>OX244009.1:13447504-16115504 GCA_945859715.1 Apamea sordens
TTATATTATACAGTACTGCTATACTCTATTGTCACTCGCTATAGTGTGACGTACGACGGCGTGCACTCGTCGTACGTTATACATGATGGTAATGATAATATGGTGGTGTTGTATGATGTATGTAATAATAAATAGTAATAGAGGGGGATAGATGGATAGCATATGTATGATACAGATATGTATGTTATGGACATCGATTATAACACGAACAGGATTTTCCTCTTTGCAGAGAAATGAACAAAGTTAAAAAAAAAAAATCCCCCGCGCCGCCCCAGGGGCGGCGCGAACAAACCTTCCAATTTAATACACGAACGGGATCCGATTTAATACACGAACTGTCGTTTCACTGCGCACGCGCACGTTTAATACGCGAACGGCATAATACACAGCGCGACGCTCGCCGGCGACCGCCGGCGGCCACCGGCGGACACCGCTGGTCTGGCTAACACCATCCAGGCAGACGGTACTCTTACACACGACCTGCATTATGTTGAATATCAAGCGAACATTAAAACGTCGCGTCGCCTACGTAAATTTGAACATTTCCACATAGGTGGGCACCGGGTAACAAACAAACAACGAACGCACTCGGCACCGAAGGATCAAAAAAATTTTCTTCTCACGACGGGGTTCAGTTAATTTATTAATTTTTTCTCTCTGTTTATTTATACATTTAATTAATGTAATATTAACTATCACACGGATCAGTATAAGTGAGGTCTTTCTTTCTGTTTATTTTATTATTATTATAAAATATAAATATACCTATATGTCTTTCTTTATTTATTTATGTATATACGTAGATTTCGGCACAACCCCATGGCATGTCTTTTGTGAAATAAAAAATAACAAATGAACATCAGTACCGACTAACAACCCGACTCAAAGGTTTTTTTTTTTTTTTTTTTTTTTTTTTTTTTTTTAGGTGGACGTTGTTGTGATGTGGGGTGGGGGTGGGGGGGCGAGGGTGTGTGGGGGAATTCACACTCGCTATCACATCGGCAATAATCACAGACAGACACATAACCGTCGACGTAACAGGCAAGAGGGTGAAGGAAAACGCGCGTGGGGGCTGGGGTAGGGGGGGAGGAGGGGTCGTCCCCCCCCCCATGCGGCGGGGTCTCTAGGATTGATCTAGGTTATTTATTATTCACTCACGCCTGCACTTGCACCCATTGGAGTATGATGATGTACATTATGTCGGTCGACGAATAGCCCGATCACATCGTTTTCGAGTTTCACATATGTGTCAGGCGACGCGACGTCCGACCAAAAGGACGGAGCGGCGCGGGCGGATGCGATGGTTTCGCGTCGCGGAGTTATGAGTCGTCGTCAGTGTTTTTAGAAATAGAGTGTTGGTGTGCATTTCAGTGTAGAGGTGTGTCGTGTTGGTGTTGTGGATCTGTGTGGAACTTGTGTTCTGCCGCCGCCCCCGAGTGGTGCTGCTCGCAGTATATATACGAAGAGTGAAAGAGCTCTTCGTGGCTGCGACCCGCCGACGGGTGTGTGTGCTTGTGGCGCGCTTGTGACGCAACTTTCTCACTCGCATGCGCCTCTCCCGACTGCCGCCGCCGACTGATGGATGATGTGATTGATGAACTGTGTGGACCGACGGATCGCGTTTTATGCGTGTCTCCGTATGCAAGGTAAACGGTCGTTGTATGAAATGATTTGAACGGCGTGACGTTCGACCGGCGCTCGGACGCGCTCTATAGTTCGTCACGTCTAATGAGTTTATGCTCTTTTATGATTTTCTAATGTGAGGCACTCTATAGATTCCGGGCGGAATCGTATATGATGTCGCGAATGTGTTAACAAATTTTACACACGTGAACTCGTCTCGGTACGAACGTTCCAAATGGGGGCTTTTCTGTTCATGTTCATCGTGAACGTAAACGCCCTTATGCGCGCGCAGCGCGTCTGGCGCGTTGAGATATATGCGTTCAGACGTTCGCGCGTGCGACCCAAAAATTCTAAACATACACACAGAGCTCGCCCGTGTGCGTTTGCGTCTTTACGATCGCGAACGCTCGGGAATGAGGATTCGATGCTCGCTTCGCGCCGCCGACGCGCTGCCGCCCGCCGCCTGGTGCGGTGCGGTGGCGGTGTGCCGGTGTGTGCTGGGCGCGCGTCGATATCTCCTTATGACGAAGCTCTCTGGTTGATCCTGCCAGTAGTTATATGCTTGTCTCAAAGATTAAGCCATGCATGTCTCAGTGCAAGCCGTATTAAGGCGATACCGCGAATGGCTCAATAAATCAGTTTTGGTTCCTTAGATCTTACTCAGTTACTTGGATAACTGTGGTAATTCTAGAGCTAATACATGCAATCAGAACTCTGACCAGTGATGGGATGAGTGCTTTTATTAGATCAAAACCAATCGACGGAGGGCCTCGCGTCCGAAGTCGTTAATTTTGATGAATCTGGATAACTTTTGCCGATCGCATGGTCCAGTACCGGCGACGCATCTTTCAAATGTCTGCCTTATCAACTTTCGATGGTAGTTTCTGCGACTACCATGGTTGTCACGGGTAACGGGGAATCAGGGTTCGATTCCGGAGAGGGAGCCTGAGAAACGGCTACCACATCCAAGGAAGGCAGCAGGCGCGCAAATTACCCACTCCCGGCACGGGGAGGTAGTGACGAAAAATAACGATACGGGACTCTTACGAGGCCTCGTAATCGGAATGAGTACACTTTAAATATTTTAACGAGGAACAATTGGAGGGCAAGTCTGGTGCCAGCAGCCGCGGTAATTCCAGCTCCAATAGCGTATACTAAAATTGTTGCGGTTAAAAAGCTCGTACAGATGCGGTACATCTGTCAAAGAATAACGCAGGTGTCCTAAGGCCAGCTCAGCGAGGACAGAAACCTCGCGTGGAGCAAAAGGGCAAAAGCTGGCTTGATCCAGATGTTCAGTACGCATAGGGACTGCGAAAGCACGGCCTATCGATCCTTTAGTATAAAGAGTTTTTAGCAAGAGACCGCTGATCGTGATCGTCATGCATTGTCTCGCGAGTCGGAAACGTTAACGGAAAGAGAATCACGCTTGAGTTCTCAGCGTATTCTCACGTCGACTTCTAGGTCTTTAGAGACCAGTGACGAACGTGAAGTGCGACTGGCTGCTGATCGTGATCGCCATGCATTGTCTCTCGAATCAGAAACGTTCACAGAAAAAGCATCACGCTTGAGTTCTCAGCGCATTCGCACGTTGCCTTTTAGATCTCTGGAGACCAGTGAAGAACGTGATGCGCGACTTACGGCTGATCGTGATCGTCATTCATTGTCTCGCGAGTCGGAAACATTCACGGAAAGCGAATCAAGCTTGAGTTCCTAGCGTAACCGCACATCCACCTATAGGTATCTAGAAACCAGTGAAGAAATTGATGCGCGACTTACGGCTGATGGTGATCGTCATACATTGTCTCGCGAGTGAAGACAGACACTGAAAGTTGCTGGTGTTGATTTGAGAACCGGCTGTTTTTCTCATGGCCAACTTTATGTTGCTTTCTCAAGGGTTAGCAACGCTTCCGGGCTTTATATTCTGGCACCCGACGGAAAAACCAACAATATAGTTTATAAAGAATTTTTTTAGAATAGTATAATGTTAACTAATTGATATTAATTTCGCTTCATAATTTCGGAATGAAAATAATTCTACCTTTTTATTTTAATGGAGTTATAACCTATCCAGTCTACAACACTTAATCTAAGTTATACCAAACTTAATCGAAATCCTTCATCGGTTTTGACTGATTTATTGGCTGACATACCAACGCACAGTTCAAACTCTTGCCGAAATTCCTATCGGAACGAGAAAGGGACTGGATCCGCGTACGAAGTCGCGGGCAGAAGCTAGTATACAATAAAAAACAAACTTAATTTTGCGGTTCGATCCCTATACCCGATTACCACTGTCTGTACTGTACCAACCGCAAATACTAAGTTTGTCGTAGGTTGGGTCACCCGCAGTGGAGTTCATTTTTATTCCTTTTAGTTTTTAGAGTTATTTAGGTTTGTTTTTATATGAGTCGTAGGTATAGATTTTAGTTTTAAAGTATAGGTAGTATATTTGATAGTGTACGTAGTGACCGTAGGTTATTTTATAATACTGTTAGGTAGGTTTAGTCTTTCGTATAGATATTAGTTTTTAGGGATTTTGCTTATTTATTGAGTTTAGATTAGTTATTATCAGAAATAGGTTTATTTAGGTAGGTAGGTATTTAATTTTCTGTTATTGAGTTTTTTTTTTAATTAGTTAGGTACTTAGGTAAAGATATCATATAGGTACCCTCTTAATCACCACGAATGAGACACAATTGGTTTTCTATTGTAATTAGCCACAAAGGGCCCGCGACATAGATGGCATTCTGGGGAAGCACATACATTTTATCCTGTTAGCACGTTCCCGTGGGTAAATTTTCGACATCCACGCGGGCGAAGCCGCGGGCAGAAGCTATAACA
Organism: Apamea sordens; assembly: GCA_945859715.1. Lineage (NCBI taxonomy): Eukaryota > Metazoa > Arthropoda > Insecta > Lepidoptera > Noctuidae > Apamea > Apamea sordens. Next base: position 13,451,969 of record OX244009.1, read on the forward strand.
AAATAATACTAAGGTATAATTAAGAAAATTTTAAAGTAACGTTGCTACAGTTATTTAAATTGAGTGTAATATTTTTGTTTGGTACTGTAATATTGGTGTTAGTCACTTGTGTACTGTTTTTCGGTAAACTATCTGTCATACTTAATAGTTGTACCGATTCATCGGATTCCCTTGGCGTGAATGTTGGAGAGAGAGGGAGATGGTTAGGTGTTTCATAACGGCTTATTTTTGATGTAGAAGAGCCAGTCCAAGGATCCGATTGAGGCTCTTTCAGTGTAATGGCTCCTACGATGCCTTCACATATTTTAGACTTATTTTGGATGGAATCTTCTATGTATCCCTCTACAACTGCATTGGACTTCCAGCCTCCGTGGCGCTTAAGGGACAGGAGATCAGCTCCGGAATCAGCCAAAAGTGTGGCTGAAGTTCGTCGGAAACAATGACCCGTGTACAACAGGGGTTCTGGAAGTTCAAGAAATGTTGCTATTTCTCGTGGGATACTGCCAATTTTATTAGTACCCATAGGCTGTCTAACACACTTTCCATTGCGATACTGTAGAAAAAATCGATTGATTGGAGTGTTAGGCGGGCGTAAGGCTTGATATTTCTCAACAATCGTTACGTATTCCTTGCGAATGACGAAGTTGCGGTCTCTTTTTGTCTTTGTATTAGGTAAATTAATTAATAGTAAGTCATCTGAATGTTTCTCAATGTTTTTGACATTAAGTTGTGTTAGTTCATTAGTTCGACATGCTCCGTTTATTCCAATAATAAGAACAACCTGTAACCTAAAGAGTATTGTAGTAGATAAATGAATAAAATTGATATGAACGCATAATTATGCCTATCAACATCTACTAAGTATACTATTTAATTGAGATTAATATACTTAAGTAGATACTGAATGTGCAACTGACTTACTTTTGCCGCCAAATATACGGAATCGGGTGCTTCGTTAAGAAACTTTTCAATATCAGATACTGTGAAAACCTTCGATTTTTTTGGTTGATGACCAGATGAGGCTCTTTTTAAAAATGCCACTAATTTAGGATAGGTATCGATATGTTTGTCTTTTTTCATCTTTATTGTTGCTTTTTTAGCATCGAATACGTACTCCATAGAGTGCTTGCTTTCTTGTTCTCGGATAATTCTATAAAATATGCCAGCAAAACGTTTTCTGAGAAAGTTTTGGCTCCTTTTGCTAGTCGCCACGTGTTGAACATATCGTACTGTTTTAAATACTTCTCGCGTGATTGTTGAGGGAGAAAGCTCATTTGCGCATTATTAACAGTTTCAGTAAATTCTGTTGGCGTCAAGCAAACTTCCTCGTCGCTAGAATCACTCATTTTAGTTTTTTCACTTGTTTTCAAGTTTCTTGTTTTTAATATAAGGTTTAACAATGACGCGAAAATTGCCGCGTAAAGAACCGCGTACCGTAAAATGGGGTGAATAGAAATCGCGGGGTGTATAGAAACAAATCTGAGAGTTTGATTATGGTCGTTCTAGTTGCTCGATAGTCTGTTAAAATATCTTTATTCCCACTATTAATAAAACTGCAACATTTTTCCTTCATTCTGGTAACACTAAAATTTACGTCAAGTCTAATGACATAAAGAAAAAAGCTGTTGAAGTGAACGTCTGCGTACAAGTGTTTATTGACTGTGTAAAACTTTAAAGAAAAAAACAAGTTCTTCACTGTTATCTCACAGTCAATTTGCATACTTGGATAGTTAAGTTTCTCATCTATTAGGAATAAAAAGGTTATTATCAATATTCCATCATTTTGTTCTTATTTTTTAGTAAAATCGAGACTTAGTATTTTTTTACTAAATTCGAGGTGAATAGAACCGAGTCGGGGGTGATTAGAAACGCCTTTAGGGTCAATAGAAACGAAGAAAGGGGTGAATAGATATGAGTGAGGGGTTAATAGCAACGAGAAAGAGGTTAATAGAAACATGATTTTCAGGGTTGTCAATCGAGTATTTTTTCATTAGGTATGACAGTTTTCTTTTAAAAAAAATTATTAAAATATTTTTCTGTGACGCTTTAATTTGAAATTTAGATTTTTTATCTTCAACGGTGTTGGTCAATTTAATTTAACATTTTCTGGATTTCTGAGATAAATATTTAAGACCGTATAAGGGTATATTTGCGATTAGCCTCATTCCAAAAATGCTTACTCTTAAAAATACATATTCTCGATATGCCCCATTTTTATTATAATGTTCGTTACCTAATATATTTAAATATACATAAGGTATTCTAAATTCTACTTTACTTTTACTTGTTTAATTTTAACTGGTACGCGTAAGTGACGGTAGCGACGATTAGTATTTTGTGTTCGAATCTTATTTAATTCACATAAGGTGAATTACATCATTTCTTGTACTTAATTATCAAGATTTCTTCATGATTATTTTAAACAGATACGCCACATCGCGTAAACATCATGCCGAGGGTATACAAGCCAGATCCTCGTGGCAAGAGATATAAAAGGTATAGCAAGGAACTCATCAACAAAACAAATAAGTACTTACATAGGTACAATAAAAGTTGATTTTGACAACCCTAACGTTTTTTCTCTATTCACCCCTCTCTCGTATCTTTTGACCCCAGTTTCAAGGTAAATAGAAACCGCCTACTTTTTCCTATTTCACAAATAGTTCTCAAATTTATGCATGATTAAAGAATAACTATTTGATAAATTAAAACGAGACTCGCAATTTGACAATTCTTTGATAACAGCTTTCATACAAAATATGTAAGAAAATCAGTGTAGAAGTTGAAAGTTGTGTCTATTCACCCCATTTTACGGTACAAAGCAAATTGAAAAAAACCGGCCAAGTGCGAGTCGGACTCGCCCATGAAGGGTTCCGTTACGTTACGATTTATGACGTATTAAAAAAAAACTACTCACTAGATCTCGTTCAAACCAATTTTCGGTGGAAGTTTATATGGTAATGTACATCATATATTTTTTTTAGTTTTATCATTCTCTTATTTTAGAAGTTACAGGGGGGGGACACACATTTTACTACTTTGGAAGTGTCTCTCGCGCAAACTATTCAGTTTAGAAAAAAATGATATTAGAAACCTCAATATCATTTTTGAAGACCTATCCATAGATACCCCACACGTATGGGTTTGATGAAAAAAAAAATTTTGAGTTTCAGTTCTAAGTATGGGGACCCCCAAAATTTATTGTTTTTTTCTATTTTTGTGTGAAAATCTTAATGCGGTTCACAGAATACATCTACTTACCAAGTTTCAACAGTATAGCTCTTATAGTTTCGGAAAAAAGCGGCTGTGACATACGGACGGACGGACAGACAGACAGACATGACGAATCCATAAGGGTTCCGTTGCCATTTGGCTACGGAACCCTAAAAAGAACACCAAGAAGGTTCCGAGTCTGAGTTTTTAACAAATTAAAAAAAAGTTGTATGATATATTCGGCACCATAGAGGTAGCAGTAAATAGGTTTAATGTTTTTTTAATTCACAAACTTAGTGCACACGATGTTCTAAATTCAATTTACTTTATCCTCTATTAAATTATTAAATATAAGATTAAAAATACTCTTTCCGGGATGGTGGGATGAAAAACATTTTATTTCAAAGTTATGATAAAACAATTTTAAGGGAGATGCTTAAATTCTAATTTTCTTGCGTTTTTTGCAATTTGCAAGTCAGTGTAAGGCTGTAGGTACCTTAATAAAAATAATATGATGCGCAACAATAAGAAATATGTAGGTAATAATACAATTTTAACCTTAAAAATCATCAATACATTCCTTTAAATCAGAATTGCTCCGAATTCGTCTGATTTCGCGGGCTACTGCAGCGCATCCACCTTAATTAAAATTGTTTTAACAAATATGGACGTATAATATAAACAAAATAAAAATAATATTTTAAAATTATGCTTTATTTATAGTAACGTCTTCATCACACATTACAAACTTACAACAAAATGAATGAATGAAACCACCGATCACAATGATGATTTAAAAATTATGGTTAATGGAAATAATAATCATGTTTTTTAAATATTTTATTTTAAATAACAACTTACAACACAATACGTTGGTGACATTTCTTCGCCTTCATCATCTAATTTAGTCACTATCATCTGATGATGAAGATGAAGAAGTTTCACCAACGTTAATTTGTAAATTCGGTAGAATTACTAGTGAAACGAATAACGTTCCAGGTATTGTTCACTCCTGCTTCTTTTAGGTTTTTAGCATTGACACTATAATTTTGAATTGGATTTACATAATATAAATAAATGAAAGCCACATAATTTCATAAGATAAATAGTTAAAATGGTTACAATTAAGTGTGACAGCTGCTGTAAAAATAGATCATAATAAATTCGGCGTCTATCGTAATGTAACAATGTTTATTGTACTTTTGTTACAAAGTGTGCATTAAAAATAACCTTTTTTAACTTCTTTATAATGCTATTGTAAATGGAGTATAGGTAAAACGTGTTGTACGTGGTTGACTCGTACATGCTCCCGGGGGCAAAGATGGGGTTAGTAATCTTAAAATAGATGGATGATGATGTGTTTACAAGGTGATAACAATGTTCACTTTAATTACTAAATGATAAAAAAGGGTTAGTAATGAAAGAAGTAAACAATGGTTGCTACAGAGTCACAAATTAATAGTTACAGAGTCACAAATTAATAGTTAAAAAAAAATAAAAAAAAAAATAAAAATAGCCTTTATTTCTTACTACTATTCGAGTTTAACATAAAATAATTAGGTTTATAGTCTTATATATGTACTTTTAATTACTTATATTTATAAACGAAGTTAAGTAGCAGTCGCCTCAGCGGCGTAGGCCTCTCCTAAACCTTTCCACACAACTCTTTCCCGCGCCTTTTGCATCCATAAGGATCCACATCTTTCTTTAAAAATGTCTCTCCATCTTTTGTTTGGTCTCCCCTTTTCCCTTTTCCTGTCTCTTGGTATCCATTCCGTTAAACGTTTTGTCCATTTGTCATTGTTCATTCTACATATGTGTCCTGCCCAATGCCATTTGAGCAATCGTGCTCTTTTCCTTACATCTATTATTTTAGTTTCCTGTCTGATGTTGGAGTTTTTAACCTTGTCTGATAGTTTTAGGCCAAGCATGCTTCTCTCCATTTTACGTTGGCAGATAGCCATTTTTTCTTCGTCTTCTTTCCTCAGTGACCATGTCTGGCAACCATATGTAAGGCAAGGCAATATCCCTACTTCGTAGAGTTTTTTCTTTATATTTATATTGATGTCCTTATTTTTCATTATTTCTCTTAGTCCCCAATATTTCTTCCAGTCTAGAGTTATCCTTCTTTCTATCTCTTTTCCTGTGTTATTTCCTTTTTTAACAAACGGAGTACCTCGGGACATTGAAATAGACAAGGAGAAGATCGAATATGTTAAAGAATATATATATTTAGGACAGCTAGTATCATTCCAAATTAATAGTTACTGGAGTTTAAATCAGGGAGGGAAAATACGCGAAAAATTGGTGAAGAGGCCCTGTCCTCTTTTGGCAAACACTCGTTAGACTTAGCTAGTACTTTGGGATCACTATTAACTGATAGAGATAATTGCCCTTTTTCCCTAAAATCACAACACTCACTCGCTGCACTTTTCACTTTGACTAAAGAATGCCTTTTTTCCCTAACCTCACAACACTCACTTATGACACTTCCTTTGCCGGGGTGCGAGGAGAGCTCCGAGATCTCGTTCGACGCCTCTCCTGTAGGCCTCGAAGCTTTTCGACATATTATCTGTCTTCGTCGTCGCCAAAAACATATTGCAGCCGCTAGCAGGATTCCGGAAACAAGCGCATATAGGACAGCGTACTGGTGTACGTCGTGGTAGGACACCTTGTCGCTCAATGGTTCACTCTGCTTCAGGATCTTAATATTTTTCTTTATGGCTTCAAATTGTCGCAAGATTTCAGAGTTATTAGGATCAATCTCAGGAGCATTAGGGATAGATATGTTAAAAATATGATTAATTGGTGATATTTCTGGCGCAAGGAAATCTTCTGTCTTTATCATACAACCTTCCTCCACGTTCAACAAAGCCGCATTTGACAGTGTTGCAGCAGCAATTTGATGTGGCATTTGTTGCAACAAAAATAATAATATTTGTTATCCGAGGTCAATTCCTTCCAAACATTTTTGCAAGGCGTCTTAACAATTTTACAAGTTCTTGTGTTAGCAACCGTCTCGCAAAAGCTATGATCATCTTTTAAATTGTAAACAGGATTTCTGATATGAAATAGGACCATCATGGGATTCTGTCTTACGCAAGACTGAATATCGGCCTCGGTGCCCGTTACGTAAGAGTCCTTTCTGATGTTGATGGCAGCATATTTTGAGATGACTTCCACCTTGATCATTTCGTGGTTCAAGGATCGTGGAACTTGAATGAGATTAAATATTTCGTATAGGTCTCTTTCAATCAGGGGTATTCTTATTTCGATAATCAAGTACTTATAACAGTACTTAGTTCTCACTTTTATCAAGTTGTAGAGATCTTTGAGGTTCAAATTGTTCACAGGGATCGCCAAATCTTTGGGTATTTGTGCTGATATCGAGCTTAACTCGGATCTCAGTTGGTTTGGAGATATTAAATGGAAGTCTAATTTTCCATTGTTCGCGGTAAATGCGGAGGTTAAAAATTCTGTAATACGACTCGTGTCTTGTTCATGGCGTTGAAGGTCTTGATAGGATTCTTTGAGATAATTAAGTTTTTGATTTATCGATTTGTGGTGCTTGCTTATTGTATTTTCCATTCTCTTCATAAGATTAAATTCGGCTTCCACAACTGAGGTTTGGTTTTTCCAGAGGCTGTACAAATGTTTGTCATTTTCCTTTAAAAGGTCAATGTCTTTTACATACTTCTCAGCAAATCGTTGATCTAACACGCCAAATAAACTATTTGCTACGTAGCCGACTCCGTCTATCAGACTTCGACGCCGGCGGCGGCGCTCCTCTCCTGTTACAAATGATTCATTCATTATAATAATACTATCGTAATGGTTTATCTTCGAACTCGTGCCCGAGTTGTAACATGATTCCGTCACACGGTGTCTGTTCCTTTATCGTAGTGCATATTGTTTCAAGATATTTGATATACTTTGCAAGTGCCGACATAACTTCTTTTTAGGGATTTGTGTCATAATAAACAATTAAACGCCAATCGTCTCGTATAAGGTGCATGTTTAAGATTTTGTCAAAATAAACGCTGTTGTTGTTCAGTGGGGTAAAGTTATAGGATGCTTGAGATGAGTTTATCAGTGATAGGAAAAATAACGTCATGGACAAAGCTATAGCCGAGAATGAGATACGTTGGGGTTTTTCTTCATTGAGGCTTTGTCATCAATATTCGTGTTTTTAGGAGTATAATTGCTTCCTTTCGTAGGCAACAGCGATAGCTTCACAACTGGTCGTTTAATTAAACCGTTTTTTGTTCTAAGTGTGACGACTCTCACATGTCCGTCCGTTCCGGGGTGAAGCTCCACTACCCGACCTAAGGCCCATTTTCCTGGCGGGAGGTTTTCGTCCTTCATGGCTACAATATCGTCGAGGTTGAGATCCTTTTGAATTTGTCGCCATTTGGCTCTAACGGATAGTTGTGAGAGATATTCGTTCTTCCACTGAGCCCAAATATCTCTATAGATTTTTTGTACCAAGTACCACCGAGTTCTAAGATCATTTTCTGTTTCAAAGATAGTCAAATTAGGCCCGCTTGCTAAAAAGTGTGCCGGGGTTAAAAAGTCTATATCTTCGGGATCTTCTGTCAACGGACAAAGTGGTCTTGAGTTCAGACAAGCCACGAGTTGTGATAGTAAAGTGTTGTACTCTTCGTATGTGAGTTTTTGCTCACCGACAACACGCTTAAGGTGATGTTTTAAACTCTTTACGGCAGCTTCCCAAAGTCCGCCAGCCGATGGCTATGACGGGGCGTTGAAATGCCACTCGATATTCATCTCTGAGATAGTAGACATAGTCTCTTGGCTTGATAGGGTCTTTGAGATTTCTTGTTTAAGGATCCTGTTAGCTCCAATAAAGTTAGTCCCCTGGTCACTGTAGATGTGCCAAAGAACTCCTCTCCTAGCTGCCATTCATCTAAGTGCAGCAATAAAGGCAGACGCAGTGAGTTCGGATACGATTTCTAAATGTATGGCTTTTGTAACCATACATACAAATACTGTAACCGACATATCCTTTGGTTGTTTTAATACCACGACCTTTGTTCGCTTTTACTAAAACATGTCCAGTATAGTCAACTCCAGTGTGAAAGAAGACCCTTCTATGCTGGCGTTTAATCTGGATGGAGGTAAGTCACCTATAAGTTGGTGTTGTAGTATGGGATTGTTTCTCTTACACTTTACACACATTCTCAATCGTTTTTTGGTAGCCCTGTTTCTTCCAAGTATCCAGTATTTTTGTCGTATAAATCCTGTTGTCATTTTAACTCCACCGTGAAATACTAGTTTATGGGATTCCTCTATGATGAGATCTGCCAGTTTAGATTCATTCGGGATAATTATGGGATGCTTCATTTCGTAATTTATATTCGATTTTTCTAGCCGTCCACCGATACGGAGTAGCCCGTGGGCGTCTAAGATGGGATTGAGGTTCAAAATTTTACTTTTCTTGCTCAAGGATTCACCGTTTTCAAGCTTAGATATTTCCTTGAAGAAGTGTTCTTTTTGTACGTGCTTTATCAACGTTTCATTTGCTCTCTTCAGCTCTTGCAGGGTAATATAATTTTCACACTTCTTCTTACTAATAAGTGTATCGGTAAATTTCATAACATAGGCTAAAACTCGAATTACCTTTCTATAAGTGCTATATCTATACTTATAATAAATCTGTAGAAGTGAAAATTCTGTACATTGATAATATCAAAAAAATAATTTACAGGGGGTGTTACTAGACCGACACCGAACCCAAAAATGTGATTAAAAAAATTTTTGTCTGTCTGTCTGTCGGTCTGTCTGTCTGTCTGTCTGTTTGTTCAGGCATCACGCAAAAACTACCGGTTCGATTACGATGAAACTTTGTATAATTATTCTTTAATATCCTGGGCACCACACTGGGTACTTTTTATCCCGGAAAAGTATATACAATAAAAAACAAACTTAATTTTGCGGTTCGATCCCTATACCCGATTACCACTGTCTGTACTGTACCAACCGCAAATACTAAGTTTGTCGTAGGTTGCGTCACCCGCAGTGGAGTTCATTTTTATTCCTTTTAGTTTTTAGAGTTATTTAGGTTTATTTTTATATGAGTCGTAGGTATAGATTTTAATTTTAAAGTATAGGTAGTATATTTGATAGTGTACGTAGTGACCGTAGGTTATTTTATAATACTGTTAGGTAGGATTAGTCATTCGTATAGATATTAGTTTTTAGGGATTTTGCTTATTTATTGAGTTTAGATTAGTTATCATCAGAAATAGGTTTATTTAGGTAGGTATTTAATTTTCTGTTATTGAGTTTTTTTTTTAATTAGGTAGGTACTTAGGTAAAGATATCATATAGGTACCCTCTTAATCACCACTAATGAGACACAATTGGTTTTCTACTGTAATTAGCCACAAAGGGCCCGCGAGATAGATGGCATTCTGGGGAAGCACATACATTTTATCCTGTTAGCACGTTCCCGTGGGATAATTTCCGACATCCACGCGGGCGAAGCCGCGGGCAGAAGCTAGTTTTTCTAATAATTGTTTTATTATTGAATTATTGTAGTCGGTAATCACAGTATTTATCAACTTTTTCTTTCTGAGGTCTTCAGTTGTTCTATATGAAATATTCTCAGGATTCTTTTCATGATTGTAGTGTGGCAGCCAATTGGGCCCTTGCCACCAAAGCGAGTGTTCGGCCAAGTGACACGCAGTCAGACTACGGCTAGCGCAATCTGCGGGATTTTCTTTTGATTTCACGTATCTCCATCTATCTTTCGGGATTATTTCACATATCATTTTCACTCGGTTGGCAACGAACGGTTTCCATTTCTCAGGTTCTCCATTTATCCATCCTAACACTGCCATAGAATCGACCCAGCCATGAACTAGGACTCTGAAGTCTGGCAGTGATGAGATTACTTTTGCCATAAGTTTCGATAATAAAAGAGCGCCGCTAAGTTCCAAACGCGGTATGGATTGGGGTTTTTTCAGGGGTACAACTTTGGATTTTCCTGCAACGAGTGTTACGTATATTGTATGATTTCTTTGGACTTTACAATATACAACACATGCATAGGCCTTAGTGCTAGCGTCGCAGAAGCCATGGAGCTCAATTATATCGTTCTCGTGGGTTTGTATCCAGCGAGGTATTTTAATTTGGGATATATTAGGTAAATCGGCTTTTATGTTATTCCATTCCAAGATGATATCTTGAGGAACAGGTTCCTCCCAACCAAACTCTTTTTTCCATGTTTCTTGAAATAAAATTTTGAGTTTTATTGTGACCGGTGATAGCCAGCCCAAGGGGTCAAAGATCTTGGAGATTTCAGAAAGGAATTGTCGCTTTGTTGGGATGCCTTCCGAGGTAATTTGTATAGGGTGAAAGATAAATATGTCATCTTTAGGGTTCCACCGAAGACCTAAAGCCTTTGTAGACTCTGGCTGCTTGAAGTGGAATTCTTCCTTTTGAGGATCAATAGGGTCGTCTGAAAGTTCAGGCAAGTTCGAACGCCACTTCCTGAGATTGAGGCCGCCTGACTTAAGAAGATTTGTCATCTCTATCTTGAGCTGCTTAGCTGCTGTCATATTATGAGAGCCATGCATGAGGTCATCCATATAAAATGAGCTTGCTAAAATATCGGGAGCGCTGCTGTTGGGATAATTTGGCCTCTCATCTATGGCAAGTTGTTTCAGAGTCATCATGGCCAGAAAAGGTGCGGCCTTTGTTCCGTAAGTGACTGTCGCTAGTTTATATTCTTGTAAGGGTTGGGATTGATGATTTCTCCAAATAATTTTCTGGAAGTTCTGGTGATCAGGGTGTAGCCAAATATTACGGAACATTTTTTCTATGTCAGCCGTAAATGCAAATTTAAATTGCCTCCATTTTAGGATAAGACTTAAGAGGTCCTGTTGCAGATTCAGCCCTCTGCACATGAGGTCGTTGAGGCTGTACCCAGTAGATGTTTTGGCAGATGCATTAAAGACGACTCGTAGCTTTGTAGTTGTTGACTCAGCTCGTTGAACACAGTGGTGCGAAAGGTAGCAACCCGGTTTTTCGTCGACGTTTTTCGCAACGGGTGTCATATGTCCGAGTGTGTGTTTGCGAACGAGAAGTCATTTATTAGTGATATGCATTTCCAATTCCTGATATATAGCCATTACATCTTTGTCTAGGTAGCTTTATCAACTGAGCAGCCTTTTCTGTTATGATTGAGGTCTGTGAACCTTGATCCAGAAGAATTCTCATCCGTTGGAAAGTTCCGTCTGCTGCTTGTACCTTAATGATTGCTGTTGCAAGCAATATTTCCGATAGGTCATTTTGCGTAGATACAAAGGTGTTCATGTCTTGCTGCCGAGTTGAAGATTTCGTAATCGCGTTCGTGTTCGTGTTCGTCCCCGCTCGTGGCGCATCCGATGTTGAATTTTGTGACGTAAAAGATTCATGAAGAATTGTATTATGGTCTTTGTTGCATTCTTTACCACACATTTTTTACCTTCATGATAGTGTAAGCAATCGATGCAAAGGTTCAAATTTGTAACTGCGCTTCTTCGAGCAGACGGTTGCATTTTTAATAACTTTACGCTATTGTGTATGCGATGATCACTTGGGTCACAAATAGGGCATGACTTGCGTTTTTCGTTGCTTTTGCAATTGGACTTTGTCGATTTCGAAATGACCTGGTTAGTTGAGTAGGTACGATTAGGATTGTTCGAGTGGTTTTGTTTGAATTTAGGATTAAAACCCCTTGAAAAAGATGGTTGGTTGTTATGATAATCTTTAGATGACGATGATGACTGTTGGTTGTTGGATTGTGGAGATGATTTTTGACCGAAGTTTTCTTGTTTCTTTCGAGAAGTTTCCATTGATATAAACTTATTTTCCAAAAATTGGAGGAATTCATCCAGTACAGGCAATTCTCTTGGGGATTTCAACGAATCTACGTAATCATCGTTGGTTTCCGAGTCTAATTTCTCAGCCAAGATACAGACAAGGAAGGGGTCCCAGGTAGAAACGTCGACACCCAGATTCTTTATTGCATTGACGCTCTCGTATGTTGTGTCGTGGATTCGTTTTAGATGACTAACTGATTTTTGTTGACTTGCAGAGATATTAAGGATATTTTTGAGATGAGATAGAAATATGCGTCGCTTATTGTCGTAGCGATGATTAAGGATACTCCAACAAACAGGATAATTGCTGGAACTTATATGGAGGTGTTGGATTAATTTTTCCGGCTCGCCTTTGATCTTACTTTTCAGAAACTGCATCTTTTGAGCGTTTGAGAGAGAAGAGTTGTTGTGCACAGTTTCCGTAAATAGGTCTTTGAACGTGACCCATTGAGTGTAGCTTCCTTCGAAGGTTGCTAACTCTATTTTAGGGGTAGATTGCTCAATATGAGCCACGGACCACATTTTTCTGTTGATATATTTTTTAAGTTCTTTGTAATATTTCTCGTAGGTTGCAAATTGCTCTTCGTACTGGCTGTTTGAGCCGTTGAACCGTTGAGCTCGTTGTCCAGCTCCCAGTGTAGCGAATCAATAGCTGTCCAACGAGTTTTCAAGATTTTCAGGGTATCCTCGAACTCCCACTTCTCCGTGATAAGATTGAGATCAATATCAGCAGCTTCTCTTGAAAAAGCTCTGAAGTTAGTAGCTTGCTTCCTTAGGAGGTCTTCGATCATGTTCGCATTCGAGCTGTCCTTGAGTGGAGGATTCTGAGATGACAGGCTCTGCGTTTGAGGTGCTGAATACGGTTGAAACGTAGGTGGTTTCAACACGGGGGTTTGTGGTTTGTCCGTGGGAGGCCTATAATTCTGAAGGGCTATTTTAATACTAGCTTCTGCCCGCGGCTTCGCCCGCGTGGATGTCGGAAATTATCCCACGGGAACGTGCTAACAGGATAAAATTTATGTGCTTCCCCAGGGTGCCATCTATCTCTATGCCAAATCAGAAGTTCAGTGGTTTAGGCGTGAAAATGTAACATACAGTTTCAAGTTCAAATCCTCCCCTTAAAAACTGAATTACCCCTTTTTGTCCCGTCAGTGGTAAATTTTCGACAACTTTACATACCTACTTATTATTAATTATTTTCTGTCAAAAATATCAATACTGGGTTTCGAGTTACTCGGACTGCGCATTCAATTTCTTCCACACAAACTTAATACCCCTATATCCCCCTTTGAGGGGTAGTTTTGAAAAACTTGTAATGATAAACTTTATTACTTACTTAGGCAAGTATTCTTGCCAAGTTTCAAGTTTATTAACTAAATGAATAAGATTTTCATATAAACTGTATCCCCCGCTTTTCACCCCCACATGGGGTGGAATTTTGAAAAATCGTTTGGGATTATTCATAACTTGATTCAAAGATTATTTATACCAATTTTCGAGTTAATCAAGCCACGCATTATAATCCTCCCTTGTAAAATTAACTATCCCTTTTCAACCCGTTAGGGGTAGATTTTCGAAAAACCCTGATACATGTTACTCTTTATTTTTGGTCTTAAGTATAAACACTGAGTTTCGAGTTAATCGGACCGCGCATTCAAATTATTCCACACAAACTTCAACACCCCTATATCCCCCTTTGAGGGGTAGTTTTGAAAAACTTATAATGATAAACTTTATTACTTACTTAGGCGAGTATTCTTGAAAAGTTTCAAGTTTATTAACCTAATGAAGAAGATTTCTCATATAAACAGTATCCCCGCTTTTCACCCCCACAGGGGTGGAATTAAAAAAAAATATTTTGGGATGTATTCATAACTTGACTCAAAGATTATTTATACTAATTTTTGAGTTAATCAAGCCATGCAGTAAAATCTTACCCTGAAAAATTGACTACCCCATTTCAGCCCGTCAGGGGTAGATTTTCAAAAAACCCTGATACACATTATTCTTTACTTTCAATATTAGGTATAAATACTGAGTTTCGAGTAAATCGGACTGCGCGCTAAAATTCTTCCATACAAACTTTGAAACCCCCCAATCCCTTATTAGGGGGTAGTTTAGAAGAAAAAAAAACTGACAATCTTCATAATTTATTTAGGTAAGTATTCGTGCCAAGTTTCAAGTTTATTAACGTAAGGAATAAGATTTTTCATACAAACGAATTCCCCCCTTTTCACCCTCTTAGGGATGGAATTTCGAAAAATCCTTTCTTAGTGGATGCCTACTCTTCACGAAGAACACACCCTCCAAATTTCATGTCTCTAGGACCAGCGGTTTAGGCTGTGCGTTGATCTATCAGTCAGTCAGTCAGTCAGTCAGTCAGGACTTTGAATTTTATATATATAGATTGCTATATTTCATCTTCATTTGATCGTATTGATTAGAGGAGAAATATGCATGAGATTGATCACCAAAGGATAATAATGTCATATGGTTATTATGAAATTCAGCAAAATATTGCTCCAAGGTGTCTAATCGCCGACGTAGGTAATCGACTGTCTTCCGATCTGCTCCATCTTTCTTAAAGTTGGAGTGAAATTTATCCACTGCTTCAATGATTTGCTGCTGATTAGCTAAAATGTATTCCATTGTTGCCATAATTTTAAACAAAAAAAGACCTTACTTGTTTAGAACTTCGGAGTTGGAGATAAATCAGCAAAGATGTTACCGGGCTGTGCAAACCAAGCTGGCACTGGTAGATTCTGTCGCACCTTCCTTGGCACCGAGTTCACAGGGTTGGCGAGGTGGGATGAAGTGGCGCCCTTGTAGGCACCGGGGTCACACAGGATCACGAGCTGAGATGAAGTGGTTCCCTTGTAGGCACCGGGGTCACGCAGGATCACTAGATGAGATGAAGTGGCGCCCTTGTAGGCACCGGGGTCACGCAGGATCACGAGATGAGATGAAGTGGCACCCTTGTAGGCACCAGGGTCACGCAGGATCACTAGATGAGATGAAGTGGCGCCCTTGTAGGCACCGGGGTCACGCAGGATCACGAGATGAGATGAAGTGGCGCCCTTGTTGGCACCGGGGTCAGGTTGCTAATTCCGTTTAGCGAAACCAGAAACACGTACACACAGCACAAACAAATGCACACGCGTCGGTCCCGCTACTAGGCTCGAAGGACCAATGTTCGGGGGTTAGGGTGAGATAAAGATAAACTTGGATAAAGATAATAAAAGTAAGTATATTTCACGGACACAATTTAAAGATTAAGATTAAATGAGGTGAAAAGGATGGGATTAGAGTCACGCGCACGGTACTACGTCGATCGGTGAACTGGTCATTGCTGCATAATTTGCAATTAAATAAATGATCAAGCCGTACAGTGCGGGGCCGCAGTTATGATGACCTAGGTAAAACGTGTTGTACGGTGGTTGACTCGTACAGTAATACACGAACACACAAAATTTTTCTAAGTCTAATACACGAACCGGCACACTATGGTCGGACCGTAGATAGGGACATGATCCCACTCCCCCTGTGCTGGTCCTACCCGCCTTGCGGCATACGGACCTCTTACCCTCTACTCTATTAACCTACTGGTCAATGTCAGTTCTCCCCAGTCTGGGAAATGCGACGTCACACGACATGACTTCGCGCCCGAGCACCCCATTTTAAAACTTACAGACCCTACAATTAGCCTAACTAGCCGACCTTCTCGACCGATCCCCATCTTCCAGCTCCAACTCCTTCCTTTTGCTGTGCCACTTGTGGGCGAATGACCGCAGCCTCCGGAAGCCCTCTGCGCTGGCTACCAGTTCCCGGTGGTAGACCGGACCAACCTCCTCTCTACACCAGTCCCCCAACATGACCTCCCTGTCGACTGCGTAGAGAGTGCAGTCCCACGGGACATGGTCTCGAGTCCCATCCGCCAGCCCACAGTAGCACATAGCAGTGTCGCACAGCGACATTGCGTTTAGGCGGCTTCTGAAACTCCCATGTCCTGTTAGGATCTGCGATGTCACGTAGTCCGGTTCCACCCATCCCAGCGCCAGTCGCTGAGCCACCTCCGGAAAGAAGGAGTACAGCTAGCGTCCGTCCCCGGAAGAAGCCCACCGCTCCTGCCACTGAGCAGCGACCTCCGCCCTCACTTTCCCGATAGCTATCTTGCGCACCATGCCGACCCATCCTGAACACTCCTGCGCGACTCGTCCCGCTCGGCAGACCTCCAGGTCGGCCGGCAACACACCCGCCAACACAGGCAAAGCCGCGGTACTGACCGACCTGTATGCCTTCGTCAATAAAATCAGTGCTGGGCGTTGCGTACGGAGCAGCGTACTCCGCACTGCGTATCTTTCACAACTCCGCCACCATACGGCCGCAGCGTAGGTCACTATCGCCACATAGGTCCCTGAAAACAGGACCTTTAGGGCCCTGTACCTTACGCCCCAGGAAGACGCCGAGACCCTCGACATCTTCCCGAAGGCGTTCACAGCCCGTTGGCCGGCCAAACTAGCATGCGGCACGTAGGAGCCCGCTTCATCAATAACAACGCCCAGCAACTTGGCCTGCCCCACATTCGCGATCGAGGCGCCGTCCATGCGAATTGTAGGGGGACGCTTAAATTTGCCCTTTAATGTGAGCGTCTCCGACTTAGCCGCTGATAACTGGAGGCGGTTCCGAGTCCCCCAAGCGGACACCGCCTCTAGCGACGACTGAGCATTGCGCTCGATCGCCGCCCTACTCGGCGCCTCGATCACGATGGTGATATCGTCGGCATATGCCACTGCCCCTACCCCCTTAGGCCAAGGCAGCCTCAGGATGTCATCTAGCAGGAGGTTCCATAGGGTCGGCCCCAAAACTGATCCTTGGGGGCAGCCCATAGTGGACTGCTTCCACACCGCCTGGTCGCCCATGAAAAGTCCGACTCTTCTGCCTGTGAAATAACTCACCAATATCTTGTAAATATTTGGCGGGCATCCGCCCTGTTTCGCCTTGGTCAGGATCATGGGCCACCAGGCGTTGTCAAAGGCCCCCGATATATCTAATAGGACCACCTGAACGTAGCTTTCCGAGGAGCACGCCACGCGGTCCAGGATCGCGTTCAGCGCCGTGACCGTTGACTTGGCCCTCGAAAAGCCATGCTGTGAATCTGAAATCCCTTTATACAAAAACGGTGCGCAAGTAACTATGAGGCGTTCCAGTACCTTCCCCAAAATCGGGAGAAGGGTCACCGGTCTGTACGCCTTGGGATCCGAGAGCGGCCGATCGTTGCCCTTTGACAAGACGATCAGCTTACCCACCTTCCAGACGTCCGGAAACACACCTTCCCTTATGCACGCGGAGTACATAAGGAGCATCTCCGCTCCGCTCACTTTCCACGCGTGCCTAATTATGCGAGCTGTCAGACCATCTAACCCTGGAGCTGTATTGGGGAGTTCCCTGATTATTCGTTCTAGAGCCGCCCCGCTGGGCGGTTCGGACTCCCGTCCTGTCGGGGCACATGCCGCTGCAATCCTGACCTGCCTATGATACGGCGAGTCCCTGCCGGGATGGTCGTCCGGACACAAGATGCCAAGGAGGCCCGCCGCCGTACCCTCTGCCGACGTGGAATGGCTGCCGTCCGGCAACCTAATGGCTTGCATGACATTAGCGGGGGGGCGCACTCTGCCCGACGCGGCTCTGTATGCCAGCCCCCAGGGGTCGGCGTTCCCTGACTCCGCAATGCCACGAAAGTAGGCTACCTCCGTTTCCCGCATAGCGGCCTTATAAGAGGCTCGCACCGCCTGCAGCGATAATAGCCTTTCCCCCTCCCTGGCATCCCGCACCTTGCGTGCCTGCTGCCAGGCTCGCCGTGCACGGTACACCCTGCGGCGCCAGCTCTCCAACTCTGGAGTCCACCACTCGTAGCCCCCGGTATCATTCCTCCCACGCTTGCCTAGACAGTCTTCCGCAGCGCGGGTGACCATCTCCGAGTACTGGGAGCAGATTACTTGTGCCGGCTTCCACGTCTGAAGCCTACCCATCCTGTGGTGGAGCACATTGCGAAATCGACACCCTTCTCCCGGAAGGATACCGTCATGACGGCTTGCCGCTCAGCTTGACCTGCTGTCCCTGCGGTGCCCATGACAACCTCGAAGGTGATCAGCTGGTGATCACTGATGCTCACCCCTTCGTGCACCGTCCACTGTGACACTGTTAGCCCTCGGTCCGACAGTGTCAGGTGCACATTCGATTGGCCATGTGGTCCCTGGAATGTGGGGGGTTGACCCTCCACGTTGTGGATTGACAGGCCCCTCCCTAGGATCAATCCCTCCATCTGGGTCTTCCTGTACTCCGTGTCAGGTCCCCTACCCACATACTGTCTGCGTTCACAGTGCCACAGTGGCGAGAGCGTTGCTGTCCATCGCCACCAGCACATGATGCCCTGCCAGTTGGTCTAGAACCATCGACAGGTGCTGCAGATGGACTGCAATGTCGTGGCTGTACTGGCAGTACATGGACACCACGTAGAAGTCACTCCTGGTGGCCATACAGCTGACATGGGCTACCGCACAATGGTCGTTACTGAGATTCCCCAGGAACGTGACAGCCATCCCCGGGTTCACCACCATGATGCCCGCCTCGGACCCTGGCCCGCACTGGATGATCCTGGAGTCAGTGTACTGCTCTTGGACCAGTGCGAGGTCGAGTCACAGCGACCCGGCGATCACTGGCAGCTCCGCCGTGGCAGCTGCCGAGCCCTGGAGATTCAACTGCCCCACCTTCAGCGATGCCTGGCTAGGCATAACTGGTCATATTTACCGCCTGTTTCTCTGCGTATATCCGCGCAGGGCAGTCCATCGCTGCAGTCTTGTGGGACTTTGCGTCCGGCCGTTTAAACCTCTTACAGGTGGCGCAGCAGTGCGACTAAGCCTGACACTCCTCCGCCCTGTGTCCGCTTGTCCCACACTTGCCGCAGGTCAGCCCGGTTGCCCTGCAGTGCTTCTCCGGATGCCCGTATTGCTGGCATTTGGAGCACACTCCCTACAAAACCTTCCCATGGCCCTTCCAACGTTCGTTATACGGGCCGAAACGTGGGGCGGCTGCGGACATAGCTCCCTTGGCCATCTTATTTTATTTGTCCGCAGGCGCTTCTTGATCCCTACAAGTTAACCATGTGTGTGTCCCTGATGCCATTCTCCCCTTCTGGGTAGGCAACGAGCACGTATACATCGTCTTTTATAATTAGTACTCCGTCGTCGGCGGCAATCACAGCTCCGTCTCCAGGCTAGGCTCCTCCTCACGCTCCATTGCGCTCCGGGCGGCATGCCATGTGTGCGCGTACTCTACCAGCCGGTCAAAGTTCGCCGGTGAACTTACGAGATCGCCGTAATAGATCGGGCCGACCTCCAAGCGACTAATCCCATCCATCATCTTGCACCTGGCCTCCTCATACAAGGGGCAGACCCACAGCGCGTGGTGCAGGTCTTCCTCATCCATACCGCAATAGCACACACTATCCTCACATAACGTCATATCATGCAGCCTTTTCCTGAAGCACCCGTGTCCGCTCCCGTCCTTTCTCCTCATTCTTCCATCTTTCTTGCCATGCATCCATCGCCTCATCGTAGATCTCACGCCTGCACCGGGCCAGCACCTGTCTCCGCAAGCCCAGCTCGACCTGTGCCACGACCGCGCTCTGGCGCTCCTCATCGAACCGCCCCGCACGGATCACCTCCAAGTCCGCCGGGAGAACGCCAGCCAATACCGCTAGCGCAGCCGTACTGGTGGACCTGTACGCCTTCGTCAGCAGGATCAGGCTCGTTCTCTGGCACCTGAGCAGCGCGCTGCGAACAACGTGGAGTGTCGCCCTTTTGTGCCAACAAGCAGCAGCATACAGCAACAGACAACCCTAATGAAGAAAAATCCGGATAAAACTAAAATCGCCTGTAGTACCTAGACTCCACGAGATTAGGACATAGTTTTTTTGTGAGTAATAGAAGAATAACAGATCTGAATTTTAGTATTAATATCTTTTCCTAAAATAGCGGATTACTTGAGAAAAAAAATAAAAACTAAAAATTAAAAAAATATGATTTCTCCGGTTCTAAGCAACTTACGCGATTATTTTAAGCTCTATAAAATGAATCTTAAAATACACTTTAGAACTACCTAATTAATTACTTTTTATTGCAATTAGTTTTAGGTGAACATTTTTTTTAAACTTTATCCAGACGAAAATTTGTGAGATTTAAAAATAAAAAATCTACAAAATTATGCATATTTGTCACTCGGGAGTTCTACTCTGACGTTTTTAAATGACTAATTATATCTGTATTTCTAATAAAAAACTGATGTCCGAAAAATGGTCTCTATAATACACTGTGGAACGCCGTCCGGCAGCGGCAGTCGAAGCAAGTCATCCATGAGCAGGTTCCATAAGGCTGGACCCAGGACAGACCCCTGAGGGCAGCCCATGGTGGACACCTTCCACTCCACCCGGTCCCCGATGAAAAGAACAACTCGTCGGCGGACAAAGTAGTCCGCCAGCATCTTGAAGATGTTGGGCGGACACCCTCCCCGCTTGACTTTGGTCAGGATCATCGGCCACCAGGCGTTGTCGAAGGCACCCGAGATGTCCAGGAATATGGCCTGCACATACTTGCCCGAGCCCTCCCTCGCGGCGCGCAAGATATCATTGAGCGCCGTGACGGTTGACTTACCCGGAGAGAATCCGTGCTGGGAGGCAGAGATCTGGTTGCCGATCGTGGGAGCACATTGCAACATTACGCGTTCTAAAATTTTGCCGAGCACAGGTAGCAGCGTGATCGGCCTGTAGGCCTTAGGGTCCGTAGGCGGCTTGCCGTTACCCTTCGGCAGGACAAGCAGCCGGCCCTCCTTCCATACGTCCGGAAACACACCATCCGACACACACTTGGCGTACACCGCGGTGACTTCCGCGGGTACGACGCTCCAGACATTCTTCACTATTCGCGCGCTGATTCCGTCCAATGCCGGTGCCGTGTTGGGCAAGCTCCCGATAATGCCTCCCAGACTGTCACGTGACAGAGGAGGCGCAGCTTGGCCTGATGGGGTGAGCGAGGCAGCGACGCGAATCACCCTGTGGTATGGCGTTTCCCGGGACGGATCATCGTCCGGGCACAACGCGCGCAGGAGACCGGTCGCTGCGTCGCCCACAGTGCTGGCAAAGCCCTCCATCAGCTTTGTGCCATTTATTACCCGTGAGGGTGGCTTCAGCCTGCCGTTAGCGGCACGGTATGCCAATCCCCACGGGTCAGCGTTGCCTGACTCAGCGATTTTCCTAAAATGCTCAAGCTCCGCCTCCTCCATCGCCTTTCGGTATCTCGCTCGCACCTCATGGAATTCCGCTTTCAGTCGCTCCTCTCTCAAGCCCCCGCCCGTTCTCGATCCCTGCCACTTAGTCGTGGTCAGTGGAGAGGTGTTGAAGGACTGCACAGGCCGTGCCTCTCCGATGGATATATAGCCCCGCTTTTGCAGATGGCCCATGCTGCACGATGTCACTAGTGTCGGCCTGTGCGTACTGCTCCTGGAGGAGCACGACGTCCACCTTGTGTTGGCGGCACACCGCAGGGAGCTCCCTCGTTGCAAGCGCAGACCCGGCGAGGTTGAGCTGCCCGATAGTGGTTACGGACTTAGGCATAATTGGTCATGGCTACACTCCTCTGTTCCGCGTGCAGTCTCGCCGGGCAGTCCCTGGAGGCGGTTTTGTGCCCAGCCGCCCCCTTCTTCCCAAGGCGCTTGCACGTAGCACAGTTGGTCGTGCTAGACGTGCACTCTTCCCCGCGGTGGCCTTCCGCGCCGCAGCGCTGGCACGTGGCCTCCGCCGACCTGCAGAAGCGCTCAGGGTGGCCATATTGCTGGCACTTGTTGCAGCAGGTGACGTCTACGTAATCCGTCACCTCGACAGCCTGCCATCCCACGTACACCCGCCCTTTTTCCAGCAGCGACGTTCGTAACGCAGCCGAGCACGCGAACACGGCCGCCGTGGCCTTGGCCGCGCCCCGCGATCTGTTTTTCTTAAAGGCGCCGGTTGCCTCCTTCTTGATGCGCTCGAGCGGCCAACCTGGATCCTCCCTGTAATTCTGCTCATGGAGCGCCTCCAGGATTTCGTCGAAGGGCGGGTCCCCATCTAGCCTGTTCAGGCACACCAGTGGCCGCCGCATCTTCGGCTCTGCCACCCTGAGCGTTGCCGGTATCGCCGCCCGGAGTCTTGTCGCCGCCGCGTCCGACGTGGTCTGGACTACCAAGCCCGCATTCCCCACCTTGCGCACCTTTGAGACTTGGACCCAAAGCTTCGTTGGGTGCACGGCCTTCTTTAGTTCCGCCTTAGTTTCCTCGGCCGTTTTAATGGCGCCATTCTCGTCCGCCGGGTAGAACGCCAGTGACGGGCCCGGCGTGTTCCTGATGAGCACCGGCTCTGTGTGCCGAGGTAAGCGCAGCGCCGAGGCGTATGACACCGCTGGTGGTGGTTGCTGTGGTTGTGGTTGTGGCGCCGCTGCCGCCGCCACTAGCGCAGTGCGGGCTCTACTCTCTGCGGCCGCCAGGCGCAGCGTGAGGTGCGTGACTACCGCCGCGATTCTTTCCGTGTATGCGCCGATTGTTGCCACCTCGTCCTTGTTGAGCCTGGACGTTTTTGAGCGCACCGCCTCCATGATACCCCGCGTCGACGCCGTCGCCAGTCCTGCCAGGGACTCTGCTGGAGCCGTCGCCAATGGATCGACTTCTTCACCCATCCCCGCGCCACTCGCTCCTTCGGCCGTGCTCTGGGTCACTCTTGGGGGGGGTGGGGGCGAGTTTGGTGGCCGTGTTAAAAGGCCGCCTATTGGTGGAACTTCCGAGCGGTGCGCCCTTTTCGCGTCGATACGACGCCGCACCGCCTCCTGCACATCCTCCGGGGAGGTCAGCGTTCTCTTTTCCCTTCTATCTGCTGTTGCGGGCTCAGCGGCAGTGGGCGCAGGGGGCGTGGCCAGATCCACCAATAGTGCCGTATCTGTCGTGGTGCTTGTCCGTGGAGGGGTGCGCATCAGGGCCGCTCGTGGGGTGATGCCGCCCTCCAGGCGCATCTCCGCCAGGGTTTTTAGCTCCTCAGCTTTACGCTCCATCTCCGCTTCAAGGAGCTCCATCTCCGTGCGCTCAGCCTCCTCCTCGTCCGCCATTAGGCTGACTTTGCCACTTGCTGTGTGTTAATACACGAACACTCCTTAGAGGTTAATGCACGAACACTCCCAAGTTATTAATGCACGAACACACAGGTCCTAAACTTCCTAAATGTAATGCACGAACCGGCACACTATGGTAGGACCGTTGCCGATCACATCAATTCGCATATACACATACACAGGTAATGTCGCCTGCACCTGAAAAAAACGTCACTGCCGCTGTCACTGTCACTCACAGGCTCCGCCCAGGGAAACACTCGCGCTCGCTCTAAAGGCAAGATGGCCGCGGGTCCTTATGGCAACTTGCCCAGGACGAAACGAGAGGGACCGATTATTGGCGTCAGCCAATAGGAAAATAGATCCGAAAATCACCGTCCGCACGTCTGCACTCTACGAGAGCCGACGACGAAGTGGCATTTGGAGCAGCATGTTACCCGGACGAAGTCACAGATCTCTACCGCGTCCCAACCTATGTAGACCCTGCCCAGCCCCAACAGCTTCTCCCTCAGCGCCGCCGAGACTTCAAATACCAGAGTCGTGCTGCGCCCTCCAATCCGACCTTTCTTGAAGGCGAAACACGCCTCCCTGCGGACCCTCTCGATGGGCCAGTCGGGGTCCTCCGCGAGGTTAACCCTATGCAGGTCCTCGACGACCTCCTCTGCCCCCGGATTACCACTAAGGTTCCTCAGAGCCACAAGCGGTCTCCTGGCCTTCGGATCGGCAGCCTTTAGGGTAGCCGGGGCAGCCGCTTTGAGTTTCTGGGCAGCCGCTGTCGACGCCGTTTGCACGACGACGCCTGCGTTGCCCACCCTACGCACCCCCTGGACCTGAATGCCCTTCACCCCAGGCTGCACCTTTTCCCTCAGCTCTTTTAGGGTAGCCTCCGAGGACTTGATCTCCTCGGTGTCGGGGTAAAACAGTACCGCCGGCCCGCGCTGCTCCACTGCCATGCTGGCCTTCCCATTCGGCAGCTTGAGGATGGAAAGAAAGAAAGAAAGAAGAAAGAATCCGTTCCCCATGCCTTCCCGCCCCTAGTGTTCCAGACCCGGCTGGGGTTGCCACCCCAGTGGGGGGAGCACTGGCCTGCTGCAGTTCCATCGAGGCCACTTTCAGCTTCATGGCAGATACCTTGTGCTCTGTCTCAGCCAGAGCCGCCACCACCGCAAGGATATCCTGGCCATAGCCGGCTATCAGCCCCTTATCTGTCATGTTCAGTTTATTGGTGGCATTAGCCACCCCACTGTTTCCCTTTACCGCTGTGTAGACCTAATCGATCAGGTCTATGCTGCTGCATGCCGCCAAACCTTGCTTCTCCGGTGTGCTGGAAGCCTCCGGAGAGGAACCCTCCCGAGGCGAGTCCAGGCAGACCAGCTGGCCAGTGGGCTGCGCCGTCAGTATTCCGCTGATGGGCGGCGCAGCAGCAGCTCTTGCCGTCTCCCTCTTCCGCATAGGTCCATGGGCCTCCTGCGGCGAGGACAGCGGCCTCTTCCCCTTAGCCTGCCATCCCACGTACACCCGCCCTTTATCCAGTAGCGACGTTCGTAAGCCACCGAAACACGAGCCGAGCACGCAAACACGGCCGCCGTGGCCTTGGCCGCGCCCCGCGATCTGTTCTTCTTGAAGGCGCCGGTTGCCTCCTTCTTGATGCGCTCAAGCGGCCATCCTGGGTCATCCCTGTAATTCTGCTCATGGAGCGCCTCCAGGATTTCATCAAAGGGCGGGCCCCATCTAGCCTGTTCAGGCACACCAATGACCGCCGCATCTTCGGCTCTGCCACCCTGAGCGTTGCCGGTATCGCCGCCCGGAGTCTTGTCGCCGCCGCATCCGACGTGGTCTGAACTACCACGCCCGCATTCCCCACCTTGCGCACCTTTGAAACTTGAACCCAAAGCTTGGTTGTTCCGCCTTAATCTCCTCGGCCAAAACGGCCGAGGAGACTAAGGCGGAACTAAAGAAGGCCGTGGACCCAACCAAGCTTTGGGTTCAAGTTTCAAAGGTGCGCAAGGTGGGGAATGCGGGCGTGGTAGTTCAGACCACGTCGGATGCGGCGGCGACAAGACTGTCCATGAATGGCGCCATTCTCGTCCGCCGGGTAGAACGCCAGTCACGGGCCCGGCGTGTTTCTTATGAGCACCGGCTCTGTGTGCCGAGGCAAACGCAGCGCCGAGGCATATGACACCGCTGGTGGTGGTTGCTGTGGTTGTGGCGCCGCTGCGGCCGCCACTTGCGCAGTGCGGGCTCTGCTCTCTGCGGCCGCCAGGCGCAGCGTGAGGTGCGTGATTACCGCCGCGATTCTCTCCGTGTATACCCCAATTGTCGCCACCTCGTCCTTATTTAGCCTGGACGTTTTCGAGCGCACCGCCTCCATATTCCCCGCGTCCACGCCGTCGCCAATCCTGCCAGGGACTCCACTGGAGCCGTCGCCAATGGATCGACTTCACCCAATCCCGCGCCATTCGCTCCTTCGCCCGTGCTCTGGGTCTCCCTTGGGGGGGGGGGGGGGGGGGGAGTTTGGTGGCCGTGTTAGAAGGCCGCCTATGGGTGGCACCGAACGGTACGCCCTTTTTGCGTCGATACGACGCCGCACCGCCTCCTGCACATCTTCCGGGGAGGTCAGCGTCCTCTTCTCCCTTCTTTCTGCTGCGGGCTCAGCGGCAGTGGGCGCAGGGGGCGCGGGGGGCGTGGCCACATCAACCAATAGTGCCGTATCCGCCGTGGTGCTAGTCCGTGGAGGGGTGCGCAACAGGGCCGCTCGTGGGGTGAAGCCGCCCTCTAGGCGCATCTCCGCCAGGGTTTTCAGCTCTTCCGCTTTTCGCTCCATCTCCGCCTCGAGGAGCTCAATCTCCGTGCGCTCAGCCGCCTCCTCGTCCGCCATTAGACTGACTTTGGCACACTAAAACGTCACTTTCGCTGTCACTGCTACTGTCACTGTCACACACCTGTCAGACGATGGCAGGCTCCGTCCAGGGTAACACTCGCGCTCACTCTAAAAAAAGATGGCCGCGGGCCCTTATGGCAACTTGCCCAGGACAGAACAAGAAGGACCGATTATTGGAGTCAGCCAATAGGAAAATAGGTCCGAGAAAACACCGTCCGCACGTCTGCACTCTACGAGAGCCGACGACGAAGTCTCATAGTAGAAGTCTCGTAGATAGGGACAGTGGGAATCTCAATAATCCATTCATGCGCTTCACTAATTAGATGACGAGGCATTTGGCTATTTTAGCTCGAACATTTGCCTTCGTCTATTAGTGACTACAACTGTAATCATTATAGATTGTTGTGACAGGACTCCCACGTCCCCCGACCGTCACCAAACTGTCGAAATTTCGCCGGTGGGATGTTGGGTTAGGCCGAATTCGTCATGTTTTGAATTGTTACAAAACAAACGGGTAGTAGCCATTGGTGGGAGCTTCGACCCTGGGCCCGGCGGCGACCCGCGACACAGGAATCCGACCACTCGCTCCCCGACTCAATCGATTCGGGCAGTCATGCGATTGAAACGTGTCCAGTTCATATGGGACCCTCGCAGTACCAAAGACGGGATGCCGGCCAGCACTCCCTCATCGAGCCCGACAAATCTCTTAAGCTCCCTATAGGACGCTAGGCTCCATACACCCCTCCAAGACAAAGTGCAAGAGGTCGAGTGGACGCTCTCTTTACAAGGAAGTCCTAGTATGTCGGCAACCCTCTCAACAAGCTCAGCGTGATTCCCGTATTTATCACGTTTCTCACGATGCAGCTCATCAAGGGGCCGCTGACCCGAGACCACCTGCGCATCCACAATCACCCCCACCACATTCCTGGAGGCCACAATATCGGGCTTTCTGAGGCCCAACGCGGTCCTGACTTTCGGCTCCTTCACCACAAACCACCCTTTGTCCACCATGGTAGAGCTGACGACGTCCGCTACGCAGTTATGGCGTTCAATACGGCCGCTGTGTGTTCTGTGACACTGTTGGATGGTGTGTGCCGTCGTCTCCCTAACCATGCAACCTGCACGGCAGTTCAACTCCGACGCCACACCAGTCCGGCGCCCTCGTTTATTGCGTACTCGCGACGGGAGTGCATTTATATGAGTGTGCACGAACTGCACGAAGTCCCGGCCAGTGTACTGCATGCTGCGTCCCCGCATCCACTTAGTGGACGCAGGAACACGTGGACACTCTCTCAACTCTACTCCGTCCACGCTAGCATGCAGGGCTTCACGCCAATATAATGCGGTCGTCCGCTCCCCTGACTTGGGGTTCTCTGCAGTGAATTTTCGGAGTTGCTTATCGGCCCACTGCAAATTCCTTCGGATCCTATCGGATCTGGCAGCGGCTTTAGCCACTGGCCATCGCGACGAGTCCAAGCGGCCAAACCTCTTTTTAATGAGGTCCGGCACCCCAGTTCTCAGCAACGGGATCGCTAAGCCACCGTCAGTGGTTGCTGCGTGGAAGTACCCGACGGCACATCCTTTGGTAGCCTGAGCCAGGCTCGCACTGCCCTCCGGATCTGGACGTTGAGCATTCTAAGTCTACCATCCGTAATGACCCCTAGCACGAGACCGTGCAGGAATCTCGGGATCAGATGCAACCTCACTATTTCGAGCCGCTGCTGCGGCTTTAGCGGGGCCTTTGTGATGTTATCCTTAAGGCTACTTTTACATCATGCTCTAACGTCACGCATCCAGACGCCTTGAAGTCCACTCCAAAATAGCGCCAACGTTCAACACAGGAAACTTGCCGCAACCATCGCGCCCCCACCTTAAAGGTACGGTCGGTCAAGTAGTGCACCCTCTTGCGCTTCCCGTCAGGCACCATGGAAAGCACAGCGCTTTTCGCATGGCTGATAAACAGGCCCATCATCCTTCCGGTGCGCCATACACAGTCAATGGAGGATTGCATGCCCACCTTTGAACCTGCAAGCAGGACTAAGTCGTCAGCATAAGCCAGTGCCGAGACACTCTCGCCTTCTAACCTATAACCAACTTCCCTCGGTAGGGCCGCTAGGATCACATCCATGGCCATGTTGAACAACAACGGGGACAACGGATCCCACTGGCGAACTCCCTGACCCACTCTTGCGGGACCGCTGCGGGCTCCATTTGCAATCAAGACAGTCTCGGAAGTGTCATACAGCCTCGCAACGTAGTTGCAGAACCCCTCAGGCAGGCCTCTTTTCCTCAGCAGATCAATTAGTGCCGCATGTGACACCGTATCGAACGCCTTGGCCAGTGGACAGGTCCACTCGCCTTCCCCCCGCCTCGACTAAGGCGAAGATCGAGCAGTCGGACTTAAAGGTTTAAGGGTCGACACCTCCGGCTCCTGTGGGAGGCCGGAGGTTCGACCATACGTTTCCTTATTACGATCGAAAGCAACACCATTAAACCTTAACGTGGCCGGGTGGCTAGCCCGACCACAGGGTACACCCACAGCTCTCGTGTACGCCCCAGCCATGCGAGCCGCTAGATTTGGGATCCGAAGACCCCCATCGGGGCTTCTCCAGGAACTTCCCCGAGAGCCTGTCCTGGATTTAAAACATTGTTGTTCTTGCGCATCTTGGTCAGATTTAGTGACCAAGGTCTCCAGGCTCACCGTACCCCTAGGACCATCAGATTGTCGTCTTCTGGTCAAGTCGGGAAGGTATGCGCCACACCTCTAGTCGTGTGCAAGGGTCTACACTATGAGATGCTTTTAACAGACTGTCCATGCTACCCAGTCCATTTGGTGGTGAGTTTGGTGGTGGCGAACTCCCTGACCCACTCTTGCGGGACCGCTGCGGGCTCCATTTGCAATCAAGACAGTCTCGGAAGTGTCATACAGCCTCGCAACGTAGTTGCAGAACCCCTCAGGCAGGCCTCTTTTCCTCAGCAGATCAATTAGTGCCGCATGTGACACCGTATCGAACGCCTTGGCAAAATCCAGCACAGCAACATGGCATTCACGCAACTTCTTCCCACAGTCTCCCAGCACAGCGTCCAGCACAGCCGAATTCTCGAGAGTGCCGTCGGCGCAGATAAATCCACGCTGTCGTGCATCGGGAGGGCAGCATGCTTCAAGCCTCTTCGCCAAAACAGAGTGCATGTGCCTGAGAGGCACCGACGCGATCGAAATCGGCCGATACTCCCCAGGACCTGCAGGATTCTCCGTCTTAGGTACAAAGACCGTGCGGCAGCCGCGGAGCTTCTCGGGGACCTCTCCAGCAATCAGTCACGCGTTGAATATTTCCGCCTGAGTTGCAGAAGACAAAGTATTCCAGGCCCCTGGGAGAATTCCTTCAGGACCCGAAGCCGACCTGTTATCCACTCGGGACTCCTTCACCTCATCAGAAGTAAAAGGCGTCCACAACTGCGAGTAATCACGGCTACCCCCGTACTGCTCCGATCGTTTTAAGGCGCTCAGAACTTCCGGTTTGAGTCCCGGAGCGTCCGACACGGCCTCCATCACTGGTCGCCAATAGGCTTCCAGCTCAGAAAGACTATGGATAACACCCCGAGTTTGACCGTCAATCACCTCCGCAGCAGCTCTGGACCTACAGGTCTTATACAGCTCCTGCACCCTCGCGTACTCCATTCTTCGCCGCTTTCGCGCAGACAATCTGGCATAAGCAGTTTGGGTCTCCTCTGGAGACTGACCTTTGCGCCTAGGCCGCCCCCGCCTTTTCCCATCCATCGCACCCCGCGTCATCCTCGCTTCGGCGCTCCCAATGAGCACCGCGCCGATCGCGCTACACAATTTTGACGTGGTCTAGCGCTTCGGACAGGTCCGGGCTTTGCAAGCTTACGGGGACAGGCACGACTTCAGAAGGGGACTCCGCCCTAACGAGAGGCTGCTCTGGCGTCGAACTTTCGGCAGTGCTTGCGATAGGGGTGCCCCCAGGCAAATTTGACTCCCCTGGGGTACTCGGGGGAGAAGGCTGTGCCATCTCTGCCAGGCACGCTTGCACCCGGCTCTTATAAGCCTCCTTCCTCAGGTACCCCTTAATCGCTTCTAGGGAGCGCCCCAACTGTGGCAACTCCCTCATGAGATCTTGATTTATTGTGTTAGCACTGCCTCCAGCTCTAACCAGACGCGCCTCCGTCTGAGCTAAGAGCTCCCCCTCTTCCTCATGCCATCTCCGCTTCACCTGCGGTGGGGCGGCTGCGGCGTTTGCCGTCTCAAGGTGTGCGCGCCGCTTGTGCACGCCCAACTCTGTTTTGGTCCGGAATGCCCTGCTACATTCCGGACAGGTCCACTCGCCTTCCCCCCGCCTCGACTAAGGCGAAGATCGAGCAGTCGGACTTAAAGGTTTAAGGGTCGACACCTCCGGCTCCTGTGGGAGGCCGGAGGTTCGACCATACGTTTCCTTATTACGATCGAAAGCAACACCATTAAACCTTAACGTGGCCGGGTGGCTAGCCCGACCACAGGGTACACCCACAGCTCTCGTGTACGCCCCAGCCATGCGAGCCGCTAGATTTGGGATCCGAAGACCCCCATCGGGGCTTCTCCAGGAACTTCCCCCAGAGCCTGTCCTGGATTTAAAACATTGTTGTTCTTGCGCATCTTGGTCAGATGTAGTGACCAAGGTCTCCAGGCTCACCGTACCCCTAGGACCATCAGATTGTCGTCTTCTGGTCAAGTCGGGAAGGTATGCGCCACACCTCTAGTCGTGTGCAAGGGTCTACACTATGAGATGCTTTTAACAGACTGTCCATGCTACCCAGTCCATTTGGTGGTGAGTTTGCCCCCCCCCCCCCCCCTTGTCGGTTAGTAGCAGCGCGTTTCAGCGGTTTCGCTAGATAGTAGATAGGGGCACACTCCCTCCAAACCTTCCCATGGCCCTTCCAACGTTTGTTATACGGGCCGAAACGTGGGGCGGCTGCGGACATAGCTCCCTTGGCCATCTTATTTTATTTGTCCGCAGGCGCTTCTTGATCCCTACAAGTTGACCATGTGTGTGTCCCTGATGCCACTCTCCCTTTCTGGGTAGGCAACGAGCACGATACACAGTCTTTTATAACTACGTACTTCGTCGTCGGCGCTAATCACGTCTCCGTCTCTGGGCTTGCAATGCCATCGCCATTCGTACAGGGCTCCTCCTCCTCACGCTCCATTGCGCTCCGGGCGGTATGCCAACTGTGCGCGTATTCTACCAGCCGGTCAAAGTTCGCCGGTGAACTTACGAGATCGCCGTAATAGATCGGGCCGACCTCCAAGCGACTAATCCCATCCATCATCTTGCACCTGGCCTCCTCATACAAGGGGCAGACCCACAGCACGTGGTGCAGGTCTTCCTCATCCATACCGTAATAGCACTCACTATCCTCACATAACGTCATATCATGCAGCCTTTTCCTAAAGCACCCGTGTCCCGTGAGAATCTGGGAGACCTGGTGGTCTGGCACGACCCAGTGTGATTTTATGCGAGTCGCCACGTCCGGGAAGAAACGGAACAGCTCCCGTCCTTTCTCCTCATTCTTCCATCTTTCTTGCCATGCATCCATCGCCTCATCGTGGATCTCACGCCTGCGCCGGGCCAGCACCTGTCTCCGCAAGCCCAGCTCGACCTGTGCCTCGACCGCGCTCTGGCGCTCCTCATCGAACCGCCCCGCACGGATCACCTCCAAGTCCGCGCGGGAGGACGCCAGCCAATACCGCTAGCGCAGCCGTACCGGTAGACCTGTACGCCTTCGTCAGCAGGATCAGGCTCGTTCTCTGGTACCTGAGCAGCGCGCTGCGAACAACGTGGATTGTCGCCCTTTTGTGCCAACAAGCAGCAGCATACGTCACCGTGGCGACGAAAGTGCCCCGAAGTGTAGAGGACGCGGAGTCCGGGATATCGAATGCCCCAGGATGATGCCGACACTCTTGACATCTTCCCGAAGCATTTGGCCGCACGCTCCCCTATCGATGCCGCATGCTGCGCAAAGGACTGACTGGTATCGAGCACCACGCCCAACACCGTCGCCGAGGTGACACTCCTGACCGAATCCCCGGCCAGCCTGACAGTGGGGGCCCGCTGGAATTTCCCCCTGATCGTCATCATAGACGACTTCGCAGGGGAGAATCCCAGCCTATTCCTGGCACCCCAGCTGGCGACCAAGTCCAGTGTTATCTTGGCCGCTGCCTCAATCCCCGAGCGAGATTGGGACTCGATCAGGATGGTCACATCGTCCGCGTATGCGACCATGCGAACGCCGTCCGGCAGCGGCAGTCGAAGCAAGTCATCCATGAGCAGGTTCCATAAGGCTGGACCCAGGACAGACCCCTGAGGGCAGCCCATGGTGGACACCTTCCACTCCACCCGGTCCCCGATGAAAAGACCAACTCGTCGGCGGACAAAGTAGTCTGCCAGCATCTTGAAGATGTTGGGCGGACACCCTCCCCGCTTGACTTTGGTCAGGATCATCGGCCACCAGGCGTTGTCAAAGGCACCCGAGATGTCCAGGAATATGGCCTGCACATACTTGCCCGAGCCCTCCCTCGCGGCGCGCAAGATATCATTGAGCGCCGTGACGGTTGACTTACCCGGAGAGAATCCGTGCTGGGAGGCAGAGATCTGGTTGCCGATCGTGGGAGCGCATTGCAACATTACCCGCTCTAAAATTTTGCCGAGCACAGGTAGCAGCGTGATCGGCCTGTAGACCTTAGGGTCTGTAGGCGGCTTGCCGTTACCCTTCGGCAGGACAAGCAGCCGGCCCTCCTTCCATACGTCCGGAAACACACCATCCGATACACACTTGGCGTACACCGCGGTGACTTCCGCGGGTACGACGCTCCAGACATTCTTCACGATTCGCGCGCTGATTCCGTCCAATCCCGGTGCCGTGTTGGGCAAGCTCCTGATAATGCCTCCCAGACTGTCACGTGACAGAGGAGGCGCAGCTTGGCTTGACGGAGTGAGCGAGGCAGCGACGCGTATCACCCTGTGGTATGGCGTGTCCCGGGACGGATCATCGTCCGGGCACAGCGCGCGCAGGAGACCGGTCGCCGCGTCGCCCACAGTGCTGGCAAAGCCCTCCATCAGTTTCGTACCGTTAATTACCCGTGAGGGTGGCTTCAGCCTGCCGCTGGCGGCACGGTATGCCAATCCCCACGGGTCAGCGTTGCCTGATTCGGCGATCTTCCTAAAATGCTCAAGCTCCGCCTCCTCCATCGCCTTTCGGTATCTCGCTCGCACCTCGTGGAACTCTGCTTTCAGTCGCTCCTCTCTCAAGCCCCCGCCCGTTCTCGATCCCTGCCATTTACACCTCGCCTTGCAGTTGGATTTCCGGAGCTTCTCAAGCTTCGGATTTCACCATTCATACCCCGCGTCCTTTGGTGGCCCTTTCACACCTAGAGTCTTGCATGCCGTATCCACAATCACTCTCGTAAAGTCCCTGCAAACAAAGGACGCTGGCTTGCTGAAGTCATACCCCCCCATTCGCGCGTGGATAGCCTGCTTGAAGCGCGGCCAGTCCACCCCTTGATCCCGGAAGCGCACCGGCTCCTTGTCCGGCACAGCGCTATGGCGTCCTCTGACTGCGTCCACCTGGAAGGTAATAAGCCGGTGATCGCTGCTGCTGGCCCCGTCCAGCACAGTCCAGTTGCTCAGCGCGACGCTCCTGGTGCTTAGCGTGATATCAATGTTGGACTCACTGTTTGGGCCACTGAAGCTGAACGGCTGGCCCTCCACGTTATTAACGGTGAGTCCATGTGTGGCAATGGATGCCTCTAGACCCACCCGCCGGTACTCCGCGGTGTGTCCTCGGCCAGTGTAGTGGCGCGGCGCACTATGCCACATCGGCGAGTGGGTATTGGCGTCGGCGCATATTAGCACAAGCTTTCCGCGTAGCGCATCCATGATACCCTCCAGGTGGTGCAGGTGGCGATCTATTTGTTCCCCGTATTGGAAGTAAGCCGAGACCACGTGCAGGTCGCACTCCTCCAGGTGGACCACAAGGCAGTGGTCCGTGGAGAGATGTTGAAGAACTGCACACGGCCGTGCCTCTTCGATGGACGTACATATATCCCCGCCCTTGCTGACGGCCCATGCTGCACGATATCGTTGGTGTCCGCCTGTGCGTACTGCTCCTGGAGGAGCACGACGTCCACTTTGTGTTGGCGGCACACCGCAGGGAGCTCCCTCGTTGCAAGCGCTGACCCGGCGAGATTGAGCTGCCCGATAGTGGTCACGGACTTAGACATAGTTTGTCATGGCTACGCTCCTCTGCTCCGCGTGCAGTCTCGCCGGGCAGTCCCTGGAGGCGGTTTTGTGCCCAGCCGCCCCCTTCTTCCCAAGGCGCTTGCACGTGGCACAATTGGTCGTGCTCGATGTGCACTCCTCACCGCGGTGGCCTTCCGCGCCGCAACGCTGGCACGTGGCCTCCGCCGACCTGCAGAAGCGCTCAGGGTGGCCATATTGCTGGCACTTGTTGCAGCAGGTGACGTCCACATAGTCCGTCACCTCGACAGCCTGCCATCCCACGTACACCCGCCCTTTATCCAGCAGCGACGTTCGTAGCGCCGCCGAGCACGCAAACACGGCCGCCGTGGCCTTGGCCGCGCCCCGCGATCTGTTCTTCTTGAAGGCGCCGGTTGCCTCCTTCTTGATGCGCTTAAGCGGCCATCCTGGGTCCTCCCTGTAATTCTGCTCATGGAGCGCCTCCAGGATTTCATCAAAGGGCGGGTCCCCATCTAGCCTGTTCAGACACACCAATGGCCGCCGCATCTTCGGCTCTGCCACCCTGAGCGTTGCCGGTATCGCCGCCCGGAGTCTTGTCGCCGCCGCATCCGACGTGGTCTGAACTACCACGCCCGCATTCCCCACCTTGCGCACCTTTGAGACTTGAACCCAAAGCTTGGTTGGGTCCACGGCCTTCTTTAGCTCCGCCTCTACCACTAATGAGACACAATTGGTTTTCTATTGTAATTAGCCACAAAGGGCCCGCGAGATAGATGGCATCCTGGGGAAGCACATACATTTTATCCTGTTAGCACGTTCCCGTGGGATAATTTCCGACATCCACGCGGGCGAAGCCGCGGGCAGAAGCTAGTTTATAAATAAAACTATATTAACGATGCAAAGTGCAAAGATAATCATGCAAATGTTATCTTGTGTAAGTAATTGAATACTTTCTAGTTTGTTTTACATCAATGAAAGTATTTGTATTGTTGCTCCTGTACTTTCCTATATTTTTAACTTGGCTTTAAAAACCGGCATATACCCTGAACAGTGGAAGATATCGAAAGTCACACCGATACCTAAAACAAGCAATAAGACCTTGGTTGAAGAGTATCGTCCTATCGCAGTCAAAAGTCTCTCTCACACTGGGATCTATTACAGAGGTAATCTTGAAATAATTTTAGAGGAACTCCACGCACTCCTAAGCTTTCTATCTTTGAAATAAGTCGAGGGATAGAGACCGTGTCAAAAGCTTTGGTTAAGTCTAAGAAGATGCCGTAGCAGTTCAGTTTATTATCTAGCTTGCTTACCAGGCTGTTAGTGAAAGCAGCAACGGCATCCTCAGTACAAATTCCAGGTCTAAACCCGTACTGGTTTTGAGCTATTAATGTATGTTTTTCCAGAAACTTGACTAGGCAAGAGTTGAGAATTCTTTCCAGAATTTTTGAAAACGTACTCAGAACAGAAATAAGTCTATAGTTTGTGACTCTGTCTCTGCCCCAGCTTTTATAAATAGGATGCACGACGGCTCTCTTAAACGCTTCAGGGAATATTCCAGAGTCTATGGACAGGTTGCAAATATGTGTGACTACGGGGGTTAAGGTAGAACTCGAACTCTTGATAACTCTGGCTGGAATATTATCCCACCCTGTAGCGCAGTCATTACGGAAGTCATGGATAATTCTACGTACTTGTTCCTCATCCACAGGGAGAATTACAAGAGAGTTAGGTAATTGACCGGGTGGTGGTGCTACAGCAGTGGTGATGGTGCTGGCTCCAATTTTCGACGCTAAGTTTGCACCTATATTGACAAAGAACTCATTGACTTTGTTTGCCGATGCTTTAACGTCAGATGAATCACCCAGGAGTTCACGAGGGGATCTAGTTTGAGCATTAGTATTCGTGATAGATTTAATCACTTTCCATGTTGCTTTAGGATAATTTTTTGCTTTATGAAATTCTTCCTTTTCAAATGCTCGTCTCAACTTTCTTATTAAGGTACTAGCTTCTGCCAGCGGCTTCGCCCGCGTGGATGTCGGAAATTACCCCACGGGAACGTGCTAACTCTATCTCTATGCCAAATCAGAAGTTCAGTGGTTTAGGCGTGAAAATGTAAAATACAGTTTCAAGTTCAAATCCTCCCCTTAAAAACTGAATTACCCCTTTTTGTCCCGTCAGTAGTAAATTTTCGACCACTTTACATACTTATTATTAATTATTGTTAATAGCTGTGCCCGCGACTCCGTCAGCCCGTTTGCGATCAGCTGTGAGACGTAATTCCCTCTCAGTGAAGGTTTCGGACTCACGGGATAGTACAGACGCCAGCACATCAAGCTACTACAAACTGTCAAATTTCTTTAATAGATTTTCAACTTTATCTCTAAAGTATTAAGGTTTAAGGTTGATTGGGAAAATTTGACAGTTTCGGGTAGCTTGACCTGCTGGCGTCTGTACATGCAGTTCGCGATCAGCTGTGAGACGTAATTCCCTCTCAGTGTAGGTTTCAGACTCGCGAGATAATGTATGCCGTTCGCGGTCAGCTGTGAGCCGCAATTCTCATTGTGAAGCAGTTTCAGCTTCTCGGGATAACACATGTTGTTCTCGGTCAATGGTAAGCCTTAGCTCTCGTTGAGAAGAGGTTTTTGATGCCCGTGATGTAGCTCGTCTCGCTCTGTGAGCTGCTAATTGCATCTCTCTCTCGGAAGAGCTTTCATTGGCTCGAGAAGTTGAGGCACTAACTCTCATATCTTTAACCGATGTACTCTTTCCTCTGCCGATCCTTGAGAACGCCTATTTCTCATTCTCTTAGCTTCTCTTGAATTTCGAGATAAAGATAATCGTTTTTTAGGTGGCATTGATGCAGGCAAATGAAAATAAAGCTAAAACGTAAATGAAAATAAAACTAATTTAAAAAAAGTGAACGT
Organism: Apamea sordens; assembly: GCA_945859715.1. Taxonomy (NCBI): domain Eukaryota; kingdom Metazoa; phylum Arthropoda; class Insecta; order Lepidoptera; family Noctuidae; genus Apamea; species Apamea sordens. Next base: position 13,489,307 of record OX244009.1, read on the forward strand.
AAATTAGCCAAAACTTACCTATCGGTATCTAAAAATCTATGCGTAACTACTACTACTTCACCTAAAAAAAAAATGGAAACTATTAATAATTTGTAATTTGAACGAATATTTAAACACTACTAAAATAACTAATACCTATTTTATAAAATAACAACAAAAGAAATCTAAAAATAAATTATCAAAGACTATAAGTCGCGCTGATAAGCACGGTTTGTTAATATCAATTAAGTATTGTCTGTCAATAAGGTCGAACGCTCTGAACGTCTATTCGCATCAACAGGCAAAAATTGTATGAAGCTCGCGCTCGCGCTCGGACGCCCCGCCTTTTTATACCTTCGGCCGCGAGACGCGTCGAGAGTGATTCAGTATTCACGCGCGATGGCTTATTATTAGCGTATTTCATGTATAACTTTGGCGTTTCTATACCGATTTCTATGATTCTTTTTTATGGAATAGTTAATAATGTTAACTTTTTTAATTAGGGATGACTGAGAGTGTTATAAACGTAAGAATAGACAAATATACCTAATCAGAAAGCTTCGAACTGTTAAGCTATCGGGAGTTACACGTGTTATTGTGAGTCAACCATAAAAGATAGACATATGCTGTCGTGGGATATTTTTTATATAATTTTAAGGAGAACATTTACGTCATACATGATTTCTGTGTAGCTTTAACCATTAACGTTGCACACGCGACGGAAGCTTAAAAAATGGAGTAACTTCTCCCGTTTTCCCAACATTTCCCTTCACTGCTCTGCTCCTATTGATTGTAGCGTGATGAAAAGTATACTTTAACCAGCTCAGGAGTATGAAAAATAATTGTACCAAGTTTCGTTAAAATCCGTCGAGTAGTTTTTGTTTCTATAACGGTTATACAGACAGACAGACAGACAGACAGACAAAAATTTTACTGATTGCATTTTTGGCATCAGTATCGATCCCTAATCACCCCCTGATAATTATTTTGGAAATATATTTCATGTACAGAATTGACCTCTCTACAGATTTATTATAAGTATAGATATAGATAGATAGAAGAAGATTACAAAAGTTTCTGTACCGTGTGTATATTTTTAGTATGGCGTCGTCAGGGTTTTGCCTGACTTCGATATGCATTCTATCTCGGTTTCTAAGACAACGAACCAGACCGGTGCTCATCCACGGTTTTAGAACCCTGCTTTTTTTATGTGTTCTGGTTATTCGGATGTAGATAGATAGATTTCCCATTACATCCCGAATTAGAACTGAGGGGCAGAAATAAACAAATAGGTTGGTGGTCAGTAACGTGGGAGTCCAGGACTAGGACAGTCGAAGTCTTCTTTGATTTAAGCATTATATGATCTAAACAGTTGTTAACTCTGGTCGGTAGAGAATGCGCAGGAAGTAGTCCGAGAGTGGCAGTGAGAGTTAAATAGTCATTGGCGTGCCGGTCAATAGATCTAGATTTGATGTCAACATTCATATCACCTATCAAGATAATGTTAGCGTATGACTGAAGAGAGGCTATTACGCCTTGCAGTTTGTTATAAAAGTTTTCTAGATTTAGGTATGATGGGGAACGATAGACTGCAACAATTGCCGTAGAGCCTATGCAGGATATAATACAGTTAGCGTCCTGAAACGGTGGTTCTGTGTTCACACATTTTAAACTTTCTCTAACATAAACTACTACCCCGTCGTTTTTAGGGTTCCGTAGCCAAATGGCAACGGAACCCTTATGGATTCGTCATGTCTGTCTGTCTGTCTGTCCGTCCGTATGTCACAGCCGCTTTTTTCCGAAACTATAAGAGCTATACTGTTGAAACTTGGTAAGTAGATGTATTCTGTGAACCGCATTAAGATTTTCACACAAAAATAGAAAAAAAACAAAAAATTTTGGGGGTCCCCATACTTAGAACTGAAACTCAAAATTTTTTTTTCATCAAACCCATACATGTGGGGTATCTATGGATAGGTCTTCAAAAATGATATTGAGGTTTCTAATATCATTTTTTTCTAAACTGAATAGTTTGCGCGAGAGACACTTCCAAAGTGGTAAAATGTGTGTCCCCCCCCCCCCCCCTGTAACTTCTAAAATAAGAGAATGATAAAACAAAAAAAAATATATGATGTACATTACCATATAAACTTCCACCGAAAATTGGTTTGAACGAGATCTAGTGAGTAGTTTTTTTTTAATACGTCATAAATCGTAACGTAACGGAACCCTTCATGGGCGAGTCCGACTCGCACTTGGCCGGTTTTTTTATTACATTATTAATTGTGGCGAAGGATGAATAACCATGTAATGTAGGAATAGGTCCAGAAACCTGCAGCTAACTCTGTCAGAACTATTACATCAAACTCAATTTTTGTTGATGAAATCATAGTTAGAAATTAATCTAAATTTTTATTAATGCTTCTAATGTTAATATGAACTATTTTTAAGTTACTATTGAGTTTTGGGACTAATTCAAGGCATTTTTCGGGGGAGCATTGCAAAGATTGGGCGACCGAGATGTTATCTAATTCCATGGAAATTTGATTTAAATTAGTCATTGGTTATCGGTAAAATTGAGTACAAAATTCGAAACACGGGGTATGGTTGGGCGGGAGAAGACTTTTTGCAATACAAAGTCAGTGGCGCTTGAAGAGAAATAGTAGGTTATGTAAGAATTGCCAGCCATCAAATTGAAATATTGCCTGATGAGGTAAATATATTTTCAAATTCAATTCATTTATTGCATCAAATATGATAGGTACAGACGCCAGCAGGTCAAGCTACCCGAAACTGTCAAATTTTCTCAATCAACCTTGAACCTTAATGCTTTAACGATAAAGTTGAAAATCTATTAAAGAAATTTGACAGATTGTAGTAGCTTGATGTGCTGGCGTCTGTACATGAAGTTCTTATCTATACTTATAATAAATCTGTAGAAGTGAAAATTCTGTACATTGAAAATATCAACAAAATAAGTGGCAGGGGGTGTTACTAGACCGTCACCGAACCCAAAAATGTGATTAAAATTTTTTTTGTCTGTCTGTCTGTCTGTTTGTTCAGGCATCACGCAAAAACTACCGGTTCGATTACGATGAAACTTGGTATAATTATTCTTTAATATCCTGGGCACCACACTGGGTACTTTTTATCCCGGAAAAGTATATACAATAAAAAACAAACTTAATTTTGCGGTTCGATCCCTATACCCGATTACCACTGTCTGTACTGTACCAACCGCAAATACTAAGTTTGTCGTAGGTTGGGTCACCCGCAGTGGAGTTCATTTTTATTCCTTTTAGTTTTTAGAGTTATTTAGGTTTATTTTTATATGAGTCGTAGGTATAGATTTTAATTTTAAAGTATAGGTAGTATATTTGATAGTGTACGTAGTGACCGTAGGTTATTTTATAATACTGTTAGGTAGGATTAGTCATTTGTATAGATATTAGTTTTTAGGGATTTTGCTTATTTATTGAGTTTAGATTACTTAGTTATCATCAGAAATAGGTTTATTTAGGTAGGTAGGTATTTTATTTTCTGTTATTGAGTTTTTTTTTTTTAATTAGGTAGGTACTTAGGTAAAGATATCATATAGGTACCCTCTTAGTCACCATTAATGAGACACAATTGGTTTTTTATTGTCATTAGCCACAAAGGGCCCGCGAGATAGATGGCATCCTGGGGAAGCACATACAATTTATCCGGTTAGCACGTTCCCGTGGGATAATTTCCGACATCCACGCGGGCGAAGCCGCGGGCAGAAGCTAGTATATAATATTTAGTAACTCACATTTGGCCAATATATAGCATGCAATAATTTAAGTCTTTACAGTTAATATATTAATTACTAAGTAAACATTTTGTCAATTTATGTCTACTTAACAGTTAAATATATCTGTGCTTTAAAGTATAAAATTTACAGGGACACTTTTCAAAGAACTCATCTATCGAATAAAAACACTCTTGTAACAACCACTTCCGTAACGCAACACAAAACTTATTGAAGGGTAGTTGAGTAATAGACCTAGGCAAAGCATTGGATAGTAAGGACATCTGACTACCTGTGTCTAGTAACGCTCTTGCCTGGTAGAGTTCCCCAGTTTGCGGGTGCACTATGTCTAGTAGAGCCGTACCTAGCAGTACTTGACCTACTGAGGCTGCTGAGAGAGAAACCGGTAAGTTAGAGGGCTCAAGGGCCGGAGCGTCTGCTGTGGACCTATTGGTCTTAAACTCGTTACTGTGTTATAGTGAATGATGTTTCCGTTTACATACACGACACATTAGCCTGGCCTTGCATTGAAATGAGTTGTGACCGCTCTTAAGGCAATTCTTACATAGTTTTAATCTTGTGACTTCAGCTAACCTATCCCCAATGTCCATATTCTTAAATTTGGGGCACTCAGACAAATGGTGACTGTCATTGCAGACATGACACGTGGACCGTCCACCTTTATCTCCGAGTGCAGCAAAAGTCCTATTCGGTTTAGGCTCTTTATTACTGCTTGGCCTTCGGTCCCTTCTCTCGGCATTTTCCATGCCTGCGAAATACATTGTTTCTAGAATGTCGGCTCGATTTCTTAGAAACCTTGTGAAATTTTCTAAGTTATGGTAATCGGCTAACGTAGACCTGTGCTCTTCCCATTTAGTATTAGTCATCGGATCTAATTTTGAAGCTAGAATGAATAGAATAAGTGCATCCCATTTGTCAGTCGGCTGACCCAACGCTTCCAGCGCTCTCAAGTTTTTTGACATATGGTCTACTAAGTACCTTAACGCCTTATTGGGATTCCCGACTACACTTTTCAACACTAATTAAAGCTTTGAGATGATTGTTTATGAGAATATTTTTATTATCATATCGCTCGCATAGTAAATCCCATGCTAATTTGTAGCTATTCGAGGTAAACTCTATTGATTTAATTATCCCCTTAGCACTCCCTTCCAAAGCTGATCTTAAGTAGTGAAATTTGTTTATTTCTGGAATTGATTTATTTTTGTGAATAATAGAATCGAATGTATCTTTAAATTCTAGCCATGTTAATGTGACTGTTCCTAAATTACCCTAGGCTGATAAAATTTTCGTTTTTCCTAATTATGTGGAAATGTCAGTATAATAGGTCAGGTCCCCCCCTTACGGGGACAGACAGCACCCCGCCTCCGTACTGTCCTGTAGGGCTCGGCTCCAGACTGGTCACCCTTCCACCGACATAGATTAAATGAATTCCATATATGAAGAAGTCCGATGCCTTGTCTCATCAATAGACCAAGGAAAGGATTGAAAGAAATGTTAAATAAAACTTAGGAATTCATACCCAAGCAGCACGCAAGCGTTTTCAACATCAATATACCAGCCTATTTAGAACTTAGAGTTCTTTTAGAGACGTAGAGTGTCATAAAATGATTTTGTCTTTGTAAGAGTGATTTATGAGTTATTATACAGCTCAAACTGTATAAAATCTTTATTGAGGGATCTGCGTAAGCTTGGGGTGCTTAATCAGAATATTAAAACTCTACTATAAAACTTTAAGTATTTTGTGACACTTCAATCTGGTTTCATCGATAAAGCTGTATACAGGCTGTATTTTGCATGTGATTACTTACTTATTACAGCTCTAAGTGTTATTACAGTATCACTTGATACTTGTTTCTGTACAATGGTATATGCAAACTCCGTTCTCAAACTTATTTTTATGGCGTAATTGTACACTATTGTAAATACAGTGGTTTTATGACTTCTGTCTATGAGGGTGTTTTAAAACTAAATAAATAAATGACAGCTATAGTACAGCTTATTACTGACACAGTCGCTTGATTGCATGATGGATAAAATTAATGTTTTCATTGTGAAGAAATGCAATATGTGGAAAAAAAGAAAAAGATCTGGTGCAGTCAAGAGGAGGATTGAAAGGGAATATTTGAATATTACAAATTACCAACCAAATAACAGTTATGATAGTGAACCATCATTTATTGAGGAAGCAAAAGAATCATTAATAAATCGGACAACCTACAATCAAGCGTCAATTCCATCGACGTCCAACGAAGAAGGTTCCGTAGCAAAAACATTAAACAGTGATAATAAAGATCATAACAGTTATGTCAAATGTGTAGATTTAGTACAACCTTCGGAACCTGATGATGACGTTTTTTCATTCTGTGCGGAAATTAGTGTGATTTAAATAAAAAGCTAACAAGCACTTGTAACGTGTATGAGTTTTTAATAACAAGTAAAAGTGACACATGAATGATGTGCCTACGAGCACATAACAAAAACATAATACATAGTTTAGGTAGGACGGAACACTTAAAGCTAAGATCAATTTCGTAGGCGCTCCAACAGGCCCCCGGGCGTTGAAAGTCGAGCTTTGAACCAGACTTTGATTCTGAAGACACAGGTAATGGGCATATCTTGTTGAAGGCCCTCCGGATGACTCCAGTAGAGGTCTTGATATCTGTTACCCGGACAATTCCATCAGTACCTGGATGTACGGCGATGACTCGTCCTAGTCTCCACTTCAGAGGTGGAAGATTCTCCTCTTTGATGACTAGGAAGGCTACAAAAACTACGATAGAATGTTTTGTCTCAAGGACAATCACAGCCACGAGATTACGTGTTTCTCTTTATACTAACTAGCTCGGATAAACCAAATTTAACAACAAATAACATTTACATAAACATTGTGACTTAAGGACATTGGCCAAAAAAGTAAATTAACCCTTTAAATGTTCATTATTGTAAAACTAACAAAGAGATTTCTCCTCCTCTTCTTCAATAATTTCGTTTTCATTTGTAGCGTTTTCGTCGATTGTACCTTTTTCATCTGTATCCATTTTATTTTGATTTGTGTCTCGATTTCCCTGATCTGATTCATTTTCAGCTATATTTTTTTTAAGCCCAACTTTTTGTTTCTCATCCTTTTAGTTGCTCTTTCATTCTTACTGAGTTTCCTCTTCACAGAATTTTTCAAGACATTTCTATAATTTTAAACGGCATATTTTCCTGAAAATAAAGTAAAACAGATATAATACACACTATTATTACTTTACAATAAGTTTACTTAGGCATAAAATAAAACAACTAAATAACTCTTCTGGTTTGACCATACGCACGTACCGACATACGAGTAGGACATTTTAGGTAGGACGGTTTTTCATTTCTTTAAGTAAGTCTAAAGAGCATTATAAGTGCATTGAGAACTGATATGCAGCCTAAGTAATAAAAATATTCTAATATAAAGCTGATTAAAAGCCAATAGCTGTACAATGTAATCCATAACTTACTTAGTACAGCTATTCAGACTATAATACTCTCCAAATACCGTTTAGGCTGGTTAGATAATTGTCGCCATTTTCGAATGTTTAAAAACAAAATATAAAGTATAATTAAAGGATTTTTTTACAACACCTACAGTCGCATCATGATAATCAGCTTGAATAATGATCACTGTGCCCTCATATCTATTACTTTAAAATTATTATTTTATTCTAACCTTAAAAACAAACATTTACTTACCGCATTTAGTATTTTTTCTTTATAACAGCTCGATTATTTTGCTGGCGCGTGAATATTTTGAAGGAAAACTTACACAGGTTCACAATAAATTTAATTTGCACTTTCAATTCACCAAATACCACCATCAGATATACAAGTCTACGGTTATCTTTTACTTCTAGTAATAAATACTAAATAATAGTGTCGCCATTGCCACGCCATAATGTCATCGAAAATAGTTTTGTTATATTTTTATTCTTTTGTAATTCTCTTCAAAAACCTATTTAGAACACTTTTCTTTACAAAAGAATTATAAGATAATATCTCTAGTATAATGGTTTCTTTGTACACCGAATAACAGCTTTAATACAGCTATTATACAGCTTCTCTATTGCTTCTACAGCTACTATACAGCACTACTAACGCAAAAAGCTGTATAATGTGGGCCCTTTTTTTACTTACAAGGACTGTATAAGCGCTTAAACAGCCTATATACAGCCTGAATATACAGCTTCTAGTATAAAAACCAACCTAAATACAGCTTGTATACAGCTTGCAATGCTACTTGGGTAGTTATGAACATAGATTGAATGTGGTTTTAGAAAGCTAGTATTAATAGAGGGATGCAAAGTATATTATTATTGTTAAATTGTGAGTAACCCATACGCTAGCGTAATAGGTATTTGATCAGTCATTACTCACACGATACCTCACATCTATACTCGGAGCACTCAGACCAACACTTCCATATAGTGACGCAAGCGGCTTTTCAGCGGCATTGCGTCGGCATCATGCTCTTTTGGAGACATGGTCCCTAGCAGTTCTTTCGAACTGATAAACGTGACGAAGCGGATTTTCTTGCGGCAACCAAGCGACTGTCCTTGTCTGACTATGGAGCGGCTAGTTCCAGCGGCATTGCGTCGGCATCATGCTCATAAGGAGACATGGTCCCTATCATTCCTTGGACTGGTTATGAGATAAATGTGGTCACCCAAACCCCTGGAAGTTCACCCTTCGCACAACAAGTATACCTGCAAGACACGTGTTCATGTCAGTCTGAACGAATTATTGGTCTGAGATAACGAATATAATATTCAAGAATCATTTAATAGGGTTTTAAATAATCTCTCTTAAGGCACTATTATTGGCCGGAAGCAAAGAACACAGCGTTCTAGAATTATGGTACTAGGATTTAGGTACTAGATAATAGAGCAGAGTCAAATTTAAGAATTATTAATTAATAGAGTCGTGGATCAACTCTCTTGAAAGTCTACAGACAGCCCCAGAGCGCCCACCCTTCACCACTTCCTAGTGTTTTGGGCTGGAGAGAAGAAGTGGCGCAACAAACTCTCCAGCAACCCTTCTCTGTCTGATTAGTTATAAGAACTTTAATAACCCTATCAGCCTAGGATAATTATTATAATTAAAGACTCACCCGGTCGCACCAACACACACACACACACACATAATGCGCTAAATATTACATTAGTCTAATCTGAGCTTCAACCTATCCGTATTTAACTTATTCCATACTAATCGCTTTCTTACGACAGCTAACGCACGTGGATATGGCCTCTTGGCTTGGCATTTGCCAAATCTATACTTATAATAAATCTGTAGAAGTGAAAATTCTGTACATTTAAAATATCAAAAAAAATAAATGGCAGGGGGTGTTACTAGACCGACACCGAACCCAAAAATGTGATTAAAAAAATGTTTGTCTGTCTGTCTGTCTGTCTGTTTGTTCAGGCATCACTCAAAAACTACCGGTTCGATTTCGATGAAACTTGGTATAGTTATTCTTTAATATCCTGGGCACCACACTGGGTACTTTTTATCCCTGAAAAGTATATACAATAAAAAACAAACTTAATTTTGCGGTTCGATCCCTAGACCCATTTTTGTGTCAACCGCAAATAATAAGTTTGTCGTAGGTTACGTCACAAGCAGTGGAGTTCATTTTTATTCCTTTTAGTTTTTAGAGTTATTTAGGTTTATTTTCATATAAGTCGGTATAGATTTTAATTTTAAAGTATAGGTAGCATATTTGATAGTGTACGTAGTGACCGTAGGTTATTTTATAATACTGTTAGGTAGGATTAGTCATTCGTATAGATATTAGTTTTTAGGGATTTTGCTTATTTATTGAGTTTAGATTAGTTATCATCAGAAATAGGTTTATTTAGGTAGGTATTTAATTTTCTGTTATTGAGTTTTTTTTTTAATTAGGTAGGTACTTAGGTAAAGATATCATATAGGTACCCTCTTAATCACCACTAATGAGACACAATTGGTTTTCTATTGTTATTAGCCACAAAGGGCCCGCGAGATAGATGGCATTCTGGGGAAGCACATACATTTTATCCTGTTAGCACGTTCCCGTGGGATAATTTCCGACATCCACGCGGGCGAAGCCGCGGGCAGAAGCTAGTCTGCTAATATAACTAGCGTGGACTCGGAAGCCCGTACCCTAAAGCGGTTCAAAACCGACTGTCCAGTTATTACACCCGTCCCTCCACAATTCCTCAAAAATACCATCGCTAGCTCAGCCTCCATCCCTTTTTTGTAAGATTTCTCAATTGTTTCAAGGGTTCGTCCGTCCCACGGCCTATCGGCCCGACTTATGCTCAACAGATGTTTGGGGTCGTATTCTCCGCTACATGTAAGGGTCTCAGCGTTCTCAGAATCAGCACAAAATATTGCATCTTAAGTGACGTTGCCTTCTACTAATGACTCGCCATAATTACTGGTCCGTTTCCCATAAAATATAAATAGAATGGATTTCTAAGGGTCTCATATTGTTTTACAATTTTAAAGAAATAGGGTATTTTGTTATTTATTAGGGTAGCATGTCGAGCTGTCAGACCATAAAATTGGGATTTAATGCATTTCCAACGGTCGATATCGTGGGACAATGTTAAAGTAAGAATTTAAAATAAGATATTTTGTTATTAAATTAGGAGTAAGTGACAGACAGTCACATTAACAAGTCTCCATCAAACTTTGGAAGGTGTATGGTTGGCAATTTTACTCCGTTGAATGCATGGGAACAATAGCTTGGCTGATGAGAAGAATTACTAATTTCTCCAACACTGTTTGCCTTATTTATTGGTAATGGGGTAGCCTCAATTAATTCTTGAGCTACAGAGAGAGCAGAGTAAAATTGACGCTCTGTTGCCTCTCTTTCTTCCAATTGTTCATCTACATCGAAGCAACATATTTCAATTTCTGACTGTAATTCGTCAAATGTTTTAAATTATTCTTGAAATTTAGCTAATCTCAAAGAAATTTCTTTAACTTGGACACTGGCAACCTCTTTAGGCTCCAGGTTCTGCATAGTACCTAAATAGTCTATGAATTTTGTTAATCTACCCTTTATGGTGCCACGCTTTCTAATTAACTCTTTAATATTGACCTTCAGGTCGGTATCTACACTGGTCATTTTGCTATCAACGAGATCTATTGTCTATCGAAACAATGCAATACAATGAGCTGAATAGATAAATGTGCAGTGAACCTGACAATGTTAGGCGTCGCTCCAACACGTGTTCCCAGGTACGACTTCCGCGTTGTAGCGTGCCGTCGGCCGGCCGTCGCTAATGCAGTCGGCGCGTCGAGGGAATCCGCTGTGCTGGCTGCGCTGGTTCTGCACCGGAACAGTTGCCGTATGGCCGGAACTCTGGAATAGTCAGCAGGATGGCTGGTTCACCAAGCATTGGTTGCGTGCACTTAATTCACACGCGTGCATGAATATGGGTTGGGTAGGAAAAACAATGCGTGCAGCTTAAAATGCTAGCTTGCGTTTTACAATATCGCCAGAAGTGAGGTTATGCGTTACGTGGGATTACATTTATGAATATGAACTTATGCGGGTAGGTGCACACGAACATATAAATGATTCGACTAGAGTGGAAAAATTGCAGCTTAGCGCCTAGCCAAGCATAAGCCAGCTCAACCCACGTGCAATTAACCCAGCAAATTAGGAAAAGATATGGCCCTTTTCCCGTTTGACGTTTGAGCAGCAAGCCGCGCACTGGTTCACAGCGCAAGGGCACACAGGAAAAATATTAAAGAAAGGAAATGAATGGATCAGGGCTTACTCTCCTGGGCTAGACCTTCGGCAGACGTGTTGAGTTTGACCCGCCGTCACCGTCCGAAGCCTCCCTGGACACAGCAGCTCGTCCGCGCTCCCTTTCTTCTTAATTACGCAGCCCGGCTGGAGGGATGGCGGGCTGCGGCACTTGCTCCACGCGACGAATTTTCCGTCGACGCTCCTCGATGATTCGATGGTTTTAAATTTAATGCATCGGGTCCTGTCACGGTCGCCACTTGTTGCCGCCTATGCTTAGGTGTGGGTTAGGAGATTAAATGAAATACTGTTATAGAACAAACCAATACTTATTTAGACTTTAAATTTAAACTGACGTGTACAAGATTACATAATTCTAGGACCCGTTACAATGTTATGCGTATGTTGAACGATCGTTGGCGCCACGTTGAAACAAGTGAACGAGTCCTCCGGGCTGCGACACAGCGAGCCCCTAGCGAAGAGCCCCCAGCCGCCGTCCCGTCGTGCAGGTGGCGCGTCGCCATTGGTCCGCTGCGTTATGGCGTGATTATCTTCCAATGGTCGTAACGGCGCTCCGATTGGTTTAGCGGAGATGGCCTGTTGATGACGTCGGACGGCCGCCGCGACGCGGTGGTTGCTAAGCGGCGGGCACAGGCCGCAACAACTGGCAACACCCAACTGACACTGACAGGCGACAGCTAACAGACGTCGCCCGAAAGTGACAGATGACAGTGACAGTTCACCTGACAACTGACGTCCGACGATGACGCCGGCAAATGTGAGTGTCACACGTCACCCGAAAGTGACAGTGACAACTCACTCATGACGGCCAACACCACGCGGTGGTCCCAACCTACAAACTAACCTATAAAACCGCACCACCACCTGCACTTAACCTCAAAAAGGCACGTGCTCAGCGTGGATCTAACCTATTTAGCTTATAAAAGCACTAATACTACAACTATTAATAATTAAATTAACTAAAACAATACCTTTCAGAGGCGGCGATGGATCGCCCAACACTGAATTTCAGTGTGGCGTCCCCTTGGCACAACACAATAACCACACAGTGAAAAATACACTTAACACCGTGTCCAATTCACTCCCTAATAATAATAATACTCCTATCTATGTATCGTCTAAGTCACGTCGTAGGCGCTGTGCCATACGGTCACTTGTTACTCCCCCCACCTATTGCGTTCGACCATTATTCCAGCGTATCTCAAACATTTTGCGAACTGTGTATACAAAGCCGAATTTAGTCATGAACTCAAACAAGTGTGGCGCCTGCGAAGAACTGCTATCCGATGGAGTGCATTGCACAATATGTAATCAAGAACTGCATTTCCACTGTGCTGGAATAACAGAGGCCGGATACCGGAAGCTGGGTGACAGAAAGCTGACGTGGCGTTGCAGCAAATGTAAAATAGCTGCCGCTACTCAACCTCCAGGATCAGCTGCCACTACTCAACCCCCAGCGTCACCAAGGCCAGAATCGGAGTCGGTCATCCTTAATGAGATAAGAGCACTCGCTGAGAAACTAGCTCCTCTGGAATCTTTGAAAGAAGAGATAACTGCGCTTCGCACGGAGTTTGCCGAACTAAAGTCATCATTAAGTGAAACAAATAAGGAGCTAAAGGACTTCAATGATAAATTTAAAGACATGGAAGCGCGCCTGGTGCACGTCGAGAAGGTCCAGGAACAGGTGGACACCCTCCAAGTCCGCTTAGATAAGCTAGAGGAAGATAATAACGCTAAAGAGCAATGGACTCGAATGAACAACGTCGAAATAAAAGGTCTACCCCAGAACAATCACGAGAACCTGTTTGATATCATCAGCAAGATTGGCACTAAAATTGATTACCATGTGTCTAAGGCCCAGATAAACTTTATAACTAGGGTACCAACCCGTGACAAAGATCACACGAAACCCATCATAGTGAGTTTCTGCAACCGTTACGTGAAGGAGGACTTTATTGCCGCTGCAAGACTACTTTTCAAGACTGCTCCTTTAACTACAGGGCAAATAAACCTTCCTGGAAACCAACGGATTTACGTCAATGACCACCTGACACTACAGAACAAGGCTTTGCTGTCCAGAGCTAAAAAAGCGGCCGCAGAAACGGATTTTCGCTATGTCTGGGTCAAGCACTCAAAAATACACGTGAGGAAGGCCGACACGTTTCCTACCATAGTGTTAAAATCCGAAAAAGACCTCATAAAAATAAAATAAAACTATGTCAATGTCGATCTAAACCTATAAATGTAAACAAAATGTCTAAGTCTGGTCGTGCAAGACCAAACATCGGAAATAAGATTGAGAACCGTGCGCAAGTGAGTGCTACCAGCGTATTCCACCAATTATTGTGTCGCTTAATAGTGGTGTGTAAATTAATTTCTAAATATCATTGTCATGTTGTCTGTGGTCGTTGTGCCAAATTAGTCCTTATAATCATTACGTTACAGTGCAATCCGCATTACTTAGTCTACTCAGTTGTGACTAACCGGACCCGTGCTATTTCTTTTGTTCCTTATCTTAACCCATTAGTTGCGAGTGTTTCAAAGTTTCGTGTTTTTATACACTGTGCATCGCTGTGCATAAAATATTTCTATCAGTTTTTGTTTTCTACCTTCATCATACTTTATTATTGTTGGTATTTTCTGTATTCGTTCAAATTAAATGGTTTACTAAACTTTAATTCGCTAAAAAATAATTACCTTAGTATAGTTGACACTATTGTTGCCGTTAAGCTCAAAAATGATTAATATATACTATCAGAACGTGCGAGGTCTGCGCTCGAAAACAAACGTCTTATATCGTAACGTTTGCATAAATTCATATGATGTTATTATATTTACGGAAACATGGTTAGTGGATAGTATTAGTAACAGTGAGTTGTTTGATGGACGATATCTTGTCTGGAGGCGAGACCGGGATTACTGTCGAACAGCACAGTCACGGGGAGGCGGAGTGTTGATCGCGGTAAGGAATGATTTGACCGTTGTGGAAAGGTGTGACTGGCGTACCTCTGCCGAGGATATATGGGTATCCATCGTTCTGAAGCGATCTAGACCAGCGGTAAGTTACAACATCAATATCTGCGGCCTGTATTTGTGTAAAGAAAATGTTGGTAACTCGTACTTAACTCAATTGCAAAACTTCCACCATAAACTTAACTACTTAATATCCGCCCACCCTTTAGACACATTTATAATAACAGGGGATTTTAACTTCGGTGGTGATGTGGAATGGCGGCAGTCTGACGATGGCTCTGGATTATATCCTGAGAATGTGTCTGCTCGGTGTATTTTGGATTTCTTTGACACAATAAATGCGTGTAACTTGTCCCAGTTTAATGGTGAGCGTAACCATAACGGTAGATTGTTGGATCTGGTTTTCTCAAATAGCGCAATAAAAGTGAATGACTGTGGTGACCCCCTGGCGGTGCCTGTTGATTTACATCACAAACCGTTGATTATTAACGCGGATTTCGTTGAAGTTCACAAACTCATTGAGAAACCTAGCTCAAAATACATTTTTCATCGAGGCGATTACGCTGCAATTACGTCTGCACTAGATCTTATAGACTGGAACACGTTGCTGTCTGATAGACCCCTGGACCAAGCCCTTAGCCTTTTCTATACCAAACTATACGAGCTCAGGGACTTGCACATTCCCGTTAAACCAATTAAAAAATCAATACACCCCCCCTGGTACACTGGTGCTTTAATAAAAATACTAAAAGAAAAATACAAATACCATAACAAATACAAAAATTACGGAAACTTATCCGATTACCACTCTTTCTCTCTCTTGCGAAACCGAGCTAAGGATCTAGAGGCGGTCTGTTTTGATGCTTATATGGAAAAAATAGAATCCTCTATCGCCAAAAATCCTAAATGTTTCTGGTCGTACATTAAAAGCAAAAGAAGTGGTAATACATTACCTAACGTTTTACATTATATGGACGCGTCCGCTGACACCGGCGAGGGTATCACTGAGCTTTTTTCATCTTACTTTCAGTCTACCTTCCAAGAACCTGACTCAGAATATGACTATCTGGATGTTAACAAAGACATTCATTCTGCTAGCTCAGTGAACCTGAGTACGGTCAGCGTGTGTCCGGAGATGGTATTAAAACTACTTAAAGGTTTGGACCCATCTAAATCTGGTGGGCCAGATTTGATACCCCCCATTTTTATAATTAATTGTGCAAAGAGCTTGGTGGCGCCAATCTGTGTGCTGTTTGAGCGGTCTTTGAGAGAGGGTATCGTCCCTAAAATGTGGAAATCGGCATTCATTACACCGATTTTTAAAAAGGGGGATAAATCTAACATAGAGAACTACCGCCCCATTTCTAAATTGTGTCTTCTCTCCAAGGTTCTTGAACGAGTAGTACACACGGAAGTTTACTCAGCTATGCAACGCCATTTTGGTAACGAACAACATGGTTTCCTCAGAAAACGGTCAACTGCCTCCAACCTGATACTATCCAATGAAATTATAACCACTGGGATGGAAGAACGCTGCCAGGTCGATGCGATATACACGGACTACAGCAAGTGTTTTGACCGCATAGATCATCGGGTGCTTCTTCAGAAGCTATATTCGGCAGGAATTCACGGTGATCTATTCCGGTGGTTTTCGTCATATATAGATAATCGAACACAGGCTGTGGTTTTGCGTGGATACGCGTCTGTATGGAAATCTGTCCCATCAGGAGTGCCCCAAGGCTCAATCTTAGGACCGTTATTGTTTACAATATTTATTTCGGACATAAAAAACTGCTTTAGAAACTCACATATCCTACTATACGCAGATGATATGAAGGTCCTTAAGTCCGTACGCACATTATCTGATACTGAGCTACTTCAGTCTGATCTTGACAGATTCGTACAATATTGCAAAACCAACAAACTGGAACTAAACGTATCTAAATGTTTTCACGTAGTGTTCAGTCGCCAGAAATCTATCATTGGCCCAGGGTATACACTAGATGGTACTTACATAAGTAAAGAAACCAGTATTAGAGATCTTGGTGTAGTGCACGACAGCAAGCTACTTTTTGATGACCATATAGAAACCGTTGTCAACAAGGCGTTCAAAGCATTGGGCTTTATTATTAGAACTTGTTCTAGCTTTCATTCCCTAAAACCATTGAAAGTTCTATACTGCTCCCTAGTGCGTAGCCACCTTGAGTACGTTTCCCAGGTATGGAACCCTCAATATGAGATCTACAAATCTCGTATTGAGTCTGTTCAGAGGAAATTTTTGCGGTACTTGGACTTCAAGGCTGGGCAATTTTCAGACGACTATGAACACCGTTGTAAGCGTTATCATTTCTTACCGCTGGAAGTAAGACGTAATATCAGTGATATCTGCTTTTTAGTGAACATCGCAAATGGCTCGGTTGACTGTCCCGAACTACTCAGCAAAATACTTCTTCGCACTAATCTAAATAACCTGAGAAAACGGCCGCTACTCCATGTACCATTCGCGTCGACAAAGTACAGGCGCAACGCTTTCTGCATACGTAGTGTTATAGCTTTCAATAGTTTACCAACACACCTGGAAATCGATTTATTTTGCACCAGCGCACATAAATTAAGAAAGATTTTGAACAAGGAGTATTTTGGCATCAACCATAAATAAGCTTTTAATTTTGATTTTGATATTGCACGACTTGACTTACCTAATATCTCGACACACCCAATATGTTTACTTTGTACTTTTTGTTTATTTACTCAAATCGCTGTAACTGGTCAACACAATTATAAGTAACTCTTAATTATGTAGATGTGTACATGTGGAAGCTTGTAATTAGCAAATGTCCCTACTTATGCATGATATTTAAGTTTTTTTATTAGTCTGTAAGCTTTCTTAAAATAAAATAAATAAATAAATAAAATAAAATAAATATAGTTCGTGTATCAAATAGCACTGAAACACACTGTAAACAGCTGAAGTTCAGCACGGCACTCAGCAAAAACCCTATAAATAAAATGTATTAAAATTTTTGCGGAGCGAACAACACGTCCGTCCACTACCGTAGTCGGGCGTGAAGAAGTGTAGATAGGGACAATATCCCACTCCCCCTGTGCTGGTCCTACCCGCCTGGCAGCATACGGACCTATTACCGTCTATTCTTTCCCCTCTAGTCACTAACAGTACTCCCCAATCTGGGGCCTGTGACGCGGCCGAGCAGCCCCTTTCAACTTCCAGTTCCCTAACTGGCCTAACTGGCTTCCCTACCGTGTTGATTCCCGTGCTCCAACTCCTTCCTTTTTCTGTCATTTGTGGGCGAATGAACACAGCCTCCGGAAACCCTCTGCGCTGGCTACCAGTTCCCGGTGGTGAGCCGGACAGACCTGCTCTCTACACCAGTCCCCCAACATGACCCCTGTTAACTGCGTAGAGAGTGCAGTCCCACAGGACATGGTCCCGAGTCTCATCCGCCAGCCCACAGTAGCACTCAGCAGCGTCGCACAGCGACATTGCGTGTAGCCGGCTTCTGCAA
The DNA here is from genome assembly GCA_945859715.1 of Apamea sordens. NCBI lineage: Eukaryota > Metazoa > Arthropoda > Insecta > Lepidoptera > Noctuidae > Apamea > Apamea sordens. The sequence continues at coordinate 13,507,368 of OX244009.1, forward strand.
CTCCAATGTCCTGTTAGGATCTGCGATGTGACGTAGTCCGGTTCCACCCATCCCAGCGCCAGTCGCTGTGCCACCTCCGGAAAGGAGTACAGCTCGCGTCCGTCCCCGGAAGATGCCCACCGCTCCTGCCACTGAGCAACGACCTCCACTCTCACTTTCCCGATAGCTAACTTGCGCACCACGCCGATCCATCCGGAACACTCCTGCGCGACTCGTCCCGCTCGGCAAACCTCCAGGTCAGCCGGGAGCACACCCGCCAGCACCGGCAATGCCGCGGTACTGACCGACCTATATGCCTTCGTCAATAAAATCAGTGCTGGGCGTTGCATACGGAGCAGCGTACTCCGCACTGCATATCTTGCAACACTCCGCCACCATACGGCCGCAGAATAGGTCGCTATCGCCACATAGGTCCCTGAAAACAGGACCTTTAGGGCCCTGTACGTTATGCCCCAGGAAGACGCCGAGACCCTCGACATCTTCCCGAAGGCGTTCACAGCCCGTTGGCCGGCCAAACTAGCATGCGGCACGTAGGAGCCCGCTTCATCAATGACAACGCACAGCACTCTGGCCTGCTCCACGTTCGCAATCGAGGCGCCATCCATACGAATTGTAGGGGGACGCTTGAATTTGCCCTTCAACGTAAGGGTCTTTGACTTTGCTGGTGAGAACTGAAGGCGGTTCCGGATCCCCCAAGCGGACACCGCCTCTAGCGACGACTGAGCGTTACGCTCAATCGCCGCCCTACTCGGCGCCTCGATTACGATCGTTATATGTGTCAGTCCAGGCATAAAGGGTCCAGTAGTGGGGTATTGAGTTAAGACTGGATTCGGTATCTAGAATAGTCAATTGATAGTATGGATTGAAAAAATAATCAAAAAGTAGCACACGTTTTTTTTTATCAGACATTTGAAGTTGAAATTCTGAAAAAGCTTGATTTGAGAAAAAGCATTTTGAAAGTTTGAGTGAAAAAAAAACACACTTTTACTTGCTTGTTACGTAGATTTTTATTCATTATTGTAGATTGATATGTTTTCCATAGAATCAACTTATAATTATACTTTTGACATCAAAACTAAAACAATTATTATCAAAATAAAAGAAGGATACACAGTCTAGTAAAAAAGGTCCACTTGCCGATATTTAATAAAAAGTTAGTTATTGCGATAGTAATTAACAATAAAAAACTAAAATTAAGTATTCTTACTCTATTTAGGAACTAACAAAATAACAAGACAGGCTTTTTTCAAACATTACTGCAACAGAATAATGATTATTTTAGCCACTGGTACCTTTTATGTAATGTCATAAAAGGTACCAGTGGCTAAAATAATCATTATTCTGTTGCAATAATATTTGAAAAAAGCCAATACAAACATAAAAATAAAACTTATTCTATTTGGGACTCCAACTTACGTTTTGGACAAAAATAAATTCCTCCTCGCACCTGATTCCTATGACCAACCTGTTTGCAGTACGAACATGTTGGTTTTTGTCGAATACTCTTTTCAATTGATGGTTTCTGAAAAGAGTACTCGACAGATGTTGTTGGGACAGAGTTGTGGTCAACATCAACATTTGGAATGGGTTTCGGGCATAAAATGTCTTTAGATTCTTCACGTACAAATTCACGAATCTTATTATAAAGATACGATTTTCTTTCGTACGTCATGCCTGCAGGGGATTTTTCTAAAGGAAAACCGTATACTTTATTCGGGTTCAAAACCTTTGATACAGTTGGTTGACTGTCAGTATATTTTTTGTAACATAACATGTGCCCTCTATTATCTTCATTTGTTTCAAAATGACTAAAATGCAGAAGTTGGTTAATAGTTACACAATCAGGTTGAAAAAAATTGGCCCAGTCGTAAGTTTTCACAAAAGTTTCTCCTTTCTCATCACCAGTTAGAACAGCTACTATAGATTTTGTTTTCGGACAAGCTTGAACAGCAGCTGCAAGAATATCCTTTAAGTTATTGCATTCCCATTTTCTAAAACTTTTTTTGAATAGACCGAAATACATGTCGGGTGCAAACTTCGTATGACCCACGGGAAGGAAAGATATACGGAAACTTCGGTGTCTGCCTGTTAAAACTCGCCATGTTGCATATTGCATGACATAGTTATTTTTATTTTGTCCAGCACAATTATCTGCATGACAAACAACATCTTTTTCGCCTATACCAAAATTTTCGAAAAAATGATGTAGCATTGAAATTATTACATTAGCTCCTTTCCCAGTAGCACAGGGTTCAGGAATTACGTACAAAACGAACTTTCTCAAAGGCTCTGCAGCAACACCAAATAAACTGACTTTAAATCCTGTCAAGAAATACAGTGGCCCAATTTGTTGTGAACTGTGCGGCAAATGCACCTGTTGGGCAAAATCAAAAGAGTAATGCATGACGCCATCATAAGAACATGGTTCATGAGGTCCAAGAATAAGAGTAGAGTCCGTTATTGAATCAGTCGCAACTTTGATTACATTGTTATAATATTTTCGTTCATTTTGCACTAAATCAAGGTGCTGCCTCGACTTTTCTACAAGCTGTATTTTTTCCTTTTCATCTAAACCACCCATTCGTCCCAACGTGGTCACGTTTTTCTGACAAGTTGCACATAGATCTGTTTTCGGTTTCTGTATAACGACATATGGACAAAAATCTTCCCAAAGATCATACCAACTACTTCTACTAATAGGAGTTTTATCGAGTAAAGCTATAGTTTCCAAATATTTGTTGTACACATACGCTTTAGACATACTACAAGGTAAAATTATTAAATCAGATTTAAATTGGTGGCCTGGTAATCGGCCCGGCAATACTAAACCGTTTTCATTAGCAAACTGTCTTATAAAAGTGATTGCGTCTGATCTAGTTTGCAAATTAATACAATTGTAAGGTCGTTTACGTGACCCGTGGACCTTTGGAGCAACACCGCTGTCCAGAAAGTTCTTTTTTACATTTTTTAACCTTTTCAAACCAGTGGCATATACATATTGGAAAAAAATCTTGCATACTGAAACACCTCGAAAGAAATACTTTACCGTGTATTCTTTTCGTTGCAAGTTTCTGTTTTTTGAATGTAATGTATTTTCACTTGTACGTAAGAGAGCATTTAAAGCTCCTTTCAAGACCAAGTGATGATGATTGACTCCTTCATTACAACGTGAATTTAATTCGATACAATCTAACCTACTACTTAATATTACATCTTTTTGAAATTTGGACACACAATTATTATTACATCCACAGCCAGTATCTAAGAATGAGGCCTGAGTTACATCGTCTAGAATTAAAGGATCATCATCTAGTAAAATATTACCAATTTGCCGCTCTTCGAGCGGCTCACAAGCACTAAATTCGATGTCACACGATAATTCTGTACCCCGTTGACTTTTGAACTCTAAATTAAAATTTTCATAGTCTTCATGTTCTACAGACGCTGAATAGCTAAACTCTGAAAACAAATAGTTGAAATATACATACTACACAGGTCATTTTTTCATACTATGTCTATGACATAGGTACCTAACACAACTTCTTAATTGGTATTAGAGTCCTTGCTGTAGTCATAAAGAATATGTACTATTGCATGCATACAATGATCACGTCGATCTTTTTTGATTTTACACAAGGCTCGGCTAACTATTTTAGCAAAATCATAACACTCATGTATTTCATCTTCACTGATTGCTTCTGTATTAGTGCTTTTTTCATAATACTGATCCGTTTCATCCATCTCAGATGTCGACTCTGTGAAATTATTTTCTAAGTTGTAAGTACCTGAATAAGGTGCAACGGTTTCTTCTTCTGTTGGTAAATCCGGCGTTGTTGCGGTCGAGGCCAAAACAGGTAGTGTGTTTACTTCCACCTCCATAGAAAGTGGTACAGGTCCATCAGAATGCTTAGATTCATCACTAGAGCTGGAACCTTCGGTTGAATCTTCAATAATTATGTTACCTAAAAACAAATTTGAATTTAGTATAAATGGGATGAAATTATGACTAATTGAGATTCATTAGCCTATCAACTTTGTCGCGGTCAGTTTTCAGTCTATGTGGATGCAGCCGAATTATTATGATTAAAGCTGCTCTCTTTTAAAATGTAATAAATAAGTAGGAACGTAACGTAATCTACGCTTAATCCATAAATCTCTAAATCTCTAAAATCCATAAAAAATCGAATTTAAAGACGACTGCTGTCTGTAGGAGGCTTCGCCCCTGTCGAGGTCTAAATATGAAAAGTAGGTAACAGCTGTAGATACACACAAGAACTCCGTAACATTCCGATACCCCGGTTTATAGAACTAGCTTTTCGACCTCGGCCCCGCTAAGCGTAATAACGTTAATAATATTATAGCCTATGACTGAATAATGCAGCTTTGTATTGGAGAAAGAATTTTCAAAATCGGTTCAGTACTTTTGGAGCTTATTCGATACATAACACAACACGTAACAACAAACATAGTATTAGTAGATATAATAGACAACGTAAAGACTTACCTTTATTCATTTTTATGCGCACTTTTCACTCACTCAATTTAAAACAGCTAAGATAATAAAAACTGCTATATTTACACAAAGACTGTCGGATATTGTTTCCTTTCCGGTGTCAAATGACAAATAAATTATTGCATCACAGGCAGATCTATTTATAGGACACGTAGGTAGCAAAAAACGATCAGGGAAATCCCCGCTATGTCGAAGTGAAGCAAAGTAAATCCCCTTAGTAGTTGCATAGTAGCAGGGAGTTCCCCGCTTTAAGGGACCTTTTACACGTAGTTTCAACATTTTAATCTTAAAATATAATTAAATTATTAGAAGTGATCAGTACGGGGTATTGAAACGTATTTTATTCCCAGAATATCGACATGCCACCCACTGGTACCTTTTTAGTAAACTTTTTTCATAAAGTTTCTGGTACTTAGAAACATCGTATATAGTCATTTACTATATGAAATTGTAGATAATTGAGCATTTATTTATAACCAATTAAAATCGCGAAATGCAATTTTTATACCCAACTTTACAAAACCTCTTATATCTCGGAAACTAAATGCCGCGCACTGGACCCTTTTCGCTTGGACTGACACATATTGTCTGCATACGCCACTACCCCAACCCCCCCTGGCCAAGGCAGCCTCAGGATGTCATCGAGCAGGAGGTTCCAGAGTGTCGGCCCCAGGACTGATCCCTGGGGGCAGCCCATAGTGGACTGCTTCCACACCGCCTGGTCGCCCATGAATAGTCCGACCCACCTGTCTGTGAAATAGCTGACCAAGATATTATAAATGTTTGGCGGGCACCTGCCCTGCCTTGCCTTGGTCAGGACCATGGGCCACCTGGCGTTATCGAAGGCCCCCGAAATGTCCAGCAGGATTACTTGAACATAGTTTTCCGAGGAGCACGCCACGCGGTCCAGGATCGCGTTCGCGTTCAGCGCCATGACCGTTGACTTGCCCCTCGAAAAACCATGCCGTGACTCTGAAATACCCCGATACAAACACGGTGCGCAAGTAACTATGAGGCGTTCCAGTATCTTCCCCAGAATCGGGAGAAGGGTCACCGGTCTGTACGCCTTGGGATCCGAGAGCGGCCGATCGTTGCCCTTTGACAAGACGATCAGCTTACCCACCTTCCAGATGTCCGGAAACACGCCTTCCTTTATGCACGCAGAGTACATAAGGAGCATCTCCGCTCCGCTCACCTTCCACGGGTGCCTGACGATCCGGGCCGTCAAGCCATCCAGCCCTGGGGCCGTATTCGGGAGATCTCTTATGATGCGGTCGAGAGCCGCACTGATAGGCGTGTCGGACTCCCGTCCTGTCGGAGCACATGCCGCTGTAAGCCTGACTCACCTATGGTATGGCGAGTCCCTGCCAGGGTCGTCGTCCGGACACACGATGCCAAGGAGGCCCGCCGCGGTACCTTCTGCCGTCTCGGAATGGCTGCCGTCCGGCAGCCTAATGGCTTGCATGACATTAGCGGGGGGGGGGGCCCACTCTGCCCGACGCGGCTCTGTATGCCAGCCCCCTGGGGTCGTCGTTCCCTGACTCCGCAATGCCACGGAAGAACTCCATCTCGGTTTTCCGCATGGCGGTCTTAAACTCTCACCGCTTGCAGCGATTCGAGCCTCTCCACCTCCCTGGCATCCCGCACCTTGCGTGCATGTTGACAGGCTCGCCGTGCACGGTACACCTTGCGGCGCCAGTTCTCCAGCTCCGGATTCCACCACTCGTACCCCCCCGTATCCGTATCCTTCCTCCCACGCTTGCCCAGACATTCTTCCGCAGCGCGGGTGACCACCATCTCCGAGTACTGGGAGCAGATTACCTGTGCCGGCTTCCACGTCTGAAGCCTACCCATCCTGTTGTGGAGCACATTCCGGAATCACTCGTAATCCACCCCCTTCTCCCGGAAGGATACCGTCACGACGGCTTGCCGCTCAGCCTGACCTGCTGTCCTTGCGGTGCCCACGCCTACCTCGAAGGTGATCAGCTGGTGATCACTGATGCTCACCCCTTCGTGCACCGTCCACTGTGACACTGTTAGCCGTCGGTCCGACAATTTTAGGTCCACATTAGATTGGCCATTTGGTCCCTGGAACGTGAGGAGTTGACCCTCCACGTTATGTATTGACAGTCCGCTCCCTAGGATCAGTCCCTCCATTTGGGTCTTCCTGTACTCCGTGTCAGGTCTCCAACCCACATATTGTCTGCGTTCACAGTGCCACAGCGGCGAGTGTGCGTTGCTGTCCATCGCCACCAGTACATGGTGCCCTGCCAGTTGGTCAAGGACCATCGACAACTGCTGCAGATGGACTGCGATGTCGTGGCTGCACTAGCAGTATAAGGACACCACATAAAAGTCACTCCTGGTGGCCATACAGCTGACATGAGCCACCGCACAATGGTCGTTGCTGAGGTTCCCCAGGAACGTGACAGCCATCCCCGGGATCACTACAATTATGGACTTCGACCCTGGCCCGCACTAGATGATCCTGGAGTCAGTGTACTGCTCCTGGACCAGTGCAAGGTCGAGTCGCAGCGTCCCGGCAATCACTGGTAGCTCCGCCGTGGCGGCTGCCGAGCCCTGCAGATTCAACTGCCCTACCCTCAGCGATGTCCGGCTAGGCATAGTTGGTCATGCTTACCGCCTGTTTTTCTGCGTATATGCGCGCAGGGCAGTCTATCGCTGCGGTCTTGTGGGACTTTGCGTCCGGCCGCTTGATGCGCTTATACGTTGCGCAGCAGTGCGACTCTGCCTGACACTCTTCCGCCCTGTGCCCGCTCTCACCACACTTTCCTGCTGGGGCACTGAGCCTGCTGCAATTCCATCGAGGCCACTTTCAGCTTCATGGCGGTCACTTTGTGCTCTGTCTCAGCCAGGCGCAGATTCAAAGCCGCCACCGCCGCAAGGATATCCTGGCCATAGCCGGCTATCAGCCCCTTATCCGTCATGTTGAGTTTGTTGGTGGCATTAGCCACCCCGCTAATACCCTTGACCGCAGAGTTGACCTGATCGATCAGGTGTATGCTGCTGCATGCCGCCAACTCTTGCTTTTCTGGTGTGCTGGAAGCCTCTGGAGAGGAACCCTCCGGAGGCGAGTACAGACAGACCAGCTGGCCAGTGGGCTGCGCAGTTCCTCTTCCCTTTTGGAAAGCTCCTCGTCTATTGCCAATTGAATGGCTGACGGGGCGTCCTGGAAGGCCTCACCATCTTCGTCATCCACCATCTTACGGCTGTCTGACAAGCTCACCCTACACTAACCTAATCCTAACACTACAATCTACGCCCTGCTCTCTACTAACCTAGCTAATTTAAATCTACCCTAGTGACTAATTCCTAACTAAATGATAAATTACTACCACTCCTACTAAACCTACCAAATAGTGTCAACACTACTGCTCTGGCAACCGCCACCCCAACTGACACTGGCAGATGACAGCCGACAGATGTCACCCGAAAGTGACACTGGCAGATGACACCGACAGACGCCACCCGAAATCAAAATCAAAATCAAAAGTCATTTATTCAAATTAGGCTGAGAGTCAGCACTTTTCGAACGTCAAAATTACAAAAGACAGTCCCCCAAAAACGCCCGCCCTTCACCACTTCCTAGTGCTATCGCTGGGAAGAAGAAGTGGCGCAACCAACTCCCCAGCAGCACAGCTGTCTGTTCAGTTAGAATATAGTGCATGTATACAATACTAGGAACTTATGTTCAGTAATTAACATTACAAGAAACTTAAATTGTTTGCCATAAAATATGTCAGCTAGCCACGCCAATATACCAACAAATATAATAAAAACTATACGTACTCAAGCTGAAAAATAATTAATTCAAATGGAAATAAAAACTTACTACCTAAATAAAAGCCTCCAGGCATAAAGGGCGTGACAGCTTACATATTTATGCATAGCTGGGTTCTGGTATCCTCCGATAGTGACAGGTGACAGTGACAGCTCGCCCTGAGTCCTACTAATTATTAATAAAATTAACCTTTTGAACGCCATTGTCACATATACGTGACAAGCAAGCGCGTGCCCTGTACGACACAAATATGTGACAAAAAATGCGGTGCACTTTATCACGAAATAAACAATTAAATCATTACTTTTGTGTGTTTTTATTTGTATACCTTAAATATTTAAGCTCTAGTCCATATTTAATTGCTTGAAACGAATTAAATTATACCATGGATATTGAGAAATTTGATGACAAAAAAGGAGAACTTAAACGTTTAAAAAGGAGTGTCCTCACACGCCAGTCTTCTATATGTGACCGCTAGTGACGTGACGTATGATTGATAATATCGGTAAATCCTTAATAAAATTCATGTGAAACTTTAACTTTAAATTAATGTGATTAAATTATTTTTGCATCAATTGGTATCTGGATAAACCAGTTATAAGATTCAGTCTTATAAAACCACACTATAGCCGCTATAGAATCAAAAACAAAATCTAGTCAGGTCTAATTTCGATATACGCTAATCTCATCTCGCGCATCCCTAGCGCAACACCGATTATCAGTCCCTTGTACACCATGGTCACAAATAGACTACAAAATCGTGTCTTCATTTTTAGTGAAGTCCATTAGATATTTTATAGTAGGTATAGTACCTAATATATTATAACAGTGATATTTCTATGAACCCATACTTAAATGACTGATGTTTTTCAATAATTATTTATTTTATTTGTTTGTTTACATTACGTAAATAAAAAAAAAACAAATATTTCAAAATCTAAAGCGATGACCCATTTTTTTAATTTACCTACCTAAAAAATAGCCCGATTCATACTGAATCGAATGACATACATACCATTGTTATTCCAAACTTTTGAAATACAAAAACAATATAAAATTGTTTAAAAAACAATGATACCCATATCTATTCTATATCTATTATTACTTACTAGCTTCTGCCCGCGGCTTCGCCCGCGTGGATGTCGGAAATTTACCCACAGGAACGTGCTAACAGGATAAAATGTATGTGCTTCCCCAGAATGCCATCTATGTCGCGGGCCCTTTGTGGCTAATTACAATAGAAAACCAATTGTGTCTCATTAGTGGTGATTAAGAGGGTACCTATATGATATCTTTACCTAAGTACCTAACTAATTTTAAAAAAAAACTCAATAACAGAAAATTAAATACCTACCTACCTAAATAAACCTATTTCTGATGATAATTACTAATCTAAACTCAATAAATAAGCAAAATCCCTAAAAACTAATATCTATACGAATGACTAAACCTACCTAACAGTATTATAAAATAACCTACGGTCACTACGTACACTATCAAATATACTACCTATACTTTAAAATTAAAATCTATACCTACGACTCATATAAAAATAAACCTAAATAACTCTAAAAACTAAAAGGAATAAAAATGAACTCCACTGCGGGTGACCCAACCTACGACAAACTTAGTATTTGCGGTTGGTACAGTACAGACAGTGGTAATCGGGTATAGGGATCGAACCGCAAAATTAAGTTTGTTTTTTATTGTATATACTTTTCCGGGATAAAAAGTACCCAGTGTGGTGCCCAGGATATTAAAGAATAATTATACCAAGTTTCATCGTAATCGAACCGGTAGTTTTTGCGTGATACCTGAACAAACAGACAGACAGACAGACAAAAAATTTTTTAATCACATTTTTGGGTTCGGTGTCGATCAAGTAACACCCCCTGCCATTTATTTTTTGGGTATTTTCAATGTACAGAATTTTCACTTCTACAGATTTATTATAAGTATAGATATCTATACTTATAATAAATACATTGAAAATATCAAAAAAATAATTTACAGGGGGTGTTACTAGACCGACACCGAACCCAAAAATGTGATTTAAAAAATTTTTGTCTGTCTGTCTGTCTGTTTGTTCAGGCATCACGCAAAAACTACCGGTTCGATTACGATGAAACTTGGTATAATTATTCTTTAATATCCTGGGCACCACACTGGGTACTTTTTATCCCGGAAAAGTATTTACAATAAAAAACAAACTTAATTTTGCGGTTCGATCCCTATACCCGATTACCACTGTCTGTACTGTACCAACCGCAAATACTAAGTTTGTCGTAGGTTGGGTCACCCGCAGTGGAGTTCATTTTTATTCCTTTTAGTTTTTAGAGTTATTTAGGTTTATTTTTATATGAGTCGTAGGTATAGATTTTAATTTTAAAGTATAGGTAGTATATTTGATAGTGTACGTAGTGACCGTAGGTTATTTTATAATACTGTTAGGTAGGATTAGTCATTCGTATAGATATTAGTTTTTAGGGATTTTGCTTATTTATTGAGTTTAGATTAGTTATCATCAGAAATAGGTTTATTTAGGTAGGTATTTAATTTTCTGTTATTGAGTTTTTTTTTTATTAGGTAGGTACTTAGGTAAAGATATCATATAGGTACCCTCTTAATCACCACTAATGAGACACAAATGGTTTTCTACTGTAATTAGCCACAAAGGGCCCGCGAGATAGATGGCATTCTGGGGAAGCACATACATTTTATCCTGTTAGCATGTTCCCGTGGGATAATTTCCGACATCCACGCGGGCGAAGCCGCGGGCAGAAGCTAGTCTATACTTATAATAAATCTGTAGAAGTGAAAATTCTGTACATTGAAAATATCAAAAAAATAATTTACAGGGGGTGTTACTAGACCGACACCGAACCCAAAAATGTGATTTAAAAAATTTTTGTCTGTCTGTCTGTTTGTTCAGGCATCACGCAAAAACTACCGGTTCGATTACGATGAAACTTGGTATAATTATTCTTTAATATCCTGGGCACCACACTGGGTACTTTTTATCCCGGAAAAGTATATACAATAAAAAACAAACTTAATTTTGCGGTTCGATCCCTATACCCGATTACCACTGTCTGTACTGTACCAACCGCAAATACTAAGTTTGTCGTAGGTTGGGTCACCCGCAGTGGAGTTCATTTTTATTCCTTTTAGTTTTTAGAGTTATTTAGGTTTATTTTTATATGAGTCGTAGGTATAGATTTTAATTTTAAAGTATAGGTAGTATATTTGATAGTGTACGTAGTGACCGTAGGTTATTTTATAATACTGTTAGGTAGGATTAGTCATTTGTATAGATATTAGTTTTTAGGGATTTTGCTTATTTATTGAGTTTAGATTACTTAGTTATCATCAGAAATAGGTTTATTTAGGTAGGTAGGTATTTTATTTTCTGTTATTGAGTTTTTTTTTTTTTAATTAGGTAGGTACTTAGGTAAAGATATCATATAGGTACCCTCTTAGTCACCATTAATGAGACACAATTGTTTTTTTATTGTCATTAGCCACAAAGGGCCCGCGAGATAGATGGCATCCTGGGGAAGCACATACAATTTATCCGGTTAGCACGTTCCCGTGGGATAATTTCCGACATCCACGCGGGCGAAGCCGCGGGCAGAAGCTAGTATATAATATTTAGTAACTCACATTTGGCCAATATATAGCATGCAATAATTTAAGTCTTTACAGTTAATATATTAATTACTAAGTAAACATTTTGTCAATTTATGTCTACTTAACAGTTAAATATATCTGTGCTTTAAAGTATAAAATTTACAGGGACACTTTTCAAAGAACTCATCTATCGAATAAAAACACTCTTGTAACAACCACTTCCGTAACGCAACACAAAACTTATTGAAGGGTAGTTGAGTAATAGACCTAGGCAAAGCATTGGATAGTAAGGACATCTGACTACCTGTGTCTAGTAACGCTCTTGCCTGGTAGAGTTCCCCAGTTTGCGGGTGCACTATGTCTAGTAGAGCCGTACCTAGCAGTACTTGACCTACTGAGGCTGCTGAGAGAGAAACCGGTAAGTTAGAGGGCTCAAGGGCCGGAGCGTCTGCTGTGGACCTATTGGTCTTAAACTCGTTACTGTGTTATAGTGAATGATGTTTCCGTTTACATACACGACACATTAGCCTGGCCTTGCATTGAAATGAGTTGTGACCGCTCTTAAGGCAATTCTTACATAGTTTTAATCTTGTGACTTCAGCTAACCTATCCCCAATGTCCATATTCTTAAATTTGGGGCACTCGGACAAATGGTGACTGTCATTGCAGACATGACACGTGGACCGTCCACCTTTATCTCCGAGTGCAGCAAAAGTCCTATTCGGTTTAGGCTCTTTATTATTGCTTGGCCTTCGGTCCCTTCTCTCGGCATTTTCTATGCCTGCGAAGTACATTGTTTCTAAAATGTCGGCTCGATTCCTTAGAAACCTAGTGAAATTTTCTAAGTTATGGTAATCGGCTAACGTAGACCTGTGCTCTTCCCATTTAATATTAGTCATCGGATCTAATTTTGAAGCTAGAATGAATAGAATAAGTGCATCCCATTTGTCAGTCGGCTGACCCAACGCTTCCAGCGCTCTCAAGTTTTTTGACATGTGGTCTACTAAGTACCTTAATGCCTTATAGGATTCCCGACTACACTTGTCAACACTAATTAAAGCTTTGAGATGATTGTTTATGAGAATATTTTTATTATCATATCGCTCGCATAGTAAATCCCATGCTAATTTGTAGCTATTCGAGGTAAACTCTATTGATTTAATTATCCCCTTAGCACTCCCTTCCAAAGCTGATCTTAAGTAGTGAAATTTGTTTATTTCTGGAATTGACTTATTGCTGTGAATAATAGAATCGAATGTATCTTTAAATTCTAGCCATGTTAACAAGTCTCCATCAAACTTTGGAAGGTGTATGGTTGGCAATTTCACTCCGTTGAATGCATGTGAACAATAGCTTGGCTGATGAGAACAATTACTAATTTCTCCAACAGTGGTTGCCTTATTTATTGGGAATGGGGTAGCCTCAATTAATTCTTGAGCTACAGAGAGAGCAGAGTAAAATTGACGCTCTGTTGCCTCTCGTTCTTCTAATTGTTCATCTACATCGGAGCAACATATTTCAATTTCTGACTGTAATTCGTCAAATGTTTTAAATAATTCTTGAAATTTGGCTAATCTCAAAGAAATTTCCTTAACTTGAACACTGGCAACCTCTTTAGGCTCCAGGTTCTGCATAGTACCTAAATAGTCTATGAATTTTGTTAACCTACCCTTTATGGTGCCACGCTTTCTAATTAACTCTTTAATTTTGACCTTCAGGTCGGTATCTACACTGGTCATTTTGCTATCAACGAGACCTATTTATTGTCTATCAAAATACAAAACACAATGCAATACAATGAGCTGAATAGATAAATGTGCAGTGAACCTGACAATGTTAGGCGTCGCTCCGACACGTGTTCCCAGGTACGACTTCCGCGTTGTAGCGTGCCGTCGGCCGGCCGCCGCTAATGCAGTCGACGCGTCGAGGGAATCCGCTGTGCTGGCTGCGCGGGTTCTGCACCGGAACAGTTGCCGTATGGCCGGAACTCTGAAATAGTCAGCAGGATGGCTGGTTCACCAAGCATTGGTTGCGTGCACTTAATTCACACGCGTGCATGAATATGGGGTGGGTAGGAAAAACAATGCGTGCAGCTTAAAATGCTAGCTTGCGTTTTACAATATCGCCAGAAGTGAGGTTATGCGTTACGTGGGATTACGTTTATGAATATGAACTTAAGCGGGTAGGTGCACACGAACATACAAATGATTCGACTAGAGTGGAAAATTTGCAGCTTAGCGCCTAGCCAAGCATAAGCCAGCTCAACCCACGTGCAATAAAATTAAACCTGCAAATTAGGAAAAGATATGGCCCCTTTTCCCGTTTGACGTTCGAGCAGCAAGCCGCGCACTGGTTCACAGCGCGAGGGCACACAGGAAAAATATTAAAGAAAGGAAATGAATGGATCAGGGCTTACTCTCCTGGGCTAGACCTTCGGCAGACGTGTTGAGTTTGACCCGCCGTCACCGTCCGAAGCCTCCCTGGACACAGCAGCTCGTCCGCGCTCCCCTTCTTCTTGATTACGCAGCCCGGCTGGATGGATGGCGGGCTGCGGCACTTGCTCCACGCGATGAAATTTCGGCCGACGCTTCTCGAAGATTCGATTTTTAAATTTAACGCAACGGGTCCTGTCACGGTCGCCACTTGTTGACGCCTATGCTTAGGTGTGTTGGGAGACTAAATAAAATACCGATAGAGAACAAACCAATACTTATTTAGACTTTAAATTGACGTGTACAAGATTAAAGATTACAGAATTCTAGGACCCGTTACAATATTATGCGTATGTTGACCGATCGTTGGAGCCGCGCTGGAGCAAGTGTACGATCGTTTTTTCTCGCGAGATCGCGGACCCTCGCCCGGTGCCCCCCGCCGCCGTCCCGTCGCGCAGGTGGCGCGTCGCCATTGGTCCGCTGTGGTATGGCGTGATTCTCTTCCGATGGTCGTGGCGGCGCTCCGATTGGTTCAGCGGAGATGGCCTGTTGATGACGCAGGGCGGCCGCCACGCCGCGGCGCTTACCATGCGGGCACAGGCCGCAACAACCACATAAACAAAAAAGAAAACAATAATAGTGACTATGCTAGTTGTAAGCTACTTAATGTACAAGTAAACTCAGTAAAATATATAACTACGTATTAGTAACATGTGCTAAATATTATAAGCCTCATATCTTAAAAAGTTACGTACAGGCAGTCCAAAAACTTTTACAACAAATCTGATAAACAGTTCAGAAATTTACATTTTTGCCTATTGAGAGAATCAAAGTGAAAATCAATCATATTACTACAACTATTTAAAACCCTACAAAACCTAGCACATGGAGAGTTAGATCCCAACACCGTTCTTCTCCTTGGAGGACAAAGGGGAGTAATAGGTTTGCGCGGAATCCTCGACGGAGCACGAAAGTTAATGAGTGCCAGCAGCGGTGGTGAGTCGATATGATTATTCTTTAATATCCTGGGCACCACACTGGGTACTTTTTATCCCGGAAAAGTATATACAATAAAAAACAAACTTAATTTTGCGGTTCGATCCCTTGACCCATTACTGTGTCAACCGCAAATAATAAGTTTGTCGTAGGTTACGTCACCCGCAGTGGAGTTCATTTTTATTCCTTTTAGTTTTTAGAGTTATTTAGGTTTATTTTCATATAAGTCGTAGGTATAGATTTTAATTTTAAAGTATAGGTAGCATATTTGATAGTGTACGTAGTGACCGTAGGTTATTTTATAATACTGTTAGGTAGGATTAGTCATTCGTATAGATATTGGTTTTTAGGGATTTTCCTTATTTATTGAGTTTAGATTAGTTATCATCAGAAATAGGTTTATTTAGGTAGGTATTTAATTTTCTGTTACTGAGTTTTTTTTTTTAAATAGGTAGGTACTTATGTAAAGATATCATATAGGTACCCTCTTAATCACCACTAATGAGACACAATTGGTTTTCTATTGTTATTAGCCACAAAGGGCCCGCGAGATAGATGGCATTCTGGGGAAGCACATACATTTTATCCTGTTAGCACGTTCCCGTGGGATAATTTCCGACATCCACGCGGGCGAAGCCGCGGGCAGAAGCTAGTCACAAAATAAAACAATATTATTTTAAAGTTGGTTAACAAGGTTTATTGGAACTATTAGTAGAAGGAATGATCAAATCAACACAGCGTTGCAGTAAGGAGGTATTGCATGTTGACAATGAATGGTCCGGTGTAAGCACATTGGATGGTGTTAGACAATACTCACAGTTGTTTTTTTGTGAGTTTACCAGCTCATTCATTGCCAACATATATTCCCTCATTAGGTCTTCAGAGGTATTATATTAGTTGGTCATTGAACAAAGTTTCTCCTGTAGATGGTCAAGTTCAGATTGCAAGGTTTCTGTCAATGTTGTACTTTGCTCCAAATTAAAAGACCAGAAAAGAAAAGAAAAGAAAAGAAAAGAGGGAGACCACCATTCATACCCTTTCGCTTTCTTACCATCACCACATGTACCTAAGCACTCACCCGCCGTCCACGCGATGATTCGCGTGAACTCCTTGCAAATTGTCGACACATCCTTCCTCCAGTCGATCCTGCCCACACGCTCGTGGATCATCGCCTGGAATCGGCCCCAGTCCACACCGCGCTCCCGGAACCTTATTGGCGCTACCGACGGCTCCTCGATCGCAGCGGCGTTCCGGTCCCGTGCCCCACATAGCCTGAAGGTGATGAGTCGGTGGTCGCTGCAGCTCGCGTGCTCGTGCACCGTCCAGTCCGCAAGTCTGTTTTCTTTCTTTTTTTCTTTCTTTCTCTAGTGGAGAAGGTTACGTCGATGTTGGACTCTCCATTGGCAGTGGCGAAGGTTGGTGGCTGGTCTGCGAGGTTGTGCACCACCAAGTCTTGGGCCAACAGAAAGCCCTCCATTTCCTCCCGACGACGTGCCACTTCGCGGCCTCTTCCGACATAATGGCGCGGCATACAATGCCACAAGGGTGAATAGGCGTTAGTATCCGCCCCCACGAGCACGCGATGCCCCCTTAGTTTGTTCAGTACCCTGGTAAGGTGCTCCAGATGGGTCGAGATGTCCTCAGAGTACTGGAAGTATGCGCTGACTATGTATACGGGTGTACCCCTCCAGGCTATGTGGCACACCATGCAGTGGCTCGTCGACAGGTGATGTAGCACCGTGCCTATCACGTCGAGGCGCGGCAAGTAGATTCCTGCCTTAGGAGGTGACCCCCCGGGCAGGAGCAGCTGCCCCATGTGCGCCACCGATGACTGCTGCGCCGCGTAGGGCTCCTGCACCAAGACCACATCCAGGCCCAAGTCCGCGGCGATCGCGGGGAGCTCCGACGTAGCTGCGGCCGAGCCCTGCAGGTTCAGCTGCCCTATGGTGAGGCTAGCCATAGTGGGTGCTGTTGACTGACCTCCTCTCGGCGTGCACTCTGGCAGGACAGTCCCTCGACGCAGTACGGTGCGTGCTGGAGTCCTTGCTGCGGAACCTCTTGCACGTGGCATACACTGACGTCTCCGCTTGGCACTCCTGGCTCTTGTGACCCTCCTCCCCGCAATTGCCACATACCATGGCTTTGGCCCTGCAGTATTTTTCTGGGTGCCCGTATAATTGGCACCTGCTGCAGCAGGTCACATCTACGTGGTCTGTGATCTCGACCACGTCCCACCCGATGTACACACGCTCCCGGGTAATTAGAGCCCGGCGCAGCTCAGGGGACGCTTGGCAGACCCACTTGGTTCTGCCATTGTGGCGATTTTTTTTTAATAGTGGCCGTAACTCGTTGGTCACCCTCTCAGTCTCTCAGTCGATAGGGACATAATCCCACTCCCCCGGTGCAGGTCCTACCCGCCTTGCGGCATACGGACCGCTTCCCGTCTATTCTTTACCCCTCCCAGTCATTTACAGTTCGCCCCAATCTGGGGCCTGTGACGCCACTTCACACCCGAGCAGCCCTTTGAACATTCAGTTCCCTACCTGGTCTAACGGCTTCCCTACCTTGTTGATCCTCCTGCTCCAACTCCAACTCCTTCCTTTTACTGTGCCATTTGTGGGCGAATGACCGCAGCCTCCGGAAGCCCTCTGCGCTGGCTACCAGTTCCCGGTGGTAGACCGGACCAACCCCCTCTCTACACCACTTCCCCAACATGACCTCCCTCCCTGTCAACTGCGTAGAGAGTGCAGTCCCACAGGACATGGTCTCGAGTCTCATCCGCCAGCCCACAGTAGCACACAGCAGTGTCGCACAGCGACATTGCGTGTAGGCGGCTTCTGAAACTCCCGTGTCCTGTGAGGATCTGCGATGTCACGTAGTCCGGTTCCACCCATCCCAGCGCCGGTCGCAGAGCCACCTCCGGAAAGAAGGAGTACAGCTCGCGTCCGTCCCCGGAAGAAGCCCACCGCTCCTGCCACTGAGCAACGACCTCCGCCCTCACTTTCCCGATAGCTAGCTTGCGCACCGCGCCGACCCATCCTGAACACTCCTGCGCGACTCGTCCCGCTCGGCAGACCTCCAGTTCGGCCGGCAACACCCCCGCCAACACAGGCAAAGCCGCGGTACTGACCGACCTGTATGCCTTCGTCAATAAAATCAGTGCTGGACGTTGCGTACGGAGCAGCGTACTCCGCACTGCATACCTTCCACAACTACGCCACCATACGGCCGCAGCATAGGTAATTATTACCACATAGGTCCCTGAAAACAGGACCTTTAGGGCCCTGTACCTTACGCCCCAGGAAGACGCCGAGACCCTCGACATCTTCCCGAAGGCGTTCACAGCCCGTTGGCCGGCCAAACTAGCATGCGGCACGTAGAAGCCCGCTTCATCAATGACAACGCCCAGCAACTTGGCCTGCCCCACATTCGCGATCGAGGCGCCGTCCATGCGAATTGTAGGGGGACGCTTAAATTTGCCCTTAAGTGTGAGCGTCTGCGACTTAGCCGCTGAAAACTGGAGGCGGTTCCGAGTCCCCCAAGCGGACACCGCCTCGAGCGACGACTGAGCATTGCGCTCAATCGCCGCCCTACTCGGCGCCTCGATCACGATGGTGATGTCATCGGCATATGCCACTGCCCCTACCCCCTTAGGCCAAGGCAGCCTCAGGATGTCATCTAGCAGGAGGTTCCATAGGGTCGGCCCCAAAACTGATCCTTGGGGGCAGCCCATAGTGGACTGCTTCCACACCGCCTGGTCGCCCATGAAAAGTCCGACTTTTCTGCCTGTGAAATAACTAACCAAGATTTTGTAGATATTTGGCGGGCACCCGCCCTGTTTCGCCTTGGTCAGGATCATGGGCCACCAGGCGTTGTCAAAGGCCCCCGATATATCCAATAGGACCACCTGAACGTAGCTTTCCGAGGAGCACGCCACGCGGTCCAGGATCGCGTTCAGCGCCGTGACCGTTGACTTGCCCCTCGAAAAGCCATGCTGTGAATCCGAAATTCCTTTATACAAAAACGGTGCGCAAGTAACTATGAGGCGTTCCAGTACCTTCCCCAAAATCGGGAGAAGGGTCACCGGTCTATACGCCTTGGGATCCGAGAGCGGCCGATCGTTGCCCTTTGGCAAGACGATCAGCTTACCCACCTTCCAGACGTCCGGAAACACGCCTTCCCTTATGCACGCGGAGTACATAAAGAGCATCTCCGCTCCGCTCACTTTCCACGCGTGCCTAATTATGCGAGCTGTCAGGCCATCTAGCCCTGGAGTTGTATTGGGAAGTTCCCTAATTATGCGTTCTAGAGCCGCCCCGCTGGGCGGGTCGGACTCCCGTCCTGTCGGGGCGCATGCCGCCGCAACTCTGACCTGCCTGTGATACGGCGAGTCCCTGCCGGGGTCGTCGTCCAGACAGGATGCCAAGTAGGCCCGCCGCGGTACCCTCTGCCGACGTGGAATAGCTGCCGTCCGGCAACCTAATGGCTTGCATGACATTAGCGGGGGGGCGCACTCTGCCCGACGCGGCTCTGTATGCCAGCCCCTAGGGTAGCCCCCCTAGCCCCGTCGTTCCCTTACTCCGCAATGCCACGAAAGTAGGCTACCTCAGTTTCCCGCATAGCGGCCTTATAAGAGGCTCTCACCGCCTGCAGCGATAATAGCCTTTCCCCCTCCCTGGCATCCCGCACCTTGCGTGCCTGCTGCCAGGCTCGCCGTGCCCGGTACACCCTGCGGCGCCAGCTCTCCAACTCTGGAGTCAACCACTCGTAGCCCCCGGTATCCTTCCTCCCACGCTTGCCTAAACAGTCTTCCGCAGCGTGGGTGACCATCTCCGAGTACTGGGAGCAGATTACCTGTGCCGGCTTCCCCGTCTGAAGCCTACCCATCCTATTGTGGAGCACATTGCGAAATCGCTCGTAATCCACCCCCTTCTCCCGGAAGGATACCGTTACGACGGCTGGTCGCTCGGCCGCACCTACTGCCCTTGCGGTGCCCATGCCAACCTCGAAGGTGATCAGCTGGTGGTCGCTGATGCTCACACCTTCGTGCACTGTCCACTGTGACACTGTTAGCCC
This sequence comes from Apamea sordens, assembly GCA_945859715.1. Lineage (NCBI taxonomy): Eukaryota > Metazoa > Arthropoda > Insecta > Lepidoptera > Noctuidae > Apamea > Apamea sordens. The sequence continues at coordinate 13,527,817 of OX244009.1, forward strand.
TCGGTCCGACAGTGTTAGGTCCACATTAGATTGGCCATTTGGTCCCTGAAATGTGGGGGGTTGACCCTCCACGTTGTGAATTGACAGGCCCCTCCCTAGGATTAATCCCTCCATCTGGGTCTTCCTGTACTCCGTGTCAGGTCCCCTACCCACATACTGTCTGCGTTCACAGTGCCACAGTGGCGAGTGAGCGTTGCTATCCATAGCCACCAGCACATGATGCCCTGCCAGTTGATCCAGAGCCATCGACAGCTGCTGCAGATGGACTGCGATGTCGTGGCTGTACTGGCAGTATAGGGACACCACGTAGAAGTCGCTCGTGGTGGCCATATGGCTGACATGGGCCACCGCACAGTGGTCGTTACTGAGGCTCTCCAGGAACGTGACAGCCATCCCCGGGTTCACTACCATTATGCCCGCCTTGGACCCTGGCCCGCACTGGATGATCCTGGAGTCAGTATACTGCTCCTGGACCAGTGCAAGGTCAAGTCGCAGCGTGCCGGCAATCACTGGTAGCTCCGCCGTGGCGGCTGCCGAGCCCTGGAGATTCAGCTGCCCTACCCTCAGCGATGCCTGGCTAAGCATAATTCGTCATACCAACCGCCTGTTTCTCCGCGTACAGTCGCGCAGGGCAGTCCGTTGCAGCGGTCCTGTGGGACTTTGCGTCCGGCCGCTTAAATCGCTTGCATGTGGCGCAGCAGTGCGACTCAGCCTGACACTCCTCCGCCCTGTGTCCGCTTTCCCCACACTTGCCGCAGGTCAGCCCGGTTGCCCTGCAGTGCTTCTCCGGGTGCCCGTACTGCTGGCACTTGGAGCAGCACGTCACACGGACGAAGTCGCAAACCTCTACTGCGTCCCAGCCTATATAGACCCTGCCCATCCCCAACAGCTTCTCTCTCAGCGCCGCCGAGACCTCGAAGACCACGGTCGTACTGCGCCCTGCAAGCCGTCCCTTCTTGAAAGCGAAGCATGCCTCCCTGCAGACCCTCTCGATGGGCCAGTCGGGGTCCTCCGCGAGGTTGACCCTATGCAGGTCCGCAACAACCTCCTCTGCCACCGGGTCACCGCTGAGGTTTCTCAGCGCCACCAGTGGTCTTCTCGACTTAGGATCGGCAGTCCTCAGGGTAGCGGGGGCGGCTGCTTTGAGCTTCTGGGCGGCCGCTGTCGACGCCGTTTGCACGACGACGCCTGCGTTGCCCACCCTACGCACCCCCTGGATCTTTATACCTTTTTCCCCAGGCTGCACCTTTTCCCTCAGTTCCTTAAGTGTAGCCTCCGAGGACTTTATCTCCTCGGTGTTGGGGTAGAAGAGAACCGCCGGCCCGCGCTGCTCCACCGCCATGCTGACCTTCCCATTGGGCAGCTTGAGGATAGCCGCGTAGTTCATCCTGCCAAGTAAACCCGTCCCCATCGTTCCAGCTGTCCCAGGCCCGGCCGGGACTGCTGCCCCAGCTACGGGCGCGCTGGCCTGCTGCAGCTCCATAGAGGCTACCCTCGGCTTCATGGCGGTGACCCTGTGCTCGGTTTCCACCAAGCGCAGGTTCAGAGCCGCCACCACCGCCAGTATGTCCTAGCTATACCCAGCTATTAGCCCCTTGTCCGACATATTCAGCTTGTTAGTGGCATTAGCCACCCCGCTGATACCTTTAACCGCCGTGTAGACCTGATCAATCAGGTCGGTCAGGTCAGTCGATAGGGACAGTGGGAATCTCGTTAATCCATTCATGCGCGTCACTAATTAGATGACGAGGCATTTGGCTATTTTAGCTCGAACATTTGCCTTCGTCTATTAGTGACTACAACTGTAATCATTATAGATTGTTGTGACAGGACTCCCACGTCCCCCTACCGTCACCAAACTGCCGAAATTTAGCCGGTGGGATGTTGGGTTAGGCCGAATTCGTCATCTTTTAATTGTTACATAACAAACGGGTAGTAGCCATTGGTGGGAGCTTCGACCCTGGGCCCGGCGGCGGCCCGCGACACAGGAATCCGACCACTCGCTCACCGACTCAATCGATTCGGGTAGTCATGCGATTAAAGCGTGTCCAGTTCATATGGGACCCTCTCAGTACCAAAGACGGGATGCCGGCCAGCACTCATCGAGCCCGACAAATCTCTTAAGCTCCCTATAGGAAGCTAGGCTCCATACAACCCTCCAAGACAAAGTGCAAGAGGTCGAGTGGACGCTCTCTTTACAAGGAAGTCCTAGGCGACCCTCTCGACAAGCTCATCGTGATTCCCGTATTTATTACGTTTCTCACGATGCAGCTCATCAAGGGGCCGCTGACCCAAGACCACCTGCGCATCCACAATCACCCCCACACCATTCCTGGAGGCCACAATGTCGGGCTTTCTGAGGCCTAACGCGGTCCTGACTTTCGGCTCCTTCACCACAAACCACCCTTTGTCCACCATGGCAGAGCTGACGATGTCCGCTACGCAGTTATGGCGTTCAATACGGCCGCCGTGTGTTCTGTGACACTGTTGGATGGTGTGTGCCGTCGTCTCCCTAACCATGCAACCTGCACGGCAGTTCAACTCCGACGCCACACCAGTCCGGCGCCCCCGTGTATTGCGTACTCGCGACGGGAGTGCGTTTATATGAGTGTGCACGAACTGCACGAAGTCCCGGCCAGTGTACTGCATGCTGCGTCCCCGCATTCACTTAGTGGACGCAGGAACACGTGGACACTCCCTCAACTCTACTCCGTCCACGCTAGCATGCAGGGCTTCACGCCAATATAATGCGGTCGTCCGCTCCCCTGACTTGGGGTTCTCTGCAGTGAGTTTCCGGAGTTGCTTATCGGCCCACTGCAACTTCCTTCGGATCCTATCGGATCTGGCAGCGGCTTTAGCAACTGGCCATCGCGACGAGTCCAAGCGGCCAAACCTCTTTTTAATGAGGTCCGGCACCCAAGTTCTCAGCGACGGGATCGCTAAGCCACCGTCCGTGGTTGCTGCGTGGAAGTACCCGACAGGCACATCCTTTGGTAGCCTGAGCCAGGCTCGCACTGCCCTCCGGATCTGGACGGCGAGCATTCTAAGTCGGTCATCCGTAATGACCCCTAGCACGAGACCGTGCAGGAATCTCGGAATCAGATGCACCCTTACAATTTCGAGCCGCTGCTGCGACTTTAAGGGGGCCTTTGTGATGTTATCCAAGGCTACTTTCACATCATGCTCTAACGTCACGCATCCAGACGCCTTGAAGTCCAATCCAAGATAGCGCCAACGTTCAACACACGAGACTTGTCGCAACCATCGCGACCCCACCTTAAAGGTACGGTTGGTCAAGTAGTGCACCCTCTTGCGCTTCTACCCTGTTGAACAACAACGGGGACAACGGATCCCCCTGGCGAACTCCCTGACCCACTCTTGCGGGACCGCTGCGGGCTCCATTTGCAACCAAGACAGTCTCGGAAGTGTCATACAGCCTCGCAACATAGGTGCAGAACCCCTCAGGCAGGCCTCATTTCCTCAGCAGATCAATTAGTGCCGCATGCGACACCGTATCGAACGCCTTGGCAAAATCCAGCACAGCAACATGGCATTCACGCAACTTCTTCCCACAGTCTCCCAGCACAGCGTCCAGCACTGCCGAATTCTCGAGAGTGCCGTCGGCGCAGATAAATCCACGCTGTCGTGCATCGGGAGGGCAGCATGCTTCAAGCCTCTTCGCCAAAACAGAGTGCATGTGCCTGAGAGGCACCGACGCGATCGAAATCGGCCGATACTCCCCAGGACCTGCAGGAGTCTCCGTCTTAGGTACAAAGACCGTGCGGCAGCCGCGGAGTTTCTCAGGGACCTCTCCAGCAATCAGCCACGCGTTGAATATTTCCGCCTGAGTTGCAGAAGACAAAGTATTCCAGGCCCCTGGGAGAATTCCTTCAGGACCCGGAGCCGACCTGTTATCCACTCGGGACTCCTTCACCTCATCAGAAGTAAAAGGCGTCCACAACTGCGAGTAATCACGGCTACCCCCGTACTGCTCCGAACGTTTTAAGGCGCTCAGAACTTCCGGTGTGAGCCCCGGAGCGTCCGACACGGCCTCCATCACTGGTCGCCAATAGGCTTCCAGCTCAGCAAGACTATGACTAACACCCCGAGTTTGACCGTCAATCACCTCCGCAGCAGCTTTGGACCTACAGGTCTTATACAGCTCCTGCACCCTCGCGTACTCCATTCTTCGCCGCTTTCGCGCAGACAATCTGGCATAAGCAGTTTGGGTCTCCTCTGGAGACTGACCTTTGCGCCTAGGCCGCCCCCGCCTTTTCCCACCCATCGCACCCCGCGTCATCCTCGCTTCGGCGCTCGCAATGAGTTCCTCCACAATTCTGACGTGGTCTAGCGCTTCGGACAGGTCCGGGCTTTGCAAGCTAACGGGGACAGGCACGACTTCAGAAGGGGACTCCGCCCTAACGAGAGGCTGCTCTGGCGTCGAACTTTCGGCAGTGCTTGTGATAGGGGTGCCCCCAGGCAAATTTGCCTCCCCTGGGGTACTCGGAGGAGAAGGTTGTGCCATCTCTGCCAGGCACGCTTGCACCCGGCTCTTATAGGCCTCCTTCCTCCGGTACCCCTTAATTGCTTCTAGGGAGCGCCCCAACTGTGGCAACTCCCTCATCAGATCTTGGTTTATTGAACTTGCACTGCCTCCAGCTCTAACCAGACGCGCCTCCGTCTGAGCTAAGAGCTCCCCCTCTTCCTCATGCCATCTCCGCTTCACCTGCGGTGGGGCGGCTGCGGCGTTTGCCATCTCAGGGTGTGCGCGCCGCTTGTGCACGCCCAACCCTGTTTTGGTCCGGAATGCCCTGCTACATTCCGGACAGGTCCACTCGCCTTCCCCCCGCCTCGACTGAGGCGAAGATCGAGCAGTCGGACTTAAAGGTTTAAGGGTCGACACCTCCGGCTCCTGTGGGAGGCCGGAGGTTCGACCATATGTTCCTCTATTACAATCGAAAGCAACCGTTAAACCTTGGCGTGGCCGGGTGGCTAGCCCGACCACAGGTACACCCACAGCTCTCGTGTACGCCCCAGCCATGCGAGCCGCTAGATTTGGGATCCGAAGACCCCCATCGGGGCTTCTCCAGGAACTTCCCCCAGAGCCTGTCCTGGATTTAAAACATTGTTGTTCTTGCGCACCTTGGTCAGATTTAGTGACCAAGGTCTCCAGGCTCACCGTACCCCTAGGACCATCAGATTGTAGTCTTCTGGTCAAGTCGGGAAGGTATGCGCCACACCTCTAGTCGTGTACAAGGGTCTACACTATAAGATGCTTTTAACAGACTGTCCATGCTATCCAGTCGTACCCTTTGTCGGTTAGTAGCAGCGGCGCCACGAGCAGGTCAAGGGTGGGAGTTCCCTAGCACCGCCAGCTTGATGTTCAGCTGACGTACCACTAGGGCTTCGACGTATGTGGACTGCTCTTTCCCAGTTAGTTGATAGCGGCAGCCAAGAGGGTACACATCCACATACGTGAGCAACGAGACTACATCTTATTGTCCCTTAAGAGAGTCATAGTTACTCCAGCCGTTTACCCGCGCTTGCTTGAATTTCTTCACGTTGACATTCAGAGCACTGGGCAGAAATCACATTGCGTCAACACCCGCGAGGGCCATCGCAATGCTTTGTTTTAATTAGACAGTCGGATTCCCCTTGTCCGTGCCAGTTCTGAGCTGACCGTTGAACGGCGGTCGTACGGAACCGCGCCGATCGCGCACGAGACGAAACCGACACGGCCTTACGGCTAGGAAGATCCGCGGAAGGCCGATACGACACGATATTTTAATTTTTTGTTTTTTATTAAAACCTTGCCCCACACTAGGATTTTCTCCTGTGTCGTGGGTGCGTTTACAAACATTTAAACTCACATACACAAACAGTAAGACCCGGAACAACTACTTGTAGGCCATACAGAAGAATTAGAAAAATTCGTAATTTAACTGATGTAGAGACAGCCCGTTTAGTGTACTTTAGCTATTTTCATAGTGTAATGTCATACGGTATTCTATTGTGGGGAAATGCCGCTGACATTCAGACTATCTTTGTTTTGCAGAAGCGAGCTGTTCGATCAATTTATAAACTGAGTCCGAGACACTCGCTCAGAGACAAATTTAAAGAGATTAATGTTATGACTGTGCCTTCTCAATATATTTATGAAAATCTTTTATATGCCCATAAAAATATAAAATTATTTAAAAAATACAGTGATATCCATGATATAAATACTAGGAACAAACACAAATTTGTTGTACCTACAACAAGGCTCAAGAAAATAGGTGGCTCGTTCAGATGCCAATGTATACGCTTTTATAATAAAGTTCCAAGCCCAGTTCAAGATCTAAGCCTTAATAAATTCAAATCATTTATTAAACGTAAGTTGTGCCAGAAAGCCTTTTATACCGTTAAGGATTATATCGAGGACAAAAAGGCTTGGGATTAAGCTGCTTCCAATTTTTTTTTTTTAATTTTTTACGTATTGAATGTTTTTATTTTGTTTTTCTCTGTTTTGTTGTTGTTTTTTTTTTTATATACACTGACATTAATGAATTTTATATATACTATGACATTTGCTTACTTAGTAAAGTATTATATTATTTTAATTATTGTGAATGTGAAGACTATGTGGGTCATTGTATTTATATTATTTTTCTCTCTGTTCTCTTAGTTTTTGTCATGGTCTGGCAGTTTGAGTAATTAATGTGGCCTACCCAAATGTCCTTTCTTTGGTATTGTTCGTCGGATCGGAAGGAGTTGAGCTGCACGATTTCTGACAAATGCGTGCACTGACTGGACAGGTCCTCTCAATCTGTGTGGTTCTTTCCTCAAAAGACAATCTCAGACAATTTGGACTCGAAAAAAAGCCCTTACTATACATATTTTATTATACAGATAAGATTTAAATATCAACCTAAATAAATCGTTAATCCTTAACAGCTTATTCTTAAACTAGCTTCTGCCCGCGGCTTCGCCCGCGTGGATGTCGGAAATTTACCCACGGGAACGTGCTAACAGGATAAAATGTATGTGCTTCCCCAGAATGCCATCTATGTCGCGGGCCCTTTGTGGCTAATTACAATAGAAAACCAATTGTGTCTCATTAGTGGTGATTAAAAGGGTACCTATATGATATCTTTACCTAAGTACCTAAGTAATTAAAAAAAAAAAAAAAACTCAATAACAGAAAATTAAATACCTACCTACCTAAATAAACCTATTTCTGATGATAACTAATCTAAACTCAATAAATAAGCAAAATCCCTAAAAACTAATATCTATACGAATGACTAAACCTACCTAACAGTATTATAAAATAACCTACGGTCACTACGTACACTATCAAATATACTACCTATACTTTAAAATTAAAATCTATACCTACGACTTATATAAAAATAAACCTAAATAACTCTTAAAACTAAAAGGAACAAAAATGAACTCCACTGCGGGTGACCCAACCTACGACAAACTTAGTATTTGCGGTTGGTACAGTACAGACAGTGGTAATCGGGTATAGGGATCGAACCGCAAAATTAAGTTTGTTTTTTATTGTATATACTTTTCCGGGATAAAAAGTACCCAGTGTGGTGCCCAGGATATTAAAGAATAATTATACCAAGTTTCATCGTAATCGAACCGGTAGTTTTTGCGTGATGCCTGAACAAACAGACAGACAGACAGACAGACAACAATTTTTTTAATCACATTTTTGGGTTCGGTGTCGGTCAAGTAACACCCCCTACCATTTATTTTTTGGATATTTTCAATGTACAGAATTTTCACTTCTACAGATTTATTATAAGTATAGATTGTGCTATTTCAATCAAAACATAGAGCAATAAAAGAAAAAGAAACCAAAAGATGTGGTCAATTTCCAATAAAATTACGTAATTTGCTTCTTTCTTGACATATACGTATTCCCAAGTATAATCACATAGAAATATATAACGGAGAAGGTATGTCTGTCTCTCATTAGCATCAGGCGTACTATGGGTAGTATTGGTTAAGCGCAATAGTAAAACGGTTTGCAGTTCAAAATATATTACAATTCACGAACAAATCAGTCACACTAGCGAATCACACACTCAACGATACGGAACGCGAGACAGTTTCTAACCACATGTTGTTCGTACGATGTTCAATGTTTCGATGATCCCGAGAGCCCTGCTCACACAGTTCTTATCGCTGTAGCCCTCCGTCCGCCTCCACGAACTCAGGCTAGACTGTCTAGCGCCACGAGATGGCACTGGCGTTCCGAATAAACGAATAATTCTGACACGGCCATCCTGCTAGACACACGTCCTCGTGTGTTAATCTGTAAAGAAACATACCCGCAAAGTATCACATAGCTCGGCCACTCGTGACCACATTTGGTACGGGCAAAAACACTATGAAAACTCGAACAAACTAACAATAGCAGAGTTCAGAGCATTACCCACTATTTGATACCCAAATCTCAAAATTACAATCAAAAGAATCAACTAAGATGCATGTGTCTCATACTATCTAGTAACCTCCAGTTACTCAACTCGTCATATTCATTTGCGCATCCCCATTGAATCGCCAAGTCACTCCTAGACTTGAAACCCCACACAATACACACAACTTAAGAGGGTACCATGTCAGTCAGTCAGGACTTTTTTTTTTACAGGGTGACAGGGAAACTCGACGTGTTCCTTCCAGGGCGTGATAATGTGACCCATTTGCAACAATTGAGCACCCCATAAAGCCTAGGCGAAAATTCATGGAATCCGAGAAAAACCGATTTTAATGTTTTTTTGGAATTACCTATTACCGCTATTACCTATCTTTGCCAAAATTTTAGAAAAGGTTATTTATAAATGTCTACACTTTCTTCGAAAGCCATAACATTTTCTCTCCAAGTCAATATGGGTTTAGGAAAAATAAATCGATTAATGTAGCAATATATAATTTCTTAGGAAAAATAATGACAAATTTGGACAAAGGACTGCCGGCTGTAGCAATATTTATGGACATGTCAAAGGCTTTTGACAGTGTTGACCATAATATTCTCCTAAGAAAACTATATGCATACGGTGTGAGAGGCAATGTATACAACCTCATAAAATCATATCTGTGTAATAGGCAACAGATTACAGAGATAAGGAAGGTAAACATGGTCACAAAAACAGAAGAAACTTATGCGTCTGAATCCAGAACGGTAGAGCTTGGCGTTCCAAAAGGGGGTATCTTATCCGCACCTCTCTTCCTTGTGTATACAAACAACATGCCTTCGGTATTAAATCACGACATTATATGTGACTCAGGTTGGCTGGACAAATCTTCAAAATAGCTTGCATTTAACTAGGTCAATAGGCCACTTTATGTGACGGCTAAACACCCTTATTTCAGAATTTGTGACGCTACAGAATCTTAGATAATCGATCGAAAACGTGTCCAGCCATCTTGAATAACCACTTTTCGCTGGTCTCTCAATCTCGGTAACGGAAGTGATTTTGACGACTTTTTACATATCAACGGGCGTCACATAAATTTGTGACGGGCACCGAGCTAAAAGTTTTGTGATAAGTACAGTGGTTTAGTAGAAAAATGCAAAAATCTGTGTCCAGCCATCTTGAATTTACGTATAAAACTTATGGCTGGCACTTCCGAATCTCAATAACGGGGGCGTTTTCGAATATGGTTCCTTTACTAATACTTGGTGACGCAATTTGTGACAGTAATAACGTTTGATTTATGGCGTCACATGTAAGGGTTTACGAGAAATCAATAAAAACTTAATGTCCAGCCAACCTGAATTCAAGATGGCTGGACACATGTATCTCCACTGCCTGATGATCTACGACCTTCGAAATGTGTTCAAAATTTTGTGACGGGGACGATAATGATAACCTGAAATTGTGACGGAGAAACTTTGCGTAGTTTCAAAGATATTGACCATTTAAATTTTTCCATACAAACATCCATTAATATTATGAGGTGACCATAATTTTACATAAATACTTAAAGGATTTTTTTTAAATCGATTCATTGACCGGTAGCATCCACGCCTGCTTTGTATTTGATTTCCCCGTGGGAATAAAAGGTTTTCCTGCAGTGAAAAGAGTAAGTATGTGTTAATTCAAAATAGGTAATAATTTATCACCAGCGCTGCAAGAGAGAGCCCACTTGTATTTTGCGTTTAGTTAATTATCTTATGTAACTGAAAATGAGAACTAAACTCGACAGCCGGCAGTGTATGCACTTACTTTTCGAAGTGTTATCACTAATCAAAGTACTAGTAACTATTAATTAATCTGCGGTAAGACAACCTAAATAAGAGTTAAGATTCGACCAGTTGTCCTAGTAGTACCAACTTTAAGCAATAGATGGCGACACCAACATCAGCTATCAGGTCAGTATAGTTTGTCTTGTCCTCCGACGTTTTCGTGGTAGCCCGCGAAATTCAATTGATGAATTCAAATGAGACCAGCGAAAAGTGGTTATTCAAGATGGCTGGACACGTTTTCGATCGATTATCTAAGATTCTGTAGCGTCACAAATTCTGAAATAAGGGTGTTTAGCCGTCACATAAAGTGGCCTATTGACCTAGTTAAATACAAGCTATTTTGAAGATTTGTCCAGCCAACCTGAGTCACATGACATTATTTGCTGACGATAGCACTGTACTATTCACTGATGACAATGCAATTAATTTAGAATCTGACATTAACGAATCTTTAATATTAGTAAATGACTGGTTTAATTTAAATAAATTAATGATTAATATTGACAAGACCAAAATAATGAATTTTAAAATAAGAACTCGACGTATGGGTGCTTTAAATATCAAGTATCAAGATAAAGATGTCGAAGAAATAGAAACAACAAAATTTCTAGGGTTACACGTGGATGACAAAATAAACTGGAAAAAACAAGTTGACTATGTCTGTAAAAAGTTAAGCAAGTTCTCATATGCCCTCCACAGACTAAGAAAAATTTCAATTCTACCAACACTAATAACGGCATACCATGGTTACATCAGCTCTATCCTTAGATACGGCCTAATATTCTGGGGCAATAGTGTTGATAAAGAACGCGCGTTCATTGCACAGAAACGATGTATCAGGGCAATTTTCAACCTACAAAAATTAAAAATTAAAAAAAACCCCGACAACGTGAAATCCTATAAAAAGCAAAAAATAACCTTGAAATTATGACTACGTAAGTACGTATGAAATTTTTTGATTAAATATTGTCCTGTCGGGGGACCGCTACTATTTTAAACTTTCAGAACGTTAGGCTAATAATTAGAGCGGTCCCCCGACGGGGACTTTTTAAATTTTGGGACGAGGGTTTTTTAAATTTTTAATTTAATTTTTTATTTCATGCGTTTTGTAGGGACTCCTAATTATTACATTACTTTTATTTTCTTGTGTTTTAAGATTCAGGTAATTTGGTATTTAATCAGGTTTTTTCTAATTCGCCATTTTGTGGTGGTGACCATCTTGGATTTGAAACTTGTCATAGTGTATAGTATTCTACTAGTCAAGCCCTTTCATTTGATACCCATATTGAGGGAGTTGTGAAAAAATATATAATCCGCCATTTTGTGGCGGCGGCCATCTTGGACCGATTTTCATCAAACATAGCTAAGAACACTCCCGACAAATACTCCTTTCAAACAAAAAAAACAAAATCAAAATCGGTTCATCCGTTCGGGAGCTATGATGCCACAGACAGACATACACACACACACACACACACACAGACACGTCAAACTTATAACACCCCGTCGTTTTTGCGTCGGGGGTTAAAAAACTGAATCCTGTGAACCATTTTTAACCTACTTTAAAAAAGGAGGAGGTTCTCAATTCGACGGTATGTTTTTTCTTTTTTTTTTTGTGTTTGTTACGCGATTACTCCGCCAATTGTAGACCGATTTTTAAAATTCTTTTTTTGTTCGAAAGGAGGCCTACCCAAATGTCCTTTCTTTGGTATTGTTCGTCGGATCGGAAGGAGTTGAGCTGCACGATTTCTGACAAATGCGTGCACTGACTGGACAGGTCCTCTCAATCTGTGTGGTTCTTTCCTCAAAAGACAATCTCAGACAATTTGGACTCGAAAAAAAGCCCTTACTATACATATTTTATTATACAGATAAGATTTAAATATCAACCTAAATAAATCGTTAATCCTTAACAGCTTATTCTTAAACTAGCTTCTGCCCGCGGCTTCGCCCGCGTGGATGTCGGAAATTTACCCACGGGAACGTGCTAACAGGATAAAATGTATGTGCTTCCCCAGAATGCCATCTATGTCGCGGGCCCTTTGTGGCTAATTACAATAGAAAACCAATTGTGTCTCATTAGTGGTGATTAAAAGGGTACCTATATGATATCTTTACCTAAGTACCTAAGTAATTAAAAAAAAAAAAAAAACTCAATAACAGAAAATTAAATACCTACCTACCTAAATAAACCTATTTCTGATGATAACTAATCTAAACTCAATAAATAAGCAAAATCCCTAAAAACTAATATCTATACGAATGACTAAACCTACCTAACAGTATTATAAAATAACCTACGGTCACTACGTACACTATCAAATATACTACCTATACTTTAAAATTAAAATCTATACCTACGACTTATATAAAAATAAACCTAAATAACTCTTAAAACTAAAAGGAACAAAAATGAACTCCACTGCGGGTGACCCAACCTACGACAAACTTAGTATTTGCGGTTGGTACAGTACAGACAGTGGTAATCGGGTATAGGGATCGAACCGCAAAATTAAGTTTGTTTTTTATTGTATATACTTTTCCGGGATAAAAAGTACCCAGTGTGGTGCCCAGGATATTAAAGAATAATTATACCAAGTTTCATCGTAATCGAACCGGTAGTTTTTGCGTGATGCCTGAACAAACAGACAGACAGACAGACAGACAACAATTTTTTTAATCACATTTTTGGGTTCGGTGTCGGTCAAGTAACACCCCCTACCATTTATTTTTTGGATATTTTCAATGTACAGAATTTTCACTTCTACAGATTTATTATAAGTATAGATTGTGCTATTTCAATCAAAACATAGAGCAATAAAAGAAAAAGAAACCAAAAGATGTGGTCAATTTCCAATAAAATTACGTAATTTGCTTCTTTCTTGACATATACGTATTCCCAAGTATAATCACATAGAAATATATAACGGAGAAGGTATGTCTGTCTCTCATTAGCATCAGGCGTACTATGGGTAGTATTGGTTAAGCGCAATAGTAAAACGGTTTGCAGTTCAAAATATATTACAATTCACGAACAAATCAGTCACACTAGCGAATCACACACTCAACGATACGGAACGCGAGACAGTTTCTAACCACATGTTGTTCGTACGATGTTCAATGTTTCGATGATCCCGAGAGCCCTGCTCACACAGTTCTTATCGCTGTAGCCCTCCGTCCGCCTCCACGAACTCAGGCTAGACTGTCTAGCGCCACGAGATGGCACTGGCGTTCCGAATAAACGAATAATTCTGACACGGCCATCCTGCTAGACACACGTCCTCGTGTGTTAATCTGTAAAGAAACATACCCGCAAAGTATCACATAGCTCGGCCACTCGTGACCACATTTGGTACGGGCAAAAACACTATGAAAACTCGAACAAACTAACAATAGCAGAGTTCAGAGCATTACCCACTATTTGATACCCAAATCTCAAAATTACAATCAAAAGAATCAACTAAGATGCATGTGTCTCATACTATCTAGTAACCTCCAGTTACTCAACTCGTCATATTCATTTGCGCATCCCCATTGAATCGCCAAGTCACTCCTAGACTTGAAACCCCACACAATACACACAACTTAAGAGGGTACCATGTCAGTCAGTCAGGACTTTTTTTTTTACAGGGTGACAGGGAAACTCGACGTGTTCCTTCCAGGGCGTGATAATGTGACCCATTTGCAACAATTGAGCACCCCATAAAGCCTAGGCGAAAATTCATGGAATCCGAGAAAAACCGATTTTAATGTTTTTTTGGAATTACCTATTACCGCTATTACCTATCTTTGCCAAAATTTTAGAAAAGGTTATTTATAAATGTCTACACTTTCTTCGAAAGCCATAACATTTTCTCTCCAAGTCAATATGGGTTTAGGAAAAATAAATCGATTAATGTAGCAATATATAATTTCTTAGGAAAAATAATGACAAATTTGGACAAAGGACTGCCGGCTGTAGCAATATTTATGGACATGTCAAAGGCTTTTGACAGTGTTGACCATAATATTCTCCTAAGAAAACTATATGCATACGGTGTGAGAGGCAATGTATACAACCTCATAAAATCATATCTGTGTAATAGGCAACAGATTACAGAGATAAGGAAGGTAAACATGGTCACAAAAACAGAAGAAACTTATGCGTCTGAATCCAGAACGGTAGAGCTTGGCGTTCCAAAAGGGGGTATCTTATCCGCACCTCTCTTCCTTGTGTATACAAACAACATGCCTTCGGTATTAAATCACGACATTATATGTGACTCAGGTTGGCTGGACAAATCTTCAAAATAGCTTGCATTTAACTAGGTCAATAGGCCACTTTATGTGACGGCTAAACACCCTTATTTCAGAATTTGTGACGCTACAGAATCTTAGATAATCGATCGAAAACGTGTCCAGCCATCTTGAATAACCACTTTTCGCTGGTCTCTCAATCTCGGTAACGGAAGTGATTTTGACGACTTTTTACATATCAACGGGCGTCACATAAATTTGTGACGGGCACCGAGCTAAAAGTTTTGTGATAAGTACAGTGGTTTAGTAGAAAAATGCAAAAATCTGTGTCCAGCCATCTTGAATTTACGTATAAAACTTATGGCTGGCACTTCCGAATCTCAATAACGGGGGCGTTTTCGAATATGGTTCCTTTACTAATACTTGGTGACGCAATTTGTGACAGTAATAACGTTTGATTTATGGCGTCACATGTAAGGGTTTACGAGAAATCAATAAAAACTTAATGTCCAGCCAACCTGAATTCAAGATGGCTGGACACATGTATCTCCACTGCCTGATGATCTACGACCTTCGAAATGTGTTCAAAATTTTGTGACGGGGACGATAATGATAACCTGAAATTGTGACGGAGAAACTTTGCGTAGTTTCAAAGATATTGACCATTTAAATTTTTCCATACAAACATCCATTAATATTATGAGGTGACCATAATTTTACATAAATACTTAAAGGATTTTTTTTAAATCGATTCATTGACCGGTAGCATCCACGCCTGCTTTGTATTTGATTTCCCCGTGGGAATAAAAGGTTTTCCTGCAGTGAAAAGAGTAAGTATGTGTTAATTCAAAATAGGTAATAATTTATCACCAGCGCTGCAAGAGAGAGCCCACTTGTATTTTGCGTTTAGTTAATTATCTTATGTAACTGAAAATGAGAACTAAACTCGACAGCCGGCAGTGTATGCACTTACTTTTCGAAGTGTTATCACTAATCAAAGTACTAGTAACTATTAATTAATCTGCGGTAAGACAACCTAAATAAGAGTTAAGATTCGACCAGTTGTCCTAGTAGTACCAACTTTAAGCAATAGATGGCGACACCAACATCAGCTATCAGGTCAGTATAGTTTGTCTTGTCCTCCGACGTTTTCGTGGTAGCCCGCGAAATTCAATTTTTCTTGCGTTCGTTCGTTAAAAGAAATCAAAATATGATTCGCGACAATAACAAGTATGTATTTACATAATTATAACCATAAGAATCATCATACATATCTATAAGTTATTTGTTTCCGCGACGAAAAAAATAACTGCAAAAAACTCAAGAAAAATTGAATTTCGCGGGCTACCACGAAAACGTCGGAGGACAAGACAAACTATACTGCCATGATAGCTGATGTTGGTGTCGCCATCTATTGCTTAAAGTTGGTACTACTAGGACAACTGGTCGAATCTTAACTCTTATTTAGGTTGTCTTACCGCAGATTAATTAATAGTTACTAGTATTTTGATTAGTGATAACACTTCGAAAAGTAAGTGCATACACTGCCGGCTGTCGAGTTTAGTTCTCATTTTCAGTTACATAAGATAATGAACTAAACGCAAAATACAAGTGGGCTCTCTCTTGCAGCGCTGGTGATCAATTATTACCTATTTTGAATTAACACATACTTACTCTTTTCACTGCAGGAAAACCTTTTATTCCCACGGGGAAATCAAATACAAAGCAGGCGTGGATGCTAGGTCAATGAATTGATTTAAAAAAAATCCTTTATTTATGTAAAATTATGGTCACCTCATAATATTAATGGATGTTTGTATGGAAAAATTTAAATGGTCAATATCTTTGAAACTACGCAAAGTTTCTCCGTCACAATTTCAGGTTATCATTATCGTCCCCGTCACAAAATTTTGAACACATTTCGAAGGTCGTAGATCATCAGGCAGTGGAGATACATGTGTCCAGCCATCTTGAATTCAGGTTGGCTGGACATTAAGTTTTTATTGATTTCTCGTAAACCCTTACATGTGACGCCATAAATCAAACGTTATTACTGTCACAAATTGCGTCACCAAGTATTAGTAAAGGAACCATATTCGAAAACGCCCCCGTTATTGAGATTCGGAAGTGCCAGCCATAAGTTTTATACGTAAATTCAAGATGGCTGGACACAGATTTTTGCATTTTTCTACTAAACCACTGTACTTATCACAAAACTTTTAGCTCGGTGCCCGTCACAAATTTATGTGACGCCCGTTGATATGCAAAAAGTCGTCAAAATCACTTCCGTTACCGAGATTGAGAGACCAGCGAAAAGTGGTTATTCAAGATGGCTGGACACGTTTTCGATCGATTATCTAAGATTCTGTAGCGTCACAAATTCTGAAATAAGGGTGTTTAGCCGTCACATAAAGTGGCCTATTGACCTAGTTAAATACAAGCTATTTTGAAGATTTGTCCAGCCAACCTGAGTCACATGACATTATTTGCTGACGATAGCACTGTACTATTCACTGATGACAATGCAATTAATTTAGAATCTGACATTAACGAATCTTTAATATTAGTAAATGACTGGTTTAATTTAAATAAATTAATGATTAATATTGACAAGACCAAAATAATGAATTTTAAAATAAGAACTCGACGTATGGGTGCTTTAAATATCAAGTATCAAGATAAAGATGTCGAAGAAATAGAAACAACAAAATTTCTAGGGTTACACGTGGATGACAAAATAAACTGGAAAAAACAAGTTGACTATGTCTGTAAAAAGTTAAGCAAGTTCTCATATGCCCTCCACAGACTAAGAAAAATTTCAATTCTACCAACACTAATAACGGCATACCATGGTTACATCAGCTCTATCCTTAGATACGGCCTAATATTCTGGGGCAATAGTGTTGATAAAGAACGCGCGTTCATTGCACAGAAACGATGTATCAGGGCAATTTTCAACCTACAAAAATTAAAAATTAAAAAAAACCCCGACAACGTGAAATCCTATAAAAAGCAAAAAATAACCTTGAAATTATGACTACGTAAGTACGTATGAAATTTTTTGATTAAATATTGTCCTGTCGGGGGACCGCTACTATTTTAAACTTTCAGAACGTTAGGCTAATAATTAGAGCGGTCCCCCGACGGGGACTTTTTAAATTTTGGGACGAGGGTTTTTTAAATTTTTAATTTAATTTTTTATTTCATGCGTTTTGTAGGGACTCCTAATTATTACATTACTTTTATTTTCTTGTGTTTTAAGATTCAGGTAATTTGGTATTTAATCAGGTTTTTTCTAATTCGCCATTTTGTGGTGGTGACCATCTTGGATTTGAAACTTGTCATAGTGTATAGTATTCTACTAGTCAAGCCCTTTCATTTGATACCCATATTGAGGGAGTTGTGAAAAAATATATAATCCGCCATTTTGTGGCGGCGGCCATCTTGGACCGATTTTCATCAAACATAGCTAAGAACACTCCCGACAAATACTCCTTTCAAACAAAAAAAACAAAATCAAAATCGGTTCATCCGTTCGGGAGCTATGATGCCACAGACAGACATACACACACACACACACACACACAGACACGTCAAACTTATAACACCCCGTCGTTTTTGCGTCGGGGGTTAAAAAACTGAATCCTGTGAACCATTTTTAACCTACTTTAAAAAAGGAGGAGGTTCTCAATTCGACGGTATGTTTTTTCTTTTTTTTTTTGTGTTTGTTACGCGATTACTCCGCCAATTGTAGACCGATTTTTAAAATTCTTTTTTTGTTCGAAAGGAGAAACTTCTGAAGTGGTCCCATAGAAATTTCATTAAAAACGGTTCAGTAGTTTAGTTTTTAAACCAAAATTTCTGGTAAAAATTACAACTTAAAAGTGAAAAATAAAAAACTTTTTTGCAAAAAAAAAAAACAACCGACTTCCAAAAACGACACTACAAAGTGAAAAATAACTTTAATTTCGGAAGTCGGTGGCAAACAACGAAAATGCGAACCCAACGACACCGACTTCCGAAATTAAAGTTATTTTTCACTTTGTAGTGTCGTTTTTGGAAGTCGGTTGTTTTTTTTTTTTGCAAAAAAGTTTTTTTAGAAAGATGAACGTACTAACATTACCGTGTCTATACATATATCTTTGAGGTCGCAGTTTTGTTAAAAATAACATTGATCTATTTAAATATCGAACGCGTATACGGCATCAAGACAAGCTAGACACAGTGCCTAGTAAGACGGATTTCCTGCACAAAAGTGTTTTCTGCTCGGCGCCGCGTATTTTCAATAACATTCCAAGGCCGATAAGAGCAATTACTGAAATAAAATCATTCAAAAAGAATCTCCATGAACTGTTAGTGAACAATAGTTATTTGTTATACAAGAGTGCAAAGTTGCTTTTTAACCGCGTGTTCAATTTTGATGACCGAGCAAGCGAAGGATTCTAAAATTGAATCACGAGCGCAGCGAGTGATTCAAAATTAGAATCCTTCGCTTGCTCGGTCATCAAACATCATTTTGCAAAGTTGCTTTTTAACCGCGTGTTCAATTTTGATGACCGAGCAAGCGAAGGATTCTAAAATTGAATCACGAGCGCAGCGAGTGATTCAAAATTAGAATCCTGAGCGTTAGCGAGGGAATCAAAAGAGCACGAGGTGAAAAATCTTTGCACTCGAGTGCAACACGTAACTTTTCATTCCACCTCAGCGAGGAAATGACTAAATGCAAAAAAAAAAAACGTTTACAATCACAAGATAGGTACACTTTTATTTCAGTTTAGGTATTAATTACTACATTATGACAGGTAAGTATTACAGAATAATCTTTAAATTATAACAAAATAATACTAAGGTATAATTAAGAAAATTTTAAAGTAACGTTGCTACAGTTATTTAAATTGGAGAGAGAGGGAGATGGTTAGGTGTTTCATAACGGCTTATTTTTGATGTAGAAGGGCCAGTCCAAGGATCCGATTGAGGCTCTTTCAGTGTAATGGCTCCTACGATGCCTTCACATATTTTAGACTTATTTTGGATGGAATCTTCTATGTATCCCTCTACAACTGCATTGGACTTCCAGCCTCCGTGGCGCTTAAGGGACAGGAGATCAGCTCCGGAATCAGCCAAAAGTGTGGCTGAAGTTCGTCGGAAACAATGACCCGTGTACAACAGGGGTTCTGGAAGTTCAAGAAATGTTGCTATTTCTCGTGGGATACTGCCAATTTTATTAGTACCCATAGGCTGTCTAACACACTTTCCATTGCGATACTGTAGAAAAAATCGATTGATTGGAGTGTTAGGCGGGCGTAAGGCTTGATATTTCTCAACAATCGTTACGTATTCCTTGCGAATGACGAAGTTGCGGTCTCTTTTTGTCTCTGTATTAGGTAAATTAATTAATAGTAAGTCATCTGAATGTTTCTCAATGTTTTTGACATTAAGTTGTGTTAGTTCATTAGTTCGACATGCTCCGTTTATTCCAATAATAAGAACAACCTGTAACGTAAAGAGTATTGTAGTAGATAAATGAATAAAATTGATATGAACGCATAATTATGCCTATCAACATCTACTAAGTATACTATTTAATTGAGATTAATATACTTAAGTAGATACTGAATGTGCAACTGACTTACTTTTGCCGCCAAATATACGGAATCGGGTGCTTCGTTAAGAAACTTTTCAATATCAGATACTGTGAAAACCTTCGATATTTTTGGTTGATGACCAGATGAGGCTCTTTTTAAAAATGCCACTAATTTAGGATAGGTATCGATATGTTTGTCTTTTTTCATCTTTATTGTTGCTTTTAGCATCGAATACGTACTCCATAGAGTGCTTGCTTTCTTGTTCTCGGATAATTCTATAAAATATGCCAGCAAAACGTTTTCTGAGAAAGTTTTGGCTCCTTTTGCTAGTCGCCACGTGTTGAACATATCGTACTGTTTTAAATACTTCTCGCGTGATTGTTGAGGGTGAAAGCTCATTTGCGCATTATTAACAGTTTCAGTTAATTCTGTTGGCGTCAAGCAAACTTCCTCGTCGCTAGAATCACTCATTTTAGTTTTTTCACTTGTTTTCAAGTTTCTTGTTTTTTAATATAAGGTTTAACAATGACGTGAAAAAATGCCGCGTAAAGAACCGCGTACAAAGCAAATTGAAAAAAGAACACCAAGAAGGTTCCGAGTCTGAGTTTTTAACAAATTAAAAAAAAGTTGTATGATATATTCGGCACCATAGAGGTAGCAGTAAATAGGTTTAATGTTTTTTTTAATTCACAAACTTAGTGCACACGATGTTCTAAATTCAATTTACTTCATCCTCTAGAGAATAAAAACGGCTTTTCCACTCAGATATTGAAGATTAAAAATACTCTTTCCGAGATGGTGGGATGAAAAAAACCTTTGTCTCTTTATCATTTTTTGTGTTTTAACAATGTATTTATTGATTTTAATGTATTTTTTTTAGTTTATTTTTACTGGTTACTACCCTCACTGAATTACATGATGGTGATTTATCATCACCAGTCAAATCAATAGTGTGGTTTATGGCAGAAACCATTGACGGGGCAATAGACACCAGCTCATTGAACAGACTTTGATTCAGCGAGGCGGTGATGTTAAGGTTTGATGTCTCAAGTTGTGTGATCTGACTTTGAGCCTCATGTAGCTGCTGTTGTAATAAGTGTTTTTGACTAAGAGCTTTTTCATACTCTATGCCACATTGGCTGAACCCGTCCACAATAACCTGGAGCCTTCCCGGGATTCTATGGCATCAGTGTATTGAATATATAACTGAGCCATTTCATTTTTTAACTTCCTATTCATTTCATTGGCATCAAAGAGCACTCTTTCATTGTCATCTATTTCCTTAATAAGTTGGTCACAGGAATCCCTTGAAGCCTTTAATAAGCTCAAAGCCTCACTGAGTTTGGACTCTTCGAGGCGAGCACGGGCACTGCGAGTCATAATCATGACGAAGGAAGAGAAGACAATTTAGAAGAGAGAGTAGGTAGCTAGTT
Source organism: Apamea sordens (assembly GCA_945859715.1). NCBI lineage: Eukaryota > Metazoa > Arthropoda > Insecta > Lepidoptera > Noctuidae > Apamea > Apamea sordens. The sequence goes on from OX244009.1 coordinate 13,549,320, forward strand.
GAGACAGCAGTTTGAAAAGAGAGTAGGTAGCTAGTTGAGACAGCAGTTTGAAAGGGGATTAGTGTAGAGGAAAAATAAAATTTATATGAAGTAAGAAGTTCTGTCACCAAACCAAACTAAGGTTATGTTTACGTTCAAAGGTAATTGGCATATTAAAAGTGAACAATGTAATGTGTGGTGTAATTAAAGAACGCAAACAAATTAAAAGCAAGTAAAATATTAAGTACCTATTGTACCTGATAACAAGATGACAATGCAAAACTCACTTGAGCCGGTAACTGTCACTGTTTCACAATAAAATTTTGACACCTATTTTGCATTTGCTATGTGAATCTAATACAAAAAACAGATTATTATACCATTCACTTGATGAGTGATAGGAAATGGGCTTTAAAAATTAAGAATTTTAAGATTAAAATAGCTAAAGCAAATTCAAATCAGCTGTTAGATGTAGTGTTGCCACAGGAAAAAAGAAATAATCTATACTCATAATAAATCTGTAGAAGTAAAAATTCGGTACATTGAAAATATCAAAAATATAAATGGCAGGGGGTGTTACTAGACCGACACCAAACCCAAAAATGTGATTAAAAAAATTTTTGTCTGCCTGTCTGTCTGTTTGTTCAGGCATCACGCAAAAACTACCGGTTCGATTTCGATGAAACTTGATATAATTATTCTTTAATATCCTGGGCACCACACTGGGTAGTTTTTATCCCGGAAAAGTATATACAATTAAAAACAAACTTAATTTTGCGGTTCGATCCCTTGACCCGATACTGTACCAACCGCAAATAATAAGTTTGTCGTAGGTTAAGTCACCCGCAATGGAGTTCATTTTTATTCCTTTTAGTTTTTAGAGTTATTTAGGTTTATTTTTATATAAGTCGTAGGTATAGATTTTAATTTTAAAGTATAGGTAGTATATTTGATAGTGTACGATGTGACCGTAGGTTATTTTATAATACTGTTAGGTAGGATTAGTCATTCGTATAGATATTAGTTTTTAGGGATTTTGCTTATCTAATGAGTTTAGATTAGTTATCATCAGAAATACGAGTTATACGAGTTTATTTAGGTGGGTATTTAATTTTCTGTTATTGAGTAATTTTTTTTTAATTAGGTAGGTACTTAGGTAAAGATATCATATAGGTACCCTCTTAATCACCACTAATGAGACACAATTGGGTTTCTATTGTAATTAGCCACAAAGGGCCCGCGAGATAGATGGCATTCTGGGGAAGCACATACATTTTATTCTGTTAGCACGTTCCCGTGGGATAATTTCCGACATCCACGCGGGCGAAGCCGCGGGCAGAAGCTAGTTAATAATAAAATAAGAAATAAAATAATTAATCGAAAATTACAGACAGAAATGTTACAATAATATTGTTTATCGATAAAATTTTCACAACACAATAACCACACACAATGAAAAATACACTTAACCTAACACCGTGTTCAATTCACTCCCTAATAATAATAGTACTCCTATGTATTTAGTTCGTGTATCAAATAGCACTGAAACACGTAAACAGCTAAGTTCAACACGGCACTCAGCAAAAACCCAATAAATAAAATTTGTTAAAATTTTTGCGTAGTCCGTAGTCAGGCGTGAAGTAGCTAGGGTAGGGTAGATAGGGACAAACCCGCCACCTCCCATGGCCCCACCGACTTCAAATCATATGGGCCGAATCTCAAGGAGACGGCTGCGGACATAGCCCGTCTAGATAGACACGCTATCACCGCAGTCGCTGCTTGACTCCTTTACAAGTTATCTCGTCCTGTCCCCCTTATGCCTTTCCCCCCATTCTGGGGCGGCTTTCTAGCATGCCCCTCCATTGGGCTGACAGCACACGAACAGCTTCGCTGCCCGACCCTGGCAGACCACTCATTAGAGTTCGCTCCTCACTGCATGCCACTCGTGTGCGAAGTCCCTGAGCCACCGGAAGTTGGCCTCCGAAGCCACGAGATCGCCGTAGTACACCGGTCCCTCCTCCAGGCGAGTGATCCCATCCATCATCTTACACCGCTGTTCCTCATACATAGGGCAACGCCACAGAATGTGGTCTAAACATTCATCCTCTTCACCACAGTAGCACACGCTTTCCTCGCACAGCTTCATTTCATGCAGTCTCTTTCGAAAACATCCATGCCCCGTCAAAATCTGGGAGACTTGATAGTCCGGCTCAATCCAGGTTGCCCTGAGTCTCGCCGCCACGTCCGGGAAGAATCGATAGAGTTCCCTACCCTTGTCCTCCGCTGCCCATCGCCGCTGCCAATTGGCTACGGTGTCGTCCGCGATATCCCTCCTTCCCGTCCTGAACACGTAGGTGACGAATGTCATCAATCGAACCCGCCCGAATCACCTCGAGGTCGGCCGGTAGCACACCCGCCAGGACCGGCAGTGCCGCGGTGCTGACAGACCGGTATGCCTTCGTCAGAAGGACGAGCGCTGGCCTCTGGGTCCTCAACAACGCCGACCTGTTCACGTGCATGCTCGCGCGCTTCCACCAGCACCCCGCCGCGTAAGAAACTATGGGGACAAAAATGCCTTTGTACAGGACCTTAAGGGTCCTGTACCTAATGCCCCAGGATGAAGCGGAGACGCGCGACATCTTGCCTAGCCCTGCCGCAGCCCGCTCGCCGATGGACTTAGCGTGCTCCGCGAACGACAGGCTTGCGTCGATCACCACACCCAGGGCTTTGGTCGAACGTACACTCTTGACTGAGATCCCACCGAGCCTGATTGTGGGAGGGCGCTTGGACAGCCCTCCCCTCAGAGTCATGGAGTACGACTTTGAAGGGGAGAAGCCCAGTCTATTTCGAGCCCCCCACCCAGAAATTAACGCCATGGCGCACGAGGCAGAGGCCTCTATGCCGGCTCGAGAGTCAGACTCGATGAGAATCGTAACATCATCCGCGTACGCGACTACCTTGACACCATCCGGGTAAGGCAACCGAAGCAAGTCGTCGAGGAGAAGGTTCCACAGCGGTGGTCCCACTACAGAACCCTGCGAGCAACCCATGGTCGACGTCTTCCACACAACCCCGCTCCCGGCGAAGAGCCCGATTCGCCGGTTGGCAAAGTACGTCGCCAACATCCTATAGATGTTTGCGGCGCCCCCCGCTCTTCGCCTTGAACATGCATTGTCGAAGGCCCCAGAGATATCTAGAAACACGGCCTGGACGTACTTGGACCGGCTTTCGTGCACCGTGTGTACTATTTCGTTCAGTGCTGTCAGCGTAGACCGACCCCGAGAGAATCCGTGCTGGCTCGACGAGACGCCCTGCGTCAATGACGGCGCACACAGTAAGATAACGCGATAAAGTTTTTCCCAGGACAGGAAGTAGGGTAATGGGCCGATACACTTTGGGATCTGTAAGGGGCCTGTCCTTGCTCTTCGGCAGAACGATAAGCCTGCCGTCCTTCCACGCATCAGGGAAGATACCCTCCGTGACGCACAGGCCGAACATGTGTGTCAGCTCGGCACTTGCGACTTACCAGACATGCCCGACCATACGCGCCGTAATCCCGTCGATCCCCGGTGCCGTGTTCGGGAGATCCTTGACTATTTTCCCCAGATCCTGACTTGAAGGAGGAGGCGCATCCCGACCAGCCGGGATGCAGGCAGCTATCACTTGCACTTGGTGGTGGTATTCCGAGTCTAGCATCTGATCATCGTCGGGGCAAAGGGCACCAACAAGGCCGCGCATGGCAGTGCCCGCATCCTCGGCGTATCCCTCCGCAAACCTCGTGCCATTTATAACATTAGGCGGTGGTCTGAACCTCCCGCTGGCTGCGCGATATGCCAGACCCCAAGGGTCTTGGTTTGCCGATTCCGCTAGTTTGAGAAAGAAGTCGAGCTGCACCTTCTCCATCAACAACCTATAACTACTGCGACACACATGAAACGCCTGTCTCGCGCACTCTTCCAGAGACCCGCCCCCCTTCCTCGCTAGCTGCCAGACTTTCCTCTTCTGATTGTGCCTTTTACGCATGGTCTCCAACGAGGGAGACCACCATTCATACCCTTTCGCTTTCTTACCATCACCACATGTGCATACAGCTCCGGAGAAATCTCACCCCCTAGAAATGTATATAAGCGCGCCATCTCTGTGAAATCAATGAAACTGCTAAGATATTCTAACTAGAAATAAAAAAACTGACGGCGCTCACGCAAGCGCCCGCTAGGTAATATCCATCACATCCTACATATTATATTTTTAAACTTCCAAACGTGTTCCACAAACATTCTACTTTTTCTACAAATTTCTATAAACTCATAAAAGAATTTTAAAATTTAATAAAATCTTATAGTCCGAAGTCAGAAGCGAACCTGGACCTTATAACTCACAAGGCAAGCTGCTATACCTCTGCGCCAATCAGTTACTTAACGTAGTTGTGAAATTTATCGATATGTTTATGAATCATCGATCATATGATTCATGTTGGCCGAGACATATATAAAATAAAATAGATAATGAAGAAGATTGAGGGTAAGCTTATAATTTTGTCAAGTAAAACATGAAGTCGCATCATAGCATAATTACTCATCTGCTTGTGCTGTTTGAATAACGACTTATAATTACCTACAATAAAGTCATGCATCGATTGAGTAACTTTTTAAAAGTGAAAATAATCGTCCTTTGGGAACAAAATCAAAGTTTAAAGAGTATTGCTCGAGAATTAAATGTCGACGTAAGTGTAATCTAAATTATAATCCGCTTATATTTTAATTTTTTTTTTCCATTAGAAATCTAACTTTTTAATTTACTTCCTTATAGAGAAACACAGTTCGTTTATGGGTGCGACGGTATCAAGAAACTGGTGAAGTGAAGTGTAACCGCCAAGGGCCACGTCCGATTGCTTACACAAATCAATCCAACCGTCATCGTGATATTGTTAATAGCCATACCACGGATTCTTTTACAACCACCCGATCTAGTGCTATAAGACATGGCATTTCGCTTACCACTGTTCGAAGACATTTACATGCAGCTGGGATCCATAATTATAAACCAGCCAGAAAAATTGAACTAACCGAAGCTCATCGTCAAGCCAGGATAAGATTTGCAACCCAATATATGAATTTAGATTGGGACAACGAAATAGTCATTTTTACCGACGAAAAGACGTTTAAGTCCGATAAAGATGGACGTAAAATACTGTGGCGAAGACCAGGCGAACGCTACAACCCTCAAAATGTTTTACCTTTGAGGACTAGTGGCAGGTTATCGCTGGGTAAGCAATAGTTAATTTAATTAAATATTAAAATTCACCTACTCACTTGATTAAAATATAAATACTATTTATTTGATAAATTATAATGACTCATTAGCGCTGTTATCATTATTTCATATTAGGCTCTAACGAAACTGTTAAGGAACCTACATGACATAACAAATCAAATCAAATCAAATCAAATTTATTTCTGAACCAAAGAGTTTTACATTAGTTGGTGATTGGAGCCTCCTGTTAAGCAAGTAATGCCTGTGTTAGGAGACTCCGCTCTTCCACAGCAGTATACAATTTCTTTTTATTTTTTTTTGATCCTTAGATATAATCAGTATGGGGGTGAGTGTGTGGGGGTGTGTGTGTGTGTGCGTGAGGGTGTGTTAGCGCATGCATGGGGGTGTGTGCATGTGAGTGTGTGTGTGAGAGTATGTGTGTGTGTGCATGTGTGAGGGTGTGTGGGGGTGTGAGGGTGTGTGCATGTGAGTATCATTTTGTGTGTTCCAAGAGTTCCTCAGTGTCTGCATAATTTAGTGTCTTTATCCAATTTGTTAGAATGTTTTTACACTCGTGTAATTGTTTATTGTGTATATATATATTTTTTCACTTCTCATGCTCTGAAAGTGCTTCTTTGTGCAGGGTATAGGCTGCACAAAATCGAATTTTGTGCACAAGGGCATTAACGTATCTACTCATAAATGTATTATATTAAGGCAAAGAAAATGAGCCATACAGCCAAATGCAATAAAAAGTTCATAGATAGAATTTGTTATTATATAATATTTACTTTAATTTATTTGCCTTATGTGTTTTTTAAGATATAATAGATATTAAAATTTTAATTCAAGTACGGTAGGTTAGTTGATTTAAGAAAATTATTATTACAAAATTAATTTAATAGTAGGCTGTAGGTATAGGTCTGCAGCCTAATATCAATGTCGTAAGATTTAAAATCAATTTCCTTCAGTATTCAAAACTGTTCTAATTTTACTTTGAATTTTAATTAAAGAAATGTTATACTACTGTTTTATTTCCTCGCAATCGAAGTGAAAAGCAGAGTTTATAACTCGTCCACAAAACCATTTTTATCCTCGACATTACTATCAGCCCTCGCCTTCGGCTCGGGCTGCTAAAATTCTCGGATAAAAATGGTTTGTTTTGTGCACTTGTTGTAAAATCTACTATTTCACTTCTCATGCTCTGAAAGTGCTTCTTTGTGCAGGGTATAGGCTGCACAAAATCGAATTTTGTGCACAAGGGCATTAACGTATCTACTCATAAATGTATTATATTAAGGCAAAGAAAATGAGCCATACAGCCAAATGCAATAAGAAGTTCATAGATAGAATTTGTTATTATATAATATTTACTTTAATTTATTTGCCTTATGTGTTTTTTAAGATATAATAGATATTAAAATTTTAATTCAAACTAAATACGGTAGGTTAGTTGATTTAAGAAAATTATTATTACAAAATTAATTTAATAGTAGGCTGTATAGGTCTGCAGCCTAATATCAATGTCGTAAGATTTAAAAACAATTTCCTTCAGTATTCAAAACTGTTCTAATTTTACTTTGAATTTTAATTAAAGAAATATTATACTACTGTTTTATTTCCTCGCAATCGAAGTGAAAAGCAGAGTTTATAACTCGTCCACAAAACCATTTTTATCCTCGACATTACTATCAGCCCTCGCCTTCGGCTCGGGCTGCTAAAAGTCTCGGATAAAAATGGTTTGTTTTGTGCACTTGTTGTAAAATCTACTATTATTAATCCTATTATAAAGTTGACATGATAGTTTACTGTACTGAATGGCAGCAAATTTAGTTTTAGTTGGTGGAACCTGTGCTATGAGATCTTTACGTCTTCTTGATATATTATTCGGATCATATGGTAGATTCTTATGTTTTTTTAGAACGGTGTTTATAATGTATAATTTTCTAACAGAAAGCAGTCCACTATCCTGATAGAGACTTTCAGTAGGGTATGAGATCCTTTTGAAATACATTATTTTTATGACGGCACGTTGTCCTCGTTCCACATGTATAAACTTTGATTTTGCTGCGCCGCCCCATATTGGGATACAGTAGGCTATAACAGATTGTGCTATAGATATGTATATTTCATTTAATAAATTTCTGTGAGAGCCTGATTTCTTATTTACATTTATTGGCGTAATATATCTTAGGGTTTTAAAAATCCACCCTAATTTCCTAATCCGTCCAGTAATATGTTCAATATGAGAGTGCCATGTTAATTTTTGGTCAATAATAATACCTAAATATTTTGTTTCCAAAACTTTATTAATTATGGGACAATTGCAATTATTATTGATAGCTTTATTACATGAGTGTACTTTAATGTTGAACACTTCATCTGGTTGTGAACTTTTGTAGATGGAGAAGCATACGTAGTTGGTTTTTGCAGTATTTAACGTGAGAAGGTTGTTATCGAGCCAAGTCGCAATTTGGGACATACCCATCTCTGCCTTAATTTTAACGTCAGACCAGCTGTGCCCATGAAAGACAACAGCAGTGTCGTCGGCGTAGGAAAATATATTTGCGTTTTCAACTTTTAGGTTACAAAGATCATTAATGTAGGCTAGAAAAAGTGTGGGACCCAGAACACTACCTTGTGGTACACCAAACAACACATCAGCATCATCACTAATATGCCCTCCAATCTTTACCCTCTGTTTCCTGTTTGTTAGGTAATCTATAAAGAATTTGAGAGGAGTTCCCCTTATTCCAAGTGTATCTAGTTTGGTCACGAGGGTGGGAACGGAAACGGTGTCAAAAGCTTTTTTCAGGTCTAGAAATACTGTCAAGCATTTCTTCCCTCTATCTAGATGATCAGTCACCATCGAGGTGAGGGCACCAACTGCATCCTCGGTGGAAACTCCCTGCCTAAAGCCAAATTGTGTTGAGGATATAATTTTAAACTTATTTAAATAATTTACTAATCTACTGTTGGTTAATTTTTCTATTACTTTAGACAGGGCTGTCAACACCGAGATAGGTCTATAATTATTGACATCGCTTCCGTTCCCTCCCTTGTGGACCGGCGTAATAACCGATTGTTTCAGAGGGGCTGGGAATACTCCGTTTCTGAAACAGAGGTTAGCTAGATGGGCAATAACAGGGGCGAGTTCTTTATTAAAGTATTTTAAGAATTTAGTTGATATACCATCCCAACCAGGGGCACTATCCGACTTCAAGTTCCTTATGATTCCTGCGACTTCCTCAGTGTCAGTATCTAAGAGCACGAATGAATTGGGTTGTGTAAGTAAATTGCTTTGTTGATGATCAGGGCTGTTATTATTTCTAGGCTGTATTTGTTGTGCTAATTCTTTTCCGATGTTCGCGAAATAGTTATTAACATAGTTTACCGACTCAGTCGGAGTTGGTTTGATATTTAGTAATTCTGCACTTTGATTTTTAGTTTTGTTGGTATAGGTAATTGATTTTATATTTTTCCATAGCAATTTCGTGTTAGCGACTGAATTAGCTAATAATTCTCTTTCATATTTTCTTCTAGTTTTTTTAATCAGGTTATTACAGTAGTTTCTGTACCGGCTGTATGTGATTTTTAGAATTTCGTTATGTGGGTCATCACGTGAATTTTTTTGTAATTTATTACGATTTTTTATACACCGGAGTATTCCCGGGGTAATCCACGGTTTGATGATACGTTTGTTGCTGGGAATATTTCTTATTGTAGTATTATTCTTGATAGTTTCAGTAAGTTTTTCTAAAAGCAGATCAGTTAGTGCATTAGGGTCATTGCAGAACATTAATTCGTGTATTTTTCTTTCATGTAAGTAATTTAATGCTTGTTCAAAATTTACGGTGGCAACACTTTTATGTATAATTTCCTTATTTTTTGTTTTCGATAGTGATAAAAATATAGTAAAATGATCTGTGATCGAAGTCTGTAAAATAGCGATTGATGCACATATTTTTCTCCCGTCAATTCGTATCATGAAATGGTCTAAGCAGTTTAGTTCCCTGGTAGGTAGTGTGTGACCTGGTAGTATGCCATAAGCTGACAGAGTATTAAGGTAATTGAGGCGGTTATTTCGCTCATTAGGCGCCTCAGTCTCTTTGGGTCTAATATTAATATTTATGTCCCCAGTTATTATTACGTTTTTTTGCAAGTCTATATAATCTAAATGTGAACAGAGTGAGTCTAAGAAATTGTTAATATTTGTGTTTGCCGGCGAGCGATATATGCATAGCACAGAGTTATTCATAATATCTACTTGAAGACACGAGGCCTGGGATAGTTTTATTTCTTGTATTTTTGGTTTTAATGTATTTTTTGCATAAACTACTACCCCATCATTCTGATTGTATTGGCGAGCTGTGACATAAGACTGATAATTGGCCAATTGTGGTATAGGTTTATTTATATTTATTCTACATTCCGTTAAAATTATCAGATCTATTTCAATTTTAAGTGAAGATAACGTAACAACAAAATCATCAAAATTGCAATAGATACTCCTGATATTCTGTGCAAGTATAGTTAAATCATTTTTCTTAACACAAATATGATTAGAAAGATTTGAGGGGTCGCATTCAATTGAGCTTGAGATTTCAATTTTATCTATATCATTAATAGTTTGGACTGTGTTACTCATACCGACAATTTTTAAGTAGAATTATAGTCGCGGCTTGAACGTAGAAAAATCCCCAGTTGGATAGGCGGGTGCAGTCTATTGTTATTGTAACAAAGAGTAAGTGATTGTGTAATATTATTGTAAATGTTGTTTGATTGTGCATTGCTATTTCGTTCATTATATAAAATATGTTGTGATATATTATCTTATACAATTTTTGAGGAGTACGTGTATATGTTTTGTGTAATGAGGCTATATATGAGTTAGTATTAGATAGTGTTAGAGATGTATGGGAGTGAGTGTCTGTGTGAGTACTTAAGATTTTATAACATGCAAAAAAATCTCTTATAACTATTACATTAAGATTGCACAGTGTGAATTGGTAACAAGTATTCAGTGGTAATATAATCAAATAGGCACTTAAGCAAATAGGAACTAATATCATAATTGTGTAACCTAGTAGTGCAAAGACGTGATAACAAGCAAATAGTCATACTTGCTTAACAAGACAATGACATTGTCTTTTTTATATATATAGGGTATAGCAATAAAACTTTTGTGTGTTTTCAGGATATTGGGGATGGATGTCTTCAACGGGTCCTGGAGAGCTTGTCGAAGTCGGCGCTCGAATGAATGGCGAACGTTACATGGAAATCTTAAGAGACGTGATGATTCCAACAGTGCGCAACGTATACCCTGATGGACACATTTATTTTATTCAAGATAATAGTTCGGTGCATCGATCAAGACCGGTTATGGAGTGGTTTTCTACACAAAGAGACATAACTTTGATTGATTGGCCATCTAAAAGCCCTGACTTAAACCCGATAGAAAATTTGTGGGGTCAAATGGTGCTTAATTGGGACTCAAGTAAAGTCAGAACTAGACAAAATTTAGATGAAGAGGTTATGAGAACTTGGGAATTAATGCGATTAAGTGACATTTGTTTTAATATGGTAATTGGAATGAGATCAAGATTAGAAGAAGTTATAGAAAGTGAAGGTTACCCACTCCGTTATTAGTATGTTTGACCCCACAAGTTACAGTTAAGTTTTTTTTATAGTTAGGTAATAGTTTTTTGTAAACAGTTTTGATAAATCTCGAGAGATGTAAATTGTTGTTCTGTTTGTTTCAAACGTGAGTAACATGTTGGTTCTCTTGTGATATCATCAAAACTAAATTAGTTATCAGTTTTATCAGTAAATAAATGTTTGCTATCTGAATTGGGTTGATATATTAATGAATACCATAAGAATAATAAATAATACTACGTAAGTATATAAGTGAATATTTATTCCGAAAGAGAAAGACCGCCTTGTAAGCATCTACTTCCCCTCTCAACCTGCAACACCCCGCTATCGCCCTACAGTTACCACGCTGCCTAAATAATTATGCTGATGTTGGTTATGTCAATAATTACAGAACACTAACTTCATTGCTGTCACAGAGATGGCGCGCTCGTAAACATCGTAGTTTATCATCCTATTGTTTTTTGCGGATGGGAAATCATCAAATGACTCCTCCCGCTCTGGGTGGAGCGGAAGGGAGTGTCAGACTCTTACTGACTAAAACCCACCCGTGTTCCTTCCTTAGCCCTGTAAGTTCCAGGGCAGCGGTAACCCTTTCGGACGAACCCGCTACCCAATGTATCATCCTTTGATAGATGTCGCTTTTTATACATTTCTAGGGGGTGAGGTTTCTCTGGAGCTGTATGTACCTAAGCACTCACCCACCGTCCACGCGATGATTCGCGTGAACTCCTTGCAAGTTATCGATGCATCCTTCCTCCAGTCGATCCTGCCCACACGCTCGTGGATCATCGCCTGGAATCGGCCCCAGTTCACACCACGGTCCCGGAACCTTATTGGCGCTACCGACGGCTCCTCGATCGCTGCGGCGTACCGGTCCCGTGCCCCACATAGCCTGAAGGTGATGAGCCGGTGGTCGCTGTAGCTCGGTGGTCGTGCACCGTCCAGTTCGCGAGTCTGACACCTCTCGTGGAGAAGGTCACGTCAATGTTGGACTCTCCATTGGCAGTGGCGAAGGTTGGTGGCTGGTCTGCGAGGTTGTGCACCACCAAATCTTGGGCCAACAGAAAGCCCTCCATTTCTTCCCGACGACGTGCCACTTCGCGGCCTCTTCCAACGTAATGACGCGGCATACAGTGCCACAAAGGCCAATGTGCGTTGGTATCCGCCCCCACGAGCACGCGATATCCCCGTAGCTTGTCCAGTACCCTGGCAAGGTGCTCCAGGTGGGTCGAGATGTCCTCAGAGTACTGGAAGTAGGCGCTGATTAGGTATACGGGCGGTCCCCTCCAGGCTATGTGGCACACCATGCAGTGGCTCGTTGACAGGTGATGTAACGCTGCACATACCACGTCGAGACGCGGCAAGTAGATACCCGCCTTGGGAGGTGACCCCCCGGGCAGGAGCAGCTGCCCCATGTGCGCTACGGATGATAGCTGCGCCACGTAGGGCTCCTGCACCAGGACCACATCCAACCCCAAGTCGAACCCTGCAGGTTCAGCTGCCCTATGGTGAGGCTAACCATAGTAGGTATTGGTGACTGACCTCTCGGCGTGCACTCGGGCAGGGCAATCACTCGACGCAGTGCGGTGTGTGCTGGACTCCTTGCTGCGGAACCTCTTACACGTGGCGCAAACCGACGTCTCCGCTTGGCACTCCTGGCTCTTGTGTCCTTCTTCCCCGCAGTTGCCGCATACCATTACCTTAGCCCTGCAGTATTTTTCTGGGTGCCCGTAGAGTTGGCACCTGCTGCAGCAGGTCACATCTACGTGATCAGCAGTGATAGGAATAGGTAGTGCCTATTTGCCTAAACTTCGAAGAACAGAGACTTTCTTAGGACTAAATTTTTTCCGGGACATCTGGCTGGTATGCGACAATGGCGGTTTCTTTTTGTAATTAAGAATAGATAACGAAATGCGCTGCCGTAAAAGTCGTATTGTACTTTCGGTGCAATAAAGATTAAATGATGTTTTTAAAGATTTTTAAAGTTTAAGTGTGTTACTAAACAATGTGATAAGGCCATTATTTTAATATTATGCACATTTTTAGGGTTCCGTAGCCAAATGGCAACGGAACCCTTATGGATTCGTCATGTCTGTCTGTCTGTCTGTCTGTCTGTCCGTCCGTATGTCACAGCCGCTTTTTTCCGAAACTATAAGAGCTATACTGTTGAAACTTGGTAAGTAGATGTATTCTGTGAACCGCATTAAGATTTTCACACAAAAATAGAAAAACCGGCCAAGTGCGAGTCGGACTCGCCCATGAAGGGTTCTGTTACGTTACGATTTATGACGTATTAAAAAAAAACTACTCACTAGATCTCGTTCAAACCAATTTTCGGTGGAAGTTTATATGGTAATGAGTACATCATATATTTTTTTTAGTTTTATGTTCTCTTATTTTAGAAGTTACAGGGGGGGGGGGACACACATTTTACCACTTTGGAAGTGTCTCTCGCGCAAACTATTCAGTTTAGAAAAAAATGATATTAGAAACCTCAATATCATTTTTGAAGACCTATCCATAGATACCCCACACGTATGGGTTTGATGAAAAAAAAAAATTTGAGTTTCAGTTCTAAGTATGGGGACCCCCAAAATTTATTGTTTTTTTTCTATTTTTGTGTGAAAATCTTAATGCGGTTCACAGAATACATCTACTTACCAAGTTTCAACAGTATATTTTATGGTTGTAACGACTGTGAATGTTATTTATTATGTTATGTCTAGTCGCAAACTTTAGGTAAATATAGACGAATTACTTATTCCAAATAACATTTTTTTAATGTATTTAAAAGGGTTGACCCGAATTTCGGGACAGATGTCACGGAAAAAAATTAGTCCTAAAGAAGTCTCCGTTTCTTGTCTCTATTCTTCGAAGTTTAGGCAAATAGGCACTACCTATTCCTATCACTGGTGATCAGTGACCTCGACCACGTCCCACCCAATGTACACACGCTCCCGGGTAATTAGAGCCCGGCGCAGCTCAGGGGACGCTTGGCAGACCCACTTGGTCCTGCCATTGTAGCGATTTTTCTTAAAGAGTGGCCGCAACTCGCTGGTCACCTTCTCCGTCGTCCACGTAGAGTCCTCCTGCAGATTTTGCTCGACCAACTCCTTGATGACCACAGCCGTAGTGGTCTCCTTATCGATACCAGTCAGGGCGATGAGAGGCTGCCTCGATGTTGGCTCCGCCGTACGCAGGGTGGCCGGGACCGCCTTCCGCAGGGCATTTGCTGCCATCGCAGAGGTCGTCTGCACGACGATCCCCGCATTCCCGACCTTTCTGAGGCCCGCCACTTGGATGCCAAGTGATGCTGGGTTCACCGCCACGCGCAGCGCCTCCTTAGTATCATTGGAGGTTTTCATGGACTCCTTCTGGTCCTCGGCGGGGTAGATACCCACCGAGAGACCCGGCGGGCGCACAATGGGCACCGGATTGGAGTTCCTGCCCAGACGGAGGGCGTTGGCGAAGGATTACGCGGCTAAGGGAGCGGCATCCGGTGGGGGCGCCACCGCCGCCCGCTCGACTCTTGCGTTTGCTGCTGCCAACCGGAGTGTCAAGTGCGTAATTACCGCGCTCAACCTCTCGGTGAGGGTTCCGATGGTCGCCACCTCGTCCTTGTTTAGTTTGGAGGTCTTCGACCGCACCGCCTCCATGATGCCCCTGGTGCTGCTCGTGGCGATGCCGGCCAGCTGCTCAACTGGCGCCGATTCCAGGGGGTCCGCAGTGTATACCGCGACGCTAGGCGCCGCAACCGCGGCCACAGTCGCCTGATCTGGATGCTGAGGTGGTGCCGGAGTTGCTGTTAGAAGTCCGCCAATGGGAGGGACTTCAGTCCTTCGCTCTGCCCTTCTCGCGACCCTACGTCGAACCGTTTAGTGAACGTCTTCCGGTGACGTCAGCGGATGCTTCGGGTTCCTTTGCAGCAATGGCTCGTCCTGATGTTGATCCTGGGGGGTGCGAGACAGGTCCATCAGCGTACGCGTGGGTGTGTAGACCTCAGGGGGCGAGCGCGCCAGCGATTGCCGTGGGTTAAAGAAACCACTGCCCTCGCGCCGCAAATCCTCGAGCGCCTGCAGCTCCTCCACCTTGTCCGCAATTGAGGCCTCCAGCAATTGTTGCTGGAGGCGCTCAGCCTTCGTCCGCCATCTCGGCGGGCCACTACACTGCACGCACTTTTGTCTCCGTGTGCCAACTTAAAACTAACCTTAGTGTCCCAACCTAAGCTCACCCCCACCCCGTTCGTTTAATCCGTCCGTTCGTGTATGCTCAAGCTCCGCCTCCTCCATCGCCTTTCGGTATATATCTCGCTCGCACCTCGTGGAACTCTGCTTTCAGTCGCTCCTCTCTCAGGCCCCCGCCCGTTCTCGATCCCTGCCATTTACACCTCGCCTTGCAGTTGGATTTCCGGAGCTTCTCAAGCTTCGGATTCCACCATTCATACCCCGCGTCCTTTGGTGGCCCTTTCACACCTAGAGTCTTGCATGCCGTATCCACAATCACTCTCGTAAAGTCCCTGCAAACAAAGGACGCTGGCTTGCTGAAGTCAAGCCCCCCCATTCGCGCGTGGATAGCCTGCTTGAAGCGCAGCCAGTCCACCCCTTGATCCCGGAAGCGCACCGGCTCCTTGTCCGGCACAGCGCTATGGCGTCCTCTGACTGCGTCCACCTGGAAGGTAATAAGCCGGTGATCGCTGCTGCTGGCCCCGTCCAGCACAGTCCAGTTGCTCAGCGCGACGCTCCTGGTGCTTAGCGTGATGTCAATGTTGGACTCACCGTTTGGGCCACTGAAAGTGAACCGCTGGCCCTACACGTTATTAACGGTGAGTCCATGTGTGGCAATGAATGCCTCTAGACCCACCCGCCGGTACTCCGCGGTGTGTCGGCCGCCGTGGCCTTGGCCGCGCCCCGCGATCTGTTCTTCTTGAAGGCGACGGTTGCCTCCTTCTTGATGCGCTCAAGCGGCCATCCTGGGTCCTCCCTGTAATTTTACTCATGGAGCGCCTCCAGGATTTCATCAAAGGGCGGGTCCCCATCTAGCCTGTTCAGGCACACCAATGGCCGCCGCATCTTCGGCTCTGCCACCCTGAGCGTTGCCGGTATCGCCGCCCGGAGTCTTGTCGCCGCCGCATCCGACGTGGTCTGAACTACCACGCCCGCATTCCCCACCTTGCGCACCTTTGAAACTTGAACCCAAAGCTTGGTTGGGTCCACGGCCTTCTTTAGCTCCGCCTTAGTCTCCTCGGCTCTGTGTGCCGAGGCAAGTGCAGCGCCGAGGCATATGACACCGCTGGTGGTGGTTGCTGTGGTTGTGGCGCCGCTGTCTTTGAGCGCACCGCCTCCACGATTCCCCGCGTCGACGCCGACGCCAATCGCCAATGGGTCTACTACTCCCAATCCCGCGCCTTCCACTCCTTCGCCCGTGCTCTGGGTCTCCCTGGGGGGGGGGGGGGGGCTATGGGTGAGACGCCGCACAGCCTCCTGCACTTCTTCCGGCCTCTTCTTCTTCTTCTTCTCCCTTCTCTCTACTGCGGGCCCAGCTGTAGGGGGCGCGGGGGACATCGCTAGATCGACCAGTAGCGCCGTATCCGTCGTGGTGCTAGGCCGCGGAGGTGTGCGCATCAGGGCCGCACGTGGGGTGAAGCCGCCCTCTAGGCGCATCTCCGCCAGGGCCTTGAGCTCTTCCGCCTTTCGTTACATTTCCACCTCGAGGAGCTCCAACTCCGTGCGCTCTGCCTCTTCCTCGTCCGCCATTACGCTGAACTCAAAAGTAATGCACGAACAGTCACTTGGGTTTAATGCACGAACAGTCACTTCATTTTGATGCACGAACAGTCACTATCTGATTTCGGCTAAGTATAATCCACGAACAGCCACTCGTGTAATACACGAACACGAACAATGTCCCTATATATTGGCCACTGTAGTTTTATTATATGTGAGCCAGGAGACAACTCATGGCTATTTAGATTTATTATGCACTAGCTTCTGCCCGCGGCTTCGCCCGCGTGGATGTCGGAAATTATCCCACGGGAACGCACTAACAGGATAAAATGTATGTGCTTCCCCAGGATGCCATCTATCTCTCTATGCCAAATCAGAAGTTCAGTGGTTTAGGCGTGAAAATGTAACATACAGTTTCAAGTTCAAATCCTCCCCTTAAAAACTGACAACGAAACCATAGCGCGATCTATTTCGATCCCAACGCCATCTATCGAGCATAGTGACAACTCGGATTATTTATCTATCGTTCGGGCATTTTCTTTGTACTAAAAGTTTTATTATATTGATATTATTTTTTTCATACCTTTTTACTATTTATTTACTTTTTCCGATGAATTAACCCTGTTGAATGCCGTAATTACAAACACAATTAAAAACTCATTGTGTCTCGCGTAGATCTACGTTAACGTACGCGTACGAAGGGTTAAAACAATAACATGAACCGAACTCGTGTAACGATCGACACCATTGCGCGATCACCAACTCGACATATAGTACTAATAGAATTATCTATACTCCGTTAGAGCATTTTCTTTGTACTAAAAGTTGTATTATATTATATTTTCATACCTTTTTACTATTTATTTACATTTTTCCGATGAATTTTCAGTACTGAATTGATGCCGACTCTTGACCAATAGATGGCGCTGTATGTCCGGAATAAATTTTATTTTTTGTAATAAAAACTATCCTATGTCCATTCTCAAGTTCCAAACTATGTCTGTACCAAATTTCACACAAATCGGTTCAGTAGTTTAGGCGTGAAGCAAAGACAGACAGACAGACAGAAAGACAGACAGACAGAGTTACTTTCGCATTTATAATATTAGTTTGGATTTCACCGCTGCCAGCATCAGGTTTCCATTAAGTACATAGTCATTAGTTTACACATAAGTAGTAACATTAGGTTAAGACAAAGTAATCGAAATAAGCACGTAAACTTATAAACTATACCGCTACGATGGTTAGCGAGTGTGCGAGTGCTCAGTCAGATCAGTGTGTTAGGTTTGGTAGGCTAGTAGAAGTTGGGCGCCACTGTAATGGCTAGGGCTTTGCAAGTAGGCTGCGCAAGCCGTCAACTGATAGGGTAGGTAGAGAAACACTTAGTTAAGTTTCCTATGTATAATAAGTTTACAAAATTTACATATTAGTAGACTAGGTTGCGGGTAAGGACACACTATCATTCTGAGCACTAGCACATGTAAGTTAGGTACCGTCCTTGGTTCTCCAGGATGCAGGTATTCAGGCCCGGGAACAGGCTTGCCAGTGCGCGGTCAGGGAGCTGGTCAGGCCTCAGTAGGCCGCAGACCGCGGCGCGTCAGCAGGCCGCCGGTAGCGCGCGGATAGGTGTGTGAGCAGTATAGCCACGTATGCAGTGCGCAGTTCAGCTACGCATGCAGTGCGCAGTTCAGCTACGCGCGCAGCGCGCAGTAGGTAAGTGCACAGTATGGCTACGCATGCAGTGCGCAGTTCAGCCACGCATGCAGTGCGCAGTTCAGCTACGCGCGCTGCGCGCAGTAGGTAAGTGCACAGTATGGCTACGCATGCAGTGCGCAGTTCAGCCGTGTGCAGCACGCAGTAGGTGAGCGCACACTATAGCTACGCATGCAGTGCGCGGTTAGTGAGCTGCCCTGTCCTCAGCCTGGACGTAGAACAACCGGTAGGTAGAACCCTGGAAGGCGCGATAGGGTGCGCATGTTACAATGGTGCGGAAGCAGCAAGCCGCGTGCGATGTGTCCAGCCTCTTTCCCACTTCCACGACCAAGGAACGGTGTAGGGAGCAGGACGTGGGGAAGCTTAACACATCGCAGCGGTTTACAGGCAGATAGTTTGCAAAGACATGCGTGTCACAATGACAGATGCAATGTGAGGTTATGTAGGTGACACGCGAGC
The DNA here is from genome assembly GCA_945859715.1 of Apamea sordens. Lineage (NCBI taxonomy): Eukaryota > Metazoa > Arthropoda > Insecta > Lepidoptera > Noctuidae > Apamea > Apamea sordens. Next base: position 13,568,105 of record OX244009.1, read on the forward strand.
TTAAAACACAAGATGAACAATGATCATAACAGCTGGCTTGCTATATAGCTTATAATACACAGAGAGAGGCCTTACACATGCCAGATGCAGCAGCAATACATACTTATTTAATAACCAGCCTCTTTCCCACTTCCACGACCAAGGAACGGTGTAGGGAGCAGGACGTGGGGAAGCTTAACACATCGCAGCGGTTTACAGGCAGATAGTTTGCAAAGACATGCGTGTCACAATGACAGATGCAATGTGAGGTTATGTAGGTGACACGCGAGCTTAAAACACAAGATGAACAATGATCATAACAGCTGGCTTGCTATATAGCTTATAATACACAGAGAGAGGCCTTACACATGCCAGATGCAGCAGCAATACATACTTATACTTATTTAATAATAAATCTTTATTTATCCAAAAACATACATTACCATCTCCCATGTACTGGGTAACCCACAGCCGTGTGACCTGTCATTGACAACCGCGCAAATCTATACTTATAATAAATCTGTAGAAGTGAAAATTCTGTACATTGAAAATATCAAAAAAATAAATGGCAGGGGGTGTTACTTGACCGACACCGAACCCAAAAATGTGATTAAAAAAATTTTTGTCTGTCTGTCTGTTTGTTCAGGCATCACGCAAAAACTACCGGTTCGATTACGAATTACGATGAAACTTGGTATAATTATTCTTTAATATCCTGGGCACCACACTGGGTACTTTTTATCCCGGAAAAATATATACAATAAAAAACAAACTTAATTTTGCGGTTCGATCCCTAGACCCATTACTGTGTCAACCGCAAATAATAAGTTTGTCGTAGGTTACGTCACCCGCAGTGGAGTTCATTTTTATTCCTTTTAGTTTTTAGAGTTATTTAGGTTTATTTTCATATAAGTCGTAGGTATAGATTTTAATTTTAAAGTAGGTATAGGTAGCATATTTGATAGTGTACGTAGTGACCGTAGGTTATTTTATAATACTGTTAGTTAGGATTAGTCATTCGTATAGATATTAGTTTTTAGGGATTTTGCTTATTTATTGAGTTTAGATTAGTTATCATCAGAAATAGGTTTATTTAGGTAGGTATTTAATTTTCTGTTATAGTTTTTTTTTTTAATTAGGTAGGTACTTAGGTAAAGATATCATATAGGTATCCTCTTAATCACCACTAATGAGACACAATTGGTTTTCTATTGTTATTAGCCACAAAGGGCCCGCGAGATAGATGGCATTCTGGGGAAGCACATACATTTTATCCTGTTAGCACGTTCCCGTGGGATAATTTCCGACATCCACGCGGGCGAAGCCGCGGGCAGAAGGTAGTAGTTAATATACTGTTGAAACTTGGTAAGTATATGTATTCTGTGAACCGCATTAAGATTTTCACACAATAATAGAAAAAAAACAATAAATTTTGGGGGTTCCCCATACTTACTGAAACTAAATTTTTTTTTTTCGTCAAACCCATACGTGTGGGGTATCTATGGATAGGTCTTCAAAAATGATATTGAGATTTCTAATATATATTTTTTCTAAACTAGTTTGCGCGAGATACACTTCCAAAATGGTAAAACGTGCCCCCCCCCCCCCCCCCCGTAACTTCTAAAATAAGAGAATGATAAAACTAAAAAAAATATATGATGTACATTACCATATAAATATCCACCGAAAGTTGGTTTGAACGAGATCTAGTAAGTAGTTTTTTTTAAATACGTCATAAATCGTAAAATGGAACCCTTCATGGGCGAGTCCGACACGCACTTGGCCGCTTTTTTTTTAAATTATGTTTTGATTTGTAAGAAGAATGTACTTGTATAGTTTTCAGATCTCAAGCATGAAATTAAGTTTGTATGGGAAAACCGAAACAAATCATTCCTTAATTTAAAGGGTAGGGGATGATTTACTAAAAATCCTGAAATACATATCTTATTATTTATAACAAGGACGCCCTATATAAATTTTCAGACCTCTAGCATCAAAATTTACGGAAGTCTCATACAAACTTTCACCCCCTAGTTTAAGGGGTTGGGGGGTAAAAGTTTCAAGTTTTAAGATTTTTTGTTGTTTTTGTACTATTACTAGCTTACATACCAAATTTCAGCTTTCTAGGACTTCAGGAAGAACCTTAAGAATAAGGATGATCATCAGTGAGTCAGTGACGAAATCGGGGTATTTTAGATATCAATAAAATCTAAAGTATAAGAGCTATGCAATTGAAACTTTTAGGTTTAATAAGTCAACCACTGAAATCATAACCCGAAAATTTTGTTTTTTCTGGTATAATCCAAACCCAAGTTAAGAAGGTTAAAAAATACGACGAAGTGCTTCGAGAAAAGGTAGGTAGTGCCCTTGCGCTTCGCTTGGCTCGTCTTGGCGGGGGCACTCCCGTGCCCCCAGATTCTACTAGTCAAGCCCTTTCATTTGATACCCATAAGAGGGAGTTGTGAAAAAAAATGTGATTAGCCATTTTGTGGTGCGGCCATCTTGGATTTGAAATTTATCATCTATATATATAAAATTCAAAGTCCTGACTGACTGATTAACTGACTGACTGACTGATAGATCAACGCACAGCCTAAACCGCTGGTCCTAGAGACATGAAATTTGGAGGGTGTGTTCTTCGTGAAGAGTAGGCATCCACTAAGCAAGGATTTTTTGAAATTCCACCCCTAAGAGGGTGAAAAGGGGGGAATTCGTTTGTATGAAAAATCTTATTCCTTGAGTTAATAAACTTGAAACTTGGCACGAATACTTACCAAAATAAATTATGAAAATTATCAGTTTTTTTTTCTTCCCCCTAATAAGGGATTGGGGGGTTTCAAAGTTTGTATGGAAGAATTTTAGCGCGCAGTCCGATTTACTCGAAACTCAGTATTTATACCTAATATTGAAAGTAAAGTAAAAGTGGTGAAGGGCGGGCGTTTTTGGGGGACTGTCTTTTGTAATTTTGACGTTCGAAAAGTGCTGACTCTCAGCCTAATTTGAATAAATGGCTTTTGATTTGATTTGATTTGAAAGAATAATGTGTATCAGGGTTTTTTGAAAATCTACCCCTGACGGGCTGAAATGGGGTAGTCAATTTTTCAGGGGAGGATTTTACTGCATGGCTTGTTTAACTCGAAAATTAGTATAAATAATCTTTGAGTCAAGTTATGAATACATCCCAAACGATTTTTTTTAAATTCCACCCCTGTAGGGGTGAAAAGCGGGGATGCATTTTATATGAAAATACTTCTTCATTAGGTTAATAAACTTGAAACTTGGCAAGAATACTTGCCTAAGTAAGTACTTACCTAATAAAGTTTATCATTATAAGTTTTTCAAAACTACCCCTCAAAGGTGGATATAGGGGTGTTAAGTTTATGTCGAAGAAATTGAATGCGCGGTCTGAGTAACTCGAAACTCAGTATTGATACTTTTGACAGAAAATAATCTATACTTCTATACTAATATTATAAAGAGGAAAACTTTGTTTGTTTGTTTGTAATGAATAGGCTCAAAAACTACTTAACCGATTTAAAAAATTCTTTCACTATTCGAAAGCTACATTATCCATGAGTAACATAGACTAAATTTTATTTTGGAAAAAAATAGGGTTCCGTAAGATATTTGGGTTTTTCGGACGCAAGGTGTAAAAAATCAACCAGAAAAGTTACTTATTTTGCGTACGCTGCCTAAACTATAAAAGATAGAACCATAAAATGTTCAAATTAATTGTAGATCTTATAAATATCTACAAAAAAGTCCGCGACACACTATACCTATCTATGTCGAGTGAGGCACAACAACCATTTTTTTATTTAAAAATCTTGAATTTTTTTGGACTACATTTATACGCATTTATTTTACTCATGCTATTCATCCTTATCAAAATAAATTATTTTATCAGTAAGTACAGTTTATGTAGATAATATTTGGTCGTTGAATGATTAAAATTGGTCGTTTGGTTTTGAAGTTATGGCGAAATTAAAATATTACGATTTCTGCTGCACGGCCCGTTGCGAAGTGGGCGTCACCAAGGCCGTGCACGTGCAGGAATAAGTTTACAAAATCAAGTCATAATATAACTATTTACATCACATCCATGATCTGTATAGTGTTATAAAGTTTTCATAATTTTCACAAAGTTTAAAAACATCATCTTCTTACATCTATTTATTTAAAAAAAAATTATTATGTATCTTTATGGGTTATTTTGATTTCATTTTTCGCAAAGTTTAAAAAATACATCTTCTTCTATTTACTTAAAAAATATATTTTGTATTTTTATGGGTTATTTTGATTTCCTTTTGAGATACGCAATCCTGTCACAAATCCGAAATCTACGCGGACGAAGTCGCGGGCAGAAGCTAGTTAATAATAAATATGTAAAGTTGTCGAAAATTTACCACTGACGGGACAAAAACGGGTAATTCGGTTTTTAAGGGGAGGATTTGAACTTGAAACTGTATATTACATTTTCACGCCTAAACCACTGAACTTCTGATTTGGCATAGATATAGATGGCATCCTGGGGAAGCACATACATTTTATCCTGTTAGCACGTGCGCGTGGGATAATTTCCGACATCCACGCGGGCGAAGCCGCGGGCAGAAGCTAGTAGTGTATAGTATTCTACTAGTCAAGCCCTTTTATTTGATACCCATATTGAGGGAGTTGTGAAAAAATATGTAATCCGCCATCTTGGACCGATTTTCATCAAACATAGCTAAGAACACTCCCGACAAATTCACCTTTCAAACAAAATCGAAATCGGTTTTTTTTTTGTTGTAGGCGCAGTTTAGTAGGTGTCCGTTTCAAAAGCGCGGCCACGACGTTTTTTTTTTAAAAAAAACCATGCCAATATTTTGTAACAATTTGTAAAAGTTGATTCCCAAAACCATAAATTTGTCAAAGCTATGGTTAAAAAGTTATAAGGGTTTGAACGTGGCCGTGCTATTGAAACGCGGCGAACCGCGCGGCCACGGAGATCTTTAAAACTAAGCATTGCAGAGACCTGAAATTTAGGTAAATAACAGATTGAATTTATAAAAAATTTGTAAAAATATAGGAAAAATTCCTGTGTTTATATTTTAGGAGCTGCAAGACTTAAAACCTCATGGCCGCGCCATCGAAACGGTGTGAAACACGTTATCGCCGATATCTCGCTGAAAAAGCATCGCAGACGTCTGAAGTTTTTTGTAAAACCCAGATTTGAATTTGTCAAAACTAGTAAAAATACAACAAAAAATCCTAGGTTTATATTTCAGAAGCTGCGAGACTTAAACCCCATGGCCGCGCCATCGAAACGGTGAAAAATACGTTATCACCGATATCTCGCTGAAAAAGCATCGCAGAGGTCTGAAGTTTTCTGTAAAACCTATAGTCCATTTACAATAGCATTAGAAAGAAGTTAAAAAAGGTTATTTTTAATGCACACTTTGTAACAAAAGTACAATAAATATTGTTACATTACGATAGACACCGAATTTATTATGATCTATTTTTACAGTAGCTGTCACACTTAATTGTAACCATTCTAACTATTTATCTTATGAAATTATGTGGCTTTCATTTATTTATATTATTTAACTCCAATTTAAAATTACAATGTCAATGCTAAAAACCTAAAAGAAGCAGGGGTGAACAATACCTGGAACGTTATTTGTTTCACTATAATTCTACCGAATCTATACTTATAATAAATCTGTAGAAGTGAAAATTCTGTACATTGAAAATATCCAAAAAATAAATGGCAGGGGGTGTTACTTGACCGACACCGAACCCAAAAATGTGATTAAAAAAATTTTTGTCTGTCTGTCTGTCTGTCTGTCTGTTTGTTCAGGCATCACACAAAAACTACCGGTTCGATTACGATGAAACTTGGTATAATTATTCTTTAATATCCTGGGCACCACACTGGGTACTTTTTATCCCGGAAAAGTATATACAATAAAAAACAAACTTAATTTTGCGGTTCGATCCCTATACCCGATTACCACTGTCTGTACTGTACCAACCGCAAATACTAAGTTTGTCGTAGGTTGGGTCACCCGCAGTGGAGTTCATTTTTATTCCTTTTAGTTTTTAGAGTTATTTAGGTTTATTTTTATATGAGTCGTAGGTATAGATTTTAATTTTAAAGTATAGGTAGTATATTTGATAGTGTACGTAGTGACCGTAGGTTATTTTATAATACTGTTAGGTAGGTTTAGTCATTCGTATAGATATTAGTTTTTAGGGATTTTGCTTATTTATTGAGTTTAGATTAGTAATTATCATCAGAAATAGGTTTATTTAGGTAGGTAGGTTACATTTTAAAGTGTATCCTTTGTGAGAGCTGGAGTCTTTACTGGGTCAATAGTTATAAAGTTCACATGGACCCTGTCGAGCCCAACAATTTAATAAAATATGAATAGTAGCATGATTCATCTATACTTATAATAAATCTGTAGAAGTGAAAATTCTGTACATTGAAAATATCCAAAAAAAAAATGGCAGGGGGTGTTACTAGACCGACACAGAACCCAAAAATGTGATTAAAAAAAATTTTGTCTGTCTGTCTGTCTGTTTGTTCAGGCATCACGCAAAAACTACCGGTTCGATTACGATGAAACTTGGTATAATTATTCTTTAATATCCTGGGCACCACACTGGGTACTTTTTATCCCGGAAAAGTATATACAATAAAAAACAAACTTAATTTTGCGGTTCGATCCCTATACCCTATTACCACTGTCTGTACTGTACCAACCGCAAATACTAAGTTTGTCGTAGGTTGGGTCACCCGCAGTAGATTTCATTTTTATTCCTTTTAGTTTTTAGAGTTATTTAGGTTTATTTTTATATAAGTCGTAGGTATAGATTTTAATTTTAAAGTATAGGTAGTATATTTGATAGTGTACGTAGTGACCGTAGGTTATTTTATAATACTGTTAGGTAGGTTAATAGGTTTAGTCATTCGTATAGATATTAGTTTTTAGGGATTTTGCTTATTTATTGAGTTTAGATTAGTTATCATCAGAAATAGGTTTATTTAGGTAGGTAGGTATTTAATATTCTGTTTTGAGTTTTTTTTTTAATTAGTTAGGTACTTAGGTAAAGATATCATATAGGTACCCTCTTAATCACCACTAATGAGACACAATTGGTTTTCTATTGTAATTAGCCACAAAAGGCCCGCGACATAGATGGCATTCTGGGGAAGCACATACATTTTATCCTGTTAGCACGTTCCCGTGGGTAAATTTCCGACATCCACGCGGGCGAAGCCGCGGGCAGAAGCTAGTTTACAAATAAACGTTGGTGAAACTTCTTCATCTTCATCATCAGATGATAGTGACTAAATTAGATGATGAAGACGAAGAAATGTCACCAACGTATTGTGTTGTAAGTTGTTATCTATACTTATAATAAATCTGTAGAAGTGAAAATTCTGTACATTGAAAATATCAAAAAAATAATTTACAGGGGGTGTTACTAGACCGACACCGAACCCAAAAATGTGATTAAAAAAATTTTTGTCTGTCTGTCTGTCTGTCTGTCTGTCTGTTTGTTCAGGCATCACGCAAAAACTACCGGTTCGATTACGATGAAACTTGGTATAATTATTCTTTAATATCCTGGGCACCACACTGGGTACTTTTTATCCCGGAAAAGTATATACAATAAAAAACAAACTTAATTTTGCGGTTCGATCCCTATACCCGATTACCACTGTCTGCACTGTACCAACCGCAAATACTAAGTTTGTCGTAGGTTGGGTCACCCGCAGTGGAGTTCATTTTTATTCCTTTTAGTTTTTAGAGTTATTTAGGTTTATTTTTATATGAGTCGTAGGTATAGATTTTAATTTTAAAGTATATGTAGTATATTTGATAGTGTACGTAGTGACCGTAGGTTATTTTATAATACTGTTAGGTAGGATTAGTCATTCGTATAGATATTAGTTTTTAGGGATTTTGCTTATTTATTGAGTTTAGATTAGTTATCATCAGAAATAGGTTTATTTAGGTAGGTATTTAATTTTCTGTTATTGAGTTTTTTTTTAAATTAGGTAGGTACTTAGGTAAAGATATCATATAGGTACCCTCTTAATCACCACTAATGAGACACAATTGGTTTTCTACTGTAATTAACCACAAAGGGCCCGCGAGATAGATGGCATTCTGGGGAAGCACATAATTTTTATCCTGTTAGCACGTTCCCGTGGGATAATTTCCGACATCCACGCGGGCGAAGCCGCGGGCAGAAGCTAGTTTAAAATAAAATATTTTAAAAACATGATTATTATTTCCATTAATCTTATTATTAATCTTAGTGATCGGTTGTTTCATTCATTCATTTTGTTGTAAGTTTGTAATGTGTGATGAAGACGTTACTATAAATAAAGCATCATTTTAACCTACTTGTTTATATTGTACGTCCATAGTTGTTAAAACAATTTTAATTAAGGTGGATGCGCTGCAGTAGCCCGCGAAATCAGACGAATTCGGAGCAATTCTAATTTAAAGGGATGTATTGGTGATTTTTAAGGTTAAAATTGTATTATTACCCACAGAACAGATAAAAGATTACCTACATATTTCTTATTGTTGCGCATCATATTATTTTTATTAAGGTACAACCTTACACTGACCTGCAAATTGCAAAAAACGCAAGAAAATTAGAATTTAAGCATCTCCCTTAAAATTGTTTTATCATAACTTTGAAATAAAATGTTTTGCATTCCTGCTTCTACGAGCCTCTTTTTTCTAATGCTATTATAAATGGAGTATAGATTTGAATTTGTCAAAATAGGTAAAAATGCACAAAAAAATCCTAGGTTTACATTTCAGGAGCTGTGTACGGAATCATCAATACGTCTTGAATATATCAATAGGGTGACCATGGCTTATTGTTTACAGAACACTTTCCACCTATTTTTAACCGACAAACAAAACCGGAGGTTCTTAAGTCGACGCGTATATTTTTATTTTTTTTATATACGACCACACAACTTTTTACAGAGTAGTCCGATTTTGATCATTCTTTTTTTATTGGAAAGGGTATTATACCCCAAAGTTGGTCCCATATGAATTTGGAATAGAAATTCCAACCTAAGGGTGGGAAAATAGGGGTGATTTATTGTTCACTCATAGATTTGCATGCTGAGATGTGTATTATTACTCTACTCAGTGCCACATATGCCTAGTCTTTCTCTTCTGCAAACAATTAGTACCTAGATTATAGCCACAAAAAATATAAAATAAAAACTTTTTAACAAAAAAATTAAACCGCCGAAAAAACTGTAAAGCAAAAAATAATAATCCTTTTTTATTTAACCTTAATAACTTAGTTCTTAAACTAATGTAACTTAGTTATTAAGGTTAAATAAAAAGGTTAATTATTTTTAAAGAAATAAACATAGTTTTATCTTAAACATCTTATCGTTTCAATAGATTTTTTCCACGGCTTCGCTCGCGTTAATTGAGAATTTGACAATAAATTTGGAAAAAAATATTCTTAAAACATGTGGCGCCATCTACGATAAAAAAACACGTTTTGGTTGTTTTTTTCGGAAACTACTTTTTTCGGGATAAAAGGTACCCTATGCCCGTCTCCGTACACCTGAAAATCTATATGCAAAGTTTCAGGATGATCGGTTCAGTGGTTTAGGCGTGAAATAGTAACAAATAAACTTACTTTCGCTTTTATAATATTATATATATATAATAATATACATAGTAAGGATTTTCATTTAATTTAGAATCCTTGAGTTATTCTAATATAATACGTGCTAAGTTTTCTGTAAAAAATAAGCCATGGTCACCTTATTGAAATATTCAAGACGCACTAAAAATTATATTATTATGATAAAAAAAATAATACCTACTGTCGGTAATTCTACATATTCATAGGTTATTTACAAAAAAAAAGATCTCGCTATCACTTACTTTCATCAAAAGAGAATCATGACTTATTTCTACGCGATACCGTTCCACAGCTCCTGAAATGTAAACCTAGGATTTTTTTGTGCATTTTTACCTATTTTGACAAATTCAAATCTAGGTTTTACAAAAAACTTCAGACCTCTGCGATGCTTTTTCAGCGAGATATCGGTGATAACGTATTTTTCACCGTTTCAATGGCGCGGCCATGGGGTTTTAGTCTCATAGCTCCTGAAATATAAACCTAGGATTTTTTGTTGTATTTTTACTAGTTTTGACAAATTCAAATCTGGGTTTTACAAAAAACTTCAGACGTCTGCGATGCTTTTTCAGCGAGATATCGGCGATAACGTGTTTCACACCGTTTCGATGGCGCGGCCATGAGGTTTTAAGTCTTGCAGCTCCTAAAATATAAACCCAGGAATTTTTCCTATATTTTTACAAATTTACAAATTCAATCTGTTATTTACCTAAATTTCAGGTCTCTGCAATGCTTAGTTTTAAAGATCTCCGTGGCCGCGCGGTTCGCCGCGTTTCAATGGCACGGCCACGTTCAAACCCTTACAACTTATTAACCATAGCGTTGACAAATTTATGGTTTTGGGAATCAACTTTTACAAATTGTTACAAAATATTGGCATGGTTTTTTTTTAAAAAAAAACGTCGTGGCCGCGCCATTGAAACGGACACTTCTAAACTACCCCCTAAAAACGGGTTGGGGGGTTTCAAAGCTTGTATCGAAGAATTTTACCGCGCGGTCCGATTAACTCGAAACTCAGTATTTGTACCTAAGATCGAAAGTATAGAATAATGGGTTTTTCAGGGTTTTTTCGAAAATTACCCCTTTTTTTTCGAGTATGGGAAATCATCAAATGACCACTCCCGCTCTGGGTGGAGCAGAAGGGAGTGTCAGACTCTTACTGACTAAAACCCACCCGTGTTCCTTCCTTAGCCCTTTATGTTCCAGGGCAGCGGTAAACCCTTTCGGACGATCCCGCTACCCCGGCAGGCTTCGGCCCTATCGGGCCCCGTCACTTATGCTGACATCTCTTTGAGGCGCGCGTGGAACACATACGCACCGTCCGGCACGGGCCTGGTCCTGATGGGACGGTAAGCTACGCATTACTCTCCGCCCGCAGGCCCGCGCCTACGGTGGCCGGGAGTCGTCACGCGGCTCCCGACGCCCGGAGCGTCTCCCGCGGCGGCTGAGGCGTGAGGTCCGTTCCCTCGCCCACCCCGCCACCTCCTTCGCTAGCATGACTGCTTTGAAAGCATGACTGCTTCCGCTAGCATGACTGCTTCGATTTTTCAAAAATCCACCCTTGTGGGGTTGAAAAGCGGAGATACAGTTTATATGAAAAATCTTATTCATTTAGTTAATAAACTTGACAATTGGCAATAATACTCGCCTAAGTAAGTAATAAAGTTTATTATTATATGTTTTTCAAAACTACCCCTCAAAGGGGGATATAGGGGTGTTGAAGTTTGTGTGGAAGTAATTGAATGCGCGGTCCGATTAACTCGAAACTCAGTATTAATAGTTTTGACAGAAAATAATCAATAATAAGTATGTAAAGTTGTCGAAAATTTACCCCTGACGGGGCAAAAAGGGGTAATTCGGTTTTTAAAAAAAAAAACTCAATAACAGAAAATAAAATACCTACCTACCTAAATAAACTTATTTCTGATGATAACTAATCTAAACTCAATAAATAAGCAAAATCCCTAAAAACTAATAAGTATCTATACGAATGACTAATCCTACCTAACAGTATTATAAAATAACCTACGGTCACTACTTACACTATCAAATATACTACCTATACTTTAAAATTAAAATCTATACCTACGACTTATAAAATTAAACCTACTCTAAAAACTAAAAGGAAGGAAGCACAGATAATACTGCGGGTGACGTAACCTACGAAAAACTTATTATTTGCGGTTGGTACAGTAATCGGTCTAGGGATCGAACCGCAAAATTAAGTTTGTTTTTTATTGTATATACTTTTCCGGGATGAGTTTACTGTTAGGTATTGCAAATGGCCACATCGACTGTCCTGAACTCGTTGCTAATCTGTCATCATTACGCACGAATCTGATAGGATTACGTCAACGGACAATATTAAATGTACCATTCGCAATGACTAATTATAGGCGGAATGTTTTCTCAATAAGAAGTGCACTTAGTTTCAATAGGCTTCCTTGGGACCTTAATGTCGATTTGTTTTGCACCAGTGTATCGACCTTAAGACGGCTTTTGGCAGTCTTTTTTCTTGGATAGTTAACTTATCTACTCTTATCTAATTATATTACTTTTATGAACTTTCTTTTTATCGACTTTTTTCCTTAACTATGAGTGGAGGCTTGTTATTAGCAATTTTTTTATATTACATTCTTGGTTTGTTAGTCTGTAAGCCTTCTTTAAAATATAAAAACTTGAGAGGTGTCAAGGGACCGGATGGAACGAAGTTTAACTGACTTGCTTTCTATAAGAGAGAGAGACAGACAGAGAAACACGCGCACGCCACACGGCTTATAACTATAGCAAAAAGTGTTGTTCCAATTTTTGGTCTTAATTTTTTCGCTAGCCTAGCCCCCTTTCGCAACGCGCGATAAGAAACTTCGTTCCAATAAATAAATAATTTTCGAAATCCACGCGGGCGAAGCCGCAGGCAGAAGCTAGTAGATAGATCATTTGGTTTTAGGCTTGCTTAGGGTGTATATAGCCACAGCCATTATCCATTGACATGGTATTCGTTATTAGAATACGAAGCCATGTTATCCGAAATAACAATGATAACAAAAAGAATAACAAGAGAAGCAAGAATTAACAATAATGATCGATAACAATTTAACGCGATGAGAGATTGGTTAATAGCAAGATAACAACACACGTGCTTGCGCGGCGTAGAGTCGAAACTTACTAAGGATTAGGAAGGCGACGCGAGCGCAGCAGGCGCCGTGTAGTCCCCCGCCCGCACACCCCGCCACAAGAACAACAACAAGAATTTCGCCAGTAAAATCGGTTGTTTTAGCGAGGATCATAAACTAAAAACACAGATAATTTCTCTCCCCGCGCCGGTTCAAACACATGCCATGCCACGAATTATGTATTTTAAAATTGACTTTTATACCTTTTTGGAAAGCTTACAGAATAGGCAAGTTGTTTTAGTTATTTGTACGATTAATGTCATAGAAATTTTTGTGACGAGACAACATTTTTGAAGCGTAAAATGAAAATATTGGTAAGATATTATTCTCATATCGCTCATTATTTTAATTATTTTGTTTAATTAAGTAGTTTTAATTATGTCCATAGCTTAATTGAAGTGCCAGCTACAACATCATTTTTAATGGTACCCGTTCAAATATGTAGTTTTTTTTTATTTGGAATTTTGGGTAAATATCGAAAAACCCTTAAAATTCAAATATCTCGAAAACTATTGAATTTCGGCCATACATATGGGGGGTTCAATTTGTTGCATTTTGGCCCCCTTATCAGCCCCTGGCGGATATACGTCGAATTACCAGTAACCCTGTATAATGAAAAGGTTTTTGGAGATTAAATGCTTCTTCTGCTAGATTAGATGCAGATGATATCAGTTAACAATGGGACACTGTAGGCAGTTAACAATAATAATAGCACATATTTATATTTAAATAATTATGTATGTACTTACAAAATATATTCAACGTCGGTACTGCATTTTTGGTCAAGCGATGACTTGGTAATTGAAATTTTTCTTCAAAGTGCCTGTAGCATAACCGAACATTATTATGTCGGCGCATCACATATGCGCGTGATCGACCGAAGGGAGGGCGCGGGGCGTCGGGGTACTGAACACGGTACGCGACGGCCGCTGCTCGCCTTCCACGCCACTCAGCTCACAGACGCGCTTGACCACGGGCATTTCATTGTTTCTTGTTGATATGTTAATTATGGTATTACACCTATTTTAATACAGTCCACTGCTTCTTTCATTATAAGTCCCGATTGAGCCCAATCATTTGGTCCTTCGATTGCGCAAAAATAATACCGGTATTGCCGTAAATAACGCCGTCAACATCTTCGGTCGTCGTGTTCACATTTGCGGACTTTGACCGCTCGCGACCACCACGCGGTACGACCACGAAGAAAAGAACACAGAAGTCGTTCCCGAAGCAGCCTGCATCGTCATCGTGGGAGCTGAAGTCATTCTTTGGGAGTATATTACTGTATTTGAGTGAGTCCGTTCCAATTAGTTAATTTTCTGCTTTCTTTTTCTTGCCGAAAATCGTTGTTCATCTTCCTATATTTCAATTTTCATACAGTGTGCTTCAATATTAGTGCTTTCATAGTGTTTTCTACGGCACTGCTTGTTAAAATACGCATATTTTGCATCAAAAACGATTAGTCATTAGCTAGTTCACATTTTGTTAACGTGTTGAGTCATTGACCTTGACACTGTTTCTCGATCCCTTTCATTAACGCACAGCTGTTTTGCAGTTTTTTATCTATAAAGCTCATTAGCATCAGTGCGCACGGCTGTTATTTAACTTCTTTACAATGGCAGATAATTTAAAAACATTGATAAAGAAACGTAGTTCCATTAAATCAAAGCTTACTATTTACAGCAACTATTTAAATTTAGTAAAAAGTAGTTCCGCAATATCTGAGTTGCAACGGTTAGATTTAGAGGAGCGTTTTAATAAATTCGAAATCTTACACACCGACTTTGATGCCTTACAGACACAGATCGAAGTGCTTTCCGATGACGACGAGTCTGCGTTGGCTGAGCGTGAGGACTTTGACCGCCAGTTCTTCAACCTGGTGGCACTCACGCGCAGCCTGCTCGGTGTCTCGGCCAACGGTGCTGCGTCGGAGGCGGGTTTCAAAGATGCTGACTCAGGTGCACATGTTTCATTTAGGAATTCTTTTGTTCGTTTGCCTAAAATAGATCTACCTCATTTCGATGGGAACTACCAATACTGTATAAATATATTCATTGCCTCGTGCTGAAGTTGCTGGACGGAGTATGGACTTCCATTGCTCAAATTTGTCAGTATGTGGATAATCCCATTTAGGGTAACGGTGTAGGGGACCTGAAAATTAATGTTCATAATTGAGTGAATCCTTCACAAGTCAGAAATTGTAGATAAATTTTATTGTGATTATCTACTACAATAATTATAAAAATTAAAAAATATGTAGCTTGGTGCACAGCACAAGCAAAAGTATTTTACAGATACGTAAAAAACAGAATTACACTGATAGATTAAATAGAATAAAAAATTCCTAAATGAATTATAGCTTACCATCACCAACCACACATCCAAAATAACACTTTAGTTCGTTTGCTTTCGGCATTGTAAAAAGTTCACGTCTCAGGTCGCAAACAAAAACAAAGTCCGTGTAATGAAAAGCCAAGTTATCAGGTTTGCAAGTAATCGGAGTCACAGTAACAGGCCAGGTCGTATCGTAAGCAGAGGTCGCAAAATCCGTTAGCACGCCAAGTCGTATAAAAAGCAAGGAAACACACAATAAACCAACGCAGAGAAAACTTGAAGAAAACCGAACAATGGCTGCCTTCAAAAAGTTTTTCCCACCCCGACGATCGGATTCGGAAGTACCTACAAAATGTTGCCATTATATAAAAATATTTTCATTTCACATTACCAATTTTTTAATAAATAACGTTATGAAATAAATCAACACAATTAATAATTATCAAAATATCATAAATTTGTAGTATATTCATCACATTTATTATTTCTATTTGTAGAATTTAATTAGTATGTTACCTATGTTCTTCTATTGCTGCCATCTAGCGACTAATTTTGTAAATTTTGTGGGAAATTGTCTTCCACCAGCACAAGAGGGCGCTTTTTTATGTTTTTTTTTGGAGTTCGAAAACTGTATAGAAGTTTCATGGCTCTGCCTCTGTCGTGTAGCGACAAGGAAAGCAAAGCTTATAGGTTAAGGTATAAATGAAAACCGGCCAAGTGCGAGTCGGACTCGCCCATGAAGGGTTCCGTTACGTTACGATTTATGACGTATAAAAAAAAAACTACTCACTAGATCTCGTTCAAACCAATTTTCGGTGGAAGTTTATATGGTAATGTACATCATATATTTTTTTTAGTTTTATCATTCTCTTATTTTAGAAGTTACAGGGGGGGGGGGACACACATTTTACCACTTTGGAAGTCTCTCGCGCAAACTATTCAGTTTAGAAAAAAATGATATTAGAAACCTCAATATCATTTTTGAAGACCTATCCATAGATACCCCACATGTATGGGTTTGATGAAAAAAAAAATTTTGAGTTTCAGTTCTAAGTATGGGGACCCCCAAAATTTATTGTTTTTTTTTTCTATTTTTGTGTGAAAATCTTAATGCGGTTCACAGAATACATCTACTTACCAAGTTTCAACAGTATAGCTCTTATAGTTTCGGAAAAAAGCGGCTGTGACATACGGACGGACAGACAGACAGACATGACGAATCCATAAGGGTTCCGTTGCCATTTGGCTACGGAACCCTAAAAAGGGAGATAGAAAACAATTAAGATGTATTTAAAAGTAAAAGATGGAGATGGACGGAAGAGTGGTGTGTAGTATGTGGAGGTGGGGTGTATGGATGACGAATGACGATGCGTGATAGATGGGTTGAGGAGGCTGAGGTGAAGATACAGGTAGGATGAGGAGGTAGTCGCGAGCCAGGTGCTGGCGACAGGGGCAGGTACAGCTGCCGATCCAGTATCAGGAGCAGGAACAGGTGAGGACAGGTGTTGGTACGTGACAACACGGAGGACACCCGTAGGAAGGCGCACGCAGCAGGCCAGGACGCAGCACAGCAGCAGGAGAGAGAGGCACGGCGGAGACGCTGTCAGCCCGCCAGGTGAGGCGGCCCTCGGGTGAGGCGGCCCTCGGGTGAGGCGGCCCTCAGGTGAGGCGCAGCCAAATAGATGTAGTAGCCCTCTTCACGGAGGACGGAGGCGTAGGCAGAGTCCGTCAGCTACCGGAGCGGAGAGGTACGCTGGGTATTTCCGGGATAAGAGGCCCTGGAGTATCAGGCTCCTTGAAGTGTTCGCTTTAGAGGCGAAGCCAGAACTGATCCTTGCATTGCGTGGATCTTTAAAGTTAACTCGTAGAATAACATCATGTAGAAAATATGAATTTGAGATAAGAATTCAGCCAGTGATTCTTTTACATGAGTTTGCATATAAAAAGATACAGGCCGGTAAGAATTTGAAAGGTGCGTTGCCATGGCGACGTATTAAACGTCGTTGTCAAAGCTGTCATAATAAAATATATTATTACTAAAATACAATAAAATCTATAGTTATTTTGTACTAGCTTCTGCCCGCGGCTTCGCCCGCGTGGATGTCGGAAATTATCCCACGGGAACGTGCTAACAGGATAAAATGTATGTGCTTCCCCAGAATGCCATCTATCTCGCGGGCCCTTTGTGGCTAATTACAATAGAAAACCAATTGTGTCTCATTAGTGGTGATTAAGAGGGTACCTATATGATATCTTTACCTAAGTACCTACCTAATTTAAAAAAAAATAACTCAATAACAGAAAATTAAATACCTGCCTACCTACCTACATAAACCTATTTCTGATGATAACTAATCTAAACTCAATAAATAAGCAAAATCCCTAAAAACTAATATCTATACGAATGATTAATCCTACCTAAGAAAAAAATAAACAATTTTTCTTTCAATACAACGGAACCAATTTTGAAAACAACCACCAGACAACCCAACAAATAAACCTTTTAATCTACTAATACAACGGAGCCAATTTTAAATTTACGAAACGATCAATCCACAATTCCACGACAGTACCGAAGCGCTCGGCCGATACCCAACCAAATGCGTGTAACGAAACCATAGCGCGATCTATTTTCCACCGCCATCTATCGAGCATAGTGACAACTCGGATTATTTATCTATACTCCGTTCGGGCATTTTCTTTGTACTAGAAGTTTTATTATATTGATATTATTTTTTTCATACCTTTTTACTATTTATTTACTTTTTTCCGATGAATTAAAACAATAACATGAACCGAACTCGTGTAACGATCGACACCATTGCGCGATCACCAACTCGACATATAGTACTAATAGAATTATCTATACTCCGTTAGAGCATTTTTTTTGTACTAAAAGTTGTATTATATTATATTTTCATACCTTTTTACTATTTATTTACATTTTTCCGATGAATTTTCAGTACTGAATTGATGCCGACTCTTGACCAATAGATGGCGCTGTATGTCCGGAATAAATTTTATTTTTTATTTTATTTTTTGTAATAAAAACTATCCTATGTCCATTCTCAAGTTCCAAACTATGTCTGTACCAAATTTCACACAAATCGGTTCAGTAGTTTAGGCGTAAAGCAAAGACAGACAGACAGACAGAAAGACAGAGTTACTTTCGCATTTATAATATTAGTTTGGATTAGAAGTATAGTGTTTATAGGAAAAATGATATCGATCAATGTGGGCGAAATTACCAACCCTTGGATGTCACTAAATCGTCATAGTCTCATGTTAAAGTTGGAGCTGTGTCTGCGTACTGATTGTGGATAGAATGTGTCGTGAGGAATAATCAGATCAGCGCCTAACGGTCACATAATGCTTGTTCTGACCTGGAGGAATGGTTCAAGGTAACTGTGAGTATGTACAGACGCCAGCACATCAAGCTACTACAATCTGTCAGATTTCTTTAATAGATTTTCGACTTTATTGCTATACCATTAGGTTCAATGTTGATTGGGAAAATCTGACAGTTTCGGGTAGGTTGACCTGCTGGTGTCCGTACATTATGTTACACCTGTAACCATCGATTTTTCAGTGTAAAAATATTTCCAAACATCAAAGCCGTTTAGAAGTAATATCGAATGTCAGAAAAAGATAGCGTGTTGGTAAATATTTTTTTAAGGCAAAATTATTAGCCATACGAAAAAATCCTATGACAGATATGTTGTTCATGAATCTATAGCAAACACATATTTTTTTCAGATCTTTTAATCAAGCCGTTAATGAGAAATATTCTTCATAAAGTGACCGTATTACGGTACTAAACGAGAGTAAGGCCCTTAAGGAGTCACCAGCCGGTCCTGCATAGGCTTATTTTAAGTGTTGCAATCCGCTCCGTAGGATATAATAGATAGAAGATATATATTATATATTGGATTGCTTAGGTTACCAATGGTTTAGGGCCAATTGATAAAGCATAACCAGTGATCAATGTGGTAGAACATTATGATCATTACAACTATGGCTGTAGGGGCCAGTAGTTATAGAAGGTTGGTGATGAATGGGGTAGGTCCATCATCAGTTTTACAACTATGGCTGTAGGGGCCAATAGTCAGGGTAGGAGTAAAAGATAGATGGGTAGGGCCATCATCCTTTAAAACCATTTGCACCAAATAGTTGCAGATTAGTTAAGTATGATAATTGTTGGTTGTATGTAGACACAGTAGGTAGTTATAGTGGGTGAGCGTAGTTAGTTTAGGTACTTCGCAGGGAAGGTTGTGTATTTACTTACGGCTGATCTTTTTTTTATTTTATTTACTAGGGTAGTTAGTAGTTATTTTATTGACAATTGTATACTGTATGGATAGGTTTTCAAGTAGATGACTTTATTTATTCATTTTATGTTTTCATATCAATTTATTTATTGATAGTGATTAAGATATTTGTATAAGAAAATAGTAGTTTAATAGGCTATTATTCATTTATATTATTCAGCAATCATTAAAACGTTTGGTTATAAGTAGTTTTTATTTGTTTTTAGTAGTCTCCTTAATGTTATTACTCAATAGAATAACTATATGTATATTATATCACAGGCCGATCAGGCATATAGTGCATTGTTTAGTTGTAAATTTAGTATGTAGTAGTTTTTATGCGTGATAGTTATTTTGATTAGTCTAGATAGATAGTAATTTTAGTTTATTGCATATAATTAATTAATAACTCATAGTATTATTTTTATTGAATTTATGAATTATAAGTATTATTTTTATATAGTAGTACTTGATTTATCTAATTGTAGTTAGATTACAATACTAGTTAGCAATTCAGTTTAAGTATTAGAAAGGTTTATTAATAGTGATAGCTGTCTTTTAGTCTTTTATATTGGCCACTGTAGTTTTATCATATGTGAGCCAGGAGATAACTCATTGCTATTTAGATTTATTATGCATTTCACCGCTGCCAGCATCAGATTTCCATTAAGTACAAAGTCATTAGTTTACACATAAGTAGTAACATTAGGTTAAGACAAAGTGATCGAAATAAGCAAGTAAACTTATAAACTATACCGCTACGATGGTTAGCGAGTGTGCGAGTGCTCAGTCAGATCAGTGTGTTAGGTTTGGTAGGCTAGTAGAAGTTGGGCGCCACTGTAACGGCTAGGGCTTTGCAATTGGCTGCGCAGGCTGTTAACTGATAGGGTAGGTAGAGAAAAACTTAGTTAAGGTTCATAGGAATAATGGGTTTACAAAATTTACATATTAGTAGACTAGGTTGCGGGTAAGGACACACTATCGTTCTAAGCACTAGCACATGTAAGTTAGGTACCGTTCTTGGTTCTCCGGGATGAAGGTATTCAGGCCCAGGAACAGGCTTGCCAGTGCGCGTTCAGAGAGCCAGTAGCGCGCGGATAGGTGTGCGAGCAGTATAGCCACGCATGCAGTGCGCAGTTCAGCCACGTGTGCAGCACGCAGTAGGTGAGCGCACAGTATAGCTACGCATGCAGTGCGCGGTTAGTGAGCTGCCCTGTTCTCAGCCTGGACGTAGAACAACCGGTAGGTAGAACCCTGGAAGGCGCGATAGAGTGCGCATGTTACAATGGTGCGGAAGCAGCAAGCCGCGTGCGATGTGTCCAGCCTCTTTCCCCCTTCCACGACCACGGAACGGTGTAGGGAGCAGGACTTGGGGAAACATAACACATCGCAGCGGTTTACAGGCAGATAGTTTGCAAAGACATGCGTGTCACAATGACAGATGCAATGTGAGGTTAAGTAGGTGACACGCGAGCAACACAAGATGAACAATGATCATAGCAGCTGGCTTGCTATATAGCTTATAATACACAGAGAGGCCTTGCACATGCCAGATGCAGCAGCAATACATATATATTTCCGTCTCCCATGTACTGGATAACCCACAGCCTTGTGACCTGTCATTGACAACCACGCAAATAGTTGTACATTGGTAGATAGATATTTAGGTACAACGACTATCCAGTACAGAGGGTCCGGTACAAATTAATGAGGAACTCACCCTAGATTTGGGGTAACAGTTTCTTGAGGATCAGGAAATCACTCCTGCTAGCTATGCTATTTATGCTAAGCTCCGCAACTCCGCATATTAAAATGACAGTTCTTAGAAAATTAGTGATGTGCCATGATTCTAGTGATGTGACTTACAACTTACTAAATTATCAGTCGACTATTTGCCGTTGAGACCCTCACAAGCTACAGCAGCACGACGCTGCTCTACCGAGCACAACACCCCGCCAGGAACGGAAGTCGCCTTTAGACTATTCCGAGCCCCGACATTGAACTGAGGTAAATTTGGAGCTTCGGACAGACAGTCCATTCTACGTCGTAGGCAAGAGCTGCGTCTTTCTGCGGTTTTCATCCATACAAAGTTCAATCAAATTAACTCAAGAGCCCACAGACAGTGCCGTGTATTCTCTCATTGGGGAAGGGTTTCGTCGTCTCGCGTGGTGGCGACATCAACAGGCCACTGAGATCGTGTGACTTATTACAACACCGCTCGACTACTTTATGTGGGGCTACGTAAAATCTATGTAGACTGTGTCACTGTGTGTCTGGTCTATGTAGACAAACCACAGACAATTGCCGGCCGGAAGGTCACCGTATCTCGCGTTCTTCTCCTTAAGCCGCGGACAGAAGCTAGTAGTTAATAAACTTCTTTTCAGTTTTTTAGGCGGTTTAATTTTTTTGTTAAAAGACGATTAACTATTTATTAAAATAATAATACATATGTACATGAGAAAAAAAAAACAAGCAAAAGAATCATAGGGCATCAAAAAATTCGTCCGCATCGCTGTCAACAGGAACAGTGCCCAAAAGGCTGGCGGCATTGCCACGTTGTATGGCGATGCTAATTCTTTGGCTAAGAAACAGGCCAGCCCTCTGGTCACGTGAAGAGTCGACTAAGCGCTTGGCGATATCTCGATAAACCAAGTGGGCACTCGGACCCCATGGCCCTAGTGTTTCAACCCCAAACGACTCGAAGATATAACTCCCAATCAGGCTGGAATATTTTCGCCGTTTGAAAGAAGAAAGAAAGAAACCCAGCACAGCCCACCGTGCTAGGAGATGGGAAGGCGCAAGGGTGTCGACACATATTGCATCCCACACCAAAGGTCAGCCTAACTTCCAGGGCATTATGGTCATTCCGTCTGGTCTCTTTCCATCTTCGCGTGCCAGGCCGTTGGGTTCTAAAACAGCTGGCACCCCGGCGGTGACAAGAGCACGACGGATGATGTCATTAATGCTGGCGTGCCGTGCTATCCGACCTGCGCTCCTACTGCAGGATAGGCCATGGTGTCCGAGGCAGTCGACAGCTTCACCGCACTGACAGCGATGCGGTGCCCCACAAGGAGCACCCAAACGCAGACAGGTAGCGAGCCGGAAGGTGGTGTCACCCAGCATAGTGCCTATGTTGGGTGAAGGGAGTGCTTGAAGCCACAGCCCCGACTCCCACTCACCCACAGCCAGCAGGCGGGCACGCTCAGCAGTATTGGTGGACGTATTGATAAGTTTATTCCGTACCAACCTGCAGAGCGGCTCATCCCACTGTCTCTGGGAAGATGGGTTTACGGGCCGATCTGTATCCGGGCAAGCCGCTTTCCAGGCGTTCACCGCGTCGGTGAACTTCTTACATTAACTTATAACTGTTTGATATAGGTGTGTTAAAGTATAACGTAGCCAATGGAATAGCTATGAAAGCCACTCAATTAGAGAGTTTAGAGCTCAGACCAATAAAAAAGTATAGACGGAACATTGTGCTCTAATAGTGAGGAACGTAATATGAAGACGATTCGGTCATATGAAGACGGCCGCTCGGTAGTCTGCCGCGAGTGAGTGAGAGCGCGTGACGTAGTTTTGGTAAAATAAAAATAGCGAAATTATGGCGTCCTGTGTCATAAACTGCTGCAAAAACAATTCATGTTTTCAAAATAAGCCTTCTGGAATTACTTTTCACAAGTAAGTAACCGATTATCTGCATAATTTTAACGAAATCGCAAAAATATTTAACATAATTTCATAAATACGAATTCTAGACACCATTATGTCAGTGTTGCAAGTTAAGAACATTATCTTTTCCCAAAAGTAAGGGAAGTTGTGATTTTGTTCGGACACGTAACAACAAGTAACAAGGACTCATTTTCGAGTAAATTAGGTACTTATTTTATTATGTATTGTCGCGTACACGACTCACTCGACGACGATTTATAGGGAACGTTGTGAAAAATAAAAGAGAATGATTCAGTTTCATTACATTGAAGGTCTTGTAACAAATTGGCGCGCGAACGCGGGCGCAGCTTACGTCATGCGCATGTCTTGGAGTTAGAAAAACAACTGGGGTCTCTCGCGCGGTCGACCTGTTTTAAGGGCGCGTTTTGGGGCGTGGCCTCGATTCTGCCTGATTCCCAACTATTGCCTTTTATGGTGATGAAAGCTAACGAAAATCACCTCTCTCCGTCACACTCGTGGCTTGAGTAGTGCTATACTCTTCTACTCGGTGGTAAGCATGTTGGACAACATTATTAAATTGATTATTTTCTTAGGAAACTTATCATAACCGCTATTGTTACAAGACCTTGATATTTATTTATTGTAAAGTACATACAAAATAGTATCATTCTTTTTCCATACGTAACATTCTCCCCCTCAGTGTCGTTATGATGACGACACTCAAAACCCAACTTACACTATAAACATACAAATGGAAAGCATATCACTTTAATACAATAAGTATCGCTTCCAGCTTCATCTGCGGTACTGTTAGTACAGCCCGACTTTAAATTCTTATAAATAAATAAACAATTTTATATCTAAGGGTAGTCAGTATGCCCGGCCTACTCTGCAAAAACAATAATCGCCCCTCAGGGTCCACAGTATCTAGACATACGACGCCATAAAAAAAAAAATAATAAACATACAAATAAGGAAAGCGTATCACTTTAATACAATAAGTATCGCTTCCAGCTTCATCTGCGGTACTGTTAGTACAGCCCGACTTTAAATTCTTATAAATAAATAAACAATTTTATATCTAAGGGTAGTCAGTATGCCCGGCCTACTCTGCAAAAACAATAATCGCCCCTCAGGGTCCACAGTATCCAGACATACGACGCCATAAAAAATAAAGGTACAAATGGAAAGCGTATCGCCGACAAACGCATGTACGCCTATGCCAATCTATGTAGTAATAATTAAAATGTTGCTATCCTAGCTGCAGGACGTTTCAGTAGCCCATTTTTAGTCCTAACGTCGACAACTCTTACGCGTCCGTCAGTTCCGGGATACACGGCTTGTACGATACCTTTAGGCCAGCAATTACGAGGGGAGTTAGGGTCAACTATTACTACCATGTCACCGATCTTCAGTTGCGCGCCCTCTTCTCTCCACTTGCGGCGCGGTACTAGATCGGGAAGTATTTCCTTCACCCATCTGGACCAAAAATAATCAGCTAGGCGCTGCGAAACTCGCCATCGCTTCCGCAAACACAAATCTTTGTCTGTAAACACTTCCGCGGTAGGTAAGTTAGATGACGAACCGATAAGAAAATGGTTTGGCGTTAATGTCTCGTCATCTCGAGGATCCACTGAAACATGACCGAGGGGTCGGCTATTAATGATGTTCTCCACTTCGGCTAGGAGGGTGATCAAAGTCTCTTCATGGGGAGCTCTTTCTTTCAGCACTACTTTTAGAGCGGTCTTAACGCTGCGTACTAAACGTTCCCACGATCCTCCCATGTGCGGACTGGCCGGCGGGATGAAACTCCAGGAAACGCCGTTATTTAGAGCTTCGCTCGTGACGGTATCTTTGTCTACCGCATCGTATACCCTTTTTAACTCGACCTCTGCGCCACGCATATTGGTTCCATTGTCTGAGTAGATTCTTTTTGGCCAACCTCTGCGCGCAGCCATTCTGCGTAAAGCCATTATGAGAGAGTCTGCGGTGAGAGACGGTACGACCTCAATGTGTACAGCGCGTACGGTCAAGCACGTAAATAAAACGCCATAGCGTTTTGGTCGCGATCTTCCGACGGTGACCTCTATTGGTCCAAATAAATCAACTCCAGTAACGGTGAACGGTCTCTGGTGGTGTGTAAGTCTACCCTCCGGCAAGTCTCCTAGTCGCGGTGGCTTTGGGTGAGCCTTCCTAATGCGGCAAAATAGACACTGCGTCGCGACTGTACGGACCGTAGGACGTAGGCGTAATATCCAATATTTTTGTCGTAGTTCATTAACCACCAGCTCGTTACATCCATGGTGTGCGCGGATGTGGTAATATTTAACAATAAGTCGAACCACGTGATCATGTCCATCGAGAATCACGGGTGACTTTGTATCCGTTGCCACGTCTTTAGCTACTCCGATTCTGCCCCCAACTCGAAGTAGTCCATCATCATCAATTACAGGTGTTAAATCGCGAAGTCTACTATCACGTTTTATTCCTTTGTTTTGTTTTAACAATTCAACGTCATTATGAAACGTGGCTTGCGAGTGCTTCAGCAATAACATTTCAGCTCGTTTCATTAAACCGTCTGTAAGTCCGTTCGTTTTTATCTTCTTGCATTTCTCTACGAATAATAAAACAGTCGCAGTTGTTCGAAGTAATCTCAACCAACTGGAGAAGCGAGTCGGTTCAGGTACAGGTAGGATATTTACTCTATTGTTTTCACTAACTATATTTATTTTTTCTAATATTTCGTCATTAATTCTTGTTTTATTTTCGGGTTCCTGAGGCCAGCAAGAGCGTGGCTGGTGTAAAAACGTCGGACCGGTAAACCATGATGAATCGCTGCTAAGCACGTGATCGGTACTTTTAGTGCCAAAGTCTGCTACGTTGACATCCGTCGGCGCGTAGTGCCATTCGGTGGCGCTGCTTAGTTCATCTATTTCGCCTAGTCGATTGGCTATAAATACTTTATATGTTCTACAATTATTTCTTATCCAGTGTAAAACGGTTGTTGAGTCCGTCCAGTAATAAACTGAATTTGTTTTTAAACGATGTTCTTTTTTTATGTTGTTCCCTAATTTGCATCCTAATAGAGCACCCTGTAGTTCCAGTCGGGGTATGGATATTGACTTCGTAGGTGTGACTTTACATTTGCTGGCAATAAATGCCACATTGATCCGTCCGTCGCTCATTTCCCTACGCCAATACGCGACGGTCGCGTACGCAGTCGGTGACGCGTCACAAAATATGTGTAGCTCTAAATTTTCAATAATGGCGTCCGAATCACCGTGGGAAAAATACCAGCGCGGTATTCTTATATTATTTATTTGTTTTAACTGATTAATCCAATTTTTAAACATATTGTTGAGCTCGTCGTTTAATTTATCATCCCAACTCATATCTGTTTTCCAAGTTTCGCGCATTATTATTTTTCCTTTAATTGTAAAAGGTATAAGGTAACCGTGTATATCGAAAATAGACATGACGATACATAACAATTCGCGTTTAGTGGGTCTCCTTTTTAAATTTATAACTTCTTCTGGGATACGTTTTAATGACAGATCGAAACCTAACTCGTCGGTAACTGGGTACCATAACAAACCAAGCGTCCTTTCTGAACGGTCTTTATCTAAAGCGCAGCAGACGTTGTCGCTTAATTCTTCCTTCGGCACGCTTTCCAGCGCGTCTGGCACGTTGCTAGCCCAGTTTCGTATTTCGAAACCGCCTTGTTTGTGGATGAAGGAGACTTCCTTTATGACGTTTTTCGTAAACTCGACGTCAGATAAGCTATCGATGTAATCGTCCATGTAGTGCTGCTTGCATATAACATCAACAGACGCCGGGTAGGTATTTTTAAATCTTAATGCGTTTTGATTTTTAATATATTGCGCGATAAACGGTGAGCAGTTCGCGCCAAATATTAATGACGTCATAGCGTATTTATTAATTTCTTTAGTATTTTTGTCTCTAAATAAAAACCTAAGCGTATGTTGATCCTTTTCTTTAATTTTAATACGCAGAAACATGTCCTTAATGTCTGCAATAATTCCGATTTTATTTTCCCTAAACCTAAACATAATTCCAAATAATGATTGTAACAAATCCGGCCCTGTTAATAAAAAATCATTAAGGGAATATCCCTGTGTTTTCGCGGCCGCGTCGAACACTAAACGTAATTTTTTCTTATTGGGGTTATCGACCCCAAAATGTGGTAGGTACCAAACTCGGTCGTTAACTTCCCCCTCGTGCAGCTTCCTAGCGTAATCGTTAGAAAATAAATGCTGGATACGTTCCTGATAGCGCGACGCGTAAGCGTTGTCGGTTGACATTTTTCTCTCGACTGATTTTAATCGATTGTGGGCATTCTGATAAGAATCGGGCATAACAAAGTTATCGTGTTTCCAAGGCAACTCTACAAACCATTGGTTATCTATTAATTCACATGAGTTATTTAATATGGTAACAGCACGCAAATCGTCTTTGTTCGGCCGTGGCTGATTTGAAATGCCTATAGAATCTAACTCGAATGATTTTTTAACAATTTCGTGCAACTCAGAATCGCGACACTGTTGCGCGCTGTTATCACTAGTAATACAATCAGCTGACATGTTCGTAATATGTATGTTATTGACAACACCGTGTACGCACCAACCAAGTGGTGTTTTTGTTACATATGGTTCAT
Organism: Apamea sordens; assembly: GCA_945859715.1. Taxonomy (NCBI): domain Eukaryota; kingdom Metazoa; phylum Arthropoda; class Insecta; order Lepidoptera; family Noctuidae; genus Apamea; species Apamea sordens. The sequence goes on from OX244009.1 coordinate 13,595,929, forward strand.
TTTTCCCGTTGCCCTTTAAACACATCACTGGGGCAATAAGATCGTAATTATCCTGACCGATTAACAATTTAGGTTGTGCGTCACATTTGCACAGGTCGTAGTCAATATAATTTGTATAATTTGTAAAATCTACACACGATAAACGTTGAACAGGTAAATTAAGTTCTTTCATTTTACGGGCACACAAATTAAAACGTTCTCCTTTCTTATTAGAAATTTCAAAACTTACATTTTCCGTTTGGCATACGAGCGTACCGGAGTCCCACGCGCTCTGCGCACGCATTGTGACGGCCTTACCGTGGAGGCCTACCTGGTCCGCCAGGTCAGCTGCGATCAGCGTCACCGTAGCACCATCGTCCAGCAACGCGTGTGTGTGAATATTGTCTTTAGGTCCATGAACGGTAACCGGCACTATTTTTAACAACACTTTGGGCACTGACGGTACACTGACACTAGTAGACGCTTTGGTGTGGGCGTGGGCAACTGTGTGCTCGGCGCGCTGTTCGTCGGGCGCCGACTGAAGCACGCAGGCCGCGTCCGTTGCTGGGCGCGCCGTATCCGGCTGCGCGATGGCTGGTAGTGTTGTAGAAGCTGTAGGTTTCGTCCAGTGAAGCAGGGAGTGATGTGGATGTCCACACTCGCTGCAGTTAGGGGCGCTGCACGCGGTAGTTTCGTTATGCCGCGCGCCCAGACACTTGTAACATAGGTGTTTTGTTCTTACGAATCTCCAGCGGTCGCGTCTCATGGCGCGTTTGAATTTGATGCATTTTACTAGTGTGTGCGGAGCAGAGGCACGACAAAACATACATTTGTTATTGTTATCGGTGTTAGTGAATGTAAACACTGACTGTGATCTATTATTGTGGTCAAATTTCTTTTTCTCGTTCTGACTATGGACATAGCTTATTCCTGAAGTTGCGACGATCGTTGCTTCTCTGTATAAAAATTCGGATAATAATTCCAGTTTAGGTATGTTGCAGTTGTCCCGTTTTTCGTAGCTGTATTCGGCCCACTTGTTGATAAGCGTGGGCGGTAACTTCGCAAGTATTAATGCAGTCGTATCGGGACTCTGTAAATATTCTGGTAGCTGGATAGCTTTAACGGTTGTCACGTAGTTTTTTATTTTAATGGCAAAATTCACTATGTCGGTATGGTACGCAGTTGGAAGTGGTTGGATTTTCTTTAGTTGCGTAAATATTTTATTTATTATGCATTCGGGCCTACCGAATCGTAATTCCAAGGTGTCAATTATTGTTTGCGGTGTTGTATTGCCGATAAGAAGCGACGACACCGTTTCTTTCGCCTCGCCCCGCAGACACTTCCGTAATCGCCAGATATTTTCAGCGTCGCTATAATTGCATAGTTGTGACGATTCTTTATACGATTCCTTGAACTGCAGCCACTGCATGGGGTCGCCGTCGAATACTGGTAAATCTTTAGATGTTGCCAGGCGTGTAAGAAGCTCTCTGTTATTATCGCGAACATTGTTTCTGTTGAGTACCTGGTGTAGCGCCTCCGTCAATTGTGTGATACCGTCGTTGTGCGGCCGACGCTCGGAAACGAAGTCGTGGCGATACTTGTGATTCCCGGTTTCGGCATTTAAGTCACGCTGGTGATGCTTATCGTCTGGCATCGTGTATGACGGTTGGCAGACATCTTCTGCGCGTTGGTTTCGGGTACACGATGCGATGCTCTCTTGTTTGTCGAACCACGATTCGACTATTCTCGAACTTTGTGACACCGATCGGCAATCATTTTCTGCTAAGTCGGCTAAATCGACTTCCAATTTTTTTGAGAGTAATTCTTTCTCTATTTGAGCTCTTTTTGTTTCTAATTCTAGGTCAATTTGAGCTTGCCTTTGAGCTGCTTCGAACTCCAACTTTCTGCGGGCTGCCGCCGAGGAACAAGCGGTTTTTTCGCTTTTAACTGACATCACTGATAATTTTTCACTTTTGTTAGTCAACTGCTCCGTAGCACGTGTTTGACTACGTGTTTTTACACTAACACCCTTCGGGGGTGTGCGAAGCAGCGACATCCCTGCAACACAGGTTTTGGTGTCCCTATAACGCGCGCGTAGATCGCTAGGTCGAGATCCGACTCGATAGGACCAGCTTAATGTCGCGTACACGACTCACTCGACGACGATTTATAGGGAACGTTGTGAAAATAAAAGAGAGTGATTCAGTTTCATTACATTGAAGGTCTTGTAACAAATTGGCGCGCGAACGCGGGCGCAGCTTACGTCATGCGCATGTCTTGGAGTTAGAAAAACAACGCGCGGTCGACCTGTTTTAAGGGCGCGTTTTGGGGCGTGGCCTCGATTCTGCCTGATTCCCAACTATTGCCTTTTATGGTGATGAAAGCTAACGAAAATCACCTCTCTCCGTCACACTCGTGGCTTGAGTAGTGCTATACTCTTCTACTCGGTGGTAAGCATGTTGGACAACATTATTAAATTGATTATTTTCTTAGGAAACTTATCATAACCGCTATTGTTACAAGACCTTGATATTTATTTATTGTAAAGTACATACAAAATAGTATCATTCTTTTTCCATACGTAACATGTATGATACGTAAGTAGGTATTTATAAAATGTATTCAAATAATAGTTATGTTTGTTATGATATTTTTGAGGTTCCCAGCTGATAAAACATGGAAAGAAAACTGGATTAAAGCTGTACGAGAAAACAGAAATGATGTCGAGTGGTGGGTTGGGTTAAATGATACATTAATATAAGATTCCACCATATTGCAAAACAAGAAACTTTACTTAAAAGTTGTGACTCAAAACGCCAGACATATCAAAAACTGACACAACATAAGGGGCATTAGTTATTCTAATATAAGTAAGTTTTGTGTGTTTTGTTAAATTAATAATTGTTGATATTATGAAAATAAATTACTCTCATTAAACTAAATTACCTTTCATTTCATACAACCAAGACAATTAAAACAATACTAGGTACCTAATAATAAAACTTCACCAAAGTATATCTTTCGCACTTGGGAAACGCAGCACAACGCTTGCAACATTATTGTCTAGCACACATGCGCAAATCTACGATGTCTTACACCGAGTTACGCACACATAGCCGACACTAGTCCTCACTGATTTCGTCGCGATTGTTTACGACGGCTCCGTCTATACTTTTTTATTGGTCTGAGGTTTAGAGATAAGCGATATAGTGACGAATTCTGGAAAAGGAGATGTTTCAAAACAGGCCCAGTATATGTACAGTACCTCGAAAAATCGAGAAACATCCCTGGGATTCGGGAAAAATACAGATAAATTTGCATAAGTGCATATTTTTCTTGTAACCATTTGATATTTATCAATTATTTTTATCGACTTTCAATATGGCGTCTCGCCAATTTAGGTACTCTGTGCTTAAAAAACAATGACAGTATACCATAGATCGACCATTGATCATAAATCGTGAACAGTATAGTACTCTGTGGTGAACAGTCTACAGGTCTACTGCCACATCTTGTCAGACTAAAACATTGAGATAGGAAAAACATGGAGATGCCGCGTTATTCTGTACATACATTTGCTTATACAAATATGAGTGAAATATGATTCAGAATTTGAAATATCGTTGTCTCATTCTTTCTAGTGAGATAATCTTATTTGATAAAAAAAAAACTTTTTAAAAACATGCTTTTATTACTTATTAATAAAAATAACTAAAAAGTTAAAAATAAAATTAAAAGAAAAAATAAAGTTTTTAAAAAGAACCTTTTATTACTTAACAATAAAAATAACTAAACTAAAATAATTTAAACCTGATAAGAAATAAATAAAAGCGTGTTACATTGTGTTCTAAATGTTCTTTAATGTTCCATCAAAATGTAACACGCTTTTATTTATTTCTTATCAGGTTTAAATTATTTTTAAGTTTTTAGTTATTTTTATGAATAAATAATAAAAGGTTCTTTTTAAAAAGTTTATTTTTTCTTTTAATTCTATTTTTTACTTTTTAGTATTTTTGATGTGAGATTGACTACGGCGTAGTTCGAAGCGCGTAGCAGTGTTTTTCCGTTATATGCGTTTACTGCACTTAAGTTACCTGTTCATCTTTAGTCCCTGGTTACCACCTAGCACCAAAGTACTCGTCAAGACGAATCATACGAGCCCAAACTCGATGGGGTTGTGTCGTTTAATTACCGAGTTCCTATGGCCACCTTCCAGCTCCATCATCAGACCCTGGTTACCATGTAGTATCAAAGTACTCTTCAAGACGAATCAAACGAGCCCAAACTCGATGGGGTTGCGTCGTTTAATTACGGAGTTCCTATGGCCACCTTCCAGCTCCATCATAAGACCCTGGTTAACATGTAGTATCAAAGTACTCGTCAAGACGAATCAAACGAGCCCAAACTCGATGGGGTTGCGTCGTTTAATTACGGAGTTCCTATGGCCACCTTCCAGCTCCATCATCAGATCAGCTCTATGTCATATTAATATTGCATTGTCATCCGATTTATACATGCATACAAATTTCAACTCAATTGGAAACCGGAAAGTGGATCAAATTTAACTTGCAAGATATGATTACAGACAGACAGACAGACAACAGGACAGGTGAAACTAAATAAAAGCTTGTAAAGAGAGACAACTATATTTTAAGTTGTTGCTAATTATGGCAACATTTTGTCTTGACGTAGTGACAGTTGTAGGTAAGTTCCGTAGCAGCCATCTTATGCATTGACATAGAAAAGTATGGACTGGAAATACCTACAAAAAAAGGGTGCATACCTACAACTCATATTGTCTCATAAAATGGCTGCCATTGCTAGGGTTGTGTCCATCAAGGAACAACTGTTATCTCGTTATTACTATAACGAGTAACGATACTATATACGAGTTTTACTAGTTATCACGTTTGGATCACGATGGATTTTGGTGCTGTGAAGTGTGAACCACAGGCCGGACCTAGCTAGGTCACTCGGACCGAATAAGACGCAAGATTATTTATGTTAACATCGCAGAATATACGGATATCGTTTCAGCAGAGGAACTAGTTCCGGAAACTATTACGGTAAGTCGGCACCGGTACAACACTATTCCATTATGACATCTGTTTGTAAACAAACGAATGAATTAACAAATATAATAAAAAGGCCTGTTATATGGAAATGAGCCCAAATATCAATACTTTAGCCATAAATTCATGATCGCGTTACAATTGTATCATCGATTGTGTATTATTGTATGTATTAATGCATGAAAACCGGCTATACCCTGTGCAAAGTCAATTGAGGTTGATTTTCATTCTTTCTTGCACCACACTTCACAACACACAGGTACGTTGCACTTCTGTTTTCCAACATTCACGTGCAGTTTTAAAAGGTAAAATCCTCGTAATTTTCTCGCAAATCTCAATAATACAAAAAACAAACAACCATTTGACAGCAAAACTACCACGAAACTCGTCGCATAAGATGGCTGCTACGGCACTTACCTACAACTGTCACTACGTCAAGACAAAATGAGCCATAATTAGCAACAACTTAAAATATAGTTGTCTCTTTTATCAAATAAGATTATCTCACTAGAAAGAATGAGACATAACGATATTTCAAATTCTGGATCATATTTGACTCCTATTTGTATAAGCAAATGTATGTATAGAATAACGCGGCATCTCCATGTTTTTCCTATCTCAATGATCTTATGCGACGAGTTTCGTGGTAGTTTTGCTGTCAAATGGTTGTTTGTTTTTAACCGACTTCAAAAAAGGAGGAGGTTCTCAATTCGACGGTGTTTTTTTTTTTCTTTTTTTTTCTGTGTTTGTTACGCGATGCTCCGCCAATTGTGGACCGATTTTCAAAATTCTTTTTTTGTTCGAAAGGAGATACTTGTGAAGTGGTCCCATAGAAATTTCGACAAGATCTGATGATGAGTTTCGGAGACAGACAACGGAACTCTTCAATAAATGCCAGCAAACCAACGGCTATTGCTGCTATCGCTTATGTATGTATTGTTTACGCAATCACACAACATAACGTCACGCCTGTACGCTCTACAGGGGTAAGCAGATGTGTTCAGTATACCACGGTACACCCTCATTTCTGTCAAAGTTGTTATTGGGGTACATCTAATCCTGTAGGTAAGTTTATACGAATTTGTGTGGGGTAGGTACAACTAAAAAGTGAAAAATAAAAACTTTTTTGAAAAAAAAAACAGCCGACTTCCAAAAACGACACTACAAAGTGAAAAATAACTTTAATTTCGGAAGTCGGTGGCAAACAACGAAAATGCGAACCCAACGACACCGACTTCCGAAATTAAAGTTATTTTTCACTTTGTAGTGTCGTTTTTGGAAGTCGGTTGTTTTTTTTTTTTCAAAAAAGTTTTTATTTGTATTATTGAGATTTGCGAGAAAATTACGAGGATTTTACCTTTTAAAACTGCATGTAAATGTTGGAAAACCAAAGTTCAACATGCCTGTGTGTTGTATTGTGAAGTGTGGTGCACGCTTAGACAAAGGATAGTAATAGACAAGCTGTTAAAATAATAATAATTGCGAAAGTGAGATGACACATGTCAAAATGTGTATGTGTGAGGAGGACATAGCATGCATTTTCTATCTCTATTTGCGTATCGGTTTTTGTTGTTACGAAAACGAACGAACCGAAAATATTTTAACACCTCAATTTGTTTGGCATCGATCACATCGATGCCAAACAAATTGAGGTGTTAAAATATTTTCGTTGAAAAAAAAAACCCGTGAAACGCATACTTTGTGTAATTTCTGACTTTATTGATATTCCAAAAGGTAATATTTAGTGTGTAATGATGGTGAGTTGCTGTGTAATCGGCTGTAAAAGTCGTAGTGAACGAAATCAACCAAACATAACCTTTCATCGGTAAGTAGCATTTTTTACCTATTACAACAAGTAAATTAACAAAATATTGTACTTTAAGACTATTTTGTGTCAATAATAAGCAAAATATTGTGATAATTTCATCTAAAAAGACGATTAAATCCTAACTTGTTTTTCGTATTAACCGACCAAAGTATGAAGCATTTTATATTAGGCGGTTATCTATGTTACTTCGTGTCTTTTGTCAATAGTCGGTTAATACCTTAACGGGGATACCAGCACTTATTTGTTTTTATCACTGAGCGTATTTCATTTTTAATTTTTGTTTTTAGTTTTTTGAAAGAACCATTTTTAAGAAATAAGTGGACTGAGTGTACAGGCCGAATTACGAATTAAAACTGGCATCCAAGTCGTCACTCCCGAATCTGCTCACGACATTTTGAAGCTAGTTGCATTCGTTCCTGTTTTTATTTTAGGCTTAACACCAGATCAAGTAAAATATACTTTCCTTGATAAATCCTTTACTGTCCAGGCCGCTCGTTTGTGGAATGCATTGCCAGTTGAAATAAAACGCGCGCAGTCGTTACAGGTGTTCAAAAGACTTGTAAAGGACCACTACTTGTGATACTACGGGATACCACCCCTATTTGGTTAATATACCATATATACGCACTAAGCGCTTCTCGTCATCTTTTCTGATGCGCACAGCTAAGGAGTGGAACCGTCTGCCTGCGTCTGCATTCCCGAGTTCATACAACCCGAATCTCTTCAAGGCGAGAGTGAATAGGCTTCTTCTGGGCAAGCTCGTTCCACCGTAGATCTCATCCCTGCCTCTGGGCTGGATTGAGGTCAAGAGTGAGCCCATTGTCAATAAAAAAAATAAAAAAACTTGTCGTTGTGATCTTGTTGTCCTAACTGCAATCATCTACAGTCTTCTTTTATTTTTCGTTGCTTGTATTTATAGTATGTATGTATTTATGTAGGTATCTATAATTTTGGATATGAATATATTTGTGTATCTATTTTAGTTTATTGTATATATTATGTTTGCACCAAAGACAGTCCCATTTTATGTCAAGGAAAATCACTGTCCATTCTAAAGATGCCTGAAAGAGATCGCAGTAATGCGATAAGGCCGCCCATTGTATATTTTGTAGTGTGCCATGTATTTTTTATGCTATGTATTTTTTGTGGTGTACAATAAAGTATCTATCTATACTTAGTATAATAAATCTGTAGAAGTGAAAATTCTGTACATTGAAAATATAAAAAAAAATAAATGGCAGGGGGTGTTACTAGACCGCCACCGAACACAAAAATGTGATTAAAAAAATTTTTGTTTGTCTGTCTGTCGGTCTGTCTGTTTGTTCAGGCATCACGCAAAAACTACCGGTTCGATTATGATGAAACTTGGTATAATTATTCTTTAATATCCTGGGCACCATACTGGGTACTTTTTATGCCGGAAAAGTATATACAATAAAAAACAAACTTAATTTTGCGGTTCGATCCCTAGACCCGATTACTGTTTCAACCGCAAATAATAAGTTTGTCGTAGGTTACGTCACCTGCAATGCACAGCTATTAATAATAAGTATGTAAAGTTGTCGAAAATTTACCACTGACGGGACAAAAAGGGGTAATTCAGTTTTTAAGGGGAGGATTTGAACTTGAAACCGTATGTTACATTTTCACGCCTAAACCACTGAACTTCTGATTTGGCATAGAGATAGATGGCATCCTGGGGAAGCACATACATTTTATCCTGTTAGCACGTTCCCGTGGGATAATTTCCGACATCCACGCGGGCGAAGCTGCGGGCAGAAGCTAGTATATCTATTCTATACTTATAATAAATCTGTAGAAGTGAAAATTCTGTACATTGAAAATATCAAAAAAATAAATGGCAGGGGGTGTTACTAGACCGACACCGAACCCAAAAATGTGATTAAAAAAATTTTTGTCTGTCTGTCTGTCTGTCGGTCTGTTTGTCTGTCTGTCTGTCTGTTTGTTCAGGCATCACGCAAAAACTACCGGTTCGATTACGATGAAACTTGGTATAATTATTCTTTAATATCCTGGGCACCACACTGGGTACTTTTTATCCCGGAAAAGTATATACAATAAAAAACAAACTTAATTTTGCGGTTCGATCCCTAGACCCGATTACTGTGCTAACCGCAAATAATTAATATTAATATTAGTTTGTCGTAGGTTACGTCAACCTCAGTGGAGTTTTTAGAGTTATTTAGGTTTATTTTTATAAGTCGTAGGTATAGATTTTAATTTTAAAGTATAGGTAGTATATTTGATAGTGTACGTAGTGACCGTAGGTTATTTTATAATACTGTTAGGTAGGATTAGTCATTCGTATAGATATTCGTTTTTAGGGATTTTGCTTATTTATTGAGTTTAGATTAGTTATCATCAGAAATAGGTTTATTTAGGTAGGTAGGTATTTAATTTTCTGTTATTGAGTTTTTTTTTAATTAGGTAGGTACTTAGGTAAAGATATCATATAGGTAGCCTATTAATCACCACTAATGAGACACAATTGGTTTTGTATTGTAATTAGCCACAAAGGGCTCGCGAGATAGATGGCATTCTGGGGAAGCACATACATTTTATCCTGTTAGCACGTTCCCGTGGGATAATTTCCGACATCCACGCGGGCGAAGCCGCGGGCAGAAGCTAGTAAATAAATAAATATAACATCAAAAAATCGTAGACGTAGTACAATCAAAGTACTCAATAAGTACCATATTACCCACACGATTGGGGTAAAAGTCTAAGTATGGCAATATTAATTGCACGTACCTGCAGTAATGTACTTTATGTCGAACTATCGCTATCTCATACCGCATACCGGCCGAGGCCTTGTCTACCTACTATTCTCTGTCTAGGGGTGCAAGAAAAAATTAAAATCAACCTCAATTGTCTTTGCACCGGTTAATAGCCGGTTTTCATGTATTTGGGTTCATTTCCATATAACAGGCCTTTTTATTATATTTGTTAATTCATTCGTTTGTTTACAAACAGATGTCATAATGGAATAGTGTTGTACCGTTGCCGACTTACCGTAATAGTTTCCGAAACTAGTTCCTCCGCTGAAACGATATCCGTATATTCTGCGATGTTAACATAAACAATCTTGCGTCTTATTCGGTCCGAGTGACCTAGCTAGGTCCGGCCTGTGGTTCACATTTCACAGCACCAAAATCCATCGTGATCCAAACGTGATAACTAGTAAAACTCGTATGTAGTATCGTTACTCGTTATAGTAACAACGAGATAACAGTTGTTCCTTGATTGACACAACCCTAGCAAAGGTAGCCATTTTATGAGACAAGATGAGTTGTAGGTATGCACCCTTTTTTTGTAGGTATTTCCAGTCCATACTTTTCTATGTCAATTCAATTCAATTCGTCTTTATTGTGGATCATAGGATAGTGTACATAATACAGCTGGTGTTAATTTAGTGTTTTGCGAACAGCTATGTCCTGCCCTTAGGGCGTACAATAAAATGTAGGTACATAAAGTGAGTTTACATGCATGTCAACAATAATATTACTTACTAGCTTCTGCCCGCGGCTTCGCCCGCGTGGATGTCGGAAATTTACCCACGGGAACGTGCTAACAGAATAAAATGTAGGCATGTGCTTCCCCAGAATGCCATCTACCTCGCGGGCCCTTTGTGGCTAATTACAATAGAAAACCAATTGTGTCTCATTAGTGGTGATAAAGAGGGTACCTATATGATATCTTTACCTAAGTCCATACCTAATTAAAAAAAAAAACTCAATAACAGAAAATAAAATACCTACCTACCTAAATAAACCTTATGATAACTAATCTAAACTCAATAAATAAGCAAAATCCCTAAAAACTAATATCTATACGAATGACTACTCCTACCTAAGAGTATTATAAAATAACCTACGGTCACTACGTACACTATCAAATACACTACCTATACTTTAAAATTAAAATCTATACTACGACTTATATAAAAATAAACCTAAATAACTCTAAAAACTAAAAGGAATAAAAATGAACTCCACTGCGGGTGACCTAACCTACGACAAACTTATTATTTGCGGTTGGTCCAGTAATCGGGTCTAGGGATCGAACCGCAAAATTAAGTTTGTTTTTTATTGTATATACTTTTCCGGGATAAAAAGTACCCAGTGTGGTGCCCAGGATATTAAAGAATAATTATACCAAGTTTCATCGTAATCGAACCGGTAGTTTTTGCGTGATGCCTGAACAAACAGACAGACAGACAGACAGACAGACAGACAGACAGACCGACAGACAGACAGACAGACAAAAATTTTTTAAATCACATTTTTGGGTTCGGTATCGGTCTAGTAACACCCCCTGCCATTTATTTTTTTGATATTTTCAATGTACAGAATTTTCACTTCTACAGATTTATTATAAGTATAGATAACAAATTACTTTACAATACAAATTACATTACAAATTTTAGACCATTAATTATTTGTTGGGATAAAAAATTTCAATAAATAAACAATTCGTAAATGAAAGGACTCTTTGTCATGCTTTTTAGAGTTCTTCATCATGTAAAATTAAGACGTATCATGTATCTATACAAAAACGCATCATGTCCTAGGCAGATTGTATTTTAACAGTGATTTGTCGGTATAGAAGTCTTTCACAGAGTAATAACATTTTCATCCCACCATCTCGGAAAGAGTATTTTTAATCTTCAATATCTGAGTGGAAAAGCCGTTTTTATTCTCTAGAGGATAAAGTAAATTGAATTTAGAACATCGTGTGCACTAAGTTTGTGAATTAAAAAAAACATTAAACCTATTTACTGCTACCTCTATGGTGCCGAATATATCATACAACTTTTTTTTAATTTGTTAAGAACTCAGACTCGGAACCTTCTTGGTGTTCTTTTTTCAATTTGCTTTGTACGCGGTTCTTTACGCGGCATTTTTTCACGTCATTGTTAAACCTTATATTAAAAACAAGAAACTTGAAAACAAGTGAAAAAACTAAAATGAGTGATTCTAGCGACGAGGAAGTTTGCTTGACGCCAACAGAATTGACTGAAACTGTTAATAATGCGCAAATGAGCTTTCTCCCTCAACAATCACGCGAGAAGTATTTAAAACAGTACGATATGTTCAACACGTGGCGACTAGCAAAAGGAGCCAAAACTTTCTCAGAAAACGTTTTGCTGGCATATTTTATAGAATTATCCGAGAACAAGAAAGCAAGCACTCTATGGAGTACGTATTTGATGCTAAAAGCAACAATAAAGATGAAAAAAGACAAACATATCGATACCTATCCTAAATTAGTGGCATTTTTAAAAAGAGCCTCATCTGGTCATCAACCAAAAAAATCGAAGGTTTTCACAGTATCTGTGCAGGATCAGGTTTGCTCGTCGAATAAATGAAGCAACTTGTGAAGGTTTTAACGTTGTATTTTAAATTCGTTTTACAGAAATGTGTTATGGCGGCTGACAGTTTTTATTATGAACCGAGGCGCGAGTGAATGAGACCGAATGTGTATGATTGAACCGTAAGAACGACTGGATTTGCAATCGATGGTGGGCTTCAACTCTTCAATGATAGGTGGCGCCTGTATCGCGTTCGATTGGATGTTGTTTCATCTGTCTTTGTGTAGATGGCGTGAACATGCCCCCGGCCTTGGAAGCTCCAGCTTTCAAAATGGAATCAAGCTTCATCGCTTTCCGCTTGCAGTGGCAGCGGACAAATCTTGGAGAAGGTTCGTCGAATGGTTCCCGTACTTGTGTGGATGTCCGCTACTCGAGCCACGCCGTCTTTGCCAGGAAATATACGTTTAATACGACCTAACCTCCACTTTAACGGCGGTAGGTTGTCATCCTTAATGAGGACAAGGCTGCCCAGCGTGATGTCGCCCTGCTTAGTCTTCCATTTGGTTCGCAGTTGCAGCTCCGAAACGTATTCTGTGGACCAGCGTCGCCAGAAGTGCTGCCGAAGTTGCTCGACTCGTTCGTAGCGTGTCAACCTCGAAGTCGGCTTGTCTGTGACGTCTTCAGAAAGTGGAGCTGTCAACGGTCGGCCAATGAGGAAATGGGAGGGGGTAAGAGGAGTAAGGTCGGAAGGATCTGAGGATAGAGGTGAAATTGGACGGGAATTTAGGACGGCTTCGATCTGTGTCAAAGCTGTGTAAAATTCCTCGTACGTTAATCGCGCGTTACCTACTATGCGCCTCAGGTGATGCTTGCACGAGCGTACCCCACTCTCCCATAGACCGCCAAAATGTGGAGAATAAGGAGGAATGAATCGAAATTCAATGGTATTTTCTGTAGCGTAATTTATAATAGTTTCTGAATTTTTGTTTAAAAATAAAGGAAATTCTTTCTCTGCACCTACAAAATTCTTGCCGTTATCCGAGTAAATGACGCAAGGTTTACCTCGCCTGCTAATAAACCGCCTTAATCTATACTTATAATAAATCTGTAGAAGTGAAAATTCTGTACATTGAAAATATCAAAAAAATAATTTACAGGGGGTGTTACTAGACCGACACCGAACCCAAAAATGTGATTAAAAAAATTTTTGTCTGTCTGTCTGTCTGTCGGTCTGTCTGTCTGTCTGTCTGTCTGTTTGTTCAGGCATCACGCAAAAACTACCGGTTCGATTACGATGAAACTTGGTATAATTATTCTTTAATATCCTGGGCACCACACTGGGTACTTTTTATCCCGGAAAAGTATATACAATAAAAAACAAACTTAATTTTGCGGTTCGATCCCTATACCCGATTACCACTGTCTGTACTGTACCAACCGTAAATACTAAGTTTGTCGTAGGTTGGGTCACCCGCAGTGGAGTTCATTTTTATTCCTTTTAGTTTTTAGAGTTATTTAGGTTTATTTTTATATGAGTCGTAGGTATAGATTTTAATTTTAAAGTATAGGTAGTATATTTGATAGTGTACGTAGTGACCGTAGGTTATTTTATAATACTGTTAGGTAGGATTAGTCATTCGTATAGATATTAGTTTTTAGGGATTTTGCTTATTTATTGAGTTTAGATTAGTTATCACCAGAAATAGGTTTATTTAGGTAGGTATTTAATTTTCTGTTATTGAGTTTTTTTTTTAATTAGGTAGGTACTTAGGTAAAGATATCATATAGGTACCCTCTTAATCACCACTAATGAGACAAAATTGGTTTTCTACTGTAATTAGCCACAAAGGGCCCGCGAGATAGATGGCATTCTGGGGAAGCACATACATTTTATCCTGTTAGCACGTTCCCGTGGGATAACTTCCGACATCCACGCGGGCGAAGCCGCGGGCAGAAGCTAGTGCTAGAATATAATCATTTGAAGAGAGACTTGTAACGAGTTCCAAATGCATAGCTCGCGTCGTGAAGCAAATAAATAAACATATGTAAGCTTTAGTTAATCTTGAACCTCTGCCTTTTCGATTTAATATGAACACTGGCCCCGCATAATCAACACCCGTTCGCATAAATGGGAAGCCAGGCTCCAAGCGTTCAAGTGGTAAGTTACCCATGATAGGTGCTAGCGTTTTACCTCGAATACGTGTACACTTCACGCACTCGTGTACTATTTTCCGTGCTAAGTTTCTAGCATTTAATGGCCACCAACATTCACGCACCGTAGCTAATAGAAGTTGAGGACCCGCATGTAATAATCGTATATGTTCATACCTAAATAAAGTAATAGTGAAAGGATGTTTACTGCACAACAAAACCGGATGTTTTTTATCGTAAGTAAAACTAGACGAGTTAAATAATCTTCCACCAACTCGAATTATTTTATGTTCATCCATAAAAACATTAAGACTAGAAACCTTATTATATTGTTTACAAGTTCGTTTAATAGAAACATTGTTAACCAAATTATTGTAAACATCTGGAAATGATTTTATTTGCACCAACCTAACGAGCATTCTTTGCGCGGCATTCAATTCACTTACTGATAAGGAACCGGTTCGACGCGGACACGGACAGCTATCTTTCGTAGTTGACTTGATGCGCGTGTTATCTATAAATCTAAGTATGTACGCACCTATTCGTTTAAGTTTAGAAAATGAAGCATATTTTTCAAAGTCTATTAAATGTTCGCATTGTATAGAAGGTAAACATGTTTGTTTACATTTTAAATCTGGTAAATTACAAACATCTGAATTATCGCAATTAATCTGATCGAAATAATGTAAATTGTTACGTAAATATGACGGACCGTACCACCATAAATCACAATCTTTTAATAAATCTAAACTATAACCTCTTGACAATAGATCAGCTGGGTTGTCTTTGCTACTTACGTGTAACCACACCGAGTCGCCCGTGAGGTCATTGATCTCAGTCACTCGATTTTGTACAAATGTTTTAAGTAAATGTGGTGACATTTTAATCCAACCCATGACTATTGTAGAATCCGTCCAGAAATGTATTTTACCAAACTGTAACCTAAGCGACTCAACGATTTTTTTGTATAATCTAGCTCCAATTAAGGCACCACAAAGTTCTAAACGAGGAATACTTAAAACCTTTAAAGGCGAAACCTTACTTTTGGCACACAACAAACGAACGGCTACGTCAGAGTTATCACTATAAGTACGTAAATAAGCGCAAGCACCGTATGCGTCTTGGGACGCGTCGGTAAATATATGAAGTTCTGTATATTGAGTGTGATCACCCTTGACGTGACGAGGAATGTGAATGTCTTTTAAAAATCTTAAAGTAAAAATAAAATGTTTCCAAGTGCTAACAATATCCCTAGAAACCGGAGTATCCCAGTCAATTTTACTTAACCATAATCTTTGTAAAATTATTTTTGAAATTATGACTGCAGGAGAAAGAAGGCCTAATGGGTCGTATATTTGTGATATAACTGATAACATTACCCGTTTAGTTAAATTTGATTCGATAACATTGTTATCAATCCTCGTAACAAAATGCAGCTCATCACTAGTGTTGTGCCAACCTAATCCGAGTGTTTTAGTTTGCGCATGCTCGCCTATAAAATGATCTGTGGACTTATTTTGGGATACGTCTAAATTAAATGTCCACTTACGCAAAGGAAAACACCCTGACTGTAGTACTTCTGAAGTTTTCTGGCAAACTTGAATTAAATTATCTAAATCATCATCACCAGTGATTAGATCGTCTACGAAAATGTCTTGAGTGATGACTCGAGTGATGACGTCATCATCACACTCTAACGCTAACTGTCTGATACATCGCATACTCAAATATGGAGCTGACGCAGTTCCATAAGTAACCGTATTAAGTTGGTAGGTATCTAATGGATCCGAGGGATTATCGCGCCACAATATTAACTGTAATGACCTTTGATCAGACTGGAGAAGAACCTGACGAAACATTTTCTCCACGTCTGCACAAGCTACATATTTATACTGTCTGAATCGCAACAAAATAGAAAAAATATCATTTTGTAACGCGGGTCCCGGAAACTGAATGTCGTTTAATGATTTATTCGAGCTAGTGACAGCACTAGCGTCGAACACTACGCGTAATTTTGTAGTCGTACTACTCTCTCTAACGACTTCGTGATGTGGGAGATAATAGTTAGGTAGACTACAAGTAGCTAACTTCGACATGTGACCTAAGTCATTGTATTCTCGCATAAAGTTAGTGTACATACGTTTAAATTCTGGTAAACGTTCAAGTTTACGTTCCAATGATAGAAATCGTTTCTTCGCTAACGTATAAGAATCACCCAGTGCGTCTGGTGATTCTCTTAGCGGTATACGAACCGAAAATCTACCGTTTTTCTCGCGTTTAGTCGTATTATTAAATAATTCCTCACACATACGTTCATCATCTGTAAGAATTACACATGGTGATGAAGGAATATTCTCAATTTCCCAGAATGACCGGAGCTGCTTGTCAATGTCCTGACTGAAGTGACAATGAACGTGAGTAGGTTTCGAGTCCCTAACGAACACAGGACCGGACAACAACCATCCTAATTTCGAATTTTGTAAGAATGGTCCACTGGGTAAACGTATTTTATCGGATCCTAAAAGATCCCAAAATCTATCTGCACCTATCAGCAAATCAATATCTGAACTAACGTAAAACGTCGGATCTGCTAATTGTAGGGATTCCGGAATACGTATATGACCAACTTCTATGCTTATCGTAGGCAAACTGGACGTTATGCATGGCAAGACAATACATCTAAGTTTGGTATAATAATCGTTTACCTTTGATCGAATGGAAATATCGCATGAATGGCACGACTGTGCGACAGATTGTCCCACACCCGATATTCGAACTGTGGACTGTAAATAAGACGCATTTATTCGTTTAGATAATTCTTCCGTAATAAAACAGTTCTGGCTTCCGCTGTCTAAAAGCGCACGAGCTGTATGATAAACATTGTTATTATCCGCTACTTCCACTAAAGCTGTAGAAAGTAAGACCGTATTTATCGCTATAAAATTACTAGTTGTTTTATCGCATACAACAGTGTTTTGCGAATTCTTAGGTAAGGAATGCAACGCAGTTGACGTAGTGTGTGTAGCGTTCACCTCTCCGCGTGACTCACTACGCACACACGCACTGTTACTATTACTAATGATTTGATTATTAGAATTTTCTAAGTGTAACAAACTGTTATGTTTGCGCTGGCATTGCTTGCATGGTCCGAAATTACAGTCGTCTAACGTATGACCCGCTCGCAGGCAATTCCAACACAACTTCTTATCAGTAACAACTTTCATTCTATCCCTAACAGACATGTTGAGGAATTGTATGCACGTGTATAACGCATGACCTTGATTGCACAAAACACAATCAGGTAAATCCTTTTTATTATTACTACTAGCTTCTGCCCGCGGCTTCGCCCGCGTGGATGTCGGAAATTATCCCACGGGAAAGTGCTAACAGGATAAAATGTATGTGCTTCCCCAGGTTGTGTCTCATTAGTGGTGATTAAGAGGGTACCTATATGATATCTTTACCTAAGTACCTACCTAATTAAAAAAAAAACTCAATAACAGAAATAAAATACCTACCTACCTAAATAAACCTATTTCTGATGATAACTAATCTAAACTCAATAAATAAACAAAATCACTAAAAACTAATATCTATACGAATGACTAATCCTACATAACAGTATTATAAAATAACCTACGGTCACTACGTACACTATCAAATATACTACCTATACTTTAAAATTAAAATCTATACCTACGACTTATAAAATTAAACCAAAATAACTCTAAAAACTAAAAGGAATAAAAAGGTCGCACAGATAATACTGCGGCACCCTACGTAACCTACGACAAACTTATTATTTGCGGTTGTACAGGAATCAGGTCTAGGGATCGAACCGCAAAATTAAGTTTGTTTTTTATTGTATATACTTTTCCGGGATAAAAAGTACCCAGTGTGGTGCCCAGGATATTAAAGAATAATTATACCAAGTTTCATCGTAATCGAACCGGTAGTTTTTGCGTGATGCCTGAACAAACAGACAGACAGACAGACAGACAGACCGACAGACAGACAGACAGACAAAAATTTTTTTAATCACATTTTTGGGTTCGGTGTCGGTCTAGTAACACCCCCTGCCATTTATTTTTTTGATATTTTCAATGTACAGAATTTTCACTTCTACAGATTTATTATAAGTATAGATTACGACAGTTGTTACGGGTAGTTTTGATAGATGAATAACTATGGACGCGGTTTGAACTTCGTTTGTCACTTGTATTTTGATGCTTATCACTTTGAGGTAATTCTTTTGATTTTACGTGGTTTGCACTAATCATTTCTAATGTATCTGCGCGGTTCCTGAGGAATGATATTAAATCGTTTAATTTGACCTTATTGTGTGACCCTAAAGACATGACACCTATGTGGTTTTCCCACTCCCGTTCCGTGGAAGGATCAAGCTTGTTTACGACTAAGTATATAACTAAGGTGTCCCAATTGACTGTGGGTTCATCTAGTGACGTCAGAGCGCGTAAATTACGTAGAACGGTATCAATTAACTTCCGAATTTGTGATGGTGATTCCTGTTTTAACGACGGAATACTATATAACGCTTTGACGTGATTATTGACTAACAACCTATCATTGTGATATCGGTTTTCTAATAGCTCCCAGGCGTGATTGTAATTGGCAGGACTGAACTCTAAGGCACTTATGACTTGTAACGCACTCCCACTCAGAGCCGACCGTAAATAATGGAATTTTTGTATTTCATCTAAATCGGTACGGTTATGGATCATAGTGGTTGGGATTTTGGTTTCAGGTCGTCGGCGTCGTGGATTTGAAATTAGACCCAGATAGCTCGTAATATAAATGTGTATTGACTTTTAGTTTTACAATGGTTTTTTTGATGTAGGTGTCGTCGCGTTACAAAAATCAAGTCGGAGCGCGCGCGCAATCGTCTCGCATCGTCCGTGCCCTCCCCTCCCCGTCCCGTCCCGCCACCCGCGTTAGTTGTTGCTGCTGGGTTGGATAGATGGCGCCGTGGTCATCAACATGCCCCCGGCCTTGGAAGCACCAGGTTCCAATGAAGCGGAGCTGCTGCGGTCATCATCCGGGTGCAGAAGTGGGCAGATTTTCGGGAATGATCGTCGAATAATGCCCGTCGCTGTTTTGATGGTAGCCACGCGTGATATACCATCCTTTCCGGTGAATGTTTGCAGCACTCGTCCGAGGCGCCACTTCAGAGGTGGTAAGTTGTCGTCTTTGATGACGACTAGGGTGTCAGGAGTGAGTGTGTCCAGGTTGAGCTGCCACTTCGTCCTCTTCTGAAGCTCAGAGATATATTCGGTTGACCAGCGATGCCAGAAATTCTGTCTCATCTGTTCCACGCGATCGTATCGAGGCAAGCGCTGCGTAGCCGTTGCGGTGAGGTCAGGGCTGGCTGGCGCGGTGAGCGGTCGGCCAATCAGGAAATGGGCAGGACTTAAAGGAAGCAGGTCGTTCGGGTCTGTGGACATTGGGTACATAGGTCGGGAGTTGAGAACAGCCTCAATTTGTGCCAATATCGTTGTCAACTCCTCATAAGTGAAATGGGCATTGCCTACAATGCGACATAAATGAAATTTGCAGGACTTGACCCCTGCCTCCCACAAACCACCAAAATGAGGAGAATATGGTGGGACAAATGTGAATTTTATACCATTATCAGTTGTAAAATCTAAAATATCGGATTGTGATGAATCTAAAAATTTTGAAAATTCTTTTAAAGCTCCAACAAAAGTAGTGCCATTGTCAGAATAAATCTGCATTGGTTTGCCACGTCGAGAGATGAAACGTTTCAACGCCAGCAAGTATGCCTTAGTAGTAAGACTTGTAACCAACTCTAAATGTATTGCGCGCGTAGCAAAACAAACAAAAAGACAGATGTAACATTTTGTCAGTTTGGCCCCTCTGCCTTCGCGGTTCAACATGAACAACGGCCCAGCGTAGTCCACGCCACTACGTATGAATGGATACCTTGGCTCCAATCGTTCAGTAGGTAAGTTACCCATTTGTATGTTCAATGGTTTAGCTCGCATGCGCTTGCACTTTATGCAGGTGTGAACCACTTGCTTAGCTAAGTTACGCCCTCTAGTAGGCCACCAAGTATCACGAATAGTGGCCAGTAATAACTGAGCCCCTGCGTGTAACAATTCTTTATGCTGATGCTCAAATACAAGACGAGTGAATTTGTGTTTACCGCACAATAACAAAGGATGTTTTTTATCATAAGAAAATGTGTCTGAATATGATAATCTACCACCTACTCTAATTAGATCGTGTTCATCTAAGAATAAGTTTAAACTAGATAAACTACGTGGGCTTGTTACTTGACGGTTATGTTTTAAAGTGTCATAAACATTTAAAAAAGCTTGTTGTTGTGCAATCCTAGTTAAAATTCTAACAGATATATTCAATTCATCTATGGATAGGCAACCTGTGAGACGTTGTGGTTTTAGTTTTGTACGACTATTATTGACAAAACGCATAATGTACGCCACTACACGTCGCAAGCGATTAAAACGTGAGAACCTATCGAATAGAAACGAATCTGATTTTGTTTGAACAAGCAACGAAGTTTTAATTGTTTTTAATTCAGGTAATTCATCATGATGAATATTATCAGAATTAATATTATCATGTTCCCATTGCGAGCTAGGAATATTTAAGAATGATGGGCCGTGCCACCATAAGTCATTAGTTATAAGTGAATCCAGATGTACACCGCGCGATAACAAGTCAGCTGGGTTTTGTTTACCGGCTACGTGAAGCCAAGGCTTATCACCCGTGAGTTCATTAATTTGTGCAACTCGGTTCTGTACAAATGTCTTCAATAAGTTAGGTGACATCTTTAGCCACCCTAAAACAATTGTTGAGTCTGACCAAAAATATACTTTATGAAAACTTAATCGCAGTGAGTTACAGATTTTATTAAATAACTTTGCAGCTACTACCGCGCCACATAGTTCTAAGCGTGGTACGCTAACCGGTTTGATGGGTGCGACCTTACTCTTCGCACATAACAACTTGACCGATATCAGCTGTGCATCTGTATAGCTGCGTATATATGCGCAGGCGCCATATGCGTCTTGCGAGGCATCACAAAAAATATGTAACTCAATAAGGTGCGAGCCTTCTCCAATGACATAACGTGGAATGCGTATATCCTTTAAATTTGATAGTTTTGTAAGAAAAGTTTGCCAATTCAAAAGTATGTTTGTTGGAACTGCATCATCCCACCCTATCTTACATAACCATAGTTTTTGCAAAATGATTTTAGCTATAATGATAGTTGGTGTAAGTAAACCCAACGGATCATATATCTGTGCAATTACTGATAGAATGTCGCGTTTTGTAGCGTTAGTTACGTCATGGTCACATTTAGTGGTAAAATATAATTCATCAGATGAATGGAACCACCCCATGCCTAGTGTTTTGGTATGACAGTGTTCGCCCTGTGTAAATTCCTTAGACGTAGACAGTGGTTCGATCTGCGGAGATGGTGAATTAAATACCCACTTTCTAAGGGAAAAACAACCCGATTTTAATACTTCAGAAACGTCTTTACATATTTGTAACAACTTTTGTTGATCCTGATGTCCCGTTATTAGATCATCGACATAGAAGTCGTCATTAATTACTTGTGCGATGACGTCATCCTTACATTCTAACGCAAGTTGTTTCAAACATCTAATACTGAGGTATGGTGCGGAAGCCGTCCCGTAAGTGACGGTGTTAAGCTGATATACACCGAGCGGCTCAGATGGATCTTCCCTCCAAAGTATTAATTGCAGATTTCTCTGGTCAGGCTGAATTAATATTTGCCGATACATTTGTTCGATGTCGGCGCATGCAACATATTTAAATTGCCTAAAACGAAGCAAAATCGAAAACAAATCATTTTGTAACGTAGGTCCAATGTGTTGCATGTCGTTTAATGATTTGCCCGAAGTGGACTTTGCACTTGCGTCAAAGACAACTCTAAGTTTTGTTGTTGAACTGTGTTCCCTATATACACCGTGATGCGGTAAGAAATAACAAGGTGAAAAGTATTCCGTTATGTGACTCATGTGTCCCAGACCTAAATATTCACTCATAAAATCTTTGTACAATTGTCTATAGCTAGGTGCGCTCCTAATGAGTTTGCGTTCGAGTGCAAGAAACCTGTTTTTTGCCATAGAAAATGTGTCATGCAAAACATCGGTCGATTGACTGAGCGGAATGCGTACAGAGAAACGGCCCTTATCGTCGCGTAAAGTCGTATCTCTGAATAAATTTTCGCATGCAGTTTCATCCTTAGTGAAATTGTTATTTGTTTGAGGTATTTCTTCCAATTCCCAAAATCGTTTGAGTTCTGAACCTAATGTTTGCGTGAGATTACAATGAATTAGGTTAACGCGTGAAACCATTTCATTAACAATTCCCGATATGATCCAACCCAGTTGTGTGTTTTGCAGGTATGGCCCATTCGGCAACCGTATGAGACCATCTCCAAGCAGGTCCCAGAACCTATCTGCTCCTATCAATAAGTTAATGTCGCTAGACAGATAGAATTCGGGATCGGCAAGTTGAATATGGTCTGGTATAGATATACTATTGTGATTATTTTTTAGTGAAGGTAATTGTGCCGTTATTCGATTTAAAACCAAACAGTTAAAGCGCGTATTGTACGTGTTCGTTTTAGATCGCATTTGGACACAACATGATTGTGTGGATTGAGAGATAGTGTTACCTACTCCTATAACTTGAACAGTGGACTGTATCAATGGAAGATTAAGTTTTTTACAAAGCGATTCAGATATGAAGCAATGTTGGCTCCCGTTATCGAGGAGAGCTCGCGTTGTGTGAAATTTGTTTTGTGCGTCCGCTATTTCCACTAATGCGGTCGATAATAATACTGCATTTGGATAATCATGCTCCATGATATTATTATCTTCCCTGTGAATTGTGTGAGACTTGCAAGACGTGGTCAGCGGCATTTGTGTGTGTGAAGCACTCGTATTACATAAGTCAGACTGTGGCACTATTTGCGTGATTTGAGCAACAGCTGATGATGTACGAGAGTCTGATATAGTATCAGTGTGAATTAACGAATTGTGTTTTTTGTTACAAAGCCTGCACGGTCCATACCAACAATCGTTTAAGGCGTGATCTGATCGTAGACAATTACGACATAACTTTTTGTTCTCAATGAAGTCTATCTTATCTTTAAGAGATAAATTTAGGAAATCTTCACAAGAATACACTGGGTGGTTGGAACCGCACTGAGCGCATTTGTAACGGGGTGAATGAGATGATTTTTTGTTATTGTTATCTTTGTGTGTTATAACATGACTGTGTGATTTTGTGACCGACTGTTTCTTTGTGTGCGAGTCTGACGATTGTTTGCTTTGAGGCCTAATCGATTCTAAAAAATCAGCACGATTCGTGAGGAACTTCATTAATTCAGACAGTTTTAATTTTCCTACTTTCGGGAGGGTACTTTTGTAACTTTCCCACTCGCGATCGGTAAGAGAATCTAACTTGGAAGTAATTATATGAATAATTAATGTATCCCACGTATCTGTAGGTTCTCCTAACGTTTTTAACGCCCGAATGTTTCTCAAAACTGTATCTATTAGCCTACGAATTTGAGCAGCTGATTCTTTATTCATTGATTGTGCATAAAATAAAGCTTTGACGTGATTACTAACCAGCAAATTGTCATTATTAAATCTATTCTCTAAGAGACTCCAAGCAACTAAATAATTGTCAGATGAAAACTCGAGTGCCTTTACTACTTGTAACGCATCATCTGTGAGAACTGACCGTAGGTAGTGGAACTTCTGAACATTATCTAGATTGTCGCTATTGTGTATCATAGATAAGTAAGTGTCGCGAAACTCGAGCCATTGGTCATATGAACCGTCGAATTTCGGTAATGAAATTGTGGGTAACTTCATATAGTTAGAAGTTTGACTTTGACCCACAGAATCTTGCTTGAAATTATCCTTAAGAATACATTTAGCCTTGCCTACAATACCATAAAACTGATTTTGAAACGTTTCTCTCTCTAGCAATTCCCTATCCAGATCACTATCTGACACATACGAGTCTAATTCATCTTGTAAACTAGAAAATTGATCGATTAATAGTTTAAAAGGTTGATAACGCTCTTCTAATTCTACTTTCTGAGCGCCCGTTATTTGCGAATCATCCAATGACTGAAGGTATTTTGAAAACAAAGTTAATTTTCGTTTAACGGTACCTCTTTTCTTAACTAAATCGCGAATAATATCTTCACTAGTTTCTATTTCTACTATTGAATGTCTTTTGTTATTGCTCATATTGATGGCTTGCAAGAGAAAAGAATCAAGTACTTACAGTGAACCGGTACGCGGCTGCGTTTGAGTACGATGTAGGTAGACGCACAATTGCACACCGTACACTGGAATTTTGCGAAATAAGAACGATATTAGCACAAATTGCACTGAGCTCTGGGTTTGGGTAGTAAAATGGATGGATTGACCTGACCGTTGCACGTTGCCGTTGCTCCAGGTGTTGATCCAGGCTCCACGTCCAGGGCTGATCCAAATGGTTGTGCGGCTCGAAGGTCCAAATTATGGTTGGAATTTTGGTTTCAGGTCGTCGGCGTCGTGGATTTGAAATTAGACCCAGATAGCTCGTAATATAAATGTGTATTGACTTTTAGTTTTACAATGGTTTTTTTGATGTAGGTGTCGTCGCGTTACAAAAATCAAGTCGGAGCGCGCGCGCAATCGTCTCGCATCGTCCGTGCCCTCCCCTCCCCGTCCCGTCCCGCCACCCGCGTTAGTTGTTGCTGCTGGGTTGGATAGATGGCGCCGTGGTCATCAACACATAGTGACGTATGAATGTTTGAACTCCAGCCAGTGATCGTACGAACCTTCAAAGGCGGGGAGTTTTATATCCGGTAATTTAATATTAACAGGTTGTCGGATACTATCCCGAGCTGATGCAACAGGGAACCCGTTGTAAGCCTCCGCATTGCCAATAAGAAAATTTGCACTGGCCATAGCCGTAAAATATAATGATTCGAACGCTTCAACATATTCTGAATTTGAGGTTAATTCCGATTCCGATAAAAGTAATTCTATTTCACCTTCAATGCTATTAAATTTAGAAAATATATCGATGGCGGTCTGAACTCGCAACTTAAGTTCGGCTACTTGTAAGGCAGTCAAGGTGGCCCCCATGAACGTATCAACATAATTTTTAAATAGGGTTAACCGGCCCTTTACAACTCCCCTACGTTTCTTAAGCTCAGAAAGAATTTCCTCTACCGACTTAACAGACATTATGGCGGGCTACGAATAAACGTTAGGTACAAGGTACTCACGTGCAAGCATCAACGGAGCCGCGTGGCTGCAACTCTCGCGTCGCATATAACCGAACTGTAATCGTATAAACAAACACAGCGTTAAAACAAATCTAAACGTTTTAGGGAAAGACGGGAACAAAGACCTGACCGTTGCGTTTCTGGCTCGTACTCGTTTAACATGTGGCTGCTGGTCCAACTACGGCGTCGCCGTCCCGTGTCGGCGTCGTTACTCGTTTCTCCGTAGTCTCGAATCCAATATCCGTCTCGAAGGTCCAATATTATGTGCAGGATCAGGTTTGCTCGTCGAATAAATGAAGCAACTTGTGAAGGTTTTAACGTTGTATTTTAAATTCGTTTTACAGAAATGTGTTATGGCGGCTGACAGTTTTTATTATGAACCGAGGCGCGAGTGAATGAGCCCGAATGTGTATGATTGAACCGTAAGAACGACTGGATTTGCAATCGATGGTGGGCTTCAACTCTTCAATGATAGGTGGCGCCTGTATCGCGTTCGATTGGATGTTGTTTCATCTGTCTTTGTGTAGATGGCGTGAACAGTATCTGATATTGAAAAGTTTCTTAACGAAGCACCCGATTCCGTATATTTGGCGGCAAAAGTAAGTCAGTTGCACATTCAGTATCTACTTAAGTATATTAATCTCAATTAAATAGTATACTTAGTAGATGTTGATAGGCATAATTATGCGTTCATATCAATTTTATTCATTTATCTATTAAAATACTCTTTTCACTTCTCATGCTCTGAAAGTGCTTCTTTGTGCAGGGTATAGGCTGCACAAAATCGAATTTTGTGCACAAGGGCATTAACGTATCTACTCATAAATGTATTATATTAAGGCAAAGAAAATGAGCCATACAGCCAAATGCAATAAGAAGTTCATAGATAGAATTTGTTATTATATAATATTTACTTTAATTTATTTGCCTTATGTGTTTTTTAAGATATAATAGATATTAAAATTTTAATTCAAGTACGGTAGGTTAGTTGATTTAAGAAAATTATTATTACAAAATTAATTTAATAGTAGGCTGTATAGGTCTGCAGCCTAATATCAATGTCGTAAGATTTAAAACCAATTTCCTTCAGTATTCAAAACTGTTCTAATTTTACTTTGAATTTTAATTAAAGAAATGTTATGTTATACTACTGTTTTATTTCCTCGCAATCGAAGTGAAAAGCAGAGTTTATAACTCGTCCACAAAACCATTTTTATCCTCGACATTACTATCAGCCCTCGCCTTCGGCTCGGGCTGCTAAAAGTCTTGGATAAAAATGGTTTGTTTTGTGCACTTGTTGTAAAATCTACTATTATTTATTTTTAAATTCAGATAAACATTTTTATAATTAAGTCAACTACCTATGGTTTTAGTGACAACGGTGTTTACACTAACAGCCTGTATAATATTTACTATAATTTATTTGCCTTATGTGTTTTTTAAGATATACCTATAATAGATATTAAAATTTTAATTCAAGTACGGTAGGTAGGTGATTTAAGAAAATTATTATTACAAAATTAATTTAATAGTAGGCTGTATAGGTCTGCAGCCTAATATCAATGTCGTAAGATTTAAAAACAATTTCCTTCAGTATTCAAACAAAACTGTTCTAATTTTACTTTGAATTTTAATTAAAGAAATGTTATGTTATACTACTGTTTTATTTCCTCGCAATCGAAGTGAAAAGCAAAGTTTATAACTCGTCCACAAAACCATTTTTATCCTCGACATTACTATCAGCCCTCGCCTTCGGCTCGGGCTGCTAAAAGTCTCGGATAAAAATGGTTTGTTTTGTGCACTTGTTGTAAAATCTACTATTACGTTACAGGTTGTTCTTATCTATATCTATACTTATAATAAATCTGTAGAAGTGAAAAATCTGTACATTGAAAATATCCAAAAAATTAATGGCAGGGGGTGTTACTAGACCAACACCGAACCCAAAAATGTGATTAAAAAAATTTTTGTCTGTCTGTTTGTTCAGGCATCACGCAAAAACTACCGGTTCGATTACGATGAAACTTGGTATAATTATTCTTTAATATCCTGGGCACCACACTGGGTACTTTTTATCCCGGAAAAGTATATACAATAAAAAACAAACTTAAGTTTGCGGTTCGATCCCTATACCCGATTACCACTGTCTGTACTGTACCAACCGCAAATACTAAGTTTGTCGTAGGTTGGGTCACCCGCAGTTAGGGTTACCAGATGAAAAAATCAAAAGTCCGGAGAAAAGGCCTGATTTCCATTGAAAAATCCTGAGATTTTTTACAGTTTGAGAATTTTCTCTAAAACGTACTTAACAATTTAAAAAGTCGTAATATTATCGTTTTTATACACTGCGGATCTCGCTCGCGTTGCACGTCGCACTCAAAGCGTGGGGGCACCCCCTCCAACGCACCGCCCCTGGGGCATTTTTAAAATCCATAATTAAAGAAAAAACCGTACTTAAAAATGTATCTTCACATATTAAGTATGATAAAACTGATTAAGTGCCTACTTGGATAAATAAGTATTGATTTTAATTGTGCAATTATTACCAAAGGAATATTATTTTTAGTTTGTTTAACTTTTTATTAAAGAGATCTTTAAAATATAATCTGTATTTTATTTAAAATTCAAAAATCCTGAGATTTTATGATATTTAAAAAAATCCAGCCGCAATCCTGAGAAGAGTCCAAAAATCCTGAGATCTCAGGAAAAATCCGGAGATATGGTAACCCTACCCGCAGTGGAGTTCATTTTTATTCCTTTTAGTTTTTAGAGTTATTTAGGTATATTTTTATATGAGTCGTAGGTATAGATATATTTGATAGTGTACGTAGTGACCGTAGGTTATTTTATAATACTGTTAGGTAGGTTTAGTCATTCGTATAGATATTAGTTTTTAGGGATTTTGCTTATTTATTGAGTTTAGATTAGTTATCATCAGAAATAGGTTTATTTAGGTAAGTAGGTATTTAATTTTCTGTTATTGAGTTTTTTTTTTTTAATTAGTTAGGTACTTAGGTAAAGATATCATGTAGGTACCCTCTTAATCACCACTAATGAGACACAATTGGTTTTCTATTGTAATTAGCCACAAAGGGCCCGCGACATAGATGGCATTCTGGGGAAGCACATAGGTACATTTTATCCTGTTAGCACGTTCCCGTGGGTAAATTTCCGACATCCACGCGGGCGAAGCCGCGGGCAGAAGCTAGTTATTGGAATAAACGGAGCATGTCGAACTAATGAACTAACACAACTAAATGTCAAAAACATTGAGAAACATTCAGATGACTTACTATTAATTAATTTACCTAATACAAAGACAAAAAGAGACCGCAACTT
Source organism: Apamea sordens (assembly GCA_945859715.1). Taxonomy (NCBI): domain Eukaryota; kingdom Metazoa; phylum Arthropoda; class Insecta; order Lepidoptera; family Noctuidae; genus Apamea; species Apamea sordens. Next base: position 13,624,971 of record OX244009.1, read on the forward strand.
CGTCATTCGCAAGGAATACGTAACGATTGTTGAGAAATATCAAGCCTTACGCCCGCCTAACACTCCAATCAATCGATTTTTTCTACAGTATCGCAATGGAAAGTGTGTTAGACAGCCTATGGGTACTAATAAAATTGGCAGTATCCCACGAGAAATAGCAACATTTATTGAACTTCCAGAACCCCTGTTGTACACGGGTCATTGTTTCCGACGAACTTCAGCCACACTTTTGGCTGATTCCGGAGCTGATCTCCTGTCCCTTAAGCGCCACGGAGGCTGGAAGTCCAATGCAGTTGTAGAGGGATACATAGAAGATTCCATCCAAAATAAGTCTAAAATATGTGAAGGCATCGTAGGAGCCATTACACTGAAAGAGCCTCAATCGGATCCTTGGACTGGCCCTTCTACATCAAAAATAAGCCGTTATGAAACACCTAACCATCTCCCTCTCTCTCCAATTTAAATAACTGTAGCAACGTTACTTTAAAATTTTCTTAATTATACCTTAGTATTATTTTGTTATAATTTAAAGATTATTCTGTAATACTTACCTGTCATAATGTAGTAATTAATACCTAAACTGAAATAAAAGTGTACCTATCTTGTGATTGTAAATGTTTTTTTTTTTTTTTGCATTTAGTCATTTCCTCGCTGAGGTGGAATGAAAAGTTACGTGTTGCACTCGAGTGCAAAGATTTTTCACCTCGTGCTCTTTTGATTCCCTCGCTAACGCTCAGGATTCTAATTTTGAATCACTCGCTGCGCTCGTGATTCAATTTTAGAATCCTTCGCTTGCTCGGTCATCAAAATTGAACACGCGGTTAAAAAGCAACTTTGCACTCTTGTATAACAAATAACTATTGTTCACTAACAGTTCATGGAGATTCTTTTTGAATGATTTTATTTCAGTAATTGCTCTTATCGGCCTTGGAATGTTATTGAAAATACGCGGCGCCGAGCAGAAAACACTTTTGTGCAGGAAATCCGTCTTAAGGTCTCAGCACACATATGGGATCGGAAAGGGATCGTCACCGTATCGCCTCGAGCCGTTCAGAATGGTTTGTATTAAACTCCCTACTGCAACGCACACTAATCGGAATAATAACGTAATCGCCTCGCCTCGGAGCTCCGAACTTGAATTCCCGCGCTTACGGCTCATCGTCCCCGCGCTTACGTCTCTCCGTACCCGAGCTCACATCTCTTCGTCCACCCTTTCCCCTTTCCCCTCCCGCGACTTGCCTGCTAAAGACGCCGGCCGCCATTCGCAAGGAGTATTTCATTCGTGTTGCGCGTATGTTTTATTTAAAATTTTAAGTTCGATTCAAACACAAAATAACGATGCAAAGGGAGAAACTTATTGAAGAAGTGAGAAAATATCCATATACATACAGCAATACTATAAAAAAGGACGAGGCTTGGAAACAAATAAGTATTACTTTAAAGCAATCTGGTAAGTACCTACTCCTATTTAATTATTTATTTAATGTTTTTCGCGTATGTAGGTATGTATGGGAAATAAAACAGTTGTGATTAATATAATTATAATGAAAAATTTAACTGGAATATCCATTAAGAATTAACATTAATATTTAAAGCTAAAAGCTACTGCCATGGAACTCGTCCGGTAGAAGTTTGAAAATATGTTTTGAACTTTTCACGTACATTAAAAGCGGTAGCCATATGGGCACCACTAATACTTGGTAATTGACTTAACAATCGGTCTTCGCCGAATTCAACTGTAATTTCCTGTTCTGTTCTGTTCGGTTCCTGTAAATTCATCTCAATGTTATATGTCCTCATCATATTGTGTAAAATGCAAGTTGTTAATACCACTTTATCTACAAACTTTGTATGCAATTTAATATTTTTGTTGTAAATCGCAAATTTTTGATATAAAATTCCAAAAGCGTTTTCAACAACCCTTCTAGCTCGTGATAAGCGGTAATTATATTGCCGTTCAGGATCTGATAGTCTCCGTGTATTTGAGCGAGGATATGGTCTTAATAAATATGTCTTCAATGGAAATGCCTCGTCTCCCACAAATACATGTGGCATTGCATGATTAGTTCCTGGTAATGGTTTGTCACATGGAATATTGAATGTGTTTCTTTCAAGTGCCTTTCCAAATGAAGATGATGAATAGATTCCGCCATCGCTGTTTTTTCCATAGGCTCCTACATCAACCGCTATGAATCTGTATTCAGGATCAACTATAGCTAACAAAACAATAGAAAATGTTTTTTTATAGTTAAAAAACAACGATCCACTATTGGGAGGTGCAATTATATTTACATGTTTGCCGTCAATGGCGCCTATGCAATTCGGAAAGTTCCATTTATTTTTAAATCCTTCTTCGATTCCTTGCCATGTGGCTGTAGTTGGTTGAGGTATATGAATTGGCATTAATTTATTTATTATTGCATTGCACACTACATCTATTACTATCAAACGAATAGTTGATTCTCCTAAACGGAAGCTCGATGATAAATTAGTAAATGTAGATCCAGTTATGAAGTACCTGCAACAATAAATGTATATTTAATATACGTTTTATAATACGTGTATATGTTTATGTGAATGTGTGTGTACGTACTCCCTTTCACACATACATGTGTAACTACATGCGCTTGATATAGTTAACCATGATTTATTTTATTTCAGAATCTGAGTGCAAGAAAACTTGGTTAAATCTTAGAGAGTCTCACCGACGAGCTATGAAGAAGCGTAAAACTAAAAGTGGTCAGGCAGCCCCGACGACGAAAAAGTGGACCTTTGAAGATGAAATGAGTTTTTTAGTACCTCATTACAAAGAAAGAAATACGATCTCTTCGGTTGATGATGATGACGGTTCAGATGTTAGCAGTTTCTTGGGTAATGATGATTCACAGAACTCAATAAACATAATTCAGTCTCCAGAAAACTTACAAGCGGAAACTACTCCACTTTCGCCGCGTCCTGAGTCTTCTGCATCTTCAGTTGCATCCAAAATTTAAAAAAAAAAAATCTTAATATTGAAAAAAATTCAGCGTCACAAACTTTAATGAAATATTTATTAAATCACAACGAAACCAAAAAAGAAGATGAGATAGATACATTTTTTAAGAGCATTGCGGCAACGGTTAAAATATTTTCAGAATATAACCAAGCTGTTATGAAAAGTAAAATATATAACGCAGTTTCGGAAATGGAGTTAAAAGAAATCGCAGAGAAACAAAGCTATTATAGTTATCGCAACCCTTACATTCCCCAAAGAGAAGATGACATGCCTCGAGGTTATACCACTCTAAATAACATTAGCCACGAGATACAATCAACATCTGGCGCTTCAAACATTCATGATTTTAATATTTCAAACTTAGAAGAAAATGGCGCGTCAAATGCTGACGATCTTGATACTTCAAACAATCTTTAATTTATACAATGATTGTATTTTTGTTGTGGCGCTATTTTTGTTTAATTGCCATAATTTTTGGATTTAATAATATAGTTTTGTATAATAAAAAAATATGTGATTTATGGGTATTTTTTTTTTACCTAAACTACAAAAAAGTTGCATTTACTAAAATACCTTACGCAATCACACAAAATATATACACACATACACCAGACATAAAACGTACATCCCCTGTGCACACCTGATCGCAAATGAGGGTTGCGTTCCAAAAGAAATATTTTTTAACGACAGAGGATAAAAATTAATCTATCTTGTAGTTTCGGAACCGAGTATTTTTTTTGTACTGTGGGAGACAGGCATGCAACATCAAGAATAAGCGACTGACCCGCGCGGCGCGCGGACCGGCACTGAATGCTGCTAGGCTCAGCGGTCGTATAAATATCATTGCGCTCCTCGTCGGCGCGTCGCCATCGGACATACTCACGCGCCGGTTACCTTCAAATTACTAAGCGGCTCACCGACCGCCACTAGTTTTTATTAACTTGCGTGCTAAGCGCTGATTGGCTGACCACAGTTCTAAGCCAGCTGATCAGCCAATAGGATTTAAGTAGTTTTTAAGAAATTTTGTATAAATATTGGTTTGGAAATAAATCCATCATCATTCCCAAAACGAGTGTTTTCCTGAACAGCCTTAAGTAGTACCCATATTTGGTGACCCCGACGTGATATAATCAGCGCTTTTCTAGATACGTAAATAGTCATGGAACATTTTGACGACGCCGTATCAGAAAAGGAAGTCTCTGCTATTGCACTGCAAGCAAAGATCCCACAATTCTGGCGAGCTCAACCAAGGCTGTGGTTTGCTCAATTCGAAGCCGTGATATCACCATACAAGACAAGCGATGAACAAAAATACAACTTGGTCATTGCAGTCCTGGAGAGAAAAGACATCGAACAAATAAGTGACATCATCTGTAAACCACCTGAGTCAGGAAGATACATGGCCCTGAAGAATCGTTTGCTGTCGGTATACGAAGAGTCCGAATCCCGTCAATTCCAGAAGCTTTTGAGCGGACTAGAATTAGGAGACCAGAAGCCTACACAACTCCTGAGGGTGATGCGAGAGCTGGCTGGAGAAAAAGTACCCGATAACGCGCTCAAAATTTTATGGATGGGTCACTTACCTTCCCAAGTTCGTGCTGTACTATCCGTCAACACAGAATCTCCACTCGATACCCAAGCAATGATGGCGGATAAGATGATGGAGCATACAGAACATACTATCGCGGAGGTTAGCCAATCTACACCTGCTCCAAGCACCAGCACCAGTCCAGATCTGCAGTTTCAAGTACTGACAAAACAACTCGAGAAGCTGACCCTTGAAATTGCCGCACTGAGGAAGGAGAACGTGAGTCATCGTCGTCCATTTCGTCGCAGCAATTTCCGTTCAAGATCACGGTCTCGCTCAAGAACAGGGTCAGGAAAGAGACCAGGAGATCCAGACTGGGAGTGTTATTATCACCACCGCTTTGGAGACAGAGCTAAGAAGTGTGAACCACCATGTTCAAGGAAGCCGTCGGAAAACTGAAGACCACATCGGCTGTGGCGGGCGTCGGTGTAGCACAAATGAATAACCGCCTATGTATAACTGATCTAAATTCAAGAGAACGATTTCTAGTCGACACTGGTGCAGACTTATCGGTGCTAGCCGTAAAAACTAAGCGAACACCGATAGAAACACCTTTCAAATTATTCGCTGCAAACAATACACCGATTAAAACATATGGCGAAAAAACTTTGCAAATAAATCTTGGACTTCGACGCAACTTCAAGTGGACTTTCATAATGGCGGATGTGAAGACGTCAATTCTTGGTGCCGACTTCCTTAAGCACCACCGACTTCTTGTAGACTTACACAGCAAGAAACTTGTAGACAGTCTGACCGAGCTTTCAGTTAGCACGATGACGATAAATACTACACAAGATACCACGCTGTATGTAGTCGAACCAGGACACCGTTATCATGCACTTCTTCAAGAATTCACTGAAGTACTAAAACCTATGACACCTACGAAGGAAATCAAGCATAATGTAAAGCACCATATTGAGACTACAGGCCCACCACTCTTCGCAAGACCCCGTCCACTGCCGCCGATTAAATACAACGCAGCCAAAGCCGAGTTTCAAGCTATGATGTCAATGGGCATATGTCAACCATCCAAAAGTCCGTGGGCCAGCCCGATGCACGTTGTAACAAAAAAAGATGGAAGCCTGCGCATATGTGGTGATTATCGTCGCCTTAACACGGTAACCCTTCCAGACCGCTACCCAATACCAAGGCTTCAAGACTTCACCTATCAATTAGATGGCATGAAGATATACTCGAAAATAGACCTGAAGAAAGCATTTTTTTGGATTCCGATTGCAGAAATCGACGTAGAAAAGACGGCAATAACGACACCTTTCGGTCTTTTTGAGTTTCGTTGTATGCCATTTGGGTTACGTAACGCGCCACAGACATTTCAACGATTTATGCACGAAGTCTTAAGAAACCTGGATTACTGCTGCTACTGCTTTATTGATGACGTACTTGTCTACTCTAAAACCCCAGAGGAGCATGATAAACATTTGCGACTTGTTTTGAAACGTTTGTCGAACTACGGAATCGGAATCAACTTAGAAAAGTGCCTATTTGGTCAAAAGAAGCTAAACTTCCTGGGCTATGAAGTTACAGAAAAGGGTATTACGCCCACTGCTGAGCGCATTCAAACAATCTCCAACTACCCGAAACCAGAAAATGTTCAAGATCTTCGACGTTTCCTTGGAATGGTCAATTTTTACCACGATTGTTTACCTAAGCAAGCTGAGACTCAAATAGAATTGAATAAGCTCCTTCATAATAAAAAGAAGAACGACAAAACACCTATCATCTGGGACCAGACATTAGAAGATGCTTTCAATAATTGCCGTCAAAGCATATTGGAAGCTGTACAATTAACACACCCAGTTCAAGGTGCCCCATTATGCATCATGACAGACGCCTCAAGCTTAAGTGTAGGAGCAGTCTTGCATCAGAAAATAAACAGCATATGGAAACCGCTATCTTTCTTCTCGAAGAAGCTCAGTGACACCCAATCAAGATACAGCGTATACGATCGCGAGTTATTAGCTGTCTATATGGCTGTCAAACATTTTAGAAGATTGATTGAAGGAAATGATGTCGTCGTGTACACGGACCACAAGCCCCTGACCTACGCCATGGCCAAGTCAGCAAGCGCAAGCGATACTCCAAAACGGGAAAGGCAACTCCACTTTATTAGTCAATTCTGCACCAAGATTGAGTACATACACGGAAGAGACAACGTTGTTGCGGACGCACTATCTCGCATAACTGCCATTGACTGTCCTTCTGTCATCGATTTCAATAATCTGGCAGACGAACAAACACGAGACGAAAACTTAAGTGACCTGTTGAAGCAACAAAATCTCCACTTTATCAAGATATCACTGCCTGGAATAAAGAAACAAATATACTGCGAAAATACAACAAAAACACCACGTCCATATTTACCGAAATCTTTTCGTGAGACTGCCTTCAAAGCATTACACGAAATGAGTCATCCCGGTATCCGAACGACAAGAAAAATGATCACCGAGAAGTATTTCTGGCCAGCAATGAACAGAGACGTTTCTGAATGGACGCGATGCTGCATTACGTGTCAACGTGTTAAAATTCAACGACATACGAAAACTCCGTTAATACAGTTTCCCGAGTCCAGAAGATTTGAACACATACATGTCGACATTGTTGGACCACTCACTCCATCAGAAGGATACCGATACTTGGTCACAATTGTCGATCGATGCTCCAGATGGCCCGAGGCAGTGCCAGTCAGCGACATAACCGCGGAGACCGTCGCTCGAGTCTTATATGATACATGGATTACTCGCTTCGGTTGCCCACTGCGTATTTCTACGGACCAAGGACGCCAGTTTGAGTCATCACTATTTCAAAAACTAATGAACAAACTGGGTGTATCAAGAATCCGCACTACTGCCTACCATCCGCAATCAAACGGTCTCGTAGAAAGATTTCACCGTACCCTCAAGACAGCATTAACCGCAAGAGGGAATAAACAACAATGGGTTCAAGAATTATCGACCGTACTATTAGGATTACGCACGGTCATTCATAAGGAGACAAACTACAGTCCCGCTACAATGATTTATGGCACCTCATTAAGATTACCTGCAGATGTTTTTGCACCTGCGAAGATAGATAACGAAGAACAGTTATTGTTACGTCATCTAACTGAATCAATGGCATCGCTTAATGAGTCCTGCGCACGTGCGCCCGCTAGACAACAACGCACGATCTTTGTACCGAAACAGCTGTCGACATGCACACATGTATTTATACGTGTAGATTGTGCAAAGAAATCATTAACGCCGCCGTACGAAGGCCCCTACGAAGTGATTGAGAAACATGAGAAGTTCTTCAAGATACGCCTGCCCAACCGAGAATCAGTGGTATCATTAGATAGACTTAAGCCTGCCTACATACTGCCAGCGGCCACAGAAGAAGAGGTGGAAGACCCATACGTGACCCGTTCCGGCAGGATAGTTAAACCTACAAAACATGTACGGTTTTCTTGAAAGGGGATACTGTGGGAGACAGGCATGCAACATCAAGAATAAGCGACTGACCCGCGCGGCGCGCGGACCGGCACTGAATGCTGCTAGGCTCAGCGGTCGTATAAATATCATTGCGCTCCTCGTCGGCGCGTCGCCATCGGACATACTCACGCGCCGGTTACCTTCAAATTACTAAGCGGCTCACCGACCGCCACTAGTTTTTATTAACTTGCGTGCTAAGCGCTGATTGGCTGACCACAGTTCTAAGCCAGCTGATCAGCCAATAGGATTTAAGTAGTTTTTAAGAAATTTTGTATAAATATTGGTTTGGAAATAAATCCATCATCATTCCCAAAACGAGTGTTTTCCTGAACAGCCTTAAGTAGTACCCATAGTACACTTAAAAAAAAGAACAATAGAGATAATACAAACATTAAAATTATAGTACAAATATTTATGTAGACCAGATTAAAAATTCCAAAAACAAATGCAATTTCTCACCTTAACGTTACAGCTAGTTTTTCTTCGGGCGATATTGTTTCTCTGAATGTTGTATTCTTCTTCCTTATACATTCATCTATAGACTGCAATATGTTATAAAAGAGATATTTCGGCATATGAAAATAAATATAAAATTTCTCTTCATCATCCATCAAATGTTTTTTTATAGTCCGAAATTCCCCTTCAGTACTCCTTGCTTTATTCATACTGTGTAGGTACCCAATATCTTTTTCTTTTTTTCTTGCTATTTTCTTTTTCCTCTTCATCAAGTGCTATGGCTATGATAGCCAACTCACGTATTGTAAACCAAGACATAACCGTGCGCTACACTTAACGTTTGGATTCAAACTGATCTGGTGCCAACCAGGTCAGCCAGGGGGCGGCGAGGCGTAAGCGCGGTGTCGCCTAGCCGTAGCCGAGTTGACGTACAGGCGCTGCTGATACGCTTTCGTTACGTGCATGCATACGGTAGGTTGACGCCTGGTTGACAGCGAGGCGAAAGGCGTTACGGTTACGATCCCTTTCCGATCCCATATGTGTGCTGAGACCTTTACTAGGCACTGTGTCTATTTTGTCTTGATGCCGTATACGCGTTCGATATTTAAATAGATCAATGTTATTTTTAACAAAAACTGCGACCTCAAAGATATATGTATAGACACGGTAATGTTAGTACGTTCATCTTTCTAAAAAAACTTTTTTGCAAAAAAAAAAACAACCGACTTCCAAAAACGACACTACAAAGTGAAAAATAACTTTAATTTCGGAAGTCGGTGTCGTTGGGTTCGCATTTTCGTTGTTTGCCACCGACTTCCGAGATTAAAGTTATTTTTCACTTTGTAGTGTCGTTTTTGGAAGTCGGTTGTTTTTTTTTTTTTGCAAAAAAGTTTTTTATTTTTCACTTTTAAGTTGTAATTTTTACCAGCAATTTTGGTTTAAAAACTAAACTACTGAACCGTTTTTAACCCTTAACCACTGACGTACGAATGACATTCGTCGCGGAAACCGATAATCGTTCATAATTTTGTTTTGCGCGGGTATTCGTGCTCGTCGTTTCTAGTAGTTTCCTAGCCGACAGCGACGCACACGCAGCGGGGGAGAGCAGACGTGTGGCGCACTTCTAAACAGGTGAGTTCGACCATCTGACGTACGGCATTCGTATGGTCAGTGTTAGTGTAACTTTTTTTGAGTTGTTTTTTTTTTTGTTTGTAGTTAAAATGAATCGTAAGCGGTGCAATATTTCGCCTGTGCCTTCTATATCGCGGAAAATACAACGTGTTTCTGTTAACTGCAATAAATTAGACGAAATAATAGAATCATGGCTGTGTGAATCTGAAGAATCTTCGGCAAGATAAGCCCACAGGATCAATCCAACAAAGCACTGAAATTGTTGTTGTTGTTGTTGTTGTTGATTTGACTTTGACTTTGACTTTGTAAAGTTTGAGACTTTGAAAAATTGTTACATATGTGTTTCAAGCAGAATCGACGTAGAACCCATTACGGGTGTACGATGTGCGGTAAACCGGTCTGTTTGCAGTTCAAAACCGACCTGTAATAACTGTCGTTAAAAAGTGCATAAATAATTGATTAGCTGCTAAAATGATTTTGATCTCATAAAACCATTCTTATTTAAGTATAAAAATGAAAAGAAAAAGTTCCTGTAGAAAATAGTTATTTTTTTTTAGATTTTTTAATATTTGTTGTTATTAGTTCAATACCACTAAGAATGTTGGTTAATAAATATTTTTTCAATAAGTATTTTTAATGTTTTATTTATTTTTGCATCTTAGGTTTGAAATGTTCTATCATTTAAAAGTGAATAAAAACTCAAATTACGATTAATTGCAGCCTGAGGGGTCTTTAAACAAATTGACGAATCTCATTCGTACGTCAGTGGTAGTGTAATGAAATGACACGTCAGTGGTTAAGGGTTAATGAAATTTCTATGGGACCACTTCAGAAGTTTCTCCTTTCGAACAAAAAAAGAATTTTAAAAATCGGTCTACAATTGGCGGAGTAATCGCGTAACAAACACAAAAAAAAAAGAAAAAACATACCGTCGAATTGAGAACCTCCTCCTTTTTTGAAGTAGGTTAAAAATGGTTCACAGGATTCAGTTTTTTAACCCCCGACGCAAAAACGACGGGGTGTTATAAGTTTGACGTGTCTCTGTGTGTGTGTGTGTATGTCTGTCTGTGGCATCATAGCTCCCGAACGGATGAACCGATTTTGATTTTGTTTTATTTGTTTGAAAGGAGTATTTGTCGGGAGTGTTCTTAGCTATGTTTGATGAAAATCGGTCCAAGATGACCGCCGCCACAAAATGGCGGATTATATATTTTTTCACAACTCCCTCAATATGGGTATCAAATGAAAGGGCTTGACTAGTAGACTACTATGCACTATGATAAATTTCAAATCCAAGATGGCCGTCACCACAAAATGGCGAATTACATTTTTTTGTCACAACTCCCTCAATATGGGTATCAAATGAAAGGGCTTGACCAGTAGAATACTATACACTATAAATTTCAAATCCAAGATGGCCGCCACCACAAAATGGCCGGTTACATTTTTTTTTCACAACTCCCTCGATATGGGTATCAAATGAAAGGGCTTGACTAGTAGAATACTATACACTATGACAAGTTTCAAATCCAAGATGGTCACCACCACAAAATGGCGAATTAGAAAAAACTTGATTAAATACCAAATTACCTGAATCTTAAAACACAAGAAAATAAAAGTAATGTAATAATTAGGAGTCCCTACAAAACGCATGAAATAAAAAATTAAATTAAAAATTTAAAAAACCCTCGACAACGTGAAATCCTATAAAAAGCAAAAAATAACCTTGAAATTATGACTACGTAAGTACGTATGAAATTTTTTGATTAAATATTGTCCTGTCGGGGGACCGCTACTATTTTAAACTTTCAGAACGTTAGGCTAATAATTAGAGCGGTCCCCCGACGGGACAATATTTAATCAAAAAATTTCATACGTACTTACGTAGGGTCATAATTTCAAGGTTATTTTTTGCTTTTCATAGGATTTCACGTTGTCGGGGTTTTTTTAAATTTTTAATTTTTGTAGGTTGAAAATTGCCCTGATACATCGTTTCTGTGCAATGAACGCGCGTTCTTTATCAACACTATTGCCCCAGAATATTAGGCCGTATCTAAGGATAGAGCTGATGTAACCATGGTATGCCGTTATTAGTGTTGGTAGAATTGAAATTTTTCTTAATCTGTGGAGGGCATATGAGAACTTGCTTAACTTTTTACAGACATAGTCAACTTGTTTTTTCCAGTTTATTTTGTCATCCACGTGTAACCCTAGAAATTTTGTTGTTTCTATTTCTTCGACATCTTTATCTTGATACTTGATATTTAAAGCACCCGTACGTCGAGTTCTTATTTTAAAATTCATTATTTTGGTCTTGTCAATATTAATCATTAATTTATTTAAATTAAGCCAGTCATTTACTAATATTAAAGATTCGTTAATGTCAGATTCTAAATTAATTGCATTGTCATCAGTGAATAGTACAGTGCTATCGTCAGCAAATAATGTCATGTCGTGATTTAATACCGAAGGCATGTTGTTTGTATACACAAGGAAGAGAGGTGCGGATAAGATACCCCCTTGTGGAACGCCAAGCTTTACCGTTCTGGATTCAGACGCATAAGTTTCTTCTGTTTTTGTGACCATGTTTACCCTTCTTATCTCTGTAATCTGTTGCCTATTAGACAGATATGATTTTATGAGGTTGTATACATTGCCTCTCACACCGTATGCATATAGTTTTCTTAGGAGAATATTATGGTCAACACGGTCAAAAGCCTTTGACATGTCCATAAATATTGCTACAGCCGGCAGTCCTTTGTCCAAATTTGTCATTATTTTTCCTAAGAAATTATATATTGCTACATTAATCGATTTATTTTTCCTAAACCCATATTGACTTGGAGAGAAAATGTTATGGCTTTCGAAGAAAGTGTAGACATTTATAAATAACCTTTTCTAAAATTTTGGCAAAGATAGGTAATAGCGGTAATAGGTAATTCCAAAAAAACATTAAAATCGGTTTTTCTCGGATTCCATGAATTTTCGCCTAGGCTTTATGGGGTGCTCAATTGTTGCAAATGGGTCACATTATCACGCCCTCGAAGGAACACGTCGAGTTTCCCTGTCACCCTGTAAAAAAAAAAGTCCTGACTGACTGACATGGTACCCTCTTAAGTTGTGTGTATTGTGTGGGGTTTCGTGAGAAACCATAAAGTCTAGGAGTGACTTGGCGATTCAATGGGGATGCGCAAATGAATATGACGAGTTGAGTAACTGGAGGTTACTAGATAGTATGAGACACATGCATCTTAGTTGATTCTTTTGATTGTAATTTTGAGATTTGGGTATCAAATAGTGGGTAATGCTCTGAACTCTGCTATTGTTAGTTTGTTCGAGTTTTCATAGTGTTTTTGCCCGTACCAAATGTGGTCACGAGTGGCCGAGCTATGTGATACTTTGCGGGTATGTTTCTTTACAGATTAACACACGAGGACGTGTGTCTAGCAGGATGGCCGTGTCAGAATTATTCGTTTATTCGGAACGCCAGTGCCATCTCGTGGCGCTAGACAGTCTAGCCTGAGTTCGTGGAGGCGGACGGAGGGCTACAGCGATAAGAACGGTGTGAGCAGGGCTCTTGGGATCATCGAAACATTGAACATCGTACGAACAACATGTGGTTAGAAACTGTCTCACATTCCGTATCGTTGAGTGTGTGATTCGCTAGTGTGACCGATTTGTTCGTGAATTGTAATCTAATTTGAACTGCAAACCGTTTTACTATTGCGCTTAACCAATACTACCCATAGTACGCCTGATGCTAATGAGAGACAGACATACCTTCTCCGTTATATATTTCTATGTGATTATACTTGGGAATACGTATATGTCAAGAAAGAAGCAAGTTACGTAATTTTATTGGAAATTGACCACATCTTTTGGTTTCTTTTTCTTTTATTGCTCTATGTTTTGATTGAAATAGCACAATTACAGTAATAATTCTGAACCAATAATTGCCGCAGTTCATACAATGTTATCAGAGCTTATTGTTTATAGCTGCCGCAACTTTTGCCGTAATGCGAACGTATGGCCCTTGTATTATTGTTTAACCGGATTTCCAGACATTCCCACTAAATAACAATGGGACTTAAATGATGAACTTATTTTTATTGCAGTTGCAAAAGTTGCGGCAGCTAACATAGAGCAATAAAAGAATAAAAATAAGTTAATTATCTTAATCCCATTATTATTTAGTGACAATGTCTGGACACCCGATTAAACAATAGGACGGCTTAATTAATACAAGGGCCTACGGCCATACTTGGCGAAAAGATAACCAATTTTATTACCTTAGGATTATCTCAAATGTTTTGCAGTTGTTACTTGTATTTGGTTTAATACTTTTAACAGTTGTAATATTCGTTTTGTCCATGAATTTATCACACCTTTGATTTGATTGTAAATATAACGAGATTTCACGAACAAGGTAGCTTTCTAATCAACTCGACAGGCGCGTTGCCGGCATTGCTACCTACTTATGAAAAGTTTTTTTTGACATATATAACATTCATTTAGTTTCTACGCCACTTTAAAATTCAGAAGCTTATCAAGTAATTAAACTAAACTATAATTTGCGCGTTGGCAGCAGTGAGAGTGAAAGGGTTGAAAATTTCAACCCTTTCACTCTCACTCTATTTCAACTTGAAATAAAATGTTGGGTACCTACTAGTGAAATGTATATTTTTAGTTTGTGTTCATTTAAGAATAAGCTGTTAAGGATTAACGATTTATTTAGGTTGATATTTAAATCTTATCTGTATAATAAAATATGTATAGTAAGAGTTTTTTTTCGAGTCCAAATTGTCGAATGTAATCTGAGTGAAATAATAAACACTTAGTTAAAATCTACTTTAGAACAATTTTAAGGATTTGCTACAACATAGAAAAAAAAAACAATATAATTTACTTGATTAATTAATTTTTAATTGATTTTTTCAAGATTTCAAAAGGAAACATTAAAAATTCATCCCGAAATTAACAAAAAAAAAAAAAAATACACAGTAATTATCATCAAAATGCAATTATATTATAGGTATAAGTAAAAAGACTACTTATAATAACATTGTCAAACTGTATTTATCTACATTAATAGGTATTGTAAAGATCTTATTAGGAAATTAAAACCACAATAAGAAACGGACAACACAACCAATTACCAACGTTCGTATACACTACAGAAATTACAGGAAACAACAGATAATACAGAACTAAGTGTAAGAAACAATTATAGGTATATACAGTATTTTCTTATTATTACCTACTAAGTGAACAATCTTAAACTACCTAGTTTTTTTTCTAGTTTTGTTACACAGTATTTTTAGAGAACATAACAAAGAAAGATATAGCCCTCTCAAATCGACGGCACGGTTGGCGCAGTGGTTAAGCGATTGACTGCTGCGCTGCGTGTTCGATTCCCGCACGAAACAAATATTTGTATGGCCTACAAGTAGTTGTTCCGGGTCTTACTGTTTGTGTATGCGAGTTTAAATGTTTGTAAACGCACCCACGACACAGGAGAAAATCCTAGTGTGGGGTGTGTAGTTTTAATTTTAAAAAAATAATTAAAATATCGTGTCGTATCGGCCTTCCGCGGATCTTCCTAGCCGTAAGGACGTGTCGGTTTCGTCTCGTGCGCGATCGGCGCGGTTCTGTACGACCGCCGTTCAACGGTCAGCTCAGAACTGGCACGGACAAGGGGAATCCGACTGTCTAATTAAAACAAAGCATTGCGATGGCCCTCGCGGGTGTTGACGCAATGTGATTTCTGCCCAGTGCTCTGAATGTCAACGTGAAGAAATTCAAGCAAGCGCGGGTAAACGGCGGGAGTAACTATGACTCTCTTAAGGGACAATAAGATGTAGTCTCGTTGCTCACGTATGTGGATGTGTACCCTCTTGGCTGCCGCTATCAACTAACTGGGAAAGAGCAGTCCACATACGTCGAAGCCCTAGTGGTACGTCAGCTGAACATCAAGCTGGCGGTGCTAGGGAACTCCCACCCTTGACCTGCTCGTGGCGCCGCTGCTACTAACCGACAAAGGGGGGGGGGGGGGGGGCAAAATCAACATCAAATGGACTGGATAGCATGGACAGTCTGTTAAAAGCATCTTATAGTGTAGACCCTTGTACACGACTAGAGGTGTGGCGCATACCTTCCCGACTTGACCAGATGACTACAATCTGATGGTCCTAGGGGTACGGTGAGCCTGGAGACCTTGGTCACTAAAACTGACCAAGGTGCGCAAGAACAACAATGTTTAAATCCAGGACAGGCTCTGGGGGAAGTTCCTGGAGAAGCCCCGATGGGGGTCTTCGGATCCCAAATCTAGCGGCTCGCATGGCTGGGGCGTACACGAGAGCTGTGGGTGTACCTGTGGTCGGGCTAGCCACCCGGCCACATAAGGTTTTTGGTGTCGCTTTCGATTATAATACACGAACGTATGGTCGAACCTCCGGCCTCCCACAGGAGCCGGAGGTGTCGACCCTTAAACCTTTAAGTCCGACTGCTCGATCTTCGCCTCAGTCGAGGCGGGGGGAAGGCGAGTGGACCTGTCCGGAATGTAGCAGGGCATTCCGGACCAAAACAGGGTTGGGCGTGCACAAGCGGCGCGCACACCCTGAGACGGCAAACGCCGCAGCCGCCCCACCGCAGGTGAAGCGGAGATGGCATGAGGAAGAGGGGGAGCTCTTAGCTCAGACGGAGGCGCGTCTGGTTAGAGCTGGAGGCAGTGCAAGTACAATAAACCAAGACCTGTTGAGGGAGTTGCCACAGTTGGGGCGCTCCCTAGAAGCGATCAAGGGGTACCGGAGGAAGGAGGCCTATAAGAGCCGGGTGCAAGCGTGCCTGGCAGAGATGGCACAGCCTTCTCCTCCGAGTACCCCAGGGGAGGCAAATTTGCCTGGGGGCACCCCTATCACAAGCACTGCCGAAAGTTCGACGCCAGAGCAGCCTCTCGTTAGGGCGGAGTCCCCTTCTGAAGTCGTGCCTGTCCCCGTTAGCTTGCAAAGCCCGGACCTGTCCGAAGCGCTAGACCACGTCAGAATTGTGGAGGAACTCATTGCGAGCGCCGAAGCGAGGATGACGCGGGGTGCGATGGGTGGGAAAAGGCGGGGGCGGCCTAGGCGCAAAGGTCAGTCTCCAGAGGAGACCCAAACTGCTTATGCCAGATTGTCTGCGCGAAAGCGGCGAAGAATGGAGTACGCGAGGGTGCAGGAGCTGTATAAGACCTGTAGGTCCAGAGCTGCTGCGGAGGTGATTGACGGTCAAACTCGGGGTGTTAGTCATAGTCTTGCTGAGCTGGAAGCCTATTGGCGGCCAGTGATGGAGGCCGTGTCGGACGCTCCGGGGCTCACACCGGAAGTTCTGAGCGCCTTAAAACGTTCGGAGCAGTACGGGGGTAGCCGTGATTACTCGCAGTTGTGGACGCCTTTTACTTCTGATGAGGTGAAGGAGTCCCGAGTGGATAACAGGTCGGCTCCGGGTCCTGAAGGAATTCTCCCAGGGGCCTGGAATACTTTGTCTTCTGCAACTCAGGCGGAAATATTCAACGCGTGGCTGATTGCTGGAGAGGTCCCTGAGAAACTCCGCGGCTGCCGCACGGTCTTTGTACCTAAGACGGAGACTCCTGCAGGTCCTGGGGTGTATCGGCCGATTTCGATCGCGTCGGTGCCTCTCAGGCACATGCACTCTGTTTTGGCGAAGAGGCTTGAAGCATGCTGCCCTCCCGATGCACGACAGCGTGGATTTATCTGCGCCGACGGCACTCTCGAGAATTCGGCAGTGCTGGACGCTGTGCTGGGAGACTGTGGGAAGAAGTTGCGTGAATGCCATGTTGCTGTGCTGGATTTTGCCAAGGCGTTCGATACGGTGTCGCATGCGGCACTAATTGATCTGCTGAGGAAAGGAGGCCTGCCTGAGGGGTTCTGCAACTATGTTGCGAGGCTGTATGACACTTCCGAGACTGTCTTGGTTGCAAATGGAGCCCGCAGCGGTCCCGCAAGAGTGGGTCAGGGAGTTCGCCAGGGGGATCCGTTGTCCCCGTTGTTGTTCAACATGGCCATGGATGTGATCCTAGCGGCCCTACCGAGGGAAGTTGGTTATAAGTTGGAAGGTGAGAGTGTCTCGGCTCTAGCTTATGCTGACGACCTAGTCCTGCTTGCAGGTTCAAAGGTGGGCATGCAATCCTCCATTGACTGTGTATGGCGCACCGGAAGGATGATGGGCCTGTTTATCAGCCATGCGAAAAGCGCTGTGCTTTCCATGGTGCCTGACGGGAAGCGCAAGAGGGTGCACTACTTGACCGACCGTACCTTTAAGGTGGGGTCGCGTTGGTTGCGGCAAGTCTCGTGTGTTGAACGTTGGCGCTATCTTGGAGTGGACTTCAAGGCGTCTGGATGCGTGACGTTAGAGCATGATGTGAAAGTAGCCTTGGATAATATCACAAAGGCCCCCTTAAAGCCGCAGCAGCGGCTCGAAATTGTAAGGGTGCATCTGATTCCGAGATTCCTGCACGGTCTTGTGCTAGGGGTCATTACGGATGACAGACTTAGAATGCTCGACGTACAGATCCGGAGGGCAGTGCGAGCCTGGCTCAGGCTACCAAAGGATGTGCCTGTCGGGTACTTCCACGCAGCAACCACGGACGGTGGCTTGGCGATCCCGTCGCTGAGAACTTGGGTGCCGGACCTCATTAAAAAGAGGTTTGGCCGCTTGGACTCGTCGCGATGGCCAGTGGCTAAAGCCGCCGCCAGATCCGATAGGATCCGAAGGAAGTTGCAGTGGGCCGATAAGCAACTCCGAAAATTCACTGCAGAGAACCCCAAGTCAGGGGAGCGGACGACCGCATTATATTGGCGTGAAGCCCTGCATGCTAGCGTGGACGGAGTAGAGTTGAGGGAGTGTCCACGTGTTCCTGCGTCCACTAAGTGGATGCGGGGACGCAGCATGCAGTACACTGGCCGGGACTTCGTGCAGTTCGTGCACACTCATATAAACGCACTCCCGTCGCGAGTACGCAATACACGGGGGCGCAGGACTGGTGTGGCGTCGGAGTTGAACTGCCGTGCAGGTTGCATGGTTAGGGAGACGACGGCACACACCATCCAACAGTGTCACAGAACACACGGCGGCCGTATTGAACGCCATAATTGCGTAGCGGACGTCGTCAGCTCTGCCATGGTGGACAAAGGGTGGTTTGTGGTGAAGGAGCCGAAGGTCAGGACCGCGTTGGGCCTCAGAAAGCCCGACATTGTGGCCTCCAGGAATGGTGTGGGGGTGATTGTGGATGCGCAGGTGTTCTCGGGTCAGCGGCCCCTTGATGAGCTGCATCGTGAGAAACGTAATAAATACGGGAATCACGATGAGCTTGTCGAGAGGGTCGCCTAGGACTTCCTTGTAAAGAGAGCGTCCACTCGACCTCTTGCACTTTGTCTTGGAGGGTTGTATGGAGCCTAGCTTCCTATAGGGCTAGCTTAAGAGATTTGTCGGGCTCGATGAGGGAGTGCTGGCCGGCATCCCGTCTTTGGTACTGAGACGGTCCCATATGAACTGGACACGCTTCAATCGCATGACTACCCGAATCGATTGAGTCGGTGAGCGAGTGGTCGGATTCCTGTGTCGCGGGCCGCCGCCGGGCCCAGGGTCGAAGCTCCCACCAATGGCTACTACCCGTTTGTTATGTAACAATTAAAAGATGACGAATTCGGCCTAACCCAACATCCCACCGGCTAAATTTCGGCAGTTTGGTGACGGTAGGGGGACGTGGGAGTCCTGTCACAACAATCTATAATGATTACAGTTGTAGTCACTAATAGACGAAGGCAAATGTTCGAGCTAAAATAGCCAATGCCTCGTCATCTAATTAGTGACGCGCATGAATGGATTAACGAGATTCCCACTGTCCCTATCGACTGACCTGACCGACCTGATTGATCAGGTCTACACGGCGGTTAAAGGTATCAGCGGGGTGGCTAATGCCACTAACAAGCTGAATATGTCGGACAAGGGGCTAATAGCTGGGTATAGCCAGGACATACTGGCGGTGGTGGCGGCTCTGAACCTGCGCTTGGTGGAAACCGAGCACAGGGTCACCGCCATGAAGCTGAGGGTAGCCTCTATGGAGCTGCAGCAGGCCAGCGCGCCCGTAGCTGGGGCAGCAGCCCCGGCCGGGCCTGGGACAGCTGGAACGATGGGGACGGGTTTACTTGGCAGGATGAATTACGCGGCTATCCTCAAGCTGCCCAATGGGAAGGTCAGCATGGCGGTGGAGCAGCGCGGGCCGGCGGTTCTCTTCTACCCCAACACCGAGGAGATAAAGTCCTCGGAGGCTACACTTAAGGAACTGAGGGAAAAGGTGCAGCCTGGGGAAAAAGGTATAAAGATCCAGGGGGTGCGTAGGGTGGGTAACGCAGGCGTCGTCGTGCAAACAGCGTCGACAGCGGCCGCCCAGAAGCTCAAAGCAGCCGCCCCCGCTACCCTGAGGGCTGCCGATCCGAAGGCCAGGAGACCGCTTGTGGCTCTGAGGAACCTGAGTGGTAATCCGGGGGCGGAGGAGGTCGTCGAGGACCTGCATAGGGTCAACCTCGCGGAGGACCCCGACTGGCCCATCGAGAGAGTCCGCAGGGAGGCATACTTCGCCTTCAAGAAGGGACGGCTAGGAGGGCGTAGTACGACCGTGGTCTTCGAGGTATCGGCGGCGCTGAGAGAGAAGCTGCTGGGGATGGGCAGGGTATACATAGGCTGGGACGCAGTAGAGGTCTGCGACTTCGTCCGTGTGACGTGCTGCTCCAAGTGCCAGCAGTACGGGCACCCGGAGAAGCACCGCAGGGCAACAGGGCTGACCTGTGGCAAGTGTGGGGAAAGCGGACACAGGGCGGAGGAGTGTCAAGCTGAGTCGCACTGCTGCGCCACATGCAAGCGATTTAAGCGGCCGGACGCAAAGTCCCACAGGACCGCTGCAACGGACTGCCCTGCGCGACTGTACGCAGAGAAACAGGCTGTTGGTATGACGAATTATGCTTAGCCAGGCATCGCTGAGGGTAGGGCAGCTGAATCTCCAGGGCTCGGCAGCCGCCACGGCGGAGCTGCCAGTGATTGCCGGTACGCTGCGACTTGACCTTGCACTGGTCCAGGAGCAGTATACTGACTCCAGGATCATCCAGTGCGGGCCAGGGTCCAAGGCGGGCATAATGGTAGTGAACCTGGGGTTGGCTGTCACGTTCCTGGAGAGCCTCAGTAACGACCACTGTGCGGTGGCCCATGTCAGCCATATGGCCACCAGCAGCGACCTCTACGTGGTGTCCCTATACTGCCAGTACAGCCACGACATCGCAGTCCATCTGCAGCAGCTGTCGATGGTTCTGGACCAACTGGCAGGGCATCATGTGCTGGTGGCTATGGATAGCAACGCTCACTCGCCGCTGTGGCACTGTGAACGCAGACAGTATGTGGGGAGGGGACCTGACACGGAGTACAGGAAGACCCAGATGGAGGGATTAATCCTAGGGAGGGGCCTGTCAATTCACAACGTGGAAGGTCAACCCCCCACATTCCAGGGACCAAATGGCCAATCCAATGTGGACCTAACACTGTCGGACCGAGGGCTAACAGTGTCACAGTGGACGGTGCACGAAGGTGTGAGCATCAGCGACCACCAGCTGATCACCTTCGAGGTTGGCATGGGCACCGCAAGGGCAGTAGGTGCGGCTGAGCGGCCAGCCGTCGTGACGGTATCCTTCCGGGAGAAGGGGGTGTATTACGAGCGATTTCGCAATGTGCTCCACAATAGGATGGGTAGGCTTCAGACGTGGAAGCCGGCACAGGTAATCTGCTCCCAGTACTCGGAGATGGTCACCCGCGCTGCGGAAGACTGTTTAGGCAAGCGTGGGAGGAAGGATACCGGGGGCTACGAGTGGTGGACTCCTGAGTTGGAGAGCTGGCGCCGCAGGGTATACCGGGCACGGCGAGCCTGGCAGCATGCACGTAAGGAGCGGGATGCCAGGGAGGGGGAGAGGCTGTTATCGCTGCAGGCGGTGAGAGCCTCTTATAAGGCCGCTATGCGGGAAACTGAGGTAGCCTACTTCCGTGGCATTGCGGAGTCAGGGAACGACGACCCCTGGGGGCTGGCATACAGAGCCGCGTCGGGCAGAGTGCGCCCCCCGCTAATGTCATGCAGGCCATCAGGCTGCCGGATGGCAGCTATTCCACGTCGGCAGAGGGTACCGCGGCGGGCCTCCTTGGCATCCTGTGTCCGGACGATGACCCCGGTAGGGACTCGCCGTATCACAGACTGGTCAGAGTTGCGGCGGCATGCGCCCCGACAGGACGGGAGCCCGACCCGGCATATGCCGACGATATCACCATCGTGATCGAGGCGCCGAGTAGGGCGGCGATCGAGCGCAATGCTCAGTCGTCGCTAGAGGCGGTGTCCGCTTGGGGGACTCGGAACCGCCTCCAGTTTTCAGCGGCTAAGTCGCAGACGCTCACATTAAAGGGCAAATTTAAGCGTCCCCCTACAATTCGCATGGACGGCGCCTCGATCGCGAATGTGGGGCAGGCCAAGGTGCTGGGCGTTGTTATTGATGAAGCGGGCTCCTACGTGCCGCATGCTAGTTTGGCCGGCCAACGGGCTGTGAACGCCTTCGGGAAGATGTCGAGGGTCTCGGCGTCTTCCTGGGGCGTAAGGTACAGGGCCCTAAAGGTCCTGTTTTCAGGGACCTATGTGGCGATAGTGACCTACGCTGCGGCCGTATGGTGGCGGAGTTGTGAAAGATACGCAGTGCGGAGTACGCTGCTCCGTACGCAACGCCCAGCACTGATTTTATTGACGAAGGCATACAGGTCGGTCAGTACCGCGGCTTTGCCTGTGTTGGCGGGTGTGTTGCCGGCCGACCTGGAGGTTTACCGAGCGGGACGAGTCACGCAGGAGTGTTCAGGATGGGTCGGCGCGGTGCGCAAGCTAGCTATCGGGAAAGTGAGGGCGGAGGTCGTTGCTCAGTGGCAGGAGCGGTGGGCTTCTTCCGGGGACGGACGCGAGCTGTACTCCTTCTTTCCGGAGGTGGCTCAGCGACTGGCGCTGGGATGGGTGGAACCGGACTACGTGACATCGCAGATCCTCACAGGACATGGGAGTTTCAGAAGCCGCCTACACGCAATGTCGCTGTGCGACACTGCTGTGTGCTACTGTGGGCTGGCGGATGAGACTCGAGACCATGTCCTGTGGGACTGCACTCTCTACGCAGTAGACAGGGAGGTCATGTTGGGGGACTGGTGTAGAGAGGAGGTTGGTCCGGTCTACCACCGGGAACTGGTAGCCAGCGCAGAGGGCTTCCTGAGGCTGCGGTCATTCGCCCACAAGTAGCACAGCAAAAGGAAGGAGTTGGAGCTGGAAGATGGGGAGCGGTCGAGAAGGTCGGCTAGTTAGGCTAATTGTAGGGTCTGTAAGTTTTAAAATGGGGTGCTCGGGCGCGAAGTCATGTTGTGTGACGTCGCATGCCCCAGACTGGGGAGAACTGACATTGACCAGTAGGTTAATAGAGTAGAGGGTAAGAGGTCCGTATGCCGCAAGGCGGGTAGGACCTGCACCGTGGGAGTGGGGGCTATGTCCCTATCTACTTCGCTGCCTGCGCTTGTAGCGAGCGGACGTGCGGAGTGCCTGCGACAAGTATTTTTAAATACTAATTTGTGATTGGTCGGTGCGAATAGTCGGTACCTCTCTTACTATCTTGGGGCAACGTGCCTCTAACGCCGCGGCCATATTGAATTGTGAGCGAGAGGGCGAAAGGTGTGGGTGTGGCCTGTGACCCCGCCTGCCAACCTGTCAAGCAATTGACAACTAGCAAGTGACAGTTGTGCGTGCGACATTGACGTTTTGCGATTGTGAAGTTTTAGTCTGTCAGTAAGTGACAGCTTGTGCGATAGTGACGTTTATGCGATATTGACGCTACCGCGACAGTGACGTTTACGCCTGGGTGCGTTCCGTTTCAGTGATTGTGACACTCTTAGCTTTAAGTTTCTCTATTGGGGTAAGTTTTGTGTTTGTGTTTTAAAAAAAAAAATATTAAAAATAAAAAAGGAATAATAATTGGAAAAGAGGATCAAGGAAAAGAGCGCTAATTAAAATTATTAAAAAAAAAAATACATAAATAGAAAAGAACACCTATTTATGATATAACTGAAAAAAAAAAAAAAAAAAATAATTATATAAAAAATATTTAGAAAATTTATTACACGAACGGGTGGGCTTGTGCTTAGGTTGGGACCTTAAGGATAGTTTCTAAGTGGCAATACTAAGTGCGTGCAGTGTAGTGCCCCGCCGGGATGGCGGAGGATGCTGAGCGCCTCCAGCAGTAGCTGCTGGAGGCCTCAATTGCGGACAAGGTGGAGGAGCTGCAGGTTCTAGAGGAGCTACGGCGCGAGGGCGGTGGGTTGCCCACGACAATCGCGAGGTCTACACGCCCCCGCGTACGTTGATGGACCTGTCTCCACCTCCCTAGGATCACCATCTGGTCGAGCCTTTGCCGCAGAGGAACCCGAAGCATCCGCTTACGTCACCGGAGGACGTTCAAGACGCGGTTCGACGCAGGGTCGCGAAAAGAGCTGAGCGAAGGACTGAACCCCATTAGCGGACTTTTGACAGCGACTCAGCAACCGCCGCTACAACCAGACCAGGCCACTGTGGCCTCGGTCGCGGCGCCAAGTGGCGTGGAGTACACCATGGACCCGCTGGAATCGGCGCCGGTTGAGCAGTTAGCCGGCATCGCAACGAGTAGCACCAGGGGTATTATGGAGGCGGTACGGTCAAAGACCGCGAGGCTTAACAAGGACGAGGTAGCAACTATCGGTGCCCTCACCGAGAGGCTGAGTGCAGTCATCACGCACCTGACACTTCGGCTAGCGGCGGCAAACGCGAAACTTGAGCGGGCAGCAGTGTTGGCGCCGCCACCAGATGCTGTTCCCTTAGCCGCAAAATCCTTCGCGAACGCCCTCCGTCTAGGTAGAAACATCATTCCGGTGCCTATCGTGCGCCCGCCGGGCCCATCAGTGGCCATCTACCCCGCCGAAGACCAGAAGGACTCGTTGAAGACCTCGGACGACACGAGGGAGGCGCTGCGCGTGGCGGTGAACCCAGCAGCATTAGGCATACAAGTGGCGGGCCTCCGAAAGGTCGGGAATGCGGGGATCGTCGTGCAGACGACCTCTGCGACGGCAGCGAATGCCCTGCGAAAGGCGGTCCCGGCCACCCTGCGTACGGCGGAGCCAACTTCGAGGCAGCCTCTCATCGCCCTGACAGGTATAGATAAGGAGGCCACTACGGCCGTGGTCATTAAAGAGTTGGTCGAGCAGAACCTGCAGGAGGATCCTTCGTGGACGACGGAGAGAGTGACCAGCGAGTTGCGGCCACTGTTCAAAAGGAATCGCCACAATGGCAGGACCAAGTGGGTCTGCCAAGCGTCCCCTGAGCTGCGCCGGGCTCTAATTACCCGGGAGCGGGTGTACATCGGGTGGGACGTGGTCGAGGTCACGGATCACGTAGATGTGACCTGCTGCAGCAGGTGCCAATTATACGGGCACCCAGAGAAATACTGCAGAGCCAAAGCCATGGTATGTGGCAAGTGCGGGGAGGAGGGTCACAAGAGCCAGGAGTGCCAAGCGGAGACGTCAGTGTGTGCCACGTGCAAGAGGTTCCGCACCAAGGACTCCAGCACGCACCGTACTGCGTCGAGGGACTGTCCTGCCCGAGTGCACGCCGAGAGGAGGTCAGTCAACAGCACCCACTATGGCTAGCCTCACCATAGCGCAGCTGAACCTGCAGGGCTCGGCCACAGCTACGTCGGAGCTCCCCGCGATCGCAGCGGACTTGGGCCTGGATGTGGTCTTGGTGCAGGAGCCCTACGCGGCGCAGCAGTCATCGGTGGCGCACATGGGGCAGCTGCTCCTGCCCGGGGGGTCACCCCCCAAGGCAGGAATCTACCTGCCGCACCTCGACGTGATAGGCGCGGTGCTACATCACCTGTCGACGAGCCACTGCATGGTGTGCCACATAGCCTGGAGGGGTACACCCGTATACATAGTCAGCGCATACTTTCAATACTCTGAGGACATTTCGACCCATCTGGAGCACCTTACCAGGGTACTGAACAAACTACGGGGGCATCGCGTGCTCGTGGGGGCGGATACCAACGCCCATTCACCCTTGTGGCATTGTATGCCGCGCCACTATGTGGGAAGAGGCCGCGAAGTGGCACGTCGTCGGGAAGAAATGGAGGGCTTTCTGTTGGCCCAAGACCTGGTGGTGCACAACCTTGCAGACCTGCCACCAACCTTCGCCACTGCTAATGGAGAGTCCAATATCGACGTAACCTTCTCCACTAGAGGTGTCAGACTTGCGGACTGGACGGTGCACGAGCACGCGAGCTGCAGCGACCACCGACTCATCACCTTCAGGCTATGTGGGGCACGGGACCGGAACGCCGCTGCGATCGAGGAGCCGTCGGTAGCGCCAGTAAGGTTCCGGGAGCGCGGTGTGGACTGGGGCCGATTCCAGGCGATGATCCACGAGCGTGTGGGCAGGATCAACTGGAGGAAGGATGCGTCGACAATTTGCAAGGAGTTCACGCGAATCATCGCGTGGACGGCGGGTGAGTGCTTAGGTACATGTGGTGATGGTAAGAAAGCGAAAGGGTATGAATGGTGGTCTCCCTCGTTGGAGGCCATGCGTAAAAGGCACAACCAGAAGAGGAAAGTCTGGCAGCTGGCGAGGAAGGGAGGCGGGGCTCTGGAAGAGTGTGCGAGACAGGCGTTTCATGAGTGTCGCAGTGGCTACAGGTTATTGATGGAGAAGGCGCAGCTCGACTTCTTTCGCAAACCGTTGGTGCCCTTTGCCCCGACGATGACCAGACGGTAGACTCTGGATATCACCGCCAAGTGCGAGTGATGGCTGCCTGCATGCCGGCTGGTCGGGATGCGCCTCCTCCCTCAAGTCAGGATCTGGGGAAAATAGTCAAGGATCTCCCTAACACGGCACCGGGGATCGACGGGATTACGGCGCGTATGGTCGGGCATGTGTGGCAAGTCGCAAGTGCCGAGCTGACACACATGTTCGGCTTGTGCGTCATGGAGGGTATCTTCCCTGATGCGTGGAAGGACGGCAGGCTCATTGTTCTGCCGAATGGCAATGACAGGTCGCTTACCGATCCCAAAGCGTATCGGCCCATTACCCTACTTCCTGTCCTGGGTAAGATCTTGGAGCGCGTTATTTTACTGTGTGCGCCGTCATTGACGCAGGGTGTCTCGTCGAGCCAGCACGGATTCTCTCGGGGTCGGTCTACGCTGACGGCACTAAATGAAATAATACGCACGGCGCACGACAGCCGGTTTAAGTACGTCCAGGCCGTGTTTTTAGACATCTCTGGGGCCTTCGACAACGCATGGTGGCCCATGATCCTGCTCAAGGCGAAGAGCGGGGGGTGCCCGCCAAACATCTATAGGATGTTGGCGGCGTACTTTGCCAACCGGCGAGTCGGGCTCTTCGCCGGGAGCGGGGTTGTGTGGAAAACGTCGACCATGGGTTGCCCGCAAGGTTCTGTAGTGGGACCACCACTGTGGAACCTACTCCTCGATGACTTGCTTCGGTTGCGTTACCCGGACGGAGTCAAGGTAGTCGCGTACGCGGATGATGTAACGATTCTCATCGAGTCTGACTCTCGAGCCGGCATAGAGGCCTCTGCCTCGTGCGCCATGGCATTAATTTCTGGGTGGGGGGCTCGAAATAGACTGGGCTTCTCCCCTTCAAAGTCGTACTCCATGACTCTGAGGGGGGGGGCTGTCCAAGCGCCCTCCCACAATCAGGCTCGGTGGGATCTCAGTCAAGAGCGTACTTTCGACCAAAGTTCTGGGTGTGGTGATCGACGCAAGCCTGTCATTCGCGGAGCACGCCAAGTCCATCGGCGAGCGGGCTGCGGCTGGACTGGGCAAGATGTCGCGCGTCTCCGCTTCATCCTGGGGCATCAGGTACAGGGCCCTTAAGGTCCTGTACAAAGGCATCTTTGTCCCCATTGTGACTTACGCGGCGGGGTGCTGGTGGAGGCGCGCGAACATGCACGTGAATAGGTCGGCGTTGTTGAGGTCCCAGAGGCCGGCGCTCGTCCTTCTGACGAAGGCATACCGGTCTGTCAGCACCGCGGCACTGCCGGTCCTGGCGGGTGTGCTACCGGCCGACCTCGAGGTAGTCCGGGCGGGATCGATTGATGACATCCGTTACCTACCGCGGGACGTGTTCAGGACGGGAAGGACCCTATCGCGGACGACGCCGTAGCCAATTGGCAGCGGCGATGGGCAGCGGAGGACAAGGGTAGGGAACTCTATCGATTCTTCCCGGACGTGGCGGCGAGACTCAGGGCAACCTGGGTTGAGCCGGACTATCAAGTCTCCCAGATTTTGACGGGGCATGGATGTTTTCGAAAGAGACTGCATTGAATGAAGCTGTGCGAGGAAAGCGTGTGCTACTGTGGTGAATAAGATGAATGCTTAGACCACATTCTGTGGCGTTGCCCTATGTATGAGGAGCAGCGGTGTAAGATGATGGATAGGATCACTCGCCTGGAGGAGGGACCGGTGTACTACGGCGATCTCGTGGCCTCGGAGGCCAACTTCCGGCGGCTCAGGGACTTCGCACACGAGTGGCATACGATGAGGAGCGAGCTCGAATGAGTGGAGTCTGCCAGGGTCGGGCAGCGAAGCCGTTCGTGTGCTGTCAGCCCAATAGAGGGGCATGCTAGGAAGCCGCCCCAGAATGGGGGGAAAGGCATAAGAGGGACAGGACGAGATAACTTGTAAAGGAGTCAAGCAGCGACTGCGGTGATAGCGTGTCTATCTAGACGCGCTATGTCCGCAGCCGTCTCCTTGAGATTCGGCCCATATGACTTGAAGTCGGTGGGGTCATGGGAGGTGGCGGGTGTCCCTATCGACTTCGTCGTCGGCTCTCGTAGAGTGCAGACGTGCGGACGGTGATTTTTGGATCTTTTTTCCTATTGGCTGACGCCAATAATCGGTCCCTCTCGTTCCGTCCTGGGCAAGTTGCCATAAGGACCCGCGGCCATCTTGCTTTTAGAGTGAGCGCGAGTGTTCCCCTGGGCGGAGCCTGTCATCGTCTGACAGGTGAGTGACAGTGACAGCGAAAGTGACGTTTTACCCCAGCGACAGTGACACTTGTAAGTAAACTTCAAAGTGACAGCGCCACTTTGAAAAGTGACGTTTAGAATCAGTGACAGTGACACTAGGCGACAGTGAAATTTTGTAACAGTGACAGTGACACTTAGCGATAGTGACGTTCTCAGTGTACTTGTGTTTGTGTATTTTCGATTTCCTGAATCCCGGATTTTCCGGATTTCCCGGTAGCCCTATCGCTGTGAGTACTGTTGCGGACCTTGTGGTAAGTGCAAGACTTGTGTTCGCGTGAGTCGCGGACTTGTGATTTTTCAGCGTCGTTGGCGCTGCGTGTGCGCACTTGCAGGTGCAGGCGACATTACCTGTATATGTGCGACTTGATGTGATCGGCAACGGTCCGATCATAGTGTGCCGGTTCGTGTATTAGACTTAGAAAAATTACGACTTGTGTGTTCGTGTATTACACTTAGCCGAAAACGGACAGTGACTGTTCGTGCATTAATAACTTGAGTGTTCTTGGAGGAGGCTGAGCGCACGGAGATGGAGGAGGCTGAGCGCACGGAGATGGAGGAGGCTGAGCGCACGGAGATGGAGGAGGCTGAGCGCACGGAGATGGAGGAGGCTGAGCGCACGGAGATGGAGGAGGCTGAGCGCACGGAGATGGAGGAGGCTGAGCGCACGGAGATGGAGGAGGCTGAGCGCACGGAGATGGAGCTCCTTGAAGCGGAGATGGAGCGTAAAGCTGAGGAGCTAAAAACCCTGGCGGAGATGCGCCTGGAGGGCGGCATCACCCCACGAGCGGCCCTGATGCGCACCCCTCCACGGACAAGCACCACGACAGATACGGCACTATTGGTGGATCTGGCCACGCCCCCTGCGCCCACTGCCGCTGAGCCCGCAACAGCAGATAGAAGGGAAAAGAGAACGCTGACCTCCCCGGAGGATGTGCAGGAGGCGGTGCGGCGTCGTATCGACGCGAAAAGGGCGCACCGCTCGGAAGTTCCACCAATAGGCGGCCTTTTAACACGGCCACCAAACTCGCCCCCACCCCCCCAAAGAGTGACCCAGAGCACGGCCGAAGGAGCGAGTGGCGCGGGGATGGGTGAAGAAGTCGATCCATTGGCGACGGCTCCAGCAGTCCCTGGCAGGACTGGCGACGGCGTCGACGCGGGGTATCATGGAGGCGGTGCGCTCAAAAACGTCCAGGCTCAACAAGGACGAGGTGGCTACAATCGGCGCATACACGGAAAGAATCGCGGCGGTAGTCACGCACCTCACGCTGCGCCTGGCGGCCGCAGAGAGTAGAGCCCGCACTGCGCTAGTGGCGGCGGCAGCGGCGCCACAACCACAACCACAGCAACCACCACCAGCGGTGTCATACGCCTCGGCGCTGCGCTTACCTCGGCACACAGAGCCGGTGCTCATCAGGAACACGCCGGGCCCGTCACTGGCGTTCTACCCGGCGGACGAGAATGGCGCCATTAAAACGGCCGAGGAAACTAAGGCGGAACTAAAGAAGGCCGTGGACCCAACGAAGCTTTGGGTCCAAGTCTCAAAGGTGCGCAAGGTGGGGAATGCGGGCTTGGTAGTCCAGACCACGTCGGACGCGGCGGCAACTAGACTCCGGGCGGCAATACCAGCAACGCTCAGGGTGGCGGAGCCGAAGATGCGGCGGCCACTGGTGTGCCTGAACAGGCTAGATGGGGACCCGCCCTTTGACGAAATTTTGGAGGCGCTCCATGAGCAGAACTACAGGGAAGACCCAGGATGGCCGCTTGAGCGCATTAAAAAGGAAGCAACCGGCGCCTTCAAGAAAAATAGATCGCGGGGCGCGGCCAAGGCCACGGCGGCCGTGTTCGCGTGCTCGGCGGCACTACGAACGTCGCTGCTGGATAAAGGGCGGGTGTACGTAGGATGGCAGGCTGTCGAGGTGACGGACTATGTGGACGTCACCTGCTGCAATAAGTGCCAGCAGTATGGCCACCCTGAGCGTTTCTGCAGGTCGGCTGAGGCCACGTGCCAGCGCTGCGGCGCTGAAGGCCACCGCGGTGAGGAGTGCACGTCGAGCACGACCAATTGTGCCACGTGCAAGCGACTTGGGAAGAACGGGGCGGCTGGGCACAAAACCGCCTCCAGGGACTGCCCGGCGAGACTGCACGCGGAGCAGAGGAGCGTTGCCATGACAAACTATGTCTAAGTCCGTGACCACCATCGGGCAGCTCAATCTCGCCGGGTCAGCGCTTGCAACGAGGGAGCTCTCTGCGGTGTGCCGCCAACACAAAGTGGACGTCGTGATCCTCCAGGAGCAGTACGCACAGGCCGACACCAATGATATCGTGCAGCATGGGCCATCAGCAAGGGCGGGGATATATGTCCATCGAAGAGGCACGGCCTGTGCAGTGCTTCAACATCACTCCACGGACCACTGCCTTGTGGTCCACCTGGAGGAGTGCGACCTGCACGTGGTCTCGGCCTACTTCCAATACGGGGAACACATTGATCGCCACCTGCACCACCTGGAGGGTATCATGGATGCACTACGCGGAGAGCGTGTTCTAATATGCGCCGACGCCAATACCCACTCGCCGATGTGGCATAGCGCGCCGCGCCACTACACTGGCCGAGGACACGCCGCGGAGTACCGGCGGGTGGGTCTAGAGGCATTCATTGCCACACATGGACTCACCGTTAATAACGTGGAGGGCCAGCCGTTCACCTTCAGTGGCCCAAACGGTGAGTCCAACATCGATATCACGCTAAGCACCAGGAGCGTCGCGCTGAGCAATTGGACGATGGGACGAGGGAAGATGTCGAGGGTCTCGGCGTCTTCCTGGGGCATAAGGTACAGGGCCCTAAAGGTCCTGTTTTCAGGGACCTATGACGGACGACGGCACACACCATCCAACAGTGTCACAGAACACACGGCGGCCGTATTGAACGCCATAACTGCGTAGCGGACGTCGTCAGCTCTGCCATGGTGGACAAAGGGTGGTTTGTGGTGAAGGAGCCGAAAGTCAGGACCGCGTTGGGCCTCAGAAAGCCCGACATTGTGGCCTCTAGGAATGGTGTGGGGGTGATTGTGGATGCGCAGGTGGTCTCGGGTCAGCGGCCCCTTGATGAGCTGCACCGTGAGAAACGTAATAAATACGGAAATCACGCTGAGCTTGTCGAGAGGGTTGCCGACATACTAGGACTGCCTTGTAAAGAGAGCGTCCACTTGACCTCTTGCACTTTGTCTTGGAGGGGTGTATGGAGCCTAGCGTCCTATAGGGAGCTTAAGAGATTTGCCGGGCTCGATGAGGGAGTGCTGGCATCCAGTCTTTGGTACTGCGAGGGTCCCATATGAATTGGACACGCTTCAATCGCATGACTACCCGAATCGATTGAGTCGGGGAGCGAGTGGTCGGATTCCTGTGTCGCGGGCTGCCGCCGGGCCCAGGGTCGAAGCTCCCACCAATGGCTACTACCCGTTTGTTCTGTAACAATTTAAAAGATGACATATTCGGCCTAACCCAACATCCCACCGGCGAAATTTCGACAGTTTGGTGACGGTAGGGGGACGTGGGAGTCCTGTCACAACAATCTATAATGATTACAGTTGTAGTCACTAATAGACGAAGGCAAATGTTCGAGCTAAAATAGCCAAATGTCTCGTCATCTAATTACGCCGCCGTCGTCGTCGTAGTGACGCGCATGAATGGATTAACGAGATTCCCACTGTCCCTATCTACGTACTTCACGCCCGACTACGGTAGTGGACGGACGTGTTGTTGCGCTCCGCAAAAATTTAATAAATTTATTTATTGGGTTTTT
Organism: Apamea sordens; assembly: GCA_945859715.1. Taxonomy (NCBI): domain Eukaryota; kingdom Metazoa; phylum Arthropoda; class Insecta; order Lepidoptera; family Noctuidae; genus Apamea; species Apamea sordens. Next base: position 13,657,606 of record OX244009.1, read on the forward strand.
GTTGAGTGCCGTGCTGGACTTCAGCTTTTACAGTACTTCAGTGCTAGTTAATACACGAACCATTAACGTAGATAGGACTATTGTTTTTTTTTAGGGAGTGAATTGGACACGGTGCTAGGTTAAGTGAATTTTTCTTTGTGTTGTGGTTTTTGTGTTGTGCCAAGGGGACGCCACACTGAAATTCAGGGTTGGGCGATCCATCGCCGCCTCTGTAAGGTACTGTTTTAGTTAATTTAATATTATTAATAGTTGTAGTATTAGTGATTTTATAGGCTAAATAGGTTAGATCCGCGCGGAGCATGTGCCTTTTTGAGGTTAAGGGCACGTGTTGGTGCGGCCTTATAGGTTAGATTTTTAGGTTAGGACGACCGCGTGGTGTTGGCCGTGCACGAGGTTAAGTGCACGTGGTGGTGCGGCTTCATAGGTTAGATTTGTAGGTTAGGACGACCGCGTGGTGTTGGCTGTCGGGTGTGAACTGTCACTGTCACTTTCGGGTGACGTGTGACACTGACATTTGGCGGCGTTATCGTCGGACGTCAGTTGTCAGGTGAACTGTCATCTGTCACTTTCGGGTGATGTCTGTTAGCTGTCGCCTGTCAGTGTCAGTTGGGTGTTGCCAGTAAGGGAAAATTTTGGTAGTAGTGGCAGAAAGTCGTCGAATCCGGGGACTTTATTTTACATTAGTCATTTTAATTTTATTAATAATCTGTCAGGGTGAGCTGTCACTGTCGCCTGTCACTCTCGGTTGGCGTCTGTTGGGGTCATCTGCCAGTGTCGCTTTCGGGTGACATCTGTCGGCTGTCATCTGCCAGTGTCAGTTGAGGTGGTGATTGTCAGTGCAGTAGGGTTGACACTTGTTGGTAAGTTTAGTAGGAGTAGTAGAAATATGTCATTTCTACTACGACTTTATTTAGTAGGTAGCAATATACAGGGTGTTATTGACAGCCCTCCGCAAACTGATAGGGTGGCTTCAGTACATCATATTAAGATGACCGGTACATGTAATTCTTTCAGGAACATTAAGGGAATCCAAAAAACCAGATTTGTTTTATTACCTCACACGCAACGTATCGTTACCGTGGCAAAACGCACGTAGCGGACGGCAGCGCAGCGAGCTTGAGCGAGGCTATATTCAGCTGTTTTATTTACATAAATGGGAGTGTTGCATACAGAGAACGTAATTTTACATTGAAATAAAGGAATATCAGCAGAAAAAACGGCATAATTTTTTTTTTTTTCCTGAGAAAATTTCCAGTGGGATATGATTCAGAATAAGGAGCTAAATCAATCCTGTGTTTTTGTGGAGGGCTGTCAATAACAGCCTGTATTTAGTTAGGATCAGTCACTATCTGATTTCGGCCAAGTGTAATACACGAACAGCCACTCGTGTAATACACGAACAATGTCCCTATATATTGGCCACTGTACTTTTATTATATGTGAGCCAGGAGACAACTCATTGCTATTTAGATTTATTATGCATTTCACCGCTGCCAGCATCAGATTTCCATTAAGTACATAGTCATTAGTTTACACATAAGTAGTAACAATTATTAACTCTACCGTCACTGTATGTACTTGAAACGGTTATGTTTGTTAAATCAAATCCTGACTTGTACCAACGAATATCTGACACCGTTACGAGGAACAGACGTGACAACAGCAAATTACGCTCGCATATTGCAAAAACTGCGCTCATGAAGAAAAGTATCTTCTGTATGGCCCCTACCATATATAATAAAATACCAAAAGAGCACAAAGACTTAGATGCAAATATGTTTAAAAAAAAGATGCGAAATTTATTAACAGAGAAATGTTATTATCATATAAATGACTTTTTGAATGATACTTTTTGATTATTTTAATTTTAATTTTGTTTTGGACTAAATAATATATAATTTCTATGAATTTAATTAACACTATAACTTAATTTTGATTACTAAACGTTTATAAATCTGCCAGTGTTTCTGACTTTGTATGTTATAACTAAATTTGTACGCCATAATTGGCAAAACATGTACGTACATTTTAACAATTTAATACCTTGCATGCCTGACTAGTCGGTGTGTATACGCATGTTTTTGACAAATAAATGATCTTTATCTTTATTAGGTTAAGACAAAGTAATCGAAATAAGCACGTTAACTTATAGACTATACCGCTACGATAGTTAGCGAGTGTGCGAGTGCTCAGTCAGATCAGTGTGTTAGGTTTGGTAGGCTAGTAGAAGTTGGGCGCCACTGTAATGGCTAGGGCTTTGCAAGTACACTTAGTTAAGTTTCATAGGAATAATAGGTTTACAAAATTTACATATTAGTAGACTAGGTTGCGGGTAAGGACACACTATCGTTCTGAGCACTAGCATAAGTAAGTTAGGTACCGTCCTTGGTTCTCCGGGATGCAGGTATTCAGGCCCGGGAACAGGCTTGCCAGTGCGCGGTCAGGGAGCTGGTCAGGCCTCAGTAGGCCGCAGACCGCGGCGCGTCAGCAGGCCGCCGGTAGCGCGCGGATAGGTGTGCGAGCAGTATAGCCACGCATGCAGTGCGCAGTTCAGCTACGCATGCAGTGCGCAGTTCAGCTACGCGTGCAGCGCGCAGTAGGCAAGTGCACAGTATGGCTACGCATGCAGTGCGCAGTTCAGCCACGCATGCAGTGCGCAGTTCAGCTACGCGCGCAGCGCGCAGTAGGTAAGTGCACAGTATGGCTACGCATGCAGTGCGCAGTTCAGCCGTGTGCAGCACGCAGTAGGTGAGCGCACACTATAGCTACGCATGCAGTGCACGGTGAGTGAGCTGCCCTGTCCTCAGCCTGGACGTAGAACAACCGGTAGGTAGAACTGGTAGGTAGACCCCTGGAAGGCGTGATAGGTGCGCATGTTACAATGGTGCGGAAGCAGCAAGCCGCGTGCGATGTGTCCAGCCTCTTTCCCCCTTCCACGACCAAGGAACGGTGTAGGGAGCAGGACGTGGGGAAGCTTAACACATCGCATCGGTTTACAGGCAGATAGTTTGCAAAGACATGCGTGTCACAATGACAGATGCATTGTGAGGTTATGTAGGTGACACGCGAGCATAAAACACAAGATGAACAATGATCATAGCAGCTGGCTTGCTATATAGCTTACTAGCTTCTGCCCGCGGCTTCGCCCGCGTGGATGTCGGAAATTATCCCACGGGAACGTGCTTACAGGATAAAATGCATGTGCTTCCCCAGGATGCCATCTATCTCTATGCGAAATCAGAATTTCAATGGTTTAGGCGTGAAAATGTAACATACAGTTTCAAGTTCAAATCCTCCCCTTAAAAACTGAATTATCCCTTTTTGTCCCGTCAGTGGTAAAGGAGATTGACCGAATGCAGTCTAAAAAAGTTGCACGTATGAAAACCAAATTAATATACAAATTATTTGCTTATTTTTTTACAAGCTTTTCACTTCAGGAATTTTGTTTTCGTATCCGGAATTATGATTTTAAGATAAACAGTAAATTAACGATTGCTAGGTACATTTCCGTATAGTCATGAAGGACGTTTCGTTCTCTTACGAGTACGAGTTACGTAAGTATGAGCCTATACATAAAAACATCACAAAAATGATAATAAACTCATAAATAGCTAAATAATTAGTAATATCATAATCATAACGTAGGCACTGTATATGTATTTCATAGTTCCGTTGTGAAAATATTTATTTTTGTGTTTCGTCTCACGCAGATGCAACTGTCAAGGCAGATGACAGACGTACCGGTAGGGATGATGATTATTCCTAGACAAAATCGATTTTTAAATCTATCCGAATCGCAGGAAAGAATCGATTCAGCAATAAATTGAGTTCTGATAGATTTGTTCCCGCCATTATTCTACATCGACAGCTTTACTAAGATAGATAATCACTTATTCTAAGGCTCGACCGAGATCTCGGTCTCGGCATTCTCGGCTACAAATCCAACCGAGAAATTTGTCTCGGTTCTCGGCTAGTTATAGCCGAGATTCTCGGTCATGGCCGAGATTGTAACTTTGTTCGGATCGGCATTCAAATTTTGCCGCGCGCGGCCACGCGCCGCAGCGCGAAGTCGATTGGTGTAAGTGCGTGAGAGAGCTGAATTGTGATTGGTTGAAGTCTCGGTTGCCGAACTGCGGCCGACCGCCTTCGCTCCGTTCGAGCAGTATTCGAAATAATAATTTGTTGTTTATGTTTACAATAGTAACATGATGAAAGTTTGTTAATGCAGTAAATTAAAAAAAAAAAAATTTAAGGGTTGTGTTGCTAGTGAACAACTATTTAGCAAAGCTGGACAATTGTATGACGAGAGGCGCCACTCTTTGAAAGGAGAAAATGCCGCGAAATTGCTTTTTTATGTTATAATATACTTAATGTTACTTAACTTTGATTATTAATAAATTAAATAGTTAGTGCTGTATTAAAAAGCTAATTTTTTTTCACGCTTTGTCTATTCTCGGTCTCGGCTCTCGGTCTCGGCCGAGATAGTATTATATTCTCGGTCTCGGTCTCGGTCTCGGCCGAGAACGAAAAACCCATCTCGGTCGAGCCTTAACTTATTCGTTTTGGTGTTGCCAGCATAATTAGTCAAATGTAATGAATAATCGAATACAAAATAAATTAAATAATATCCTTGGTTACAAAAAACAGAAAAGAAACTGCGTATCAAAACTTAAAAGTTGCAATCCGCAGGAAAAACATCGGAACTCGTTTTCAAGTTTATAAAATCGATTAAAAAAAATCTATAATTCATTTTTATGATCGATAAAAAAAAACAATTTACTTGACCTATAAAATCGATTCTAGAGTGTGTTCCTCTGTGGCCGGACCACATTTCAGTACTCAGATGCTATAGTTCGAAATAATACTTACCTAAAGTCTACTTTCATCGGAATATATATATATTTTTAGTACCTCAAGAGAAATCTTTTTAATTAGCAATGTATGTGGTCCGGCCGCCAGGCAGTGCTCTCTGGCCGCGCCACCTCAAATTAAATAGAGTATAATGAACTATTAATAAATCAATATCCCGAAAAAAGTACCTAAAGAAAACCTTGCATACGACAAATATGGTCCAATAAACCCCTTTAGATAAGGAGTTATTGGTCGTAGGGTGTGATCCGGCTGGAAGGTATACTCTGCAGCAAGTCAATTTTGCAATATTTAATATTAACTATCCATAAATCAATTATATAATAGTACCTTTTCTCTACTCTTCGTTGATACTTTTTTCTCTCAAGAAACTATTCATTTTGATTAATTAATCTTTAAAGTATGTGGCGCGGCTAGGGAGGATTACTTTCAGCAAATATAACGAAATATGCTTTATTTCTTTATGCCAACGAAAACTGCATAATAAGTACTTTATAAAAAGACCTAGACTTCATCTATAAACTTTTATTTTTATTGCCAACAATGATTTTGAAAAAGGTGCACTTTTTAGTTTTTGTTTACCTATCTACCTAAGAATAGGTAGTTAATTTGACGCAGTAAGTGAAAATTTTGGTTTAAAATAAACAATTTAGGGTGAGTTGCATCAAAAGCTCCGTTATAGTTACATCAATGTGAATTTTTATTTTAACAATAAGCATGACCATAAAATCTAACTATCTGTTGTTGCACCAATTATGTAAAATGTAAAAAGTTAAAGTTAAAAGGGTGACAAGTGATAAGAGGTCTTATTTCCCCAAAATGTTCGTGGGTAATTTTTTTGACAGGAACAACACTTCAAGCTTGTTGTCTTCACACTTTCAAAAATAACCAAGATCAGACTTATTTTTTCGGTAGGATTATTCCTTAAACGCAACGTGTTTTCAAATATGAAAACATATTATATATAAGTCACAGGTAACCAAAACGGTTTTTATCTATACTTATAAAATAAATAAATGGCAGGGGGTGTTACTAGACCGACACCGAACCCAAAAATGTGATAAAAAAAAAAATTGTCTGTCGGTCTGTCTGTTTGTTCAGGCATCACGCAAAAACTACCGGTTCGATTACGATGAAACTTGGTATAATTATTCTTTAATATCCTGGGCACCACACTGGGTACTTTTTATCCCGGAAAAGTATATACAATAAAAAACAAACTTAATTTTGCGGTTCGATCCCTATACCCGATTACCACTGTCTGTACTGTACCAACCGCAAATACTAAGTTTGTCGTAGGTTGGGTCACCCGCAGTGGAGTTCATTTTTATTCCTTTTAGTTTTTAGAGTTATTTAGGTTTATTTTCATATAAGTCGTAGGTATAGATTTTAATTTTAAAGTATAGGTAGCATATTTGATAGTGTACGTAGTGACCGTAGGTTATTTTATAATACTGTTAGGTAGGATTAGTCATTCGTATAGATATTAGTTTTTAGGGATTTTGCTTATTTATTGAGTTTAGATTAGTTATCATCAGAAATAGGTTTATTTAGGTAGGTATTTAATTTTCTGTTAAGTATAGAGTTTTTTTTTTTAATTAGGTAGGTACTTAGGTAAAGATATCATATAGGTACCCTCTTAATCACCATTAATGAGACACAATTGGTTTTCTATTGTTATTAGCCACAAAGGGCCCGCGAGATAGATCCTGTTAGCACGTTCCCGTGGGATAATTTCCGACATCCACGCGGGCGAAGCCGCGGGCAGAAGCTAGTTAAGTAATAAAATAAATAATAGCAATACTATCCATATTCATAATATATATTTTTTTTTGTTAGCCTAAAAGGCCTCCCTCAAATCCTTCCAGGAACTCTTCGTTAAAGTTGGGTAATTTTTTTGACAAGGGCAACATTTCAGGCTTGTCATCGTCGCTTGTCGCTTTCTTTTGTTGGCTCTAGTGATGTTACTCAGTCATAAATGGACTCGATGTCTCGATTATGTAATTCGAAAACTCAATTCAAGTTGGTTGTTGCTTCGTACGTTTGAAACGTACACAAACGTCACTGACCTGAGGGGCAATTTTATTAATTTTAAGAACGTTCACAGTCTGATCTCAGTCTCAATCTGTCAAAAATACGTCTAATTTTCCTACATTTTGACAAGTTTTTGACATTTGTTTGTTCTTCAAAAATAACTTCAAGAAAAGAATCGTATCGTAATATCCAAAATACAATAACCGTTCTGTATTGGTACAGACGCCAGCACATCAAGCTACTACAATCTGTCAGATTTCTTTAATAGATTTTCGACTTTATTACTAAAGCATTAGGTTCAATGTTGATTGGGAAAATCTGACAGTTTCGGGTAGCTTGACCTGCTGGCGTCTGTACATCGGTGTGACATTCGGCTAAGATTGTCTTTGTTCGACTTTGTAAAAAGCGTTATGTCCTACTCAGATTCCACTGACTATCAGGTTGATCTGATAATCAATGACGATTTTAATGACAAAATATTACACTTTATCAACTGTCAGCACTAACCCATAGAACATGTATTTTCTCTTATTAAAACTCTGTGACTGTACATCACAGTATTTTGACGGTTTATTACACGAAATATATCTATTCCTACGTTTATTATCGAAGAATGACAGTTAACTAGTGATTAGATAAATATCACCAACACTGCCAGTTGGTGATATTTATCTAATCGCGACTACATCGAGTGGCACCTCGAGAGAAAATTGTCTTTTATTTACTCGAGTAACGAGGTAAATAAAATCGAGCCGCATCACTATCTGACACTGTCAGGAAGACAAGACGTGTCAAGTGACAATAAAATTCATTTTATTTTTCCGTTTCTTTCGAATTGCATGAAATTGATATTTCTGTTTTCCTGTATGTAATTGAAGGATTGCGTTATTGGAAGATGCATTACAGCATTTACTCCAGAAGGATGTTGTGTTAATTTTATTGTTCAGTAAGATTTCAACGCAATGTGCGAAGACATTGCCCGAGACTGCTGCAGATGTGCCGATTGTTCTATGTCGATTTTCACAACAAACGCATACTGTGCCTGATGACTGCGGGAAAGAAATTATTTTGCAGTGGATTCCAGCACACCAAAAAGAACAATAATAATATTAGTTAGAATACGTTTATATCGATCGATAACATCAATTTCTAACAGCAAGCTGCTCTTGCTGGATAACTGTTTGGTGGGCAGACGTTGGTACTGTTGGCTGTAGTGCACATGTAATGTGGAGCGTGCGGTATTTAAGTTTTTATCGGTGGAGCGACCTGCATCTTCTTTAGATGAAATATTACCTACTTCTAACTCGTCTGGCGCTTACAGTAATAAAAATGCTTTGTTATATATACTATGTGATGTTTGATTTTAGACCATTCTTAACACCCTTTAATCCTACTATTTATCGCTGAGCACTGGCGGCTCCGTTGTAACAGCTGCGACTTACAGCTTGTAGATCGTAGGTTCAAACCCAGAGAGGCACTTAACGTACTTTCGTTGAGGCTCAGAATGTCAACTTCCCAAAATGTCTCCTGGTACCAAAATGTCAACTTCCCATAATGTCCCTTTCCCAAAATGTCTCTTTCCCAAAATGTCTTTTTCCCAAAATGTCCCTTTCCCAAAATGCCGCTTTCCCAAAATGTCCCCCATTCTTAGAATTAAGCGTTATAACCCAACTAAAAAATAAAAAACAATATAATAATCAAATTTTTTATTTTAATTACTTTGTGGTATCAACTCTTTCGTCAATTTTTTATTAGAAAAGGAATTTGAAATGAAATATAGTTACCGTATATATTATAGTCAGTATCTGACTATTGAAATCCTATTGAATTACTGTGTACTTTAACGTATTAGTTCTAATTAAAGTTATTTTTTATTGTTTTTTATAATATGTTGATAATATATAACTATATTTCATTTCAAATTCCTTTTCTAATAAAAAATTGACGAGAGTTGATACCACAAAGTAATTAAAATAAAAAATTTGATTATTATATTGTTTTTTATTTTTTAGTTGGGTTATAACGCTTAATTCTAAGAATGGGGGACATTTTGGGAAAGCGGCATTTTGGGAAAGGGACATTTTGGGAAAAAGACATTTTGGGAAAGAAACATTTTGGGAAGGGGACATTTTGGGAAAGGGACATTTTGGGAAAGGGACATTATGGGAAGTTGACATTTTGGTACCAGGAGACATTTTGGGAAGTTGACATTCTGAGCCTCAACGACTTCTACGTTGCTAAAATTAACATCTCAGTGCAATCATCATATTTGTTCCATAAGCACAATCAGACTTTATTGTTTCCACTGCTGTGACACAGGCAGTGGCTGTGGGAGGGCACTCCCGCTCACCGAGAAGAAGCCCGTGTCACAGCAGTGGGCCGCACTGGGCCCGCGTGGTGGATCACATTGCGGCCCACTAGCTGCAACGTAATCCACCACGCGGGCCCAGTGCGGGTTGGTGGATATCACGGGTCTACCCTTTATAGCAGAACTTTTTATGTCATAATATTGTTTTGCATAACAGCGGATAGTATAAACTTCATTTCGCAGAAAATCGTTTGGCAGACAGTCATTTATCATACATTCTAAATTCATAATTTTGTAAGTCAGAATCATCTTTAGGCATAAATTTCATATCCATAATAATTAAAAAGTAGAACCATCATATCGCAGAAAGTTCACAGTCAGAATCGTCTTTTGGCATACATTTCATACCGATAGTCATTAAAAGGCATATCTCAGAAATTTTAGAGTTAGAATCGTCTTTTGGCATACATTTCATATCCATAATCATTACAGAAAATTCATTCATTCATTCACCATGCATGCAGCATGCAAACAAGCATACACCATGCATGCAGCAATCATGCAGCATGCAAGCAAGCATGCAGCATGCAAGCGAGCATGCAAACATGCAAACAAGCATACACCATGCATGCAGCAAGCATGCAGCATGCAAGCAAGCATGCAAACATGCAAACAAACATACACCATGCATGCAGCAAGCATGTAGCATGCAAGCAAGCATGCAGCATGCAAGCGAACATGCAAGCAAGCATACAACATGCATGCAGCAAGCATGCAGCATACAAGCAAGCATGCAAACCTGCAACATGCAGCAGGCATGGTTTCTGTCATGGCTCCGGCGCTGCGGGGCTCCGGCGGTCCCACGCGAGCTTATCGTCGCAGATGGTTTCAAGGCTCACCACCACAGCTTCGGCTTGCTGGCCGGCTTTGCCGGCCAGCCTCAGCTGCGGCGGCGAGCATTAATACCACCTGCTCCTCAGATCGCGGGCCGCCTCGCCCCTCCGCGCCTACGCGGGCTTAAATTACACTCTAGGGGTAGGGCAGACAAGACTACGTGGAGTCGGTTTTGCAGCGATTCGTTTCTGTCACTAACATTTGTAGCACAACATATTATTGAGTTTTCACGACAATGTTTTAATTTAAGTTAAAAATGCTATTGTATAGAAATGTCAATATGCCTAATAAAAATTATTCCAAACGAAATTATGCCAAATAAAATTCTGCTATCTTAAAACTATGCCTTTGTAAATTCGGACATATAAACATTCGGCCAAACAATAATTATATTAAATCATGTTTATGCCTTAAAAATATTCGTTTAAAGAAGATTATGCCAAGTGTGTTATGCCAAATAAATTTCGGAGCAACCCGGATATCACATGTCTTCGATTTTTATCTCTAGGACACGCCGGTTTCCTCGCAATGTTTTCCTTAACCGTTTTGAGAGAAGTGGTGATGAAACAATTTACACAAAGTAAAGTGCCTCTCTGGGTTTGAACCTACGATCTACAAGCTGTAAGTCGCAGCTGTTACAACGGAGCCGCCAGTGCTCAGCGATAAATAGTAGGATGAAAGGGTGTTAAGAATGGTCTAAAATCAAACATCACATAGTATATATAACAAAGCATTTTTATTACTGTAAGCGCCAGACGAGTTAGAAGTAGGTAATATTTCATCTAAAGAAGATGCAGGTCGCTCCACCGATAAAAACTTAAATACCGCACGCTCCACATTACATGTGCACTACAGCCAACAGTACCAACGTCTGCCCACCAAACAGTTATCCAGCAAGAGCAGCTTGCTGTTAGAAATTGATGTTATCGATCGATATAAACGTATTCTAACTAATATTATTATTGTTCTTTTTGGTGTGCTGGAATCCACTGCAAAATAATTTCTTTCCCGCAGTCATCAGGCACAGTATGCGTTTGTTGTGAAAATCGACATAGAACAATCGGCACATCTGCAGCAGTCTCGGGCAATGTCTTCGCACATTGCGTTGAAATCTTACTGAACAATAAAATTAACACAACATCCTTCTGGAGTAAATGCTCTAATGCTGTAATGCATCTTCCAATAACGCAATCCTTCAATTACATACAGGAAAACAGAAATATCAATTTCATGCAATTCGAAAGAAACGGAAAAATAAAATGAATTTTATTGTCACTTGACACGTCTTGTCTTCCTGACAGTGTCAGATAGTGATGCGGCTCGATTTTATTTACCTCGTTACTCGAGTAAATAAAAGACAATTTTCTCTCGAGGTGCCACTCGATGTAGTCGCGATTAGATAAATATCACCAACTGGCAGTGTTGGTGATATTTATCTAATCACTAGTTAACTGTCATTCTTGGATAATAAACGTAGGAATAGATATATTTCGTGTAATAAACCGTCAAAATACTGTGATGTACAGTCACAGAGTTTTAATAAGAGAAAATACATGTTCTATGGGTTAGTGCTGACAGTTGATAAAGTGTAATATTTTGTTATTAAAATCGTCATTGATTATCAGATCAACCTGATAGTCAGTGGAATCTGAGTAGGACATAACGCTTTTTACAAAGTCGAACAAAGACAATCTTAGCCGAATGTCACACCGATGTACGGACGCCAGCATGTCAACCTACCCGAAACTGTCAGATTTTCCCAATCAACATTGAACCTAATGCTTTAGTAATACAGTCGAAAATCTATTAAAGAAATCTGACAGATTGTAGTAGCTTGATGTGCTGGCGTCTGTACCAATACAGAACGGTTATTGTATTTTGGATATTACGATACGATTCTTTTCTTGAAGTTATTTTTGAAGAACAAACAAATGTCAAAAACTTGTCAAAATGTAGGAAAATTAGACGTATTTTTGACAGATTGAGACTGAGATCAGACTGTGAACGTTCTTAAAATTAAGAGAATTGCCCCTCAGGTCAGTGACGTTTGTGTACGTTTCAAACGTACGAAGCAACAACCAACTTGAATTGAGTTTTCGAATTACATAATCGAGACATCGAGTCCATTTATGACTGAGTAACATCACTAGAGCCAACAAAAGAAAGCGACAAGCGACGATGACAAGCTTGAAATGTTGCCCTTGTCAAAAAAATTACCCAACTTTAACGAAAAGAGTTCCTGGAAGGATTTGAGGGAGGCCTTTTAGGCTAACAAAAAAATATATATATTATGAATATGGATAGTATTGCTATTATTTATTTTATTACTTAACTAGCTTCTGCCCGCGGCTTCGCCCGCGTGGATGTCGGAAATTATCCCACGGGAACGTGCTAACAGGATCTATCTCGCGGGCCCTTTGTGGCTAATAACAATAGAAAACCAAATGTGTCTCATTAATGGTGATTAAGAGGGTACCTATATGATATCTTTACCTAAGTACCTACCTAATTAAAAAAAAAAAACTCTATACTTAACAGAAAATTAAATACCTACCTAAATAAACCTATTTCTGATGATAACTAATCTAAACTCAATAAATAAGCAAAATCCCTAAAAACTAATATCTATACGAATGACTAATCCTACCTAACAGTATTATAAAATAACCTACGGTCACTACGTACACTATCAAATATGCTACCTATACTTTAAAATTAAAATCTATACCTACGACTTATATGAAAATAAACCTAAATAACTCTAAAAACTAAAAGGAATAAAAATGAACTCCACTGCGGGTGACCCAACCTACGACAAACTTATTATTTGAGGTTGACACAGTAATGGGTCTATTAGGGATCGAACCGCAAAATTAAGTTTGTTTTTTATTGTAAAGGGTGTCTCAGTAAGAGTGCACTTTTTAAAATAGGAATATTTTTTTTTTTCATGCATGTGGCAACTCTGAAATTTTACTGCTGTCACCTCTGTTTATTCCGATTATTAAAAATGGAGAGCTTTTCGAAAGAACAACGCGTTATAATTGTGAAAACTCATTACAAAAATGGGGAAAGTTACGCTGAAACCGCTCGCATAATTCGCCAAATTTTCAGGAATATAATAACGGTCTTCTTGTGGCCTCAACTGGACGGCATGAATCTGGACAACATGTGGTTTCAGCAGGACGGCGCAACCTGCCACACCGCGCATGAAACAATCGATTTATTGCAGCAACGATTTCCAGAACACATTGTCTCACGAAATTCTGATGTCAACTGGCCACCAAGATCGTGCGATATAACGCCGTGCGATTTTTTTATCTGGGGTTTTGTGAAATCTCGGGTTTATGCGAATAAACCCGAAACAATTCCTGAGCTCAAATCGGAAATCCAACGCGTCATCGGTGAGATACAGCCACATCTCTGTGCAAAAGTCATGGAAAATTTCATGAAAAGAGTAATGGCCTGTCATCAGAGCCGTGGGGGTCATTTGCCGGATATTTTATTCCATACATAATCGGAACATGTCTTCTTTACAATACAATAAAAATATCACAACTCTGTCATAAAATACTTGTTTTTATTTTAAAATGAAAAAGTGCACTCTTACTGAGACACCCTTTATATACTTTTCCGGGATAAAAAGTACCCAGTGTGGTGCCCAGGATATTAAAGAATAATTATACCAAGTTTCATCGTAATCGAACCGGTAGTTTTTGCGTGATGCCTGAACAAACAGACAGACAGACAGACCGACAGACAAAATTTTTTTTTATCACATTTTTGGGTTCGGTGTCGGTCTAGTACCACCCCCTGCCATTTATTTTTTTGATATTTTCAATGTACAGAATTTTCACTTCTACAGATTTATTATAAGTATAGATATAGATAAAAACCGTTTTGGTTACCTGTGACTTATATATAATATGTTTTCATATTTGAAAACACGTTGCGTTTAAGGAATAATCCTACCGAAAAAATAAGTTTGATCTTGGTTATTTTTGAAAGTGTGATGACAACAAGCTTGAAGTGTTGTTCCTGTCAAAAAAATTACCCACGAACATTTTGGGGAAATAAGACCTCTTATCACTTGTCACCCTTTTAACTTTAACTTTTTACATAATTGGTGCAACAACAGATAGTTAGATTTTATGGTCATGCTTATTGTTAAAATTAAAATTCACTTTGATGTAACTATAACGGAACTTTTGATGCAACTCACCCTAAATTGTTTATTTTAAACCAAAATTTTCACTTACTGCGTCAAATTAACTACCTATTCAATAATACGATGTCACTTGTGCATAGTGAACAATGGCGGACACTTTGAAAATTTAAAAATTTGACTACATATTGATGATTTACCTAAATTTTGATTGTGATATAATACTAAAGTATGTACATTAGTCTACCTAACTACCTATGCACCGCCGCGATGCGCCGCCGCCCGCTGCGTCCCGCACCGCGCCGCGCGCCCGCACAACAGAAGGCCAATTTATTCTCGTAATTTAAAACGTACAAAATCTAGTCGCAGTCTCATCTCGGCGACAAACAAATGTCAAAAACTTGTCAAAATGTAGGAAAATTAGACGTATTTTTGACAGATTGAGACTGAGATCAGACTGTGAACGTTCTTAAAAATAAGAGAATTGCCCCTCAGGTCAGTGACGTTTCGTAGATAAAGCGTGCTCACTTTTTATGCAGTTGATTACCTATGTTATTTATTTTGTTTGAAAATTGCAATTTTTAAATTTGCCATTAACTACTAATCTTCTTGTTTTAAAATGTTTCAATGGACTAGTACTGTGCCCGTTTTAATTTAATGTCGTAAGTCCACATTGTATAAATAAATCATAGTGTGAGATTTGGTATTTTTTTAAGACGTAATTGGTAAGTTTAGTGCTGAAGAAAGTTCTTGCAAGATTAAATGTTTTATTTTTTTGCAGATTAGAAAATCTGCCAGTTGCAGTTACATCAGAAAGTGATATTATAGTTACCCCTGAAAATGACGATGACTATAGAAAATACCCAAATCGTTATAAGTGTGCCTATAATATTTGAAGAGTTCCTTTGATTTCTGCAGGATCCCATCATCAGATCCTGACCTGATGACAATGGAACCACCTGGAAAGGATAGTCTGCGTCAGGATGACTGGACCAAGAGAGATTTTTGAAGTTTGACCAATACCAAGTTTTAGTACTTACCTATTTGGTACCAGACATCAAATAATTGGTACCTCGCTAATGAGGGAAAACTATTACGAGGAAAGTGGCCAGCCATTCTGACTTCAGAATGGAGAATGGTTGGACCAAGTCTGCTTCACCTAGTTGTAGGCGCTTATAACTACAAGATGGGCCAAAAGAAATCACCCTATTGGAAGATGCTCTCATTTTTGCAAAGGGCCGCCAATGTCAAATATGTTTTGACATTTTGTGGACTAGACAGATGCAGAATACAAATGAACAAGCCATGGAGCGATACACTCCCCAAGAACGCGGAATAATCCTGTCTTTTTTTTGCGTAACAATTCTTCTGTGGTGTTGGCGTAGCGCGAATTCCGTCGCCGATTTCCCGGCCGTCCGACACCGACTGCGCAAACACTGCGCTGTTTGGCCACCAACCTTGAAGAGTATGGGACCACACGAAACGTTGCCAAGAGTGACCGGCCCCGGAGCGCCCGTTCTGCCTAGAATATCGCCGTTCTTGCCGAGGTTGTCGAGCTGTCGCCGGAAACATTGACTAGACGCCGTGCCACGCAATTAGCCATCAGCCGGACGTCCCTAAGGCGAATTTTGGTCAAAAGCCTGCACATGTTCCCGTACAAAGCCCAGTCCGTGCATCAGCTGTTGCCTGCCGACCGCCAAACGCGCGTAACCTACGCCCAAGCCATCCTCAATCTCGAGGAAGAAGTGGACGATTTTTCGACCAAAATCGTAATGAGCGATGAAGCTCATTTCCACCACCTTGGCGGGTACGTGAACAAGCAAAACTATCGCTTCTGGGGCACCGAGAATCCACGAGTGATGCACGAGGAGCCATTACACCCGCTCAAAGTGACTGCATGGTGCGCTGTTTACGCTGGAGGAGTCATCGGGCCATTTTTTTTTCGAGAATGCCGCTGACCAAACGACAACAGTGGACGGTGCGCGCTATAGGGCCGTGTTGACCGAGTTTTTTCTGCCGCAATTGGACGAATTAGGACTGAGGGACATGTGGTTCCAACAGGACGGAGCAACGGCACACACTGCGCGAGCCACAACCGATATTCTGAAGGCAGCGTTCCCGGGTCGCCTCATCTCTCGTTTTGGCGATTTGCACTGGCCCGCAAGATCGCCCGATTTAAGCATTCCAAACTTTTTTTTGTAGGGTTTTTTGAAGTCCTGTTTTTACGTGAACAAGCCCGAGACTCTGGAAGCCTTCAAGGACAACATTCGAAACGAGTGCGAGAATCTGTCGCCCGAAGTTCTCGCCGAAGTGATGAAAAATGCCATAAAACGAGCCCGTATCGCAATCGCCCGTATGGAAACGCCGACCTCATCTAGTTTTAAAATATGATTGACGTGTAAAAGTTTTTGTACAAACCTACTTACAAAAAAAAAAAAAAAAAAAAGAAAAAAAAAACAATTGTGACGGCGCCCATTTGGCCGATATCTTCTCGACTTGACCGATAAAATTCTTAAGGTTCAAATAAACATAATCAAAAAACAGAATCGAAGTTTTTCATTTAGAAATAAAAAGAGAGCCAAATAACATCGGATGACTTCTTTTGGCCCAACTTGTATTTCATCTTTTTGTTAAAATATGGTACCTCATTGGTACCCCAACATATGATTTTCTTCTATTTTTTCGATAAGCCAAAAAAAAGTTACAC
Source organism: Apamea sordens (assembly GCA_945859715.1). Classification (NCBI taxonomy): domain Eukaryota; kingdom Metazoa; phylum Arthropoda; class Insecta; order Lepidoptera; family Noctuidae; genus Apamea; species Apamea sordens. The sequence continues at coordinate 13,674,580 of OX244009.1, forward strand.
CTAGAAGAAATTTTGCATGTAATCTGGAGCACGTTGATTTCACCTAGTTGTTGGCGTTATAATTAGTTTATCTTTTCATTAAAATTTAGTACCTCATTGGAACCTCCACATATGTATGTTTTTTCTATTTTTTCGATAAGCCAATGAGGTACAAAATTTTAATGAAAAGATGAACTAATTGTAACGTGCTCCAGATTACATGCAAAATTTCTATGCACACTGTTATTTATATGCCGATATACTGGAAGCCGACCCCAACATAGTTGGGAAAAGGCTAGGCAGATGATGACTGTTATTTATATGCAAAAAAACATGAATGTATCAATCAATGAATAAATATACGTAATATTTATGTGTGTTATGAACTTATGATTTATTTTCGGTAATTTTCTTAGTACAAAAATAAACATTATTATAAGTATATGCAAAACTTCTTGTAGGTGTAACTTTTTAATAGCTTATCAAAAAAAATTAAGAAAAACATATGTTGAGGCACTAAATTTTGACGAAAAGATGAACTAGTTATAACACCTACAACTAGGTGAAATCAACGTGCTCCAGATTACATGCAAAATTTCTTCTAGGTGTAACTTTTTTTTTTGGCTTATCGAAAAAATAGAAGAAAAACATATGTTGAGGTACCAAATTTTAACAAAAAGATGAAAATACAAGTTAGGCCAATAGAAGTCATCCGATGTTTCTTGGAAACCGACTAGGTCCAGCCATTCTGATGTCAGAATGGCTGGCCACTTTTCTCGTTATAGTTTTCCCTCTTTAGCGAGGTACCAATTATTTAATGTCTGGTACCTAATAGGTACTAAAACTTGGTATTGCTCAAACTTCAAAAATCTCTTTTGGTCCAGTCATCCTGACGCAGAAGAAAGAATACACTTAAAAAAAAATTGAAATCGGTCGAGCCGTGTCATCGAGTACCTAATCGGGGAACATGATACATAAACACATGGTGCGACTAACAGATACGGTAAAATACTCGACTTAGTCCTCTCGAACCAGGAAGTCAATGTGACAGAAAGATCACCCAGCTTTGTTAATTACAATGGATCTTGTCGAAACACCTCTCCTTGAGTGTGCGTCACGTATACAATTTTTATATGATAAGGGTGATTACAAAGTCAAATCATTTATTTCAATTAGGCACATAAAAGACACTTTTGAACGTCAAAATTAAAATTAAAATAAAATTGATTCTAGTCGCCCCTTCCAAAAGGTAGTTTTCGTATGGAGAAGAATGGGCAAGAAACTCCACCGTTACTCTTTTAAAATGTTTTACAATATTTTGCATACATTCATTATATAATTATATGTGAAGACGATGCACCTAAACATAAAAATACTATACCACAATAGGTAAAAGAATTAAAATGAATTAATGAAACCATGACATATAAATTGACTATTACGAATCCATTAACCGTGAAATTAGTAATACCGACTGGGAAAGTGAGTTCTCAGTAAGGTCAGCTGACGATTCCGTGAGTTTTTTCAATAACGTTATCTACAGGTTGTTATTGACAGCCCTCCGCAAACTGATAGGGTGGCTTCAGTACATCATATTAAGATGACCGGTACATGTAATTCTTTCAGGAACATTAAGGGAATCCAAAAAACCAGATTTGTTTTATTACCTCACACGCAACGTATCGTTACCATGGCAAAACGCACGTAGCGGACGGCAGCGCAGCGAGCTTGAGCGAGGCTGTTTTCAGCTGTTTTATTTACATAAATGGAGTGTTGCATACAGAGAACGTAATTTTACATTGAAATAAAGGAATATCAGCAGAAAAAACGGCATAAATTTAAATAAATACTTTAAAAAACATAAAACCTACTGCAATAAAGCTGACGAACTAACATTTAAACTTCTTCGTGATAGGGTAAGAATATTAGAAAGTCAATGTTACGCAAATTATATGAAACTTACCGAAGCATCTATTAAAAATAACCCGAAACAATTTTGGACTTTTGTTAAAAAACGTCATAATATAAATGCAATCCCGAGCACGTTCAATTTTAACAACGAAACACTGCGTACCGGGGAATCAATATGTGAGGCATTTTCAACTTATTTTCACTCCACATTTTTAGATCCCAACCTTATTCATGGTGGTAGCTCAAGTTCCTCTTCTTGTTCTTATACTGAATCCTCAAACCTGTCGTCTGATATAAGTCGTATCACGGTGAATACTAAAGACATAGACAACTAGCTTAAAAAATTAGATACATCGAAAGCGCCAGGCCCGGATAATATCTCATGCAAGCTTCTCGTACGCTCCGCTGCCTCTATTGCACTTCCTATTTCAATTCTATTTAAAAAGTCTTTAGATGCATGTGTGGTCCCTAAACTTTGGAAATCAGCGTTTATAACACCTGTACATAAGAAAGGAGCTAAAACAGACATTGCTAAATAGACCGATATCCAAATTGTGTATCATTGCCAAGGTTTTCGAAAGGATTATTTATAACCAGGGGGCCTACTCCGAAGTGCGAATGTTCGGATCGGACCGACACATGGCCGAACCGAATATTATTGAAAAAATGCGAAAAAAGTTCGGATCGGCTCAGTTGGGTCGGGACCCTAGTCAATATTCGAAAGAGTGTAGGAGTGTAGGATCGGAACCGATCGAACCAAATAGTAACTTCGTAGCAGGAAACCGCCGAACATTCGGCCAATACTACTTCGGAGTAGACCCCCAGGTCTATTCTGCTCTAGAACAGTCGTTTAGTCCCTTCCAACACGGCTTTCTTAAAGGTAGATCCACTGTCACAAATCTTATTTTGCTTAATAACTACATCACCGACGCAATGGACCACGGTAAACAAGTCGACGTTGTCTACACAAATTATAGTAAGTGTTTTGACCGAATCGACCACGTCATCCTATTACGGAAGTTAGAGGGCATCGGTATACGCGGGGACTTACTCAGATGGTTTTCCTCTTACATAGAAAACAGGTCACAAGCTGTGGTACTGAATAACTATTTAACTAGCTGGGTTTTAGTCCCCAGCGGAGTCCCCCAAGGTTCGTTGCTCGGTCCGTTATTATTTATCGTCTATGTAAACGACATCGACTCCTGTCTGACCTCATCCAAATTATTGTGCTTTGCCGACGATATGAAAATTTACTTTTTTTTTTTTTGGAACGAAGTTCCTTATCGCGCGTTGTGAAAGGGGGCTAGACGGAAAAAATTCTTACGAAAAGTTGTCACGACATAATCGCTACGAGTGCTACGCCGTAGCCGATGCGTAGATTATCCGCTACGCAGCTACGTCGTCGCAGAGCTACATAATAAATTATCTGCTCAACAACGTAAATTGATTTATAGAAGATTTTTATTGGAACGAAGTTCCTTATCGCGCGTTGTGAAAGGGGGCTAGACGGAAAAAATTCTTACGAAAAGTTGTCACGACACTTTTTGCTATAGTAAGCTATTGTAAGCTGTGCGGCGTCGCATGTTTCTCTGTCTGTCTGTGAACTTCGTTCCATCCGGGTGTCCCTTGACACCTCTCAAGTTTTTTTATTTATTTATTGGTCTACCAACGATTGTTTACACCAGTTATGGGCATAAAAACAAGAAAAAACAGATAAACAATAGTGTACAAAAATTTACACTACCATATCATCGACAGCGGACATGACGGCATTTCAAACTGACTTACAGTGTCTTGAAGTATACTGCCAAAAAAGTAAGCTACATCTCAATCCCAAAAAATGCTCAGTTGTAACGTATTCCCGTGGACGGTCAGTCCTAGTCACAACATATACTCTTGGAGGCCATATATTACCTAGATGTAGTACTATTCGTGATCTGGGGGTTCATCACGATTCCAAACTTATTTTTGATAAGCATGTTGAAACCATCGTCGCTAAAGCCTCAAAATCCCTTGGTTTCATAGTCCAAGTGCTTCTCGCAAGCTAAAACGTTAAAAATACTATACTGCACCTTTGTTAGAAGCCATTTGGAATACGCATCTGAAATATGGAGTCCATGCTATCACAAATATATTGATCCTATTGAGCGCGTACAAAAAAGATTTATAAAGTTTTTATGCTTTCACCAGAGGGTACCGTATCAGTCAGTTAACTATCTCAATCTCTGTAAAAAATATCATATCTTACCATTAAGTAATCGACGTGAGATCTCTGACTGTATATTTTTGTTGAAGACGGTTCGAGGTGACATAAATTGTTCTGATATTTTGTCAACTTTCTACTTCAACGTTCCAAGCAAATCCAAACGGTTCAATCCACCATTACGGGTGCCATTTGCAACTACTAACTACAGACAAAACTCGTACGTTTTGCGTGTAAGTGGGTATTTTAATAAGGTGTGCAAGCAGTTCGACTTTGATCTTTTTAAAACGAGTGTGACCTCGGCAAAAAAGTGTTTAGCTACGAATTTCTTTAAAGATTGAATTCTTCAGAATTTGTTTTCTTTTTACTTTTTAAATTGAATTTTTAACATCTTGGTTTGATGGGAAATAACCCGCCGCAATTATATTATATTAGTTTTTACATATTTTAGGTGATGATCTACTTGGAAATTTTTATTTTATACATATTTTTTTTGGCAATATTTGCAGTGTGTATTTTTTGTTCCACAGTACTTTTACACCAGACAAGCTCTAGACGTGAAGACCTGTAGTTGGCTGTCAGATTATCATACTGTTATTTATCACTATTGTATTTAGCTGTAGGTCTTCCAAAGTCCTTAAATAAATAAAAATAAATAAATCAATTTTAAAAAACCAACGAACTGAGAACCTCCTCCTTTTTTTGGAGTCGGTTAAAAAAGCAAATAAAGAATATAGGTAGGTACCTAATATTATAATAATGAAAATTTTGTTTAACAAAATATTAGGTACCTACCTATATTCTTTATTTAGTTTGAGATTTTATTTTCCTTACATTTATATTGTTTTTAAATTCAGTGTAGTGTCTTAAAATAAATAAAAACCGGCCAAGTGCGAGTCGGACTCGCCCATGAAGGGTTCCGTTACGTTACGATTTATGACGTATAAAAAAAAACTACTCACTAGATCTCGTTCAAACCAATTTTCGGTGGAAGTTTATATGGTAATGTACATCATATATTTTTTTTAGTTTTATCATTCTCTTATTTTAGAAGTTACAGGGGGGGGGGGGGGGCACACATTTTACCACTTTGGAAGTGTCTCTCGCGCAAACTATTCAGTTTAGAAAAAAATGATATTAGAAACCTCAATATCATTTTTGAAGACCTATCAATAGATACCCCACACGTATGGGTTTGATGAAAAAAAAAATTTTGAGTTTCAGTTCTAAGTATGGGGACCCCCAAAATTTATTGTTTTTTTCTATTTTTGTGTGAAAATCTTAATGCGGTTCACAGAATACATCTACTTACCAAGTTTCAACAGTATAGCTCTTATAGTTTCGGAAAAAAGCGGCTGTGACATACGGACGGACGGACGGACGGACAGACAGACAGACAGACATGACGAATCCATAAGGGTTCCGTTGCCATTTGGCTACGGAACCCTAAAAAAGATAATATATATTCGTTTTTTAAATCGCCTTGTCTTATTTGTTTCTAGCTCTTCACACAGAACAATAAATAGGTAGTTCCCTGTATCACCGCCTTTTTTGAATGGCGCTAGGTTATCGGAGAAATTGTGGGCGTGGCTAAAAATACCGAAACATCGGAGCTCAATAGCGGTTGTCAGCGTCTTAATAACCTACTTTACATGGACCTAGAATATCATAAATACGCACACTTTTTTGACTCAAATAATGACCTAGATTTTAAATTTGATATGTTTTCAGATAGATCAGGGAAACTTAATAAATCTGGAATAAGTTTCATATTTAAAAATATTATGGAGAGGATCAAAATTGACTTAAGGTTATTTCCTTACGTAAATACTAACGAAAATAAGCAAAACTCACAGTTTTTTCTTCTATAATAATATACACATTTTACACCAGAACATTGCTGGTCTGCTACCCAAAGCTGACATTCTCACAGTACATTTAGAAGAATTGGAACTAAAGAATATACCCATTGATGTAATATGTATAACTGAACATTTTATGACACCAGAACAAGAGGCTACAATTAATTTACCCAAACGCTTGGCAGCAAGTTTTTCAAGAGACGTAAATAGGGGAGGTGCCTGTATATTAACCAGATTAGGACACCCATACGCTGTACTTAATAATACATTTTCAAGTAAAGGTATCATAGAATATGGTGCAATAGAACTAACTGAACATAAGTTGATAATAGTTTGTGTGTAGAGAGAGAGTACCCAACTCATGTATGTCTACATTTTTTAATAATTTAGAAAAGTTGCTGCACCAAATATGTGATAACACTAGTAAGAAAGTTGTTGTTTGCGGGGATTTCAATATCAATACATTAAAACCGGCCAAGTGCGAGTCGGACTCGCCCATGAAGGGTTCCGTTACGTTACGATTTATGACGTATTAAAAAAAAACTACTCACTAGATCTCGTTCAAACCAATTTTCGGTGGAAGTTTATATGGTAATGTACATCATATATTTTTTTTAGTTTTATCATTCTCTTATTTTAGAAGTTACAGGGGGGGGGGGGGGGACACATTTTACCACTTTGGAAGTGTCTCTCGCGCAAACTATTCAGTTTAGAAAAAAATGATATTAGAAACCTCAATATGTTTTTTGAAGACCTATCCATAGATACCCCACACGTATGGGTTTGATGAAAAAAAAAATTGTGAGTTTCAGTTCTAAGTATGGGGACCCCCAAAATTTATTGTTTTTTTTCTATTTTTGTGTGAAAATCTTAATGCGGTTCACAGAATACATCTACTTACCAAGTTTCAACAGTATAGCTCTTATAGTTTCGGAAAAAAGCGGCTGTGACATACGGACGGACAGACAGACAGACAGACATGACGAATCCATAAGGGTTCCGTTGCCATTTGGCTACGGAACCCTAAAAAGAAACCGACAAACTTTAGATTTTGAACAAATTCTAGAAAGTCATAACTTAAAACTAGAAATTAAGGTTCCCACTAGACTCATCAGTAGCACTTGCATCGACAACTTTGCTCACAATATTCATAAATGCAAAAGCCAAATAATTGAATTAGGATTATCAGATCATACTGCCCAATTATTGCATTTTCCAGTCAAAAATTCCTGTGTATTAAAATCTTGGCGTATTAAAGTACGCGATTATAGTGAGGAAAATTTGACAAAATTTAAAACTTGTATGAATAACTTGACATTCTCTGACATTTACTTGACAAATGATTCAAACGAAGCCTACAATCGTTTCTTGGAGCTTTTCCTGCGTTTCTATAACTTGTGTTTTCCTTACAAATTAATAACAAAATCGTTATACAAAAAAAACTAAATGGGTTTCAAAAGGTATCAAAATTTGTAGCAAAATGAAAAGAAAATTACTATGGCAATATAGAACACACCGGACGGAAAAAACAAACATAAATTCAAGCAATACGCTACGAAATTTAAAAAAATAATTTGTGTTACGCAGAAGGCACAAAATAACCATCGCATCAACACAGCTTAAAATAAATCGAAAGCCACTTGGTCACTTATAAATAACTCTAAATGTAAATTTCCCAGGGAACCAATTAGTGAAATATTAAAAGATAATGTAAGCATTACAGATCCAACGTCGATTGCGAATAATTTTAATGACTATTTTATTGACCAAGCTGCAAAATCGATGCGTACAAACAATTATAATAATAAAGCACCTTCGAATCAAAACATGTACACTAACCTAAACCAGCCCAGGAATCGCAGGGTGTTGGTGATCCATGGCGAGTAATGTTAAAACTTCAGAACCGTAATATGGCTCAGTTGATTGAATCGCTTAAGACGCACTCTGCTCCGTCTACTGTAATTCGCTTTCCTAATTTTGACCCAGACCTACCCGATTCCAATGCTCAATCTTAGAGTACAACCGTCGATATTTGCCTATCAGAAAAGCTTCTTCAAGGTGGCTCTTTCATTATTGCCATTACTGAAGCCTTAAAGGGCAGTGTTAACGCATGGCAAACGCACCGCGCGCGGCTTGTATGTGTGCGCCAAAGTATCTATGCGTCGCCGCACGCACACATAAACAAATCTCGGCCCGTTTCGCAGCGCGCCAGTCGGGGCTAACATCGTACGAGGTTCGCGCGTCACGGCTTTTCGGCACCGCTAAATGAATGAAAAATGTAATTTTGTAATAGATGTGTGATTCAATAGATATGTTTGTATTAATTAAAAATAAATATGGTCCTTTATGTGTAAAAATACTACATTGTGCCTATCAAAAAAAAAAAAAATACAAAAAACTGACTAGTATTATACTAAGCAAATACAAGCTCTTAGTCTATAAATATTTGTTAGCGGTTTGGGCGACAACCGAATCCGACGAAGCGCGGACAGGCGCGCCCACACCGGCCGCCCGGTTTATTTTATCCCTTTTTTTAGGGTTCCGTAGCCAAATGGCAACGGAACCCTTATGGATTCGTCATGTCTGTCTGTCTGTCTGTCCGTCCGTATGTCACAGCCGCTTTTTTCCGAAACTATAAGAGCTATACTGTTGAAACTTGGTAAGTAGATGTATTCTGTGAACCGCATTAAGATTTTCACACAAAAATAGAAAAAAAACAATAAATTTTGGGGGTCCCCATACTTAGAACTGAAACTCAAAATTTTTTTTTTCATCAAACCCATACATGTGGGGTATCTATGGATAGGTCTTCAAAAATGATATTGAGGTTTCTAATATCATTTTTTTCTAAACTGAATAGTTTGCGCGAGAGACACTTCCAAAGTGGTAAAATGTGTGTCCCCCCCCTGTAACTTCTAAAATAAGAGAATGATAAAACTAAAAAAAATATATGATGTACATTACCATATAAACTTCCACCGAAAATTGGTTTGAACGAGATCTAGTGAGTAGTTTTTTTTAATACGTCATAAATCGTAACGTAACGGAACCCTTCATGGGCGAGTCCGACTCGCACTTGGCCGGTTTTTATAAATAATACTGCTATGAATCTTGAATAAATTTCTGTGTTTGTTAGGAAAACCATTGGGGAACTTTATTGACTAATGATCAATGAATTAGTTATACAGAGATATGTGTTATCTTTGGCAAGGGCCAGGCTTTAAACTAATGAATTGGTGACAGTACTATCAGTAACCTACCGTTTACTCGTGCTCATCACCGCCCCGCGCCGCCCGTCTGCTGGCCCGTCGCTCTCTTTCATCGTGAAAGGTTTCATCATCGTTTAGGTACCCAGACAATACAAATAAAAAATACAACTTCCCGACCCTTGCCAATTTATTGGCACTGAATTAAAATTTAACTAAAAGTGACAACCCTGAGACAGTAGGCAATTATATCGCGGATTGTGCTGGAGATAGCCTACTTCCTCTCTTTATACTATGCCTATGCGAGTTGTCTATTCGACTTCAAGTTACTTGTCAAATCCCATGGTGTGATTTTGGCTGGGAGAATGATCTCTACTATAATTGAGCTATGTATTGTCTGTAACAGTATGATCATTTTTGAATTATTGCGATGCAACTGCTATTGATTGATTTTACTTGACTAATTCAGGATTTTTCTTTTCAACATACGTTTTGTTAACGCTTTTGTTTGTCAGAAAGGCCGATCGATATTCACTAAGTGATTCAGGATCACACGAGGCCGTGTAGAACGTCAGTTCTGGCCGTGTCGGAGATGGTTGTAAAATTAAAATTGTGGGTAGTAAACAGAATTTGTTATGATTTGTGTTTATTATTAATTTCAGTGATTTTTACTATCAATTATTGCCTAATAAATCGAAACATAATTTATTGAGTACTCGGTGTACGCCCTAATTGATTTTTGGCAACTTATTTCGATAAATTGTACCCGTTGGTTTTTATTCAAAACAACGGATGACATGTTACTTTGTTTTTAAAATGATTTATTTTGTGAAATCACCATTGTTTGTTTATGACAATTGTTCTTGTATTATTTGATTACTTTATAATGCAAGTCTTATTAGATTTAGCGTATTTTAGTTTTTTGTATCAAGTAAACACTTGACGTGCGTCATTGGACAGAGTTGTCGATCATCCTATAAAAGAGCGTGCACTCGTTTTGCTCGTCAGTCGGTCTTCGGATTCGACTCAATACAGAGCACCTGCTCCCGACAAAACTGTCGGTTTACCTGGTACCGCGCTGCTGTATATTTACATAGCTGTTAGCTAAAATGGAAACAAAATATTTTATTTTTTTCTAATCTTTGAGCACCCGTAGCTCGAAAAGCCGCAGGGATACAATAACATTTCTTTGTCATTTCTGTTTGAGAATGACGTGTTCTTGAATACCTACTAAGTTTTATTTTGACCCACGCACGCATTACATACCCTCCCATACAAAAAGAACACAAAATATTTTTTTTCTCGGAAAGTTTTTTTAAAAACGCTACTAAAAAAAGTTGTTTGTAATCAAAAGAGGAATACGTAAAAAAAATCAAATCAAAATATACACATCGATTCCTATGTCCATAGTTTTGTTAAAGTGGACCAGTGTGCGCCGCCGCCGGCGCCGGCGCACGACGCTGCGGCGTTGCCGCTTTTACAGGTCAGTAAACTAATATTATAAAGGATGATTTATTTTTTACCAATTATAACGCCATTTATTTTGTTTGAAAAATGCATTTTCTTAATTTTAGTAAAATTATTTATTTTATTATTTTAACAGAGTGATAACAACTTGTAATACCTGCTGTACAATTTAATGTGATAACCTAATCGCCACCCTGTATAGAGATTCTTTATGTCATTGGTTTGTTAGTCTGTAAGCCTTCTTTAAAATATAAAAACTTGAGAGGTGTCAAGGGATCGGATGGAACGAAGTATAACTGGCTTGCTTTCTATAAGAGAGAGAGAGAGAAACATGCGCACGCCACACGGCTTACAACTATAGCAAAAAGTGTTGTTCCAACTTTTGGTCTTAATTTTTTCGCCAGCCTAGCCCCTTTTCGCAACGCGCGATAAGGAACTTCGTACCAATAAATAAATAATTTTCGAAATCCACGCGGGCGAAGCCGCAGGCAAAAGTTAGTAGATAGATAATTTGGTTTTAGGCTTGCTTAAGGAGTCACCAGCCGCTCCTGCGTAGGCTTATTTTAAGTGTTGCAATCCGCTCCGTAGGATATAATAGATAGAAGATATATATTATATATTGGATTGCTTAGGTTACCAATGGTTTAGGGCCAATTGATAAAGCATAACCAGTGATCAATGTGGTAGAACATTATGATCATTACAACTATGGCTGTAGGGGCCAGTAGTTATAGAAGGTTGGTGATGAATGGGGTAGGTCCATCATCAGTTTTACAACTATGGCTGTAGGGGCCAATAGTCAGGGTAGGAGTAAAATCTATCTATATATATAAAATTCAAAGTCCTGACTGACTGACTGATAGATCAACGCACAGCCTAAACCGCTGGTCCTAGAGACATGAAATTTGGAGGGTGGGTTCTTCGTGAAGAGTAGGCATCCACTAAGAAAGGATTTTTCAAAATTCCACCCCTAAGAGGGTGAAAAGAGGGGAATTCGTTTGTATGAAAAATCTTATTCCTTGAGTTAATAAACTTGAAACTTGGCACGAATACTTACCAAAATAAATTATGAAGATTGTCAGTTTTTTTTCTTCTAAACTACCCCCTAATAAGGGATTGGGGGGTTTCAAAGTTTGTATGGAAGAATTTTAGCGCGCAGTCCGATTTACTCGAAACTCGGTAGTTATACCTAATATTGAAAGTAAAGAATAATGTGTATCAGGGTTTTTTGAAAATCTACCCCTGACGGGCTGAAATGGGGTAGTCAATTTTTCAGGGGAGGATTTTACTGCATGGCTTGATTAACTCGAAAATTAGTATAAATAATCTTTCGAGTCAAGTTATGAATACATCCCAAACGATTTTTTTTAAATTCCACCCCTGTGGGGGTGAAAAGCGGGGATTCCGTTTATATGAAAAATATTTTTCATTCGGTTAATAAACTTGAAACTTTTCAAGAATACTCGCCTAAGTAAGTAATAAAGTTTTTCAAAACTACCCCTCAAAGGGGGATATAGGGGTGTTCAAGTTTGTTTGGAATAATTTGAATGCGCGGTCCGATTAACTCGAAACTCAGTGTTTATACTTAAGACCAAAAATAAAGAGTAACATGTATCAGGGTTTTCCGAAAATCTACCCCTAACGGGTTGAAAAGGGGTAGTTAATTTTACAAGGGAGGATTATAATCTCTAAACTCAGTTTTGATACTTTTGACAGAAAATAATTAATAATAAGTATGTAAAGTTGTCGAAAATTTACTACTGACGGGACAAAAAGGGATAATTCCGTTTTTAAAGGGAGGATCTGAACTTGAAATTGTATGTTACATTTTCACGCCTAAACCACACTGAACTTCTGATTTGGCATAGAGATAGATGGCATCCTGGGGAAGCACATACATTTTATCCTGTTAGCACGTTCCCGTGGGATAATTTCCGACATCCACGCGGGCGAAGCCGCGGGCAGAAGCTAGTAATATAATAATATCCCCTGGACATTTCACACAGCGCCATCTAGTCCCAAGCTAAGCAACCTAATGCTTGTGTTATGGTAACAAGATGGCTGATAAACTACTTATATACATTTTTTTATTTTTTTGTTGTAAATACATACATATTATAGATAGAAAAACACCCAGACTCGGAAGAAATACATGTAGGTCATACAAATATTTGTTCCGTGCGGGAATCGAACCCGCGACACGCAGCGCAGCAGTCAATCGCTTAACCACTGCGCCAACCGCCAAAAGATAGATGGGTAGGGCCATCATCCTTTAAAACCATTTGCACCAAATAGTTGCAGATTAGTTAAGTATGATAATTGTTGGTTGTATGTAGACACAGTAGGTAGTTATAGTGGGTGAGCGTAGTTAGTTTAGGTACTTCGCAGGGAAGGTTGTGTATTTACTTACGGCTGATCTTTTTTTTATTTTATTTACTAGGGTAGTTAGTAGTTATTTTATTGACAATTGTATACTGTATGGATAGGTTTTCAAGTAGATGACTTTATTTATTCTTTTTATGTTTTCATAACAATTTATTTATTGATAGTGATTAAGATTTTTTTATAAGAAAATAGTAGTTTAATAGGCTATTATTCATTTATATTATTCAGCAATCTTTAAAATTCCGACTGAATAGCCTAAGTAAAAAGTCACATTTTCGAGGTTTGGCTCTCGCCTATTTTCTCCACCAATATTGAACCAATTTAAAAGATATTTCATAAACTGGATAAGAAGGATATACTGTGTCGCCTTTTTTCCTTTTTTCATTTTAGTTGTGAATTTGTACCCTAGGCCTCTGTTAACAGCGGTCTAAATAGGCAATTTTGAGGGTTCTAGTGCTTATAAAGTATTATCAAAAAGGAAAACATAGGGACAAGTAACTAACATTTATTATTCTGTAAAAAATCATAGCCATATGGTCATTAACCAGAAAGAAAACAGGCGAGAGTCTCTATAGAAAAAACACCACCCACATTTCCTCTTAATGTTATTACTCAATAGAATAACTTAAGAGTGGTATATCATATCACAGGCCGATCAGGCATATATAGTGCATTGTTTAGTTGTCAATTTAGTATGTAGTAGTTTTTATGTGTGATAGTTATTTTGATTAGTCTATACTCCATTTACAATAGCATTAGAAAGAAGTTAAAAAAGGTTATTTTTAATGCACACTTTGTAACAAAAGTACAATAAACATTGTTACATTTTGACGGCACGGTTGGCGCAGTGGTTAAGCGATTGGCTGCTGCGCTGCGTGTCGCGGGTTCGATTCCCGCACGGAACAAATATTTGTATGACCTACATGTATTTGTTCCGAGTCTGGGTGTTTTTCTATCTATAAAATGTATGTATTTACAAAAAAAAAATGTATATAAGTAGTTTATCAGCCATCTTGTTACCATAACACAAGCATTAGGTTGCTTAGCTTGGGACTAGATGGCGCTGTGTGAAATGTCCAGGGATATTTATTTATTTATTTATAGACGCCGAATTTATTATGATCTATTTTTACAGCAGCTGTTACACTTAATTGTAACCATTTTAACAATTTTTCTTATGAAATTATGTGGCTTTCATTTATTTTTATTATTTAACTCCAATTTAAAATTACAGTGTCAATGCTAAAAACCTAAAAGAAGCAGGGGTGAACAATACCTGGAACATTATTCGTTTCACTATAATTCTACCGAATTTACAAATTAACGTTGGTGAAACTTCTTCATCTTCATCATCTGATGATAGTGACTAAATTAGATGATGAAGACGAAGAAATGTCACCAACGTATTGTGTTGTAAGTTGTTATTTAAAATAAAATATTTTAAAAACATGATTATTATTTCCATTAATCTTAATTTTTAAATCATCATTGTGATTGGTTGTTTCATTCATTCATTTTGTTGTAAGTTTGTAATGTGTGATGAAGACGTTACTATAAATAAAGCATAATTTTAAAATATTATTTTTATTTTGTTTATAGTATACGTCCATATTTGTTAAAGAATTTTAATTAAGGTGGATGCGCTGCAGTAGCCCGCGAAATCAGACCAATTCTAATTTAAAGGGATGTATTGATGATTTTTAAGGTTAAAATTGTATTATTACCTACATATTTCTTATTGTTGCGAATCATATTATTTTTATTAAGGTACAACCTTGTACAACCTGCAAATTGCAAAAAACGCAAAAATTTAAAATTTAAGCATCTCCCTTAAAATTGTTTTATAACTTTGAAGTAAAATGTTTTGCGTTCCTGCTTCTATGAGCCTCTTTTCTAATGCGTAAATAAATGGAGTATAGATAGATAGTCAGTTTAGTTTATTGCATATAATTAATTAATAACTTATAGTATTATTTTTAACCGACTTCAAAAAAGGAGGAGGTTCTCAATTCGACGGAATGTTTTTTTTTTTTTTTTTTTCTGTGTTTGTTACGCGATTACTCCGCCAATTGTGGACCGATTTTCAAAATTCTTTTTTTGTTCGAAATCTCCTTTCGAACAAAAAAAGAATTTTGATAATCGGTCTACGGTAATCGGTACTTCTGAAGTGGTCCCATAGAAATTTCGACAAGATCTGATGATGAGTTTCGGAGACAGACAACGGAAGTCTTCAATAAATGCCAGCAAACCAACGGCTATTGCTGCTATCGCTTATGTATGTATTGTTTACGCAATCACACAACATAACGTCACGCCTGTACGCTCTAAAGGGGTAAGCAGATGTGTTCAGTATACCACGGTACACCCTCATTTCTGTCAAAGTTGTTATTGGGGTACCTCTAATCTTGTAGGTAAGTTTATACGAATTTGTGTGGGGTAGGTACAACTAAAAAGTGAAAAATAAAAACATTTTTGAAAAAAAAAACAACCGACTTCCAAAAACGACACTACAAAGTGAAAAATAAGTTTAATTTCGGAAGTCGGTGGCAAACAACTATTAGTTTATTGAATTTATGAATTATAGTATTACTTTTATGCACCGTGACTTTTTAGTCGTCTGACAACGGCAGCCCACTTCATGTATCCAATGACTACTACACATTCATAACAAAAAAAATGGCATTTAAGAGAAAAAAAAAAAGAAAAAAATATTCATTATTATGATGCATAACGTAGTTGAAACATTCTGTTGCGAGCGAAGATCTATCTACTCGACTCGTGCGATGGTTAGGTATGTTCTACTGTTTGATACGTAAACATTATTAACAGGATGTTTCATAATTCTAATGTATTAATTATTTTTCCTTGTACCTATTATCTTAATTAATGGTAAAAAAAAACACGCCTAGAGGTATTTTATGTCGGATACATTGAGTGGACCACCTTTGTCAGACGACTTAAAAATCACGGTGTATAGTAGTAGTTGATTTATCTAATTGTAGTTAGATTACAATACTAGTTATCAATTCAGTTTAAGTATTAGATAGGTTTATTAATAGTAATGGCTGTCTTTTAGTCTTTTATATTGGCCACTGTAGTTTTATTATATGAGAGCCAGGAGATAACTCATTGCTATTTAGATTTATTATGCATTTCACCACTGCCAGCATCAGGTTTCCATTAAGTACATAGTCATTAGTTTACACATAAGTAGTAACATTAGGTTAAGACAAAGTAATCGAAATAAGCACGTAAACTTATAAACTATACCGCTACGATGGTTAGCGAGTGTGTTAGTGCTCAGTCAGATCAGTGTGTTAGGTTTGATAGGCTAGTAGAAGTTGGGCGCCATTGTAATGGCTAGGGCTTTGCAGGTAGGCTGCGCAGGCCGTTAACTGATAGGGTAGGTAGAGAAACACTTAGTTAAGGTTCATAGGAATAATAGGTTTACAAAATTTACATATTAGTAGAATAGGTTGCGGGTAAGGACACACTATTGTTCTGAGCACTAGCACATGTAAGTTAGGTACCGTTCTTGGTTCTCCGGGATGCAGGTATTCAGGCCCGAGAACAGGCTTGTCAGTGCGCGTTCAGGGAGCTGGCCAGGCCTCAGTAGGCCGCAGACCGCGGCGCGTCAGCAGGCCGCCGGTAGCGCGCGGATAGGTGTGCGAGCAGTATAGCCACGCATGCAGTGCGCAGTTTAGTCACGTGTGCAGCACGCAGTAGGTGAGCGCACACTATAGCTACGCATGCAGTGCACGGTTAGTGAGCTGCCCTGTCCTCAGCCTGGACGTAGAACAACCGGTAGGTAGAACCCTGGAAGGCGCGATAGAGTGCGCATGTTACAATGGTGCGGAAGCAGCAAGCCGCGTGCGATGTGTCCAGCCTCTTTCCCCCTTCCACGACCACGGAACGGTGTAGGGAGCAGGACGTGGGGAAGCTTAACACATCGCAGCGGTTTACAGGCAGATAGTTTGCAAAGACATGCATGTCACAATGACAGATGCAATGTGAGGTTATGTAGGTGACACGCGAGCTTAAAACACAAGATGAACAATGATCATAGCAGCTGGCTTGCTATATAGCTTATAATACACAGAGAGGCCTTGCACATGCCAGATGCAGCAGCAATACATATATATTTCCGTCTCCCATGTACTGGATAACCCACAGCCTTGTGACCTGTCATTGACAACCACGCAAATAGTTGTACATTGGTAGATAGATATTTAGGTACAACGGCTATCCAGTACAGAGGGTCTGGTACAAATTAATGAGGAACTCACCCTAGATTTGGGGTAACAGTATCTTGAGGATCAGGGAATCACGTGTGTTCCTCTGTGGCCGGACCACATTTTAGTACTCAGATGATATAGTTCGAAATAATACCTACCTAAAGTCTACTTTCATCGGAATATATATATATTTTTAGTACCTCAAGAGATATCTTTTTAATTAACAATTTATGTGGTCCGGCCGCCAGGTAGTGCTCTCTGGCCGCGCCACCTCAAATTAAATAGAGTATAATGAACTATTAATAAATTAATATCCCGAAAAAAACTACCTAAAGAGTACCTTGCATACGACAAATATGGTCCAATAAACCCCTTTAGTTAAGGAGTTATTGGTCGTAGGGTGTGGTCCGGCTGGAAGGTATACTCTGCAGCAAGTCAATTTTGCAATATTTAATATTAACTATCCATAAATCAATTATATAATAGTACCTTTTCTCTACTCTTCGTTGATACTTTTTTCACTCAAGAAACTATTCATTTTGATTAATTAATCTTTAAAGTATGTGGCGCGGCTCGGGAGGATTACTTTCAGCAAATATAACGAAATATGCTTTATTTCTTTATGCCAACGAAAACTGCATAATAAGTACTTTATAAAAAGACCCTGGACTTCATCTATAAACTTTTATTTTTATTACCAACAATTATTTTGAAAAAGGTGCACTTTTTGGTTTTTGTTTACCTATCTAACTAAGAATAGGTAGTTAATTTGACGAAGTAAGTGAAAATTTTGGTTTAAAATAAACAATTAAGTGTACTTAAGAATAACAAATATATTTTCATAATCAAATATTAACAATTGTTAATATACTTAGTTACTGGCACGTAAGTTGGCAAGAGATTTTGTAGTGGGGGAAGTTCGCGCATGTAAAAATGTATGAAATTGTGCGTGAGCAAACTTCCCCCACTACAAAATCTCTTGCTAACTTACGTGCCGGTAACTATACAAGGTATTTTAAATGACGGAAAAGTGTTTTATATAACAAACTTAAGTCAATAGATTGAATTTAAGCATTTAGCCCTTTAAACAAGAAATAACAATGAAAAAAAGAGTGTATACCAAAACCGCGTATTAAAAATATAGTCAATCAGTATTACAAATAAAGGAGTTATTTTCCAAGGCGTTTAAATTTATACTTAGTTCTGCAATTTATAAAACCTATTGTATTAACAATTTTTTATTGTTTATATTTGATTATGAAAATATATTTGTTATTCGTATACTTATTGTTTATTTTAAAACAAAATTTTCACTTACTTCGTCAAATTAACTACCTATTCTTAGGTAGATAGGTAAACAAAAACCAAAAAGTGCACCTTTTTCAAAATCATTGTTTGTAATAAAAATAAAAGTTTATAGATGAAGTCCAGGTCTTTTTATAAAGTACTTATCATGCAGTTTTCGTTGGCATAAAGAAATAAAGCATATTTCGTTATATTTGCTGAAAGTAATCCTCCCTAGCCGCGCCACATACTATAAAGATTAATTAATCAAAATGAATAGTTTCTTGAGAGAAAAAAGTATCAACGAAGAGTAGAGAAAAGGTACTATTATATAATTGATTTATGGATAGTTAATATTAAATATTGCAAAGTTGACTTGCTGCAGAGTATACTTTCTAGCCGGACCACACCCTACGACCAATAACTCCTTAACTAAAGGGGTTTATTGGACCATATTTGTCGTATGCAAGGTACTCTTTAGGTAGTTTTTTTCGGGATATTGATTTATTAATAGTTCATTATACTCTATTTAATTTGAGGTGGCGCGGCCAGAGAGCACTACCTGGCGGCCGGACCACATAAATTATTAATTAAAAAGATATCTCTTGAGGTACTAAAAATATATATATATTCCGATGAAAGTAGACTTTAGGTAGGTATTATTTCGAACTATATCATCTGAGTACTAAAATGTGGTCCGACCACAGAGGAACACACGGGAATCACTCCTGATAGCTAAGCTAAGCTAAGCAAGGCTGCAAGGCGCAAGCGGATATTAAAATGACAGTTATTAGGAAATTAGTGTTGTGCCATGATTCTAGTGATGTGACTTACAACTTACTAAATTATCAGTCGACTATTTGCCGTTGAGACCCTCACAAGCTACAGCAGCTCGATGCTGCTCTACCGAGCACAACACCCCGCCAGCTAAGTTTTATTGACAATTGTATACAGTATGGATAGGTTTTCAAGTAGATGACTTTATTTATTCTTTTTATGTTTTCATAACAATTTATTTATTGATAGTGATTAAGATTTTTTTATAAGAAAATAGTAGTTTAATAGGCTATTATTCATTTATATTATTCAGCAATCTTTAAAATTCCGACTGAATAGCCTAAGTAAAAAGTCACATTTTCGAGGTTTGGCTCTCGCCTATTTTCTCCAATAATATTGAACCAATTTAAAAGATATTTCATAAACTGGATAAGAAGGATATACTGTGTCGCCTTTTTTCCTTTTTTCATTTTAGTTGTGAATTTGTACCCTAGGCCTCTGTTAACAGCGGTCTAAATAGGCAATTTTGAGCATTTTTTGAGGGTTCTAGTGCTTATAAAGTATTATCAAAAAGGAAAACATAGGGACAAGTAACTAACATTTATTATTCTGTAAAAAATCATAGCCATATGGTCATTAACCAGAAAGAAAACAGGCGAGAGTCTCTATAGAAAAAACACCACCCACATTTCCTCTTAATGTTATTACTCAATAGAATAACTTAAGAGTGGTATATCATATCACAGGCCGATCAGGCATATAGTGTATTGTTTAGTTGTCAATTTAGTATGTAGTAGTTTTTATGTGTGATAGTTATTTTGATTAGTCTATACTCCATTTACAATAGCATTAGAAAGAAGTTAAAAAAGGTTATTTTTAATGCACACTTTGTAACAAAAGTACAATAAACATTGTTACATTTTGACGGCACGGTTGGCGCAGTGGTTAAGCGATTGGCTGCTGCGCTGCGTGTCGCGGGTTCGATTCCCGCACGGAACAAATATTTGTATGACCTACATGTATTTGTTCCGAGTCTGGGTGTTTTTCTATCTATAATATGTATGTATTTACAACAAAAAAATGTATATAAGTAGTTTATCAGCCATCTTGTTACCATAACACAAGCATTAGGTTGCTTAGCTTGGGACTAGATGGCGCTGTGTGAAATGTCCAGGGATATTTATTTATTTATTTATAGACGCCGAATTTATTATGATCTATTTTTACAGCAGCTGTTACACTTAATTGTAACCATTTTAACAATTTATCTTATGAAATTATGTGGCTTTCATTTATTTTTATTATTTATCTCAAATTTAAAATTACAGTGTCAATGCTAAAAACCTAAAAGAAGCAGGGGTGAACAATACCTGGAACATTATTCGTTTCAGTCCGCTGCGCGAGCGCCTGTCGTACGGTCGCGTCTCGTAAAGCAAAGTTTGTTATTGTAAACAACGCCTTCTAACTATCGTATTCTCGTATATGTGACAAGTCGTTAAAATGGTTCAATGCAAAAAGTGTAAACTATTTGTGTCTCTGACCAAAGATGACATAGTGAAGTGTAAGGGTACATGTGAAGCGGTGTATCACAGAAAATGTATGCAAAACAATAAGCAATTCCTGTTAACGGCAACCTGTGATGACTGCCAGCAAGCAAAAAGTAGCCCCGTACAGGCAAAGCCAACACAAGACCCAAAACTAGCGATGAATATTAGTGAAGCATCAGGCGAGAATGTACTAGCAGATATAAATAAAAAGCTGGAGGTACTTTACAGTGTTGAGAAAAAAATTGTTGATCTTACAGCCAACGTTGAATTCTATTCCGAAATTTACCAAAATTTGATAGAATATAAGGAAGAATCTCAAAAAAAAAATTAAGTCTTTAGAGAATAAAAACGTCTATCTCGAGAAGTACAATAAAGCCCTAGAAGAAAGAGTACAGGAGTTGGAGATTAGGGAGAAGGAAAAGAATATAGAAATACACGGCTTAGAGATGCACAATCAGGAAAATATTAAATCGGTCGTAGGAGAATTGGCTCAAAAGCTAGACTTGAACCCAGATGATATAGAAAGTGCACAGAGGGTAGGCCAAACAAAACTCGGCGACACAAGACCCAAAATTGTATTGGTGGCACTTCGCTCTAAAAGTGCCCGCAACGCATGGATGTTAGCGAGAAAGGAAAATAAGATTACCAATAATAAAGTTTACGCCAGTGGCAGCGATAAGAGAATATTCATAAATGAAGATTTGCCTAAGTATAAGCGTCAACTTCTATGGATTGTAAGAAACCAACTAAAGCCAAAAGGTTTTCAGTACATCTGGGTTCAAGACTGTAATATTCTTGCTAAAAAGAACAGTGAGGAAAAAAAAATTTACAACATAAGATCGGAAGAGGATTTGAAACAGTTCGAAGAATGTAAATAAAAGTAAATACACGCTATTAGCGCGGCGAATACACACTAGGTGACTTTTTCTCGATATTAACATTCGATCGAACATATGATTTTCCTAGTGATGTTGCATTTAAAAGATATTGCGACATACCATCATTAAACAATGACATAGCTTGCAATGAAGGATGCTACCATATTTTTCATTTGAACATAAGGTCAATCCGCAAAGGGAAACACTTCAATGAATTACTTACTAGTCTTATTGGAGCAAAATAAATATAAAATGGATATAATAATACTAAGTGAAATAAATATCAAGAAAGAGAAACTATCATTCTATCAAATATCGGGATATAATACAAACATATGCACAAGAGAAACTACCAGAGGAGGAGGAATATTGATATACGCAAAAGAAAGCCTTAGCTTCGATGCTCAAAGAGTTGAGATGGAAGCCGTGGAAATGCTGCATGGCCAGCTTAGGACAGGAAAAAATATTACGCATATAATTTCTTTATACAGACCACCTAATAAAAATAAGTTACTATTCATAGAACGACTAGAAACTATCATCAGATCTATCTGTGCATCTGAAAACATAATTGTGATTGGTGACACAAATATAGATATTCTGAATGATGGAGTAAACCCTTTTAGAGCATAGAGGATATAGAACCCTTTAAGACAATAGAGGCAATCTCTAGCTATAATGTACAAAATAGTATCAACCTGGTGCATCAAAATATTCAAGGATTTATGAACAAAGATTTAGAAGTAGACTTATTTATGAATTTTAATAGTATTGATATTCTCTGTATAACAGAACATTGGCTGAAAAGTCACCAGTTCTTGTTCAATTTCAATAATCACCAGGTTGGTAGTTCGTTCAGCAGAATAAATGCTATACATGGTGGCTCTTTAATTTTAGTAAGTAACCAGCTCAAATTTAAAGATCGTAACGATATTGTGAGCCTATCTGTTGAGCGTACAGTTGAAATTGCCTGTATAGAATTGGAGCACTTGGTTGTATTAAGTGTGTACAGACCCCCTTCAGGATTGTATGACTGCTTTGAAAAGGTAATGGATGAAGTATTACACAGGATTTGTAACTCAAACAAGTCCGTTATCATTTGTGGTGATTTTAATGTTAATTTATTAGAAAACTCAGGTTCTTGTAGTAAAATTATAAGTCTGTTTCAGTCCTACAATCTTGTAAACCTATTTTTGGAGCCCACAAGAATAACACCTACTAGTGCCACATGCCTAGATAATATTTATACAGATATTATACCAAGCCACAAAGAAATTATAAATTTACTAGATTCGGATCACTGCGGGCAAAGGATAACTATTCAAAACCAAAACAAAAAAGTGGCTAAAAAGGATATCACTGTTAACCCCAAAACTGCAAGTCGCTTGGAGGCTTTTAAAGATAAACTCATTAATAAATTACCAGTTTTGTCAACTCATGCTGATCCTAATCATCTATATGATACTTTTTTTAATATATACTGTAAACAATTTGATTCCACCTTTATTCCCAAGACTATCTCGGTTAATAGTAACGCATCTTTCAGTGATTGGGCTACCATTGGTATTCATAAAAGTAGAACGCGGCTTTATGAACTGTACAATGAAAGGTATTATGTTAACACTGATGAATTTAATTTGTATGTTAGAAATTATTCAAAATTATTTAAAAAAGTTTGTTATATGGCCAAGTCACGTTATTTGGGTTCAAAGATTAAAAACAGCAGTAATGTAATTAAAACGACCTGGTCTATTATTAATAGTGAAGCGGGAAGATCTAGTAACCGAAATACTGACTACAGCCTGTCTATTAATGACAACATAATAAAATCAGACTCACAAGTCGCCGAGGCATTTGAAAATTTCTTTTCAGATATTCCCGTTTCAACTACTAAATCCCTAAACTCATCACCTTCTGTTGCTGAGTCTTTGCTTAAGGAAAATGTTAATGGTTGCGATTCGGACTTTCATTTTGAACATATTACCTGTAGAGATATAATTAAAACCTTTCACACTTTAAATGTTAAAAAGACTGCAGATCTGTGGGGTAATTCTGTAGAAGTTGCTAAGTCTATTATTGACATTGTAGCACCTACTCTAGCTCTTATTTTTAATAGTTGTATTAACAGTGGGGAGTTTCCTGACCTAATGAAAAATAGTAAAATAATACCTTTGTTTAAATCAGGTAGTACATCAGACCCTACAAATTATAGACCTATTTCTGTACTACCTACCTTTAGTAAAATTTTTGAGAAATTAATTTTAGATCAAGTGCAAAGATTTTTTAATAAACACAAATTATTACATAGCAAACAGTTCGGTTTTACAAGGGGTCGTTCAACTACTGATGCCGGTGTTGAACTTTTAGGACATATTTATAATGCATGGGAAGATAAATGCGATGCCTTGGGCATCTTTTGTGATTTGTCCAAGGCATTCGATTGCGTTCTTCACGAAACGTTAATCAGGAAACTCCGACACTACGGAATCCGGAACACTGCTCTGGATCTTCTTACTTCATACTTGAGTAAGAGGATTCAGAGCGTTGACGTTAATGGAAAAAGATCTCCCGGATCTATAGTAACAATGGGAGTCCCACAGGGCTCAATTCTTGGTCCTTTCTTGTTTCTTATTTATATAAATGACTTGCCGTACCTCATAAAGGATAATCATGATATAGTGTTGTTTGCAGATGACACTTCACTTTTGTTTAAACTTAAACGTCAGCAGCAGGTTACTGACGATGTAAATAGCGCGATCACTAAAGTAGTCCACTGGTTCAACGTTAATAATTTACTTTTAAACGAGAAAAAAACCAAATGCATTAAGTTTACGCTACCTCACGTTAGGCAGGTGAAAACTAATGTGTTGATAAAGGGCGAAGAATTGAATCCTGAAGACAGCACAGTATTCTTGGGCATAACTTTGGATGCTAAGCTTCAGTGGGGTCCACATATAGATAAATTGTCAAAAAAGCTAAGTTCCGCAGCATACGCTGTTAGAAAAATTCGTAATTTAACTGATGTAGAGACAGCCCGTTTAGTGTACTTTAGCTATTTTCATAGTGTAATGTCATACGGTATTCTATTGTGGGGAAATGCCGCTGATATTCAGACTATCTTTGTTTTGCAGAAGCGAGCTGTTCGATCAATTTATAAACTGAGTCCGAGACACTCGCTCAGAGACAAATTTAAAGAGATTAATGTTATGACTGTGCCTTCTCAATATATTTATGAAAATCTTTTATATGCCCATAAAAATATAAAATTATTTAAAAAATACAGTGATATCCATGATATAAATACTAGGAACAAACACAAATTTGTTGTACCTACAACAAGGCTCAAGAAAATAGGTGGCTCGTTCAGATGCCAATGTATACGCTTTTATAATAAAGTTCCAAGCCCAGTTCAAGATCTAAGCCTTAATAAATTCAAATCATTTATTAAACGTAAGTTGTGCCAGAAAGCCTTTTATACCGTTAAGGATTATATCGAGGACAAAAAGGCTTGGGATTAAGCTGCTTCCAATTTTTTTTAAATTTTTTACGTATTGAATGTTTTTATTTTGTTTTTCTCTGTTTTGTTGTTGTTTTTTTTTATATACACTGACATTAATGAATTTTATATATACTATGACATTTGCTTACTTAGTAAAGTATTATATTATTTTAATTATTGTGAATGTGAAGACTATGTGGGTCATTGTATTTATATTATTTTTCTCTCTGTTCTCTTAGTTTTTGTCATGGTCTGGCAGTTTGAGTAATTAATGTGGCCTACCCAAATGTCCTTTCTTTGGTATTGTTCGTCGGATCGGTGAGCTCCTTAAGTTTTGAGTTGAGCTGCACGATTTCTGACAAATGCGTGCACTGACTGGACAGGTCCTCTCAATCTGTGTGGTTCTTTCCTCAAAAGACCATCTCAGACATCGACCTACATGGTCTTCATATGATCTGACCAAGATTATGTCTGGACTTTAAAAGAGACTGTGACGTCTGAGTTTGTTTCGGCCTTTCTTCTCAGACTAGTCAGATAGGAAACGCCGACCTCATCTAGTTTTAAAATATGATTGACGTGTAAAAGTGTTTGTACAAACCTACTTACAAAATAAAATCATTTATCATCATTTATCATTTACCCAATTTCAACAAAATACAAAAACACCTTGTTTGGATGCGGCCTACAGTGCGTAATACCTAGTGCAGAGATAACACGTGGGGCGATCGTGGACGGTAATCTTCAGTCGTCGTGCTTGGATCATGTATGGGTGCGAGCGGGACGTAACGAATGCGGTTCGTTTTCATTTGTGCTCGAGACGCACATCTCTGATCATCATGCCGTCGGACTAGCGCTGGCTACGAGTGTAAGCAATAATACGTGTTCAAAAGTGATTAGTGGTAACAAAACGCGAGAAGTTATTAGTGAAAAACTTGTAAAACAAAAGCTAGATGCATATGACTGGACGCAATTACTCGTAGTGTCATGCCCATTAATGTTGTTTCAAAAATTGTGTGCAGTATTTTACCAAATTTATAAGGAAAGCACGGTTGATGTCCCAAATTATGACAAAAGAATAACACAGCCGTGGATAGATGAGTATTTATATAAAATGTTGTGTCGTAGGGACCACTTATCTATACTTATAATAAATCTGTAGAAGTGAAAATTCTGTACATTGAAAATATCCAAAAAATAAATGGCAGGGGGTGTTACTTGACCGACACCGAACCCAAAAATGTGATTAAAAAATTTTTTGTCTGTCTGTCTGTTTGTTCAGGCATCACGCGAAAACTACCCGTTCGATTACGATGAAACTTGGTATAATTATTCTTTAATATCCTGGGCACCACACTGGGTACTTTTTATCCCGGAAAAGTATATACAATAAAAAACAAACTTAATTTTGCGGTTCGATCCCTATACCCGATTACCACTGTCTGTACTGTACCAACCGCAAATACTAAGTTTGTCGTAGGTTGGGTCACCCGCAGTGGAGTTCATTTTTATTCCTTTTAGTTTTAAGAGTTATTTAGGTTTATTTTTATATAAGTCGTAGGTATAGATTTTAATTTTAAAGTATAGGTAGTATATTTGATAGTGTACGTGTTTGGTAGTGTACGTCTTGTTACCATAACACAAGCATTAGGTTGCTTAGCTTGGGACTAGATGGCGCTGTGTGAAGTGTCCAGGGATATTTATTTATTTATTATTTTATTTACGTAGTGACCGTAGGTTATTTTATAATACTGTTAGGTAGGTTTAGTCATTCGTATAGATATTAGTTTTTAGGGATTTTGCTTATTTATTGAGTTTAGAATAATTATCATCAGAAATAGGTTTATTTAGGTAGGTAGGTATTTAATTTTCTGCTATTGAGTTTTTTTTTAATTAGTTAGGTACTTAGGTAAAGATATCATATAGGTACCCTCTTAATCACCACTAATGAGACACAATTGGTTTTCTATTGTAATTAGCCACAAAGGGCCCGCGACATAGATGGCATTCTGGGGAAGCACATACATTTTATCCTGTTAGCACGTTCCCGTGGGTAAACATCCACGCGGGCGAAGCCGCGGGCAGAAGCTAGTTTAGAATATGGAAAGCATCACCAAAAAACATGAATAAGCGATTAGAATATACAAAGTTTAGAAATAAGGTAAATAAAATTGTAAACGAGGCAAGAAATAGATATAAACAAGCAGAAATAAAAAAGTGTAATGGGGATTTTAGAAAAATATGGGTAAACATTAACTCGTGGCTGGGCCGAAAAAAAACTAGTCTAGACGATGTCATATTGAGGCATTTAGGGAAAACAGACAGCATTAATGAAATTTGTACAAAGTTTGCAAAAACTTTTACTGAAGAAATTAAAGGTATTAAACACATTTGTGACGTAAAATTTTTTGACAGAAATAGTTATGTAAGGCCGAGCGAGGTGAGTTTTAGGTACACTCTGTAAGTTCGTCAGACATAGAAAAAGTAATAAATATGCTGTCGTGTGAAAAAGCACCAGGTCTGGATAAAGTGAGGGTAAAAGACATTAAATACCTACGAAAACAGTTAAGTCCTATTTTGGCCAAATTCATGAACATGTGCTTGACTGAGAGTGTTTATCCTGGTGAGTTAAAGAATGCAATTATACGCCCTATTTATAAGTCTGGAAGTCACCTGGAATATGTAAATTACAGACCCATAGCCATACTGTCTGTCATTGATAAGATAGTAGAAAAAAACATTGTTAACCAAATTAATAAATTCTTAGAATGTCATAATATATTGTCAGACACACAGTATGGGTTCCGGAAAGGGCGTAGTACTACATCAGCCCTAACAGCGTTTAGTGACTATGTTAATGAGTGCCTAGACTCTGGTAAACAGCTGATAGCACTTTTCATTGATTATAAGAAGGCGTTCGACACATTAGATCACGACATACTACTACAGGCGATGGATGAATGCGGAATACGTGGTTCCACGAATAAGTGGTTCAAAAACTATCTAACAGAAAAATACGCACGATCATAGCTGGTGTGACAGGTGAAGAGGCGGGTGTGGATCTCGGTGTGCCGACCGGATCAGTGTTTGGGCCAGTAGGTTATATAATGCACGTGAACAGTGTGTCGAATGTTGTGGAGGGGTGTCGAGTGTTTATGTATGCAGATGACATGTGTGTAGCTTATGCTTCGAAAGATATAATTGAGGCACGACAGTGCATACAAGAAGACTTCGAGCGTATCACCAAATGGGCACATGATAATGGAATCATTTTAAATCTGTCTAAGACAAAATGCATGCATATACGCTCGCCACACAATCTACGAGCTAAAACTGTACAAAGAGAGGACCTTGATGTAATAGGACATACATACGAATGCCTACATAGCGATAAGGCTAACTGCGTATGTGTGAAATTGGATTATGTTAGCACATTTAAATATTTAGGCCTTAATATTGATTCAAATTTTAATTGGAAAACGCATGTAACTGACATATGTAACAAGTTGAGATCAGTATTGGGGAAGTTCTATCAGTTGAACAATGTGGTAAATAAACAGACGCTATTGATTGTATATTATGCACTTGCTGACTCACTAATCAGCTATGGACTGAGTGTGTATGGGCGAACGTTTAAGACGTACTTGCAAGACATAAAAAAATTACAAATACGATTAATTAAGTTCCTAGTCAGCAAAAAGGTTAAGAAAAAATGTAACAAAGAATATGAAAACTTATTTCCCATTTGTAAAATCCTACCAATAGATAAGAAAGTCGATTATTTGATAAGCATCGAACACTATTACAGTGATGAGTTTAAAGTAAGGTGCAGCGGGGCAATCTCGACAGCGGGAAATTTCAACTAATCTTAATAACTTCTACATTTTACTTTATTTGAATAAGTGCCATCTATGACCGGATAGCTCAAAAGCAATTTCATAATTTCTACATAGATGGCACTGCTAGACCCAAAACTGTTTGATCGACACGGCCATTTTGTTTTCTTCTCTTTTTCTTGTTTGCACGTGCAAATTAGTGTCTCACATTTTTGCGAAAAAAAGTGGTAATTAATGTGTTTTTCGAAGATTTTCAAAGGTAAGATATTTAATTAAAGCCTATTTCATGTTTTTAGCTATTTTTTTCTGTTGTAACTTGCGTTTTAACAGCATTTTGGTGTGAGTTTGAATAACCCCACCTGGATTGTAATGGCGGTTAATTTCAACTTTTTTGCAGTTGAAATTGCCCCACCAGATTTTATATGGAAATGAACAAATACTAGTGATGTGCATGTTTCGATATGTTTTGTCGATGTAAATACTTTACAAATATTTAACTTGTAGCTATATTATTGTAATCTTTCTATTCGCAGGATCGCAACACGATTCAAATCGATGCATTTCGAGGGATTTTTTCAATTTCTTACTACTTTATTAATTTATTGCAGATGGTTCGCCACTATAGAAAAAAAACGGACAAGTCATACACAATGGCAGAATTGCAGCAAGCAGTACAAGATGTCAAAAATATTGTTCTATTTTAAATACATATTCCTTTCTTAAAATGGAAGTTTTGATTTATGATTAGTGAGTAGATATAGTACCTTTAGTAGATAGCAGACCAAAATTATTTATTGGTGTATCTATCGACTTATTTTTTATTACGTTCCCATCACTATTAACTATGGCGAGCAGTCGAAATTACCCCGCCTAAACCTTTAAAGTGTTTTTATTAAAAAATGAGCCTAGCTGCATATATGGCAAGATTCAATTTAGATTACCATCCCTATAAAAAAACTCTGCAACTGACTAACATCAAGCTAAGCTTTCTAGAAGAGAAATTATAATTAATAGTTGAAATTGCCCCACGGAGGGGGAATTACAACTATTTTTGCTTTTTTTGACAAAAACACATTTTTAAGCCTATCTATTGAATATTTTTCAATATGAGTTTGTAAAAATAATACACAGATAATGACTCTGGAGCGTCAATACATTACATTTTTAATAAAACTATATCATCTTATATTTTTATACCTTCAAAGTTGTGGTTTAGGTTTTACCAGTCGAGATTGCCCCGCTGCACCTTACCTGTTAAAAATAAATATAACACAAAAAGTGTAAGAGAGAAAAGACTAGTTCAACCGAAAATAACAAATTATTATGGGGAGAGAACTGTGCCAAAAGTGTTTAACAGAATAGATATGTTAAGACAAACCCCTAAATTGAGTAAAGGTATAATTAAATCTAAATTAAGGAGTGTGTTTCTCGGTAACGATGAATCTGCCTTTATCGAGAAGTAAATTCATACCATATACCTACCTAGCTATATTCAAATTTTTATTCATGTTTCAAATTGACGTTATTTCAGGTTAAACAAATATCAACTTTATTTTAATGGTATTTATGTTGATTTCAGAGTGACTGGCACTGTTAGGAAAGTTATAAGAATGTTTGAAGTTGTAGCGTGAACTGAACTTTAATGTGTAGGAATTAAAGTTAATTTTCCATAAACTCATGTTTGTCTACATTTTTGGCGAATATGTCGCGATTTAAATTTAAAGTAGTTATTTCGTTAATTTCTTTAATACCTTAAGCACACAAATGTACAGAGGCGAAGTTGTAAGTGTTAAAATGGTATTATTATTATTATCATGTGAATCACGCTAGGGGTTTGGTCGGGCCGGCGCGGGCAGGTTGCGGATACTTGTGGATGTGGCTCTGGGCGCGGACTTCTCCAGATGGACACGCACTTAGAACCTGTCAGTGTCCGGTGTTCACGGTTCGTCCGCAATCTGGCCGTGCCGGTGTGATTGATCCCTGAGTGAAATAGTGCAAAGTTGATAGTTTTAAAGGTTAGTTTTTTACTATATTATGTGTAAATATCTAACGGGCGCTTCTCGCCATCAAACTCGAAAGTTTGGCGAGTAAAATTGTAAAAACAACAAATTAATGTATTTTTGAGAATAATAAAAAAAAAAAAAAAAAAAAAACTATAATTCTACCGAATTTACAAATTAACGTTGGTGAAACTTCTTCATCTTCATCATCTGATGATAGTGACTAAATTAGATGATGACGACGAAGAAATGTCACCAACGTATTGTGTTGTAAGTTGTTATTTAAAATAAAATATTTTAAAAACATGATTATTATTTCCATTAATCTTAATTTTTAAATCATCATTGTGATCGGTTGTTTCATTCATTCATTTTGTTGTAAGTTTGTAATGTGTGATGAAGACGTTACTATAAATAAAGCATAATATTAAAATATTATTTTTATTTTGTTTATAGTATACGTCCATATTTGTTAAAGAATTTTAATTAAGGTGGATGCGCTGCAGTAGCCCGCGAAATCAGACCAATTCTAATTTAAAGGGATGTATTGATGATTTTTAAGGTTAAAATTGTATTATTACCTACATATTTCTTATTGTTGCGAATCATATTATTTTTATTAAGGTACAACCTTGTACAACCTGCAAATTGCAAAAACGCAAAAATTTAAAATTTAAGCATCTCCCTTAAAATTGTTTTATAACTTTGAAGTAAAATGTTTTGCGTTCCTGCTTCTATGAGCCTCTTTTCTAATGCGTAAATAAATGGAGTATAGATAGATAGTCAGTTTAGTTTATTGCATATAATTAATTAATAACTTATAGTATTATTTTTAACCGACTTCAAAAAAGGAGGAGGTTCTCAATTCGACGGAATGTTTTTTTTTTTTTTTTCTGTGTTTGTTACGCGATTACTCCGCCAATTTTGGACCGATTTTCAAAATTCTTTTTTTGTTCGAAATCTCCTTTCGAACAAAAAAAGAATTTTGATAATCGGTCTACGGTAATCGGTACTTCTGAAGTGGTCCCATAGAAATTTCGACAAGATCTGATGATGAGTTTCGGAGACAGACAACGGAAGTCTTCAATAAATGCCAGCAAACCAACGGCTATTGCTGCTATCGCTTATGTATGTATTGTTTACGCAATCACACAACATAACGTCACGCCTGTACGCTCTAAAGGGGTAAGCAGATGTGTTCAGTATACCACGGTACACCCTCATTTCTGTCAAAGTTGTTATTGGGGTACCTCTAATCTTGTAGGTAAGTTTATACGAATTTGTGTGGGGTAGGTACAACTAAAAAGTGAAAAATAAAAACATTTTTGAAAAAAAAAACAACCGACTTCCAAAAACGACACTACAAAGTGAAAAATAAGTTTAATTTCGGAAGTCGGTGGCAAACAACTATTAGTTTATTGAATTTATGAATTATAGTATTACTTTTATATGGTAGTAGTTGATTTATCTAATTGTAGTTAGATTACAATACTAGTTATCAATTCAGTTTAAGTATTAGATAGGTTTATTAATAGTAATGGCTGTCTTTTAGTCTTTTATATTGGCCACTGTAGTTTTATTATATGAGAGCCAGGAGATAACTCATTGCTATTTAGATTTATTATGCATTTCACCACTGCCAGCATCAGGTTTCCATTAAGTACATAGTCATTAGTTTACACATAAGTAGTAACATTAGGTTAAGACAAAGTAATCGAAATAAGCACGTAAACTTATAAACTATACCGCTACGATGGTTAGCGAGTGTGTTAGTGCTCAGTCAGATCAGTGTGTTAGGTTTGATAGGCTAGTAGAAGTTGGGCGCCATTGTAATGGCTAGGGCTATGCAGGTAGGCTGCGCAGGCCGTTAACTGATAGGGTAGGTAGAGAAACACTTAGTTAAGGTTCATAGGAATAATAGGTTTACAAAATTTACATATTAGTAGAATAGGTTGCGGGTAAGGACACACTATTGTTCTGAGCACTAGCACATGTAAGTTAGGTACCGTTCTTGGTTCTCCGGGATGCAGGTATTCAGGCCCGAGAACAGGCTTGTCAGTGCGCGTTCAGGGAGCTGGCCAGGCCTCAGTAGGCCGCAGACCGCGGCGCGTCAGCAGGCCGCCGGTAGCGCGCGGATAGGTGTGCGAGCAGTATAGCCACGCATGCAGTGCGCAGTTTAGTCACGTGTGCAGCACACAGTAGGTGAGCGCACAGTATAGCTACGCATGCAGTGCGCGGTTAGTGAGCTGCCCTGTCCTCAGCCTGGACGTAGAACAACCGGTAGGTAGAACCCTGGAAGGCGCGATAGAGTGCGCATGTTACAATGGTGCGGAAGCAGCAAGCCGCGTGCGATGTGTCCAGCCTCTTTCCCCCTTCCACGACCACGGAACGGTGTAGGGAGCAGGACGTGGGAAAGCTTAACACATCGCAGCGGTTTACAGGCAGATAGTTTGCAAAGACATGCGTGTCACAATGACAGATGCAATGTGAGGTTATGTAGGTGACACGCGAGCTTAAAACATAAGATGAACAATGATCATAGCAGCTGGCTTGCTATATAGCTTATAATACACAGAGAGGCCTTGCACATGCCAGATGCAGCAGCAATACATATATATTTCCGTCTCCCAGGTACTGGATAACCCACAGCCTTGTGACCTGTCATTGACAACCACGCAAATAGTTGTACATTGTTAAATAGATATTTAGGTACAACGACTATCCAGTACAGAGGGTCCGGTACAAATTAATGATGAACTCACCCTAGATTTGGGGTAACAGTATCTTGAGGATCAAGGAATCACTCCTGATAGCTAAGATAAGCTAAGCAAGGCGCAAGCGGATATTAAAATGACAGTTATTAGGAAATTAGTGTTGTGCCATGATTCTAGTGATGTGACTTCAACTTACTAAATTATCAGTCGACTATTTGCCGTTGAGACCCTCACAAGCTACAGCAGCTCGATGCTGCTCTACCGAGCACAACACCCCGCCAGGAACGGAAGTCGTCTACAGACTATTCCGAGCCCCGACATTGAACTGAGGTAAATTCGGAGCTTCGGACAGACAGTCCATTCTACATCGTGGGCAAGAGCTGCGTCTTTCTGCAATATCAACCTGGTAGATTTTGCTTCGACTTGGGTTTTCATCCATACAAAGTTCAATCAAATTAACTCAAGAGCCCACAGACAGTGCCGTGTAGTCTCTGATTGGGCTTTAGAGCATTTGGCGGCTGACCCTGCTTTCGGAAAAAAAATCATCTTCAGTGATGAGGCTCATTTCTGGTTGAATGGCTTTGAAATTACTGGATTCGGAGCGACGAAAATCCACGGGAGATTCATCAGGTGACTCTCACTCCGAAAAAGTCACTGTTTGGTGTGGATTTTGGTCTGGCGGTATCATCGGCCCTTATTTCTTCGAAGATGCGCCAGGAGCCGCGCTCACTGTCAATGGCGACCGATATCGGACAATGATAGCAAATTTTTTGTGGCCTAGGAATGATATATGGTATGGATCTCACAAATATGTGGTTCTAACAGGACGGCGGCACTTGTCATAAGTACTGCACGGGACACATTAAAGAGAGAGAGAAGTTCGAGGGCTTCGTCATCTCGCGTGGTGGCGACATCAACTGGCCACTGAGATCGTGTGACTTACACCCAGGGCCGGATTTAAGGGAGCTAGGGCAATCGGGGCAACGGCCCGGGGCCTCCACAAGAGAGGGGCCCCCACATAAATTGTATTTATTAAAAAAAAAAAAACTATAATGTATATAATTATATATTACGATTTGAAAACATATCTACGTGTGGACGTCGCTTTTGTTCGATGTTTCATCACCGGCCATTGTTTCTGCTATTTACTCTGGCTTCACGATTAAAGTCTGTTCGTAGAATTTTTGTGCCTCATCGGTAGTGTTCGTGTAAGTAATTTTTTTTTTCTTTTCCATGTGCACCTCATTTAAATTCAAGGGCGGATCCAGGGGGGGGGTCATGGGGGTCATGACCCCCCCCTGGGCTGGGTCCAGGACCTAGGTGGACCACTAATTAAAATTGTTGAACATAATGTTTTTATATATTTTTTGTCACAATATAGATTTTATTTAAGTACTTTCAATATATAATTTATTTAATGTAATACTTTAGCTAAAGAAGTAGCTGAGCAGCTAGATGTAGAAATTAAATGTCCCAGAATAGTGTCAAGACAAATATATAGGGCCAATAACCAACCTGCTCCATCTGCTGAAGAGTATTTCCGCAGAGCCATATACATCCCTCTTCTGGATTCAATAATAAGTGACCTGCAGGACCGTCTGTCTCCCGAAATACTTAATTTCTTTCAGCTAAGCGTTTTCATGCCAAAAAGCGAATACAGTAATCAAGACATTGAAACTGTGAAACAACTAGCAACCGATTATACATTGTTACTAGATAATCCAGTTTCTGTTGTTGTAAACGAATATCGGCTGTGGATGGTGAAGTGGCAGCGGAGTCAGGAGTTCAGGACATACTGCAGTCGATTTCTGACCTTATTTTAAATTGCGATATTGAGAGGTATCCTAATATAAGAAAATGTTTATGTATTATGGCTACACTACCTGTTAGTGTAATCTTTCTCTACGTTACGAAAAATCAAATCGTGGCTAAGAGCTTCAATGGTTGAAGAACGTCTAACCAGTTTGGCACTTCTCCACGTCCATAAAAACGTACCCATTGAAGCAGATGAAGTGCTAACGCGTTTCAGGAGAAGTCGTAAAAGAAAAATTGATTTTGTTATTTAAATATAGGTAGGTATTTTTAAGTGTAATGTAATGTAAGTAGTCCTTTATTTAGTTTCGGACATGTAACCCCGCGTTATGTAGTTAATGTTTTTAATACACTGGAGTTTTCTGTGATCTCTTGAAAGCCTTTGATTGCGTGCACCATGACACGCTTTTGCGTAAGTTACGTCATTATGGTGTCCAAAACGAAGGTCTCAACGTAATAATTTCTTATTTACATAATATTCCAATGTGTAGATGATAATGGCGTGAAATCTTCCGGACTACCAGTTCAGTTAGGTGTTCCGCAAGGCTCAATACTGGGTCCATTCTTGTTCTTAGTATATATCAATGATTTCCCATTCCATTTGAAGGGCATTTGTGACGTTGTACTGTTTGCAGATGATACCTCTCTTATTTTTAAAGTAGACAGGAATAGACCAGATTTTGACGACGTAAACAGTGCACTCTCAATAACAAGTTACAGTTTGGTTTACGTCAAATAACCTAGTTCTTAATGCCAAGAAAACGAAATGTGTAAAGTTCGCCTTACCGACGAATGTTAGAAACCTAGGACCCAACATCGTCTTAGATAAAGAGGTGCTTGAAACTGTAGGCTAACAGTAGATGCCAAACTTCAGTGGGGACCTCATATATTCGACGGCACGGTTGGCGCAGTGGTTAAGCGATTGACTGCTACGCTGCGTGTCGCGGGTTCGATTCCCGCACGGAACAAATATTTGTATGACCTACATGTATTTGTTCCGAGGGTGTTTTTCTATATATAATATGTATATATTTACAAAAAAAAATGTATATAAGTAGTTTATCAGCCATCTTGTTACCATAAAACAAGCATTAGGTTGCTTAGCTTGGGATTAGATGGCGCTGTGTGAAATGTCCAGGGATATTACTATTATATCAAGTCTAGCGTGAAGGCTCACTTCGGCTGCCTCGTGCGCCGTCAGGAAAGTAAGATAATACACTGACGTTGATACAGCTCGTTCAGTCTATTTTACTTATTTTCACAGCGTTATGTCCTACGGTGTTCTGCTGTGGGGCAAACCCGCTGATATACAAAATATAATTGTCCTTCAAAAACGAGCGTATAGTTTTTATTATATTTGCGTGGCTAGCTGACATTTATGGCAAATAATTTAATTTTATG
This sequence comes from Apamea sordens, assembly GCA_945859715.1. Lineage (NCBI taxonomy): Eukaryota > Metazoa > Arthropoda > Insecta > Lepidoptera > Noctuidae > Apamea > Apamea sordens. The sequence continues at coordinate 13,711,573 of OX244009.1, forward strand.
TTCTGGTCTTGTAATGTTAATTAGGTAGGTACCTAGTATTGTATACAATCAAGTATTTTTTTAACTGAACAGACAGGTGTGCTGCTAGGGAGTTTGTTGCGCCACTTCTTCTTCCCATCGACAGCACTAGGAAGTGGTGAAGGGCGTGCGTTTTTAGGGAACTGTCTACAGTACTTAAAAGTAAGTACTGTAGACAGTTCCCTAAAAAATTAATAAAATACCTACTTTTTACTTGTATCTATTATTATCAAAATTAAATTATAACTTCTTGTGACTTGACCACGACTATGTGACCCCCCCCTGGCGCCAAAGCTGGATCCGCCCTTGTTTAAATTAGGTTCAAACCCGTTTCAAAGAGATACCTATTCAAGTTATGCTACACAGCAATCGTTGCGGGATCGCTTATGAACAGTTCTTTGATTGGATTAAAAAAAAACAATTTTTGGGGTGTTTTTTCACTGGAGTTGGTAGTTGGTACACATAGGCACAATACAATATTTTTTAACCATATTTTTTTTTTGATCCATTGTAAGAAAAACAATTAAAATAGCGAACCCGCGAAAGCGCGTAATGTTTCCTTTCTTTTCTATTTGAACCATGGGTGATCGTGATCGTCACAAAACTCCTCGAGTACTCGCTAGTGGTTTCCAGAAGAGAAAAATACAAGCGAACGTGAAAAGAAAACCGTGGAAGTTTTAACTAAAACACCCAAATTGACCAATTATTTTAGTAGGTACATCAACCAAAAAACAAATTCCGCAAGATGCTGAAAATACAGTAGAAGATACTTACCAAAGTAGATGGAGATTTGGTGGATAGTATTCGAGATAATAAGGAGGAGAGAGGAGCTGGATGCTGCAAAGTATGCTGCAGCAGATGAAATAGTCAAAGTTTACAAAGACGATTTAGAACCTAGTCTTGGTAATGAGTTGGACGAGTTGGTTCAATTTGTATCTTTGAATAACTTATACAAAATAGACTATAAAAAGGCATATCTAAGGAGCTGTTCTATTTTAAAATTCTTGAAAATCAACATTTCAGGGCTACATTCCCAAACATCGACATCCCACTGCGAATGTACAGACGCCAGCAGGTCAAGCTACCCGAAACTGTCAAATTTTCCCGATCAATCTTGAACCTTAATATTTCAGCAATAATTTTGAAAATCTATTAAAGAAATTTGACAGATTGTAGTAACTTGATGTGCTGGCGTCTGTACTTGGTTTTGATGGAGTCAAATTGCACTAGAGAGCGCACATTTTCAAAAATGAAAACTATAAAAAATAGGCTAAGAACTACGATGGGATAAAATCGCCTATCAAAGTTATCCCTACTTAGCATTGAAACTGATTTACTGCGGGAGCTGGATTTCAGCGAAATCATCGATGATTTTTCGTTGAAAAAAGCTCGGAGCTGCCATTTGCATGAGATGCTTTAATTTAAAGATTATTTTCATACCACTTGCTCAAAAAAGTGACATTCTATGCCACAAAAAGCGAACATAACAATAGTCATTTTTAATCTGTTAAAAACAGGGAAAGAAAATTGTACTGAATTTCATTCATCCTCTAGGGGGAGAATGTGATTTAAATTTGGAATACTTACCGAAATGTATACTGAACTACATCTGTGTTTACACCATTGAGTTTGTATATAAAGCATTATACATCTTTTTGAAAAAGGAATACGCATTTATTATGCAGTTATGATTATTAAATAAAATTACGAAAACCGACGAGGCCGTATGAGCTTGATGCCTTTGCTTTTCCGACAAAAAAATATTAGTCTAGGAATTTGCCAAGTTCCTCAGAGAAATACTCAAATCAACTCATCAACAATAAATGTACCAAACAAAAATGTAACTCTCTCTATCAATAATTGGACCAATGTTTCGAATGTTAACTTTTACTTTTAATTGTCGTTATTTTTAATAAATACTTATCTCATACCTATTATTATTGTGTTAATTTTTTCGCAAATGGTACGAAAAGTAGAGTATTTTCCTCGGTGATAAAGCTGTCTTAGTCTTGGGTGAACTTAAATCGTCAACCGCGACAGAAGACACTGCTTTATCCCCTTGGTTAATAATCTACTATTACATATTGTGTGACTTGATTTGTGATTTCCTGTTCTATCTTTTTGTGCAATACGATTATATAAATAAATAACTGAAACATTTGCAAGAAAAATATTATTTAACCTATTTGAAAAATAATTAGGGGCCTCCACTCCCTTGTTGCCCCAGGGCCTCCACATCTCTAAATCCGGCCTTGCTTACACCGCTCGACTACTTTATGTGGGGCTACGTAAAATTTCTGGTCTAAATAGACAAACCACAGACAATTGCCGGCCGGAAGGTCAACTTATCTCGCGTTCTTCGTGAAATTTAGCTCCATCTATGCGAAGATGTCGTCCAAAATTGGTCTTCCAGGATACACCACCTACAGCGGACTCGCGGCGGCCATTTGACTGAAATTATATTCCATAATAATTAATAATGTCATCGAATTTCCTTTAAAATAAAACCAAAATTGTGGCAATCACTTAAACAGGTTGTTTTATTTAATTTCAAAGTTCGAGCGCTCCTAATGAAAAAACCTATATTTATCTTCTGTCCTTTTCATAATGAAATAGAAAGAAAAAGATGCACTGAACTTAAGTTTAGTTTAGTTTGTGAATAAGGGAATCTGCGCCAATGTCAACCTTAGATCTACATAGGTAATTATTATGATTTCGACACACCGCAGCCATAAAATATAATCATACCACACTTATATTATACTATAAATATATTATTTATTGGTGTTTTGATAGCTCCAACAGAACGATAACATTTACAACGCTTTACTAGCTATATACTTTGTGTTCCTGGTTGCGTGGCCACTGTGGGTGGGTATAACTGTGGGTAGTAGATAATAATAATTATATTGAAAATAATGAAAACTTTTTTTTCACATGTAAGTACTGCTTATTGTAAGGCTCATTTTACAAGGTTTTATTTAACATTCATAGTATGTCTACGAGTATGTTTGTTCGGGTCGTAGACAGTATCCTCCACAGAACAGATAAACCTCTTTTATCTGTTCTGTGGTATCCTCTGTCTAGGGTTCGGGTAGAATCTTGCAACTCATTTTGAAGCAGATAATTATCTTCATGACAAGCTTTTAAATCAGGGATGGGGAAACTACGGCCAGCGGGCCATCTCAGGCCCGCGAAGGCTTGAAATCCGGCCCGCGACCATCAAACAAAAATCAAGAGAATATTTCGTATTGTTAGTAATTTCATTCTCATTGGCAATGGCCAGCTTGCATAGAACAATCAATTGTAATATTTTTATAATTGTGCAATATTTTTATTTCAGTAATTAACATAGCCAAAAATGAAACAACTTGGCCCGCCATATATTTCGTTAGTATTATATTCGCACGCGAAGGAAAAAGTTTCCCCATCCCTGTTCTAGCTCCATCATCAGACCCTGGTTACCATCTAGCACCAAAGTGCTCGTCAAGACAAATCATACGAGCCCAAGCTCGATGGGGTTGTGACTTGTGTCGTTTAATTACCGAGTTCCCATGGCCATCTTCCAGCTCCATCATCAGTCCCTGGTTACCATCTCACACCAAAGTACTCGTCAAGACGAATCATACGAGCCCAAACTCGATGGGGTTGTGTCATTTAATCACCGAGTTCCTATGGCCATCTTCCAGCTCCATCATCAGACCCTGGTTATCATCTGGCACTAAAGTACTCGTCAAGACGGATCAAACGAGTCCAAACTCGATGGGGTTGTGTCGTTTAACTACCGAGTTCCTATGGCCACCTTCCGGTTCCGTCATCAGATCAGCTCCATCTATACTTATAATAAATCTGTAGAAGTGAAAATTCTGTACATTGAAAATATCAAAAAAATAAATGGCAGGGGGTGTTACTAGACCGACACCGAACCCAAAAATGTGATTAAAAAAATTTTTGTCTGTCTTTCTGTCTGTTTGTTCAGGCATCACGCAAAAACTACCGGTTCGATTAAGATGAAACTTGGTATAATTATTCTTTAATATCCTGGGCACCACACTGGGTACTTTTTATCCCGGAAAAGTATATACAATAAAAAACAAACTTAATTTTGCGGTTCGATCCCTATACCCGATTACCACTGTCTGTACTGTACCAACCGCAAATACTAAGTTTGTCGTAGGTTGGGTCACCCGCAGTGGAGTTAGTTCTAGTTCCTCTAGTTTAAAATACGGTCTTGCTTGGTGAGTTTTGACAGATTATCTATACAGTTGAATAAATAGTTCGACGAAAAAAATAGAGATGGCAGTGTAATAAGCTTTGACAAACAAAATATAATTTTTTAAGTTCAGTTGACTCGTTTGACGCGCGTGTTGTGAAGTGTTTTTGTGAGTGCCAACAATTATGTCGTAAGTACTACAGTTTTGTTTTATTTATCTTGCAAGTGTTATACATCAAAATAAACTAGAAGATTTGTGCTTTACGATGATGTATAAATATCACAGTTTTAGCTGATAAATCTAGTCTACTTTTAACTTCAAACGATTGTTGTTTCGAAAAAAATGGCCGGTTGTATGGTGTCGGCCCAATGATATTCTAGTAAACAGATATGTTATGAGCGCGCAAATCGTGAAGACTAGAACAGTGATGCCAGATGGGGGGGAATCCCCCCAAGTTTGGGGGTTTTTTATAGTTATGGGGGGAGAATTGGGGGGACAATATTATTGGGGGGATATTTGGAGGGAGAAAACTGGGTGTGGGGGGACTAGGGGGGTTTTTATTAACATAAGTAGTCTGGGCAAAGCCGCGGCTAGCATTGATGATTAAATATAATATTATCTGAATGCATCGTTCACGAATAGATCTATGTGTGAACGCGATCAAACCACTAACTAATCTTTGAAAGCACACACACGAAAACAAAATGCTGCTCACGATGCGATGATAGCCGAGTGACTCCGAAGTTGCCACGCCCCCTCGCCCCGCGCATAGTTCGCGTCCGCGTCTACGACTCTACGTCTCGGGCGGTCGGTTGCTCGCCCGTTGGGGGACCGCTCTAATTATTAGCCTAACGTTCTGTTTTTAAAATAGTACCTAGCGGTCTCCCGACGGGACATTTAATCAAAAAAATTCATACGTAGGTACTTACGGGTCATAATTTCAAGGTTATTTTTTTCTTTTTAAAGGGTTTCACGTTTATACCTTTTTTGTTCTATTTGTGGCTATTTTTCAATAGTTTTTTTTTATTATTTCAGGCTTTACATTCATACTATTTCTATTATTATTTTGTGTCGGGGTTAAAAAATAAATAATTGATTAAAAAAATATGTTGTCATTTGTGGGGTTTTTTTTTTCAAAACCTTAATTTTTGGGGGGTTTTCGGGGAAGCTTTGGGGAGAACGTCAGACGGTCATCTGGCAACACTGGACTAGAAAACGTCCTAATTGGGACGTATTGCCTTTAGTCTGTGTCGCGCACGTCTACGAGATAGACGGTGCGCGCTACTACGTAATTATCATCCAAAATGCCATCTTGTGTATATAAAAAGTGTACCAATTATGTTACCAAAGCTAATAAAACACAAGGGATCTCATACCACACAGAAGTACACAATATACTTCGATTTATTAATATATTTCAATTATTTTCCTAATATTCTGATATTTGGAGGTTAGAAAAAAGAAAGAGATGGAAAATACATTTTTTGTCGTAAGAACGACAAGGATGCGTGCACTCCGGACATAGAATAAAAGTACAGATGCGAATATTAGGCAGTAAAGTCATCTTTACAGCAGAGTTCTAGTTTCCCTTTTAATAACTTTTCTTTATCATTTTGTTTGATATATTTAATTATAAATTAAACAAAAAAACTATAATTGATAAGTATACAACAGTTCGCCTCCATTCCGCTCACGAAATAAAAAAGCTCTTTAAGAGACAGAAAACAAATAAATTAAATCTTTTCGAAGGTGTATGATTATTTTTACAATATATATATTTCTTTCTTCTTAAAACGTGTTTTATTTTTCACCTACCTACCTTTTAATTGTGTTTATTCGTTGCATAGGCACAAATCCCGACTGAAAATTCAGTACACGCGGTTTGTACTTTCTGCCTAGTTAATTTGTTAGTCTATGATGCCAACGTGCTGTGATGTGATTGGTGGCCCGAATAATGTTTGTTTACATTCACGCGCAATTGACAACATCTAGCTGTCACTTTTTTTCTTATTGGGTTTTATCGAGCTATCCTTTTTCTATCCTTTTTACTCCCCTTCCCCTTGGATCGCGAAAGCGTTTAGACGTGTCTTCCGTATTAAATTTTATTTTATTTTAATTCATTTAACAAATAATTCAAAATAAACATCGTAATATTCAGTCGAAGTACCAGGAGTTCATAAAGTTCAAAGAGGCCATCAGTACGAGTCAAGCGACGGCAACACCAGCGTGGCGGACTGAATGAAGCACACCTACTTCAAGGACTACGCAGTTCTACGCACACACCCGCTGTAAAGATCTACAACTTGGACAGATCCCATTCACTTCGACGCTTACGCATGGTTAGTAGTTACACACATAAACAACGCAACCACTGTCTACGCGCTGGGATCACCTTACACTGGACGGAACGAGAGATTGTTGAGATTCATCGATAACCGACCAGCTAAGTTGACCTGTCAAGTTGTCAGCGCTTGCCCACACCATCTAATATATTCTGCTGCCCTGGTATCTTGCGTTACACTACAAACTTTTGAATAATGTCAGTACGACGTACGCCTCCTCCCCCCTCCCCCGCCCCGCCGTTGAAAGCGGTTACGCCGTCACCGGAGTTAGCGGGTGTTGAGTCAGTTGTAGTCATCGCAGACAAAATTAAGTCACCATTACAGCATTACGAATCTGAGCCTGATCTTCACACTCTAGCTAACATTACTGAGAGGAAAAAAAGAAAATACAATGACGAAGGTACGGACTTACTAATAACCATAAAAGAAATGTTTTTCTCCTTCTCCGCAGAGCAGGATAAGAGATTTAATGAGTTAAAGGCGAGTATTGACTTCATGTCTGATAAATATGATGAGTTTATATTAAAAATATCGTCTTTAGAAAAAGAAAGCAAGGCCGACAAGTCAAAAATAAAAGAGCTGGAAGAAAAGCTGGAAAACTTGGAGAGAAAAACGCGTGGTGTAGGTATAGAAATTCGAAATCTACCCAAACATTCCGGCGAGACGAAAGAATCCCTCCAAACCGAAGTTATAAAATTAGGTAAAACTCTTAACATGGTAATGGATGCTAACTCAATTAAAGACATCTATAGAACCAAGTCTCAGGACGACTCAAACCCTGTCGTGGTAGACTTTACCACCGTGTTAATGAAGGAGAGGGTTCTTAAGGCAGTGAGAAACTTTAATAAAACTAAGCAAAAAGGAAACAAACTGAATACTACCCATCTTAACCAGGAATATCAACTAAAACCGCTATATGTATCCGAGACATTAACCAGCAAAACTCGGAAACTATTTTATATGGCGAGGCAATTCCAAACAAGTCATGGCTTTAATTTCTGCTGGACATCAAATGGAATTGTGTACCTTAAGCAGCATGAAGGAGCTTCCTATTCTCGAATAAACGACCTCAATGACCTAGAGAACCTTAAGAAAACCATAACAGTTTGACTATGTTATGTTGTCTCTATTGGAAAATCTAAACAGCTCACTTTAAGTACGTCTCTACTAATGCTTTGTTTAAACTTAAGTATGTATGACTATAACTCAAAAAATGAACATTATGTAAACATTTATCCCACACTCTATCACTTTATAATTATAAGGCATTTACTAATACCTTCAGATAACAACTTCTCATTATGTTATTACCATACAAATCACATTCTACAGTACATTACACATTCACTCTCTACAAATATGCACTCTGGGTTCTTTTTTGAATTAACAACTGACTCAAATATACATCTTCTTACTATACACAATTCCTACAAAAATATATTTACAAACCATACATTTCACATGTACACAATTTATATTATTATTTGCACTGATAAATTATTATTATTCTTTGTAAGTCTTCTTCATCCACTTTATTTAAATATATCATGGTTATTACGTTTTATATCAACCTTAAAATGGCAGTTAAATAAGCTCAGGCCCGGTGCTTATCATTTTTTAGATAATCCTTGTTACATATCACTTGTATTACATATACCTAAACGTATACCAATTCTAAATGGACAGATAGATACCGGACCAACTTGTTTGAAAACTTTTTACTTTCTAATTAATCGTGGTGAAATACTTTTCTTAACTTTTATAATTCGATAACTTAAATCATATAACAAATGATATAGACGAAGTCTCTGTATCTAAATGCCTCACATGTGATTTAGAAGAATGTCAGCAACACATTACACCATCCAGTGGTCTTATAATATTAACACAAAACATACGCAGTATCAATTGCAATATAGCTGGCTTTGAAACTTTGTTAAGGAGATTGAACATAGAATGTGATGTTCTGGTACTTACCGAATGCTGGCTTTTGGGTGCTTCTGTCATTCCACAGCTCGACGGCTATCGCTCTTATGCCACTAAAACCCACCTCAGACAAAATGATGGCGTGGTAATATATATAAGTAACTCGCTGAATGTAAATGTTGAGGAACCAGAATTCAGAGACGGCAACTGCTTAGTTACAACACTCGACAAACATACCGCAATCATTTCTATATACCGATCTCCTTCTATAAGAAACATTGACAACTTTCTATACTCCTTAGACAATATAATATCCAAACTAAATTCCTTCAAAAACTTAGTGTTAATTGGAGATATTAATATTCCCATTAACTCCTCCAGGCTGGATTTGTCGGGTGAAAGATATTTAACCATCGCCGCTTCTCATGGTCTCTTACCTGCACACACTGAAATAACCCGTGCATTCAGCTCCTCATGCCTGGACCACGTGCTCCTTAAGACCCAGTTTACTGCTATGACTATTGTGCCACAATCAACCTTAACAGATCATTTCCCTGTCTTGACCCAATTAGGTCATCAGCGCATCTCCAAACACCCTAGGCAAACGACTAAATCAATTATAACTAGAATAGACACAGAAAACCTTAACAAAGACATTAACAATATAGACATGACCCCCATATACGAATCAAAAGACCCCAATTTTTCCACAAATTACCTTATCACTAATATTCAATCAGCCATAAATAACAACACAAAAACTTTCACTGTGTCGAGGCGCAAAAAAATACTCAAACCATGGATTACGCCTGGCCTTCTCAGATGTATGAAAAACAGGGACTTTCTTCACAAAAAGCATAGGACGGCTCCGGATAATATCATTTTAAAAACATCATATATTAGATACCGCAATTTCTGTGCCAAAATTTTAAAGAAAGTAAAAAGAGCATATGAGAAAACTCAATTAGATACGGCAAAGAATAATCCCAAGAAACTCTGGAAGACTATTAAATCAATTACGAGTTGTGTCAAAAACATTGACTATCCAGAGGAATTGTTAAAACTGAGTGGCTCCAATAACTCCGCACTTGATATTATTAATGAGCACTTTGTAAAAGTAGGTCAATCGTTGGCAGAAAAGTATCCTCTTAACCCTTCTCCGTCAACATCTAATAATTGGTCCTCAATATTTTTCATGCGACTCCCATGCGCGATCATTTGTATGTGAAGAAACGACGGAAGAAGAAGTGACCCGTACAATCCTTACATTAAAATCAAACTGCGCCACAGGTTGTGACAATATCTCATCGAACCTAATAAAAAGTAATATCAAGCTTTTAGTTCCTCCTCTCACGTTTATTTTCAACAGGTGCTTGGAATATGGTGTATTCCCGAAACATCTCAAACTGTCTGAGGTTCACCCTATTCATAAGGGAGGTGACCGTGATCGTGTTAATAACTACAGGCCGATATCGATTCTACCCTCCTTGTCAAAGGTTTTCGAAAAACTACTAAACAAGAGACTTGTTAGCTACTTGGAGGGAGAGGGCCTACTCTCTTGTACACAGTTTGGCTTTCGGAGGCATAGAAGCACAGATGATGCCATCTTTAAATTAAACAATTGTATAGCTACAAATTTAGATTCTGGAAAGAAATGCCTTGCCATCTTTTTGGATCTGGCCAAAGCATTTGACACGATCTCGGTCCCCATCCTTTTGCGAAAACTTGAGAATTTTGGTATAAGAGGCAATCAACTTAAACTCTTTGAGAGCTATCTGTCGGAAAGATACCAGTGTGTAAAAATAGGAAATTGCACTAGCTCTTATCTTCCTATTACATACGGAGTTCCCCAGGGCAGCATTTTGGGACCTACCCTCTTTCTCGTTTATATAAACGACCTCACGAACCTATCTATACCCCAAGGCGAAATAATCTCTTACGCAGATGACACTGCTCTTATATTCAACGCCGACAGTTGGGATGAGGTATTTAACGTTGCACAATGTGGATTTGATCTCGTAAAGGAATGGCTACAAAATAATTTACTTACACTGAACAGTGATAAGACTAAATACTTGACTTTCAGCATACGAAATCCACCTAAACTTCTTACTACAAAACATTGCCTTATTCCTCACAATTGTCCTGGAATAGATAACTGTAATTGTGTACCTCTAGAACGTGTCAACAATGTGAAATATTTAGGTTTAATTATAGACTATAATTTATCCTATAAGGCACATATTAAAGCTTTGTCGGGACGAGTAAGAAAACTAATTTATATCTTTAAAACTTTGCGACATGTTGCTGATCTCAAATTATTAAAACAAGTTTATTTCTCTCTTTGTCAATCCATTATTAATTACGGCATAATTGCATGGGGAGGAGCTACCAAGACTACTCTAAAAGGCCTTGAGATAGCTCAGCGCGCAATTCTAAAAGTTTACACTTTTCGTCCAATTCGCTTTCCCACAAACATTTTGTACAAGTCATGCGAAGTCCTTACAGTGAGACAATTGTTCTTACTCAACATTGTACTAAAACAACATGGTGAACTTATATACGATACTGATCTCACAAAGAAACGCAGAAAACATGACGTTGTGGTCCGCATTCATAAACCTAAAACCTCTTTCATAAAGAGATTCTTCGTCTTTCTAGCACCACATGTGTATAATAAAATTAATAAATCCATAAATATTTTTTCTCTTAACAAATTCCATTGTAAAAAGAAGGCTTATGAATTTTTAATGAAACTATCTTACGAAGACACAGAAAAATTTATTCAAATAATCAGTTAATATTTTTGTTTATATATCTATTTATATGTATATTCACTCTACTCCTGTGCATTTATCATGTAGACATACGTATACACTTACACTTACACATACAGACACCCCCACACACACACGCACTCACCCTCTCATCCTCACACACACACACAAACACACACAAAAAAAAAAAAATTGTTAGTAATTTAAGTTTAGTTTACCTTAATTTCTTTTTTCTCTTTGATTTGTAATGGTCCTAAACTTTTGCTTCTTGCTAATTTAGGTTACCTAGTGTATTTTTTCTGAGGGGAAACGGCGCTGTTAGCTGAGATACAGGCTCACGCCTAGTTCAGCTGCGGATGCTCATTCTCTTATTTATAATTAAACTGTAAGCCTAATATTTGTAAGAATGTACTGTACCTACCTACTGTTTTTTTTTTTGTAGTGAAATGTAAAATGAATGAAAAGTGTGTATGTGTGTTGCCTCTCGGCGCGGAACACATTTTTCTGTTGTTTTGTAAGTGTATAACATATCTGTTTACTAGAATATCATTGTGTCGGCCACTTTTAGTTTTGTTTATACATATTTTACATACTTTGCATTACAATAGTATATAAAATATCGAAATACATTTCGTAATAAGCAAAATAATACATTTTTCAAAGAGAAATATACTAAATTCACTGAAGATTCCATAATAATGTCAATGTGTTCCTCAGGTTTTTTGATGTGGACTGTTTGGTATCCACGGACGTTACATGAAACGTGATAAATAAGGTTCGCTATACACGGCAAAATATGTTTGCATTATTTTTGTTTTGCTAGTGGTGGTATAATATTTTGCTTGAGATGATACTAATATTTAATATAAAATGCACTTTTGGGTTTTGTACTAATATTCATCATTTATTTTTCGCTTGGTTTCCGTTGGATATGTATAATGTTCTAATGGTTTTTTTTTGTTTTGAAACATTAATTACATGTATAAGACGAACGTTCAAATAATCGCGCCAAACCGCGCGATTTCGTGGTAATCCGGTGTGCTTCGTCCTCGGTCGGCCCCCGCCACACCGCCGCGCCGCCCGCGTCCCGCGCACAGCCAGTCGCATGCGATCTCGCGCCGCCTACGCGTCGTTCGCGCCATAAACCGTTACAACTTACAGTACATGAGCACTAGTACATTACGTTAGGGTATATATGTTCTGTGTACATTACAGTGGCTGCCCAACTCGTGGCTTCGAATCCACCTTGAGATATTTTCGAGAAGTTTCGTCGCGAGTGCCGCGATAGATACCTATGCGTCAAATCGTGAAAACATAAGTTACGTGACGAACTGTTGCCATGCCGATGGAACTACGAAACGCGAAAGTACTATCGAGTGAAGATCAAGATATTATGAGCGACGACACGAGCGAGCCCGAATACTACGACCAGGCGGAGCCGCGCGCCGTGAGCGCCCCCGCCCCCGTCCCCGCCGGGGCGCATGGCCGCGCCGGCGGCGCTTCGACGAGCGCGACCACCGAGAACGTCTTAGCCGGTTTCATGGAGTCCTTCGTCAGAATGCAAGCGGAAACAAACAGAACCCTAGTGGAAACCCTGAGGGCTTTCAACGGCTCCGGGAAACCACCGACATCGACGCCAACGCCCGACACCCGTCCGCCCAGCGCCTACTCGTCCGCGGTCACAGGCAACTTCGCCAAGTGCACTGCACGTTTCGACGGGAGGTCGCGCGACGCGGAAGTACTGGAGGCGTTCATCGACGCGGTGCAGGTGTACAAGGAGTGCGCGGGCGTCACCGACGAGCACGCGCTGCGCGGTCTGCCGATACTGCTGGAGGGCGACGCGGCCGTGTGGTGGCGCGGCGCGCGCGCCAGCGTGAACGTCTGGCCGGACGCCGTGGCGCGCCTGCGTGCCATGTACGGGATGCAGCAGCCGCCATACAAAGTGCTACGGGAGATCGTCGACACGGACCAGAAAGACTCTGAACGTGCAGAAGTGTTTGTGTGTAGAGTGCGGTCGTTGTTTACTAAATTACCTTACGCGGTACCGATGTGTATGCAATTAGATCTTATTTACGGCCTTTTACATCGACGTGTGAGAAAGCGATTATCTAGGGATGATGTTAACGATATTGATATCATGATAGAAAAAGTGAGGGCCATAGAAGATTCTGTTGTCGAATTAAATCTTCGTACGTACGCCGCGAACCCGACCGTTTCTACGACGAAATCGGCAAGTCAAAACTTGTCGCGATCGCACGACGCGCCGCGCGAGCGGGGTCATGAACTCGAGTCGAGCGAGCGCGAACGCAGCGTTACCACGAGTTCGTGCGGTACTAGTGTCGCGAAACCCACTCTAAACTCGAACGAGAATTTGAAACGTGATAAGCGCGTTCGATGTTCGTTCTGTAAATTTTATGGTCACGTTGTAACAGATTGTCGCAATTTCCAAAGTAAAAATAATAAACAACAACCAACTAGCGCGGTTTCCGAGGGTAAAAGTACCAGTAATGGGGCTAGTAATTTGCGTTGTTACGGATGCGGCCAACCCGGTGTTGTAAAGTCGAAATGCGAGAATTGTAGCGGAAAACAGTTACCCGCGACGCGATGCGATTTTAATATGGTGAACGACGACAACGTCACACGCGAAACTCACGCGACGACGCCGTCACACGCTATGGTATCGGTCACTATCGCGAATAGGGTCGGCGCCGCAGTGCTCGACACAGGGGCTACGTGCTGCGTTGCTGGCTCCTTGTTGTACTCTATTTTAACATCCGTTGGGGTACAGTTTCACGAGGCGGAGCGAACCATTGGACTCGCGGTCGGTTCCCGCCAGGTGAAAACGGTCCTCACGGCGACGGTACCCGTGATTTTAGAAGGAAGGCAGATCGATACCGAGTTCGTGGTGTTCCCAGGTGAGAGTACTCGAACATTGTTAGGTCGTAATTTTATTACTAAGGCTGGGGTCACACTGGACTTGTCACAGGAGTCATGGTTCTTTACTGATAATCCTGAGCAGGTTTTTCCTTTCGTGCAATCATTTAGTTTGAATAGCACAGAGCTGATGCAAACAGATATCTCCGACGTCTCCATGCGCGACGACGAGGGAACGAAGTTACCACCAGAGCACAGGAACGCGCTCGACGCATTTCTGCGTAGCAGAGCGAACCAGTTTGCTGCGGATGGACCTCCCACGGACTTCGCCTGTCATAAAATTAAGGTAAGAGATAATCAGGAACCCCTCGCCTCCCCACCATACAGGTTGTCGCCGTCCAAGAAAGAAGCTTTAGAGAAGGAGCTGCAAAAGCTGCTCAGCGCCGACGTCATCGAGGAATGCGAGTCGCCGTGGGCCTCCAACGTCGTCCTGGTGAAGAAGAAAGATGGAAGCTACAGGCTTTGCGTTGATTACCGCAAGCTCAACGCGGTCACGGAGCCTGACCGATACCCACTTCCCAGGATCGAAGATGTGCTCCACGCGGCGAAAACCTCCAAGTACATGACTACGCTGGACCTGCGATCCGGATATTTCCAGGTGAGCGTTGACCCTAATCATAGGGACCTTACCTCGTTCACGACACCGCTGGGCACCTTCAGGTTCAAGCGCATGCCCATGGGCCTCCGGAATTCAGGGGCAACTTTTCAGAGATTGATCGACCGGTTCAAATCCAACTTACCAGGTATAACTCTGCTCGCATATCTGGACGATCTGTTGGTGCTGTCTGAAGGCTCGTTCGAAAGGCACCTCGCAGACCTGGAAGCCGTGTTCGACCGCCTTGCTATGTTTAACCTGCGGGTGAATCGCGAAAAGAGCCACTTCGCCCGAGATGCCGTGAAGTTTCTCGGTCATGTCATCGTACCAGGTGGTATTCGCATGGACCCAGATAAGACGTCTGCTATAACCGGCATGCCGCCCCCTCAGAACGTAAGACACCTGAAGTGTTTCCTGCAAACGTCGAGTTGGTTCAGGCGCTTCATACCGGGTTATGCCGAGGTGAGTAGACCGCTGACTTCTCTGCTGAAGAAAGGGAGCACCTGGGAGTGGGGCCCCGAACAGCAGAGCGCTTTCGAGACCATCAAGTCCCTCTTGGTATCGGCTCCTATTCTCCGTCAGGCTGACGGAACGAAACCATTTGTCCTTAGGACCGACAGCAGCGGCTACGCACTTGGAGCGGCTCTACTCCAGGGGGAGGGGACCGATGAGCGACCCGTCGAGTACGCCAGTCGGCTCCTCACGGCCGCCGAGAAGAATTATAATACGACGGAGAGAGAGGCACTCGCCGTGGTATGGGCAGTGTCGAAGTTTAGAGGGTATATTGACGGCGCCGATGTGACAGTTAAGTCCGATCACCAGCCGCTCAGGTGGCTCATGAGTTTGAAGTCGCCGAGCGGCCGCCTGGCCAGGTGGGCGCTCAGTCTTCAGGAATACAACCTGAAGATTGAGTACACACCCGGTAAGGCAAACGTGATCGCAGATACGCTGTCACGTCCTGCATGCGCGACGGAAGAGACTGAAGGGACCGAGTGCGACTTGTGCCTCGCCGTGGTTGACGTGCCCACGCGCAGCCCTAGGGACGTCAGAGACGGCCAGCTGAAGGACCCGGAGATTCGTAAGATCGTCGAGGCGTTGGAATCCGACGATCCCTTTAGGGGGAGGTCCTGGGCAGATAAAGGGTACGTAGTGGTTGACGGCGTGTTGTACCGTTATGGTCCCGACAATGAAGAAGATGATGACGCCAGTTTGGTGGTACCGGAACATGAGCGCAAGGACGTGCTAGCCGAGTACCATGACGCTCCCACAGCCGGCCATTTCGGTGCAGGGCGAACTTTGCAGCGTCTCGCAGGTAAGTATTACTGGCCCGGGATGAGGACTTACGTTGCCCAGTACGTCAAAGACTGCGCAGCGTGTCAACGATACAAGGTAGACACGCGAAAACCCGCCGGCCTATTGCAAGTTCCAGCTATGTCACGCCGCTTCGAGGTGCTCGCTGTAGACCTGTTCGGGCCCCTACCGGAGACACCTTCCGGCAATAAATGGATCCTCATAGTGGAGGACACCTGTACTAGGTGGGTTGAGTTATTCGCCCTTTCATCCGCCACTAGCGAAGAGTGCGCCAAAACACTGGTGAACGAGGTATACCTGCGTTATGGGACGCCCAGAAGACTCATCAGCGACAACGGCGTACAGTTTGTGAGCGAAGTGATGCAGCAGACGTGCTACGTCATGGGCATCAAACAGGCCCTGACGTCGTTTTACCACCCGGAGTCCAACCCTGTGGAACGAAAGAACCGCGACCTTAAACCACAGCTTGCGATATTGGTAGGTAAGGAACATGATTCCTGGGATAGTCACCTCCCCGCCATTCGGTTCGCCATGAACTCTGCGTTCACTGCAAGCACGGGGCATTCCCCCGCTTTTCTTAACTTCGGGCGCGAGATACGCGCGCCCGCCGACGTGTTGTCTGAGATGCGGGCCATCGTCGAGAACGACAATGTGGTCTTGTCTATTACCCCGTTCCTTAAGAAACTTTCAGTCGTGCTGCTCGATGCACGGGATGTGCACGAGAAAGCCCAAGAAGCTCAGAAGAAGTTCGCCGATGAGAGACGTCGCCCCGCGCCGGACTATAAGGTAGGGGATCTCGTACTGCTTAAGACCCAGGGCTCTAACGATACGAGCAAAGGGCAAACTCCGAAGTTCATCCCCCGCCGCGATGGACCGTATCGTATTCAGGAGGTGATCGGTAGCACGACATACGCTTTGGAGCGTATAAGTGACGGCGTCTCGCTAGGGAGGTATCACGTTTCGTTGTTAACACCGTTCGTTGGTCCCATCCAAGATCCCATTCAAGAGAAACGTAAGAGAGGGAGACCTCGTAAGGCTAACCCGGCTTCGGGGACGCAACGCCTGGGTTAGAGGGGGAGGATATAAGACGAACGTTCAAATAATCGCGCCAAACCGCGCGATTTCGTGGTAATCCGGTGTGCTTCGTCCTCGGTCGGCCCCCGCCACACCGCCGCGCCGCCCGCGTCCCGCGCACAGCCAGTCGCATGCGATCTCGCGCCGCCTACGCGTCGTTCGCGCCATAAACCGTTACAACTTACAGTACATGAGCACTAGTACATTACGTTAGGGTATATATGTTCTGTGTACATTACACATGTTTGTTCGTGTTGATTAATTTCCGCTAAATGTAAAAAAATGCACTTGTGGATTTGACTACCTTTCTTTTTTACTGTTGCCCTTGCACGTGTTGCATGGTCGCATATATTTTAATGCTTCGCCAAATTTTATTTTATTCTTTTAACAATACTAATGTTTTAAATTATTCATGCAGATCACCAAATGAAAGCTTTTATGTTGAGGGAAATGGGGGAACTAGGGGACGTGGGGGAAACAGGGGACGTGGGGGAAACAGGGGACGTGGGGGTCATAAAATTATTTAAAATATTTTATTAAAATTACATCGTGTGTGGGAAACCTTAGACGGGCGGCCATATTGCTATTATTTCGCCTTCTCGGACGAGTCAAGGGCGCTCGGGACATCGCGGTAAAATTACGAGGAGTAGTGTTTTGTTTTGATTTAATTAAAATACTTAGAGTTAACCGAATGTAATCGTATATACATCAGAAGAAAGGGTAATAAGTCTAGTTTGTTGTAAAAATATTTTATTGATAAAATATGCAATAGTTGTGCCTTATATTCTAAAAAGGTAGAAATAATTGTGTATTTTTTTTCTGAATTACATGTTTAACCCGGTTTTTTGTATCAAAGATTATAACTTACGATTTAAAAAAATCGTTAAGATTGATCAGTATTCTTCAATCTTTTTTTTTGGTATTTTTTTCTTTATTCTAGCCATTACGGTTCAGTAGCTATATAGGTTTTTTGTTACGACGAACTTGCGAGTCGCGCGCGGTTCGGACGCCGCGCGCAGCTGGACGTTAGAGAGATAAACGGTCGCGCGGCCCGGACGTTAGAGTGGTTAGTAGTGTTTGCTAACTTCTTTGTTCATTTGCACATGTATGATATCTTTCAATGATATTATTCAAGTTACCGATTATCGTTATAATTTGCAGTAAATCTATTGTATTAAAGGTAATTAAGCAGCAAACTAGGTTTCAACTATTGTTAACCATTAATCTAAGCAGTTTCCTTTGTTATCTTGCAATAAATATCATAAGAAATCATACTTTGTCAATTAACAGCTACCTACATTGTATTCCGTTAAATTTTAACTTAATTGTAGTAAAGATCATAATATATTATTAGGTTAATAGTAAAAGCGACAATTAAGTCCATTAATGTTATTTCCATGATCTAGTAAGCAGATTAGTACTTGATTGAATCGCACTATGATGTTTGTAGTCACCAATAGATTTAGTCTTTCTATTTTCACATCCGGAGCAGCAATTTTATTGTTTAATGTTTGCTCTAACGATTTATTAAACCTTCTAGATATGTCCTATATTAATTAATGATACCAATATTATATTTATTATAATTTAAACTTGTTACATTTCAGATTGATTACCTGCTTCCCAAAGAATGACTGATAAGGATGAAAAGGAGCTCATTAAAAAACGAGCCAGTTACAAAGGTCGATTAACTACATTTTCTAATTATTTAGAGGATTTTAAGAAGGATTCTATAGCGCAAACCCAGATGAACGAACTGCAGGTACGCCTCGGTAAGATTTAACTTGTTTATTCGCAATATGACGACGTTCAGTTAAGGTTGGAATGTATAGCTGAGGATATGAATACACAGTTATCAGAACGTAATGAATTTGAAGCCACATATTTCAAAGTTGTTGCAAGGGCTCAGAAATTACTAGGCAGACACAATTATATTGTTAATGAAGATAAGTTTTCTCGCGTTAGTAGGTAATAATAGGCTGGTTAGGTTACCAACCATTCAACTACCTAAGTTTGACGGAACGTACTTACGTCAAGTGGTTACAGTTCCATGACACGTTTTCAAGCTTAATACATTTGGATGACCAAATTGATGAAATAAATAAGTTTCATTATCTCCGAGCTTCCTTGGAAGGGACAGCCGCCTTACTCATACGGGCTATTGAATTCTCGGCAAATAATTATTCCATTGCGTGGAATTTATTACGTGAAAGGTTTAATAACAAGCGGCTTCTCATTCAAAATCATGTAGCAGCCTTATTTAACATTGAAGTGGTTAATAAAGAATCCTCAGATAATATAAAAAACATCATTGATACTTTAAACAAAAACCTACGTGCGTTAGAATCTTTAGGTGAGCCAGTTAAGTTTTGGGATACGTTAATAATTTACATAGTTACCTACAAATTAGATTCAAGGACTTTTCGACAGTGGGAGGAAGAAAAAGGTCATTTGGACAAAGATAAAACAATCACATTAGAAATCTTCCTGGAATTCTTCAGTTTTGCTTGAAACACTAGATTTATCTCGCAATCAGGCTAATAATAATAGTAGGTACTTCTAAATCTAACAAGCATAAAACAATGATATCGGTGGGTAGTGAAACACCACCACAGAAAAATAAAAATAATACCAGTTCTTCACCGGTGTCGTGTCCGCAATGTAGTGATAAACATAATTTACTCAACTGTCCACAGTTTCTTAGTCTCAGCAACGAAAAACGGCTTGAGCTTCTTCCTCAATACAAGGTATGTTTTAACTGCTTTCGGTCTGGTCATTACGCAAATCATTGCAAATCTTTTGGTTGCAAAATATGTAAGCGTTAGCACAATACACTGGTCCATGTAGCAGGTGCGTCACAGAGATCTATGGCTAATGCTTCTACTTCGCAAACTGACAGCACTGTTACAATAGATGTTAACTTAGCTGAAAAGAAACCTAATACAAATGTGACACTATCTGCACGTGCTACAACCTATGTTAATAATAAAAGTAAAAGTCAAGTTCTATTGGCTACTGCATTAATCAAAGTTTATGGTAATGATAACCGCGAACATCTCGCTCGCGCTATACTGGACACTGGCAGTACTTCTTGTATAATGCAAAGAGTATAATAATAATACGGGAGAAGAGAGCCCTCTTGTGCCATTTCGAAGCATCCAGATTCGAAACGCCATCTGCAGTTCTTAACTGGAACTAAGGCTCTATAGGTGGCTATAGATAGGCATGAATGTATGTGTACGTACGTATAGATCAGTAAGTTTGGTTTTTATGTGATCATTCAAATTTTTTTAGCTGTTGTAGTCATATGTTGATCAATTTGCGACTGGCGAATAATAATAATGATACATTTACTAAATTACAATAATTAAAATTTGAATGATGGTGATTCAGGAGTAAAAGTGTCCTAATATAAATTGACCGCATATTGATCAACATATAACGCAACAGCAGCTAAGAAAATTTGAATGATCACATACACCAAACGCTAAATTTCGCCAGAATTGGCAGTAACACAATAATGAACCATTTTGCTTTAATTTATTGTAATTTGTAATCGTGTAACGGCTAAGAGTATATTTTAATAATACGGTACCGGCGACCATAGACTATACACTTATAAACTGAGACCGGCGACCATATTGTGTGATGTTGCCAGAATATGTCACACAAAAAGGATTTCCGTGACACAATTGCAATAATTGATGATGCCGGTCAGATATGAAATACATATAATAATGTGATAATCTTGATGTAAAATGTTACAATTATTGTTTTAAATTATAGAGAACTCTTTCATTTGATTTTCTTATTTGCATTTAATTTGGTATCACAGAGACATCTATCGATGATTATTAAACTAATAGCTTCTTCGTTAATAAAAGTAGATGGCGACTCTTTCTTTACTAAAGTTGTGCATGTTCTAACTGTCTCCCCCCTGGTATAATGACAGATAAGTTATGTAGTTTATTGAATTTACCTACCATACAGGTTAATGAATCTGTACAAGGCATTAACAATTCTAAAACAAAGATTAGTAAAATATGCAGTGTTTCTGTGAAATCATTAAGTGAAAACTTCACTTCTAATCTTTATTGTTTTATTTTACCAAACATAACGGATGAAGTACCAAGTCATAAATTATCCATTAATAATTTAAATATACCAAGTGATATTTGTTTAGCTGATCCTCATTTCCACACGCCATCGGCTAGTGGATCTAATAATAGGGGCAGATGTTTTCTGGGACCTACTGGGGCGGCAAAAAATCAACTTGGTGAAGGAAAACCAATATTAGTTGAATCTAGACTAGGTTGGCTAGTTTCAGGTCCGTTATTTAATAGTGGCCACGTATCACGGTCACCATCAGTTCTTAAAGTCAACATTGCAAAGCTCAATGTTAGTTCTTCTCACAGCGCCACATCAGGAGATGACATTCAAAACCTTTTATCGCGTTTCTGGGAACTGGAAGAAGTCCCCAATCAGTCATCTTCATATTCTGATGAAGAAGCCAAGTGTGAAGAACATTTTGTAAAAACCATCACTCGATTGGCAGATGGTCGGTTTTGTGTAAGGATACCACTCAAACAATCATACCATATTCTAGGTGACTCACTGGCTAGAGCAAAACATTGTCTCCTTTCGATTGAACGTAGATTTAAAAGTCAGCCAGCTTTAAAAACTCTTTATTGCGATTTCATAAAAGAGTACATTTCGTTAGGACACATGTCTGAGTGCTCCGTTAATTCAAAAAAACTGGCATACTTTATTCCACACCACGGTGTTCTACGCGAGCATAGCATAACCACAAAATTAAGAGTAGTGTTTAATGCCAGCAGTCTTACTACTTCAGGTATTGCATCTAACGACTTACAAATGGTAGGTCCAGTTGTTCAAGACGACCTAATGTCTTTACTTCTTAGGTTCAGAAAACATAAATACATTCTTTCTGCTGATGTAGAAAAAATGTATCGGCAAATAATCGTACACCCGGATGACAGACACTTACAAAGAATATTGTGGCGTGAGAACCCTTTAGAGTCTATTAAAACCATGGAACAGCAAGTGCACCTTTTTTAGCAACTCGGTGTTTAAAACAAATTGGATTAGATTGTAAGGATGAGAAGATTGGTAGTATTATAATCCATGATTTTTATGTAGATGACTTGCTCACAGGTGGAGATACAATATCTGACGTCATAAATATTCGCCAGAAAGTCACTGACGAGTTGGCTGCAGCTGGTATGCCACTTAGAAAGTGGAAGTCCAACAATATCCTGGTTATAACAGATCAAGTCACAAGTTCATCATTAAATTTAAACATTGGTTTAAATGAGCCAAGTAAAACTTTGGGTCTTAACTGGCTAACACACTCTGATGAGCTCTGTTTTTAACCGACTTCTAAAAAAGGAGGAGGTTCTCAATTCGGATGTTTGTATTTTTTTTTTTTAATTTTTTTTTTTATGTTTGTTCGCGCATAACTCTTTCGCTTGCCAACCGATATGAAAAATTCTTTTTTTGTTGGAAAGGGTATACTTCCCAAATGGTCCCATAGAAATTTCATCAAAAACGGTTCAGTAGTTTGGTTTTTAAACCAAAATTTTTTTTGCAAAAAAGTTTTTTCAATTAGTAATACATCAATATCGAATGATGTACGAGTAACAAAGCGTGAAGTTCTGTCAGTTACATCCCAAATATTCGATCCTCTACGTCTATTAGCTCCTTGTATCATTCCAATGAAAGTAATAATGCAAAAACTTTGGTTACACAAATTATCATGGGATGATTGTTTACCACCAGATGTCGCTAAAACATGGAAAGATATTGTTGTTAGGTTATTTACTTTGAATAGTTTACGTATCCCACGTCTAGTTTTTTGTGGTTCTTGGATGGAGATAGAATTACACATATTTTGTGATGCATCACAAACCGCTTATGGTGCATGCATCTATGTACGGAGTATTAATAACAATAATGAAGTTATGGTGCGTTTGCTTTCAGCAAAGAGCAGAGTGGCTCCTATCAAGCCAATCACGATTCCTCGGCTCGAGCTCTGCGCCGCCTTGGTTGGAGTAAGGCTATATGAAAAGGTGATTGAGGCGCCAGTTCAAAGTAGTACATTTTGGAGTGATTCTACAATAGTGCTAGGATGGTTGAAAATGTTACCAAGTAAGCTGCAACCGTTCGTGCGCAATGGTGTAGCAGAAATAGTTGAAAAAACGAATGCTAATAATTGTACATGGAGACATGTTCCCACACAATTTAACCCCGCTGATCTTGTATCTCGAGGAATTGATGTAAGTCAAATTCAGAGTCATAATTTGTGGTGGTCAGGTCCTAATTTTTTAAACCAGGATACAAGCGAATGGCCTTCTTTTCCAACCACAGCAGTAGAATCGCTACCTGAAATTAAAACTGAGGTTTCTTTATTAACTACTTCTAAGACTTCGATACTTATAATTGATTTTAATCGGTTTTCAAATCTTTCTCGGCTTAAACGCACAGTAGCATATATGTTACGATTTATAAATATTTGTAAAAAACAACCACCCGCCACTTTACATCTTAGTGAAGATGAAATACAAAATGCGTTAAACTTAATTGTTAAACTCTCTCAAATAGAATCATTTCCCGTGAACTATGAATAAAAAATCAGTGCTTACCAAAAGGAAGTCCACTGACTAAACTTAACGTATTTTTAGATAAAAATAAATTAATTCATGTATGTATTAATTCGCTTACAAAATTCTTCATTTTCATATGAGAAAAAACATCCGTTAGTAATACAGTCCACTCATCGATTTTCTAAACTATTATTTGAATTTAAACATAAAACTCTAATGCATGCAGGACCACAACTGCTATTGGCTTGTATAAGAGATACTTATTGGCCAATAGGTGGTCGCAATCTGGCTAAATTGTGTTATCATCGTTGTGTCATTTGCAGTCGCATTACAGCTAAACCAATTAGTCCCATTATGGGAAACTTACCTGAACGACGGGTGGCGTCCGGTGGTCATCCATTCGAATGTGTTGGGGTTGATTACGCTGGACCTATACTGTCAGCGTCTCGACAAGGCCGTGGTTGTAGACTTGTAAAAGTTTATATTGTACTCTTTGTTTGTTTTACAACAAAGGCAGTTCACATTGAGTTGGTGGGTGACTTAACCAGTCAAAATTATTTGTCAGCACTTCGTCGTTTTATGTCTCGCAGAGGTAAACCTACGCATATATATTCCGACAACGGAACTTCGTTTGTCGGCGCTTATAATGAAATCGGCAAATTTTTGAAGGCCAACAGCAGTTCGTTATCTGGTGACATGGCCACTGAAGGGATTAACTTCATTTTTATTCCTCCCTACGCTCCACATTTCGGTGGTCTTTGGGAGGCAGGTATAAAATCAGTAAAGTTTCATTTAAAAAGAGTAATGGGAAATTGTCATTTAACTTATGAGGAACTATATACAGCACTGGTTCAAATTGAAGCACTCCTAAACTCGCGCCCGCTCACGCCGTTGTCATCGGACCCTAATGACCTTCTGCCGCTGACACCAGGACATTTCCTGATAGGACGCACACTCACTTCCTTGCCCGTGCCGTCGTATGTTACCGTTTCCGTTACTCATTTGAAGCGTTATGAGAGAATAGAGGCATTACGTCAACATTTCTGGTCGAGGTGGAATAAAGAATATATAATCTCTGAACTACAGCAGCGGACAAAATGGAGGTCTTCAAAGGCGGACGTAGAGACTGATCGCCTAGTTATAATAAAGGAAGACAATCTACCACCATTGAAATGGCGACTAGGCCGAATATCAGCAGTCTACCCAGGACGTGACGGAATCAGTCGTGTGGCCGAAATTAGAACTGCGAATGGAACCATCCGGCGTGCATGCAGCAAGATAGGTATGCCCACTGCCATTAAATGAAGATTCTGGTTGAAAGATTGCCTTTCAACGCCCGGGGGCATGTTTAGATTTAGCAATTTGTGCAAAACAACTTCGTGCAACTTACTGCAATGAATATAATATCATCAGGCGTTTTTTGTGACGGTGAATTAGTTGTAAGTCTACCTACATAATTTTATGTCTTTTTTTTGTTGGTCTTCGGAATACATACGTAATTAACAGCTCCAGTCTATAATTTCAATATTTCCTGCTTAATCAAACATCTCAACAGTACCTATGGAGAAGAACGGGCAAGAAACTCCATGGAAACTCTTTTAAATCATAAAATTGTTACAAAATATTTGATTACAGTCATCATTCGTGTTGAAATTAACCATGTGAGAACGATGTAGAAATACGTGCACGTTAAAAGCGTCCGTTATAAAAAACAAAAACAATTCAGAAATTAAAAATTAAAATAAGCCGAGGCAGCTAAGAGATGACCAGTCCCTACTGACGGCGCCCGTTCACGAACATGACGTATGGATCAGCACCATTCAGCTCAACCATTTTGGAGGGAACTTAATGATCCAACACACACGCCACCACCAGCGAGACATTTGAGTGAGCATGATATACTCACAGCCGCAAGGGCACATTCAAGTCAATGAAAGACGTACCCAGTAAATGGTAGCTTTATAGAAAGTACCTATTGCTCACACGTTTTTTTTTTTTTGTGTGGGAAATCATCAAATGACCCCTGCCGCTCTGGGCGGAGCGGAAGGGAGTGTCAGACTTTTACTGACTAAAAAAAACTTTTTACAAAAAAAAAAAACCGCCTTCAAATAAAGACAAACAAAAACGTTCCTGCACTAAAAAGTAAAAAATAAAAAATTGAATTCCTGTAAAGAAACTTAATTTAAAGGTAAACTTATTTGACATTAATATTTTGCAAATATTCAAAATTGTTTACTTCTTTTTGGAGTCGGTGCCAGCAGTTGTATCCTGTGCCATTTATTTTTTCAATTCACGATTATAAAATTTTAAAACAGATGCTTACAAACTTAATGCTTCAAAAATTTCAAAGTACTTAAAAAGTGGCAGGGGATTTTTATACGTATTTATAATTATTATTATTTAAAAGAAATTATTGTGAAAATTGTGTCAATTTGTTTTAGAGTACAGTCTAGTCTGTATTTGTGTTTTAATTATTCTAGGTATGCAATAGGTATCTTGGTAGTTTTATAGTAAATGTTAGAGGTCGTTTTTCGAGGTGTTGTTGCCCATACGTATTTCCTTGCCTTGGCTGGCACCGACTCCAAAAAGAAGTAAACAATTTTGAATATTTGCAAAATATTAATGTCAAATAAGTTTACCTTTAAATTAAGTTTCTTTACAGGAATTCAATTTTTTACTTTTTAGTGCAGGAACGTTTTTGTTTGTCTTTTTTTGAAGGCGGTTTTTTTTTTTGTAAAAAGTTTTTTTATTTCTAGCCGTTTAGTGAATTTTTTATTATAATATAATGGCAATGTAGTTAATATCTTTTCTACATAGAATATTATTTTGAAGAAGTACCAATATCATACAAGTAGGTACATATTACTGTCTACTTTCTGATCTTTAATTTGATCCCGTAGAGAGATGATAATATGACGCATGAAATACTGTCGATTCTTATAGTTACAATAAAAAAGTTAAATTAATCTTTGGTATAAATTCAACAGACAGGTAAAATTCAAAGACTCCCAACGGAATGTAATCTATTTTAGCATTATTCAATACACACGTGCAAGCGGACTTCTACTTTTTTATATTTTTAAATGTTTTTTTTTTACATGATTTTGTGAAAAATATTTAAAAATGTAAATTAATATGACTTAAAATGAATAAAGGAAAAATAATACCATCTAGCTAACGGAGACTATTTGCATAGACACAACCTCGTAGCCAGGATTATCCATCAGCAATTTGCTCTTAAATACAATCTTGTAGAATCAGAAGTACCGTACTATAGGTATGTGCCCGACCCAGTTTTCGAAAATGGCCATATCACATTATATTGGGATCGATCTATCATCACTGACAGGACTATTGTTGCCAATAAGCCTGACATAGTGGTGGTAGATCGACTAGAGCGTCGCACAATGATTGTTGATATAGCGGTCCCTCATGACGAGAACCACGTGAAAGCTGAGAAAGATAAACAAACTAAATATCTTGACTTGGCTTGCGAGGTTGTCGACATGTAGGAAGTGGACACAGAGTTGTTTTGTGGACACATTGATGATAACATCAAAACTAGATTTTCAATGGCACCTTGTATTCAGAGTGCATCTCATGACAGTTCTAAGCCCAAATACTGCTAGGATACATTGTTTTATTTTGAAGTTCTCATGCCAACCTTCCACCTTCCAGCTCCATCATCAGATCAGTTCGATAGTAACTTATAGCCAAAGTGCATTTCATGACAATTCTAATAAGCCCAAACACGGCTAGAATACGTTGATTAATTACGGAGTTCCGGTACCTGTCTTCCGGTTCCATCATGATCATCAGATCAGTTCAATGATAACATTTTCAATATAACTATTCAGGATTGTATGTTTATTTGTATTGTCATAGTTGCTTAACTATCTTGATTGTGATATCTATGCGAGTGACAAGTTCCGTTAGCCATATCTGATCTTCTTCACCAGTTCCACTTCATCAAATGTTACTTTTTGACTGTAAACGCTTGATTTCTCGATGAAAATATTAAAATTACTATATAGTTGCCTATAATATTTGAGGAGTTCCCTCGATTCCTCATGGATCCCATCATCAGAACTGGATTTTGAAAAAAATGGGACCAATCTGGAAGCATATCCTTTAAAGTTAAAAAAAAATTTTGCAAATCGATCCATAAACAACGGAGTTCTGAGGTAACAAACATAAAAAAAAAAAATAAAAAAAAAAATAAAAAAAAATACAACCGAATTGAGAACCTCCTCCTTTTTTTGAAGTCGGTTAAAAACCCACCCGTGTTCCTTCAGTTGCCTGTGCCAAGGGCCACGGTACCTCTTTCAAATAAACCGCAGCCCTGGCGGCTAGTGCTCACACGTGTGCTATGCAATTATACAATACTAAGCAATTGAGTTTATACAATGATAGTTTTTTTTTTCCAATGTTCAGCAGCTCCAACAATGTTTCCGAATGCTAATTAGTTTATGCGCCTCTGTGGAGCAGGACCAGCATTGAGCCAAGCATTTTTGTCAGCGATGTAATCCCCTAACTTATAGTATGCTTGGCTACATAGTGTGCGTTTAATACAAGATTTAAATTTCGTTTCATTCAGTTGGAGTATGTGGGGAGGAATTTTATTGTAACACTAGCTTCTGCCCGCGGCTTCGCCCGCGTGGATGTCGGAAATTATCCCACGGGAACGTGCTAACAGGATAAAAAGTATGTGTTTCCCCAGGATGCCATCTATATCTATGCCAAATCAGAAGTTTAGTGGTTTAGGCGTGAAAATGTAAAATACAGTTTCAAGTTCAAATCCTCCCCTTAAAAACCGAATTACCCGTTTTTGTTGTTACCCGTCAGTGGTAAATTTTCGACAACTTTACATATTTATTATTAACTAGCTTTTGCCCGCGGCTTCGCCCGCGTGGATGTCGGAAATTATCCCACGGGAACGTGCTAACAGGATAAAATGTATGTGCTTCCCCAGGATGCCACCTATCTCACGGGCCCTTTGTGGCTAATTACAATAGAAAACCAATTGTGTCTCATTAGTGGTGATTAAGAGGGTACCTATATGATATATCTTTACTTAAGTACCTACCTACCTAAATAAACCTATTTCTGATGATAACTAATCTAAACTCAATAAATAAGCAAAATCCCTAAAAACTAATATCTATACGAATGACTAATCCTACCTAACAGTATTATAAAATAACCTACGGTCACTACGTACACTATCAAATATACTACCTATACTTTAAAATTAAAATCTATACCTACGACTCTGAATATAAAAATAAACCTAAATAAAATACTCTAAAAACTAAAAGGAATAAAAATGAACTCCACTGCGGGTGACCCAACCTACGACAAACTTAGTATTTGCGGTTGGTACAGTACAGACAGTGGTAATCGGGTATAGGGATCGAACCGCAAAATTAAGTTTGTTTTTTATTGTATATACTTTTCCGGGATAAAAAGTACCCAGTGTGGTGCCCAGGATATTAAAGAATAATTATACCAAGTTTCATCGTAATCGAACCGGTAGTTTTTGCGTGATACCTGAACAAACAGACAGACAGACAGACCGACAGACAGACAAAAAATTTTTTAATCACATTTTTGGGTTCGGTGTCGGTCTAGTAACACCCCCTGTAAATTATTTTTTTGATATTTTCAATGTACAGAATTTTCACTTCTACAGATTTATTATAAGTATAGATAATTTTCTGTCAAAAGTTACTGAGTTTCGAGTTATTCAGACCGCGCATTCAATTTCTTCGACATAAACTTAACACCCCTATATCCTCCTTTGAGGGGTAGTTTTGAAAAACTTATAATGATAAACTTTATTACTTACTTAGGCAAATTTCAAGTTTATTAACTAAATGAATAAGATTTTTCATATACTGTATCCCCGCTTTTCACCCCCACAGGGGTGGAATTTAAAAAAAATCGTTTGGGATGTATCATAACTTGACTCAAATATTATTTATACTAATTTTCGAGTTAATCAAGCCATGCAGTAAAACCCTCCCCTGAAAAATTGACTACCCCATTTCAGCCCGCCAGGGGTAGATTTTCAAAAAACCCTGATACACACTATTCTTTACTTTCAATATTAGATATAAATACTGAGTTTCGAGTCACTTTCATCCCCTATTTTATCCCCTTGGGGGTAGAATTTATCAAAATCTGAACAAACAGACAGACAGACAGACCCACAGAACAGATAAAAGAGGTTATCGGTTCTGTGGACAGACCGACAGACAGACAAAAATTTTTTTAATCACATTTTTGGGTTCGGTGTCGGTCTAGTAACACCCTGCCATTTATTTTTTTGATATTTTCAACGTACAGAATTTTCACTTCTACAGATTTATTATAAGTATAGATATAGAAGTATAGATTATAAACAGTACCCCATGAAGGATGAGTCTACTTTATCCAATCTGAAACCTGTTTGAACTAATTGGTCCCTATTTCTAGTCCTATAGTTGTGTCTTTCACCTCTTTTATTGAAAAGATTTAAATTTTTTCTTACGTACATGATGTTTTCATAGATGTATTGACATGGTACCGTCATGATGTTAATATCTTTAAACAGTTCCCTTAAAGAATCGCGCCTGCGGAGGCCAGTAGTATAACTTAGCCTAATGTTAGTATTAAATTTACAATAACAAACAAATAAGTAGTACCCCTTATTTGGACAAGTGTGTATGAACACTTACCCACCGTCGGTCGTAAGAGGGGAGTGTCCCACCGGTATTAAAGGTCCCTGATGCTTACCCTACAGGGGAACATTGTTTTGTATAGAGATTGACTATGCATTTTTGACGATTGAATAAAGTATAAGTGACAGCCCTACGAGTTTAGGCTATTATCGCTCGCTCGGGGCTTGAGTTGGCCTACTTGTTTGCTTTTATTATGCTTAGGTGAAGATATCATATAGGTACTCTTAATCACCACTAATGAGACACAATTGGTTTTCTATTGTAATTAGCCACAAAGGGTCCGCGAGATAGATGGCATCCTTGGGAAGCACATACATTTTATCCTGTTAACACGTTCCCGTGTGATAATTTCCGACATCCACGCGGGCGAAGCCGCGGGCAGAAGCTAGTTATGACATAAAAAGTTCTGCTATAAAGGGTAGACCCATATCCAGATTATATCCAAGATAAGAATGCTTGGAAACATGCTGGTCCTGCTCCATAGGACAATCTCTAGAGTATAGACAAAATCAAACTGGTTGCTAATGTAATTATATAATTTATTCTTTTTTTCTTTGACATTGATTTACATTCTGTAATTACATAAAGTCACACCCGGACTTATTACTCCTTATTTATTTATGAAAATCGTCTCCTTTCTTTTCATTTCTTTACCTGTGTTAACAAATAAAAGTGTTTTGATTTGATTTGACTTGGAATGTTTGTAAATATGTGAGCACCATGACTGTATCTATCACGTTAGTTAATGTCATGGTTTCATTAATCCATTTTAATTCTTTTACATATTGTAGTACTTATAGTAATTTTATTTTTAGGTGCATCGTCTTCACATATAATTATATAATTAATGTATGCAAAATATTGTAAAACATTTTAAAAGAGTAACGATGGAGTTTTTTGCAAATTCTTTTCCATACGAAAACTTCCTTTTGGAAGGGGCGACTAGAATAAATTTTATTTTTATTTTATTTTTGCCCGTGCGCAGCTCTCACTCACGGGGAGTGAGCGAGAGCGGCGCACAGGCAGCGCTCCGCCGCCGCTTCCGCCGAGCCTCCATTTACTCGACACTAGAGGGTGCCGTGTAGGTACGAGTTATCGACTTAGCGCCAGTAGATGGCGTGAACAACTTTTGACATTTTTTTTATTTTGACATAGATTTTTGAAATTTCTTTTTTTACCCATTAATAATTCCTCATTTAGGTCTGACATACTTGGAGCAATATACAGCGTGTAACGGAAGGGGGGTATCAACCCTGAAGGAGGTGAATGTGCTCATGAAACTCAACAACTTTCCCCAATGAACATAGGTCGAAATATGAAAAAAAAATTTGGCCCTCCAATAATCAGCTGGTAGTCAGTTTTGTAAGGGAGGGCCAAATTTTTTTTTCATTTTTCGACCTATGTTCTTTGGGGAAAGTTGTTGAGTTTCATGAGCACATTCACCTCCTTCAGGGTTGATACCCCCCTTCCGTTACACGCTGTATAATACATATGTAGCTGTTCGTCAGGATAAATCTGTATGAATGCATCAGTCAGTGTATCAGTGTTGTGCCATTAGAAGGAAAGCAGGCGTTATTTAATTCTCTGAAAAGCGTAAAATGCTTCTCGCGGCAGTTTTTGTTGCTGTCTACTATCTAATGATTGAGTACCTACGTATCATGTTTCAGATTGTCACATTCATCTTCATCCAGCTACAACTCACAACATTCGAGCAGATACAAGATACGATCGACTACCACAAATATTGTCCGAACAACAATCTGTGCAAACCACCAGGCTCACATATTGTTTGCGAATATCATAAGCCTGTAAGTATTTTTACATGCATATTTTGTAGGGAAGGTTTTAGTATATAATATATTAGGATCTGATGAACATCTTTGGAGATAGACAGAGACAGTGGAACTCTTCAATAAGTAACAGCAAAGGACCTGTGATAGCTGCAATCGTATGTCTATGTATTGTTTACACCATTCCATAAAAAAACCATAACGCCTGTATGATTTTAGGGAGTAAACAGATTTATTATGGCGGTATATGGTTTATTATGGCTATTCACACTAGAACTCTTAGGGGAAGAGCGTATAGAAAAAAAAAGTCAGAAAACGAAGTAGGTAATAGCGCGGGCGGGCGATGCGATGCGACGGGGTGGGTCGGGGTACAAGAAATTTCACGCGGACGAAGTCGCGGGCTGAAGCTAGTTCACAAATAATTTAGGATTAAGATACCTTTGTTAGCGCGGGGAGCAATGAAAGAGTGGACTGTATAACTAGGCAATGGTTTAATGCCGTCTTAAATTCCAGAAATAAAACTGTCCCGGACAAACAATTAATAATTTGAGAGTATCGTCCGTCGCGGTGGAGTCCGTTGAAGCGAGTGGTCATCGGGCCGAGCCGTGTCGTCGCCGCGCCGCGCCTCAGCTTGCCGATGACGCGTTGATCACGATGCCTACGCGTGCAGGCCGCGCGCAAGATGTTGTGTTGGGTTCGAATCCCAACACCTTAATCCTGGCTGAATACACATATAACACATACACACATCAACAGCATCTAGGGATACTAGATTCTGTTGATGTGTGTACCTATGTGTATTCAGCCAAGCCAGCCTAATATTTTTTATTAGTCTGCTAATATTAGTTATTAGTACAGTACCTGTTTTTGAGAAACTGAAAATATTAGGACTTGTAATTTTTACACTAGTAACTTATACATAGACTAGTAAACTAATAGTTTCGAGAAATAGGGCCCAGATAATAAAATTAGTATAAAAAAATGTTATTTACAGAACGATGCGTCGAGAAACGTCTGCCAACATCGTAAAACCTACGAGATCAATGCCACGCACGTGGCAAAGATACTATACAAAGTTAACCAGTAAGTATGTGTATTAGTGCAGACGCCAGCACATCAAGCTACTACAATCTGTCAAATTTCTTTAATAGATTTTCAACTTTATCGCTAAAGCATTAAGGCTCAAGGTTGATTGGGAAAATTTTACAGTTACGGGTAGCTTGATGTGCTGGCATCTGTACAAATTATATACCAGACTCGTTCAATGCAACGCATGTGGCAAGTAGAGCTACTAGACAAAATTAACTTACCGGTTAATTTTGTCTAGTAGCTTGGCGTTGCATTGAACGAGTCTGGTATATAATTACAGGTAGGGCAAGAGTTGGTATGATACTTTATTTTTAGGGTTCCGTAGCCAAATGGCAACGGAACCCTTATGGATTCGTCATGTCTGTCTGTCTGTCTGTCTGTCCGTCCGTATGTCACAGCCGCTTTTTTCCGAAACTATAAGAGCTATACTGTTGAAACTTGGTAAGTAGATGTATTCTGTGAACCGCATTAAGATTTTCACACAAAAATAGAAAAAAAATAATAAATTTTGGGGGTCCCCATACTTAGAACTGAAACTCAAAATTTTTTTTTTCATCAAACCCATACGTGTGGGGTATCTATGGATAGGTCTTCAAAAATGATATTCAGGTTTCTAATATCATTTTTTTCTAAACTGAATAGTTTGCGCGAGAGACACTTCCAAAGTGGTAAAATGTGTGTCCCCCCCCCCCCCCCTGTAACTTCTAAAATAAGAGAATGATAAAACTAAAAAAAATATATGATGTACATTACCATAAAAACCACCACCACCACCTTCCACCGAAAATTGGTTTGAACGAGATCTAGTGAGAAAAAAAAACTACTTTTTTTTAATACGTCGTAAATCGTAACGTAACGGAACCCTTCATGGGCGAGTCCGACTCGCACTTGGCCGGTTTTAAATTTTATTCTCTCTCTTCTATATAAATAAAAACCGGCCAAGTGCGTGTCGGGCCACGCACAGTGTAGGGTTCCGTAGTAGCCCGTTACCACAATATAGTACGATTCTGTTGTTCTTTATTCTGAATATAAGTAATGCTAAAGATATTAGGAGTTAATGGTTATAATAACAACAAAAATCGAGTTTAAATTTGAATTATCATTTCTAAGACGTGCGGGGATGTCGATCAGAAGTACGCTTAAAAACGGCTCCACAAAGGACGATGGTACCTAAAAAATGAGCTATAAAATCCGACTTCACATGGGAAGTTAGAAAAAACGTTATCTATAAGAGAACCACCTCGTGTAGAAGCAAATGGATGTAAAAAAGATTGATAACCCGCGTCATGCATTGATTTGAATACAAATCTCTAAAAATTATGCAAGGATTGTTATGTGATAACAATTTACTTACAAAACCTACTGCTACACTGTTGGGGCATCTACATGATCTATAGAAGGCTAAGTACTATTTTCACATTGTTAACTTCGAAAGATACTGCTTCACAATGCTCACTTGCAGCAATTTCACTGTAAGATCGCGGATTGGAATACGCATACACCAAAACCGGCGTTTGAACAAGACTTTTTACTTTTTCTTTAAAATTGATCTTGTCAAAGGAATCTTGAGCGCAGCTCCAAGTTTCAACTGCAAAATAAATATCCGAGGTCATTATCTGTAGCGGGACCATCCGAAAGGGTTTACCGCTGCCCTGGAACATAAAGGGCTAAGGAAGGAACACGGGTGGGTTTTAGTCAGTAAGCGGGAGGAGCGGGAGGAGTCATTTGATGATTTCCCATCCTCAAAAAAAAAAAAAAGGTCATTATCTGAGGATCACTTATTATATCCTGCTGGTGTTTACGAAGTGATTGAACGTTATGAAACATTATTTGGCATGTACATACTGTGGGACTCTCTCAAAAAGCGGTACATCGGTATCAGTGGATTCTGTCTCAGCTTGTTCATTTCCAAATACGACAGAATCGTTGTCGGATGGTGGACGTGGAGGACGAAAAGATTCAGTAACTATGAACAAACCTTGAGCGCAAGTAGCACGTGAGCAAGCAACATATAACATTGACCTCTTATATGTACAGCAACTTTTTCCAATGTGGAACCCTGGCTTCTGTGAATTGTAACAGCTTCGGCTGGAACCAATGGGAATTGACTGCGAAGAACTTGTAAATTAGAAGATTTGTACCATTTTACAGTATATGTAACTGGGTCAATTGGAGTCCAATTATTTCTTAACCCCACTCTGTGGCAAGTGAGAGAAGACGAACTCGGTAGTCTTTTCAACTTCCCTATGTTAATATTGTCAAAACATAAACATATGCGCAACGGTCTCCTCTCACCAGTATTTTTATTTATTGCGAAATCAATTGCAGTCAATTTTCCAGTAGACCCATTCACTAATCCATCTGATGTATCAAGGTTGACTGTCATCATATACTTTGCTTCAACTTTTGATAAAATATTTTTAGGTAGACCATAAGTTTGCTGAGTTGGCAACTCAGCCACTGTATCTAAAGCTTTGGCTGTCATAGTCGAATTACTATCGCCACTGACGCTATCTACAGCGCGGGATACGGCTTCTTCAGATGTCACCATTGACAGAACTCTATTATTATGATCATCAACTTCACGATTACTACTGTATAAATGAACAACACCCTCACACGTGTTTGTTAGCGATGAATTACTGAAGCATTGACTTTCGATTAAATTGACATCTTCAGATGTCATCGATCCGCTGGCCATATTATTTAATGCCGTAGCAAAGGCAGCATCATCCTTTTGGCGAATTATTTCATGAAACTCTGTTAATAGAAATAAATCCCAAAGGGGTGTGTGTGCCTGCTAAATCTGTTAAAGGATTTCGAGGGTTAGGGTGGAACACCCAATTATCATCAACAGGTGCTAACTGTCGCCAGCCTCCTATACTAACTACTATTACGGAAAATCCAGCAAAAAAGTTAGAAGAATTAAATATTTGTTGAAGTCAGTGATTTATTTGGTGAAATGTTCTCGATCCTGACATAGAAATTTCATCTAAAATAGTTAAACGGAGTTTTACTAGTTTTGTGCCAAAGGTATGAGCAACACTTGGCGAAAGCTCTGGCAAAATGCTGCCTGCTTGAGAAACAGGAAGTCCAAGTGCGCTATGTATTGTTTGTCCTCCATTTCCAAATGCCGCTTTGCCAGTAAAAGCAGATAAAAGAATTTTCAGTTCATTGGGATCACTCTCAGGTTCTCTGTTAAACAACACTATATCATGATTATCCTTTATGAGGTACGGCAAATCATTAATATAAATAAGAAAGAAGAAAGGACCAAGAATTGAACCCTGTGGGACTCCCATTGTTGCTAAAGATCCGGGAGATCTTTTTCCATTAACATCAACGCTCTGAATCTTCTTACTAAAGTATGAAGTAAGAAGATCCAGAGCAGCGTTCCGGATCCCGTAGTGGCGGAGTTTCCTGATTAAAGTTTCGTGAAGAACGCAATCGGATCCCTTGGACAAATCACAAAAGATGCCCAAGGCATCGCATTTATCTTCCCATACATTATAAATATGTCCTATAAGTTCAACACCGGTATCAGTCACCATCACCATCAGTAGTTGAACGACCCCTTGTAAAACCGAACTGTTTGCTATGTAATAATTTGTGTTTATTAAAAAATCTCTGCATTTGTGCTAAAATTCATTTCTCAAAAATACTAAAGGTAGGTAGTACAGAAATAGGTCTATAATTTGTAGGGTCTGATGTACTACCCGATTTAAACAAAGGTATTATTTTACTATTTTTCATGAGGTCAGGAAACTCCCCACCTTCAATACAACTATTAAAGATAAGCACTAGAGTAGGTGCTACAATGGACTTAGCAACTTCTACAGAATTACCCCACAGATCTGCAGTCTTTTTTACATTTAAAGTGTGAAAGGTTTTAATTATATCTCTACAGGTAACATGTTCAAAATGAAATTCCGAATAATCAACAACATCAACATTTTCCATAAGCAAAGACTCAGCAACAGAAGGTGATGAGTTTAGGGATTTAGTAGTTGAAACGGGAATATCTGAAAATAAATTTTCAAATGCCTCAGCGACTTGTGAGTCTGATTTTATTATGTTGTCATTAATCGACAGGCTGTATCTGACAGGCTGTCAGTATTTCGATTACTAGACCTTCCCGTTTCACTATTAATAATATTCCAAGTCGTTTTAATTACATTATGGCTGTTAATAATTTTTGAACCCAAATAACGTGACTTGGCCATATAACAAACTTTTTTAAATAATTTTGAGTAATTTCTAACACACAAATTAAATTCATCAGTGTTTATTCAATTCAATTCATTTATTGCATCAAATATGGTAGGTACATGAAGTTCTTATATATAATATTTAGTAACACACATTTGGCCAATATACATATATCATGCAATAATTTAAGTCTTTACAGGTAATATATTAATTACTAAGTAACTACATTTTGTCAATTTATGTCTACTTAACAGTTAAATATGTCTGTACTTTAAAGTATAAAATTTACAGGGACACTTTTGAAAGAACTCATCTATCGAATAAAAACACTCTTGTAACAAGCACTTCCGTAACGCAACACAAAACTTATTGAAGGGTAGTTGAGTAATTGACCTAGGCAAAGCATTGTATAAATTAGGGGAGCCATATAAACGCAGCTCCGCCGAAAAAGTTTACGTAAGTCCTTTCATTGTACAGACGCCAGCAGGTCAAGCTATCCGAAACTGTCAAATTTTCCCAATCAATCTTGAACCTTAATGCTTTAGCGATAAAGTTGAAAATCTATTAAAGAAATTTGACAGATTGTAGTAGCTTGATGTGCTGGCGTCTGTACAGTTCATAAAGCCGCTTTCTACTTTTATGAATATCAATGTATAGTTATACTGTATTCCCCGTCTTTTGTGTGTTTTTGTTTGTGAGATAAACATAATTTGTATAGTAACGCAATGACTACCGAGGGAAAGGAAAATTTCCTGGATCCTGTACCTGGCACTAGTGGTGAACAGTCTGCGGACGTGTCCCCATCTAGATTTCAACCTATATTAGTAAATCGAGTATCCATCCGCGTTCCCCGTTTCTGGCCGGACCGACCAGGTCTCTGGTTTACAAGTTTGGAGGCACAGTTCCATATTAATAGTGTCACACAAGAATTGACTAAATATTATTATGCTGTAAGTCAGCTCGACACCAAATCCGCAACTGAAGTTGAAGACATAATTATCGAGCCACCTAAAAGTCAACCGTACACTTGTCTTAAAAATGCCCTTATCTCCCGTTTCTCTGAGTCATATGAAGAGAAAATTAGGAGGCTTCTTGAAAAAGAGGAAATAGGGGATAAGAAGCCCTCGTCATTCTTCCGTCACCTCAGGACTCTTGCTGGTTCTTCTTTCCCAGAACAGCTCCTCCAAAGTATTTGGATGAACAGATTGCCTCATTACATGCAAGGTATTTTAGTTGCCCAAAAGCATTCATCCCTTGAGGACTTGGGCGAGCTGGCTGATAAGCTGCAACAAATCAGTCCGCAACCCATGAATGTCCATGCAGGTAGGGTATCATCATCATCCAGTGATGCCACCAAGGAACAACTTAAGATGCTCCAACAACAAGTGGCGGACCTGACA
Source organism: Apamea sordens (assembly GCA_945859715.1). NCBI lineage: Eukaryota > Metazoa > Arthropoda > Insecta > Lepidoptera > Noctuidae > Apamea > Apamea sordens. Next base: position 13,750,597 of record OX244009.1, read on the forward strand.
CGGCTTGTGACCAGCCTCACCACAAGTAATGACAGAAATAACCGCAGTCGCTCAAGCTCACGCTCACGCACTCCTAATGGCCAATGCTGGTATCACAGGCGATTTGCGTCGAAAGCTTCCAGGTGTTTACAACCGTGCACTTGGTCTGGTTCCGTACCACAGGAAAACTCAAGCAGCAGTCAGTAGTAGCGACCACTGACTGCTCCCTAGCAGGTCGCCGTCTATTTGTTACTGATCGGTATTCGGGCCGACGATTTTTAATCGACACCGGATCCGATCTTTCGTGCCTACCTAGACTTTACTCCCAGGGTAAAAAGCAGCCTCTCCCGTACGAACATTTAGCAGCCAATGGCACTAAAATAAATACTTTTGGCCTAGTCGAACTTAAATTGAACTTAGGCTTACGCACGCACACGCACTGGCTGTATCGTGCTCGCACAGTTCATAGCAATGTAGTCCTTGTCGTTATGTCGTTCATAGCACTGTACATTCATACCCCGAGTATGTACAGTAATGCTAAAATATTTTTATTGGAATAAGTTCGCCAGTAGGCTCGCGTATTTGCACTTTGGACGCAACCTACATTTGGCAATGCATTGACACTGACACATTGCATATGCATTTTATGTATATTACATTTAGTGTTCAATTAGACGTGGTTTGAGTCGGACATCTTGCATTTTTATTTAGATTCATCCCGTTGAGCATTCACTGACATTTATGCATTTAAGATTTTAAGTTTAATTTGACATTCTGCATTACATTGACATTTTACATTTGTATTGATAATACTTATGTTAGGGATGCACCCTACACTTTAATAAACCTCAAATCGTAACAGTAGTTTTTGATAACATCGCGGACATACATAAATACATACATATGGGTGGAATACAGAGCCTCTTTTATTTGAAGTCGGTTAAAAATATGACTATTATCAATTTATCAGCTATATTTTAAACTAGCTGCACTCCGCGGTTTCACCCACATAAATTTCGATCTCGTGGGAATATCGGGATAAAAAGTATCCTATATGTTAATCCTGGGGGCCTACTCCGAAGTGCAAAGTGCGAATGTTCGGATCGGACCGACACATGGCCGAACCGAATATTATTGAAAAATGCGAAAAAAGTTCGGATCGACTCAGTTGGGTCGGGACCATAGTCAATATACGAAAGAGTGTAGGAGTGTAGGATCGGAACCGACCGAACCAAACAGTAACTTCGTAGCAGGAAACGGCCGAACATTCGGCCGATGCTACTTCGGAGTAGACCCCCAGGTTATAAGCCATCTCAAATTTCATCCAAATCCGTTCAATAGTTTTTGCATGAAAGAGTAACAAACATCCATCCATCCATACAAACTATCACGTTTATAATATTAGTAGGAAGTAGGATACTGTGGGCGTACTATGGGTATTGTCGGTTCTTGCGCAATAGAAAAACCGTTTACAGTTCAAATCAGGTTATCATTTACGAACAAGATAAGTAGTCACATTAGCGAATCACACACTGTAGGTACACGACACGACGATACGGAACGCGAGACAGTTTCTGAGCGCATGTAGTCCGTAACTCCGTACGATGTCCGCCGCCCGGCGCTGGCGTCCCGATCAGTCAAACGATAGACGTATTTCCGACAAATAAATAACGTCAGGGTTATAGTTTGCATAAACATTGTTCGTAATAAGACACCAAAAGGGAAACGTTTGTCCGTTTGTGAATGAAGCATAAAATTTACACAAAGAACTATTACAGGTTGAGAATCGACGTGAGTACCGGCAAAGCTCTAGGAGGAGGGCGCGACAGCCACGGAAATCGGACGCCGCTACCGAGAGCATATGGACTGATTCGCATGGTACATACGTTTTACTATCGCTTATTTAGCGCCCATCTCAGACGGGTGGTTGGAAAATTTGTAACCGTGAATTTGGTTTTCCAACCTTGACAGTTGGAAACGGTTTGTTGACATAGTAGGTAATACTAGTTTAAGGTCACCTTTCATTTATTGGAACGAAGTTCCTTATCGCGCGTTGCGAAAGGGGGTTAGACGGAAAAAATTAAGACCAAAAGTTGGAACGACACTTTTTGCTATAGGCAGTTGTAAGCCGTGCGGCGTGCGCGTGTTTCTCTGTCTGTCTCTCTTTGAACTTCGTTCCATCCGGGTGTCCCTTGACACCTCTCAAGTTTTTTTTCGTCAATCGGTAGTTTTGGAACGAAGTTCCTTATCGCGCGTTGCGAAAGGGGGCTAGACGGAAAAAATTAAGACCAAAAGTTGGAACGACACTTTTTGCAATAGTTGTACCTAAGCCGTGTGGCGTGCGCGTGTTTCTCTGTCTGTCTCTCTCTCTCTCTTTGAACTTCGTTCCATCCGGGTGTCCCTTGACACCTCTCAAGTTTTTTTTGGAACGAAGTTCCTTATCGCGCGTTGCGAAAGGGGGTTAGACGGAAAAAATTAAGACCAAAAGTTGGAACGACACTTTTTGCTATAGGCAGTTGTATTGTAAGCCGTGCGGCGTGCGCGTGTTTCTCTGTCTGTCTCTCTTTGAACTTCGTTCCATCCGGGTGTCCCTTGACACCTCTCAAGTTTTTTAATAAAATATATAAAACTAGATTTTTCAACTTTAAAAAAACAGCTGAAGAAATGGTCGTAGAGATTCGGTGCAATAGTATAAAATGATAAGGAGGACTTCCCCGACCAGGGTAATACATTTTTTTTTCGCTGGCTGGGTTTGGGTTTTGTGCCCAACTTTGTATGAAACGTAACCGGTGACGGGTCTCCTTTGGAATAAATATAAATAATGCTTGTTCGTCTGTATAACAACTGAAAGAATTGAAAAAATATTATTACATAATTTAATTGCAATTATTGGAACAAAGTTCTTTTACGGAGCTTGCGGGAGGAGTAAACTTGGAGAAATCATCATGTAACGAAAAAGCGTTATGTCCCCTCCATGCTACTTAACTTATTTACTTTGTATTATTTATTTTTATACCCCTATATGTTAAAATATGTAATTTATCATTTCAATTACTTCCACGTTGTAATAATATATTTATAAAACATCGTTATACAAATATAAATGCAGGTACACGTTATTTTAGTATCCAAATAATGCATAAAAAAACAAAATATTGATGTATCTTTACATTAGTAATTTTATTACTAAACTATATTTATTCTAGTATCCGTATTTTAATCTAATATCGTATTTATTTATTACGCATCATGCTTGTCTAGTTATTTTACATATACTACTTGTTTACGTTAAACTTGTAATACGTCATCGACGTCTATTTGTCATGTAAGGAAGAAACTTTTAGCAAAATGTTGGTTTATGTTCATTACGATAAGATTGAAAATTAATCATCGAACGAGAATCTTACCTTGCCGTAACACAGTTTTAACTAGCTTTTGCCCGCGACTTCGTTCGCGTGGAATAGTGACTTCTCCAATAGATGACACCGACTCTTGACCAATAGATGGCGCTGTATGTCCGGAATAAATTTTATTTTTTATTTTATTTTTTGTAATAAAAACTATCCTATGTCCATTCTCAAGTTCCAAACTATGTCTGTACCAAATTTCACACAAATCGGTTCAGTAGTTTAGGCGTGAAGCAAAGACAGACAGACAGACAGAGTTACTTTCGCATTTATAATATTAGTTTGGATTTAACTAGCGCGGAAGGTAAAGAACTTTATTTTACGTATACCGTCAATGGACATTTATCATTCAAGTATTTAGTTAGCAAGTTTATTTACATGGTTGCAATGTCATTTTGTTAAATATAATAATCGCTAACTAAGTTTTGATTTTACTGTGTATTTGTGCAAGTGTACCCTATAAACTTAGTGAGTGTACATTACAAACCTAGAAACTGTGTAAGTACCTACTTTAGTTATAACTACTTACGTTTTATTGTTTACTACTAGTGTACTGTATCTAAGATGGATAAATAAATTCTATTCTATTCTATTTGTCACCCCCTAAATCCTCTATGAGGGGTTTTTTTTACTAAAAGTGCCAATCTTCATTATTTACAAAGTCAAATATTTTTGTTGGAGTTTCTCGCCGTTGATGATACTCCAGAGTTGTTGTAGGTTGTAAATGATTAACACGAAACCACTAATACCTCTAATATTTATGTACTTAATTAGAGTTTTTAAGTTATGTTTAGTTATCTGAGCCGCACTAATATTGACACCTTACCGCGTGACGGAGATTCAATAACTTTAATTAGTCGTAACGTAACTAACGTTACGACTACCTAACTAAAGTTATTGAGTTCATTATGAAAATTGTATTTTGCTGTATGAGCATTATTGGCTCGTACCTACATACTCCAGAGTGAAAGATATACAACGTGGCGCTACCATGGTGACATTATTTTAAATTCAAATTCAAATTAATTTATTCATTTTGTTAACATAGGGGTATACCTAATTATGTCAGATGTTATACAAAAAATGTTGATCCATGCTATGTCCCGCCAAAAGGCATACAAAATATCTTAGGTAAGCGAATGTCAATTAACAAAATAAAAATAAATTCATTAGGTAAGTAGGTAGATGTCACAATTTCTCGCAATAGTTAATAATATGTCAATAAATTAAGACGGCACATAAAAAAATATAGGTAGGTAGGTCACAATTAAATCAATTTAGTCACAATTTCGTATACAATAATAAATGCAATAAAAATGTCAATAATCAAGCAACATTTTCATCATTCACTAAACCTCTCAATATGCAGTTCAAGGGGCATTGCCATGAGCACTGCTTGGAAAAAAAATAAGAAATATTGTTAGGCATGTCAAGTTATAAAATTGTCATCTATAGGTACTTATAATAAATCTGTAGAAGTGAAAATTCTGTACATTGAAAATATCAAAAAAATAAATAGCAGGGGGTGTTACTAGACCGACACCGAACCCAAAAATGTGATTAAAAAATTTTTTGTCTGTCTGTCTGTCTGTCTGTTTGTTCAGGCATCACGCAAAAACTACCGGTTCGATTACGATGAAACTTGGTATAATTATTCTTTAATATCCTGGGCACCACACTGGGTACTTTTTATCCCCGAAAAGTATATACAATAAAAAACAAACTTAATTTTGCGGTTCGATCCCTAGACCCGATTACTGTGCCAACCGCAAATAATAAGTTTGTCGTAGGTTACGTCACCCGCAGTGGAGTTCACTAAGGTTATGCTCTAAATGTAGTGCTGAAGGTTGAATTTGGCTTGCACCGTTCGCGGCACACGCGTGGCGCGCGGCCGCGGCCGCCACGGATTGCTACCGTATATAAGGACGAAGTCTGAGCGCGCGCATTACGTCAGTACTTATCCTTATCTATGGCATTACATTTTTTGAACTTTGATTTGAACGGACGTGTCGAGTGGCGAGCGTTCGTTCTTATTCTTATTTTAACTGCTACTTGCAATTCTAAACCGTGCTTTTCAGTGCGACCTTTTTAGTTTTTAGAGTTATTTAGGTTTATTTTTATAAGTCGTAGGTATAGATTTTAATTTTAAAGTAGAGGTACGTAGTATATTTGATAATGTATGTAGTGACCGTAGGTTGTTTTATAATACTGTTAGGTAGGATTATTCATTCGTATAGATATTAGTTTTTAGGGATTTTGCTTATTTATTGAGTTTAGATTAGTTATCATCAGAAATAGGTTTATTTAGGTAGGTACTTAGGTAAAGATATCATATAGGTACCTACCCTCTTAATCACCACATTCACCACCAATGAGACACAATTGGTTTTCTATTGTAATTAGCCACAAAGGGCTCGCGAGATAGATGGCATCCTCGGGAAGCACATACATTTTATCCTGTTAGCAAGTTCCCGTGGGATAATTTCCGACATCCACGCGGGCGAAGCCGCGGGCAGAAGCTAGTAATAATATAAGGAAAATGTCATGAAAAAATACACAATGTCAATAGTATTAAAAAACAGATATATATAAATTATTAAAAACTAGCTTCTGCCCGCGGCTTCGCCCGCGTGGATGTTGGAAATTATCCCACGGGAACGTGCTAACAGGATAAAATGTATGTGCTTCCCCAGGATGCCATCTATCTCGCGGGCCCTTTGTGGCTAATTACAATAGAAAACCAATTGTGTCTCATTAGTGGTGATTAAGAGGGTACCTATATGATATCTTTACCTAAATACCTACCTAATTAAAAAAAATAAACTCAGTAACAGAAAATAAAATACCTACCTACCTAAATAAACCTATTTCTGATGATAACTAATCTAAACTCAATAAATAAGCAAAATCCCTAAAAACTAATATCTATACAAATGACTAATCCTACCTCATCATCATCTGCCTAGCCTTTTCCCAACTATTTTGGGGTCGGCTTCCACTCTAACCGGATGCAGCTGAATACCAGTATTTTACATGGAGCGACTGCCTATCTGACCTCCACAACCCAGTTACTGGGTAATACGAGAAGAAAAAATCAACATCTTTTTAATAAAATAAGTGATAGACATAATTTTAATACTAGAAATAAAGATAAATTAGATAAACCTTTTTTCAGATTATCATACACATACATACATCACATACACATACATCTTTTATGGGGTACTGTGTTAAATGTTACAACAAAATACCTTGTGAAATATTGCAATTAAATGAAAGAAAATTTAAAACTTATATTAAAATTACACTGTGTAAGCAAGGATATTACAAATTAGAGGATTATATCCAAGATAAGAATACTTGGAAACATGCTGGTCCTGCTCCATAGGACAATCTCTAGAGTCTAGACAAAATCAAACTGGTTGCTAATGTAATTTGAAAGAAAGAAAGAAAAAACATTTATTTAGCACAGACCAAAAGACACACAATACACCAGATACATTACATCTGATACACAAATAAAAGAACAAATAGAAAACAGTTTATAGACCGATGTAAGAAATTAGCAGGAAAGTGTGCCTCACGGCTGCACCAAAAAGGCCCAGTTCAGCAAAAATGCCAGACAATAGTGCCTGACGCTGGTTTTCAACTGAACCTGATGTGTGAGGTGACGGATGTAAATCAGTTTTAAACCGCAACGTGACGTGTGTATGCATACTTAAATAAAATAAATATGTGACAAAAAAAAAATAGTAACGAATATGTACATGTAAGTCCTAGTGTGAGTTGAGTAATATTGCAAAAAACAAAAAATAAATGTAGGGTTGCTTGTTGTGAAATTAAAGCCCCGTTGAACTTGATGATATTTTATTGGCAACTTAACTTATATTACGTTACACGTTACAATTTATATCATAAGGCAACCCTAAGTGGAGGGATGAAAGGGACTGCGTGGCTATCTCCCTTCAGACCTCCCCTAGCTGGCTAGTTTCCTGAAGACTGCTAGGCTATCGAAGCAGGGAACTAGTCGTACTTAGGATCAGAGCTGGCTGCGTGGCTACCGTGCTCAGAAACCTCTAGCTAGTGACTGACGATTTGTTCGAAGACGGCTCTGCTTATAAAGGCGGATTGGCTGTACATGTGTGCACAATCTCTACACGTAGTCATCTGTAGTAGTGGTGCAGATCACTCGCGGGGTGGCGCTTGCGCAGATTGTTCCACACGAAGATTATAGATGGCGTCACTTGTCGACAGAAATCGTTTGTAGTTGCTGTCTTCTAATTTATGATGTCACTCATCATAGTGCTTTCGATAACTTATACTAGATGGCGCTGTATGTTTGTTACATTCTCCCCCTCTGGTACTCTATAGTCGTCCCGACAGAGTACCAGGATCTAAATGTATCTTCCTTGGTCTTCCTCTTTTTCTTATGGGATTTAATGGTATGGGCACATTGTCATCTCTTTGTTCAAGTTTACATATTGCTGAAGTATGATAATTTCCATGGATTGTTCTGGTGACTTTTGGGTTTGATACCTTATTGGTACGCCCTGGAGTAGGTATATTGTTATTGAAATCATAGGGCTGTAGTTGCAGTGCCCAACGAGGCAGGTGACCGGTTGGTGTTTTCATTAGCCATTTTAATGGTTGATGGTCAGTGATTGTAATGAATTGTGTACCTTCAATGTAACCACGAAATCTTGAAACAGCCCAAACAATTGCCAAGGCTTCTTTTTCAGTCACAGTATAATTGCATTCCGCTGGTGTAAGAAGTCTGCTTGCATATTCGACTGGGTGTTCGTTTTCGTTCTCCCCCTGCATTAAAGCTGCTCCAATTGCATATTGACTAGCAACTGTTCTTGTGTCATAGTGATTGACATTTTCCAAAATTATGTGGGTACTTCACACAATTTGAAGGTAGGCCGTACCAAATTTGAGGGTAGACCGTCCAAATATGTGGGTATCCGTAGATTATTTACGTTGGGCGTCAATGTAGGGTTGACCGTCCAAATATGTGGGTATCCGTAGATTATTTACGTTGGGCGTCAATGTAGGGTTGACCGTCCAAATATGTGGGTATCCGTAGATTATTTACGTTGGGCGCCAATGTAGGGTTGCTTGTTGTGAAATTAAAGCCCCGTTGAACTTGATGATATTTTATTGGCAACTTAACTTATATTACGTTACACGTTACAATTTATATCATAAGGCAACCCTAAGTGGAGGGATGAAAGGGACTGCGTGGCTATCTCCCTTCAGACCTCCCCTAGCTGGCTAGTTTCCTGAAGACTGCTAGGCTATCGAAGCAGGGAACTAGTCGTACTTAGGATCAGAGCTGGCTGCGTGGCTACCGTGCTCAGAAACCTCTAGCTAGTGACTGACGATTTGTTCGAAGACGGCTCTGCTTATAAAGGCGGATTGGCTGTACATGTGTGCACAATCTCTACACGTAGTCATCTGTAGTAGTGGTGCAGATCACTCGCGGGGTGGCGCTTGCGCAGATTGTTCCACACGAAGATTATAGATGGCGTCACTTGTCGACAGAAATCGTTTGTAGTTGCTGTCTTCTAATTTATGATGTCACTCATCATAGTGCTTTCGATAACTTATACTAGATGGCGCTGTATGTTTGTTACATAAATAAATAAAAAACTGACAAATATAATGAGACGGCCGCGCGATAGACCTTCGTTAGTATGTAATTCTTCGAAACGACTAGAACAACATAAACCGGTTTTAAACGACGCCTAGCTGCCACGTTCCAACACATTGTCATAATGAATGAATCCGTGAATTTCATCGCACAATACGCTGCAAACAGCCGAGCGCGGCGGACTAATAATAATTACGGACAGTTTGCAACTTGTGTAAAATTGAAATTGTCTTAGTTAAGGTTTGTATTGGAATTAGTCCAATACGATGGATATAACGTCTATAATTAAGTCAGCTAAACATCGTTGGCGAAAAGTGGAGATGGAAGTAAAAAATTATAAAAAATAAAATAAAATCATGCACGAAAAGTATACGGATGAAAGGTAAGCACAGTCGATACTAGTAATTATTACTTGGAAAAAAAGAAAAACTCGTCATGGATTATTGTATAATGTGCAACCTACCCGCATTTATTAATTTTCTGCCTCCTTTCTACAGTCTCATGAATGTCACATCACAACTGCACAGAGGTTCGTCCACTGCCAGGTCCTGGTGAAGGATGGGTGAAAGGCTCCATCCCGACCTCGTACGCCTCATCTGCATGCAAGTAGGCCAGGCAACATCGGGTACGTTGAAAAACAAACATTGGACAACGATGCCCAAGTTGAAACGTAACTTTTATTTTAATTGGTTTTTCTTGCATTTTGCAGGTCTCACATCTGCGAATGGGACGCAGCAGTGCCGCGGATAACGCAACCATAACCAACGGACCGAGGATACAGAGGACACCAGCCAACCAACCAAGCCGAGCGTCATCATGAGCAAGAGTGATAGATACCCAGCAATGAGTCTGTACAGTATTATACCCAATTATTTATATTTTCGTGCAACACTCACCGAAACACTGACACATACTTTAGTGGTAGGTACATACATCATATTATAATTGAGACATTTAGTGTGACCATATCTACCTTCCTTTGCGCTTCTATGAGATACTGCCGTAAGCGTCGTCTAAAAGCGACTATGGTGTTAATTGCTCTAATCGGTGGTGGCAGGTTATTCCATATTTTGGAAGCCGCGTAACGGAAGCTACCTCTAAAAGCAGCTGTACTATGTGACTGGGTCGAGAGTTGTTGCGAGCATTGTCTTCTCCCACATTCTCGTCTACTGGCTATCCAACTCAACTTGTCGTACAGGTAGTCTGGTTTCTGGTATTTAACTACACCAAACAGAAGGCACGCTAAGTGTAGTTTGCGTCTCGATTTCATTTTCAATGTGAAATGTTTGTTTAAAAATGGAGTCACGTGACTTCTGGGAGGAATTTTATAACAAAACCGAGCACAAGCGTTTTGGACCCTTTGAATGAGCCGATCTGTGCGAGCCAATAGGCGCGGGCCGTAGACTGTATCCGCGTAGTTTAGCCTAGACAAAACCAGGGTTTCAACTAGACGCTCCCGCAGCCTTTCGGACAAGTACGGCCTAATCTTGTACAGAACTTTCAGGCGGTAAAAGCAGTTTCTTACTGAGTCAGCTACGTGTTTTTCGAAACGGAGATCTTTGTCCATAATAAGACCGAGATTCCGCGCCTCATAGACTCTGTCAATTGGTTCGCCCATTAGCTCCAGGTGAAACGTTGCGGGTAATTTAGCCAGTTGCTGCCTTGTGCCAAATACCATGTATTTCGTCTTGGTTCGGTTTAGTGACAGGCAATTTTCCCCAGACCAGGCTGCTATTCTACGAAGGTCTTCGTTTAGACTTTTAATGGCACTATCGTATTCCTCTGGACTAAAAGATAAGTATAACTGGACGTCATCAGCGTATATGTGATACTTGCAACTCTGGAGGCACTGAATTATATCTGCACAGTATAAAATAAATATAATTGGGCCCAATACAGATCCCTGCGGAACCTCTCTCAATAGAAGTAAGAGTCGATGTAAGAGCAGTGCCGTCACCCAAACGCAGATCTACTAGTTGTTTTCTATCACTAAGATAGTTGCGGAACCATTGCGTAGCGCTGGGGTCAAAACCGTAATAATTTAGCTTCGATAGCAATAACGGAATATTTATTGCGTCAAATGCCCGGGAAAAATCCAACAGGACCAGCAATGAGCACATACCCTTATCTTGGGCTGATAGAAGATTATCAGTCACATCCAGTAAGGCAGTGGCAGTACTGCGCTGTTTTCTGAAACCAGACTGTAAGTCCGGTAACACGTTATTTTGTTTCAGAAAAAGCGTTAACTGGTGGCTGACGACTTTTTCCAACACTTTAGACAGACACGGTAAAATGCTAATAGGGCGAAGGTCTTTTACATCAATAGGGTTGTCATTTTTTGGTAAGGGCCTAACGGAAGCAATTTTCCATTGGTCAGGGAACGTTGACGTCACTATTGAGCAGTTTATAATCTCAGTTACAGTACTTAGTGCGTAAGGCAGAATCATGTTTAGCATGTCAAGTGTGATGTTATCATGACCTTCGGCGTTACTTTTAAGGTTGGATATAATACGAGAGATGTCGTTTTGTTCCACAGGATTGATTGTGAAAATTGCTTCACCATGTCTATGGTTCTCAAAATAAGTCATATGTGACGTGCTTGCAACGGGGTTACCGGGAATTATCAAAAAAGTATTATTAATTAAATTTGGATCTGTAAAATGCGACGGAAGGTCTTGTCTGGGTTTATAGGGTGATAAAGTGGATTTGAGATTTTTCCATACTAGTTTAGGATTATTTATTTTATTATTTATATTATGCTTGAAAAAAGCAACTTTTTCGTTGTACAGAGAACTTAAGACAAGGGACTTTAACTCTTTATAATATTCTTTTTTGGAATCTGATTTCGTTTTCCTGAAACAAGTTAATGCATCGTCCCGTAAACGCATCATGAGTTTGATCGTATCAGTAACCCACGGATAGGACTTTTCCTTGATAGTACATGTCTTAGTTGGGGCGTGAACGTCGAACAGAGAAATTATGCGGGAGTTAAAAACATGCACCATGTCATTCACATTGTCAAACGATGAAACACTTTCAAGGCATAAAAGCAACAAGACCATATTAAAGCTATCCTTGCAAACATTTTTAAGTGGTCTAAATTTTACTACGTATGGTTTAAACTTGTCACGTTTTACGTGAAATTCCCCAACTATGATAGAGTGACCGTTAAGTGAGCCAAAGGATTCCACTGACGTGTATCTTGCTCTTAGGTCGGTACACAGGAGGTCGATGAGAGTTTCACTGGAGGCTGTGAAGTGAGTAGGAGAGGTAACTAATTGAGTAAGACTGAGGCTATTCAGAAATTCGTTAACTTTTTTTGTCTTTATGCAGCCTGTGTCCAGCAAGTTCACATTAAAATCACCTAGCAATATATAGTGGTCACACTTTCCCAGTGAGCTAAGCGAATCCGTTATAGCGTCCAGGAAAAGAACAAGGTCAAGCCATGGTGGCCGGTACGCAGTACCTATAGCAATTTTTTTTCCGTTCACTGACAGCGTTAGCCACATTTGTTCGACCGATTCGAACCTCGGATCGATCGCACTAGTCCATGTACGCGCGCTCAGTCCCCGCCGCAGATAAAAACCAACGCCCCCACCACGACCCGAGCGGACACACGCCGGCCGCGGCGTGTGACGCAGACGGTAGCCCGGCACCACCGGCGCGCGCCCCTCCTCACCAGGACGCAACCAAGTCTCATTAATGGCCATAACATCAAAACAATGCTTGTCGAGTGCGCCAATCAAATTATCGTGACCTGTGCCCAATGAACCAGCGTTAAGAAGACCAACTTTAAAAAACTTTTCTCCTTTAGTCATCATCATTATAATAATTTAAGAATAATTCCGTCATTTAACAATATCAGTGCACATTCCGTAGTTTTAATTCTAATTTCAAATAATATTTTTAGTTTTAGTCCTATTATAAATATGTAAATAATGAATATAATTGAATGAAAATGAGGCAAAGGCAAGCCGCGGTATACCAATAAAAGTTTAAGATAAAATAGTAGCATAGTAAAAGCATAGTAAAAGCAAACAAGTACGACATCTTCATACATTCGCACCGCGCACGGTTTGTATGTGAGCGCGCTCGTACGTATGCGTCGTCGCACGCACACACTGACAATATTTATCGCTGCTAAAGGTGCGCCAGTCGTGGCTGTGACGCCGGTAATATCGCCCGCGCCCGCGCACGCTTCGCCGCTGCCCTGCTGCTCGTAATAAATAAATTGTACGTGTACCTACCTACCTCCTTTAACTACAAAGACTTCATAATCATTTCATTTTATTTGAATAAATACATGATTCAGTAAAACCACGTTATTATTAGTCATATTTCGATCGTAATTTTTCAAATAACTAAACAGATAAGATGACGTAGGCAATGAAAAAAATGTAGTCGGCTTCTGGTCTATGTACTTACACACGGCTACACGTCAAGCTATATAAAACCAGTTTGTCTTGGCCTCACTTTGTATGATATTTTCTCACAATGAACGGTCAGCTAATACTGGTTTTGCATAGCTTGATGTGTAGCCGTGTGTAGAAAAAATAATTAAAAAAAACTTCGTATTAAAGGTCCCTGATGCTTACCCTACAGGGGAACATTGTTTTGTATAGAGATTGACTATGCATTTTTGACGATTGAATAAAGTATAAGTAAGTGACAGCCCTACGAGTTTAGGCTATTATCGCTCGCTCGGGGCTTGAGTTGGCCTACTTGTTTGCTTTTATTATGGTAAAAGCAAACAAGTACGACATCTTCATACATTCGCACCGCGCACGGTTTGTATGTGAGCGCGCTCGTACGTATGCGTCGTCGCACGCACACACTGACAATATTTATCGCTGCTAAAGGTGCGCCAGTCGTGGCTGTGACGCCGGTAATATCGCCCGCGCCCGCGCACGCTTCGCCGCTGCCCTGCTGCTCGTAATAAATAAATTGTACGTGTACCTACCTACCTCCTTTAACTACAAAGACTTCATAATCATTTCATTTTATTTGAATAAATACATGATTCAGTAAAACCACGTTATTATTAGTCATATTTCGATCGTAATTTTTCAAATAACTAAACAGATAAGATGACGTAGGCAATGAAAAAAATGTAGTCGGCTTCTGGTCTATGTACTTACACACGGCTACACGTCAAGCTATATAAAACCAGTTTGTCTTGGCCTCACTTTGTATGATATTTTCTCACAATGAACGGTCAGCTAATACTGGTTTTGCATAGCTTGATGTGTAGCCGTGTGTAGAAAAAATAATTAAAAAAAACTTCGTATTAAAGGTCCCTGATGCTTACCCTACAGGGGAACATTGTTTTGTATAGAGATTGACTATGCATTTTTGACGATTGAATAAAGTATAAGTAAGTGACAGCCCTACGAGTTTAGGCTATTATCGCTCGCTCGGGGCTTGAGTTGGCCTACTTGTTTGCTTTTATTATGATAGTAGTTTGGGAATAAATAGGTGTAGATAAATATGTGTAGTGCTATAAAACTGGTTTACGTATAATTGAGTGAAGCGCGCCGCGACTGCCGCGAGATACACACCTACCAATATAAATAGCAGACAGTAGCAACATAAAGTTAATATTCTTGAAATGCTGATCAGCGTGACAGTACAAGGAAGTATAACAAACAAACGATTGACAAACAACAGACTCGTGCAAACTAGATAAATAATCGGTTTAACAAAACAAACAAATAAAAAGGTATTTTTAAATTGCGCTATTTCCTCCGTTACCGAGTGCCGGTCCAAAGGTGCGCTGTAAGTCAGCCTCGCAGCGGATCTGGCAAATGGCATCTCCAGGTTTGTACCGGGCGAAAATACGGCCTCGTTTTGCCCATACGTATTGCCAACCGAGACGACTCCCCGCTTCACGCGCGCTCCGAAACAACTCCCTATTCAGCTTCGTAAGGCGCTCGTTCACATAAAATCGCGTCGCAGGGCCAGGCAGATCTAGGTCCGCAGTAGTAATGCCGCGTCGCGCTCGTGCGCCCTCCAGCAGCTCGTCACGCAGGTCGCGGCGCGCGAGGCGCACGACGAGGAAGCGGGGGCGAGTCTCCACAGGCGCGGTCGCCTGCGTCGCGTTGATGCGCCTACCTCCGACACGTTCGGCACTTACTATGTCGCGCGCTTTGATCTTGACGCCAATCTTGGACGCAACCAACATCGCCGTGTGAATTGGATTTTCACCACTTGTCTCGGGTATGTTCGAGATCTGGATATCATTAGCGAGCAGCTCCTGATCTCGGTCATTTATGTCGCTCCGCAATTGTGCTATTAGAACATTTACCTCCGACGATGATTGTGGCTGAGTGTGGTTATTTTCTAACACAGCTACTCTCTCCTCTAGATTACTCATCCTGTCGTTCGTTGCGTTCAGAGAGGATCTTAGCTCGGAAAGATCTTCACGGAGCAGCTGAAACTCATTTCGTACCGTCTTAAGAAATTCCTCTCTAAAAACGCTTAGCTCTGCCCTGAGAATGTCCAGATTGAGCTCCTGAGTGGTGTCTAGGGCTGTGCTATTTATGGGGCTCGTGTCCATCAGATTTACGAGGCTTTCCTCGTGCGCTTCTGGCGCTGGTGTACGCGCCCTTACCGGTGTTTCAGCCTGGTTGTCCCTCACGAGGTTTTTATTGCACTCAGGGCAGTGCCAGGGGGTCGTTAAAGGGCCGGTATTCTGTATACCCACACACGCTCGATGGTACCAAGCCCTGCATTTGTAGCAATTTGCGGCCTCTGTCGACGACAGAAACTTGCCACAGCCACCGCACTTAGCCATGGTAAACTTGTTGACAATTTGAGTTAATAACTAGTTAACGACCAAGTAGTATACCGATAAGGCAACAGATGGCGCTGTTTTGATAAACACGCTTATGGCGCTTTTCACGGTGTATATGGTTCAGATAGACACCATAGGCTGAGCACAGTATCGGTGTAAAGGTACGCACACACTAAAGTTTGTTCACACTTTGTGACCCGTTCGCGAACAAAGCACTGTTTATTTTCCCCCAGGTGTCAGGTACTTAAAAATATTTTTGGGGAACGATAAAACGCTTTTTAAGATTATTATATTTAATACTGCACACACACACTGGAAAATATTGCTACTTGCAAGTTGCACTTATGCATGTATTTGCACAATAAACTTTTGCTAAACCAACTTGTATTTTTATTTATTACGCGAGAAGTAAACAGAGAGCTCGTGACTGATTGACATCCGTGACGTACCCCCAATAATTATTAATATATAATTGTATAATTTATTCTTTTTTTTTTATTCTCTTTGACATTGATTTACATTCTGTAATTACTTAAAGTCACCCGGACTTATTACTCCTTATTATTTATTTATGAAAATAGTCTACTTTTGGAATGTTTGTAAATATGTGAGCACCATGTACACACGGCTACACGTCAAGCTATACAAAACCAGTTTGCCTTGGCCTCGCTTTGTATGATTTTTTCTCACAATGAACGGTCAGCCACTACTGGTTTTGCATAGCTTGATGTGTAGCAGTGTGTAAGTACCTATCACATAGTCAATTTACCTGTCATGGTTTCATTAATTCATTTTAATTCTTTTACCTATTGTGGTATAGTAATTTTATGTTTAGGTGCATCGTCTTCACATATAATTATATAATTAATGTATGCAAAATATTGTAAAACATTTTAAAAGAGTAACGGTGGAGTTTCTTGCCCATTTTTCTCCATACGAAAACTACATTTTGGAAGGGGCGACTAGAATCAATTTAATTTTAATTTTGACGTTCAAAAGTGCCTTTTATGTGCCTATTTGAAATAAATGATTTGACTTTGACTTTGACTTACGATACCCCTTGGTAAGACTGGTTGTCAGACTTTCGGGCTTCTGACTACCCGTAACGACTGTCAAAGATCCACGAATGACAGCCGGGACCAACGGCTTAACGTGCTTTCCGAGGCACGGAGGGGTCTCGGTATGTAAAGATGGTCACCTATCCACAGACCAACCGCGGCAAGCGTAGCTTAACCTGATCGATCGACCTGTGCGGCTGTTATTATTTAGCCACGGGCCCCTCGACTAATCCTACCTAACAGTATTATAAAATAACCTACGGTCACTACGTAAACTATCAAATATACGACCTATACTTTAAAATTAAAATCTATACCTACGACTTATAAAATTAAACCTAAATAACTCTAAAAACTAAAAGGAATAAAAAGGTCGCACAATTAATACTGCGGGTGACGTAACCTACGACAAACTTATTATTTGCGGTTGGTACAGTAATCGGGTCCAGGGATCGAACCGCAAAATTAAGTTTGTTTTTTATTGTGTGTACTTTTCCGGCATAAAAAGTACCCAGTGTGGTGCCCAGGATAGTAAAGAATAATTATACCAAGTTTCATCGTAATCGAACCGGTAGTTTTTGCGTGATGCCTGAACAGACAGACAGACAAAAATTTTTTTAATCAAATTTTTGGGTTCGGTGTCGGTCTAGTAACACCCCCTGCCATTTATATTTTTGATATTTTCAATGTACAGAATTTTCACTTCTACAGATTTATTATATAGTAGATATCTATTCTATACTTATAATAAATCTGTAGAAGTGAAAATTCTGTACATTGAAAATATCAAAAAAATAAATGGCAGGGGGTGTTACTAGACCGACACCGAACCCAAAAATGTGATTAAATTTTTTTTTATCTGTCTGCCGGTCTGCCTTTCTGTCTGTCTGTGTGTCTGTCTGTTTGTTCAGGCATCACGCAAAAACTACCGGTTCGATTACGATGAAACTTGGTATAATTATTCTTTAATATCCTGGGCACCACACTGGGTACTTTTTATGCCGGAAAAGTATCTTCTAAATATATAAAACTCAAAGGTGACTGACTGACTGACTGACATAGTGATCTATCAACGCACAGCCCAAACCACTGAAGGGATCGGGCTGAAATTTGGCATGCAGGTAGATGTTATGATGTAGGCATCCGCTAAGAAAGGATTTTGATAAATTCTACCCCCAAGGGGATAAAATAGGGGATGAAAGTTTGTATGAAAAATCTTATTCCTTGGGGGTTTCAAAGTTTGTATGGAAGAATTTTAGCGCGCAGTCCGGTTGACTCGAAACTCAGTATTTGTACCTAATATTGAATGTAAAGAATAATGTGTATCAGGGTTTTTTTTAAATCTACCCCCGACGGGCTGAAATGGGGTAGTCAATTTTTCAGGGGAGGATTTTACTGCATGGCTTGATTAACTCGAAAATTAGTATCTTTGAGTCAAGTTATGAATACATCCAAAACGATTTTTTTTTAAATTCCACCCCTGTGGGGGTGAAAAGCGGGGAAACAGTTTATATGAAAAATCTTATTCATTTAGTTAATAAACTTGAAATTTGCCTAAGTAAGTAATAAAGTTTATCATTATAAGTTTTTCAAAGCTACCCCTCAAAGGGGGATATAGGGGTGTTAAGTTTATGTCGAATAAATTGAATGTGCGGTCTGAGTAACTCGAAACTCAGTATTGATACTTTTGACAGAAAATAATTAATAATAAATATGTAAAGTTGTCGAAAATTTACCACGGACGGGACAAAAACGGGTAATTCGGTTTTTAAGGGGAGGATTTGGACTTGAAACTGTATGTTACATTTTCACGCCTAAACCACTGAACTTCTGATTTGGCATAGATATAGATGGCATCCTGGGGAAGCACATACTTTTTATCCTGTTAGCACGTTCCCGTGGGATAATTTCCGACATCCACGCGGGCGAAGCCGCGGGCAGAAGCTAGTAGAAGATAAAAATAAATGAAAAATTCTTCAAAATTTGTCATCCATATACTCCTTGACTGAATAATATACCTTGTTATGTAGTACCTTAAAGAGCTCGCTTTTGAATTCATTATTATTCTTACAATTTCAACAATTTTAATATGACAAACTCAACTCAAACTCAAACTATTTATCTATATCTTCTATCTATACTTATAATAAATCTGTAGAAGTGAAAATTCTGTACATTGAAATATCAAAAAAATAAATGGCAGGGGGTGTTACTAAACCGACACCGAACACAAAAATGTGATTAAAATGCATCTTATTTTTGGGAAACATAGGTCGTAAAAAAGTATGAATAAGTCAAAAAACGCATTAAATTTTTCATTAGGGTTATTTGCTTGAAAAACGTCTGAAAAGCTCAAGCTGCCTATGCATTGTCTAAACTGATACATGTTCGCCTTGTCCCGTTTTTGAACATAATAATATTTCAATGCACACGTTTTTTGTACAGGAAACTGCATCAATTGCGCTAAATGGTCAGATACCCCTAATTCTAGTACCTCACTTTTACATCCCCGTATATTGTGAAAAATATTATCTAGGCAAGTACCACTACCTACTAGGCCTGGTGGGTTTATCTATTTCTATTGTAAGATTAAATTCTTTTAATAGACGTTTAAATTGAGAGGAATACTTAGTTTTTTGTAACATATCAATGTTAAAGTCACCGCATATTATTGTTTTATATTTATTTCTATAGCAGATTTGTTCTAATATATACGTTAAATTGTCGGAGAATATTTCCATTTTGTTTGGTCCTGGCACTCTATATACAGGGTGACAGGAAAACTCGACGTGTTCCTTCCAGGGCGTGATAGTGTGACCCATTTGCAACAATTAAACACCCCATAAAGCCTAGGCGAAAATTCATGGAATCCGAGAAAAACCGATATTCATGTGTTTTTGAAAATTTCCCAGAATTCGTCACTAAATATCACTTATCTCTAAATTCTCTAATTGAGTGGCTTTCATAGCTATTCCATTGGCTACGTAATACTTTAACACACCTATTGATGTAACCAAATTTTCTAAAATATCAAACAGTTAAAAGTTATAGTAAGAAGTTTATTAACTATTTCAAAAATCATCTACGTACACGAACTTTGACACCAGTTATCTCAAAATTTTAATATTACGCTAAGCGTACAAATTACGGGAAAAACATCTTCATTTAATCAGCTATGCAACGAGGTACAAAAGTTTCATAAATGTTAAAAGGTTCCGATGAAACAGTCGATAATGTTGACAAAGGTCGAATTTGAAAATTGCTGAAATATTTTAAAATGTTGTGATAATTATGTTATCCCTTTACCTCCGCTCCGCAAGTTAAGACCACACTTTCAAGTGGTAAATATTACTTGCACTTTGATGAGCTAATCACCGTCCAGTCCAAGTCCAGTCCAAGTCCAGTCCAAGTCCAGTCCAAGTCCAGTCCAAGTCCAGTCCAAGTCCAGTCCAAGTCCAGTCCAAGTCCAGTCCAAGTCCAGTCCAAGTCCAGTCCAAGTCCAGTCCAAGTCCAGTCCAAGTCCAGTCCAAGTCCAGTCCAAGTCCAGTCCAAGTCCAGTCCAAGTCCAGTCCAAGTCCAGTCCAAGTCCAGTCCAAGTCCAGTCCAAGTCCAGTCCAAGTCCAGTCCAAGTCCAGTCCAAGTCCAGTCCAAGTCCAGTCCAAGTCCAGTCCAAGTCCAGTCCAAGTCCAGTCCAAGTCCAGTCCAAGTCCAGTCCAAGTCCAGTCCAAGTCCAGTCCAAGTCCAGTCCAAGTCCAGTCCAAGTCCAGTCCAAGTCCAGTCCAAGTCCAGTCCAAGTCCAGTCCAAGTCCAGTCCAAGTCCAGTCCAAGTCCAGTCCAAGTCCAGTCCAAGTCCAGTCCAAGTCCAGTCCAAGTCCAGTCCAAGTCCAGTCCAAGTCCAGTCCAAGTCCAGTCCAAGTCCAGTCCAAGTCCAGTCCAAGTCCAGTCCAAGTCCAGTCCAAGTCCAGTCCAAGTCCAGTCCAAGTCCAGTCCAAGTCCAGTCCAAGTCCAGTCCAAGTCCAGTCCAAGTCCAGTCCAAGTCCAGTCCAAGTCCAGTCCAAGTCCAGTCCAAGTCCAGTCCAAGTCCAGTCCAAGTCCAGTCCAAGTCCAGTCCAAGTCCAGTCCATGTCCAGTCCAAGTCCAGTCCAAGACCAGTCCAAGTCCAGTCCAAGTCCAGTCCATGTCCAGTCCAAGTCCAGTCCAAGTCCAGTCCAAGTCGATTATGACATCATTTTAAAATATTTCAACAATTTTCAAATTCGACCTTTGTCAACATTATCGACTGTTTCATCGGAACCTTTTAACATTTATGAAACTTTTGTACCTCGTTGCATAGCTGATTAAATGAAGATGTCTTCCCCGTAATTTGTATGCTTAGTGTAATATTAAAATTTTGAGATAACTGGTGTCAAAGTTCGTGTACGTAGATGATTTTTGAAAATTGTTAATAAACTTCTTACTTTAACTTTTAACTGTTTGATATTTTAGATAATTTGGTTACATCAATAGGTGTGTTAAAGTATTAGGTAGCCAATGGAATAGCTATGAAAGCCACTCAATTAGAAAATTCAGAGATAAGTGATATTTAGTGACGAATTTTGGGAAAGTCAAAAAAACATGAAAATCGTTTTTTCTCGGATTCCATGAATTTTCGCCTAGGCTTTATAGGGTGCTTAATTGTTGCAAATGGGTCACACTATCACGCCCTGGAAGGAACACGTCGAGTTTCCCTGTCACCCTGTATACATACTATTATAATTTTATGATCCGTTAGCTCAACTGCACAGCATGCAAAAACATTACAGACATTTGCGACTTTCACAAGATCTATCTCTGTATATCTAATATGGTACCGTATTAATATGCAAGATCCACCGTTCCGATTTTAGGGTTCCGTAGCCAAATGGCAACGGAACCCTTATGGATTCGTCATGTCTGTCTGTCTGTCGGTCTGTCTGTCTGTCTGTCTGTCCGTCCGTATGTCACAGCCGCTTTTTTCCGAAACTATAAGAGCTATACTATTGAAACTTGGTAAGTAGATGTATTCTGTGAACCGCATTAAGATTTTCACACAAAAATAGAAAAAAAACAATATATTTTGGGGGTCCCCATACTAAGAACTGAAACTCAAAAAAATTTTTTTCATCAAACCCATACGTGTGGGGTATCTATGGATAGGTCTTCAAAAATGATATTGAGGTTTCTAATATCATTTTTTTCTAAACTGAATAGTTTGCGCGAGAGACACTTCCAAAGTGGTAAAATGTGTGTCCCCCCCCCCCTGTAACTTCTAAAATAAGAGAATGATAAAACTAAAAAAAATATATGATGTATATTACCATATAAACTTCCACCGAAAATTGGTTTGAACGAGATCTAGTGAGTAGTTTTTTTTTAATACGTAATAAATCGTAAAACGGAACCCTTCATGGGCGAGTCCGACTCGCACTTGGCCGGTTTTTTTTGTATATTAAAGAAGGTAGCTAAAGAGTAATTTGGAATGTTCAAAAGATCAACATCGCTCGTCGTCATATTGTGTTCTGTAAAACACAATATATGTACATATTTGCCATGTTTGAAAGAGTGTCTATGAATTTCGTTATTATGTCACTCTTACCCAGCAGCCCATTTATGTTTTGATGTAATAAGCGTAGGTTATTGTACCTACATACACGAAAAAGATCGTTGTCCGTCAAACTACTTTGACATTTTTTTGTTACGGGTAAATAATATTGAATAGTCCCTATTTTTTGCGGTAAGAGATTTAGTACTGTTTTGTTTTTAGTATTAGTTGACATTCCTACAATCTGAGATTTAAAATAATAGGGTATTGTTCCCTTTTTAGGTACACAGATGCGATTCAAATTTAAAGTACTGTTTTGTTGGCTTAGACTCTACTCTTTTTAATTTCGGAAAACTCTAAAAATTTGGTGTCATAGTCATTACAGTCAATAATATAATTAATAGTTTTACAAAGGTCATTAAGTTTAAGATTATTACAATTTACATAGGAACAATTTTTGTATTCTTTACATATTTTCACTATGGCATTATTTAGCTTGTTTACATCTAGATAATTATTTTTAGTTACGTTTAGTACAATAATTTTGTTGCAGCTGTAATAAGTACTGTATAATTTTTAGAATTTGTGTCAAGACTGATTTTTGGTTGAAGTCATTTTCACAAGCTTGTCATTGGTTGCTAGATTTATACTTCGATAGTTTTTTACTATTTCGCTGCATAACGCATTGGGCTTCGTTTCGCTTATAATCGTATACTTCTCATATTGCGTTCGTTGTCTTGAGTACCTATAGGAGAGCTGAGGCAAGGCCTACACATTGTTGAGTTCCGAAGATAGCTAATTTTCTGTATTCTGCAGGTATTTCTTCCTTTTTAATTTCATACGCAGGTATTATCTGCGGTTTCTGGGTATGTATAGTAATTGTTTTCTTCGGCGTTGTCAGTTTCACTTTTAGTCCTTCAATTGGTTTTATTAGGCTTGCTCTCTCCTTGCTAACTTCAACTAATTGTTTCTGCATGTCGTTTATTTTCCTATGTTGCAAATGTATAATTGTGGTCAGTTTTTAACCCCCGTCGCAAAAACGACGGGGTGTTATAAGTTTGACGTGTCTGTGTGTGTGGGGGTGTGTGTGTGTATGTATGTCTGTCTGCGGCATCGTAGCTCCCGAACGGATGAACCGATTTTGATTTTGTTTTTGTTGTTTGAAAGGAGAATTTGTCGGGAGTGTTCTTAGCTATGTTTGATGAAAATCGATCAAAGATGGCCGCCGCCACAAAATGGCGGATTAAGTACATATTTTTTCACAACTCCCTCAGTATGGGTATCAAATGAAAGGGCTTGACTAGTAGAATACTATACACTATGATAAATTTCAAATCCAAGATGGCCGCCACCACAAAATGGCGAATTACATTTTTTTTGTACAACTCCCTCAATATGGGTATCAAATGAAAGGGCTTGACTAGTAGAATACTAGGTATACACCAATGATATTCTAGTAAACAGATATGTTATGAGCGCGCAAATCGTGAAGACTAGAAAACGTCCTAATTGGGACGTATTGCCTTTAGTCTGTGTCGCGCACGTCTACGAGGTAGACGGTGCGCGCTACTACGTAATTATCATCCAAAATGCCATCTTATGTATATAAAAAGTGTACCAATTATGTTACCAAAGTTAATAAAACACAATGGATCTCATACCACACAGAAGTACACAATATACTTCGATTTATTAATATATTTCAATTATTTTCCTAATATTCTGATATTTGGAGGTTAGAAAAAAGAAAGAGATGGAAAATACATTTTTTGTCGTAAGAACGACAAGGATGCGTGCACTCCGGACATAGAATAAAAGTACAGATGCGAATATTAGGCAGTAAAGTCATCTTTACAGCAGAGTTCTAGTTTCCCTTTTAATAACTTTTCTTTATAATTTTGTTTGATATATTTAATTATAAATTAAACAAAAAAACTATAATTGATAAGTATACAACAGTTCGCCTCCATTCCGCTCACGAAATAAAAAAGCTCTCTAAGAGACAGAAAACAAATAAATTAAATCTTTTCGAAGGTGTATGATTATTTTTACAATATATATATTTCTTTCTTCTTAAAGCGTGTTTTATTTTTCACCTACCTACCTTTTAATAGTGTTTATTCGTTGCATAGGCACAAATCCCGACTGCAAATTCTGTACACGCGGTTTGTACTTTCTGCCTAGTTAATTTGTTAGTCTATGATGCCAACGTGCTGTGATTGGTGGCCCGAATAATGTTTGTTTACATTCACGCGCAATTGACAACATCTAGCTGTCACTTTTTTTCTTATTGGTTTTTATCGAGCTATCCTTTTTCTATCCTTTTTACTTGTAGTGAAATGTAAAATGAATGAAAAGTGTGTATGTGTGTTGCCTCTCGGCGCGGAACACATTTTTCTGTTGTTTTGTAAGTGTATAACATATCTGTTTACTAGAATATCATTGGTATACACTATGACAAATTTCAAATTCAAGATGGCCACCACCACAAAATGGCGAATTACAAAAAACCTGAATAAATACTAAATTACCTGAATCTTAAAACGCAAGAAAATAAAAGAAATTAAATGATAAGGAGTCCCTACAAATAGCATGAAATAAAAAATTAAATTAAAATTTTAAAAAACCCCCGACAACGTGATACCCTTTATAAAGAAAAAAATAACCTTGAAATTATGACCCTACGTAAGTACGTATGAAATTTTTAGTATTAGGTGTCGAAGTTGGCGATGAAGTTGTAGAGAATACTCCACTGTTTTGGGGCAACACAAAACGCCTAGTTATGTTTTTCATACTGTTAAGTTTATTAAGAGTCGTCGTGGAGTGACATAGTGACTTTAAAGCGGAGTTTTGTGTAGTAAGATTTTTATTTTGTGTTCGCAAATCGTTATTTTCTAATATTACGTTTTCTAATTCGCTCTGTGTAGTTGCGAGTTCTTGAGTTATTGTTGATATTCTATCTTGCATTTCGAAGTATGTTGCGGTTGCGGTGTCGACTATGGTACCGTCTATACTCTTGGACAATTTTATTGTTGGTTTGGAGATATGTGTGAAGTATCTGTCGGACTTAGATATGAAACGTCCATGTCAATTTCGCTAATATTGAAAATTAGTCTTCGTCGCTGTTGAGTATTGATGTTGTCGTCGTCCTCCATTGTTGAATAAATAGTAGATAAATGTTTATAAATTCTAAAACTGCTCAGTTTTTCACGGGCTTCGAACCAGCGCACCGATGATCATAGGTCAGAGGCGTCCACCACTCAGCTACGGTAACGTTATCAGCAGTCGTCAAATTACGAAGTACTTTCAACGTCCAATACTTTTATAATTATTGAATAGATGTCACTAGTTGTGTTGTTGAGGCGTTGTAGTTAATACATGTTCTAATAGATGGTACTGAATTCACTATTTTGAACAGGATGATTTGCCGTTATTGATATAAATTATCAGAAAAGTTGTCACTTATTTCACTGTTTTAAAACCGTGACGATTGTCATATAGTTTAGGGTGTTATAGTTTTACCACGAACATTGATTTTTCTTTATTTTAGAGCACAATGTTAACTAATGCTAATGTCACTTTTAAGAACTGTTGCCGTTATTTTTTACTTTTTGGAATAATTTAAATTTTTCGCACTAATCACTTTGTTCTTCACCTTGTTCCTATCTAGTTCAGTTTTATACACAATATTCAGCACAGTTACGATACTTTTAGTCACTCTTAATGTTTTTAAACTTCAAATTAATGCGGACACGATGTAAGCAATGTAACGTCAAACGTCAACCTTGACTTAACACACATACGTTTTCACATTTTCGTTTCATTAAGAAATTATATTTCCATTATACGTTATTTATTTATGGATTTATTTAAAATTGTAGAAAATGATCGGACGGATCATAAATAAATAAACATGTCATCCAAAACTAATACATTAAAACTATGTGTTTACAGAGGTAAATTTTCAATACTTCGAGGGGAGGCGCTACTATTATTATTATTACATGTGAAATTAAATTGAATTAGACATTATGAAATTAATTAAAAGACTAAAAATTAAAACTAGATAAACATTACAAGTCATCAATTATCCGACAGATTCGTGATAAGTTAGTGCCAAACTGTTTTTATGTTTTGATGCAAAATAAAGCTCTATTCATTGATATTCTAGTAAAAATATCATTGGCTCTATTGCAATTGCTATTTGAATGAATATAATATTAATTATCACATAAACTTAGGTCTAATATAACAAACTGTAAACTATTGTATACCTAACATGGTGGAGCAGTGCAAAAGCACACCAATTATCATATACTTAACAACTCTGTAACCACAGTCTCACAATAAAGATCTTTACTTTGACTTTAAAACAATAAAAACATTATAAATTACGATTTTACAATAAAAATAAAAAAAAGATTAAAATGTACTTTAGATTTCATCTTAGTCTAAATTTAGGTTTGGATCCGGAATGCTCAATATGCAGCCTGGTCCAGTACCGAATTATATTTCGTCGCTTCATTCTTCAGATATTTTTAACCATGTAGTCCCCTTCCCTTGCGCTAGCAACTACGCACGTCTTTTTAGATTTATTTTACCCATTTTTTTTTTTTTTTTTACAACACTGTACCCTGCCTCGTTGTGTCGGTCAGTTATAACCGTCATTCCTTTTTCGTGCGCAGCAACGAACGGACGTCTTCAACATTCAATAAGTAGTAGGTTAAAAGTGTATTTAGGTACCAAGTATGCCGAAGCGAAACGCGGAAGAGAAGATCGAACATTACAGGAATAAAATACGGAGGTTAGAAAAGAAGGCTCATCGTCGTCGAATAGCATGTGTTTCGTCATCAGATTCGGATCCCAATCCAGGTAAGTACAAATTTCTCATTGTTGGTGTTATAAAAGTGTAAAAAAAAAAAAAAAAAAAACGCCTGGAGGTTGCCCGAGATGGTAACACGACGGCTACATACTTACCAGTTACTTCACTAAGTAACCCAAAAATACCGGGAGGTTGTCCGCGATGGCAACACGAAGGTTTAATCATACCGGGAGGTTATCCGAGATGATAACACGATGGCTGCAAATAGAACAAACATGGTTTCTATGAACTAGAATCACATGTAACACTGTTCTTATGTGTCTACGAATTCTTTGTCGTGTAAAGTTACGACTACCCTCATAACTTATGAAAAATGTTACCAGGTCCAAGAGACATGGGGGACCCCGAGGCTGTGGACGCTGTGGCGGACTCCGAGCCCGACACACCACTACCAGAACCACCACCGAGAGATGTAATTACTGGCCCAGAAATTACGACCGATCCACCCTGCATTGAAATCGAAACAACGAATCCCCCTGATCCAGGTTTGGATTCAAATATTTTGGCGGCATTAGGCGAAATCACAGACGAAACACCGGATTTTGGCGAGAAAATTCATCAAAATCTCGCAAAAATATGGTTACCTTTGTTGAAAAAGGGTATGACAAAAGAAAATAGGGATATACTTTTGAGAAATTATCTCATACCCGAAAACTGTCCTTTACTCCAAGCACCATCGCTTAACCTCGAGGTTTCCGCAGCCATACCGGATTCTGGTAGATTTCGGGACAAGAAAATGACCGCTAGCCAACAACAACTGGGAGTGGGCATTACCGCTGTCAACAGAGGTTTACACTTGCTGGTAAATAATGGAAACACAGTAGAGGCAATTAAATTTATAAGTGACGGATGCCGAATCTTATCTGACCTGCATCACCAAAATACGGAAGCTAGAATCAAATTTATACTTCCTGGTTTGGACAAGTCATTTTTACAATTTCTTGATCGTTCCGAACGTGACAACACACTGTTTGGTAACGACCTTTCAGAAAAAATAAAAGCCTCAAAGGCTATTGTAAAACAAGGGGAACAAATCAAGAAGACTTTGCCCGCCGTAAAGCCTTCTAGTTCCAACTCGAGACCACAACCAGCAGCTAACCGGTCCAGCTACCAGGGAAACTGGTCGGGACCTTCTCGCTTCCAGTCGAGCAGGGGAGGGGGGCGAGGGGGTCAGAAACGGACCAACTACAGAGCTCCCCCCGCATCCAGCCAGTCGAAGACCAACTACAAACAACGTGCCCCAACACGACGTCAGTGACTCAGGTACACGCAGGCAGAATTAAGTTTCATTATGATTGCTGGGCAAAAATTACCGATAATAGGACGGTTCTCAGATGGATTAGTCAAGGTGTAGATATTCCTTTATCAGATAGGGTACTACAACCCCATGATACAACCAAAATATTTTGGTCTAAACAAGAGAAATGTGATATGGCTATTGCCATTAACAAGCTCATAGATCTAGGTGCGGTTAACGTTTGTGAACCTGTAAAAGATCAGTTTATATCTCGCATATTTTTATCACCTAAACCAAATGGTGAAAAAAGATTCATCTTAAATCTAAAATCATTTAATCACTTCGTCAAAAAATCTCACTTTAAAATGGAAGATCATAGGACTGCCTCTAAACTTATTCCAAGAAATGGTTTCCTTGCAACGATAGACCTTAAAGAAGCTTATCTCTTAGTTCCAATTAAAAAATCATTTCGAAAATACTTACGTTTTCAATTCGAAAATGATAAATCTGATACAATAACATACGAATTTAATGCAATGCCCTACGGTCTTTCCATTGCTCCTAGAGTATTTACAAAAATTATGAAGGAGGTCATGACCTATCTTAGGTACAAAGGACATAAGTCAGTCATATACTTAGATGATGCCTTATGTATCGGAAAAACCTACACTGAGTGCCTCAGTAACGTTAACGAAACTTTACGAGTGTTAACTTGTCTCGGGTTTGTGATAAATTATAAAAAGAGCTCACTAATACCCCAACAGGAGTGCAAATTTTTAGGTTTTATCTATAATACGACAAACCTTTCAGTTTCCTTACCTATTGACAAACGTCGTAATATCGCACAGCTTGTTAAAAAGTTTATTGGTTTACCTCCTTGTACGATAAGAGAATTCGCTCAGCTAATCGGCGTCCTCACAGCAGCGTGTCCTGCAGTTAAATACGGGTGGTTATATACCAAAACCCTAGAGCGTCAAAAATACCTTTTATTGAATAGATTTGATAATAATTATAATGCTAAAATAAACCTAGAACGATACATACTTAATGATTTAAATTGGTGGTCACAAAATATATTTACATGTACAAACTTCGTCGACAACCCTGATTTCGAATTGGAAATATTTTCCGATGCTTCAAAAACGGGCTGGGGAGCATTTTGTGATGGTAATCGCGCTCATGGGTCATGGAAGGAAACCGAAAGAGAATGTCATATAAATTACCTAGAGTTATTAGCTAGTTTCTTAGCACTAAAAACCTTCGCGAAGGAACGATCAAATTGTTCCATATTGTTACGAGTTGACAATAACACAGCATTGAGTTATATTAATAGAATGGGAGGAATACAATATCCTCACTTAAACGATCTTGCTTATCAAATTTGGCAATGGTGCGAGAATCGGAATATATGGATATTTGCATCCTATATTAATACCAAACAAAATACCGAAGCTGATATTGAATCAAGAAAAATTAATCCCGATATAGAATGGAGCTTATCAGATCACGCATTTGAAACTATCATTCGTAAACTAGGTCAACCTGTAATTGATTTGTTCGCTTCTCGCATTAATGCCAAATGCCATTTGTACGCATCCTGGTTTCCTGACCCAGACGCATCTTTTGTCGATGCATTTACAGTTAATTGGAAAAATGATTTTTTCTACGCCTTTCCCCCATTCTCATTAATACTTAAAACTGTTTATAAGATAATAAACGATGAGGCGTGTGGTATACTCGTGTTCCCATGGTGGCCATCACAGCCATGGTTTCCAATCGTTACAGAATTAATTTTCTCAGAAATAATATTTTTTGAACCCAGTAAAAGCTTGCTCCTATCCTCTTCCAGGGATCACCACCACCCGCTGCACAGTCATCTTACACTGGCTGCAGCGATACTCTCCGGGAAGCCTTCCTCCGACGTAACATCCCCGTAGAAGCAATAGATCTCATGTTAGCATCGCTTTCTGATAATACCAAAAAACAATATAGCGTGTCATACAAACTCTGGTGGCAATTCTGTAAAATTAACAAAATTAATACTTTTGAGAGTACGGTAGCAAAGGTCATCTCTTTTTTGACAACAGAGTTTAATAAAGGTGCCTCGTACGGATCTTTGAATTCTCACAGATCCGCACTCTCTTTACTATTGGGCAACAACATTGGTTCTGATGAATGCATCAAACGTGTGTTAAAAGGAGCCTATAAACTCAAACCATTTATTTATGAATTTTAATAGTATTGATATTCTTTGTATAACAGAACATTGGCTGAAAAGCCACCAGTTCTTGTTCAATTTTAATAATCACCAGGTTGGTAGTTCGTTCAGCAGATTAAATGCTATACATGGTGGCTCATTAATTTTAGTAAGTAACCAGCTCAAATTTAAAGATCGTAACGATATTGTGAGCCTATCTGTTGAGCGTACAGTTGAAATTGCCTGTATAGAATTGGAGCATTTTGTTGTATTAAGTGTGTACAGACCCCCATCAGGATTGTATGACTGTTTTGAAAAGGTAATGGATGAAGTGTTAGACAGGATTTGTAACTCAAACAAGTCCGTTATCATTTGCGGTGATTTTAATGTCAATTTATTAGAAAACTCAGGTTCTCGTAGTAAAATTATAAGTCTGTTTCAGTCCTACAATCTTGTAAACCTATTTTTGGAGCCCACAAGAATAACCCCTACTAGTGCCACATGCCTAGATAATATTTATACAGATATTATACCAAGCCACAAAGAAATTATAAATTTACTAGATTCTGATCATTGCGGGCAAAGGATTACTATTCCAAATCAAAACAAAATAGTGGTTAAAAAAGATATCACTGTTAACCCCAAAACTGCATGTCGCTTGAAGGTTTTCAAAAGTAAACTCACTGATAAATTACCAGTTTTGTCCACTCATGCGGATCCTAATCATCTATATGATAATTTTTTTAATATATACTGTAAACAATTTAATTCAACCTTTATTCCCAAGACTATCTCGGTTAATAGTAACACATGTTTCAGTGATTGGGCTACCATTGGTATTCATAAAAGTAGAAAGCGGCTTTATGAACTGTACAATGAAAGGACTTACGTAAACACTGATGAATTTAATTTGTATGTAAGAAATTATTCAAAATTATTTAAAAAAGTTTGTTATATGGCCAAGTCACGTTATTTGGGTTCAAAAATAAAAAACAGCAATAATGTAATTAAAACGACCTGGTCTATTATTAATAGTGAAGCGGGAAGATCTAGTAACCGAAATACTGACTACAGCCTGTCTATTAATGACAACATAATAAAATCAGACTCACAAGTCGCCGAGGCATTTGAAAATTTCTTTTCAGATATTCCCGTTTCAACTACTAAATCCCTAAACTCATCACCTTCTGTTGCTGAGTCTTTGCTTATGGAAAATGTTAATGGTTGCGATTCGGAATTTCATTTTGAACATGTTACCTGTAGAGATATAATTAAAACCTTTCACACTTTAAATGTAAAAAAGACTGCAGATCTGTGGGGTAATTCTGTAGAAGTTGCTAAGTCTATTATTGACATTGTAGCACCTACTCTAGCTCTTATCTTTAATAGTTGTATTGACAGTGGGGAGTTTCCTGACCTTATGAAAAATAGTAAAATCATACCTTTGTTTAAATCAGGTAGTACATCAGACCCTACAAATTATAGACCTATTTCTGTACTACCTACCTTTAGTAAAATTTTTGAGAAATTAATTTTAGAACAAATGCAAAGATTTTTTAATAAACACAAATTATTACATAGCAAACAGTTCGGTTTTACAAGGGGTCGTTCAACTACTGATGCCGGTGTTGAACTTATAGGACATATTTATAATGCATGGGAAGACAAATGCGATGCCTTGGGCATCTTTTGTGATTTGTCCAAGGCATTCGATTGCGTTCTTCACGAAACTTTAATCAGGAAACTCCGCCACTACGGAATCCGGAACGCTGCTCTGGATCTTCTTACTTCATACTTGAGTAAGAGGATTCAGAGCGTTGATGTTAACGGAAAAAGATCTCCCGGATCTTTAGTAACAATGGGAGTCCCACAGGGCTCAATTCTTGGTCCTTTCTTGTTTCTTATTTATATTAATGACTTGCCGTACCTCATAAAGGATAATCATGATATAGTGTTGTTTGCAGATGACACTTCACTTTTGTTTAAACTTAAACGTCAGCAGCAGGTTACTGACGATGTAAATAGCGCGATCTCTAAAGTAGTCCACTGGTTCAATGTTAATAATTTACTTCTAAACGAGAAAAAAACCAAATGCATTAAGTTTACGTTGCCTCACGTTAGACAAGTGAAAACTAATGTGTTGGTAAAGGGCGAAGAATTGAATCCTGAAGACAGCACAGTATTCTTAGGCATAACTTTGGATGCTAAGCTTCAGTGGGGTCCACATATAGACAAATTGTCAAAAAAGCTAAGTTCCGCAGCATACGCTGTTAGAAAAATTCGTAATTTAACTGATATAGAGACAGCCCGTTTAGTGTACTTTAGCTATTTTCATAGTGTAATGTCGTACGGTATTCTATTGTGGGGAAATGCCGCTGATATTCAGACTATCTTTGTTTTGCAAAAGCGAGCTGTTCGATCAATTTATAAATTAAGTCCGAGACACTCGCTCAGAGACAAATTTAAAGAAATTAATGTTATGACTGTGCCTTCTCAGTATATTTATGAAAATCTTTTATATGCCCATAAAAATATAAAATTGTTTAAAAAATACAGTGATATCCATGATATAAATACTAGGAACAAACACAAATTTGTTCTACCTACAACAAGGCTCAAGAAAATAGGTGGCTCGTTCAGATGCCAATGTATACGCTTTTACAATAAAGTTCCAAGCCCCGTTCAAGATCTAAGCCTTAATAAATTCAAATCATTCATTAAACGTAAGTTGTGCCAGAAAGCATTTTATACCGTTAAGGCTTATATCGAGGACAAAAAGGCTTGGGATTAAGCTGCTTCCAATTTTTACATATTGAATGTGTTTATTTTTTTATTTTTGTTTTGTTGATGTTTTTTTGTTTTTTTTTTTTTATATACACTTTGACATTGATGAATTTGATATATACTATGACATTTGCTTACTTTGTAAAGT
Organism: Apamea sordens; assembly: GCA_945859715.1. NCBI lineage: Eukaryota > Metazoa > Arthropoda > Insecta > Lepidoptera > Noctuidae > Apamea > Apamea sordens. The sequence continues at coordinate 13,784,295 of OX244009.1, forward strand.
ATTCTATTATTTTAATTATTGTGAATGTGAAGACTATGTGGGTCATTGTATTTATATTATTTTTCTCTCTGTTCTCTTAGTTTTTGTCGTGGTCTGGCAGTTTGAGTAATTAATGTGGCCTACCCAAATGTCCTTTCTTTGGTATTGTTCGTCGGATCGTTGAGCTCCCTAAGTTTTGAGTTGAGCTGCACGATTTCTGACAAATGCGTGCACTGACTGGACAGGTCCTCTCAAACTGTTTGGTTCTTTCTTCAAAAAACCATCTCAGACATAAATCTACATGGTCTTCACATGATCTGACCAAGATTATGTCTGGACTTTAAAAGAGACTGTGACGTCTGAGTTTGTTTCGGCCTTTCTTCTCAGACTAGTCAGATAGGAAACGCCGACCTCATCTAGTTTTAAAATATGATTGACGTGTAAAAGTGTTTGTACAAACCTACTTACAAAAAATAAAATCATTTATCATCATTTATCATTTATCATTTAACCTAGCAGGCCAAAATATACACACACGTGGGACCCGCAATTAGTACTTAATCTCGTTTCCAAATGGTATCCGAACCGAGATTTAGATCTAAGTCAATTGACAAAAAAGCTAGTTATTTTACTGGCTTTATGTACGGCACAGCGAGTCCAAACTCTTTCCCTAATAAAACTAGAGAATATAAATATCTCGTCAAACGGAGTAAAAGTCTTGATAACAGACGTTATCAAGACTTCCGCTCCTGGAAGAGAACAACCCGTACTGTTTCTCCCCTACTTTGTAGAAAATAAAAATATTTGCCCTGCTACCGTACTCACAGATTACATATTTATTACACAAAATCAAAGAGCTAAAAATATAAATAACTTAATACTAACAATTAAAAAACCTAATAAGGCGGCCACCGCTCAAACCATAAGTCGATGGATAAAATTGGTGTTATCAGAAAGCGGTGTCGATACATCAATATTCAGCGCTCACAGTACACGACACGCCTCAACTTCTTCTGCAAGCTCGGCAGGTGTGTGCATTGACACAATACGTAGAGCCGCGGGATGGACCAGTCGCTCTCAAACGTTTGCCAAGTTTTATAAACTTAATCGGTCTTATTACAAAAAATTGCTTAAGTACTGGTTTAAACCAAGACTAAAAAGTCTAGGATTGTGACGGTATTAAGATTAGTACCAGGATCAAAATGTGTCCCGATTACAAAACGAAGACTATCTAAGGATCTGTTAGTACCAAAGAAGGTCCATGGTTCAAATAATATCCACAGATAAGAAATAAAAATGGCATTCTTTCATTCGTTCGTACAGGCTTTATTTGAAGCAACGTTCTGTTTCTCTAAATATTGATATTATAATAACACTTGAAATGATTTAATAATTATTTATCAGTACAAAAATATGTCATAAATGGTTCTTTGTTTGGATTACAATATAATGAACAAGAACAACTTGTACTTTTGGCGCGCTGATCATAATCAAGTTGTTACATTTTTAACACCTCTAGCGTGAAATGGAGCGAATTACATTCAGCGACAGCCCGCGTCATTTGAAGCGAATGTTTATCTTTCGAAGAAACAAATAATACAATTCTTATTTTTATTCGTCATGGTTTGTTCGTGAGTGGATGTGTCCGATTATGCCTCGTAATAGGCAACGAAACCGTTGGTTGCTTCATTAAACTAAAACACCTCTCCATCGTCTTCCGGGTATATACATATGGCTGTTATACCTCTCTTCTTGTGGTGTTGTGGGGTTACGCAATGGTGTAAATAAATATGGAGTGCAGTGATAGCCACAGCCACCGAATAATATTCCAGATAAAGCGCCAGCCTCAAACCTCTGTTTCAATCTACATCCTCGAAATATTCTGGAGTCATGGTCCACGTCATCTGGTAACAATGTCCATGATTTTCAGGCCAGCATCACAAACCGCCTGAAAAGTGACCGCATATTAGATCTTTAGACTCGTACTCTGTTATTTTAATATGACAAATAAAACAATAATATTGGGATATTATTTGGATTTTATTTAATGTAATGTTAGCATTGACCAAGGGTACTTACTTCATGGCGAGCCCAGTTGTGTAAGTGTTGGTTTTGGATCCTTGCGGAATAAGTGGACTGTATTATCAATAAGGAACTGGTTTATTTAATACAATAATGTTACAAAATAATATAATAATCCCGACAGCGTTATTTCGTTGTTACGCGGGTGCGCGTGTGTCCTATGCGTAAACCACTTGCACTTCAGGATTCAATGGGCATCGTCGAGGGTCGTGGAGTAAATCTTCACGTAAAACATCCACAATTTTTTCCCGAAAACGTTTTGTGAACCTATACTTATATTTAAAATCTTCGTCACTCAATTTAAAAGGATTTACATGATGACGACATCTGTAAGGTCGCCGAGACGTCTCCAGCATAACCAAATCCATCAAATCAATTATAACAATATCCATTTTTGACGATTTGTAAATAAAAAGACACAATAATAATCAATGCTAACCTCAAATAATTTAGTACCGATGTCAAATCCATGGTTAAAGTCCAGGGACCGGCCGGATACTCGTTTAAAGGGTTTTTGAAGGGGTTTTTTTAAGCGCTTCAAAAAAAAACCCTATGATACATGTTACACCTTCGAACGGGTGTAGTTAACCCGTTACGAACGGGTTACCCTTTCAACACCCTGTAACACTGTAACAGGGTAAGCCATTCCAACTCAAGACATTGTAATATGCACTGTTTACAATTGATATTAGTTTGAAAATTGCATAACCACGAATTGCATGTGACATCGTACCGCGCCCGGCGGTCCGCCAATCTTGCGTGTACCGACTTGCCGAGCGACTTGTAAACATGGAAAAATAACTATTGTCTACATGATCTTAAAGTTCAATTTTGCTCGTCACACATGCTAAACATTGTAATAATATTTATTTTTTCGTGTCTATACTTGTTTATTTTCATCATTCGTCATTTGATTCGGAACTCGGACGGAACTGCGGAAGTAAAAGCAATTTAGCAGTGTTTAAGTTTAAGTGTGTGTTGTAGCTTCCCTATTATACCTATTACAACAAGAATATTGTCTTTCTGTGAAAATGCCACACCCCTATATCCCCCTTTGAGAAGGTAGTTTTGAAAAACTTATAATGATAAACTTTATTACTTACTTAGGCAAATTTCAAGTTTATTAACTAAATGAATAAGATTTTTCATATAAACTGTATCCCCGCTTTTCACCCCCACAGGGGTGGAATTTAAAAAAAATCGTTTGGGATGTATTCATAACTTGACTCAAAGATTATTAATACTAATTTTCGAGTTCTCCCCTGAAAAATTGACTACCCCATTTCAGCCTGTCAGGGGTAGATTTTCAAAAAACCCTGATACACATTATACTTTACTTTCAATATTAGGTATAAATACTGAGTTTCGAGTCAACCGGACTTCGCGCTAAAATTCTTCCATACAAACATTGAAACCCCCCAATCCTTTATTAGGGGGTAGTTTAGAAGAAAAAAAAACTGACAATCTTCATAATTTATTTAGATAAGTATTCGTGCTAAGTTTCGAGTTTATTAACTCAAGGAATAAGATTTTTCATACAAACTTTCATCCCCTATTTTATCAAAATCCTTTCTTAGCGGATGCCTACGTCATAACATCTACCTGCATGCCAAATTTCAGCCCGATCCCTCCAGTGGTTTGGGCTGTGCGTTGATAGATCACTATGTCAGTCAGTCAGTCACACCTTGAGTCTTATATATTTAGAAGATACTGTGTCGGTCTAGTAACACCCCCTGCCATTTATTTTTTTGATATTTTCAATGTACAGAATTTTCACTTCTACAGATTTATTATAAGTATAAGTATAGATTTTTATTAAACTAATAAGTAAACATGTTTATAATTAATTACTCATTTTGTACTAGGGCAAGCATTATGACCAATTTAAAAAATCATATTTCTTCGAAACATGTGCAAGAATACCTACTTATAACTAATATAAATAAGGAAAATCAACAGCACCAACCAAGTACATCTCGACATTCTACAACATCAGACCAAGTTATAAACAATTGTGTGAAATTAATTACAGTACATGGGCGACCTCTTGCATTGATACAAGATAAAGCATTTCAAGATATAATTAACATAGCTGTTCCTTCTAATATTCAAACTAAACACATAAATATAAAAGTAATAAAGGGAATGATACCGGAAAAAGCATACCAAACAAAATCAAAGATCGCGTCAGAAATTAGAAATAATTTAATAAGCCTTAAACTTGATTCAGCTTCATATTTGGATAAAAATTTCTTAGGCATTAATTTGCAATATATAAAAGAAGGCCAGATAAAAGTTAGAAATTTAGCTGTTTTGGAAATTTTAGAACGACAAACTGGCGAATTCTTAAAAGAAAAGGTTTTAGAGTTCTGATTTTATGATACCGACGGCTCAAATATATTCAATCACTACTGACAACGGCAGTAATTTTAAAAGAATGTCAAGATTGTTAACAGCTCATTGCTCTACAATAACAGGAGATATCAATACCGACATGAATAGCGATTGTGAGATCGACGATGAAAATGATGGTGATGATGATAATGATAGCATTGGACTTGAAACTGATACACCATTGGAATTAAACGTTGAGTTATTTATTAACGCAATGAGAAATGAATTCAAACCACGTATTATGCTCTGTGCGGCACACACACTGCAACTCGCAGTTAAAGACGCTATTGCTGGCAATTTACAAGTACAACTTTGTATTGAACTTGCAAGAAAGGCGGTAAAAATTTTATGACGCCCAACTATGAAAAACTTTATAAAATCTAAATATTTAAACAAACCTATCATTCATTGTCCTACTAGATGGTCCTCCACTTACCAAATGGTAGTGCGATTGGTTTCATTAAAAGATATTTATGCGACAGCCAGTTTGAGCTATCACACATTTTCTCAGACGACTTCTGGACACAAATTACAGAAGTTCTCACGTGCCTTAAGCCTATCAATGGGGCGACAGAAGCTTTGCAGCGAGAACAGCTAACAATTGGCGATTTTTACATAACATGGCTGAATTGCAAAGCCAAGCTTGAATCGATTCCAAGCGTATTTGCTAATGAATTAGTAATTAATATGAAATTACGGGAAAGAACATTATTAAATACAGATTTAGTGTTGGAAAACTTGTACATAGATGGTCGTCTAAATGTATTGTTATCAGACCAAGATAGCCTAAAAGCTCAAAAATTATTATCTGAAAAATATAAACAGTTACAAAGCCTAAAATCGCTTGACGCTCAAACTCGAGAAGTAATATGCACTACAGTTTGCACTAGCCGGCATGATAGTGACAATTCTAGTCATGACAATGATGTTTTGGAAAAAAGTTTACAAGAAGCTGAGGCACTTCGTGGTCTGCCCGGAAGAACTTCACTCGATAGTTTTGAAGGAATACTTCAAAAATTGAGATATGAACCTAGAGTGCCCCTGGATAAAAATATATTAGCTTACTGGTCCAGTAAAGATGTGCCTAAAAACCCTACTTTGTTAAATGTCGCTAATTACGTGTTAGCTGCTCCAGCAACACAAGTATCCGTGGAAAGGCTTTTTTCTTCCGTAAAATTTATCCTTAACCCATTAAGGAGCAATATTAGCAGCAGCTTATTACAAGACATCATGTTAATCCGTTCCAATCATGACTTATTTACTTAATTAATATATTGTTTATTATACTTACTTAATACATATAATTATAATCAGCTGTGAATGGCTGTGATTCGCTATCATTCATTCACCATTATTGACAAATGTGATTTCAAAATGATTGTAAGACTGATTGGTGATTATGTAACAAATTTTAATCATTATTTAAAAGCTGACAAAATAAATGAAAGACTGATTAGTGATTATGTAACAAATTTTCATCATTATTTAAAAGCTGACAAAATAAATGAAAGACTGATTAGTGATTATGTAACAAATTTTAATTATTATTTAAAAGCTGACAAAATAAATGTAAGACTGATTAGTGATTATGTAATATATTTTAATCATTATTTAAAAGCTGACAAAATAAATGAAAGACTGATTAGTGTAGTAACGCTCTCACGTGATTCTTCGACTTTTCCTCTTTTGATTATTGTTTTCACTATAATCATTCTGAAATTCGCAAGTTTCTTTGTTTTCATTTATTGTCGCCTCGGGTACATGTTTCCTTTTATTTATGATAACTGTACTTTTTATTAAAGACTAGCTTCTGCCCGCGGCTTCGCCCGCGTGGATGTCGGAAATTTACCCACGGAAACGTGCTAACAGGATAAAATGTATGTGCTTCCCCAGAATGCCATCTATGTCGCGGGACCTTTGTGGCTAATTACAATAGAAAACCAATTGTGTCTCATTAGTGGTGATTAAGAGGGTACCTATATGATATCTTTACCCAAGTACCTAACTAATTTAAAAAAAAAAAACTCAATAACAGAAAATTAAATACCTACCTACCTAAATAAACTTATTTCTGATGATAACTAATCTAAACTCAATAAAAAAGCAAAATCCCTAAAAACTAATATCTATACGAATGACTAATCCTACCTAACAGTATTATAAAATAACCTACGGTCACTACGTACACTATCAAATATACTACCTATACTTTAAAATTAAAATCTATACCTACGACTCATATAAAAATAAACCTAAATAACTCTAAAAACTAAAAGGAATAAAAATGAACTCCACTGCGGGTGACCCAACCTACGACAAACTTAGTATTTGCGGTTGGTGCAGTACAGACAGTGGTAATCGGGTATAGGGATCGAACCGCAAAATTAAGTTTGTTTTTTATTGTATATACTTTTCCGGGATAAAAAGTACCCAGTGTGGTGCCCAGGATATTAAAGAATAATTATACCAAGTTTCATCGTAATCGAACCGGTAGTTTTTGCGTGATGCCTGAACAAACAGACAGACAGACAGACAGACCGACAGACAGACAGACAGACAAAAATTTTTTTAATCACATTTTTGGGTTCGGTGTCGGTCTAGTAACAACCCCTGCCATTTATTTTTTTGAAATTTTCAATGTACAGAATTTTCACTTCTACAGATTTATTATAAGTATAGATTGTGATTAGTTATCTGTGCCATTACTGCCATACTCGGCGAAAACCGAACCTGAAAAGTAGTATCTATTAATAAGCTTACTATATTATTATTTACTTAACAAATATAATTACATGTCATTGTCATAATAATTATTAATTTAACTCAGTACTTTAAATAATAATCACTTACCTGTCTTACTCATCTTAATTGTTAGTTTGCCTAAATGTCACGCGTCACTTGTTGTCAAATTCGTAAATCGTAATAACTAATAAAAATAGTAAGGCAATAGGCGCCGCACGGGTGCAAGTATCCCCCCACCTACATGCACCTCAAGTTTATTAGGTAACCCAGGGTAACACGAAAATAAGCTTTTCGAGAAGGTAACCTCTACAAAGGCTTAAGTCATTGAAGGGGTTAACCCCTTCACGTGGTTACCTTAATAAAGGTGTTAACCATTTCGCTGGCTTTCGAGGATGTAACTCGAACAAAAGGTAACACTGCGATATGAGTTACCCCATGTACGGGTTACCCTGTCCAAAGGCTTAACTCTTAAGCGGGGTTGTCCGGTCCCTGGGTTAAACTAGGGGTTTCGGCGGACTAACTTTAGTACCATAGTTAGTTCAAGAACTAGTGATAAACTTCATTTTGTAATAACGTTTTATTTAGTCATGGTTTAAACCTAGTAACAATCCCAGTACTAAATTTAGATCGTGTTTTGGAATAAGACGGAATATAATTAACGAAGCCGAGTTCGCAGAATCAGTATGCCTATAGTTGTAGGTAACTAACTAGTTGTAAGGAATTGATTGTAAATCAAACACAAATCATAATATAGAAGAACATTCTTTATTTCTCCAATATGTAATGTAAAGTAAATAAATAATCATTTAAAAAATCCTTGCAATTTATTTAAAGGAACCTGCAAATCTCATTTAGTATCTCTTAACATCTACATGGTTAAAAATATCTGAAGAATGAAGCGACGAAATATAATATATGATCAAACGAACTTCAAGTGAAGTTCGATCATTATTATATGAGTCGCTTCATTCGAAGATATGTATAATTTCCCAACCCGCCCTAAAGAACCCTGAAGAGATTTGCAAAAATAACAACCTATTCATCTCTAAAAAAAATGACGGTTATAACTGACCGACACAACGAGGTAGGGTACAGTGTTGTAAAAAAAAAAAAAAAATGGGTAAAATAAATCTAAAAAGACGTGCGTAGTTGCTAGCGCAAGGGAAGGGGACTACATGGTTAAAAATATCTTCGAATGAAGCGACTCATATAATAATGATCGAACTTCACTTGAAGTTCGTTTGATCATATATTATTGGGCAATCCAGATCCAGATCCATCCTCCATGCAAACAGCTGAAGTTAGCTGTTGGAACTGCCTCGTATGCGGCGCATCAGGGACACAACTCTCTTGCGAATAATTGCCGCAAATCCATCTAATACATTTGGTTTTTTTCTCGTTTAATAGTAAATTATAATAAACAAAAGTGAAGTGTCATCTGCAAACAACACTATAATAGTATCATGATTATCCTTTATGAGGTACGGCAAGTCATTTATACATAGAATGGTATTTTACTTATAAGGTTTAAATTATTTTTAACTTTTTAGTTCTTTTTAACCGACTAAAAAAATCGGAGGAGATTCTCAAGTTGACGTGTATTTTTTTTATGTATGTCCCCGCATAACTTTTTACAGAGTAGTCCGATTTTGATAATTCTTTTTTTTTATTGGAAATGGTAACCAAAGTTGGTCCCATATAAATTTGAAAAAAAAAAATCTAACCCTCAGGGTGAGATAATAGGGGTGATTTGAATGCTGAGTTGTGTACCTATTATTACTCTACTCAGTGCCACATATGCCTGCTCTTTGGCAAACAATTAGTAGATTATAGCCACAAAAAAGCGGCCAAGTGTGAGTCGGACTCGCCCATGAAGGGTTCCGTTGAGTTGATTGAATGAAAGGTAAATTGCGGTTTACGATTTATGATGTATTAAAAATTAAATTTAAAATTTAAAAAACCCCCGACACAAAATAATAATAAAAATAGTATGAATGTAAAAACCCTAAAACAATTTTTAAAAACTATTGAAAAAAAAATACAAAAATCCGAATTGAGAACCTCCTCCTTTTTTAGAAGTCGGTTAAAAATAGCTAATAGAACAAAAAGGTATTAACGTCAAACCTTATAAAAATCTGTCCCGTCGGGGGACCGCCACTATTTTAAACTTTAACAGAACGTTAGGCTAATATTTAGAGCAAAAAGTTTTTATATATTATTATTATATTTTTATTATTATATTTTTTGAGGCTATAATCTACTAATTGTTTGCCAAAGAGTAGGCATATGCTGAGTAGAGTAATAATACACCACTCAGCATTCAAATCTGTGAGTGAAAAAATAAATCACCCCTATTTCCCCACCCTTAGGGTAGGATGTTTTTTTCCAATTTTATATGGGACCGACTTTGGGGTATACCCTTTTCAATAAAAAAAGAATTATCAAGATCGGACTACACTGCAAAAAGTTACGCGCAATTCAGCATTCAAATCTGTGAGTGAAAAAATAAATCACCCCTATTTCCCCACCCTTAGGGTAGGATGTTTTTTTCCAATTTTATATGGGACCGACTTTGGGGTATACCCTTTTCAATAAAAAAAGAATTATCAAGATCGGACTACACTGTAAAAAGTTACGCGCAATTCAGCATTCAAATCTGTGAGTGAAAAAATAAATCACCCCTATTTTCCCACCCTTAAGGTTGGATGTTTTTTTTTTCAAATTTATATGGGACCAACTACAACCAATACCCTTTCCAATAAAAAAAGAATTATCAAAATCGGACATGCGTGGTCACACATGAAAAAAAAAACATATACGCGTTGAATTGAGAACCTCCTCCGTTTTTTTTCGTCGGTTAAAAAAAGGTTTTAACCGCAGAGGTAACGCTGCACTATATACTGTGTTACAGCAATGGGACAGTGAGCTGGCGGGGCTGGCTCAGCTCGTCACCGACCGGTGTCGCATCCAGACCGACTACCGATGTGCCAGCACTAGTAAGAAACTACATACTTGACAGCTGATTCCTTTAATACGAGTACATCCTGTTTTATTAGTTCTTTTTGACGCTGGAGGATGTTAGATAATAAGTATTTAATTGTGTATCCGACCTTAAATAAAGAAAGAAAGAAAAAGGTTTCCCCGATAGTTGTTTTATTGATATCCTTTTGCGGGTTTTTGGAACGAAGTTCCCTATCGCGCGTTGCGAAACCCGGGGCTAGACGGAAAAAATTAAGACCAAAAGTCGGAACGACACTTTTTGCTATAGTTGTAAGCCGTGCGGCGTGCGCGTGTTTCTCTGTCTGTCTCTCTCTCTTATAGAAAGCAAGCCAGTTATACTTCGTTCCATCCGGGTGTCCCTTGACACCTCTCAAGTTTTATTAAAAAACAACACCATACTTAACTTTTTACCAGTTTATTTTCCATAGAGTCTGGTTACAAACTGTCAATGTTGACATTACAAAAAATCACAAAAACTATGTCGAAGTCATTCGTTTGACTATTCAAACTCAAACTCAAATCATTTAATTCAACTAAACCAATTACAGGCACTTTTGAATTGTCAAAGGGTCGGTCAGTCAGAAAGATGAAGCTAGTTGCCCATTGCTCCATAGGTACCTATGGAGAAGAACGGGCAAGAAACTCCATGGACACTCTTTTAAATCATAAAATTGTTACAAAATATTTGATTACATCATTCTTGTTGAAATTAACCATGTGAGAACGATGTAGAAATACGTGCACGTTAAAAGCGTCCGTTATAGAAAACAAAAACAATTCAGAAATTAAAAATTAAAATAAGCCGTGGCAGCTAAGAGATGACCAGTCCCTACTGACGGCGCCCGTTCACGAACATGACGTATGGATCAGCACCATTCAGCTCAACCATTTTGCAGGGAACTTAATGATCCAACACACACGCCACCACCAGCGAGACATTTGAGTGAGCATGACATACTCACAGCCGCCAGGGCACATTCAACTCAATGAAAGACGTACCCAGTAAATGGTAGCTTTATAGAAAGTACATAGTGCTCACACGTGTGCTATGCAATTATACAATACTAAGCAATTGAGTTTATACAATGCAAAGATAGTTTTTTTCCAATGTTCAGCAGCTCCAACAATGTTTCCGAATGTTAATTAGTTTATGCGCGTCTGTGGAGCAGGACCAGCATTAAGCCAAGCATTTTTGTCAGCGATGTAACCCCCTAACTTATAATATGCTTGGCTACATAGTGTGCGTTTAATACAAGATTTAAATTTCGTTTCATTCAGTTGGAGTATGTGGGGAGGAATTTTATTGTAACATTTTAAACCCAAGTACCCCATGAAGGATGAGTCTACTTTAGTCATATTATTATTCGGAACGTTAGCGCCATCACGTGGTGCTAGACAGAGTCTAGCCTGAGTTCGTGGGGAGACGAGAGCAACATCTACAAAAAGCGGTGTGAGCAGAGCTCTCGAGATGATAGAAACATTGGACATCGTACGAACAACATGTGGATAGAAACTGTCGCGCGTTCCGTATCGTTGAGTTGTGTGTGTATGTGATTCGCTAGTGTGACTAACTGGTTCGTAAATTATAATCTGATTTGAACTGCAAACCGTTTTTCTAATTTGCAATAAGATACTACCCATAGTACGCCCACAGTAATTAAAATATGCCTGATGCTAACGAGAAAAGACATGGGATTCGTGTTGGTTCATACACAAAATGAGAACGCTTAAAGTGAAAGTGACCGTTGACATTTGAAAAACAAAGTGCAAACATGCGAACGCTTAATAATCGTGTGGATCTGCCCAAGTTCGACCTAGACAAAGGAGATACGGTTGCGCAAGCATGGTACGGACGCCAGCAGGTCAACCTACCCGAAACTGTCAGATTTTCCCAATCAACCTTGAACCTAATACTTTAGCAATAAAGTCGAAAATCTATTAAAGAAATCTGACAGATTGTAGTAGCTTGATGTGCTGGCGTCTGTACATTTTGTTTTGGGCATAGGCTGTATGCAGAAATACCTTTGCCAAGTGACGCGACTGTTGCGCCTACCGCCATGTTTGAAAAAAAGACTAACCGGCGTTCGAGTTCGACGTATCACGTTCCCGTGTTTAGAACACGCAGTATAAGGCGTGTGCAAACATAACAGTGCGCAACAGCTGATTTGTGTTTTGCCGAAAATTCACTGCTAGTTGACCATCTTTCAACTTGTTGTGACCATCAGTAAGACGTACAAAGGAGCAGCATCAACGTGACTATTGCAAATAGCAGCGGAGCCTTTCGTGTGCTGCAAGTGAGGGAAACCAGGACATATCGCAGCCGGGTGCACGAGCAGTGGCAGCCAAGCCAAGCGGATGGTGGACGACGTGCTGGAAGTCGTGAACGGCGAGTGGACGTCGTACAACTACCCTCAGACACGTTAGAACATAAGGGTGAGCTGTATTGTTTTGTTTACGATTCTGGTGCTGAATGCTCGTTAGTAAAGGCGAGTTGTGCGGCCAAATTAAGTGGCAAACGGGTTAATAACGTTGTTGCGTTGACTAGTATTGGTCAAACGCGTGTATTCAGCACAGAACGTATCATATGTAGCGTTGCAATTAGCGAGCAACCACTTGAGATTTTATTACATTTCTACCCGACATTTACTTGCAAAGTAATATTATGATAGTACGTGAAATATTGAACCTAGACTTTTGGATAAACATGTCTGCGACAGAGGTTTTGTTGCATAAAGCTCTTGTAATAAATTCAGTTTTAAACGATCAACAACAGAAAGCTAGATTTAATAGAACAAAGGCAGCTATAACAAAATATTCGGTTGACGATTTCGTGTTATTAGAAAACGAAGAGTGAAATCAGATTATAAGACTAATTTAGATCCGAAGTTCAGAGGTCCGTTTAAGGTAGCGGAAGTTTTGGCGGGTAATCGCTATACGTTAAAAGCTTTAAATTCTAACCTTACAAGTATGCTCACGATAGGTAAAGAACGATGCCAGTAGGTCATGTACCAGTTGAAGTAGATAGTGATCACAGTGGTGATGAGCAAGCCTACATTATGGGAAGCACGCGAGTAGGGGTTCTCTATCGGCCGTAGTAAAGTTGTGTGGTGTCACATGGTGATGCACACGGATCCATGCGCTGGATGTGTGAGAGCAATGCGATTGCTGGTCGGCTGGAGAGCCGTGGCGTTAGATTGGTTTACTCGTGTGTGGGTTTCCAGGTGTCTAAGGCTCTTAGTGATAAAAATTATTGTTAATGTGGATAACGATGGTACATGGCTCTGGTTGATGGTTTACGCTATGATTAGAAAATCAAAGTTTGTTTAAATTACCCTGGTTGAATCAATACTCTAAAAGCCTTCATCTCCAGGCGTATAAGTACGCTCACAATCTGAAACAAAAGATGCCTCTAAGTAGTGTTCCTAGCGAGTCAAACGTAGAAGACGGTTTGGAGAGATCATCCAGGTCACTAATCTCGGTTTCAAGAATTTTTATTTCTCTAAAAGAATTTTACAATATTCACTTACAAGAGAAACAAACAAAAAAAATCTTATAGTTAATACAGGTACAACATCGGGAAGAATGACTATTTAAATTAGTTATATCCAATATCACTTTCAATATATATAAGGATTACAAAACTGTATCTGCCAAATATTTTTTTAGTCTAACTTTAAATATTAAAAAAATGTTATAATTTATAATCTTCTTTAAATACATTTATAGATTTTGACATTTTGATATCATTTGGCAACCCATTATGTAATTTGGCTCCCTCAAATCTTATATTATATTTGCCATAATTTGTTCTTGGAATAGAGACTTCTAGAGTGTTTAATTTACCGCTTCTTGTGTTATACTTGTATTTTTTCCTACTGAATGATATTTGTGACCGTGTACTGTTTGTTATTATTTTTTGTATAAATATGCATGTTTGATATATATATATAGACTTTTTATGTTAAATAGTTTAGTGTTTTTGTAAATTTTAACGGTTGGTGTTAGTCGATGATATCTGAATAATGTCTTTATTACCTTGTTTTGTGTTATTTGAAGGTTTTTTAGATGTGTTTTAGCTGCACTGCCCCATATTTGAATTAAATATTCTAAGTGTGGCTTAATAAGTGTAGAATAGATCAAATTACGTACTGAGTATGGAACACATTTAGATATCCTTTTAATTAAACGAATCAGAGGAGATATTTTAGACCGTACGTAGTCGATATGTGGCTTCCATGTCAGTCTGCTGTCCAATATTAAGCCAAGGTATTTTTCTTGGTTAGATTTTTTTAGCGGTTCGTTGTTAATAGTTAAAGTTGCATAATTTTTTATTTTTTGCTGAGAAGATCATGTATGATGTCTTGGCTATATTGATGGTCAACAGGTTACACTGCAACCACTTCGACTTAATCTGTAAACATTATTTGCATAAAGTCTACTTAACTATGTGGGGAGCAGTCATCGAATAATGTGAAGGTGGTCGAAAGGACAGTGTCGTCCGAGCCAGCCCCGTGTGGGTGATTGAAGGGATGCACTCGTCCGGTCCATGTTTGTAATCACAAACATGGACCGGACGAGTGCATCCCTTAAACAAAGAAAACACTGTCCTTTCGAGCAGTTATATAATAAGCATATAACTGGTCGAAAGGACAGTGTTTTCCGGTCCATGCACTAGTGGCTGGTGGAAAGGAAGCACCCGTCCGGTCCATGTTTGTGATTATGTGTCGTATAACTGGTCGAAGGGACAGTGTCTTCCGGTCCATGCACTAGTGGCTGTTCGAAAGGAAACACCCGTCCGGTCCATGTTTGTGATTATATGTCGTACTAGCTTCTGCCCGCAGCTTCGCCCGCGTGGATGTCGGAAATTATCCCACGGGAACGTGCTAACAGGATAAAATGTATGTGCTTCCCCAGGATGCCATCTATCTCGCGGGCCCTTTGTGGCTAATTACAATAGAAAATCAATTGCGTTTCATTAGTGGTGATTAAGAGGGTACCGATATGATATCCTTAAGTACATACCTCATTTTAAAAAAAACTCAATCACAGAAAATAAAATACCTACCTACCTAAATAAACCTATTTCTGATGATAACTAATCTAAACTTAATAAATAAGCAAAATCTATATCTACGACTTATAAAAATAAACCTACATAACTCTAAAAACTAAAAGGAATAAAAAGGTCGCACTGCAAAGCACGGTTTAGAATTGCAAGTAGCAGTTAAAATAAGAACGAACGCTCGCCACTCGACACGTCCGTTCTAATCAAAGTTCAAAAAATGTCCTTATATACGGTAGCGATCCGTGGTAGCCGTGCGCCACGCGTGTGCTACGAACAGTGCAAGCCAAATTCAACCTTCAGCACTACATTTAGAGCATAACCTTAGTGAACTCCACTGCGGGTGACGTAACCTACGACAAACTTATTATTTGCGGTTGGTACAGTAATCGGGTCTAGGGATCGAACCGCAAAATTAAGTTTGTTTTTTATTGTATATACTTTTCCGGGATAAAAAGTACCCAGTGTGGTGCCCAGGATATTAAAGAATAATTATACCAAGTTTCATCGTAATCGAACCGGTAGTTTTTGCGTGATGCCTGAACAAACAGAC
This sequence comes from Apamea sordens, assembly GCA_945859715.1. Classification (NCBI taxonomy): domain Eukaryota; kingdom Metazoa; phylum Arthropoda; class Insecta; order Lepidoptera; family Noctuidae; genus Apamea; species Apamea sordens. Next base: position 13,800,107 of record OX244009.1, read on the forward strand.
AGACAGACAGACAAAAATTTTTTTAATCACATTTTTGGGTTCGGTGTCGGTCTAGTAACACCCCCTGGCATTTATTTTTTTGATATTTTCAATGTACAGAATTTTCACTTCTACAGATTTATTATAAGTATATATAGAATAGATAACTGGTCGAAGGGACAGTGTCTTCCGGTCCATGCACTAGTGGCTGGTCGAAAGGAAACACCCGTCCGGTCCAAGTTAATTGTTGTGTTGGTCTTGTAATGACCTGGGATTCGTAGACTCTATGTAAAGTGATGTGTGTTGGTCGTATCACTTGAGGTGATGACGATATGGGTGGCATGAGTGTCACTAGCTGCTGCGGCATCCTGGCCATGAGCGTTGTATGTAATCTACGAGTTAGTTGATATAGTTCGAGTTAGTTCTGTACCTGAAATAAAATGAATTTATTTATTTATTTATAGTTTCTGACCATCAATTATTACTAAGGCTTAGAGGAACCTTTTGTTATCGATGATAGTTTGGATTAGAGTACCTATTACTAACGAATTTGAGGAAAGTCAAGTAATAGTTTTGTTGATAGTAGAGATTAAGTTGTGTGGGGTTTCGTGAGAAACCATAAAGTCCAGGAGTGACTTGGCGATCCGAGGGGGATGCGCAAATGAGTTTGACGAGTTGAGTAACTGGAGGTTACTATAAAGTATGAGACACATGCATCTTAGTTGATTCTTTTGATTGTAATCTTGAGATTTGGGAATCAAATAGTGGGTAATGCTCTGAACTCTGCTATTGTAATACTTTGCGGGTATGTTTCTTTACAGATTAGCACACGAGGACGTGTGTATAGCAGGATGGCCGTGTCGGAGTCATTCATTTGACTATTCGGAACGTTAGCGCCATCTCGTGGCGCTAGACAGAGTCTAGCCTGAGTTCGTGGGGAGACGAGAGCTACATCTACAAAAAGCGGTGTGAGCAGAGCTCTCGAGATGATAGAAACATTGGACATCGTACGAACAACATGTGGATAGAAACTGTCGCGCGTTCCATATCGTTGAGTTGTGTGTGTAGGTATGTGATTCGCTAGTGTGACTAACTGGTTCGTAAATTATAATCTGATTTGAACTGCAAACCGTTTTTTAATGTGCAATAACCAATACTACCCATAGTACGCCCACAGTAATTAAAATATACCTGATACTAACGAGAGACAGACATGCCTTCTCCTACAACTATTTAAGGTCGGATACACAATACTTAATATCTAACAAACGTGTTTATCAAAATAGCGCCATCTGCTACCTTAATTTAATGGTGTATCTAATTTATGAGAGGTGCTTTGCTAATCTGCTTACCTACTGCTTGGCCGCTCTTCAGCCAGCCTTCCAATGACCTACGAATGCCCAAAGATATACCTACAGAGATACTCGTTGAATGTTTGAAAGTACTTACATATCGGTTTTAGGGTTCCGTACCTCAAAAGGAAAAATGGAACCCTTATAAGATCACTTCTTTGTCCGTCTGTCAAGACCCTTTTTCTCAGGAACGCGTGGAGTTATCATCAAGTTGAAATTAATATGAAATACTCAAGGCTGCAATTATTTGAAGCATTAAAAAATTCAAATTTCTACGAGTTAGTCAACGCAATCAAAAGATACGAGCGTTTATGTTCCGTTTATACCGCATGTTTTGACAATCGCAAGGGGATCAAAACCTTTAGGGTACTTCCCGTCGACCACAAATCATGAAATTTGGCAAGAAGAAATGTCATGTAGCAGGAAACATATTCGAAACATGATTCCCTATTTACATACCTACCTACAATTTTGTAGGTACTTATGTTCTCGTAAATAGTGTTTCGAGCCTGACTCGCACTTGACCGGTTTTTTTTTATATTTCAGATAGATTCCCGAACCTTCAACCTGTTCAGATCCAGTTTACGAAAGCTGCATGGTCATTAAAGCAAGATCGTCCCATACTTGATCTAGATCATCTACTAACATGGTTTGAATCATTGGTGAACATATCCCGGGGAATAACTCGGCCTGCGAACATTATAAAATGCCCAAAGCTGCTAAACGTGAAAGAGTAAGTAAACACTTTGATTTTTACCCACTACTCAGTGGCGTAACTACAGGGTGGCAAGTCGGCAAAATGCCACGGGCCCCCAGCCGGAAGGGGCCCCCGTCAGAGGAGAATCCCAACTCCTAAAATTTATAATTTATCATTATCATACATGTTTAGTAAAAAAAAGTATTGTCTTTGATTTATTTTTGTTACCTACTCAGTTGCATGTACACAAGTAAAAAACTCAAAGCATTTGTAAAAAAAAAGTTATAACCCGGTTTTAGCTAGAACGTATCCGATGCCACACCACAGGCCACACGTGTTGGTATTACTGCGGATGTTCGGGGAATTCCCGCTGCGCGTCCCGCCAATTTGACGCTCACAGGGAATCCCTGATTCAAGTTTGTATACAAGAAAGACTCCACTATTCTATTATTGCGCAAGCAGTTAGCAGTTTATTGTTGTAAGAATTGGGTGTTTGTTGCAAGTGAGGATATATTTCATTAGTCAATTGGGAAAATAGGTTGACACTGGCGCCGATTCCCTTGTTCACAAACTAAAGTAAATTTAAGTTCAGTGCATCTTTTTCATTCTATTTCATTAAGAAAAGGACAGAAGATAAAATATTAGTTTAGTCCTGTCAAATTAGTCAGCGCCTGACGTAAATTGGCGCCGATTCCCTTGTTCACAAACTAAACTAAATTTAAGTTCAGTGCATCTTTTTCTTTCTATTTCATTAGGAAATGGACAGAAGATAAATATTAGTTTAGTCCTGTCAAATTAGTCAGCGCCTGACGTTGTAAATTGACGTATTTTTAGTAGCCATGTTTTTAATCACGTCTAATTTGTCTATGGAGTATCTTAATTTGACAGAACTAAACTAATATTTACCTTCTGTCCTTTTCTTAATGAAATAGAAAGAAAAAGATGCACTGAACTTAAATTTACTTTAGTTTGATGAACAAGGGAATCGGCGCCATTGACGCATTTTTGGTAGCCATGTTTTAATCACGTCTATGGAGTATCTTAATTTGACAGGTTGATTCGGATTTTTGATTTATGATGATTCGGATCAATTTTTTTTTTGTTTTTCAAATCATTTTGACTACCCTATGTATCAAATGCTGACTGTACTTTAAATTAGGTACTTTTAATTTAAAGTGAATTATTAGATAATCAAGTACCTAAGTATAATTATAAAGTTTGTATGTACAGACCTACTTAACGTAGTGATTTATTATTGTACTCTTACGAGTAAAAGTATATAAATAAGTAGGTATTATAAAATTAAAAAAATATTATTATTGTTGGTTCAGCTTCTTTATATTGGGGGGAGGGGGCCCATCCGATGATTTTGCCACGGGCCTAGAACGGTATAGTTACGCCACTGCCACTACTCGAAAAGAAAGCTCGTTTTTCAGATTTGTCACTTCCTTTGTGTGTTGATTTCCTGTGGCCTAGTGACTAAATACTTCCATGCCGAATCTGCCGCGTAACCTCGGCGGACGCAGCGGATATTCGGGGATCCGCGAGCACTTTCTTTATCTTGAGTATGCGTATGGTTGGATACAATGAACTGAGGGTCAGAAGGGATCTCGTTCTCATCTCGTACATATTCAAAGTACTTGGAGAGAAGATACATACCTAATGCGGACATTTTAGGGCACATAGGTTTGTGTGTTCCGGACGTGTACCTACGTGTGGCGACGACGACCGCAACTTGTTGTTCTCGTTCACAAAGAATGCATTGTTTGTAATAAATAAGTTAAAAAAATATATACGTTATAAGCATTTAGCGAGCCTCTGCGAGTTGGCTTCGGCCTCTCGTACCAAAGGTCTGGGACCCCAAGGTCCCGAGATATGTCAAAGACACTTTCAATAATTTAAAAGCGGCAACGCGTCTTGTAAGTACATACCTACTCGTGATCGGTCCGATGATTTGACGGCATGTTATCAAAGAAACCGAGCGACGCAAGTGGTATGTCTATGTACATTACCATACATAAACTTCCACCGAAAATTGGTTTGAACGAGATCTAGTAAGTAGTTTTCTTTTAATAGGTACGTCATAAATCGTAATTTACCTTTGCGTGCGCGAGTCCGACTCGCACTTGGCCGCTTTTTTTTGTTTCTTGTTCAATGTAATGTTCGTGCATTTCTGGGAGTAATAAAAGATTTATTTATTTATTTAACTCCGAAACTAAGTATTAATACTTTTGACAGGAAAGAAATAATGATAAGGGTCTTTCGAAAATCGACCCCTAACGGGGTATCTAATTAATTTTTTTAGGGCAGTATTTTACTACGTGGCTTGATTAACTTAAAAATTGGTATAAGTACATCATCTTTGAGTAAATTATAGAAACATCCCAATATTTTTTTTTTTTGAATTCTAATCCTGTGGGGTGAAAAGACGGGATACAGTTACTTATATACAATTTATATGAAAAATCTTTTTCCTTTGGTTAATAAACTCATTTGGCAGTATTTGCCTCAGTAATTAATATAAGTAGATGGTCACTTTTAGTTTAAAAAAACTCCTCACAGAGGATTTAGGGGGTGAAAAAGTTAATAGGTAAGAAAAATATTTAAACCGCTCGGACGGATTAACTCGAAACTCGGTAGGTACATACAGCTCCAGAGAAACCTCACCCCCTAGAAATGTATAAAAAGCGACATCTATCAAAGGATGATACATTGGGTAGCGGGTTCGTCCGAAAGGGTTACCGCTGCCCTGGAACTTACAGGGCTAAGGAAGGAACACGGTTGGGTTTTAGTCAGTAAGAGTCTGACACTCCCTTCCGCTCCACCCAGAGCGGGAGGAGTCATTTGATGATTTCCCATCCGCAAAAAAAAAAATAGGATGATAAACTACGATGTTTACGAGCGCGCCATCTCTGTGACAGCAATGAAGTTAGTGTTCTGTAATTATTGACATAACCAACATCAGCATAATTATTTAGGCAGCGTGGTAACTGTAGGGCGATAGCGGGGTGTTGCAGGTTGAGAGGGGAAGTAGATGCTTACAAGGCGGTCTTTCTCTTTCGGAATAAATATTCACTTATATACTTACGTAGTATTATTTATTATTCTTATGGTATTCATTAATATATCAACCCAATTCAGATAGCAAACATTTATTTACTAATAAAACTGATAACTAATTTAGTTTTGATGATATCACAAGAGAACCAACATGTTACTCACGTTTGAAACAAACAGAACAACAATTTACATCTCTCGAGATTTATCAAAACTGTTTACAAAAAACTATTACCCAACTATAAAAAAACTTAACTGTAACTTGTGGGGTCAAACATACTAATAACGGAGTGGGTAACCTTCACTTTCTATAACTTCTTCTAATCTTGATCTCATTCCATTTACCATATTAAAACAAATGTCACTTAATCGCATTAATTCCCAAGTTCTCATAACCTCTTCATCTAAATTTTGTCTAGTTCTGACTTTACTTGAGTCCCAATTAAGCACCATTTGACCCCACAAATTTTCTATCGGGTTTAAGTCAGGGCTTTTAGATGGCCAATCAATCAAAGTTATGTCTCTTTGTGTAGAAAACCACTCCATAACCGGTCTTGATCGATGCACCGAACTATTATCTTGAAAAAAATAAATGTGTCCATCAGGGTATACGTTGCGCACTGTTGGAATCATCACGTCTCTTAAGATTTCCATGTAACGTTCGCCATTCATTCGAGCGCCGACTTCGACAAGCTCTCCAGGACCCGTTGAAGACATCCATCCCCAATATCCTGAAAACACACAAAAGTTTTATTGCTATACCCTATACATATAAAAAAGACAATGTCATTGTCTTGTAAAGTCTTGTTATGTCATGTAGGTTCCTTAACAGTTTCGTTAGAGCCTAATATGAAATAATGATAACAGCGCTAATGAGTCATTATAATTTATCAAATAAATAGTATTTATATTTTAATCAAGTGAGTAGGTGAATTTTAATATTTAATTAAATTAACTATTGCTTACCCAGCGATAACCTGCCACTAGTCCTCAAAGGTAAAACATTTTGAGGGTTGTAGCGTTCGCCTGGTCTTCGCCACAGTATTTTACGTCCATCTTTATCGGACTTAAACGTCTTTTCGTCGGTAAAAATGACTATTTCGTAGTCCCAATCTAAATTCATATATTGGGTTGCAAATCTTATCCTGGCTTGACGATGAGCTTCGGTTAGTTCAATTTTTCTGGCTGGTTTATAATTATGGATCCCAGCTGCATGTAAATGTCTTCGAACAGTGGTAAGCGAAATGCCATGTCTTATAGCACTAGATCGGGTGGTTGTAAAAGAATCCGTGGTATGGCTATTAACAATATCACGATGACGGTTGGATTGATTTGTGTAAGCAATCGGACGTGGCCCTTGGCGGTTACACTTCACTTCACCAGTTTCTTGATACCGTCGCACCCATAAACGAACTGTGTTTCTCTATAAGGAAGTAAATTAAAAAGTGTAATGGCGTGAAGGTGATAATGCCAGTAAAAGACGATATTGTTATCCACGAACGGTTTTAATGCAGCTCACCGTCTGTATTCACACAACAACGATTGGTTTTTACAGTTACAGTTAGATTTTGGCGGGAGCGAACGAGAGCCGTGGACGGTGCGCAAACGTTACGTGCGCTTGTCGGAGCGGGCGCGCGACTGAGTCGGAGCGCGGGAGCGACGCCGCGAGTGGCGCGTGGGCAGCGCGCATGCGCGGCGCTCGGCCGTTGTACAGATAGCCTTGCGCTCGTGCGCCGTACTGTGTTGAATCCGAAAATGCGTGTTATAGTCTCCCCCTCTAACCCTAACGAACGTCCTCGCGTTTGGGTTAGCTTCTACGAGGCCTTCCCCTCTTACGTTTCTCCTGTACTGGAGCTTGGATGCGACCAACGAAAGGAGTCAATACAGAGGCATGGTACTTACCCAGCACCGTACCGTCGCTGAGGCGCTCTAGGGTGTACGTCGTGGGACTGACCACAGCTCGGATCTTGTATGGCCCGTCACGGCGAGGGATAAACTTTGACGTCTGCCCTCTGCCGGTGTCATTAGCCCCTTGGGTTTTCAACAGCACCAGATCACCAACCTTGTACTCTGGAGCTGGTCGACGATGTTCATCGGTGTACTTCTTTTGTGCCGCCTGGGCACTCTCATAGACGTCACGAGCGTCTACAAGTACCGACGAAATCTTCTTAAGGAAATTAGTGATGTCACCTACATGATTATCGTTCTCGATTATGGTGCGCATCTCTGACATGACATCTGCTGGAGCGCATGTCTCGCGCGAAGTTCAAATAAGCGGGTGAGTAACCAGTTCCTGACGTGACTGCCGAGTTCATGGCGAAGCGGACTGCTGATAAGTGAATATCCCAAGTATCATGGTCTTTACCTACCAGAATCGCTAGCTGCGGCTTGAGGTCCCGGTTCTTACGCTCCACCGGGTTTGCCTCGGGGTGGTAAAATGAGGTAAGTGATTGTGTAATCCCCATCGCGTGGCAGGCCTGCTGCATTACCTCGCTTATAAATTGGACACCGTTGTCACTAACAAGGCGCCTGGGGACTCCAAACCGTAAGTATACCTCTGATACAAGTACCTTTGCGCATTCCTCACTGGTAGCTGAAGTAAGGGCGAACAGCTCCACCCAGCGTGTGCAGGTGTCCTCGACTATCAGGATCCATTTGTTTCCTTTTGCTGTTTCAGGTAGAGGGCCGAACAGGTCCACGGCTAATACCTCGAACCGGCGTGTAGAAGCGGGCGTCTGCAACAACCCAGACGGTTTCCTAGTGTCGGCCTTGTAACGCTGGCAAGGTACACAATTTTTAACGTACTGCGTAACGTAGGAACGCATTCCCGGCCAGTAGTACTTACCGACCAAGCGTTGCAGCGTACGTTCCGCGCCCATGTGACCGGCGGTGGGTGCATCATGGTATTCGGCCAATATTTTGGCGCGTTCCTGTTCTGGGACTACCAAACTGGCGTCGTCATGCTCCTCGTTCTCAGGGCAATATCTGTACAACACACCTTCGGCGAGCAAATACCCTTTGTTTGACCATACCCTCCCCCTAGAGGGTTCGTCGGATTCCAGGGCCTCGACGATCTTACTTACCTCTGGGTCCTTTATTTGGTTCTCGCGCAGGTCCCTCAGACTGCGAGAGGGCACGTCGACCACAGCGCAGCACAGGTCACAATCGGCGTCTTCGGCGCATGCCGGACGCGACAGAGTGTCGGCTATAACATTGGCCTTGCCTGGTGTGTATTCTATTTTCAGGTTATACTCCTGAAGGGTCAGGGCCCACCTTGCTAGGCGACCACTCGGAGACTTCATACTCATAAGCCACCTAAGCGGCTGATGGTCTGACTTGATCACGACTTCAGCGCCATCTATGTACCCCCTGAACTTGGAGACTGCCCAGACGACGGCTAGAGCCTCCCTCTCCGTCGTGCTGTAATTCTTTTCAGCGGTGGTTAAGAGTCGACTGGCGTATTCTATTGGCCGCTCGTCGGTCCCCTCCCCCTGGAGGAGAACCGCCCCGAGAGCATACCCACTGCTATCGGTTCTGAGGACGAAGGGTAACGTCGCATCAGCCTGACGCAGGATCGGCGCCGATACTAGCAGTTGCTTAATCTTTTCGAAAGCTGCCTGCTGCTCCGGGCCCCACTTCCATGTACTTACCTTCTTTAGCAGCGTTGTCAACGGTTTGGCGACCTCTGCGTAGTCAGGGACAAAGCGCCTGAACCAGCTGGAGGTTTGCAGGAAACATTTTAAATGTTTTATGTTCCGAGGCGTCGGCATGTCCGCGATTGCCGCGGTCTTTCCTGGATCGACGTGAATACCACCTGGTAAGATAATGTGCCCTAAGAACTTTACCGATTCCCTCGCGAAGTGACTCTTCTCGCGGTTTACTCGCAGGTTGAACAAGGCGAGTCGATCGAACACGAGGGTGAGGTCGGCGAGGTGCTTCTCGAAGGTTACATCGGACATTATCAACAAGTCGTCTAAATATGCTAGAAGAGTAGTACCTGGCAAGTTCGACTTGAATCTGTCAATCAACCTCTGGAACGTAGCTCCTGAGTTGCGCAAACCCATTGGCATGCGTTTAAATCTATAAGTGCCGAGCGGTGTCGTGAATGCTGTCTTATCCCTATCGTTAGGGTCGACGTTCACTTGAAAGTAGCCAGCTCGGAGATCAAGGGTAGTCATGTATTTAGCGGTTTTTGCGTCGTGAAGTATGTCCTCAATCCTTGGGAGAGGGTACCGGTCAGGCTCGGTGACAGCGTTGAGCTTGCGGTAGTCAACACACAGTCTGAAGCCGCCATCCTTCTTCTTGACAAGGACGACGTTCGATGCCCATGGTGACTCGCATTCCTCAATGACGTCAGAGTCGACCAGTTTGTGCAGCTCCTTCTCGAGTGCCTCTCTCTTAGGCGGCGACAATCTAAAGGGAGGAGAAGCCAAAGGTTCCTGTGTCTCGCTTACCTTTATCTTATGGACGGCGAAGTCCGTAGGAGGTCCCGCCGTAGCGAACTGACCGACTCTGTCTCGTAAGAACTCGTTGAGTGCAGCCCTGTGCTCCGGTGGCAAGCTCATACCTTCATCTTGGCGCAGTGATACATCGCAGACCTCTGCTTGCGTCACGGCCGCGCTGTTCAATACATAAGATTGCAAAAACGGGAACCGGTCTCCTGGACTATCTGCAAAATGCCATGACTCCTGGGCTATGTCTAGAACAATAGCCGCGTTAGCAATAAAATCACGACCTAAAAGTGTTCTGGTGTCATCACCAGGAAATACCATAAACTCGGTGTCGACTCTTCGACTATCTAGGGTGACGGGTACCACAGCGATCTTTACCATTTTCTTATGACACGAGCCATCGGCGAGCCCGATATAACGCTCCGTTTCTATAAATTGAACGCCGTTATTCACTAAAAATGAATACAACAATGGGCTAGCAACACTGTGCGTAGCCCCTGTGTCGACTATCGCTACCCCTTCCTTACCTACTACGCCTATTGTTATTAAAGGATGTGATGTCGTAGTCGCGAAGAAGTCACCTTTTACGACATTAAAGTCGGACGGTTTGGTGGGCGCGGGTTTAATCGAACAAGTTTCACACTTTGACTTGACCACCCCTGGCTGGCCGCATCCATAACAACGTATCGGGTTAACATCCTTAACGCTAGTACCTACTTTATTAGCTTTATTGTCACTGTCGACTTTATTAGCCTTACGACATTCGTTAGCCGCGTGACCGAACGCTTTACAAAACGAACATCTAATGCGATTACGTTTCGAGTTCTCATTAGAGTTAGAGGTGAGTTTGGAACCGGTGGTTGCGCTCGGACTCGTAGTACCGCGGTCGGGAGCGGTAGGTACATTCGGGTTATTCGCGGAAACGATCGAGTTTTTTAATTCCGTTATCGAATCTTCCACGAGTCTCGCTCTCTCTAACAAATTATCAATATCGCTAATGGTGTCTCGCGACAAACGTTTCCGTATTCGACGATGTAGTAAGCCGTACACAATATCCACTATCATCACACTTGGCACAACATAGGGTAATTGAACTAATAATGATCGTACCTTCGATATAAAAACTTCAGCGCGTTCACACTCACTCTGTTCGCGCGTGAATACCTCGCGCAGTATCCTGTACGCGGGCTTTTGCACGCCGTAGGCAGCGCGCAGGCGCGCGAGCGCGTCCGGCCACGAGCCGACGCAGGCCCGCGCGCCGCGCCACCATACCGCCGCGTCGCCGCTCAGCAACATGGAGAGGCCGCGTAGCGCGTGCTCGTCGGTCACGTCGGCGCACTCCTTGTAAACTTCCACCGCATCGATGAACACCTCCAGTACCTCGGTGTCGCCTGACTGCCCGTCAAACCTCGCGGTGCACTTTGAAAAGTTACCGCCGGAGGTCGCGGGCGCGTTCGCCGTGGGCGATGCCGCCGGTGTCGATGCGACTGGATTCCACTGGTTGCCTTGATTTAGAGACCGTAGGGTTTCCACTAGCGTGCGGTTGGTCTCCGCTTGCATCCTGGCGAACGACTCCATCATGGTGGACAGTAGCCGTTCGGTATTGAGCGCGGCGGCGGGTGCGCCGGTGTGGGCCCCGCCGAGCGTATGGTCGAGGGCGGCGCCCCCCTGGGCGCGCAGCTCCTCGGCTGCGTCAGTTGAGTCGCGTGCATGGGTGATAGCACTGGTAGCGGCGGCGGCGCCGGCATAGGCGCGCGTCTCCACCACTGGGTCACAGTCCGCGTCGGAGTAACCGTCGCTTCCTTGCTCCTCCGCCTTGCGGTCGATTGCTGCTCGGGTTGCCCGCGTTGTTCGTGGCATGATAATAATGTCTCTGTAGGTCACTGATTTGTTATTTAACCACACTTCACTGGGTTCGTTTTGCCGCTGTTAAAACTTTAACATGGCCGCGAGTTGGGCGTCACTGTAATGGCGTGAAGGTGATAATGCCAGTAAAAGACGATATTGTTATCCACGAACGGTTTTAATGCAGCTCACCGTCTGTATTCACACAACAACGATTGGTTTTTACAGTTACAGTTAGATTTTGGCGGGAGCGAACGAGAGCCGTGGACGGTGCGCAAACGTTACGTGCGCTTGTCGGAGCGGGCGCGCGACTGAGTCGGAGCGCGGGAGCGACGCCGCGAGTGGCGCGTGGGCAGCGCGCATGCGCGGCGCTCGGCCGTTGTACAGATAGCCTTGCGCTCGTGCGCCGTACTGTGTTGAATCCGAAAATGCGTGTTATAAAAGTTAGATTTCTAATGGAAAAAAAAATTAAAATATAAGCGGATTATAATTTAGATTACACTTACGTCGACATTTAATTCTCGAGCAATACTCTTTAAACTTTGATTTTGTTCCCAAAGGACGATTATTTTCACTTTTAAAAAGTTACTCAATCGATGCATGACTTTATTGTAGGTAATTATAAGTCGTTATTCAAACAGCACAAGCAGATGAGTAATTATGCTATGATGCGACTTCATGTTTTACTTGACAAAATTATAAGCTTACCCTCAATCTTCTTCATTATCTATTTTATTTTATACTAGCTTCTGCCCGCGGCTTCGCCCGCGTGGATGTCGGAAATTTACCCACGGGAACGTGCTAACAGGATAAAATGTATGTCCTTCCCCAGAATTCCATCTATGTCGCGGGCCCTTTGTGGCTAATTACAATAGAAAACCAATTGTGTCTCAATAGTGGTGATTAAGAGGGTACCTATATGATATCTTTACCTAAGTACCTAACTAATTTTAAAAAAAAAACTCAATAACAGAAAATTAAATACCTACCTACCTAAATAAACCTATTTCTGATGATAACTAATCTAAACTCAATAAATAAGCAAAATCCCTAAAAACTAATATCTATACGAATGACTAAACCTACCTAACAGTATTATAAAATAACCTACGGTCACTACGTACACTATCAAATATACTACCTATACTTTAAAATTAAAATCTATACCTACGACTTATATGAAAATAAACCTAAATAACTCTAAAAACTAAAAGTAATAAAAATGAACTCCACTGTGGGTGACGTAACCTACGACAAACTTATTATTTGCGGTTGAGACAGTAATGGGTCTAGGGATCGAACCGCAAAATTAAGTTTGTTTTTTATTGTATATACTTTTCCGGGATAAAAAGTACCCAGTGTGGTGCCCAGGATATTAAAGAATAATTATACCAAGTTTCATCGTAATCGAACCGGTAGTTTTTGCGTGATGCCTGAACAAACAGACAGACAGACAGACAGACAGACAGACCGACAGACAGACAGACAGACAAAAATTTTTTTAATCACATTTTTGGGTTTGGTGTCGGTCTAGTAACACCCCCTGCCATTTATTTTTTTGATATTTTCAATGTACAGAATTTTCACTTCTACAGATTTATTATAAGTATAGATATGTCTCGGCCAACATGAATCATGTGATCGATGATTCATAAACATATCGATAAATTTCACAACTACGTTATGTAACTGATTGGCGCAGAGGTATAGCAGCTTGCCTTGTGAGTTATAAGGTCCAGGTTCGCTTCTGACTTCGGACTATAAGATTTTATTAAATTTTAAAATTCTGTTATGAGTTTATAGAAATTTGTAGAAAAAATAGAATGTTTGTGGAACACGTTTGGAAGTTTAAAATTATAATATGTAGGATGTGATGGATATTACCTAGCGGGCGCTTGCGTGAGCGCCGTCAGTTTTTTTATTTCTAGTTAGAATATCTTAGCAGTTTCATTGATTTCACAGAGATGGCGCGCTTTTATACATTTCTAGGGGGTGAGATTTCTCTGGAGCTGTATGTACTAAAACTTAAAACAAAAAATAAAAAGTAGGTATGTGTTTTAAGGGTTTTTCAAAAATCGTCTCTTACCGGGGTGGAAAAGGGAAATCAAGTTTAAGGGGTGGATTTTACTGCTTGCTTTCATTTACACAAAAATGGGTATAAATAATCTTTAAGTCATACAACGGAAACGTACCAAACACTTTTTTTTTTTTTTTTTTTAATCTTTATTTATTTACAGGGTTTTTTCTATAAAGAATATGTCACCCCGATTATTGAACACAATATAAATAACAAAATAAAAAATAAAATATAACAAACTAACCCACCCGCAACCTTGTACCCATAATAATCATAATTATGATATAGTGTTCTGGCCTCATCTGACAATGGTGAGGCCAGGACGCTATTATAGTAGCCTACATTAAAATTATTTTCAAAAGCTTGACGTCTTCGGACTCCAATACGACTACATTCCGACAAGATGTGATGCACATCTTCTATGATTCCACAGACAGCGCAATTGGGTGAATCAACTTTGCGCATCATAAAACCAAAACTATTGAGAGGAACATGGCCGGATCGGAGTCTCAAAGCTATCGCAACTTCTTGCAAACACTTTTTTTAAAAACAAAGCCTGTCGTGGTATAAAGGACGACAAGGTTTATATAAAAAATCTTATTCATTTGATCTTATTGTATTATTATTTAGAACGAAGTCAATCTTGTTTTCATTTAAATCTTTAAGACTATAAAAACTTTTTTGAAAAAAAAACAACCGACTTCCAAAAACAACACTACAAAGTGAAAAATAACTTTAATTTCGGAAGTCGGTGTCGTTGGGTTCGTATTTTCGTTGTTTGCCACCGACTTCCGAAATTAAAGTTATTTTTCACTTTGTAGTGTTGTTTTTGGAAGTCGGTTGTTTTTTTTTTCAAAAAAGTTTTTATTTTTCCCTTTTTAGTTGTACCTACCCCACACAAAATTGTATATACTTACAAGATTAGAGGTACCCCAATAACAACTTTGACAGAAATGAGGGTGTACCGTGGTATACTGAACACATCTGCGTACCCCTTCAGAGCGTACAGGCGTGACGTTATGTTGTGTGATTGTGTAAACAATACATAACTTATGCGATAGCAGCAATAGCCGTTGATTTGCTGGCATTTATTGAAGAGTTCCGTTGTCTGTCTCCGAAACTCATCATCAAATCTTGTCGAAATTTCTATGGGACCACTTCAGAAGTATCTCCTTTCGAACAAAAAAATAATTTTGAAAATCGGTCCACCGTTGGCGGAGTAATCGCGTAACAAACCCACACAAAAAAAAAAAAAAACATACCGTCGAATTGAGAACCTCCTCCTTTTTTGAAGTCGGTTAATAAGCGACTCTGACTTATACGTTTCACGTGAAACCAACGGCCGTGTGCTTGGACACAGCCCCACCCGATTTTTTTTTTTGACTGTTCGACTGCAGATTTCAATGTCCGTGAGGATAATAAAATCAATGTTCTAATTATTTTGAAAGGAGTTATACATATATAACTTCTGTGTTTTTTTTAGGCCACAGGAGAACCGTTTCATTGCGTTCGTACAAGGCGGAGCAACACACATTGGGTGCGGTTTTGCACAATTTGATGAATCGTCATTTGATTATTATGATGATTCCTCCGAAATTAATCGCACGCATACGGATATAGTAAGTGTTTTTAATTAATTATTTTTTTATGTTTTACATACACATCATTAGACACTACAATGGTGAAAGGTCCGCGTTCAAAGTGAGTTTATTTGACCAAGAAAAATCATACCAGTACATCGCGTTCGAAGCGCACCGCAGGCCAGCGCGGCGCAATGGACGGCGACGGCGACCCATGACGTAGTACTGAGTAGTACTCAGACGGTAATCATAGTAGAAAAATCGGTATAGGATCTGCACTACGTGATTGTGAAGTTTGTTTTTAGGGTTCCGTACCTCAAAAGGAAAAACGGAACCCTTATAAGATCACTTCGTTGTCCGTCTGTCTGTCCATCTGTCAGGACCCTTTTGCTCACGAACGCGTGGAGTGATCAAATTGAAATTAATATCAAATACTCAAGGCTGCAATCCCTTGAAGCTGCGAATAAATCAAACTTTTAAGTCAACGAAATCAGATTAATTAGAAGCTAATGGAATTCGAGGAACCATATTAAAACTGATAGAATCATATTTAATAAACTAGCTTCTGCCCGCGGCTTCGCCCGCGTGGATATCGGAAATTATCCCACAGGAACGTGATAGCAGGATAAAAAATATGTGCTTCCCCAGGATGCCATCTATATCTATGCCATACAAACTGACAGACAGACAGACAAAATTTTTTTTAATCACATTTTTGGGTTCGGTGTCGGTCTAGTAACACTCCCTGCCATTTATTTTTTTGATATTTTCAATGTACAGAATTTTCACTTCTACAGATTTATTATAAGTATAGATATAGATAGGAATCAATACGTGGAAATTTCGAAGATAGTTCCAAAGACTAAATCCGAATGACTTACTTACTTTCTTTCCTTCTTTCTTTCCATGAATATTTATATCAAACTAGCTTCTGCCCGCGGCTTCGCCCGCGTGGATTTGGAAATTATCCCACGGGAACGTGCTAACAGGATAAAATGTGCTTCCCCAGGGAGCCATGTATCTCTATGCCAAATCAGAAGTTCAGTGGTTTAGGCGTGAAAATGTAACATACAGTTTCATGTTCAAATCCTCCCCTTAAAAACTGAATTACCCCTTTTTGTCCCGTCAGTGGTAAATTTTCGACAACTTTACATACTTATTATTAATTATTTTCTGTCAAAAGTAGCAATACTGAGTTTCGAGTTACTCGGACCGCGCATTCAATTTCTTCCACACAAACTTAACACCCTATATCCCCCTTTGAGGGGTAATTTTGAAAAACTTATAATGATAAACTTTATTACTTACTTAGGCGAGTATTCTTGAAAAGTTTCAAGTTTATTAACCTAATGAAGAAGATTTTTCATATAAACTGTATCCCGCTTTTCACCCCTAAAGGGGTGGAATTAAAAAAAAATCGTTGAGGATGTATTCATCACACACACAGCTTGCAGCTTGCAGCTTTTTTCACAGCTTGGTGGCTATAGTAGCCGACAGGATAGACAGTCCAATGATGTGGCAATGGATGACCACTCATCGTGGGTCATTCCAATATTTAAAGTAAGTTGTTTTGGTGTAGTTTTCTGTAGGTTTGTGTTTTCACGATGTATGTATGTTTTTTGTTTTTAGTATAAAATTATAATGTGTGTTGTTTATGGACCTGGTCTGAAATAAATAAATAATTATTATTATTATTATAACTTGACTCAAAGATTATTTATACTAATTTTCGAGTTAATCAAGCCATCACACATCAGTTGCTTAATGTAGATAGTACAAAAACTTAATATTAATTCAAACAAGAACCTTTAATATTAATTAAGTAGGTACTTTATCCATAATCAACAACTTTAGAATTTGCAAACTTTCTTAAGATGATGATCATTTTGATATCATAAACAGTGACTTGAAGTAATATTACTAGATATTTTATTTATATCTCTTTCATTAACCTCCTCTACATAGCGTGGAATGGGACTCAATCCTTTCCTCTCTACCTAAACCATATCAGCTCGCGTGATTCCGAAATCTGTACCTATCCTCTTCCGATATCCATTTCCAAAAACAACAAAAATATTTTTTCATACCACTTGCTCAAAAAAGTGACATTCTATGCCACAAAAAGCGAACATAACAATAGTCATTTTTAATCTGTTAAAAACAGGGACAGAAAATTGTACTGAATTTCATTCATCCTCTAGGGGGAGAATGTGATTTAAATTTGGAATACTTACCGAAATTTATACTGAACTACATCTGTGTTTACACCATTGAGTTTGTATATAAAGCATTAGACATCTTTTTGAAAAAGCAATACGCATTTATTATGCAGTTATGATTATTAAATAAAATTACGAAAACCGACGAGGCCGTATGAGCTTGATGCCTTTGCTTTTCCGACAAAAAAATATTAGTCTAGGAATTTGCCAAGTTCCTCAGACGCAAGAACAGAGAAATACTCAAATCAACTCATCAACAATAAAATATACCAAACAAAAATGTAACTCTCTCTATCAATAATTGGACCAATGTTTCGAATGTTAACTTTTACTTTTAATTGTCATTATTTTTATTAAATGCTTATCTCATATTATTATATTGTGTTATTTTTTTCGCAAATGGTTCGAAAAGTAGAGTATTTTCCTCGGTGATAAACTGTCTTAGTCTTGGGTGAACTTAAATCCCTCGCTACACTCAGGACTCGTCTTAAATCCCTCGCTTCGCTCGTGATTTAAGTTTTTAACACCCTCGCTACGCTCGGGAGTAAAACTCGAGTCCTTCGTTACGCTCGCGATTTAAATCGTCACCCGCGACAGAAGACACTGCTTTATCCCCTTGGTTAATAATCTACTATTTCATACCACTTGCTCAAAAAAGTGACATTCTATGCCACAAAAAGCGAACATAACAATAGTCATTTTTAATCTGTTAAAAACAGGGAAAGAAAATTGTACTGAATTTCATTCATCCTCTAGGGGGAGAATGTGATTTAAATTTGGAATACTTTACCGAAATTTATACTGAACTACATCTGTGTTTACACCATTGTGTTTGTATATAAAGCATTATACATCTTTTTGAAAAAGGAATACGCAGGAATATTATGCAGTTATGATTATTAAATAAAATTACGAAAACCGACGAGGCCGTATGAGCTTGATGCCTTTGCTTTTCCGACAAAAAAATATAATCTAAGAATTTGCCGCGTTTTTGTTTTCTTCAAATGCATAAACGTTAAGTTTATTTTTTCGCAAATGGTACGAAAAGTAGAGTATTTTCCTCGGTGATAAAGCTGTCTTAGTCTTGGGTGATCTTAAATCCCTCGCTAAACTCAGGACTCGTCTTAAATCCCTCGCTTCGCTCGTGATTTAAGTTTTTAACACCCTCGCTACGCTCGGGAGTAAACCTCGAGTTCTTCGTTATGCTCGCGATTTAAATCGTCACCCGCGACAGAAGACACTGCTTTATCCCCTTGGTTAATAATCTACTATTATTTTGACTACCGCCCATTACCATAACCATCTGTCGCAACTCAAACGATTTATAAAAAATAAATTCACATGGGGCCAATGCCACCGCGCAGAGTGCACGCAAGTGTTCTCATTCTTTTCTTATAAACATGAATTAAAATATACAGAAATTTCTAATTACTCAGTTGATTAGAACTTCCCGACATTACTAAAGAGCTTCCCATATTTCGATATAACTGGGTACTATAATAACTGTGTATTCCAGTACTTAAGTTATCTCTAAACATTCGCGTATTTCTGTGGTTATTCTTCCTTTCTTTTTTTTTATAATTATTGATTTAGAGAAAATATTATATGAGTCAATGCGAACCTTTTAGGATTAAGTTTATTTAGTAGTATCGTTACTTTTAACAACATCAAAAACCAATTAGGTGCTACTTGGCAACATTTCCAGTACATTTCCTTTTTTTTCTTGTAAAATAATTTAATGAAGTAAAATAAGTTATTTATTTAAATTTGTTGTTTAGATAGAAATATAGACAGAATACTCTTTATTGTACACCATACAAATTACAGAACATAAATATATAAAAAACAAAACATTAAGTCATCAAAAATCATGTCATTGTTATAATCTTATCATGTTCCAGAATGCTGGGTAAAACTGTATCCTAACCAACGTAAGTACCTACTATAACAACTGTGGAATTGTTAATTTTATGTCTAAAAGCCCAAGTCACAATACAAAAGTGTTTCCTTGAAATTTTTGTTTAATAAAGTAAGACATCAAAATTAGTTCATTAACTAGCAGTATTTTTATAATTATATAGGCCTACCTGTACACATATATTTTTTTTAGCTATTGTGTAATAAGCAATACTCGTACCTACGTCTTGCAAGGCAGCATATAGTGACACAACATATTTTTTATCTTATACCATCATGTATCACTACGTGTATATCTACCTATGTGTACAAATAACAAACCTTCCAGCAATACATGCTGATTACTAATGTGACAAACAATACAAAAGATGGTGCTAATCTCATAATAAAGCCATCAATACCAATACTTTCACACAGACCATTGTAATACTTGTAACAAGACCTCAGAGCTCTGAGGGGCAATTCTCGTAATTTTAAGAACGTTCACAGTCTGATCTCAGTCTCAATCTGTCAAAAATTACATCTAATTTCCCTACATTTTGACAAGTTTTTGACATTTGTTTGTCGCTGAGATGAGACTGCGACTAGATTTTAACGTTTTAAATTACGAGAATACGCCTTCAGGACCTTGTCAGAGGTCAGTATTATGAAGATTATGATAAAATAAGAATTGTAATCTCATAACCCAACATCACACCTGTTCTCACCGGAGGGCCAGACAGAGAAATAGAGGATTGTATAATTAATTTACCTTAGCCAGTCCTGGCCAAATCCCACGTAACCGGGAGCGAGACTACAACCATTAATTTTGCACAACTCTAGACTACGCCGATGTCGCCACCAAGAAATTCCTGATAAAAAACCCCACAACACTTGGTGCCACCTGGGCACCGAACCCAGGACCCACACTCAGCCGTAGCACTTGCAACCACTAACTATAATAATTAGTTACTATTAAGATAATCTCGGAACCGAAAGGACAATAACCTATAAGTAGGTATGTATGGTTTAGCATGGATAGGAATGCACATATTGCATTTTTTTTTAAACTTTACCCCATTTGCACACAACACACATTTTACGTATGGTTTCCTATGAGGCCCATACTGCCTTCAATACATTCACGTACGTTTTTCATTTGTTTGAAGGCCCGCACTGCCTAAACATAATTACGTATGGTTTCTATATACATATATGAGGCCCGTACTGCCTACCATACCCTTTATTGGTTTCAGCGTAACTATGTTTCTCTAAGAATATTTATTATCCCATATTATTATTAACTAGCTTCTGCCCGCGGCTTCGCCCGCGTGGATGTCGGAAATTATCCCACGGGAACGTGCTAACAGGATAAAATGTATGTGCTTCCCCAGGGTGCCATCTCTCTCTATGCCAAATCAGAAGTTCAGTGGTTTAGCCGTGAAAATGTAACATACAGTTTCAAGTTCAAATCCTCCACTTAAAAACCGCATTACCCGTGTCAAACTATCAATACTGAGTTTCGAGTTACTCAGACCGCGCATTCAATTTCTTCGACATAAACTTAACACCCCTATATCCCCCTTTGAGGGGTAGCTTTGAAAAACTTATAATGATAAACTTTATTACTTACTTAGGCAAATTTCAAGTTTATTAACTAAATGAATAAGATTTTTCATATAAACTGTATCCCCGCTTTTCACCCCCACAGGGGTGGAATTAAAAAAAATCGTTTTGGATGTATTCATAACTTGACTCAAAGATTATTTATACTAATTTTCGAGTTAATCAAGCCATGCAGTAAAATCCTCCCCTGAAAAATTGACTACCCCATTTCAGCCCGTCAGGGGTAGATTTTCAAAAAAGCCTGATACACATTATTCTTTACTTTCAATATTAGGTATAAATACTGAGTTTCGAGTCAACCGGACTGCGCGCTAAAATTCTTCCATACAAACTTTGAAACCCCCCAATCCCTTATTAGGGGGTAGTTTAGAAGAAAAAAAAACTGACAATCTTTATAATTTATTTAGATAAGTATTCGTGCTAAGTTTCAAGTTTATTAACTCAAAGAATAAGATTTTTCATACAAACTTTCATCCCCTATTTTATCCCCTTGGGGGTAGAATTTATCAAAATCCTTTCTTAGCGGATGCCTACGTCATAACATCTACCTGCATGCCAAATTTTCGCCCGATCCCTCCAGTGGTTTGTGCTGTGCGTTGATAGATCACTACGTCAGTCAGTCAGTCAGTCACCTTTGAGTTTTATATATTTAGAAGATACTTTTCCGGCATAAAAAGTACCCAGTGTGGTGCCCAGGATATTAAAGAATAATTATACCAAGTTTCATCGTAATCAAACCGGTAGTTTTTGCGTGATGCCTGAACAAACAGACAGACAGACAAAAATTTTTTAAATCACATTTTTGGGTTCGGTGTCGGTCTAGTAACACCCCCTGCCATTTATTTTTTTGATATTTTCAATGTACAGAATTTTCAGTTCTACAGATTTATTATAAGTATTATAATAAGTATAGATATAGAATAGATAGATATAGAATAGAATAGATAGTGTATTTATCGTAACTATAAAAACTTCATTTTTATTTTATTTTTCTATTATTGTTTTAACCAATACATAATAGGTACACTTCATCCTTTTAACAACCTGACACATTCATTATTTATTTCGTAACAGCATTCATTTACACCATAGTCCAAATTAAACTAACAATGTTGTTTGAATTGTCTTCAAACTTCAGTAAACAGGAGTTATCCGTACACAAAACTTCATATTACGGGCATCACCCGTATAAAACTTCCATGTATCACACTCTGACATAGGTACCTACCTACATCGCATCGCATCATGTACAGACGCCAGCAGGTCAAGCTATCCGAAACTGTTAAATTTTTCCAAACAACCTTGAACCTTAATGTTATAGAGATAAAGTTGAAAATCTAATAAAGAAATTTGACAGATTGTAGTAGCTTGATGTGCTGGCGTCTGTACTTACAGGCATCATCTATATCTATACTCTATATTATATTATTACTTACTAGCTTCTGCCCGCGGCTTCGCCCGCGTGGATGTCGGAAATTATCCCACGGGAACGTGCTAACAGGATAAAATGTATGTGCTTCCCCAGAATGCCATCTATCTCGCGGGCCCTTTGTGGCTAATTACAGTAGAAAACCAATTGTGTCTCATTAGTGGTGATTAAGAGGGTACCTATATGATATCTTTACCTAAGTACCTACCTAATTAAAAAAAACCTCAATAACAGAAAATTAAATACCTACCTAAATAAAATTATTTCTGATGATAACTAATCTAAACTCAATAAATAAGCAAAATCCCTAAAAACTAATATCTATACGAATGACTAATCCTACCTAACAGTATTATAAAATAACCTACGGTCACTACGTACACTATCAAATATACTACCTATACTTTAAAATTAAAATCTATACCTACGACTCATGTAAAAATAAACCTAAATAACTCTAAAAAATAGAAGGAATAAAAATGAACTCCACTGCGGGTGACCCAACCTACGACAAACTTAGTATTTGCGGTTGGTACAGTACAGACAGTGGTAATCGGGTATAGGGATCGAACCGCAAAATTAAGTTTGTTTTTTATTGTATATACTTTTCCGGGATAAAAAGTACCCAGTGTGGTGCCCAGGATATTAAAGAATAATTATACCAAGTTTCATCGTAATCGAACCGGTAGTTTTTGCGTGATGCCTGAACAAACAGACAGACAGACAGACAGACCGACAGACAGACAGACAAAAATTTTTTTAATCACATTTTTGGGTTCGGTGTCGGTCTAGTAACACCCCCTGTAAATTATTTTTTTGATATTTTCAATGTACAGAATTTTCACTTCTACAGATTTATTATAAGTATAGATATAGATAGATAGATAATAAATCTGTAGAAGTGAAAATTCTGTACATTGAAAATATCAAAAAAATAAATGGCAGGGGGTGTTACTAGACCGACACTGAACCCAAAAATGAGATTAAAAAAAATTTTGTCTGTCTGTCGGTCTGTCTGTTTGTTCAGGCATCACGCAAAAACTACCGGTTCGATTACGATGAAACTTGGTATAATTATTCTTTAATATCCTGGGCACCACACTGGGTACTTTTTATGCCGGAAAAGTATATACAATAAAAAACTTAATTTTGCGGTTCGATCCCTAGACCCGATTACTGTTCCAACCGCAAATAATAAGATCGTCGTAGGTTACGTCACCCGCAATGCACAGCTATTAATAATGAGTATGTAAAGTTGTCGAAAATTTACCACTGACGGGACAAAAAGGGGTAATTCAGTTTTTAAGGGGAGGATTTGAACTTGAAACTGTATGTTATACATTTTCACGCCTAAACCACTGAACTTCTGATTTGGCATAGAGATAGATGGCATCCTGGGGAAGCACATACATTTTATCCTGTTAGCACGTTCCCGTGGGATAATTTCCGGCATCCACGCGGGCGAAGCCGCGGGCAGAAGCTAGTCTGTACTAAATTAATTACAAAGTCCTTACAGGCGTCACCTGTTCCCGGACTACCAGGCATCATCTGGTAACATCACGGCTTAACACAGACGTCACTCGTTCGTGTCCATCTCATCACGCTGATATTGTACGTCACTACATTAGAACTTATGTAACAGGCGCGTCACCTGTGATTTAGTCCATACAGGAGGAGACTCATGTTTTCTCTTATACGAGCATCATTACTTGATACAGTAATCTAATATTGGTCTATAAATAACGAAGTCAATCATGTAACTCAACAGTATGTATGTTTTGACTAGGGAATGCAAACCGGTTTCACCGAAAACCGAAAACCCGGTTTTTCGGAATATTTGAAACTATTAAAAAAACCGGGTTTTTTTTCACGTTTCCGGTTTTTCGAGTTTTTTATTATTTTCAAATGGCAACACCCAACACCATGTGTCAGTCAAAACTATGAATTTGGTGTCAGCCATTTGATGACAGTGATTCTGTATTTCAAAAACCATCCGCAGATTTTATAAAATCTATCGTATCGAAAATCGGCAGCACTTCAGAGTTCTCCAACTACTACTTTCAAATGTTTCAAAGAGGAGCTTTTGCATGCGTCGAAACCACCAAAGAGACCGCCAAACCACTCTTTGGTGGTTTCACACCTTCTTTATCTGCGTCAAATATAGAAATTTAAAAAATGGTGTTATGTGAAATGGCATTACACGAGAATGGCGGTGGACGTGGCAATTTTTAACAAAGCCATACAAAACCCTCGTCACTATCTAGCCAACAAGCGTCGATTCAGATCGAGTATTTTCGACGGCTGGTTATTTCTGCAGCAAAATACGGTCTCGTCTTAACGATTCAACTTTACTTTGCTTTTCTTAAGATCTCACTTTCTTGCCAAAAACGATTAAGTTGATTGTTTATACAGAATATCTGTTGATTCATTAATCTATGTTTTCTTAAACATAGATTAATAAATCAACAGATGAACAGATATTATCTCTTGATGACTTTTTAGATTTTTATTTTTAAAATGATTATTTCTAGTGATTAATTAGAACTAAGTAGTAACCTGATTGCAATTATTATTGATCTCTTTACGACTTATTTCTACGTTATATTATGTGTTAATTAAAGGTTTCGTTGGACGCTATTGAGACTGTTATTATGGTTTCATTTTAAAAGTTTGAGTTTATGATTAAAGAATTTATAATATGGTTATATGTTGGTTTTGTATTTTGTAATACTTTCTATTCATGCGTGATAGTTAGAATTACTTAATTCTGTTTCGTTGATCTTTTTAATACTGTTGTATAATATTGTACACACGGCTACACGTCAATCTATACAAAACCAGTTTGTCTTGGCCTCACTTTGTATGATATTTTCTCACAATGAACGGTCAGCCAATACTGGTTTTGCATAGCTTGATGTGTAGCCGTGTGTACCTACTAGGGTGAAGCACAAATAAGCAAGAAAACCTTTTACTTAAAAAAAATCTGCATTTTCATTGAAATTTTGAATACTTATGTATTTATTTTTAATAGATACGTTTCTATTTAATTATTGAAAATATGCAAGATGTAGGCGGCCTGAATTTCACAAGTAGTTTAAAAAAAAAATTAGACAATGAAAAAAAACAGGGTTCACCAAAAACCGGTTTTTTAAATACAAAACCCGAAAAAAAAACCGGGTTTTCGTTTTGGCCGGTTTTGCATTCCCTAGTTTTGACGACACGGTTAGCGCACTAGCTGAGCGATCGACTGCTGCGCTGCGTGTCGCGGGTTCGATTCCCGCATGGAACAAATATTTGTATTGCCTACAGGTAGTTCCGGGTCTGGCTGTTTGTGTATGTGAGTTTAAATGTTTGTAAACGCACCCACGATACAGGAGTAATTCCTTTAAAAAAAAAAATGTACGCATTTTGTATATATTTATAATCTGCTAAATACAGGCTGTTAGTGTAAACACCGTTATCCTTGAAACCAGTGGTTTGGTTTCACTAATAGAACGTAAATTCAATTTAAAAAAATATCATTTTTATTTTAAGTAAAGTCTCAATTTTTCCTCAAAATGATTTCATATACGAGTACAAGTGCACGCAAGGGCAAAGTAGACGGAGCGCGGGAAACAGCGCGTCGTCAGTACTTCCCTTATCTATGCAGGGCGTGCCGCAAGTGCCCGCAAGCCGGCAAGCGCATGAATTTACGGACGGTGTCGGACAGAAACTTTCTTACATTTTTGAAAGAAAATAACGTTTATTTATTTTTAAATTCAGATAAACATTTTTATGATTAAGTCAACTACCTATGGTTTTAGTGACAACGGTGTTTACACTAACAGCCTGTATATTCAATTCTGAGCCGACCGGGAATCGAACCCGGCCCCCGTAGTTCACAGGCAGGGATTTTAAATGTATTCGTTAATAGTATATTTTTCCTTCTATAAATAAATCATGCTTAAGCGAAACCATAAGTGGGTACCTACTTATTTTTATTTTAGTTAGCAATGAGAAATGTAAACAACCGCCCCGCTTGATAATAATAACCTACAGCGCCAGCAAAACAACGCTGTCGTTTCGCATATTATGCAACTAGATAAATATGATAACTACACGAAGAGAATGTTTACTTCACGGGGCCTCACCGTAATTTGTACTGTGAGTTTTATTAGTCTGAGCCATCTGTCTCAAATCTCAAAATACCGTACAATTTTTTTTTTAATGTAATCTATACTTCTAATAAATCTGTAGAAGTGAAAATTCTGTACATTGAAAATATCAAAAAAAATAAATGGCAGGGGTGTTACTAGACCGACACCGATCCCGAAAATGTGATTAAAAAAATTTTTGTCTGTCTGTCTGTTTGTTCAGGCATCACGCAAAAACTACCGGTTCGATTACGATGAAACTTGGTATAATTATTCTTTAATATCCTGGGCACCACACTGGGTACTTTTTATCCCGGAAAAGTATATACAATAAAAAACAAACTTAATTTTGCGGTTCGATCCCTAGACCCGATTACTGTACCAACCGCAAATAATAAGTTTGTCGTAGGTTACGTCACCCGCAGTGAAGTTCATTTTTATTCCTTTTAGTTTTTAGAGTTATTTAGGTTTATTTTTATATAAGTCGTAGGTATAGATTTTAATTTTAAAGTAGGTATAGGTAGTATATTTGATAGTGTACGTAGTGACCGTAGGTTATTTTATAATACTGTTAGGTAGGATTAGTCATTCGTATATATATTAGTTTTTAGGGATTTTGCTTATTTATGGAGTTTAGATTAGTTATCATCAGAAATAGGTTTATTTAGGTAGGTAGGTATTTCATTTTCTGTTATTGAGTTTTTTTTTTTAATTAGGTAGGTACTTAGGTAAAGATATCATATAGGTACCCTCTTAGTCACCACTAATGAGACACAATTGGTTTTCTATTGTAATTAGCCACAAAGGGCCCGCGAGATAGATGGCATTCTGGAGAAGCACATATATTTTATCCTGTTAGCACGTTCCCGTGGGATAATTTCTAACATCCACGCGGGCAAAGCCGCGGGCAGAAGCTAGTTTAATAATACTATGTTAACTCACAGTAGTTCTGTTTATCCTCGTCACCACTTGTAATGTTCGTACTAACACATTGGCTCGTTGCGTCACCAGCAGCCAGGGTCAACACGTCCGCTCTCGCCAACGGCTCGCACACGACTGTTTCCCCCACTGCCCGTGCACCCGAGTCAAGTATACAAACACTACAATAAGAAATAAGAAAGGACTGAGAATTGAATTAACATTTTCCTTAAGCAAAGACTCAGCAACACAAGGTGATGAGCTTAGGGATCTAGTAGCTGAAACGGGAATATCTGAAAGAAATTTTCAAATGCCACGGCGACTTTTGAGTCTGATTTTATTATGTCACTAGCTTCTGCCCGCGGCTTCGCCCGCGTGGATGTCGGAAATTATCCCACGGGAACGTGCTAACAGGATAAAATGTATGTGCTTCCCCAGAATGCCATCTATCTCGCGGGCCCTTTGTGGCTAATTACAGTAGAAAACCAATTGTGTCTCATTAGTGGTGATTAAGAGGGTACCTATATGATATCTTTACCTAAGTACCTACCTAATTAAAAAAAAAACTCAATAACAGAAAATTAAATACCTACCTAAATAAACCTATTTCTGATGATAACTAATCTAAACTCATTAAATAAGCAAAATCCCTAAAAACTAATATCTATACGAATGACTAATCCTACCTAACAGTATTATAAAATAACCTACGGTCACTACGTACACTATCAAATATACTACCTATACTTTAAAATTAAAATCTATACCTACGACTCATATAAAAATAAACCTAAATAACTCTAAAAACTAAAAGGAATAAAAATGAACTCCACTGCGGGTGACCCAACCTACGACAAACTTAGTATTTGCGGTTGGTACAGTACAGACAGTGGTAATCGGGTATAGGGATCGAACCGCAAAATTAAGTTTGTTTTTTATTGTATATACTTTTCCGGGATAAAAAGTACCCAGTGTGGTGCCCAGGATATTAAAGAATAATTATACCAAGTTTCATCGTAATCGAACCGGTAGTTTTTGCGTGATGCCTGAACAAACAGACAGACAGACAGACAGACAGACCGACAGACAGACAAAAATTTTTTTAATCACATTTTTGGGTTCGGTGTCGGTCTAGTAACACCCCCTGTAAATTATTTTTTTGATATTTTCAATGTACAGAATTTTCACTTCTACAGATTTATTATAAGTATAGATTAATCGACAGGCTGTAGTCAGTATTTCGATTACTAGACCTTCCCGTTTCAATATTAGTAATTTTCTAAGTCGTTTTAATTACATTACTGCTGTTTTAAATCTTTAAACCCAAATAATGTGACTTTGCCATCTATCAAAGTTTTTTAAATAATTTTGAATAATTTCTAACATACAAATTAAATACATCAGTGTTAACATAAGTCCTTTCATTGCACAGTTCATAAAGCCGTGTTTTACTTTTATGAATACCAATCTATACTTATAATAAATCTGTAGAAGTGAAAATTCTGTACATTGAAAATATCAAAAAAATAAATGGCAGGGGGTGTTACTAGACCGACACCGAACCCAAAAATGTGATTAAAAAAATTTTTGTCTGTCTGTCTGTTTGTTCAGGCATCACGCAAAAACTACCGGTTCGATTACGATGAAACTTGGTATAATTATTCTTTAATATCCTGGGCACCACACTGGGTACTTTTTATACCGGAAAAGTATCTATATATATAAAATTCAAAGTCCTGACTGACTGATAGATCAACGCACAGCCTAAACCGCTGGTCCTAGAGACATGAACTTTGGAGGGTGTGTTCTTCGTGAAGAGTAGGCATCCACTAAGAAAGGATTTTTCGAAATTCCATCCCTAAGAGGGTGAAAAGGGGGGAATTCGTTTGTATGAAAAATCTTATTCCTTGAGTTAATAAACTTGAAACTTGGCACGAATACTTATCTAAATAAATTATGAAGATTATCAGTTTTTTTTTTCTAAACTACCCCCCAATAAGGGATTGGGGGGTTTCAAAGTTTGTATGGAAGAATTTTAGCGCGCAGCCCGATTTACTCGAAACTCAGTATTTATACCTAATATTGAAAGTAAAGAATAATGTGTATCAGGGTTTTTTGAAAATCTACCCCTGACGGGCTGAAATGGGGTAGTCAATTTTTCAGGGGAGGATTTTACTGCATGGCTTGATTAACTCGAAAATTAGTATAAATAATCTTTGAGTCAAGTTATGAATACATCCCAAACTATTTTTTTTTAATTCCACCCCTGTGGGGGTGAAAAGCGGGGATACAGTTTATATGAGAAATCTTCTTCATTAGGTTAATAAACTTGAAACTTTTCAAGAATACTCGCCTAAGTAAGTAATAAAGTTTATTATTATAAGTTTTTCAAAACTACCCCTCAAAGGGGGATAAAGGGGTGTTGAAGTTTGTGTGGAATAATTTGAATGCGCGGTCTGATTAACTCGAAACTCAGTGTTTATACTTAAGACTAAAAATAAAGAGTAACATGTATCAGGGTTTTTCGAAAATCTACCCCTAACGGGTTGAAAAGGGGTAGTTAATTTTACAAGGGAGGATTATAATGCGTGGCTTGATTAACTCGAACATTGGTATAAATAATCTTTGAGTCAAGTTATGAATAATGCCAAACGATTTTTCAAAATTCCACCCCATGTGGGAGTGAAAAGCGGGGCATACAGTTTATATGAAAAATCTTATTCATTTAGTTAATAAACTTGAAACTTGGCAAGAATACTTGCCTAAGTAAGTAATAAATTTTATCATTACAAGTTTTTCAAAACTACTCCTCAAAGGGGGATATAGGGGTGTTAAGTTTGTGTGGAAGAAATTTAATGCGCGATCCGAGTAACTCGAAACTCAGTATTGATACTTTTGACAGAAAATAATTAATAATAAGTATGTAAAGTTGTCGAAAATTTACCACTGACGGGACAAAAAGGGGTTATTCAGTTTTAAGGGGACTTGAAACTGTATGTTACATTTTCACGCCTAAACCACTGAACTTCTGATTTGGCATAGAGATAGATGGCATCCTGCGGAAACACATACATTTTATCCTGTTTGCACGTCCCCGTGGGATAATTTCCGACATCCACGCGGGCGAAGCCGCGGGCAGAAGCTAGTATACAATAAAAAACAAACTTAATTTTGCGGTTCGATCCCTAGACCCGATTACTGTACCAACCGCAAATAATAAGTTTGTCGTAGGTTAGGTCACCCGCAGTGGAGTTCATTTTTATTCCTTTTAGTTTTTAGAGTTATTTAGGTTTATTTTTATATAAGTCGTAGGTATAGATTTTAATTTTAAAGTATAGGTAGTATATTTGATAGTGTACGTAGTGACCGTAGGTTATTTTATAATACTGTTAGGTAGGATTAGTCATTCGTATAGATATTAGTTTTTAGGGATTTTGCTTATTTATTGAGTTTAGATTAGTTATGTTAGAAATAGGTTTATTTAGGTAGGTAGGTATTTAATTTTCTGTTATTGAGTTTTTTTTTTTTAAATTAGGTAGGTACTTAGGTAAAGATATCATATAGGTACCCTCTTAATCACCACTAATGAGACACAATTGGTTTTCTATTGTAATTAGCCACAAAGGGCCCGCGAGATAGATGGCATTCTGGGGAAGCACATACATTTTTTATCCTGTTAGCACGTTCCCGTGGGTAAATTTCCGACATCCACGCGGGCGAAGCCGCGGGCAGAAGCTAGTAAATAAATAAAAATAATTTATTGTGTTGTAATTTGTTGTGTTTTTTGTGTATTTGTTGTGTTGTGTTTATTGTGTTGTGTTGTTTTTTTTTGTGTTTTTTGTGTTTATTTATTGTGGGGTTTGTAGGGTTTATTGTATGTATTTACAAAAAAAAATGTATATAAGTAGTTTATCAGCCATCTTGTTACCATAACACAAGCATTAGGTTGCTTAGCTTGGGACTAGATGGCGCTGTGTGAAATGTCCAGGGATATTATTATTATTATTTCAGACAAAAAAGTCCATAGGCAAAGCAAGGTTGTTAGTAACAAGAATTTTGCTTATAGCTAATGTTAGTAAATAAAAAGCAAGAAACTAGACACACCATCCACCCCTGCGCAGTATGCTCATGGGTCTCCCAACACATGGAGTTCAGTGAACCTACTGAGCAGAACAGTATCGGTTCTCTCGCCAATCATCGTTAGGACGCTATTCGGGCTCCCCCATACTCGTCGCACCACCGACGCAACTTTTTTTACGAATAATTACGTAAAAGTCATCTACGCTGGCGTCAGCAAACATGCACTCCAATATCGAGGGAGCCGAAACAGAGCCCTGGGCACATTATTATACTACATGCGCAAGGCATTGTAGGCGTAAAGTTTGCCCACAGGCCGCTCGTGTAGAACGTCTGGCAGAATGCCTTCAATATTGTTGTTTTAAAAGGAGCAGTACCTGTGGGCCAACATATTACCGCGCACCGACAATGCCCTGCGCTCCCTCTCAATATCTAATTCGTCACACAAATTCTCAGTTACAATGTGTCCCACATATTTAAACTGTGCAACACACACAATGGTAGCCCAATCACTGAAAGATGCGTTACTTTTAATCGAAATAGTCTTGGGAATAAAGGTGGAATCTAATTGTTTACAGTACCTATATTATACACCGTTAAATTTTGATCGTTTTAATCCTTAAAAGGGGTCATTGTACTCATCATTATGAACAACTTTTACTGCGGGACCAACCCCGATATATTATGCAGCGCGATAATATCTGCTTTCGTCTCAATATTTAAATTTCCTTGCATTTCAAAATGAACTACAACACCGCTAATAGATTAAACACACGTCACTAATCTACAATAACAACCAACCAAAAACAAATAACGTTCTACCTATTTAGTCGCGGTGAATGAGTCGTAAGTTAACTTCATCTGTCTACCTTAAAATTAATTTATTTAGATTCTGTGGGTATAATCATAAAGTTCTAACGAATTATGTGAACAAGGCGAACATGATACGGAACTATATTCAATAGCAATTCAGTCTTGCTTGTGCCGTGTTCCGATGCACACGTCGTGTTTGCATATTTTGTGTATCAAATTGACTAGCGCGGCGCAAGCTGTCGCTCGTAATTTTTTTTTTTCGCCATGAGTAATGATCTTGTGGCGAATGAGCTGCTGGCGTTCCTGCAGCAGAAGCTGGATGTGATGGACGAAGTATCCGCTATCCAAATCTGCGCAACGAACTTCAGTGAGAATGACATAGCTGCTGTCAAGCTATTGTTGTTCAGTGTGAACAAGCGCGACCAGATGGTGTCCCGCCGACGTGACGGGACTAAGAGAAGCCTGCAAGACATTATCACGCTGTTCAAGGAAGCCGATCCGGACGAGCGACGTGCCGACGTTTGTGGCGAAGCAGCTGCACACGTCGATGTAACAAGCCTTCTGAAGGACATTGTCTTTCTGAAGGCTCGTCTCGCGGATGTTCTAGCGAAGTTAGATGCATCCCAAAACACCGTCGGTGATTTGCGCAAGGAATTTATCGAGTTGCGCAACAGTGTGGTGGTAACTAGATCATCAGTCTTTCATCAGTCAGTCAGTTTTTTTTTTTTAGTGTTTATTTTATTCAATCAGGATTAATTTTTAATACTTCAGTATTAAACACCTCTTCATGATTGGTAGTAATTTTTTTTTCGTCTCATCTCTTAAATAAATTGCAAACTATAATTTTGTATAATTTAGAAGCATTTTTGAAAATTTTGTAAATGTAAGAACCATGGATCCGTTTTTAGGGTTCCGTAGCCAAATGGCAACGGAACCCTTATGGATTCGTCATGTCTGTCTGTCTGTCTGTCCGTCCGTATGTCACAGCCGCTTTTTTCCGAAACTATAAGAGCTATACTGTTGAAACTTGGTAAGTAGATGTATTCTGTGAACCGCATTAAGATTTTCACACAAAAATAGAAAAAAAACAATAAATTTTGGGGGTCCCCATACTTAGAACTGAAACTCAAAAAATTTTTTTTTCATCAAACCCATACATGTGGGGTATCTATGGATAGGTCTTCAAAAATGATATTGAGGTTTCTAATATCATTTTTTTCTAAACTGAATAGTTTGCGCGAGAGACACTTCCAAAGTGGTAAAATGTGTGTGTCCCCCCCCCCCCCCCCTGTAACTTCTAAAATAAGAGAATGATAAAACTAAAAAAAATATATGATGACCGAAAATTGGTTTGAACGAGATCTAGTGAGTAGTTTTTTTTTAATACGTCATAAATCGTATCGTAACGGAACCCTTCATGGGCGAGTCCGACTCGCACTTGGCCGGTTTTTATGATATTTTGATGTTTACTTGAAAGAGCATGGCAGTTGAGAATATGTCATGCTCACTTAAATGTCTCACTGGTGGTGGCGCGTGTGTTGGATCATTCGGTTCCCTACGAAATGGTTGAGCTGGGTGGTGCTGATCCACGCGTCATGTTCGTGAACGGGCGCCATCAGTTGAGACTGGTCATCTCTTAACTGCCAGGGCTTATTTTTAATTTTATATTTTAATTTGTTTCTTTACATTGTTCTCACATATAGAAGCAATAAGAATAATGTACCCAGGATTTTGTAAAAATATCGTGATTTAAAAGAGTGTCCGTGGAGTTTCTTGCCCGTTCTTCTCCATAGAGATCTACGCTTTGGAATGGGAAACTAGCTTCAACTTTCTGACTAACTGACCGACTATTTAATTTTGACAATTCAAAAGTGCCTGTATATGGTTTAATTGAAATAAATGATTTGAGTTTGAGTTTTGAGTTTGAGTCGATGCGTCTAACGTAAACATGTGTCGCGGAGCCGGCCTCGATGTATCATCGAGGCCGGCTCCGCGACACATGTAATTACGTCGTCAAATTCCGCGTCAGCAGTTTCGTCGCCAGCGCACCCGTCGTTTGCTGAGCTTGCAGAGCGCCCCGCCCGCGTGCCCCGCAGCCCCGCGCCCGTCATCGCGGCTCCTCCACGCAGCGCCGCCCTCGCCTCTCGCCCCGTCCCGCTGCCAGTGTTTGCAGCCCTAGCGAAGCCCCTAAAAAAGGAATCCGCTAGCGTCACCGCGAGTACCCCAGGTGCTCCAAGTATGAAGCCTATGCCAGAAAAGGCACCGAATAGGGCTGATGATGAGGGTTTCGTGATGGTGCAAAGGAGGAAGCGCCGATCTCGAACGAACAAGAACCGCTGCGGTAAAGCTCCTACGGAGCCTGAAGTCAGCTTGCGTGCCGCAAAGCCGAACACACCGATGTACATCTCCCGCCTACACTACACCACTAAGGCGGAGGACATCGTGGAGTACGTGCGCCAGAAAACGAGGTACTCGCCGAGGGTGCAGTTACTGGAGTCGCACCGCAACGTCAACTTCAAGGCGTTTGTGGTGCGTGTACCGAATTGTTATCTGCCCGTCGTCATGGAAGAAGACTTTCTGGCCGCAGGATGTGGTGTTCCGTCGCTTCCGCGGACAAGTACCACAGAGCGGCACAAGAACTATTTAGCTAGTGAAGTACTATTTTATAGTAAAAAGATGTATGTTTAGGTTAAGGTATATATCTATGGGCCTGCGTCGCCTGAAATAAATAAATAAATAAATAAAAAACTTGAGAGGTGTCAAGGGACACCCGGATGGAACGAAGTATAACTGGCTTGCTTTCTATTTCTATAAGAGAGAGAGAGAGAGAGAGACAGAGAAACACGCGCACGCCGCACGGCTTGGCTTACAACTATAGCAAAGTGTCGTTCCAACTTTTGGTCTTAACTTTTTCCGTCTAGCCCCCTTTCGCAACGCGCGATAAGGAACTTCGTTCCAATAATAATAATAGCGTGATTATTCGAGTAGGTAAATATAAAAACATTTTACAAAAATTATCACCGCGTGTGAGATTCGAACCCACGGCTCGCTACGCATAAACGTGCTTACCAACGTATGATAACCGCTAGGCTATCATGCCATTTAACTTATTGGTTGAATTTATGAACTACAATCAGTTGCAAACGAATGTGAGAGTGTGTGTCTATATAGAAATTACTCATTAGAAGAAGGTCGTAAGTTAAACAGAAGTGTCAATCTATTGCTTCGTGAAACTGTCACCCCACTTTTGACCCTTACTGTACTTAAGCTCCGTAAACAGCTATTTATGTATAGTGCTCTTTTTACAGTATTCATTTTTGCGATGCTACGTCTCATATTCTACTGAAGAAGGGAAACCAGTGTATAACACAACTCCCCCCCGTATTGGCAGCGGCTTCAGCAACAGATGCGGCTGTCCTCCTGACTACAGGGAAGTAGAAGGCTGCCTCTGCGAAGAATATTATCCAACAAGTAAGTACGATGCAGTTCCTAGAAGTGAGATAGAATTAACAATAATAACATGCGAACCAAGCGACAAGTGATCAGTAATTAGCTCATCGACTACGAGTACTTAATACTAACCACTCGAGAGTTGTGACTCGACTTGCGACGTGGTCGCGAGAATCTGGCTACAAGACGTAGGAATGATTGCTGGGTGGTAACGAGGTAAAGGGATAACATAAACCAATTAATTAATTCGATTATCACACCATTTTTAGGGTTCCGTACCTCGAAAGGAAAAAACGGAACCCTTATAAGATCACTTTGTTGCGCGTCCGTCCGTCTGTCTGTCTGTCAAGACCCTTTGCCCTTTGCCCTTGTGCTCCAAGTATGAAGCCTACCAGAAAAGGCACCGAATAGGGCTGATGATGAGGGTTTCGTGACGGTGCAAAGGAGGAAGCGCCGATCGCGAAAGAACAACCGCTGCGGCAAAGCTCCTACGGAGCCTGAAGTCAACTTGCGTGCCGCAAAGCCGAACACACCGGTGTATATCTCCCGCCTACACTACACCACTAAGGCGGAGGACATCGTGGAGTACGTGCGCCAGAAAACGAGGTACTCGCCGAGGGTGCAGTTACTGGAGTCGCACTGCAACGTCAACTTCAAGGCGTTTGTGGTGCGTGTACCGAATTGTTATCTGCCCGTCGTCATGGAAGAACACTTCTGGCCGCAGGACGTGGTGTTCCGTCACTTCCGCGGACAAGTACCACAGAACAGCACAAGAACTATTTAGCTAGTGAAATACTATTTTATAGTAAAAATATGTATGTTTAGGTTAAGGTATATATCTATGGGCCTGCGTCCGTCGCCTGAAATAAATAAATAAATAAAAATTAAGATTTTCACACAAAAATAGAAAAAACAATAAATTAAAATTTCGAACAACTGCATAGAAATGTCGATAGATGGCGCTATGCGTCAGTTGTATCGCGCTATTGTTTCATTCCTAAATACGTTTTATTAAAAAAAAAACAGTTGCTACACCGGCTATGACAAGTCTTATCCAAATCTCAAAAAAAAAAAAAAAACTTTCCGTGCAAAATTGTCAGATCAGATGAGGATTTGTATAGGAAGTCAAATTAGGTAGGTAGTCATGTTTGGCTTTTAGTTAAAGCATGGTACGAAACTATCAATCAGCGAATACGACCCGCACTTGACTGTTATAAAAACTACGGAACCGTACACTGCGCGTGGCCCGACACGCATTTGACCGGTTTTTTCTTTCCGCTCGGCTCCGAAGAGTCTTAGCGTGTTGTTAAATAGTCTTTCTCAAGAATCGCGCTATCAATCAAATTCAAAAATATTTTTTCATATCAGACTGGTAGTTCCAGAGATTAGCGCGGTCAAACAAACAAACTCTACAGCTGCATTTTTATTATTACCTCAACTTGAGATAGTTAACAACAATCGTAAACCAGAATTACAAAGAGAAGAAGGAAGGAAGTATTTAAAACAACCAAAACCAATAGAAATCAATAGAACGACATCAAACCAATTTACATCACCCAATGGCATTGGCAATACCGACAATGTCATCAATCCGCGTAAAGTATGAACACCGCGAGTCAGAAAAATGACGTATTTGCACAACACCATCTATGGGTAGGTAACTGGATAAAACGTCTGCACAAAGCATGTGCAGAGCGGTATGAATGAAAGTTGTATTCGTGAATGTTTTAGCGGCATTTTGCGTTTTAGTAATTTTCTATTATCTCCGAAACTATATGACCAATTAACATACTGTAAAGGGTAAATCTTATCTCTATAATGTCTTTATATTATACATATATATTTGATAAGTATTCATGAATAAAAATTATATTTTCATCCAAACGTAGGGGCCATCCATAAATTACGTCACACGTTAAGGGGGAGGGGGGTTGACGAAGTGTGACATTG
Source organism: Apamea sordens (assembly GCA_945859715.1). Classification (NCBI taxonomy): domain Eukaryota; kingdom Metazoa; phylum Arthropoda; class Insecta; order Lepidoptera; family Noctuidae; genus Apamea; species Apamea sordens. Next base: position 13,837,656 of record OX244009.1, read on the forward strand.
TGTGACAAGGGGGTGGGAGGGGTCCTTTTCGTGACGTCACATTTCAAAATATATTATAATCTAAGTGTTAAAACATGAACTTTGAACTATTAACGAAAAACTCAAAAACATTTTTTTTTCATTAAATTAAATTACTTGCAATATGTCAGCTAGCCACGCCAATATACCAACAAATATAATAAAAACTATACGTACTCAAGCTGAAAAATAATTAATTAAAATGTAAATAAAAACTTACTACCTAAATAAAAGCCTCCAGGCATAAAGGGCGTGACAGCTTACATATTTATGCATAGCTGGGTTCTGGTCACATAGCTGTCACTTGAAGTCACAGATGAAAAACTAGGACCATCGAAGTAAAATAAATTAATAAGTTAATACTAATAACAATAACCTGTCAGTAAGCTAATTCTGGAGAAAGAACATGCACATTGTCTTGAGTTAATTAGGGCGACCAACTATTCTTATCGTGTAAGTAGTCGTTGATGGAATAGTAAGCCTTTTAAATATATTTATGACAATAGCGTTGTTGAGAAAATTAAAACAGCTTATTTTATGTTTAGGAAAAACCATTTCCAAGCAAGCCTAAACCAGTATGGTTTAGGTTGTTATTAGACTTGATGTTTTAGCAGATACCATTCTTTATCGTGCTCTGGTCTTCATGCTTGCTGAAAAGTATGATTTATTAATTACCAAATTATTTTATAGAATTTAGGTAGGAGGCCTGTGTCCCAGCAGTGGGAACCTCATAGGCTATTTATGCTATTAATAATTTATAATGGAGTTAAATATTCGGTAAAAAGAAATTGTAATAACAATATTGTTTCAGATAAAAGGAATATAATATGGCGTAGACGGATTTGCAACTCTATGCGTATAAAGATAGGGTTCAAATTGTTTTGTCGGCCACTCGCTCTACTAGTGTTATGCGCCGACCACCTAAGCGCCCTTTAGCGCGCTGCGCGGGTATGTAACTATAGAAAAAGATCACTGCGAAGGTTACTACTAACTACACTGTTACTTCAGCTAGCTTTGAATCTCCGAGCGTCATCACATTTGAAGCAAGTTCCGTATGATAGCTATTGCCCCAATGTCGAGACTCGAGTCTTACTTGTTTAAGCGATCATGTGGCATATAAGGTCTATATTTTGCATCATACAAGGCCACTAATCAACACACGCAATCACAGAGTCAACAAGAAGTTTTGCCCATCGCGAAGATTCGTCCTCTAGGAATTGCTGCTAGACGTGCCAGAGAAATTCTTTGTTTGGATGATGATGAATTTGATGATATGATGATGCTGTATAGTTGGATGAAAAAGATGTTGACACAACGAATATTCCTGACATTAACAACCCAAACGAGAACGAAGTGGCTGATATGCCAGTTATAAATTATTTAAAGGAGTGGGTTCAAAGTCTATGGACTCAAGATGATTAAGTTTTGTATCATTATTAAATTAATATAATTAATAGTTTTTTGGTTTTGTTGATTTCTTTAAATGTTTGATTTATGTTAATTTTATTAAAAAATAATTTAAATGGAAATAAAACTAATTTCAGAACTGCTGTTTTAATTCAATAATTTCTAGATGTAAAATTGCAAAATATAATATATGACGTCACTCTAGGGAGGGGGGAGTCTCACAAATACGTGACCAGTTGTGCCAAGGACGGCACGGCACGGGGGGGGGGGGGTAAAAAAATTCGTGTCACGTAATTTATGGATGGCCCTTAAGCATGCGAAAAAAATACTCGTTTCAACCGACTTCAAAAAAGGAGGAGGTTCTCAATTCGACGGTATGTTTTTTTTTGTGTTTTTGTTACGCGATTACTCCGCCAATTGTGGACCGATTTTCAAAATTCTTTTTCTGTTCGAAAGGAGATACTTCTGAAGTGGTCCCATAGAAATTTCGACAAGATCTGATGATGAGTTTCGGAGACAGACAACGGAACTCTTCAATAAATGCCAGCAAATCAACGGCTATTGCTGCTCTCGCTTATGTATTTATTGTTTACGCAATCACACAACATAAACTCACGCCTGTACGCTCTAAAGGGGTACGCAGATATGTTCAGTGTACCACGGTACACCCTCATTTCTGTCAAAGTTGATATTGGGGTACCTCTAATCTTGTAAGTATATACGAATTTATGTGGGGTAGTTACAACTAAAAAGTGAAAAATAAAAACTTTTTTGAAAAAAAAAAACAACTGACTTCCAAAAACGACACTACAAAGTGAAAAATAACTTTAATTTCGGAAGTCGGTGGCAAACAACGAAAATGCGGGTCGCATTTTCGTTGTTTGCCACCGACTTCCGAAATTCGACACCGACTTCCGAAATTAAAGTTATTTTTCACTTTGTAGTGTCGTTTTTGGAAGTCGGTTGTTCTTTTTTTTTTCAAAAAAGTTTTTAAACAAAAGTGAATATAGAATTATATATCCATTGTATATCTGCCTAGCCTTTTCCCAACTATGTTGAGGTCGGCTTCCAGTCTAACTGGATGCAGCTGAATATCACATGGATTTTACATGGAGCGACTGCCTATCTCCTCCACGACCCTGGGTAATACTTTCGGGCTACTGACGACCCGTAACGACAGAGCTTATTTTTAAAAAAGCGTTTTGTACATTTCCATTTTTATGACTAAGACAGACGGCGCATACCAAGACGAAACTGTTTTGTCTACGACGACGCAACGCATACAAATGTATGCATAAATTCCACCTCGTCAATTAATTTTTCAACGAGTTCTTCGTCTGTAAACATGATTAGTAATGTACAGACGCCAGCACATCAAGCTACTACAATCTGTCAGATTTCTTTAATAGATTTTTGACTTTATTGCTAACGCATTAGGTTCAATGTTGATTGGGAAAATCTGACAGTTTCGGGTATGTTGACCTGCTGGCGTCCGTACCTTAGTCTGCTAAGGTACATCGCTAACATTGCTAGACGGTTTTGTCGTTGATGTGCGAGCTCGCATACACTTCAAAGGGAAGCCGACAGTCGTTAGTCAGACTTGTCGCCGTGCAGTTGTTGTATGCATTAGAAGACAGCTTTGACTATGAGACGTTTTGTTTCAAATGTGCGCGTTTAGTACTTTTTATTATATCACTAGCTTCTGCCCGCGGCTTCGCCCGCGTGGATGTCGGAAATTATCCCACTGGAACGTGCTAACAGGATAAAATGTATGTGCTTCCCCAGGATGCCATCTATCTCTATGCCAAATCAGAAGTTCAGTGGTTTAGGCGTGAAAATGTATAACATACAGTTTCAAGTTCAAATCCTCCCCTTAAAAACTGAATTACCCCTTTTTGTCCCGTCAGTGGTAAATTTTCGACAAATTTACAAACTTATTATTAACTAGCTTCTGCCCGCGGCTTCGCCCGCGTGGATGTCGGAAATTATCCCACGGGAACGCTAACAGGATAAAATGTATGTGCTTCCCCAGGATGCCATTTTAGAGGCATGAGGAACAGGGTGTAAAGTTCACTCATCCTTCATAGAAAAGGGAGGATCCTCTGACCAGACGGGTGTTGTGTCTGGCGGGCATTTGCCCAACGATTGATGTTGGGAAATTGTATCTATGCTAACTGCGCGGTAAACTCTGCTTGCGAGATGCAGGATTTGCGTGACGTCAGTATGACGCGTTGTTCGCATGTGGCGTTGTAGATACCGCTACATCACTCCCCTCCGGAGACCGGAGGTCGATAGTGGGCTGAGTCTTGTATCTTGCGATGCTTGCCAGGCCAGCTGAGGTTCCAGTGAGTCGAAACCGGTTGCCGCATAGTTCACGGTGAGTCGGAACTGTCTGCGGAGATGTCCCCAGTGAGTCGGGGTGGCGCTGCGTTATACTCCAGTGCGTCGGATGTCGTACATCGCCGGGTTGAGGCTGGCTGCTGCGTCGACCAGGAGAGGGTGCTCTGCTTGTTGACCGGCCGAAGGTGCAGTATGCTGTGCCAAGGTTGCTGATGAGGCTGAGGGTGATGACCAGGTATGCGCGGACGCTGCATGCTGGTGGTCAGGATACCCGTTGAAGCCGTGGATGCTGGCTGGCTGGGTGACTCGCCGCTGAAGCTTGCGAGAGTGATGATGATGACGTCACGCTGAAGTGTTTTGCACGAAGGCTGCGCTGACGTTCATACTCGGGGTCACCAGTTTAGAGGCATGAGGAACAGGGTGTAAAGTTCACTCATCCTCCATAGAAAAGGGAGGATCCTCCGACCAGACGGGTGTTGTGTCTGGCGGGCTATTGCCCAACGATTGATGTTGGGAAATTGTATCTATGCTAACTGCGCGGTAAACTCTGCTTGCGAGATGCAGGATTTGCGTGACGTCAGTATGACGCGTTGTTCGCATGTGGCGTTGTAGATACCGCTACACCATCTATCTCGCGGGCCCTTTGTTGCTAATTACAATAGAAAACCAATTGTGTCTCATTAGTGGTGATTAAGAGGGTACAGTCAACAGCAAAAGTAGATGATCAAAATCAGAAATTCAATACTAATAAACGGAGTTCGCGTCAGAGCTGTGTGGCGTCGAAGTGATTCAAAAGTATGTGATTGTAAATTATACCAAACATTTACTACTAGTACAGCTGCCATATAGCTGCGAACTCCGTTCATTAGTATTGAATTTCTGATTTTGATCATCTACTTTTGCTGTTGACTGTACCTATATGATATCTTTACCTAAGTACCTACCTAAATAACAGAAAATAAAATACCTACCTACCTAAATAAACCTATTTCTGATGATAAATAATCTAAACTCAATAAATAAGCAAAATCCCTAAAAACTAATATCTATACGAATGACTAATCCTACCTATTATAAAATAACCTACGGTCACTACGTACACTATCAAATATACTTACCTATACTTTAAAATTAAAATCTATACCTACGACTTATAAAAATAAACCTAAATAACTCTAAAAACTAAAAGGAATAAAAAGGTCGCACAGATAATACTGCGGGTGACGTAACCTACGACAAACTTATTATTTGCGGTTGGTACAGTAATCGGGTCTAGGGATCGAACCGCAAAATTAAGTTTGTTTTTTATTGTATAAACTTTTCCGGGATAAAAAGTACCCAGTATGGTGCCCAGGATATTAAATAATAATTATACCAAGTTTCATCGTAATCGAACTGGTAGTTTTTGCGTGATGCCTGAACAAACAGACAGACAGACAGACAGACAGACCGACAGACAGACAAAAATTTTTTTAATCACATTTTTGGGTTCGGTGTCGGTCTAGTAACACCCCCTGCCATTTATTTTTTTGATATTTTCAATGTACAGAATTTTCACTTCTACAGATTTATTATAAGTATAGATAGCTGTGCATTGCGGGTGACGTAACCTACGACAAACTTATTATTTGCGGTTGGAACAGTAATCGGGTCTAGGGATCGAACCGCAAAATTAAGTTTGTTTTTTATTGTATATACTTTTCCGGCATAAAAAGTACCCAGTGTGGTGCCCAGGATATTAAAGAATACTTATACCAAGTTTCATCATAATCGAACCGGTAGTTTTTGCGTGATGCCTGAACAAACAGACAGACAGACAGACAGACAGACAGACCGACAGACAGACAGACAGACAAAATTTTTTTTAATCACATTTTTGGGTTCGGTGTCGGTCTAGTAACACCCCCTTTTTTTTTTTTTTTTTTTTTTGGGTGGGAAATCATCATATGACCCCTCCCGCTCTGGGCGGAGCGGAAGGGAGTGTCAGACTTTTACTGACTAAAACCCACCCGTGTTCCTTCAGTTGCCTGTGCCAAGGGCCACGGTACCTCTTTCGAATATCCCGCAGCCCTGGCGGCATCGGCCCTAGAGGGCCCCGTCAGTTCGTGCTGACATCTCTTTGAGGCGCGCGTGGAACACAACGCGCCGTCGACCCGGGCCTGGTCCTTACCGGGCGGCGAGCTGCCCGTTGCTCGCCGCCCGCAAGCCCGCGCCTACGGTGGCCGGGAGTCGGCTATTGACTCCCGTCCAGGGCGTCTCCTACGGCGGCTAGGGGCGTGAGGGCGCAGCGATTGCCTCTCCCTCACGCGCTCCGCCTCCTCCTTTGCGAGCATTACTGCTTCGCAGAAGGAGGTGACGGCCTCCCATTCACTCTCGCTCCGTACCATGGCCTGGACCAGGGCCGGACGCGAGAGATCGCTGCCGCCGATCGCCGCCACGAGGACACGGCGGTGCCCTGCCCAAGCCGGGCAGAACTCCACCGTGTGCTCCACCGTGTCCTCCGGGCGATCCACACAGTGGTGACACCCTGGCGTTTCCTCCCGCTTTATCCTGAACAGGAACCTCCCGAAACAACCGTGTCCGGTGAGGACCTGCGTCAGGCGGAAGGTGAGGGCGCCGTGGCGCCTCTCTAGCCACTCCTCAAAGAGGGGACTTATCGCCGCTATTGTGGCGTGCCCAGCACTGGGTTGCGACAATCGCACTCTCCATGCCGCTATGAGATCCCGCCGGAGCTCTGTCCGCTGTGCCGTGATTTCTCGCGGCAGCGGAGTTACGCCCCGGCATTTTGCCTCCTCTCGCCACTCCCATATGTGGGCGAGGACCTTGGCCTCTAGATCCCATGGCGGCAATCCGGCAAGGAGGCTCGCCGCCTCAACGGAGACCGTGCGGTATCCTCGGATCAGCCGGACAGCCATGACCCTTTGGGACGCGTTCAACCGGCGGGCTGGTCGCTTCCTCAGGGAACGCGCCCACACCGGTGCCCCGTAAAGGGCCATGGACCGCACGAACCCCGCATAGAGCCTCCGGCAGGAAGCGTTTGGTCCCCCTAGATTGGGCAGGAGCCGCCTCAAGGCAGCCCCGGCCCGCTCCAGTCTGGGTGCCAAACGTCGGAAATGCTCCACGAAATTCCACCGGCTGTCGAGGACGAGTCCCAGGTACTTCATCGTCAGCTCGACGCCGATGTGAACCCCTCCCGCCATTATTTGTGAACCCGACGGTGGCACGTCCCGAGGACCATGAAAACACATGGCCTCTGACTTGTGCAATGCCACCTCGAGTCCCAGTTGCCGGATCCTCTCGACGATTGTCGCAACCCCGCGTGTCGCTGCTTCGGCCGCCGCCTGGTGCGACCTCCCCTGCGCCAGGACCAGCGTGTCGTCAGCGTAGCAAATCACGCTGACGCCGCTGGGGAGGTCAGCGCGCAGCACCCAGTCGTACCCGATGTCCCACAGATGCGGCCCCAGGACCGATCCCTGTGGGACACCGCACGACATCTCTCGCCGGTTCCACTCTCCCCGGTGACCGGGGTAGATGACGGCCCTGTCCGTCAGATAGGCCTCGACAGTGCGACAGAGGTAGGTCGGCATCCGGTGATACCGGAGTGCCTCCCTGACGCAGCTCCAGGGCAGGGTATTGAAGGCGTTGGCGATGTCTAGAGACACCGCCAAGACGACCCCACCCCGGGCCACAGCGTCCCCCGTCGTGAGGGCTCGCACGCGCATGATGGCGTCCACCGTAGAGCGCCCCCTGCGGAAACCAAACTGGCTTTCCGCCAAATCCGGCCCCACCCGCACCAGCTGCCCGACAAGGCGGTCTGCAATGACTCTTTCAAAGAGCTTGCCCACCTCGTCGAGCAGCACGATGGGCCGGTAAGCGGACGGAGAGTCCGCAGGGCGCCCCGGCTTCTTGATGAGGACCAGTTTCCCCGTCTTCCAACGAAGTGGGAACTGGCCCCTCTCCAAACATGCGCTTAGTAGCCCCCTCAGTCGAGGCCCGAGAGCCTCCAAGGCCAGGACCCAGGCTTTTCCAGGTAAGCCGTCGGGTCCTGGGGCGGTATTTTTGGCATTCAGCCTGCGTACCGCCACTCTCAACTCTACCTCGGTCACCTCCGGAGCATTGTCGTCGTCGTTGGCGTGGTCCGCATCTGGCACCGCAGGAGGCGGAGCCATGGGCGGGGGAGTATGTTCCCCTCGCGAAGGGAACAGAGCGCTCACCACGTCCTCCACGAGCTGGGGCCGAAGACTCTGCGTCAGCGGGGGAGCCCATGGTCGGAGTTTATCCCGAACCATTTTATAGGGGCGTCCCCACGGGTCTCTGTTCAGAGTCCCCAGCGACTCCTCGCGGGCCAGACCCCTGGCCCGCAGGATCTCCGCTCGGAGGGCGGTCTTCGCCGCTCTGTACCCCTCGTACAGCTCCGCCTGCATGGCTTCCGTATCCGGAGGGCGGATACGGAGCCTGCGGTGCCTTGTGTACCGGCGTCGCGCAGCCACGCACGCCTCGCGCAGAGACGTCAGCTCCGGCGACCACCAGTACACCTGGCGGCGGGCGCGTCCAGGTTGAACCCGGGGCATTGCCACGTCGCATATTTCGGACATGGCCTCCCGGAACCACTCCGCCTCGTCGTTGATGTCAGCAGGCCTGTCCGGTGGTGACACCCAGGCCTGCACGATCGAGGCTTCCAGGAGGAGCTCCCGGTCCAGCTGCTTCAGCGCCCACCGCGGACCACCCAGGGCCTGTCGGACCGGCGCGCTCGAGGGCTGGGCGGAGACGTCGAACCGGATGTACCGGTGGTCGGAATAGGTCTCCACCTCCTCCAAGACACGCCAGTTGACGACATGCGGTGACAGAGCAGGGCTGGCGAACGAGATGTCCACCACTGATTCACCCCGCATCCGCACGCATGTTGGGACCGAACCCCGGTTTAGGACGACCAGGCCTGTCTCCAGGGCCCAGTCCTCCACCATTCTGCCCCGTGTGTCCGTATGCCGGGAACCCCAAGCCACATTCTTGGCATTGAAGTCCCCGAGGACGAGCACGGGGAGGGAACGGAACCCGACGACGACGACTCTCAGCTCCGCAAGGGAGTTGTGGAACTCGGCGAGAGTTCGATTCGGGGAGAAGTATACCCCTACCACGACTATCTCCCCGAACCGTGCTGCCACGCAACCCCGTCCTCTCTTGACAGCCTCGAGGGACGGGGTACCGGCGGCGGCCGACGAAATCAGGGTCACTGAGCCGTTCAGGTCCTCCACCCAGTGGTCCCTGGGCGGGACAAAATACGGCTCAGCGACCACGGCGATGTTGATCGACCACTGCGCCATGCTCTGGAGCAACAGATCCTGAGCGGCGGCGCAGTGGTTGATATTCGCCTGGAGGAGGCGTAATGGGGCCATTATTGGCACTCCATATCAGCCCCCTCCCGATCCCCCTGTGAGGGCCCAGCCACGGTGGATGCGGCGGCGGTCACGGTGGAGGCGGCAGCGGCGACGGCAGTGGTGGCGGCGGCTGCGGCGGTGACGGCGGTGGCGGAGGGCTTGCCCCTGCCCCTGGCTTTGGCGGGTGGAGCGCAGTCCTTGCTCCCAGCCCGGTGATCGGCCGGCTTGCCAGCTGCCGCACATGCATAGCAGTGCGGCATGGCGTTGCAAGAGCCGGCCTTGTGACCGGGCTGACCACAGCGGAAGCAGAGACTGCTGCGGTCCACCTCCGAGGTGCATTTTGCCCCCACGTGGCTGCCCACATGGCAGCGGAAGCACCTCAGTGGTCTGGGCTCCAGCAGTTTCACCTGCGCGGAAACCCAGCCCACTAGAAGCCTTCGGCCCTCCCCGGCTAGCTTTTGGGCCACCGACACGGGGCAGCTCACCGTGATGGCTTGCATCCCCGTGGAGTCAGGACGGAGAGTGCCCGCCCTCACCTGCTCGGCAGAGCACTCCCCAGTCCTAACGATGGCGGCCACAACCTCCTCCACCGTCGCAGAGTCATCCAGACCCAGGATGCGCACGTCAGCGCGCTTGGTGGGTCTGGACACTCGGGCCTCGTCCGCATTTAAGGACGCTCTAAGCCTTTCGGCCAGAGCGTCAGCAGTCGGGCCGCTAGCCGCACCAGGGACCTCCAGCATCCGGGCCCCAGTCGCAGTGACCCTTAGCCGGATGCCCCCAGCAACGCCGAGCTCCTGCAAATTTACCGCCGCTTTCGCCTTGGCAAGCACGTCGCGGTAAGACACGCCCTTCTTCTCCGCTTCCGGCTGTAGTGTGATCACTACAGCTGCGGTCTTCGGGGCACGAAGCCTAGCCGCAACGGCTCGCTCCTTGCGGCGCCTCCTCTGTGCCTTTTTCCTGGCCGCCTTGGCCGCCTTCTTTTTCTCCCCGACCACCTGCCACTCGGCGTTGGCCGTGGGAGATTTCTCTGGGGGAGGCGTAGGTTCTGGGGCCTTCGCCTCCCCAGCCGTTCTGCCCTTCTTTTGGGCCTTCGCCGGGGGTTTGCCGGCAGACGCCGGTTTTGCCGGCGCCGAGGCTCCGCCAGCCGACGCCGGTTTCGCCAGCGCCGGGGCTCCTCCAGCCGACGCTGGTTTAGCCGACGCCTGGGCCCGGCCAGAGGGCCCGGGTTTAGGGGCGGCCGCGGCCGCGTACGAGGCCCCCTTCGGCCCTGGGGCCGTCCTACCCGCCAGAGGGGGGCGCAGGACTATGCCCTCTAGGGTGGCGAACCGCGCCTGGAAGGCCGCCAGCTCCTGCCGAACCAGGTTCAGGACCTGGTTCTCCACCGGCACGGGCTGGCTTGCTGGCTGGCTGGCTGGCTGGCTAGCTGCCGGAGTCGCCTGCACTTTGCCGGTGTCCTTCAGGCCGGCCAGGTCTGCCCGGAGCCTCCTATTCTCCTCTTGGAGACGCTCCGTGGCAGCCGTCAGGCGGGCGACCTCCGCCCTCAGTTCGGCCACTTCGCCAGCCGAAGGACCGGTGCAGTTGGCCGCCTCCACTGCCGCCATGATGGCGGCCTTTGCCGAGGCTACGGCCCTGTTCTTGGAGGTTTGCAGCTTTTTCAGGGACACGTCCCTGATCGCGGCCTCCACGACCGCTGCAAACCTCCTCATGCGGTCCGCATCAGGGCCGCCAACCTCGCCCGCTTCGTCACTGGAGGGCTCCGGAGCGACCGCGCGACCGGTTCCCCCCTCCTTTGCGGGCTTCTCCGCCAGCTCTGCCGCCTCCCGAGCAGTGAGCCCCCTCCCAATGCCTCGCTCTCGGACTCCTCCCCGCCTACTGGTGGGGATTTTCCGAGCCGAGGCCAGCTCCCCGTCTGAGGACGACCCCTGGCCATCCCCTGACCTTGGCCGCTTGCTCTGCACCTTTCGTTTCGCAGCAGCCAACTCCTTACCACGGCAAGGGCTCCCTGAGCCTCCCGTGCTCGCTCCTCCCGATGCCGAGTCGGACTCCGACCTCGCATCACTCCTCTCTTCGTCGTTTGGGTTTGGGTTTTTTAAATAATTTTCCATTTTGTTCCCACGAGTAATAAACTTTGTGTACTTGCTCAAAAAATATGTGGTTCGCACTAGCGACTAAATCAAGCTACCCATTAGCCAAGCTTACTACCTCCCTCACGGTGCGCCGCCGCTTGGAGGTTTGGGGAATTTTTTATAGAGGTTAATCTTCCTCGCGGTCCGGGCGGTTAAGCCAAGACCCTCGACCCCCTTCAACAGCCAGAGACATGACCTTAACTGTCTCCGGGGCTACGATATTAGCGGTGGCAGGAGGGGGGGTTATCCCTCCTGCCACAGCCCCCCCCCCAATATACGCCCACTCACCTTCCTCTGTAAGCAGAGGGGGAGTAGGCGTCTATAGCCCGGTTCCCTTCAACGACCATCGAGGATGATCGGTGATTGGAACCGTGCCCTTCCCCGTGTGTTGAAGATTAGCCGCCGGCCCCAAGTGCCCACCAAAACCTGGTGGACACCTGGAGCCGACGTTGCCCAGGGTGCGCCACGAGGAGGCTCTTCAACATGCACCCCTAGTAACACCCCCTGCCATTTATTTTTTTGATATTTTCAATGTACAGAATTTTCACTTCTACAGATTTATTATAAGTATAGATATAGATAGATATAGATAGTCTGTCTTGAGACTGTCGTGACGTCACGTGACTGTAGTCTGCTCTCAGCTTTAGTTGCCACAATACAGGCAAGTCAAGTCAAGACAAGGCAGGCAGTCGCGTTGTCGCGTTTTTTTATTGACAAAAGATAAATATAAAAACCGGCCAAGTGCAAGTCGGACTCGCGCACGAAGGGTTCCGTACCATTATCAATAAAAATCACGTCTGTTGTATGAGAGCCCCCCTTAAACATTTATTTTAATTAGTTAGGTATATTTAAAGTGAATATACAACTAAATTTTCTGTGAATATTTCAAGCGTCTGCCTGTTGCCGTTATTAATATCGAGCAGAAAACGGCAAAAAAATCACGTTTGTTGTATGGGAGACCCACTTAAAAATATTTATTTTATTCCGTTTTTAGTATTTGTTATTATAGCGGCAACAGAAATACATCATCTGAAAATTTCAACTGTCTAGCTATCACGGTTCGTGAGATACAGCCTGGTACGGAAAGTGGAGTTTTAGTAATTTATTTATTTCAGGCGACGCAGGCCTATAGATGAATACCTTAACCTAAACATAGGGTCCCATTTTTACCCTTTGGGTACGAACCCTAAAAAACCGGCCAAGTGCGTGTCGGACCACGCACAATGAAGGGTTCCGTAGTTGGAATGAATTTATCCCAACAACAAACTTAAAATGATTAATTAAATTGTTTATTTAAATTTCACAGCCATCTCCACGCCACCTGTTTTCTATCATCCATTCTATCTCAATAAAAAAATAAGAGGTAAGTAGTGGTAACACTTTACAACATAATAATAATCTTTACGAATAACAATCACTACAAACAACTGCTTCTTTTATTTAAGTATTTCTAGCAAATCAACATTTGATTTGATTTAAAAACATCAGCCAAGTGCGTATCAGACCACGCACAGTGAAGGGTCCCGTAGTCGGGATGAATATTTCAAATGCACACCCATTGCATTGCATTTCCTACTGATTTCGGCCACAAAAATAAGTTTTATTTATTATATTGGCATTAGCAAAGCCACTTATAAACATCAAAATTTTTTTAATTATGGGATTTAGCAATGTCAACCCCACACGCTAACGTGTAGGTATTTTTTCCGCGGTTACATGTTTTGGGGAATGCCAACCCTAATTACTTTTTTTCGTAATTTCTCTACACCATTGTTTAGCGATCCACAGAATACACCTTTCCAATTTACATTGATATAGTGCAAATAGCCTCCGAGTAGGTAAAATGGCTGTGTGACATCCGGACGGACGGACATGACGAAATTAAAAGGGTTCCGTTTTTTAACATTTGCTTACGGAACCTTAAAAATGTCCACAGGCCCCACAGAACCCTTGGGCGGTCAGACACCCCGCGGCGTGCACTGAGGAGCACCGTGCCGAGAGACGCGGCTCACGTGTGGACACCCAACGATCGTGGAGCTCTGCGGGAGCATGACAACAGCCCTCTTCTTCCCTCGCTACTATCAAGGCAGGTTTACACTGAGCCAGAGCAAGCTTAGTAATTAGGTGGTAGATAATTTGTAAAAACTTCTCTCGTAATATAACATCTATAATAACTGTGATTTTAATTATATACATTTAATATTTGTGTACAGATACAAGATTGACGTTCTCTTTTCTCTCTCTCTCTTTGAACTTCGTTCCATCCGGGTGTCCCTTGACACCTCTCAAGTTTTTTTTTTATATGTTTGGTATGATATGGTTTTATATAGTTGACCTAGAGAGGTCGTGACTACTTAACCGGACTATCCTGTGGTTGCCTTAAGAAAACTTAAAGCCTCCAACCTGGGCTTAATAACTACACGCTAAGGGAACCTGTGGGGAACGAACCTCGGCTTAGGGTGTCACTTTAAGAGGGTAGCAAAAGGGATTCAGCTGGATCTAATTTTTATTATTAGTGCTTTGATGAGCACGGCGTTTCCTAGGACTATCTCTGAGAAGAAAGTCCGAAACAAACTCAGAGGTCACAGTCATGAATTTAAAGGTACAGGCACAGCTACCGCGCGAGCTGGCACTTCATTTAAGAAGGATCGGGCGGGTGACTTTAGTTGGGGATTTCGCGAGGGACCTCGGCGGCGAGGTCGGAATGTCGGTTTTTTGTTTTTGTATCTTGTACTGGTTGCCCTATTGCTCTCCTGAAGGAGGGTTGTGGGTTGTGGGGTCGTCGGGGACAGCAGCACGGCTCTCTACGCGCTTTATATAGCCACGGACACGCAGGCGCGAGGCGTGTACGTACCTACTCTGATAAATGTTCGCCGTGATTCTTTAAATTGACATAACTTTTTTATTTATGAACCGATTGACATGAAATAAACACTAAATGTTAAGTGAAGCTTACTACAATATATTAGTGAACCGCATCTAAATCGAATAAGCCGTTTCTGATATTAGCGTGCACAAACACACAGACAAACAGTCAAAAAAAAATTTAATTACTATTTCGGGTTCGGCATAGATATAATAACAACCCCTGCTACTTTTTAAAAATATATTTCCATTGTACAGACACCACTTTTCTACAATTTTATTATAAGTACTAGCTTCTGCCCGCGGCTTCGCCCGCGTGGATGTCGGAAATTTACCCACGGGAACGTGCTAACAGGATAAAATGTATGTGCTTCCCCAGAATGCCATCTATGTCGCGGGCCCTTTGTGGCTAATTACAATAGAAAACCAATTGTGTCTCATTAGTGGTGATTAAGAGGGTACCTATATGATATATTTACCTAAGTACCTACCTAATTAAAAAAAAAAAAACTCAATAACAGAAAATGAAATACCTACCTACCTAAATAAACCTATTTCTGATGATAACTAATCTAAACTCCATAAATAAGCAAAATCCCTAAAAACGAATATCTATACGAATGACTAATCCTACCTAACAGTATTATAAAATAACCTACGGTCACTACAAATATACTACTTTAAAATTAAAATCTATACCTACGACTTATATAAAAATAAACCTAAATAACTCTAAAAACTAAGAGGAATAAAAATGAACTCCATTGCGGGTGACTTAACCTACGACAAACTTATTACAGTACGTACAGTAATCGGGTCTAGGGATCGAACCGCAAAATTAAGTTTGTTTTTTATTGTATATACTTTTCCAGGATAAAAAGTACCCAGTGTGGTGCCCAGGATATTAAAGAATAATTATACCAAGTTTCATCGAAATCGAACCGGTAGTTTTTGCGTGATGCCTGAACAAACAGACAGACAGACAGACAAAAATTTTTTTAATCACTTTTTTGGGTTCGGTGTCGGTCTAGTAACAAAAAAATCAAAAAAATAAATGTCAGGGGGGCATTTATTTTTTTGATTTTTTTAAATGTAGGTACAGAATTTTCACTTCTACAGATTTATTATAAGTACTAGCTTCTGCCCGCGGCTTCGCCCGCGTGGATGTCGGAAATTATCCTACGGGAACGTACTAACAGGATAAAATGTATGTGCTTCCCCAGGATGCCATCTATCTCGCGGGCCCTTTGTGGCTAATTACAATAGGAAACCAATTGTGTCTCATTAGTGGTGATTGAGAGGGTACCTATATGATATCTTTACCTAAGTACCTACCTAATTAAAAAAAAATAACCTACCTAAATAAACCTATTTCTGATGATAACTAATCTAAACTCAATAAATAGGCAAAATCCCTAAAAACTAATATCTATACGAATGACTAATCCTACCTAACAGTACTATAAAGTAACCTACGGTCACTACGCACACTAACAAATATACTACCTACCTATACTTTAAAATTAAAATCTATACCTACGACTTATAAAATTAAACCTAAATAACTCTAAAAACTAAAAGGAATAAAAAGGTCGCACAGATAATACTGCGGGTGACGTAACCTACGACAAACTTATTATTTGCGGTTGGTACAGTAATCGGTCTAGGGATCGAACCGCAAAATTAAGTTTGTTTTTTATTGTATATACTTTTCCGGGATAAAAAGTACCCAGTGTGGTGCCCAGGATATTAAAGAATAATTATACCAAGTTTCATCGTAATCGAACCGGTAGTTTTTGCGTGATGCCTGAACAAACAGACAGACAGACAGACAGACCGACAGACAGACAGACAAAAATTTTTTTAATCACATTTTTGGGTTCGGTGTCGGTCAAGTAACACCGTGCCATTTATTTTTTGGATATTTTCAATGTACAGAATTTTCACTTCTACAGATTTATTATAAGTATAGATATGAACAATAATATTTATGGAAAAATAAAACATAATTTCTAAGCAAAAAGTTTGAAAATCCTATATTACAGAACTAGCTTCTGCCCGCGGCTTCGCCCGCGTGGATGTCGGAAATTATCCTACGGGAACGTACTAACAGGATAAAATGTATGTGCTTCCCCAGGATGCCATCTATCTCGCGGGCCCTTTGTGGCTAATTACAATAGAAAACCAATTGTGTCTCATTAGTGGTGATTGAGAGGGTACCTACTTATATGATATCTTTACCTAAGTACCTACCTAATTAAAAAAAAATAACCTACCTAAACAAACCTATTTCTGATGATAACTAATCTAAACTCAATAAATAGGCAAAATCCCTAAAAACTAATATCTATACGAATGACTAATCCTACCTAACAGTACTATAAAATAACCTACGGTCACTACGTACACTAACAAATATACTACCTATACTTTACAATTAAAATCTATACCTACGACTTACTTATATAAAAATAAACCTAAATAACTCTAAAAACTAAAAGGAATAAAAATTAACTCCACTGCGGGTGACGTAACCTACGACAAACTTATTATTTGCGGTTGATACAGTATCGGGTCTAAGGATCGAACCGCAAAATTAAGTTTGTTTTTTATTGTATATACTTTTCCGGGATAAAAAGTACCCAGTGTGGTGCCCAGGATATTAAAGAATAATTATACCAAGTTTCATCGTAATCGAACCGGTAGTTTTTGCGTGATGCCTGAACAAACAGACAGACAGACAAAAATTTTTTTAATCACATTTTCGGGATCGGTGTCGGTCTAGTAACACCCCCTGCCATTTATTTTTTTGATATTTTCAATGTACAGAATTTTCACTTCTACAGATTTATTATAAGTATAGATATAAAGTTCAAAAAGTTTTTCCCTGCTTTTACGAATACCTGGAGTAGCCCAGTCACTGAATAAAAACTTTGTGTAAATACTTTTAGTTTTCAGTGGAAAAGTGTCATAAAATTGCGCGTTTAATAAGTAGTGAAAAGAACTCGGCGTTGAACTCATAACTGATCACATAATTTACTGGCCAAAGAATTATTTAATAGTGATCTTTGTTTAGGTATTGATTGTTTGGCGCCGACTCAAAATTACTTAGGTATACTTAATTAGTTTAAGAACTTAGTTATTAAGGTGTATATAGGGCTCGCTGACCTTGTGCATGTGGGCGGAGCTAAACGCTCTACTCCCGAAAACGTAAAACGCGCGCGGTGGCGCGCTGAACTAAAACGACGATCAAAGAGTATGCAGAGGCACAGACATGCCGCCCGCAGGTCGCTATTTTTGCCAACGATTCCAGAAGGGAATTGCGGTTGCAAGTCTGATATATTTTGTATAGATTGATACGTATGTTACGTATATTTTAAGCATTTTTCATTTAGAAATTTCGAAATTTTTATTTAAAATCAGAACTTAGTTCCTGCGGGGGTAAAACTTTTCTTAGGAATCGAATAACATTTTATTTGCATACTGTAGGTAGGAGGATTTAATAAGTACATAAAAATGAGATTTTATAAAAAATGTGATCCTGTTTCACCAATTTGAATTATTATAAATCAGTAATAAACCTACCTAACTAGCACTGTACCTAAATAGCATTTTAGGGTTCCGTAGCCAATCGAACGATGTTATAGTTTCGGCAGTGACCTTGAAATAATTACCTACGGCCGTTTAGTAGATAAACCTCGTCATGGGTGTCATTTTCGTGGTTTTCGAGGGTGCTGGAGCCGATTATAAAGTCAAAATGAAAATCCAGGATGGCGGCTACAAAACTTTTCAAAATTTTCGTCATGGGTGTCATTTTCGTGGTTTTCGAGGCTGCTGAAGCCAATAGTGAGGTCAAAATGAAAATCTAAGATGGCAGGTGCGAAAATTTTCAAAATTTTCGTCATCGGTGTCATTTTCGTGGTTTTCGAGGGTGCTGGAGCCGATTATAAAGTCCAAATGAAAATCCAAGATGGCGGCTGCAAAACTTTTCAAAATATTCGTCATGGGTGTCGTTTTCGTGGTTTTCGAGGGTGCTGGAGCCGATTATAAAGTCAAAATGAAAATCCAAGATGGCGGCTGCAAAACTTTTCAAAATATTCGTCATGGGTGTCGTTTTCGTGGTTTTCGAGGGTGCTGGAGCCAATAGTGAGGTCAAAATGAAAATCTAAAATGGCGGCTGCAAAAATTTTCAAATTTTTCATCATGGGTGTCGTTTTCATGGTTTTCGAGGGTGCTGGAGCCAATAGTGAGGTCAAAATGAAAATCTAAAATAGCGGCTGCAAAAATTTTCAAATTTTTCATCATGGGTGTCGTTTTCATGGTTTTTGAGGCTGCTGAAGCCAATAGTGAGGTCAAAATGAAAATCTAAGATGGCGGGTGCGAAAATTTTCAAAATTTTCGTCATGGGTGTCGTTTTCGTGGTTTTCGAGGGTGCTGGAGCCGATTATAAAGTCAAAATGAAAATCCAAGATGGCGGCTGCAAAACTTTTCAAAATATTCGTCATGGGTGTCGTTTTCGTGGTTTTCGAGGGTGCTGGAGCCGATTATAAAGTCAAAATGAAAATCCAAGATGGCGGCTGCAAAACTTTTCAAATTTTTCATCATGGGTGTCGTTTTCATGGTTTTCGAGGGTGCTGGAGCCAATAGTGAGGTCAAAATGAAAATCTAAAATAGCGGCTGCAAAAATTTTCAAATTTTTCATCATGGGTGTCGTTTTCATGGTTTTTGAGGCTGCTGAAGCCAATAGTGAGGTCAAAATGAAAATCTAAGATGGCGGGTGCGAAAATTTTCAAAATTTTCGTCATGGGTGTCGTTTTCGTGGTTTTCGAGGGTGCTGGAGCCGATTATAAAGTCAAAATGAAAATCCAAGATGGCGGCTGCAAAACTTTTCAAAATATTCGTCATGGGTGTCGTTTTCGTGGTTTTCGAGGCTGCTGAAGCCAATAGTGAGGTCAAAATGAAAATCTAAAATGGCGGCTGCAAAAATTTTCAAATTTTTCATCATGGGTGTCGTTTTCATGGTTTTTGAGGCTGCTGAAGCCAATAGTGAGGTCAAAATGAAAATCTAAGATGGCGGGTGCGAAAATTTTCAAAATTTTCGTCATGGGTGTCATTTTCGTGGTTTTCGAGGCTGCTGAAGCCAATAGTGAGGTCAAAATGAAAATCTAAGATGGCGGGTGCGAAAATTTTCAAAATTTTCGTCACGGGTGTCATTTTCGTGGTTTTCGAGGGTGCTGGAGCCAATAGTGAGGTCAAAATGAAAATCTAAAATGGCGGGTGCGAAAATTTTCAAAATTTTCGTCACGGGTGTCATTTTCGTGGTTTTCGAGGGTGCTGGAGCCGATTATAAAGTCAAAATGAAAATCCAGGATGGCGGCTGCAAAACTTTTCAAAATATTCGTCATGGGTGTCGTTTTCGTGGTTTTCGAGGGTGCTGGAGCCAATAGCGAGGTCAAAATGAAAATCTAAAATGGCGACTGCAAAAATTTTCAAATTTTTCATCATGGGTGTGGTTTTTGAGTTTGCTGAAGCCAATAGTGAGGTCAAAATGAAAATCCAAAATGGCGGCTGCAATAAATTTGGAATTTTGCTTCATAAGTGTCGTTTTCGTGGTTTTCCAGAGTGATAAAGCCAATAGTGAGGTCAAAATAAAAATCCAAAATGGCGGCTTCAAAAATCTAGTTTTAGTTGTAACTAATTATTCAGTCATCATTTGAGGTGTTGGTTACATATAAAACTAATTTTCCTTCTTAAATATCTAAATAAAGAACTGGATAAATAGATAATCTTTCAATAATAAGTTCTTTTTTTTTTATTTATTTATTTATAGGGGCTTTTACGCATAGCGTATGTCAGCCCCATCGTATCCTAAACAAATGATTGACGTTTGACGTTTGAGCATTGACGTTTGACGTCTGTATCGGTGTTGCTCTGTTTGTCATTTTTTCATCAAAAATAAATCAAAACACAAGTTTTAGTGTATATATTTAATATTTTAGTAGACTTAGTGCAACTTTGAGTGACATATATTGGAGTGAACAATAAATAGTGCGTACCTGGGACGTAAATAAAGAAAACAATAACACAGTGACTTGGCGTAATTAGCTGCTTACCCACTAATTACAACAAATAATTGCAGTACTAACGTGCTGACAGCGTCATCTATCTTTCTCGCGGCTATCGATCTAACGATTCGTGTCACTGACGCCATCTAGCGTGCGATCCTTGAACCACTCTCGTGACAAGCTTTTCTCGTCATGCCAGGTGTCAAGTGTGGAGGTTGCGGTCGGTTCACCTCGGCAGTAGAGGGCGCTAGGTGTGGTAAATGTCAGGTGCAATACCACCGAGTGTGTGTGGGCGTTCCTACAAAAGCAATAATAACTGCTAGCTGGCGTTGCCCGGAGTGTAAGAAGGACCTCCGAAGGGACAATAGGGCTGAGACCCCAGTCAGAGGGCCTGCGGAAAGTGCTCAAGCTGTGACCCCCGTTGAGCAAACCTGCATTGAGACCAGTACGCCTAACACCTCTGTTATCTGTTCGGAGTCAACGGCGGGCCCTTCTGAGGATGCCAATTCCCCGCCGCACAATGCCTCTGTAGTTGACGTCACGGCCCGGGAATTATCGATGATCGCCGGCTCCGACATGAAATTAATCATGGAGGAACTGAGGGCGGTGCGCGCGGAGATCCAAGTCTTTCGCAAGGAAATGGAGGTGGAGATGATGGAACTCAAGACCTCCATGAATACCTGTAACACGCGCATCAATGGCCTAGAGGCCAGGGTGGACGCCTTGGAGCGGCGAGCTTCTTCGGGTCCGACAAGTACTGGGGAAGTGGACAGAGTCGTGGAGGAATTGAGGCGCGAACTCAACGACAGGGATCAAGATCTCTTGGCGAATGACATCGAGATAACGAATATACCCGAGGCCAAGGTTGATAACCCGAAACACATCATCAAGGTGATAAGCCTCAAGCTAGGGGTCAACCTTGAGGATCGTGACATTGTCAGCGCGGAACGAGTCGGCGGGAAGCAGCTCAACGCGACGAGCTCTGCAGGTGCGACAGAATCTCGCCCGCGCGCCATCGTCGTGCGTCTGGCTCGTCGCGATCTGCGTGATGATCTGTTGGCAAGCGCGCGGGTCCGACGCGGTGCTACTACAGCCGACCTTGACATGTCCGGCCCGGCCAAGAGATTCTTTCTCAACGAACGCCTTACAAAAACAAACCGCCAGTTGTTTCGGAAGGCGCGGGACGCTGCTAGTCTCTTCGACTGGAGATTTGTTTGGACTAAGCGCGGCCGCATTCTTGCCAGGAGGAAGCCAGGTGACTCCACTCAAAGAATCCGCACCGATGAGGACTTGTCTCGGATTTTTGGACCTGTCAATGAAACAGCCTGATTACTGTCTAGTTTTATTTTGCTTTAGTTTGCTTCATGTTGTGTTCAAGCTAATTTTTTCTACTTGGAAGGATATGCGTCACAATTGTTTCTGTCGGGTGCTTGACTTACTTTTTTATATTTTTGTTCTACATATCAATACACTTATTACACTGATTACAACATACCCTAATTATATCCAAAAATTATATACAATCACTCTATTTTCAATGATTCTATTCTACGTTATTTACATTTACAATTCATTAACACATTATCATTTAAGCCCATTGCGACCCACTCTTGAACATAATTCCCACCTCGTTAGTATACAGATACACTGGGCATACATACAATACACAGATGACAGATGCAAATGACTCCGAGTAAATGTATTAAGTTTGGTCTACTGAATGCAGGCTCTCTTGGTACCAATCAGGATGAATTCTTGATAGCCATGGGCAACCATGCTGTGGATATCATGGCTATCAACGAGACTTGGTTGCGGAAGGGTGAGGAAGGTCGAGCGCCCAGTGTGCCCGGGTACAAGCTTAAGCACGTACCGCGACCTATATATATACGTGGTGGGCGCGGGGGAGGTGTTGCATTCTATATAAAAAATGGGGTTACTGCGCGTGTAAGAGCTCATCCTGATCATCCCAATGTTGAACAGCTCTGGCTAACCCTTGTTGTGAATAAGAGAAAGTTACTCATTGGCACTGCATATCGTCCACCATGGTTAGACTTGGAGCTCTTCCTTGAGGGCCTGACTGCCAGTATAGGTGGTCTGGCCCCCTACGATAACGTAATATTATTGGGTGACTTTAATGTTAATGTGCTGGATGTCAATAGCTCTAAAACTAAACAACTTTTGGACTTTTTTAGCTACTTAAACCTTAATCAATTAGTCCAAACACCCACACACTTTATAGGTGATAGTAGCTCGCTTATTGATGTTGTCTGCACTGATGCTCCAATCCGTAATGTCGTGGTGAACCATATTAGTGAACTTGGCCACCACTCCTTTATCACTTGCGAGACAATTTTTAAGAAGCATAAGGCTAATCCCAGATCTGTAGTTTTCCGTCCGCTCACTGACATTCTGGAGGAATATTTTAATGTCGACCTAAATATGATACCATGGTCAACTATTGGGGACATAGGTGACGTCAACTCAATGGTGCAAATATTTAATTCCTTTATGATACAGTTATTCGATCTTCATGCTCCTCTTAAAAGGAAGACATATAAGACCCGTCCTACTCCATGGATAACTGAGAACATCAAACTGATGTCGACTTTGAGAGATGAAGCTAGGGATAGATTTCGTAAATCGAAACTACCTGGTCATAAGGATTACTATCTAAATCTGAAGCACCAAACAGTCACTGCACTATTTAGAGAGAAGATGGCATATTTCGCTAAAAGCATCAATGACCGAATTAAGGACCCCAAGCTGTTGTGGCGCAATTTAAAATCGGATGTGCTTCCGGACCATAAACAAAGTTTGCTCCCTAGTCACTTCAACAACCCTGATGACATCAATGCGGCGTTTTTGGACGTCCCAGGTGATTGCCGTCATTCCAGCTCACAATTGTCCTACTTTGAGTCTCACAGGTATGGTCCGGCCTCGTTCTCACTCACAACAACTAATCCTGAAGCAGTCCTCAAGATAATTAGGAGTTTGGGTTCAAATGCGCAGGGTGTCGACGGTATAAGTCTCGGTATGATATCTCTCACGTTGCCAACTACCTTGGAAGCCATTACAGGTATCATTAACCGGTCTATAGCCACGCGAACGTTCCCCGAACTCTGGCGTTGCGCTATTGTACGCCCGATCCCTAAAAACAATAATCCGGTTAACATGAAGGACTTGAGACCAATAAGCATTTTACCTTGCCTGTCTAAGATCCTTGAACGTGTAGTATACTCGCAGGTCATCCAATATCTCGAAACCAATAACATTCTTCCTGACCTTCAGTCGGGTTTCAGAAGGGGTAGAGGTACTGCAACGGCTCTGGCTGATGTTGTGGGTAATGTTCTTGAAGCACGTGACCGGGGGGAGGGAACAATTCTGGCTCTGCTGGATTTCTCCCGGGCTTTTGACGCAATTAATACCACTCTACTGCTGTCAAAGTTAGCTTTCTATGGCTTCGACAGTGATGCGGTGGAGTGGTTTAAAAGCTATCTTACCAACAGGTCTCAATATGTAGAGATGCATAGGGACGATGGGTCAAGGGTGTCATCCCCTCCCCTCCAGGTGTCAAGGGGTGTTCCTCAGGGTTCGATTCTGGGGCCTTTGTTGTACATTCTGTACAGTGCGGATATCACAAATTCCTTCATACACTGCAAATATCATATGTACGCTGACGATATTCAGTTGTACATATCCTGCAGGGGGGAGGAAACATCTTTGGCGGTGCAGAGAATGGGCGAGGACTTACATAGAGTGGTTGCTTGGTCGGAGGAAAATTCTCTGGTTCTGAATCCTCTCAAGTCTAAATTTATGGTGCTGGGTTCGAAAAAGCAAGTCAGTTCAATACTGTCCGCCAACCCTCAGATAGCTATCATGGGTGAGAAAATTGAGAGGGTGGAGCAGGCATGCAATCTAGGGCTAATTATGGATCCGGAGCTGCGCTTTGAGGCTCATGTGACAAATGTTCTTCGGAATTGTTTTTATAGGCTAAAGGTCTTATATGGAATACGGAAATATGTAAGCATACCAGTACGGAAGCAACTTGTTGACAGCCTCATTCTGTCCAAGCTAAATTACTGTGACACAGTTTATGGTCCATGCCTGCTTTCAAGAACGGAGCGTGTAATCCAACGTATCCAGAATGCATGTGTTCGTTTTTGTGTTAATGTCCCGCATAGAAATCACATTACTCCATACACAAACGAACTAAAATTAGTAAAGATGGCTGCCAGGAGAAAGCTGCATTTAGCCAACCTATTGTTTGGTATCATTGCAACTCAAAAGCCACACTATCTTTATGAAAAGTTAAGTTGGAAACAAAACTATCTAAAGTATGGTCTTCGCTCCATGGTAAGCCCACTGTTGGTGCCAAAGCACAGAACTTCAGCATTCAGAGGTTGTTTCAAGTTTGCAGCCACGCGCTGTTGGAATGATCTTCCACCACCACTGCGACGCCTGAAAACATTACAGTCCTTTAAATACCAACACAAAAAGTTACTGTTACATGAACAAATTTCACTTCAACCTTAAATTGTACTTTTGTATTGGTTCACTGTACCTCAGGGGTCATGGCTTGCAGGCTCTGGTTTGGGATCTCCTAGTGAGTGGGCTGCTTTGAATTTTTGATCTTCTGTCGGTAGGGCTGTATTTAACATCTGTTTTCGCTGTAGAATTCTTCCTTTGCACTTGGGTATGCCTCTGCTTTTCACTTTGCAACTTAATCGATCAGCTGCCTCCGTTCAACTGTCTTGTCAGGTATAGTGGCTTGATGGGAAAAAAATGTCCAATTTTATTTAACTAACCAGTTTAATTTATTATTTTATTTATTATAATCACGTTGCACTTACCAATTTCTTCCTGTACTGAGGATTTTTGTTCTCCTTTGAGTAACCAACTTTGCCATTTGCATCTTCTAGCACAATTTTGCAAACACTGTTTTGCAAAAACATCAGGTACACATTCGACCCAAAACATCAATATAATTCTATCTTATTATTGCTAATTATTACGTTCTTATGTAGTCTTTGATTCATATCCTACGTTCAAGATGTCAAAATGTCAAATCTAAGTTTATGTAGGTATGTATAGCATTGTGACAGCTGGAGCTGCAAACGGGCACAGATTACTATTTACTTATACCCGGCGGCGCAAGATTCGTTGCCCGGAATGTTACCACATCCAATAAATTTCATGTTTCACCATCTCTTTTTTCTTTTTGTTTTAATGTATGTTTATTTTATTTCATGTTTTGATTGTTGTTTTTTGTTTTGTGTCGAATCATATTATGTTGCAATGGTTTATTTATTTCTTGTTTTGATTGTTGTAATTGCATGCTGCACTGGTAAACGTCATCACGTCAGCGCCGGCTGCCGCTGAAAACCAGCGCTGGGGCTCTGTCTCGTATAGGGTCTTAGCATTATGCTGAGCGATGGCCGTTTTGCGTGAATGTGACGCATGTTTACCCCTAACTTGTTTTTTTTTTTTGTGTGTTCATGTCCTTTTTTTATGCGTCATGTTTGCCGCAAATAAATGCATTTTTTCTTTCTTTTCTTTTAAATGTACTTTCACAAGACGTGAGCCATGAATTTGAACACACCCTTCGCATCGTCGCCATTTGGTTGGGATAGAATTGTATGGAACATGCCTACATCAGTTCTGTTCAAATTCAGGGACCTTACTAAATTATTTCTGCTGGACTCATATTGGACACATTCCATCAATAAATGTTGTAGGTCCTCGACTACTCCACATTCCTCACAATTAGGTGAATCGATTTTCTTCATCAAGAAGGCAAATTTTTTGCATGGAATGTGTCCAGATCTGAGTCTAAGAGCAGTAACAATCAGTTTTCTACTAACTTCACTATTCATGAACCAGGGCACGCGAAGAGGTTCACACTGTATGGTTTTATACCATAAACCCTTCTCTAATGACCGTTTATTAAAATATTCTTTCCAAGAATCAAAGCATATATTTTTAATTTTGGTAAAAAATCTGAATAATCTAATATAATATTTATTTCTAATAAGTTATCTGTATTAAATCAATTGAATTTTAATACACAATGATACAGTATTCACGGAAACGCATTTCTTGTGTCTTAACCGTATAGGATATTGTTTTTGCAATCTATCTGTCACTCACTCACTCACTCACTCATGCGGTCTCGTGATAAATAACATTGTTTATTTGGCAACTCATCACACTAAGTATATTATTGTCAAATAAGTATCGTGTACCTAAAATCAAGTAATAATTAGTAAATTTTAGTTTGATCGGAATAACTTAGGTTATTCGAAGTTCCTTATGTATGATTTAAAAAAAAACAATTTTTTGTAGCCGCCATCTTGGATTTTTATTTTGACCTCACAATCGGCTTGATCACCCTCGAAAAGTATGAAAACGACACCCATGACGAAAATTCTGAAAATTTTCGCACCCGCCATCTTAGATTTTCATTTTGACCTCACTATTGGCTTCAGCAGCCTCAAAAACCATGAAAACGACACCCATGATGAAAAATTTGAAAATTTTCGCAACCGTCATTTTGGATTTTTATTTTGACCTCACTAGCGGCTTTAACACCCCCGAAAAGCATAAAAACGACACCCATGACGAAAATTCTGAAAATTTTCGTACCTGCCATCTTAGATTTTCATTTTGACCTCACTATTGGCTTCAGCAGCCTCAAAAACCATGAAAACGACACCCATGATGAAAAATTTGAAAATTTTCGCAACCGTCATTTTGGATTTTTATTTTGACCTCACTAGCGGCTTTATCACCCCCGAAAAGCATAAAAACGACACCCATGATGAAAAATTTGAAAATTTTCGCAGCCGCCATTTTGGATTTTTATTTTGACCTCACTAGCGGCTTTATCACCCCCGAAAAGCATGAAAACGACACCCATGATGAAATATTTGAAAATTTTCGCAGCCGCCATTTTAGATTTTTATTTTGACCTCACTAGCGGCTTTATCACCCCCGAAAAGCATGAAAACGACACCCATGATGAAATATTTGAAAATTTTTGCAGCCGCCATTTTGGATTTTTATTTTGACCTCACTATCGGCTTTATCACCCTCGAAAAGTATGAAAACGATACCCATGATGAAATATTTGAAAATTTTTGCAGCCGCCATATTGGATTTTTATTTTGACCTCACTATCGGCTTTATCACCCTCGAAAAGTATGAAAACGACACCCATGATGAAATATTTGAAAATTTTTGCAGCCGCCATTTTGGATTTTTATTTTGACCTCACTATCGGTTTTGTCACCCTCGAAAAATATGAAAACGACACCCATGATGAAAAACTTGAAAATTTTCGCAGCCGCCATCTTTTGACTTTTATTTTGATCAAATCCAATCTTTTCTCATTTTAATATTAGTTTAGATATGACTACTTGTATTTTACTATCGTAAGTATTCGTAAGCGTCCACGCGCACAATAGAAATGGGCCATCTGCAGCGAGCTAGTCAATAAACGCACACTGATACAATTCGTTCGTAAATATTTGCACTAACACAGACAGACGCGCATAGTCGGTCGATAGCCGGAGCGTAGCAGCGAGCGACACAGCCATCCCGTCTCAATGCTAACGCACGACTGCCGCCCGCGCCCGCGCAGAGCCCCTCTGAAGCTCGATCTCAAAGTGGGGACATTTCCTTTGCAAATGTTAATTGATTTACATAAGCTAAGACAAATCTGTAGTACCTCTAACCATCGATTTTTCAGTGTAAAAATATTTCCAAACATCAAAGCCGTTTAGAAGTAATATCGAATTTCAGAAAAAAATAGCGTGTTGGTAAATATTTTTTTAAGGCAAAAGTATTAGCCATACGAAAAAATCCTTCTACAGAAATGTTGTTCATGAATCTATAGCAAACATATATTTTTTACAGATCTTTTAATCAAGCCGTTAATGAGAAATATTCTTCATAAAGTGACCGTATTACGGTACTAAACGAGAGTAAGGCCCTTATGGTTAAATAAAAAAGGTTTATTATTTTTTGCTTTTCAGTTTTTTCGGCGGTTTAATTTTTTTGTTAAGAAGTTTTTAATAAATGCTGTTTGAGGCTACAGTGGTGCTTATGACAGGTGCGGTTAAAAGCGGGCATTCGAGGTAGGCCAAATGAAACAGAGCACTTCGTCACATAATTAATTTATTCAGTTCCTTAGTAAATAGTAATTTATGCTATGACTTATGACTACACGTCGTCGTCGCGCGAGGTCGGGTGCCGCGGCCGACGTGCTGGCTGTGTCGCACGCACATCGCGTATAATACATACATTATCGCGGTAAATATTATAATTTTCTTTACTTAATTAATTAATTAAGATCCAAAACCAGCGGGTGATCCCGTGCTATTTTGAATTGATAAATAACTAGCTTCTGCCCGTGACTTCATCCGCGTGACGCATAGAAGAAAGCCTACGGCGCTCGGCAATAGTGTAGCTTTCTATCAGTGCAGTGTCGTTTTTATATGACCGGCTGCCAATTTTTTTTTCGCTTTTCAATTCCGGATTAAAGGTTGTCCTTTAATCCGGAATAAAAAATTGAAAAAGTTAACTTTGCAGTTGGAATTTTTTCATCCCATACCTACCTCGTTTTACATTACCACAGATGCTCCAACTGCAAATGTAAGTTCGTAATCACAAAAACTAGTATTTTTATGTGATAAACCGGTAAATTGACAAAATTTACAAATTTTTCCTTTTACTTGTACTGCGAGACCTTGCTTCTTGCCAGTTCTTGATGCTGGAGCAACGGGAAATACCCGTAAGTGTAGGTTTTGAAAAGTGAGGCAATCATCACAATATGTAACGTAATTTGTGAGCGTCAAAATTAAGGGACCAAATCTCCAATCTCTGTCATCTATCTATATATATAAAATTCAAAGTCCTGACTGACTGATATATCAACGCACAGCCTACACCGCTGGTCCTAGAGACATGAAATTTGGAGGGTGTATTCTTAGTAGAGTAGGTATCCAATAAGAAAAGGTTTTTCAAAATTCCACCCCTAAGAGAGAGAAATGGGGGGTTTTCGTTTGTATGAAAAATGTTATTCCTTGAGTTAATAAACTTAAAACTTGCCACGAATTCTAATCTAAAATTCCACCCCTGTGGGGGTGAAAAGCGGGGATACAGTTTATATGAAAAATCTTATTCTATAGGTTAATAAACTTGAAAATTGGCAAGAATACTTGCCTACGTAAGTAATAAAGTTTATCATTATAAGTTTTTCAAAACTACCCCTCAAAGGGGGATATAAGGGTGTTAAAGTTTGTGTGGAAGAATTTGAACGCACGGTCCGATTAACTCGAACTCAGTTTATACTTAAGACCAAAAATAAAGAATAACATGTACCAGGGTTTTACGAAAATCTACCCCTAACGTGGTGAAAAGGGGTAAGTAGTTAATTTTACAGGAGAGGATTATGATGCGTGGCTTGATTAACTCGAAAATTGGTATAACTAATCTTTGAGTCAAGTTATGAATACATCCCAAACAAGTTTTCAAAATTCCACCCTTGTGGTAGTGAAAAGCGATACAATTTATATGAAAAATCTTTTCCCTTTGGTTTAATTAATAATCAGTCACTTTTAGTTAAAAAAAAACTTCTCCCAGAGGATGTTGAGGGTGAAAAAGTTAATAGGTAAGAAAAAAATTTAATCCGCTCGGACGGTTTAACTCGAAACTCGGTAATAATACATAAAACAAAAAATTAAGTTTGTTTTAAGGGTTTTTCAAAAATTGCCTCATACTGGGGTGGAAAAGGGTAATAAAGTTTAAGGGGTGGATTTTTCTGCTTGCTTCCATTAACTCGAAAATGGGTATAAACAATCTTTAAGTCATACAATGGAAAAGTACCAAACGCTTTTTTAAAAACAAAAAAAAAATCATTTTTTTGTGTTTCTAAACTACCCCCTAAAAGGGGATTGGAGAGTTTCAAAATTTGTATGGAAGAATTTTAGCGCGCGGTTTGATTTACTCGAAACTCAGTATTTATACCTAGGATCGAAAGAAAACAATAATGTTCTCGTGGGATAGTTTCCGACATCCACGCGGGCGAAGCCGCGGGCAGAAGCTAGTACATATATAAAAAAATAATACCATTAATCTACTATTTCCTACCTTTGCTATAATTTTAGCTACCTTTTTAAATTAAATATATTAAATATTTATCCTTCGATGATCGAAAATAAATCGCCCATTTACCTGTTGCACTAAACAATTGAATCGTCAATTTGGAGGGACCAACTCATATAATCGATATGTTTCGGGCAGCCAAAATCAATAATATTAAGGTATTATAACACTAAGTAGGTAGAACATTCCAGGGAGTAGTCTTATCAGTTTGGTCCCTCCATATTGATATCAAGATGGAGGGACCAAGAATTTTGTTAAAATATTATGTATATGAGGTAGCTAAAATTGAAGCAAAGGTAGGAAATAGTAAATTAATGGTATTATTTTTTTATATATGTATGACAGAGATTGGAGATTTATTCCCTTCATTTTGACGCTCACCATAATTTGATTGATCTCTTGACTGCGCTGATTTAGGAGCTTGAATTTTTCATCGTTCCAAGGAACCGCAGAGTATTTGATATTAATTTCAAGTGAGTTAAAGAGTGAGTGGTGAGTTTAAGAGATTTTTTACAATTAATTTAATTTTGATCATAGCATCAATATTTTGTATGCCTGTCGGCGGAACATAGGTTGGACCAAATACTATATAAACATAAGATCATTGTACCCTGTGTTCACAAAAATAAATGAATTTTGAATTTTTCGAATTCTGTCGATATCTATACCCGTTTCAGAGAAAAGTGGACCTGTCATGTGGACGACAAAATGATCTCATAGGGGTTCCGTTTGCGCTACGAAACCCTGAAAAATAAACTAATATAATTATATTATCAAGAGGGCTGGCCTGTTTCTTGGCCAAAGAATTAGCATCGCCATACAACGTGGCAATGCTGCCAGCCTTTTGGGCACTGTGCCTGTTGACAGCGATGCGGACGAATTTTTTGATGCCCTATGATTCTTTTGCTTGCTTTTTCACATGTACATATTATGTATTATTATTTTAAATGTTAACTTATATAATGTAAATATTGTTCACAAATAAAAAATATGCGTAGATTTCAGCATTATATTAAAACAATTTTATTTAAAATAATGTCAGTTTAAATGAAAAATGACAAAAAATTGAATTTCATAGTAGCAGCCCGGAGCCTGGGGGCCTACTCCGAAGTGCAAAGTGCGAATGTTCGGATCGGACCGACACATGGCCGAACCGAATATTATTGAAAAATGCGAAAAAAGTTCGGATCGGCTCAGTTGGGTCGGGACCATAGTCAATATTTGAAAGAGTGTAGGAGTGTAGGATCGGAACCGACAGAACCAAATATTAACTTCGTAGCAGGAAACGGCTGAACATTCGGCCGATACTACTTCGGAGTAGACCCCCTGGATTTGTGTGCGTTTGATGGCAATAGGCTCGCCACCATTACATGGAAGTCGCATGTAATAGGGGTGGGACACAACTGTCGAAACGTGGGTGTATTATATCTATATGTCAACACATCGAAATTTCTGAGCTATATCCTAGTTAAATATTAACGAAAAAGTTTTTTATCCTAATTTTTGTTATTGATATCAAGTTTCATGTCAATCAGACTGCACGTTATAACGTGAAATTAAATATTACCAGGTTTTTTGCAATTTGCAGGTCAGTTTCAGATTGTATGTAGATCAAAATAATGATTCCCTACCGTAACAAATATGTATTTACAGAATTAGAATCATCAATATAACTTTCTAAGTTAGAATTCGTGAAATAGACATTCAATAGGGTAATTTAGACGTAGAGAGTTGTATTGATGACAATGATTACTGACCTATAAATTGCAAAAAAAAGAGAAAATTTTAATTTCGCGGGCTACCTTGGTGCTTTCGCTTTAAGATCAAATAAAAAACGATCTCGATAGTGATGTGGTGCGTGCGACACAAGCTAGCGCGCCCTGTGTGCGTGTGTGTGACGTCACAGCGCCATCTTGCGGCCCTCGATGGAGATCTCGACAGCGCGGCGCGAGCCTGACTTCATGCGCTTCTGGTCCATGAAGCGCTTCATCTGCTTCTCGTAGCGAGTCATCTTCTTCTTGGTGGTCTGCAACAGAGCCAAGTCAAGTATTAAATCAGTGAGGCGTGTCCGCTTCAATTTATATTGTTTACTTGTCTTAGGGGCCGTCTCCACGAGCGAGAGAATCGCGGCGATATTATCGACGTGACATCCAATTCTCGCCGAGACACGTTCTAAGAGAGTGTATAGAAATACGTGAAACGACGATAATACGCCGCGATTTTCTCGCTCGTGGAGACGGCCCCTTAAAATCAAAAATCAAAATCAAAATCATGGCTCTAAACTAGTTTTAAATAATGCTTGAGTCTTGAGTGATTTTCTGTAATACGGACTTTAGTACATAATTGAGTAGACTACTCAATTATTTCATTTTGGATGGATGGACTGTGTGAAAGACGATATGGCTAGAAAGGGGGTGACTATCAAGATGACGAGTAGTGGAGAAATATGGAAGAAAAATACATGTTACGCCGACCTCAAATAAATTAGGATAAAGACAAGAGAATGATGATGCTTAAAAAAAAATAGTTGATCCATACATTACAATAATAATAATCTTTATTTCACGGACAACAGTTATAGATCCAACAAACTTACAATTCTAGATGTTAGTAGACATGTATGTCGAATTATGCGAACATAATAGATCTATGGATCAACTGATTTTTTTTCACGTTTTCATGGTTGGTCCCGTAGTAAAAGTTGTTCATAATGATGAGTACAATAACCCTTTTAAGGATTAAAACGATCAAAATTTAACGGTGTATAACTGTTATGTATTGTACCTACTGCGCGTACGACACGTGTGTGTTGGCGCGCGCGTGACAACGCATCGACATATTCTAATAAACTAGTATGACACTGACTGGCGGTTTGATTACACGTGCGCTACCGCTGCTCCCGATAAATACGTAACAATTACCATACATAAACAATACAGGACGTGTAGGCTGTAGGTTCTAATAATACTGCTTTGTGACGCCGTGGTAGTCCCCAGCTTCGGCCAAACTAATCATCAACCATAGCTTACAATCACAAAACGAACAATTTTGAAAAAAAAAACAATGCATTGCTTCACATGTTTGACAAAATGGGCCGGCAACGACGTAAATAACGCAATGGATATTGTTGAATTATAACAATGAAAGGCATCGCAATCTTCTTCGGTGTCGATGGAAAAAATATAGTGTTTTTCTTAAATTAGTTTGGCCCAAAATTCAGCAACGCGGATAGCATTCGCCGACGCAGCCATTAGGTCCTCACGTGTGCAGGTGACAGGGCATGCGGAGCAAGATGGGAGGTGAGCCATTGTCTGTGGAGAGACACCGCATACACACCGTAGGTCTGAGCCTTCCATGAACACTTGTGGAGGTTGTCCTTACTGCGGCCTACTTGGGTACAAAGTCTATCTAAGGTTTTCGAAGTAGGCCATGGTAACTTATGCCCGGATGAGAGACTGGTGGTTTAACAAAGAGATCAGGACCCGTATTCCCGTAATTTAAAACGTTCAAAATCTAGTCGCAGTGTCATCTCGGCGACAAACAAATGTCAAAAACTTGTCAAAATGTAAGAAAATTAGAAGTATTTTTTGACAGATTGAGACTGAGATCAGACTGTGAACGTTCTTAAAATTACGAGAATTGCCCCTCTGGAGGATTAAGTTGTTATTTCCAAAGATCACATCTTTCCGTGGACGGATTGCCTTTAACTGGACTCACGCACCCAAGAAAATGATTGCAGCTTTTGTCGTAATGACGCCGTATGTTGAAGATTGGAATTTACAGGTATAAACTGGTTTTATAGAAAACGTTTTTGGAACGAAGTCCTTTTACGGAGCTTACGGTAGGAGTAAAATGGAAGAAATTGTCACGTAACAAAAAAGCATTATGGGACTCCATGCGAGTTTTTATTACATATAATAGAGAGAGAGAGGTAGTTTTCATGGTTTTCGAGGGTGCTGAAGCCAATAGTGAGGTCAAAAAGAAAATCCAAGATGACGGCTGCAATTTTTTCGTTCTTGGTGTCGTTTCCATGGTTTCCGAGGATACTGAAGCCTATAGTAAGGCTGGGATTCACTTTATAGGATTCTCAATGCTCGTTTCAACTCTTGAAAATCCAGTGTGCGGTAAAATAATCGTCCCGTCAAAAGATCGCACGTGTTCCGTGCTAGCACGTGAAGTATTGTTCAGCTGACGAGACGCTCACCCGCGACATGTCGGTCTCGCAGGTGGACTTGGGCCGGTACACGTAGTCCTTGTTGGACGGCAGCGGCACGCGCGCGCGCGCCACCCAGCCCTTCTCGCCGGGCCGCGCCACCCTGTACACAAATACATTTATTTAACTTACACATACTTGAATAAAAAATATGCTGAAATGGTTGAGAATGTTCAGTACAAATTTTTACGTGGCATGCACTATAGATGCCATAAGTCCTACCTACCTTACTCTCAGTTACTCTGCAAGTACAAGCTTTTGCCCCTTAGCTCTCGCAGAAAATACCTTGAAGCCATTATCTTATATAAAATTGTCAGAAATAAGTTCAATTGTATAAATTTTAATCACATGATTTGTTACGCTGTACCTAGAACCTTTCACAGGCGACAGGTACGTGCAGGTACTCTTTTTGCAGTGAACTCTGGCCGAACTAATTCAGGCGAGCGCTCACCAGTCCGCCGTATGGTTGACTCATATAATAACACATATAGGAACAGAAGGGTTTCAGAAAAAATAAATCCATAAATATGGCAATCTATGATTTCCTTAATATTATAATGACAGATATCGATAAAAGAATTCCTATTAGTGCTATATTTATGGATATGACAAAAGCTTTCGATTTAGTTGATCATAATACTCTACTACGGAAACTTAATGCGTATGGAATAAGGGGCAAAGCACTTTCCCTTATACAATCTTATCTGGACAGTAGAACACAGTGTACGGAAATTAAACGAATTTCTATTAAAGAAAAACAGGAACTTAAATATGTATCTAAAAAACGTGACATAACTTTTGGCGTACCACAGGGCAGCGTGTTGGGCCCGCCATTATTTTTGGCTTACATAAATGACTTTCCAAAACACGTCACTTTTCCTATGGTTCTTTTTGCTGATGACAGTACGATAATTGTTAGACAAAATAAAAATAGAAACTATGAATGTGACATCAAAGACTCATTGCAACAATCAATTAATTGGCTTGATCATAATAATTTAAAATTAAATTTAAGTAAAACTAAAATTATGCAGTTTAGACAAAGATTAACTACTCCTGACATAAATATATTATTTGACGATAACAGAATTGAAGAAGTAGAACATATAAAATTTCTGGGCTTGACTATTGACTCGAAACTGACTTGGAAAGAACATGCATCAATCCTTATAAAAAAATTAAGTCGCTTTTCCTTTGCTCTATACAAGCTTAGGAAAATAGTTAATCAGGCAGCTGTTATAGCTGCATATTATGGCTATGTAGATTCCACATTACGCTACGGAGTAATTTTTTGGGCGAATTCCTGTGAGAAAAATTATATTTTTAAAGCACAGAAGAGGTGCATTAGATCGATTTGTAATTTAAAACCAACGGATAGTTGTAAACCTTATTTTAAATCCCTTAGAATATTGACATTGCCTTGCCTTTACATATATGAGACTGCATTGTTCGTCAAGAAAAACAGTAAATTGTTTAAAAAAGCTTCAGAGGAACGTTATAGATCAACAAGACCAGAATATCGACACGAATTATGTCTAAGAGCCTCAAAAACGGCCCTTATGCACAAAAGCATTCTCTGCATGGCTCCAAAAATATATAATAAAATACCAAATGCTATCAAAGATTTGAATTTGACACAATTTCAACGGAAACTTAATGATTTTTTAATTAAAAAATGCTACTATGCCATTGACGAATTCCTTCTTGACAAAATGTTATAAACTGACAGTTATATATTTATGCTTGACAATTTGACTATAATTATTTATTGTATTTGTAATGTTTGTAATAATAATTAATTGTATTTTAATTTGTATTGTAATCCAAATTTTGACATTTTTGTTTTGTATACCATATTCTATTTTAAATTCTTATATTGTTAAAGAGTGTATGCCCAATGGGTAGCTTTTTGAGTTTCCATAGAATAACTGTAAGACCTGCTGTATCACCAAAAAGCACACGAATAAATACTTTGACTTTGACTTTGACTTTGAACACTTTTGAAAATATTGATATATTCAATTGTTCAATGAGTATACATTCAAAAGCCTCACCCGCTCTTCTTTATTAAATAATATACACGCGTGTACCCTCTCTGAAAATCTTTACTAAGGTCTGTAACAAACATACAGCGCCATCTAGTATAAATTATCGAAAGCACTATGATGAGTGACATCATAAATTAGAAGACAGCAACTACAAACGATTTCTGTCGACAATTGACGCCATCTATAATCTTCGTGTGCAACAATCTGCGCAAGCGCCACCCTGCGAGTAATCTGCACCACTACTACAGATGACTACGTATAGAGATTGTGGTTTGCGTTCCCATTGAGGGACCACATTTGAATTTTGAGCTTTTGAATATGTCAGCTTTTAGTAAAAGTTCTCAAACAATTGTAAATTCAGCCTATAATTTGTAAAAGTAGCCACTCAAAAGATACAAGCGGTTAAAGGTGGTCCCTCAGTCGTGACTGACAGGCATCCATATCTCAAAATCTAGTTACAATTTATAACTGCTTTATATGAGTACTCTTAGTAAAAGATTAGTAAAACTAAATTAATGAATATCAACCCTTCCTTTTCACAGAATAGAAAGAACTAGCATGCGGAAGGTGGTCCCTCAACTTGTGTGTTCCTCTGTGGCCGGACCATAGTTTAGTACTCAGATGCTATAGTTCGAAATAATACCTACCTAAAGTCTACTTTCATCGGAAAATATATATATTTTTAGTACCTCAATAGATATCTTTTTAATTAACAATTTATGTGGTCCGGCCGCCAGGCAGTGCTCTCTGGCCGCGCCACCTCAAATTAAATAGAGTACAATGAACTATTAAATAAATCAATATCCCGAAAAAAACTACCTAAAGAGTACCTTGCATACGACAAATATGGTCCAATTAACTCCTTTAGTTAACGAGTTATTGGTCGTAGGGTGTGGTCCGGCTGGAAGGTATACTCTGCAGCAAGTCAATTTTGTAATATTTAATATTAACTATCCATAAATTAATTTATATAATAGTACCTTTTCTCTACTCTTCGTTGATACTTTTTTCTCTCAAGAAACTATTCATTTTGATTAATTAATCTTTAAAGTATGTGGCGCGGCTAGGGAGGATTACTTTCAGCAAATATAACGAAATATGCTTTATTTTTTTTATGTCAACGAAAACTGCATATTAAGTACTTTATAAAAAGACCTGGACTTCATCTTTAAACTTTTATTTTTATTACCAACAATGATTTTGAAAAAGGTGCACTTTTTGGTTTTTGTTTACCTATCTACCTAAGAATAGGTAGTTAATTTGACGAAGAAAGTGAAAATTTTGATTTAAAATAAACAATAAGTATACGAATAAAAAATATATTTTCATAATCGCTATTTTTTAACTACGATTTATTCTTATGAACTTCGTGCCGATCTTTTAGTACAATTTTTCTAGAACAAATGTAATATTCGTCATACAATTTATGATCGTCAAGACATTTGTGATTGTTTTGTCAGAATAATACATACTCACGCCTTTTCCCCAAGAGGGTAGGCAGGTCCTACAAATGCCACCTACTACGTCCCTTACATATTCGAATACCCACGTTATGTATGTTCTCGTATCGGTCTCGTTATGTCTGTCTGTCGGTCTGTCTGTCTGTTTGTTCAGGCATCACGCAAAAACTACCGGTTCGATTACGATGAAACTTGGTATTATTATTCTTTAATATCCTGGGCACCACACTGGGTACTTTTTATGTCGGAAAAGTATCTTCTAAATATATAAAACTCAAAGGTGACTGACTGACATAGTGATCTATTAACGCACAGCCCAAACCACTGGAGGGATCGGGCTGAAATTTGGCATGCAGGTAGATGTTATGACGTAGGCATCCGCTAAGAAAGGATTTTGATAAATTCTACCCCTAAGGGAATAAAATAGGGGATGAAAGTTTGTATGAAAAATCTTATTCCTTGAGTTAATAAACTTGAAACATAGCACGAATACTTATCTAAATAAATTATGAAGATTGTCAGTTTTTTTTCTTCTAAACTACCCCCTAATAAGGGATTGGGGGGTTTCAAAGTTTGTATGGAAGAATTTTAGCGCGCAGTCCGGTTGACTCGAAACTCAGTATTTATACCTAATATTGAAAGTAAAGAATAATGTGTATCAGGGTTTTTTGAAAATCTACCCCTGACGGGCTGAAATGGGGTAGTCAATTTTTCAGGGGAGGATTTTACTGCATGGCTTGATTAACTCGAAAATTAGTATATTAATAATCTTTGAGTCAAGTTATGAATACATCCCAAACGATTTTTTTTTAATTCCACCCCTGTGTGGGTGAAAAGCGGGGATACAGTTTATATGAAAAATCTTATTCATTTAGTTAATAAACTTGAAATTTGCCTAATAAGTAATAAAGTTTATCATCATAAGTTTTTCAAAGCTACCCCTCAAAGGGGGATATAGGGGTGTTAAGTTTATGTCGAAAAAATTGAATGCGCGGTCTGAGTAACTCGAAACTCAGTATTGATACTTTTGACAGAAAATAATTAATAATAAATATGTAAAGTTGTCGAAAATTTACCACTCACGGGACAAAAACGGGTAATTCGGTTTTTAAGGGGAGGATTTGAACTTGAAACTGTATGTTACATTTTCACGCCTAAACCACTGAACTTCTGATTTGGCATAGATATAGATGGCATCCTGGGGAAGCACATACTTTTTATCCTGTTAGCACGTTCCCGTGGGATAATTTCCGACATCCACGCGGGCGAAGCCGCGGGCAGAAGCTAGTTGGTAATAAAAATAAAAGTTTATTGATGAAGTCCAGGTCTTTTTATAAAGTACTTATTATGCAGTTTTCGTTGGCATACAAAAATAAAGCATATTTCGTTATATTTGCTGAAAGTAATCCTCCCTAGCCGCGCCACATACTTTAAAGATTAATTAATCAAAATGAATAGTTTCTTGAGAGAAAAAAGTATCAACGAAGATTAGAGAAAAGGTACTATTATATAAATTGATTTATGGATAGTTAATATTAAATATTGCAAAATTGACTTGCTGCAGAGTATACCTTCCAGCCGGACCACACCCTACGACCAATAACTCTTTAACTAAAGGAGTTAATTGGACCATATTTGTCGTATGCAAGGTACTGTTTAGGTAGTTTTTTTCGGGATATTGATTTATTAATAGTTCATTATATACTCTATTTAATTTGAGGTGGCGCGGCCAGAGAGCTCTGCCTGGCAGCCGGACCACATAAATTGTTAATTAAAAAGATATCTCTTGAGGTACTAAAAATATATATATATTCCGATGAAAGTAGACTTTAGGTAGGTATTATTTCGAACTATAGCATCTGAGTACTGAAATGTGGTCCGGCCGAAGAGGAACACACCCTCAACTGATCACCATAAGGTTCACCTTCAGTGGAGACCACAATGGAATTTGAAATTTACTTGGGTCTAGCTTTAGTAAAAGTACTTGAACGATCGTGAATTCAACCTCTAGTTTGTAAAAGAAGGCATTCAAAAGTTACAATCGATTTAAGGTGGTCCCTCAATTGAAATGTTTATTAAAAGAAGAATCAATTTACGTAGCATTCGGAAGTTAAATTGACGAATGCTACAGTCTATCCTTTAGTAATTTTTTTTTACTAACAATTACTTTACTAAACAGTATCAAAATATTTACCGTTTTATTTCTAATAATAATCAAATTCCTGGGAAGAAATACTAAGAAGAGGTGACCACACAGTAGAATTTGTAGTAACTGTTTATTGATACTAATCTATAATACAGGGTGGAATTTTGTAATGCCACCTGAAGGGAAAGTACTCTTAACACTGTAGATAGAAAATTTTACTCAAAGAAAACATTCCTTTATTTTTGAATAGAAAGAAAACTGCATTCAAAGATTTTCGTAAATTCGTTTGCCACACCCGGGAATCGAACCGACTAAAATCTGTAATCTGTCCATCGGCGTCGGCGTGATTGATATACATATTGTTACCAAATTTCAGCTTTCTAGTGCTAACGGTCACAGAGATTAAGCGAGGACGGACAGACGAACGGACAGACAGACATGGCGAAACTATAAGGATTCCTAGTTGACTATGGAACCCTAAAAATGGGGAAGCATCTCTTCCAAATATTGAAATTGTGATCAACTAGTGAGCCCAAGTGCCTGTGGAGCAGGACCAGCATTAACCCAAGCCGGACGGGCACACTCACTTGTCCGGGTCCGGCTCGTCGCGCGCGCGCTTGGCGCCGGGCGGGCCAGACGGGCCGGACGGGCCGGGCTCGTCGCGCGCCCGCCGATGCCTCTGTGTGTAACGCACTGCAAGCACACTCACTTGTCCGGGTCCGGCTCGTCGCGCGCGCGCTTGGCGCCGGGCGGGCCAGACGGGCCGGACGGGCCGGGCTCGTCGCGCGCCCGCCGATGCCTCTGTGTGTAACGCACTGCAAGCACACTCACTTGTCCGGGTCCGGCTCGTCGCGCGCGCGCTTGGCGCCGGGCGGGCCAGACGGGCCGGACGGGCCGGGCTCGTCGCGCGCCCGCCGATGCCTCTGTGTGTAACGCACTGCAAGCACACTCACTTGTCCGGGTCCGGCTCGTCGCGCGCGCGCTTGGCGCCGGGCGGGCCAGACGGGCCGGACGGGCCGGGCTCGTCGCGCGCCCGCCGATGCCTCTGTGTGTAACGCACTGCAAGCACACTCACTTGTCCGGGTCCGGCTCGTCGCGCGCGCGCTTGGCGCCGGGCGGGCCAGACGGGCCGGACGGGCCGGGCTCGTCGCGCGCCCGCCGATGCCTCTGTGTGTAACGCACTGCAAGCACACTCACTTGTCCGGGTCCGGCTCGTCGCGCGCGCGCTTGGCGCCGGGCGGGCCAGACGGGCCGGACGGGCCGGGCTCGTCGCGCGCCCGCCGATGCCTCTGTGTGTAACGCACTGCAAGCACACTCACTTGTCCGGGTCCGGCTCGTCGCGCGCGCGCTTGGCGCCGGGCGGGCCAGACGGGCCGGACGGGCCGGGCTCGTCGCGCCGCCGCCCGCCCGCCATGGCCTCGTCCCGCGCCTGGCGCTCCTCGCGCGTCATCGCTGTACACACACACACACACACCGTTAATTATACAAAAAAACAGAAAGAGTTACAGCAACAGTTCATGAAACACAAAAAATTATGACACCTAAACTTGATTCTGAATCCAACACGTCACGTCTGTGTACTGTCAGTGACCCGAGATAAATATCCACCCTAACTACGAGTATAGCAGTGTTCATACTCTCAGATAATTTACATTCCATCGCCACTTAATCAGTTATGTACAGACGCCAGCAGGTCAAGCTACCCGAAACTGTCAAATTTTCTCAATCTACCTTGAACTTTAATGCTTTAACGGTAAAGTTGAAAATCTATTAAAGATATTTGACAGATTGTAATAGCATGATGTGCTGTCTGTACTTAAGGGCTGATTTTTCCAACGCCAGATAATTTTATAGGAAGAATAATTTTGAATTTTTGACAGTTCTACCATACAAAAACTGTTAGGTGTCAGTTTTATTCCATGAGTAAAAATTATCTGTGGATTGAAAAATCAGCCCTTAGTGAAATGTATTCGAAGTTAAATTTTGTGTCAAAAAGATTCTAATAATTTTATGGTTGCAACAGAATTAGAACTTTCTTAAGTATGACATTCAGTTTGTTGTTCCATAACTTGAAAATTATCTCAAATTCCTGGCTCTAATATAGGAGTTTACTTGGTGAAGTGGGTACTTATTTCAAGTCACCGGCCGTGCATAAATATATAACTATGAACAGTTCTGCAATAATATCAGATTTCATTATTCATTCCTTAATATCTGTTCTCAAAAATAAATTAATTGTTATGAAACCAGTGGGCAATAACATTTTTTTGCAATATTAAGCTTTGGTTTCCTAAGAAAGCAGTGAACGTTCATACAATAACGGCTGTATAATACCGAGCGTTATTTAAGACCTTAATGTTGAATACAGGTGAAAATCACAGATTTTCATGACGGCAGTTATAATATGACGGAAAGTCGTTTTCTTCTACATCTCCATCACCGCTTAGGTGATGGAGATGTAGAAGAAAACGACTCGAAACATCATGCTGTCAGGTTTATATACCGTCAAAGAGATGGTCAGATTTTGTTGACCACGAGGTATCACATTCTTCTGAACTGAACTGAGTAGACAGATATTTACAATGCAAGACATGTGCGATATTTATGCATTCTGAGAGGAACATATCTTTTGAATACTATCGACGAGAAAGATAGTTTTGATGTGCCTTCGATGTCTCATATCTTTTACCGACGAAGTCGACGCGTATTTTTTTTTAGTGTGTGTTTGTATGTTTGTTACTACTTCACGCTCAAACGGCTGGACCAATTTTGATGAAATTTGGTATGGACGTAGCTGACACCCTGAATTAACACATATTATACTTTTTATCTCGATATTTCCACGGGATCGAAACTTATACTGATGAAACCGCGGGGTGTAACTAGTCAGATACAATTGCCGAACAGTCCATAGTAATAGTAATATATTCATGCTCGTGACAGTACGTGCGCCTACCTTTGAAATCCGTGGAGAGGTTGAAGATTGGTCGCGCCCACTCGGAGATGAGCCGACCGGCGCGCTCGCGGTTCGACTTGGTCTCCTTGGGGTGCTTGTACAGGTACATCACCGCCTTGCCGATGCCAGACTGCTTCAGCAGAGACTTATCGATCGACGGGAACTGCAAGCGTCGGTAGATATTTGAATACAGGAAATAAAAAACCCTTTACGAAGCCGTCGTCTACGCATACTGTATATCAAACGAAGTAACTTTCTGCAAAAATTATTGCTTTTATTTTGCATAATTATACTATACGCTAAGCTTGAATTCAAAACGGGGTTTGTTTTTAAGCGCTGTTTAAAGTTAAGAGAACGTCAAAAATGTATAATTAAACAGTCGCTAATAATTGTTCAACTTTAAGCAACGTTTATAAATAAACCTCTTAGATTACAGTCATGTTTTGGAACGAGAAATTCAGTGACATAGAGTTTCAATTTTAATTCTAGGAATACCAAAATGTAACCAAATTTGATTTAGGATGTTGTACAAGTTGGACCTCATGACGTCTTACAATAAAATAAAAAAATAAAATAAAATTATAAGACGCGACGTCGTAAAATATAATTCGTTACGTGGCGATTTTTACCAGTTTACTCCTAACGCAAACCGCGTTATAGAACTTCGTTCCAAAATCGTTGAGCAAGTCCTGCTGTAACACTTACGAGCAGCTTGAGGATGCTCTCTCTGATGAGCAGGCAGGTTGGTGGAACACTTACGTCCATGAGGAGCTTGAGGATGCTCTCTCTGATGAGCAAGCACGGCAGCGCTCGGTTGGGCATGGGCGCCAGCCAGTCGCATAGCACGTTCAGCACGTTGTGCTCCATGAAGGCCAGCTGCAGGTCCTTCTTGATCAGCTGCGACATGGCCGCCTTCAGCATCGACACCTGCCCCGGGCACAAAGTCAAATCATTT
Organism: Apamea sordens; assembly: GCA_945859715.1. Lineage (NCBI taxonomy): Eukaryota > Metazoa > Arthropoda > Insecta > Lepidoptera > Noctuidae > Apamea > Apamea sordens. The sequence continues at coordinate 13,881,794 of OX244009.1, forward strand.
ATTTCAACTAGGCCATTAAAGGGCACGTCAACATTTACAATAAAATAGAATTGATTCTAGGAGCCCCGTTCAAATGGTAGTTTCGTATAGAGAAGAATGGACACGAAACTACTATTTTCAAATTTATTATAATGTGAAGACGATGTAGACACTGCGACATATTAAGCTACATTTCCAGTTTTAGCTGACCTCGCATTGTATAGGTTCATCGGCCAATCAGAAGTCAGCTTATACTGGTTATGTATAGCTTGATGTGTCGCCGTATGTACCTCGTGTATTTTATTTACCGAGGGTCTGTATAGTGTCGCGGAGTAAGTAATATAACACTATAATCGGTGTATATAGCGTATATTTAAATATTGCAAATTTCAAAGTCCAAACTAACCAAACTTTTTTTTTTTCGATAGGTCATGTCGCAGTTCAACCTATGAGGTTGTCTTCTGCTTAACCGGGCTTGCTGGGATGCCTCAATAAATTAAGGTCTCCAGCCAGGGCTTAAAAAAACTTAAAAACTAAGCGACTACACGCTAAGGGCACCCCCTGTGGGGTACGGACCTCGGCTTAGGGCGTCGCTGAGAGTGGCAGCAAGGGACAGGCTGGATCGGAATTATTTAGGGACGGATTTAAAATTACAGGCTCAGCGGCGCGGGCTGGCTCGGGCAAGGGTCGGGGCGGACATGTCACGGGGCGTCGCCGCGTCGTGGCGGGCCTCGACGGCGAGGACGGGAGGACGGCGAGGACGGGAGGACGGCGAGGACGGGAGGACGGCTGCCGGGACTTGTACTTTTTGAGAGAGACTTACTACGAGGGTGACACTGAAAGTTCTTAGAAAATCAAAAACTGATCAAACTAGCGAGTTATTAGTTTTATTATATCTATTCAAAATAGTGTCCATTTACGATCTATAATTATTTTGTGAAGTGTATGATTGAACTATCGAGAATTATAAGTGAAGTGACCGTAACAAGCTTTATTTTATTGACACACTGCCTTCCTACCCGATAATCCACGCCTACCTGAACATGGAGAACATATCACATGAAACTCGAACCACTTCATCAGAAGTGGGATACGAAACCACGCCCAATACATCGCTGCATCCGATGGAACCACTGAGAAAAGACCTTTGCCCACTCGTCCTTAGGGGTCTCTTCGACGGCATTTTGAAACGCAGCCACTTCTTCCTCGGCGTCCATAAAACATTTTCCTCGAAGTTATTCTTTTTAACCGACGAAAAAAAACGGAGGAGGTTCTCAAGTCGACGCGTATATTCTTTTTTTTTTATGTATGACCACGCATAACTTTTTACAGCGTAGTCCAATTTTGATAAATTTTTTTTATTGGAAAGGGTACCTATATTCTAAAGTTGGTCCTATGTAAATTTGGAAAAAAAATCCAACCCTAAGGGTGAGAAAATAGGGGTGATTTATTGTTCACTCACATATTTGAATGCTGAGTTGTGTATTATTACTCTACTCAGTGCCACATATGCCTGCCCTTTGGCAAACAATTAGTAGATTATACCCACAAAAAATTATAAAATATAAAAACTTTTTTGCAAAAAAAAAACAACCGACTTCCAAAAACGACACTACAAAGTGAAAAATAACTTTAATTTCGGAAGTCGGTGTCGTTGGGTTCGAATTTTCGTTGTTTGCCACCGACTTCCGAAATTAAAGTTATTTTTCACTTTGTAGTGTCGTTTTTGGAAGTCGGTTGATTTTTTTTGCAAAAAAGTTTTTATTTTTCACTTTTAAGTTGTAATTTTTACCAGTAATTTTGGTTTAAAAACTAAACTACTGAACCGTTTTTAATGAAATTTCTATGGGACCATTTCAGAAGTATCTCCTTTCGAACAAAAAAAGAATTTTGAAAATCGGTTTACAATTGGCGGAGAAATCGCGTAAAAAACACAAAAAAAAAAAACACCGGCGAATTGAGAACCTCCTCCTTTTTTCAGATTTCTGAAATTCGGATGTTTGTATTTTTTTTATGTTTGTTCGCACATAACTCCGTCGCTTGCCAACCGATATGAAAAATTCTTTTTTGTTGGAAAGGGTATACCCCATTGAAATTGATCCCCATGAATTGTTTAACTACAAAGATTGTTTTAAAATTTGGTCGGGGCTAAAGGGCGGGTGACCCAGTAATTCCACGTCTGACGTCGCCAAGTAGTCGATTGTTTGCTTGGCGGTGTGCGACGAGGCGTTGTCGTGGGGAAAGAGGATCCTACTGCGAGATTGTTTGTCCCGAACTTTTTCCAAGACAAGTGGCAAACAATTGTTAGTGTACCACTCTGCAGTAACTGTTTTTCGTCCCTCACGCAGATCATCGGTGAGATTAGTGCGACCACGTATAAACTCATTAAACCAGTTGTAAACAGTGGCACGAGATGGGGCTTCATCGTGAAAGACCAATCGAAGTCTATCATAACTTTCTTGTTGTTGTTTGTTTCACTTAAATGTCGACTTAAAAAAATCATTATACGAAAATTTTCTCGCGTTAAATTCATGCTGACGTGACGCAGACAATGTAGGAGGGTCGTGGCGTCGTCGGGGATGGTAAGGATATGCCTAAGACGGCGAATCCTACTTATGCGGGAGGGAGTGTATCGGGCGGTTGCTGCAGGGGATTGGGGTGCTTTATAGCACTATCAAAGAAACGCTTGGAAAGGCGTTTCATGAATTGCTGGACGGTGGGCATTCTGAGATCTAAGTGTAGACTCTCATTACAGACATAGAAGGGGGCTCCCGTGCCGTGACCTTTCTGATGAAACGGTTTACGTGCTCCCTGAAAGTAAGATGGTGGTCGAGGCTAACACCTTCACCTAAGTATTTAGCTTGCGTCCCTCAAGGGATCGGCTTGCCATAGATACCTAGTTTTGTTGTGTGTTGTATTTTGTTTTTTTTTTTTGTGATTTTGTTACATTTTTATATCAAACACAAAATTATACGTATTTCCGTGGCGAATAAGTGTTCCTTTTTTATTTTCGCGACAATACGAACAGTGTAAGTTAAATAAAAACTTGTAAAAATCTGAATACATTCATTCATTCACTGACAGGCAACGCACAGCCTAAACCACAAGCATAAAATGTTAGGTAAAGTCGTATTTTGGTACAAGATAAGGTCTTCGATATCGTTGATGATGACGATGTAATGATGCTGAATGAGCTACTAGTTTGCTCGCGTGTACCTTTCGCACGGCGGGCTGGTTGCGCTTGTTAAGGTCGCGGTCCTCCTCGGCGGCGTGGCGCATTTGCTGCAGCAGCTGCGCGATGAGGTCGTCGTTGTCGTTGATGATGTCGATGTCGCGTCGCCGTCGCCGGCCGCGCCGCTCCTCCCGCTTGCGCGCCAGCATCAGCTCGAAGTCGGACATGCCCGACGCCATCTCGGACGACTTGGAGTCGGGCGCCAGCTCGTCATCGGACGAGTCGTCCACGGCGGGCTTGTCGGCGGCGCGCGGGGAGGCTGCGGGCTCGGGCGCGTGGGGCGAGGCGGGCTCGGCCGCGCCCGCCCCCGCACCGCCCTCGTCATCAGAAGAAAGGCGCACAGCGCGGCGCTTCTTGCCTGCAACAATCAGCACTGGATTGTAGTCCAGCATGAAAACGCTACTATGTCAGTCCGACTCTAGGACCGGGCCTCGAAACCTATCCTTCTGCAGCAAGGATTGAGACAGGGAGCATCTCTCCGAAACTGTTCATCGCTGCACTCGAGGATGTCCTACAAGGTTCTGAACAGGAGAGGGGTTGGCATCAACATCAATGGTAAATCGCTCACCGTTGATTTGCCGACGATATAGTAGTCATGGCTGAGAATATGGAGGACCGCGATACAATGCCCTTTTGGATGACCTCAGTAGAACATCCAAAAAAGTGGGTCAAAGGAAGGTCAAATGCCCATGTAAAACCCACCCTCATGAAGATCGGAGACTCTCCACTTGAAGTAGTGGACGATTATATTTACCTAGGACAAACTGTCCAGTTGGCAGTTAGGTAGGTCCAATTTCGAAAAAGAGGTCAGTCATCGAATCCCACTCTGCTGGGCAGCGTTCGGAAAGCTACGCATATATCTTCTCGTCCCGCATACCGCAGTGTCTCAAGACAGTGCCAGTGATGACCTACGGCACTGCAACGTGGTCACTTACAATGGACGTCATCAGAAGGCTGAAAGCCACCCAAAGAGCAATGGAGAGATTTGCTTGGAGTTTCCTTACGTGATCGAATCAGAAATGAAGAGATATGAGAACCAAGGTTACCGACATAGCCCGAAGAATTACCAAACTTGGCAGTGGGCGGGGCACATTGCTCGCAGAACAGATGGCCGATGGGGCCGAAAGGTTGGTGACCGCGTACCGATGGTGCACAAGGTGGACCGATGACCTGGTGAAAAAGCAAGAATCCGGTGGATGCGAGAAGCACAGAATGAAGTGGCCGTGCTTGGGGGAGGTGTATGTCCAGCAGTGGACGTCTTTCGGCTGAAATGATGATGATGATGACGCATACTAATAGTGCCGTGTATTACTAAATTTAGACACATCTATGATTTATGACAAAGATTGAGGGTTAATGCTGTGTATGTATTTAGTTCGTAAGCCTTTATATAAATTCCGTTGCTTACCTCGGCGCGAAGGCGAGCCGGACCCGGAGCGGCTGCTGGAGCGAGAGCGCGACCTGCACAGGCGCACGTTACACATACAAATATTTATTTTAGTTAAACACATTTTAGGCACTTTAGAATTGTCAAGGAGTCGGTCAGTCAGAAAGTTGAAGCTAATTTATTTCAATTAAACACATTTTTAGACACTTTTGAATTGTCAAGGAGTTAAATTGGTCAGTCAGAAAGTTGAAGCTAGTTGCCCATTCCAGAAGTAGGTTCCTTTGGAGAAGAACGGACAAGAAACTCTATTGACACTCCTTTAAATTAAAATATACCTAAATCATTTATGTTCAAATTCTACATGTAAGATCGATTTAGGAAGAATTTCACGTTGAAAGCATCCATGGTACACAATTAGATAATTGAAATAAGCCGAGGCAGCTAAGAGATGACCAGTGACCTACTGACGGCGCCCGTTCACGAATTAGACGCATGGATCAGCAAGATTCACCACTTTGAAGAACATAATGATCCAACATCCGCGTCTTCACCATCATTTGAGTGAGCATGACACACTCAGCCGCCAGGGCACATTCACGTCAATGAAACACGTACCGAGTAAACGGTAGATACACGAGCACATGGAGTTAGCAAACGGCGACAATGGCCAAACTGAAGCGCATTCTGCGCGAAACTAGCTCACAACGATTGTAACAACTAACGTGCTTGATTTGATTTAGGTGTTCAAACTGGCGCGAATAGTCGTTTGCCTCATCATTGAAACAATCGAGGCATTCGCCTCAGTGTGCCCAGAGTTTGACGCGAAACGGCGCGCCGTGCTTACTTCTACTGCAAATTACGCGGAGTAATATCGGTTTGATATGTTGTAGGCAATTTTGATTTTTTTATGAGTAGACTTACCTAGAGCGAGACTTCGCTGAGCCGGATCGCGAACGTGAGCCCGATTTAGAACGAGACCGCGAGCGGGATTTGGACTTGGAACGTGACCGTGACTTCGAGCGAGACCGCGACCGCGAGCGAGATCGCGACCGCGACTTAGAACGTGAACCGGATCGCGAACGCGACCGCGAGGCAGACTTGCGTGCGCGCGACCCGGAGCGAGAGCGACTCCTACTCTTACGAGCTGAAATATAAAGTGCACATAAGAAAGATTCATTAGACAAAAAGTAAAGAACATTATGCAAAAAGTTATAACCATAACTAGACCAAAGAAAGGCCAGTCTTTTGTATTTTTAACCAACTTCAAAAAAAGGAGGTTTCAATTCGGATGTTTATATACAGGGTTATTTGTAAAACATCAACAACCTCCTAAGAGGTCATTGTACTCATCATTATGAACAACTTTTACTATAAGAACAAACTTGAAATCGCGAAAAAAAATCAGCTGCTCCCTACATTTTGACGAGTTACGCGAACATAAATGTAGGAAACAGCTGATTTTTTTTTCGCGATTTCAGTTTTGGTCCCATAGTAAAACTTGTTCATAATGATGAGTACCTACAATGACCCCTTAAGTGGTTGTTGGTGTTTTACAAATAACCCTGTATATATATAATTATATATTTTTTTCCTTTTTAGGGTTCCGTTGCCAAATGGCAAAAAACGGAACCCTTATAGATTCGTCATGTCTGTCTGTCTGTACGTCCGTATGTCAAAGCCACTTTTTTCCGTAACTATAAGAGCTATACTGTTGAAACTTGGTAAGTAGATGTATTCTGTGAACCGCATTAAGATTTTCACACAAAAGTAGAAAAAAAAAAACAATAAATTTTGGGGGTTCCCCGGCCCGTATTCCCGTAATTTAAAACGTTCGAAATCTAGTCGCAGTCTCATCTCGGCGACAAAGAAATGTCAAAAACTCGTCAAAATGTAGGGAAATTAGACGTTTTTTTGACAGATTGAGACTGAGATCAGACTGTGAACGTTCTTAAAATTACGAGAATTACCCCTCAATACTTAGAACTGAAACTCAAAAAAATTTTTTCATCAAACCCATCAGTGTGGGTTATCTATGGATAGGTAGGTCTTCAAAAATGATATTGAGGTTTCTAATATAATTTTTTTCTAAACTGAATAGTTTGCGCGAGAGACCCTTCCAAAGTGGTAAAATGTGTCCCACCTGTGTAAAACTAAAAAAAATAAACGATGTACATTACCATGTAAACTTCCACCGAAAATTGGTTTGAACGAGATCTAGTAAGTATTTTTTTTTTTAATACATCATAAATTGTAAACCGCAATTTACCTTTCATTCAATCAACTCATGATTGATTTTTAAAGACGGCACGAAGGGTTCCGTACCATTACGGAACCCTTCGTGCGCAAGTCCGACTCGCTTGGCCGTTTTTAGGGTTCCGTAGCCAAATGGCAACGGAACCCTTATGGATTCGTCATGTCTGTCTGTCTGTCTGTCCGTCCGTATGTCACAGCCGCTTTTTTCCGAAACTATAAGAGCTATACTGTTGAAACTTGGTAAGTAGATGTATTCTGTGAACCGCATTAAGATTTTCACACAAAAATAGAAAAAAAAACAATAAATTTTGGGGGTCCCCATACTTAGAACTGAAACTCAATTTTTTTTTTCATCAAACCCATACGTGTGGGGTATCTATGGATAGGTCTTCAAAAATGATATTGAGGTTTCTAATATATTTTTTTTCTAAACTGAATAGTTTGCGCGAGAGACACTTCCAAAGTGGTAAAATGTGTGTCCCCCCCCCCCTGTAACTTCTAAAATAAGAGAATGATAAAACTAAAAAAAATATATGATGTACATTACCATATAAACTTCCACCGAAAATTGGTTTGAACGAGATCTAGTGAGTAGTTTTTTTTTAATACGTCATAAATCATAACGTAACGGAACCCTTCATGGGCGAGTCCGACTCGCACTTGGCCGGTTTTTTTTTTTTAGAACCTACATCTAAAAGGAAACTGCGTTATATACCTAGTGTAAACATAAAAATAAACAAAAGAGAATACAAAGTTATTACCTTTAACAGGTGATTTAGATCTGGATCGGGATCTAGATCGCGAGCGCGACTTTGACTTAGATCGGCGCGAGGCCGAGCGCGAGCGGCTCGCAAGGTTCTCTGGAATCCAAGAAGTTGCATGCTCACTAGCGATTCAGTAAGAAGCGTCGGGAGAAAACATCATTTTACCATGTATTATAACAGGCACGTGCACGTACTGCATTTACTGCACTTCCGTGTACAGTGTAATTATAGGTTTTTTTATTAAAAAAGATAATAATGCCATAATTTGCTCACCTGGTGACTTGGACCGCGGTCGCTCGGTGGCGGCGTTGCCGTCTACTTCCATCTTGTCGGGCGAACGAGACTTACTGCGAGGTTTGGACTTTTGTGGCGACGGCGACCGGCTCTTAGAGCGCCTCGGCGAGGCACTGCGGGACTTCGACCGAGATTTACTGCAGGACTTTACTGGGGAACCACTCTTAGACTTCGACCGGCTTTTGGAACGTGACTTCGCTGTGGAACGGCCGCGGGCTGAGTTTGGGCGCGAACCACTTCCGGAGCGAGAGCGGGCGCCAGAGCCCGAGCGAGAGCGAGCACGGGAGCCGGAACGAGCACGGGATCCAGAACGAGCGCGGGAGCCGGAACGAGCGCGGGATCCGGAACGAGCGCGGGATCCGGAACGAGCGCGGGATCCGGAACGAGCGCGGGATCCGGAACGAGCGCGGGATCCGGAACGAGCGCGGGATCCGGAACGAGCGCGGGAGCCGGAACGAGCGCGGGATCCGGAACGAGCGCGGGATCCGGAACGAGCGCGGGAGCCGGAACGGGAGCGAGCCCCAGAAGCAGACCGTGAGCGAGCCCTAGAACCGGACCGAGAGCGAGCGCGAGAACCGGAGCGAGACCGAGACTTGGCCGGCGACGAGCTGCGGGAGCGCGCCGACTTGTGTGACCCGCTACGGGACCGCGAGCTTGACTTAGACCTAGACCGGGATTTAGAACGAGATCGCGACTTCGACCTTGACTGTGACTTAGAGCGTGAGCGAGACTTTGATCGCGACCGCGATTTGGAACGCGACCGCGACTTTGAGCGTGATCTTGACCGCGATCGGGACTTTGAGCGCGATGCTGATCTAGAGTTACGTCTTGAATGTGTGGATCCGTCGTGTGACATCTTGGACACGGAGCCCGCCTGCACACAAACAGGCACAATTTTATACTTAGCTGATAGTACACACGACAGCACATCAAGCTACTACAATCTATCAAATTTCTTTAATAGATTTTCAAGGTAAAGTAGGTAAGGCATTAGGGTTCAAGGTTAATTGAGAAAATTTGACAGTTTCGGGTAGCTTGACCTGCTGGCGTCTGTACTTACAATGACTAAAGTAACTTAATTTACGAAATGAATTGCAATGCCTACTTTATTAGTTTCACTAATTTTATTAATTTTTTCACTACTTAGAACAATATTAACAATATTTTATGTTTTTTATAAAAATATTTAAAAATGTAAATGATAACTATAAAGGAAATAGAGGAATTAATTATATATTGTTTTAATAATATTGAGCTTATATAACATTAACCAAAACTGTAAAACATTTGGGGGTTTATTTATAAACATTGCTTAAAGATAAGTAATGATTAGCCGCTGGTTAACCATACATTATTGATGTTTAAACATCTCTTAACTTCAAGCAATGATCTATATAAAAATGAATCCCTATAAATAAAACCCTAATACTTTCAGAACAGTCTGTAATATTTAACACGCAATACTTGTAAAATGCAAGAAATTTTTTATATATTTATGTTCTGTAAATTGAATCAATACTTACCGAAGGACTGCGACTGCGCGACCCGGATCGGGAGTGCCCGCCTCCTGCACACACAAGTTCTATTGTACACACTGCACTGCTCAGTGGCCGCGAAGTGATGGACCAGCACCACAATATTAACACAGTCCCCCATTGGTATTTGTAACATAGAACATACCCAACCAATACCTTATAAACTTTACTCAGTTACCAAACTTGATAATCAGCTGGGACACAAGCCTCTTCCACTCGGTGAGAGGGAGTGGGCCGTAATCCACCACGAGGGCCCAGTGAGGGTTGGTAGATGTCACATGTCTTCGAATTTTTCTGTTCTAGGACATGCCAGTTTCCTTGTGATGTTTTCCTTCTCCGTTTTGGGAACAGTGGTGATGAAATTTTACACAAAGTAAACTGCCGGTTTGGGTTTGAGCCTATGAACTACGAGTCGTAAGCCAGCACACAACAATATCTACCTATTAAAATGTCATGCAGCTGTGTGTTGTGTTGAAACACCTGACACAGCTTAAACAATAGTGCTGTAGTTTGCTTCATTATCCATAGCTTATTTTTTTATCTAATTAATTGGTTCAGGTTTTTCATCAAGCCTTGATCATTTACCTTTCTAAAATGATGACGTCCTAAAAATCATCACTGTACTATTTCGTAGAGATAGATTGTTGACAAAACAATGTCTTGTATGTAGGTAGACGGTTATCCAACATCAGCCGTTTGCTATTGCTTCCTTTCTATGTTAATATAACATAACGAGCAGCACTAGCTGTCGACACTAGAAATTCGCCACTATGAAGTATGGTCCGACGCAGTATTTCAGCGTATCACATTGTTTGAGGGTGAATACAATAATTTTATAACATTGAGGTTAGAAACACAAAACTAACTTACCAGTATCCACGTCCATTTTTGCTTTTAAATGTAGAATCTGAACACAATAATGTGCTCCGTTAAATTATTTGAGCAGCATATATAACAGTGAAACAAATACCGAACGTTATAAAACACCACAAAACAGCAAATTCGAATAGAAGGTATTCTTCTTATAACTATTCAACTTCAATCAACACAGTCAATCAACGACCCATTATTTTTGACACCACGAAGTTTGACACTAGTGATGGGCGTTGAGTGTACGAAACTACGAACTAGTTAATCGATCGTCGTCGACGTACTGTGAACGAATCGACGGTTCACCGATAATTGGGCTAGTCGAATCCGTAGACGCCTCACGCGGCTAATTTAAATTATTATTTTTTTGTGCTAAATAGGTAATCAACAAAACAGCTTACTTATCAGAAAAAAGTGAATGTAGTCCATAGTTGGCATAAAACTTTGCACACAACCAAAATACTAAATAACAAATTGTTTAGTCTTCTAATGGGTCTGAAAACAATTGATTAAGTAATTACAATAATTAAGTCTTCTAATGAGTTTTAATGAAATAAAATGATTTGCAATATTGCGCAACAATGCCAATTAAGGACTAAATTCACCTTTTTCTGATAAGTAAGCTATTTTGTTGATTAATTGTGTTAAGAGATAGATGAAATGTTTTAGACGATTATAAATTTTCATTAGCACATCTTTTACTAAACTTACTTTAGGTAAACTTTACGACGAAATCTACCGTGATGACGCGTAGCCGCCGTTGACTTCGTCGTAACGTTTACCAAACTAACGCGTAAACTGATCGATGAATTAAACTATGTAGTTAATCGACTAGTCGATGACCGAAATTGGACGGTCTAGTTTCGTTGACGCCAAATAATAATAATAATATTTATTGACATAAAAGAATGATACAATTAAAAAAGGAAACCCAGACTCCTGCGCTAGGTTGTAACCTGTGTTACAGGAATCGGTGTCTTCTCCCAGTAGTTTTAGACAGATATTATGCAATAAGATTTATACAATTTTGAATTATACCATACCTGCATGAGGCGTATGTTTGACAATTTTTTGACAAAGTTTTAAGAATTGTACTTAATACAGACTTATACACTACTGACACCCAAGCTAAGATTGAACTTGTATTATGGGTGTTAGGGCTCTCTAAGTTCACTAGGATAATAAATACAAAAAATGGAGTTTGGTGCACGTCAAACGGGAAACAAAGACTGAAGTATAAAAAAAGTATACAACTAAATAATATTTTTTTTTTTTTAAAGTATACAACAAAATAATACTTAATTAATTTAAAAAGGCAAATCATATGATGTGTATTGTGTTTAAGTTTTGTGTTGGGGTGTGTGTGTGTGTGTATGTGTGCATGTATTGAGGATAATTATGTGGGATGGAGGAAAGTTGGTGTAGTGAGTAAGTGGGTAATAAGGTCACGTATTGAGAATTTTTTCGACATCATCATAACAAAGAGTGTTTATCCATTTTGTGACTAGAGCTTTGCAGTCAAATTTATTATATTCATAAATGTTGCACTGTTCGTTGACAAAGTTGTATATACGACTGCCAAGTACCGCGTAGTGACGCCGTGCAAGCGTAGTTCTATGTCTTACAGAGGGACAAACGTTAGTAGTTCTGCGCATTACCGGACGAGCAGGATCCCACCGCAGGCCGGTATGTTTACGCAACGTACAGTTTAGCACAAAGAGCTGTCTCACGGTCAGGACCTCACATTCCTTGTACAGTAGTGCTGTACTATGCCGGTAGTGTTTGAAAGTCATGACTTTGAGGACAGCTCTCTGTGCCCTTTCCAGTTGTATCATGGTTGTTTTCGGGGCCCCACCCCAGACCGTAATGCCAAAAGTTAATATTGACTGGCAAAGCGAAAAATAAACCATGCGTAAAGTATCCGCATCAGCACTATACCGGAGGCTTTTAAACACGGTAATCAGTTTTCTAACTCTGCCAGACAACATCCTAACCTGAGCATTCCACGAGACGAGATTGTCTATAAGAACACCCAAAACGACCCACCAAATACGTGGACGATCCATCTCTAGTTGACACTGCTTCTTTTTTTTTTTTGTTCTAGACGGAACAGGCTAAGGTCTGAGACCATGCTGCCTTGTCATCGGTTTGACACTGTTTCAAGTCATTGAGATAGGAAAAAACATGGAGATGCCGCGTTATTCTATACATACATTTGCTTATACAAATATGAGTGAAATATGATTCAGAATTTGAAATATCGTTATGTCTCATTCTTTCTAGTGAGATAATCTCATTTGATAAAAGAGACAACTATATTTTAAGTTGTTGCTAATTATGGCAACATTTTGTCTTGACGTAGTGACAGTTGTAGGTAAGTGCCGTAGCAGCCATCTTATGTGACGAGTTTCGTGGTAGTTTTGCTGTCAAATGGTTGTTTGTTTTTGTATTATTGAGATTTGCGAGAAAATTACGAGGATTTTGCCTTTTAAAACTGCATGTAAATGTTGGAAAACAGAAGTTCAACATGCCTGTGTGTTGTATTGTGAAGTGTGGTGCAAGAAAGAATGAAAATCAACCTCAATTGTAGTTGCACAGGTTAGTAGCCGGTTTTCATGCATTAATACATACAATAATACACAATCGTTGATACAATTGTAACGCGATCATGAATTTATGGCTAAAGTATTGATATTTGGGTTCATTTCCATATAACAGGCCTTTTTATTATATTTGTTAATTCATTCGTTTGTTTACAAACAGATGTCATAATGGAATAGTGTTGTACCGTTGCCGACTTACCGTAATAGTTTCCGAAACTAGTTCCTCCGCTGAAACGATATCCGTATATTCTGCGATGTTAACATAAACAATCTTGCGTCTTATTCGGTCCGAGTGACCTAGCTAGGTCCGGCCTGTGGTTCACACTTCACAGCACCAAAATCCATCGTGATTCAAACGTGATAACTAGTAAAACTCGTATATAGTATCGTTACTCGTTATAGTAACAACGAGATAACAGTTGTTCCTTGATTGACACAACCCTAGCAATGGCAGCCATTTTATGCGACAATATGAGTTGTAGGTATGCACCCTTTTTTTGTAGGTATTTCCAGTCCATACTTTTCTATGTCAATGGTTTCAAGTAGACAGCCTGTTTGAAAACATCGTGTGGAGTTGCCATTTATATAAGTAAATAAATTAAAATTTGTAATTTTTTGTTTTTCTAAACTGAAGGGAGATTGGGGGTGTTAAAGGTTGTACGACGGAAGAATTTTAACGCGCGGTCCAATTATCTCGATACTCAGTATGTATATTTAAGACCATAATAAATAGTAAAGCGTATCAGGGTTTTTCGAAAATCTACCCCTGACGGGATGAAGAGGGGTAGTCAATTTCACTGGGAAGTATGTTATTGCGTGGCTTGATTTACTTGAAAATTGGTATAAATAACGTGTAAGACAAATAGTGGAAAGGTCACAATTTCACAAAAGACTTTTATCGCCTTGGAGGTGAAAAGGGGTGATACAGTTAATATGAAAAATCTCATTTCAAACTTGAAATTTGGCTCGTGATGTCTATCTAAATTAATCATACATTTTCAAAAACTACCCTTTGTAAAGGGTAGGTAGTAAATAATAAAGTTTATACTTCTAAGTTTTTTTAAACTACCCCTCAGGAATGGTCTAAGGGGTGTCAAAGTTTCTATGGAAATATTTTAACAAGTTGTCGATGTCGAACTAACTTAAAACAAAAGATAAAGAATCAAGTGTTTTAGGGTTTTTAAAAAATCAACCCCTGGTGGGGTGAAAAGGGCTAATACAGTTTAACGAGCCAGATTGTACTGCGAAAATGGGTATACATAACGTTTTAGTCAAACAATTGAAACGTACCAAGCGATTTTTTTAAGCAGTTTAAAGGGAGGACATAATTTATATGAACAATTTTATTCCTTTCATATAAAAACTTGAAGTTTTTCTGAATAAATTATAAGATCTTAATTATAATTTTCTAAAACTACCTTTTGAAGGGTGGAGGGACTTTTTGTGAAGTGCTCTGTATGTATAAAAAAATAGAATAGGACAGAATACATCTGCCTAGCGTTTTCCCAACTATGTTGGGGTCGGCTTCCAGTTCAACCGGATGCTAATTTTTAAATAGGTACCTATCTATACAAATACATAAACTACTAAATAATACTACTATAAAATAATTTTACTTACTAGTAGGTAGGTACACATGTGTGTCTTTTTAATGAATAAGTATTTCCTTTTATCTCCCGAAAAAAACAATGTCTGGATTAATAATAAAGTGAATAGAGTAAAGGAAAGTGATTGACACGATGTGCATCGAATTTAAGTAGTATCGCAGTGAAAATCTTTCGCGGTAATGTGCATCGAAGTCAAGTAGTATCGCAGTGAAGATCTATCGCGGTAACGTGCATCGAAGTGTAGTGGCTTCGCAGAGACAATCTTTCGCCGTAACGTGCATCGCAATTTTGTAGCATCGTATTAGCATTTATCGATATTTTGTGCGTCGACATTCCGTATTCTACTCAATAGGTAATAGGTAGTTATAGGTGAATCATGATACGGTAGGTACTCTTGTGTTAAAACCTCGGGGCATGTGTGTTAAACATAAACATGGTTTTTGAATTAAATCTACCAATCAAAAAACAACATGCATTTTTATTTGTTTATTTAAAAAAAGTATATTTACAATCACAAAACTAAATGGAAACACAATTGCCGAGTGCTCGGGCTTGTAAGGAAGTAATCCGGTCCGAAAGAGAGGCTATGGTAGAGCGTACGAATGTCGCACTTCAGGTAGTCTCCATCTCCAAGTGGGGTGAAGCCAACCTTGTGGGATTCAACGCCGCCAAAACACAAGCGTGTCTGTTTACCGCCAAAAGGAGCCCGTTTACCTTGGCTCCTGCTTTTCAGAATGTATCCTTGGAGTGCACCGACCGCCTTCAGCTCTTGGGAGTTTTTGAGAAATTTCCTCAAACCTAAACTTTGGGCGGTTCATTGAGTCCAAATCCGAGATAGCTGCTAGGAAACTTGGCGTTCTTGCAAAGGTCCGGCAGTACTTCACACCGGAATAGCTTCTAATGTTATACAAAGCGCAGGTCCGATCGTGTGTGGAGTACTGCAGCCACATATGGGCTGGTACTGCAAAATGCCATCTAGCAGCTTTGGACTCAGTGGAGAGGCGTGCTAAGAGGCTAATTGGTGATCCAGATTTGGTTAAGACCAATCTACAAATCCTGGAGTACAGGCGCAAGGTAGCCAGCCTTTCGGTATTCTACAGGATGCATTCTGGAGAATGTGCGCGGGAATTACATGATTTAATTCCGCCATCACCGTTCTATCATCGGACACCCCGTCGTACGGCGAGTGTCCACCCTTACGTTGTTGACACCTCCGCGATCCGGACGAAGCGTTTTGCCTCGTCGTTTATACCGCGTACAGTAGCGGTCCAAAGCGGCGCGCCAGTTTCACGAAGCAATAGATTGACACTTCTGTTTAACTTACGACCTTCTTCTAATGAGTAATTCCTATACTTTATAGTATACACACACACACTCTATTCACGCACTCAACACACACATTCTCGCATTCGTTTGCAATTACTTTGAATACTTAATCACGGTATTGACTACAGTTCACTTATTCGTAAAATTTTAGGATTATACCCACAGATATCAAAATAAATAAATTATAAGGTAGATGGATGCAGTTAACTTAAAGAGTCATTCAACCGCGACTAAATAGAACGTTGTTCATTGTGGGTTAGCGACGTGTGTTCTATATCTAAATATTAGCGGTGTTGTAGTTCCTTTTAAAATGAAAGCAAATTTGAACATTGAAATTAAAGCGAATATTATTGCGCTGCGTAAAATTGGACTTAATATAACACAAATATCTGATGAAACCGGACTGAGTGTAAGTGTAATGATTAAATTATTTTATTAAACAATTTATCTTATTAAAGTAGAACTGCTGATCCTTATTTTTTTAAAACGTTTTATAAAGTCTAAATAGAAGAAAATATAATTCCGAAGTAAATTTATTTACCTAGATTATTGAATGATGGATTAATATAACTATATTAATATATTAATTCTATAAATATATGTAACATCTCTTGTCATTATAATTTTGTTTCTAAATCGTAGGTAATATTAGTATTTTGCTTATTAGCCTAACAGTACTCCTTTTTTTATTTTAGAGAAGTAATTCCATGGCCGGCACGACCTCCTGACCTCAACCCCATAGAAAATCTATGGGGTTTAATCACACAGCGATGGGACGCAAGGAATGAGAGGACTGATGAGCAATTGAAGCTGCATTGCCTAGAAATCTGGGAAAATATAAGAGGAACAGACATATGTAGTAATATTGTAGGGTCGATGCGCCAGCGTTTATTTGATTGCATTGCTATTAATGGGGGTTATACGAAGTATTAAATTATAAGTTGATTATAGCAATACTAAAATTATATTGTGATATCCGTAATAAGGATTATTTTGAGGTTTAGCTTCAATCTTCTTTTCATAATGAAAATGAATACTTTAAGCTATAACCGCAATAAGTCCTAATAAATACGATTTGTTAACTTTGACATTTGAGATAGGCAACTTATGTAGGCTACTACTACTGAGTAATTTAATTGTATTGTGACAAGGAGTCCGCACTTTTTTTATTTACGTGGGTAGATTTGCTAGTTGTAGTTTGTTAAAGTACTCTAACAAACTACAACCAGCAAATCTACCCACACAGTGGTAATTAAAGGACAATATTATTATATTAAATTGAATCTTTGCGACAAACACACTTCTATATTTCTAGTCCTTTAAACCAAATACAACCTTATTGCATTAAACGTATGGTCTTAAATCGAACTGGATTCAAGTCAAAGTGAGAACAAAAGCATTCCTGAGCGATAAGGATTTTTTCTAAGTGGTTACGGACTAATGAGTGAATACAAATAAAATAGACTATATTACGTGCAACGAATTTACAAAACGCATAATTACGGTGAACCGCTATTACCTGCTTAACTTCAATAAATTGTTCTTTATGAGAAAATAAACTGTTTTAACTAGACGTTTATTTATTTCTAGTTTATAAAATTATAACGAATAAACAATTTGAAATTACTTATAAAACATTTTTATTTTTAACCCCATATTACAATAACAATATAATAATAACAATATAATAACTTATTATTATCGTTTATTAATCTATCGAATAATAAAAAAAAACCGATAAAGATTATTGTTGGAAAAGAAAAATTAAAAGTCCCATCTCGAGATTGGAACCCAGACCTATGCGTTCGATAATCTAATACGTAAGACTACCAGCTATCGGTACTTGATGAAATGACTTCAATTTTAGCAATGGTATGAACCAACCAAAGTCATGCGTAATTACGTAGCCTATGTGTAAAAGCGACGGTATGTTTTTTGTTTCGTTCGACGCCAGCCAGTGTGCGAATTCTGAGATGTGCGTTCTGTGTTGATACATCACTACACACAGACGTAGGTACGGACGTTACCGCGCGTTCACAGCAATACAGTCCTTAAGCTGGTAATCAATTAATGACTCTTGACTGTACATCGAAGGACTGGAACAATTTGCCTGCAGCGGTCTTCCCGTCCGATTATAATTTGGGTGTTTTCAAGGCTAGAGTGAATAGGCTCATAATAAATTAGTGCGCTTACCATCACCGATTGCATCTCTGCTTTCCATCAGGCGGGATCGCAGTCAAGCACTAGTTTATACCATTAAAAAAAAGTAGGCAATTGTAATTAAAATGCTGGAGGCGGGCAGCCCTATCGCATGTTTACGTACCGCGCGTCTGTAGACATTTATTTCAAAGATACGGCCCAATTACAATATTGTTATAATATTGCCGTGTCAAAAGTAACAGATTTTACAATGCGTTTGCCTACATAGAAAAAAAAACATTTTCGTCTGTCTGTTGGTTCCATTGACATAGAAAAGTATGGACTGGAAATACCTACAAAAAAAGGGTGCATACCTACAACTCATATTGTCTCATAAAATGGCTGCCATTGCTAGGGTTGTGTCCATCAAGGAACAACTGTTATCTCGTCGTTAATATAACGAGTAACGATACTATATACGAGTTTTACTAGTTATCACGTTTGGATCACGATGGACTTTGGTGCTGTGAAGTTTGAACCACAGGCCGGACCTAGCTAGGTCACTCGGACCGAATAAGACGCAAGATTATTTATGTTAACATCGCAGAATATACGGATATCGTTTCAGCAGAGGAACTAGTTCCGGAAACTATTACGGTAAGTCGGCAACGGTACAACACTATTCCATTATGACATCTGTTTGTAAACAAACAAATGAATTAACAAATATAATAAAAAGGCCTGTTATATGGAAATGAGCCCAAATATTACTAATTAACTATTAATATACTTTAGCCATAAATTCATGATCGCGTTACAATTGTATCATCGATTATGTACTATTGTATGTATTAATGCATGAAAACCGGCTATAACCTGTGCAAAGTCAATTGAGGTTGATTTTCATTCTTTCTTGCACCACACTTCACAATACAACACACAGGCACGTTGCACTTCTGTTTTCCAACATTCACATGCAGTTTTAAAAGGTAAAATCCTCGTAATTTTCTCGCAAATCTCAATAATACAAAAAACAAACAACCATTCGACAGCAAAACTACCACGAAACTCGTCGCATAAGATGGCTGCTACGGCACTTACCTACAACTGTCACTACGTCAAGACAAAATGTTGCCATAATTAGCAACAACTTAAAATATAGTTGTCTCTTTTATCAAATAAGATTATCTCACTAGAAAGAATGAGACTTAACGATATTTCTAATTCTGGATCATATTTCACTCATATTTGTATAAGCAAATGTATGTATAGAATAACGCGGCATCTCCATGTTTTTCCTATCTCAATGGTTGGTTTCGGCGGTTTTGACGGGACTTTCACTGGCACATAGCTAATGATATGGAGTAACATTTATATTTAATTACTGGTTATTGCTCGCGACTTCGTTGCGATCCAGGATGAAAAGAAGCCTAAATCCTTACCCAGCTCATGTTCTAGGTGTGTGCTAAATTCCATTCAAATCTGTTCGCATATAAGATATTAGGTAAGATTAAAACTTTTCGCACACCAAAAAGACAAAGGCTGACTTAATGCTTTATGAGGCTTTATAGGCTACTTTTTGTACCGGTAGCATGTTCTAGTCTAGTGGGATCATTTCCGACATCCACGCGGGCGAAGCCGCGGGCAGAAGCTAGTAATATAATAAAACACCCCTTAGTAAAGCTTAGTTTACATAAGTTTTGCCAATTCTATTTTATCTCTATTTTTTCTTGGTTTGAGGTCAAGAGTGAGTCAATAAAATAAAAAAAAATACCTAAAAGTTTTTAGCTGAATGTCCAAATGGTGTTAATTAGCAGTTTAGTGGTGTTTGCCATTCCCAATTGAATAAAGTCAGTAAAAACAGCTTTTCAGATAACACTAATGAGCACGAAGCCTAGAATTATTACGACCAGCAAAAAATGTTTGTTTGTATTTTTGACACATGACGTTTAAACCATTGTCAATGTCAATGTTTCCGTCATCAGTCATTCGGAATCCGTCAGTGGGTATTGTCAGAATTCTGAATGTTATTGAAGTTGAAATCGTAAAGGCTAATTTTTCAAAATAAACAAATTATACTATTATTTTTTTATTATTGTGAACTATACACGCAATGGACGACGACAATAAATTGCCCTTGAAGCGAGTGGAGTTCTCATTGACAAAGTTCAACGATGTGGCAATTCCTCATCATTTAGATTTGCTGCGACAACATAAGGCGAATATTATCAAGGTAACGTCTTGCTCTATTTCTATACCCTTTGTTTAGCTGGAGTAGATGAGTAGACAGGACAGGACTGCGCCTCTGCGGTATCGGTACATCGCCTCACATGTTTTCATAACCTTTTCATTAATGCGTAATAGATAAATCCGCGTAATACATGAAACTAACAAAATACTTCATAAAAAATTGGCCGCTGATAGGAAATATCTCTGTGACGAGTTTGGCTCACGTAACTTTGAATGATTGTGTATAGTTCTTTGGTATTTTCCAGGCCTGTTTAAATCCTGTCCTGAAAATGTATTGAATTTCAAATTCTGCATTATCTTTTAGTATTAATTAGTTTTGGAAGAATGCATGGTATTATGTATGTATACAATGTGTGAAAAAAATAAAAAAAACTCTCAATATTTTTAGCGTTAAACATTAAATTATTGTTCTGTTTCTGTCAATAATTTCAGGATGACAGTATCAGACTGGATGGTTTAAATAAGTTTGGTGCTAAACATTTTTAGTGATTTGTTGTGAAGTGGACCCAATTTCAGAACATAAAGAGTCACAATTCTATTGGTTGCCAATAGAATTTTAGTCCATTACCTATGTTCTAAAACTTAGTTGATTTAAATATAGTAGATTTTACAACAAGTGCACAAAACAAACCATTTTTATTCGAGACTTTTAGCAGCCCGAGCCGAAGGCGAGGGCTGATAGTAATTTCGAGGATAAAAATGGTTTTGTGGACGAGTTATAAACTCTGCTTTTCACTTCGATTGCGAGGAAATAAAACAGTAGTATAACATAACATTTCTTTAATTAAAATTCAAAGTAAATGATAAATGATTTTATTTTGTAAGTAGGTTTGTACAAACACTTTTACACGTCAATCATATTTTAAAACTAGATGAGGTCGGCGTTTCCTATCTGACTAGTCTGAGAAGAAAGGCCGAAACAAACTCAGACGTCACAGTCTCTTTTAAAGTCCAGACATAATCTTGGTCAGATCATATGAAGACCATGTAGGTCGATGTCTGAGATGGTCTTTTGAGGAAAGAACCACACAGATTGAGAGGACCTGTCCAGTCAGTGCACGCATTTGTCAGAAATCGTGCAGCTCAACTCAAAACTTAAGGAGCTCACCGATCCGACGAACAATACCAAAGAAAGGACATTTGGGTAGGCCACATTAATTACTCAAACTGCCAGACCATGACAAAAACTAAGAGAACAGAGAGAAAAAATAATATAAATACAATGACCCACATAGTCTTCACATTCACAATAATTAAAATAATATAATACTTTACTAAGTAAGCAAATGTCATAGTATATATAAAATTCATTAATGTCAGTGTATATAAAAAAAAAAACAACAACAAAACAGAGAAAAACAAAATAAAAACATTCAATACGTAAAAAAATTAAAAAAAATTGGAAGCAGCTTAATCCCAAGCCTTTTTGTCCTCGATATAATCCTTAACGGTATAAAAGGCTTTCTGGCACAACTTACGTTTAATAAATGATTTGAATTTATTAAGGCTTAGATCTTGAACTGGGCTTGGAACTTTATTATAAAAGCGTATACATTGGCATCTGAACGAGCCACCTATTTTCTTGAGCCTTGTTGTAGGTACAACAAATTTGTGTTTGTTCCTAGTATTTATATCATGTAAGTAAAATTAGAACAGTTTTGAATACTGAAGGAAATTGTTTTTAAATCTTACGACATTGATATTAGGCTGCAGACTATACAGCCTACTATTAAATTAATTTTGTAATAATAATTTTCTTAAATCAACTAACCTACCGTACTTGAATTAAATTTTTAATATCTATTATATCTTAAAAAACACATAAGGCAAATAAATTAAAGTAAATATTATATAATAACAAATTCTATCTATGAACTTCTTATTGCATTTGGCTGTATGGCTCATTTTCTTTGCCTTAATATAATACATTTATGAGTAGATACGTTAATGCCCTTGTGCACAAAATTCGATTTTGTGCAGCCTATACCCTGCACAAAGAAGCACTTTCAGAGCATGAGAAGTGAAAAAGCTTTTAAAAGTCCACCCTAAAGATAACCCTTTTCTGAGCAATTTACACTAGCATTTATCCCAATCTGCAAGTGTATTTTATTTTAGTAAATAGGAACAACAAACAACTACATTATGCAATAATATTTATTATTATTTATGTATTGGTTGGGAAAACAATGTAGTAATCAAGTCTTGACTAAACCAGAGCCTTAATAGAAAACTAATAATAAGTGTTATTTATTTAAACTTTTCGCACACAAAAAAGCTACAAAGGCAGATTGTGACTGTGACTGTGTGGAGTGTTCATTAAAGTAGAAATTCTGGTCCTGTTTGTTATAGAAAATATTTTTTTTCACTTCTCATGCTCTGAAAGTACTTCTTTGTGCAGGGTATAGGCTGCACAAAATCGAATTTTGTGCACAAGGGCATTAACGTATCTACTCATAAATGTATTATATTAAGGCAAAGAAAATGAGCCATACAGCCAAATGCAATAAGAAGTTCATAGATAGAATTTGTTATTATATAATATTTACTTTAATTTATGTGTTTTTTAAGATATAATAGATATTAAAATTTTAATTCAAGTACGGTAGGTTAGTTGATTTAAGAAAATTATTATTACAAAATTAATTTAATAGTAGGCTGTATAGGTCTGCAGCCTAATATCAATGTCGTAAGATTTTAAAACAATTTCCTTCAGTATTCAAAACTGTTCTAATTTTACTTTGAATTTTTAATTAAAGAAATGTTATGTTATACTACTGTTTTATTTCCTCGCAATCGAAGTGAAAAGCAGAGTTTATAACTCGTCCACAAAACCATTTTTATCCGAGACTTTTAGCAGCCCGAGCCGAAGGCGAGGGCTGATAGTAATGTCGAGGAAAAAAATGGTTTGTTTTGTGCACTTGTTGTAAAATCTACTATTGAATGTTTTTTCCGTTATGACAAAAGTCTATGATTATCTCCCAGGTAGGATACAATCTGTCCATATGGCCGCCCATCCACACTTTATTTGGCCTTGTCCAGACTTTTCGGCATAAGGTTTTCTTTTCGGAAATTGTAAAATAAAAATTGAGTGTTGTTAAATAAAAGATTAAAAAGTAGGAAATGTTTTACAAATATCCAGGTTTTTGTCAGCTAAATGGCAAGGCCAAGCAAATGGCAAGTGTCCATACACCTGCACAATAATGTAGATCTTATGAGCGCCACTGATACTTTTATTAATATGGCTACTTTCTGGGCCCAAATGACCTAAAAATACCATTGTCTCAAAAAAAAGAAGACTCCCGGGCCCTACTAGTTGATGCTGTATAGCGATGAGTTTCCATTGATGTGCCGTGGCAAGCGCCTCGCGGTACATTTCGTAGGGCGCCACTATTTAAGGGGGATGCGCTAAAGCAGTCCGCGGTGGTGTAAGGGGGAGCGCACAACAACCAGACTCCCCAAACGTCAACCTCACCTGCACGCGGTGCACCCTGCTGCTTACCAACGAGGCTCTGACGACCGACAAATGGCGGGATGTCCATTTAATTCCGCGCGGTGGCGGGTAAACCTCCAACAAAAGCATTCCCAAGGAGGGTTGGTGTCAGGCTGGCGGCTGACTGTTAAACTTTGCCAAAACCTAAAGCAACATGAATAGAAAAGATATGATGCGCGATAGGGCTAGGGCGGGCACCCCACAGGCGACGCGCAGGGGCAGCACCCGGCTTCTGTGGGAAATGGACAAGGGTTGTCGCACCAGAACGGGCGGGTGCGACGTAAGACGGAAGCTCGGTGTGTGAGAGAAGTAAAATTAAGGTGTGCGAGCTGGAATCTAGGTACGATGGCTGGAAGAGGAAGGGAACTAGCAGATGTTTTAAAAAGGCGACGACTGAAAATTGCGTGTCTGCAAGAGACGAAGTGGAAGGGTGCGAAGGCTAGAGAGATAGGAGAAGGATGTAAGTTTTATTACTGTGGAAGCGATGGTAAGCGAAATGGTGTGGGTATAGTTTTGGATAGTCAGTTGAAAGAATGTGCGGTGGATGTTAAAAGAGTGAGTGATAGGGTGATAGCTGTTAAAGTGTTTGTGGAGAGTTTAGTGGTTAATATAGTTAGTGTGTACGCACCCCAGTCAGGGTGTGAGGATAGTATAAAAGAGAAGTTCTGGGAGGACTTCGATTGTGTGATGATGGATGTGCAAGATAGTGAAGAAGTGTATGTGGGGGGTGATTTTAACGGGCATGTGGGAATTCAAGAGGATGGTTATGAAAGAGTGCATGGCGGTTGGGGGATACGGAGACCGTAACGCTGATGGCGAGGCACTGCTCCAAGCTGCCACGGCCTTCGACCTGGCAATAACAAATTCGTGGTTTGAAAAACGAAATGAGCATCTGATAAGCTATAAAAGTGGCCGCCACGCGACACAAATCGACAAGTTCCTAGTAAGACAAAGTAGCCTTAAAAGTGTGAAAAACTGTAAAGTGCTCCCAGGTGAAGACTTAGTCTCACAACATAGACTGATGATAATGGAGGTAAAAGTCGAGTGTCTCGTCCAGTAAGAACAAGGAACGGCCCCCGCCCAAAACCAGATGGCGTATGATAGAAAAAGAGGAATTTGCCAGTATGTTAATGAGTCAAGTGGTAGATAAGATGATTGGAATGAAGGATATGGAAGGAAAATCTGTGAATGAATGTTGGAAAGAGATGGCGGATTGTATAAGGAGCGTAGCAAAAGATGTGTTTGGAGAATCGAAAGGGAAAGGTATGATAGAAAAGGATACATGGTGGTGGAATGAAGATGTGCAAAAGACGTTTAAAGAAAAAAAAAATGGTTTAAAAAATGGCAGGGTGTAAAAAACGGGAATGATAGTTTAAAAGAAGATAAGAAGAAGATGTATAAAGATTGGAAGAAAACGGCAAAAAAGGCGGTAGCAGTTTCGAGAGCTAAGGCGCAGGAGAAGTTGTATGACTCACTGGACAAACGGTAATTCTTAACACCGTCCTCTACGATTGGAGGTGGTGCTAGAATTTTTTTAGAGGTTGCTTTCTCTTTGTTGTTCAGCTGCTGTTGAGCGCTAGTGCTAGCTTGTTGTAGTGGTGGTGGAGTAAGGGAGGTGTTTAACTTCCTTTTCTCTTGTTTTTCGCCCTAATCCACCCAGTCTCTCTGGCGAGTTCGAGTTCATCCTCATCCGTGCAGTACTCAACGTCACTTTTAGTGGGCTGAGCAGGTGTTATGGTTTCACGAACCTGTTTATGGGAAGGTTCCTCTTTTTCTTGCCTTTAAGCATTTTAATTGTCCTTGCAGATCTTGTACCTGTTCCTGCAAGTTGTGTATGTCTATGTGGTCGTTCAGTTGACGTACCATTTGTTGCAAGTTTTCTCTGCCCGTTTTCTCTTGGATGTAACAGTCATACAATTGCTTTTCCAGATCAGGTTTTATTTTTATAGACTGTTTTGCAGCCATTGTAGTTTTAAGGCGTGCGTATCACCTAAACAATAATTATAATAAACACTTCATGACGTTTTCCGCATTTGTAACTGGGTCATCGCGGTGGCCCCGATAGATCGACGTACACCACGACGACGGTGTTGTTGTATTGTAGTTAAACACCGTAATGTGTCCACCTGTAAAAAGTTACGCGGGGTCATACATAAAAAAAAAAAAATACACGCGTCGGCTTGAGATCCTCCTCCAATTTTTTTTCGTCGGTTAAAAAAGGATTTTTGTTAAAAATTAGCTCTTTTCTACTTCCCAAAATTCGATCCTTATTAAAGACACTATCGATTGGTGTAATAATACAGTACCTGTTTTTTTTTTCTCAAAAATAACGGGTTCTATTTCTGGCTAGAAATATTGATTTTTCAAAAATCCAATAATGCAGTTTTAGTTTTCATCAAAATCGAGCCTTAAAATCATCATTACAACTTTCGCAAGTTCAAATTACCAAAATTTTGCGTTCTACCCTGGCGTGTCCGAGCCGTCGATGAAGCTTCAGTAGTTGCCCTGTATGTGTGCCACGGCCCTGTCACGTCCCGGGCTCGGCCCTGATATGTGTGGATAGACCTTTAATGGGATGGGTTTTACTTGTGTAGTATGAGGAGCAGGGCGAGTACGTGCGCGCGCGCGCCGAGCAGACGCACGCGCGACGCGTGGCGTCGCAGCTGCGCGGCTTGCTGCTGGAGCTCGAGGCGCTGCGGCGGCAGGTACCTACAACATCTTAGATAAATAAACCATTTATTTAGTGCACACAAAAGAAATAGCACAACACACAAAGACACAATCAAATAATAACAAATTACATGAATATTATAACAAAACTAGGTGCCAATAAAAATGAACAACAAATTTTAAATTAAAGAAATAAAGTGATACTGGTGCTGGAAGTCATGGGGAGAGGCCTATGCGCAGTTGTGGGATGATGCAGGCTAACAGTAAAGTGATAGAAACTGCGACTATGACACGCATTACTTGCATCGCGCTGGGCGGCAGGTACCAACGGTCCAACACCTTAGGCTCACCACACCGAGATGGCAGCGAAGCGGCGAGCAGTTTTAGTTAAACTTTATCTTCATTACTAAGGCGCACCACGAAATAATTATAATCGTTGCGGAAAATAATCAATAATTTTTGAATAATACCAATATACCAGATATTACTAGATACTAATATACATATACTAGAGTTCGCACAATACGTTTGAAAAACTAATTTAGCGTTCGCGATTTTATTTCGCATGATCATGCGATTAAAAAATCGCAGTGCGCTCTTAGCCTAAACAATAAAACAACACATGTCATAGTATCATTTGAGAGACTCGAAATGGTCGTGCGGCGACCGCTCGCAGCGGCGCGGCGCGGCGGGGTGCGATAGCTCGCGCAGACACGGGCAGCCGTATGTGGCATATTGCGAGGTTTTTTTTGTTGAATATGGGTAATGAAGTGAATGCCGACAGGTGCGGGACGGCGACCGCGCGCGCTTCGACGCGCTGACGCAGCGCTCACGAGACACCACGCTACGCGCCATCGTCGACTACCTCGGTAACTATACTGTACTCCTCCGCCTCACGCCGCTCTCCCGCACCCAGCACCAGCATTCTCACGTCATCATCATCATTCTCCTGCCCTTATCCCAATTTATTTGGGGCCAGCGCATATCTTTTTCTTCCACACTTCTCTATTCGTCGTCATCTCGGTAGTTCGTGTGTTAGTGAAACTTGATTCGGTAATACAAGTGCTATGCCTGCCCTGGCCCTTTCCCAACATGTTGGGGTCGGTTTCCAGTCTAACCGGATGCAGCAGAATACCAGTATGTAAAATGGAGTGACTGCCTATCTGACTGCCACAACCCTTACTGGGTAACCCGATACTTCTTGAGGTTAACCAGAACTGGTATATGTTTAAGAGGGTGCACACAGGCCCACTAGCGCCACTCCTTTAAAAAAATATTATCTCGTGACTGAGGAGGAATATTATGAAAATCTGTTCAATCAGCGACCTCGGTAAATGTGTCTAGAATTTTCTAATACCTTTTATAAAATTTCATATTGAGACACGAAGCAACAAAATTCGATCTAAAGAAAAGCGGCCACATTCCTATATGTCGTATTTCTTTACTTACCGAGGTCGCTGATTGAGCAGATTTTCATAATTCCTTCTCAGTCACGAGATAATATTTTTTTAAAGGAGTGGCGCTAGTGGACCGTTGTACAGGCTCTTAAGGACTAGCACCTAATTGTGTATCACACTATCAATCTCAATCTGAATCATTTCAAAGATATTGCTAATCCATTGCTTCATATTATTATGTTCAAAAAATTAGTTTCACAACAACGTAAATAACGCTATGAATGTTCTAGAACTGTCAAAATGAAACCCGTTGCTACTGATAGTGTGTCACGCAAGCACCCCGCAGACATGTTTCAACGAATGGCATTCAAAAATAGTTGGTGAAGTCGATTCAAGTGAACAGTGTCCAACAAGGCAGTTGTTTTATCTTGTGTCTTAAAACTTGTCTTGTAGGTTTAATAGAGGCCAGCTGTAGGGCGCTCGTGTCGTCCGTGGGCCGCAGTCGACTGACGGGTGAGCTGGGCTGCATGCGCGTGCTAACAGACTGAATGGACACTGAGTTTTGTGTTATTAACGCTGTTAGCACATTGACGCATACTGTTCCATACATCTAGTTTTGTAACGCAATGTTCCCGCTGCCTGCGTTGGTGTGCTAACGGCTTTACTAAATCATGTTATTTCTGATCGTTCCTTCGATGTCGATGGAGCGTGCTGCATGCCTCACTGCGTCGCGTGTGTTACTGCAGCGTTCGACTGGCTCGGACCAGGCCGGCAGGCCTACGAACGCGATTGCCTGTGCTAAGCCCTCATATGCACTAGCGGTCAGCCGCCCAGGCGGTTCAGTGCGTACAACATGAGAGTTTGTTGTTACGTTAATACATAAAACGACCACCTGAGCGAAGTTTAACCGCTAGTGC
Organism: Apamea sordens; assembly: GCA_945859715.1. Lineage (NCBI taxonomy): Eukaryota > Metazoa > Arthropoda > Insecta > Lepidoptera > Noctuidae > Apamea > Apamea sordens. Next base: position 13,910,507 of record OX244009.1, read on the forward strand.
GTAATAGATGAGTGCTTATGCTTAGGCCCACTTGCACCACCCATCACTAAATGCATTTAACGTTAAACGAATTTAAAACATCGTTCTGTCTCTGTCATCTACAAATTATTGACAAAAACAGAACGGTTTTTTAAACACGTTTAGCACTAAATTTCGTGATTTGAGGTGTAAGCGAGCCTTTGTCTCGCGAGGGCTTCTGACCCTTCGCAGATGTCTGTCAAACCATCCAGACTGACCTGTGAACCTGTCCGTTGACTCGGTCTAACCTCCTTCGTGTTAGGAGCTCGTTCTGATTCGGCGTTACTGTCTGTTTCCAGGAACGTCCCCGTTGTCAATAAATCGTAGTATGCCAGAAATTCCAGTGGCGGCGAGTGCCGTGTCCACGGACTCGGTGGGGGTGGTCGCGCATGCACCGTGTGACGGCGACGGTGAAAGTGACGCAGGCGCTCCGGCGGAGTTCTCATCACAAATTCAACTCCAAGTCGATGACCATGTAAGGATATTATATACCTACTTTTTTTCTTAAATCCTCAAAATGGATTGGAGAGGCTTTCGTCCGTCCGGGGGCTGCTATTAAGCTGATGATGGTGAAAGCCGCTCCTTATATTTAATATTACAGGCTGTGGGGCTGCAGGAGCGCGAGGCGCTGCTGCGCGGTTGGACGGAGCTGCAAGCGGAGCTGCGCGCGCTGCACGAAGTGTGGCAGTCCGCGCAGGCCGCCGCGCTGGCACAGCGTGACCAGGTCAGACTACTGTCTATTTCAGCTGTATGCCTGTAGTCACAGCCAAAATGTGTTCATCACCGGGCTATTTTTGTCTGCTCATTGCACGATAGAATCTGCTTTACGCGGTCAGTATTAGGTATACAGGGAGGACTTTTGAGAAGGGGCTTGATATTTCATGAAATAGGCATTCAATACGGTTTCGGTTCGGTCGGTTTGACAACACGGTTAGCGCAGTGGCTGAGCGATCGGACTGCTGCGCTGCATGTCGCGGGTTCGATTCCCGCACAGAACAAATATTTGTAAGTCCTACATGTATTTGTTCTGAGTCTGGGTGTTTTTCTATCTATAATATGTATGTATTTACAAAAAAAAAAAATGTATATAAGTAGTTTATCAGCCATCTTGTTACCATAACACTAGCATTAAGTTGCTTAGCTTGGGACTAGATGGCGCTGTGTGAAATGTCCAGGGATATTATTATTATATGAACTTATAAGGTAGTATTGATGATTTTAATGATTATAATTCTTTAAATACCTATATACTCGTTACGGTCGCGAATCATATTTTGTTCAACATACCACCTGACACTAACCTGTTAATTACAAAAAATGTAAGAAAATTAGAATTTCTCGAGCTTCCCTGGTGCTTTCCCTTAAGTTTTTATAGACTGCTTTTGTATAACATAATAAGTGGACAGGTGACGGCGGCGGCCGGGAGCGTGGAGCTGGCCGCGGACAACGTGAGCGTCGCGCGCGAGCACCTCGCCGCCGGGGAGAGGTACCTACACACTAAATTTGTCAAAAAATAAAAGGCCCGTTTTGACATTTGTCATCGCGACGTAACTAGTGAAGTAACCATACTCAGTACTCCATACTCACGATAAATCGATTCAAGTTTGTATGAGTATTTGATCGATTTGATTATGTATTGTAAAGTGCATTGGATTAAAGTTCTGATTAGAAAATTTAACTTAAACTTTAATATTATAGGTATTTTGAAATGATACAATAGCTCGAAAGGTCAATTTGTCTTTAACACGCTCAGCGCCATGTGTATCTTTTGGAAAAGGAAAACGCCATGTGTATTTTTTGGAAAAAGGATACACAAGCTCCATTCCAGTCTAAGCACCGTGTATCGCTAACGCGCACACTTTCCATACATTTTGTATACAAAAAATGTTGCCCTGCCCTAGGGAATTTTCCTGGTGTATAGGTATTGGCATATGGGGCTTGGCGCTGAGCGTGTTAATTTAATAATTTTAGTTACAATAACATTCACTCAATCACAAAAAAAATCAAACTAGAAAAAGCGAAAGTGATTGAATCTTCATTCAATCATTTACTTCGGATGATGAGCCAAAATCGTCAGTTGAGCTGAGCTATCGTCACCATGTAATAGTTATTTTCACTTCAGTAGCTCAAACAAGTAGGTTTTGCTGCCTGAAATCAGTGAGCAAAATGGGGTTTTGCTGCCTGAAATCAGTGAGCAAAATGCGATTTTGCTCACTGAGTGAGACCAAGTAACTTTTTTTGTTTTTTTTCAGAAATCCGCGAATATCATATTCAGCCTTGGGTTAATCATACAATTCGAAAAATTCACCGATAGAGTGTGAATGTTTCGAATTGTATGATTAACCCAAGGCTGAATAAGATACTCGCGGCTTTCTGAACAAAAAAAATAATTAAAAAGTTACTTGCCTGAAATACAAAAAAAAATAAAAAATCATACTTACAGTATGAAATTTTTTGATTAAATGGGACATTTAATCAAAAATTTCGAATTATTAGCCTAACGTTCTGTTCAAGTTTAAAATAGTAGAGACGGGACATTTAATCAAAAACTTTTCTAATTATTAGCCTAACGTTCTGTTCAAGTTTAATATAGTAGCGGTCCCCCGACGGGATTGAGGGAGTTGTGAAGAAAAATGTAATTCGCCATTTTGTGCTAGCAGCCATCTTGGATTTGAAATTTATCAGAGTATATAGTAATCTACTAGTCAAGCCCTTTCATTTGATACCCGTAATGAGGGAGTTGTGAAAAAATATGTAATCCGCCATTTTGTGGCGGCGGCCATCTTGGACCGATTTTCATCAAACATAACTAAGAACACTCCCGACAAATTCACCTTTCAAACAAAAAAAAAAACAAAATCAAAATCGGTTCATCCGTTCGGGATCTACGATGCCACAGACAGACATATACACACACACAGAGAGAGAGAGAGAGACGTCAAACTTATAACACACCGTCGATTTTGCGTCGGGGGTTAAAAAAAAAGACTGAGAACGTAACTGTTTTTGAGACGTTTCGTAATAATTAGAAATCGCATGCTACTAATAAAGTAAGCGCAAAAAGAATACTCGCAATATATCTATCTATATATATAAAATTCAAAGTCCTGACTGACTGACTGATAGATCAACGCACAGCCTAAACCGCTGGTCCTAGAGACATGAAATTTGGAGGGTGTGTTCTTCGTGAAGAGTAGGCATCCACTAAGAAAGGATTTTTCGAAATTCCACCCCTAAGAGGGTGAAAAGGGGGGAATTCGTTTGTATGAAAAATCCTATTCCTTGAGTTAATAAATTTGAAACTTGGCACGAATACTTATCTAAATAAATTATGAAGATTGTCAGTTTTTTTTTCTTCTAAACTACCCCCTAATAAGGGATTGGGGGGTTTCAAAGTTTGTGTGGAAGATTTGAATGCGCGGTCCGATTTACTCGAAACTCAGTATTTATACCTAATATTGAAAATAAAGAATAATGTGTATCAGGGTTTTTTGAAAATCTACCCCTGACGGGCTGAAATGGGGTAGTAAATTTTTCAGGGGAGGATTTTATTGCATGGCTTGATTAACTCGAAAATTAGTATAAATAATCTTTGAGTCAAGTTATGAATACATCCCAAACGATTTTTTTTAATTCCACCCCTGTGGGGGTGAAAAGCGGGGATACAGTTTATATGAAAAATCTTCTTCATTAGGTTAATAAACTTGAAACTTTTCAAGAATACTCGCCTAAGTAAGTAATAAAGTTTATCATTATAAGTTTTTCAAAACTACCCCTCAAAGGGGGATATAGGGGTGTTGAAGTTTGTGTGGAATAATTTGAATGCGCGGTCCGATTAACTCGAAACTCAGTGTTTATACTTAAGACCAAAAATAAAGAGTAACATGTATCAGGGTTTTTCGAAAATCTACCCCTAAGGGGTTGAAAAGGGGTAGTTAATTTTACAAGGGAGGATTATAATGCGTGGCTTGATTAACTCGAAAATTGGTATAAATAATCTTTGAATCAAGTTATGAATAATCCCAAACGATTTTTCATAATTCCACCTTTGTGGGAGTGAAAAGCGGGGGATACAATTTATATGAAAAATCTTATTCATTTAGTTAATAAACTTGAAATTTGCCTAAGTAAGTAATAAAGTTTATCATTATAAGTTTTTCAAAGGGGGATACGTTTATGATACGATAGGGGTGTTACGTTTATGTCGAAGAAATTGAATGCGCGGTCTGAGTAACTCGAAACTCAGTATTGATACTTAGTAGTTGTCGAAAATTTACCACTGACGGGACAAAAACGGGTAATTCGGTTTTTAAGGGGAGGATTTGAACTTGAAACTGTATGTTACATTTTCACGCCTAAACCACTGAACTTCTGATTTGGCATAGAGATAGATGGCATCCTGGGGAAGCACATACATTTTATCCTGTTAGCACGTTCCCGTGGGATAATTTCCGACATCCACGCGGGCGAAGCCGCGGGCAGAAGCTAGTTCCATCATATTATTTTACGCGCCAAAAAAATTTATGTATTTTTTTAAAACACTACTCATGTAATTAATTATTATTTTATTGTTTCTTTCAGTTTCGTTCCAAGTTACATTCTAAGGTCTTTCTCAAATGTCAAAACGTGCCTTTTATTTTTTTAAACTTTACTCATATTATGAGTAAAGTGTCATAGTGTCATATTATCATCATTATCATTATCTTTTATCATATTTATCATTAACATCTGCCTCGGTGGTCTAGTGCTCACAAGCGCGACTGCTGAGCGTGAGGTCCCGGGTTCAATTCCCAGGTCGGGCAGTGTTATTGGATTTTTCTGTCGGGAATTTTTCAGTAGCAGAGAGTTCTTGAGACACAGAGTGCGTTCCTTGAGGTTGGATTTGTGTCCAGTTGATGGCAAAAGGCTCGCCCCCTATTACGTAACTGGCGAAATGTAGGTGTTCTATAGTCTCTGTGTAACCCTTCGTGGAAAACAGGCCTGATGTTATGCAATGTAATCATTTATAGTACAAGTTTTAACTATCCTGCGTTCACAATTTAGTTCCCAAATATGTAAACAAAAATATGTTTGTGGAAAAATAATTTTAAAACACGCACAGAAAGTTCAGTTTGCGCTGTAACTGAAAACAGTTCATTTGTGCCCTCTGCATTGCAGGCTGCCCCACAAGTTAAGTAATAAAGCTTAAAGCTTTGTATTCACTTTTCATTTGGAGACAAGTGTATGTACAATGTAGTGGAAGTAATACGTATAATGAACGGTATCGGTCGTGATGGCCTTCGCCTCTCTTGCACGAGGTTTTAGGTTCAAATCCGGGCAAGTACCAATGTGACTTTTCAATTCATATGTACTTTCTGAGTCAATCTTGGACATTTGTTGACATCAAAAGGAAAAACTATGGATTTATCTATCTAATAAATAAAAAAACCGGTCACGCGTAGTGTAGGGTTCCGTAGTTTTTATAACAGCCAAGTTCGGGTCGTATTCGCTGACTGATAGTTTCGTACCATGCTCTAACTAAAAGCCAAACATGACTACCTACCTAATTTGACTTCCTATACAAATGCTCACCTGATCCTACAATTTTGCACGGAGTTTTAATTTATTTTTTTGAGATTTGGATAATACTTGTCATAGCCGGTGTAGCAACTGTTTTCTTTTTATAAAACTTATTTAGGAATGAAACAATAGCGCGATACAACTGACGCTTAGCGCCATCTATCGACATTTCTATGGAGTTGTTCGAAATTTTCGAGTCTAATACAATTGGTCGACTATTACTCGTAAACTTGTAAAGCCCAAGTGTGACACTTTTTCCATTAAACTTCGTTATATATAGGTACACACGGCTACAAGTCAAGCTATACAAAACCAGTTTGTCTTGGCCTCACTTTGTATGATATTTTCTCACAATGAACGGTCAGCCAATACTGGTTTTGCATAGCTTGATGTGTAGCCGTGTGTACTACTGCCGTGACATTTGAATTTCTAACTACAACCATTTAGTTGGTAGAGGGGGGGGGACACTTGACTCTAACGAAAATTGGTACTTCAAAGCTTGTTAAGTCACGAACGGTTTACTTAATCAAAGAACGGTGTTCGCAAACCCCTAATATTTTTATTTGAAAGACCTATCCAACGATATCCCATACTACGGGAAGGATGAAAAAAAAATGTATTATCCCCACTTTAGATGTAGGGGAGGTACCCTAAAGGAGGCGACACTATAAGAAACTATAAGAGTTCCTTGTTGACTACAGAACCCTAAAAAAGAAACACCGAAACTTTGGATTTATCTATGTTCTAATAAATAAAAATGAATCACCAAGATGTATGTACGCGCATAACTTCCGATCGACTGCACCAAATTGGATAATTCTTTTTTTGTGTGTTTATTATTGTCAGAACAAGGTTTGTGTAGAAGAAAATTAAATCGAAATCGGGATCGAAAGTTATGCTGGTGAAACCGCGGGGCTCAGCTAGTAGTTAATAGAAGTCTGAAATCGCCAACTCGTTGTAAGTGTGGTGTTAATGGTCGTTCTTGATGGATTTCGCGCCTCAGGCTGCGCGCGGGCGCGTGGAGCGCGGGCGGCGCGGCGCTGGGGCTGCTGGCGGGCGGCCCGGTGGGGCTGGCCGTGGGCGCCAAGGCGGGCGCGCTGGCGGCCGCGGCCGGCTCGCTGCTGGGCTACCTGGGCGCGCGGCTGCTGAGCGCGCGCCGCCTGCACGACGCGCCGCCGCACCGCGACCGGGACGGGAAGAGCGACTAGCGCACACCTCTACGATCGCTGGCTGTAACCACACACATTGCGTTACTACTCAAATAACAAATCTATAACGTCTCGCCGCGTGACTTTGAGTCAAATTGAGTAACCCGCGAAATTCAAATTGTCTTACTTTGTACTTTGCGAGCTACTTTCTCTTTATGTATTGTTTCATTTTCAACATTGTATTTAGTGTTGTCCAAATCTCACTTCCATCGAAAGATTTGTACATCGCTAGAGACAAATTAATCACCTGTCAAAATCTGTGTGTGGACGTGAGATTTGGACAAAGCTTACAGCCGATATCAGACGCTTCAGTTTTTGTAAATTTTTACCTTTTAGTCCTTTTTAACCGACGAAAAAAAAACGGAGGAGGTTCTCAAGTCGACGCGTACCTACATATACACATATATATATACTAGCTTCTGCCCGCGGCTTCGCCCGCGTGGATGTCGGAAATTATGCCAAGGGAACGTGCTAACAGGATAAAATGTATGTGCTTCCCCAGGATGCCATCTCTCTCTGTGCCAAATCAGAAGTTCAAGTTCAAATCCTCCTTAAAAACTGAATTACGCCTTTTTGTCCCGTCAGTGGTAAACAGACAACTTTACATACTTATTATTATTTGAGACAACTTTACATACTTATTATTAAATTATTTTCTGTCAAAAGTATCAATACTGAGTTTCGAGTTACTCGGACCGCGCATTCAATTTCTTCCACACAAACTTAACACCCCTATATACCCCTTTGAGGGGTAGTTTTGAAAAACTTATAATGATAAACTATATTACTTACTTAGGCAAATATTCTTGCCAACTTTCAAGTTTATTAACTAAATGAATAAGATTTTTCATATAAACTGTATTCCCCGCTTTTTACCCCCACAGGGGTGGAATTTTGAAAAATCGTTTGGGATTATTCGTAACTTGATTCAAAGATCATTTATACTAATTTTCGAGTTAATCAAGCCACGCATTATATTATAATCCTTCCTTGTAAAATTAACTACCCCTTTTCAACCCGTTAGGGGTAGATTTTCGAAAAACCCTGATACATGTTACTCTTTTTTTTGGTCTTAAGTATAAACACTGAGTTTCAAGTTAATCGGACCGCGCATTCAAATTATTCCACACAAACTTCAACACCCCTATATCTCCCTTTGCGGGGTAGTTTTGAAAAACTTATAACGATAAACTTTATTACTTACTTAGGGAAATATTCTTGCCAAGTTTCAAGTTTATTAACTAAATGAATAAGATTTTTCATATAAACTGTATCCCCGCTTTTCACCCCCACAGGGGTGGAGTTTTGAAAAATCGTTTGGGATTATTCGTAACTTGATTCAAAGATTATTTGTACCAATTTTCGAGTTAATCAAGCCACGCATTATGATCCTCCCTTGTAAAATTAACTACCCCTTTTCAACCCGTTAGGGGTAGATTTTCGAAAAATATTTTTGGTCTTAAGTATTAATATTGAGTTTCGAGTTAATCGGACCGCGCATTCAAATTATTCCAAACAATCTTCAACACCCCTATATCCCCCTTTGAGGGGTAGTTTTGAAAAACTTATAACGGTAACCTTTATTACTTACTTAGGCGAGTATTCTTGTAAAGTTTCAAGTTTATTAACCTAATGAAGAAGATTTTTCATATAAACTGTGTCCCAGATTTTCACCCCCACAGGGGTGGAATTAAAAAAAATCGTTTGGGATGTATTCATAACTTGACTCAAAGATTATTTATACTAATTTTCGAGTTAATCAAGCCATGCAGTAAAATCCTCCCCTGAAAAATTGACTACCCCATTTCAGCCCGTCAGGGGTAGATTTTCAAAAAACCGTGATGCACATTATTTTTTACTTTCAATATTAGGTATAAATACTGAGTTTCGAGTAAATCGGACTGCGCGCTAAAATTCTTCCATACAAAATTTGAAACCCCCCAATCCCTTATTAGGGGGTAGTTTAGAAAAAAAAAACTGACAATCTTCATAATTTATTTAAACAAGTAGTCGTACCAAGTTTCAAGTTTATTAACTCAAGGAATAAGATTTTTCATACAAACGAATTCCCCCCTTTTCACCCTCTTAGGGGTGGAATTTCGAAAAATCCTTTCTTAGTGGATGCCTACTCTTCACGAAGAACACACCCTCCAAATTTCATATCTCTAGGACCAGTGGTTTAGGCTGTGCGTTGATCTATCAGTCAGTCAGTCAGTCAGTCAGTCAGTCAGTCAGTCAGGACTTTGAATTTTATATATATAGAAGATATTTTTTATGTACGACCACGCATAACTTTTTACAGAGTAGTCCGATTTCGATAGTTCTTTTTTTATTGGAAAGGGTATAGGTACCCCAAAGTTGGTCCCATATACATTTGGAAAAAAATCCAACCCTAAGGGTGGGAAAATAGGGGTGATTTATTGTTCACTCACAGAATGAGTTTTCATTGAATGCTGAGTTGTGTATTATTACTCTACTCAGGGCCTCATATGCCTGCCCAGTCGGCGCCGTTTAAATTTAAGGCAATTTAGTGATCTTTGTTTATTAATTGTTTGGCGCCGACTCAAAATTACTTAGGTATACTTATATTAGTTAGTATGGATTTCGGGATTCGGCATCTTTCACTCGCCTAACGAATGATCGAAAAATGAAATTAAAGAAGCAGATGAACGTTCATTCTATATAAATTATACAACGTGTTTTTTTTGATATCCCATAACTCTAGGGGGTCATTGTACTCATCATTATGAACAACTTTTACTATGGAAACAAAAATCTGGTGTTCCCTACATTTTGACAAGTTATACGAACATACCCCCTAGAGTTACGGGATATAAAAAAAAAACACGTTCTATAGAATGAACGTTCATCTGCTTCTGTCGGAGTCGTGTGAACGTGAAATGAAACAAAAATGAACCTTCACTCGAGTGTAGCGTCTGATATCTGTTTTACTCACAGTCACACGCCGAAACGTTAGATTTGTTATTAGAAAATTGTTTCCTAACTTTCTATCAATATGAGACATTTTGTGGAATAGTTGTAAAATATGTTGTATAGGAAAATATGGACGCTTTTAGGAATATGAATTTGAACGTGATGTTGTATCTATTCTAGTGAATTGTTAACATAAGACTACGGTAGTGAAGCTCTTTAACTGTACGGTCAGCGAAGTAAGACTATTAACATTTGGTTATTTAACTTTTTTTTTTGTCAGCCTACATTGTGTCAAAGTCATGTGGGGCAAAGGCCTCCACTTTTTCCTCCCAAACCTCCCTGTCTTTTGCGATCTCTGGCTATGTTGGCCCTGCAAACGTTACCAGATCGTCACACCACCTTCGCCGTAGTCTACCTCGACGGCGATTTCCTGTTGTAATTTTATCATTGTTGCTGACTAATCGTTCTCAAGCACATAAGAGACACACACACTTTTTACACCCGTTATGTATGTCTCACCATACATAACGGGTGTAAAAAGTGATCATATTTTATTGTAGTGGTCCATACCTGAGAACTTTCTGGTTCCTGAGATATTGAAGGTCAAAACATTTAATGAATCCTCATACTCGTTATTATTACGTGAAATACTAACGGGTAAATATCAAAATACATAGTTTTTTGGCAAAAGTAAAGTAACAGTAATAATCGAGTGTCATCGCTGGCCGTACGAAAGCATGCTCGGGTGCAGGTGCCTGTTTCATTGTGTGTTCTTGTACAAACAAATCAAATGTATTTATTTATTATAGGATTAATGCAATGATTGTGTAATCACTCTGACATGAAAGGAGTAGGTATAGTGCTACAAGGATCTGTTGGCGCAAAGTTAAAGTCGAATAATTACTTCATCAAATAGAATTGATTCTAGTCGCCCCTTCCAAAAGGTAGTTTCACATGGAGAAGAGTGTTAAAAAAAATTGGTTGCCTGTAAAGTCGGTATACGGGCGAAAGTTTTACGTGACAACGACTTTGAAGGGACGCGTGCCTTTCACTTTTTATGTCTGTCTCTCTCGCTCTTAGGCGGGCTAACCATGCCCGAGTGGAAGGGACGCGTGCCTCTCACTCGCTCTCATTGTGAGCGCATAACGTGAGCGGAGCGTAACGCAGTTTCTTGAAGTGTCACCCGGCAAACCAATTTATAAGACGTTGTCACGTCAAAATGTTTTACAGTATTTTGTATAAATTATCTATATAAATATACCTATGTGAAGACGATGTACTTAAAATAAAATTACTATACCACAATAGGTAAAAAAAAAGCAATAACAGGTAAATTAACTATGTGATAGATATAAATGGTGCTCACATATTTACAAATATTGTAGAATTAAGTACATGATTTTCCTAAAACGTTAACAAGTAGCGCCTACACGACATTGACAACATTTGGGCGTTGTAAACATTTATGTAATTGTATGTGAAATTGTATTACAAAACAAGATGGCGTTAGTTACAACTTTGGCCACGCGCCAAAAGAACCTTGTAGTGTAGGTCCACTGTGAAATAAAGCCATATATTCACTGGCGGACTATTATCTTTAATTGACATTTTGTCCCCAAGTGAATACATGGCTTGTAAGCTTTATTTTTGATGTGTGTATAATAGTCGCTTATTGGAATCCTCATAAATAAATGTTTTCTTTTAGTCATTATTGTTAATGTTGTAATTTAGTACAATTTGTGCCTACTTAGTAAGTGGGTGCACAAAGCTGGGTGATAGTTTATTGTAAATACTATAAAGTGTAAGGAACTAACTGTGAAGCCCTGTATGCACCGGAAACAAAGTTGCGCAACATTGTTACAGCAGCATGTCTATGTGTTGCTAAACAATGTTTCTAGCCACGGTGAATGTTGTCGTATTGCTGGCAACATGCAAGTGTTCTGTATTCATGGTAAACAAAAGAACATCTCGCAACATCAAATGTTGCGGGATTGTTTCCGATTTGTGTGGGGCTTCAGACCAGACCATCGGGGTAATTGCGTAACACACTTAAAATGACACGCCTTTCATTTTGGCAGTTGAACAACATTCATTGCGTAATTTACGTTGTCGAGCGGACGAAATTTTCAAACATATGAAGCAATGGATTTAGAATTTCCTTGAAAACCCTCGAATTGTGAATGAAAGTGTGTTACGCATTTATGGTACTGGTTGCCATCGAAAAAAGTTATGAATTGATTCATAAGCTATTGGTTTATTTGTGCGATGACTAATAATAAGCAGTGCGAGAGTGTGAGCAGTGTGCTCTTTATTGTACACCATACAAGTACCATTTATGTAATATGTTTAGAATCATAAACCCGTTAGGAATACTTGACTACAATTTATTCTATCTGATGGCCTGTTGACACTACGCACAACGGTAGAAAGCTGATGTTCGATGTTCCTTAATTCTCTTAACAAGAATATTTTTGATCTAGGTACAGTGAGATGGCTGGCAGTAGAACTAAGAATTAGATAGGTAACATAAATATTTTTGTATTTTTGAAATTATTCTAATAATGAAGGGTCTAATACGGCTTTAATAGTATTAAGACTTGTGTCAAGGATTGTTTAGAGTATCTTCATCAAACTGTCATTGCCATGCTATCGCAACAAAACTAAAAACTTATAGGTCATTGAACAAAAAAGCGTTTAATAATGTGTAATAAACAAGAGAGATTATTCTAGTCTTTTTTAAAGTCCATTTCGACGCGCCGTTTGCGACCCGAATGGTGCGACGAGGCTACTCGTTGAGTCTGTTCTCTACTCGGCATGGTATAGCCATAAGATACCTGTCCCACCTGGCGACTATTTTCTCGCTCAAGAAAAGATTGTAGATCCCGTGTCAATTGCTGACTGTTCAATCCACCGGCGAGAACTTTGAAAAACAAATAACTCGTTGTTATGTGCCAGCTCTACTCGCTTCTCGATAATCGCCAGGTGCCTTAAAACCTGAAAACCTTTGATAGATTATTGCATATTCCTACCTATTTATTTTCATTCAATCAATATGGAAACGACACATGACTATAATGCACTTTTACAAACATAAGAATTTGGCGCCCTCTCTGGCGGTAAATACAATGTTACCAGTAAAAATAAAAACCATTTGTAGACTTTTGGTTACGGACGTGTCGTATTTTTATTTGAATAGATTGCAGCTCGCTTGACAAATAACATATCAAAATAATATTGTAAGTAGTTTTTAGGAATATAAATCAATTTGACAATATATTTTTTGTTACACAACAAGCATTTTTATTTTCTCCTCACATCTTCGCAGATAGCATTGGTAGATTAGTGGTAATGGACCCGACGAGCTGTACCACGCCCCGATGGTTGTGGGTTTGAACCTAGAGAGGCACTTTCATTTGTGTAATATTTGTTACACTTCTCTCTAAGTTAAACATCGATGAAGTTAAACATCGTAAGCATAAATAATGTAGGTACTAATTGTGAGGAATCACAAAGCGAAGACATTTGACATCCACCAAGACACCAACCCGCACTGAACGCGTGATGGTTTATGGCCCGCTCCCTCTCGGAGAGGACGCCTGTGTCCCAACAGTGGGAACACTACGGACTGATTATACATGTTTCAGTTCACCTTGGTGTCGACCCATTCACCCGAGAAGTAGATGTAGCTCATGTAGAATAATACCAGGCTGTCTAAACCCAACATCACTTGCTGCAAGTGCTAGTTTGCCTGTTCCAATAAAAACAAGAGAGACACACGCGAATGACACCCTTGTACGTAGGTACCTACAATGTGAATAAGGGGCAGATTGAAGTGTAGAATTTTCCTATTGTTACTTTTAGCTAGATTACACAAGGATCTTTTAGCGCGTGACCAAAATCGGCGTCATTATCAATACATTTTCTGTGACAATTTCACAAATCTTTACCAGCAACGCCCCTCTGTCAATGTAATTTAAGCACCAAAAGATCCTTGTGGCAATTAATGAACACCATGACAATATTATTATATTACTTGCCGCGAACTTTTTTTTTGTCCCTCGGGTTATCGTCTAGTCTTTCTTATCTTAGACCCTCTAGTCGTTTCACTAGGCTAATATTGGTCTAAGGTCTAGGCATGTCACAGACTAATATTGTACAACATACCTTGACCCATTTGACTTGATTTGACCACTGTTTTGACAGGTTTTGATGGAATTTTAAAGGGCAGTATAGTTTGATCGTAGACAGAGAATGCTATAGACAAATTGATATCTTTGGTCGCATTCACACAAGAAAAAGAGCGACTTACGCCGATGTCGTGTAAAGAAATGAAACAGAACGATGAGATTTTTTGTTTCACGGCGCGTGCCATGATTTTCAAGGTTAGCACACTACTTTGCTAAACAAAGTTTGACAGATAGCGTGCAGCTAGGTATCAACTTTCTTTAAAATACAGTTTTATGTGCTTTAAAGATAAATAATGTATGGTATATTTTGTTGTGAACAATTTAGACATAGTATATAAACCATTTTAAATAAAAACATGGTGCGTTGTAACGTTAAAGGGTGTAAAAGTGATAGTGGAACGAAAATGCCAGACTTGTCTTTTCATTCGTAAGTATACCACTCTATAACAATTAATATATGATGATAACATTTTATGGTGTTCATATATTGTATATAATGTACCCTAAACATAAATTCATCGACAAAAAAGCACAATAATAACAATTATTTATTCTAACCTATGAATTTTAGTGTTGCCAATTTTTCTGTAAATTAATACCCAATATTATGGGCAATGTGTATTAATTATATAGTATCTGAAAGATTTAATGACTTGTTGCAGTTTTCCTGAGCATGATAATTTACGTCGGATATGGATTGTAGCTACAGGACGAACAGATTGGACACCGTCATCAAAAATTTGCAGCCGACATTTAGAGAAAAAAATGTTAAACAAAAAGAAGAAACTTACACAACTATTACCTAAAGGACAATAACGTGCTAAACCAATAAAAGCTAATTAAAAATAAATAATGTTGTATTATTTACTCACAAAGCCAGAACCTTCTATCACAAAATACACGCTTTGACGTGGAGTTGCGGACACCAGCCCGCTATACAATACAATAACATCCATCGTCATCCTGCCCTCATCACAATTTATTAATTGAGTTCGGCAGCACTTCCATACACCTTTATTATTCCTGCGCATCACATGCCTATACCGATAATAATCGATAATTATAGTGTTATTTTCAGGCTCTCTTACATAATAATTTCTAATTCTATCAATTCGTGGAACGCCACCTTATTTAGAATCACACAAATTGCGGGGTAAATTTCTCCTCACACGGTAACCCTAAATATGATGACGTAATTTTTTTTTGTCTCTTTCTGTGACACGCTTTGCAGGTGTCTATATAGCATTCTCTGTCTACGAGTTTGATGGTCTTTGTTGCCTTTTCTGGACGAATAGAAAAACTACAACATTTTAACCACAGATTAAAAATTATTTAGTAAAAAACAACATGGCTGCCAAAGTAACCATGTTGGTGATAAAAGTGAATCTAGTAAATTGTGGTTTATAGTGAGATTTTTAGTTGGTTTTCTAGTAAATCCTAATGATTAAAGTATATTTTTTTATTTAATGTGAGTAGTAGTTTCTGCTTGCTTCGTGAAATTATTGCAAAAGTGTACGCGTCACCGGTGGTGGTTTTGTGGTGAAACTTCAGAAATCTGGCGTTCTACAGTGGAGGAGAACGTAGTAAGCACAAGTGTTAAGCGATAAGATGTCGTTCCCGCCCCGGCCGCCGCTGGTGCCGTACGGGATCGCGCCGGGCGTCGTCACAATGCAGATGCCCACACACGTAAGTGCCGCAGGATGTAACCTCGCCAGCAGTAGCGCTGATGCGGATGGAAACCAGATTTTATAAATCCACAACAAATTTAAATACATAGTCTTACGTAGCCCTTCATATTATCATATTTTCTTGCTCATAACCCAATTTGTTTGGGCTTGTTGCAACATGTCTTTTTCTTCCTTAATTCTCTGTTATTCGACATCTCAGAATTCAGCCTTAATGAATAAAACCATCACAACAGCCGTTTAACAGAGTAAGTAGATAAAAAGCGTTAAAAATAAAACATAACTTCAAAAATTAGAAATAGGTCCCCAAAAATGAAACAAATCGGCCCCTACGATACAAAGTTCCTACGATCACGATAATCAACTTGTTTTCAGTGACTGATATGACAACATCTTAATTACAGTTATTTAAGAAATATGGCTTAGCATAACATGAAAGTCCATCATTGAAATCATTCATTTAACAAACTACTTATGATTGAATGTAGTCAGTATACTTATTATAAGACTGTAAAAGGTTGATTTTGTGTGTTCGTAGCACTTATCATTGTCATGTAAATGTTATTTGAGTGCTTTTATTAGGTAATTTTGAAGCTCTTTTTATGACTATTAATTTAACATTAATAACTTAACAGCACGCCTGTATTCCTCTTAAGGTTAGGTAGAGGTAGTGTTGCCAGGCATCCGGATAAAGCCGGACATAGGTAGGCTTTTTGATTGCGTGTCCAGCCAAAATAAACGGTGTCCGGCTTTTGTTAGGCTTTTTACATTTCGCAAACAAGCAAGCGCCGATGACTGATTATGACAATAATCAAAAAAGCTTGATTTTACATTCAATTTTTTTGTTGTACCTATTAATACTGAGACACAAAATCCTCAATAATGCAGGGTCTGGCCTTTCTACCCAAATGTCTGGCCAATGGCCATGTCCGGCTATTAGGTTGGGCGACCTGGCAACCCTAGGTAGAGGTATACCTATAGTACACCCACATTTCACCAGTTATGTTTAAGTTCCATGTAATAGGGGTGAGCCTGTTGCCATGTGCACAAATTCAGACTCTGACCTGCTAGTGAGAAATTCCAGATGGAAAAACCCAATAAGATTTTGCCCAACCTGGGAATCAAACCCAGGACCTCATTTTCAGCAGTAGCACTTGCAACCACTAGACCTGCAGACTGACCCAATACAGTATCACTTTTTCTAACCTATCAAACCCAAAATATTGTAGTCATTCAGTCTGTTTATCACAGGCATTCTTCTCAAAAACCGCTTGACTGTTATTGATGTAACTTTTGATGGCAAGTACGACACCCTGACAAAGATGATGATGTTTGTCAGTAAATAATGTGTGAATATAGGCATGCGGTAGGCAGTTATGCAATTTATTTGAAATCTTTTATTTATTTCCTCGGTCCCCCTATTTAATGCAGATTGCATTTGTATGATTGTCCTGGTACATTCAGCAATAGGTAGATGATGGTTACTGACCTTGCATGGTATGAAGCCACTACCCAACTTGATAGATACTATAGCTCATTCGTGCTGGTTGTATGCTTATCTATGTCGTATGTGTGCAGGTGATGGTGGGCGCGTACAGCGCGAGCGGCGCGGGCGGCGGGCGCGGGGCGCTGCTGCCCGCGCCGCCCGGCAAGGCGGTGATCGCGCGCGGCCCCACGCGCAACAACGGCGCTAAGGAGCCCGAGGGGCCACCCGTCACAGTCTTCATAGGTAACACGCATCAGTTACACACACACAACACATCACACACACGCACGCCACATCGTCACTTTAATGATACCAGCCTAATACCATCCCACTGCAGTGCAAAGACCTCTTCTCGTACAGGAGGCACAAGCATCGATCACAATGTTTGCTCAAACCGTTGGTTGGCGATTTAAACTTATATGTATTAACTACTAGCTGACCCGGTGAACGTCGTACCGCCATATGTTTTTCTTTTAATTTGCTTCTGTACAAACCTTGTCCTTACAATAATAAACACAAAAAAAAAAGAATTATTGAATTTGGTGCAGTCGATCGGAAGTTATGCGCGTAAGTACATACATTTCGGTGATTCATTTTTATTTATATAGATATATACATAGACTTTTATAAGTCTATGGATAGATAGATAGATAAGTCCAGGTTTCCTCACAATGTTCTTCCTTCATGTAAATAATATCTTTAGGTAAATTCAGAAAGTACATAAATATGAATTGAAAAAGCCACATTGGTGCTTGCCCTGATCACAACCTCATCAACATACATGTTTGAGATTGGACAAGTTTATCGAGGCTGACCGAGTTGGTGGTGAATCACCTTAACACACATTACCAAACTTTATCATCAATAGAATAATCTTGAACCTTAAACCTACCATAATTATATCCAACTGGCACTTCTAGAGATTCTGGCAAGAGGAGTGTCAACATCTGCCTAGCCTTTTCCCAGCTATGTTGGGGTTGGCTTTCAGTGTAACTGGGCGCTGCCGTAAACAGCGATTTTTTGAGTGCGTACACTCAAAATATTGTGCTTATGTGTGCATGCAACTGTACAGAACTTTAGTTAAGTTAAAGGTAAGATATATCATTAAAACTTCATTTCCAGAGAAAAAAAACGTTGGATCTTTAACTTTCAATATCTCCGTAACTAGAGGGTTCCCAGGTATGGTCCACTACAAATTAAATCACAATAATTACAATGATTCGGAGTATAACTGACTCTCGGCTCCATTATGCGTCTTTTTTTATACCCGTTATAACGTCTTGCAGGCAACATCTCGTCGCGCGCGCCGGACGCAATGATCCGCTCGCTACTAGGCGCGTGCGGGCCCGTGCTAAGCTGGAAGCGCGTGTCCACGTTCGGCTTCAGCGAGTTTGCCAGCCCCGAGGCGGCGCTGCGCTGTGTGCGCCTGCTCAACAGCCGCGCTGTCGCCGACAAGCAGCTGCTTGCCAAGACCGACGGCAAAATGCAGGCGCTCGTCGACACCTACAAGAGTGAGTACACCCGAACATACACACACACACATCATCGTTCTCTTGTTTTCATCCCAATTTATTTGAGGTCGGCGCAACATGTCTTTTTCTTCCATACTTGTCTATTAGTCGTCATCTCGATAGTCACCCCCTCTCTAGCCATGTTATCTTTCACACAGTCCACACACCTCACAAATCTCAGTACAATACTCAATTATTTGCATTTCACAATGTGTACAGTGGTACTTTACTTTAAATTTCATGAGATCATTACGGACCTTGTCGAGTACGGCAATATGGGAGAGGGGAAGCTGTAAAACTTATCAGTCTTCTTAACCATAAAGTCTGACGTACTTTTCTGATATGTATGAATTTTCAAATAAATATACTTTCAGTACTAATAAGACGTATTAGACACAAATACACTAGGTTAAATTAACAACCTTCTTTGTAAAGGACATGGTAGATAACTAGAACTTGAATGTAAAGCGAAATATCGCACTAGTGAAATATTGGTATAGCAATGTTGTTTTGTGGTATGTTCTCTAATATGCAAATCTATATAAATAAAACGAAAGTCGGGTTAGTCACACAATTTATAACTCAAGAACGGCTGGACTTCTATGATCTTTGGTTTGTGGGATTTGTCTCTGTCCCGAATAGCAAAATAACTATTAAAATCCATAAAAAACAAAAAAATCTGAGGTATTATAAATTAAAGTCGATTTTCGTGTCTGTCTGTTTGGATGTCGGCGCGCACTTTGATGCAGATTTCATCATCATTGTGTCCACTACCTTCCAGCGGAGCAGCGCTCGCGCCTGGGCCAGGAGGAGGGCGCGCCGGGCACGGAGGGCGAGGCGTCGTACCTGGACGCTCGCCAGCGCGCGCTGGACGACGCCGCCGAGCGCCGCCTGGCACAGATCATGCGCGACTACCAGGACGACATCAACAACTACGAGATGCTGCAGAAAGGTACCAGTACGAGGACCACCACACTTATTTCAATTAAACCAGTTACAGGCACTTTTAAATTGTCAAAGGAGTCGGGTCAGTCAGACAGACGAAGCTAGTTCCCCTTTCCAAAGCTGCATAGAGAAGACTGGGCGAGAAACTCCACAGGCACTCTTTGTTACTGTTGTTACAAAATTAATTACATCAATAACTTTAATTCAGAATCTTATTAGGTTTTGGAATAATCAACTCAATGTCATACAAACATGGTTCAAATTCCATTGGATCCAAAATTTGTTTGGGGCCTTTATTAAAATTTAATAAAACAATTTTCGATTGAATTTTGGTTGACAATAAGTATTATTATTTCCTTTCCCCGTTTTTAGAAACTTAAGGGGAAGATATATAGAACCGTAATTAGACCTGACGGGCAATTCTCGTAATTTTAAGAATGTTCACAGTCTGATCTCAGTCTCAATCTGTCAAAAAATACTTCTAATTTCCCTACATTTTGACAAGTGTTTGACATTTGTTTGTCGCTGAGATGAGACTGCGACTAGATTTTGATCGTTTTAAATTACGAGAATTGACCTGCTGCTATCTTGTATGGATCAGAATGTTGGGCCAAAAAAGACAATTGAATGCTAAGTGAGATGTGTGATGTTACACAAATGTACAGAATAAGAAATGAGTACATAAGAGGAAGTCTGAAAGTGGCACCGGTAACTGAAAAGTTGTGCGGAAATCGGTTGTCATGGTATGGGCATGTGATACGGAGGAATGAGTGAATATGAATGTCGATGGCTATAAGACTATGAGATGGGAAGACCAGAGAAACGATAGATGCACTGTGTGAATGATGATATGGTTAGAAAGGGGGTGACTGTCGAGATGACGACTAATAGAGAAGTATGGAAGAAAAGGGCAGGAGAATGATGATGAGTATAAAACTGATTTACATTCGGAAGACGTCCTCGTGACGTAAGGTCCAGTTGAACACCACTGTCAGGCACTAGTTGTCTGGCATGTATGCTGAATGGGGCTTAGTTGGCTCAGCCGTGAAGCACACAATACAAATAAGTTTTTTTTGTGCCTGAACCGGGGCCAAATAAATGTATTTTCTTTCTTTATATTTGACGCAAGTCAAAGAAAAATTTAATATTTTTTACAAGCATTAAAGTGTGTGTCGCTAACCGACCGTTCCCCCACAGAGGAGGCGATCTCTAAAACGGCCCGCGTGCTGGAAGAGGCCGATATCTCCGAGGAGAAGCGCGACGTCATCCATCGCGAGATCGGCAAGTTCCGTGAGAGCATGAAGGTAAGCCCGCGCCCGCCGCGCCCCCTCCCCCCCCTCGCCCCTCCCCCGCCCCCCCGCTCCTCAGGAGCCGATCACGTGGATGTCGTTACATGTCTAACTAATGGTTTTATACTCAACGGTTTCATGAAGCACCGCTTTATTACACGACTCACGCATACGTATTTTTATCTGAGACAGTTCGTCTGACCTGTTCTGTTTTACCGAAGTAAAGGCACCCCAAAACATGTTCGTCACCTTTTCGTCTGCTCACTGCACTATAGAATCTGCTTTACCGACTCAGCAGTGAATATTGCGTCGCCATGTCAATACCGCAAAATGACATTCCGCCATCTTCTTTACATATTTTCAGACCGAATTAAAAATGCGACACTGACAGTTAATGAAAAAACTACTTGTACGCAAAATGAACGCAGAGTGCCATCGTGTCGTATCGCGAATGTGTAGTTAGTGGTAATGTGTTTATGAGTCAGACTGAAAGTTCGAAGTGATACAAACTACTACAGTTTGTTTCAAAAGTATCTAATGAAAGTGTAAACAAATCCTGTTCAGGTTAAATTTTTACAAAATCACTCACTAAAGGGAATGAGTAACACATTTAGCTGTATTTAGAAAGTTTTAACTTTATATCTTAACACTTATTAAAAAAAATGTTTGAATAACATTATTAAATTGAAATTATTAAATATCGAAAATGAAAATCGAAATTATCAAACTACCTCAATTGTTTAAATGCAAAATAGGTTTAATTATTCATAATCAAATCAAAGCATTTAATTTGTAACCGTTTTCTGATCCAATTGCTTACATTTTCATCCGATACTTTTGGCACATACTATGGACAGCTTTATTAGCAGGTGCCTTGGATTTGACTGTCACCTTCTAAAATGATTTCGAAATACTGCAGTAGAGTCATGTCTAGCAGCATCATTATTTAGATACTCTCTTGCAAGCCCATATTTCTACGAGCAGAGTAAAAGAAAAACACTTCACGACGCAGATTTTACATTAAAAGTTGTATTGAGGTGTTAGGTACAGACATCAAGTTACCCGAAACTGTCAAATTTTCCCAATCCACTTTGAACCCAGTGCTTTAGCGATAAAGTTGAAAATGTATTAAAGAAATTTGACAGATTGTAGTCGCTTGATGTGCTGGGCGTCTGTACAAAAGTAGGCAAGAAGGTGCAATTACACTTGGTTGAGTTGATTTGGTCGCTCGTCCCAATACACGTATCCAAGTAGAGTGAGATATCTGAGATACAGGTTTATTTCTTGTTCAAGTAGACTCCAATTATTATACAGGGTTATTTGTAAAACACCAACAACCTCTTAAGAGGTCATTGTACTCATCATTATGAACAACTTTTACTATGGGACCAAAACTGAAATCGCAAAAAAAAATCAGCTGTTCCCTTCATTTGTGTTCGCATATCTCGTCAAAATGTAGGGAGTAGCTGATTTTTTTTTCGCGATTTCAGGGTTGGTCCCATAGTAAAAGTTGTTCATAATGATGAGTACAATGACCTCTTAAGAGGTTGCTGGTGTTTTACAAATAACCCTGTATACTTGAAGGCCCTCATCATCATCATTGGCAGCCTTGTTTCGCCCACTGCTGAGTGTAGCCTCCGCCCTTTTGTGCCACGCTACCCTGCTCCCAGTTTATGGCCCTATATTAATGTAAATCAAGTAAACAATATCAATGACATGAATTGTAGCAATACTATAGACATCCGAATCCTGATAAAATACCAAGTGAAATGGCGTCATTAACTCGAAAAAATACAATGGCGGATGAATTCATATTTCTACGACTTTAATAGGATAATGTAGGAGAGAGGAGGCTTTAAACACTTAAGGAGGTGCAGTTAGGTTAATAAAAGATAGAGGTCTCACGACTCGTGATAGTGCTCGTGAGCGGAGGCAGGCGGTAGTGCGCGGTGTCGCTCGCGTGTAATAAAGCGGTGCGGTGTGTTGTGGCGGTAGGTGCCGCCGCGCCGCCTCGTCGCCGCGGAGCGAGGTGAGTACCTTCATACTGGCCATTCTGTGGACTACACACACAAACAATACCTACACACCCCTCTGTTCCTGACGTCACATCGGCCCACACAACACATCGCGACCGCGGTCTCCGGTCGCCACTCACTCGCTCGCCGACATCTTTAGCGTGCGCACTCATCGGTCGTCGCATTATGATTGTAATCAGTAATCAAGAAATACAGTATTTTTCATATCATCGAAACCGAGTTGTTATATTAAGCAGTCGAGACCACGGAGCATGCACACGGAGCTTGATACTCAATACCCTCGGACACGTGCCGCAAAGTTTACGCATCCCAACACGCGATTTCATACGTCTACACAGGTGTGTGTGTGTGTGTAGGTGTATGAATTCGCGTGTACGCCTACACCATATTACGTTCTCAAATCCTCACACACCCGCATATACACGAACACGTACCTCAATGCTTACACACCCAACAGACGAACACGCAAACAACACACACAACCTAAGTGTTTGATGTAGAGGGCCAGCGTGCCTCCTTGTTGTACCGACGTCCTTGTTGTTTCTCGCGTCTCCTTCGCCCCTCTGCGGGCTTTCGTCTCCAACATGTCTGGACAACAAAACATCGCTATATGGTCGATATTTGCATGCATATCGGGCATATTTGGCATCGTCTGCATTAGTATTATCAGATGGACGGCACGACGGCCCCTAGGGTTCTCGAGTGTTATGGTATTTAATATAATGTAGCATGTAAGAGACGGTTAGTCCGCTCGGAGCCGCGCTCATGACGACACAGTTTTTATTAACCCGAGGGCCACGAACGTTCATTGCTTTTTCGCTCTGCGCTTCAAAAAACAGCGACTAACAGTAAATCAACTTTATTTACACAAGGGTTAAGTTGACATTGGTTTATGTGGAAATTACTGTTTTTGAAGCGTTCAGCGAAGAAACGCCGGAAGTGGTAGATTCGTGGGCCGGGCGAGCTCCGAAACGACGCGCCGTCGGTCGCTCGTCCACATTCGTGAGTTGTGGGCGCGCGACCCGCCCCGGCGACGACACACGCGCGAGTTCTAAGCACTAGCCCGACTGTCTCGGGGACAGGCCATGACCCACGCGGGACACGAGCCGCCTGGTGGGACCGCCAGTCGCACGCCGGCGTTAGGCAACCCGTGCGAACAGACACGGCTGCGCATCTAAAACGCACATGATATTATAATCAAAGATGAAAAATAATATTGAAGGTCAAAACAGACAAATTACAAAATAACCAATAAAACTATTTTAAAATCGTTTTATGTCTGGAATTCCGGTCAGCGGAAGTAAATCACGAAATTAATAGAGAAATCTGCAGTCATCTTTGACAAGGTAATACCTCGTGCGGTCGGGCGCGCGTCACCTGTGGTGACCCGCGCCCCGCCGCCGGGAGCGGGCCCCCGGGCGGCCGGGCCCCCGGGCGGCGGGTCCCCGGGCGGCGGGGCGCGTAGTGCGGCGCGCGTGTGGTCGCCGGCGCGCCGCAGCGCCGCGCCGAGGGACGCCGCGCGCCGGGCGCCGGGAGCGCGGCGCGGCTCGCACGTAAGTACCGCCGGACGAGAGCGACTGAAGCTCGCGCCACTACACGCGGCGACGCCCGCGCGCGCGATTCGATACGATACTTTTATTTTACGTATAAATGGTTCCACATATTTTTCTTACAACAGCATGTACTATACGAACCATCATTCAAACTTACAACTGAAGCATAGGTATATTGCAAGAAAATTATTAAAACAACTTTAACTCTCTGTGACTATATTTTGTGATTTTGAGGTGTTCACTGTGCGGTGTAGTGATTTGCATTTTAGAGGTGTGTTTATTAAAAGATTTCTTTTGTTCAGAATTCACAAATACATTTAGAGCCGATGCACGTATAATATAAGTCTCATAAATTATAAAACTAATATTATTCATTTTGTAGCCGTTTTAGATATGCAAAGTCGATGACATTTTTTAAATAGAGCCTTGTCCGCGAGCCTCATGATCGATATAGTGATAAACAAACGTCACCACACCGCGCAATGAAACTAGATGTCAAGGTGTACCGCTAACATTTGTGGTTTATAAACTGTAGTCGTTCTCTACAGATCCAAGTTAAATTAACTCCGCGGACATGATGGGTATCGATATCTTAACATTGTAAAACAAAAAGAAAAATGATTTGATGATATTTTTTGGGGTCAACGAACCTGCTGGTGTTACTTGAAATATTCTCTTAAAAATAAGTTTTTTTTTGTGTTTACTTCACATAGTAATGGTTATCGATATCTAAAAACAATAAAATAAAACTCATACCCCCCCAAAAAAAAAATCACCGTTTGTTTTTTTTGTTTGATCGTGTTTAGATATCGAATCCCATCCGTCTGTGGAGTTTCGCTAGCTTATTTAATTCGACCCTGTATAAAACTAGGGATTGGGATCGGTAGTGGGGATGTAGGCCCAGGAAACTGGCTAAATGTAGAATAGAATAGAATATTGTTTATTATTCTTGTAGGATGGTATGAAAGGTAGGAAATTCAATTTTAATGAATTTTTTTTACAACATATCTCTAGGGTGTATAATACCAAGAACATTCTGAGTAGAGTGGTGTTAGCGCGCGGTGGGCGTCGCTGTGCGCGTGCAGTGGCGTGCGCGTGCGAGAGTGTGCGTGTGTGCGTGTGTAGCGACGTGTCAGTGCGAGTGTCAGTAGGTGGCGATTTTCAGGTGCGGCGGAGCGGCCTCGGCGGGGAGCGGCCAGCTTGTCTCTAGCGCGACCCACCACCCTCAATCGTATGAAACTGAACTTGATCGACTTATCTTACGCGCGGGCACGTTCCCGCGACGCGGCACACACTCCGCGATCATCACACTTACCCCAAAATGATCGTTCGCGAGAACACGCGATCGCTGCGTTCATGTCACTTTTTGTTCGGAAATCTGGAAGGCGTCCTCTGTCGGCGCGACCACGCGTTTTGGTTCGCCCAACAAAAAGTGACATATGGACGTGACGTGACTACTCGCGCGACGATCGCAGACGCGGCCGTATCGTAACAGTCGAGTGTGTCGCGCGAGCGTGGCCGCGGCGCTGTGTTTATATTAGTTCGTGTGCGAACGGTGCCGAACTCGCAGCGGGCGCGCACTCAGTGAGTTGTTTGGGCGCAGGAGGAGGCTGAGGTGGTGGTGCGGCGCAAGCGCGACGCCAAGGACGAGCCCGAGCGGCCGCGCGAGCGCGACGAGCGACGCGAGCGAAGCGATCGAAACGAGCGCACTGAGCGGCCCGCCGAACGAGAGCGGGAACGCGATAAGGACCGAGAGCGAGACCGTGACCGGGAGCGCGATCGGGAGCGAGAGAGAGATCGGGATAAGGAGAGGGAGCGAGAAGGGAGAGAAAAGGATCGCCGCCGTCGGAGTACTTCAAGGTAGCAATAGTCAATGATTCTTATTTATTTATTGGATCTCTAGCAGAGGCTACACACTAATATACAAATTACAAAAATCAGAACAAATATTAGTGTGCGCTTAATCAAAATAAATTACAAGAAAATCATACAAAATAAAATATTATTTGGATACTATGACATTTATGTCTTTTTGTATGTCTCATGTATTCACGGCCGCCGCACTATAGGAAGTTGTGCCCTTATAGCAAGCGTAGTATACTTTTTATCCTGGGCCAGACATCAAGAAAATATTGATATACCTGCGGCTTTCTTGGATAATGTAATTTTAGATATTGATGAAGCTGAATAAACATAAAAAAAAAAAAAAAATCTCCTGTTAAGTTTTCATACTATACTCCATCTGTTTAGGTAGTTAAATAAAGGTAAACAATCTTAACATGTCTTTTATCTAAAAAAATGACTAAAAATGTAATCTAAAAATATTTACAATTAGGTATTTACTTAAACCGATGTTAGGTAATTAACTAAATTTAAATAATATTTGTTGGTCTTTTATACGATTTATTTTATATAAAAAGACATATCAAGATTGTTTACCTTTATTTAACTACCTAAACAGATGGAGTATAGGTAGATTACATTTTTTTATTATTATTCTTTCATGATCCCCATCAGCTACAGTAATGCGCCACTTATCATTGAAAAGTATAATCATTTGTCTGATTCCCGCCATTTTTCATTTCTGTACGCCGTAGGTATATTTTTCAGACTAATTGATATTAATTTGATGCATATATTTCATCCATCATGAAGGTCGTTTAGTTGATGCTGCACGCTTCTCTCTTAATTCACAATTGTGCTGTAACACATTGTTCTGACAATGTTTCACGTTTCAGGAGTAAGGACCGACGTGAAGAACGTGACAAGGAGCGGGAACGAGAACGTGAGGAGAGGGAACGAGACAGAGAACGCGAGCGAGAGCGAGAACGAGAGAGGGAAAGGTGAGTGTTCGCATTTAAACAAATCAAAACAACACGAATTGGTATTTTTTTTGCATTTTTATTTAAAATACGATTAATTTTATAGTTTCCAAAAAACTTCTTACGACAGTAAAAATGACAAACTTAAAATATTGTGATTTATCATGACGAATCGCCATGAGCATTCGCATATTTGTATGACCATTTTGTTTGTATTGTTTGTTTTGTTTGTTTGTATGATTTTACAAATATTTGTATGACCTACATGTATTTGTTCCGAGTCTGGGTGTTTTTCTATCTATAATATTTATGTATTTACAAAAAAAAAAATGTATATAAGTAGTTTATCAGCCATCTTGTTACCTTAACACAAGCATTAGGTTGCTTAGCTTGGGACTAGATGGCGCTGTGTGAAATGTCCAGGGATATTATTATTATTATATTTTGTTACTCCATTTTTCTATTAATAATCGTATTTTATGGCGAATCAACAAAAGATGAATCGTTTTGAAGAATCGTGTGTGAATTGCGTATTGGTACGTTTGTTGCAGAGAGCAGCGCGAACGCGAGCGGGAGAGGGAGATACGAGAGCGAGAGAGGGAGCGAGAAAGAGAACGGTAACTATTACTTATTAATTTTTAATGGTGACCATATTCATCTGCCCAGCATTACTCCAACTATGTTGGGGTCGGCTTCCAGTCTGACCTTCCAGCTGATTATCAGTGTTTTACATGTAGCGACTGCCTATCTGACCTCCACAACCCAGCTATTGGGGGATTCAGACTTTTTTGGGTTTGTGAATCGGACAAACTCAAAAAGGTACCGACTTTTAAAGATGCACCGAGCACGGCAAGCGTAGCTGAACCTTTGATTGAACCGTGCGGCTGTGGTTACTTAGCCACGCACCTCGCGCACTAGACGGCCACGACCACGACCAGTGGCCGCAACGATCAGATTTACTAAAGAAACCATATAAACGTCGCGCACTTAGCCGCAACGGCTTCTTTAGTAAATCTGATCGTTGCGGCCACTGGTCGTGGTCGTGGCCGTCTAGTGCGCGAGGTGCCTTAGCCACGCACCTCTCCAACATATCAAAGTAAAGGGTAAATGAGGAGTGACTTTTCAAAAGACCTTATTTATATTTTCCACCCGATAGGAGATTTCTAAGATATAGTCCTAACTTTATCTTAGAAATCTCCTATCTAAGACTAATTAAGATATAGTAAGTACACTAGCTTCTACCCGCGACTTCGTCCGCGTGAAATTTCTTGTTCCCCGACCCACCCCGTCGCATCGCATCGCCCGCCCGCGTAGGTAATACCTACTTCGTTTTCTGACTTTTTTTCTATACGCTCTTCCCCTAAGAGTTCTAGCGTGAATAGCCTATAGCCTTCCTAAAGAATTGAACTATCAAATATAAAAAGAATTATTCAAATCCGACTGGAAGTTCCAGAGATTAGCGCGTTCAAACAAACAAACTATTCATCTTTATTATTTAGATTTTGTTGCGGAGTTATTTTAAAATTATGATATCCCCTAAGATGTTCATTGAAATCAAGTGATGTCAAGGGCAATTTTGTTCACAATTAAATACTTGTGATGAGTAACGTATTTATTTGGTTAAGGATTAATATCGTGTTGATAAAACACCTTCACAAATAATGTATTAATTTCGAACATACTTTTTTTTGGGCCCACTGTCTTGTAACGTCTATTAAACGTATTATACTTAAAAAAAACGTAACCAATTTATCATTTAAAATGGTTGATTTTTTCTATAAAGTCTAATCGGAATCACGAAATCGTAATAAAAAGAAAATGTTTTGATAAAGCACTCAATTGATTCAATTCCAGATGTGGGCGTCAATGTCATAAATGCATGTATTGAAGCGTTTTTAAAGATTTTAAGAAAATAAAACAAAATATATACCTAATTACAATTCGAGATGGTAACCGAATCTGTTCTTTAAGTAAAAAAAACCGGCCAAGTGCGAGTCGGACTCGCGCACGAAGGGTTCCGTACCATTATCTATAAAAATCACGTCTGTTGTATGGGAGCCCCCCTTAAATATTTATTTTGTTTTGTTTTTAGTATTTGTTGTTATAGCGGCAACAAAAATATGTAATTTGTGAAAATTTCAACTGTCTAGCTATCGCGGTTCTTGAGATACAGCCTGGTGACAGACAGACGGACGGACAGACAGCGAAGTCTTAGTAATAGGGTCCCGTTTTTACCCTTTGAGTACGGAACCCTAAAAAGTACCATTGACGCTGCAGCAGGTCTTCTGTGTTTAATCCCATTTTTAAGTTTGCTTACTCTAGCATAAAGTGGTTTAAAAATCAACGTGAAACGGATTGTAGCTTTGCGTTGTTTGTCAGTTTGACTGTACTGTAGTGATGTTACTCAGTCATTAACATTCAGGCACTCGATTGTCTCGATTATGAAATTTCGAAAACGAAGATCCCAGCAGTGTCATACGTTTGAAACGCACACAAAATAAAATTTAAGGAAAAGAATTATAGCAAGATCCAAAATACAGCAACCATTAAAAATTGGTAAATTGTAGTTTTAAGTCAGTGACATTCGGCTAAGATTAGCCCTGTTCGGCTTTGCAAAGAGCGCCTTCTCCTACTCACATTCCACTATCAATCTGATCTATACTTATAATAAATCTGTAGAAGTGAAAATTCTGTACATTGAAAATATCAAAAAAATAATTTACAGGGGGTGTTACTAGACCGACACCGAACCCAAAAATGTGATTAAAAATTTTTTTGTCTGTCTGTCGGTCTGTCTGTCTGTCTGTCTGTCTGTTTGTTCAGGCATCACGCAAAAACTACCGGTTCGATTACGATGAAACTTGGTATAATTATTCTTTAATATCCTGGGCACCACACTGGGTACTTTTTATCCCGGAAAAGTATATACAATAAAAAACAAACTTAATTTTGCGGTTCGATCCCTATACCCGATTACCACCGTCTGTACTGTACCAACCGCAAATACTAAGTTTGTCGTAGGTTGGGTCACCCGCAGTGGAGTTCATTTTTATTCTTTTTAGTTTTTAGAGGTATTTAGGTTTATTTTTATATGAGTCGTAGGTATAGATTTTAATTTTAAAGTATAGGTAGTATATTTCATAGTGTACGTAGTGACCGTAGGTTATTTTATAATACTGTTAGGTAGGATTAGTCATTCGTATAGATATTAGTTTTTAGGGATTTTGCTTATTTATTGAGTTTAGATTAGTTATCATCAGAAATAGGTTTATTTAGGTAGGTATTTAATTTTCTGTTATTGAGTTTTATTTTTAATTAGGTAGGTACTTAGGTAAAGATATCATATAGGTACCCTCTTAATCACCACTAATGAGACACAATTGGTTTTCTACTGTAATTAGCCACAAAGGGCCCGCGAGATAGATGGCATTCTGGGGAAGCACATACATTTTATCCTGTTAGCACGTTCCCGTGGGATAATTTCCGACATCCACGCGGGCGAAGCCGCGGGCAGAAGCTAGTAAATAATATAATCTATGAAGATAAAAAATGATGAATTGAATGTAAGATTTTCACTCAATGTGCGAAGTCATTGTCCAAGACTGCTGCAGATGTGCTGTTACCTGTGTACGCATGGATTTTTTGCTTGTTTTAGTCAAAACATCTACATGCAGTTTGAGAAAGTGCGTATGGTTGATGTAAGAAACTATTGAAAATATTGATTCATTATGGAGATTTGGAAACAGAATATTTACATAGGTTTAAAGAAACTTTATTCTCAATAAAAACATAACATGTCACTCACTTGAGAACAACATTAATCATAATTTAAATTTATAAAAGTTCGACATCACTAGTTACAGACTAATCAACATACCTACATAGTATGTATCCGAAACCCGACCCACCCAACGCATTCATTTCTCCAGAAGTCTGACATACTGGCTGAGCTGAGTTTTAAATGCATTGAATGAGTACATTTCGTATTCGTGTTTTTTGCCATAGTTGGTTCTAGTTTTTGGTAACACCAGTAAGCTTGCTCGTCGTGTGCTCCGTTGAGTAATTTGTTTATATTGGGTGAGTATAATATTTGTGTGAATGCTTTTTTTAACCGACTTCTAAAAAAGGAGGAGGTTCTCAATTCGAATGTTTGTATTTTTTTTTTTTTTATGTTTGTTCGCGCATAACTCTTTCGCTTGCCAACCGATTTGAAAAATTCTTTTTTTGTTGGAATAGGTATACTTCCCAAATGGTTCCATAGAAATTTCATCAAAAACGGTTCAGTAGTTTGGTTTTTAAGCCAAAATTACTGGTAAAAATTACAACTTAAAAGTGAAAAATAAAAACTTTTTTGCAAAAAAAATCAACCGACTTCCAAAAACGACACTACAAAGTGAAAAATAACTTTAATTTCGGAAGTCGGTGGCAAACAACGAAAGTGTGAACCCAACGACACCGACTTCCGAAATTAAAGTTATTTTTCACTTTGTAGTGTCGTTTTTGGAAGTCGGTTGATTTTTTTTGCAAAAAAGTTTTTTGTTAAGAACCTTTCTGAGGAAAATACATGTGTTATAGATATAGATAGTTGTTTATTTTTGTGTCATTATATATTTTACTGGTTGATGTTAAGTATGGATAGTTAAAAAGCATTTTTATCAGTTTATTTTGGGATATTTGAAGTTCTGACAGTTTTGTTTTTGTAGTATTGCCCCAGATTTCAATTAAATATAGTAGATGTGGCTTTACTAGGGAGTTATAAATGGTGTACCGCAATCTTCGTGGTATACATCGAACTATGTTGCGCAGTGTCCCGACTAGTGTCGAGAGTTTGCTTTTTATGTATTCGATGTGAACATTCCATGTCGATCTGCACAACACACGCATAGTATGCCTGTTGACTGCGGGAAAAAAACATTATTTTGCAGTGGATTATAGCACTCCAAAGAAGACAATAACAATATTAGTTATAATACGCTTATTTTCTTACACAAATCTATTGTTTTCAGGTGCATTTAGGTACCTAGAACATCAATTTCTAAAATTAGAGCTACTCTTGCTGGATATTGTTGCAAGTATCCAGCAAGTTCTTTGGTGGGCAGTCGTTGGTACTGTTGGCTGTTGTGCACATACATATAATGTTGAGCGTGCGCTATTTAAGTATTTTTCATCTTGGACACTGTATCAAGACGGGTGGCGGAGCGAGCTGCGTCTTTTCTAGATGAAATACTATCGACTGAACGTACGTACTGGCTGGCTTAATGGAGCTATTCCATAGAGCTATAAAATTAAATTTATTAAAATATATCCCGCCAATTTAGGTTCTTTTCTATCTGTTAGTGGAAATATACTAACGAATCTTTTGAAAAAACACTTCAAATCAAATAAAAACAGAGTCGTTGCAACAGTAATAACAATATTTAGGTCATAACAGCGAGTGTCGCGTAGTAACTACTTACTAGTGTTTGTGTTATTGCGCGACTTTTATAATAACCTGCTATATCAATAGTTTCTGTAGCGGTTTACGAGCGCCGATAAGACGCAGTGCTCGCCATGCTGGCCTTACACCCGTACATCCGCACGCGCCACGAGATCAGACGCGAGTACGTACACGTACAGCCGGCACCCGGATACCGGATATCCGTTTCACCTTCAATCGTTAGAGATACTCTATATTTATGTTTCATGCTGGGTTATACTCGGAACGCAATGTGAATTGATGTTGAATAAATAAATTTAAGTGAAATTAAAAAAGAAAATGGTTCTTTGAAAATCAAACAAACGATCCACGACCGAACGTTCGATCGATCGAACTACTTTCCAACAAACGATCTGTTTGCGGATGAATGAACGGAGAGTTTATTGGCATGTCAGAAGTATTGTGAGATTCATGAAAGTGTTGTTTCAACTTTATATTTTTTTTATTTTCTCTTTTATGCGTTTGTCTCGTAAGTGTTGTAATTGGTTTTTAACCGTTTTAATTTAAGTAACGAAATAAAATAGCTGTTGTGTGCTGTGGGATCATGCTTTAAAACTGTGTAGTGTAACATTATGAGTGAAGTGCGATGATATCGATGAATGTTCGAAGTTTTAGTTTTACGAATATAATTTATCGCGACACTACTCGAGCTGTGTTGTGTAAGATAGTGTGTTCTGACATGACTGGTGTTACTCTTAAGGGGAAGTGCTAATTTCTCGGTAGCCCGCGAAATTTTTATTTTCTTGCGTTTTTTGCAATTTGTAGGTCAGTACCAGGTTGTATGTTGATCTAAATTCGCGGGCTATACTGGCGCTTTCGCCTTAATGACATGAATCGTGCGGTACTCTGCTATTATATAGTTTAGGCACACGAAGAATTAGAACTACTTCGTCTTTGTAGAGCCGACATTATACGTGTGCGTCATTATCCGTCTATATTCCATGCGCCGTATCAACGAGCGCGTGCATTACAAGTGTGGTGGCATGGACTTTAAAGAGACTTTTTTTTGTTGACTTTATTTCTACTTATCTGGGAAACATCGACCTCTTAAAGAAACTGACATGAAAAAATGTTATACATAACCGACTTACTAAATAAATATAATTTTCTTCTCAGGGGTAGTCAGATAGGAAATGTCGACTCCATCAATCATCATTAACAGAATAAACAATTTTATTTCATTTCTATAATACCTAGTTGAAAATCGGTATTTTTTTGAACAGTGAACGTGAGCGCGAGCGAGAACGCGAACGAGAACGTTCCCGCGAGCGAGAACGGGAGCGCGAGCGATCGCGCGGAAGGTCGCGTAGCGAGGCAGACGCGAGGCGTGACAAGGAAGTGGAAGACGAGGCGCGCGAGAAGAAGCGACTCGAGAAAAAGGCAAGAGAAAAGGAGGCCGCTTACCAGGAGAGGTGCGTACCTATGCCATACCAGAGGGGCAATTCTCGTAATTTTAAGACCGTTCGCAGTCTGATCTCAGTCTCAATCTGTCAAAAATTACTTCTAATTTCCCTACATTTTGACAAGTTTTTGTCATTTTTTGTCGCTGAGATGAGACTGTGACTAGATTTTGAACGTTTTAAATTACAAGAATTGGCCTTCAGTTCACAGTTTTACGAAATAGGGATGATGACTATTTTTTATTAATATTATTTTCTGTTATAATTAACATAATCATCAGAAATAGTGTTAACGCTAAAATAACTAGTTAGAGTTATTAAATACAAAATTATCTACAAGACAGTGCTATCAATAGTGCCGTCTTTGTCGCTGTCAGGTAATTTTCAGCGGATGTTTTGATGGTTTTAAGTTTTGAATTTTGACAAAAAAAAAAAAAATGATTACGGTCAACAAATCAAAGTATCTACGAGTCTTACGATAGTACTAATAATTATTAGTTACCAAGTTGACCAAGTTTTTCTTTACCAATATTTGGAACCACTAAAGAAAGACGTCAAAAAGTATTCGCTCTCAGCCGAATTGGAATCTAAACGTTTGACATTCTTACAGGTTACGGAACTGGGAGAGTCGTGAGCGGCGCAAGCAGAAGGAATACGAGAAGGAGCGAGAGAGAGAGAGGTGGATGTTTGTTTAATCTATACACAAATCTACCACTAATATATCTATCTTTAAACCTGACTAGGGGTAGTTTCTCGAACGAACATTGAAAATTAATGTGACTAATTGTCAAGCGTGCGTAAACTACTACGATTGGTTGAATAATTTATCAACATCCAATCTGTGTATGGGGAGTTTGTTGCGCTACTTCTTCGCTGCTAAAGCACTAGGAAGTAGTGATGGCGGGCGTGCCGGGGGACTGTCTTATGCATTTTGACGTACAAGCGAGTGTTAAGCCTTATTTCAATATAACGTGTAACACAATGATCGCAAGACCTCACACCCCAATTAGAAAATTAAATGATATTACTTAAATATCTGTCATTTAAATTTGCTAAACCATAGATCTTAGATCTGCAGGCCAGCTCTCGTAATTTAAAACGATCAAAATCTAGTCGCAGTCTCATCTCGGCGACAAACAAATGTCAAAAACTTGTCAAAATGTAGAGAAATTCGACGTATTTTTGACAGATTGAAACTGAGATCAGACTGAACGTTCTTAAATTTACCAGAATTGCCCCTTTGTTTTGTTTATTCGAATTAACTTGCTTATCTTTTTTATGAGCATGTGTGTCAAATAAACCTATTTTTCTATTCTTCTTAGGTGTCGCGAGGAAGAGAGAGAGCGAGAGGCCAAGCGGCTCAAGGAGTTCTTAGAAGACTACGATGATGAAAGGGACGACCACAAGTACTACAAGTGAGTAACGGTTCTAATATCACCCTGAAGTAATGCAAATCGATGCGGATTTGATTGAGGAAATATTATTATACACTTATTATTATATTATCTGGGGGCACGGGAGTGCCCCCGCCAAGTCGAGCCAAGCGAAGCGCAAGGGCACTACCTACCTTTTCTCGAAGCACTTCGTCGTATTTTTGAACCTTCTTAACTTGGGTTTGGATTATACCAGATAAACAAAATTTTCGGGATATGATGTCAGTGGTTGACTTATTAAACCTATAAAGTTTCAATTGTATAGCTCTTATTCTGTAGATTTTATTGATATCTAAAATACCCCGATTTCGTCACTGATTCACTGTCTCACTGATGGATGATCATCAATATTCTAAAGGTTCTTCCTCAAGTCCTAGAAAGCTGAAATTTGGTATGTAAGCTAGTAATAGTACACAAACAACAAACAAATCTTAAAACTTCAAAATTTTACCCCCCCAACCCCTTAAACTCGGGGTAAAAGTTTGAATGAGACTTCCGTAAATTTTGATGATAGAGGTCTGAAAATTTATATAGAGGGTCCTTGTTATAAATAATAAGATGTGTATTTCAGGATTTTTAGTAAATCATAAGCAACTCCCAAAAAGAAATGAAATCCCACAAAAACATTATTCATGTTAAATGTTGCCAAGACGAGACCATGTAGCTCGCACTGTCAAAAAGTCAAAATATATGGCTTGGCCGTTTCGTTACTACAAGAACCATTGTGTAACAGTATGAGAGTTTTTCACCTTACGCTCATGTGAATGTAGCGAAATGGCCAAGCCACATATTTTGACTAAGGTGTAGAGTTTGCGAAGTTAGGCCTTGTAGAGTTAGGGCGTGTAGAGTAGAAGCTTGGCTCTACATGAGATCTGAGGGGCAATTCTCGTAATTTTAAGAACGTTCGCAGTCTGATCTCAGTCTCAATCTGTCAAAAAATACTTCTAATTTCCCTACATTTTGACAAGTTTTTGACATTTGTTTGTCGCCGAGATGAGACTGCGACTAGATTTTGAACGTTTTAAATTACGAGAATTGGCCTTCAGATTACTTTTTGACAGTGCGAGCTACATGGTCTCGTCTTGGCAACATTTAACATGAAATGTTTTTGTGGGATATATTATACACTTATTATTATAATATATATTATACACTTTTCCTAATTTATTTGAGTTAGGCCCCTTTCTAGCCATATCTTTTTCACAATGCAAATCTATGAGGATTTTATTGATTAAATATTGGTTTTCAGTATAGATATTTTTTCCACATCACTTCAAAAATTCAAGCGCCAAGTCCATAAAAAGTAACCAACACAATTGACTGTTTTTTTTTCATTCTTTGTTTTGTATTTTTTTCCTTGTCATATTTTCTAAAACTACCCACTAAACGTTATTTCTGCACAATTATTGCAATGAAATTGATATTATAATTTTGTTTTGTGCATGCTGTGTCTATTGCATCATATTGTACACTGTGCTTGTATATACATATATTGCTTGTATTTTAAGGATAAACAGTGTAACAATTGTAGATAGGCCAATAAATAATTAATGTAGTAAATTCATATAGTATTTTTTAGAAAGCAACCATTTAATCGCTGAATACCAAAGCAAAAAGTAAAGTACGATATTCGCTAAATACCTACTTTTCTAATAAATAAGCTTGTTGTCGACTGTACTTGTGTCACCAATTTATACTTTTTTTTATCAAAAGGCTAGTTAAATAACTTATTCTTAAATTAAAATAATATAACTTTGTCCATGAAAAGTATAAAATTGACGATTTTATGCTATCCTCTCTACTGGGCGACCTGTAACGGCTACAATATACTTTCAGCCCGAAAAAAATAAAAAAATAAAAGTTGATTATAATTTTTACGTGAATGCTTCAAACAATTAGTGATCGGAGCTTCATTTCAAGCAACCGTGTTAATACGCTCGCGCGCTCTGTTCATGACGCGCTCGCGTTAAGACTTGAATTGTTTAGTTTTTACTCGATGTTAGGTTCCGGTTCGCAGATAACCTTTACAGTACGTAGTTCCCAGTGAGTGTATGTATCTCGTGCGACAGGGGCAAGGAGCTGCAGCGGCGCCTGGGCCTGCGCGTTCGCGAGGCATCGGGCGACGCGCGCGAGCGGGCGCGCGAGCAGAGTGAGCTGGCAACGTTGCGCAGGCACGTGTGGGGCGCGCGCGCGCCCGACGACCCCGCGGCGCTGGCCGCCTACGAGCGCGCGCGCGCCGCGCACGACGCGCAGTACGCGCCGCGCCTGCTCATCGACGTCAGCCTGCAGCTGGAGCAGCAGCGCGAGCGCGAGCGCCAGCGCGCCGAGCAGCGCGAGGAGGCGCGCCGCGAGGTACGCGCCGCTCTTTATGTGTTCGAACTAGCTGACCAGACAGACGTCCTATACAAATGTCAATAAATTTCAAGGAACGAAGGAAAATTTGTGCTGCCGCCATCTTGGATTTTCATTCTGACCTCACTATCGGCTTCAGCACCCTCGAAAACCAAGAAAACGATTTACCCATGACGAAACGTTTGATAAGTTTTTGAGCCGCCATCTTGGATTTTAATTTTGACCTCACTATCGGCTTCAGCACCCTCGATAACCATGAAAACGATACCAATGACGAAACATTTGATAATTTTTGGAGCCGCCATCTTGGATTTTAATTTTGACCTCACTATCGGCTTCAGCACCCTCGAAAACCATGACAACGATACTCATGACGAAACGTTTGATAATTTTTTGAGCCGCCATCTTGGATTTTAAGTTTAACCTCACTATCGGCTTCAGCACCCTCGAAAACCATGAAAACGATACCCATGAAACATATGATAATTTTTGGAACCGCCATCTTGGATTTTAATTTTGACCTCACTATCGGCTTCAGCACCCTCGATAACCATGAAAACGATACCAATGACGAAACATTTGATAATTTTTTGAGCCGCCATCTTGGATTTTAATTTTGACCTCACTATCGGCTTCAGCACCCTCGAAAACCATGACAACGATACCCATGACGAAACGTTTGATAATTTTTTGAGCCGCCATCTTGGATTTTAAGTTTGACCTCACTATCGGCTTCAGCACCCTCGAAAACCACGAAAACGATACCCATGAAACATATGATAATTTTTGGAACCGCCATCTTGGATTTTAATTTTGACCTCACTATCGGCTTCAGCACCCTCGATAACCATGAAAACGATACCAATGACGAAACATTTGATAATTTTTTGAGCCGCCATCTTGGATTTTAAGTTTGACCTCACTATCGGCTTCAGCACCCTCGAAAACCAAGAAAACGATACCCATGACGAAACGTTTGATAATTTTTTGAGCCTCCATCTTGGATTTTAAGTTTGACCTCACTATCGGCTTCAGCACCCTCGAAAACCAAGAAAACGATTTACCCATGACGAAACGTTTGATAAGTTTTTGAGCCGCCATCTTGGATTTTAATTTTGACCTCACTATCGGCTTCAGCACCCTCGATAACCATGAAAACGATACCAATGACGAAACATTTGATAATTTTTGGAGCCGCCATCTTGGATTTTAATTTTGACCTCACTATCGGCTTCAGCACCCTCGAAAACCATGACAACGATACTCATGACGAAACGTTTGATAATTTTTTGAGCCGCCATCTTGGATTTTAAGTTTAACCTCACTATCGGCTTCAGCACCCTCGAAAACCATGAAAACGATACCCATGAAACATATGATAATTTTTGGAACCGCCATCTTGGATTTTAATTTTGACCTCACTATCGGCTTCAGCACCCTCGATAACCATGAAAACGATACCAATGACGAAACATTTGATAATTTTTTGAGCCGCCATCTTGGATTTTAATTTTGACCTCACTATCGGCTTCAGCACCCTCGAAAACCATGACAACGATACCCATGACGAAACGTTTGATAATTTTTTGAGCCGCCATCTTGGATTTTAAGTTTGACCTCACTATCGGCTTCAGCACCCTCGAAAACCACGAAAACGATACCCATGAAACATATGATAATTTTTGGAACCGCCATCTTGGATTTTAATTTTGACCTCACTATCGGCTTCAGCACCCTCGATAACCATGAAAACGATACCAATGACGAAACATTTGATAATTTTTTGAGCCGCCATCTTGGATTTTAAGTTTGACCTCACTATCGGCTTCAGCACCCTCGAAAACCAAGAAAACGATACCCATGACGAAACGTTTGATAATTTTTTGAGCCTCCATCTTGGATTTTAAGTTTGACCTCACTATCGGCTTCAGCACCCTCGAAAACCATGAAAACGATACCCATGAAACATATGATAATTTTTGGAACCGCCATCTTTGATTTTAAGTTTGACCTCACTATCGGCTTCAGCACTCTGGAAAACCATGTCAAAGTCAAAGTCAAAACGATACCCAACGCGAAAAAAACGATGAAAACGATACCCATGAAAACTGGTCGCCATATTTTGGAACGAAGTTTAATTACAGAGCTTGCGTGTTCCTTCGTACCCGCAAGCTCTGTTAAATTTCGTTCCAAAATATGGCGACCAGTTTTTTCAATTTTGAAAGCAGATTCGTAAAGAATCGATTTTGAAAGAAATCGGCGGCCACTATTTTACAATTTTGAAATTTTTTGGGGGTGACTACCGAGGTGACGACTAATAGAGAAGTATGGAAGAAAAATACATGTTGCGCTGGCTGATCTCAAATAAATTGGGATAAGGGCAGGAGAATGATGGCGGGCAGGTACGGAAGAGTTTCGATATGTAATGAACGGTCCATTGAATATCGAGACCCATCCACGATCCCGATCGATCGACCCGTGCGGCTGCTATTATTTACCTACGAGCAGAGTTGAAGTACTGTGTGTTAATAGTAATATGTGTTCTATGGTATTGCAGGCGCGCGAGCGAGCGGCGCGCGAGCGCGAGCGCTACCTGCGCCTGGCGGCGTCGCGCCAGCTGCCCACCGAGGCCGAGCCCATCGACAGCGACAGCGACCCCGCCGCCTCCCCGCCCGCCACGCCGGCCTCCCCGCCGCGCCGCCACCGCCGCGCCTCCCCGCCCTCCTCCGACGCCGGCACCACGCCGCCGCGCCCGCCCTCCCCGCCGCACCCGCCCGACCCGCGCCACGTGAGTACACACACACACGCACACAGCGACACGACCCCGCCGCCTCCCCGCCCGCCACGCCGGCCTCCCCGCCGTAGCGTTGTGCTGCACGCTACGACGTAGTGTTGTGCTGCACGCTACGACGTAGCGTTGTGCTGCACGCTACGACGTAGCGTTGAGCTGCACGCTACGACGTAGCATTGTGCTGCACGCTACGACGTAGCGTTGTGTTGCACTCTATGACGGCGACGTAGCATCGATGTTGCATCACAGTGTTATTTTCGTTGCAATAAGGTAAAACATCTATGAAAGGCCTCTAGCTCGCAAATTGACAAATTTGTGTTCCTAGATTTAAATTCTGACAAAATATATGTAGTACAAGCGAGCTTTAATGCAATTCGTGACTTCACTGAACGGGATAAGTACGAAGTTAGTCGTGGATAATCCGAAATTACCGTGTACACTGTGTTCGGTCTTAGCAACCGAACACTTCTAACGTAGCAGTTTACAACAATAATTTATCCTTGCATCTAAGTGAAAATTGTATACTTTAACGTCAGTGCATTTCCATACGTCAAACGGACCGGGTGCATTCAAAATATTTAACATTAACATTTTACTGTAAGACATTTTACATTAGCCTTGAAGAACTTTTAATAATCACTAGCTGACCGGGCAAACGTTGTTTTGCCACATAAATTACGCGTTTGCGTGGTGTCCTACTCCCTACCATACCCCTACCCTACCCCTACCCTACCCCTACCCTACTCCTACCCTACTCCTACCCTACTCCTACGCTACTCCTACACTACTCCTACCCTACTCTACTCCTATCCTTCTCCTACACTACTCCTACCCTACTCCTACTCTACTTCTACCCTACACCTAACCTACTAATCCTAGATAATCCGAGTAATGTGGATATATGTATGTTGTCGATTCAAAACCTTTAATTTAATACGTGCTTCAATTCGAGTGGACCCGAGTCTACCGTACCGAAGGGACGATCGTCAAATGTTTGACAGGAAAGTAGGTAGAACAGTTTATATGGGAAAATGAAATTGTTGTTTTTACTATCTTCCTCGCTATTTTTCCATATCTTCTCACCGTTCAAACCTTCCCTGGACTACGACAAACATTTCAAAACCAAAATCAGCTAAATTGACCCAACCGTTCTCGAGTTTTAGCGACTCAAACGAACGGCAATTGATTTTTATATATATAGATAGATTTTAAATCCAAATACAAACAGTGCTTTAATATCGCCTACGACCTTACACCCCGCACATATTGGTCCTTCGAGCTGGATAAGAAAGCCTATTTAAAATGAAGAAAGTGTATTTAAAATCCGCCCTCTACTCAATTTTATTTGTCAGTAGTATTATTGAAACATACTGTTAGGTTTGAATTGAAAACTTCTTTAGCGGCGTTGTCCACTGTTTTGTGATGGGTAAAAATGTTAAACTCGCGTCAGGACACGTGACCTGATCGAAAATTCGTAAGATGGAGGGTTTTTTGTGATGGGTAAAAAATTTTAAACTCGCGTCAGGACACGTGACCTGATCGAAAATTCGTGAGACGGAGGGAGTTTTCGGGTAGAGTTTCGGGTTTTTATTTTTTGGGTAAAAATGTTAAACTCGCATCAGGACACGTGACCTGATCGAAAATTCGTAAGACTGAGGGAGAGTAGACCGCATTCCAAAATATCAAAAATGCACTTTAAGTTTTCACTTCTGCCGGAGCTCCCGGAGTGCAACCCGTTTTTTTTTATATTCAAAACTTGTGTTCATAAATAAAGCTTAAGACTATGTTAGTAACACTTCCCTTAGCACTACCTTGACTTTGTGCTGTCCTTCCACAAATGGTCACATATATTTCCACGAATGAAACATGAAATCAGATATTATTGCCAAGCGGTCCATACCCTATCAAACTATTACGTCCCCCATTCCGCAAAACTGTTTCAGGATCCAATTCCCCATCCCCAGAATTTGCAGGCTTCTTAATAATTGCGATGAATCAATAGATATTTTTTCCACATCACTTCAAAAATTCAAGCGCCAAGTCCTTAAAAAGTAACCAACACAATTGACTGCTTTTTAGGGTTCCGTAGCCAAATGGCAACGGAACCCTTATGGATTCGTCATGTCTGTCTGTCTGTCTGTCCGTCCGTATGTCACAGCCGCTTTTTTCCGAAACTATAAGAGCTATACTGTTGAAACTTGGTAAGTAGATGTATTCTGTGAACCGCATTAAGATTTTCACACAAAAATAGAAAAAAAACAATAAATTTTGGGGGTCCCCATACTTAGAACTGAAACTCAAAATTTTTTTTTTCATCAAACCCATACATGTGGGGTATCTATGGATAGGTCTTCAAAAATGATATTGAGGTTTCTAATATCATTTTTTTCTAAACTGAATAGTTTGCGCGAGAGACACTTCCAAAGTGGTAAAATGTGTCCCCCCCCCCCCCCCTGTAACTTCTAAAATAAGAGAATGATAAAACTAAAAAAAAATATATGATGTACATTACCATATAAACTTCCACCGAAAATTGGTTTGAACGAGATCTAGTGAGTAGTTTTTTTTTAATACGTCATAAATCGTAACGTAACGGAACCCTTCATGGGCGAGTCCGACTCGCACTTGGCCGGTTTTTTTTTCCTTTCTTCATTTTGTATTATTTTTTTCCTTGTCATGTTTTCCAAAACTACCCACCAGTGCTCAGCTGTAAGCGTTATTTCTGCACAATTATTACAATATTAATAATTTTGTTTTTGCTGCACTGCACTATGCTTGTATTCTCATATTGCTTGTATTTTAAGGATAAACAGTGTAACAATTGTAAATAGACCAATAAAAAATAAAATAAAATTAATAATATATTTATGCTCATGACTTTATACGTACAGAGAGACCCTGTACGTATAAATTCATGAGCATAAATATATATATATATATATATATAAAATATGCCTGGTACATTTTACCACTTTAAGATTGAATGTCACTTACACATTATAAAACGTCAAAGAATATTTTTGATTTGGGGTCAATATAATTGTCAAACAAATATAAAAATAAAAAACCGCATGCTACGCTCAAAACAATCTCAATTTTCAAGCAGTCTGATGCAGTTGGTTAGCTTAAATTTAAATAACTGCCACCAACTGCATCAGAATTCAGAATGCTTGAAAAGTGAGCCTGATTTGAATTATTGGTTGCAGTCAGGATTTTTTTTTCTTACACCGTGTATTGTGTTTATATTTGTGTCGTGCGCCACACATGTTCGTTACTCACAAACATGCTACTGTTGCAGAGCGTGACGTCGACAGGCAGCTCGCCCATCACCATCAGCTTCAAGAACCACCACAAGCTCAGCCCCAACAACTGCACCGACACGCCCAACGGTGAGTCACCAGCACGAACCGCCCACCAGCCGCACCTCATTCAGTAACCAAAGCCTCAGAGTGGCCCGTTTTCAAAATTTCTTACGTTTTTTACAATTTGCAGATCAGTATCACAGGTTTTATGTTGATCTAAATGTGATTCGCGGCATATAAAATATTTATTTATAGAATTATAGTCATAAAAATCATCA
This sequence comes from Apamea sordens, assembly GCA_945859715.1. Classification (NCBI taxonomy): domain Eukaryota; kingdom Metazoa; phylum Arthropoda; class Insecta; order Lepidoptera; family Noctuidae; genus Apamea; species Apamea sordens. Next base: position 13,954,772 of record OX244009.1, read on the forward strand.
ATACAACGCTCTAATTTCATATTACCCCTTTGAATGACTATTTCATGAAATCATGACATTTGAGGCCAATTCCAAATTAATGAGGCGTATTGCTGAATCTAATGATTTTAATTTTGCACAGATTCATTGTTACGGTCGCGAATCGTATTTTAATCTACATATAACCTGACACTGTCCTGCAAATTGCAAAAAACGTAAGTAAATTTTAATTTCGCGGGATGCCTTATCTCATCCCCCTTAACCGACACCTATTCATTAACCCCTCACACACAATGCAGCTATCAATATTTGTATTCTCTCGGGTGCTATACATATGTTCTGGTACACATTCGATTCGGCAGTATTTTTGAGCTAAGCCAACGTATTCGTGTTTCATTCGGCACGTGCCAATCTCGCAAATTGAGAAAATCTACTCTAGATGAATCAGGTTCGGGTCGGCTCGGCGAAATCGAGCTAAGCTGGTTTTTCTCGGACAAATTTTCGATTTTGCCGCCCGGCTGTGCCGAATCATGCCAAGCCAAACAAATGTGTAGCACCCCTTATTAACATGCATTCTAAAGCTTTACTAATAAATACTGTTTTATTGTTGTTTATTCGCCGATGTGTATTGCCATCTCTCTGGAAACTCGTAAGTGACGAATGGAGCCATTGTAACAGTATGTTCACGATTGTTATAATAATATGATTTATGAGTCACCTCTTACTTGTGCCTTAATGTTTGTGCTGCGGCGCGCTAGCGTGGAGGCCGCCGCCGACCTACTTGGGACGAGGTAACACTTCACTAACACTACACCGTTCACACGGCGATCATCACTACGATATTTTACAGTAACAGCAAATGCAGTATGAAACTGCCATGTGTTCCTAAAATTATACCTATAGTTAGATATCGTACTGATGACTGCCGCATGTTCAGGCTCTAAATGATTGTTTATTTAGACCCACTTATTTGCACCCCAAATCACTAAATGCATTTAACGCGAAAGGAATTTAAAACATCGTTCTATTTCTGTCAATCTTTTGAAGATGACAGACAGAATGGTTTTTTAAATATGTTTAGCGTTAAATGCATTAAGTAATTGATCGTACAAGTGAGCCTAAATGTTCATCGTTTATGAAGATTTGTCCGCTGCAAAAAAGGAACTAAGGTCTGTTCCAAAAGAATTATATGAAAATGTGAACAATCACAATCAGGAAACGTACCTGAGGATGCCAATTTGTAGCCCCACTTACAAATTGAATGCTTTGGTTCTATTATTTGAATATTTAAACCCGAAATTCTAATTTAAAACCACCTTAAAGATAATTTTCATTTGACAAATGAGGTTAATTTAAGTATAACCTCAATTTTCTCAGATTAATTTTCAATTACAATTTATTAAAGTTATTCAACCAATAATTGTTGTAAACTGGTGAGATATAAAGCTCTTCTAAATGCAGAAGAATGGTTACTAATTATTTGCTGATACTTTTGGAACAGACATTAGGAACTTAAAGATTGCTACATAACCTTATTCAATTGTTTTAAGGCAAAAGCGAAAATGGCTATGTAGTGTGATATCTAGATAAAAAAAAAAGAAACATTCATTCATTTACTGATAACGCACGGCCTAACCAGCTGGGTCTAGAAGCATGAAAATTTGCACTAGAGTTCCTTGTACAACGAAAGTGAGCACGAAGGTAGTATTTTTCAAAATTCATTCCGTATGGGGGTTAAATAGAGGATGAAAGTTTGTATTTCCTGTCGATGGGAATTCCCATCGGGCGCATGGCTCATTGTTGCACGAAAGTGAAAGGGTGCTTCAATAGTGTGTGTTGTGTTCCGCAGCGGACGCGTGTCGCGTGCGGCGCGTGCACGCGGCCTTCGCGGGCGACGACGACGACCTGCCGCCCGCGCACCCGCCGCACTCACACCCAGACCACGCGCGCCGTGAGTACTCGATACACACTACTAGAGAATTAGATCCATCCAAAGGTTGTCTTTAAAAGATCGCTTTTTGCGATAACACCGCCTACTTTGTCACCCCATGTAAAATTTCTACGAGTCTTAACCACTCTGCTCAACTAAATTTTGACATATGACATATCAGCTGACTCGACGGGCTATTACGAATTACGTCATGAAATTCAGGATTGTACATCAACTTTTAGCATTCGAATTTATTAAGAAAAATATGTTACTACGCCCATTTTGTAGAACAAGTTTGTGGCAAATATCTTTAACTATGTATATGTTGAGGTCAGTCAAACCGCGTCAGTCAACTGCGAAAGTTGTATAAAATAGGAATTACGACACCTATCCAAAAGGTAGGCAACTTAAATTCGCTATAAATATTATGTACACAAACAACCTACTCTCTTGCTGAAAATATGCAAAAGGGACAAATAAAGAAATTATCATTCTCTCTACATTCTTAATTTTACCATTTTTCATACATAAACTACATAAAAAACCATGATCAAATCTTGATAAAAATTACGTGAAACTTCTTAGTGCTGACCATCTACCCAATTTTCTTATTTCGATTAAAAAATGGTGTTCAGCCTCATCGATAAACGCAATAAAAAAAATAAAAAAATTGTAGGAACTAAATAAAAACTGGTATATTTTTCATAAATTATTTTATTAAAAAAAATAATAATTTTATTTATAAGTAGTTACAAACGTACATTGTGGATAGGGGTGTAACTTTTTATAGTTCCGTACGTATGAATGAAAAAACCGGCCAAGTGCGAGTCGGACTCGCCCATGAAGGGTTCCGTTACGTTACGATTTATGACGTATTAAAAAAAAACTACTCACTAGATCTCGTTCAAACCAATTTTCGGTGGAAGTTTATATAATGTACATCTTATATTTTTTTTAGTTTTATCATTCTCTTATTTTAGAAGTTAAAGGGGGGGGGGGGGGGAACACATTTTACCACTTTGGAAGTGTCTCTCGCGCAAACTATTCAGTTTAGAAAAAAATGATATTAGAAACCTCAATATCATTTTTGAAGACCTATCCATAGATACCCCACATGTATGGGTTTGATGAAAAAAAAATTTTTGAGTTTCAGTTCTAAGTATGAGGACCCCCAAAATTTATTGTTTTTTTTCTATTTTTGTGTGAAAATCTTAATGCGGTTCACAGAATACATCTACTTACCAAGTTTCAACAGTATAGCTCTTATAGTTTCGGAAAAAAGCGGCTGTGACATACGGACGGACAGACAGACAGACAGACAGACAGACAGTCAGACAGACAGACAGACATGACGAATCCATAAGGGTTCCGTTGCCATTTGACTACGGAACCCTAAAAACGGAACCCTTATAGTCAGACTTATAGACAGAACTATCTGTAGGTCTGTCACAGTCAATTTGCTTCGAATCTATTGGACCGATGTACACACATGAATTTTTGTGACCGAAACACGGACGTGTACCGTAAATGATTTTTTAATATGGGTGACCCCATATTAAAAAATCATTTACGGTACACGTCAAAATCTTTTGGGGGCAAATTATAAAATTTAAAAAAGTTTTGCAAACATTGCCGTGAGACATATCAAATGTAAGGGCTTGTTGTAAATTTGTGATGGTGTCAAAAAGTTAAAGTTACTTAACATAAAATAGACCATTACACTTATCTTTAAAACCTTTGAGCCAAAAACCTAAGTATAAAGTTTTTTTGATATATAATGTCGAAGTTTCGCGTCAATCGTGCGTGTGTACATTTTACTTGTCACGAAAGTCACACACACACATGTAGATAAGATTGAAAATATGACAAATATAATTGAAAATATTATAAACAACACGAAAATGCCCAAATCTTAACATAATATTGAAATACAGGTCCAATAATACGTATTATTCATTACCACTACTCAATTTGTTAAAGTATGAAATTGCCGTTTTATTGTAATAGGTACTTCGAATTGACATAGAACCTTCATGGTTTGAGATTTTTGAGTGGAACTTTTTTCACATGGTACCTGTGAAGTTCTTCTTTTAAAAAATGTTCAACATTCGATTATCGACTTTCAGTTGTTTTTTTTTATTCTGCTTAGACAAGAAAGATGGATACTTCGAAAATTCGAGTTATTTTTTAATACAAGTTCCGACGCGGAACTAACGTGGCACAAACAGCTCGCAATATCAATGTTGCGTTTGGAGAGGGGACTGCTAATAAACGCACCGTGCGATTGTGGTTTAAACGCTTTCGTGATGGAAACTGGTGAAAGCTGGAGCTGGTGGAAGCCGATCCGAGCCAAACTACCCAGGAATTAGCGGCATGGCTTAACGTTACCTTACCAACAATATTGACTCATTTGCGTCAAATCAATAAAATAAAAAAATACGAGGAATGGGTGCCTCATGATTTGACTGATCTGCAGAAAGAAACACGTGTTGAAACTTGTGTTGCCTTGTTGAATCGACACAGAAATGAAGGAATATTGGATCGAATTGTGACATGTGATGAAAAGTGGATGCTTTACGATAACCGTAAGCGAAAAATGCAATGTCTGACCCCAGGTCAAACGCCGCAACTGTGTCCTAAAGCAAAGCTTATCAATAAAAAGGTAATGGTAACTGTTTGGTGGTCTCAGCATGGTGTTATTTACTATAGCTTTCTCCGATCTGGTCAAGCAATAACGGCAGATGTCTACTGTGCCGAACTCCGAACAATGATAGCAAAACTAGCAGTGAAACAGCCCCGACTCATGAATCGATCTTCACCATTATTGCTCCATGATAACGCGAGACCTCATACAGCACGAGAAACCGTTTTAACTCTACAGGAACTGCAATTAGAAACCATTCGTCACCCTCCGTATTCGCCAGACCTTGCTCCAACGGACTACCATTTTTTTCGTGATTTGGACAATTCTACGTGATCGGCATGAAACTGATGGCTATGAAAATTGATTTACAGTATTATTATTATGTGGGATAGCCGCCATCTTAAATCTAGAATTTTCATCTAATTCGGTATCAGCACTATCCCCCGAAAACCATGAAAATAACCACCATAGACTTCTGATAGGATATCCTGGAATCTATAATCACAGAACTATATTATATTGTATTTTATGTTTTTAATATGTTAGGCTCAGTGGTTTCAGAGATATTGGCTTTACCTATTTTCTTAGTAAAATAATCATCATCATTCTCCTGCCCTTATCCCAATTTATTTCTTAGTAAAATAATAAATAACTTTTCACACCTACAGTAAGCAAAGCTTTTTTTGAATTTTCTAATGTGACCCCATAAAGTGACCCCATATTCAAAATTTATTTATTTATGTAACACCTCCGTGTTTGAGTCACAGAAATTCATATGTGTGCCAAATTTCAACTTAATCGGTCCAGTAGATTCGAAGCAAATCAGTTGTGACAGACCTACAGACAGACACACGAGTGATCTATAAGTGTTCGGACGTACGGAACCATAAAAAGTTACACCCCCTATCCACAGTGTATGTGTATGTACTTATTAAAATGATTAATTTAAAAAATAAATTAGTTTCTACATTTTATTTTAAATTCCGTTTATCGATTAGGCTTTATGCAATTTTGGAATCGAAATAAGAAAATTGGGTGGATGGGCAGCACTAAGAAGTGTCACGTCTCAACACAATTTTTAGTAATTTGTATGAAGATTTGATCATGTGTTTTTATGTAGTTTATTTATGAATAATCTTCGATCAATAATCGACTGATCGATCGACTGATTTTTGTTCCTGATCCTTAATCTAGTACTATTATTGATCGAAGTGAATAATGGTAAAAGTAAGAATGCAGAGAGAATGACAATATCTTTATTTTTCCCTTTTGCATATTTTCAGCAAGAAAATTGGTTGTTAATGTACATAGTTTCAGCGAATAGAAGTGGCCTACCTTTTGGATAGGTGTAGTAATACATATTCTATACAACTTTCGCAGTAGGCTATCGTAGTTTGACCGACCTCAACGTATAATTAAAGATATTTCCTGTAACTTATTATATAAAATAAGAGCGGAAACATATTTTTTTTTAATAAATTAGAATGCTGAAAGTTGATGGAAATTCTGGAAATTATGGAATTTCATGACATAATTCGCAACATCCCGTCGAGTCAGCTGATATGTCATATGTCAAAATCTAGTTGAGCAGGGGTTAAAAACAACACACCGTTTTTCTCTCTGAAACCAGCACTGAATTTGTTTTTTTTTGTTTGTTGTCATTGTTAGTGTTGCATTGTTATCATATTGTTACGCCATTTTAAAATTATCTATATATCTTGGTGTGACCAATTTACTGTGCCCTGCCCTAATATCTAGCAATAGACAATATTGTTAAACGTTTTTTTTTTCATTAAATTCTTTCTTATTGTGGAATACGAGGCTTTTGTGTACTTCGATTATTTTATGTTAAATCTATAATGTGTGTCTTATTTGTGCAGAATATATCATTTTTCTTCCTTTTATCTCGGCACTACGTAATCAATATGCTTCTATTTAATAAATAATGCTTCGATGTAGCTAAAGAGAAGAAAGACAAAGGTAAGAAGGGCGGCGGAGGCGGCGGCGGGGCGGGCGCGGGCGGGGAGGGCGACAAGGAGAGCCGCAGCGCGGAGGAGAAGAGGAAGCATATCAAGAGCCTCATCGACAAGATCCCCACGCAGAAGGAGCAGTTGTTCCAGTACAAGCTCGACACGGCACAGGTGTGTACACTCAACTATCTACTGTAGCGTCATGCTATGTAGTCTAAACTGACTTTTTGTGACAATATACAAGGTGTAAGAAGATCCAAAACGAAGGCGTCATCTACGCATTCTATACGCCAAACTAAGTTTTTGCAAAAACAAATGTTCCGTATTTGATTTTGTTTTATCCAATGTACTACTAAAATGCCATCATTCGCTCGTCCTTTATTCGTACAAATTTACAAAAACAATGTTACAATATTATTAGAACAGCTTCTGCACACAGAAATAATTATGTACATACCAGTGATTGATGAAATTTCATCCAAATACATTATTGTGTTTTTGCCGTAAGCATCTTGTTCCTGCTGTTGTTTTGCTTCATTCATATAGTACAGTCACTTAAGATAATAAAGAGGGCTAACCTCGGAATGAGGACGCTCTCCGTCCGTATTTAAATAAAACCGGTAAAGCTCATAAAATCATGTGCTAAACTTCAAAACAATGGATTTTGATGTGATTTTCTCCATGATTAAGTGAATGAATTCAGGAAGTTTTATGTGTATAACGTATGGTACCTTCGTAGTGAGCGACGTCATGTTCTTGTGTCTACAGATCGATAACGTTTTGATGGAAAAGAAGATCAGGCCGTGGATCAACAAGAAGATCATCGAGTACATCGGCGAGCCCGAGCCCACCCTGGTGGACTTCATATGCAGCAAGGTTGTGGCCGGCTCCGCGCCACAGGGCATCCTCGACGACGTGCAGATGGTGAGTGAGACGTGTGACCACACGCCACACGTGTGACCACACGTGTGACGTGTGACACACGAGTGACTTCAAATGCAGGAAGGTGGTGAGCATAGGTTGCCCACCTCCTTTGACTTCCTGAACTAAATAGTTAGGCGCTAAAACATTTGGTTGGTAATTGGTGGATACAACAACCGTTTTCTTTGTTTTTTAAAAGTAAAGTAGCCGAAAGTGTCACTTTTGGTCCAAAATAACTGAAAACCGAAATCTGTTTTACTTTCAGTCGCTACTTTCTCAACTTACTTTAGTACTAGTTTTACTTTCTTATTACTTGAGGTTTATTAAGTTATTTTTCATACCACTTGCTCAAAAAAGTGACATTCTATGCCACAAAAAGCGAACATAACGATAGTCATTTTTAATCTGTTAAAAACAGGGAAAGAAAATTGTACTGAATTTCATTCATCCTCTAGGGGGAGAATGTGATTTAAATTTGGAATACTTACCGAAATTTATAATGAACTACATCTGTGTTTACACCATTGAGTTTGTATATAAAGCATTATACATCTTTTTGAAAAAGGAATACGTATTTATTATGCAGTTATGATTATTAAATAAAATTACGAAAACCGACGAGGCCGTATGAGCTTGATGCCTTTGCTTTTCCGACAAAAAAATATTAGTCTAGGAATTGGCCGCGTTTTTGTTTTCTTCAAATACATAAACGTTAAGTTTATTTTTTCGCAAATGGTACGAAAAGTAGAGTATTTTCCTCGGTGATAAAGCTGTCTTAGTCTTGGGTGAACTTAAATCCCTCGCTACACTCAGGACTCGTCTTAAATCCCTCGCTTCGCTCGTGATTTCAGTTTTTAACACCCTCGCTACGCTCGGGAGTAAACCTCGAGTCCTTCGTTACGCTCGCGATTTTAATCGTCACCCGCGACAGAAGACACTGCTTTATCCCCTTGGTTAATAATCTACTATTATAGCACAATGTGACTTAAGTAACGCTTTTCTGTGACATAAGTAGTCCATTTTTACACTGAAAAGCGTGACTTAAGTGCGGGCTTAAGTTACACGTACCGTAATGTACTTGATACGTAATGTACGTGTATTTGATGCCCTGTCTTAATTTGGTGGTTCAAAATAACGGTTGCAATGGAATTTGAATTTTGTCTTGTAAGACATTGAGTTTGTGTTCCTCAAACTTGTTCATTATTATCTTAGATTCTGAATTCAATTGCTGAGCAATGGACAACATTCTCGAACTTTTAACTTTCATAAGTTGCAGACGAGGTTTTAGGCTACTTTGTATTAGTGTGATTTTATGTCAGTTTTTGTAATATGCGTCTTATTTGTGCAGAATAAAAATTTTTGGAACGAAGTTCCTTATCGCGCGTTGTGAAAGGGGGCTAGACGGAAAAAATTCTTACGAAAAGTTGTCACGACATAATCGCTACGAGTGCTACGCCGTAGCCGATGCGTAGATTATCCGCTACGCAGCTACGTCGTCGCAGAGCTACATAATAAATTATCTGCTCAACAACGTAAATTGATTTATAGAAGATTTTTATTGGAACGAAGTTCCTTATCGCGCGTTGTGAAAGGGCTAGACGGAAAAAAATCTTACGAAAAGTTGTCACGACACTTTTTGCTATAGTAAGCTATTGTAAGCTGTGCGGCGTCGCATGTTTCTCTGTCTGTCTGTGAACTTCGTTCCATCCGGGTGTCCCTTGACACCTCTCAAGTTTTTTCTTTATAAATGTTATGTACTGTCTTCTACAGGTACTGGACGAGGAGGCGGAGGTGTTCGTGGTGAAGATGTGGCGCCTGCTCATTTACGAACTGGAAGCCAAGCGGGCCGGCTTGCACAAGTGACTCCAGCGATATTGTACCTCCTAGTCTAGACATTTAATAAATAAAAACAATATTATATCAATACATTTTCATTTTTATTTATTATTTTATGTGGAAAGTCAAAAGTTTGTAAGGTACAGATTGTGAAATGTAATAGGAAATGTAACACACCAATGTGTAGATGTTAATGGTATGTGCCAATCTTCCGGGCTACAAGTTCAGTTAGGTGTACCTCAAGGCTCAATTGTGGGTCCATTCTTATTCTTAATGCATATCTGACGTTATACTGTTTGCTCTCTTTTATATCTAAAGTTAAAAGAACAAAATTTTGACGACGTAAACAGTGCAGTCTCAATCTAGTTCTCAATGCCAAGAAAACGAAATTTATAAAGTTCGCCTTACCGAATTTTAACAATCTAGGACCCAACATCGTCTTAGATAAAGAGGTGCTTGAATCTCGACAATTTTTCTGGGCATAGCAGTAGATGCCAAACTTCAGTGAGGATTACATATATTATATAAAGCCTAGTGAGAAGACTCAATTTGGCCGCCTACGCTGTCAGGAAAGTACACACACACAACACACACACACCGCCACCGCCGCCGCCGCCGCCGCCGTGGCTGTATCACCGTCAGTGTAATACACTGACGGTGGACTAGGGGACTACTTAAACGATTGTGTTGGACCTTCGTGTGTTTGTTGTTTGTGTATTTAGTTTAGGTATTAAGTTCTATTTACTATTTTTACTGCTTGTGTATAGTTTTTGCTGGGTTTATTGGTACCTACCAACAAAAACTATTGGCGTGCGTGGCGGACAGACCAGAGTTACTTTCGCCTTTATAATATTAGTATGGACACAGTGATCATTTCAGAGGCTTATACTGATCGGTGTGAGGACTGATGCACATTGTAGGATTTACAGGTACCTACTTGCTTGGTACACGCAAGTTCAAAGAGAACAGTAGATACTTAATGTAAGTTGATAAGAACAATTGGTCACTCATCTATAGTAGGACAGCGTCGCGAATGCGTTACAGCGTGTCTATTACACGAGAGCGTGATAAACTCGCTAACGAGATGATTCTCCTCGCGCCGCCATATATAGTACGCGCGCACGACGCACGTGAACACTGCGCCACGCCGCAGCCACGCCGTCGACACCACGTCGCCACGCCACTGACACGCACACCACACGTCACAATGAGGAGCGGCGCTCTACTGGGACTCATCGCGGTGAGCTCTTCACTCTCCTGTCGCTGCTAGTAGTCAAACTCAAACTCCGAGCAATTATCTCAATTACGTGAACCATTTACAGGCACTTTTGAATTGTCAAGTAGTCGGTCAGTCAGAAAGATGAACCTAGTTGCTCATTCCAAAGCGTAGGAGGTTCCTATGGAGAAGAACGGGGAAGAAACTCCATGTACACTTTTAAATAAAAATATAGTACTAGTATATAACTCGACACAACGTCATAAGTTTACAGAAGTAGGTACGTACAGAGCAGTAGAAAGTGTTTCTGGACAATGCATGAGTCGTAGTGGGCATAATAGTAACCAGTAACGTGTGCTCCGTAGTGTCAACTGGTACTGGCAGAGCCCGTCCGAGAGTTTCGTCGTTTCGGCGAAAACGTGAGTAAAAGTATCTTTCAAAGACCAAAAAAACTATCCATGTTACCCACTACCCACCCATGTTCTGGTTGTTATCCTGAAAAAGCTGCAAATATCATGAGCTAGGTACCTACTTTTATACCTACCAGGAAGTCTGCATAGTCGTTACATTCGGTCAACTCAGTCAAGTCCAATCTCAGAGAGGGCATCTCGTTTTCAGCCACATTCCCTCTCGAATATAGAGCTGCTGGTCCCTCTGATGATGAGCGATGCGAGCGAAGGGAGCGATGAGAGCGAAACGAGCGCAGCGAGCGAACGATTCGAGCGTGCGCGCGTCGACAAAGATACGCCTTTTAGCAACATCCCTTCGAGCGCATTCGTCCTAGATGAGAGTCCCCCCGCCGCGTCACAGAAACACAAACGCGGACACAAACACAGCCGCAAGCAGGACCTTGCGTACCGGCCGCGTTCCATCTACCTAGAGAGTATAGAGAGCGCCGAGAGCGACGAGCAGGACGAGCGCAGTGAGCAGGTCGAGCTTGGCGTAGAAATCGCGCGCGCGTGCTCCCGATTGATGCGTTCGCCGGCGGGACATCAGAACGAATTGTTGTTACTGCTGTGCTCGGAGCTGCAAGACGCGGCACCCGCGCCTCCCGCGCCCCCCGCGCCCCCCGCGCCCCCCGCGCCCAGCCCCGACTGCGCGTGCTGCCAACAAGACGCAGCGCAGTGGTTGGAGCCGCTGGTGCGCGTGCGTCGCGGCCTCTTGCCTATGGGCGAAAACTCCAACTGGTGAGTACACACAGTACCACCACCTCTTACTGTAAAGTATATTTATTTTGTAAGTACTTTGGTTATAAGTAACACTTTCACACATCATACGTCCAATATTTTTTGAAGTTTTATGAGGTCGGTGTGTCCAGTGCCCTACCCGACTACCTCTGCCCTGAGGCAGACTGACTGAGGACTTTAAAAGAGACCTTTCTTGATCTCTGAAGATCAAGCAAGGTCTCTTTTAAAGTCCAGATATACCAATGGTTAGTCAGATCATGTGAGGACCATGCATATTTGAATCGTTTTGACATTGACAACCATCGTGTAGCTTACTTGAACGAAAAAAAACTGACTGTTTTGTAATGAGACCGAGAGCTCAAAGACCCGACGAACATAACCAATAAATCGAAAATGTTGAAATAAAAAGTTGTCAAACTGCCAGACTACCATTGACAGCATGCAGTGGGTGCAGTGGTTAAAGTCGAAAGTCCACTGCTACTTAGGATGTTCACGGAGTGGTTTGTCACGTTAGCTGCACGGTTCATTAATTTGCCAGCCCCGCAACCTTGCGTAGCGCGGCATGTGTATGTGTGTGTGTTGCAGGGTGCAGAGCTACATGAGGTCACCGCGCAAGTGAGTGTCCACTCTCGTAGTTATTATAGAGCTTATCCGATCGCCGCTGGTATCTTTATTTCTAGGGTGTATTACAGATCTTTATAGATCTCTACTTCTGTTGCAGAAGACCGCGTCACATGCCAAACTGGGACCAGGAATAGTTTCAACTTCCGAGCTCCAGGAAGGCTAAGAATAAATACTTATAATTATCACAAATTAACATGTAATGTATTTGACAGATTAAAAACTCAAAACTACATTAAAATTATTTTGTTTTAATAAAAGGGTAGTTTTAGTATAAGGGGAACACCGCTGAAACTATTTACTGACTATTTAGACAACCGGTACCAAGGTGTTAGAGTAGATACTATTGCAAGCGATGAGCAGAAAAATACAAGTTTTCGTGTTCCTCAGGGGAGTATTCTGGTCATATTACCTACTTGTGTAATCATAATATTAAAGACATTGGCATAGGCATTGTATCTTATGCTGACGACAAGGCGTTAATATTTACCGGTAAAACCAGTAGCGAAATGTTCGAAATCGCTTAACTGTGTAGGTTTTAATACTCGTGACTAATTGGCTTCAAAGCAGTGTACAGTCAACAAAAGAGATAAGTATGCAGGTTCGTCGGATATAGTTGAAGTTTACTAAGAAACCGATGGATGTTTTCGAATGAAATTTAGTTTGGTAAATGAACTGTTTGTTTTCTATTAATTAAATAATATTTTATGCGAAAACACATTGGTGTTTTCGCATAAAATATTATTTAATTAGAAACGGATTGCCGTTTCTTACGAAACTTCAACTATATCCGACGACCCTGCATACTTTTCTCTTTTATTGACTGTACTAACATTACGTACTGACCAGACAAAATATACTCACATCTCCATTCGCAAGCCTCAGCTTAACATTACTAAAGTTGTAAAAAATAAAAGGCCCGTTTTGACATTGACAGTTCTAGTAGATAATAAAGATCAAATTCGCAAAATACGTATTCGTTTGTATGAAACAAATGTCAAAACAGGCCTTTTATTTTTTGACAACTTTATTGCTCCTCATCTATATGCCCGTTAATGTGGAAACCGTACAGTCAACTTGTGTCATTGTCCTTTTAACCTCAAAACGAGCAACTTAAAATACCTCGGGGTAATAATGGACGACACACAATTTTTTTGAAAACATATTGAAAGTCACTGACAGCCGAGGACGGACTTCTTGCAACAGTTGCAGCAGCGCGGCAGCACGAGCTCGGGCGCGCGCGTCTGGTGGAACTGTCGGCCGCGCACGTTCCGCGGCTTGTACTCGGGGATCACTTCCTTGCCCAGCTTGTCGTACGTGGGGCCCTCCAAGTTCATCAGACTGCGTTGGCACAGCCGGCCCTGCACACACACAGGTGAACATCAACCTACAGTCTATTCCAAAAGTATCAGATAAAAGTGTAAATAAACCCCCGATTTGGAACACATTCGGCCTGTATTTAGAGGTTTCAACTTTACAAAGCACCCCTTTATTTAATAACTATTGTTTGAATGTCATTATCAAATTGCAATGAAAAGATCATCGAATTGAAGTTACAGAATTAAACACAATTTCATCTTTAAGGTGCTTCGAAATAAGAATTTTAGACACGGGTACATTTTCTGATCCATTTGTTAACTTTTTAATCGAGAACCTTGAAGAGAGCTTTGCCTATAGCTTTCTCATTCGACGTTCTAAATTAACGTGTATGCAGGAATCTGCAAACCGAGTAAGAACATCAATTTGTAGCCACGTTCATTTGGATCCATGTATAAGACTATGTTGTGGATGCACCAGCGACCCGTATTACCTACACCTACTTTACTAATATCATTGCACTGGCATACTGCATAGGTAGGCGTCGACAGAGCAATGTGCATAATTAATTTGCCAATTAGGCGACTCACCTGCTGAATTATGTAAACACGAGCTTGTGGAGCTGAATAACTTTATCGCGACTAAGGAACGCGACTCTCATAGACTAGGCAGTGAGCAATGCGCCGACACTGCCTCGTCCGGGGAAGTACTACCTAGCTGCGTTGTACTCCGGTTTGAAGGGTATGGGTGCCGATGCAATAACAGGCACATGATACATTTCAGAGTTTCAGCTGTCTCTGGGATGGTATAGCACCTGCCATGCCTCTGGTATTACAGATGTGCGTAGGCGGCGGTTACCACTAAATATTCAGGGGACTCTTGTTTGTGATCGAGTAACAAAATAAGTACGTTTAAGGTTGTAGGTACGTTTAAGTCCGGGTAGTAATGCGACTTTTAAAAGTAATATGTACTTTCTGAGTTTATCTCAGACATCGGTGAAGGAAAAACATTGTGAGGAATCCTGGATTTATAGTTAATATGAAATCACCAATTAGTCTTGAGCAAGCGTGGTGATCAATGTTCATGTATGCTGGTATTATCCGCTGGTAGGCTCGTATTATGTTAAGTACCTTTAAGCGGATGCGTGAGATCTGCGGGTTGCGCGCAGCCGCCATGTCGAGCTGGTCTGGCGACGGCGATTGGTCCTTCCTCTGTCGCAATACCGGGGCCTCTGGCTCCGTGTCCTCGGGCGGCAGGGTGTCACGGCGCTGGGGGCTGAAGTGCGTGCTAGGCTCCAGGGTGGGGGGAGGCTTGCTTTGGGTGGGGGGCGGAGGCGGAGGAGGCGTCGGAGGCGCGGGCGGTCGCTGGGTTGGTGTAGGCGGGGTAAACGTCGGTTTGGTCTCCGGCAGAGTGTTAATCGTCGTGTCTTCTTCAATCTGCTCCGCATCTCGCGTTCGAAGCTTGTCCTTTTTCAACAGCTGCTTGAGCTTGTTCGCGCGCTCTATCTTGTAATGCTTGGAGTGCGTGTAGCTCCTGAACGCGTTGTCGTCTTGGATTGGTTGGTTCATGTCACCCTTCCCCTGCCGTGTGTCACCGTAGTACAGGCGCGGCGGCTGCGGACGAGGCCCCGGTGGTAACATGCGTTTGCGGTAAGGTGACCGGGGCGCGGAGCGCTGGGGCTGTAGGGGGTGTGCGGGGGGTGCAGGGTATGCCAGCTGGTTTTGTTGTTCGAGCAGCGCGTAGTCGTCATTGTTCCGTCGCAGGTCATCTCTGATTATGTTCACGAACTTCAGTCTTTTGTCGGCGATGTTCAAGTTCTCTTTGACTGAAAACAGCATACCTTTTAGTTAGATGCTCACATAATCTTGGGGTTACCGTATACTCTTACAACAGGATAATATTAGACGGTAAAGGAAAAAGTCATGTGTAGTGTCAAATGAATCATGTGCGATGCAACTATCAACTGTCACCTTGAGTGGCTCTGCACATCAAGTGCCCTGCTCCACCTTGCTACTACGGGTAGTAACAATTTTTTATTTTTAAGAGTTTCAATGGAGTATCTTTATACTCAATCATTTACTGCATTCCACAAAGTGTGCTTCGGTGGTAACTTAAAATTTAATGAGTTCCACACAATGCCCTTTGCCGTCCGTTCCTCTCCGTAGGAACCTACTACCGGCGTCACCTTTCCGACTGACCGACTCCTTGACAGTTGAAAAGTGCCAGTAAATGGTTGCATTAAAATACATGCTTAGAGTTTATGTGGTGTTACTGACCTGTGTTGCTCCACTGTGTGATGACCGTGGTGCCCGTGGTGAGCTCCTGTGCCAGCAGGTCCCTCCACCGACAAAGAGCGACCAGCGCCAGTAGGATCCTCATCGTATGCTACATGCGGCGGTTCACTCTTTATCGCTCCACGCGGCATATAAAATACGCTGATAGGAAATTTTATTGTGCTCTATAAACTTAACAATAAAACACTACAATGTAATACCTAACTGCATATTCGTGACGAATGCAGCCAGTCGATCTCCTGCGAGACGCATGTTCAGTCAGAACCCTCATGGAATTTCTCTTATAAAAGTAGGACTATTCACGTTACGTCACGGTGTTTCCTATTGCCTTGTGGTGGCTACAATTCAATGGGTTGTTGTTTGTAGAAAAGGAACAATTATAGAATATCTTAATATAATTTAATTCTTCTGTACGTGTGTTTGTCACCTAACTCCTCTTAAACGGCTGAACCGATTTGGATGAAATGTGTGTATATTTCAACGGGTTCCTGGATGGTTTGAAAACACAATTAGACCCGGTAGGTGGCGCTGCTTTTCCAGGCAGGACGACGTCTGCCGGGTCCGCTAGTCTATATCTATCTTCTATAAATATAAAAATCAATTGCTGTTCGTTTGTCTCGCTAAAACTCGAGAACGGCTGGGCCGATTTGGATGAAATTTTGTGTGTATATTTCAACGGGTTCCTGGATGGTTTGAAAACATAATTGGACCCGGTAGGTGGCGCTGCTGTCGGTATATGATGACTCAACCGGGCAGGACGACGTCTGCCGGGTCCACTAGTATTTTAATAATAATTCTTCTGTACGTGTGTTTGTCACTTAACTCCTCCTAAACGGCTGGATCGATTTAAATGAAATTTTGTGTGTATGTTTCAATGGGTTCCTGGATGGTTTAAAAATATAATTGGTCCCGATAGGTGGCGCTGCTGTCGGTATATGATGACTCAACCGTAGATTCGTTAGAAGTAACTATGGAAACGCAAAAAAAAAAAATTTTAAATATCATATTTAATGTGGCGCTGCTTTTCCGGGCAGGACGACGTTGGCCGGGTCCGCTAGTAATATATAGAATAGTCTAGAAATAAAGGAAAAAGAAAATGTTTTAATTTTTAAAATATTTTTTCCCATGGGCAGAAACTACAGAACAAATAAAATACTTATTCGATTTAAAACTAAAAACAATTCTATATTAGGTACTATTAAGTTGACTGAGTCCCAAGTAGATGCAGGTTCAAGCTAACCGATAACCATATAATAGGATAATTGTAGATTTTTTAACCTCTACAATTATATGCGTATGGTAACTACAAGGATCAGCTTAATATACTGTGACATTCCCGTATAGGTGAGGTGTGTGATGTGTTTTGACTGACGAGATGTGTTGTGTTGTGGGGTGTGTGTTGTGTGGTAATCTATGCGGGCTCGTGGCGGCGATGATGGTGCGGGGCGTGCATGTACTGGCGGCGCGCGCGCGACAGGCGGAAGGCGGGCAGCGGCGCGTGGTCGAGGCTCATGAGGGCCACGCCCGCCGGCCCGTGCTCCTCCAGGATGCGACGCTCGTCCTGCCGCCGGCCCGAGCGAGACTTCAGCTGGAACACATAGTCACACACTAGTACAGCACCTCAAATATATTCCCAGTTATTTTACCACTGACAGCAGTAACCCAATAGCAACTTACTACAACAAACAACAACGAAAATAAGCTAAACCATGTGATTTTGACAAACTTGTCAGTAGCAGCAGCAAGTTTGCCAGAGCCCTGTCAATGTCGTTCAGGCGCCAAAAGGTCCTTGTAGCACTCCATTTCATTTTGATAAAATGATGCTTACCGTCAGTAGCTTGTATGTGACGTTGTTGGCTGACACGGTGACGACGAAACTGCGAAGCCCGCGCGACGTACGGGGGAGCTCCCCCTCGGTGGGGGCTGGGTGGCGTGCGGGTTTGCCGGGGCTGGTCCGTGTGTGGTCCTGTGGAAACGGAAGCTGGTCATCGGCCGTCTGGTCCTCATCAGGCACATCAGGGGACGCGTCGTTGTTGCGGCGTCGCAACTGGCCGTCATCCATGTAATACAGCAGGTCCTTCTTCGAGATGTTGTGGTTCGGTACGTTGCGGTGCTGTGGCGGTGCGCTGACGAGCGGTGGCGGTGCACTGCGGTGCGGTGGTGGTGCGTTGCGGTGCGGTGGCGATGCGTTGCGGCCGCGGTGCAGCGGTGTGTTGTGGTCGTGATAATTTAGCGGGTTGTGCACGCGGTGCGGCGGTGGTGCGATTCTTTCGTCAGGGGCGTAGTACTGCAGACGGTTGGCGCGAGTGGTGCTGCGCGTTACGAACTCTCTGTATATCTTCGCTTGCTTCTTGCTTTCTGAAAAGTCCGATCCTTCATCATTCTGCGTCCCGGAGGCGTCTTGCTGATCGAAGGCCTCTTGTTCATCAGGAGCATATTCCTGGTCAGGAGACTCCTGTGCGTTGCTCACCAATTCATCTTGTGCTCGCATGTCATTGCCCGCGTCATTTTGTCCATACTGCTCCTTGTAGTTGCCGCGGAGGTCACTGAAAGGCCTGCGTTCCATCAGCGCGGGGTAGGGGGGGTCATACGCATCGCGCCTCTTGTGGTAGTAGGAGGGGTTGTACTCCTGGGCTTGTTCCGGTTGGATCTCGCGCCAGTCCGGTGTGTATTTGCGCACGGTGAGCTCATCGGTAAACGGGACGGCTACCGGTGGCGCATCGTGGAGTGGGGGCGCGGCGCGATGTTTCTGTTCGATGGACTGCGCCTGCTCCTGCTCGTCATAATGCCCGAGCTGCTCTTGCTGCTCATTGTGTTTGCGTTGTTCGTTTTGTTCACGCTTCTCGTGTTGTTTATGGTGCTTATGTGGTCCATGCTGCTCGTATCGGTCATGGGGGTCATATCGACCACGCTGCTCGTGCTCCCCAGGCTGCTGATATTGATCACGCTGCTCGTGTTCGCTAGGTTGCTCGTATTGACCACGGTGCTCGTATTCGCCAGGTTGCTTATGATGGTGACCCTGCTTATGTAGGTTACGTTGCTCATGTTGACCACGGTGCTCGTATTCGCCAGGCTGTTCGTATTGGTAACCCTGCTCATCTTGGCCACGCTGCTCAAATTGACCACGTTGCTTGGATTGGTCTTGTTGAGCACTTTCTGCGCTGAACGCGTTGCTGTTCGCCTGCGCGAGTTCCGAAGCTCGTGGCAAGTGGTCTGTTCCACCTTTCTGATAATAAAACTTCTGCGAATTTCATAAAACAGAACAAGTTTTTAAACATCACTTAAATAAATAGAGTACGTAAGTACCTACTACTTCTAGTCCCACCTAGAGAATAGAATAGAATGTACATCATAAATATTTTAGATATAAATGTAGCTAGATAGTAGGTATGCTAGCTAGATGCTAGAACGACAGAGGGATTATGACGTAGGTGTGTAAATTAGTTAGCAGGATTGCTTGTTATTAACGTATGGTAGCCACTTGAACGTCTGTGGATACCAAAAAATAAAATGATTGTGTACCTACATTGTATTGTGGAGCGCGGTATCCAAAGCGAAAGTTAACAAAGTTTTTTTTCGAATTTTTGACGATGCTTTGTGAAAGATTGGTCGACTAGAGATTTTGAAAAAAATTGCAGCATGGGGGTCGTTTTCATGGTTTTTGAGGGTGCTGAAGCCGATAGTGAGGTCAAACTGAAAATCCAAGATGGCAAATGTGAAATAAAAAAAAACGACAAAGATTTTCTTGGATCGCCGATAGAGAAGTCAAATAGAAAATCGCGGCCATTTTTTTTTTAATTTTCATTCATCGTTATATCACACGTTTTTATTGTTATTAATCATTTGTATTAGTTTGTATCCTTAGAATAGAATGGAAAACTCTTTATTATGTACCTCTTATAAATACAGATATATGTAGACGTTTTGCATTGGGTGACGGGGTGTTTTACTGTTTTGCATTTCATTTAGTTTTCCGTTAAATGATTTTCGTCTACGGTATTTTGATTTATTTTAACATTTTCGTCCTTGTCAAACTTATTGTACCTAGATTATAAGTGAATGGTGTGGTCTTCTATAATTGGAAGGGCACACTAGTGTTTGTTTGAGGTTCACAAAAAGACGAGCGCGATATTAGAGTGTTATATAACATTTTTAGGAAAGTAAAACGGATTTATTTGAGGTTCGTTTAAGCACATGCTACAGCATACCGTGTCCCCGCCGCTCCTTACGGTGATGTTCGGTTGCCTCTCGTCGTCCGAGTGTTGGTAGTCGTAGTTGTCTCGCATGAGCTGGCGGCGCAGCAAGTGCACCTGCGCGGCCGACATGCGGCGCGACGCCGCCGGCACGGGCGGCACCAGCAGCGTCGGCGACGTTGACGCTGCGGATACATCAACAACGAGGAATTACAAAAATATCCTAAATTACTAAAACTATAAAAAAAAAACGGGTTGCACTCGGCAGTGCCGGCAAAAGTGAAAACTTGAATATTAACGTTGTGCATTTTTGATATTTTGGAATGCGGTCTACTCTCCCTCCGTCTTACGAATTTTCGATCAGGTCACGTGTCCTGACACGAGTTTAACATTTTTTACCCATCACAAAAAAGTGCACAATGCCACTAAAGAAGTTTTCACTTCAAAAACTAAAATATGGCGTCGATAAACTCCTCCGCATCCTGTTATTTTTATTAATTAATGGGAAAGGCTAACTGATCCTCTAAAAACTTATTAGCCTTCTGATGATGAATGCTATCTATATATATAAAATTCAAAGTCCTGACTGACTGACTGACTGATTGACTGACTGACTGACTGACTGACTGATAGATCAACGCACAGCCTAAACCGCTGGTCCTAGAGACATGAAATTTGAAGGGTGTGTTCTTCGTGAAGAGTAGGCATCCACTAAGAAAGGATTTTTCGAAATTCCACCCCTAAGAGGGTGAAAAGGGGGGAATTCGTTTGTATGAAAAATCTTATTCCTTGAGTTAAAAAACTTGAAACTTGGCACGAATACTTATCTAAATAAATTATGAAGATGGACCGTTTTTTTTTCTCCTAAACTACCCCCTAATAAGGGATTGGGGGGTTTCAAAGTTTGTATGGAAGAATTTTAGCGCGCAGTCCGATTTACTCGAAACTCAGTATTTATACCTAATATTGAAAGTAAAAAATAATGTGTATCAGGGTTTTTTGATAATCTACCCCTGACGGGCTGAAATGGGGTAGTCAATTTTTCAGGGGAGGATTTTACTGCATGGCTTGATTAACTCGAAAATTAGTATAAATAATCTTTGAGTCAAGTTATGAATACATCCCAAACGATTTTTTTTAAATTCCACCCCCGTGGGGGTGAAAAGCGGGGATACAGTTTATATGAAAAATCTTCTTCATTAGGTTAATAAACTTGAAACTTTTCAAGAATACTCGCCTTAGTAAATAATAAAGTTTATCATTATAAGTTTTCAAAACTACCCCTCAAGGGGGAATATAGGGGTGTTGAAGTTTGTGTGGAATAATTTGAATGCGCGGTCCGATTAACTCGAAACTCAGTGCTTATACTTAAAACCAAAAATAAAGAGAATCATGTATCAGGGTTTTTCGAAAATCGACCCCTAACGGGTTGAAAACGGGTAGTTAATTCTAAAAGGGAGGATTATAATGCGTGGCTTGATTAACTCGAAATTGGTATAAATAATCTTTGAATCAAGTTATGAACAATCCCAAACGATTTTTTATAATTCCACCCCTGTGGGGGTGAAAAGCTGGGGATACAGTTTAAATGAAAAATCTTATTCATTTAGTTGATAAACTTGAAACTTGGCAAGAATACTTGCCTAAGTAAGTAATAAAGTTTATCATTATAAGTTTTTCAAAACTACCCCTCGAAGGGGGATATAGGGGTGTTAAGTTTGTGTGGAAGAAATTGAATGCGCGGTCCGAGTAACTTGAAACTCAGTATTGATACTTTTGACAGAAAACAATTAATAATAAGTAGGTATGTAAAGTTGTCGAAAATTTACCACTGACGGGACAAAAAGGGGTAATTCAGTTTTTAAGGGGAGGATTTGAACTTGAAACTGCATGTTACATTTTCACGCCTAAACCACTGAACTTCTGATTTGGCATAGAGATAGATGGCATCCTGGGGAACCAAATACATTTTATCCTGTTAGCACGTTCCCGTGGGATAATTTCCGACATCCACGCGGGCGAAGCCGCGGGCAGAAGCTAGTTTTTAATAAACCTCTTTTCTAACCTTGTCAAGGTTGGTCGTAGTAACTAAGCTAGGGTGCTATATCTAAGTATTTGGGTATTAAGTATTCTTAGGAACTCAGAATGTAAATTATTTGGGGTTCTATTAAAGACATCCCTAATATAATTTCAACGGAGAATTAGCGTACTTCCTGCGTAGTGGGCTCACTCAAGTACGCTGGCTGGGTTTGTGCATACCTAATTGTGGGCGCAAACACAAGTGCACGTTGCGATTTAACTTATGAATTTATTTTACAATTTGATTTTATGTAAGTGTCGTGTGAACGTAGGTTCTCATAGTCCGGACGTCAAAAAGAATCCGACACAACCGGGGAGAGATCAGAGGGGCAATTCTCGTAATTTTAAGAACGTTGATCTCAGTCTCAATCTTTCAAAAATACCTTTTATTTCCCTACATTTTTGACCAGTTTTTGACATTGATTGTCGCTGAGATAAGATTGCGACTAGATTTGGAAAGTTTTTAATTACAGGAATTGGCCTTCAGACGAAGGACAGGTGGCTTTTAGATGCTTTTCAAGCCAAGGCGGGGTAACACACTAACAGTAGGAATGGCTTTAATTTTGACAGTTCAACAACATTCATTGCGTTATTTACGCATACAAATTTTTCAAACATACGAGTATGAAGCAATGGATTAGCAATATCGTGTATATACAAGGTGTCGTTTTGCATCCTCGTCAAATTCAAGGAGGTAACTATGCTACTGATTCTCGACACGAATCAATAATAAAATAAGTAGGTATTTTTTTGCTTCTAATATTCGGAAATCGGCATGTGTGGGACACGCATTTTAAAACGCGTCCTGTGTGACATCGCACTGTAATTGCCCTTTTACATACACATACAAACGCGGCCGCTTATAACGATACCATAACGTGATTCTGTTCTTTGAAAGTGGTGTAGGTATTCTGAAATACTGTCAAACTTAAATAACTAAAAAAAAGTATGTAAGTATTCATTATTTACCAGGGATCGTAATTTTATTTGATTATTTATGTCCTTCATAACAGCCTCCTGAAAGACGAGGATGCAAAACTGTTGTTTTGTATCGTCAATATCATAGATTATAGTTTAGAAGCGACCTCCATGCAAAGAATGTAATACTGTACGTATGTACATGTTTAAAATAAAAAAGTTAGTTCCATCTGTGACTCAAGCGTTTAATTATTATAGGTTATGGGCCCAGAGATTTTTAGTTTTTCTCGCAATTTTTCTTGGACATTACTAGTGGAAATAGCCTTTGCAGATTGAGAAAAACTATAGTTAACGCTGTGGCTGTGAAAATGGCGACAAACTACTTTATCAGCGTACCTAAATTGAAGGGGCGAGAGAACTACAGCGAATGGGCTTTCGCGGCTGAGAATTTCCTAGTGCTAGAGGGAATGTCTGATTGCATCAAATCGGAGACTTTGCCAGCAGAAATAGGAGCAGCAGGTGACGCGAAAACCAGAGCCAAGCTGATTCTGACAGTAGATCCGTCGCTGTATGTGCACATCAAAGGTGTACAAACGACCCATGAGCTGTGGAAGAAATTGAAGAACCTATTTGATGACTCAGGATTCACGAGGAGAATCAGTTTACTGAGGAGTTTGATTTCCATCAGACTTGAAAATAGCGTTTCAATGACTGCATACGTGACACAAATCATCGAAACAAGCCAAAAATTGAGTGGTACGGGTTTCAACATCAATGATGAGTGGGTCGCATCGCTTTTGTTAGCGGGATTAACAGAAAAATATTCCCCAATGATAATGGCGATCGAGCATTGCGGAATACCGTTGACAGCAGACGCCATTAAAACCAAGTTGTTGGACATGGAAGAAAGCGGAAACGGCGGCGACAATAGCGCTAGTGGCGCGTTTGCGAGTTTTAAGAAGAACCGGAATGTTGGTAACTATGCGACCAAAGATAACGCCCAGATGTTAAAGTCAAAACCAAAAGTCATAACATGTTACAAATGCAAAAAAAACAGGACATTACCGCAACCAGTGTACATTTTCAAACAAAAATTTGTCGAATACAAATAAAAATGAAAATACAAGCAGTAATGCGTTTAGCACTGTGTTCCTGAATGGTGAATTTTGCAAAAGCGATTGGTATATTGACTCCGGGGCCAGTGTTCATCTTACTACGAATGAAGAATGGTTGTCAAATGTGTCGCGGGATCTCAAGATCAAGGAAATTGTCGTGGCAAACAAAGATAGAGTACCTGTATTATGTACTGGAGATGTGCAGATTACGACAAAGACGCATACCTGCGAATACAATATTACGGTAGAAGGTGTATTATGCGTGCCAAAGTTGACTACAAATCTTCTGTCTGTTAGTCAACTTATATCAAAAGGAAACAGAGTTTCATTTAGAAATGATGGTTGTCAAATTTTCAACCAAGCAGGAGTTCTGGTGGCTACAGCGAGTCTGTTAAACGGGGTGTATAAACTAAACATGCCTGAAAATTGTTCTTCAGCTGCAGTGATGGTGTCCAGTGAAGTTTGGCACAGACGTCTGGGTCATGTCAACAGCCAGTATTTGAACAAGATGCAAGATGCTGTACAGGGATTGACACTTGATAGGAAGACTGATATATCCAAGTCATCATGTGTCGCATGCTGTGAGGGCAAGCAGAGCCGCTTACCTTTTCCCAAAGAAGGTAGCAGAAGTACAGAATTACTACACATTGTGCATACCGATCTCTGCGGACCGATGGAAAACCGGTCGTTAGGTGGTTCTAGATACTTTATGCTGTTCATAGACGATTTTAGTCGTATGACATATATTTATTTTTTGAAAACGAAAAATGAGGCTTTGAAATGTTTTCAACAGTATAAAGCAGAGGTTGAGAATCAACTTAATCGCAACATAAAAATCTTGAGAAGTGACAATGGGACAGAGTTCTGCAATAGTAAGTTTGATGATTTTTTGATGACACATGGGATAGTACATCATAGAACAAACCCATACACACCTGAGCAGAATGGTCTCTCAGAACGATTCAACCGGACTATTGTGGAGAAAGCTAAGTGTCTTCTGTTCGATGCAGGACTCGAGAAAAGATTTTGGGCAGAGGCGGCACATACTGCAGTGTACTTACAGAACAGGACTGTGACCAGATCATTAAATTATAAAACTCCTTTCGAGATATGGATAGGCAGAAAGCCTGATGTAAGTCATTTACGTGTTTTCGGTAGTACAGTCATGGTACATGTGCCGAAACAAAAGCGACTAAAGTGGGACAGAAAGTCCGAAAGGTGTATTCTTGTTGGCTATTCCAATGAAGTCAAGGGATACAGGATTTACAACCCGAAGTCTAATGTCATCACTATCAGTCGAGATGTTACAGTATTGGAGAAGATAGAGACAGAAAATGTTGTAGAGGTACAGGAAAGTTGTTCAGATGAGGTGAACATGGTTCCAGTGGGGGACGAAGGTGTGATTCTTCAGAGAGATTCACTTGAACAATCAGAGAGCTTGAACACAGATGACAGCGGTGAACTGTATGTACCTTGTGAAAGTGATATATCAGATAGCTCTGAGCCTGGTACAACTGATATTGAAGACTCTATTTTAATGAACAATGTCAACATGACAAGTGGTCCTCGGCGCAGGCAGCAACCAGATAGATACGGCTTTGCAAGTGCTGGTGCAGAAGATGACCACATGTTCACGGGTGAGATTTCTTTGCAAGAAGCCTTGGAAGGTCCTGAGAAGACTGAGTGGTTAGCGGCAGTGCAGGACGAATTACAGTCGTTTGAGAAGAATAATGCGTGGGAACTTGTGGATATACCAAAAGATGGTACTATTGTGCAATGCAAGTGGGTTTTGCGAAAAAAGTACGATAGCGAAAAAAATGTGCGTTACCGTGCTCGTTTAGTCGCAAAGGGCTTCACCCAAAAATATGGTATAGACTATACCGAAACATTTTCGCCTGTAGTGAGACACACAACTCTTAGGCTATTGTTTGCGTTGTCTGTAAAGTTAGGTTTAGATATTAACCATTTAGATGTCAAGACTGCGTTCTTAAATGGTGATTTAGAGGAAACCATCTATATGAAAATACCAGATTGTTACAGTACTAGTAGTTCAAATGGTAAAGTATTGAAACTTAAGAAGGCCATTTATGGACTTAAGCAGGCTTCTAGAGCCTGGAATAAAAAGGTTGATGATTTATTAGTCAGTAATGGTTACAAAAGGTCAAAAATAGAGCCATGTATGTATTTAAGGGATATCAATAAATGTAAGACCATTGTAACAGTCTATGTCGACGATTTCTTTATATTTTCCAATGATAACATTGAGACTGAGAACTTAAAACAGCTTTTATCTAATAAGTTTAGCATTAAGGACTTAGGTGAAGTTAAACAATGTCTTGGAATGAATGTAACATTGAATAAAGAAAAAGGATATGTAACTTTGAGTCAGGAAACTTATATTGAACAACTTTTGATAAAATTTCAATTAGGTGATTGTAAGCCTGTTGGTACTCCTATGGAGGTCAGATTAGATGTAGATAAAGGTCAAGTAGGTGTTAATAGCCATGTGCCCTATCAACAGCTGATCGGGAGTTTGATGTATCTGTCAGTCTTAACTAGGCCAGATATTAGTTACTGTATAAGTTTTTTAAGTCAATTTAATAATTGTCATACAAAGGAACATTGGGAATATGCAAAGAGGGTATTAAAATATCTAAAACGAACTAAATGTTATGGAATAAAATATTGTAAAGAAGGTAATTCAGAAATAACAGGCTATGTAGATGCTGATTGGGCCTCTAACTCTGTGGATAGGAAATCATATACTGGTATGTGTTTTTTACTATCTGATGGTATTATTTCATGGGAAAGTAGGAAACAGAAATGTGTAGCTCTCTCAAGCACTGAATCAGAGTATATGGGTCTATCTGAGGCATGTAGGGAAGCATTATACCTGAGAAATCTGCAATATGAAGTAACCAATAAGATGTACACATTAAGCCTGTTCAACGATAACCAAGGTGCACAGAAGCTGTGTGCAAACCCAGTTTTTCACAAACGTACAAAGCATATTGATGTTAAATATCATTTTTGTCGTGATCTAGTAAAAGACAAAAAAAACAACCGCTTGTATGTTATTATAATAGTGTGTTACGCAAAGACATTAAATTATTTAGCTTAAATCTCTTTGGTGTTACGCAATTAGGGTGCGGAGCGGTGTCACACATGCCATCTGTCAAACTCCACGCTGCTACAGCGAATTCCTTGACAGATCTGAATTCTTTTATTTTTTTTTCCAATTTCAACAGTAGAAACTTCTTATTGATTTCATTATTTTCTTAAACGACCAGTTTATGTTACGGGCGACACTGGCTCTTGCAACACAGTTTTAACTAGCGCAGAGTTCCATGAACTGTTGTACTAACATCCATCTTGTTATATAATCAACGATAAAATAAAATAAACTTTCAATCCATTCAAAGGTTGTCTATAGGTGATCAAATTGTACGTATGATAGCCCTGATTGTTGACTTTACCTACACTAATCATTGCTGATTCAGTCCAATGTATGCCACAAACAAATAAAGAAATACTTACAGTTATCGCTGTCCCCCCGGCATCTAGTAAGTGTGAACACGAGCAGCACTAAACACAGCATGGTATACAACATACAACCGACCACGAACACGGTAGGATATCAGTCAACTTGCACATAAGTACGCACGGATAACATAATCGTATGTGCAGTATAGAAATCGCCCGGCCGAAGCAATTCGTTACTTGAATAATACTAGCTTGCGACGTCAAATAAAAATAAACACTGCATGTGTGTGTGTGCGGCAAATAATTTACAACATAAAAAATAAGTGACGATGTACTATAGTTTATAACTTCCGTTGATGTGGTGTTATTCTTAATATTTGAACGGTATCGAGAATTCGTGATGATTTACTTTGCAACTAGGTAGTACTTCACTCACGAGACTGTACAGGTATTGGGTTAACTTCAAAAATGTATGGGAACTTGTAACCATAGTATATATTTCAATAATGGTTGATTTTTCAATCGACCGGTAATTTTTATTCGTGGAATAACATGTGACTGTTCCTAAATTACCCTAGGCTGATAAAATTTTCGTTTTTCCTAATTATGTGGAAATGTCAGGATAATGGGTCAGGTCCCCATTGACATCTGTTAGTTTTTAAATGGAAGAACTGTCAAAAATTCAAAATTATTCCTCGGATAAAATTATCTGGCGTTGGAAGAATCAGCCCTAAGAAAATAATCCACTGACAGTTTGTTCTCATAAAATTAAAATCAGCTCGCTTTCTCATTGGGGCATGTTACCTTTGTCAATATTATCACGATCCTAATATCGCGATATCGCAAGTATTGAGCACGATACCGTGATACGGCCTATTATACGATCAATATTACCACGGTATCGTGATATTATTGACAATGTAACATGCCCCATTGATTAATATGTATAATTGATTAATAATGATAGTACATACTCGTACATTAATCGCTCAAACCCCGCTATTGAAACACAATTGATTTTTCTATATAATTAAATAAATAATAAATGAGATATTTAAAATATTAATTGAATAAGTAAGTAAATAAATGTAATATAAAAACATATATAGATAATAGGATATAAAATAATTCTGATGGATAAATTCATTACTAACAATACATTATTATGAATAAAAGATATATTTTAATAAGGAAAAAATATTATTATTAATTAATATTATATATATAAGATTATGTGACTGAATGGAAATATAAATATATAGGTATGAAATAATTAATAGGATACAAAATAATTCTAATTCTAACTACAAAGTAAGTAATAAAAGCGCTCTTCCTCTCTCAACCTATTTAAAATTTGCTGTGCCCGACAGGGTCCATAATTGTTTCTATTATTTTCTTTATTTACCACCTGTAATTGTACATTATGGATTGCAATAAACGATTTGATTTGATTTGATTTAATAAGTATTGTTTCCTATGTGCCTGATGTAGGTATCTGGTGTGTTGTGTGTCTTCTAGGCTGTGCTGAATAAATATATTTTCTTTCTTTCTTTGTATTTTTTAAGCAACAACACGATGTAATGCACTATATCTACAATTTCCTGCCACATAAGAACTTAAAGGAAGCTAACAATAATCTGTGAGTGATAGCAAACAACGACAAACAATCAGCGGTGGGCCACTTGTGGGGTGCGGCTAGGGTTACCATCCGTCCCGATTTGTGCGGACATGTCCGGCTTTTTGGCCACCTATCCAATTTTCGAGATAAAAGTAGTAATATTATTTAAATAAGTCCTGAGAAAACAAAGATTTCAAAGCAAAATTTCCGGACCTTTTGCAATTGTCTGGCTTCTTGTTTACCATTTCAAAATTTGAACAGTCCTGCTGTTCAAATTTCGAAATGGTAACCCTAGTTACGGCGCATCGCCACAGCCTAGCAGAAGATGGTACTGTTTACACAGAGACACCGCAGTTCGCCAAGCAAGGTACATTATGGTATGCAATAAGGAATTGAGAATTGAAGGTAACCGGTTGCTGTGTATACTGTGGTAGGCTCGGGCATAATCGAGTTAATTTGTATTTGTATTTGTTTGTTGTTTGTCTTCCTACAAATTAACTCGATAATTTCTCAGAAATGCGACAGGTATCGTAAGACGTAT
Organism: Apamea sordens; assembly: GCA_945859715.1. Taxonomy (NCBI): domain Eukaryota; kingdom Metazoa; phylum Arthropoda; class Insecta; order Lepidoptera; family Noctuidae; genus Apamea; species Apamea sordens. The sequence goes on from OX244009.1 coordinate 13,984,634, forward strand.
AAACTAAGTAGGTAGGAGATCACACCGGAGATGTATTCGTTAAATGTAACATCACGCCTGTTTTCATCAAAGGGATAGCCAGAGGTACCTGTATAATAAAATAATATCCACATTTCGTAAAGTCCCTTGTACAGCCAGAGAAATTATTGTTAAGCCTGTAAAATTGACACCCTACGTCAAAAGAATGTTCTGATTTGAATATACGGACAAATGTGAGTTGGTAGTCAATTTGCTTAATAATTAATTTCCCTGAGTTTACGATTACGCTTATCACTGGTCAGTCTCCCTCAGTTGTCAGTTTATTTAATTCGCCAGTCTCTCAAATGAGAAATTCCTAATTAAAGAACCCAATGCAACCTAATCCAGGACCTCATGCTCAGCAGACACACTTGCGACCACTCAGTAGACCAACGGGACAGTCGACAGTCAATCATCATCGTTGTCATCAATAGTTTACTGTTCAGTCACCAGCACTACACTAACGCAAAAGCAATTTTTAACCGACTTCTAAAAAAGGAGGAGGTTCTCAATTCGGAAGTTTGTATTAAAAAAAAAAAAAAAAATTATTTTTTCGCGCATAACTCCGTCGCTTGCCAACCGATTTGAAAAATTCTTTTTTTGTTGGAAATGGTATACTTCCCAAATGGTCCCATAGAAATTTCATCAAAAACGGTTCAGTAATTTACATTTACAGTTCAGTAATCTACTATATAAAAATAAGTCGGGTTTTCCTTCCTGACGCTATAACTCCAGAACGCACGAACCGATTTCCACGGTTTTGCATTCGTTGGAAAGGTCTCGGGCTCCGTGAGGTTTATAGCAGGTAGGAGTAGGGTAGGAGTAGGGTAGGAGTAGTGTAGGAGTAGGTTAAGAGTAGGGTAGGAGTAGGGTAGGAGTAGGGTAGGAGTAGGTTAGAATTAGGGTAGGAGTAGGGTAGGAGTAGTGTAGGAGTAGGGAAGGAGTAGTGTAGGAGTAGGGTAGGGGGTAGGACACCACGCGAACGAAGTAGCGCCGGGCAGCTAGAAATAATTTATATGGCAAAACAACGTTTGCCGGTGAACAACTTAAAAGTGTTACAACTTAAAAGTGAAAAATAAAAACTTTTTTGCAAAAAAAAAAAACAACCGACTTCCAAAAACGACACTACAAAGTGAAAAATAACTTTAATTTCGGAAGTCGGTGGCAAACAACGAAAATCCAATGACACCGACTTCCGAAATTAAAGTTATTTTTCACTGTGTAGTGTCGTTTTTGGAAGTCGGTTGTTTTTTTTTTTCTTCTAAAGTACTAGTAATAGAATTTATATAATATGATGTTATGAACATATTAGTATCGAAACCATACTTTTATTAAATTGGTCTTTTTATTAACTGTATAGTTATAACATAACATAACATCACGCCTGTTATCCCCGAAAGCCGGCTGTGTACCTATAGTACACCCACATTTCGCCAGTTATGTTTAAATCCCTTGTAGGTAATAGCGGGCGAGCCTATTGTCATCAACCGGGCACAAGTCCAGACTGCGGACTGCTACTGAGCTGTTGCCTGACCTGGGAATCGAACCTCGGATCTCATGCTCAACAGTAAGTAATAGTAAGTAATTAAGAAAAGAAAATACTTAAAATGTTATTGTAAAACTGATAATGAGGTATCAACATAAAAGATGCGAATTATTAAGGATTTTGTTTTCTTATAATAATATTATCATCACAAATTCACAACACTACCACTACTCATAATAAAATAATATTTGTAGCGTAGCGCCGTAACACTCGTAGCGCACGGCTACGTAGCGCCGCTACGCCGTAGCGTTGATTTGATTTGATTAAAAACACAGCACACCGCCGCGCGCCGGCCGTCGGCGTCTCTTTAATGAATTCTAAACTATAATGCTGTATAATTACGTTATGTTTTTGTTCGAACAGAGTTTTGTGATGTAATAGTAGATACTGAATTCAAGTACAGAAGATCAAAAACACACGATATAATGAAACCTGCGTAACTATCAATCAAGTAGTTGGAAAGTCACTCGACAAGCAGTATCAGTATCCCCCCCCCTCCCCCCAATTATCATTATCATTTCATAGCACCCATATAAGTGATCAATAAGTAGAGAGGTACAAAATAATTTTGTTACAGTAAGAACAGTCAGACCTGAAGGCCAATTCTCGTAATTTAAAACGTTCAAAATCTAGTCGCAATCTTATCTCAGCGACAAACGAATGTCAAAAACTTGTTAAAATGTAGGGAAATTAGAAGTATTTTTGACAGATTGAGACTGAGATCAGACTGTGAACGTTCTTAAAATTACGAGAATTGCCCCTCTGGTCGCTCACTGAGTCGCAAAAGTTCCGCCTTGGGGTTTGTCAAAGAGCAATGTAGCGCAGCATTTTAGGCGTTAAACGAACTGACAGAATACGAAACACCACGCTGCGCTTCAAAACGGGGATCCGAGACGTAGGCAAATTGTAGGTACTTATTGTAAAAACTATGTAAATAGATGAGCACGCAAGCAAAAAATAAAATAAATAAAAAAATAAGTCGTGACCGCTAAGATACAACTATTCTCAACCAGGGCTTGGAACCAGTACCAAAAGTACAGGTTCTGCATCGGTACGTAGTGGTTCTTGCCATTTAGGTACCTCAATACCGGTTTTAGACGGGTACCGGTACTACACCTAACAGTTACCGGAACCAAATTCAGATACCCACTTCAAATCTCGTATTTGTGCGAGGAACCTCGTACGAGTACGGGAAAATTGAAGTAATTTTTGTAATGCCTATTATCTAATCCTTTTTAAGCTTTTACTGAATGTATCTGTTTCAACTGTTAATACCGATACTGATAAAAAAATACCTGTATTAATAGTGCAAATACTAAGTCTGGTACCGGTAGTAATAGTACAGGTACTACGTCTGGTAACAGTACCACACCAAGGCCAATGGTACCAGTACCCAAAAATACCGGTATTTCAAGCCCTGGCTTCAACTGACGGCGCCCGTTCACGAACATGCCGCGTTTATCAGCACCATTCAGCTCAACCAATTTGAAGGGAATCTAATGATCTAAGACACACTGTCGGACAATACTTCTGTGGTAGTTCACACTGTGGCTCGCGTGGCCGCGGTGGTGTATGTGAGTGTGTGTTCGCGTGTGTGTGAGAGAATGCACGGGGGGCTACTAATGAGCGGACGGTTGGGTTCGGGGCTCGCGGCCAAATATTATATTATTGTACATTAAAATAAAATTTGCTACAACTTTATGTTTGTTCTCTGGGGAGCGTGAGTGTTACTAATTACTGCGAAGGACAATGTTTACTTAAATGTCTACATATGTATCTACATAGCACACAGTTATACCGACCGAGTTTGTAGACAACCCCTATGTAATTTTGTTTCTGATTAATGAATGTCAAATGGGTCATCGTTAGGTTTCTTGAGACCAGCCCCAGCAGTAGTCTTGACGTTCATAGCGATCGCTTTACGACCGGATTCGGTCGCAAAGTCCCGGATTGACAGGTGAAATGTTTGTATGGAGTGACAGGACTTTGTGACCGAATTCGGTCGTAAAGCGATCGCTATGAATGTCGAGACTGCTGGGGCAGAGAGGCTATTCCCGTATGCTTAGGAACGTTCGCTTCTGAATCTCAGTCTCAAACTGTCAATAATACCTCCAATTTTCATATTTTTTTTGACATTGGTTGCCGCTGAGATGAGATCGCGACTAGATTTTGAACCTTTATAATTACTGGAATTTGCCTTCAGATTTCAGGGGCTATTCCCGTATTTTTATTAACGTTCGCATTAGAATCGCAGTCTCCATCTGTCAGTAATAGCTCTTAACAACCATCTGCCCGCGACTTCGTCCGCGTCAAACTCTTGTTCCCCCGCCCCATCCCGTCGCATCGCATCGCATAGCATCGCTTGCCCGCGCCATTACTGCGTTTTAGCTTAGTGTTCTTTCCGACTAGCGTGATGTTAAATAGCCTTCCTCAAGAATTGAACTATCAAATTTTTCAAAACCAACTGGAAGTTCCAGACATACAGAGGTACAAACAAACAAACTTTTCAGTTTTATTATTAGTATAGATTTACTCTGTGAAATAACTTGAATTTGACTACACGTTTGACAAGTTTTTGACATTGATTGTCGCTAAGATGAGAATGCGACACGATTTTTCATTGAAGTAATTTGTACTTAGTACATATGTACTTAGTACTTAGTACATATTACCTCAATGCGATTTTTAAGAATAAAAATTGGCCTTTAGAAGCCGACTACCACGTAGCAAGGCGGATGATAATGATTTGTCCGTATCAAGCAGCCCAGTGTCGTCAGTTTTGCCTGGTTAGTGGCAATAGTCTCGCTCCCTACAAGGGACTTAAACTTAGCTGGCGAAATGTGGGGGTACCATCCATACACACCTTTACCTACGCCTGTCCAGAATACAGATGCCGATACCAAGCAACTTGTGGAGCCCACTAGTAGTCAAGTAACTGAGCGGCGAGTGCGGTACGTCAGTGTATATCAACACTTGTGTCGATAGGAGAGCGAGTGACATCAGTTGATCAGTATGCAGCCGTCGCTCGATGTGAGCACAACACCGCGTGCTCATGGCGGACAATCAGGTACTCATCCGTGTTTATACCTTGACTTTGATAACGCCCTTTTTTAGTAACAATAAGAGCGATTTTTGTAGTTCAAGTTGTGCTCGTCTGACATGCGGTTCACTTCACACCACTTGATGAAAACATTCCCCCATCCGTCATAAATGGGAATTGTGAAGTATTTTCTCAAAGATCCGATATTGGGGAAAACGGTTGATTTCTTTTCGTTTGCCTAAGGAATTTGTAGAAAGTTATGCGTAGTCATGACAGCATTAAAAAAAAAAAAATGGCGTCAATGCGTCGAACCACCAAAAAATATTGTGATATAAAACTGTTTAATATAAACTTTTAACAAACTACTGTTAGTATTATGTTTTAAAAATGTTGAAACTAGTAAAATTAAATCTTACTCTAGACATGTAAGAAAAATTAAAAAATCTGCAGATTTAAGAACGCAGGAAAAAAATACACGCTCTTCTGAAGTACGATGAACAAACAGCACTGAATTAAAATTCGCTTTTACTTCAACCATTATACTTATTTAAAAAGCTCTCTCTTATATTTCTTTTCATTTGCGCACACAGTTGGTAGCCGGCTTGCTCGCGTCGAGCATGTGTTGAGTGTGCTGAACTTAAACTCAACTTATTCTTACAAAGTGTAACTATTGACTTTCAGTGTTGCCACACGTTAGCAGCTGCAAGTGGTTGCATGGAGGCCAGTGTTACCACAAGTGAAACTAAATCAACTAAATTATTTTTACATTTTTTAATACGCATTAAGTACTTGAGAAAGGATTAGAATTTTATTAGTTTGCCAAATCTTCTGAAGAATCCAGTGTGATAAAATCTATTTAATGTTTTATTTTCATAATACTTTTATATCAGTTAGTGTCGTCACCCCCTGACCGATGGGATCAACTGCCACGTTCACATTAGTGGGACACATCGCACCGCGGTGCAGTGGTCGCCCCTCACTATTTCTTTGAACAACACTCGCACGACCCTTCAGCTGAACATTTTGCGGAGCGCGTTCACGTTGTTAACCATTAAATTTGAAGGACGCCTTGCCGTTTTGGCCAGTTTTTTAGCGTAGTATAATAATATATTATGTATACCGTTGTAATCCTTTTACTTGATTACAGGATAGCAAGAAGTCCAACATTTTTCTTTGGTAACTATAACATCGTGCCTGTAATCCTCAAAGATATTGAAATTATAATATCCCCGATTTGAAGAACAAGAAGAAAGTTTTTAGGCATAGGTGGTGGTAGCCTGCAGATAGTTAATTATATTCAGCTTCGTCGTCGAGATTAGCATAAACACAATGTAGTAACATGTGCGGTGTTGCCTTTGTGCACTGAAAGTAAAAAGCCCTATACACAAAACTAAAAAAAATAAACGTTTATTTTGAACATTTTTAGGTGAGGGTAGATATAACTCCTTTGCTCGATACCCTGTAGTATTGCTCATTCACAGTTCAGTGCTCTGCCGGAGAGCACATCATTTTTAGGGTTCCGTAGTCAACAAGGAACCCTTATAGTTTCGCCATGACGTGTGTCTGTCTGTCTGTCTAAATAAAATATTAGGAGTTTGGGAAGACCGTTTTTTGATTAAGTAAACCGTTCGTGACTTATCAAGCTTTAAAGTACCAATTTTCGTTAGAGTCAAGTGTCCCCCCCCTCTACCAACTGTTTTTATATTTGATATAAATTCCAGCTTGATACCTCCACGCGTTCCTGAGAAAAAGGATTTTGACAGACAGACGGACGGACGGACAACAAAGTGATCCTATATGGGTTCCGTTTTTTCCTTTCGAGGTACGGAACCCTAAAAGTAGGTAAAGAATATTTGAACTGTATGGCCTTAAGCTGTATATTAACACGGATACTTTTAATAAGTATGTTGCTACTTATTCTAGAACTTTTAAAAATATCTGCAAAGCAGCTAAAGCTTCATTAGTAACAAGCTTAAATCCGTAGACAATAAAATAAAGACAGTTTGGAACATTATTAATAATGAAACGAACAGGAGCAAAACACGTAATACTGATTACACACTGAACTCTTCCCGCGGTCTCATTAGCGATAACATCGATGTTGCACAGGAATTTACAACTTTCTTTACCAATATCCCAATTAAAACTACAGAAACTTTAAATTCCTCGCCCACACTAGCTATAGAATGATTAAGAGCGAATGTCTCAGCCTGTACTGTGGAATTTTAATTTAAACATATTAACCCTATAGTCATTATAAAGGCATTTAAGCAACTTAAGATCAAAATTACCGAAGATCTGTGGGGAATGTCTACTAGTTTGTCAATCCATTATTGAGACAATTGCACCCTACTTAGCTTTAATATTTAATTTGTGTGTAGATCAAGGGGTATTCCCGGATTTATTGAAGTTCAGTAAAGTTATTCCACTTTTCAAATCTGGGGACAGCAAAGACACAAATAATTATAGACCCGTATCGGTTTTGCCGGTTTTCAGCAAGGTGTTTGAAAAAGTAATGAAGCATAGCAACAGTATGGTTTCACCAAAGGATGTTGTACAACTGAGGCCGGTGTCACCTTATTAAAACACATCTTTAACGCATGGGAAGAGGCACAAGATGCAATAGGCATCTTTTGCGACTGCGTGAATTACGAAACACTGCTCTTGAAAATTGAGCATTACGGACTGGGTAAACTAGCTCTTAGCTTAATAAAATCATATTTAAATTGTAGATTTCAGCAAGTTCAAATAAACGGTGTGAATTCATTGGGTTTAAAAGTCAAAATGGGTGTACCGCAGGGCTCAATATTGGGGCCATTCCTATTTTTAGTACCTATATATAAATGATTTACCTCATTTAATAAAAACCCGACCACAAATGGTGTTATTTGCTGATGACACATCACTGATTTTGAAGTGAAAACTTCTTTAGCGGCGTTGTACACTTTTTTGTGATGGGTGAAAAATGTTAAACTCGTGGCAGGACATGTGACCTGATCGAAAATTCGTAAGATGGAGGGGCAGTTTTTTGTGATGGGTAAAAAATTTTATACTCGCGTCAGGACACGTGACCTGATCGAAAATTCGTAAGACGGAGGGAGAGTAGAACGCATTCCAAAATATCAAAAATGCACAACGTTAATATTCAAGTTTTCACTTCTGCCGGCACTCCCGGAGTGCAACCCGTTTTTAGCTTTTTTTTAAAGTAGGCAGACGTGCACAAGAGCTTGACGACGTAAATAATGCTATGCTTGTGGTCCATAATTGGTTTACTGTAAATAATTTAGTATTAAATGAGAAAAAAACTATATGCATTAGATTCGCTTTACCGAATGTTAGAAGTAGTGAATGTCAATAGGGAGATACTTGAATGGTGCTGATCCACGCGTCATGTTCGTGAACGGGCGCCGTCGGTTGAGACTGCTCATCTCTTAACTGCCAGGGCTTCTATGTTCTATGTTATCTATGTTATGGGTTTGGTTTCCGCACTTAGTCCTTCAGGTGGACCATTGTGCGTGAGCCATGGTGGCCGTCGGTGGTTATTCCAACCAGCCCACCTCCCTCCAGAAGCTTATTAGGTCCCCTGGTCTGTCGAGAACGTCTGTGTAGGATCCGGGTGTCCCGAGGGTTCTTGATCTAATCTGGGTGACGCCTGTGCACTCAAAGAGCACATGCGCAACGGTTTCATCAGCCTCCATGCAGGCTCTGCACAGGGGGCTGTCCGTTATGCCTATCGTATGGAAGTGTTTGTTCAGTGAGCAGTGTCCCGTGATGGTCCCCGTCACCAGGCGGAGGCCTTTCCTGTCCAGACGTAGCAGTCTTTTGGTTAGCTTGCCATCTAATGATGGCATGGCTTCCTTGGACTGCCTACAGCCCGGTGACGAGGACCACCAGTTCTCTGCTTGTGTGTGGGTGTGCATCTGTAGCCACCTGCGTAGCTGATTGAAGGGGATGGGCACGATTGGTTCCGGTCCGTAGACTGGCGTGCTTGATGCCCTTCTGGCCAGCTCGTCAGCCGCGTCGTTACCTAGTGATCCACTGTGTCCTTTTATCCATTGTAGTGTCACTGTGTTGCGGTTCGATACAGTTACCTGTTCAAGCGCCATGTGACATTCTAGTATTAAGTTTGATGTGATGCATCCCTTCTTTAGGGATTGGAGGACTGAAGCGCTGTCAGAGAGTATACGAACATGGGTGTCCGCAACTCCCCTGGCTGCTATGGCATGGGCCGCCTGTATTATACCCACACACTCGGCTTGGTAGACCGTGTTGAGCATTCCTAGCGGGCTGCATATGTTTATGTTGAGGTCGTGTGAGAAGACTCCGACTCCAGTTCCGCAGTCGGTCTTTGATCCATCAGTGTAAACTCTCAGCTCTTCCGGGCCTGAGTAGTCGCACTGCTCTTCTTTAAGCACTACGTTGTAATGCTTTTGAAAGCAGTATTGCTTAGGGGCTTTGTCGCAGGGTGATGCCATCATAGGCTGTCGTTTAATTGCCTCGTCCTTTAGGCGTATGTGCTTGATCCTCGAGTCTTTGCTTAGGGTTCCTGATAGCTGGAGCCTGAAGGCAGACAGGGCCGCCTCCTCTCTCACAACGAGGTGTAGGGGAGGCAGTCCAAGCATGGCCTGTAGGGCAGCGGTGGGTGCAGTTCTCATGCAGCTTGTGATTGCCACACAAGCAAATCGTTGCAGCTTTTCGAGATCTCTTTGGGCTGTGCTCAGGTCTGTTCTGGGCCACCAGACTAGTGAGCCATATGTGATGATTGGTCGGATAACTGTGGTATAAAGCCAGTGGGTGATCCTGGGGCTAATCCCCCAGTTTTTCCCAAGCATTCTCTTGCATTGCCACAGGGATATGCTGGTGATGTGGTTGATGTGTTTAGCCCAGTTCAGCTGTTTATCCAAAAAGATGCCCAGGTATTTGGTTTCAGTTGAAAGGCTTAGGGTAGTGCCAAAGAATCGTGGAAGTTGTAGTGTGGTTAGTTTCCTCTTTTTTGTGAAGAGGATCAGTTCTGTTTTTGTTGGGTTCACTGATAGTTGGTGTATACTACACCAGTTCTCTACTATTTTCAGTGCCTGTTGCATTAGGTTGCATAAGGTGTTTTCATGGGTGCCATTTATTATTATGGTTAAATCATCGGCGTAGCCTACCGTAAAGTAGCCTTTATTGTTTAGTGTCTTTATCAGGCTGTCTACGACCAGATTCCATAGGAGCGGCGAAAGGACGCCCCCTTGTGGGCAGCCCTTTGCCACGACGGCCCTTGTGGTATCATTTACGGTCACCTGTACGGCTCTCTGTTTCAACATATTGGTAATCCAGCCGCTCAGAGACGGATCTATGCCGTGTCTGTCTAGAGCCGTGCTGATACTTTTGAATGTGGTTTTGTCAAAGGCGCCCTCGATATCAATGAAGGCGGCCAGTGCTGAGCATTTGTGGTCCACTGCGCATTCAATCTTGGATACGACGCTGTGCAGCGCGGATTCTGTTGATTTGCCTGTGGAGTACGCATGCTGTTGTTTGTGGAGTGGTTTTGCCCTAAGGGGACCGTCTCGGATGTGTCGATCGCATAGTCTCTCCAGGGTCTTTAGTAGAAAAGATGTGAGGCTTATTGGTCTGTACGCCTTAGGTTGTGTGTAGTCGGTTTTACCAGGTTTAGGTATAAAGATGACTTTCACTTCGCGCCGGGCTAGGGGTATATGTCTGAGTGCTATGCAGGCCCGGTAGATCTCCATCAGGCATGGTGTGATATATTCGAGCCCCCATTGTAGTAAGGCTGGGAAGATGCCATCCAGTCCCGCGGACTTGTACGGCTGGAAGGTGTTGATGGCCCACCTTAACCGGTCCTCCGTTACCAGCCCGCGGGCACAGGTCCAGTCCCGTTCCGTTGGGGTCCGATCTGGTGCTTCTTCCCAGGTCCTGTCCTCTAGGAGTTTGCAGTCTGGGAAGTGGGTTTCGAGAAGGACCTTGCTGGTCTCATGGTCCGTTTGTGTGTATGTATTGTCTGGTTTTCTCAGCGCGCCGAGGGTTCGGTCCTGGTCAGTTGATAGGATCTTCCTCACCCTTGCGGCTTCATTGTTGGTTTCTATGGATTCACAGAATTTCCGCCATGCTGTCCTCCTGGCAGTTCTGATTTCCTTTTTGTATGTGTGTCGGGTTTCAGTGTATATTTCCCAGTCTTCCGGGAGTCTGGTGTTTTTAGCTCTGTTGAATTGCTTCCGTAGTGCATGTCTGAGTTTACCAAGTTCGGCGTTCCACCAGGGATTTCTCTCACTGTTGGCTCGTGGTGTCCTTAGTTTACAGCATGCATGGTAGGCTTCGGTGAGATAATCTGATAGCTTTGTCACAGTGTATTCCAACTGTGCTGGTTCTCTTATAGTTATTTGTGATAGATGCCTATCTAGCAGGGCGGCCAGGAGGCGCTTGTACCCGGGCACATCGGTGCGCCGCGGATTTCTTCTCGGTGCGGGTTTCTTGGTGTGGGTGGTTAGTGTGAAGCGGATCCTTCTGTGGTCCGAGCAGGAGGGTTCGCCCGACACATGCCAGTTTGTGATGAGGTTTTTCGCGTTTTCTGTAGCAAGTGTTAGGTCTATGATTGTTTGTCCTCGGACTGTGACCCAAGTGGGTTCAGAGCCTCGGTTAATGATGTTAAGGTTAGTAGAGAATAAGTAGGTGGATAATACCTCTCCTCTGGGGTTCGATGCGTCGCTGCCCCAGAGCGGGTGATGGGCGTTGGAGTCGGTGCATATGATGAGGTCCAGACCCGTGACCTCGCAGTGCTGCACTAGGTCGGCCATTTCTTGTGGCGGGCAGTTTGTGTCCTCGCCCGGCATGTACACCGACGTTAGCACGACATCTGGAAGGTCGTCGTCGGTCTGGAGCTTGACAGCTGTCAAGTCTCTGGAACAGAATTGAGTGAGCAGTGTGGTAGGGATGTCTTTGGGTATGTACACGCAGGATCGAGGTTTTTCTGAACTCTGTGTGTTGAGGATTAGCTTACCTCCGATGTTACTGAGGCCGCATACTCTGTTATTCCTGATCCACGGCTCCTGGATCAGTGCGATGGTTCGGGGGTTGATCTCCAGCGCCCTGCGTAGGCTAGCCGTGGCAGTCTGGCTATGCTGGAGGTTTGCTTGTATGACGTTGAGTGTGGGTGTCGGCGATGGGGAGGGGCGGTTAGTCGGTGGTGGATCCATCGGATAATAGTCCCTCCGCCGCCACTTCCCTGTACGGGCCGTCGTCGTGTTGCTCTCTTGGCGACGATGCCAAAAGCTGTTCGCTCCAGCCGGGAGATGTGGGCGGAATTAAGGCCTCATCGTCGGCCATCGCCGCACGGGCCATGACTTCCTCTAGCTGGGCGATGTCGTCTGTGTCGTCTGTCCGTGTCTCCATCGGTGTCGTCGTCGGGTTTGTGTTGCAGTCAGAGGGCTGGATCGTGGGCCAGAAGCGCACGTATATCGAACCCAGTAGGTACGATATACGTCGCTCCCGGTCCAGGACCGTTTGCACTTCCTCCGGTGGCACACCCAGGGTCAGAAAAGTCCCGGGGTTGTGGCCACCGACGGTAGTTGCCCTGTAGAGTGACCACCTCGCTATGTCATACCAAGCATTCTGACGAATCAGAACGCTTTGGAGCCTCTGTACGTCTCCCGTATACCGGGGGACGAAAAGCGAGGCTCTGACACGGGTGGGCACATCTGACTGCCTCAGTACCGTCAGTCTAAGGTCGGTGTTAGGGAGTTGTAATAGGGGAACATTTTGGGTCAGCCATGTCAGGGCGCTGTCGTCCTCGCACCACATCTGCACAGTACCCTCTGCTACCCGTGGGTATCCGCGGAAGGCAGGGAGCGGCGACGATGGGTCTGCGCCCATGAGCAGGTCTTCCAGGCCTATCTTGACCAGTTCAGCCTCTTCCTTCGTCAAGTCTCTGGTGGGGGGAGGGAAGCAGATTGCCACGGCGAGCCGCGCAGGAATGTCCTTAGTGGCCCGCGCGTAGGTCCTCGGCTCCCCTTGAGCGGAGTGAACCCTTACACGCTTGGCGTCCCCCTGAAGCGTGCTCGGTGAGGCCGAGTCGTCCGGGCGGTCCCTCTTCGCCGGCCCTGTACCGCTCGGTCCAGGCTGCGGCTTGGAGGTGCCCGGCAGGGTGGACGCCTTAGCGTGCATGACTCCACCCCGCCTCCCTCTGCGGTGTCTGGGTTTGTGTCTGTCGCGGGGTTCGTCTGTGTCCATGTGAGGGGGTTGGTTGGCGCCCCCGGTAGGCTCTGTCGTGTGCGGGGGGTTTTCGCGTTGGGTTGCCCCCTCGCGTACTTGCCCCTGCACGCGTGGTTCCGCGTCCGGCCTCTTTCCGCTCTGGGTTGCCCCATCGCGTACTGGCTGCTGGTCGCGTAGTCCCACGTTAGGCCGCTTTTCGCGCTGGGTTTCCCCCTCGCGTAATTGCGGCCGTTCTCTGTCTTCCGCGTCCGGCCCTTTTTCGCGCTCGGTTTCCCCATCGCGTAATCGGGGCTGGTCGCGTGCTACCTCTTCGGCGTCCGATCGCGCTTCGCGCTGGCTGTTGCCTTCGCAAGTGCTGCGCTTTCGGTCGCCTACTTTCCTCCCCCGGCCTGTGATTTTTCCGCGCTTTTTCAGCTGTCGTACTCTATCTACCGGGAGAGTGGTGGAGCCGCTGGGGTCGTCAACCTTTCCCGTCTCGGTCTGTCCGTGTCGTTTGGTGTCCGGGTTTGTGATGCTGTTCCGCACGATGCTCTGTTGCCAGAGGGTCATGGGAGGCATACACGTCGAGGTTGGTTTTGGCGCGTCAGTCGCTGCCGGAGTTAGGTGCATGGGCGCGTTTGTCGCTGCCTGTGTCGTGGGCGCTAAGTCAGCAGCCGGCCGCGCTGGAGAGCGCGGCAACGATGAATCGCAGTTAGTTGCCCCCCCCAGAGTACGTTGGGGGCTGACCGCCTTGGCGGTGTGGGATTCCCCGGCTTGGCCGGGACCCACCTGGGTAGAGTCTTTTACTGCCTGCATTTTCATTTGGTGGGGGGTGGGCTTTTTTGGAATCGAGGTTACCCGTCCTCAGGGACCGACAGGATGCAGGGATAGGAGGGAGGGTGTTTGGTAGTAGGGGTGGGTTAGGTGGGGGGGTCACCCTAGGTCTGGGATTTGGCCTAGGGGTTTCGCGGATTGACAGGATTAGCTGATGGCAGCCGGTCCCGCAGCCGGAGTTGGGCTATCCGCAACCTGCCCACCCGCTCGGTTGCACGAGAAGAAGTGCCCGGCAGTCTGAGTCGCACCACCACAGATGTACGTATACATTTGCGTTGGTTCAACCCAGCTAGCCCCGAGACTGCCAGGGCTTATTTTTAATTTTATATTTTAAATATAACAAAAAAACTTGAGAGGTGTCAAGGGATACCCGGATGGAACGAAGTTCAAAGAGAGAGAGAGAGACAAACAGAGAAACACGCGCACGCCGCACGGCTTACAACTATAGCAAAAAGTGTCTTTCCAACTTTTAGTCTTAATTTTTTCCGTCTAGCCCCCTTTCGCAACGCGTGATAAGGAAGTTCGTTCCAATAATGTACACGGGATTTTGTAATAATATTTTGATTTAAAAGAGTGTCCGTGGAGTTTCTTGCCCGTTCTTCTCCATAGAGATCTACGTTTTGGAATGGGCTTCAACTTTCTGAGTAACTGACCGACTATTTAATTTTGACAATTATTCAAAAGTGCCTGTAAATGGTTTAATTGAAATAAATGATTTGAGTTTGAGTTTGTTACTACATTGCGTTTATGCTAATCTCTTCGGACGAAGCCATCGTATAATTATGATTGAACTTCATGTACAGGTAAGTTCGTTTAATCATAAATTATTAATCTCATGTGATATTGGGCCAAGGCAATATAGGGCCATCAACCGGGCCAAATGTTTAATCTACTGAGAAATCACTGAAATCACTGTGCTGCTTCCGGGCATGGAACCCAGGACCCCCTGGTCAGCAGCCACAATTGCGATCACTAGAGCAACAAGACCGTCTCCAGATAACGGCGGAAAGATTTGAGAAACGGCAGATCTCGTATGACGTTCGTCAATGAAACCAGGTCCTCGGCGCTCGTTTACGCTCGGTGGGCTGTTTTAACGACTGCCCGCGCAAACCGCTTTGCGTCGACTCCACTTATTTTCCATAAAAGAAACATTTGTTTGTAATTACAGCCACATATTGCACCTCTAGCTCAATATTCTCATACTTCCTCATAATATTTTTTTATTTCTGCCCAATTTTCAGGATTTTTTTTATTAAATGTTAGAATATGAAATCTGCTAACATATTTTTAGTAAACTCGATTCAGTATCGCGATCTACTGTTAATGGTGTTTTAATGGTGATCACTCACGTCGGTCGACGCGACGCGGCGCGACAACAGACATGTTGTTTTAGTAACCGTGTTTTGTTAAAACTACATATCCTAGCCCGGGAAGAAAATAAAATTATTTTAAGTACTGATGGAATACAGTTATGATCTCCACTTTTTTATCTCTCACTAGCATCACAACAAATCACTAAAAACATTTAACATCCTTCTGTCTCTGTCAAATGATGGACAGAAACGATGAGAGAAAGAAAGAAAGAAAGAAAAAGTATTTATTGCGACTCGTACAGGATCATAAAACTAAACTAAACAGAGTTAAAAATAAAAAATAAAACAAATTGTATAAAAAAAGTAACAAAAGTAAAAAAAAAATGAAACAGAAAGTCCTATACGAGGCCAAAAGGCTCCTATCTCAGCATGATGCTTCGACATTTAAAAAATAAATGTCGAAGCGCTGGTATTCTGATAGGGCCCGCTGTGATGTCACGGGCAATCACAGTAACAGAACGATGCCTTATACACATAACATCACGACTATATTCCCCGAAGGATCTGGGACACTTGCGCGAGAGGCAGTTACTTAGGTTAGGTTAACCCGGCGCCACGCCAATGACGCTGGGTTATACCGACCCGAGGCGACTTAAATCTGTCATTATTCTTTTTTACGCCGATCTTGCTATTTTAGCGTTTGTGTAGCTGGAGATACGACCTCCTTCTAACCGAACCGCAGGTATGCTAAGTGCAACGCCGCATACACAGCGAGATATACGTGTATCAAATCAAAACGGGTCAATATGACCCAGCGTTATCGCTGGCGTAGTATTTTTGTGACATACTTTTATTAGGTCATTTAGTATTTGTTGTCAATTCACCTTGTTCTTTTTTAAGCTTTTGTGAAATATGGCACCCACCAGGGTGGTCTATCACCACCCTGAGAGAATATTTGCGGTGTTAGAAGAGTCGGGGTCTAACGAAGAAGGGTCAAATGCTGCTTCGATAATTGCGCGAAAGAATCGCAGGTTTTGCGAGTGACACCAAGTGAGAAGACATCTAATACTTGTAATGCATGCCGAATTTACATGTGGCCAGATCAATTGATTCCGTACTGCAATAATAGCAGTTAAGTAGTTCTGTCTCTGAATGAGAAAGTAGAAGACTGATTTGTTACTATTATTATGATAAGTAGTCTGTTTGTTCTCTATTTTATTATGTACAGACGCCAGCAGGTCAAGCTACCCGAAACTGTTAAATTTTCCCAATCAACCTCGAACCTTAATGCTATAGCGAAAGAAATTTGACAGATTGTAGTAGCTTGAAGTGCTGGCGTCTGTACGATCATTAATTTATATTATTATTTCGAATAATTTAATAAAAATTTCATAAATATTTATGTTATGTTTTCAGAGTTGACTTTGCATGCGCTATTAAGAAAACTAGTAAAAGTTTGAATTATTAAATTTCATAACATTTACTCGATAAAATCTGGGTCATGATGACCCGGTGTCATCGTCGGCGTAATTATGTTCACGTCATTTGCCCCGTGTTGAACAGGGTTAGGCAGAGGTGCTCCTATCCGCCGACTCAGATATGTTAAGTTTGCACCTCAAATCATTAGACTTTTAACATCTCCAATGATTTGTGGTGCAAGCTGGCTTTAGTGTAAAAGAGCTGATTTAATTCTTTTCAAGTTTGTTAACAACGCTGTAGCTTATGTCGTGTCAAAGAGATTAGCTAATCAGCTAGCACCAGTGTAACGCCCTCAAAATATCGTTAGTTGCACAAAACTATCACTTACACACAATAATCGCAGTCTCTTACGGTTTGTACCACACACTCACACACCGCTAATTCTTAGAACACAATCACTAGCAATTACTATAGGTTTTTTTACTGTCGAGACCATTCAGTAGGCATTCCTATCTATACCTATAGCCGATTTGATTTCAATTTAGTATCAAGTACGTGGAAATATGGAAATTCCTACGATTTTGATTTCACATATCATCATTAGTCGATATATTTCATTTCAATTTAATTGTTTCATTTTCGTATTGCTTTTTCAAGGGTTGATTCTCATAAAAATATAGGTTCTTTTTTATTATTTAACAAAAGAGTTTTAGTATTATTAGTAGTAGTATATACATATATATAGTACATATTATTGTTTTGTTTTCACATATTAAACCGATACTTTATGAGGCCATCAACTAAGCCTACAGTGTAGTATGAAGCTTTGTATGTAGGGCAAACATACGATAAATCAATATTCCGAAGATTAACAATTACGGCTAATTTAAGTTGCCAGTCAATTTGCTAAACAATATGTTTCCCTGACTGCCCAAAGACAGGTCGCGGCAACAACCCGCCATCGATGCCATCACATCATCTAAATATAGGCTCGTTTCAACACGAAAAGCGTTAGAGGTGTACTTCGCCTATTTAAAGCCGGCACCACACTGGAAACCATTCCTCTGTACAACTTTGCAATGATAAGCAGCTGTCTACATTATATGGGAATCCTGTGTTCTGCTCAAAAATACTCGCGTTCAACAGAATAGTAAACTACGATCGACGAGGCATCAATATCGCGACACGGGAAACGTTTTAGCGTGACGCGCGACAGACGCGCGAGTCGCGATAGACGCGCGATGCCGCGGCGCGACATTGACGAGCGAGCTCTTTGGGAGTTTGCGTGCATTAAGCATTGAATGCGAGTTGACAGTGAGGCAGAGTGCTGAGATATTACTCGTATTTCTGGATAGAGAGTGCATAACATCGCGCAAGGTACCCAAGAGGATAGGCAGAACGCGCGAGCTACGACTTTGACACAGTTTTTTGCTATTTGACTTTGATATGTCGTTTCATTGTGTGTCACATACATTACCTACTTCTTAATTATTTATTTCAAGCTTTGAAATATTTCTTCTCCAAACATTGTGGTGCCACGTAAATGATTCGGCACACCGTACGGCCAAATTTGAGGATGCTTATCGAATATTACCAAACATCACTTACGATACTTAAAATAAAAAGCAGATTTGAAAAACACTCAGTAGAATGAGAAAAGTGAACTTGCCTAGTACATAGACGTATAGTGCTGCAACCCTTTGTGGCGGTAACGACGGCTACTCAACGGAATTAGTCTGAGCGTCCGTCGTCACCCGCCCGCGCTCGCCACCGTCACCCGGCCGCGCCCGTCACCGTAGACGACACTAGTTTCATGCTAGTTTCAACCTGGCTTGCCTTTCTCACATAGAGATACTCGAACGAAACCAATAAAATTCAACACTGATTTTCCTAAAATATGGATTGAAATTATAAGGTGGTGTGCATAGAGCTTTATCACACAACATTATATTATTTGTGAACGAACTACCTTTGGACTACTCCCACTTGACCAAATACTAATTATGTCAAAAATGTTTTCATGAAAAAACAGGTAACAGTTCCTAAGACAGTTTCCTTATGGATTCGGATTTTCACATACTATACCACTTAAACAAAACGCTCTGGGTTACTGAAATCATATTTACTGACTTGAATAGCATCGTGTGCGAAGTTTGGATGCTAACATTAGTAAGTAATCTCAGTTAGGGACTAACCACAACGATTTTGTATGGACAAAATTTGAACAGAGCTGAATAAGTGTGGCTAGTCCCTTAGTAGTGGTATTTTCATGTGAGACGGGCCTTACACGCAGAGATTATTATCGGTGACCGCTGCGACTCATTACGATAAAAACGCAAAATGCTTCGAGGAAAAAAGGTAGTATTTTATGTATTTATTTATTTATTTGTAGGTAATTACTTAGAAAGGTATGATGAATAAAGCATAGTCCCATAAATGTATTTTATTCATTGTTAAAGTCAAAGTCAAATCTTTACCTATGGAGGTAATCGTTTTTCATATTTTTTTCCAAAGATCCTATAAATTTTCCACGAATGGATAATTATACAAAGTATAGTTTCTATATCATACGAGGGCGGAGTGATAAGTCTGGTAAAAATCTATTTTGGAATAAAATTATCGCAAATTGCATGGAACCTCCTTGTTCACAACTCGTTTGAAGGACTAAATTAAAATTTTCAGCCAGTACTGCCGGTTCGTTTTTTTTTTTTTACAGCCATTAAAAAGAAACAACTGAACACGTTTTTGCAAAGATGGAGAAAGTGAATTTCGTGACTTTATTAAATATTATTTTTTGCGCAAAGAAACTATAACGTAAACGAAACAAAAACTTGATAAATATTATGGGGACTCTGCTCCGTCGATTAAAATGATTCATAAGTGGTTCAACGATTTTCGGTGTGGTCGTACAAGCACAAGTTTTTTTTTTTTTTTCCTTTTATAAAGTATCACAATTGGTGACACTTTATTTACATTACAATCTAGCCTATTAGCTAATAAGTAATTTAAATATAACTTACGTACAAGCACAAGTGATGCTGTGCGTCCAGGACGCCTAGTTGAGGTCACTACTCTAGAGATGGTCGCTAAAATCCACGATATAGTGTTGAACGACCGAAAAGTAAAATTGAGGGAGATAGTCGAGATAGTAGGCATCTCATAAGAACGTGTTCGCAATGTCTTACACCAACATTTAGATATGAAGAAGCGACCCGCACGATGGGTGCCGCGTTTACTGACTGTTGATCAATGGTGGTGGGTGGCGTGGTTTCAACGGGATCAAACCAAATTTTTGCGTCGTTTCCACCACCACACCCCAGAAATCAAGCAACAATCGAAACAGTGGATTGCTACCGGCGAACTAGCTCCAAAGAAGGCCAAAGCAGTTTTATCGGCCAATAAAGTGATGGCTACAGTTTTTTGGGATGCACGTGGGGGAATCCATATTGACTACCTAGAGAAGGGTAAAACGATTAATGGCGCATATTATTCCATTTTATTGGACCAATTTGATAAAATTTTACGTGAAAAACGACCGCATTTGGCTAAGAAGAAAATCCTCTTCCACCAAGACAACGCACGAGTGCACACCTACGCGATTGCCATGGACAGACTTCATGAGTTGCGCTATGAGTTGCTTTCTCACCCACCGTATTCGCCAGATTTAAGCCCCTTGCGACTATTTTCTGTATCCGAATTTAAGAAATGGCTTGGTGGGAGAAAATTTGGCTCCAACGAAGAGATCATGCACGAAACCAATGCCTAGTGCAAGCTATGTAACTATAGTGATATTAGTGATGTTGGTCACTTGTAGCTATGTGGCGATCACTATATTACGTCCACTGTGATTCGTATGCGAAGCTAGTGTATTCAATTTTCGTCAAAGTCAAACACGTTTCTCCGACAGTTTCTTACTGTGATGAACATCGAACCTCAAGCTTCAAAGTCATGTTCGTTCCATACGATAAATAAATAAATTAAAAATCACATCAAAATGAAAACACAGTCACACAGTTTGTAGCACATTACACAAATCACTAACACTTAACAACTTGCCACCAACAGCGACTTATATTTTTTTAATCTATAAAAGTCGCCTCCGTTCCCCCGCTCTCCTCCACATTCCCCCCGCATTCCCCCGGGTGCGACTAATTCAAACGACGGGTATTTATTTCTAGTTAATTATTTGAGTGCACCCCCATTCCCTCCCCCTAGATTACCCCCCAATCCCAGGGAAGAGGAAATCATTGTTATTTACGTATCTCATCAAAGAAAATATTTTGAGGCAATTTGTTGGAATGTTTTACCAATGTTGTCATTATTACTTTGTAAAGGAACTTTAGAACAGGGCTGCTCAGCGTTTTATTTTTTGTTGGTCGCTATGATTGTTCTAGTAATAATCATATTCGTTAAACAAGGTGTCATGTGAATCCAAGGAGGTAACTATGCTACTGATTCTCGATACGAATCAATAATAAAGAAGTAGGTTCTTTTTTTAAATTTTCGGACATCGGCATCAAATCAAATCAAATCACTTTTATTTGCTAACACGGGTAAATAAATACAGATCTTGAGTTTGGTGAACAGAACGCTATGTTATGCCAGGAGGCGTACAAATATGGTGTGCATCTAGCTCGGCATGTGTGGGACACGCATTTTAAAACGCGGCCCGTGTGAGACCGCTCTGTAACTGCCCTTTTACAGAAATATAAAACACTGCTTACCGCATACGCAACGGGGCGATTCTGTTCTTTGAAAGTGGTGTATTCTGAAATACTGTCAAACTTAAACTAAACTAAAAAACCAAGTATGTATTCATTATTTACCAGGGATCGTAATTTTATTTAATTTTTTATGTCTTTCATTACGGCCTCCTGAAATTTGACGAGAATGCAAAACAACCGCTTGTATATTTTGTTCCTATCACCTGCCCTGCTGTAAACACGTAGTCAGGAAAATGGATGCTTTAGCAGATTGAGTGCGACTGTGGAGACGCATCACAAACAATGCCTCACCTCTTGTCGTGCTCTCTGTGCAAAAACACCTGCACTATGGAGGATCTTTGTAAGGCCAACGCTAACGCTGTCGAAACGGCTGAATTCTGGTCGGACCTTTTACAAAATTAAATTAAAAAAATGGAATTATCGATACGACGAAGAAGAAGAAGCAGATTGACGCACAACGTAAACTAGACGTGTTACAACACTCACACGACTGATAAATAATGACGTGAGTTGTAATTTGAATAATTTATTGAATTCTGAGGCTTTTGGTCATACACACGTAACCATGTCAGCCTCATCAATATTATAAAAAGACTGCTACAGAGAGTGTTAGCTAACACAGTTGTAGCTAATAGCTTCAATGCTACATAGATTCGCTATGAGACTAAACTAACTTAATTGGGTAAACAATCCGTTTTCTTGTCTGTATACAGAGGTGCGATTAAGTTTGTAGCGGTATCTACAACGCCACATGCGAACAACGCGTCATACTGACGTCACGCAAATCCTGCATCTCGCAAGCAGAGTTTACCGCGCCATTAGCATAGATACAATTTCCCAACATCAATCGTTGGGCAATTGCCCACCAGACACAACACCCGTCTGGTCGGAGGATCCTCCCTTTTCTATGGAGTACGAGTGAACTTTAAACCCTGTACGTCATACCTCTAAAGGTTAAAATACAACATTATACTAGTACAGCGGTTATTACAAGTTGTAATCAGTCTGTTAAAATAATAAAATAAAGCAGTTTACTAAAAAAATAGAAAACTGTATTTTTGAAACAAAATAAATACCTAGCGTGAAAGTTGGTACGAAATAAACCATCCTTGATAATAAGGCACTAGACACGCGCGGGGTGATGGTATCAACAACTGAACACAAAATTTATGGTATTGTTACCAAATACTCACAAATTAAGTTTAATGTTGTTAAATACACATGCGCTGCGTGTCGCGGGTTCGATTCCCGCACGGAACAAGTATTTGTATGCCCTACAAGTCGTTTTTCTGGGTCTGGCTGTTTGTGTAGGTGAGTTTAAACGTTTGTAAACGCATCAACGATGCAGGAGACATTCCTAGTGTGTGTAAAAAAAAAACTAAAACAAAAAAAAGCCATTTAGTATTAGCGCAAGTGCGATCCGTCGCATGCAATTTTGATACCAGTTCACAATTTGTCGGTTTGACATTAATCTACTTTCGAAAAATATTGTAAATGGGTTGTTGCAGTTCACAATGTTTTGATAGTTTATAATCTCCTATTTTTTTTTGTTTGATTATAAACTAACGATGTTCATAATTATACGGTGGCATATACTAATACACCTCGGCGGTGTGTTGAACAACTTTTTGTAATACTTTGTTGTCACTAAGTCTGGTATCCTGTGAGTTTTGTTCATGATTCACAACAACACATGACTCAGAGGGCCTAGTCTCCACATAGGTTAAATCGACCTATTGAAATAATTCTCGGCTGTCCTATTTGGTGTCATCCCGTTGTCAATACGCAAACATTCCCTAGAATTAATTCAACGAGGCACTAGATGAATACCTTGCTACTTTACCTTGCTTGCTGGCTATTTGTTTTCGAATATTTGGAAACTCAACACGTCTGTGTGCGTAACATCAACTGAATCTTCTGCTCTATACAACACGCTGGCTGACCCACTTGCGTGTATCTCTAACAGATTTCAATCATCATTCCATTTGCGTCTGCCTCCACGGCGACCGATAGGCGAAAGCGGGGGTGAGCCAGACACGCAGGGTGAGAGGCTCAGTGAATCTAGTTACAGCGGCATTAGCTTTTGATAGCTTGACCACCGCTGTAATGTGCTGATGCTATGTGATTATACGGATTTCTAGGCGTAATTTGTGATTTTGGGTTTCGTAATACTAAAAACAGATTAATGCACGGAATGACACAGAAGGAGTAGGTATGCAAGGATCGTAGCAGGTGGCGTTATATGCCAAGGGGGGTAGGTTGAAGGTGTGAAGTTTACGTAAGCTACCGTACGATCATAGTTTCCTGGGATTGGTAGTATAGTGCTCAAGTAAAAGAGAACTAAGTAACTACCTGCAATTGCCCCAACATACAAGTACTAGAAGACATAGTCTGACCTGGAAATCGAACTTAGAACTTCACGCTATCAAGACACCATTAGACTTGAATTCTAACCCGCGACCCAGAAATCGAACCTAGAACTTCACGCTATCAAGACACCATTAGACTTGAATTCTAACCCGCGACCCATAAGTTGTGGTATTTGTTTTCGACAAGTCTCGTAAAAGTGTTGTCAAAAACATGTTCTATCATAGACGTTGTTGCAGACATTTGTCTTGTTAACTATGTAGTTTGTTCACTTTTTTGTCAATTTTTTCAAGTTTTGTATACATACTACTAGTCACAGGTACACACGGCTACACGTCAAGCTATACAAAACCAGTTTGTCCTGGCCTCACTTTGTATGATATTTTCTCACAATGAACGGTCAGCCAATACTGGTTTCGCATAGCTTGATGTGTAGCCGTGTGTATACCTTGTTTTAGGAGTAAACGATAAACGACACTACTACTATTCGTTTATCGCTGTGTCTACACATAACATATTTTATACCTTGGAGTAAACGTGGGGTGAAGCAGCATTGATTACATAATAATTTTAAACTAGCTGACCCTGAAAGTAGTACCGCCATATTTTTTTTTCGTTTTAATTTTCTTCTACACAAACCTTGTCCTGAAAATAACAAACACAAAAAAAAGAATTATCCAATTTAGTGTAGTCAATCGGAAGTTATGCGCGTCCATACTCGTACATTAGGGTGATTAATTAAAAAAAAATATATATATGCGAAGTAAACACTGACAAAGTAAACCTTAATCACCGGGTTAGATTGTATCTCAAATTTATTCAAGATGAACTTTAAGAACTTTACTTTTCAAGATTGCAATAACATTAACTGATCGATGCAAGACTATATTTACATGAAGACACCTCTTAAGGGCTTATAATAGTTCAGCTGAAATTCATATTTTGCCCCCACTTCCCCGCACCATGTATCACTGGGTACGTATTACAATATCGAAATTCAAAAGACCGAATTTTAAAATACCTATGGACGAAAGCCCGAAAAATTAAAGGCCAAATGATTGTTTGGTCGAAAGTATTAAATCCCGAAAGCTCATTTGCCCGAATGTTTAAAATCCCGAAGATCCATATCCCGAAGTTTAAAATCCCGAAGATCTATATCCCGAAGTTCAAAATCCCGAAATTACACCCCAAAGCCTAAAATCTCTAAGACAATGACAAAAAGGAGCTTAACATAATAGGTATGTAATATGTATGATAGGATACATATTTGAAAGTTGAAATTAAAATACCTACGGGTAAAATGTCAAATTTCAAAACATATGTTTAAAATGTTTGGTTTTTTGTTTCTGTACAGACCTGCATGCGTAACACGCATATATCTTTTTTACATCGAAACAGCTAGGTTAGGTTAGAACTGTGACCACACAACGCACGAGCCGAGCGAGCGCATGCGAGCGGTGCCGCGGCAGCGGCCGGCGAGTTCTAGAAACGTGCGTCGCCGCTCTTTGGGATTTCATCCATCGGTATTTCGTCCATTCGGAGTTTCATCCTTTCGACCTTTTGGAAATCGGTATTTTATGTTTCGATATAACGGCTATCGGCATTTAAAACTTTCGGTATATTGAATTTCGTTGTTTTGGACGTCGGTATTTCAGTCATAGGTATTATGAAATGTCGGGATTTTAATACGTACCCGTATCACTCTATCCCACTCGCATTGTCAAACTGATTCAGTTAGGGTAAACTAGACTGTTGATGGACGTAAAGATAAAGATAAAGATAAAGATGATTTTATTTGTCAAAACATGTGTATACATGCAAATTAAGCATGCAGGATGTCACAATTAATATTTCGTACGTACATGTTTCACCGTAAGGCGTACAAATTTAGTGTTTACAAAAAAATAAAAAGTCAATTACAAAATAAAAACTAAATTACTAAAGGCACTTCAATCCAAGTAGGTACATAATAATAATAAACATTGATAAGTCAGTAAAATAAATTAATCATAAAATGTCACAAAATTTAAGTACTAATAATTTACAAAAAAAAAAAAAAATGTCAAATAGTGTCATTCAAAAAATCATTTATGTTATAATAACACTTGTCTGTTAATAAATCTCTAATCTTTTTTTTAAACAAATTTACCGGCAGTGATTTATATGACTGTGGTATTTTATTATAAATTTTAGGAGCCATACAGAAAACGCTTTTTCCCATTAATACAGTCTTTGACGTATGCGAACACAGTTGATTATTGTCACGTCTGTTACGAGGGAAGGTGTCAGCTAGTCGTGGAAATAGCAATTGATTAACCCTAACAAATGTACCAATTTCAAAGATATACAGAGACGGTAGAGTTAGTAATTTGTGTTGTTTAAATAATGGCATACAGCTGTCGGTCGACTTCAAATTAAACATAGCACGGATGCATCTCTTTTGTGCCTTAAAGGCAATTGCTTTGTCAGTGGAATTCCCCCAGAATATAATACCGTAACGCAATAACGATGCTACTAGACCATGATAAGCTGTTAATAAGGCATCTGTGTTTAGCTCTGGGGCCAGTTTATATAAGGCGTACGCAGCGGAGCTCAGACGTTTACTTAGGTATTCGATGTGAGCCTTCCAGTTCAATTTAGAGTCAATAATAATTCCTAGAAATTTTGTTGCGTCGACTTTATTAAGTATAGTGTCCATGTAAATTACGTTAATGTCAAATACAGCCTGGGTCCGTTGCCTAAAATGCATAATAGTTGTCTTATCTAGATTTATTTTTAGGTTGTTCCTGTTTAACCATGATATTATTGATGTCAAAGATTCATTTATGTCACTTTCATATATATATTTATTTTTACATGCTATACTCATCGTGCTGTCGTCGGCAAAGAGAGTCATGGGGTGGTCAATAGCACTAGGCAGGTCATTGATGTATATTATGAATAATAAAGATCCGAGTACGCTTCCTTGAGGAACACCGTATGTAGGTGTGCGTTCGCTTGATACATAAATTTCCTCTTTCTTTGTCTTAACATTAATTCTCTCAATTTCTGTGTATTGTTTTCTATTAGTAAGGTATGACTGAATAAGATTTAGTATGTTTCCCCTTATGCCGTAAGCTTCTAATTTCTGTAGCAAAATGCTATGGTCCACGTAGTCAAAAGCCTGTGTCATGTCGCAGTATATAGCACACACCGGGATTCTTCTGTCCATATTCGTCATAACGGTATATAAAAAGTCATAAATGGCCATACTGGTTGACATGTTTTGTCTAAACCCCTTTTGCTCTTTACTAAATATATCTTTATTTTCAAGGTATGAGTATAGTTCTTTATAGACGTATTTTTCAAAAATTTTGGACATTATAGGAATTAAGGCAATTGGTCTATAGTTCGCCATGTTTTCCTTATTGTTTTTTTTAAATAATGGTTTCACTCTTGAAACTTTTAGGGCATCCGGATATACACCTGAGCTGATGCACAGATTTGTTAGGTAGCTTAAGTGGGTACAAATGGTTTCAGAAACATACTTTACAACCCTTGTAGAAATACCATCATAACCTGTACTATTTGTAGCTTTTAAAGATTTAATTATGTTTAATATGTCTACAGGTATACTGGGTGCTACAAAGACTGAGTCTTTCCGTTTTATAATATTATTTGTTACGTTGCTTCCCGAACTTTGACTTGGTTGTATTTTATCTACGAAAAAATTGTTAAACGCGTTAGCTATTTCTAGAGGGTCATTTACTATTTTGTCATCGACATTTATATAGCTAATGGATTCTTTAGGTAAAAATGGTTTCGATTTATTGATGATGTTCCATGTCATTTTAGATTTATTTGTTGCAGTTTTAATTGAGTAATTGTTTTGAGCTTGTCGAGTCAATCTCATTACTTTTTTAAACCTCTTTGTGTAATTCTTAAAAATGTTTTTATTCGTCAAATTTGGTTTAAATCTGCAATGCCAGAGCAATTGACGTTTCTTTTTGCTGCATAATTTAATGCCATGTGAGATCCATTTAGATTTTTTAATTACATTTACTGTTGTCAGCTTATATGGAAAACAAAGGTCATAATACAGTTTAAAGTTGTCAATAAATATGTCAAAAGCGATATTTGGATCTTCAGTTTCATATATTTCCGAAAAGGTCAAATTGTTTAAGCAGTCCCTAAATTTAACCATATTTTCAACGCTAAAGTCCCGTCGTTTTCTACGCCAGTATTTTAACATAAAAGTTTTTTTCACCGGACATTTTATTATTTGCGCTGTGTGGTCTGACAGCGCTAATTCAATAACGTCCGTTTTACATTTGGGTCCAAAATTATGTGCGAAATTGTCAATACAAGTTTGACTTTGAATTCTGGTTGGTTGCTTTAAGGCCAACTTAAGATTGAAATTTAATAACAGACATTCGAAATCCAACTCAACCTTATTTTTCTTCATTATGTCAATGTTAAAATCACCCGCCATTATAATATACTCATACTTCTTTTTACATACTTTTTGTAATATTTGTTCTATTGTTTCATAAAATACATCTAGGTTATTTCGTTTCGGTACTCTGTAGACACATAAAATAATCATATTGTATTGTATGAGCTCCACACCGCAACATTCAACTACACCAGTTATAGATGCCCCCGCTATATATGGAACTTCTCTCCATTGATGCCCGTTTCTAATCAAAATACAAGCCCCACCTCGTTTACTTTCTTTCCTACAGAAAAATGATGCTAAAGAGTAATTGGGGATATTTAAATGTCTTTCGTACCCTGACATCATAAAGTGCTCGGTAACACACAGCGCGTCAACACTAATGTCCTTTTCTACCAATTCATCTAGGCAAACATTTAAAGCATCCACCTTATTTAACAGCCCCGCTATGTTTTGATGCATCACGTAAAGGCTTTTAGTGACGAAAAAATTGCTTTTCTGTTTCTAATACGTGTGTGGGATTGTGAGAAGTTAATGTTATTAGGGGAGTATTTACAGTCTTATTGTTATAAATGTTGATGCGTTGAATGTGATTAATTACCGCTAGAAGATTAACAAAAATGGAATGGAACCCAAAATTATTTACTTGGCCAGACTGCCTGAAGAATGAATTATAATCATAATCGACACTAGCATTTGAATCTAATACATGAGCATATTTGTGTGTCCAGATATCTTGACATAAAGTATGGTTAAAGTTCATGACTCGCCAATTATACATATTTGAGTTCATGTTATATTTATATGTGGGTAGACAGATAATAATATTAGTATGAGTTATTTCACTAAGAGTCTTCCTTATGTCTAATATAAGTTCAGAGTAATTTTTAGCTATTTTAAAGTCTTGTTCACCAATTAAAATCACACAGTAGTCACTCATCGTGTAATCCGTAAGTTTTGTGTTTATCCCCTGCAGGAGGTCACATGTAGCTCCATCTGTTGTTAGATAGTGACAAAAATTATATTGTTTTTCAAAAGTTTCTTCTACTATAGACAGGATCCTGTTTTGTTTATTAGCACTCAGAATGCACAATTTGTTTTGTTTAAGTTGTTGTTGAGTTTGAAGCTTGGTCTGGGTTTTGGTTTTGGTTCCTATAGAATTCTTTATTTCTTTTATGTCTGAATTATTCATATGTGTTTTTGTCCCCTGTTCATTTTTGGTAGTATTTAGTTGATTTTCTGTGTTAATAGTTATATCAGTTTTTTCACGTTCCAGAATATCCGTTTGTGTCTGCTTTGTTTTACAGTTCCTGTGGGTTTTTTTTCTTGGTGTATTTTGGTTTGATTTCATAGGACTATTTGTAGCTACTATTTTATACATGTTATTTTTTCTTATCAATTTATCATTTTCAAGCTTTAGTGTACTGTTTTCAACCGATAATATTTCTATTTCTTTATGAGCACTCTCTAACTGTTTTGCAAGATTTTGTATCTCCTCTCTTAATAACTTAACTTGGTCGTCTTCATCATCATCAGACATGTCTGGCATACTACTGGTGGTAAACTCCATTGTGTTAGGAATTACAGTGTCACTATCGTCGATAGTTGGCGATTCCGATTTTGTATGGGGCCTGGGACGCCTAAATGTTACGTTTAAATTGTCGAAGAAATTCATCTCAGGAATTATTTTGTGTCAAAAAATGAACACAAAGTTTTACAATCTCTGAGATTCGAACGCTCGCCTTGTCGCGCCACACAGGTAGGGTCTTATACCTCTAGACCACTTGAACCGTATCTTCGTAAGTCGTATTTTTAGACCATATACCATTTGATGTATTAATTTAATATTCTGCTCATTAGATGGCACTTTTCTAAAGTTTTAATAGGATCCTTTTTTATTTTTCTGGTAACACTTTACTTTTTGTTTCTTATTTGCAAACCAGATGGCTCTTATTTAAATTTTGACATTCATTTGTCTTGTAACACTGTGAATTCGTTCACTGCTGTCAGCTGATTTAAAATTATTCAAAAAGCAATGTAAACAAATGACAAGGGTACTCTTTTCTTACTTCTCAGTTTTTTATGTGTCCAATTTGTGAATGTGATATCCAATGCTTCTGTGATTGAAATGTGAAATGTCCGATCCAATATCTTCTGAGTATATCACCAACTTTGCCTTTATATGATAGTTCAATTTGCACTTTTTGTCGTCACAGATGATTAGGCAGTTTTTTTTTTATTATCACTTAACTTAGATTTGTCTTAATGAAACCTTCCACCAACATTAGTCACTAATATATGCACCACGGTCTATCCGTTAAAGTTAGTTTTGTCACTGATTTCTGTTTCTTTATATTTTAAACAACACATTTACACGGGGCTATGATTTACCAAAACACGTAGGCTTGGTAATAATAATAATAATGATAATTCTTCTTTTATTGTACGGTTTAGAGGTAACTTTGAGATTTCTGTGTATCGAGAAAATTTTATGCAATCGTATTTTCGAAACAGACGATACCTCATAGTAGTCCTCGTCTATATTGTATATTAATTAAAAAGAGAATACTGCAGTATTGTTGAAACTAGAGCCATTAATGCTAAGACAATTTTCGCAATCTGAGGTATTACAGGCCCTTATATGATATACTCAAACATGAAATAAAACATCGTGCCATACCGATTTAAGCACGCGATATGTACATAACCGCCACCCCGTCCCGCCAGATGCCAGCACTTCCACAAAAATCATCCACTTACCCTCAGAAAGGGGTAATTTTACTCCCCATTGAGTTCTCGTCAATAGCGATGAAAAAATGATTGTACACTTTACAAATTAAATGTTCCGCTCGAGAAGAAACGTTAGAATAGACGAATGGCCCCAAGTCCCAAGTTTGCGAGTTCAGAAGATTCAGAAGATCAATAGGAAACTTGAGAGCGGTTTATTGAATACTTTGTTTTCCGGGAAATTGGAATCGTTTGACGAGCAAGAACACTGAAAGTGAGTTGTGGATGTTGTTCAGAGTTTTGTGTCTTTTCTTCGAGCGAGCGATCAAAGTCAAAGGAAAGGTCAAGTTTGGGCAATGAACAGATTTTACATTTTTGCGTAGTGTCCTGAGTTAGATTCCAGGGTCGGGAAGTGGTAAGTATCGGATTTTTCCAGTTAAGAATTTCTTAGTAACAGGCCCAGAGTTTGGATTTAACTTTGGTTGGACTGGTATTTAGTTGCATCTGACTAGACTAGAAGTTGACCCCAATATAGTTGGGAAAACTTTAGGCAGGTTCACCCCCATTGGGACCTTTAAAATCTGTCTGAGGGTACATCTCTGCCTATCTCTTCGGGGAATACAGGCGTGATGTTGTCTTATTATATTCTTGTTCCCAACCTCCTATCAATAACTTACATTTCTCTCACAACTTCAAAACTAATCCCCAATTCCACCTAACTCCCAGACGTCGCGATCACCGGAGAATCTCAGCAGTAACCGAAATGTGCCAATTTAATTATAATTTGTGGGGTTACCTGTATTGTCCGGCACCGGGCAGGGCGCACAATAGCCGGCCAGTGCGCACAATGACCAGGATATTGGCGGACAAAGCGCGGCTCCCGTCACCGATGTGTATGAATTATTCAGAGCAGATTTACGCGGTCGCGGCATGTTTTGATTCTGTGTTTAAGCAGTATTTGAGGCGGAATGTAATTAGATGACAGTACAGTGGAGGTGGGTTGTTAGCGCGGGGAGCAAAAAGAGTGGGCTGTATGAATAGGCAATGGTTTAATGCCGTTTGATCTTTACAAGTATATAACTTTGCGGATAAACAATTAATGAAAAAGCTTAAAGTTGAAGCGAGTGGTCATCGGGCTGAGCCGTGTCGCCGTTGCACCGCGCCTCAGCTTGCCGATGACACGTTAATCACGCAGCCTGATGGTCATGCAGACAGGATGGTAGGTTTTTCTTAAAACTAATAGCCCAACTAGTGGACGTGAGTTCGAACCGCATTCGTTTCATTATTGACGTGAAATCAGTTTCTTTTATTTGAGGTAAGAATAATAAGAACGTGTAACCGACATGGCTTGTAATATTACTCGTATATAGAAAAAAACTTAAGAGGTGTCAAGGGATACCCGGATGGAACAAAGTTCAAAGAGAGAGAGAGAGACAGACAGAGAAACACGCGCACGCCGCACGGCTTACAACTATAGCAAAAAGTGTCGTTCCAAATTTTAGTCTTAATTTTTTCTGTCTAGTCCCCTTTCGCAAAACGCGATAAGGAACTTCGTTCCAAAATATAAATTACTAGCTTCTGCCCGCGACTTCGTACGCGGATCCAGTCCCTTTCTCGTTCCGATAGGAATTTCGGCAAGAGTTTGAACTGTGCGTTGGTATGTCAGCCAATAAATCAGTCAAAACCGATGAAGGATTTCGATTAAGTTTGGTATAACTTAGATTAAGTGTTGTAGACTGGGTAGGTTATAACTCCATTAAAATAAAAAGGTAGAATTATTTTCATTCCGAAATTATGAAGAGAAATTAATATCAATTAGTTAACATTACTATTCTAAAAAATTTCTTTATAAACTATATTGTTGGTTTTTCCGTCGGGTGCCAGAATATAAAGCCCGGAAGCGTTGCTAACCCTTGAGAAAGCAACATAAAGTTGGCCATGAGAAAAACAGCCGGTTCTCAAATCAACACCAGCAACTTTCAGTGTCTGTCTTCACTCGCGAGACAATGTATGACGATCACGATCAGCCGTAAGTCGCGCATCAATTTCTTCACTGGTTTCTAGATACCTATAGGTGGATGTGCGGTTACGCTGGGAACTCAAGCTTGATTCGCTTTCCGTGAATGTTTCCGACTCGCGAGACAATGAATGACGATCACGATCAGCCGTAAGTCGCGCATCACGTTCTTCACTGGTCTCCAGAGATCTAAAAGTCAACGTGCGAATGCGCTGAGAACTCAAGCGTGATGCTTTTTCTGTGAACGTTTCTGATTCGAGAGACAATGCATGGCGATCACGACCAGCAGCCAGTCGCACTTCACGTTCGTCACTGGTCTCTAAAGACCTAGAAGTCGACGTGAGAATACGCTGAGAACTCAAGCGTGATTCTCTTTCCGTTAACGTTTCCGACTCGCGAGACAATGCGTGACGATCACGATCAGCGGTCAGTCGCGCATCACGATCCTCACTGGTCTCTAGAGACCTAGATGTAGATGCGTAAATACTCTGAGAACGCAGGCGTGATTCTCTTTGTGTGTAAGTGTCAGAAACGCGAGACGATGCATGACGCTCACGATCAGCGCTAAGTCGTTCTTCACGATCCAAAGAAGTTTCCGCGGAGCGAGATACAGCCTGATGTTGTCGAACAGCATCAAGTCTTGCCTGGCGTTCTTCATTCGATTCCTGGGATCTAATGATCTTCAATCTTTTAGCTCCTTTCGAACATTGCGAAAGATTTGACCTCTTTCGTGGCATGGTTATGGTTATTAATGTACTTTAATAACTTTGCAATTAAGATCTAAGTGACTGCTCCCCTGCGTTACCGGGTAGACCGTGTCTCGAAGATAAATGGAAAATGAAATTAAACACTCAAATAACATAAGCCCGAAGGCATATCTATTATATATATATAAATGGGAGATTTAGCCAGTGAAGCCAAGTTATCAATGATTTACCATCGTCATCGGAAAGAAGTCCCAAACTGTTACTGCCTTCACCGCGTGGAGGTACTCCCAGCTTATGTTAATATATTAGTATAAAGTGATTTCCACATCAAATGTTCCTGATCCTTGATTTTTATTATCTCGGCGGAAAATGCTCATCAGACCAAACAAATTTTGTTAAAATGTCATGTCTGTATATGCCATAGTTTAGCTGTGCTCTCCGAGTTCCACATCAGATGTTTCAATCTTCGAATTTTATTCTCCCAGTAGAAAATACTCATCAGACTGAACAACTTTTGCAAAGATGTCATTCCTATATATGTTATGGTTTAGCTGTGCTCTTAGAGTTCCACATCAGATGTTTCAATCTTCGAATTTTATTCTCCCAGCAGAAAATACTCATCAGACTGAATAACTTTTGCTAAGATGTCAAACCTATATATATTATAGTTTAGCTGTGCTCTAAGAGTTCCACATCAGGTGTTCCGAATCTTCAATTTTATTCTCTCAGCAGAAAATGCTCATCAGACACAACATTTTTTTCTAAGGCGCCATTTATGTAACTCTTATAGTTTAGCTGGTCTGTTGCGGTTCTGCATCAGGTGTTCCAGTTTCCAAAATCAATTATAGCCTATATGTTGCCCAGGATTAATAGCTAGATAATAAAAAAAAAATCATTCAAATCCGTCCAGTAGTTCCGGAGATTAGCGTGTACAACCAGACAAACAGACAAACAGATAAACAGACAAACAGATAAACAGACAAACAGACGGACTTTTTTTATTAGATTCGTGTTCTATTACTGTTTCTTAACCCCCCTCAATTATTCTTTTTTAAATATATTCAATGTACAGACACAACTTTTTTACATTCTTATTATAAGTATAGATATAGATTTGATTTGTTAGTGAGAGCAGTGGTGGACCAGCAGTGGTATCGGCCCCAACTTACGAGTTGTAGGTCGTGAGTTCGAACCCAGGCAGGCACTTCACTTCGTGTATTTAATTTCATCAACACTGCTCTCAAAACGGTGAAGGTACCTAAACATCGTGAGGAAACTGGCATGGCTTAGAACCAAAAATTCGAAGACATCTGACATTCACCAACCCGCACTGGGCACTCGTGGTGGATTATGGCCCGCTCCCTCTCAGAGAGAGGAGGCCTGTGGCCCAGCAGTGGGAACATTATATATGTTGATATTACGAGTTGTTAGTACTTAGTTCAGTAACAAATGGTTACAATTATACAATACGTTTGACTTGTTGGCAAAGTTAACAGTAAACCGATATCTTGTTAGCCTCATTTTAATAAGACTTGCTACTATATCCCGATTGCGTCTGAAATACTCGGGATTCAATAGAGACGTCGCAGTGACTGCGGGACGGCTGCGTGGCGGATGCGGTCCGCATTCCCACCGCAACTATAATGAGAGACGCGCTGTTCGATCCGCATCCAGCTTAGATTACGATAAACTGTGAATTAGGTATTGTTTGTATTACAGCTATTATATGGTGATGTTACAGCTTGATACGATATTAATGTGCTATTGATACCGATGCATAATTATAGTGTGATTGTCAGAGTTCGATACAAATGAACAATGGCTTTTTAAAAGCCAGACTGTTAAATAATTTTTAGCTTCATGTTGCTATGAGCGTAGCAGTCTCGTAGGATGACGCTACAAGACTGCTACGCAAAATTTAACTAACTTATAGTTTAGCTGTGTGAAAGAAAATTTAACTAAAATTATTTATTTTCATTGTATGACAATAACTTTTAGTTAAATTTATAATAGTGCAATCAATTAGTAATTTTTCATTATATTGTTCGTTCAAAATCTAGTCGCAGTCTAATCTCGGCGATAAACAAATATCAAAAACTTGTCAAAATGTTGGGAAATTAGACGTATTTTTGACATATTGACACTGAGATTAGACTGTGAAAGTTCTTAAAATTACGAGAAATGCCCCTCTTGTCTGTTTTTTTCGTTTTGAAAGTGTTTGCTACGAGATGCTACGTGCGTAGCACTTTCATAGCATCAGTGTACGTGGACCTAATGTGCTACGACTTTCGTAGCATTTGAGTACAAGTTCCCTTGAAATAATGTTATTAGCCTTCATTAATTCACAAGTTTTTATTATATACATAATTATGTTATATTAAATAATTTTTAATAGCGCATACAAGTAGTATTTTATTAATATTACAAAGTTCACAAATTGAAGGACAAAAAAAACGTTTGCACTGTTGAATTATTTATTAGTGACCACACATACATTTATTTTATTTACTTTCGTCAGCTTTTAATGCTGTTTTTAGTACATTTCATGTAAACTAAATATTTTATACTGTGGTACATTTGTCACTCATAATGTGGTGTTAATTGGGAAACTTTGTCTAATAGGTACAACTTGTTTTAGTACTTCACATCAAACACTATTCAGTGTTTTATAGCGCGCGGTTGAAAACGTGCTTAAAGTAATGTATTACAAAATAAACTATAAATAACAATAGTAACAATAATTTTATAAATCTAAGTATTTCGATGCCGCGTTTTAACTCGTAGAGAATACCTAAACAGTATGTAAGAATGTTATTTAAAAATCCTTTATTCATTTATACTTTACTTTAGTAACTAACATTAACATCAAAAGTGGGAGCGGAAGAAAAATTTATAAAAAATGTTTTTTTGAGCTCCCAGGGACCGTACATCTACGAATTTGATACTAATTTCAACTTGCGCGTTCCTGAGAAAGTGGTCTTGAGAGACAGACAGATGGATAGACGGACGGACAACGAATTGATCCTAAAGGGTTCCGTTTTTTTCCTTTTGCGGTATGGAACCCTAAAAATATAAATACACGCATTTTTTTCAAATATCACGATAAACACTTATAAGTACGTACTCCCTACTCGTATTTTTAAGAATACTCATAAACTCCCGCGTGGCTTGTAAAACCAAACTATTTCCTCCCACCTGTCCAGATTGCGTCCTCACATAAAACTATAAAACAAGTTGTACTCGAGAACATCTCGACTGCTGAAGATGCTGTGAACTCGTAACGTCGCCATCTCTTCGTAAATGAGCAATCGCGGCGTTTCAATTTGTCGGACGTACCGTGCGCGACCTATGTAGGTAGGTAGGAGGTAACATACGAGCTGATAGGGCTGTCGACTTATCTTAGAGGACTTCTTGTTCCCGAGCTCGTATGAGAGAAAACTGGACATGACGTGGACAGTGCAGAGAAAGTATTGAGAACGCAGTAGAGAAGTTAATAATGATGATGTCAGCTGAAACATGTTGAAACATGCTTGTCATTATCAACAACTATAAAATGAGAAGGCCTAACAAGTTGTAATACAATGTTAATAATTAATACATAAAAGTGCAAATGGCAGCAGACACTTCAATGACAAGCACCGAGTTATTTTCAAAGCAAAAAAAGCAATTGTAATTATTGAAATTAATAAAAGTTTAAGTTTAGCCTACCGTTAACAAAAATCAGTAAATAAGAAGGACAAAATTGTCTATTAGCAAGAATTTAAAGTCTATTTGCAACACCAGGCAAAATATATAAACCTGCACCCCTACCGCCACGGTAATGTGTTTGACACAGTTTGGTTTATTGCATTCGCGTCATCTCCGCGTATGGAGATGTCTGAAAGTTGGCATCACTGCGCCCTGGTGTGAGGACATTTAATAATTTACTAACATCGCGCATCGCTTAAGTGGCGGCAGATAAATTAATGTGGTGATGGTGGGATGCGGGATTTATTATAAAATCGTTTTGTTCGTCTCTATTTAAGTATTTTTAAAGAAGGTCAACTAAAGTTACGTTTCATGTGCAAGACTAATATTAGGGGTTATGAAATTGCCGATTTGTACTGAAAAATTGAAATTAGTTTTTTTTTTAATTTAACATATTTATTTAATCAAAATAATTACCATTATTATCTATACATTGCCATCTAATAGGAAGGTCATTTATGCCTTTGCGATAGAACTCTCGTGATCTAGATTCGACAAACTGTGTGAAAGCATTTTGTACTGCCTCCTGAGAAGAAAACTTTTTATCACGTAGAAAATTGTCCAAATCACGAAAAAAATGGTAGCCCGTTGGAGCAAGGTCTGGCGAATACGGAGGGTGATGAATCGTTTCTAATTGCAGTTCCTGTAGAGTTAAAACGGTTTCTCGTGCTGTGTGAGGTCTCGCGTTATCATGGAGCAATAATGGTGAAGATCGATTCATGAGTCGGGGCTGTTTCACTGCTAGTTTTGCTATCATTGTTCGGAGTTTGGCACAGTAGACATCTGCCGTTATTGCTTGACCAGATCGGAGAAAGCTATAGTGAATAACACCATGCTGAGACCACCAAACAGTCACCATTACCTGTTTATTGGTAAGCTTTGCTTTAGGACACTGTTGCGGCGTTTGACCTGGGGTCAGCCATTGCATTTTTCGCTTACGGTTATCGTAAAGAATCCATTTTTCACCACATGTCACAATTCGATCCAATATTCCTTCATTTCTGTATCGATTCAACAAGGCAACACAAGTTTCAACACGCGCTTCTTTCTGCAGATCAGTCAAATCATGAGGCACCCATTTCTCATATTTTTTTATTTTATCGTATTGACGCAAATGAGTCAATATTGTTGGTAAGGCAACGTTAAACCATGCCGCTAATTCCTGGGTAGTTTGGCTCGGATCGGCTTCCACCATCTCTTTCAATTCATTGTTATTCACCTGTGTGGGCGGTCTTCTACGTGGTTCGTTCTTCAAATCAAAGTTTCCATCACGAAAGCGCGCTTAAACCAAAATCGCACGGTGCGTTCATTAGCAGTCCCCTCTCCAAACGCAACATTGATATAGCGAGCTGTTTCTGCCGCGTTAGTTCTGCGTCGGAACTCGTATTAAAAAATAACTCGAATTTTCGAAGTATCCATCTTTCTTGTCTAAGCTGAATAAAAAAAAAAACTACTGAAATTCGATAATCGAATGTTGCACATTTTTTAAAAGAAGAACTTCATAAGTACCATATGAAAAAGTTTCACTCAAAAATCTCAAACCATGAAGGTTCTATGTCAATTCGAAGTACTTATTAAGAAGTACCTATAAAACGGCAATTTCATACTTAAACCCCTATTATTAATATAATAGTTGCGTTAAAGCGAAAAGGTTTTCAGTAGTGTTTGTGTTCCAACACTAAATTGATGAATGCAGCTATTTCATTTCCTCTCAGGGGTAGTAAACAAAGGGAATGTCGACTTCATCTAGCTTATTTTTAATATGTCTGTAAAAGTGATCCCGAAACAATTTAATTTCATTTCATTATTTAAATTACGGTGTATATGTATTACTATAATATAACAAGCTAAGTTAACACACTATCGTTAGGTAATAGTTATGATTGGTTAACTAAAATAACAACAGTAAGGGCTGATTTTTCAATCATCTGAAAACTTTATTCGAGGAATAATTTTGAAAAGTTAGTTAGTTTTCAAAATCATCAGATTTTTTTATCGCCAGATAACTTTTCAAAATCATTCCTCGAATATAAAGTTATCAGATCATTGAAAAATCAGCCTTTAATCAAAAACTTACTATGAGTTTGTTACTCTGCTAGCAATTCTGTTGACGAGCCGTTAATTTATGTTGCGAATACCAGATAATAATAATGAATAATTTATTTCGCAACATAAATTTTCTAATATTTGGTAAATATTAAACGAACCTTACAATCGGTTCCGCCACCGAATCGAATGGTTGTGAATAGGTTCAGTTCCCGACTGTTCCCAGTAGTGTTACGGGTTTATTAGAAACTAATTAAGTAGCGTATCCTTTAGTATACCTAACTTCTAACTAGAGAAGTGAATTGAATTGGAGAGGTTAACGTACAGCGCCATCAACCGAGCGGTTGTCGAACAGCGTCACCGGCGGAGCGCTGCGGTCGCCCGCGCTCGGCGGTCACTGTGGAATTATCTTACCTTTCGGTACGAGATTATGTTTAAAGGGGAATAGAAATAGTGTCGATGCTGCAGTTGTCATCTTTATAAGCATTCCTTCACGTAATGTTGATGGCACAAGAGCGCGGCGTTACATTTTCTTGCAAGTTACTTTGCGTTGAAGATAAACTTCTTCAGGTACGGGTTATAATTCTGTCCGCCACTTCGTCCACGTGAAATTTCTTGTTCCCCTGATCCTGCCCATCGCATCGCATCGCCCGCATTATTGCTTTGTTTTCGCTAATAGTTCTTTCTGACTATTTTTCTTTTTTCTCGGTTTCTAAAGGTCCGAGCGTTGTGTTAAATCACCTACCTCAATAATTAAGTTATCAAATGCAAAAAGATTTTTTCAAATGACTGGTAGTTCCAGAGATTAGTACATTCCATCAAACAGACTCTTCAGCTTTATTATAGGTAGTATAGATATGATAAATAATATTGTACAGATAGACTGACTGACTCGTTGGTCTGGCGGTCTCAGTGCGATCCTTAGGACATCGAAACGTGGGAGTGTTCCTTCCTGCCATAAACCAGAGCTCTGCTTAACCCTTAGGGGAATACAGGCGTGATGTAACGTCATGCTGAACAGTAGTGTATATTTACTGCGGATCACAGAATTTTATGCTGATCACAGTGACTGCTATCAATTTGTCTCGGTTTAAGCCCGCACTACTTCGATCTATAAATTATTTCCAGAGATACGATCACATTGCATTTAAATCTTCGCAAAATTCGTTTCACATTTTCTGGCAAATTGTTTCATTGGCTTTTGGTTACAGACACTTTTATAGTTTTAAAAGTCCGCTAAAGCTGTAAAGGGGCTTTTAAAATAATTGAAATATGAATATACAAAGAGCAAGTAATGTTTCTCTCCGAATTACTTGAGTTTAATTCGAATAAAACAGTAATATAAAATTAAATCATGTCTAGTTGATTGATATTACCTATTAAACCTTCTTTCAAAGAACAACCACGTCTTGCCCACAATTTTGAACACAACAGACCTTTCATCACAAATTAAAATAACGAAACCAAGCCATGATACAGCAGTTGCTCTGTTAGTGACAGTTCGTCTGCTGCCGGGCGTGCCCACGAGTCATTTGTTGAACACAATGCTCTCCGTCAATCACAACAGATTGGAGGCGTCACATACGAACGGTTCTATATTAATTCAAGAAACGTTTCAATGGAAGAATATTGAATGACGACAATTATGTTGAACAAATATTTCCACTGAGAGATGCCTATTTCGATTGTATTACAATTACACTTTATGGTGAAGGGAATAGAGTCCAAAATTATTCAAGAAAATGTTTTTATGCCGAGTGTGTTCTCAAAATTTGTTGGTTATTGGTAAACAAGTTCAATGTGCGGGCGCGTATATTGTGTACAAAAATTAATTGAGTGGAATATTGTGTTCCCGAGTGATTCTCGATAAAGAATACACAACTGTGGATGTCTTCTACAGACACAGAATAAACAGAGAAAGTATAAGTAGGTATATCATCATCATCGTCATTTATTTCAGATCATAAAAATCAATGTGTAATCAAATCACATACACAACAGCTTAAACACGTAATGTTAGTACAGACGCCAGCACATCAAGCTACCACAATCTGTCAAATTTCTATAATAGATTTTCAACTTTATTTGCTAAAGCATAAGGTTCAAAGTTGATTGGGAAAATTTGACAGTTTCGGGTAGCTTGACCTGCTGGCGTCTGTACATCCATAAATAATTGTTAGTTACAAGGTCTTAAAACTATGTTAGTATTGCATTACAGACTAAGGTTTACTTAAATGGTATTTTTAAATTATTGTTACATTATCAAGAGATACAAAACATTTGTTTGCTTGTACGTTTGTAAAGGGTAATCTATGGAACCACTAGTCAGATTACAAAAATATTTTTGCATTTGATAGACCAGCCGATCGATTCTGTAAAAATCTCACCGTGAAAAGTTAGGTGAAGTGCGCTTAGAGTGAGCTGTCAATTGTGTCAATCCCTAGCATTAGTTGGAATGACAACTCACTCCACGCTCACTTCACCTGAGTTTTCACGGTGAGATGGTTACAGAATCGCACTGCAGTTCTTAATATCACGCTACGACACTTAGAAGCCGAGCAAAAGGACAAACTAGTAAGAAATAAAGGAAGAATTAGAATCCGATCGAAAGGAGTTACTGATTCTAGTTAACTTATATTTTTGTAAAGTTATAAATCGGTCATATTCTTCGAGTGTACAACTTCTAGTGGACTCTTTCACGTCAAGATGAAAAGTCTTGCGTGAAGTTATGACAGCTTTAAAACCCGTACGTGACCATAGACAATGAGGGAAGACGGCGTTGCGACGCAATAACAATAGCACCTCTATGCAGCGTCCACTTCCTTGAAACGATAGCATTGTATTGCTTTATAAGGATTTAAATTGTTCTTACTTCAAGTATGAAGTAAAATGTTCCAACTTCCAAGTAACTGAGACAATTAAAACGAATGAACCATTTTCTAAGTGTAAGAGAATAAAACGAAGGTTCGATGTATTTCCTTTTACTCTTCTTACTGTACTTATTTTGATTATAGTACAATATTAAGTAGTTACTCGGAAATATTGAGTATAATTTCTATTGAATAAATTCTCTTTTGACGTAATTTTCAGGAAGTCATCAATATACCTAGTTGTATTCTTTAATGGAGGTTGCACAGTTTTTCCATCATATTGTACTTTATTTCTTTGTGATAATAATTATTAATAAGTCCGTGCTTATGTACAGTCACCAAAGGAGATAAGTAACCAGGGTCATTAGATATAGTTATAAGAAACCGATCGATGTTTTCGAATAAAATTTAATTTGATAAATTAACTGTTTGTTTTCTATTAATTAAATTAAATTTCATTCAAACATATCCATCGGTTTCGTACTAAGCTTCAACTATATCCAACCACCCTGGTTACTTAACTCCTTTGGTGACCGTACCTACCGGTACTGTTTAAAAAGTTTAAATAAATAACTGTCAGTTTGAACTCTTCTTTACAGGAAAAATCTCCAGTATAAGATAAGACAGCCCAAGGTCCGCACTCTACACGGTTTAACATAAGCAAGTTTTCCAAATAATGTGTGCCGCTCGCGTACTTAGCATACACTATCGCTACGGTGCTACACGCTACGCGCTCGTACGTGCTACGGCTTCGTTCGACGTCGCACAGATTGCCCCCAATGCTATCACCGCTCAGGTTAATGTCATCGGCGTCGATGCGACCCGCTCCGCTTTTTATATCGAAAGGTGATTACTTGTTGTTTTGCTTCTGTTCTTAGAACAAGATTACGGTGAAATGAAGTTGTGTTGATGTGTTGCAA
This sequence comes from Apamea sordens, assembly GCA_945859715.1. NCBI lineage: Eukaryota > Metazoa > Arthropoda > Insecta > Lepidoptera > Noctuidae > Apamea > Apamea sordens. The sequence goes on from OX244009.1 coordinate 14,027,551, forward strand.
GAAGACGCCAGTACGGAGGGATAAAAACAAGACTTTCTTGGACTTGTATAAATAATGTTTCCAGCGAAACAGTGTTATTTTTATACATGCTTAGTTTATTAATTAGATCCTTTTATGAAAGTTCTGTTCAAGCCTTGGAGAACTGAGTGAACCTTATTAGCCTCCGATGCCTTAATTCATGTATCAATACAATGTACAGTGTGGCTCGAATTGTTCCCCACATCGACCTAATTCTATCCAGGACAGTGTGGTCACAGTTAACTCGGGCTGCTCACTGCAAGCCAATTACCTTGCCATAGGTGTCTGCGATTAATGCCACCGATCGCTGCCGATTACCCGTAATTATTGCACACACACTGCACATACAAATGTTATGACTGTACACATTACATACAGCAATAAATAGGTAGATAGAATCCCTAAGCTATCAACCTTGAATTGAGAATTAGAAATTGGAACGCTGTCAGCAGCTGTCAGTCAGAAATGTGCCGGATTGAAAACATTTAAATTGTGTTGAAATGTGCTTAGATAGAATGAAAATCAAAAGTTATTTATTAAAATTAGGCTGAGAATTAGCACTTTTCGAACGTCAAAATTACATACCTAAGACAGTCCCCTAAAACGCCCGCCCCTCACCACTTTCTAGTGCTTCAGCTGGGAAGAAAAAGTACCACAACAAACTCCCCAGTAGCACAACTGTCTGTTCAGTTAGAAAAACAAAAATAGACTGATATGATATTTTAAGTTACGTCCTAAGTGCGACACTTATTTTGAAAGAAAATGTACAATAAATACACTCACTTATTAAATTAACACAATCAAACCTATGTTATAAGTTTAGTCTAATCCTAAAACTTGCTTGCCTTGTTTACCTTTGTTGTGTATTTGTTGCGCCATGTCATCTCGCGTTTTCAGTGGGACTTCTGTAAAATTGTTTTATGTAAAGCTCATAATTATAACATATATCATTATAGACTGCGTAGACATAGGTAAGTAATAATGCGTTCGATGCTATTCGGTACTTGATTGTTCACTTCCTGTATTGACAACGTTATTTTCATCGATTGTTCTATTTCATGAATTTACATTATAATTTTGTTACTTGTATTAAAATTTGACTGTTACTTTTCTCTCAAGCGACTTATAGATATTAATTACACGTAATTATCCATGCACCCTAAGACATGTCGCACATTATGTTACGTGCGACTGTGACAGCTCGGCGACTAGACGCAACGATAGCTTCGCACAATTGGCGTCGAGTCGCAATGACAGGCTGGGGGGAGTCGCTCATTCTCTCTACTTGTCGCAGCGACGCACAAGCTCACATATATCGGACGTTAGTCGCATGCGCTTGAAATTCGCACCAAGCGAGTGGAACTACAGGCCCAATGTGCACTCACAAGATGAATAATACGACCGTATCTCTCAAATACCAAAAGAAAGTGACTGGATGCAGATTCAATCGACAACTCTGGGTGTAGTCGTAACAACAAGACGCAGACACACACGACAGCTCTGCGTCTTGTTGCAGCGACGAGGCTTGCGCTGGCACTTACACCGCTTACACGAGGGATCACAATACCTACCTGTGCTATCATTCGTTTAGTTTTTATCTCCCGTTCTCAAGGGGCCTCGTATCTCGATGTGGACCGTGTGATAAGGGTCGGAACAATTGAAATGTTTACAGCGCAGCTAACTGAGAAATACGCTGATACCTACCAGATGAACTTACACTGAACGAGACCAAGTTTACAGCGTTTGGACGGAAAATAATGCAATTGATGATGGGGTAGCCTGGTAATAGTTATATTGATGTGTGAATTTTGAAAGAAGAGAACAAATTAAACGAGTTTTCGTAAAAAATACAGGCTGATAATTATCAGCCTGTCTCCCAGCAGTGTAAACATTACAGGCTGACTATAATGCTATAAGTACGTAGATCATTATGTTTATGATGGATACTTTAGAACAACCTAACCTTATTAGTTCATCTGGTCATCACCGTCAAATAAACAGAATGAAACAAGTTTAAAAAAAATATTAATTAACGTTATACGAAAGGACGATCAATGTGTTTGAAGATTATACCTACTCCGTGGGTAAACAATATCAGGATATATTGCTTCCTGGATACTTTTCATCTCTTTGAAGCCATGATTGAAACAACTTGTCCTAACAAGTCTGCAGTATTCTATTATACTAGCGCTACAATCTTCAGACATGCTAATGTAAGGGCTTCGCTAGACGGGATGACTTTATTTCCTAGCTCGTCTCGCGCATCCTTTACAACTTACTTTGGAAGACTAAAGTGTGCGCTTATACATAAATTGTATGAGATTTAATAATACTATGTTTCTGTATTAAGTTTTGTTTAAATTCCTGAATCTGCCTAGCCATTTCCCAACTATGTTGGGGTCAGCTTCCACTCTAAGCAGATGTTACACGATACCCCTTGGTAAGACTGGTCGTCAAACTTGATCATCACTCATCAACATCTGGCTACCAGTAACGAGTGTCAAATAGATCTTTAGAATGACAGCCGCGACCAACGGCTTTCTAAGACACGGATATGCAACATTAACTTCGTTCGAGCCGAGCTACTTAAGGCTTAAGGGGCTACTAGGAAAACCCTCGAGTTTGGGGTCATATGATTCATTTTGACGAGTCCAATATATTGCACTTGGTGTCGAGGGTCTGATGATGGAGCTATGAAATGGATAGTGGAACTCTTTAGGGCTACTTGTAAACCCCTCGATTTTATTAGTAGCTCGTAATCATAATTACTTCGTTGACTTTATATTTATTAACCTAATGACGAATATACTAGACGCAAAAGTTAAAAATATGTAGTTTAAAAAAACAAAAAACACGCTTATAAAAAGCCCTAATAATTATAAATCCATTAAATTGACTTGAATGGAGTTCTAAAAGCGTGGAGCGTACTGATAATTAATTCACAAAGCGCTCCACACTTTTAGAATTCAATTTAAGTCAATTTAGTTATTTTTTTAAACCACATCAATCAATACATATAATAAAATCGTAACTGGTCGCTGTCTGTACATGGAAGATATATAAGAAAAACTATTATAAGGACTTTATGAACGAAATAGAACCCAAAACAATGATTTTTAGAATTTTTGTCCGTTTGTCTGTACGTTTCTGCACGCTAATCTCAGCAACGGCTTAACCGATTTTAATGCGTTTTAGTTTGCTTTACTTAACGACGCCGATGTGAACCCCTCTTACCGTTATTTGGGAACTCGACGGTGGCGCGTCCCGAGGACCATGAAAACACATGGCCTCAGAATTACTAAGTAAATTATGAAGTTTGTTGTTTTTGGTTTTTCTAAACTATCTCCTAAAAGGGGATTGGGGGGTTTTAAATTTTGTATGGAAGAATTTTAGCGCGCGATTGTTTTGTATATTTTAAACGCGAAATTGTGTGTATATTTTAATGGGTTCCTGGATAGTTTGAAAACACAATTGGACCCGGTAGGTGGTGCTGCTTTTCCGGGCAGGAAGACGTCTGCGGCAGCCGGCTCCACTAGTATTTTTATAAAATACCTTTTATTTTTGGTTTTATTACCTAAATATTAACTATATTATTACCTAAAACAACAACGGGTAACATGTAACATTTGTAATCAATAACACAATTACAGCGATGTCGGGCGACGTCAGGTGACGTCAGGTCGGACACAGGTGCGTCAGGCGCGCCACAAATGTTTGCCGCGCCGCGATTACGACGCGCGTCAATCAGCGCCTCGTCTGTACACAGCTTAACATAATTATTGGATGTTGTGGTAATGATTTATGACACACAGCGAACTGTTTGTTTATTACTGTTACACGGTGTTACAGTTATGTTATGGATTCAGGACAAACTATTCACTCATTTCATAAGTACCTATTCGCTGACGTTACATCAGGAGGGAGGAAGTTGCACTTTCGACAAATACTTTTAACAATAAGCAATAATAATTCGAGCAGGATACAGTTTCGCCTCCATTTTGGGTGGACTGTGCAAGTATTTAAAACTACTTGTACAGGCGACCGAACGTCGGTGGTAATACTTGCACCTTGAGCTGGCCTAGCGTAGTACGGAATTTGAACATATTAAGAGGCCAGCTCATAATGGTTTTAAAAGTACCTTAAGTACTGCTTTTTGATTAATTTCTTCAAAATCTGTTCCATAGTTTAGCGTAGATCCCGTGAACGACTGAACAACTTTCTATTGCATTAAATACAGTAGGGACAGGCGTCATACCTTGCATTCAAAGCCCTTTAGTCCCAATAACCTGTAAAGTTTGATCGCCAGAATATGTACCGCTTTGTGTGCTAGCAACCGATCACAGCTAGATAGACAGCAGTAACGTTGTCAGCATGCACAAGTACAAAGACGTATTGATGACCGTACGGCCGGCAGCCGGACAGTAACACACTACCGAAGTGCCACTCTTTACGATGCACGACAACTTATGGAATAAAGCCCACCTCACCTACAGAACGGTCGACGAGAAAATGCGTTCTTGACACCTGTCAATTTTATACAAACGAATACATATTTTGCGAATTTGATCTTTATTTGCTACTAGAATTGTTGCATTGACAGATGTCAGGAGCGCATTCTCTCGACGCGACGGCCTGACTATAAGTTCACATTGTGAATATATTGAGCATTGAACTAGAGCTTTTGCATCTGGGCAAGTAGAGTAGCAGTAGGCAGGCATCCTGTTTCTCAAGAAAACTTCCAGTTTTAAGGGCTAGTGAATTTACAGAAACATGACACGTTTTAACGTAAACTGGGTCGACTACAGCCATCTTTTAGGGAATGATGCTCTCGCAGAAGCGGCTAGGTCCTTCAGGTCGTAGATCAGCCAACAATAAGACTAACAGAGAGAGATCCAGTTTAATAAGGCCGTTCATCCGGCACACACTAGTAGCGAAGCTACGGTCAGAATATTTGATTATCAAGATCTTTTGATAGCCACTCATATAACGTCTTGTGTACTGTTTTTAAATGGCTTGTGATGTTCTTATTAATACAAGAGAATAACTAGTGTATTCTTCTGTGCTCATCTACACTGTGTACCTACATGTATGGACACGTGTGGAGTATGTGACGTCACTCAGATCGGTCACCTGTCTGTCTGCATGTCGCTGTGTTGTTGTAACACAAAGTAACATAGTTGCTTATAGTTTTATTTTGTTGTGTGTTAAAGTATAGGGGTTATTCAAATATAAAACGAATACTATGAGATGAGAATAAAGAGGAAATCAATCGGTTTTATAGTTTATTGTTGTGTGATTTCCGATACATTTAGGTAACTTTTTGTTGGTATGACATTTTTGTAAAGTCTGTTGTGTGTTAAAAAGGAACGTTCTAAACCATTTTTTTCGTCCTTTTCTCGTTCGTAGACCTTAACTTCTAATCTTAAGGTTTTGCAGGCAATAGAAAAAATTAATAGAAAACTTTTATTTCAGAGTCCATTCCTAGTGTTTGTAACAGTAATCACCACCACTAAAATGATCCACTACTGAGATGTTTCCCAACGGGAGAGACAAGAATTGGCCAAAACAAACAACAAAAGTTCTAACTCCAAAATCAAATCAGCCAGCACACTCGCTACCGTCATAATTATCTTAATTACATAAACAACATAGCGGTGTAATCTCACACCTGTTATCAGTTGTACTTAGTACACATAATGTGTAGTACATAATGGAGGTACATTAATAATCCTCGCAGCGATGTATACCGACGATCGTCGTAATTACCTGCGACCGGTGACGCGGAATTACATTGAGTATTATGTCAATTAAACAAGTACGAGTACATAGGACCCTACAGTCAAGGATTAAATATGTTAAGCATCGGAAGGTACATAATATCATAAAGTACCAAAACCATAATATAGTACTTACTAATTCCATGCTTGAGCCTTATTATTTTTCCGAGTACATCGTTGCCAACGTATTGCCAGTTCGAAAAGGTGGCATGTGCCTGCTACTTATGTGGGAAAGGCATTTGTTTGAAAATTGTTTATAATGATCGCTCTTTGACCAAACATCAATTTGCCTAGCCTTTTCCGTTGCGGTCAGCTTCCAGTCAAACCGGATGCAGCCTAGTATTTTAAATACCAATATTTCACATGGAACGGCTACCTATCTGACCTCCACAACCCAGTTACCGAGTAACACGATATCACTTGGTAAGACTGGTTGTCAGACTTTTGGGCTTCTGACTACCCATAACGACTGTTACGGATCTGACGAATGACGGCCAGAACTAACGGCTTAACGTGCTTTCCGAGACACGGAGGGATCTCGATATGTAATGGATGGTCACCCATCCACGCATCGACCGCGGCAAGTGTAGATCCTTCGATCACCCCATGCAGCTGTTATAATTTATCCACGCGCAACAATTATTTACGTATCGAAAATTTAAATATCATCTTTATCGAAATCAAGTTGATTCTCCCCCTCGCATGTACTTACAGTTAACTGCACTATATTATTGACAGCAGTGAACCGTATCTCGTTGATACGTTGTCAGTCATCGCGCAATGATTGGCGTTCCATTTGCTGGCTGTCGGTCACGCGAGCCGCTGCGTCGGGCATGTTCACGCGCGGCCGCGGAGGTGACATCGAACTGTATCAACTGCGGCTGATGCAACAGCTAACATCATACAGTTTGATTTTAACTCAAACTCAAATCATTTATTTCAATTAAACCATTTCAGGCACTTTTGAATTGTCAACATTTTAAATAGTCGGTCAGTTAGTCAGAAAGTGAAGCTAGTTGCCCATTCAAAAACGTAGATTTCTTTGGAGAAGAACGGGCAAGAAACTCCAAGGACACTCTTTTAAATCAAGATATTATTACAAAATCCTGGGTACATTATTCTTATTGCTTCTATATGTGAGAACAATGAAAAAAGAACAATTTAAAATATAAAATTAAAAATAAGCCCTGGCAGTTAAGAGATGACCAGTCTCAACCGACGGCGCCCGTTCACGAACATGACGCGTGGATCAGCACCACCCAGCTCAACCATTTTGTAGGGAACCGAATGATCCAACACACGCGCCACCACCAGTGAGACATTTAAATGAGCATGACATATATTATTCTCAACTGCCATGCTCTTTCAAGTCAACATCGAAATTAAATATTACCGAGGGAGGTATCGCAAGTTCTACTGGATACTGATTATTTTTAACACATCGGAACAGACACAACACAAGGACACACTACTGAAACAGCTTTGTTTGTGAAAAATAATCCACAGCACTTGCAATAATTGTCGGCCTTCAGCGAGAATCCAATACGGACTCAATATGTTAATAAGCTGTGTCAATTGAAATTGGAAACTGCATTTATGCAAAAAAAAAAAAATGTTTATAGATTATAGTACCTAATGTTATTAAAAATTTATGATAATTTTAATTTAATAGGGCATTAAATGAATTATTACTAGAGAAAAGTTATTACTCAATTGACGACTGATCGACATGCTTATCCAGTGTATTGATCCGATTGATTTTTACAAGCTTTTATTAATTTAGTTTCACCTGTCCCGATGTTTGTCTGTAATCAAATCTTGCAAGTTAATTTTGATCCACTTCCCGGCTACCAATTGAGCTGAAATTTTGCATGCATGTGTAAATTGGACGACAATGCAAAATTATTATGACATGAAGCTGATCTGATGATGGAGCTGGAAGATGACCATAGGAACTCGGTAATTAAATGACACAACCCTATCGAGTTTGGGCTCGTATGATTTACCTTGACGAGTATTTTGGTGCTAGATGGTAACCAGGGTCTGATGATGGAGCTGGAAGATGGCCATAGGTACTCAGTAATTAAACGACATAACCCCATCGAGTTTGGGCTCGTTTTATTCATCTTGACGAGTACTTTGGTGCTAGATAGTAACCAGGGTCTGATGATGTATCGGTAGTTTAAGTGCAGTAAACGCATGTACCGGAAAACCACTGCTACGCGCTACGAACTACGCCGTAGTCAATCTCGCATCAAAAATAATAAAAAGTTATAAATGAAATTAAAAGAAAAAAAAAAACTTTCTAAAAACAAGAAGATTGCAAGAGAAAAATAATGAAGGTGTAATATGCTAAATGTTCTTTAATGTTCCATCACAATGAAACACGCTTTTATTTATAAAAAATGTTTTCTTATCGGATTTAAATTATATTTAACCGACTTCTAAAAAAGGAGGAGGTTCTTAATTCGGATGTTTGTATTTTTTTTTGTTTACGCAATCACACAACATAATGTCACGCCCTGTACACGCAGATGTGTTCAGTATACCACGGTACACCCTCATTTCTGTCAAAGTTGTTATTGAGGTACCTCTAATCTTGTAAGTATATACAAATTTGTGTGGGGTAGGTACAAATAAAAAGTGAAAAATAAAAACTTTTTACAAAAAAAAAAAAAAAACAACCGACTTCCAAAAAAAAAAAAAACTACAAAGAGAAAAATAACTTTCAATTTCGGAAGTCGGTGTCAAAAAACGAAATGCGGAACCAGCGACACCGACTTCCGAAATTAAAGTTATTTTTCTGTTTGTAGTGTTTTTGTTTGGGTTGGTTGTTTTTTTTTTTTGTAAAGTAGTTTTTATCTATACCTACTTATAATAAATCTGTAGAAGTGAAAATTCTGTACATTGAAAATTCCCAAAAAATAAATGGCAGGGGGTGTTACTTGACCGACACCGAACCCAAAAATGTGATTAAAAATTTTTTTGTCTGTCTGTCTGTCTGTTTGTTCAGGCATCACGCAAAAACTACCGGTTCGATTACGATGAAACTTGGTATAATTATTCTTTAATATCCTGGGCACCACACTGGGTACTTTTTATCCCGGAAAAGTATATACAATAAAAAACAAACTTAATTTTGCGGTTCGATCCCTATACCCGATTACCACTGTCTGTACTGTACCAACCGCAAATACTAAGTTTGTCGTAGGTTGGGTCACCCGCAGTGGAGTTCATTTTTATTCCTTTTAGTTTTTAGAGATATTTAGGTTTATTTTTATATGAGTCGTAGGTATAGATTTTAATTTTAAAGTATAGGTAGTATATTTGATTATAGTGTACGTAGTGACCGTAGGTTATTTTTTAATATACTGTTAGGTAGGTTTAGTCATTCGTATAGATATTAGTTTTTAGGGATTTTGTTTATTTATTGAGTTTAGATTAGTTATCATCAGAAATAGGTTTATTTAGGTAGGTAGGTAATTAATTTTCTGTTATTGAGTTTTTTTTTTTTTATTAGTTAGGTACTTAAGTAAAGATATCATATAGGTACTATCGCGGTCTTTTCCGCCTGCTCACTTAAAAAATTTTTTGCCTAAATCCTGCGGCGGCGCCAAACCACGCCCCCTAAAAGTTTTGGCCTATTAGGAAAGCGATAACGCAATTAGTTGCAACCTGCACTGCGCAGCGTAGTGACGTATCACGTGTACTCCTTTTTTTAATTTTACGGACGAACTATTTGACATGGGCGCGATTACCGGACCTTTTGAATATTGACCATTGAGCTGTTTACTTGAGTAAATTATTTTAATTATTGTCATGGTAAATTGTGTGGTTTTAAAATACCTTAATTTATAAATAAAACTTTATTAACGATGCACAGTGCAAAGTTTATCATGCAAATGTTATCTTGTGTAAGTAATTGAATACTTTCTAGTTTGTTTTACATCAATAAAAGTATTAGATAAATAAATAATAATATAATATAATTATTCAAAAAATTATAAGGCATAAAAACCAGTACAGTTTTGCTTAAATTTAACAAACAAACCAAAAAAAATAATAATAATAATAAAAAAAAACATAATAATCATTTTTTTTTTGTTTTTTTTTTTTTTTTTTTGCTTGTTTGTTAAATTTAAGCAAAACTGTACTGGTTTTTATGCCTTATAATTTTTTGAATAAATATATTATATTATTATTTATTTATCTAATACTTTTATTGATGTAAAACAAACTAGAAAGTATTCAATTACTTACACAAGATAACATTTGCATGATAAACTTTGCACTGTGCATCGTTAATAAAGTTTTATTTATAAATTAAGGTATTTTAAAACCACACAATTTACCATGACAATAATTAAAATAATTTAAATAATTAAACGAGGAACCAGCAGAAAAAATATTCAGAGTTTTTAAACTTGAATGAATGACTGATTTATTTGCAAGAATATAGGTAGCTAACATAAGATCGGTTTTACTATATTCGGCATTTCTGCCGTGCAAATATTTAGATTTTATATCTTGGTTATACTTATCACTATATACTTGGTAAAGCAATTACTTATACCTTTATGAGAGTGGTATGTATTACTGCTTTGTTGTGACGGGCGAACTCGGAATACTTTCTCGCTCACACACGCACTATTTGTTTCAATGTTATTGATTATAATTATTTGCAGTGAAATTTACTATTTGAAATTCATAATTTATATTTTTAGCCGTTATAAATTAATTAATGTGCATAATTCAAACACAATGCGAATTTTTATATGAATAAATAAATAAAAATAGTTGGTTTTAATTAAAAAAATGCTTGCCATTGTTGTGTAAAAAGTATTTTGTTGGTTAATAATAACCTACTTAAAATTCCGTGCAAATAAGTAGGTAGTGACTAATTATTAAATAATTCATTTCTAGAAATTTTACAATACGCCTAAGCCGAACAAAAGAGTCATAAAATTCAATAACCGCAGTGAGCAAAAGTCGGTGGCATCCTTTGATACTTTTGTTATACCTAGCGGGTTTCGGTAATTACATAGAGGTCTTTCTCTCATCACTTATAAGATAAGATAAGAAGCATCTCTTTGTTTGACATTACAATGATGACCCAGTGCAACTGATAACAAGTCATTTTATGTATCAGTAACATGTGTGTCAGCAACATGTCAGACGAGAGTTTAAATTAATTTATATACAGACTGTGATTTGTGATATAATAATAATAACCTCGTGAAAGCCGAGAAAGATAAACAAATCAAGTATCTTGACTTGGCTCGCGAGGTTGTCGACATGTGGGATGTGGACTCAGCGATCATTGTTCCGATAGTTGTGACAGCCAATGGCCTAATAGCCAAGAGCTTCGACCAACACCTGAGGAGGCTCTCGTTGGGCAGCTGGATCAAGGACTTGATTCAGAAAGCGGTACTTCTGGACATGGCTCGCATCGTCAGGAGGTTCCTCTCTCTGGAGCCCTGACCGCCGGTAGCTTGGACCCTGTTCCCGATACCGGTGGGCTACTACTTTTTATATTTTTAAATGTTTTTTTATCCTTTTGTTTATAAAAATATTTAAAAATTTATTTTGTAAGTATTTAAATGAAATAAAGGAGATCATAATAATAACGTTTATTTATAAAAATGGTGCAGATTTACAACTGAATGATGAATTGATGACTGAATAAAAATAAATACAAACCATACAAGCACTTTTCTTACCATCAGTACTTTTGCGCCTTCTAGCTATACATGGAGGTAGATATATACGGACCGAGAAAGTTGGGACTAGGGTTTAGTATGGACGAAACATAAAAACTGATTTGTTTAGAACTATTTCGTCGTTTGTTGCGGTCGGGTTTTTTGAAACAAGTCAGTTTTTTTTTTTAATGAAGCCACTTGTTATTAGACTATTTAATCCTTGTAGAGAAACACTGTCCGGCTGTGGATCAGACGCCATGAAGAAGAGGGTGTCTTAGAGGATAGGCCGCGGGCACCACGTCCATATCTGATAACCTCCAACGTATGGTAAACACTACTATTTCACAAGCGCTATATTCTCAGATGAGAAATGTTTTACGTCGAGCCAATATTGTCGTCGACACTTGTGGCGCGTGATGAATACACGCTACGAACCTAGAAATAGACATGTGCAAAACAGTGCACCACGAAGTGATGTGATATGTCATTACATTTCGTGCCGAGTAATATTACATTACACCATCACTTCAAACATCACGCATGATGATAGGATGTCGCGCCATGCGATAGCACACCATCGCGCGTTCTAATGTAATACAATGTTCTAGTGTAATAAGACATGGTGTCAAGGAAATATAAACCCTTTTATAATAAAAATAGAGTTCTAAATAACATAATAAGTCACCTGACCGGGCGAAATACGAAATCGCACGCGCCTAGTTCCGGACTTCCGATATAAACCGAACATTGCCGATGCGATGCGTTCGGGAGGGCTCGGTTCGAGCGAGTCTGCGAGTCATGTCACGAGCTACTGTGCTGCTACCGCGCGCGTAATGTTTAGTGTGATGGTGTGATGCTTATTTTAGTCGAGTAATGTGTGATGTTACAGTACGCGCTCGGGTGATATTACGCGTGATGCATCACTCGCATTACTCAAACATGCCTACCTAGAAACGTGATTCCTAATCATGATTCTGGAAGGATATGTGCTAATATGTGGGGCTGGATGAGTGCTGATGGTCCCGGAGAGCTTGTCCATTTCCCAGGGCGAGTAAATGGCGAAACTTACTGCGAACTATTACAAAACGTAATGGTGCCAACTGTGCTCACAGTTTATCCGAGAGCAGAGCTCCCGGAATTTATTTTTATACAGGACATTGTTTTTCTCGTTAAGTTTTTAGCGACTTAATCGCCAACGGCTTATGAAATGAAGGCTAGACCACACCAACTTCCTAGTTCTAAATTTAAAAAACCCGCGTTCTAACGCGTTCAATTATATGTTCTGAAGGGCATGTCTTGAATTTTTTTTATTACCATACAACCTTATACTGAACTGAAAATTGCAAAAAGCCTAAGAAAATTTGAATATTGTTAATTGTGTGTTTTACCTACTTACTATGTCCAATATTTTATGAATATCTTTGTTCAGTCCAGTTAATAAATAAATAAAACTGATAAAACTTCAAAATTGTATTTTACTTTTTAATTAATGCCTAACCGACAATAGGATTTATCAAATCAAATTTCTAATTAGAAAAATAAAGACAAAATGTATTATTAACTCAACGAATCCCAGATCTATCTATACTAATATTATAAAGAGGAAAACTTTGTTTGTTTGTAATGAATAGGCTCAAAAACTACTAAACCGATTTAAAAAATTCTTTCACTATTCGAAAGTTACATTATCCATGAGTAACATAGACTAAATTTTATTTTGGAAAAAAATAGGGTTCCGTAAGATATTTGGGTTTTTCGGACACAAGGTGTAAAAAATCAACCAGAAAAGTTACTTATTTTGCGTACGCTGCCTAAACTATAAAAGATAGAACCATAAAATGTTCAAATTAATTGTAGATCTTATAAATATCTACAAAAAAGTCCGCGACACACTATACCTATCTATGTCGAGTGAGGCACAACAACCATTTTTTTATTTAAAAATCTTGAATTTTTTTGGACTACATTTATACGCATTTATTTTACTCATGCTATTCATCCTTATCAAAATAAATTATTTCATCAGTAAGTACAGTTTATGTAGATTGGTCGTTGGGATTTGGTCGTTGAATGATTAAAATTGGTCGTTTGGTTTTGAAGTTATGGCGAAATTAAAATATTACGATTTCTGCTGCACGGCCCGTTGTGAAGTGGGCGTCACCAAGGCCGTGCACGTGCAGGAATAAGTTTACAAAATCAAGTCATAATATAACTATTTACATCACATCCATGATCTGTATAGTGTTATAAAGTTTTCATAATTTTCGCAAAGTTTAAAAAAATCATCTTCTTACTTCTATTTATTTAAAAAAAAATTATTATGTATCTTTATGGGTTATTTTGATTTCATTTTTCGCAAAGTTTAAAAAATACATCTTCTTCTATTTACTTTAAAAAAAAATATTTTGTATTTTTATGGGTTATTTTGATTTCCTTTTGAGATACGCAATCCTGTCACAAATCCGAAATCTACGCGGACGAAGTCGCGGGCAGAAGCTAGTCCATAATATAATAAATAGATAATAGCAGTAGTTTGAAAATAAAAATAAATCTCGAACGGCGCGTGCGTCACCGCGTCGACAGTGCAGTCGGCCCGTCTTATCTTTCATTCGTCTATTCAAGGTCAACGGGGCGGGGCTAGAGAGCGCTTCTATGTTTTGAGCGCAAGCAAAAATGAACTTAGTGGTGATCAGGCGGAAGTGTCCGTGATAGTACCCTCTTAATCACCACTAATGAGACACAATTGGTTTTCTATTGTAATTAGCCACAAAGGGCCCGCGACATAGATGGCATTCTGGGGAAGCACATACATTTTATCCTGTTAGCACGTTCCCGTGGGTAAATTTCCGATATCCACGCGGGCGAAGCCGCGGGCAGAAGCTAGTTATTAATAAGTAATAAAAGCTTGTTTTTAAAAAGTTTTTTTTTCTTTTAATTTTATTCTTATCATTGTAACCGTTTAACCATTAGTCTTAATTGATTAGACATTTTTATTTGAATGCAAATAATTTGACATAAAGTAGGTAGGTACTTGATATTATAATTCTCTAACTATAATTTATTTTGTAGTTTAATATGATTTGCATGCCCATGTGACGGTAGAACATGGGCTTTATTTTAAAAATGTTGTTGTATCAATACCCACATTTAAGACCATGTTGCCAACATACATATTGAGTGGATAGCTGTATGAATTCTGCCCGGTGCGTGAAGAGTGATTCGCAATGAGGTTCCAATTGATATTTTGTATGAGTGGACTGTGTCAATTTATCTTCAGAAAGGAAAATAAATAAACAAATAAAAATAAAACATAAAAAGAAAAGTTATAGTTTACATTACAGGTTTTAACTTTTTGTGAGAGTATGTGAGAGAGTGATTGAGTTACCCTTCGACTCTTCTACCTATCCCTTTATCAGATAGGGAATCCAGGCAGCATTGACCCGATTCTGAATATCAGTTTACATGTACAAACATTTAAGTTTTTCACTACAAACTTTATTACATGCGAGCCTCCCAGTACACTCATACTATATAAAACCCTACAGAAGTTCTAGCCGGTACAAACAATATACTTTTCACTTCTCATGCTCTGAAAGTGCTTCTTTGTGCAGGGTATAGGCTGCACAAAATCGAATTTTGTGCACAAGGGCATTAACGTATCTACTCATAAATGTATTATATTAAGGCAAAGAAAATGAGCCATACAGCCAAATGCAATAAGAAGTTCATAGATAGAATTTGTTATTATATAATATTTACTTTAATTTATTTGCCTTATGTGTTTTTTAAGATATAATAGATATTAAAAATTTTATTCAAGTACGGTAGGTTAGTTGATTTAAGAAAATTATTATTACAAAATTAATTTAATAGTAGGCTGTATAGGTCTGCAGCCTAATATCAATGTCGTAAGATTTAAAAACAATTTCCTTCAGTATTCAAAACTGTTCTAATTTTACTTTGAATTTTAATGTAAGAAATGTTATGTTAATACTACTGTTTTATTTCCTCGCAATCGAAGTGAAAAGCAGAGTTTATAACTCGTCCACAAAACCATTTTTATCCTCGACATTACTATCAGCCCTCGCCTTCGGCTCGGGCTGCTAAAAGTCTCGGATAAAAATGGTTTGTTTTGTGCACTTGTTGTAAAATCTACTATTGATGCCTACGAGTAAGTGACCAAAAAACAAAAGGATTTGTTTGTATTATTGTGTGCCATATATAAGTATATCGTGAGTAAGTCATAAGTTTGTCATGAGTTCGTTCGTTTGCGGATATGTTCGTTCGTAAGTTTGTCGTGATAGTGAGAATATCTTACTAGTGTGTGAGCTAGTGTGTATTCGTGACGTTGTTCTTGTTATTTCTTCCTGATGTGCCTATTTAAAATAAATTGTGTGTTCCTGAAGGTGTATTTTTAATTGCCAAAGGAGTTTGCAAAGAAAAAATATTTACTTCTCTAATGTTGAAATTATTATCTATCCGTCAAATAACCAAATGACCTTGTCGTTTTATGACGTGCAAGTGATATTCAACCTTAGGATGACCTACGAGGTCAACTTTAACTCACCTTCTGTTCCTACCTGCTAGGTAAGCTTCAGGATTAGGGCGCGATATGAGCGCGTATGGAGGCTTAGCCGGTCTCATATTATGCTGATAAGACTACGTTCATCCACGCTTACATTTTTGTGTTTAAAACTTTAGCACATTGGCGGAGAAAGGCATTTTGCACAATGTGTTTAAATTAAAAAGTTAAGAATTCCAGAAAATACGAGAGCAAAATGATAAGACAAAAGAAAACTGTTGTAACACAGAGGATCTATTTAAGGTTTTTTAGATTTAAAAGATATCTATACTAATAATAAAGCGGAAGAGTTTGTTTGTTTGTTTGAACGTGCTCATCTCTGAAACTACCAGTCGGATTTGTTTTTTTTTTACATTTTATGGCCCAAGCCTTGAGGATATACAGCGTGGCGCTTTAAAGGCGACATTAATTTAACACACGTATACGGTTTTGCGTTGTAGTTTTATGAATGTATTTTAATTTAATTAAACATTAATATTTATTTATTTATTAACAATTTTATAAAATAGCATCTTAGAGCAACCTGACTTAAAGAACTGTAGTGCAGGGGTCATTTGCCGGGGTCACGGATAATAACATCGCATCAATGTAATTAAAACAATTAACGAGCAAAGAGAATGCTAATTGAAGGAAAGAGAGAGAGCCCTATGTCGGCGCGCGGCGCAGGTGGAAGTTTTCAAGTTACGATTTTTTGATGTTGTTATAATTTTTATGATTACTGGCCACTATCCCTACCCGTGTGTTAAATTAAAGTCGCCATTGTAGCGCCACGTTGTATACATATATGTAGGTTATTTAAAACACGGCAGGGGGACCCTTAGGAGCCGAGGAAAAAGAAAAAGTCAGAGAACGCTATGCGAAAACGAAGTAGGCGACGCGATGCGATGCGATGTGGGTTGAGAGAACAAGACATTTTACACGGACGAAGTCGCCGGCAGAAGCTAGTAATATTATAAAGAGAAAAGATTTGATTTACTAACATAATATAATATAAGTACTATCAACTATGTTTCTCTTGGGTGGGATAGGCAGAAGTATACGTATGGTAGGTACTTACACCCGACAGTTACGTTTTCTTAATATCCAACTATCTAATTAAATAATTTTGTCTCATGAAAATATCAATGTTTAACAAACAAACCATTTATCTCCCTGTAAATTAAAACAAGAAGTAATAATAGGAAACAACGGATTCAATCAGTAAACAGCTTAATGTATTCACTGGAACTAGTTTATATGTAAAGCGAGACGGCGGCGGCAAATTGGCGGTTTTCTTCGGCACCCCCTCGGCATAGCTTCGCAAGACTCATTATACGCTATCCATTGCGCGCTAGCTTAGAATCTTGTGTTGGCGTAAATGAACAAAGGCGGTAATGGATACGGAACATAGCGTAGTTTTGTGTCGGTATCGAGATTCTGTGAAATGTTTCGGTGATGTGTTTGTGTTGGTTATCGGAATCAATGAATATCGAGACAGATTACAATGGCGGGTGTTACACTGATTTGGCGACGGTTATCGTAGGTTATATTTAATACCCCCCGGTGGGTTGCCGCATTGTCGAGGCGGGGGGGCTCAGTAGCCGTGGCTTGAAGGCCCACGGTGAAGCTAAGAGGAACCCGAGCGGCTGCCGCTCGTCAGGGCTTTGCGGCTAAGCCGACGATGTAGCGGCCCGGCCGGCGGGTAGGTTGCGGTGCCGCTTGGGTGACATCGCAACGTACCTAGGCCGCGATGTCCCGTGTGGGAGACATCGCGGCTGAGGATTGGAGGCCGCGGCGGGAGAGGAGTTCCGGTATTGCGGTGCGCCGCTCTTCCTACCTTCCTTGACGGGGTCGCCACCGTCTGATGGCGGACGCGGTGGGGCCGCAGGGGAAGAGGAGTGTCGGTGTGACGTTGCCGCTCTTTGTTTCTCTTTTCTCGTGACCCTTGGGTCCCGGACCTTTGGAAAGCGTAGGAGGGGGGGGGGGGGGGGGAGGGGGTTAATATACCAGCTTTAAAAAAAATCCGGCTTGGTTGAGCATTGTGTCTGTCACTCACCACCACCACCAGGGTACCTACCACTCACCTATGACCGTCTCTTGTTAAAACTCGAAGTGCTAAACTAACACTCCATAATGCTGGGGCCACATTGTCGCGATAAGGCAAACTATACTTCGCGCGCTCTCTCTCGCACACCGCTCGACGTCTCGCTGTTAAACAGGGAAAAACGTAGTTCACTTTATCGCGACAATGTGGCCGCATTACAATACCTATCTATTCCTCTGTACTTGTTAGCACCGACATCTACGTATTACACCGCTGTGATCGTCAGTACTGATAGCAAGTCTGATGGGTAAATGGGTATCAGTGGCTAATTACAGCAGTACAGTCGGTAGCAACGCTGTTAGCGGCTACTTCGACGTTATCTATAGTGAAGGCATTACCTATGTATTGGGGTCTTGGGCGAACTCATAACTTGGCTTAGAATTATTCACAGGTCGGTATTTTTTATAGGTGATTAAACTGGTTACATTACTATTCGTTTCTTTAACATGACGTGCCTCATGAGAGCATGGTATCATAATTGGTATCGACTAGGTTGCTAAAATGCCAATCTGCTACAGGTACTGAGGTACCTATTGTTTTCAAACGAAAAATGAATGAAGGAGGTTCTAAACCATAGGTTCTCCCTTACCTTAACTTTATTTTGTACACCGCTCACTTTGGAATATTTTTTTTTCCAGTGCCCCCAATTTTTTTACTTATCATCTATCGCGAATCTGAAACAGGTTCTGCCACGATTATATTTACACTTGCTGGTGTACGTATTTACATTGTCGTAAAATAGAATATATCATTCTCTTTCGGACTCCTACTGCCCACCTGAAGGTCTCAAACACCCACGAGGGGACGGGCGTTATCGCCCACGTTGAGAACTTATGTTTTAAACTCCACTGTATTTTCTTTGTATACGTTACGTGATCTCTTAGCCAATTTATTGTATACTGATTCTCATTACATACTAATATTTTTTTGGAAATCCATTAAAAAAAGTTCTCAAAAAAAAACGAACTACAAAGCGCGCCATCTAGCGGAACATCGTCGCACCACGTTATCGCGATGGCCCGCACTATTGATGGCGGGATTCCGAGCGCATCGCGATAGTACGCCCCGCCCACTTGCAGAGTTAGGGCCGGATCCACCGGCGCAGCACAGTAGATACCGCCGGGGTACCAACCACACGACCAGAAGGAACAGAAGGCTAAACAAACAAAGTTACAGGGAGGCCGTAGAATAAGCATAGCATACAATCAGCCTTTTACGTTCCCACCGCTGGGACACAGGTCTCCTCTCTGGGGTGGGCCGTACGGGGGGCCCAGTGTGGGTTGGTAGATAAGAATAATCATTTATTATTATTATTTTATTTAAGTCAGACACAGTGATCCATAGTTATGTTAGTATGCTTAAAAATTATGTTAGTAACCAAAGATTAAAATACATGCCACAATAATACCACTATAACTAAAATTAAATAACTGAAAAAATATATAAAGTCGAATTGTAAAATAAATTCATTAGTTAAAATCGCAATCATTTTTAAATTCATTAAAATCAATTATTTGCATGAATATGATTGAGTATAGCGCACGTACCTAAGTTGACAAAATATAACATACTTAATATTGTTAGGTTTCTGTCATAATCTTCCAGAAGCTTTAACGAAATCATTACAAAGTAAATTCATCGTAATGCGCGTTGGTCTAGTGGTCGCAAGTATTAATAATACTGAAGGTGAGGTCCGTTCGATTCCCAGGTCGAGAAATTTGTTTTTAGGTTTTCCAGCAGCAATTTTTGAAGTGAAAACTTCTTTAGCGTCGTTGTGCACTTTTGTTGTGATGGGTAAAAAATTGTTAAACTCGCGTCAGGACACGTGACCTGACCGAAAATTCGTAAGACGCAGCTCGCGTCAGGACACGTGACCTGATCGAAAATTCGTAAGACGGAGGGAGAGTAGACCGCATTCCAAAATATCAAAAAAGCACAACGTTAATATAATATTCAAGTTTTCACTTCTGCCGGCACTCCCGGAGTGCAACCCGTTGATTTTTTTTGTTGTACACCTATGTCTGATTTTGTGCCTGGTTAATAGCAATAGGCTCACCCCCTATTAATGGTGAAATGTACTATATAACTGTAGGCTTACAACTATAGCAAAAAGTGTCGTTCCAACTTTTTGTCTTAATTTTTTCCGTCTAGCCTCCTTTCGCAACGCGCGATAACGAATAAATGTAACCTGTAAATATTATGTATAAAGTTGCCCTTCTGTCTCTCCTCCGTGTTGCCATGCCCCCGATCCGTATCTGTGGTAATGAGAAAGATATTCCCCTCGATACGAGTTAATACACTCGTTTTTACTTCTTACTTGATCTAATCGCCTGCTCCTTTTCGTGGCGTTCAGCTAATCAAACCGTTATTGTTAAACAGGTTTTATTTTTGAACAAGCTTGAATACTGATCGGGGAAACATTGGGTACAGTTAAAAGAACGAATTTCAAAGAGCTCAGTCAGGAGGTTTTTCCAAGATGTTTTCTGTGTAAGCACTGTTTGAAGTTAATGTCAGTAATCAGACCAACAGCCTGTCCCTAAACTGGGTTCACGTGGTCGTTTACGTTTAAACAAACAGACAGACAGATAAAAACTGTAACATACAGTTTCAAGTTCAAATCCTCCCCTTAAAAATCGAATTACCCCTTTTTGCCCCATCAGGGGTCAATTTTCGACAACTTTACAAACTTATTATTCATTATTTTCTGTCAAAATTATTATTACTGTGTTTCGAGTTAATTGGACCGCGCATTCAATTACTTCCATACAAACTTCAACACCCCTATATCCCCCTTTGAAGGGTAGTTTTGAAAAACTTATAATAATAAACTTTATTACTTACTTAGGCAAGTATTCTTGCCAAGTTTCAAGTTTATTAACCTAATGAAGAAGATTTTTCATATAAACTGTATCTCCACTTCTCATCCCCACAAGGGAGGAGTTTAAAAAAATCGTTTGGGATGTATTCCTAACTTGACTCAAAGATTATTTATACTAATTTTCGAGTAAATCAACCCATGCAGTAAAATCCTCCCCTGTAAAATTGACTACCCCTTTTCAATTCGTTAGGGGTAGATTTTCGAAAAACCCTGATACATGTTATTCTTTATTTTTGGTCTTAAGTATAAACACTGAGTTCCGAGTTAATCGGATCGCGCATTCCACAAACACTTCAACACCCCTATATCCCCCTTTGAGGGGTAGTTTTGAAAAACTTATAATGATAAACTTTATTACTTACTTAGGCGAGTATTCTTGAAAAGTTTCAAGTTTATTAACCTAATGAAGAAAATTTTTCATATAAACTGTATCCCCACTTTTCACCCAAACAGGGGTGGAATTTAAAAAAATCGATTGGGATGTATTCATAACTTTACTCAAAGATTATTTATACTGATTTTCGAGTTAATCAAGCCAAGCAGTAAAATCCTCCCCTGTAAAATTGACTACCCCTTTTCAGCCCGTCAGGGGTAGATTTCGAAAAACCCTGATACACATTATTCTTTACTTTCGATCCTAGGTATAAATAGTAAGTTTCGAGATAATCGGACCGCGCGCTAAAATTCTTCCATACAAACTTTGACGACACGGTTGGCGCAGTGGTTAAGTGATTGACTGCTGCGCTGCGTGTCGCTGGTTTGATTCCCGCACGGAACAAATATTTGTATGACCTACAAGTAGTTGTTCCGGGTCTGGCTGTTTGTGTA
The DNA here is from genome assembly GCA_945859715.1 of Apamea sordens. Lineage (NCBI taxonomy): Eukaryota > Metazoa > Arthropoda > Insecta > Lepidoptera > Noctuidae > Apamea > Apamea sordens. The sequence goes on from OX244009.1 coordinate 14,049,416, forward strand.
TGCGAGTTTAAATGTTTGCAAACGCATCCACGATACAGGAGAAATTCCTAGAGTGGGGGGAACGTTAAAAAAAATAAGTAAAAAAAAAGTTTTTGGTGCTAGATAGTAACCAGGGTCTGATAATGGAGCTGGAAGATCGCCATAGAAACTCAGTAATGGAACTCCATAACCCCATCGAATTTGGGCTCGTATAATTCGTCTTGACGAGTACTGTGCTGCTAGATGGTAACCAGGGTCTGATGATGGAGCTGGAAGGTGGCCATAAGAACTCAGTAATTAAGCGACACAACCACGTCGAGTTTGATTCATCTTGATGGGTGGTCCGTTTTTGATGGGTGGTGAGTGGTGGTGGTTTGCTGGACGTGAATATGCGATTCCATCTTTGGGAAAATAAGTTCGTTCGTTCGTTAACGGAAAAACACTGCAACGCGCTACGAACTACGTCATAGTTAATCTCGCATCAAAAATACTAAAAAGTTAAAAATTAAATTAAAAAAGGATTTTTTTAAACAAACTTTTGTTACTTGCCCTTAATAAAAAGAACTAAAAAGTTAAAAAATATTTAAACCTGATAAGAAAAACCCATTATTTTATAAATAAAAGCGTGTTACATTGTGATTGCAAAAGAAAAATAATGAAGGTGTAATATGCATGTTCTTTAATGTTCCATCAAAATGTAACACGCTTTTTAGGGTTCCGTAGCCAAATGGCAACGGAACCCTTATGGATTCGTCATGTCTGTCTGTCTGTCTGTCCGTCCGTATGTCACAGCCGCTTTTTTCCGAAACTATAAGAGCTATACTGTTGAAACTTGGTAAGTAGATGTATTCTGTGAACCGCATTAAGATTTTTACACAAAAATAGAAAAAAAGCAATAAATTTTGGGGGTCCCCATACTTAGAACTGAAACTCAAAATTTTTTTTTTCATCAAACCCATGTGTGGGGTATCTATGGATAGGTCTTCAAAAATGATATTGAGGTTTCTAATATCATTTTTTTCTAAACTGAATAGTTTGCGCGAGAGACACTTCCAAAGTGGTAAAATGTGTCCCCCCCCCTGTAACTTCTAAAATAAGAGAATGATAAAACTAAAAAAAATATATGATGTACATTACCATATAAACTTCCACCGAAAATTGGTTTGAACGAGATCTAGTGAGTAGTTTTTTTTTAATACGTCATAAATCGTAACGTAACGGAACCCTTCATGGGCGAGTCCGACTCGCACTTGGCCGGTTTTTTTTTTAAATGAAACAAACACTAAATTTTATGTGGAGCAAACCAACCCGCATTCTGGTATTAATAAGAGGATATAAACTGAGGCCTACTGAGCTACTCCTAACTGTTGTTTATGTGCAGTGCCGGGATAAGGATTTCAATTTAATCACATGAAAATTCACCATGTGTTTGACATAATATCCCTGAACGTGTCTGGTAAGATATTCGCAAAAGTAACTTTTAAAATACATAACGAAAAGTCGTTTTAATTTCAACTGTTTTGAAATTAAAGCTTCAATCTTTCCGGGATTTATCCTATATTAAGATGATTTTAATATTATGAAATTTAGATTTTAGCGCAGAAATTGTCTCCAAGTTAAGTTTAACGAAATTCGTGAGATGGCAGGGATCTGCGTCTTTCCGTTTGAAATTTAATACGGTAATGTTACAGCGGTATTTAGCGAGGCTGCTAGTCGTAGGCCAGGGCAGGGACTACAGAACTGCCTTCCCGCTGGAAGCGCTCTTCAATAATGTGAGTGTTAGGGGCAAGATTCACAAACCACACATTGACATTGCTAAGCAAAGTAGGCGTCTCATAGGAATGTGTATGTACTTTATTTGAATCTTTATCATATCGTGCTTCTTGCCACGACACTTTTGAGGCAGCGCAATCAGGGATGAACACTGTAGTCGATTGGCTGAATAAACACCTTCTTACTTTAAACACGGATAAAACAAAAATACTGACCTTTACTTTACACCAATCCACACAACCCCCAGATACCTTTGCACTTGTGGCACATTCCTGTCATTCGCCGGAGTCCGTTGCGTGCAGTTGTCCTGTGATCCAACGAGTACTCTCTATAAAGTATCTTGGGGTAATACTCGATAACGGTCTTACCTTCTCCTTACACATAGACCTGTTTACTTCAAGAATCAGGAAACTGATTTTTGTTTTTAAAACGCTTCGCCATGTCGCTGAGAGAGGAATTATCAAGAGAGTTTACCTAGCTCTTTGCCAATATCTCTTAACGTATTGTATTTCTACGTGGAGCGGGGCGCCTAAAACCATACTGCTAAAGTTGGAAAGAGCCCAGAGAGCAGTTTTAAAGGAAAGCGCCTTCCGTCCCCTTCTTTTCCCAACAAATGAGCTATACAAATGCTGTGGAGTTCTCACTGTGAGACAGCTCTTTATCCTCCGTACCGTACTCCTACAGCATCTCGACACCCCTTACGCCATAATCACCAGAAGACGTAAAGACACGGTCTGTCAGCCGCATGTAAACTCGTATTTACTAAGAGATTCTTTTGCTTTCAAGGCCCTCATTTATATAACAGACTCAATAAATACCTGCAATTCTACTCTTATCCAAGTAATACCTTAAAAAAAACTGTAATAAATTGGCTACTTGAACAAAATTATATTGACACAGAACGGCTTCTTCATTCTGGAGAAAAGTTGTACTAAATAGCAACTATCCCTTTCATACACAACACACACACTTCACACACATCACTTACACCTCTCACCACCACACTACACACCCTCTCGTTTGTATTTTGGCTTTGTTTTCTCTTCGTTGATTTTACTTTACTCAATTTCCATCTAAAGTGACCATTATTTGCTTTTATTGTATCTTTGCAATGCCTTAAAACATATGAACTAAGGATTGGGGCTTGTGTCCTTAATACAAGTTATCCTGATAACTTAGCAAGGGTGCAAGTTACGACAACTTCTAGTGCTATATTCACAATTAAGACATAAGTATGTAACGCTAAATACCTGTATTGTTGATACGAATAAGTACTATTATTATTAAATACTATTATTATTATATGAATAGCTCACATTCACTCAAAAGAATATGAACATATTCATAAGTCGCCCATTACATGAACATCAATTACAGACAAGTTTCTCTCCCATCCTCCAGATGCAAAAAGTCCTGAACCGCATGGCAACCGTGCAGGCAGCGCACAATCGCAAGCCGCAGCTATGCAAGCTGCTGAGGAACGACCTGCCCCCGAGTTCGCAGCAGGACAGTCAGGATCAGCTGGACTTCAACGAGATCTTACAGCCCAAGTATGGCGTGAATAAGGTATATGCTTATAAGCTGAATAGGATATACACCACGGAGCCGGAGTTCGTGGCTAGTGACAGCTGTCGTAAGTCATCATCATCTCCTGCCTTTGTTTATGATATTATAAGTAAACACAAGTGTTGTCTCTTTTTCGCTCCCGATAATTACGACATGCCGTCCTACTTCCACGTGTCTTCTAATAGAGGACTACGCACACTTTTACTAAAATTTCTGCATACATCGATGTATATGTACTACGCATATATATTTGAAGCTTTGCATTTGATTCGAACAAAGACATTAAATTATTCACTTGACTTTAGATTCGAAGTACGATTGAGATAAATTAGACAGTACCGATCATGGTTTGTTAATTACCCATATTTTATTTTGATTGATCCATATAATATTATGGTCCCCGATAAGGCATCGTCATCATTGGTAGCCTTGTTCCACCTAGTACTCAGTATAGGCTTCTTCCCTTTTGTGCCATGCTTCCCTGATCTCTGCGAGTCTCAACAGTCGAGACATAGCAAACAACAATATCTAAACGCGTGTTGCGCCATTTGACGTTTGAAAGTCCAACGCCGGCGCCGCAAGACAGCAGTATAGGCGGCGTGCCCTCTTCTGCGGCGCCTGTACCTACTAACCCAACTCTTTGTCCGACGCGGGAATGGAACCCAACACTCAACTTCTCAAAAACGAAACAGTCACCACGCGTGCCACGACATAGCAGTTGGTATAACATTATTAGCACTGAATGGGTTAGTTAGTGCGTCATCTACAACTGATTTATCGTCAGTCGTGTATCTCGCGTCAACACTGGGCTGACGTATTGACGTGTGTTGCGTTATTTGACATCACACGTCACACTGTTGGCGGGAGAGATCATAGACACAGCATTACTCCCGTATTCCCCGAACGGGTAGGAAGAGGTGTTATGATACGTTTACATTTAGCCAGAATGCCTCGTTGGTGTGGTCGCAAACTCGACTGCAGAGCATGATGTTTTAGGTTAGATTTACGGGTCAGGTAAAGTGATAATAGGTTTTGCCATTAGAAAATTCATAGTAGGTACAGACGCCAGCACACCAAGCTACTACAATCTGTCAGATTTCTTTAATTGATTTTCAACTTTATCGCTAAAGCATTAAGGTTCAAGGTTGATTGGGAAAATTTTACAGTTTCGGGTAGCTTGACCTGCTGGCGTCTGTACAAATGACCGGTTAATAAAAAGGAATAGAATGGCTTAGACTCAAAACATTTATTTCAATTAAACCATTTACAGGCTCTTTTTAACTGTCTTTCCAAAGCGTAATAGTTCCCATGGAGCAGAACGGGCCAGAAACTACATTGAAAGTTTCCATATTCTTGACTTACCTATTGGTGTATTATTTCTAGTCTCAAACTCACTAACTTTTCATCACTTGCATCCGCCCATGTTCTGTGGCACACATGACTGTGTGACGTCATGTGTACACCCCTCCACGCAGTGTGCCCACCCATTGAATGAAGAGCGAGCAATGTAGCGCGCGCCCTGCGCCGCCGACCGTACACGACTGAACAGCAATATTGACCTATCTGAAACTGATGCGAGTGCTACCAGCCTGATTATTTTTGAAAGCTAGTGATGTACCCTACCAAGGGGAATCGTGTTACCCGGTAACTGGGTTGTGGAGCTCAGATAGGCAGTCGCTCCATGTAAAATACCGATATTCAGCTGCATTCGGTTAGACTGGAAGCCGCCATAACATGGGTAAAGGCTAGCCAGAAGATGAGTGATGTGGCCGCTGTAAAGTTACGGTTTTACGGTTTATAGGCATAGAAGTTCGGGTGGGTGCAGCTCTAGCTAAAGTAACAGAAAGACAGTAGTCTTGTATTTTTTATGGAATAACACACTTGCCGTATCGATATGTTAGTAATGTCCTAAACAAATACTATACACGCCCCATCACTACAAACTGTATGCAGCTGCCGTTAGGGGACTGAAAATAATATTAATAAACTGTTCCATCGAACCGCACTTATCAAAATGTTGTTTCAGTGCGGATAGTGGAAGTGCTCAGGTGCGGTTCGGTCAAGTGCTGTTGAAATCAGTGCTCTGAGATTCTTCTCAAACATAGTTGATCGGTTAAAATATTAAAAAAGGGGCCAAGTGCGAGTCGGACTCGCCCATGAAGGGTTCCGTAGCAGCAAGTAAAAAAAAAAACTACTTACTAGATCTCGTTCAAACCAATTTTCGGTGGAAGTTTACATGGTAATGTAAATCATATATTTTTTTAAATTTTATCATTCTCTTATTTTAGAAGTTACAGGGGGGGGGGGGGACACATTTTACCACTTTGGAAGTGTCTCTCGCGCAGAATCAGAATCAGAATCAGAATCAGAATCAGAATTTTATTTGTCAAACATAGGTACATTGGGTTCTTGCATTACATATTTTTAAAGGTCGCCATGTTTTGCTATTACAGCATACAAATATTTTAACATAACGATTGTTTAAAATAACAATCATACTCAATTTAATTACAACACAATTAGTAATATAAAATTAAATTAGGTTTGAAAGATTATAAAAAAATACGAAATGTCATAAAAAGTAAAATAAGTGGGTACATAAAAAATCACAATAAATTTAAAAAGTCACATCAAATTGTTAAGTCATTTAGAAATTCGTCAACAGTATAATAACATTTTTCTATCAGTAAATTAGTCAGGTTTTTTTTAAATTTTACATAAGTCATTTCCTTAAAACTATCTGGAATCTTATTAAAGATACGAGGTGCCATACCAAGAATACTTTTTTTCATTAATGCTGTTTTGCATTTCACAGTGCTTAATTTATTTTTGTATTGGGTACGAAGGGGAACCTCTCGTACTGTAGTGACTTTGTCAAATAACTTTACATTTTGTTTTATAAACAGTGCCACTTCCAAAATGTACAGTGATGGCAATGTTAACAGTTTATGCTCCTTGAAAACTGGTGCACAGCTGTCTGTTGCTTTCAGACCACACATTGACCTTATGCATCTTTTTTGTATTTTAAATGCTTGTTCCCTACCAGTAGAATAGCCCCAGAAAATGATGCCAAACCTTAAAACCGAAACCACAAGTCCGTGGTATGCCGTTAGAAGTGTGTCAATATTTACTTTTTTTGCGAGTTGGTAAAGCGCATAAGCAGTTTTACTAAGTCGATTGCATATTTTTTCTATGTGGGGTTTCCAGGTCAGTTTATTGTCTATCATTATTCCTAAGAATTTAGTTATTTTTACGTCTTCTATTTCAATATTATTATAGGCACAGCAAACTTTAGGAATGTCACATTTTTGATGAAAGTGCATTATTTTTGTTTTACTTAAGTTCATAATTAAATTATTATTATTAAGCCAATTTATAATGTCAATTAAACAATTATTTATGTCATTTTCATATTCATTTATATTTGTGCATTTGATTAGGGCTGTACTGTCGTCTGCGAAGAGAACCATCATATGTCTTGTGACTCTGGGTAAATCATTTATATAAATCAAGAATAACAGTGGTCCCAACACACTTCCTTGTGGCACGCCGTATTTGATAGCTCTTGATTTAGATAGGTAGGTTATTAATTCTTTTGTTTTGGGACATAATCTAGCGACTTCTGTACATTGGTATCGATTCTCTAAATAAGATTTTAGAAGTTCCAGTACATTACCTCTAATTCCGTATCCATAAAGTTTCGCCAATAGGGCACTGTGTTCAACATAATCGAAGGCCTTGGTCATATCGGTGTACATTGCGCAAATAGGGATGTTCTTGTCTACACATGTCATGGTATTATAAATTAAGTCAAAAATAGTCATATTAATCGTAGTATTTTTACGAAAGCCTCTTTGTTCCTTAGAGAATAAGTCATACTTATCGAAGTAAGAATAAATAGATTTATAAATTATTTTTTCAAAATTTTTTGAAATTATAGGAATTTTGGCTATTGGTCTATAATTTGTTATGTCAGTTTTGTCTCCTTTCTTGTGTAATGGCTTTATTATTACTTGTTTTAGGCTGTCTGGGTACACGCCATCAGAGATAGACTGATTTAAAATATGCGTTAATGGATCTGCTATTTTTTCACTGACGAATTTAATAACTTTAGTGGACACCCCGTCATACCCGATAGTATTGGTGTTTTTTAAACTGTTAATGGCTTGTATGATTTCATCTTTCATTATAGGCTGCATGAACATAGATTGCATTGTCAGATTTTTATTATTATTAGTTCGATTTATGTCAGGTTTTATATTATGTTCAATTTCGTCAATAAAATGGTTATTAAATGCATTTGCGATGTCAGCAGGGTGTGTAAATGTTGAATTGTGTTTATGTATTGTTGATACTACTTCTTGTGGCAGACAATTTCTATTTTTATTGATAATCTGCCAGGCAGCTTTCGATTTATTCACAGACGTCTTGATTAAATGGCTATTTTGCACCTTTCTAGTTAATTTTATTATTTTCTTAAGTAGTCTAGTGTAGCTTTTAAATATAGTTTTATTTTTCATACTAGGTTTTAGTCTATACGTCCATAATAATTGCCTCTGTTTCTGACTACTTAATTTTATACCGCGGGATATCCATTTAGTCTTCACGTTAGTTTTAATTGTTATGATTTTGATAGGGAAACAGAGTTTATAAAGCAAAGAAAAATCTTCCATGAAATTATCATAGGCCTCATTTGCGTCCTTGGCATCATATACCGATTTGAAAGATAGACACTGTAAGTGATTTTTAAATTTTATCAAATTCCCTTTAGATTCATCTTGCTTTTTTAATTTCCAAGATTTTATATTGCAGGTTTTCCTAACAGGAACTTTAAGAATCTGAGAAGTATGGTCAGAAAGCACAAGGTCAACTATCTCATATTTGCATCCTTTTTGGATATTATGTGCAAAATTATCGATACATGATTGGCTACAGATTCGAGTCGGTTGGCTTAATGCAAGTTTGAGGTTATAATTTAGGAGAAAGTATTCAAGGTCTAATGCAATTTTGTTTCTTTTATCACATCGATATTAAAATCACCGCACAAAATTATTTTTTTATTAGATAGTCGGCACATTCTATGCAATATAACATCTAGTTTTTCATAAAATAGTGAGTAGTTATTTTTAGGTACCCTATAAATGCAGATAACAATAATATTGTGATCAATTATTTCCACGGCGCAGCATTCAAAGGCGCCTGAGACAGATTGTTTAGCAACGTGAGGTAATTCTTTACATTGTAGGCCTGTCCTAACAAATATGCATGTACCTCCCCTTTTCACATTTCTTGAAAAAAACGCAGCTAAATAAAAATTTGGTATGTGCAATATGTCTTCATAACCAGATTTTATAAAATGTTCTGTTATGCAGATAACATGTATAGGAGTTCCGTTATTATCTAATTCGTCTATTTTAACTGTTAACATTTCAGATTTGTTAATTAAGCCTGCTATGTTCTGATGAATGATATTTAAATAACTATAGAAAAAACTGATTATTAATCTGCGTATTAACTATTTCTGGTTTGTCATTTACATTAACAGGTTGATAACTAAAACAGGTTAGGTCTGAGACTAGATTTGTTAGATCAGAAATTATCGCTTTCATTCCATTTTTGTTTATACTACCATTACGTCGATTAAACATATTAAAATTATAGGATAGATTACGATTCGAGTCCAAAAGATACGCATACTCATATGTTTTAACATCCATGTAAAGCAAATTGTTAAATGTCTCTATACGGCTATTATACATCATATTTAGTTTATTATATTTAAAACTAGGAAGACATATTATAAAGTTCGTATGTGTTAGTTCTTTCAATAGTATTCTAATGCAAGTAACTAGGTTTACATAGTCATTTGTGGCCCGAAAGTCCTCTTCTCCAACAAAGATAATACAGAAGTCTGATTTTGTAAATTGTCGTACTTTCCCGTCAATTTTATTAAGCAACTCTTTTATGCCACATTTTGGTTTACGGTAGTGGCATACTTCATAATTGCTAAGATGCGTTGTTTCCATAATTGGGTATAATCTGCTAGTTGTCTCACTACTAATGAGACATATTTTGTTCTTTATATTGCAGTCTTCCTCATTTATTTCAGGTAACTCAATGTGTGGCGTAATGTGTTGGCCCAATGAGTCCTGGTCCAGACAAATAACAGGAATTTTGCTATATGATGCAATTTCGGCGCTCAGTGGCCCTTGTCCCTGCTCTGAAATTGAAATGACGTCCACATTTCCAATGTTGTCTTCTTGACACGTTTCTTGGTTTTTTTTAGTAATTTTACACCCTAAATCTTGAGAAAATGTAATGTCATTGTTATTCGAGTTGTTCCTTTTCTTTCTTTTACGTTTAGGTGTCTGGTTAGTGTCTGAGTAACTTAATCTTTTCAATGTTGTAATGTTTTTCTGACATTGTTCTAGTTCTCCCTTTAGTTTTTGGTTTTCTAGGTTTAGGTTGTCGATTTCAAAATGTGCGCTCATTAAATCCGAGGTTAATTTCTCGATCTTCTTTAGAAAACTTTCGATGACAAAATTGTTTTCTTCGAATGATGTTTCCGGAAGACTTCTCATTGTTGTGTCAAATAATGTTGTGGATGATAGATTAACGAGCGAAGTTGAAATATTTCGCCGCCTTAAAGTTACATTATCAATAGGCAGTTCCATTTTAAAGAGTATGTGATGGTAGTATAGTGTTTAAAGTGGTTAACAAGAATTTGGAGCTTTCTTAAATAATGAAAAAAGAATATCAGTTCCCGGGGATCGAAGTCACGCCTTGTAGTGTGTAGCGGTACGGCGATTTATATCGCGCCGCGAGCCGCTCGGCTATTCGTACAAGTAACAGTCGTGTGAAAATAAAGTACCACTTAATGCGTATTTAATATTTGAATGCAAGAAAGTCGTTGTTATGACTCATGCAATTGTTATTTTTTCACTTTTTTTTCACCAACACTGATTTTTTTATTTGAATTAGGTTTCTATTATTAGCACTTACACTACTTTCATAGAAAGTTATGATTATTTATTTGCAATTTGCTTTAAAACACTCTTTTGTTTTGAAGTTGATCTTTTGATTTTATGATTTATTTACACAAGTTATCTTTAATGAATTGATAATTATCTTAGTATCTCACGGTTCAATGTGTCATGATGATTTTATATAGTTTTTAATGTCACTTTTTGAGTTTTTGTCACTTTTTCACCTTGGACATATTTTGTTATATTATGTCCTTTTTTCACAAAATTAAGTTTGGATAACACTTTTGCTTGTAGACATGATTAAATCAGTTTCAAATACACAGATTTAACTACAAAATACCACATAATACTATTTTTTAAATTAAAAGTGCAGGGAGCTTGTAATTACGTTCGCTTGGTAGCAGCGCCATCTAGTCAAACTATTAACCGCGCAAACTATTCAGTTTAGAAAAAAATGATATTAGTAACCTCAATATCATTTTTGAAGACCTATCCATAGATACCCCACGCGTATGAAAAAAATCTTTTGAGTTTCAGTTCTAAGTATGGGGAACCCCCAAAATTTACTGTTATTTTTCTATTTTTGTGTAAAAATATTAATGCGGTTCACAGAATACATCTACTTACCAAGATTCAACAGTATAGTTCTTATAGTTTCGGATAAAAGTGGCTGTGAGATACGGACGGACAGACAGACAGAAATGACGAATCCATAAGGGTTCCGTTTTTTGGCATTTGGCTACGAAACGCTAAATAGTGTGCGGTCGTTGGACCCCCCTCGGGAACGAAGTTCCTTATAATAAAAGAGTAAGAGAAAGTGTGAAATTAAATCGCGTTTTAATACAGAACCATCTAGTATAAGTTTTCAGAAGATCTCAAACAGTTGTCGCCTTGAAAACAATCTTTCTCTCTGTCAGAATGTCTGTGAGAAAGTTGCATAACGCTTTTTCTTTACGTGACTATTTCTATCAGTTTACTCCTACCGCAAGCTCCGATAAAGAACTTCGTTCCAAAAACATTTTCAATTTGAATTGGCATTTTAACAATGTTTATGATCGGTGAAGATTTTCACATATCACTCAATAATTTTCAGGAGAATTTAATTCGGTTGTTTTCGTAAAAGTCATTCACATTTCAATCACCTTTATAAACAGATACGATCCAACACGTCCTTTAGCCGGAAATCTCGTAACAAAAGCATTTCGATTCTCATCCCTATCTAAACAACATTGATCCATTCGGCACCGAACCGAAACGGGGCACTTAGACAATTACTGACAAAAGCTTCTACATACAATGCAGCGATCACTGATCACCGCCATCAACGCCGACAAACCGTCGCCAAAACGCCGACAAATCGTAGACAATTAAACGATAGATGTCGCTGGCCTTCTGGCCATTTAGAGAACATGAGGTGTATCGATATCGATGCTGCAGGCACTACTCTATTGTGACCCGAATGTCGGTCATGAGTAGATAAACATGGCGTCTGAATCAAATGTGCTGGTAGAGGTGCAGGCAATCTGACGGATATTTGATGGTGATTTGATAGAGTATGTGTTAGTGGTATTTACATTTAGATACAGTTAATGGTTCATTGACTATGTATGGCCATTAGTAAGCAGTACAAAGCATAGAATTCATTCTTATCCATCTATACATACATCTGTAGTACTAGAACGCAATGGCTTGGCATGCGACGATGGCAAGAGACCGTACGGCATGTCATTATTTCCATGGAAGGTGGGTAGGCCTTTAGTGTGGGATGCAACTTGTGTCGATACTCTTGCGCAATCCCATGTTCCAGGGTCGGCGTGATGCTGCGGAAAACCTCAAGCGGCGTAATAATAATAATTATTGATTAATTATATTTCGTTTGGGTTCTAACTTTCGGGCCGTGGAGTCCGAGTGCTCATGGTCTTTTTAAGAAAATTTCAAATCGACTGGTTGAAACTTCCCATGACCCAAGGGCTGGCTTTTACCTTGGCCAGAGGCTAAGCATTGCCATACAACGTGGCAATGCTGCCTGTGTCTTGGGTACATTACCAGTCGACAGCGATGCGGATGAATTTTTCGACGCTATATTTTAGTTTGTTAATAGTTCTAGTTAAGTTAGGATATAATTTTGTTATTTTAGAACTAGATTTTAAATCAATAACTAATATTTAACTTCTTATAAATAAATAATAAGCATTCTATACATACAGCTGGACCGATTTTGGTATGGCCATACTGAACCCTGAAAAAGGACATATATGTAGGCTACTTTTTAGCATATGCTGGTGGAGCCGCGGACTGAAGCTAGTTTTAGTCTAAGATCCAGAAATACTGATTAGAACTAGCTCACCCAAACCTTTCAAGGTGTTGTAAATTATTATTTTCCTAGCGACCTAACAAAATGCCATGAGGTATTGGTTCCAGGAGGTAGAAGCTCTATGTGAGATGCCACAAATAAAGATTCATATTAGATGAACAAAATTCGTGATTTTATTAGTAGCTAAGTTTATTAACTGGCCGAACCGTGTATCAGTCAGTGGGTTTTTTCAGATTTTTGAAGTGAAAACTTCTTTAGCGGCTTTGTGCACTTTTGTTGTGATGGGTAAAAAATATTAAACTCGCGTCAGGACACGTGACCTGATCGAAAATTCGTAAGACGGAGCTCGCGTCATGACACGTGACTTGATCGAAAATTCGTAAGACGGAGGGAGAGTAGACCACATTCCAAAATATCAAAAATGCACAACGTTCATATTGAAGTTTTCACTTCTGCCGGCACTCCCGGAGTGCAACCCGTTTTTTTATCTAGTATCTAAAATATATTTAGGCCCTAAATGGCTTGCCCTAACTAGGTATATACCATCGAACTTTAAACCTACGTCTAAACACACAGCAGCATTGCAACCCCTTTGAGGCTCACAAGTGACGTCGACGTGGATCGTCGAACGATGCCGATAATAGCCGATCAATGGACCAATAGACGATTACACACAATGGCGCAGTCAGCCGGTTTCAGGATATTGTTTGTGTCGGGACAGCTGGAAGACCTGCTGTATGTCTCACTGATTATAGGGCTTAGAGGGAATGAATGAAATACAGTTTGACTTAGTATGGTGATGAGTGGTGGTGTCAACGATGTAGGACTCCGTTCGAGTGATAAAATCATCAGGCGATCCCGTAACAACCCCGAAAATAGAATAAATAATGATTGAAAAGATGGCTTCGGCTTCCTTCTAGTAGGTTTCGGAATATAGGCAACAGTATCATCCTGTGCCTTGACTATCACATATTGCTAGCGATCGCCCATCCGTTGCCAATGATACAACAGTTAGATTTAATTGAAGAACGTCAACTACATAATTATGTATTCCGGTATTTTTTACCTATAAAGTTACGGAGCTACCCGTCTTGTTCTTCAGTTATTTTAATATCCATTTTATGAATATGTATGTGTATGGTAATTTTATAATTTATTAATATATTGAATCTTCAACACAGGCAACATAAAAAGTTGCAAGAACGGGGACAAATACTAGTGTGCGCTTCCAATTATAGGAGACCTCATCATTAGGTACAGGAAGTTTGACAAGGTAAAAATATTAAAATAAATCAAAAATATAACACGAAAATCATACAAAGGAAAAAGAAATTACTTACATAACAAATGAAAAATAATTATGCAAATAAATACAATCAATCCTGAAATTAAAAATACTTTAATTGATTTTCCGTATCGTCCTGATTGTATCCTCTAATCCACTAAACACACGCACATCTTTGAGTTCTAAATAATACAAATAAAATCTCCATGTTCCTCATTTCACGCGCTTTTTCTGGAGCTCGACTCAAAGCAATGTTTTATGTATATTCTCTCGTTGTGTCTCAATGGCGACACATGACACCTGTTTTAATTTATTCCAATGCTAAGATTTATATGAGAATGCAAAAAGAGCCTCTTGGAATACTCTTGAATATGTATCAGACACATTGAATAATTCACATGGTAGAGGATTAAATTCAGTCAGTTTCGTGTGCAGCCGGGCGTCGTCGGGAGAGGTCGGGAGAGGTCGGGGTCCTTCGGGTGGTTTCGGATGAGCTATGACGTTTGGACGTTTAAAAGGTGAACAGATCAAATATTTTGTAACAATTTTATGATTTAAAAGAGTGTCCATGGAGTTTCTTGCCCGTTCTTCTCCATAGGTACCTACGCTTTGGAATGGGCAACTAGCTTCATCTTTCTGACTGACCGACCCTTTGACAATTCAAAAGTACCTGTAATTGGTTTAGTTGAATTAAATGATTTGAGTTTGAGTTTGAGTTTTGAGTTAGATGTGGAATGTGTGTGTTTGGAATGTTCTAGGTCTTGTGAAACTGACCTAGAACGTAGAGGTATGTACAAAAATAAAAAATTGCAATAGAGGCAATCTTGACCAGCATTAGGATCCACACAGGGAAGAGAGTAAATTCTATACAAAATAGAGAATGTATTAAGTCACATAGATAGGTCTCTTATTTATCTCATTTTATCTAGCACTCCATTTACTCGTGCATCTTAGCCTATAGGGTTGATACATTCGCACTGGCCCGTGGGTTGATAGGAATAGTCTCTGTGACAGCCGCAGTAACGATGACCTCCTCGTGAGTCCCTTTCTGTGCACTCCCGGTCTTCGGTACATTCTGAAAGTAGCAATAGAAGTTCCTTAGTTACCACAACCAGGCATGATTGACATAATATGCATCCGGATGACATCGATGTGGAGGAGTACTTTGACGTCGAAGTGTCCTTTTGTATTAGTATTTGTACAGATAGTTTTTTTTTAAATAATAAAAATAAAATGCTGTTTCTTGGTATACGTATCGCTTGAGAACGATAGGACCAACTTGGTTATTTTTAAAAAAATATTCGTAATACTCCGAACTAGGTTTTTATACAAAATATTTAGAAATGGTTCCCGGGAGTTTTTCGACTCGACAAAAACTGATCGACCTTTTGTCTATTGGATTTTTGTATGAACTATCGTAGTTTTGATTTAGATTTTATGCCATCGTAACAAAGACCAAAGTTACTTGGTTATTTTTTGGAAACCAAAATTGGAATTATTTGGGGTTCAATTAAACACATGCCAAAAAATATTACCATTCAAAACTTTGAGATCCATGGTGCATACGCACTCTCCTCGTTGTTGGCGCTCCTCCTGCTTATAACAGAAGCAGCTGTGTTGGCACTCCCAATTCTCCTGGCAAACTGTAAGAAAAAATAAACATAAATGAAAACAGCACTAATGTACAGTTAAGTCTTTTATACCTTCGTCGGGATACAAATTATTTTCTTTGTCAAATCAGGACACTTATTACCCTTTGAAGCTACGCAATAGCTATGCTATGCAATAGTATGCGCAGTGCTTTAATTACTCACTTGATAAAAAAGATTTTCAAGTCAAGTCAACCTAAAACCTTTTTAAAACGTCGCAGATTAAAGTCGTTATTTTATTTAATTTGCTTTAATTTATATCACTATTTATATCTATTTTTCTATTGATAATTAAATAACCCAGCAGATAAATAGTTGTCATTTATTATTTAAAAACGCAAAGATAATGTTTTTATGACTTTGCAGTATGAAGTACCTACCTAAATCGAATGTTGTGAAATTTATGAACACAGTCATGTTGAAAATTAAAAAAAAAACTTTTAAAAATTTCGTGGCGGGAATCAGCATAATCTCTTCTTCAATTTGGCAACATTTTTGATGAATTACATACGGTTATATACTTTATGCTTTTTTTTTTTTTTTAAGTCTTTATTTATTTAGGGGCATTTATCTCCATGGACATGAGAGCCCCAACGTTACCTAAACTAAATTACATCCCTAATAATTTATAAAGAAAGGAAAAGGCAAGAGTCACTGGTGCGAAATTATATTTTCAACAATTGATATTGCTGCATCAGATGTTGGTTCTGCTAATATGCTTAGGAATGCGCCTTGATCGTATTTATTTATATTAAATTTTTGCATCAATGCCTCCCTCCCATTCCGGTATTTATCACACTCTACAAGAATGTGTTGTACATCATCTAACTTATCACACAAATCACAATTTGGGGAATCAACCTTTTTCATTAAAAAAGCAAACTTTTTTGTACTTTATGCTTGTTTCATTTGCTCGCAATCGAAGTGAAAAGCAGAGTGTATAAACTCGGGCATACTTAAACGAGTCATTTTACCCCTGGACTTAACTAAACGGGTTCTCTTCTAAAATGGCTTCTTTTATGCTGTAGTTATACAATCTACCATTACACACTTATTATTACGTTATGTGTTAGATTATTTTATGAGTATTGTACTGCTTTTTTTTGCTAAATACTTAATTGGAAAGGAGTTATGATATTGTTAATTTTATTTTATTGTTTGAAAATATGCATAAGATAAGGTATGCGAGGCCACGCTGCGTTACTAGCCTACGCTGTCTCAATCCTGGGAACACCCAGGAGTAGGACAGCGTAGGCTAGAAAAAAAAAACCTACATTATTAGCAAATAAATAATTTATTTTTCGTGAAAATGTGACGATTTGCAGCAAATATAATTCAAGAACTATATTGAAGGAATGTAATAGAGGGCAAGCTTATACTAAAAATAATGTCTTTATATACATACTGGAGCCGGATGGTGTTACTATGGGCTGCACTAGCGCAGTGCCGACCGCGATGAGAGAGGTAAACAACAACACGACACATAGGAACTTCATGGTACTGGTCGGTCACTGTATATCCTCTGGCGCTACTCGCCAACCTCCTTTATTTATATCATTATTATGTACAGTCAGCCGCACGTATATACGGTAACAATAAATATAAAGATAATGTAATACATATAATGCTTTTCTTATATTTTTTATAAAAATATTCAAAACATATTTAATACTAAGGTAAGTAAATAAATAAACGAATAAAATATAATGAATTGTGAAACAGTAAAGCATTAAAAAAAAAAAAAGAATTTCTGTACTCCTGTAAAATGTAGTAATGAAAAGTAACAATTTAAATAATGAAAAAGTTTTGAATCACTTATTTAATCCCTATTTGACTTTAGAGTCTTTACTTCGTAGCTGTTAAGGCGGTTTTCTTATTTCAAAGTGTGCTGACGTACGGTTGATTGTACTTACCATATAATCGATTTGGAACATGTGCTAATCCGTTGCTTTAATCAAATTAAATTATTTTTTTGTTCCGGCGTAGGTGCCGTTTTAATATTGATAATATATTTTTAAATTAAAATAATATATTATTAAAGTATCGCGGTTCGGTGACGTAAGTGCTAGTAAGTAATATTGTTATTTGTTCTAGGTTTGATTTGAGAAGGGCTTGTGGCTAACTAATAACAGCCGTACGGGTCGATCGATCAGGTTAAGCTGCGCTTGTCGCGGTTAGTCCATGGATGAGTGACCATCTTTACATACCAAGACCCCTCCGTGCCTCAGAAGTCGTTGGTCCTGACTGTCATTCATGGATCTTTGACAATCGTTACGGGTCGTCAGAAGCCCGAGAGTCTGACAACCAGTCTTACCAAGGGGTATCGTATTACCCAGTAACTGGGTTGTGAAGCGACTGCCTATCTGACCTCCACAACCCAGTTACTGGGTAATACGGTACCCCTTGGTAAGACTGGTTGTCGGACTTTCGGGCTTCTGACTACCCGTAAAGACTGTCAGAGATCCACGAATGACAGCCGGGACCAACGACTTAACGTGCTTTCCGAGGCACGGAGGGGTCTCGGTATGTAAAGATGGTCACCCATCCACAGACCAACCGCGGCAAGCGTAGCTTAACCTGACCGATCGACCTGTGCAGCTGTTATTATTTGGCCACGGGCCCCTCACTGGACCCTATAGCTGGGAAAAGCCTAGGCAGATGATGATGATGTTCTAGGATTGATTTACTAAAATATTGGGTCTGATCTTTGGTTTATAATATTAGATAGTGGTCTACATAACATAACATCACGACTGTATTCTCCAAAGGGTTAGGCAAAGGTACGTACCTTTAGTTCATCCCCATTTCACCGGGTATGTTTTATTCCCGTGGAACCTATTGCCATCAACCGGGCACAGATCCAGACTCCAGGCGGCTACTGAGAAATTCCAGATGAAAAAACCCTACATGACTTTGCCCGACCCGGGAATCAAACCCAGGACCTCATGCTCAGCAGTCGACCGTTTTAGGCTTTTTACATTCATACTATTTTTATTATTATTTTGTGTCGGGGGTTTTTAAAATTTTTAATTTAATTTTTAATGAATCATTCTATTACCTTCGACTTATTATAAAAAAAATCAAAGTAAACCCTTGGGGGCACCTGTTTTTTTTAAATAATCATAAGAAAAAGATTTATTTCAGACATTACAGTCCATAGATTTATAATAATAAGTTAGTAACTTTGTGCTTATCTGCTATGCTAGTAATGTTACTCGTAGTAGATAACTCTGATTAATGAATAATGTGGCGTCACACGATGTAGAAAAATGTCAGCTAACTTTTGGAGGGCACTGTTTAATGAAAACGAATCTTCACAAGAAGTGTGTTATGGAATAATTCAGCTGGATGTATGTTTTCAAAACGTCTTTGACCTCAAAGAAATATCGAGTGTGCACCAGACGTTAGTCAAATAAGAATATTCACGTTAATATCGCTTCCAAATCAATATGTTTGATGGCAGTTGATGAGTTGTGGAGCCAAATACAAACATACGACTCAAGAAAGATATTCATTTCTGAAATGAAAAGCTTGAGAATTGTTTCTTTTAACTATTCCTTGTTTATAACGTTGCATAAGAATGTAAATGTAGCTAAGTACTGCGGGGTAATTACGTAACACACTAACGGTAAGCATGGCTTTCATTTTGATAGTTCAACAACAATTCTGCATTTTCTGCAACCCATTCTGCACAGCACACGCACACAGTCATACACAAACACACCCCCATACACACCCTCACATACACAAACACACACATACATAAATATGGCAGCATGTTTCTTAACTTTTCTACTTTTTTCATTTATTCTGTCTGATGTAAGATTATTGTCACTTTATTAAGGGGAAGACACTAACATCTGCAACACAGTTTTTACTAGCGCAGGGTGCTAGGGAATCCTATAATCCAAACTGTATTCATTATGTCTATAGAGAATTATTGTTAACTAGCTGCTGCCCGCAACGTCGTCTGCGTGAAGGCTCTACAGCACCAAAACTACTGTCGCTATAGCATTATAAGTAAACAACTTTTAAAATAGCATTAAAATATAAGTTTTTTTGCAAGCGAAGCAAGTGTTGAGAGTTATATGGGAATCCTGCTGAGTTCAGTCATAAGATGTGACTGAAGGAAACAGAAAAAATAATGCAGGAATACATTCCAGGACACAAAAGAGTAAAAATACGTATAAAGGTATCATACCTTACAATACTTCCCTATAAACTACGTTGGTAGTTATGCTGCCAGGAGCCAAAATGTAAAGAGAGTCAGGACTGGTGACGCGGGAGTAAGCGACATACTGTTGGCCCTGTGAGAAGCAACTCGTCCTGAGGTCGACACCCGCTACCCTCAGTGTCTGCCCCTGCGACTTATTGATGGTCATCGCGAAGCAAACACTCACGGGGAACTGTACGCGCTTGAACTGGAACGGGAAGTTATGAGGTATGAGGGAAATGCGTGGTATAAATACTGCCTCGCCGATGCCACAACCCGTAAGAATTTCCGGCTCAATGGTGTGTCTGTGGAGCGAGATGACTTTAAGGCGGGTCCCGTTACACAACTTCGAAGTAGATAGGTTCCGAAGAAGCATAATCGGGACACCGACCTTCAGCTTGATGGTATGCGCTGGAAGTCCACTTGCTGACAGGGAGTTCAGAAATTCCACGGGATAATGTGTGGCGTTATCTTGCTCAACCAAAGTGTTTATCGAGGTGTAGACCACTTCATTCCCCTCAATTTCCGAGAGAATGCATTCGTTAATTGCTGCAGCCTGATCATTTTTGGGCCTCAAAATGGCCATGCTCACACACCCAAGAATTCTGCTGGTGCGGTATACGACTGATGTTCCCGTAAACACAGCGAATGAGTTCTTCTAAGCTGGATTGACGCTCTACCGAGAGACTCTGGAAGAACCACCAGTCCACCTCTCTCTTCTAGTAGAGTGCCTTCGCCAAGAAGGACATCAAAGAATTCTTGAGCATTGCCGCCGAGCCGAGCTCTCATATTAATCGTCAAGCGTCGCGTACGAACTGGTAACCACAACGAAGATCGTTTCAAAGAAGTATTCACCTCGTCAGCCCTCGATCCCCGCGTCACCACTGAACAGAACTGTGACACCACCCATCAAATGTTCGTTCCTGCGGATGTCCTGCAGGGTTCTGTCCACGGTATCAACTACCTTCCTATTGGCTATCGTACACTCATCCCATACGATCAGAGAGCAATCCTTGAGCATGTGTCCCTTATCGCTGTTACGTGACACACCACAAACAGGCATTTCGGCGCTCTCTAAATCGATGGGAATTTTAAACATGGCATGGGCGGTCTTGCCACCCGGAAGCAGTGTGGCAGCGATTCCCGACGCCTTGCCTCCTGACCTCTGCAAATATGCGAGTGGAAACAAATGTTTTCCTGTTCCACCAGGAGCATCCAAGAAAAACATTTTACCCTGGTTTTACCCAACGCTTTAAAGGACGGTGCCATAAATTTGTTTTTGCTCTGAAGAGAACAAAGCGACATGGTCATTTCGTATGGTGGTCTGAGACAGGTGTTCAGCACGCGTTCATCAGTTACTTCGACTTCGTCTCCAGTAGCACTCCTCAAAGCTCGTAGAAAATCTTCAGACAGATGATGGCGATACTTCTCCCACAAAGCTACCGGGTTCGCAACTCCACAAAACACCAAGATGACGGCAAACAGATGACGCATGCGGCTGGGACTGTCACTGACGCTCGCCTCCGCGAGGGTGTCATCCCAATTTTGGTCACCGTCGAGAAGGTGACGTGCTACGCAGGCTGCGCGGTAAGTGGGATACTCCACGCCATTAAATGTCCTCAGAAAGGCGAAAGACGTTGGGCCTCGGACAGTGTGAAGTAACAACCGCAGAAAATAGCATTCGCCATCATTCGGATGCATGGTATAAACCCTACCCAATGCGGTGTCCTTGAAAATTCCCGGAAAACCTTCCACAGCACCTCCTCGTCGACGTCGGTTAAATACACCCCTTTGCTTGTCGTACGTGTAATATGAAGGCACCTCGTCATACGTAAGGGATCTCGCAAACTGGTCGACTTCACAGAGCGTGTTTTTTTAAATTGTCTTCCTCAACTCAGCTCAAGATTTTGAGGATTTTGTTGGAACTTGAATTTGTCGAAACGATACGATACAACTTTTATGAAGAAAATGCACATTGCCATCTATGAATTTTAAGAATAACTAACTACTAACCTCG
This sequence comes from Apamea sordens, assembly GCA_945859715.1. NCBI lineage: Eukaryota > Metazoa > Arthropoda > Insecta > Lepidoptera > Noctuidae > Apamea > Apamea sordens. Next base: position 14,071,198 of record OX244009.1, read on the forward strand.
CCAACATGATCAAATTTAAATTATTAATTTCCAAAAGTGTTAACATGTAAGTTGATTTGATTTTTATGAAATCTCATAGATGGCGCTGCTTTAAAATTACTAAAAAATTACCACTAACATTCATTAAACTATGTTTCTCTGCCCAAGTTACTTAAATGGCGTAGTTTTTATAGTGTAAAGCTAAATAATAGCATGGCTTACTCAAAAACAACATTTAAATATGCGTCGTTAGATTACACGCTGTCACAGAATGCGTAAGAAAAACAAAGATTCACAGCTCCTCCCCCGTAGGTGATAGCGTGATAATATGTAGAATTAATGTAAACCCGACCTCTTAGTAATATTCATGCAAAATTTGAAGTAAATCCATGCACTACTTTTTGAGTTTAGCCCGGACATACATACAGACAAACAGACAAACAGACAAAAATTCTAAAAACTATATTTTTGGCTTCGATATCGATTGTAGATCACGCCCCAAGTATTCTTTTTAAAAAATATTCAATGTACAGTTTTGACTTTCCTACGATTTTATTATATGTATAGATTAGCAATATTCATCAAAATGATTCAGACTGTAATTGATAGTGTGTAGTAATTAGGGCACTGGTTTAATTATCTGGAATGAACCATCATAAATGAAAAGTAATTTTATTTCAAAACTTGAATAAACATAAAAACCGGCCAAGTGCGAGTCGGACTCGCGCTCGAAGGGTTCCGTACCATTATCTATAAAAATCACGTCTAAATATTTGTTTGGTATCTTTAAAAAAAATCAACGGGTTGCACTCAGGGAGTGCCGGCAGCGGTAAAAACTTGAATATTAACGTTATGCATTTTTGATATTTTGGAATGCGGTCTACTCTCCCTCCGTCTTACGAATTTTCGATCAGATCACGTGTCCTGACGCAGGTTTAACATTTTTTACCCATCACAACAAAAGTGCACAACACCGCTAAAGAAGCTTTCACTTCAACAAACTTTGATTTTCTTGAATAGGGCCGATTGAATTAAAGTATTTAATACAAAAAAAACCAACATAGCCATTTAAAAAAAAAAAAAACAATTTCCATAAGTAATACATTTATCCAACCGTTATTTCACATTACATCCTGTATACAAACATTAGTTGCCACAAATATCGACATATCGATAAGAGACATCTCTAGTACTGAGCACCGATATCTTTGGTAATAGAGAGCGTCATTTGTCTTGTAAAAAACGAATTGTTCGGGACGTATCGCGGACCTAAGATGATATTTATGAGAAAGAATGAATTTGTCCTAGAGCACGGTGCAGACCAGCGGAAACGACTTGCTTTTTATTGGTCGAGTGAGTTACTGGCTTCAATGGCACTTTTTATAGGGTTGCTTGGTGTATTTAGTGCAGTGAGGCAAGGATTTTTCCGTTTTGAAAGTCTTTTACAAGGGGGAGAAAAGATTCAATATTTTTTTATAAAATTGGTTGATTTTAAAACAAAATCACGCAAAGTTCTTTAAGTAGTCAGCGTTCTATGATTCCAGTCAAAGGAAAATAAGAAAAAATATGAATGTAATTCAAGGATTGTCTCCTTGGCACAGAGGTTATCAGATTGGCAGTCGAGTGAGGAATCTAGAACAGGTTCATTACCAGGGTGGTATCGTTATTGGAAATTCTCAGTAGCAATGCTTTTCTCAGTTGGTATTGTATATTTTGATTTGCATTATAACATGGTTCAATGATAGGCTTATAATCTAACATTGTCTCGGCTGGCTAACAAAATATTATCCCTGCCTCTGGGCTGGATTGAGGTCAAGAGTGAGCCCATTGTCAATAAAAAAAATATATATATATGTCGGGGATGTTGAGGGATTTTTATTCGAAATTCCATCGGTGTCCGTCAGGTTGCACGTGGTTGGGTAGAATCAGTGCGCACAACCGGCGCGGTCGAGCTTTGGGGGTCCAATGTATGTCGCTAACACACTAGTCTCACCATGACATCTGTCAGATGTCATGGTGAGACTAGTGTGTGTGCTAGTGTGTGTGCTAGTGGGTTGTGCGCACTGATTCTACCCAACCACGTGCAACCTGACGGACACCGATGGAATTTCGAATAAAAATCCCTCAACATCCCCGACATCAGAAGTGGGATTGGACCCCCAAAGCTCGACCGCGCCGGTTGTGCGCACTGATTCTACCCAACCACGTGCAACCTGACGGACACCGATGGAATTTCGAATAAAAATCCCTCAACATCCCCGACATATATATTTTAAAGAAAAAAAAGTTGTGGACGTGGTGGCCCAATGGAAACAACGGTGACTTACGAGTTGTAGGTCGTAGGTTTGAACCCAGGCAGGCACTTTACTTTGTGTGTTATCACGTCTGTTGTATGGGAGCCCCCCTTAAATATTTATTTTATTTTGTTTTTAGTATTTGTTGTTATAGCGGCAACAGAAATACATTGTACATGAAAATTTCAACTGTCTAGCTATCGCGGTTCTTGAGATACAGCCTGGTGACGGACGGACCGACGGACGGACAGACAAAGAAGTCTTAGTAATAGGGTTTATTGTTTTTTTTTCTATTTTTGTGTGAAAATCTTAATGCGGTTCACAGAATACATCTACTTACCAAGTTTCAACAGTATTAGTTCTTATAGTTTCGGAAAAAAGTGGCCGTGACATACGGACGGACAGACAGACAGACAGACATGACGAATCCATAAGGGTTCCGTTTCTTGCCATTTAGCTACGGAACCCTAAAAAGCCTTTCAGTGGTAGCAACCCAACAGAAACCTTATGACAATAAGGATCATTGTGATTTGGACAGTGATGCATAATCAGAGGTGAAATGCCGGACTGTACGTTTTGAGGCCATATTAAATTGGCAATGGAAAAGAGTAGATTATTGAACATGAAATAAATTAAATAAATATCCCTGGACATTTCACACAGCGCCATCTAGTCCCAAGCTAAGCAACCTAATACTTGTGTTATGGTAACAAGATGGCTGATAAACTACTTATATACATTTTTTTTTTGTAAATACATACATATTATAGATAGAAAAACACCCAGACTCGGATCAAATACATGTAGGTCATACAAATATTTGTTCTGTGCGGGAATCGAACCCACGACACGCAGCGCAGCAGTCAATCGCTTAACCACTGCGCCAACCGTGCCGTCAACAACCGTGCCGTCAAAATTGTTTATGATCTAATAATAAATTAATTGGACAAAGTGACCTCCAATACACATTATTACAAAAGAATAGAAACAGCAGTTTCTAGGTTATTGTTGTTTCAAATAAACGAAATATTAACTTTTCACTCTATATCGGTATCGAATCATTTGATCAATATCATCTTAATTGTATCAAAGGAAAACTTTTTCTTTGAAAACTTTTAAGTCAAGAACAGGAAGTATTTGAATGATAAGAAATGTTTTCAAATGAAAATAAACTAATTAATGTATCCTCGTCGCGAATGTATTCAATTAATAAAACGCCGGCTGTACAAAGTCCGTTTACAGTTATTTTACCTATAGCAGCAGCAACCTTATAGTCATCATCTGCCTAGCCTTTTCCCAACTATGTTGGGGTCGGCTACCTGTCTAACCGGATGCAGCTGAATACCAGTATTTTACATGGAGCGACTGCCTATCTGACCTCCACAACCCAGTTACTGGGTAATACGATACCCCTTGGTAAGACTGGTTGTCAGACTTTCGGGTTTTGACTACCCGTAACGACTGTCAAAGATCCACGAATGACAGCCGGGACCAACGGCTTTTTTTTTTTTTTTTTGAGGATGGGAAATCATTAAATGACCCCTCCCGCTCTGGGTGGAGCAGAAGGGAGTGTCAGACTTTTACTGACTAAAACCCACCCGTGTTCCTTCCTTAGCCCTTTATGTTCCAGGGCAGCGGTAAACCCTTTCGGATGGTCCCGCGACTTCGGATGGTCCCGCTACAGGGACCAACGGCTTAACGTACTTTCCGAGGCACGGAGGGGTCTCGGTATGTAAAGATGGTCACCCATCCACAGACCAACCGCGGCTAGCTTAACCTGACCGATCGACCTGTGCGGCTGTTATTATTTAGCCACGGGCCAGCAGCAACCTTATAGTAACTAGAATAATGATTTTGACAGACTTGTCAGTCGCAGGAACCCAACAGCAACCTTATTAGAATGAAGTGCCTATCTAGGTTCGAACCTACGACCTACAACTCGTAAGTCGCGTCCGTTTGTACTAAGTCACCACTGCTCTCGCTTAGCGCTACGTTAGTGAAGTTGCTGTACGAAATTGGTGGTAGGTAGATAAAAATAGGTACAGTCTGACTGTACGTTTATTTCACAGCAGTAAGGGCCATTTTTGTAGCGCAAGTGTTACCACTGTTCTGTGTCCAACTGTAGGACCTATTTTGCAAGGGAACATGAAGAAATACTTCAATTTCGGCAGGGGTCTAGCCCGATAAAACAATTAATGATTTATTTTCATTTTCAGTGAATCGCTTTTAGTAAGATCAGTTTATTTTCTGAAGGTTTGATATTGATATGTATCCGTCTACTGGGTTAGGGCTGGAAATTGTATTGAGAATCAATTCAATGTGCAGATATTGGTTCTCAATCCCGCGATAGTATCACTTGTGCAAGCTCTCGTGATTGTGCAAGAGATGTGTATTTGTTTTGTTGCTTACGATGTTTGTTAAAGTTGTTACCAAAGTCCTGTAGCCAGCCGGTCTGTTCTGTAAAAATCTCTCCGTGAAGACTTAAGTGAAGTTCTTAAAAATACGGGAATTGCCTCTCAGATTTCTTTGAGATATTCAGTTCCTAGTGTTTTTTAAACTGAGAATGATATTCCTTATAGAAGTCCGAAATTCTGAAAACCAGTCTTACCCTAGTACCTAACTGGATTGTAGAGGTCAGATAAGCAGTCGTTCCATGTAAAGTAGGTACTGGTACTCAACTGCATACGGTTAGACTAGAAACCGACCCGAACTTAGAGGGGAGAGGCTAGGCAGGTGATGATGATGAATGCTATTCCTTGTTTGTTTATTTTGTCTTCTTTGCCATCACAAGTCGAGAGCTCCGTTGTGTCCTAGCCTTAACGTCCTAGTTAACGCTATGCCTGTGTGTTTAGGCAGATTCATGCGATGTCCCCGTGATGTGTGCGCGGTTTTATCTTAACGGCCCATTTGTCGCGGCATCGGCGCAGGCAGTCCTACTGCCATATTTTATACGTTTTTACATTGTAAGTGTAGGTAGATGTTGATATTATTACTGTTTATGTGACTGGAAATTCGTTAGTTAAATGTATTTACATTCATTAAATGTTTCCAGGCTCGATTTACACGTTTACAATTTCGTTTATCGTCCAACAAATTGCAGACTTTACATTACTTTTGTTGCAGTTGACACTTAGGTCCATAATATGTATTGTGTTCGCACTTACTTATAGTATGTAGGTACAGACCGGGTAATTAACTGTTATAGCCATTTCATACAACTGTCGAAGATAGACCGTTTTGATTTGAATATAGGGTTAATTCAAGTTGGTAGGTACTCAAACTGCTTAGCAATGAGCTTCTCTGACGTTACAACAAAATAAGGAACGAGATATTAACTTCATGCGAGAATCAAACCCGCAAACTGTAGCGCAGAAGTCAATCAACCAGTCAACCGTCAATCCAAATGATACATTATTTTCATAGTACTTTTAAATGTACAAAATTGGGATTTTCTTTTATTTAGTACAATTTTGTACGTTTAAAAGAGAGAGAGAAAGAGTATGCAAGTGTTAAAACCAATCCGAAAACTTGGTCAATTCCAATATTTAAGTTGGAACTTCCTCTACAACACAACATAACTCATAGCCCATTCATATCCTCGATATAAAAACCTTATTTATGGCAAAGATGTATCAACGACTGGTCCGAGTGATCGTTTATCTTGTCAATAAAAATACACCCTATCTCAGAACAAGGCACATCATTCGTATCGGACGAGAACGATGTTTTACGACGGTTCCTGTTTAACTGCTGCGGAATCAAAAGGGGTATGTTTTTGATTTTGTTTTTATTTAGGTATTTCTTTAAGCCATAAATGTAGTCCTCCAGACCCAATCTCAGCGGATACACGGCGACCAATCTCTGCGGACACACGGCGACCAATCTCAGCGGACACACGGCGACCAATCTCAGCGAACACACGGCGACCAGTCTCAGCGGACACACAGCGACCAATCTCAGTGGACACACGGCGACCAATCTCAGCGGACACACGGCGACCAATCTCAACGGACACACAGCGACCAATCTCAGTGGACACACGGCGACCAATCTCAGCGGACACACGGCGACCAATCTCAACGGACACACAGCGACCAATCTCAGTGGACACATGGCGATCAATCTCAGCGGACACACGGCGACCAATCTCAGTGGACACATGGCGATCAATCTCAGCGGACACACAGCGACCAATCTCAGTGGACACATGGCGATCAATCTCAGCGGACACACGGCGACCAATCTCAGTGGACACATGGCGATCAATCTCAGCGGACACACGGCGACCAATCTCAGCGGACACACAGCGACCAATCTCAGCGGACACACAGCGACCAATCTCAGTGGACACATGGCGATCAATCTCAGCGGACACACGGCGACCAATCTCAGTGGACACATGGCGATCAATCTCAGCGGACACACGGCGACCAATCTCAGCGGACACACGGCGACCAATCTCAGTGGACACATGGCGACCAATCTCAGTGGACACATGGCGATCAATCTCAGCGGACACACGGCGACCAATCTCAGCGGACACATGGCGACCAATCTCAGCGAACACACGGCGACCAATCTCAGCGGACACACGGCGACCAATCTCAGCGGACACACGGCGACCAGTCTCAGCGGATACACGGCGACCAGTTTCAGCGGACACACGGCGACCAATCTCAGCGGACACACGGCGACCAATCTCAGCGGACACACGGCGACCAATCTCAGCGAACACACGGCGACCGATCTCAGCGGACACACGGCGACCAATCTCAGCAGACACACGGCGACCAATCTCAGCGGACACACGGCGACCAATCTCAGCGAACAAACGGCGACTCAGCGGACACACGGCGACCAATCTCAGCGGACACACGGCGACCAATCTCAGCGGACACGAGCTTTCGGCGCGAGAGATGTTATAGTGCACAAGTGTGTGCGCCGACACAGGTGCACTCGCTCTTCCCTCACTCACAGTCAGCAATCCTCCACGACCGGAGAGAGATCAGGCCCAGGATCAACGACTTAACATGCTTTTTGAGGTACTGGGGTATCACACCGCAACCTTCCAAACTCCAGGCGGTTGCTAGGAAATTCGTAATGGAAAATTCTAATACTCGTAACACTGCACGACCTAGAAATCGAAGCCAAGACCCCACGCTCAGCAGTCGCGCTTGCGAGCACAAGACCAACGGGGCACTTAACAAGACTTATATACCTACCTATATAGATAATAAAGGATATAACATAACAACAAGCTTGCATTCAGTTAAGAGTTTGGCAGGTGTTCAGGACAACCATATTTGGCCAGTTATGTTTAAGTCTCATGTATGAGCACCAACCGGACGCAAATACAGACTCCGGACTGCTACTGAGAAGTTCCAGATAGAAAAACTCAATAACGCTTTGCCTTAACTGGGAATCGAACCCAGGTGCTCACTGTCAGCCGTAGCGCTTGCAACCACTAGACCTACGAGACAGTCATCATCATCTGCCTAGCCTTCCCTTCCCTTGGCCTTCCCAACTATGTTGGGGTCGGCTTCCAGTCTAACCGGATGCAGCTGAATACCAGTATTTTACATGGAGCGACTTCCTATCTGACCTCCACAACCCAGTTACCTACTAGGTAATACGATAGGTACCCCTTGGTAAGACTGGTTGTCAGACTTTCCGGCTTCTGACTACCCGTAACGACTGTCAAAGATCCACGAATGATAGCCGGGACCAACGGCTTAACGTGCTTTCCGAGGCACGGAGGGGTCTCGGTATGTAAAAATGGTCACCCGTCCACCCACAGACCAACCGCGGCAAGCGTAGCTTAACCTGACCGATCGACCTGTGCGGCTGTTATTATTTAGCCACGGGCCCCACTTTACACCTACGAGACAGTCAGATGTTATAATTATTACCAGAAAATCTTGTTGTGTCACTTTTATAATTACAATTAAGATACTGATAAAACTTTCATCTTTCCTTCACACGCGACACATATGGCGCCACCTATCGCTACTAGTTCCAAACTGCACTCGCTAAAGTTAGTCCAATATACAGACTAACTTTAGTGCAGACTACACTAAACTGCGTTGGAGCTAAATCGTTATGATTTCTAAACTTACACGCAAAAACAACCCGACTGGGATTAAATAAGTTTGGAATTGTTTACTGTTTCAGTTGTGCTAGGTTTTTGTCACGACTTTGCTCTGAAAAGTATTTATTTGCAGATTTTTATATCTGGCTTACTTCTAAATAAAAAGCGGAGTCGGACTCACGTACGAAGGGATTCGTAGCATCATTTTTTCAATTCATCGATATTTTCTAAAACCGCTGACAGCAAGAAGTTTCTTTTATGATAGTATTTTTTAAATTTATAATTATTGAACAATTTTTTTTTTCTTATAGCGGCCATAAGTAGTGACAGTCGTCCTGGTCGTCAGTATCCCGAAAATCTGACAACCAGTCACACCAGGGGGTATCGTATTACCCAGTAACTGGGTTGTGGAGGTCAGATAGGCAGTCGCTCCATGTAAAATACTGGTATTCAGCTGCATCCGGTTAGACTGGAAGCAGACCCAAACATAGTTCGGAAAAGGCTAGATGATAATGAGCGACCATAGTAGTACAATCACGAGCACCAATATGTCAACACTTGGCAACTTTCAATTGCGATTTTTTAGTGAAATAACGATTGCAACGTTGAAATACGACACATCACATAAACCTATGGGTTCGAAAATGCTATGTTTGTAACAACTTAAAATTTCCTTTAAAAAATAAAGGAGTAAATCGCTTTTGAATAAAGTTGAGTGTATCTATATATATAAAATTCAAAGTCCTGACTGACTGACTGACTGATAGATCAACGCACAGCCTAAACCGCTGGTCCTAGAGACATGAAATTTGGAGGGTGTGTTCTTCGTGAAGAGTAGGCATCCACTAAGAAAGGATTTTTCGAAATTCCACCCCTAAGAGGGTGAAAAGGGGGGAATTCGTTTGTATGAAAAATCTTATTCCTTGCGTTAATAAACTTGAAACTTGGCACGAATACTTATCTACATAAATTATGAAGATTGATTTTGATTTTGATTTTTTCTTCTAAACTACCCCCTAATAAGGGATTGGGGGGTTTCAAAGTTTGTATGGAAGAATTTTAGCGCGCAGTCCGATTAACTCGAAACTCAGTATTTATACCTAATATTGAAAGTAAAGAATAATGTGTATCAGGGTTTTTTGAAAATCTACCCCTGACGGGCTGAAATGGGGTAGTCAATTTTTCAGGGTAAGATTTGATTGCATGTCTTGATTAACTCGAAAATTAGTATAAATAATCTTTGAGTCAAGTTATGAATACATCCCAAACTATTTTTTTTAATTCCACCCCTGTGGGGGTGAAAAGCGGGGATACTGTTTATATGAGAAATCTTCTACATTAGGTTAATAAACTTGAAACTTTTCAAGAATACTCGCTAAGTAATAAAGTTTATCATTATAAGTTTTTCAAAACTACCCTTCAAAGGGGGATATAGGGGTGTTGAAGTTTGTGTGGAATAATTTGAATGCGCGGTCCGATTAACTCGAAACTCAGTGTTTATACTTAAGACAAAAAATAAAGAGTAACATGTATCAGGGTTTTTTGAAAATCTACCCCTAACGGGTTGAAAAGGGGTAGTTAATTTTACAAGGGAGAATTATAATGCGTGGCTTGATTAACTCGAAAATTGGTATAAATAATCTTTGAATCAAGTTATGAATAATCCCAAACGATTTTTCATAATTCCACCCCATATGGGGGTGAAAAGCGGGGGATACAGTTTATATGAAAAATCTTATTCATTTAGTTAATAAACTTGAAACTTAGCAAGAATACTTGCCTAAGTAAGTAATAAAGTTTATCATTACAAGTTTTTCAAAACAACCCCTCAAAGGGGGATATAGGGGTGTTAAGTTTGTGTGGAAGAAATTGAATGCGCGGTCCGAGTAACTCGAAACCCAGTATTGATACTTTTGACAGAAAATAATGAATAATAAGTAGTTATGTAAAGTTGTCGAAAATTTACCACTGACGGGACAAAAAGGGGTAATTCAGTTTTTAAGGGGAGGATTTCAACTTGAAACTGTATGTTACATTTTCACGCCTAAACCATTGAACTTCTGATTTGGCATAGAGATAGATGGCATCCTGGGGAAGCACATGCATTTTATCCTGTAAGCACGTTCCCGTGGGATAATTTCCGACATCCACGCGGGCGAAGCCGCGGGCAGAAGCTAGTAGGTACATACTTTTGTTCGTGACTGTAAAAATTTCAAGTGTCTGCCTATTATGGTAAGGTTCAAAAGATACAGCCCTGTGACAGACTGACGGACAGCGGTGCCTTAGTAAAAAGAGTCCGTTGGTACCCTTTGGGTACGGGACCCTAAAAAGGTTGATCATAAACCATATTGAGCTTATTTCTTTTGAGGGCAAAAAAATCTTATTTGCCGTCAAAAGGCTCAGATGGGATTTGAATCCGAGACATCTAGGGTCTGTTGGCCGCATGGTGGTTATAGCACTTACACAAAAATTATAAGGGTAAGTAGGTACAGGGATGACCAAGGGTTTCAAAATTATTTAAGTATCGCTTAAGGTACTATTAGTGAACCCAAAAGTACTACCTACAGGATGAGAATATTAGTAAAACAATTACATATTATTATAATCAGCATCCCTCTACAGCAGGCTGTGGGCAAAGTATACTCGTGCGGCATGTATGACTGTGACTGTATTCTTTTATGTTTATGTATCTGTTTGTAAATGAGTCTTGTTACTTGAATGTTTTTTTTTTTGGAACGAAGTTCCTTATCGCACGTTGCGAAAGGGGGCTAGACGGAAAAAATTAAGACCAAAGTTGGAACGACACTTTTTGCTATAAATAAATAAAATAAAATAATGGTTTATTTCTCTCAAAAAGGTACAAACTTTGGCTCATGTCATAATATTAAGTCAAAACAATAACCTTTGTGAGAGCTGGAGTCTATAGTGGGTTCGGGACCTGTATGACAGATCTCCAGGCTCTCACCCTCTTAAAAAATACTATTTAGTTCTAATTTGAACACATCAAGGCCTTCACGTACAGAGAGGAATATTTTAAAAACTAAAATAGGAAATTTTTTAAAACTAAATAACAAAAAATCTGTGAAAGGTGTGTCTGTGAGTGTGAAGTATATGGTGTGTGTGTTGTGTGTGGGGGGGTGTGTGTGTGTGTGTGTGTGTGTGTGTGGTCTACAAATTTACTATCTATTTTATAACAGCTAAAATATTTTCCGTCTCAGAATAATCTAAATCAAGAAGCCAATTCACTATTTTTGCTTTACATTTAGATTTGCACAAGGGGTATATGTTTAAAATTTTGTTAGTGTTATTATACACATGACTGCTTAGGAAGCGGAAGAAGCGTTGGGCCAAAGCACAATTTGTACGAATAGAGGGACAGACCGAATGCTTACGTCGTTGGGATATTAAGGAAGGATCGTAGGGAGTGTGGCCGTGAGTTGTCATTAAAAGATTAAGTATATATAATTTACGAACAGACAGAACCTTGCAAGTTTTGTAAAGGTCTGTGGTAGGAAAGCGATAGGGTAACTGCCAACCAACTTTCAGCAGTGCCCTTTGGGCGCGTTCTACTTTCAACATGTGGGACCTACCTGAACCACCCCAAGTAACTACACAATATTGAATGAGGGATTGGCAGAGAGCCAGATACACCAGTTTAATCACCTTGATGTCAGCAACGTAACGGAGGTTCTTAAAAACATAAATTAACCTGCGCAACCGTGTAGTAAGTGTATCAATGTGAGTACCAAATGTTAGACAGTCGTCTATCTGCACTCCTAGATACTTAATGCAACTTACCCGCGTAAGGTGGGGGCAATCGCAGTCTATATTGTGAGTTGAAATGCAGGAGTGAGCGATTAAAGCTAGAGAAGAAGAAGGAGGCTTTCCAGCGGCTGAAAGCGAGAAGGTGAGGTACTTCGTTTTATCAACGTTCTGAGTGAGCAGGTTCTTTGCTAACCAGCTGGTGACAAAGGCAAGTCCAGACTGTGCATATTGGAACACCAGATCCCACGTATCCCCGGAGAATATTAGAGCAGTATCATCGGCATAGGTAAAGATGGAAGCATTAGGAAGCTTTAGCTGACAAAGGTCATTTATATAAATGAGAAAAACCGTGGGACCGATAATATTGCCCTGGGGAACTCCGTATGTTATTGGGAGTTCATTGCTGGTCCAATCTCCTATCCTGAGACATTGTCGTCTGCCTGTGAGGTAACTACTAAAAAGGGATAGTTGAGTGCCTCTTATACCAATTCTCTCAAGCTTGGCAATTAGGGTGGGGACAGAAATAGTATCGAAGGCTTTCGCTAAATCTAGGAAAACGCCTATGACCTTCTGTTTTTCATCAAGATTGGTGACGATAGTATTTGTTAGGTCTAATACAGCATTGTTAGTGGAAATTCCGGAGCGAAAACCATATTGAGAAGACGAGAGTATGTGATTTTGATTTAAGTATTTCACTAATCTGCTGTTCATTAGCCTCTCAAGTAATTTTGATAGTGTAGGTAAAATTGAGATGGGTCTGTAATTGTTTAAACGATCTCTGTCCCCTCCTTTATGAATTGGGTGCACTATTGCCAGCTTGAAAGCATTTGGAAAAGTGCCTGAAATAAAGGCAAGGTTACATATGTGAGTTAAGTGGGGAATGAGTATATTTTTGATTTTTTTAAGAAAAGCGCCTGATATATCATCGGAACCAATCGCACAATCGCTCCTTAGATTCATAATTAAACGACCCAATTCAGCTTCATCTGTTCCTAGAAGGACAAGGGAATTATGGCACACTTGGAGAACATCGGATTGTGGAGATATGGTTGCAACTGCAGGTATGTTTTCAGCTAAGGTACGTCCAATATTAGCAAAATAAGAGTTCGCTTCATTTACGGAGCTCCCTGGATCGGCGGATGACAGAAGAGCGTCGGCGTGTGTCTTGACTTTTGCAGTGTGAGTAATTGATTTTACAGCCTCCCAGAGTTTTTTATTGTTATTTTGTGCATTACTTAATTGAGCTTTATCATAGTTAGATTTAGTAGTTTTAAGTATCATTGAACAGTAGTTTCTGTACCTTTTAAAAGTAATTTGTAAAATTTCGTTATCGGGATTTTTTTTAGATTTCAAATGCAAATTATCGCGGTTTCGTAAGCATCTAAGGAGCCCAGGGGTCATCCAGGGTTTGCTCAGTCTTTTACGGTTGGAAACCACTTTAATTGTAGAATTTTGAAGTACGATTAGATTGAGAGTAGAGATAAAAAATTCGGTCGCTTCATTTACGTCTGGGGAGGTATACAAGGGGCTAAAATCTGCCTCGAGGAGGTCCAATTTAATTTTTTCGTAGTCCAATACCCGAGTAGTTTTAGTTTTTTGGTAAGAATAATTGGATGTAGAATAATTCTCCAGAAACAACAGAACTGTGTCATGATCGGTAATCGAGGTATTAGCGACGAAACAAAAAGCAGGATGCCGCGTTTTTAGGATTAGGTGGTCCAGACAAGAGTTGCGATGTCGAGTAGGAAGGGTGTGTGCCGGAAGCATGCCGTGATAAGCTAAAATGGTCAAATACTCAGTTGCCCGGGAGTCATCGCTGGATTCATGTATATTTATATTTATGTCGCCGGTTAAAATAATATTTTTATAGTTAGAGACAGATTTCAGGAGTTCATTCAGTGAATCCAAAAACGCGGTGACATTCCGAACTGCAGGCGAGCGGTAAATTGTAATTACAACGGTATCATTATTTAGTTTTAGCAATAAGCAGTTAGCGTCCTGGACCAGGGGCTCAGAGACAGAAGCCTGAAGATGGGAACGGAAGAATATCACCACGCCCTCATTTTGCGACCTATGCTGGTTAGTGGCAGCGGAAGTATACTCATGCATTGAGGGTAGAGGGGGGGAATTGTATAGCCAACATTCGGTGAGTATAATTAAATCCCAGCCTGTTCTACTTCTTTCGAGGAGTGTTGTCAGGCTGTCAAAGTTCTTATTTATACTTCGTATGTTTTGACAGAGCAGGGAAATAGATTCTTTGTGTAAGCTAGCAATCTGTTGACAATCTTCAATCATACAGGTGGCAGAGTGAGCTACTGAAATATTATCCAGGTCAATTTGAATATCTTCTAACTTATCGAATGATATAATAAGGGTTAGGTAACGGTAGGCAGAAAGGGCAAAAATACAAAATGACGTTATGGGCGTCAGTAAGGTGAGACTTGATTAAGGCGTTTCTTTGCGCATCACGCATGAGTGGGACAAAAAATGACATATTAAGAAATGTATGAAAATAGTAGTAGTTTAGTGAGTGTGACCGATGTCTGTGAGGAGGAGTAACGATATGAAAGCGTGTTTTCAATATAAGTATTCTGTAATATAGCTTGATGAAGTAGTTGTAAATATTAATACTAGCTTGAGTGAAACTGTGTATGTGTGTAAGATGTGCTTGTAGTGTTTTTAGTTTAAGTGTTACGTACATAGACAAATAACTGAAATAGTTAACAATATAGCAGTTAAACAGATTTGTAAGATACCGTCGAATACATGCATAAACGCGAGTAGCTTTAAAAGAAAATGAAAATAGTCATGGTTCAACTCGTACTGGCGCTGGTACTGGCACTGGTTTTGACAACATGCTAAGGCATTTCTCGGATTTAATTTCAACGGGTTTGTCTGCTGGGTCTTTTTTCAAAAGAATTCTTCCGTTAGAATACCAGCAGGCGTAGCTTTTTGCCTTAGCAAACTGGCGAGCGTCATACAACAGTTTTTTGGTTGAGGGAGGTAAATGTTCGTCGATGAAAACTGGTTTCTTTTCCCCGGCAATTCCGATTATTTGTGTGTTTAGTTTGTCATTGACGGAGCGTTCTTTATTAAACTTCCTCACTTTAGCAAGGAATTCATTTCTCTTATTCACAGAGCTAAATTCAGCAACAATTGGTCTACATAAACCTGCCTTTCCAGGTATACGATATACATCCCGGAAGGCAGATGCTGGACCTCCATGTTAATAGTCTTCCCAACACTTGAAACTGCAGAAATTAGATCTGCAGGCGTTTCTGTTTCTTTAGTTGGGATATTGGATTGACTGCTGCGCTGCGTGTCGCGGGTTCGATTCCCGCACGGAACAAATATTTGTATGACCTACATGTATTTGTTCCGAGTCTGGGTGTTTTTCTATCTATAATATGTATGTATTTACAAAAAAAAATGTATATAAGTAGTTTATCAGCCATCTTGTTACCATAACACAAGCATTAGGTTGCTTAGCTTGGGACTAGATGGCGTTGTGTGAAATGTCCAGGGATATTATTATTATTATTTATTATTTATTCCGCAGCTCGATGGTTGCTTGTCGAGACAGAAAGTTCACATCTTGTACCTGCTTGTTTAGGCGGTTAATATGGTCTTCGTTGTCAATTCTCTCCTTTTCCAATAACGAAACTTTAGAATTTAGGCTTTCTAATTTTTCGTTCATAAAAGTCATACTGTTGTCGATTTCAGCGTTGGATTTCTCAATCGAGAGACATTTTTGTTTGAGTTCGGCAACTTCCCTGACCAGCTTGGATAAAATGGCAGCTTGTTCATCTTTCCATGACGTGAGCAGCTTTTCCTGTTCGGACTTCCAAGTTGTTAGCATGTCCATCAGTTCCAATTTAAAAGCAGAGAATGCTCCGGATCGTTCGGTATACTCTACGTTAATAGGGGAGTCGGCAAGGCGCTGTCGTTTGTTCCGTACGGTGATGTTAACAGCGTCTCCTTTTTCGGCTGTAGCAGTCGGGATGTCGGGCTCGGAAAGAGATTGTCCCTGACTCAAACCGGTTTTAGGCGGAGTTCTTTGCATGTTGTTGCAGAGTTTGTAAATAAAAAATTGGGGGGAAAAAAATAAAATAAAATATAAAAAATTAAATTATAAAAGGCAAAAAGAATTGCAGAACGCCGGATTCGATCTTGAGACCACTAGGTTGACGCTCGTAGATTGTACCGGCGACTTGAACCACTGCGCTAACCGTGCTATTGTTGTAAGCCGTGCGGCGTGCGTGTGTTTCTCTGTCTCTCTCTCTCTCTAGACAGCAAGCCAGTTATATTTCGTTCTATCCGGGTGTCCCTTGACACCTCTCAAGTTTTTTAATTTATACTTGGCACTTGGACTTTACTGTACCTATAACTACTACCTACTACTACAAGGAAGGACAAAAGTAATGTAATGATGTGAATTTGCCAGCTTGGTAACCATTTTTCAGCAGGTCTTCTGTCTGTTTTTACCCAATAACATAAAAATAGGTCAGGATGAGCATTATTATTACAAATCAAAAACTTAATTTTGAATTCTTGACGACAGGTTCTCAGCAATTCCTGAACGGAAAAATTAATAACATTTTCAATTTTCGTAATCTCAAACTTTAATCTGGTTTGGTTTCAATCCGCAGCTGCGACCGATAAGGCGATTTCCAATCTAGTTTAACCTGTAGATTCAGAATCCAAAGATTTTTTTCCTCCATATCGGTTACCTATAATATTTCCACTGCTGGTACAAAGGCCTTCTCTCTTCGATCCACCTCGAAACAAAGGCTGTAATCCACCACGCGGGCCCAGTGTGGGTTGGTGGATGTCAAACGTCTTTGAATTTTTGGTTCTAGGACATGCCGGTTTCCATCGCCATTTTGAGAGCGTAGAGTGGTGATGAAGTAAGTACTCGTAAGTACAACCTACAACTCATAAGTCACAGCCGTTTTCAAAGGGCCATCACTGGTCCTCACAGCAATAGTTGCTTGCATTAAAGTAAATCCCTTGCACCATCATTGTGTCCATTATTTTAGCTAAATCACTGAGCCCTTACATGCACTCCTATATATAAAACAAAATATATCTATACACTAATCTATATTAGATACTGATAATAAAGACTTTACTTGACTTTGTTTACTTGTTTGAACACGCTAATCTCCATTTTTTTTATTTTTAAATTTGCATTTAATATTTTTCAATATTTGAGGAAGGTTATAAGCTATTTAACATCACGCTAGCACTATGAGGAGCAGAGCAAAAAGAAAAATAAAAAGCAAGAAAGAATGCTATGAGAAAACGCAGTAATACCACGGGCAAGCGATGCGATGCGACGGGATGGGGCGGGGAAAGATTTAATTTTATACAGACGAAGTCCGGGCAAAAATTAGTTTAAATATTATAAGCAGTGAGATTAACACCTAAATCTTTTGTACCCACTGTCCCCTCGTGATAAGTTTCTATTCAAGACACCTTTCCAAAATATATCGCTCTGTCTCTTTCATTTGTGATTTTTCTGATAGGTTAGAGGGAAACAGGTGTAGGTGTGCAGTTTCACGTAATTAGTTTGGTTGGAATAAAGCTGTGTTCTGACTTGGCGATAAATGTTGGGAAATAGTTACATCGTTTCTCTAAACTGCAAGCTTATGATGGCAACACAGAGCCCAGTTTTGTATTATGAGCCTGGAGATTATATTGTGAGCCTGGAGATCTGTCATACAGGTCCCGAACCTAGTTCAGACTCCAGCTCTCACAAAGGTTCGAGGATAAGGCAAATTGTATATACACACTTCTATAACAATGTACCTTTATGAAAGAAATAAACTGTATTAGTTTTATGTAAGAACCTTTGATGTTCGTGCCTCTGCATGTGTGTGACTGTGTATCATTACAATCACATAAAACAGACTACCTCGTTGGTCTAGTGGTCGCAAGCGCTACTGCTGTGTATGAGGTCCCAGGGTCGATTCGGCAATGTGTTACTGGATTCTTTTACCAGGAATTTCTCAGTAGCAGAGTGGTATCTGGATTTGTACCCGGTAAGTACGTGGACTTATATAGAATGTGGATGTACAGACGCCAGCACATCAAGCTACTACAATCTGTCAGATTTCTTTAATAGATTTTCGACTTTATTGCTAAAGTATTAGGTTCAATGTTGATTGGGAAAATCTGACAGTTTCGGGTAGGTTGACCTGCTGGCGTCCGTACTACAATATACTTCTGTCTCACCTTTCAGGGATTACAGGTGTGATGTTATGAATGGATGTACTCATAACACAGCTCCCTGTTTTTCCGTACCATTCTTCGAGAGTGTATAATATTTATTAATGTTGCCTGGTCTGAGCTCGGTGTTAGTCCGCTAAATGAGAATGGTTATCTAAATGAGAGGCACTCCGGCTGTATCGTGGAGATAATGTAATGGGTATATTTTTTCAATTGTATTGAGTTATAAGCATTCGGTAAGTAAGGGCGAATAGAGTCAGAAAATTAAACGTATTCTCATATTTTTTTATACATATCAATAGTTTTTAAAATTAATTTAAGAGCAGAGAGTACTTTGAGTACTTGAATGCTACATAAATTTAAAACAATGGCAATGCTCGTTATTGCCATTGTTTTAAATTTATGTAGCATTCAAGTACTCAAAGTACTCTCTGCTCTTAAATTAACTGCTACCAACAAGTACCTCATAACTAGCTATTTATTTCTAAATCTCTTTCCAAACTTTAGATCTAAGATTAACCTACTTTATTTACTGACCGTATCAGGAAGCCAAGCTTGAAGATAAGCCTTATCAGCTTGTGTATTACATCCAGCGAATCCTTTCTCCGTAGAGTGCACTACATGTGGGGTGCTGGGAATATCGAGAGTAGGTCCTGACGTAAGGTCAACAATGCTATTGAGTTCACTTCCGCAGAGCTGAGTGAAGCTGGTTTGGTTATTTTTGTTACAAAATTGTAAGATAGGGCGCAGTTTCGGAAATTCTTATCTGAAAATGTTTTGGAAGTGAATACTTTCTAGCGGCGTTGTGCACTTTTTTGTGATGGGTAAAAAATGTTAAACTAGCGTCAGGACACGTGATCTGATCGAAAATTCTTAAGACGGAGCTCGCGTCTGGATACGTGACCTGATCGAAAATTCGTAAGACTGAGGGAGAGTTCTTTGTAATGGGTAAAAAATTTTAAATGATGAAAAATGTAATGTTATCGGTACATTTTTCATTGCAGTTTTTTATTAATAAAATTGGTTTTTTATTTTTTATTTCTACAGTTTAAATGTTATTTCATTGTGATATGAATTGCACACAGATCATATTATGAATTGTCAGTTTGTGACCATTTTACGATTTTTAACATGATTCATATTGTTATCCTATTATATTCTGCCAAAGTGGCCATTTTAGGCCCCCAGGTCATCTCGCCATCAGCTATGAAAATGCACGTTAAATATTGTAATTAAAAGAAAGACAATGAAATAAAATGTAAAGCACGGACTACTTATAAGTTCCGCTGTTTGTTCTAGTGATAAATGATAAATAATTTTATTTTGTAAGTAGGTTTGTACAAACACTTTTACACGTCAATCATATTTTAAAACTAGATGAGGTCGGCGTTTCCTATCTGACTAGTCTGAGAAGAAAGGCCGAAACAAACTCAGAGGTCACAGTCTCTTTTAAAGTCCAGACATAATCTTGGTCAGATCATGTGAAGACCATGTAGATTGATGTCTGAGATGGTTTTTTGAGGAAAGTACCAAACAGTTTGAGAGAACCTGTCCACTGTAGTTGCATGTGTCACTTCTAAGCATGGGGCTCTGGGTACGTTTGTCAATTAGGATTTGTCAGTAGTAGTGCTAGTTTGGATTCGTGCCTGGTTGATGCCAATAGGCGCCATTAATTGGTACTTATAAACAACTGACGAATGTAAAACAACTTTGTCTATCTTTCCTTGGAATACAGGCTTGATATTTTGGATTAGAAACAGTGTGTAACTACACACTATTTCAAATCTTTCTTGCTTAGTTTCAACTCCATTAATTCCCATTCCATTTAATCCCCATTCATATGTTTTATGCATGAGTTGGACCGAATGTTTGATCAAACCGTTTTGCTAACGTATTGTTCTTCGGAGAGTTGGTGCAAACATTGGTCAACGATTATCGTCCAATTATTTGTGTCGTGTAAACAAGACCGTGTTGATTGAAGTGTTGGGCTTGAATGAATATGTAGTTTTGTGTTGTGATTTCTATATTTAGTGTCTTTTGAAGGATAAAGAGCAAATAGAGCAATGGTGGCCCAGTGGTAACGGTATCAACTTACGTGTGGTAGGTCGGGGGTTCGAACCCAGGCAGCCACTTTAGGACATGTGACTTCCATCAACCCGCACTGTGCCCGCCTGGTGGATTATGGCCCACTCCCTCTCACAAAGAGGAGGCGTGTGTCCCAGCAGTGCAGTGAAAACGTTGTAGGCTGATTATGCTAGAACAAACAGATCTATGAAGGCCTTAGTTTCAGCCGTTGACAGAGTGATAAATCATAAATATTTTTAACCGACTTCTAAAAAAGGAGGAGGTTCTCAATTCGGATGTTTGTTTTTTTGTATGTTTGTTCACGCATAACTCCGTCGGTTGCCAACCAATTTGAAAAATTCTTTTTTAGTTGTAAAGGGTATACTTCCCAAATGGTCCCATTAAAATTTCGACAAGATGTGATGATGAGTTTTGGAGACAAACAACGGAACTCTTCAATAAATGCCAAAAAATCAACGGCTATTGCTGCTATCGCTTATGTATGGATTTTTTACGCTATCACACAACATAATGTCACGCCCTGTACACGCAGATGTGTTCAGTATACCACGGTACACCCTCATTTCTGTCAAAGTTGTTATTGGGGTACCTCTAATCTTGTAAGTATATACGAATTGGTGTGGGGTAGGTACAACTAAAAAATGAAAAATAAAAACTTTTTTAGAAAAAATAACTTTAATTTCGGAAGTCGGTGTCGCTGGTTCCGCATTTTCGTTTTTTGACACCGACTTCTGAGTTATTTTTCTCTTTGGAGTGTTTTTATTGGAAGTCAGTTGTTTCTTTTTTGTAAAAACGTTTTTTATTTAATTTTATTTCTTTAAGCAGAAACAACCACACAGATTGAGTGGACCTGTTCAGTCAGTGCACGCATTTGTCAAAAATCGTGCAGAGCTTAAGTCAGAACTTAAGGAGGACATTTGGGTAGGCCGCATAAACTACTCAAACTGCCAGACCCTAATTAAAACGGAAACAATGACCCACATGGTCCTCACATTCACAATAAACAAATACCCTATGATCGTTTTTACAGCCTAGACCATTATTCTCATTCTCATACAGAAACGCAACAAGCATTGATCATCACGCTTGCACACTGCAGTTTTAGACTATCAGTCAGTCAAGATTTTTTGAAGACGTTTTTTAGTATCGTAACACAGTGTTTTCTTAATACAACACCGCGTCTAAATGTCACACTGTTTATTATAGGCCCATAACACTGCGTAGACGACTACACCGCACTGTGTTCAGGATATAGTCGTTTACAACACCCATGAGTGGCAAGCTCTGGTGTTACTTACAGTAGCAATATAACATCACGCCTGTATGCCCTAAGGGGGAGGCAGAGGCCCCTTATCCTTTAGGGGAATATACATACCTTCAACCAAATTCCGTAAGTTAGGTACGTATAAGTCGGTCCCATGTAATTGGGGGCAAGTCTTTTGGCGCACCCGTGAGACACAACACTATTGTTGACGTTTTTCATGAACAGTTTCTAAATAAACGTTATTCTTTCTATTGCCATTACATAACATACTCGTACATACATAATCAGCCTGTATGTCCCCACTGCACACAGGTCTTCTGATTCTGCGAGAGAGATTGGCCCATAATCCCATAATCCACCACACGGGCCTAGTGCGGGTTAGTGGATGTTACATGTCTTCGAATTCGGCTGCTATTGTCATTTAACTGGGTACAAATTCAGACTCTGTGGTGCTACTGAGAAATTTCTGGAGTAAAAATCCAAAAAGCACTGCCAGACCTGGGGATTGATCTCAAGACCCCATGCTCAGCCGTCGCGCTTGCGATCACTAGACGAACGAAGCAAAGATTCTTATTTATTAATCCCATAAGATGTGAATCTGCCCACATTTCACTCATAAACCAGGCCCGTTCATATCACACACGCTATCAACACAACGTACTAACACTGAATTCTTATCACTACACCTAAATGTGACCTTTCCAATTTTACGCAAAGAAATTACATTTTATTACCAATCAATATTTAACTCTATTTCAAAGGTTTTAAAGTTAGTTTTTGTGTGTAGATGATCGGTGTTTGGAGATTTGAGGGGATTTCGTGAAAGCAGGCGGAAATCGGGCGACTCGTCCTAAAGACACTTCTTAAAGCGTAGGAGGTGCGTGTGAGTGACGGCGGGAAACGAGCTCAGGAACACATACAGACATGACACATTTATTTCAAAGATGATTGGAAAAAGCGCTAACCGTTATTAAATATGGAATTCACTTACACAATTATATTGCGGTAAACTGATTATACTTCTCTGCCTTATTAAAGTTCGTTCCCTCTTCCATGCTGTGTAGTACTGTAAAATCTGGGAATTAAATGGTTTAGCACCTTTAAGTAATTTTTTTCTAGCATCATGCATGCAGTCTCAGTGAGCCGTACATTTTTCCAAAGGACGAACTGCCAGTATATGTATTTAAAAACACAGTTTGTTAGTCACATGGGTCCACTACACAAAATTATTGTGCTGAAAAATTGCTTTTCGATTATTTTACATAATTTTCCCAGATTCCCACACTGTGCAGCATCATGCAGATTATTGATAGTATATTATTGTAACCTCATTAAAGTGCACTGACCTGTGCCCTGCGAGTGAGCACTCACCGTCATCGCATCCATCAAATGGACCATCAAGCACCCACTAATGGCTTGATCAGGCCGGGTAATGAACTACTGCGTATTTACTTCACTTTATATACTGACCGACAGTATGTATTTAAAATAATTTTAGTATGAGACTCGATTGACACTTGATGACAAAAGTGAGACTGTGATATCATAGTGACACTTGTTGCCAACAGAGACACCTTTTTTTTTTGTTTTATTGACAATGGGCTCACTCTTGACCTCAATCCAGCCCAGAGGCAGGTCTACTCTAGATCTACGGTGGAACGAGCTTGCCCAGAAGAAGGCTATTCACTCTCGCCTTGAAGAGATTCGGGTTGTATGAACTCGGGAATGCAGAACCTATGGTGATACCAGATTGACTGATGGAGAGAGATACTAGAGAGACTAGTAGAGATATCAGAATGACACCTTATTTTACCAATGTGATTCCTGAGTGGCACATTATAACGCAGTAGAGACTGGGATGAAATTAAATGAAGTTGTTTGTTCTGTAAATAGTATATCGAAATACATTTACACGTCATATTTAAAAAAAATCTAGATGGAGTTGACATTTCCTATCTGACTAATCCTGTCAAGAAATGACGATACAAACTCAAGGTTGAAAGTCTCTCACCGGTATGGGCGCGGTCCCTGAGGCGGCGACCAGCCCGCCGGTTGAACGCGTCCCAGAGGGTCATGGCTGTCCGGCTGATCCGAGGATACCGCGAGAAATCACGGTACAGCGGACAGAGCTCCGGCGGGATCTCATAGCGGCATGGAGAGTGCGATTGCCGCAACAAAGTGCTGGGCACGCCACAATAGCGGCGATAAGTCCCCTCTTTGAGGAGTGGCTAGAGAGGCGCCACGGCGCCCTCACTTTCCACCTGACACCTGACGCAGGTCCTCACCGGACACGGTTGTTTCGGGAGGTTCCTGTTCAGAATAAGGCGGGAGAAAACGCCAGGATGTCACCACTGTGTAGATCGTCCGGAGGACACGGTGGAGCATACGGTGGAGGACTGCCCGGCTTGGGCGGAGCACCGCCATGTTCTCGTGGCAGCGATCGGCGGCGGCAATCTCTCGCGTCCGGCCCTGGCCCAGGCCATGGTACGGAGCGAGAGTGCATGGGAGGCCGTCACCTCCTTTTGCGAAGCAGTAATACTCGCAAAAGAGGAGGCGGAGCGCGTGAGGCAGAGAAAATCTCTGCGCCCTCACGCCCCTAGTCGCCGCAGGAGACGCCCTGGACATAAGATACTTTTTCTCCCGCTCCCGTAGGATAATTTCCGACCATCTCGCGGGCGAAGCTACGGACAAAAGCTAGCCCAGTCAATAAAAGTGTACCCGGATGTATCTCGCCGTCAGTGCATCCCTACCCGGGTACCCGACAAGCCCACCCGCGGGTCTCGGCGTGAATAAATTTAATGTATTAACTCACCGCACACTCGTTTATTAGCGGTCTTACATCCCGGAGATGGGCCGTTGTATATGAGGCGATGTATTTGGATTGTATGTATACGTAGGGATTTCGTGAATGGGTCACGAGTTTGTCAAATTGGAGGAATTGGTTTAGTCAGTATTCATCGATCATTCTGATCATCAATCATGACCATCATTCAGCCGAGAGACGTCCACAGCTGGATATAGGATTTTCCCAAGCGTTGCCACATTCGTCCGGTCCTGCACTTCTCGGATCTAGCGCATTTCCGTGACGTTCACTAGATCAGGGTCACTATGTGGAGAGCCTTCCCATGCTGTACCTCTGAATTACTTTGATACGTAATCAGTATTTATACGTGCAATAAAGCTAAATCACTGTTCGTGTTTGTCTGTGTGACTAATTACAAAGATTTTGACGCGGTTTTCACGATTATTTAGGTCAATATTTAAGTTACCTAAACAGGGTGGCAGAGGCATCGAAGCGCAAACTCGAACCATGTTTTCAGCACATGATTCTAGAGCACCTACCATAGAAATTATTCGCAGGTTATAAAAAAAAATCGTGTGCAATAGCTACGCGGTCAAAATGTATGGAAGAGATAATTTTAAAAAAACGGACTTAAAATTTCAAGGCGGGTTCAGCATCATGTACTGAATCCATAGTATCAGGTTGCGCGTCAATGTTCCTGTCACCCTGTATAGCATAGAATTCTCGATATTCTGACATGCCGTTGCACCCGCGCGAAGCAGGGGCGGGTCGCTAGTTTTAGCAATAAATATTTAGCTAAGTTGGATGTTATTGTTAACTTTTGTGACAGGCCTTTAATCTGCTACCTAGGTAAAGTACACGCATTATTACTAAGCACAGTACTCAAACTTACACGAAGTACTTCAAGCTTAGCCTAGACTTCAAGACATAGACTGAGGTCAAGATAGAAACTGCAAGCGTCGAAGTTTGAGCGACTTCGACTGACGCAAGTAATCGAGCAGTTTGAGCAATTGAATGCGAGGTGATCTTAAGATCATTGGAAATGGATTGTCTGCCTGTAGAGTTGAGAGGTGAAATCGTTCTTTGAAACTTTATGGAGCTACTTATCTGGGTGTCGTTTATCTAGTGGTCGCAAGTGTGACTGGTGAGTCTTGGGTCCGGTACCTAGGGAGAAGTGATATTGGGATACTCTACTGATCCGATTAAAAAAAAACTTGAGTGGTGTCAAGGGACACCCGGATGAAACGAAGTATAACTGGCTTGCTTTCTATAAGAGAGAGAGAGAGAGACAGACAGAGAAACACGCGCACGCCGCACGGCTTACAACTATAGCAAAAAGTGTCGTTCCAACTTTTGGTCTTAATTTTTTTCGTTTAGCCCCCCCTTTCGCAACGAGCGATAAGGAACTTCGTTCCAAAAATCTCTCACTGATAGAAAGCTACACTATTACCGAGTGTCATAGGATATTATGTTTTATTGTATAGTTGAATCCCACGCGGTCGGAAGTCGCAGAGCAAACTGTAGCATGTTTAGTAAGTAGGAACACCACTAGTGAGTAAGTAGTTGATGATGGATGAACAACACTAGTAAAGACGGTACTGGTATTTAATAGCTAACTACCCGTGAGCTATCTTAGTTGAAAGTAGATAGATGTGTGTTGTAAGCAACATGGTACAAGAACTAAGCTAGTTTACAAATATAATTTGTTCTCTATTTGCAGAATCAAACCCACAAGACTAACACAAAACCAAATCGCTTATTCACTGCAATTTAGACTTTAATACACAAATTGAACTTTGAAGCCTGATGCAATTGGTTGATTTAACAGTAAAAGTTTCATCGTCGAACCTGGGGGCCTACTCCGAAGTGCAAAGTGCGAATGTTCGGATCGGACCGACACATGGCCGAACCGAATATTATTGATAAATGCGACAAAAGTTCGGATCGGCTCAGTTGGGTCGGGGCCATAGTCAATATTTGAAAGAGTGTGGGAGTGTAGGATCGGAACCGACCGAACCAAATAGTAACTTCGTAGCAGGAAACGGCCGAACATTCGGCCGATACTACTTCGGAGTAGACCCCCAGTGTTTAGACGATGCAGGTCAGGAGTCAATACAGACCGGTGTTGGCACAGTGGTAGAGGCGGCGACTTACGAGTTGTAGGTTCGAACCCTTCAAAGCGCTTTACTTCGTGTAAATTATTTCATCACCAATGCTCTCAAACAGTGATGAAGCAAAACGTCGTGAGGAAACCGGTATGTCGTCAGAACCAAAAATTCGAAGATATATGACATCTACCAATCCGCACTAGGCCCGTGGCCCTCTCACCGTGTCCCAACAGTGGGTACATTATAGGACGATTATGAAGTCCGTTATAGCTTAGTAGAGTAACCTTCAACATGTCTCCACTGGTCATTTGATTCGTGTTCAAAGAACCTTTCGAAGTTAATCGACTGCTGAAGGGTCTTCACAATACACATCGAGTTCCCGCCAATATTTTGCCACGTCCCCGTCGCGCGCGTCTTGAGTCATCGATTAGTTCCTAAACAAACATACTGAGTGTTGAAGGCGACCCTTTTGGAGTCAAAGAAACATGATAAAAGAAGGTTCACTTACAGCAAGATATATATATATATATCATAGTTTAACGTCGTACCGAAACCTCCGCAAAGATCAATGCCAATTAACCTTATTATTATTTCCTATGATATTAACACGAAATCTGTGATCGAATGTCCCCGAAACGATCAATCACATATTGTTTACGTGAGTGAAGATTTCATAGACGATTGAATCTCCAATTGAAGGTGAATCATTAGCGCACGCCTCATTCGATTTCTGAACTGTGCTGAGTAGTCGCGTGCGTCATTCAAAATCAAAATATCAAACTTATTTATTCAAATTAGGCTGAGAATCAGCACTTTTCAAATGTCAAAATTTAGATAAGACAGTCTCCCAAGACGCCCCCCACCACTTCCTAGTGCTTTCACTGGGAAGAAGAAGTGGCGCAATAAACTTCCCAGCAGCATATATGCTGCTGGGAAGTCTGTTTAGTTAGAAAAACATCATAAACAATATAATTTCAAACGCAGATAATAATAAGAATAGATAGATAGTTTAGTATAAAGAATGGTATAAATTAAGATGGGACAAAAAATTATACGTCCGTCATGTTTGCTGGCGCGTTCGATTTTAAAATAACGATTTTCATTTGCTGTCATTGATACACGGTGCGTCAAATGCCATCAATAAGAAATTATGGCACTTGCGGGCAATCTCGTGGTAATATTGTCATTGCTTCAAGTCTTTTTGTAGACGATCATTTTTCTCGTCAATGTGTATCCATCACGTCAAAATTGACCATTGCAATTGATCGTTTCGGAGACCCTTAACGGTTAAAAAGATACAGTGTTGGGACAGAAAGAATAGATGACTGACCGACCCCTTGACAATTCAGTAGTGCCTGTAATTGGTTTATTTGAAATAAATGCTTTGAGTTTGAGTTTAATAGATGAGTAGACAAACGGGGCGCTGCGCCATTATTAACAGAGTCCCGTTTGCACCTTTTGGGTACGGACCCCTAAATAGCTGGTATTTTAAACATTTGAAACAATTTCCTCACAAAAAGAACAAAGACTTTTCAAGTCAAAGCATTTATTTCAAATAGGCGCATAAAAGGCACTTTTGAACGTCAAAATTTACAATAAAATAGAATTGATTCTAATCGCCCCTGCCAAAAGGTAGTTTAGTATGGAGAATGGGCAAGAAACTTTACCGTTACTCTTTTAAAATGTTTTACAATATTTTATATACATGAATTATATAACTATATGTGAAACCGATACACCTAGAATAAAATTACTATACCACAATAGGTAATTAAAAATGAAGTAGATAGATACTTACATGGTATTTACATATTTACAAACATTGTAAAAGTATGTCGGAGTCATTCGTTTGACTATTCGGAACGTTAGCGCCATCTCGTGGCGCTAGACAGAGTCTAGCCTGAGTTCGTGGGGAGACGAGAGCAACATCTACAAAAAGTGGTGTGAGCAGAGATCTCGAGATCATGGAAACATTGGACATCGTACGAACAACATGTAGATAGAAACTGTCACGCGTTCCGTATCGTTGAGTTGTGTGTGTATGTGATTCGCTAGTGTGACTAACTGGTTCGTAAATTATAATCTGATTTGAACTGCAAACTGTTTCTCTATTGTGCTCCAACCAACACTACCCATAGTACGCCCACAGTAATTAAATTATGCCTGATGTTAACGAGAGACAGACATTACCTTCTCCGTCAAGTATATGATTTTCCTAAACATTAAACAAGTAATAAGTCTGTGTGTGAGTTGTGAGTTAAAGTAATCACAGACTGTAAATCAATGTCATAAAAATAATACGTTTTACTATTAAATAAGCAACAAGTTTGATTTTGTATAGACTCTAGATTTTATTTTATTTTATTTGGGAAAAGAAACGGTTACACATTACAATGATATGGTATAGAACTAAAACTAAAATGGGAGTATAAAAGTATGACCAACAACATTTTCCACGTAATATAAAAAAGTTAAACAAACACGAACGGCGTGTGATGTAAATTACCTACATTGAATATAGTGGTTAAATATAAAAAATAAAAGTACACTGAATCATAATATAATATAATAATAATATATATATAATATATGGTAACTGTAAGTAGATGAATAAATAAATAAAAATAAATAAATAAATATAATAATAATAATAGAATATTTAAAATAGAAATTATGATTTTAGGATTGTAATGTACCTAATTCTGCTATGATTTTAAGCGCAATACTTACAATACGCGGAAATAGCAAAGAACTCGGTATCCCGGAAAATCTTATTGAACTGAGTAGTAAGACGCCGTAGGGGTGCTCGCGATCGTGCGTTTGATCAACAAGAGGGTACAGCAAACAGCTGTCCTGTGGAGCAGGACCAGAATGTTTCCAAGCATTCTTTTCATGGATATGATCCCCTGTATTGTAATATCTAATTGTTTACAAAGTGAACTTTTAATATGAGTTTTTAAAATTTCATTTAATAGCAATATAATCATAAGGTATTTTGTTATAACATTTAATACAGTATCCCATAAAATATGTATTACTTTAGTTAATCTTAAAAATAGTTGATTTTTATAATTGACTAGCTTCTGCCCGCGGCTTCGCCCGCGTGGATGTCGGAAATTATCCCAAGGGAACGTGCTAACAGGATAAAATGTATGTGCTTCCCCAGGATGCCATCTATCTCTATGCCAAATCAGAAGTTCAGTGGTTTAGGCGTGAAAATGTAACATACAGTTTCAAGTTCAAATCCTCCCCTTAAAAACTGAATTACCCCTTTTTGTCCCGTTCAGTGGTAAATTTTCGACAACTTTTCATACTTATTATTAATTATTTTCTGTCAAAAGTATCAATACTGAGTTTCGAGTTACTCGGACCGTGCATTCAATTTCTTCCACACAAACTTCAACACCCCTATATCCCCCTTTGAGGGGTAGTTTTGAAAAACTTATGATGATAAACTTTATTACTTACTTAGGCGAGTATTCTTGAAAAGTTTCAAGTTTATTAACCTAATGAAGATTTTTCATATAAACTGTATCCCCGCTTTTCACCCCCACAGGGGTGGAATTTAAAAAAATCGCTTGGGATGTATTCATAACTTGACTCAAAGATTATTTATACTAATTTTCGAGTTAATCAAGTCATGCAGTAAAATCCTCCCCGGAAAAATTGACTACCCCATTTCAGCCCGTCAGGGGTAGATTTTCAAAAAACCCTGATACACATTATTCTTCACTTTCAATATTAGGTATAAATACTGAGTTTCGAGTAAATCGGACTGCGCGCTAAAATTCTTCCATACAAACTTTGAAACCCCCCATTCCGTTATTAGGGGGTAGTTTAGAAAAACAAAAACTAAAATCTTCATAATTTATTTAGATAAGTATTCTTGCCAAGTTTCAAGTTTATTAACTCAAGGAATAAGATTTTTCATACAAACGAATTAACCCCTTTTCACCCTCTTAGGGGTGGAATTTCGAAAAATCCTTTCTTAATGAATGCCTACTCTTCACGAAGAACACACCCTCCAAATTTCATGTCTCTAGGACCAGCGGTTTAGGCTGTGCGTTGATCTATCAGTCAGTCAGTCAGTCAGTCAGTCAGTCAGTCAGTCAGGACTTTGAATTTTATATATATAGATTATTTCTAGTCCTTTTTTTTTGGTTGGGAAATCATCAAATGACGACCTCCGCTCTGGGCGGAGCGGGAGGGCGTGTCAGACTTTTACTGACTATAACCCACCCGTTTTGCTTCAGTTGCTAGGAGCCATGGTATCTCTTTCGAAAACCCGTGGCCCTGGCAGGCATCGGCCCTAGCGGACTCCGTCAGATCGTGCTGACATCTCTTTGAGGTGCACGCGGAACACAACGCGCCGTCGATCCGGGCCTGGTCCTTACCGGGCGGCGAGCTGCCCATTGCTCGCCGCCCGCAAGCCCGCGCCTTCTGTAGCCGGGAGTCGGTTGCTGCCTCCCGACGACCAGGGCGTCTCCTGCGGCGACTGAGGCGTGAAGGCGCAGACATTGCCTCTGCCTCACGCGCTCTGCCTCCTCCTTTGCGAGCATTACTGCTTTGCAGAAGGAGGTGACGGTTTCCCATGAAAAAAGAAAGAAAGAAACCAAATATATTTATTTTGCACAAACTAAAAGACACACAATACACCAGATACATACATCAAATAAAACAAACAATAAAATAAAAAAAAGATTAAGTAAAAAGTATTAAGTCCGATGTAAGAAATTAGCAGGAAAGTGTGCCTCACGGCTGCGCCAAAAAGGCCCAGTTCAGCAAAAATGCCAGACAGCTAGTGCCTGACGCTGGTTTTCAACTGGACCTGATGTGTGAGGTGACGGATGTAAATCAGTTTTATTGCTGCCGGTTCTTCAGGCAAGAATAATATGATCAATCATCGAGGTCACTACATAGTCATAATTATTATTGCAATCAACTCATTAAAAAACATACACTACTACACACACACTACACTACTCTACTGGTATTCAGCTGCACCCGGTTAGACTGGGAGCCGACCCCAACATAGTTGGGAAAAGGCTAGGCAGATGATGATGAACTCACTAAAAAACATTAAAGTGAGTAGATTATGTCAATAATACATTAAAATAAAATTAAACTGAATTGACTTATACAGTCAAATAAAAATAAAGAATTATGAACTCATATAACCTGTCAGTAGGCTAATTCTGGAGAAAGAACATAAACATTGTCTTGAGTTAATCGACCGAAAAGGGCAACCAACTATTCTTATCGTGTAAGTCGTTGATGGAATAGTATGCCTTTGAAGAAAGGTTGGATTTTACTTGAGCTTTAAACGCATTAAAAGGCAAGTCTAGTGAAGAAGAGGGTATCTTGTTATAAAAGGTTATACCAAGCCCAACAAATGAGTTATGAACCTTATGAAGCCGGTGAAAAGTGCCCCCTTTCACCGGCTTCTGGCTTTTGGCGTAGTTTGTCCTTATTTCTAGTGTTAACACTGTGAATATCACTGTTTTTAGTGTACACGTGTAAATTTTGCCTAATAATATATAAAATGTTGGCGAAGATGAATTGTGATGCAACCGTGAGAATACCAATATCCTTAAAAAACTCTGGCACCTAGCTGGTAAATTGTTCGAACAGTTCGGTTTTGAACGACCAATATATTATGTATATCAGCGGCTTTGTCCCACAGCAGAATATCGTAGGACATAACGCTGTGATAATAACTAAAATAGACTAAACGAGCTGTATCAACGTCAGTCTATTGTCTTACTTTCCTGACAGCGTAGGCAGCCGAAGTGAGCCTTCCTGCTAGACTTGATATATGAGGTCCCAACTGAAGTTTGGCATCTACTGTTAGTCCTAGAAAAATTGCCTAGCCTACAGTTTCAAGCACCTCTTTATCTAAGACGAGGTTGGGTCCTAGATTTCTAACATTCGGTAAGGCGAACTTTACACATTTCGTTTTCTTGACATTGAGAACTAGGTTATTTGACGTAAACCAATCTGTAACTATTGAGAGTGCACTGTTTACGTCGTCAAAATCTTGTCTATTTCTGTCTATTGCAAACAGTACAACGTCACAGATACCCTTTAAATGGAATGGTAAATCATTGATATTATACTAAGACCAAGAATGGGCCCAGTATTGAGCCTTGCGGTACACCTAACCAAACTGGTAGCCCGGAATATTTCACACATTGGACACTATTATGTAAATAAGATATTATTACGTTGAGAGCTTTGTTTTGGACACCGTAATAACGTAGTTTACGCAAAAGCGTGTCATGCACGCAATCAAAGGCTTTGGAGAGATCACAGAAAACTCCAATAGCATTTTATGTTTCAAATATTTTGCTAAATGCAGGTAAGATAAAAATAGGCCTGAAATTGCCAACGTCATTTTTAGGGTTCCGTAGCCAAATGGCAACGGAACCCTTATGGATTCGTCATGTCTGTCTGTCTGTCTGTCCGTCCGTATGTCACAGCCGCTTTTTTCCGAAACCATAAGAGCTATACTGTTGAAACTTGGTAAGTAGATGTATTCTGTGAACCGCATTAAGATTTTCACACAAAAATAGAAAAAAAAACAATAAATTTTGGGGGTCCCCATACTTAGAACTGAAACTCAAATTTTTTTTTTTCATCAAACCCATACGTGTGGGGTATCTATGGATAGGTCTTCAAAAATGATATTGAGGTTTCTAATATCATTTTTTTCTAAACTGAATAGTTTGCGCGAGAGACACTTCCAAAGTGGTAAAATGTGTGTCCCCCCCCCTGTAACTTCTAAAATAAGAGAATGATAAATCTAAAAAAAATATATGATGTACATTACCATATAAACTTCCACCGAAAATTGGTTTGAACGAGATCTAGTGAGTAGTTTTTTTTTAATACGTTTTAAATCGTAATTTAAGGAGCGAGTCGTAGTCATAGGTATGTTGGCAAAAAACTCATTAAATGCCTCAGCTACGTCAGCTGCTTTATTAACTAATTTGTTGTCGACCATAATCTCAAGCTGTTGTTCTTGTTTAACCGATTTAACAGTTTCATTGTTGATAATTTTTCAAGTGGTTTTTCTTTATTATTAGAATGTTAAAAGAATGTTATTAGAATCCTAAAAATTTTGATTAAGCAAAAGCACTAATCTTTTTGAATCATTTTGAATATTTTTTAAAATAATATAATAAATAATATAATTTTCTCTAGGAAAGGAGTATCAAACCTGTATTTTTTCAAACCATTTAAGTCGTATAGTCTCGTTCTACTTTTACCTGGATTAGCCCATCGGGTAAAGCTAATAGAGGTTCCATTAATGTTAATAGTTTTGGTCTTGAAAGTAGA
This sequence comes from Apamea sordens, assembly GCA_945859715.1. Taxonomy (NCBI): domain Eukaryota; kingdom Metazoa; phylum Arthropoda; class Insecta; order Lepidoptera; family Noctuidae; genus Apamea; species Apamea sordens. The sequence continues at coordinate 14,105,153 of OX244009.1, forward strand.
TTGGTACTCTTTTTGCACAACATCAAAAAGGGCAACATAAATTTCATTAGGATTCTACTATAGATGGTGTAATTTGACACAGGCTTATAATTGTTGGGTTCTTTACTATCACCGGATTAGAAAAAAGGAACTACTTTACTTTGTTTCATGAGATCTGAAAAGACTCCTTGGTCTACACTGATGTTAAATATGAAAGCTAAATAGGGTGCAATTGTTTCGATGATAGATCAACATACTTTTACAGACGTTTCTCAAAGATCATCTGTTGATTTAATTTTAAGATCTTTAAAAGCTTTTATAACCGCCTGGGGGTATGTATGTTGAATCCTATAATCTACAAAGGACATGCCTTCATTCTAAGTAAGGAAGCGGAAAGCACGGGTGCGGAATTTAAAAGTTTCTGTAGTTTTAAGTGGAATATTAGCCAAACCTTATGGAAAAACGTATCTACCACCCATAAACCCCAAAAAACACCAAGAGGATTATCAAAGTTTTGGCAGCCTTAGCAGACAGCAAACCCAGCTTCCTGAAAAGTCTGACCAAAATATTCTTCTTTGCACAATACAACGTCTTCGAAATCCTTATTGTATTCGCCATTTTTGCAAGCATGGCATTGTATGAACCTTTTGCACATTCATTTGTTCTGCGAACCAAAAGTTTTAAGTCTTTCGTCCTTTGGGCAGCATTAGTGTTTGTCTTCGTCCAGTTTTTTGTTTATTTCGAACATTATTAGATCGAAAGTGTGTGTTGTTTCGTCTGAGTATCGAAATTAAATGGCCTCGTGTGAGTAGAGTTCGGATTTTTTGTTTTGTTCGAAGTTACTTCAAGAGTTACGTACGAGAGGTTATTTGATAGAAGTCGTGAGAATGTTGAAGTAATATTGACAGACTTCTTGTAGGTAATAATTGACCGTTTCACGTTTCAAAAACTTCGAGTTAGTAACCGCATTTTTTAATGAGAAACTTGTTCATTGCTTTTGGCTATGTGTGTGAGAAAAGATTGATGGATCATTTGAAGGCTCAAATCAACCGGAAAAGCTTTCGTATTAAGAAAAAAAAATATCCTATACTAACTAAAACTATTAAAAAACTAAAATATTGCGTCGAAATATTCCTCCACATCGCTGTTGACTGCAATGTCACCAAGAGACTAGCGGCATTGCCACGTTGTATGGCAATGCTTAGCCTCTGGCCAAGGTAAAAGCCAGCCCTTGGGTCATGGGAAGTGTCAACCAGCCGTTTGGACAGTTCATTGAACAAGCAATGAGCACTCGGACTCGGCCCGAGGGTTTCAACCCCAAACGGCTCAAAAATATAATTTCCGATAAGGTTTAACATGAATATGAACTTTTTTCTTAGTTGCCATTATTCTCTGTTAACAGTTTTCTAAGCGATTAACAATAGCCAACAAGTAATCTGTCTGTTAAGAACTGGATTAAATTGCAAAACAATCAGTAATGAAATTGATACAAGAATTCCTACTGATTCACATAAGCACAAACCCGATAAACACTCCTCATATAATTAATTATCGTACGTAAGTCGCGACACCGCAATAGATTCAATATAAAATAAACCTATACTCTTCGATAATCGACTCCTACAAAACAATTGTTCGAACCATTCGATAACCGACAAGCAATTATTGTTGGTTATATTTCCGGAACACGTTTTGTCCCTCTCGCTCGTGTGTAGATTGTGTATGTGAGAGCGAGAGGGGAGATGTAGTGTCGCGCTGCCGATTGTTTGATTTCCGTTGCTGCCGCCACGCACTACCTGTGTCAGTAAACGGGTTAGTTAGGGAGGGGACACAGTGTTTGGTGAAAGTATCGATGAGAGATTCCAATTTTATATTTTTCAATTTTATAAGTATTTTGGAGAACTTATATGTAATTGGTTTCATGCTTAAACAAAACGCTTGTTACATACATGCTGAAAAGTTGATTTAAATGTTGGGCAACATAGCTTCATTTATACAAGTCTTACGAGATGATTTTTGCCTCAATAACAGAAAACAACGCGGAATTCTGGAATAGGATCTACTGCAAAAATAGTTCAAGAGTTCACGATTTTTTTCCAACATATTAAACTTCTACGTGAAGTTGCAACTTATTTTAGTCTTACTCGGAGATATTTAATCTTACCGCGCACTCTCCTAATTCTAGTTTTTTTTGCAAAGCAAGCAGTTAGTTGGATTCTGAATGGATATTTATTAAATTGTATACTTTTGTAAACGACTTAAAAGACAATAACATTGCTTAAGACATTGCTATGTATATGTTCAGCGTTTACGACATCTGCTATATGGCGTGAAAATATTAAAATTAAACACAGACTTACGTACGTGTTCCTTGCGTATTTATACTCACCGGGACTTAAATATTTGTCCCTTACTTACATGTATTTCTGTATCCTCTGTTGGAGATCCAATAAATAAATCAATAAATAATTATAAATCGCCATAATATCGACAGCAAACTATCGACATTTGGCCACCCCATTTTACGATACTCGTAGCCTCTGAGCACGGCGCTTATATTCCGATTCTGTCCTCGGCACATCTCTATTGATTCTCATCGTACGTACATTGGCACATGCCGATGTACTTACAATCAACTACGTGGTTGAAGCACGCTCTAAAGGTATTGGAAGTGGAGGGTGCATTATTATAAAAGATATTTAAATGTTATCGGGTTTTTGCATCAGAAATTTCTCAGTAGCAGTTCGGAGTCTGGATTTGTGCCTGGTTGCCGTTTGAGTTTCTTGCCCGTTCTTCTAAATAGGAACATACTACTCTTTGGAATGGATAACTAGCTTCTAACTGACCGACCCCTTAAGAAATCAAAAGGTTTAATTTAAATAAATGCTTAGACTTTGAGTTGACGTGGGAATATAGCATATAATATGGCGAAATGTGGGTGATAGATACTCCGCTGCCTAACCTTTGGGGAATACAAGCGTGTTATGTTAAGTTAAATGTAAATAATGTTGGCCGCGTCCTGGGCAGTTAGCCCCGCCGCCACCTTGCTGACTGGCCAACAATTTACCAGCGACAGAGCAATTTTTAGGTATCCGGTTCGTGCCGATACGAGAAGGAGAAGGCTTAAGATTGCCTCGGAACATCACGCCAGTATTCCCCAAAGGACAAAGCTGTACATCTAATACCAACACACATTTATCTTTTATCTAATAAACGTTTTGAGTCCCCATTTCTTATTTTGTAGGTGTCGCAAACGATGAACAAAGAGTTATAATATCAAGCATTACTAACAAACACAACAAACAAACTGTGAACACATTTTGTTCTCCCAAGCATTGTGATTCTGGCAATATCTCTAAGATAAAATCATGATCTAGCGTTAGCGGGTGAGATGGTGAGTTCGATTTCGTAAAATACTGTTAGTAAAATACTAATGTGAACCCACTCCTCCTGGCCCAAGTACATTAAGCCTCCTTGAAATACTTAGAGGAACACTCGTCATAAAAATAAAAATGTTCAAAGAAACATGCATGTTTTGAAAACGCATTACATATGAGTGAGTTTGACAAAGTTGCATCGAGTGGCGTCCTCAATACTTTTCATATTCGTGTGGAACCCTATGCAGGTGTGCGAGGAGCATCGGGTCTTAGCGGTACGGGTAACTTTGTTGTGTGTTCCGTTTGCTAAGAGTTTTAGTTTAGAGTTCCTTGAGAAGATAGAAATACGTTGCAAAAATTGGTTGGTTTGTTGGTTGAATTTACAACATATCTAATGCACGGACAACTGTACATCACTTGCTCCCGCGTCACCAGTTCTGATATTTTGGCTACTGAGATCAAAACTAGAAACGTAGTATACAGGAAAGTTTCCTTAAATAGCAGCTGTCATTTTTAACCGACTTCTAAAAAAGGAGGAGGTTCTCAATTCGGATGTATGTATTTTTTTTTAAATGTTTGTTCGCGCATAACTCCGTCGATTGCCAACCGATTTGAAAATTTATTTTTTTGTTGGAAAGGGACTTCCCAAATGGTCCCATTCAAATTTCGAGAAGATCTGATGATGAGTTTCGGAGACAGACAACGGAACTCTTCAATAAATGCCAGCAAATCAACGGCTATTGCTGCTATCGCTTATGTATGTATTGTTTATGCAATCACACAACATAACGTCACGCCTGTGCCCTCTACAGGGGTATGCAGATGTGTTCAGTATACCACGATACACCCTCATTTCTGTCAAAGTTGTTACTGGGGTACCTCTAATCTTGTAAGTATATACGAATTTGTGTGTGAAAAAGTTTTTATTTTTACTCTATATACCTACCCCAGGTATAAAGAGTAAAAATAAAAACTTTTTTACAAAAGAAAAAACAACCGACTTCCAACACAACCGACTTCTTTTTTTTTGGAAAAAAGTTTTAAATTATGGTGTCTTACTACTAAGCTAGTCTATACTTATAACTAGCTTCTGCCCGCGGCTTCGCCCGCGTGGATGTCGGAAATTATCCCACCGGAACGTGCTAACAGGATAAAATGTATGTGCTTCCCCAGGATGCCATCTATCTCTATGCCAAATCAGAAGTTCAGTGTTTTAGGCGTGAAAATGTAACATACAGTTTCAAGTTCAAATCCTCCCCTTAAAAACTGAGTTACCCCTTTTTGTCCCGTCAGTGGTAAATTTTCGACAACTTTACATACTTATTATTAATTATTTTTTGTCAAAAGTATCAATACTGAGTTTCGAGTTACTCGGACCACGTATTCAATTTCTTCCACACAAACTTCAACACCCCTATATTCCCCTTTGAGGGGTAGTTTTAAAAACTTATAATGATAAACTTTATTATTTACTTAGGCAAGTATTCTTGCCAAGTTTCAAGTTTATTAACTAAATGAATAAGATGTTTCATATAAACTGTATCCCCACCTTTTCACCCCCACAGGGGTGGAATTTTGAAAAATCGTTTGGGATTATCATAACTTGATTCAAAGGTTATTTATACCAATTTTCGAGTTAATCAAGCCACGCATTATAATCCTCCCTTGTAAAATTAACTACCCCTTTTCAACCCGTTAGGGGTAGATTTTCGAAAAACCCTAATACATGTTACTCTTTATTTTTGGTCTTAAGTATAAACATTGAGTTTCGATTTAATCGGACTGCGCATTTAAATTATTCGACACAAACTTCAACACCCCTATATTCCCCTTTGAGGGGTAGTTTTGAAAAACTTATAATGATAAACTTTATTACGTACTTAGGCGAGTATTCTTGAAAAATTTCAAATTTATTAACCTAATGAAGAAGATTTTTCATATAAACTGTATCCCCGCTTTTCAACCCCACAGGGGTGGAATTTAAAAAAATCGTTTGAGATGTATTCATAACTTGACTCAAAGATTATTTATACTAATTTTCGAGAAAATCAAGCCATACAGTAAAATCCTCCCCTGAAAAATTGACTACCCCATTTCAGCCCGTCAGGGGTAGATTTTCTAAAAACCCTGATACACATTATTCTTTACTTTCAATATTAGGTATAAATACTGAGTTTCGAGTAAATCGGACTGCGCGCTAAAATTCTTCCATACAAACTTTGATACCCCCCAATCCCTTATTAGGGGGTAGTTTAGAAGAAAAAAAACTGACAATCTTCATAATTTATTTAGATAAGTATTCTTGCCAAGTCATAAGTTTATTAACTCAAGGAATAAGATTTTTCATACAAACGAATTCCCCCCTTTTCACCCTCTTAGGGGTGGAATTTCGAAAAATCCTTTCTTAGTGGATGCCTACTCTTCACGAAGAACACATCCTCCAAATTTCATGTCTCTAGGACCAGCGGTTTAGGCTGTGCGTTGATCTATCAGTCAGTCAGTCAGTCAGTCAGTCAGTCAGTCAGTCAGTCAGTCAGTCAGTCAGTCAGTCAGTCAGTCAGGACTTTGAATTTTATATATATAGATAAATCTGTAGAAGTGAAAATTCTGTACATTGAAAATATCAAAAAAATAATTTATAGGGGGTGTTACTAGACCGACACCGAACCCAAAAATGTGATTAAAAAAATTTTTGTCTGTCTGTCTGTCTGTCGGTCTGTCTGTCTGTCTGTCTGTCTGTTTGTTCAGGCATCACGTAAAAACTACCGGTTCGATTACGATGAAACTTGGTATAATTATTCTTTAATATCCTGGGCACCACACTGGGTACTTTTTATCCCGGAAAAGTATATACAATAAAAAACAAACTTAATTTTGCGGTTCGATCCCTATACCCGATTACCACTGTCTGTACTGTACCAACCGCAAATACTAAGTTTGTCGTAGGTTGGGTCACCCGCAGTGGAGTTCATTTTTATTCCTTTTAGTTTTTAGAGTTATTTATGTAGGTTTATTTTTATATGAGTCGCAGGTATAGATTTTAATTTTAAAGTATAGGTAGTATATTTGATAGTGTACGTAGTGACCGTAGGTTATTTTATAATACTGTTAGGTAGGATTAGTCATTCGTATAGATATTAGTTTTTAGGGATTTTGCTTATTTATTAAGTTTAGATTAGTTATCATCAGAAATAGGTTTATTTAGGTAGGTATTTAATTTTCTGTTATTGAGTTTTTTTTTTTAATTAGGTAGGTACTTAGGTAAAGATATCATATAGGTACCCTCTTAATCACCACTAATGAGACACAATTGGTTTTCTACTGTAATTAGCCACAAAGGGCCCGCGAGATAGATGGCATTCTGGGGAAGCACATACATTTTATCCTGTTAGCACGTTCCCGTGGGATAACTTCCGACATACACGCGGGCGAAGCCGCGGGCAGAAGCTAGTAAACAATAAAAGGCTATCAAAGTCAAATGGTTTCCATTGATGTGCAGCAGACCGTACCTGCCTGTGAATTATTACAATAACTTATTAGACCGAGTACATTGATTCAATTAGCGAAACAATGAGCATTATGTAGCCAGTAGATAACAGTAGAAGCCACGGTCGGCTATCAATCGGCAATAATATGATCACATTGTGTTTATTATGGAAGCCATATTGAGTGGCCAGGTGCTTCAGATTGATTTCTGATGGTGCTGTCTGTAATTCCCACTGCAGGGCTGACAAAGGATAGAATAAGAATACATTTATTAAAAAGAAAAATAAGTGTTACAGAATATGTACAGGTAAAACATTTAAGTTGTTTATTAATTAAAGAAAAATAATGAAAATACGTTAATAATTTGCGGCAAACATGACGTAGAGAGAGAATACAAACACAAAAAAATGCCTGTTAAATATTGAACCACATTGAGTCAATGTTTAAGTCAAAGTGAAATCGTTTATTTTATTTAGTCAAATAAAGGCAGGTTAAATGTCAATGTTTACAAAATGTAGTTTCGTATGGAGAAGAATGGGCAAAAAACGCAAGTTACTCTTTTAAAATTATTTATTGATGAACTGGTTATGTCAATGTGCACATGTACTAAATTCTAATACACGGTGTACGGAACCTCTCTTATAGCAGTAGTATCGCAGCCGCCTCGTGATTACTCAGACTAACTTGTTGCCCGCACCTCAATCCGCCATGTTTGTGTAGGAGTACTTCTTGTACTTACACGCTCACGGAAAACTGGCTTTCTAATAGTTGATATTGATGGAGTTAAGACTTATCCTGGTTATCTTTAGTAAAATATGGAATTGAAAAGGATGACGGTGACAATCAACAATATGCATTGGCATTCGACGGCACGGTTGGCGCAGTGGTTAAGCGATTGACTGCTGCGCTGCGTGTCGCGGGTTCGATTCCCACACGGAACAAATATTTGTATGACCTACATGTATTTGTTCCGAGTCTGGGTGTTTTTCTAGATATAATATGTATGTATTTAAAAAAAATGTATATAAGTAGTTTATCAGCCATCTTGTTACCATAACACAAGCATTAGGTTGCTTAGCTTGGGACTAGATGGCGCTGTGTGAAATGTCCAGGGATATTATTATTCAAAGTCATCATCATCATCATGATCATCATCATCATTTCAGCCCAGAATCAGCCACTGTTGGGTATAGACCTCTCCTTGTGTCTGCCATACTTCCCGGTTCCGTGCGTCTCTCATCCAGGTGAACACGCTTTTGCATGGCCCTGGTTTCTTTAGCGTAACTTTGGCCACCATTCGGTCACAGCTTACTCCATCGCCCATGTCCTCGTCTAGCTAGATAACCTGTTCAACTCTACTTGAGGCGCATCGCCTTGTCCCTGATGTCGTAGACTTTCGACTGATGGCGGATTCGCCGTCATAGCGCAAGATATACATAGGTTTATTGTACTTTTTGTGTTTTCATAACTATTATGTCTCGTGTCATGCCCAGTGGTCCACCGCCAGGCGCCTGTTAGATGTGTTTACAATACAATAGACGTCATGAAACTTGTCATCATAACCCTTTACACTTGTTCTGTCATAACGTCGTCCTTAACAAAAACTAGGAATTTCTTCATCACAATACGACTGTGTGAATATAACCTACATTTTGGGTCCGTTGAAGTGTCTCTGTTAAAAGTTGCTATATAAGGCCTGTCACACCCTAACTCTTAATACAGGATGTGGTCAAATTATTGTAATTTTACCAATAACATTATATACAGTTTTTGTATAATATCACACTATAATAGTGACCCAACTTATTTATTAGATCGTATATGTATTACATGGAAAGTGGTTTAAGATATAAGTTTATCAGAGAACAAAAGCACTGTGTAGTTCTTAAGTTATAAGTTCTAACAGACAGAATTTCTGATAACACTGTGTAAATGTAAATACAAAATATTTCAGTAGCTTTTAGCTTCATGAAGATAAGATAAAGACGACAATTTTATTTGTCAAGTTTGTATATGTGTTGTACATTTGAACAAAACCTCTGGGGCCGCGAGGTTCTAGTGTTCATCGAGTATTTCGAGACATCGCCAAGTGGTTGGTCAACTTTTCACGTGACCAGAGGGATGGCTTTTTTTTCCCAAAAATATGCAATTTGTTTTGCCAGTCTTTAGAAATTTTTCCCATTGACAGCGTACTTATACATAATATACATATTTTAGTGATAGCTTCTCTCTTCTCTCTCTCAATTAAAATAAAAAGTATTAATTGCGACTCGTACAGAAAATAAGTACACCCTGTATATCTGGCCAGACGGCCTTGTCAACACTTTCTAGGTATATTTTCATTTGGTCCAGTTTCGTTACCTGCCGCCACCCGTCACACAACCCTTTACAACATGTCACAGACTCTCTATGACGACGTGACACTTGTCAGCCGACGACTAGTTAGGTCCTGTCATGTTTCTCGAGGTGACAGCTACGAGAAACTTGCTAAAAGGAACTTTACTGGTTAAAAATATGTAAAACAAAAGTGAAAATTGAGCGCCAGATCCCTTCTATTGTTGGTGAATCATTTGGGTTAGATGAGGTTATTACAGTATGTTGGTTCCTGATATTTACTACTGTTATTGAATCATATGGGTTAGGTTAGGCTAGAACAGTATCCCCCCCGGTGGGTTCCCGCATTGTCGAGGCGGGGGGGCTCAGTAGCCGTGGCTGGGCGGGCCACGGTGAAGCTAAGAGGAACCCCAGAGGGGGCCGCTCGTCCGGGCTGTGCGGTTTAGCCCGGGACGTAGCGGCCCACGGGTAGGTTGCGGTGCCTGCGACATCGCGACCTACCTGAGGCGGGCCGCGATGTTCCCCGTGAGGGAGACATTGCGGCTGAGGATAGAGGCCGCGGCGGGAGGGGCTCTCCCTTCCTTCCGCGGCCTTGACGGGGCCGCCACCGTTAGATGGCGGACGCGGCGGGGCCGCAGGGGAAGAGGAGTGTCGGTGTTTCGTTGCCGCTCTCCCTATCCTCTGCGGCCGTAGCTCCCCCAACGCGGGGGGCATGAGGGGCCTGCCTGTAAGGCGGGCGTGGAGGCCAGCAGGCAACGGGTGCGGGGGCTCCGTTGCCTGTTTTGCACAGGCCTCCACCTTGTGGGACGGGAATGGCCAGGTGTTCCCGGCCATTCCCGTAGCTCCCCAACCTGGGGGGCATGCGGGGCCCGCCATACCATCTTGGCGGGCGTGCGCCGGGAGGGCCGTGGAAGTATTAATTTCCCATAGCCCTCCCATTACGGCGTTTGTAGGAACACCGCTGAGTTTTAGTGGGTATACTGTCCTTCCGACAGGGAGTCCCACATACCCCGTCTCGGTCCCCCGCGAGACGGGGATGCATAAAGCATTTCGCAGCGAGAAAAAAAAAAAAAAAAAGGCTAGAACAGTATGATGTTTCTTGATATTTACTTATTCATTACAGAATTTTGTTTTTTTTTTAAAGGCAAATTACAACTTTGCAATAATACACTTAGTGACATAATAGTTTTATGTCACCACCGTCCACTTAGAAAAATAAAATAATGATTTATTCTACCTACAATGTAAAGTGCCTACAAAATTTTATTAGAGCAATATTGTATAAAAATGTGTATTAGTGTCTAACATTTTAGAAGTTAATTATTATGCTTAATTATGCCTATAAAAATATGTTTTATATCATTATGCGTAAATTATGCTTAATGCGTGAATAATGTTATGCGAAAATATAATTAGGAGAAACAAAAGTATGCCAAGTTATATTAGGTCTTACAATTTTATGCAAATGGATAGGGAATCCTCAAGAATTAATACTTGACCTACGCGTAGCAATCTGCTACGATTTCGTAGCGGTCGTAGCCGCCCCTTCGTAGCGAAACATACGCCGTAGCAACAGTCCAATACTTTTACGCAAGCTACAGAAGAGAGACGACGACAACGCTTCAAGCATTCCTACTAGATAAGTGTCTCTACTCTGTTGACGACATGTAATATTATGACCAAGCGTTTTCTCGTGTCAACACGAGTATATATTATAAGTTATGTTACTAGAGCTGACTGAAATTATTATTATTATTATTATTTTTTTATGAATGATATGGACATTATTTTTAAATGACAAGTTTATTATGATTCCTATTACCTATTATTAATTTGAGTTGACATTGAACTATTTATTTTTATTGTTATTTTTAAATGTTTTCTATTTCTAATCTATAATCCTTAATGAGTTGACATTGAAAATTTTATTGTAGGTAATTTTTAGTTGAGTTATGTTGTTAATTTGTAAATGTGTTAGGTACTTGTTAAATGATTTCTATTTATAACCCTAAATCCTTAAATTCATAATGAGCTGACATTGAAAATGTTATTGCAGGTAATTTTAGTTGTTATGTTGTTTTTTTTTTATGTGTTTCTTGTAGGTATTATGAATGTTAATGTTTTTTTTTATTACTTATATTTATCTTAGGGAACGATTTCAAACACAATGTAAATTGTTTGTGAATAAATAAATGAAAAAAAAAAAAAATGAAACAGATTATTATTAGTGGAATGTGGAATGGAAACATAAAAAGTACCATTTTTGCAAGGCATAGTATTATTAGTCAAAGTCAAAAGTAATATTTATTAATATCAGTAAAATCATAAGACGAATTGTTTATGAAATAACTTCAATTGTCTGTCTATTTAAATCACAACTGTCATTCATTGACAGTTGTATGAAATATGGTGAATGGAAGGAAATGGGTGTCATTAGCTTTACAATTAAAATCTCGATCAAATTAAGCGGTCGACATAATTATTCATTTTTACTACTTGGCCCATTACAAAACTGCTTTTATCGAAATAAAGCGTTGCCCTTGTTGCAACTTTCCGATCTCTAAAAAACGTTAACTTTGACTGAAATGACGTGAACTATTTAGTAGCCGTCCCGCGGGCGTAGACGCCTCAGCCTGCAAGTAATTGACGCTCGGTAATCGATACCACACTGGGCCGGCACCGATACCACAAAACGGTATCGAGCAGTCGAGACTATTGTCTCTGGATACAATTTGACTGACGGATTACAGGCTGGCTTGTGCATAATTATGTAGGCTTTGTTTACAATGAAGAGGCAAGATATCACAGTAAGATAGAGGTATGAAATGTATCGTTAATCTATTTATGAACACGAGTTTCTCGTAACATCGCGACTGTATTTCCCGAAGGGGTAGGCAGAGATTTGAATCTGTTTTTTCCATTATGATTTGTGCCCGGTAGATGGCGGCTCGCCGCCTAAACCATGGGATATAATAATATGACTCATGCAATGTGGGTGTACAGTCACGAGCACCAATATGTCAACACATGGCAACTTTCAATTCCGATTTTTTCGTGAAATAACGAATGCAACGTTGAAATACGACAGGTGATAGGTTCGAAAATACTATGTTCGTAACAACATCAAATTTCATTAAAAAATAAAGGAGTTAATCGCTTTTGAATAAAGCCGAGTTTATACATACTCTTGTTCGTGCCTGTAAACACCCCCGGGTTCTGATCTCATAAACGAGAAGAAATTGTCAATAAGTGAGTTTTTGCTGCAAAATGTTATAGTCAAATGTTGCGTGAAATAGTTTTCGAAGACAAAGCAAAATTAAATTAAACACAGTTTCATCGTGTACCTAGCCTTTTCCCAACTATGTTGGGGTCGGCTTCTAGTCTAACCGGATGCAGCTGAATACCAGTATTTTACATGGAGCGACTGCCTATCTGACCTTCACAACCCAGTTACTTGGTAATACGATACCCCTTGGTAAGACTGGTTGTCAGACTTTCGGGCTTCTGACGACCCGTTACGACTGTCAAAGATCCACGAATGACAGCCGGGACCAACGGCTTAACGTGCTTTCCAAGGCAAGGAGAGGTCTTGGTATTTAAATATAGTCACCCATTCACGAATCAACTGCGGCAAGCCTAGCTTGACCTGATTCCCGTAATTTAAAACGTTCAAAATCTAGTCGCAGTCTCATCTCGGCGACAAACAAATGTCAAAAACGTTTCAAAATGTAGGGAATTTATATGTCATTTTTGACAGATTGAGACTGAGATCAGACTGCGAACGTTCTTAAAATTACGAGAATTGCCCCTCTGATCGATCAATCCGTGCAGTTGTTATTACTTAGCCATAAACCCCTCGAAATCAAAGACCGTTTATTACTAGAAATAAACTGCACTGCGAGGGACACTCAACAGCTGCACATTTCTCACGGTCGTTACAGGACAAATCACTAATAATGCAAGAACTTCCCTTAGGGGATCTATTTTAGTAACACCTTTTTTTTTAAATGATAGTGTTGTAATATAGTTGCAAAAATGAAACACTATCGGCGTCTCGTTTTTACTAAACAAATGACAGAAATTGAAATATTACTTCTTTGCCGCACAGGTTGATCGGTCAGGCTAAGCTACGCTTGCCGCGGTTGGTCTGTGGATGGGTGACCATCTTTACATACCGAGACCCCTCCGTGCCTCGGAAAGCACGTTAAGCCGTTGGTCCCGGCTGTCATTCGTGGATCTTTGACAGTCGTTACGGGTAGTCAGAAGCCCGAAAGTCTGACAACCAGTCTTACCGAGGGGTATCGTATTACCCAGTAATTGGGTTGTGGAGGTCAGATAGGCAGTCACTCCATGTAAAATACTGGTATTCAGCTGCATCCGGTTAGACTGGAAGCCGACCCCAACATAGTTGGGAAAAGGCTAGGCAGATGACTTCTTTTCGTTGTGTAAAAAAAGAAAGAAAGGAAGAGAAAATACGTTTATTTGCGGTAAACATAACGCAAAGAAAGAACTCAAACGCAAAAAAGAACAAGTTGGGGGAGAATATGCGTCACATCCACGCAAAATCGCCATCACCATGCTAACCATAATGCTACGACCCTATGCGAGACAGAGCTCCAGCGGTGGTTTTCAACGAAAGCGAAGGTTGATGTTGACGTAGTAGTAGTGTAGTAGTCTTTCTTATAAAAATAAGGGAAGATATTAGTTTTCCATTGTGTGGGGATTAATGACGTAACTATGGTACGAGTTATTATTTATTTTATTTTGCGAGACACAAAAGAATGCAAGCAGTTTGTTTCTAGGCAATGTTATTGTACGGGTTGTAGTAGTTAACTCCGTACACTGATTTGTCGTGAAGGTTGGTGAGTTGAGTTTGTATAGAGAAACACGTTCCACTGAGATGCACTAAGTAGTTAAGTTTATTTAAGTTAAGAGTAAGTTACAGTACTAGAGTGGAAGGTGATTATTTCTCTCAGTTGTTGATAGCTACCTAGTTATAAGTTCACTATATTTTAATTCGTTAATCATGTCATTTTGTTACGCTAACTTATGACGCGTATCGTTGGTCTAAAGTAGGTTACAGAGTAAGCAGAAAAATGTATGGCGATGAGACCGTACAGTTATGCAGACTTATTTCATTATATTAGTGTTATTTATTAAACTGATACTTATTATTTCGTAGCAGGTGGTGTTCTGTAGTTTCTGCTTACTCCCATGGGGGAAAAGACGTGACATGAAATATTTATTTTATTTTTGGAATGCTTACAGACTATTATCATTATAATAACAGTAATACATATATAACTAAATTGCTAATTACAAGTGTCCACAGATAAATAAATTATTAGGTAGGTATATTATTGGGTAACATCCATTAATAATAAAATCTGACATTACGAAAGTTCCAAAACAAACCTCCACATAATTATTTAAACTAGGTAACATTTAAAAGAGGAGAGTAAAATTGTTTGTTCGTTTGTAAGAGGTAATCTCTGAAAGTACCGATCCGATAACAAAAACTGATTAGTAGTTGAGTTCCCCGCGGACGGAAGTTGTGGGTAAAAGCTAAGTAGTATTAAATACATCACAAAAAGATATTGCAGCAGGCCCAGTCGGAGATGACGGGTTAAGTTGGACTCCTTCGATGAGGATTAGCCCTTAGTAACAGTCCAGGGTCAGACACTAGTTGTCTGGCATTTTTGCTGAACTGAACCTTTTTGGCGCATATTTCCACCTAAGGTTATCTAAGGTATTGAATGTCGTTTAGTCTGTGCTAAATAAATAAATAAAATAAGTTTTTTTGCGTTATTATTTTATGTATATTATTATTCATCTTACGCATATTATCTTTCTTTCTAACAGTTCTAGACAGAGAGAAGTGGAAGGCGAGTATGGAGGCCTTTGCCCTGTAGTGGGACATTACAGACTTGTAATTATAATAACTAATTACCATGGAATCATACGCGCCCTTTGCTAAACTGCGTATAAATCATAATATCACAACCATGGTTAAGCCGACAAGCGGCTTACTCTGGATTAATTAAACTATAATGATTGACAGATAATAATGTAACATCGTCGTATACAGAGGGATGCCGAATCTGTGCTGTTTCATTC
Source organism: Apamea sordens (assembly GCA_945859715.1). Classification (NCBI taxonomy): domain Eukaryota; kingdom Metazoa; phylum Arthropoda; class Insecta; order Lepidoptera; family Noctuidae; genus Apamea; species Apamea sordens. Next base: position 14,120,446 of record OX244009.1, read on the forward strand.
AATAATTGTGTGCAAATGACTGCATTTATAGGTTACTAACTTTTTTAACATAATTATTTAAATAACTACTCGGCTAAATGAATCAGTATAATTATTATGTGGCAGATTGACACACTGTAAATTTGACGTGTTCGTGTTCATTTCACACGACTGATAAGAAAGACAGTCGTGAATATCTGGTAAATTTAAGTTGATAGTGAATTTGCTAGACAATCCGTTTCCCCGACCAACAAGGTCGATACCACCCGTAATTAAGAAATCAGATATTATATTCCTTGTGAAGTATACAGAGGTACTTAACAGTAGCCTTATATTGGAAGCATAATAATATTCCAACGTCAGTAGTTGGCGTTAAAGCTAACCGAAGATTAATTGTATTATACTCGGCGGCATGGAAATGTCACCGTGACCTATAAAATATTGTGACATTTTGTTAGTTTGCGGTTGCAATATTGATGAAATGTCAGGTTTTAGTGAAAGTTTACGCTTGATTATATCATTTAAGACAATTCTTCTTCTTCGTGTCGCTGCACGACTGTAATAGGTAATAGGTACAGCGGGCTGGTGTCCGCAACTCCACGACAATGCGCGTATTTTGCGTACGGGTGGGAACATCGGTCATTCGATCCACCCCAGCTCCTCAAGGAAGGCCAGCAACGCCTTGATGTTACTGACCGTCTCACGTAGGGTACCTGGGTTACCGAAGTACTTTGCCCTGTACGTGGCGACCACCGGGCAATTTAGCAGCACATGCGCCGCTGTCTCGTCATCCTCCATGCAGGCCCTGCACAGCGGACTGTCTGTTACTCCTATGACATAGAGGCGTTTGTTAAATGACCCATGGCCAGTTAAAGCCGCAGTAACTGTACGCAGCTTTAGTTTTATTTAGACGGAGAACCTGTTTCGTGAGGCGGCCATTAATTGTGGGAAGTGCTTCCTTGGCCTGCCTGCAAGACTGTATTTTTAACCCCCGACGCAAAAACGACGGGGCGTTATAAGTTTGACGTGTATCTCTCTCTCTCTGTGTGTGTGTATGTCTGTGGCATCGTAGGTGCCGAACGGATGAACCGATTTTGATTTTGTTTTTATGTTTGAAAGGTGAATTTGTCGGGAGTGTTCTTAGCTATGTTTGATGAAAATTGGTCCAAGATGGCCGCCGCCACACAATGGCGGATTACATATTTTTTCACAACTCCCTCAATATGGGTATCAAATGAAAGGGCTTGCCTAGTAGAATACTATACATTGTGACAAATTTCAAATCTAAGATGGCCGCCATCACAAAATGGCGGGTTACAAAAACCTAAACACCAAATTACTTGAATCTTAAAACGCAAGAAAATAAAAGAAAAGAAATAATAAGAAGTCCCTATAAAAAGCATGAAATAAAAAAATAAATTAAAAATTTAAAAAACCTCCGACACAAATAATTAAAATAGTATGAACGTAAAAAGCCTAAAACAATTTAAAAAAAACTATTGAAAAATAGCCACAAATAGAACAGAAAAGGTATAAACGTGAAACCCTATAAAAAGAAAAAAATAACCTTGAAATTTATGACCCTACGTAAGTATGTATAAAATTTTTTAATTAAATGTTGTACCGTCGGGGGACCGTATTTTAAAATTCAACAGAACTTTAGGCTAATAATTAGAGCGGTCCCCCTACGGGACAACATTTAATCAAAAAATTTCATACGTACATTAAAACTCACATACACAAACCCGGAACAACTACTTGTAGGCTATACAAATATTTGTTCCGTGCGGGAATCGAACCCGCGACACGCAGCGCAGCAGTCAATCGCTTAACCACTGCGCCAACCGTGCCATCAATTTAATTTTTTTAAATATTGTTTTCCCATAGCTTAGCCACTTCCACGGCGTTGTCGGTGGCAGCGCAGAGTCAGTTTGACTGCATGTATTGAGTCACAGGGGGCAGTATAGGGAGGTGGAGCATGGTTTTTGACATATCTCCACAATCACACCCCACTGCCGTTACGTCAAGGTAGCCCCACTTTACCAGGTTGGAATTACATCTTCCCACTTGTGTCCGGAGACGGTTCAGAGACTTCCAAGTGGACGCCGGAAGGTTACACCCCGCAAGGAGATGCTCCTTTGGTGGTAGGTAAACGATTTATTACTTTACTAGCTTCTGCCCGCGGCTTCGCCCGCGTGGATGTCGGAAATTATCCCACGTGAACGTGCTAACAGGGTAAAATGTATGTGCTTCCCCAGGATGCCATCTATCTCGCGGGCCCTTTGTGGCTACTTACAATAGAAAACCAATTGTGTCTCATCAGTGGTGATTAAGAGGGTACCTATATGATATCTTTACCTAAGTACCTAACTAAATTAAAAAAAAACTCAATAACAGAAAATAAAATACCTACCTACCTAAATAAACCTATTTCTAATGATAATTAATCTAAACTCATTAAATAAGCAAAATCCCTAAAAACTAATATCTATACGAATGACTAATCCTACCTAACAGTATTATAAAATAACCTATGGTCACTACGTATAGGTACTATCAAATATACTACCTATACTTTAAAATTAAAATCTATACCTACGACTTATAAAAATAAACCTAAATAACTCTAAAAACTAAAAGGAATAAAAAGGTCGCACAGATAATACTGCGGGTGACGTAACCTATGACAAACTTATTATTTGCGGTTGGTACAGTAATCGGGTCTAGGGATCGAACCGCAAAATTAAGTTTGTTTTTTATTGTATATACTTTTCCGGGATAAAAAGTACCCAGTGTGGTGCCCAGGATATTAAAGAATAATTATACCAAGTTTCATCGTAATCGAACCGGTAGTTTTTGCGTGATGCCTCTTTTATTTTTTTGATATTTTCAATGTACAGAATTTTCACTTCTACAGATTTATTATAAGTATAGATATAATTATTTGAGAGTACACGAACTACATAGATAGAATCTTTTTTTATTCAAACATTTTAATTTATGCGTCACGTTTTAATTTGTATTAGTGGACTAACACATTTTTATTTAAACACACTCTGTACAGTCAGAAAGTCAATACTACTCGTATTTGATTATTGTTTATGACCCAATTATTAGTTACCAGGAACTAATTACATATGGCTAATTTAATTAATTTCGAGGACTTCTATTTTACACTGTTCGGTGAACTTGTTACTGTATTGTAACATTACAAGGACAAATTTGATTAGCTAGCGACACTCCACAGACGAGCTGGATATCTAAAAATGACCAATCAAAAAAAATATAATTTGTTTTAGCCTTCACTGCCTCTTTGTCAAAATACAAAATATTTTATTTCATATAAACTTATGAAACGTCAGAAGTTAGGTGCACGGTTCCGATCTGAACCAAGAAATTCCAAGGTACCTCTTTTAAAAATATTTGGCTTTTTAAATAATTATTTTCAAATTAAACTGTTAATTTAATGGAATGGGAGGACAGTGTAAGCCCGTCAGCAAGTATTTAAAATAATAGAAAAATAATAAAGGATAAATAGAGATAAATTAAATTAATAAAGTAATAATAAAAAAAAAACAATTTAAAAACCTATTTTAATAATTGTCAAACCTCTTTGGAACTGGTTTTTCGAGATTTATACGGTGCTTAGCGAGAAATTCTTCCCTGAACTTTAGTCCCTCTTTTACAGACTGGGCCACATTATCAGCATTCAGTATATTATATGGCAGTTTTGATGTGAATGACCAATGTGATATTATGGCGTGTTTCAACTGCCAATAGCTATCTACCTCCTTTACCGTGGTCTTAAAGTCATAACTGCCCATTCGTTCAATATTTGACGAATTTCTACGGACTTCTGAGCTAGGTGTATTGTTTCTAGTTTTTGACGACTCTCCACTAAGTTCTGAGCTAGGTGAATGGTTTCCAATATTTGAAGAATTCTCACTCAGTTCTGAGCTAGATACATTTAAGGCTCCACTTTGAGTACTGTCTATGAAAAGTTCTGTCATATTAAATGTTTTCATTAACAATTGCAATTGTTTTATCAACGCAGCGCTTTCTTCGGGATGTGTTTTGTTGTTTCTTTCTAATATTTTCACAGCATCCTTTGCTTTAATCATTGTAGGGAGTTCTGAGAGCTCATAATCTTCTTGAGTTCCTTGTTTTTTTAAATGTTCTGTTTTGTTATCCTCACATCCTATAGTGCAGACGATATATCCTATTACGATGAACATTGCACTTTTCATTTTTGATCGTTGTATTATTTTCTAAGGAATATCGAGGCGTGTTGCTTCGAGTATTTTAAATCTTTGAACAATTTTATGTAGCTCATTCTTGATAGAGATATTTTATTTACTTTCGTAACGTATTTCAATTTTACAATGTGTTTTATTGCCGCTGAATTTGTTTTATAACTAAAATATTGTTTAATTTGACTGTGTTTGTGCATACAACATTGTATAATTTATATTAAATTAATTTAATAAAATAAAGTACCTATTTTGTATTTGATAGGAACCATTGTAATTGGTGTAGTTGTCTTAATCTTTATTGTGACATCACTCGTTAATCTGTTACTAAAATTTAACTTTGTTTATAGCTTGCAAAATCATTACACATTCCTAGAAAATCTCCAAGGGCGAAAATAGATATACATATTGCAGCATTGGCAAATGCTGCAATATGATAATTAATTTTATCACGAACGACCTTATTTTGTAACAAATCCAGCCTTATATTAATCAGAAAGGTTATTTTCTTCATATTGGTTTTTTGAATTTTGAATCTAAAAGTGTCGTTTTTTCTCTTACCGAGATTTTTCATTTCAAGTTTTTTTTTTGGACACAGGACGGAAGTCTATCATATTATATTTTTCCGCTTAGCCATTTGTAATAATTTGCCACGATATTAAAGGTATCGATATAACGGTTTGAACGACCAAGTTCCTTCGGTGTTCGACTCCAAATCAAATCAAATCAAATCATCATTTATTTGCTGATCAAAGGTATACAGTGGTGTTTACATAAAATGTGATAATGTTCTCCTTGATCTACCTTACTGGCATGCAAATTTTACTTATTAAGTTTTATTTAATCTGCACAAACAAATTCGTGCTTAGTAGATTTAAGTCACAGACATGCATCAACATAAAATTAGTGTATAAGTATTAACATTCATAACAATATTATATATAGTCAAAATTAAATAGTCCCAATGATAAAATTCAAATAATAAAGGATAGCACTGTTTTATAGTACAAACAAAACAATCAGAGTCATATAAATGTGTTTTTAGAATATAAGTCAAATAATCAAATACATTTCTTAAGGCCATGTCAGTACAGAAATAAAAATTTACAATATCCATCAAATGTACAATAAATAAAAAATAAAAAAAAATATAAATAAAAAATTATTATAATCTCGTTGAATTTGTATTTCCTAGTCACATTATTTACCTTCGAGAAAATCACTAATTTTATAATAAGTTTTACTGACTAGAAAGTAATGCAAATGTTTTTTGAAAAGATTACTATTTAAGCTTTTTAATTCATCTGGTAACCTATTATAAATTTTTGGAGCCATGCCGTATATACTCTTCCGTAGTAGCGCCGTATTTGCCTTCTGTAATCGCCATCTAATTTGTGTGTGTTTCCTCCTGGTACGAGTACTATCTGCCATCGTCTCGAAAAGTTCAGGATTTGATTTTATAAAAGTCGCGGTTTCAAAAATGTACAGGCAAGGTAACGTCAGGATTTTATATTGTCTAAAGTATGGTTCACAGCTTTCTGGAATTTTTAGATTAAACATAGCTCGTATACACCTTTTCTGGGCTTTGAAAACTAGTTCCCTGTTTGTCGAATTGCCCCAAAATATTATCCCATATCGGAGATATGACGCAGTCGTTCCATGATATGCCGTGAGTAGGGCATCAATATTAAGAACGGGTGCAAGTTTATATAGCGCATACGCTGTAGTACTGATTTTTTTACACAGCTCTGTTGTATGTGTTTTCCAATTTATATTATTATCAATAGTTAGTCCTAAAAATTTTGTATTGGTAACCTGGCTAATTTCAATATTATTATAGTTAACTCCCAAATCTTTAAATATTGGTATTCTTTGAGTAAATTGTATTAGTTTCGTTTTATTTATATTTATCTTCAAATTATTATTATCTAGCCAGTTTATAATATTCAATAATGTAGTGTTTATTTCAGATTCGTATTCATTCTTATTTTTACATTTTATAGCAACTGTACTATCATCCGCAAATAATGTAATAGGGTGAGTGGTTCCTTTAGGCAAGTCATTTATATATAAAATAAATAACAGGGGGCCCACGACACTTCCCTGCCCCACACCATATTTTACTGTTCGCATATGAGAAGTGTATGTTTCTTCTGTTTTGTTCGCTTCATTTATGCGTTTAATCTCTACGAATTGTTTGCGATTTGTCAAATACGATTCTATAAGACTCAAAACATTTCCCCGTAAACCATAATGTTCAAGTTTTGCAAGTAAAATTCTATGATCCACATAGTCGAACGCTTGAGTCATGTCACAAAAGATAGCGCATATTGGTGTCTTAATATCGACTTGTGTCATTATAACATATAGAAAATCATAGATCGCTCTATTTATGCTCTTCTTCCGTCTAAACCCGTTTTGCTCTTTAGCTAGAATATTGTGTTTCTCTAAATAGCTATAAAGTTGTTTATGGATGAATTTTTCGAAAACTTTTGAAAATACTGGTATGAGCGTGATGGGTCTGTAAGACTCCATAAGTTCTCTTTTTTCTTTTTTGAAGAGTGGTTTCACCACAGATATTTTTAGGCCTTCCGGATAGCCACCTGCGGAAATACTTAAATTTATAATGTGGCTTATATGGTTTGATATAACATGGCTTGTACATTTAACTACTTTGGTTAATATTTCGTCATACCCTACACTATTTGTATTTCTAAGTGATGCTATAATCGCTTCAACATCTGAGGGGCTACAGGGTGCAAGACATGCATACATAACTCACACACACACCTTCTTGCCATGGGGGTAGGTAGAAACTACAGATCGCCACCTGCCACGATCCTCACACACTCCTTTTGCTTCGCTTACGTTCATACCGTTGCTAGTACTCCGCACCTGACCTATCCGAAGAACATCACCAATAAGGTCACCACATTTCCGTCTAGAGCTTCCCGGCGTTCCTTGTAAAAATACCTTTTGTTAGTCACCTTTCATTTATACTATCAACAAATACGTTATCCAAATTTATTTTTTCAATAAATCATAACAAGCAATCCGATCCAAATATCTGAATCATATTAATCCGAGTAACTCCCTCACAACAGTCAGATCACCGATACCAATTACAAATAGTAGCCAGCATCTCTGTAGGAACGATACTAACTAAACAACGCATCAATATACGATGGAAAATCAATCTTGTAGCATACACTATTGGTAACACATTGGTCAATATTTTCGCAAACGTATTGTAGTCATAGTTAATACATTTATAAGACACTAAATGACCCGATAGATTTCGTCGTTAAAAAGGACGTCCAGTTTTTCCCGAATTTGAACATTTTCCGAGAAACTTTTCCAATTTTTCTTTAAATAAAAACGTAATTCGGACTGAAACGCACATTTAAAAACCAAAATAGCCAAATCGGTCTAGGCGTTCTTTAGAGAGGCGCTAACCAAGGAACAGCATTTCATTATTATTTATATAGTTAGATAACAGCATACTTGTATTCTCCGAAGGAGTGGTGTATATGATAATTACACTATCACTTAGCCAGTCATGTTGTAAGTACTACGTAATAAAGGGCGAGCCTTACCAAGGGGTATCGTGTTACTCAGTAATTGTATTGTAAAGGTAAGGTAGACAATTGCTCTAATGTAACATACTGGTTTTGAGCAGCACAATTTGAGCTGCATCCGGTTATACTGGAACTCAACCCGTAACATAGTTGGGAAAAGTCTAGGTTATAGATAGGATGATCATGATGATTGATAGGGCGAGCAAGTTGCAATTAAACTAGGTGCAAATATAGACTTTTTTAATGGTCAAAACTCAACAACAGCTTTGCTTGTATTCCCGACTCATACTCGTAAGTCGGGAATACAAGCCACGCCTTTGATCACTAGACTCAAACTCATAGCATTTATTTCAATTAATTCAAATACATGCTCTTCTGAATTGCCAAGGAGACGACCAGTTAGAAAGATGAAGCTAGTTGCTCGTTCCAAAGTGTAGTACGTTCCTATGGAGGAAAATAGGCAAAAAACTCCACGAAAATATTAGGCCAAGGAAGCAATCCAGAGAGCCAAATGTGAACTTATGGAAAAGAATGAATAGTTTTTAACACTGAACACTACGACCAACAATTCATCACTTCAAGAAGATTATAGTAATACTTTTTGCAGAATTACTGTGGCTTATACTCGTATTCAGTAGTAACCATTTGTATGCACTCTAAAACATTGCCACCTCCGTCACAGCATAGCACGTGTAAGGCTTAAGACACACTTTGTGCGTCACAGTCTGTCCAAAGCAGTAGATTAGCAACTTCGTTCCGAGACACGTCGCAAAGGGCTTTGGTTTCGTGTGTGCAAGACCTGCTGGTTGTGATGTGGTCGTTTGCCGGTTCAAGTTATCCACAAAGCTTCTACTTTAGCTCTGTGTGGGCCTAAGATCGTAGAAATAGTCTGGATATGGCGTTCCGTTTTAAACAATAAAGACTGCCTATTGTATAATTTGGTATTTTTAATATTTTTCGTGATCTATGTTGTTCTGAGCCCTGGTTTGCCATGCTCTTCTATCATTATATTTTCTCTTTTAAGTGTTTTGTGCGTATGTACATAAATAATATAATAAAAAAACAAACAAAATTGGTCTTATATAAGAGTATTTTAACAGGGCATTGTTTTTTTGGTAATTTAATACCAAAAAAATCTTATGTCATGTTATACTACTGATAGATTCATTATTCTTGGTTTGTAAACCGCTTAAAATTAACCGTGTATAACTCGTCTATACTTATAATAAATCTGTAGAAGTGAAAATTCTGTACATTGAAAATATCCTAAAAATAAATGGCAGGGGGTGTTACTTGACCGACACCGAACCCAAAAATGTGATTAAAAAAATTTTTGTCTGTCTGTCTGTCTGTTTGTTCAGGCATCACGCAAAAACTACCGGTTCGATTACGATGAAACTTGGTATAATTATTCTTTAATATCCTGGGCACCACACTGGGTACTTTTTATCCCGGAAAAGTATATACAATAAAAAACAAACTTCATTTTGCGGTTCGATCCCTATACCCGATTACCACTGTCTGTACTGTACCAACCGCAAATACTAAGTTTGTCGTAGGTTGGGTCACCCGCAGTGGAGTTCATTTTTATTCCTTTTAGTTTTTAGAGTTATTTAGGTTTATTTTTATATGAGTCGTAGGTATAGATTTTAATTTTAAAGTATAGGTAGTATATTTGATAGTGTACGTAGTGACCGTAGGTTATTTTATAATACTGTTAGGTAGGTTTAGTCATTCGTATAGATATTAGTTTTTAGGGATTTTGCTTATTTATTGAGTTTATATTAGTTATCATCAGAAATAGGTTTATTTAGGTAGGTAGGTATTTAATTTTCTGTTATTGAGTTTTTTTTTAAATTAGTTAGGTACTTAGGTAAAGATATCATATAGGTACCCTCTTAATCACCACTAATGAGACACAATTGGTTTTCTATTGTAATTAGCCATAAAGGGCCCGCGACATAGATGGCATTCTGGGGAAGCACATACATTTTATCCTGTTAGCACGTTCCTGTGGGTAAATTTCCGACATCCACGCGGGCGAAGCCGCGGGCAGAAGCTAGTTTGTAAATATAAATCACAAATGTCTTTCTTTATCAGTCGGATGAAATAGCTATAACACGACAAATTAACGTAGAACTGCTGAACAATCAAGTTTCCTGACTGCACACTTTCCATCTCTTTTAATGCACATTTCAGACATACTTAAGCGACATTGTTGTATTATTCTATTTCTTTATAACATCTGAGTACAACCTACCAATCGTGTTTACTAGGATTTGAATACTAGATGTATTCACAATTCAAGATTGTTCCTTTAAGAGATCAGTGGATTCGAGCGTGCTGTGTGCACAAAAGATGGATTTATTTTCAATGGTTTCAGAGTTGGCAATAACTTAATGTTCAAGGATTTCGTAAACATTTTTCCCGCTTTCAACTTTTAAAATTCGCAAGCTTTAAGACAGCAAAGTAGAGTACCTAACATAGCATCACGCATACTTTTCTCGACGGTTTACATAGAGGTGTACTTATAGTACACACCTACATTTTGCGAGTTATGTTTAAGTAACATGTAACAGGAAGTGAGCCTATTGCCACTAACAAACGGGCACACATCCTGACTCCAGGCTGCTACTGAGAAATTCCTGACGCAAAACTCAATAACACTATGCCTGACCTGGGAATCAAAACCAGGACCTCATACAAGTAAAAAGTACAAAGGAAGAGAAAAGCACTTAAAAATAAAAATAAATTAGCTACCTTATTGTAGAAACAGTTCAATATAAAACTTACTACAACACCATTCTTAGTGCCATTCAAAATATTTAATTCATCCCTAAATTCCTATCCATATCTTACCACAGCATAAAAACCATCAATCACTTCTTTAGACCAACTAACAGTATGTCAACACAACTCTGTAACTTGTTACTTACTATGGTATCAGTATGAGACTCGCACCTGTCCGTTGTCGGTTTGGGCTCTGTCACAGAATCGCTTGCTCTAATTGCATTCCGGTAATTGCAGCCCGCCGCGCGTCTGTACTTCCCCCGGTCGTCTTACGTCACTATGTAGAGAATTTGCAGAAGTTTATACATACGTACTTAACGTCACGCCTTCTTCACATGGGGTAGGTAGAAACTATAGTACGCCACCTGCTGCGATCATGATATACTTCATTTGCTTCGTTTACTTTCATACATCTGGTCATACAGGCTCGTCGGTTCCGTATTACGCACTTGACTTTTCTGAAAGACATCACCAATAAGGTCACATTATAGTTTAATTAAATTACCTTTTAAAATTATTGTTGTAACTATTTATTTACTCACCTGCAAGTGGTACACGCGCCCTTCCCGTGTAATTAGCTGAAAATACTCCTGCATTTCAGTTCGAATCTACAGCTGGACAATTCTGAAAACAAAAATAAATGTATGAAACTTATAACTGAAATATGTGCATGAGCTACATTTTGTATTTAATATTTAGACAAACCAGAGTTTTTTTTACCGCCAACGGGAAGAGAATCAATGTACAGGATTACAGGAACATCAACGTGCAACATGATACATATTATATAAAACCGCGCGGAGAATGTTTAAAGAGTTCAGTAATGCTTGTAGACCCTGAAGGATAAGCAGTGCTTTACCTACCTGAAGTTCACCTACATTTTGCCAGTTAAGATTAAGTCCCGTTATAGACATGAGAGCGGAGGGGCCCGTAGCTAAATAACAACAGCCGCACAGGTCGATCGGTCGGGTTAAGCTACGCTTGCCGCGGTTGGTCTATGGATGGGTGACCATATTTACATACCGAGACCCCTCCGTGCCTCGGAAAGCAAGTTAAGCCGTTGGTCCCGGCTGTCATTCGTGGAGCTTTGACAGTCGTTACGGGTAATCAGAACCCCGAAAGTCTGACAACCAGTCTTACCAAGGGGTATCGTATTACCAAGTAACTGGGTTGTGGAGGTCAGATAGGCAGTCGCTCCACTGGTATTCAGCTGCATCCGGTTAGACTGGAAGCCGACCCCAACATAGTTGGGAAAAGGCTAGGCAGATGATAGACAGATCAGATGATGCAGATGATGAGAGCGGTGGTGGCCCACAGTGGTAATGGTAACTAGTGGTGGGCTCGAACCCAGACAGGCGCTTTAATTTGTGTAATTTATTTCATTACCTCTGCTCTCAAAACGGTGAAGTAAAACATCTGAGGCATGTCCAAGAACCAAAAATTTGAAGACATGTGACATCTACCAACCGGCACTGGGCCCGCGTGGTGGATTACGACGCCAAGTGTCACAAAGACGAGGCCTGTGTGCCAGCAGTGGGGACATTGTATATGCTGGTGGTATGTATGTATATTATAGACAACATAATAGATAGAAAGGGAGACAGCGTCGTAGATGGGAGGAGAATGTTAGAAGAATAGCGGGTATTGCTTGGAGAAGTCAAGCATAGAACCGCACAGGATGGAAAGCTCTAGGCGAGGCCTATGCTGGAAAACAAGGCAATCTTCACGTACCGGTGACAGATAATTAAAACTAATAAGTGTTCATTTCATGTAAGATTGTTAAATAAATGGTATTATTGTTAATACAATAAGGGCGAGCCTTTAATCGGTCAGTACTAGACTCCAGGTCTTTACTGAAAAAATCTTCATGGATAATCCATAAAAAATCGTAACCTGGGAATCGAACCCACCACGTCCAGCTATCTCGCAATATAACCACTAGACCCATGAGGCAGTCTAATATCAGAAGGCCAATTCCCTTAATCAAAAACGTTCAAAATGTAGTCGCTGTCTCATCAAATAAAATAAATAAAATCTCAGGGACAATCAATGTCAGAAACTTGTCAAAAATGTAGGGAAAATAGAGGAATTTATGACAGATTGAGACTTAAACCAGACCGTGAACGTTCTTAAAATTACGCAGATTGCCCCTCTGGTCTTCATAAAATATTTAAAAGACTGTTCCAACTGATATTTCTGCCTGCCCCGTACAGTGTTTTCCCTAAATTCATCTAGTTATAAGATAACGTGGTTCTTGTCTCAACAGAACTGGTGCTACACTAGACTGTTTTACTAGCCGCCAGCACTGGCAGATACCTACTGGCGCGAGTATTCACGCGCTATCGTACTTCAATCTGTCCTAACTAGTGCCATTTGTTAATTAAGATTTACTTAATGCGCTTGGGATTGTGTTTGTAACACCTAATTTATATGAGAGTCATATGCCACTGCTTCAAGGATTCTTTGGTGCTCGAATGACGTTAACAGGGGGGCGCTGATGGTAATAATTATTTGTGGATTTTTTTTGTGAAATTTATTGAAAAAACAAGATCGGCGACGTTAGTTCCGACTTTGGCCACGCATCAAAAGATTCTTGTACTCGAAGAAGAAGCTCTAAGTATGTTGTTGTCGGCTCCATTTGAGCAGTGGTTAAGGATTTTATATGCTCCCAAGCTATGTGTTGCGGGTTCGATTCTTGTACGAAAAAAACCTTACTTATTGTTTTGAGATATTTATTTTTCCTAAAATAAAATAATAAAAAATATCCATCCTTTTAACCGTCCTACAAGGGGATGTATAGATTTATATTCAAGCTGCTGTTCATTGTTATTTATGAAATATACTTAGGTACTGAAACATCTCCTTCATTTCAGTAGGTAGGTACCTGACTAGGATAACACACATCAATGATGTCTCTGCGATTGCAAATGTGTATAGGCGAGCGGTCTGTGACTACATATGTATTTACAATCAACGTTTTTTGCTACAATCTATTTATTCAATACTAGCGGACCCGGCAAACGTCGTCCTGCCCGAAAAAGCAGCGCCACCTACCGGGTCCAATTGTGTATATAAACCTGGTCCTGCCAATAACAAACACAAAAAAATTTAATTATTCAATTTGGTGCAGTCGATCTGAAGCTATGCGCGTACTTACATTTCGGTGATTCATTTATATTTGTATGGATTATAAATTAAGGACGCTTGTCGTGTCTTTCACCATAATTTAGAATATTAGCTCCGGAAGGTTTATTTGTATAATACCTTAAACTTTGCGGTTGGTCCGTGGATGGGTGACCATCATTACATGACGAGATCCCTCCGCGCCTCGGAAACCACGTTAAGCTGTTGGTCCCGGCTACCATTCGTGGATATTTGACAGTCATTACGTCTCGTCAGAAGCCCGAAAGTCTGACACCCAGTCTTATCAAGAGGTGTATAGTATTATCCAATAACTGGGTTGTGAAGATCATAATATAGGCAGTCGCTCTATGTAAACTACTGGTATTCAGCAGCGGAAGCCAACCTCAACACAGTTGGGAAAAGGCTAGGACACTAATATTTAAATTACATAAAATAAATAAATTCCAATGTTTTGGCAAGTCATTTAACCCTTAACAAGCAGGGGCGCGTCGCTAGTAATAAAATAAATGTAAAGTCGCAGCACTTAGCAGGTCTTCAGAAATTAACGAACGCCATCAACAATAAGTGGCGTGCTGTAGCCCGTCTGTCTCGTCCTGTCTCGGCCGGTGCTAGCGGTGAACGCGTTCAATTGTTTCCGAGTGCATTTACATCTCAAGAGTTGCTTCTTCGCGTCTGGCCGATTTTGAGGCGCAAATGAGATTGTTTTGAGTTTTTAATAAGAAATCACGATATGAACACTTAGGTACTGCAGGTCAATGTACAATACTTAAGTTTAATATGATGATTATATAACATCACGCGTTTTCCTTGAAAGGTTAGGCAGAGGCGTTTCTATCAATAGTCCATACACCCGCATTGCGCTACTCATATTATGATGTTAATTTACTATAATTATCCATAAGATGTGGCCTAAATGGAGCAGTGACTGATAATTACATAAAACATTTCTCTAACCTATTTGGAACCACTTAATTTACATACAAAATAAAATAACAGATTTATCTGCACTAGAACTTAATCATAATTCTCCTGCCCGTATCCCTTTTTGGGGTCGGCCCCATACTTCTCTAAAAGACGCCATCTCGGTAGTCACCCTTTCTAGCCATAAATCATCTTTACTTAAAGACATCAAAATAAATTGAGACAAGAAAGAGTTCGAAGCGTTGTTTCAAACTAGTGTACATGTCACTTACCTGGTGTGTTTAGGCTATGGATATCATTCATTCCATTTAGTAATTTTTAATCTTTTCAGCATGCCAGCAAATAATAATCAATAAGTATTTGGTCAGAGTCCAGTAGGATTGGATCCACTGTTAATCTAACGGCTTAAAGGCAAGCAATTTAAGGCATAAGTTACATTACAATCTATACATCTTGGGCCTTGTCACCTCAACCCATTCAACGAAACCCATAACTCGTTAACTCATAAATTGGACAAAACGTCTAGTTTATTAAATAAGGCTTTATGTCAATCTTGCTTAAACTTGCCATTAACCATTAACTCAACGAACACGCCAGTCAGTTAACAAATTAATATCGTCGATGATTTATATGTAGGTATCGGTGTGGACGGGCAACTTTTTTGTTGGACTTTGTTCGCAAGAAATTGTTTGGGAATTTGATGTCACTGTGACGTTCAGTTTACTCATCAGCATACTTGAAATATGTAGGTTGTAAATCGTTATTATAAAACAAAAAGTTTATACACTTTAAAACATAATAGTTGCTATTGATATAATACAATTAGACCAAAACATATACATACATAGAATAAAACAAAGTTGCTTATTATGAATGTCTGAGTGACCGCAAGATCTAAATTCCGCAATGGATATTGTTGTATGTATGTATTGTGGTGCGATTTTTACCATCAGTTAAAGCATTTATTCCCGAAAGGTTTATGTAAATTATACATTATACATTATTATTAAACTACCTAACATAAAATAAAGATACATTCATGTTTTGTCGAGTTGTAAAAACCGTAGGAAGAAGGGACGGGGGCGCTAGTAAGAATGTATTTATCCCATTATTCTAATTCCCACAAACTTAATGAAATCTGAATTGTATTAAACCTTAATCTTCTTAAACATTTAGCATTTCTAAGAAAATACTAATAAATTTATTCATAGGCCATCACGCTCATCACACAATCTTCGAAACATCATTTATTATTGAAATAACAACATTATGCAGATGAGTCGCTCGTCTGCCCGCCCGGCCGCCTCAACCCGTTCGCGTCGATCACCGTAACGTCGATGTAATTCGATTAGCGACGTCTTTATCGATGGCGATAGACGTAAGATTGGGGATTGTTGTTGATGTCAATTGTTGGGCCTTGAAAACGACGATATTTTATTTTATTTTGAAGTGTACATGGAGTTTCTTGCCCACTCTTTTTTATAGGAACCTACTATGCTTTGGAATGGGCCACTAGCTCTGACTGACCGACTCCTCAAAGCAAAACAAAGGAAAGAAAAGGAAAGGCAGTTGTGATTTGAATAAACGGACAATTTAATTTAGTGGTCAATTTGCTTAATAATTCAATTTCCTGGCTTTGCTATAACATAAAGTTGCTGCTTTCGATAACCACGCAGGTCTGTTAGAATCACACAGTCAGAAATATCTTTTATATCGCTGTTTTAATGTCCACAAATGTCCATTACAAAGGCAAAGTGTATCCGCGGGTGGAAATTAAAGATTTGCTAACGACGCCATCTTGGATTTGCATTTCACAATAGAAGGTTCGTTGTTAGTTTAAAGGGGATACTCTGTGTGCGGTGTCAAGCGATTTTGAACCTTGTGTGGTGCAATTATTACTGTCATCTTGTACTACCCTGCAAACAGTGTTACGGGATCGGACCTATAATTATTTGAAATTATAACCGTTAACGGGGGATCACCAGCATTCTAGTTCCAGCATCATAAATATCGTATACCTGCATGTTGATATTTAGGAGTAGTAGACTGAGATAGACTGATTTTGATTAATATTGAATAATCAAACAAGTCAGCGTATCGCAGTCCACTGCTGGAAATAAGCGTCTCCCAGGCTGCGCCACAACACCCTGTGCTCCGTCTTCCACGTCCAGTCCGTCCCAGCCAGCTTTTAATGGTTGACCTGCCGATATGATACCTTGAAATACTTTTTAACATTTTCTGGCAAATTAAATATTTATCGGAGTTTCAAACGCAGTCTGCAACATAAATAAACGAAATAAATCCATTACATGTACAAACACAGTCAAAGAGGAGAATATTTCAATTGAAAAATAAAACCAGCGGCTATAAAATATATTGTAAAATTGAAATACGTTACGAAAGTAAATAAAATATCATTTTGAGAATGAGCTACATAAAATTATTCAAAGAAATAAAACGCACTCAATTCCACGCACGAGTATAACTTGTCCCTCGAGAACATACCAAAAATGAAAACTTGTCTGTTGATTGTAGTAATACATAGCATCTGTGCAATAAAGTGTGCAAATATAAAAATAGCAGCCGTAGTAGAAGGTAATCAAACAGAGCAAATACAAGACTTGGAAAAAGAAAAGGTAGAAATCTACAACCAACTTAATGACGCCGTCGAAGACACAATCAAAACTTTAGAAAAAAGTAACGATTCCGATGCTAAACAAGGCATAGCATACATGCAAGAGTTGCTTGCACTCATAGACAAGTTCAATGGTACAGAGCTTGAACTTGCACAAGCATGCAACGGTTCTAAAGAATGTACCTCAAATCAAACAACCATATCAAAAACTGCCAACAGCTCAATTTTTTTTGAAGATGGAAGGCGACAAGGACGCCCGCCACGAAAAACTAAAGGTAAATACAAACAGGGTGGCTTCGACCACATCAAATACGGTATAATGGCTACGGGGATGTTTAAAAATGACGACGAGTTAAATAGGATCAGGGACGAGAAAGTGAGGAATCTACTTGTACTCCAAACGAAGTTGGACAAATGGTTGAAATTAAGAGAAGCCGAGAAGCAAAAGATTAAGCAGTACAGGCTTAGACAGGTCTCTCACAGGCACGCCAGCGTGACTGAAGAATGTCCGGACTTTGGAGAAATGAGGAAGAAGCCGAAAAAGTTTGGATCAAAGTCTAAAAGAGAAGAATCTAGAAAACCTCGGAAGTATCCTTGTTGTAGAAAATGCTGCAAGAAGTCTTATATCGGCTGCTTATAGGAAGACCAAGATGGAGCAAATACGAGATATTTACCGTACATAATTATTTATTTATTTGTCCTTTATGCATACTCGTACAATTAGTACAGAGGACTTGATATACCTTACTTATCGGACATATAAAACGGGCATCTAGGAATTTTGAGTATTATCAAATTATTATTTCTTCTATAATTATCATGTATGTATATTTTAATAGTTTGTTTTTATTATTTTCAGTATATATTCCATGGAATAGAAATACTTTGGGCTAGATATACCTACTTTGACATTCACAGTGTTCAGATTCAAAGTGCCCGAATTTATGCAAAGTGTTACAAAATTTAGGTATTAACCAAATGGTCATATTATAAAACCTTATTTATCGTTAACTGTGTAGATCTTATGTTTATTGTCAATTTATTATAATAAATGTATCATTACAGAATTTCTTTCTTTTTTCGTTGTATTATTTTTTTTATTTTTCTGTGAAGTGTTTTATTTCGAACTTTTAATATTTATTGTATTCAAAACTGTTTGTGACTGTAAAAGTATGTTCATATTATATTTTTTTGTGTAAATATTAACGAACACCTAAAACTAGACTGTTTTTTGTGTTTTTGGAGTAAGTTTCTGATGCACACACCTTGGCACGCATAGTTATGTTCGCGATTCTTATACTTTTATTATCAGTTAAACTTCGTAGTTGTAAGTAAAAAAAAATGCAATGATGATAAGTGAAAAAAAAAAACCGTTTAAAACCACTACCTTTTGAATGTTTTATAGCCATTTGCAATTTCGCCGTGTTGTAGCATTTTCATACTATTGAATGCCAGTTATGATTTGATTATACGGACCACACAAATTAAAAGGCAATTTGCTACATAAAAAAATAAAAAATAAAAATAAATATCCCTGGACATGTCACACAGCGCCATCTAGTCCCAAGCTAAGCAACCTAATGCTTGTGTTATGGTAACAAGATGGCTGATAAACTACTTATATACATTTTTTTTTGTAAATACATACATAAGCAGTTCATTTCCGCGATTTTACATGATTTATTTTTCGTGTATTGTTACGCAGCAACAACTACGCAGCTTCATGTATTTTGTGGTTTAATATAATTACAAAACAATGTGACCTTATAAAAATATGGTTAAAAGTAAATTGCTCTTAGTTCTACTATAGTTGTTGCGTTTTAGCATGTCAATAGTGGTCATTGAACCACCTACATTTATTGACAGCTTCTTCAATCTTTACTCGCAGCATAATGCTGAGCGATAGCCGTTTTGCGTGGATGTGACGCATGTCAACCATTTCTTATTGTTCTTTTTCTTTATTTGTTTTTATGTTCTTTTTTGCGTCATGTTTACCGCAAATAAACGTATTTTCTTTCTTTCGTCTTTACTTCAAAAACCTCCTGAATCGTCATCTATCATGATCTTCAACATTTTTACAAGTGAAAAATTACACATAGCTTATTGTTCTGGTTCCTGTGAGATATTAGGGAAAGGGTAATGACCGCTATTTGCCGTGCTAAAACGCAACAACGATACTGACAGCCGTCAACGTGACGTCATTGCCAATGACCTCCACAACCGCGGCAAAGCATGCCGCCTATGAGCCTAATCACTGTTTTACTGTCGGCTAATCTGAAACACGAGCCTGTTAATGTCGTGTATGTAAGCCGCGCTGTGTAGTCTGTGGTCGCATTCATGTGGCTGCACACTTATTAGGTGTTTGTGTGTGAGTGTGTCATCAAACTTTATACTATCAGCCTAATTGTTTCAGTGCAGGCAAAGGCCTGCTATGAAGAAGGACTAGGTTTCCTCACGATCTCCTCAGTCAATGATGACCAAGATTAACTTAGAAAGTTCTCTCAGGGATGGAAAAGGTTACTCGTAAACCACCTGTCACCCTTTTTTTTTTTAATAAAACTTTGCCCCTCACTAGGCATTACTCCTCTATCGTGGGTGCGTTTACAAATATTTAAACTCACATACATAAACAGCCAGACCCGGAACAACTACCTGTAGGCAGTACAAATATTTGTTCCGTGCGGGAATCGAACCCGCGACACACAGCGCAGCTGCAGTCGATCGCTCAGCCA
The DNA here is from genome assembly GCA_945859715.1 of Apamea sordens. NCBI lineage: Eukaryota > Metazoa > Arthropoda > Insecta > Lepidoptera > Noctuidae > Apamea > Apamea sordens. The sequence continues at coordinate 14,140,475 of OX244009.1, forward strand.
CTGCGCCAACCTTTCGGAACTGTCACTTTTATTCATAATTAGCTTCTGCCACCGTGGATGTTAATTATGCCATACAACATATTCTATGGCAACCAGCAGTAGTGTATGTGTCTCTTTGTATTCGAATAAGTACTTTTAAAGATTGCCTTACAAACAAAAAAAACAATTTTACTTTATAGTGTTAGTTTAGATGAATGCACTGCAATGCAATTAACGTAATAGGAAAAATAATAAGTCTTATTTTCGGTGCAATTTAAAAAGCTGAAGGTGCGTAACCTTTTTATTCAAAGCCAGGAGTTACATTACAGCCGCAACGGGCCGAAGCACAACGCATTTTCATACAAAAAGTGCGGTGCGGCTCGCCTGGTAGTGTTCGTTGGCTCATAGAAAAAGTATGAAAGTGATGAAGAAGATTTTTTACAAAGCGTTGTGTTGCGGCGCGGTCCGTCCCAATCTGCGTTAGCAAACTCCACATGGTTTTGTAACAGAAATTAACAGTAGGCTAAAGTAATTTTAATTCGTTGCATAATGCGCTTCGATGCGCTCCGTCACGCTTCGTCAGGTGTGAATCGTACTCCAGGGAGTAGCTACTGAAGATGGGCACCAGGGACTAATTCAGCAGTGAATTATAGCTTGGTTTCCTCATTAAGCTATTTATGGGAGTATGTCTACCTCATTAGTCTAGAGATCACAAGTGCGACTGAGCATGTGGCCCTGGGTTCGATTACTAGGTCAGGCAAAGTGTAATGGGTTGCGGGATCGTCCGAAAGGGTTACCGCTGCCCTGGAACATAAAGGGCTAAGGAAGGAACACGGGTGGGTTTTAGTCAGTAAGAGTCTGACACTCCCTTCCGCTCCACCCAGAGCGGGAGGGGTCATTTGATGAATTCCCATCCTCATCCTCAAAAAAAAAACTTGAGAGGTGTCAAGGGACACCCGGATGGAATGAAGTTCAAAGAGAGAGAGAGAGACAGACAGAGAAACACGCGCACGCCGCACGGCTTACCTACAACTACCTATAGCAAAAAGTGTCGTTCCAACTTTTGGTCTTAATTTTTTCCGTCTAGCCCCCTTTCGCAACGCGCGATAAGGAACTTCGTTCCAAAAAAAAAAGGCAAAGTGTTATTGGGTTGTTCATAACGAGTTTCTCAATAGCATACCTTAGTCTGGATCTGTGCCTCTGGATCTATGATGAGCCTACCGCTGGGATACAGGCAGGCCGCCTTGGTGAGAGCGAGGCCCCTATTAATGAGTGTTTAATAAATAAATACATGGGACTTAAACATTACTGGGAAAATGAGGGTGTATTGTATGTGTATACCTGCGGGGGAGACAGGTGTGGTGTTATATAACAAAAGCAGAATAACCTGATAATCCCGTCAATGTTGGTTTCGCTTAATGTATTGTCAAATGACATGTATTATTATCTGCATGCCCGATATCAAGCGCTCTGTTAGGAAACGTTCAATTGACGCCGGAGCCTCCATTGTGTGGGCGGTGCTAGGGTTCCTTAGGGAAAGGGTGGAAACGGAACGAATAGGATGGCAAATGGCAGTTTTTCTTAATGTTTTCATTGCCATAATCTATGTATACTCATATTATAAACTAGCTGACCTTCGTATCGCCATAGATTATCTTGTTTTTTTTTTCATGAGTTTTTCCCATATTATTTTTAATTTAATTTCTGCTATTCGGGACGAAGATGTAACCTGCATAGGAAGAGTAACCTAATGAAACAAAGAGAAAACCGGCCAAGTGCGAGTCGGACTCGCCCATGAAGGTTTCCGTTACGTTACGATTTATGACGTATTAAAAAAAAACTACTCACTAGATCTCGTTCAAACCAATTTTCGGTGGAAATTTATATGGTAATGTACATCATATATTTTTTTTAGTTTTATCATTCTCTTATTTTAGAAGTTACAGGGGGGGGGGACACACATTTTACCACTTTGGAAGTGTCTCTCGCGCAAACTATTCAGTTTAGAAAAAAATGATTTTAGAAACCTCAATATCATTTTTGAAGACCTATCCATAGATACCCCATACGTATGGGTTTGATGAAAAAAAAAATTTTGAGTTTCAGTTCTAAGTATGGGGACCCCCAAAACTTATTGTTTTTTTTCTATTTTTGTGTGAAAATCTTAATGCGGTTCACAGAATACATCTACTTACCAAGTTTCAACAGTATAGCTCTTATAGTTTCGGAAAAAAGCGGCTGTGACATACGGACGGACAGACAGACATGACGAATCCATAAGGGTTCCGTTGCCATTTGGCTACGGAACCCTAAAAAGAATTCTCAGGATTTTGTGGACCAGAAAATTTACTTGCTATTGCTAAAAACCAAAATCAAATGGAACAAACAGACAGACAGACAAGCTCACTTTTTCATCGTTACGTAATTGGGGTTAAAGTATGAAATTGCCATTTTATTGTAATAGGTAATTCGAATTGACATAGAACCTTCATGGCTTGAGATTTTTGAGTGAAACTTTTTCTCGTGAACGTGACGTGAAGTTCTTCTTTTAAAAAATGTGCAACATTCGATTATCACTTTCAGTTTATTTCGATATGAAAGTCATAACATATCGACTTTCAGTTGTTTTTTTTATTCAGCTTAAACAAGAAATATGGATACTTTGAAAATTTGAGTTATTTTTTAATACGAGTTCCGACGCGGAATTAACGCGGCAGAAATAGCTCGAAAAATCAATGTTGCGTTTGGAGAGGGAACTGCTAATGAACGCACCGTGCGATTTTGGTTTAAACGCTTTCGTGATGGAAACTTTGATTTGAAGAACGAACCACGTGGAAGACGGGCCACACAGGTGAATAACAATGAATTGAAAGAGATGGTGGAAGCCAATCCGAGCCAAATTACCCAGGGATTAGCGGCATGGTTTAACGTTACTTTACCAACAATATTGACTCATTTGCGTCAAATCAATAAAATAAAAAAATATGAGAAATGGGTGCCTCATGATTTGACTGATCTGCAGAAAGAAACGCGTGTTGAAACTTGTGTTGCCTTGTTGAATCGACCCAGAAATGAAGGAATATTGGATCGAATTGTGACATGTGATGAAAAGTGGATTCTTTACGATAACCGTAAGCGAAAAATGCAATGGCTGACCCCAGGTCAAACACCGCAACAGTGTCCTAAAGCAAAGCTTACCAATAAAAAGGTAATGGTAACTGTTTGGTGGTCTCAGCATGGTGTTATTCACTGACTATAGCTTTCTCCGATCTGATCAAACAATAACGACAGATGTCTATTGTGCCGAACTCCGAACAATGATAGTAAAACTAGCAGTGAAACAGCCCCGACTCATGAATCGATCTTCACCATTATTGCTCCAAGATAACGCGAGACCTCATACAGCACGAGAAACCGCTTTAACTCTACAGGAACTGCATTTAGAAACCTTTCGTCACCCTCCGTATTCCCCTACCGTAAATTACCTTCCTATTAGATGGCAGCAATGTATAGATGATAATGGTAATTATTTTGATTAAATGAATATGTAAAATTAAAAAAAAAACGAATTTCCATTTTTCAGTACATTAACCCCTAATATTTTTCCTTTTATTTCCCGAATATATGTTTAGCTGCAGAACCAACCGCCACAAATTCACTCAAAAACCCCGTTTTTTGTTTAAAAAAGGAATCATCCGCTTATCTATTTAAGGGGATTTTCCTCAATACGTACATCCCGTGTTATCTCGCCGGGTTTCGGGGTTTTTTCACACAAACGGACATATCGACACGGTGGAGCGATATCATTTGTATGTAGAGCTCGCCCGGGATGTTCGAGCCTGTGGGGTAGGCAGCGAGCCAGATAGTGGAGATAGATACGTCTTCTTGAGGTCGGCAAAGGATCTTTTTATTTGAGATTCAAGTTTTGTTCGTGTGATAAGATAGAGCATGCATGCGGAATTCTGAAGAGCTGTAATGTAAAAGGTATTAGGTAATTTTTTAAAGCCTATTATACGAGTATATCGTGTCTGTAGATTGACCGGAATCTATACCAATACAATTAGATCATAGCAATATTGCATGGTGGCTGAAAAGGGCATGTGGGCAGATAAATAAATTGTCAAGCAAAGGGACTACGAACTTAAATTGTCCGCATATTCATATCACACTTGTCATTCTTTTTCAGTTGCATAAAATGGCTAAAACATATTGACGTGGGGTGTCAGTTTGGTTTCTTATCTAGGATTACACACAAGCACAAGACAACGGGTGAGAAGCGATTGAAGAACGAGGTTCTAAAATAATACTCTTATATGAATATAATACAATTATATCGCCATCGCCACTCGTTCGATGTCCAGCGCGCACGGGATGGATGTAAAGCAGCACATGAAGTGATTTTTTGCTCCGCTGGTTTAATTGCTGTATGGCGTTCCAGTGTGAGAATAAATAAATAAATAAATATCCTTTACGATTTAATCTCGTAGCTCAAAAACCTAAAAAAGTAAGTTTAACCATTTTAACCCATAAACCCACGTAAATTGATAAGCACAATACAAAAAAATATTGGGTGCAGCCGACCCAGCTGATAACTGATAAACTGGCTTACTGCTTACCTATTTGTATTGTTGGACAACGGAAGATCGGACTCAATCGGAAATCTTTGGGTGCGCTCGGGTGAATTCGGGATTTTCGATTTTATAGTGCGTTCCAAAAGTATCTGATGAAAGTGTAAATAAACCCTGTTTAGGTTTAATTCTTACGCAATCACTCACTAAAAGAAATTAGTATCTGAATCTGTAAGAATTTGTATAAAACATAAGAATTTGAATAAAATCACACTAAATTAATAATAGCAGTATACGTATTACCTAAAGAGGTCGTTGCCTTCATCCTATTAGGCACAGCTACCTACTTAGTGTAACATCCGAGCCTGCCTAGATAAGAGCGGACGAGCATACATCTTCAATGACCTGCGTCTCTTTGTGAACGCAAATGGGTCTGATCCCTTTCAGGCAGTTTTGGGAGACGCTATTTCAATTGTAAATCTTGGTAAAATACATAGGCACATTATACAGGATGAAATTGAAAACTTGCGGCAACTCGAAATAGGAGGTGTAGTAACTGTTACATAAATCATTATAAATTGTCATTTCCAAATCCAAATTCTTGAAAAAAATCGTGTGATTAACGTCTTTGATAGCGCCAACTAAGTTATTGCTTTCAATTAAACACGAATTATCGGCGTTCCAGTAAAAAAATCATCAAAACAAATAAGAAAATAAGTATCAATTTTTGAGCGCGCCCGATAAGTAATTAAATACCTAATTTTGACCGTTTCTACGAAAAAAACCGGCCAAGTTCGTGTCACGCATAGAATAGGGTTCCGTAGTCACCCATTTCTACTTTACTTATATAGCCTGTATTGTAACATTTGTAACAAAACCAATTCGATTCAGAAATGGGGAATAAATGCACAACGCCATCTATCGAGTATCGTTGTAAACTTCTTAAGCCCATAATTTTATTTATCCTCTTTAGAGGATTCAAATTGAAATAAAATCGTGTAAAATAGATAATTGTTATGATTTTATTTTTAATATTTTACATGTTTACTTATTATTTCGTTATTTTCGTACGCATTTTACAAGTTAGGCCTCTACTTTACGCGTAGGGGAGGTACGACAATAAAAAAATTCGTGATTTTATTTTAGCACTTTGTCTACGTTTCATCCATGCCTTGGCATCATTGCCTTGCATGCATTTGGGCTGCAAATCATTCAAGTCCGCACTCCTGAACTCATGGAGCGATAACGTGATTATGTCTCTTAAAACTGTTTTAAGTTCTTCATAGCAACGGAGCTGCTGAATATATTTCAAGCAGCGAATGTAAAAGAACTTTACTTTTTCGGATGTTTTATCAAAACAGGATTGTTTATAAAGATTTTTAATAAAATGGGATTTGTCCATGCGAACATAACAGAGAGGTATTGCTGCGGTATTTCCTTCAAGCACGTCAAAACACTGTTTTAAATAATCATTGAATTCGATTTTTAAAAATACTTTAGTTATTGCTCCTAACAAGGCAGAACTGTCGTCACTAATTATTTCATCTGGCAAAACTTTTCCGATTTGCCACGTATTTAACCATGTGGTTATCGTTTCCATTGTATGGGATTCGGAGGCCATGTAGCACATTGGTACACTGGTATCCAGAGTGTAGGCAACCACTGCATATAAAAATAAATGTTTAGAAGTGTGATATTTTAATAAATCATTAGAAGGTGGTGGCTCAATTGGCTGAAATAAGGAGCCAGTAGCATCAACAGAAAGTATTTTCGGTCTATTTTTTAAAGTTTCATTGTAATATTGGTTTTGTTCATTCGTCCAAAAATATGTGAAGAAGGGAATAAGACTGATTTTACGGATAAAATTATCGTAAGGAATGCAGTGCGCCATAGCATACAAAGATAGTATTGTATTTTTATCAAACTGTAGCGCACTTCTGGCTTCATGACGCAATTTTCTTAAATTTGGTAATTTAGGGAAAGTTGTTGGCTCTTTTGGATTATCTATAGTCATTACCTCGTTTGCCATCGTGTGTTGAACTTTTAAAGCTTTTTCGTATTTTAACTATTCTTTGATTCGGTTTACTCTATCAGAAGTAAGTCTGTTTTTAATTAATGGGTCATGAGGATCATTTTTCATCTTTCTAGCAGTAACCGTTTGGAAGGTAAGCCACGGACGGACGGACGGACGAAAGGACGGATGGACGGGCGGACGCACGGACGGATGGACGGGCGGACGCACGGACGGACGGACATGACAACTATAAGGGTTCCGAGACGTGAACTACGGAACCCTAAAAAAGGTGCATAACGACTTTGTCACATCGCACACGTATGCGCATCCCTTTTCAAAGAAAATTTAGAGCATGTCATTAATAATTACGCTCTAAATTTTCTTTATAACACGTTGAATTAGATTTGGCGCACCTATTCAATTTCATCCTGTATAAAGCAAGTCCGTGACTCATTGAGTGGTACACCACATTGAAAATGCCCATTCTTCACTTAAGCTACGGGAGTGGAAACCCCAGTTTATGCTTTTACAAGGTACTGAACTAGGTATCTGCGGGGTAATTGCGTACCACAATAAATGGCTTTCATTTTGGCAGTTTATCAACATTCATTGCATTATTTACGTTGTTAAGCAGTCAAATTCTTCGAACATTATGAATCAATGGATTACTACACAACAATCAACAAGCCTCAAATCAATACGTCCCATCTCTATGGGATCAATTGATTTGAGGCTGTTATTATATTACTTAAAAAGACCCAGCAACAGCAGCCTATTAATACAACTCTGTAGCTCCAAGAAGCAAGCTTTAGATAATTCTCAATTAAATAAGTCTTTTTCTTTTCGTCTTTTGAGTTAGCGTAATGTAAAAAGTATAGAAATAATAGTGACAATGACCCTTAACTTATGAGCAAAGTATTTGTATCATTGTGTCAGACTAAGAAAGTGGAACGAACTTTTGTAAAGTACGATCAACACTATTCTAAGTTTAAAAATAATTATCACGTAAAAAATTAAGTTAGATTAAAATTGCTTATTAGTCTTATAAGCTAGATTGTAATTACAATCAATCACATCATTGCCTATATGTACTCAAACGCAATAATTAAAAACAAAGTTTTTTTGATCTAAATGCTGACATTTTATCATCGTCTTGGTTCAGACAGGTCCTCCTTATTCCCCATGTATCTCGGGTACCACAATAATAACTACATTACCCCACGATTGTCAAGATCAAAAGGGTGAATACACCGAATACCGTCCATCGCATGTAATTTAAATATTCATCCTCCAGCGATGGCCGGATAAAGGACACGCTGCTCCTATTGTGATGTTGTTACGAAGGGGTTTTTTAAGATCTGATTTTGTTTTTATTTTTGGAAAACCATCTTTAAAGACACGTTTACAGAATCGCGGGTTAGATTTTTGCACTAGGTAGATGGCAGTTGCATGCATAATAATAATATCCCTGGACATTTCACACAGCGCCATCTAGTCCCAAGCTAAGCAACCTAATGCTTGTGTTAAGGTAACAAGATGGCTGATAAACTACTTATATACATTTTTTTTTTGTAATTACATACGTATTATAGATAGAAAAACACCCAGACTCAGAACAAATACATGTAGGACTTACAAATATTTGTTCTGTGCGGGAATCGAACCCGCGACACGCAGCGCAGCAGTCCGATCGCTCAGCCACTGCGCTAACCGTGTTGTCAAATATAATCAACCTATAATGTTCCCACTGGTAGGACACCAGCCTCCTCTCTTCCAGAGGGAGTGGCTGTAATCTACCTCGCGGGCCGGTTACCACCTCAATTATTTTTATGTAGATTTCTTCTAAAGACACCATTTTAAATTTTAGACGACGTTATCCTGTTGAAGTGCAAACAACATTTAATTTTACTATGAGATATTTTCATTATTTTTTTGTTTAAAGACAATTAAACAAAAAAATATGAATACAGTTTTCCCAAATTCTTCTACCCAAAGTCCCCATGTACAGACGCCAGCACATCAAGCTACTACAATCTGTCAAACTTCTTTATTAGATTTTCAACTTTATCGCTGAAGTATTAAGGTTCAAGGTTGATTGGGAAAATTTGACAGTTTCGGGTAGCTTGACCTGCTGGCGTCTGAACCTATTGAATCCATGGTAACGGGTTGTGTGTCGCAGTCCCTGCCATCCTATACAGGCCCCACCCTCCTCCCCTTTGTCTTTTTCCAAAAATTAAATGTTTTTCAATATTTTTATCGATTTTCCATCTCTGTCAGTCCCTCACTGTGAACGCTTTACAATAAAAATCGTGATTATACGTTCCTGAACTCTTTGATGCGACATACGATAGTAATATCATTGCATACGATATTATTATGTTTCCTTTGAAGATTGTAGCTTGTAGCTTGACGTGGAATGTTATCAGGCGGCAATCGAACATGTTTCTAATATTAGGGAAATAATAAATGACTAGCTTCTACTCGTTTAATATAAAATACAGGGTGGCAAGGACTTCGACGCGCAAACTGTAACCATGAATTCAGCACATGATGACTGATGCACTAAACCCCCTAGCGTAAAAAGATTGCAAAAATCGGCTGTTTTATAGAAAAATGCAATCTGCGCGGTCAAAATGTATGGAACAGCTTTTATTTTAATAACCGACGAAAAATTTCAACGCATGGGGGTCCGGAATCATCTACTGAATACAAGGTAAAAGGTTGCGCGTCGGTGTCCCAGACGCACTCAGCATCCCAGTAGTGACAAAATTCGGAATCGGATCAGCCGGTCGATTCTGTAAAAATCTCACCGTGAAAACTCAAGTGAAGTGAGCTTGATGTGAGTTGTCAGTAGTGTCAATCTCTAGCATTATTTGGAATGACAGCTCACTCCAAGCTCACTTCACCTAAGTTTTCACGGTGAGATAGTTACAGAATCGCACTGCAGTAGTTCCGAAGGTTACTCTTAAATACAAACCCTTTATAATATTGTAGTATACGTTTAGTGTGTGTATAGATTGGGCCAAAGTTTGCAAGTGTTGTTGCTATGCGTGAAGATCAAGCTTTGGTTTCCAATTAAAGCACTCTTAAAGGGCTCTACAGCGGGGGATTTTTTTAGAACAATCCGCATTCAAAATTCTGCTTAAACGGGACTTAACCCATTTTTACAAGAGATAAATACCGCCACTAGCAATGGAATCCTGTAATTTCAGCTTTACTAGGAAAACTACTTACAATGTATGTAATCGTCATCTGCCTCTCATCTGTCTCACCGGACTTCAGCCTTCCAGTTTAACCGCATGCAACTGAATACAAGTATTTTACGTGGAGCGACAGTCTATCTGACCTCCACAACCAAGTTACTGGATAGCAGGATACCAGTTGGGAATACTGGTTGTCAATGTACGTAAGTAATATTGATTTTAACTAGTTATGAACTTAATTCCACGTTAGCAAGGCAGAGAACTTAGAGTACCGATGATAAAAAGTTAAAAAAAATTAAATTTCTTTGGCTCAAAATTCAGCAGCGCGAACTCCGCTCACTGACGCAGTCATAAAGTAGGCAGTAGTTTCATTAAAGGTCTATAAAATTCATTAATTATTTAAATTCATTCCTATTTATTTTTCTATCATAAATATTAGCATGTTTTATTATAAGACATATAAATGAGAATAACAAAGAAACGAAACAACAAATCAAAACCTTATTTATTATTATTTTAAACTAAGTTACCTGCCACAGCCGCACACAATAAACTCAATCAATTTTATCAATAATACCAATCAAGAAAACATCTTGAAATATTTTGACTCAATCAGGAGGCTCCACAGACTTCCTTCATTTTACAATATATATTAAAAAAAAAATGGGCAAAGCGCTAGTCGGCCTTGTACACTATGGGTTCCGTTCCTTCACAAAATATTTATAGTTAAAATACTAATTTTATTTTGATGCTAAGTAAGAGATAGAAGCAAACGAGTTGTGATCGTGTTTCGACGACATGTGAGCGTGACATCTACCAACCCGCACTGAGCCCGCGTGGTAGATTACAGCCCATTCCCTCTCGAAGAGAGGACGTCTGTGTTCCAGCAATGGAAACATTATAGGCTGATTATACTATGCTTATGCTGCGAAATAAGCGAATAAGTAGTTTTCATTTTCAAACTTCATAGGCGCTATTCCAAAAATAGAAATCACTCTACCTACCAAATGATTATATGTTTTCACAAATCGTTTTTTTAAGTTACATCTTTAAAATAAATTAAATAGTTCATTCATGTATTTTGTTAGTACGAACCCTAAAAACATGACAATACCTTTCAAAAAGGGAGAGAAATCGCTTAAAAATCTGTTCTACAAATAGGCAAACAAAAACTAATTTCCTTATTTATTGCGAGGGGTTGAGAGGTGTGAAAGGGGGTGCAATGGGGGTGAAGACGGGGGTGAAGCAAGATATTTGATTGTTAGATCGTTTTATTGTCAATCGACAATCGACGGAAGTGAGGAAATTGAGTAATAGCTTCAACGACGCTTTGTTTGTGCTGAGTGCGGAGAGTGCGGAGTTGAGACTATTTCTAATGAATGGTTTCGGTTTCAGAAAAAAATTAAGCGTAAAATTCTGATTAGGTTTTGTTTTATCAGAATTTAACAGTTCAGTAACCGGAACATGCGAGCAAGAAGAAATAATAGTGTTCATCCCGCGCGGGCTGGCAACGTCAAATACCAATGACCTAACTTGGCTGTAAAAAATAGTCCTATGATTTAAATTTAATAAAATAATCACGAAAAACCACTAGAAATACGACGTTGCCAGCCCGCGCGGTATGAACGCTCTTAAGTAGAGCTGTGGTTGTATCACAGATAACACTGCGTTAATGTGACCGTCAGATACCTACACACATACATAAACTTATGCCTTCTCTCCATGGGGGTAGGCAGAAACTATAGAACATCACCTGCTACGATCCTTACACACTCGCCTTTTGCTTTGTTTACGTTTATACATCAGAGGGGCAATTCTCGTAATTTAAAGAACGTTCACAGTCTGATCTCAGTCTCAATCTGTCAAAAACACCTCTAATTTCCCTACATTTTGACAAGTGTTTGACATTTGTTTGTCGCCGAGATGAGACTGCGACTAGATTTTGAACGTTTTTACTAGAATTGGCCTACTGACCTTTCTAAAGAACCTATCAGTCCTTTTAACAAAACTGTCCAATTTTAAAGGATTTAAATGTATTATTTGGACTTTTGTTCCAATAACTTAGGTGTTAATTAACATAAGTAGCGTTTGCTCTAATTATCTCGAACACGGATAAAGTACATAATTATAATGTTAAGTATTAAAATAGAATCCTCCTTTTTTATGATGATAAAAATATAATAATTTTATAATTTGTCTCAAGTCCCCGGCCTACGTATAAAATGTCTTAAAGCCTCGTCCGCACTCGTTCTCAAGACATCGAAGGAAATGAGAACTTGAGTAAGACGCTGTTCTGACTGTCTGACCTTCGTCTGACACTGACAGCCTGACAGCGAGCGAATTGAAATCACTGTCTTTGTGGTTTCTATGCAGAGGACTTTAAATTACCATAAAATACTGAATATATAAATAAATATTAATAATGTGATGTAAAATGGCAACCCTACATATAGCAAAGGTTCTTCATATTAACATAATTGAAATGTGGATGTACTGCACACTTCTGCTAATCCTTTGAAGTGTACACGCGTTTTTTTTAATAAAAAAAAAAATCAGATCTTTTTGCTTGCAGAGCGAGCACATATCATACCATATTACCAAGTTTCTTTTGCCAACTTTAGGATTAAAAATTACTGTTTGAACAAGTAAATGGTGCCTGCGATTGCGGAAAAGAAAATTTACTTAATTTTCAAAAATCCACTTTATTATTCATAATATTACTATCGATCACACAAATTAACAGCATTTAACCGATGTGATTTCGTCGCCAATACTTTAGTAATATGTAAATAAATAATAACTAATAGGTACCTAATTAATTCATAAAACTAACAAAATTATCTCCTAATTTAACTAAAACCATTCACAAATTAAAATATAGAATCGAAAAATTCATCCGCATCACTGTCGACTGGTAAAGTAGGTACCCAAGATACTGGTGGCATTACCTCGTTTTATGGCAATGGTTAGCCTCCCACCAAGGTAAAAGCCAGCCCTTGGGTCATGGGAGGTCTCAACCAGACGTTTCGAAATTTCCTTAAAAAGACCATAAGCACTCGGACCCACACTTTAGTTGATGACAGACAATGCACAGCCTCAACCGCTGGGTCTAGAAGCTAAAAATTTAGCACACCTTCCTTAAATAACGAAGATGGGTACTAAGAAAGGGTTTTTATAAAATGCATCCTTTACAAAATGAAATGAAACTTTGTATGGAAGTTCGACATTTTTGCCGATGAGAAATATAATCGGGCGCACGGCTTGTAAGATAATAAATAAATAAATATAAATTTGTTTGCATAATTCAATATGGCAAACAGTATGAAAACAGCAGAATATAAACTAAACAAAGAGAGCTACAAATAACCGAACCCCGTTAATAACGAAACATTAAAATCGAACAAAAAAGTGTTGTTTTCACAAATAAATATGATTTTGTATTCACAGAGCGTGGGTCTACGTCCATAGTCAGAGTCATCACACAAAAACATATGCAGAAAGTATACTGTGCGGTATCACTCAGTTACTTAGCGAAAACAAAACCGCTTAGAAGATTTAGAGTTCCTTAACATAGTGTCTTCTGATTAACCCTGCCAAATTCCAAGGCTATCTAATTCAAAATATTTTATTTACATACACTTATGAAACGACAGAAACTAGCGCCCACTGGCGACACGGCACGGCAAAGGATTTTTATGCAACTATTAAAAAATATAACGTAAAAGTATGATAAAAAATTGAAATTTCATCGGCAGCAATGATGCCGCGGTATCCTTAGGCATGCCGCGGCGTCTTTTGGCATCATAATTGAAATTTCAATTTTATTGTCATACATTTAAGTTATATTTCTATTCGTCTCATAAAAATCCCTTGCCGTGCCGTGCCGCCAGTGGGCGGCCGGCCCTTAGTCGTTTCCTATGGAGAAGAGTCGACAAGAAACTCCACGGGCTCTCGTAGTCCAGGTCGACAAATGGAAATTCGGATTGGTAGGTTATACAACAACTTAACTACTTATCACACTCGCAATCACAATCTCCTTAATTTTGAAGGGATTCATATTACGTTGCTTCTTAAGTTTGAAAGATGTATCTACTTTAAAACTTAAATAACGCAATGGATTTCAATGTTGAATTGTCAAAATCTCCTTCAGGAGATTGTGAGTGTGTTACCCAATCTAGGCTCTCGTTTTACCGAATGCCAATATCCATTTATCAACACGAATTTGTTAGCCTTGGCATTTGGCAAAACTACACAGTGAGATGCCATTATGTTAAAGAATTCTATAGCGAAGGCTTTCAAAATCGTCACCTCTTACGAGACATAACCATGGCAATGAGAAAACACCGAGGGAAAATCATCCTCATTTTCAATGGACCTTCTCCACCATTCCTGTTGTATGTCCCCACCCTTTGTCCGACATGGGCAGCAAAGGTTTGATTTAATGGCACCCGCGGCAATAAACAAATTTATTAAGTGAATATCCCCTAATGGCATTCGGAATTGGATTTTTTAAACAAACACACGAAGGTAAATCGAAAATGTCGCCGGCAGGTTTTGTCTAATGTTCAGTATGGAGAATTTAAAAGGATATCCAGGTATGAAAACAAACGATGAAAGGCAAAATATTGCTTTATATCTGTGGCCTTCTGTTTACATAAGGCGAAAATAGGTATTATTTTGGTCTTATAAATGGAGGCAAAAACTCATAATATATTTTGTTTTGGTCCGTGCCTGAGAGGTCATCCTACCGTACATAATCTTCATAATTTCAGGCGAAATCCTGGAGATAGGCCTCCCTCAACACAGTCAACACCGCCACTTTGAGCGGTTCTGTGCTTCGCGCATCCAGTAGATTCCTGCGGCCTTCACAAGATACTACCGCGCATATTGGGCATCAATTAAAATTATAATTAGTACAATATTCAGATCATGTAAACTTTATAAAATTCAAAAGCAAACTCACTTGTTTTTTAACCGACTTCTAAAAAAGCAGGAGGTTCTCAATTCGGATGTTTGTATTTTCTTTTTTTTTATGTTTGTTCACGCATAACTCCGTCGATTGCCAACCGATTTGAAAAAATATTTTTTTGTCGGAAAGGGTATACTTTCCAAATGGTCCCATAGTAATTTCGACAAGATCTGATGATGAGTTTCGGAGACAGACTACGGAACTCTTCAATAAATGCCAGCAAATCAACGGCTACTGCTGCTATCGCTTATGTATGTATTGTTTACGCAATCACACAACATAACGTCACGCCTGTACGCTCTAAAGGGGTACGCAGATGTGTTCAGTATACCACGGTACACCCTCATTTCTGTCAAAGTTGTTATTGGGGTACCTCTAATCTTGTACTTAAGTAGGTATATACTAATTTGTGTGGGTAGGTACAACTAAAAAGTGAAAAATAAAAACTTTTTTGAAATAAAAACAACCGACTTCCAAAAACGACACTACAAAGTGAAAAATAACTTTAATTTCGGAAGTCGGTGGCAAACAATGAAAATGCGAACCCAACGACACCGACTTCCGAAATTAAAGTTATTTTTCACTTTGTAGTGTCAAAAAAAATTTAGGGGCCCGTGGCTAAATAATAACAGCCGCACAGGTCGATCGGTCAGGTTAAGCTACGCTTGCCGCGGTTGGTCTGTGGATGGGTGACCATCTGTAAGTACATACCGAGACCCCTCCGTGCCTCGGAAAGCACGTTAAGCCGTTGGTCCCGGCTGTCATTCGTGGATCTTTGACAGTCGTTACGGGTAGTCAGAAGCCCGAAAGTCTGACAACCAGTCTTACCAAGGGGTATCGTATTACCCAGTAACTGGGTTGTGGAGGTCAGATAGGCAGTCGCTCCATGTAAAATACTGGTATTCAGCTGCATCCGGTTAGACTGGAAGCCGACCCCAACATAGTTGGGAAAAGGCTAGGCAGTTGAGTGTCGTTTTTTCGTTTTAATTCATGTCGGAAAGTCTCGGAATTAGGTACACTTCGATAGCGTTTGAAAATCGAGGAGATGTTTAGATAATAACAACACTGCAGGGCAAAGTGACAACATTATTTAGGGTTGATTTTTTAATCGACAAATAACTTTTTTTCGTGGAATAAAATTGACTTCTGACAGATTTCGTATGGAAGAACTGTCAAAAATTCAAAGTTATTCCTCGGATAAAATTATCTGGCTTTGGAAAAATTAGCCCTAAGTGCAATAATCATGTGTTTGTTTATGCCTTGGAAGGCCAGCGGAAGAGTGATCTCATCAGCTGGCGACACCACTGCAGGAGTAAGTCACCCTCCAACATACAATATCAATATTAAAATTGTATTCTAACGTGTCCCCACGTACCTTCACAGCCAAGATAAACTACATTAGCCACAGAAGAGCACCTGCTCGTAACCCATAGTCTTCGAAAACAGAAATCGGCATGGGAATACAATACTTATATGTATATCTACAAGCTGGATTGGGTCAATGGGTACCAAGACAACATGACAACCAATAGATAACCAATAGGTAAGTGCAGATTGATGCAACATTAGATTTGATCCCAAATTGATATTAGTGGTTGTGGTTTACGCCAATCTAGATAATTCGAGCGAATTCGTACAATTACGACTAATTGTGCGCATTCGCTCGAATTATCTAGATCTAACCCAGACTGCATCAAAACCAGATGGATTGGATGCACCAGAAAAAATAATAATTATTCCGAAAAGACAGTGTCGTATCCAACCTTGTGTTAGGAATCAGTTAGGATCGTTATAGTAAGTCATATATTTAATTTTATAAGCTTTAGAAATAATTTTAGAAGTATATTTTTAAGTATCATTTTAGAATATTTTCCTGTTCACGGTTTACAAAATAGTTAAATGTTTTACCTAATTAGTTATTTTATTGATTTTTGTTTTCATCCTGGCAACACTGACTCGCTCGCCGCCCCGTCGTGCCCTCCCACCAAGTACTTGGAGGGGAGATTTAAGCGCGGGCGCAACGTGCAAGGGAGTCGAGTCAGTCTTGCTGCGGAAGCCGAGTCTATAAGACGACAAATAAGTCACAGTTGACACGAGTGCATAAATCCGAAATTGTGGTGTAAGTGCTGTTTAAAAAGATAAGGTATGTACATTGTTTTAACAACAAGTAATTAATGTCAGCGACTAATGATATTGGTGTTGTGATTATTCTTTATTTTCAACAAAAATAAATGCTTGAGAATCAATTTGGAGTTTCCTTTCATCTCAGAAGTGGGATGAGCGGGTTTTTGCCTCCATTGTCTTGTCTGCAAACTACCCGTTCATCCCTGCCCACAAAAATTATTTTTATTCGTTTGTTTATTTTCTTTACTTTTAGATCCATAATTGATTCTCGATTTTTGGCCATTTAATAGGAAGACATTTACTTTAATGGTGCTGCAATGTTTCAAATTTTACAATAAATTCCATATTTCTTTTCTTAATAATTAGCATTATGCCATAGGGGTAGGCTCGATCAGGGTACCTACTTTCTAGCAGAATGAATTATGGGCAAGTGTTTTTCCTTTTAAAAATTACTGGGCTAGAACAGGACAGTGCACCGGTTCTATGTAATGTGTAATAATATTTTGCGATTGGATAAATTAAGGATCGAATTAGATCGGGGCACCCCGATGGTTCTTTTCCTTTGGGTGGGGTATTTTGCCAGAGCTACCCTCTGGGAATGCGCCGCTGAGTGCACAATGATCATCGTCTAATTCTATTTGATGCCTAAAGTATTTTTTTCTCTTCTCTTACACTCTTGCTAGTAAACATCACAGCACCACACAGATTTTCACACTAGCAAGTACACCACCATAATAATTTTTATTAAATGATTGATTTCTCTTATCTGAATAATGGCCAAATATATTTTTATAAAATGTAGTCTCATCCTATCGACTCTTACTTAACAGTCACACGCTTCAATAGGCATTAAATAATTAATTTCAAGTAAGTACGGCGTACGTACGTGCAGTACATTAAGTAAGTACAAAATGCTCTGTTGGGCTTTTCTGCCTTTCCTAAAAGCTAGCCGGTAGAACACCGTACATGATTATCACCGTACTTCACGTTGCTATCATCTCATTATCAACTTAATGTTACCTTACCTTAATGATTACGGCACCTTAATGTTACCTTATCTTAATGTTACCTTACCTTCACGTTACCTTACCTTGACGTTACCGTACCTTCATGTTACCATACCTTAATATTAGCTTACCTTAACGTTGCCTTACCTTAAAGTTATCTTACCTTAATGTTACCTTACCTTAATGTTTCCTTACCTTCACGTTACCTTACCTTAACGTTACCGTACCTTCATGTTACCATACCTTAATATTAGCTTACCTTAACGTTGCCTTACCTTAAAGTTATCTTACCTTAACGTTACCTTACCTGAATGTTGCCATACCTTAATGTTACCTCACCTTCTTGAGGATACCACTACCTTATCCTACTATTACCACCACTCATATCATGCTTGAGTCGATATCATATCGTCTTACCTTCAACATCATTCTATGAATTATACATGGGGCATGAAATAAGCTTCAGATTCATGGATAACACTACAACAGACGCTGTATCGGAGGGTGAGCCTACTAACCATAACCGCGATAATCCAAGCGGTGGAAGGCAGACTCCTGAGCGTGACATGAGCGAGGGAGTGGAAGGGAGGCCACGAGAGAGGTCAGTCCACAAACGCTCGGAACAAAGTCAGAGCGAGGGAGTGGATGGGAGTCTTTAAACAAGGCAAGTCCACAAGCGCTCTTATAACTTTAATTCACGAAGCCCGAGTAGGGAGGTGTCGCGACAAAGTGAGGTTCACAGGGAGTCGCGACATCAAAACTCGGCAACCTTAAGGATACTAAATAATCCATGTAATAAAGACGGTCGTCGGTGCGAAGCCTTTCATTAAGGGCGAAGAACTCTCAAAGGTCTCGTCCACGATGCCGAATCTACAAGAGGTCGCGATACGATCATAGTAGCTCACGCGAACTGTCATATAGTTGTGAGGATGAAGTACGCGGTACGAGGAGACGTCGGTGTCGGTCATATTCTGATAGCGAAGACGATCTTAAGCATACAAGGAACCGACGACGTCGACGTTCTCAAGGCTGTAGTCAGTATTTCGATTACTAGACCTTCCCGTTTCACTATTAATGATATTCCAAGTTGTTTTAATTACATTATTGCTGGTTTTAATCTTTGAACCCAAATAACGTGACTTGGCCATATAACAAACTTTTTTTAAAAATAATTTTGAATAATTTCTAACATACAAATTAAATTCATCAGTGTTTACATAAGTCCTTTCATTGTACAGTTCATAAAGCCGCTTTCTACTTTTATGAATACCAATGAATGGTAGCCCAATCACTGAAACATGTGTTACTATTAACCGAGATAGTCTTGGGAATAAAGGTTGAATTAAATTGATTACAGTATATATTAAAAAAAATATCATATAGATTATTAGGATCCGCATGAATTGACAAAACTGTTAATTTATCAGTGAGTTTAATTTTGAAAGCCTCCAAGCGACTTGCAGTTTTGGGGTTGACAGTGATATCTTTTTGTAACCACTATTTTTATTTGATTTAGAATAGTAATCCTTTGCCCGCAATGATCAGAATCTAGTAAATTTATAATTTCTCTGTGGCTTGGTATAATATCTGTATAAATATTATTTAGGCATGTGGCACTAGTAGGGGTTATTCTTGAGGGCTTCAAAAATAGGTTTACAAGATTGCAGGACTGAAACAGACTTATAATTTTACTACAAGAACCTGAGTTTTCTAATAAATTGACATTAAAATCACCGCAAACAATAACGGACTTGTTTGAGTTACAAATCCTGTCTAACACTTCATCCATTACCTTTTCAAAGCAGTCATACAATCCTGATGGGGGTCTGTACACACTTAATACAACAAAATGCTCCAATTCTATACAGGCAATTTCAACTGTACGCTCAACAGATAGGCTCGCAATATCGTTACGATCTTTAAATTTGAGCTGGTTACTTACTAAAATTAATGAGCCACCATGTATAGCATTTATTCTGCTGAACGAACTACCAACCTGGTGATTATTAAAATTGAACATGAACTGGTGGCTTTTCAGCCAATGTTCTGTTATACAAAGAATATCAATACCACTGTGATCAATACTATTAAAATTCAATAATAATTATACTTCTAAATCTTTGTTCATAAATCCTTGAATATTTTGATTGATACTATTTACTGATTTTAAAGCCTTTTTTGAGTTGCTTTTGCAATTCTGTACAATATAGCTAGAGGTCGCCTCTATTGTCTTACTTTCTAAATTCTAAATTATTAGCAATGTCATTAATTGTGACCAAATTAGTGGCAGAATTATTTATGTCATTGCATTGCTCAAAAGAAGCAAATTGTTTAGCTAAATTTTTGGCTGTAATTGAAAAAAAAATATGATAGCGACACAGCTATCTGTCTTTTATAATATTTAGACAGATAGTACATAACAATGTTATGTCTATCTTTGGTCAAATAGAAATTTTTACTAACATAATTGTTAATATCAATCAAATGGAACAAGTTATTATTAAATGTCAAGTTATGCATTGTCATATTTAGTTCAAATCTTAAGCTATTTTCTTCCTGTGGCAAACTGTTACTATAAGGGAATGTAAACAACACAACTTTTCTTAAACTAAGGTTGCATAATGTTTTATGATACTGGAGCAGTTCTCCTTTGTTTACATACCCCTATTACCCACAAAAATTAATACTGAACCTACATAGCGCAATCTTTTTTTTAGAGCAAACACAAATCGATTTACTCTAGTGCAGACGTTCTTTACCTGAGCCTTCCAATTACAGTGTTTATCGAGGATTATATCCAGGAATTTTGTATCACATACCTCATACCAGGACAAAAAGTACCTATGTGCTTTCCCAGGATGCCATCTATCTCTTTGCCAAATCAGAAGTTCAGTGGTTTAGGCGTGAAGATGTAACATACAGTATCAAGTTCAAATCCTCCCCTTAAAAATCGGACTATCCCTTTTTGCCCAGTCAGGGGTCAATTTTCGACAACTTTACATACCTATTATTAATTATTTTCTGTTAAAAGTATCAATACCGAGTTTCGAGTTAATCGGACTGCGCATTCAAAATCTTCCACACAAACTTCAACACCCTTATATCCCCTTTTGTGGGGTAGTTTTGAAAAACTTATTACTTACTTAGGCGAATATTCTTGCCAAGTTTCAAGTTTATTAACCTAATGAAGAAGATTTTTCATATAAACTGTACCCCGCTTTTCACCCTACATGGGTGGAATTAAAAAAAAAAAAAAAACGTTTGGAACGTATTCGTAACTTGACTCAAATATTGTTTATACTAATTTTCGAGTTAATCAAGCCATGCAGTAAAATCCTCCCCTGTAAAATTGACTACCCCTTTTCAGCCCGTCAGGGGTAGATCTTGAAAAAGCCTTAATACACATTATTGTTTACTTTCAATCCTACGTATAAATACTTTCGAATTTCGAGTAAATCAGACCGCGCGCTAAAATTCTTCCATACAACTTTCGTAACCCTCCAATCCCCTTTTAGAGGATAGTTTAGTAAAACATTAATTGGAAAACTTTATAATTTACTTAGATTAGTATTCAATATATCGAATTCAAGTTTATTACCTCAAGGAATAAGATTTTCCATACAAACAAAATCCCCCCATTCCACCCTCTTAGGCATGGAATTTCGAAAAACCCTTTCTTATTCCCGTGAGGATAAATAAATAAATAAATTCTTAGTGGATACCTTACTACTACTACTCTTCGCTAAAAACGCACCCTTCAAATTTTATGCCTCTAGGACCAGCGGTTTAGGCTGTGCGTTGATGTATCAGTCAGTCAGTCAGGACCTTGAATTTTATATATATATTCGTAGATAGATACGAAGAGCCTAAAAAAAAAAAAAATCTGATAGAAATTAAAGTAAAGGGAATAACCATTAATGGCATGGCACATGTAGATTTAGGAAGGCAGTGTACGCTCGTTATAGAGTCAAAACAAAAGAATTAGGTCTCGATTATAATTTCGACAAATTACCTATTTTGCGAGGTATGCGTGGTTATCATGTAAAACCCACTAGGAGAGGCTCACTTTGATATTTTAGTACAAGGTATAGGAGAAAAGGTTAAAATTCTTGTAGATGAGTCAATTAAAAAACAACCCGCGTTATTAGGACACACTTTTCCGGAGAAACCAAACGTTACGATAACAAAAACTCCCAATCAGATTTTTTTCGAGAAGCGATCGAATACCAAAATTTTTCTAATGGCTTGTATGGATACACATCTAAAACCCAACGAGTTAATGGCGGTACCGGTTGAAAGTCTTACTAGATTTCAGGGTACGATATTTGTGAACGATGACGTACGACGACAGGTTAACAAGGAATACTACCTGCTTCCTGGTGCGTATACATTTGAAAACGGTCTAGGGAAAGTTCTTGTTCACAAGTTGTGCGGTAACGAACTTACATTGCGAAAAGGATCACTTATAACGCGTGCTGTCCCCGTAACTCATAGTTTTGACGTGTTACCTACCTGTGTCTTTTGATGATGACTTGGTAAAAGAGTCTGTACATTGCAGAGAACAACTCTCTGCTGACAAAAAAAAAGGAGTTGCAGGAGCTCCTAGCTACATATTCGGATTGTTATTCCTTTTGACCAGTACAATCGGGTTCGTGTATGGCGACGAAGATTCCTTGACAATTCCGGTATCCAGCATTTCCTGAACCATTTCGCGTACTTGGGCTCTATAATCTCCCCCGCAGTTGTAAAACCCAGATCTTTTAGGTCTGAAGAAAAATCAAACATGATTATGCAGTGGGCGATCTAGTAGGTAAGCGTAAAAAGAAAGGTTCCTAGCGACGGAAAATCTAAAAAGCTAGTTAATAAATATCAGGGTCCTTACCGCGTAACTAAACTGCTACCTAATGACAGACTTTCAAGCAAAGACACACCATTAACACGCAAGCCTGGCCGGCCCCTATACAACAATATTGTTGCAATAGATAAACTAGACCCTTGGTAAGTTCTTAATAAAAATTACGATTCCTCCGAAAATTCCGATGATTATGGCGTTATATCTCAAGATGATTATCAGAAATCTGATCGCGATTAAAAGCGTCATTTTGTTTCTTTTGTTGGTCTAACACTGTACTCTATACCCAGTATTAGATACATAGAATAAAAAGTTACTTATCTGTGAACCTTAGTTACATACATGCTTGGTTAAACCTAATATCATAACGCGCAAATGTATTACGGTATCAGGTACAGTAATATGCCTAGATTATGATACCTAGATTTAGTCACCTAAATTAAGATACCTACGTTAAAATACTTGGTTTAAGATGTCTAGATAAACTTACACTAGATGACACTTAAATTATTGCCAAAATAAAAGAGCGCTGCTGGACTTTCAACTTTCGGCGCTAACTCGATCATAGATAAGTATTTGCCTTAGTAAAAATGTATCACTTAAGTATCTTTCAATAGTTGATTACTGAACTGCATAGGTTTAATGTACCTGCGAGTATGTATGTGTGGAAAAAATAATGAGTAACGAAACTAATAATTAAGTATTCACAATTGTTTTTTTTTTCTTGTTTATGGTGATTATCTCGGTTATGCTTCAGCTATTTTGTTCTCATACATCAACTTGAATGAATTGGATCGAATGAATTATATAAACGACATGGGTACTTACTTAACTTACCAGTAAAGCGAAGGGACTCGCTAATACTGCAGGATGACCGAGCTGTTAGGAATCAGTTAGGATCGTTATAGTAAGTCATATATTTAATTTTATAAGCTTTAGAAATAATTTTAGAAGTATATTTTTAAGTATCATTTTAGAATATTTTCCTGTTCACGGTTTACAAAATAGTTAAATGTTTTACCTAATTAGTTATTTTATTGATTTTTGTTTTCATCCTGGCAACACTGACTCGCTCGCCGCCCCGTCGTGCCCTCCCACCAAGTACTTGGAGGGGAGATTTAAGCGCGGGCGCAACGTGCAAGGGAGTCGAGTCAGTCTTGCTGCGGAAGCCGAGTCTATAAGACGACAAATAAGTCACAGTTGACACGAGTGCATAAATCCGAAATTGTGGTGTAAGTGCTGTTTAAAAAGATAAGGTATGTACATTGTTTTAACAACAAGTAATTAATGTCAGCGACTAATGATATTGGTGTTGTGATTATTCTTTATTTTCAACAAAAATAAATGCTTGAGAATCAATTTGGAGTTTCCTTTCACTTGTTGACCGGCCAGTTGATCTTTTGACCTCCTGCCACAGGAGGTAGGTACTACTGTTCTAGTAGTACTAACATGAAATTCCAAATACTCTAAACCTTAGTTAATTGATATTTTCTAATAATAACGTTAATATAAATATAGTTTAACATGCGTTATAGTAAAGATACTCATCCACCAGCGCCGCGTCCCCAAAACGCAGTGCGACCAATTTGCGACCGTGACGGATGGCGACCAATTAAATTGTTGGACACACGGTGTTACACGGTCTGAAAGTTGAGTGAATTTTGTCAGTATGTTTTATTTAGCGTTATTTGGGTTTAATGTGTTAGGTGGTCTATTGGTTTTTGGATACAAATCGCAAAAGTTACATTAAAAATTGATTATTTGCTAGAAGACAGAAATAAAATAAGTTTATTCGCGCTTAACATGACTCATATAACTAAAACTAATAACAAATTAAACATTGGGAAAATATGCGTCACATCCAAGGAAAAGGGCTATTAAAATTAATGCTTTGATTGTGACTTTGTTGCCACAAATAAATAGAAAAATAAACCTTTGACAAACAAATAAATAAATAAAATAAATATTTTGCAAATCCGTCTATATATGACGGAGTTATAAGAATACTATGAACATACATAAAAAATAAAAATATATACATCTAAATTGAGATTGTCCTCCTTTTTTGAAGTCGGTTAAAAAACGAACATTAATTTATGTAGTTATAAAGTGTACAAAATATAATATTTAAAATTATAACATTCTATTACGCACGAACCACGCGCAGAGGCACTACTCAAATAAAGTTAAAATATGTTATCTGAGGCACCACAGTGCCTTTTGACATTAATTTATTAACATAACTTGATTTTCTTGTCAGTGTTACGAAAATTACGTATCATAGTTATGATCGTACATCGAAAATATCCGTTAATTTAAAAGTAACTTTTTCTAGGTCACAAAAATAATTAAAGCCAATTGCAATAATTTCATTATTTCTCCAATTTTTGTAACGCGTATCATCTGTAGGCGCGTTTCGCGAGACAAAAGCCAATCGAGTGTCGTCAAGTAATTGACGGGCCGCTGTTGTATTTCTCTCCTTGTCTAACACACGCAAATACCGCATGCAAGAGCAAGTCAGATATAGAGGAAGATCGGAAAAAGAGCATTTTGTTAATACGAAGCTCCGCACTTTGAATGTTAAGTGATTAATTAATGCTTAAACAGCTTTTTGTTAACGTTTATTTTTATTAAGAGCTAATAGAATTACGAGTGTGGTTCCTGGTAATGAATGATGCCATCCTTTGTGTTATTTTCTTACTTTTTGGACTGATTACAAGAACTATGGGGATGGAAGCTCCATTCTTTTACCAATACCGAAATCCTAAAATCTGTAAAGATCGCATTTGTTGAGCTATGTCCAGTGCCGGATTAAGCCAGCGCGGGACCTGTAGCAAATTCTATCAAGGGGCCCTTAGTTTGCTTTAGGGTATCAAGTTTATGGAATTGAATAAAAAAAAACTGTTACAAACAAACTTTTCTATATTTAATTTGGGCATATCTAGAAATAATACTATTCATATCGACTTCTCTGAGCAAATCGTATTCAATATTTATCAAAGTGAGGTGACTAAGACGTTCTTGGCTTATCGTGTCACTTAACTTATTTTTAAAACGTTTTAACGTTGAAAAAGAACATTCACTACCGCAGTTGGTGATCATGAGAACAAATAAATGCGCAAGGTCATTTCTACGTTTGGCCAGATTCTAAAGAATTATTTAACAAAAGCTTGTTAAATAGCAGAGAGCCTCGTGCTTCTTGCTGTCAATAATACTAGCTACACAAGATTTTAACAATGCAGGGAACTGCACTAATTCGTCGCCTAGGCTGTCCTCCAAATCATCTGCATAAGCACTGACGATAATTGAAGATTTTTCTATAATCTCTTCTGTTGAAACATATTTTAGCTGTCGGAATATTCCAAAAACGTCGAAATGTCAGAAGGCTCTTATGTGTAAAAACCACATAAAAGGGCCTTCGTAGCACCAGCTCGGGCTGACCACCTAGTATCCGAAAACATTTTCAAAATATAAGTTTTTGACGTACTTTCTTTAAGTGCGTTCGTAAAAGGACCCGAAGTGGCAAAAAATGCATTGAAGCTTTCAATGAAATCTAAGAATATTGATGCTTCTGTACAGCAGTCTGCAGCGCACTTAGCTCACAAGACTGGGAATGTATTCTGCGTACTTATTTATTTGCTTGTAAGCCGCTGTATTTCCCACTCATATTGCTGGCATTACCATGTACACTTCCACCGAAAATTGGTTTGAACGAGATCTAGTAAGTAGTTTTTTTAAATCTATATCTATACTTATAATAAATCTGTAGAAGTGAAAATTCTGTACATTGAAAATATCAAAAAAATAAATGGCAGGGGGTGTTACTAGACCGACACCGAACCCAAAAACGTGATTAAAAAAATTTTTGTCTGTCTGTCTGTCTGTCGGTCTGTCTGTCTGTCTGTCTGTCTGTTTGTTCAGGCATCACGCAAAAACTACCGGTTCGATTACGATGAAACTTGGTATAGTTATTCTTTAATATCCTGGGCACCACACTGGGTACTTTTTATCCCGGAAAAGTATATACAATAAAAAACAAACTTAATTTTGCGGTTCGATCCCTAGACCCGGTTACTGTAACAACCGTAATTTATAAGTTTGTCGTAGGTTACGTCACCCGCAGTATTATCTGTGCGACATTTTTATTCCTTTTAGTTTTTTGAGTTATTTAGGTTTATTTTTATAAGTCGTAGGTATAGATTTTAATTTTAAAGTATAGGTAGTATATTTGATAGTGTACCTACGTAGTGACCGTAGGTTATTTTATAATACTGTTAGGTAGGATTAGTCATTTGTATAGATATTAGTTTTTAGGGATTTTGTTTATTTATTGAGTTTAGATTAGTTATCATCAGAAATAGGTTTATTTAGGTAGGTAGGTATTTTATTTTCTGTTATTGAGTTTTTTTTTTTTTTTATTAATTGGGTACACCACTAATGAGACACAATTGGTTTTCTATTGTAATTAGCCACAAAGGGCCCGCGAGATCATTTTATCCTGTTAGCACGTTCCCGTGGGATAATTTCCGACATCCACGCGGGCGAAGCCGCGGGCAGAAGCTAGTACATAATAAATCTTTACCTTTCATTCAATCAACTCATGATTGATTGTTATAGATAATGGTACGGAACCCTTCGTGCGCGAGTCCGACTCGCACTTGGCCGGTTTTTGTTAATCTTTGTAGACGTAAAATTACTGTTCATATGTTGCACTTGGCTGCTTCCTTTTGATCTTTTTTTAGCTTCAGAAAGCGTTGGTGCGCGGGGCCCTCACATGCGTGGGGCCCCGCGTAAAAAGCCTAAAACAATCATTTTGTTATAGGCTTTTTACATTCGTAATATATGTTGTCCCGTCAGGGGACCGCTCTCATTTAGCCTAACGTTCTGTTAAAGTTTAAAATAGTAGCGGTCCCCCGGCGGGACAATATTTAATCAAAAAATTTCATACGTAAGTATGTATGAAATTTCTTAAGAAAAAAAGAACCTTGAAATTATGACCCTACGTAAGTACGTAGGGTCATAATTTCAAGGTTATTTTTTTCTTATTTACGTTTATACCTTTTTTGTTCTATTTGTGGCTATTTTTTCAATAGTTTTTTTTAAATTGTTTTAGGCTTTTTACATTCGTACTGTTTTTATTACTATTTTGTGTCGGGGGTTTTTTTCACAACCTGTACTTAATTATAATAATGAGTTCTCAACAAAACATTGTTAATTGTAAAATCAAATCAAAGCCCATCAAGCTAATCAGAAACCAATGAACTAATTACAAAATCCCCTGCAATTGAACTCCGACCAATCAATGACAACACAAACAAACGAACACAAACCCATTCTATTATTATTGCAAAATTATTGACATATTGTGAAACTAAACATTTATTGTGAAAATCTAACAAACAATATTATCTATTCCATTTGTATGGTCGCGAGTGCACACACCAGGGCTGCCAACGAAATAACATTTCTTTTTTAATTGCACCTTTAATGTTAGACTTAGTAATTAGTTTGAGACAAGGTAGAAAAATGTAGTAGGCATGGACGTTGCGCGGGGAACGTAGCCAAATTCGGCTCTGAAGCGCGTTTTTATTGAATTTGTATGTAAAAATTCTCGCGCGGTTGCACGTTATCTGCCGTCGCGTGGCGCGTTGTAGTGTGTGATCCGATCCGTCTTAGGTATGTTAAAAAAACCGACCAAGTGCGAGTCGGACTCGCGCACGAAGGGTTAAGTACCATTATTTATAAAAATCAATTATGAGTTGATTGAATGAAAGGTAAATTGCAGTTTACGATCTATGACGTATTAAAAAAAATACTTACTAGATCTCGTACAAACCAATTTTCGGTGGAAGTTTACATGATATCATATATTTTTTTAGTTTTATCATTCTCTTATTTTAGAAGTTACACACATTTTACCACTTTGGAAGTGTCTCTCGCGCAAACTATTCAGTTTAGAAAAAAATTATATTAAAAACCTCAATATAATTTTTGAAGACCTATCCATAGATACCCCACACGTGTGCGTTTGATGAAAAAAAATTATTGTTTCAGTTCTAAGTATGGGGAATCCCCAAAATTTATTGTTTTTTTTTTCTATTTTTGTGTGAAAATCTTAATGCGGTTCACAGAATACATCTACTTACCAAGTTTCAACAGTATAGCTCTTATAGTTTCGGAAAAAAGTAGCTGTGACATACGAACGGACAGACAGACAGACATGACGAATCCATAAGGGTTACGTTTTTTGCCATTTGGCTACGGAACCCTAAAACTAGTTAATACAAATTATAAATACTACCGTCGTTCGTCGTTCTACAATAGTCGCGTGAGCAAAGCCACAGGCACAGCTACTTAGCAAACTTGTGTCAGGTGCATTTTTATTTTTTAAATGTACATATTGTGATTTCAGAAATACATGTAAGTTCGCAGAAGCGTAGCTACCGAAAACGCTCATTTTTTAGCAATCAATAAATTATAGTAATTTGGCAAAAAAAAAAACACTGATGACAGATCTCAGCTCAATATATTATGAAAATATAGTAGGGTCGGCAGCCCTAGCGCGCTGTGTGGACCGGGCCGTGGCGGTCGCGCGGTCACGCGGACGTGTGGACGCGCGCGCGAGGACGTGCGGGCATACAAATTATAATATATTAGCAATGAAGTACTGTGTTTTGAGACTATCGTGTTTGACATAAATATACTTTTATAACTCGAACATGATAAATAAACTACCACGGATTATTTGATGGTTTTAATTTTCGCCTCAATCTGTTTACGGGCTGATTTTACCAAAGCCACAGATATATTTTATCCGTGGAATAAAGTTGACGTCTGTCAGTTTTAGTATGGAAAAACGGTTAAAAATTCATTGTTTGGTGGAATTCGCCTTATGGTAATAGCGGAGAAAATCAAATTTTCTTACGTTTTTTGCAAATTGCAGATCAATATTTGATAAGAATCGCTTGATTCGATCAATTAAATATAATTCGCGGCCGAAACAAATGTTTATTTTTAGAATGATAATCATAAAAATCATCAATACCTCTCTTTAAGTTAATTTAATGAAATCATGTTTGTACTGCTGATTGTAATGATTATAATATTCTGTAAAGTCATATTTGTTACTGTTGTTTGTTAGAATCGTATTCTAATGAACAAACATACTGACCTGCAAATGGAAAAAAACGTAAGAATATTTTAATTTCGCGGGCTACCTTAGCGCATGCCCTATAACACCGACAGTATTTTTAATAGCTGGGAGGATTTTTGTAGTGAAACATCGAAAATCCGCTTTATTTACAGTAATAAAGTAGTTTCTAGTTGCATAATTTGCCAGCAGACTGTAAGTTTCGATATCATTGCAATCAATAAAAGGCAATCCACTCTCAAAATAGTTGGCTGCCCTATTCAGCAGCGCATTATTAACGATTAACGCACGCTAAACACGCGAGCGAGTATCGCGTCTGTGTGGAGGTGGCCTACGCAGGGTGGATTGCACTGTTATTGGAACAGTGAAATAATTTACTTATTCTAGAGCATATGTAAATGCATTATATGAACTAGAAAGAAAAATAAAATATGTTTATTTGCGGTAAACATGACGCAGAGAAAGTACACAAAAAATTTGGGGAAAAATATATATTTGCGTCACATATCCACGCAAAACGGCCATCGCTCAACATAATGATAACTCAGTTAGGCCGTTTTGCGTGGATATGTTAACTGAGTTATCTATGCCTCTCTCAGCTCATATAATTAATTGGAGTATATAATAATAATAATAGTTTATTAGGTATCTATATGAACTTAGAGGTTTGTATTGATGATTTTAGGGAAAAGGAAAAGTATGAGGGAAAAGGATCTGTTGGATGATCTGAGGGAAAAGGAAAAGTATGAGTCGGAGGTTAAAAAACGTTCAACGGAGAGTTGGAAGGATTTTTGCCAGAAGCAGGACAGGGAGGGTGTCTGGGAAGGAATATACCGAGTCATTAAAAACACAACCAAAAGGCAAGAAGATCTGCCACTAGTTTGGAATGGGGTGGAAGCAGGTCAGGAGGGATCCGCGAGGGTATTGGCGGAGACATTTTACCCGGAGGACGCAGAAGAGGAGGATAACCCAGACCATAGTCGAACCAGAGCTCTTGCAGACCGAGTAAACGACTGGAGCCATGGTGAAATCCATGACCCCGGCGTTCACAACGGAGGAGCTTAGGTTCGCTATGGAAAGCTTCAACCCCAAAAAAGCACCCGGTGTGGATGGCTTCACCGCAGATATTTGCCAGCGGGTAATGTCGCAGGACATGGAGCTGCACCTTGCGATTTTTAACAAGTGCTGGCAGCTGACACACTTCCCCACGGCGTGGAAAGAGGCGACGGTGGTAGTGCTGAGGAAACCAGGAAAGGGCTGTTACACCAGCCCCAAGTCCTACAGACCAATTGGACTGCTACCAGTAATGGGTAAAATGCTCGAGAAAATGATGGTAAGAAGGCTAGTTTGGCACCTGGCGCCCCGGATAAGCCCCCGACAGTATGGCTTCATGCCACAGCGAAGCACGGAAGACTCCCTCTATGACCTGATAGCCCACGTGAGAGCCAAACTTCGAGAGAAGAAGCTCATCACGATGGTCTCACTGGACATAGAGGGAGCCTTCGACAACGCGTGGTGGCCGGCCATAAAGGTCAGACTGGCGGAAGAGGAGTGCCCAGCGAATCTCAGGAGGATGATAGCCAGCTACCTAAGTGACCGCAAGGTCAGGGTTAGGTATGCTGGCCATGAGTACGCGAAAAGCACCAACAAAGGGTGTGTCCAGGGATCAATAGGCGGTCCCATCTTATGGAATCTCCTGCTTAACCCATTGCTGGAGAGCCTTACAAAGAGAGGCGATTACTGTCAGGCCTTCGCAGATGATGTGGTGCTCGTGTTTTCGGGGGAGACGGCTCTGGAAGTCCAGGGACATGCCAATGCCGCTCTCGAACATGTTCGGAGGTGGGGTGTCATGAATAAGCTCAGGTTTGCACCGCACAAAACCTGTGCCATGGTGGTAACCAACAAGCTTAGAATGATATGACACGCCACATCTGTCCATGGGAGGGATCGACATTGGAATGTCCTCGGAAATGAAGATCTTAGGACTAACCATCGACTCCAAGTTGACCTTCAACAGCCACACGGCTAACGTGTGCAAAAAGGCACTTGGAGTCTACCATCAGCTCTCGAGAGCTGCCAAGGTTAGTTGGGGCCTCCACCCGGAAATAGACCGTATCATATACAATGCTACGGTAGAGCCCATTATCACATACGCGGCTGGCGCCTGGTCCTCAGCATCAAAAAAGCTGGGAGTTCAACGCCATGATAATATTGTGTTATTTTGTGATGAGATAGGTAAGGACTTAGGTCACTTGTTGACAGATGAGTATCCGGGTCACTCAATATTAAATTACTGTATGCCTGGTTGTTCTTTGTTTCATATTATGAAAGAAATTACTAAATGTAACTTTACCCAGGATACAACATTATTAATTTTTATGGGTAATAGGGGAAATGTAAACAAAGGAGAACTGCTTGAGTATCATAGAACATTATGCAATCTTAGTTTAAGAAAAGTTGTGTTGTTTACATTCCCTTACAGTAACAGTTTGCCACAGGAAGAAAATAGGTTAAGATTTGAATTGAATATGACAATGCATAACTTGACATTTAATAATAGCATGTTCCATTTAATTGACATTAACAATTTTGTTGGTAATAATTTATATCTGACAAAAGATAGATATAACATTGTTATGTACTATCTTTCTAATTATTATAAAAGACAGATAGCTGTGTCGCTATCATATTTTTTTTCTATCACAGCCAAAAATTTGGCTAAACAACTTGCTTCTTTTGAGCAATGCAATGACATTGTCAATAATTCGGCTAATAATTTGGTCACAATTCATGACATTGTTAATAATTTAAATTAGAAATTAAGACAATAGAGGCAATCTCTAGCAATAATGTACAAAATTGCAAAAACAGCTCAATAAAAAGTCTAGAAACAGTAAATAGTATCAACCTGGTGCATCAAAATATTCAAGGATTTATGAACAAAGATTTAGAAGTAGAATTATTTATGAATTTTAATAGTATTGATATTCTTTGTATAACAGAACATTGGCTGAAAAGTCACCAGTTCTTGTTCAATTTTAATAATCACCAGGTTGGTAGTTCGTTCAGCAGAATAAATGCTATCCATGGTGGCTCTTTAATTTTAGTAAGTAACCAGCTCAAATTTAAAGATCGTAACGATATTGTGAGCCTATCTGTTGAGCGTACAGTTGAAATTGCCTGTATAGAATAGGAGCACTTGGTTGTATTAAGCGTGTACAGACCCCCTTCAGGATTGTATGACTGCTTTGAAAAGGTAATGGATGAAGTGTTACACAGGATTTGTAACTCAAACAAGTCCGTTATCATTTGCGGTGATTTTAATGTCAATTTATTAGAAAACTCAGGTTCTTGTAGTAAAATTATAAGTCTGTTTCAGTCCTACAATCTTGTAAACCTATTTTTGGAGCCCACAAGAATAACACCTACTAGTGCCACATGCCTAGATAATATTTACACAGATATTATACCAAGCCACAAAGAAATTATAAATTTATTAGATTCTGATCATTGCGCGCAAAAGATTACTATTCAAAACCAAAACAAAAAAGTGCCTAAAAAGGTTATCACTGTTAACCCCAAAACTGCAAGTCGCTTGGAGGCTTTTAAAGTTAAACTCATTAATAAATTACCAGTTTTGTCAACTAATGCTGATCCTAATCATCTATATGATACTTTTTTTAATATATACTGTAAACAATTTGATTCTACCTTTATACCCAAGAGTATCTCGGTTAATAGTAACGCATCTTTCAGTGATTGGGCTACCATTGGTATTCATAAAAGTAGAACACGGCTCTATGAACTGTACAATGAAAGGTCTTATGTTAACACTGATGAATTTAATTTGTATGTTAGAAATTATTCAAAATTATTTAAAAAAGTCTGTTATATGGCCAAGTCACGTTATTTGGGTTCAAAGATTAAAAACAGCAGTAATATAATTAAAACGACCTGGTCTATTATTAATAGTGAAGCGGGAAGATCTAGTAATCGAAATACTGACTACAGCCTGTCTATTAATGACAACATAATAAAATCCGAGTCGTCGAGGCATTTGAAAATTTCTTTTCAGATATTCCCGTTTCAACTACTAAATCCCTAAACTCATCACCTTCTGTTGCTGAGTCTTTGCTTAAGGAAAATGTTAATGGTTGTGATTCGGAATTTCATTTTGAACATATTAACTGTAGAGATATAATTAAAACCTTTCACACTTTAAATGTTAAAAAGACTGCAGATCTGTGGGGTAACTCTGTAGAAGTTGCTAAGTCTATTATTGACATTGTAGCACCTACTCTAGCTCTTATCTTTAATAGTTGTATTGACAGTGGGGAGTTTCCTGACCTTATGAAAAATAGTAAAATAATACCTTTGTTTAAATCAGGTAGTACATCAGACCCTACAAATTATAGACCTATTTCTGTACTACCTACCTTTAGTAAAATTTTTGAGAAATTAATTTTAGATCAAATGCAAAGATTTTTTAATAAACACAAACTATTACATAGCAAACAGTTCGGTTTTACAAGGGGTCGTTCAACTACTGATGCCGGTGTTGAACTTATAGGACATATTTATAATGCATGGGAAGACAAATGCGATGCCTTGGGCATCTTTTGTGATTTGTCCAAGGCATTCGATTGCGTTCTTCACGAAACTTTAATCAGGAAACTCCGCCACTACGGAATCGGGAACACTGCTCTGGATCTTCTTACCTCATACTTGAGTAAGAGGATTCAGAGCGTTGACGTTAATGGAAAAAGATCTCCCGGATCCATAGTAACAATGGGAGTCCCACAGGGTTCAATTCTTGGTCCTTTCTTGTTTCTTATTTATATAAATGACTTGCCGTACCTCATAAAGGGTAATCATGATATAGTGTTGTTTGCAGATGACACTTCACTTTTGTTTAAACTTAAACGTCAGCAGCAGGTTACTGACGATGTAAATAGCGCGATCTCTAAAGTAGTCCACTGGTTCAATGTTAATAATTTACTTTTAAACGAGAAAAAAACCAAATGCATTAAGTTTACGCTACCTCACGTTAGGCAGGTGAAAACTAATGTGTTGATAAAGGGCGAAGAATTGAATCCTGAAGACAGCACAGTATTCTTAGGCATAACTTTGGATGCTAAGCTTCAGTGGGGTCCACATATAGATAAATTGTCAAAAAAGCTAAGTTCCGCAGCATACGCTGTTAGAAAAATTCGTAATTTAACTGATATAGAGACAGCCCGTTTAGTGTACTTTAGCTATTTTCATAGTGTAATGTCATACGGTATTCTATTGTGGGGAAATGCCGCTGATATTCAGACTATCTTTGTTTTGCAGAAGCGAGCTGTTCGTTCAATTTATAAACTGAGTCCGAGACATTCGCTCAGAGACAAATTTAAAGAGATTAATGTTATGACTGTGCCTTCTCAATATATTTATGAAAATCTTTTATATGCCCATAAAAATATAAAATTGTTTAAAAAATACAGTGATATCCATGATATAAATACTAGGAACAAACACAAATTTGTTGTACCTACAACAAGGCTCAAGAAAATAGGTGGCTCGTTCAGATGCCAATGTATACGCTTTTATAATAAAGTTCCAAGCCCAGTTCAAGATCTAAGCCTTAATAAATTCAAATCATTTATTAAACGTAAGTTGACGTGCCAGAAAGCCTTTTATACCGTTAAGGATTATATCGAGGACAAAAAGGCTTGGGATTAAGCTGCTTCCAAAAAAAAAATTTTTTTTATTTTTTACATATTGAATGTTTTTATTTTGTTTTTCTCTGTTTTGTTGTTGTTGTTTTTTTTTTTATACACTGACATTAATGAATTTTATATATACTATGACATTTGCTTACTTAGTAAAGTATTATATTATTTTAATTATTGTGAATGTGAAGACTATGTGGGTCATTGTATTTATATTATTCTTCTCTCTGTTCTCTTAGTTTTTGTCATGGTCTGGCAGTTTGAGTAATTAATGTGGCCTACCCAAATGTCCTTTCTTTGGTATTGTTCGTCGGATCGTTGAGCTCCTTAAGTTTTGAGTTGAGCTGCATGATTTCTGACAAATGCGTGCACTGACTGGACAGGTCCTCTCAATCTGTGTGGTTCTTTCCTCAAAAGACCATCTCAGACATCGACCTACATGGTCTTCATATGATCTGACCAAGATTATGTCTGGACTTTAAAAGAGACTGTGACGTCTGAGTTTGTTTCGGCCTTTCTTCTCAGACTAGTCAGATAGGAAACGCCGACCTCATCTAGTTTAAAATATGATTGACGTGTAAAAGTGTTTGTACAAACCTACTTACAAAAATAAAATCATTTATAATTTATCATTTATCATTTATCTAAATGCGGTCCAGAGGGGCTTTGCTCAAAAGCTCTGTAAGGCGTATCGCACGACCTCTCTTCACTCTGCGCTGGTACTGGCCGGAATATTGCCACTCGACCTCCGCATACAAGAGGCAGCTGCTCTGTATGAGGCGAGGAGAGGGGTACCCCGGCCAGAGCTAGTAGATAGAGAGGTTGAGCGAAGAGCTAAATTTTGTAGCACACCTCACCCGGGGAAGCGCAC
The DNA here is from genome assembly GCA_945859715.1 of Apamea sordens. NCBI lineage: Eukaryota > Metazoa > Arthropoda > Insecta > Lepidoptera > Noctuidae > Apamea > Apamea sordens. The sequence continues at coordinate 14,176,926 of OX244009.1, forward strand.
CGCGATAGAGTTCGTGAGCCTGGTTGACCATGAAGAACTAAACATCCACAACAACCAGGATATCCGTATATTCACGGACGGCAGCCGGATTGAGGGGAAAGTTGGAGCAGCGCTGACTCTATGGGATAGCTCGGCTGAGCTGAAAACTTTTAAACTCAAGCTGGCTCCGTACTGTACGGTCTACCAGGCGGAACTCCTCGCGGTGCGCAGAGCCACCGAGGTAATTCTGCGAAGAACTGAGAGGAGTTATGGTGTCTACAGTGACTCTAGGTCAGCTCTGGAGACCATAGCTAACCTCAATACAACGCACCCCTTGGCAGTAGACACCCGCAAAAACCTGAAGACCATTGGAAACCAGAACAAAACTGTGTGTTTGTTCTGGATCAAGGCACACGCGGGTCTAGCGGGAAACGAGAGGGTGGACGAACTGGCGAAGGAAGCAGCACTTTACCTAAAAACAAAACCAGACTATGACTTATGCCCGGTTTCATTCATCAAACGACAGATCCGAAAGGGGTCGATTGATGAATGGAACCAACGGTACCAACTCAGTGCGAGGGCAGGAGTCACAAAACTCTTCTTTCCCGACGTCTCCACCTCTTATAAGATAGTCCGACAAATGACTGCAACCAGCATCATTACGCAGGTATTGACGGGGCACGGCGGGTTCTCTGAGTACCTGAACCGATTCGGGTGCAAGGAGAACTCATCGTGCATCTGTCAACCTGGAATATCAGAAACAGTAGAACATATACTAACCGATTGCCCGGTTCACGCCTTAAAAAGACTCGAGGTGGAAAATAAAATAGAAAGAAAAATAGCAGTTGAGAACTTCCCAGAGCTTATATCCTGCAAAAAACATAGACAAACATTTATAGATTATCTCACTGATGTTGCAAAGACGGTAATTAATAGAAACAAATAGTATAATAAATCAATGCTATATATATATTAGCATAAAATATATAAAGTAGCATAAGTAAAAGCATAAACTAGATTAAAGAAAAAATAGACATTGTAATTAGTGAATAAAACAAATGTATAACGATAGAAATAAGACTTATACAGTACCGACTAGCATAATGTGTATAAGATAAGGCAAGAATATTCTAAAACCCCACCTGTAAATGAATAACGACGTAGAATGTAATGTGTAATAATAATAAGTAGCTATGTATTAGTAAATAGTAATGTAATAGGAATAATAAATGTATGAGGATAAGTAACATGTAAAAGGTTGTAATACTATCAGTAATAAATTAAAAACAATAAAGAAAACCCGTAGATACATCCCAACCCTAGCTAAAAAAGGTCTCTGATAATGTCAGAGGAAACACGAAACGCCCTGTGATGACGGGTGAATATAAAAAAAAAATTGATGATTTTAATGATCATAATTCTGCTCTACCCTGCTCTGTAAAGTCATATTTGTTACGCTTGCGAATCATATTTTATTAAATACTAGCTGACCCGGCAAACGTTGTTTTGCCATATAAATTATTTCTAGCTGCCCGGCGCTACTTCGTTCGCGTGGTGTCCTACCCCCTACCTTACTCCTACCCTACTCCTACCCTACTCCTACACTACTCCTACCCTACTCCTACCCTACTCCTACCCTACTCCTATCCTACTCCTACCCTATTCCTATCCTACTTCTACCCTACTCCTACCCTACTCCAACCCTACTCCTATTATTCAATTCTCAATTCTTTATTGCGTACCATAATGTATATTCATAGTTAGTAGGAAATAATTAAATTAGTCACAATTATGGACCCTGTCGGGCACAGCATAGATCAAGTAGGAGAGAGGAGGAAGAACGCTGGGGTTTTTTAATGCGGTGAATTTTTTTATTTATAGAATTATATTTAATTATATGTATATTATTTATTTAGTAATATTGTAATTTATTATTATTATTTTTATTGATTACGTAATTAATATTTATGATCCCTAAGGTAAGTTATTTTTTGGAAGTTTACATATTATTTATTTAAACATTTTATATCCATACTATGAGTTGGTAGGCGTATCTATAATAGAGTATTTGTGATAGTTATAATTTATCATTTAAGAATTCGCTTATACTGTAGTAGTAGTCCTACCCTACTCCTACCCTACTTCTACCCTACTCCTAACCTACTCCTACCTTACTCCTACCCTACTTTTACCCTACTTCTACACTATTCAAAACCCTTAATTTAATACGTGCTTCAGTTCGAGTCTACCGTACCGAAGGGACGATCGTCAAATGTTTGACAGGAAAGTAGGTAGAACAGTTTATATGGGAAAATGAAATTTTGTTTTTACTATATTCCTCGCAATTTTTCCATATTTTCTCACTGGACTACCTATTCCCTGGACTACGACAAACATTTCAAAACCAAAATCAGCTAAATCGGCCCAGCCGTTCTCGAATTTTAGCCAGACAAACGAACAGCAATTGATTTATATATATATATAGATAGATTCAACATGACACTGACCTGCAAATTACAAAAAACTTAAGAAAATTTTTAATTCGCAGGCTACTTAACGCATCTCCCTTAAAGTGAAAACTGCTGTCTGTGTGGTTAGTTTTCTATGGCTTAAAAATCTAATTTGATTTAATTATTTTCTGGCAATTTAAATAAAAAACTTTACTATATCTTGTCAAGAATTTGCAACAACACTGATTTTGTGTAGCTTTTAGTTGTAGTGTGTAGTTTTAGTACGCAATTTAGTTGCCAAACATGTAAACAAATATGAGTTTTTGGTAAAAATAACTTTGATTCCTACACATTTTTATAACTTTTTCAATAGTGCTAGTCACTCTGAAATCAATTTAATCAGCAATGAAATAAAGTTGATATTTGTTTAACTTGAAATAACATCGATTGAAAAAATAAACTTGAATAGACCTTATATTATTTGTTTTCGTAGTAAAATTTCACGCAAATGATAAATTTATTGAAAGGCTTCCCGTCACCGATGTGTAACGTTTGATCAGCGACGCGAGCTTATTGCGTCCTTTTCCGAAAGAGCCGCGTTCATTAATGTTGACCTGTCATTTATTGACTTGCTGCTGATATTTATTTAATACACGTAATAATTATTGTTTCTCCCTCAGTATGTTAAATACTTATTTTAATATTGTTGGGAAACCAAATAAAAATAAATAAGTTTCGCAACTTATGTTACAGTCCTATGTAATAAGCGGACAAGCTAATCGGTAACAGGTCGCAAATCCCGACTCCAGGTTACTGAGAATTTACTAATAAAAAATTTAATAATTATTGAGCGTGCAAGTCACCCCCTGACATTTTATCCGTGTATATATAAAACATTGATCAGGCAGGGGCCATAGTTCTTCCATAGTTATTGGTAACCAGTCCACTTTAGCCACCCAAACCCATAGCCCAAATTTGTATTTTTTCATATCCTGTAATAGTTCTACACTAACCGAGGGTTGTCCTTGGGTGCACTTGCAGTGCATACAGGGATAATCGTCGGGTGGTGCCACATTACAATAAAATTTCCTAAGGGGCCTCTGCGAGTTGGCTTCGGCCCCTCGTACGCCTTCCAAAGGACTGGGACCCCAAGATCCCTAGATATGTAAAAAAAAAAAAAATACTTAGTTCAACCCTGAGACCAAAATAGAACCCCTAGGTCAATAGCCACTATTCTGACTACTAAAACAACGACGCAGTCGCTGGCAAAAACTTACCATGGAAATATTTCTATTGAAAGAAAGATCACAGGAACTTCGCGACTGACGCATGACATTTTTTGTAAATCATCATTAGCATCGTATAGGATCGGGTATCGCGTACCGATTTGATCACCTTTGATCATTGATGCGATATTATTAACCGGTCGTTTGGGACAAACCATTGGGACCTCGTTATGTTTTCCTCGAAAACTGACCGGAGAGTTGTTGATACCTTTTTTTCAAGTTTATAGAAGCCATTTCAGATTGTCTGAACAATATTTTTAAACTACCTACTTCTTCCTCCGTTACTAAAATAGTGGTAAACTAATCTTGCATGTCCTATGTAAATCAAAATTTTAAAAAATTACATGACTGGTGTCATGAAAAGCAATAAGCCAACTGTACCGACAAGAGTCCCTCCTGCCCTGCCCCGTACACGTGACGTCACTAGTCACTACACAGAGTACACAGCACGCAGTAAATTCGCGCGTATTTGTTGCGTGTGTTGACGTGACCGGGATTGTTCAGTGATTGTACCACTGCTACACTGTAGCGCTGTATTGCTGTCCTACTATTGATTAGCTGTTTTACTAGCTTTGTAGATATTCTGTGGAAATATAAACCAGCCTACTGTAGTACTGTGCATTACATACTGAACAGATTGGTTGTACAGTCAGGGAAATTATTGACACCCTACGTCAATTTAACCTTCGATCGATAGCAGTGAGCTGATACAGGTTCACAGTAACGTTAATTTGCCATAGTATAGCCATCTCATACAACTGTCAAAGAATGGCAGTTGTGATTTGATTAAGGACAGTTTAAGTTGGTAGGCAGTTTGCTTCAGAATTCATTCACTGACTTTATCTTATGTACAGACGCCAGCACATCAAGCTACTATAATCTGTCAAATTTCTTTAATAGATTTTCAACTTTATCACTGAAGCATTAAGGTTCAAAGTTGATTGGAAAAACATATTGACAGTTTCGGATAGCTTGACCTGCTGGCGTCTGTACCTATAAGATAAAGTCAGGGAATGAATTCTGAAGCAGGGTAGAAATTCATTGCGTTCAGCAAAAGCTTGCTGATTGGCTAATCTTTTTACTATCATGAGCTCTTATATGCGGGCATGAGACACAGATGGTTGATGGCAATAGGTTCACCCCCTATTACATGAGACTTTAGCATAACTAGTGAAGAGTGGGTGTACTTTATGTCTACCTACAACTTTACCTAAACCTTCGGGGAATACGGCGCGATTTGATGTTATGTATGATAAGAGAGAGAGAGATCATATCCTGTTTATGTTGACAGACAGTTGAATCATTTCTCCGGGACTCGTCGAGCTTCATTGTAGATTCCCGCTTGCAGGAGTTGCAACGGCTGGATATAGTGTGGTAGACTTGTCCCATAAATAAGCACAGGAGACCGCTGCGTTCTACGGAATAACCGGATGCGTGCAAATACTCGCAACAATTTTGCTGTGCAGTTTGAACCAATTGCTTCTATTAGGAAGTTCCGGATGTCGTGACCATCTTGACGCCATGAAAGCCACACACTGGTGCCATGTTATGACGTATTAATGTCACCATTTTTCCAATGTGCAAGAGAGACGGAGCTTTAGACGGCCTATAGCACCATCTCTTTTTTGCAATCGAGTAATGATGGCATTAATAGTTCATAATAAGGATTTTGGTTAGATCATACATATCTGGAGGTAGAGCTGGCCGTGTGTGGGCGCGTTAAGAGTGTCAATCGAGATTAGTGCTTGTGCATATACTTTTAAAGACCTCTTTCTCTTTATCACTGTTAACAATTCCCAGAAAATCGAAACTTTGCTAAAGTTGAAACTACATCATCATTCTCCTGTCCTTATCCCAATTTATTTGTGGTCGGCGCAACATGTCATTTCTTCCATACTTCTTTATTAGTTGTCATCTCAGTAGTCACCCCCTTTCTAGACATATCATCTATCGTTTCGTTGGTCTTCCCCTAGTCATCAAGGTTGAAACTACATAACTGTCCCAAAAAAAAGTAAGGTTGTTGGCATGCTGCAGGCAGGCATAGGGAAATTTGTAACTGCAGCAAGCATTGGAAATACAAATAAATAAATAATACACAAATTAACCATGTAACCTGAGGGTGGTGAAGCATCATACAGGAAAAATCATAACGAGAACTGCGTACCTACTAAAAAAACAAACGAAACGCGGCTTCACCTCTCCGATGAACTCATACGATTGTTATTTATCCTCGCGACATCCGGCAACAGTCACCGATACACATCAAACATGAGCATTACAAACAACAGCCAGTATCCATGTCCATATGTCCAGTGTCCAGTGCTGGACAGTGGACAGTGCACCCACATCGGAACAAGCGTGTTTGTTTTCTTTATTTGTGCGCGGATTGTTTGCGTCAATGCGTTTGTACACCGGTTGTGTACTGTTGAAGGATATGATACTTATGTGCAGTGGTATCCTTATGATTGTTAATGAATGATGTTGTTGTTTCTATTCTATTCTAATGATGATTGTTAAAGTCACGGGCTACAGCAAGTAACTATAACATTGACTGCTTGTACGCACGGCTACACGTCAAGCTATACAAAACCAGTTTGTCTTGGCCTCACTTTGTATGATATTTTCTCACAATGAACGGTCAGCCAATACTGGTATTGCATAGCTTGATGTGTAGCCGTGTGTACTTGCACGAAGCGAGTAAAGACTGACTCTTTACTCGCTTCGTGAGAAAAGTAGTCATGTATCCAACATGGTCTAACTGTGTACCAAATGAAATACAAATCCTGTCAGCCGATAAAGAGTGATTGATTAATGTTATCGATAGCATTTTATTTAATTAAAAAGGCTTCATGACGTGACGTCAGTCACGTGACAGCCGCTCGAGTCGCACAACAATCGAACGTTTAGTAAAAAGCGTTTCATTAGTTGGTCAGTCCAGCTTGGCCCTCGCTGCCCTCCGCAAGCCCAAAGCCGAGGTCTGTACCCCACAGGGGGTGCCTGAGTCGCTTAGTTTATAAGTTTTATGCCCAGACTGGAGGCTTTAACTTATTACGGCATCTATTTTGTAAATAAAGTCTATTAATCGATGAAGGAGCAATGTGCGACCAGTGGAGACGGTCCCGACTTACGTGTCGCAGGTAGTGTGTTCCAATTGCAACCCACGCAGGCACACACACAGAACTTCGAGTAATTTATTTCATTACCACTGCTTTAAAAACAAATCTTATCGGCATGTCTTAGAACCAACATTTCGAAGACGTGATGTCCACCAATCCGCACTGGGCCGGCGGAGAGAAGGCCTGTGTCCCAGCCATAGATATCCGAGAGATATGCCTTCACTGCATATTTGTTCAAGATCAAGTGTCGTCACGTTTTCTCTACCATATATTAGGCGAATATCAATATATTTTTCGATCACACATTTTGTCAATTGGATAATATGATTATCCATTGAGTCTTGTTCAAACTAGTGAAAATCAATAATTTAATCAATAATAATTTCCTATTTAGAAAAACTAACAATTATCGATATCCATATCTCAGTGCTACGCATCACTACTGCATAGTTTGACAGGGATCCGTTACTAGGCAATAGTCTCATGCGATACGTTTAGGATGACAGTATGTAGGCGACACGAACCACGCCTCCAAGCCATATCCCTCGATATCCGTGGTCCCAGCAGTGGGAACGTTATAGGTTGATTATGTAATATTATGCAATCAATAAACTCAGCTCATCGATCTAAAGACAAGACTTCATTAACGCAAAAATAATTTTATTGTGGAGTGCATTACGAACAACCAGCGGGGCAAGTCCACGAAGTTCTTTTAAAAGGAAAACTTGTTCATATTTTCACATTTCATAAAATGTTTTTAAAAGTTTTCCTGGAATAATTACACTTTAAACCGTGCAGAAGCACTACTTCCTAGTATTTTATAATAATAAGATTTTATAGTAATTTACATTTAAAGGACCTTTTTCATTGGAACCCGGCTCAATGGTGCTCAGTGCTTCTTTAGCTCGTGTAGGAAATGTACGGCCGACAAAGAAACAAAAGTCAATGTTAACTCATGAAACTTATAATGTCTGTACACAGCACGATATACAGGGTGTTAAAGAAATTGCGTGCCATAGCTTCAGGATGAGTTCAGTATCGATAAAGGAACCCGTAAAAAAAAACCTTTAAAAAGTAAAAAAAAAACCCAAAATTATCATTGGATGAACCTAATGTAGTACCTACTAATTACATAGCAATCGTTTAGAATTGATTAAAAATTTGGTTACAATAAGTTTTTATTTTGTTTAAATGCTAATTAATAATTTCCTAGAGTTACCTACCTACCATCGAACGCAATGAAATACCTACGCCCGAACACTTTAACGCCGGGTGAAGGATAGGTAACTAGGTACGTAAATTACAATTCCAAGTATTTCTTCTTCCTACTTTAGCGTGCTTATCTCCTTCAACATTAAAACCTACAAATTATAAAATCTTGTTTAACTAGTAGATTCAGTAGCAGTAGAAGAACGAGTGGGTTTTTTAAAATGGAATCAAGTAGGCAGGTATTTACAATGAATTGTAATTTACATACCGTCGCGTCGTAGCGTTAGGGCATTTGTCGCGAGCCGTTTTCAGTAGCAAAGAATGCACCGGCCCTTAGTATTCGGACGCGACAAGTGAAGGACAAAATGACAACGCGTTCGATAGTAGGTAATTAATTAAAGCATTCAAACAAATAAAGTAATTTTAATTCTAAACGATTGCTATTTTAAGTTAGTAGGTACTAAATTAGGTTGATCCGCAATATTTTTTTTTATTTTTTTTCCTGTGTTCCTTTATCGATACTAAACCAACCCCAAAGCTATGGCACGCAATTTCTTTAACAACCTGTATATATTATATAAATATAAACATAGAAGGAGTAGAGATTACTTTATTACTTACTTAGGCGAGTATTCTTGAAAAGTTTCAAGTTTATTAACCTAATGAAGAAGATTTTTCATCTAAACTGTATCCCCGCTTTTCACCCCCACAGGGGTGGAATTAAAAAAAAATTGTTTGGGATGTATTCATAACTTGACTCAAAGATTATTTATACTAATTTTCGAGTTAATCAAGCCATACAGTAAAATCCTCCCCTGAAAAATTTACTACCCCATTTCAGCCCGTCAGGGGTAGATTTTCAAAAAACCCTAATACACACTATTCTTTACTTTCAATATTAGGTATAACTACCAAGTTTCGAGTAAATCGGACTGCGCGCTAAAATTCTTCCATACAAACTTTGAAACCCCCCAATCCCTTATTAGGGGGTAGTTTAGAAGAAAAAAAACTGACAATGTTCATAATTTATTTAGATAAGTATTCCTGCCAAGTTTCAAGTTTATTTTTCATACAAACGAATTCCCCCCTTTTCACCCTCTTAGGGGTGGAATTTCGAAAAATCCTTTCTTAGTGGATGCCTACTCTTCACGAAGAACACACCCTCCAAATTTCATGTCTCTAGGACCAGCGGTTTAGGCTGTGCGTTGATCTATCAGTCAGTCAGTCAGTCAGTCAGTCAGGACTTTGAATTTTATATATACAGGATGAATTTGAATAAATGCGACAAAAAGAAATGGGAGCTTCAGTTACAGTAACATAGTAATTATAAACTGTTTTTTCTACAATCTAAATCGTAAAAAAAAATTACGCGATTATCGTTTTCAAAAGGTACATTGATGTTATTATCTTTATTTAAGTACGAATTATCCGTATTCCAGCAAAACATTTAATATGCAAAATAAATAAGAAAAATTAAAGTATCAAAAAATCTCGTCCGACTCATCGCAGTGCTCAATAATCGTCGTGGAGTACTCATGTTATTAAACGTTGCCGTTCATAGCGGTCATTTACCTAATTTTGCCTATTTTCTAGTGTAAGTATCGCGCGACGTTGCCAAACCTCGCATGAGCGCCAGCGCTGACATCCCTTCCCGGCGACCGCCCCGCCGCCCACCACCCTTCCTTCGTTCATTAGTCGTCCTAAAACGTTTGTAGGTCACGGTCGCGCGCGCATTCCGCAAATCCTACTTTACGTATTGCGAATAATTTGTATTGTTGTGGTTTGTGTCATCATAACAATGCCTAGGACGAGACGAAATAGTCGTGAACCGTTAACAAACGTACAGTATCTCGATATTCTCGTGTGGTACAACACCGTAAGAAATCTACGTGAAACGCAGCGAAGATTTCGGCAAAAATATCCCAATGTCATTCCACCTTCATTGGGAAGAATTCTAAGAATCACTCAGAACATGCTGGACTTCGGAAGTGTACACGTGCCGGCACACGCCCGGGGTGGTGGAAGACCGCCGGTACACCCAAGACGCATGTACCGCATGGTACAGCGATTTTTTCAAGAAAATCCTCAGGCCAGCACCCGACAGGCAGCCAGGCGGTTCAATGTGAGCCAGTACTTCATATGGAAGTTACTAAACACGTCTGGGATGTATCCTTATCATTTTCAGCGCGTGCAAGATATCGTGCTCGCCGACTATCGTCCGCGGAGACAATTTTGTGAATGGTTGTTAGAGAATCTCCATCACAACATTTTATGGAGTGACGAAGCCACCTTCACAAGAATTGGACTGTTTAACGTTCATAATGAACATTGGTGGAGTGCTCGCGGTCGCAACCCACACGTAACACGGAGGGACGCTTTCCAAGTGCGATTTAGTGCGAATGTATGGGCTGGGATAATTAATGACAAAGTTATTGGGCCGGTCTTCATTAATGACAGGTTGACCGGTCCACGTTATTTAGAACTTTTAACAAATGCAGTGCCTGAACTATTACAAGATGTGCCCGTGTCTTATCTTGCCGGTATGTACTTTCAACAGGACGGAGCTCCGGCTCATTATTTCAGTGAAGTGCGGGCTTATCTCCGAAGTGAATACGGTGATAGGTGGATAGGTCGCGGCGGACCCGTAGCATGGCCGGCACGGTCACCTGACCTAACACCGTTGGACTTTTATTTGTGGGGAGAAATAAAAAGACTCGTTTACGAACGCGAATCCGAAACTTTAGACGAACTAAAAAACAAAATCATTAGTGCATTCGAAACTGTAAAATCACAAACTTTAGTATTAATTAAACTTAGAGACAATTTGCGGCGCCGTGCTCAATTGTGTTTACAAAACGGAGGTGGACATTTTGAACAATTATTAAAATACACGTAAGTGTACCGATTTGTTTTATTGTAAATACTTAATAATTATTGTAAATACTGTGATTCCAATTTTTTAAATACGCCAAAAATACAATAATTGGTTTGTTGTTGTAACAAACATTATTCAGGCTATACCTCATACTAAAACATTGTTTTACTATTTACTTTTATTGTATTTTTGATCGTCCTAAGCCGACAAAAGTATGAAGGGAAATTTGGTTTCACAATTTTTTTATTAAGGCCCGGTATTATGCCGTTAACCTTGCTCAAATGGGCGTTACCGCTGAAAATGCCCCGCGCGCCCCTCATCTTACTTACGCGCGAAGCGGTCACGAAGTTTCTATTTTGTAGGGCTAGCTGCCATAGTGTCAGACGCGCGACGCTCACATATAGGTAGCTAACAGCATTTATTGCAGAGCAGTGGTGTATATTTATATTTTTTTACAAACAAAGAACTCGTAATATTAATAAAATAGAAAATATTATCAATGTAACCGGGCGGCAGAATTTAGACACTTATTATTAAATTAGCTTTTCCCTACAATTTCGCTCACAAATAAAAGTGAATAAGTTAGTACCTACTTACTTTTTTTCTTAACGCAGAATAGATCGACTGGAAATTCTGAGCAATATACATATCTGCCGGCCGAAGATCAAATGCCATATTGGGTTCATGGAGCCCATGAACCACAATGCGCCCTATATCGATACCTCGGGGCTCAAAGGATGAACACGACTTTTCACGAAATCCAATAAATCGATAGAGAAAGAAAAACTGAACAAGATGGTGTAAATAACTCTAATTGGCCAAAATGTGCTATATATACGCCCTTTGAGCCCCGATGTATGGAATTATGGTTTGTGGGACCCGTGTATAACCCGTGACCCCCAATTTAATTTATTATCCAGAAGTTTATCTAGAAGCCACAAGCGGTCGTGGGCTCGAAACTTTTTAGTTCAATAAGGCCGGCCACATACGGACGGAATTCCGTTTCAAAATATCGATTCGGCATTTTCGAAGGCAACGAATTCATACAAAATCAAGGAACTACCTCACACGTACTTACAATAGTTCTCCATTCGAAATTTTCTGCCTTCGAATTTATTTTGTATGGATTTGCTGCCTTCGAAAATCCGAATCGATATTTCTGAACGGAATTCCGATTTTGCCAGCCGAGTAAAGACTATACAGGGTCCAATTTTTAGTTTGTAATGAAAGAAAAAGAGAAAGAGAGCGAGAGAGAGAGAGAAAGTGAAAAAAATTGTGAAAGTGATAAAGAAAAAAAATCAAAATGAAAGTCATTTATTCAAATTAGTCTGAGAATCAGCACTTTTCGAATGCCAAAATCACAAAAGACAGTCCCCCAAAAACGCCCGCCCTTCACCACTTGCGAGTGCTATCGCTGGGAAGAAGTGGCGCAACAAACTCTGCTGGGGAGATTGTTGCGCCACTTCTTCACGCACAGCTGTCTGTTCAGTTAAAAAATACTTATACAATAATAGGTATGTTAAATAAATTAACATTACAAGACACAGAACATTAAATTAAATTATTTGCCACATGTCAGTTAGCCACGCCAATATACCATCAAAGATACTAAAAACTATACTAAGATTAATGTAGGGATTAATTTTGTTCAGGTAAGCGAACATTGGCGCCGATTCCCGATTCGAATTTAGTCATCAACCTGACAAACGTGCAGATGCGATTTCAATTGACTTTAAACCGCAGTCTAAAGGTCCGGCTTGATATTTCTTGGAGTGATTTAAAAAAATTACTGATGTTTACTTTACGTCCACCAATCGATAATTTTTCGGTTTCCCTAAAACAAAGTAAAATATAAAATTCAGTTGAAGTACTGACGGCTTAGAAATATATATAATATTCAAACAGGCAGGTTTTGATCAAACAAAATCCACAATGTTGAAAACTACCTTTCAGCTTCATAGGTCGTTTGATCTAGTTCTTCGTGTAAATGGACATCGAAATCAAAATCACAATCAAAAGTCATTTATTCAAATTAGGCTGAGAATCAGCACTTTTCGAACGTCAAAATTACAAAAGACAGTCCCCCAAAAACGCCCGCCCTTCACCACTTCCTACTCCTAGTACTATCGCTGGGAAGAAGAAGTGGCGCAACAAACCCCCAGCAGCACAGCTGTCTGTTCAGTTAGAAAATACTTGATACTTGATTGTATACAATACTGGGTGTTAAGTAATTAACATTATAAGGCGCAGAACATAAAATTAAATTATTTGCCATATGTCAGCTAGCCATGCCAATATACCAACAAATATAATAAAAAGTATACATAGGTACTCATAAAATAATTAATTAAAATTAAAATGTAAATAAAAACTTACTACCTAAATAAAAGCCTCCAGGTATAAAGGGCGTGACTGCTTACATATTTACGCATTGCTGGGTTCTGGTCACATAGCTGTCACTTGAAGTCACAGATGATAAACTAGGACCATCGAAGTAAAATAAATAAATAAGTTAATACTAATAACAATAACCTGTCAGTAAGCCAATTCTGGAGAAAGAACATTAACATTGTCTTGAGTTAATTAGGGCGACCAACTATTCTTATCGTGTAAGTAGTCGTTGATGGAATAGTAAGCCTTTGAACAACGGTTGAATTTTACTTGATGAACACTTTACTTTGATGATGACATCGAATTCAATAAATGATGATGGCTTTTCAGTAGGAAGACTGCAAAAAAACAACAATTATTTTTGAAAATATTACAATGTATTCTATGATAGGTATGTTTATATCTATTACTTTGTCATTTGTTGTCGGATACTAAGTTCAGATTTTATTCAATAGATTGATCACTAAATATTTCATTAAACCCTATAATGTCTTAATCAAGATGTTGTAGTGATAGATCACTAAATCCCACAGGACTAGAACAATAATACGAAATACGAAAAATTTTGTTTTCTTCTTGAAATGCCTTTTGATGTGCTTGAATATTGTGAACAATAGATGATGATGGCTTTTCAATAGTAGAACTGGAAAAATACAATATTGATTTAATATACACTAGCTTATGCCCGCGAATTCATCCACGTGAACGTATAAAAGGTATACGTAGGTAAGTCAAAAAAAAAAATTCAATTCCGAACCGATATTTCGAAACGGAATTCCGACTGTATGTGGCCGGCCTAATGCTATTACCCCATATTTAACAGTCTGGTAGTTATGAGTAATAAAACAATAATACAGAGTGAAATTAAATTAGCTAGCGAAACTATATAATATTTCAACACGATAAAACAGATTTTATCAACTTACACTTCAAGTAACAACAATAACAGCGGTCATTGACCCCAAACAAAACATTTTTTTTTATTTTGTCGTGTTTAGTAGATATCGATACCCATCATGTCTTGAGACAAAATAAAAAATAATGATTTTTGGGGTCATTGACCCCACTGACCTGAGACCGCTGTTATTGTTGTTACTTGAAGTGTAAGTTGATAAAATCTGTTTTATCGTGTTGAGATATCGACACCCGTCTGTAAAGTATACAAAAAAAAAACGGATATTTTAATTGACTACACTACCGACGGTGGATGACCCCAAAAAAGTCCTAGCCCAACTAGAAACAACACCTAAAGTTGTTATTCCCCGTGGGAATCGAACCCGCGATCGAGAAGATATCCCTTTCACCACTAAACCAAGGAAGCATTCTATTGTAATGAGTAGGTAGGTACTTACTCAACATCCAATCGAGAAGCAGTATCATCCAGTTCTTGAGTAGCAATTTGCTTATTCGCCAATCTAAAATAATAAAATCATTGAAATACAATTGGAAGCACAGCTGACCCTACTGTAGGTACTTACTCTGTGGCCTTCGGCATAGTAAAAGCAAATAAGTACGACATCTTCATACATTCGCACCGCGCACGGTTTGTATGTGAGCGCGCTCGTACGTATGCGTCGTCGCACGCACACACTGACAAAATTTATCGCTGCTAAAGGTGCGCCAGTCGTGGCTGCTTATATGCGTGGCTGTGACGCCGGTAATATCGCCCGCGCCCGCGTACGCTTCGCCGCTGCCCTGCTGCTCGTAATAAATAATTTGTACATGTACCTACCTACCTCCTTTAACTACAAAGACTTCATAATCATTTCATTTTATTTGAATAAATACAATATGATTCAGTAAAACCACGTTTTTATTAGTCATATTTCGATCGTAATTTTTCAAATAACTAAACAGATAAGATGACGTAGGCAATGAAAAAAATGTAGTCGGCTTCAGGTACTTACACACGGCTACACGTCAAGCTATACAAAACCAGTTTGTCTTGGCCTCACTTTGTATGATATTTTCTCACAATGAACGGTCAGCTAATACTGGTTTTCATAGCTTGACGTGTAGCCGTGTGTAGAAAAAATAATTAAAAACAACTTTGTATTGTCCCTGATGCTTACACTACAGGGGAACATTGTTTTGTATAGAGATTGACTATGCATTTTTGACGATTGAATAAAGTACAAGTGACAGCCCTACGAGTTTAGGCTATTATCGCTCGCTCGGGGCTTGAGTTGGCCTACTTATTTGCTTTTATTATGCCTTCGGTGAGTCTCAAGTCACTCAGGTGATGATATGATTCGGAAAATCAATTTCAACTTAGTAACAATGCCTATAATATAGTGTACTCTATATCTATAGGCATTATTAATTACTAAGTTAGAAGTATTAAATTCACGAGAAATATATTTATTTTTATCATTCTTTATTTAGGTAAGTACTTATAATAAAGTTTCTTACAGTCTTCGTGCTATATTCTGCACACTCTGGAGTAAACGCTTTCGATGAGCAGCTTTCCATCTCTTCCCACTATTATATTTCTTTCCCATTTTTATTTTCACGGTACAAAACGTAAAAATTCCACTGCGGAGCAAAGCGACACAGGTCCGTTCTCAACAACGTTCCAAGGAACACTGGCGCGGTGCCGGCAGCAAGGAAATGAGCAAGCGTATGTCGTAAAAACGTTTATAAAATCGTATAAAATTAGATATTAACTATTTATTAAAAACTACTCGATCACTGGATGCAGTTTGGCATTAGAAATTTTATGGTATATTTTTTATTATAATTATTGTTGTTAATAAAGAGATAAACTGCTTTTAAAGACAAAGAAGAGGTTTGTTTGAAGATTTTTTTGATGCATTAATGTATGTTTAATTATGATTTGGGCTCGATCACTGTATTAAAATAAGACTTGAAAATATCATACTTTTTTTTTAGGTCCTAATTATTTACGGTTTAAGAGATACACTGCTTTAAAAAACAACTTTTTGACCGTTTTCGAGAAATCTGCGCCTTAATCGTTCGCGCGGGATAGAGATGCGCGGGCGGACGGGGGCGGCGCGATTCATTCATAGCGAGAATGTACCTAAATCGTGCTACTACACGAAAACGGTAGCGAGCGGTACGCGAAATTCTTTGATACTTTAATTATTTTGACGCTTTTCGTAACACTGATCAATTATTTTTTAATTTTACATTTGATATTTTCTACATTTTCTTGACAACAAGTAATAGTGTATATTTAAATTTGTCGCATCTATTCAATTTCACCCTGTATAGATAAATATAAACATAGAAGGAGTAGAGATAGACATTAGAAATACAATAGAAAGAACGCGTTCACAAATCTACAATAATAATAAAATACGGAAAGAAAATTAGCACTTGTAATTTGAATACCTGGTTTCTGAGGGCTTTTTCAATTCCATCGGCTAAGGCAAAGAAAATAATGAAAGAATCATATTTATTTGGCAGCAGATCGTGAATCATGACCACATGATAGAAGACTGGGCTGGACTGGAGCCGAGTATACGTGATTCGATGTCACCGACCGACTGGAGCCGAGCAGACCCGATTCAGCGTTACCGTGACGGTTCAGTTTCATTCAATGTTCAGAAAGAGCGCAAAGTGCGCCGAAGTTTTCACATAAAAATAAAGGGAAATGTTTTAACAGCAACAATGTGTGCCTCAGGTAGTAGTGGTAGTGCAGGATGCATGAGCATTTCTATACGATAAAAAAAAGGATAGCTGACCATCTTAGCATATACAAGACCCCTCCGTGACTCGGAAAGCACGTTAACCCGTTGGTTCCGGCTGGCAGTCGATACGGATCGTCCCGAAAATCTGACACCCAGTCTTACGAAGGGGTACCATATTACCCATTAACTGGGTTGTGGAGGTCAGATAGGCAGTCACTTCATGTAAAATACTGGTATCCAGCTGCATCCGGTTAGACTGGAAGCCGACCACAACATAGTTGGGAAAAGGCTAGGTAGATAATGAATTAATATACCTATGCTTTATTGTACCTACTATGAAAGGCATATAATGCGGAAACAACATACATTAGAAGAGAAATAATGTTACGCCATTTTCTTAGGGGGTAACTACATTTTGCTTCGCTTACGTCGTTCATACATCACAGCAATTTCATTTGTTGTAGGAAGACTATTACAGAATTCGCTTAGAACAAACTTATATAGTCCCTAGCTTCTGCCCGCGACTTCACCCGCGTGAAATTTCTTGATTAATTAATCATGATTCGAAAGACACGTGGCGCCATCTATTACCATAATTACGTTATTGTTGTTCCTCGGGAACACCACTTTTATCGGGATGAAAGATACCCTATGTCCGTTTCTGTACACCTGACAACGTATATGCAAAATTTCAAGATGATCGGTTCAGTGGTTTACGCGTGAAAAGTTATCAAATAAACTTACTTTCGCATCTATATCTATACTTATAATAAATCTGTAGAAGTGAAAATTCTGTACATTGAAAATATCAAAACAATAAATGGCAGGGGGTGTTACTAGTTCGACACCGAACCCAAAAATGTGATTAAAAAATTTTTTGTCTGTCTGTCTGTCGGTCTGTCTGTCTGTCTGTCTGTCTGTCTGTTTGTTCAGGCATCACGCAAAAACTACCGGTTCGATTACGATGAAACTTGGTATAATTATTCTTTAATATCCTGGGCACCACACTGGGTACTTTTTATACCGGAAAAGTATATACAATAAAAAACAAACTTAATTTTGCGGTTCGATCCCTAGACCCGATTACTGTTCCAACCGCAAATAATAAGTTTGTCGTAGGTTACGTCACCCGCAATGCACAGCTATTAATAATAAGTATGTAAAGTTGTCGAAAATTTACCACTGACGGGACAAAAAGGGGTAATTCAGTTTTTAAGGGGAGGATTTGAACTTGAAACTGTATGTTACATTTTCACGCCTAAACCACTGAACTTCTGATTTGGCATAGAGATAGATGGCATCCTGGGGAAGCACATACATTTTATCCTGTTAGCACGTTCCCGTGGGATAATTTCCGACATCCACGCGGGCGAAGCCGCCGGCAGAAGCTAGTTTATAATATTAAGTAACGATAACCCCTTCTCTTTCTATTTTAACCGGCCTGTAAAAGATTGATGTAATTTATATTAACTTAAGTTTACTGCATCTTCGTTGGGTAGTGATCGGAAGCGTGAAAGCTGAACATGGGTCCTGGCATAGCGTGGTTCATGGGTTCGATATTCCAGTTTGGCAGTGTCATTTAGGTTTTCCACCAAGAAGTTCGCAGTAGTAGTCCGAAGTTTGTGTGTGCATGAATACTGGCAATAAGCTTGCCCAAAAATACATTTAACACAAATTACTGATGTGATTTAGTTTACTGATGTGATTTAATGATTTAGTTTTGGTACAATACTTTTAACTGTTTATGCACTGTCACTTTGTTTATAACGTTTTTTACATCTAAACTGAGGTTGATTTTCAAGATAACACTTGTACGATATATTTATCGGTTAATGCTCACTTTAACTCACAATACGTACTTAGTAACTTGATATTAATAATTAAATTAATTTGTTAAAAACTTTTGGTAAAAAACTCAGTGTTTACACATCGGCAGCGCCATCTATGTATGAAATGTGGGTGGTAGGCCAAACCCATAGTATTTTTCCATATCCTGCAATAGTCCTACACCAACCGGGGTTATCATTGGGTGCACTTGCATAGTGCATACAGGGATAATCGTCGGTTGATGCCGCATTTCAATAACATTTCTAAGGGGCCTCTGCGAGTTGGCTTCGGCCCCTCGTACGCCATTCAAAGGACCAGCAGTGCGATTCTGTAACCATCTCACCGTGAAAAATTAGGTGAAGTGAGCGTGGAGTGAGCTGTCATTCAAACTAATGCTAGGGATTGACACTATTGACAGCTCACTCTAAGGTCACTTCACTTAACTTTTCAGGGTGAGATTTTTACAGAATCGATGCGCAGGACCCCATGGTCCCGAGATATTATGTCAAAACGTAATAATAATAACTGGTGAAATGTGGGTGGTAGGCACTCTACGGCTCTGCCTAACCCTACGAAAAATATAACATAAGTCGAGTTGTTATTCAACAGTGACAATACAAGCAATAGCAGTACACATTCTACCGCAACTTACGAACCGCTGTATCTATTGGTAGATAGAAGTAGTGGCACCACCGCACCTGCAGCGTTCAGGTATTTAACGAGCATTCCAATCATAACTTAGTTATAGCTGTGGAATTGTGTATTATTGTACCTATTTGTGTACTATCTGTGTATTGGTGTCGGTATTAGTACAGTACAGGCAGAGTTGGAAAACATAGGCTTACACGGCGTGGAGCAAAGCATGTTCGTTAATATTTGTTTCAGTTTTCGAGATACTGCAGATAATCGTAGTCTAGCGTTCTATTTCAGAGAAAAAAAAACGATAATTAAAACCTAATGTTAGGTTCCAAATCAAGAAACATTTTGTAATAAAACGAAACCATTTTTTGTAAAGTGTTACCTTTCATTCTCCACGAGTACATTGACCAACTGTCTGTCTGACGTCACATTTCAACCTACACACATACCTGTGAGAGTAGGTACATTCCCTCAGTATACTCCGTGTCTTGACAACTGTGCGTCAGGCGAACTGGCCTATTATTACGTTAGGGGTTGTGTGCATATATCTCACAGGAGGTAGCGGGAACGATTTCAAGAAGCAACTCTATCGATTAACATCAAACAAACTGAACAAGAATGTATAATTCGAAAGAGCATGTCCATTTTGTCAATAAGGGCAAGCCTACTGTATGCAGTAAGTAAGATAAATGCGGGATAAGTTCACGCTATCAGCTCGATATAATAGTAAAAAATACCAGCCTATTATTATCTCATTATATTGCGGTGATGATGTGAGTGGAAACGCCGGATGAGACGCCCTAGCTTTCCTCCCGCGTCTCCCCCGGCGTTTACACTACACACACATCACCAATGTTTGTCCTTCTAGACATTGTGACCTTATTGGTGATGTTCGTCCCAGCAACCTTCTTAAGGTCGTCCGTCCGTCTAGCTGGGGGGCGTCCCACACTACGCTTGCCGAGAAGGACCGATGGCCGGTGTAGCAGACGAGTCCTGGAGTGGAGACCGCGCCACTCCAGGACTCGTCTGCTCCATCGGTCATCGATCCTTCGACAACAATGGCCAGCCCACTGCCACTTCAGTTTGCTTACTCTGCGCGCTATGTCGGTAACTCCGACGACTCCGACTCCTCCGTGTCCAACTGCGTAAAACAGTTTTTTTCACAATCCGAAAGGTTTTGAAGGATCCTAATCCATTGCTCCATATGTTTGAAAGATTCGTCTCCTCTACAACGTAAATAACGCAATGAATATTGTCGAATTGGCAAAATTTATGACATTGTAATTTTAATGTTATCCCGCAGGTTTCCTCACGATGTCTTCCTTCACCGATGTCAATGATATCCAAGATAAATTTCACCTCGAAATAATAACTCAAACATTTTGGAAATATGTACTTTCAATCCTCTCCATCGCTTATGAAGTGATGCTACCTTTAGTAGTACTTTACCATTTCACTCGCTCCAGTAACTCGCCAGCGTGTCACCATATGACATGGCACATGCTGTCCGATTCCCTAAGATGTCCTGTTATATGGACACTTAACTCCCAGTAGGAATGTGGTCCATACACACAGACACAATGTGAAGTTAAACGCAATTTTGAGGGGAAATAAGGGGGCCAGCTTTAGTGTGACTAAATGGTAGGTAAGTACTGTAGATTATAGCCTATTTGGTGCTTACATACAATCTCCGCGAGTCTGTTATGAAAAGATGGCACAAATACAAGACAAACATTAATTTGGTGTAAGATTAGAACAAGTAGGGGTCTGTACAACTGACAAGCTGGAAGATAGAAGATGAAAAAATATATAAATGTAAAAACGTAAATTCCGTTCTAGGAATAATTAAGAATGTTATATAAATAAATAAATAACAAAGTGTCGTTTAATTTATAGAGGTATGAGGAATAGGGTGTATAGTTCACTCATCGTCCATAGAAAAGGGAGGATCCTCTGACTAGACGGGTGTCGTGTCTGATGGGCAACTGCCCGATGATTCATGTCGGGCTATTGTATTTATGCTATACGCGTGGTAAACTCTGTTTGCGAGATGCAGGATTTTGCGTGACGTCCGTATGATTCGTAGTTGGCATGTGGCGGTGTAGATGCCGCTACTGTTCCCGGTACGGAGAGCTCACAAGAACTCTCACAGCGATAGTACCTAAAGATGGGCATTTGTGTTTGTGAATAAATTGAGTGGTTGGTAGTTCCTGGAAGATATGGAATCCATAAAGGCTTCAGTTATCAAAGGTTGCGATGTATGCAGCAGATTTGGTATGCAGTTTGTATTCCGCTCAGATTATTTCTATCTAATCTTCAATTAAAGGTGCGAGTGACCAATTTTCAAAACGATTCCCCATCAACTTTTTAGGGTTCCGTAGTTTCGGGGCCAGACCAGAAAATTAAAAACAAGGTTTGCAAACTATACTGTCTGATATATGAAATGACAGGGCCTATTGTGAGAGTCTCAAATATACTATTTGTATATTTTTTAAAGAAACCGTTTTAAAGTTATTTAAGAAAATATATAAAAACTCACTATAAAGAAAATAAAACTGACTTATGTCCAAAACTACTGAGCAAGACAAAAATTAATTCACAACTGAGGAAAATACAAAAATTTGTTCTTTGCATTACAGGAAAACCTAAGAAGTCTATGGTCTTAAAATAACATGCTAAATCTTCTCTACAATTACGTTGCAATGTATGGGAGAACATGTTTTTCAACTGAATTTCAAGTTTGTCATTGAGATCCATCCTGGCAACCTACTTTACATGAAATCGTTTTGGCAGGTAACATATTCACTGTACAGAACTCTCTCCACGCGAGTTCAACTCGCACTGGTCCGGTTTATGTCCTACCGGTCAATTATCTTTTCCGTTAGGGTAAGAATATTCATCGGGTATCAGTCTGACACTCATTATGAACCTAGTGAGTCTGTTCCAAGGGTTCATAATCAGCCTATAATGTTTCCTGCTGGAATACAGGCCTCTTCTTAGTGAGAGAGAGTGGACCGTAACTATAACCACGCGGGCCCAGTGCGGGTTGGTGGATATCACATGTAAATAAATGTATCTTTCTTTCTTTTCTTTTCTTTCTTTCTTTCTTTTCTTTCTTTTCTTTCTTTTCTTTCTTTTCTTTCTTTTCTTTCTTTTCTTTCTTTTCTTTCTTTTCTTTCTTTTCTTTCTTTTCTTTCTTTTCTTTCTTTTCTTTCTTTTCTTTCTTTCTTTGCTTTCTTTTCTTTCTTCTATGTCATCTAATTTTTGGTTCTAGGACATCAATAATTTTCTAATTTTTATCCTCGCAATGCCGTTTCCGTTTTCAGTAGTGATGTAATAATTTACACAAAGTACAGTGCCTGTCTGTCTGGGTTCGAACTTCGAACCTACGACCTATAACTCGTAAGTTACGGACGTTACCACTGGGCCACCACTGCTATCCAAGAGTGATGATATCCAATTTCGAATTTGTAACAAAATTGACATGTAGAATACCACCTGCTGCCGTTTTTTCTATTCAATTAAAGTCACAACACCGTAGAACCGAAATCTCTACACATACACCGTAACACAAACTAATCTAATCCCTCAATCCTACCGCAGAGCGTGAAGTGATCGTACTTCACAGAATAGATAGGATACAGAAGGCCAGCTGCAAACAACGAATGAATAAGAGCGCACGCACACATAGACGCATCCGTATGGTGATCTCGAACAAATGCCAGTCGCGCTTTTACACTCTACAGTGAGTGTGGCCTGTTCCGAAAGTATCTGAATAAAATGTAAACAAATGGATCAGAAAACGAACCTGTGCAAGCTAATTTGTAGTAACACTTACAAATAGGGTGCTTTGATTTGGTTATTTCAAAACTTAACCCAAAAATTCTAACTTGAAATCTTAAAGAAGTTTTCCATTTGTCATTTTAGGTTAATTTTATAACCTCGATTTTCATCGATGACTTTCCTATTACAATTTAATAATGTTATTCAACAATAAGTCTTGGAAAAAGTCGTGAGATATGAAGTTGAAACTTAAATACCTACATATGAATGTGTTGTAATATTTTCTTTAGTGATTGAATAATTTAACCTAAACAGGGTTTGTTTACAGTTTCATCAGATTATACATAGACGCGTGTCTGCCGGCCTTCTGCAACTATCTATTCTGTGTCGTTGATCCCCTACCATCTAGTTCCGCAGTAGGCAACAATGGCTTGCCAGCTATTGTCTGCAATATTGTTCAAATTAATTGGCGACTTCGAGTGCCATCGGCTGAGCAGTCGAGTAGACAATGTGTGTGGATCGGTTGTAGCTATGTAACGACGAATTGTATGGGAAACGTCGTGGTGTCTGTGAATTTGTCTGTTTCAGACTTTGAAAGTTGTTTCAAAGGTTGGTGGTTGTTGGTACACCTTCGAAGAGAGCAGGTTCTTGTTTGTTTGTTGCTAGCCCATTCAATAAGTTAATATCAGAGTTATTACGCAATCTATGTATATACATATATTGCTATCTATCTATATATATATAAAAATCAATTGCTGTTCCTTTGAGTGGCTAAAACTCGAGAAAGGCTGGGCCGATGTAGCTGTTTTTGGTTTTGAAATGTTTGTCGTAGTCCAGGGAAGGTTTAAACGGTGAGAAAATATGGAAAAATTGCGAGGAAGATAGTAAAAACAACAATTTCATTTTCCCATATAAACTGTTCTAGCTACTTTCCTGTCAAACATTTGACGATCGTCCCTTCGGTACGGAGATTCGGGTCCACTCGACTTGAAGCACGTATTAAATTAAGGGTTTTGAATAGTGTAGGAGTAGGTTAGGAGTAGGGTAGAAGTAGGGTAGGAGTAGAGTAGGGTAGGAGTAGTGGAGGGGGTAGGACACCACGCGATCGAAGTAGCGCCGGGCAGCTAGAAATAATTTATATGGCAAAACAACGTCTGCAGGGTCAGCTAGTTATGATATTTTGTAAAAAGCGTCAATCCCTTTAAAGTGCACTGTCCTTTAAGATACGTATTCCAGAGCAAGGGTCTTATACTCATCTGTAATAGCCATACCGACCTACCCTTTATTAAAACAACACTGATATTAAGTCTTTCAGTAAATAAATGATTACTTTAAACAGTTTAAAACCTTACTTAGAACCAAAACTTACTTTATTTATAACACTTTTTCAGATTCAGTTTCGGAAGCCAATTTCTGACTATCATTCATCTCACGGCTAGGTGACATTTTTCGTTTTTATTGTTTTTTGCGTGTCGATTTTAGAGTTCACGATCTTTTTGCTTTACAGTACCTAAGTAAACACGATTTGGAAAAAGCCCATTGTATACCTAGATAGATAGTAGTTAGAATATGAAGAAGCACCAGAAGCAGTACAGTACAAATATGCATACCTAACACGAAACTATTCGTTTTAATAACAAGTCGGTGCAACGGCGGTTTGAAACAGCAATAAACTTCACTTTACGCAATTCATCATCTGACAGCCTTTTCCCAACTATGTTGGGGTCGGCTTCCAGTCTAACCGCTTTACGTTTTTTTCACTTTACGCCATTGTGCTTCAAAATGAATCCCCTACTAGTAAGTAAACATCTTAGGCACTACTAGCCTGCCAATATTCTTGGAACACTATTATAACAGCAAGAGTAAACCCAATCCCCAATAGGAGCTCTAACCACTAACCAGCATGTAACACGATCGCTCATCTCCCACCAGCCACTATACGCCAGTACACGCCACTGCGCGCCACTACACGCCAACTTAGTTCGGATCCCGTCAATCAGTATTAACTACATATAGGTACTCACTAGGGGAGTACTGCAAATATTCTAATAGGGTATTGTAGACGATGTTGTAATTTTGAATAGCAGTTTCCTGTGCATTTGTATCAGACTACCTTGTTAAATAGTCTAATAGCTGTAGAATATTTGCATATCGGTTAGACAAACATACAAATTGTACAAACAAATATCTATCTATTACATTATCATTATTTTGTAACACTAATCCGTTACTATAATTTTATTTATTTTAGGAAAACGTACAGCTAAACAGATACCTACAGTAAATAATAGTTTATACAAGACCAATTACAAGTTTCCACATGACACACATATTTCCACATTTTATAAAGGATTTGAACCCATAACACAGACTGCCACTCAGCCACTGTGCCAGATGAGTCTACCAATTAAAAATAATGTATTAGTGTTTCAGTTTATTATAAAATTCCGATCAAAGTAAAGTATCTTTTGTTATCTATCCAAACTAATATTATAAATGCGAAAGTAACTCTGTCTGTCTGTCTGTCTGTCTTTGCTTCACGCCTAAACTACTGAACCGATTTGTGTGAAATTTGGTACAGACATAGTTTGGAACTTGAGAATGGACATAGGATAGTTTTTATTACAAAAAATAAAATAAAAAATAAAATTTATTCCGGACATACAGCGCCATCTATTGGTCAAGAGTCGGTGTCATCTATTGGTGAAGTCACTATTCCACGCGAACGAAGTCGCGGGCAAAAGCTAGTAATAAATAAAACGAAGTCTAGATATCTCGACATCGTTGATTGTGAGGCGGTACGAAGCTCACCGGGTCAGCTAGTTTTTCATAAAACACGCACAAATGTTTGGATCTTATTTATATGGATCAATCTCGCTAATCGCAAACGCATATATTTGGTCAAACATCAAAGTACGCCACAACGATGACGTCACCAAATCACGACGCCATTTCGTCAGTGAGCCGGTGAGCGGTAACCACATAGTTAAGAAAGTGCAGCCAAACTATGTAATACTTGTTTGATGCCAACTACTACGGTTATCGATTACACAGCCGGAAATTGGGGCTGCTATTAGAAGTTTAACTTAGAATCGGAACATTTGTTTTATGCTAAAACTTGATTTATGGAAAACCGCTTAAATCTGTGATTAGTGAAGTTTTTATCAAATCTACGGTGCAAGCACGGATCATTTTTAACCGACTTCTAAAAAAGGAGGAGGTTCTCAGTCCGGATGTTAGGATTTTTTTTTATGTTTGTTCGCGCATAACTCCGTCGCTTGCCAACCGATTTGAAATTTCTTTTTTGTTGGAAAGGGTATACTTCCCAAATGGTCCCATTGAAATTTCGACAAGATCTGATGATGAGTTTCGGAGACAGACAACGGAACTCTTCAATAAATGCCAGCAAATCAACGGCTATTGCTGCTATCGCTTATGTATTTATTGTTTATGCAATCACACAACATAACGTCACGCCTGTACCATCTAAAGGGGTACGCAGATGTGTTCAGTATACCCCTCAATTCTGTCAAAGTTGTTATTGGGCCTCTAATCTTGTATGTACTATGTATGTACGAATTTGTGTAGGGTAGGTACAACTAAAAAGTGAAAAATAAAAACATTTTTACAAAAAAAAAAAAAAAAATAACCGACCCAAAAAAAACCACTACAAAGAGAAAAATTAATTTAATTTCGGAAGTCGGTGTCAAAAAACGAAAATGCGGAACCAGCGACACCGACTAATAAAATGGAATCGAGATTTGAGATGGATAACGGTTCCATACAAGCTCAGCCCAGAAATGAACACAAACATAACAGTATGTATTATGAATCTATAATAGTATTTCATGGTCCCCTATATTTTTGTTCGACATAAAACTTTCTAAAGGGCCATAAGACCCTTCCCAAATCTGATGACTTCAAAAAATAAATTCAAACCTGACGGTCGCTGCAAAATAATAATCTTTAAAGCTTATTAACACACAAGATGTTTCGTACAGGAAAGGAATATAAAATATTGCGTTGCATTGTTTATCTTATAATGCCTCCCTGTCTCTATATTATTAGTTTAGCTCTGTGCAAAGCATAATGACATACGACAAATGTATGACAATTACGAGCAGTGACAATGAGTTTGAAAGATAAAGAAGGTGCTGCGGCTAGGCTTTACATCACAAACTCAAACAGAACTGCGTCTACTGCTAGATCTAACTGGTTCATAATTCAGCTGGGTATGCTTCAGAAATCGTTAGGACCGGTACTTACCTACATAATATTGGTTTCACTATTATAACTACTGAAAGCAATAAACGTACCTTAACGTCTCTAATCACTATCTATAACACTTACGACTTACTATAACAAAACCACAACTCACTACGCGGTACCGTCAAATCATCAACGCCAATACGCTAATCCGTCCATCCACATCTTCGTAACAATACCTTTCCGTGTTCACTTCAGTTAACATACACGACTGGTGTTACCCACATAGTTAGTGAACTGCATTTCAACTAAGTTTGGAGCGACTTAACTTCGACTTTGGACTTCGATTTTCGAGTCCCACCCCTTTATTTATGACAATGTTGTCTTGTCTTTGAGAGTTTCCTATGAAGGGTGTGAATGTACGACGTAAGTATGGTGTACTTTGAAAACTTGGAAGTTAATAAGTAATGTTGATAGATTCATGTTTATGTTGGTGATAGTACCTATCTGAGACATCTTAAGTTTCCTTAGAACAGGAACTTTTAATTTGTCAATCGTTGATTCATCATCTGCCTAGCCTTTTCCCAACTATGTTGGGGTCGGCTTCCAGTCTAACCGGATGCAGCTGAATACCAGTATTTTACATGGAGCGACTGCCTATCTGACCTCCACAACCCAGTTACTGGGTAATACGATACCCCTTGGTAAGACTGGTTGTCAGACTTTCGGGCTTCTGACTACCCGTAACGACTGTCAAAGATCCACGAATGACAGCCGGGACCGACAGCTTAACGTGCTTTCCGAGGCACGGAGGGGTCTCGGTATGTAAAGATGGTCACCCATCCACAGACCAACCGCGGCAAGCGTAGCTTAACCTGACCGATCGACCTGTGCGGCTGTTATTATTTAGCCACGTTGATTGTTCACTAGTAAATATGTGGATGTAAATCTGATTTCAGTCTGTTACTGAGATACCCTTGATGGAAAAGCCCAATAACGTTTCGATCGACCTGGGAATCGAACCTTGAACCCTCCGTGCTCAGCAATCCCACTTACGATGACTTGACCAATGATGCAGTCCAGTAGTACTTATATTGCTTACTGTAAGGTATATTTGCAAAATAAAAAAGACTATTTATTACCTCACGTACACAATATAACGTTCCGAAACAAATATAGGAACGTGGCATTTATAGCTGAGTTAAGATCAAGTATCGCTAAACTCTTCAACTTACGACAGAAAGTATTAAACCCAGAACAATATAACTTTATCACCCCCACATACCAATACATGTAGTATCGCTGAACAATCTCACCCCTTCCATTAAAACAATCTTCAATTCGTTGAATATTGCCATAAATTAAAATTGCCGTATACAGCGTCACTGCTGCGGCAGTAAAGTTTACTACCTCCCGTCGATAGATGGAGCTACGGTACTAAACGTTTAATGTGCCTGTCGATAGATGGCGCTATGTTAAAACGGTTTACGGCAGTTTTTACTGCTCCTATCGGGACCTGCAGCAATTAAAATTTCAATGAGAATAGAAAATTTAATTAGCGAGGTAAGAGGTGGATGGTTTTATTAAAATTATGGTTTAATTTTCCTTGGCCACTATAAACGGTTTTGCTAAAACGGTAGTTAATATCTGATACCACCCGGTTAGTTATTATTGGCGTAGGAAGTGAAAAGAAAGTCTATTCGCCTCCGTCACTACGTCACTACGTCAAAAACTGTTAGTACAACCTTCAGTCGGAGGTGAGAAGCGCCGGCGACGATTAGCAATTGGAAGGTTAGGCCCACCTAATGCTTGTAAATATTATTGAAAGAAAAGTTGTAGCCTATTGATTTTAGCATTTCAGGAAATAGAAGACTGTATAATTTGACCTGACACCGCTCACAGTAGGTAAATAGGTAATTTTAAGAACGAAGATAGACTTACGTACAATCTTGGAATTCTCTTTTAGGTGCCATTGATGTTAAAGTGAGGTAGGTACGTAATGTTTAGCATAATAAACAAAAAGGAATTACAGTCATTACCTACACTTTTCACTTACCTTAAATGTCACAAATAATAAAACATACAAAGTGAAGTGTAATTTCCTTCATTACGGGTGCCTATCCAATGGTAACAAAAGTGAAAGTAAACATGATAAAAAGGTAGGTACGGTCAACTTCAGATTAAACTAGAAAAATCGTCCTTAGGCGATAACACACTGCGCAACACGCAGCGTAGCGCGTGAGTGAATGCGTGTTTTAACGTTGCTTGTACTTAAGTATCTCCGTTTGTATAGAAAACACGCACAGTCCAACACACAGAAAATGCATCCACGCGCTTTCATTCAGATCATGCGCCTACAAGCGGAGAAATATGCGCACACGCGCGTGGTTGCGGGGTGAGACGCTAGGAATGGCACACCGAGTCTCGCAGTGCCGTGCGTGATTTTTCCACAGCGAACGGCTTTGAATGAAATGAGTCAGAGCCGCCGTGAATCCACAAAACGCAACTACGCGCGTGGGTGCGTAAAAAACCCGCACGATGATGCAGATCTGCACTCCCGCAAGTACGCGCGTAGGTGCGTTGACACGCAACATGCAGCGTGCTGCGTGGCAGTGTGATAATCACCTTATGGCTACGAAATAACGGCGCTGTCAAATTAAATTTATTTGTCGGCTGACTGTACGCTCACCGTGTACGTAAAGTTTTCCAATTATCAACTTGGAATCAACTCAAATCGGGTTTGTTATTATTGAAAAACTCGGGTTCTTGCTCAGCGAATCCGTTTTGAATTATATCTTGTTAGGGAAGTTACTCTTTATGTGTACTCCTATAGACGAAAACCAGAAACGGTATGACTAAAGGAATAAACAATTTATTTTGTACTCGAAATAACATTTTCGTGCAGCTTTAATTCTTAAAAAACTTCATTAGATAGGTAACCATGAAAATATAATGACTATTTACATATAAGAATAAATAGGTAGTCATTATATGTTGGTGATCTTGATAAGTGCAGTTCGGATTAGATCGGTTGCGCGTTCGCCGAACATACTAACTATAGCAAAGGTCTTACGACTAACTAATGCTGGTATGACGGAAAGGTCTACTACTCGCAGATTCTCGAAGCATTTAACCTTCGTATGACCCATGGCACAAGTCCCTCCGAAGTGCCACATGATAGTTGGCGACATAGGTAGCCACCGCGTAATACTCCCAGTACCTATTCAACCTCACTTGTCGTGTATTTGCAGAAACCCAAGTCCAGGATAATCGCGTTTATACTTCTCAAGTAAGTCGAGTTCAACACAGTTCTAATAATACTCAGGGCTGCAATTCTTTGAAGCAGTGAAAAAATCAAAGTTCGTAAACGCAATCAAAAGATACGGGCATTTCTGTTCCGTTTATGCCGCATATTATGACACTCGCAAGGGAATCAAAACCTATAGGGCACTTCCCGTTGATCTAGAATCTTGAAATTTGGCAAGAAGCAATATCATGTAGGTAGCAAAGGAAAAGAAAAAAACTGAAAACCGTAAATTTATCGTTACATACCTACAAATTTGTAAGGAACCCTCGATGCGCGAGTCCGACTCGCACTTGACCGGTTTGTTTTTAAATAGCCAATGTTCGTCTATGAGTATAAACTTACTGATGAGACTGCAGTCAGCCCGGTACCTCTATACAGTCCTGTCTGTACCACCTGGAGCGCGACCTTCATCGTCTTGCCACTAACCGGTGAAGCAGTCACGTCTGCCATACTTAACATCGCTGTGGGTTTATTACATTTATTTTAATTTGGAGCTTGTGTTGAAATACTTAAATACAAATTAAATATACAAGAATCATCACCCAGTTTCATACAAACGAATACGTATTTTGCGAATTTCATCTTTATTATTTAGTAGAATTGTCGCACTGACACGTGTCAGGAACGCATTCTCTCGTCGGCCGGACTGCAGTGCGATTCTGTAACCATCTCGCCGTGAAAACTTAGGTGAAGTAAGCGTGGAGTGACCCGTCATTCCAAATAATGCTAGGGATTGACACTACTGACAACTCACATCAAGCTCACTTCACTTGAGTTTTCACGGTGATATTTTTACAGAATCGACCGGCTGTAGTGCTGGACCGTCGGTGCGTGTTCCATTTCACCGTCACTTTGCACGACTGAACCAGAGCTCTTCTAATTCAAAAGTCAAGAATAATTTATTTGCATAAAACATAGGTATGTAAAAGTTGGTTCATGTACAATTTTGGCCTAAAGCAATGTCGTAAAATTAACTTTAATATTAGGAAATTACAGCTTAACATATTAAAACCACATAAATGGTTAATAGTTCTATACATACGTAGGCTTCATGTAGGAAACATAAAGAAGTATATGTTTTATTTATTCTTTGCAGGTTCGTTCCAACGCGACATTGAAAATATTTAAACAGGGGGTCCGTTATATATTTTCCCTCTCGAAGAGAGAAGGCGTGTGTACAGCAGCCAGCAGGTCAAGCTACCCGAAACTGTCAAATTTTCCCAATCAAACTTGAACTTGCTTGCTTTTACTTGCTTTAACGATAAAGTTGCAAATCTATTAAAGAAATTTGACAGATTGTAGTAGCTTGATGTGCTGGCTGTACATAAGTGGGAACATTATAGGCTGATTACTGTTATGCGGTGTACAGAAGTCATCTTCTTTCCAATTTTTATCGATATGTGTAGGTACAGTCACGAGCAAAAGTACCTATGTATACACTCGGCTTTATTCAAAAGCGATTTACTCCTTTATTTATTAATGAAATTTTATATTGTTACGAACATAGCATTTTCGAACCCATAGGTTTATGTAATAGGTCGTATTTCAACAAAAAACAAAAATAAAAGCGAAAAAATCGCAATTGTAAGTTGCCAAGTGTTGACATATTGGTGTTTGTGACTGTACATAGTGCAAATAGTGTCTGATTAAAATGGCTGTGTGACATCCGGACAGACGAACAAATAGACAAGACGGAACTATAATAACGGTTACGTTGTTACCATTTGGCGACGGGCATCTCGAAATCCGCTTGACCTTAAATAAATTTAGGATATTAGGAGATAGAAGATTTAGGAGCAGTAGGATGTGAACGTTACCTACATATAAAATGTTTCAATGACTTACAATGAAATAAGGAAGACGGCGCGTTATGTAGATACAGCTGTATGATGACTTTCATACAATTATTTTTGCATTTAATTAGTTGTCTGCGTCAATTTATATTAGGTAAGTATTTGATTTGATATTTTATTTTTTTTCCGTCTTCGAGAAGTTTCCTCGCAACATTGATTGATTCTGAGGAGGTACGCAGTTCGCCGTGTCAGTTAGTTCGAGATAAATAAGAAATCTGTCTTAGTTTTTTAAGACTAAACAAGTGACTAACCTAATACAAAAAAATAAAGCCAAGTCAGAACAAAACCGAAAGAGGTATTAGATAACTTATAGGTAGCTTTTTAACCAATATTAAGCGTAAAGTATCTGTTCCGTATTGAGAATCTTGATGAATTGTCCAAATTAAAATTTCGACTGCCTCACACAATTAGGGTGCTAATGGCTCGTCTGATTGTGGTATTAGTTTAAAAACTTTAATACCAAAGTACACACGAAAACTTTTTCTGAACGTGCATGGCCCAGTACCACTTGTTTCAAGAAATATTGGGTCGAAAATATTTGCCACAAGCCAGATGAGGTGCTGTGCTAAAAAAACATCGTCAGCAAAACAAAAAAAAAACAACCAAGGTAACGATTGCGAAACGAGCTTGACGCCTTCCTTAAAGTGGGCCACATTAGCAGAGGAAAGACGGCACGGTTGGCGCAGTGGTTAAGCGATTGACTGCTGCGCTGCGTGTCGCGGGTTCGATTCCCGCACGGAACAAATATTTGTATGACCTACAAGTAGTTGTTCCGGGTCTGGCTGTTTGTGTATGTGAGTTTAAATATTTGTAAACGCAAATGTTTGTCTAAAGGAGAAATTCCTATTGTGGTAACTTTAAAAACGAGATGCCTGGAATGGAGAAATGCTGGCACGACAGCAGCAGCCGCTGAGCAGAACAACACAGACATAATTCTTATTCGTGTCTTCGTACTGTGACAAATTAATTATATTATAAAGAGGTAATATTTTTTGTTTGTTTGTAATTTGTAGGCGGTAATCTCTGGAATCTCGTCAGATTTGAAACATTATTTTTGCATTTAATAGCCCAATTCTTAAGGAAGGCTATAGGCTATTCAACTTCACGCTATGACACTTAGGAGCCGAGCAAAAAGAAAAAAAGGTAGCAAGAAAAAGTCAGAAAAAACGCTAAGCGAAAACGAATTGATAGCGCGGGCGATGCGATGCGATGCGACGGAGTGGGGTGGGGGAACAAGAAATTTCACGCGGACGAAGTCGCGGGCAGAAGCTAGTATTAAATACTAATAGGAGATTGTACTGGGAGTGGCAATGGACTCCAGGTATCGAGTAGCAGTGTGCAAGAATTCCAGTTCAGTACTCGCGGAGACATCTGAGGACTCGTCATATACCAGAATGTTGTTGATATGGGTGAGGGCTAGGTACAATGGACTAGACTTAAGGGTTAAAATGGCGGGTAGCGGGATCGTCCGAAAGGGTTACCGCTGCCCTGGAACATAAAGGGCTAAAGAAGGAACACGGGTGGGTTTTAGTCAGTAAGAGTCTGACACTCCCTCCGCTCCACCCAGAGCGGGAGGGCTCATTTGATGATTTCCAATCCTGAAAAAAAAAAAAGGGTTAAAATGGTACTGGTTTGATGTATTTCGAATAGAGGACGTCGGCGAAGGCGAAGTGTGTGTCTATTGGCTAGTGGGATTTTAAAGGAGATGCACTGTAGTAAGGAGGAATTGAAATGGGTACCACAAATTAGGCGGATGAAATATTTAACCAGACTAAGATTTCTCCTTAATTCTAAACTTTGGTAAGTGACCGAGGGTCTAGCTCAGTGATATGCCATTAAGTATAAAGGCATTTCTTCATTCTGGGTGTTTTTCTATCTATAATATGTATGTATTTACAAAAAAAAAAAATGTATATAAGTAGTTTATCAGCCATCTTGTTACCATAACACAAGCATTAGGTTGCTTAGCTTGGGACTAGATGGCGCTGTGTGAAATTTCCAGGGATATTATTATTATTATTCCACTTCCTTGAACCTCGTTCATCATTCGTAGATGATAATGATATCCACACCCAATAAACAATAACATCAGCCCTCATATCGGCAGTACATCGATACACCACAAACGCCGCGGCTTCGTTGATGACGTCACGCGTTGCGGCCCGCATCATTGTGCGGTCTCTGCGGTGTTGCGGACGCTTTAATTATTTATTATTGAGTGGGTATTTGATTTTATGGGGACTCGTCGGAAATTATGTCGTCATTTTACTGATGTTTTCGGAAAAGTTTACAACCATGTGTGTTTTAGCGTGCAACCCACATTATCTGACAATCAATATCCAATTTAATCTGTTGCTTTCAGACTTGCTAAAGGGATATAATGTTACCCAGCTATTGGTGGAGGTCAGATAAGCAATCGACGACTATGCAGCTGTAAGACCAGTGTCTTACATAGAAATGAAAAACCCAGGTCTTGCAGCTGCATCCGGTAAGACTGGAAGCGGACTCCAACATAGTTGGAAAAAAGCTAGGCTGATGATTGAGAATTTGGTCAACTCGTATTATATAGTAATTACAATAGTGAACATGAAATTCGACAGTAGAATTAAAATGGTAATATAATAATAAAAAAAAAAAATAAAAAAAACCCTCGACAGCGTGAAACCCTGTAAAAAGAAAAAAATAACCTTGAAATTATGACCCTACGTAAGTACGTATGAAATTTCATGCTTTTTGCTTATCATTTATTTTCTTGCGTTTTAAAATTCAGGTAATTTGGTATTTAATCAGGTTTTTTGTAATTCGCCATTTTGTGGCGGTGGCCATCTTGGATTTGAAATTTGTCATAGTGTATAATATTCTACTAGTCAAGCCCTTTCATTTGATACTCATATTGAGGGAGTTGTGAAAAAAAAATGAAATACGCCATTTTGTGGTGGCGGCCATCTTGGATTTGAAATTTATCATAGTGTATAGTATTCTACTAGTCAAGCCCTTTCATTTGATACCCATATTGAGGGAGTTGTGAAAAAATATGTAATCCGCCATTTTGTGGCGGCGGCCATCTTGGACCGATTTTCATCAAACATAGCTAACACTCCCGACAAGTTCACCTTTCAAACAAAAACAAACAAAATCAAAATCGGTTCATCCGTTCGGGAGCTACGATGCCACAGACAGACATACACACACACAGACACGTCAAACTTATAACACCCCGTCGTTTTTGCGTCGGGGGTTAATAAGAGGTTTTCTGAAGCCGGGGTAAACTGATGTTAAGATTTTGAGTCAAAAAGCAGTTTCCTCAGTGGACACAGGCCTTCTCATTGCGAGAGGGAGCGGGTCGGTAGATGTCACATGTCTTCGAATGTTTGGATGTTTTCATTTTTATGGTTCCGTAGCCAAATGGAAAAAAACGGAACCCTTATGGATTCGTCATGTCTGTCTGTCTGTCTGTCCGTCCGTATGTCACAGCCACTTTTTTCCGAAACTATAAGATCTATACTGTTGGTAAGTAGATGTACCTATTTTGCGAACCGCATTAAGATTTTCACACAAAAATAGAAAAAAAAAACAATAAATTTTGGGGGTTCCCCCAATTAAGTAGAACTGAAACTCAAATTTTTTTTTTCATCAAACCCATACAGGTGGGGTATCTATGAATAGGTCTTCAAAAATGATATTGAGGTTTCTAATGTCAATTTTTTCTAAACTGAATAGTTTGCGCGAGAGACACTTCCAAAGTGGTAAAATGTGTAACGTGTCCAATCTACGTTTTCCGTCGTCTTTTATAATGACACCTAGTTTTTTTGAAGTGAAAACTTCTTTAGCGGCGTAGTGCACTTTTGTTGTGATGGGTAAAAAATGTTAAACTCGCGTCAGGACACGTGACCTGATCTAAAATTCGTAAGACGGAGCTCGCGTCAGGACACATGACCTGATCGAAAATTCGTAAGACGGAGGGAAAGTAGACCGCATTCCAAAATATCAAAAATGCACAACGTTAATATTCAAGTTTTCACTTCTGCTGGCACTCCCGGAGTGCAACCCGTTTTTTTTTCTTTCTACCTTTAGTAGGGTTAGTTTGTAGGTTTGACCAGATTTCATCAAAAGAAGACAAAATAAGATATCGACACTCAAAATCAAAGATACCCTTTTGAAAAGAAATCTCCACGCATCGCCGGACATCAAACTACCCTCGAATCAAACAGATCTAACATCTAGGTAGGTAGGTACTGTACTATTGAACACAATAATATATCATTTTTTAACAAAACTCTTGTAAAGAAAGGCTTTGAACAAAAAACGTATCGGAGCATGAATTTAACGAGGACTCGTTATGTGGAGCTGATATTATGTCTGTTTGTCTGTCTGTATTATGACTTGTGGATGTAGGCATCTTTAAGGGAGGCCTGACTGTGTCCAGCGGTACATAGAGGTCAAAACGATACTGCTGTTTTCAAGAACTGAAGACGCTATTATAAAACCTGATGTACACATTTGCTTCAATAAGTTAGCAATAAGCAAATAATTTATAGATAGACTAGCTTCTGCCCGCGGCTTCGCCCGCGTGGATGTCGGAAATTATCCCACGGGAACGTGCTAACAGGATAAAATGTATGTGCTTCCCCAGGATGCCATCTATCTCTATGCCAAATCAGAAGTTCAGTGGTTTAGGCGTGAAAATGTAACATACAGTTTCAAGTTAAAATCCTCCCCTTAATAACTGAATTACCCCTTTTTGTCCCGTCGGTGGTAAATTTTCGACAACTTTACATAGGTACTTATTATTAATTATTTTCTGTCAAAAGTATCAATACTGAGTTTCTAGTTACTCGGACCGCGCATTCAATTTCTTCCACACAAACTTAACACCCCTATATCCCCCTTTGAGGGGTAGTTTTGAAAAACTTATAATGATAAACTTTATTACTTACTTAGGCAAGTATTCTTGCCAAGTTTCAAGTTTATTAACTAAATGAATAAAATTTTTCATATAAACTATATCCCCCGCTTTTCACCCCCACAGGGGTGGCATTTTGGAAAATCGTTTGGCATTATTCATAACTTAATTCAAAGAATATTTATACCAATTTTCGAGTTAATCAAACCACGCATTATAATCCTCCCCTGAAAAATAGACTACCCCATTTCAGACCGTCAGGGGTAGATTTTCAAAAAACCCTGATACACCTTATTCTTTACTTTCAATATTAGGTATAAATACTGAGTTTCGAGTAAATCGGACTGCGCGCTAAAATTCTTCCATACAAACTTTGAAACCCCCCAATCCCTTATTAGGGGGTAGTTTAGAAGAAAAAAAACTGTCAATTTTCATAATTTATTTAGATAAGTATTCGTGCCAAGTTTCAAGTTTATTAACTCAAGGAATAAGATTTTTCATACAAACGAATTTCCCCCTTTTCACCCTCTTAGGGGTGGAATTTCGAAAAATCCTTTCTTAGTGGATGCCTACTCTTCACGAAGAACACACCCTCCAAATTTCATGTCTCTAGGACCAGCGGTTTAGGCTGTGCGTTGATCTATCAGTCAGTCAGTCAGTCAGTCAGGACTTTGAATTTTGTATAATATATAGATGGTAAGGAGTAACATAGGTAATCAGGAGTAACATCGGACCTCAGTCCGACCTAGGGTTACCTATGTTGGTCTATGGTAGTGCTCCCAGCGGATTCCCCCTCGGCATACCGGCCCATCGTTTTACTCGATGAGGTCGGCAAAATGTTTGAGGGGATAATGGCGGCTCGCCTGAAGGGCCACCTGCGGGACATCGGGCCGGACTTGTCGGACGCTCAGTTTGGTTTTCGGGCTGAGCGTTCGACGGTGGACGCGCTGGCCTGGCTTAAGGGCCAGGCGAAGGATGCGATGGAGGCGGGGGACGGATTGTTGGCGGTGTCATTCGACATAGCCAACGCCTTCAACTCCGTTCCTCACTCCACCATCCTAGAGGCGCTCCGATTCCACGGAGTGCCTCGATACCTGCGCAGTCTACTGGCCAGCTACCTGGAGGATCGGGCGATCCTCCTGGTAGATAGGACTGGCCAAGTCCGACGGTACGCCGTCGAAGCCGGCGTTCCACAGGGGTCAGTCATAGGACCTCTCCTCTGGAACGTCGGCTACGATTGGCTCCTGCGGGGAACTCTCCTCCGAGGCACGAGTGTCGTCTGCTACGCGGACGACACTCTCCTCACCGCCCGGGGGGGGAGTTTCAGGGAGGCGGCCAACTTGGCCTCAGCAGGCGGATCCTTGGTCGCGGCGAGGATCCGCCGACTAGGTTTGAAGGTGGCGCTACACAAGACCGAGGCCGTGTTTTTCCACGGACCTCGGCAGCGCCCCCCACCTGACGCCCACATCTTTGTGGAGGGCGTCAGAATCGAGGTCAAGGCCCAGATGAAATATCTGGGCCTTGTGATCGACAGCAGGTGGCGCTTCGGCCCGCATTTTAGCGGGCTGTCGTCGCGCCTGCTGAAGACGGCGGGGGCGCTCTCGTGGCTGCTCCCCAACTTGGGGGGGCCCAGCCCACGATGCCGGCAACTCTACGCCGGCATCCTGAAGAGCATGGCCCTCTACGGGGCCCCTATTTGGGAGGATGCACTCCAACGGCGGGAGAACGCCGCCGCCTTGCGGGCACCGCAGAGGGCCATAGCCCAGCGGGTAGCGCGGGCCTACCGCACGGTAGGCTTTGCGGCAGCGTGCGCTCTGGCCAGCACCCCTCCTTGGGAACTCGAGGCGTGGGTGCTCGCCAGAGTGCACGAATGGACGGCGGGGCGGAGAGCGAGAGGAGAACGCACCGCCCCGGAAGAGCGGGAGGCCGTCCGGCGGGAGGCGAGGGACGCCATCGTCCTCCATTGGACGGGGGACCTCGCCACCGCAGCCTTTGGCCGCCGAACCCTCGACGCGCTTGGGCCGGTCCTCCGAGACTGGCTCGAGCGGTCACACGGGATCCTCTCGTTCCGTCTGGTGCAGGTGCTGTCCGGACACGGTTGTTTCGGATCGTACCTGCACCGAATCGGACGGGAGGAGACGCCGTCGTGCCACGACTGTGGCGCGGCGGAGGACACGGCGCAGCACACCCTCGAGGTGTGCCCGTCGTGGTCCGAGCCGCGCCGCAGTCTCATGGCGGCGATCGGACCGGACCTCTCACTCCCCGGTTTGGTAAACGCCATGCTGAGGGATGAGGGGTCCTGGGCGGCAGTCGCCTCCTTCTGCGAACACGTCATGTCCCAGAAGGAGGCGGCGGAGCGCGCGCGGGAGGAAGATCCTCACGCGGCGCTGCTCCGAAGGCGGAGGAGGGGTCGAAGAAGACGTCAGTTTGACGGTCATCTCCGACTCCTCCCAGGTGGAGGCCAGCAGGCAACGGGTGCGGGGGCACCCTTGCCTGTATCGCACAGGCCTCCACCAGTGTCGGACGGGAATGGCCAGGTGTTCCCGGCCATTCCCGTAGCCCCCCAGCCCGGGGGGCATGCGGGGCCTGCCAACTAGGCGGGCTTGCGCCGGCAGGGTTGTGGACGTCATGGTCTCCCATAACCCTCCCATCACGGCGCCGCGGGAACACCGCTGAGTTTTAGTGGGTATACTGTCATTCGGACAGGGAGTCCCACATACCCCGTCTCGTCCCCCACGAGTCGGGCATGCATAAAGCATTTCTCAGCTACAAAAAAAAAAAAAAAAAAAAATGGTAGTGCTATACTCATATAGCACTATGGGTGGACTTCGATCCAGTGCGCATTAGTCCATAATGATGTTACCAGTGACACTTCGGTAGATCGAGACTGTATATGTTTTGAAAGTAATATCTGAACGTTATCGCTCTTCGCAATAATTATTTGACGTTTTAAAAATTAATCAGATTCTTAGCTCTATTTAAATATCACTTATAGCTCTATTTTGAACTAATCTCCGGTTTTTTTTAATTTGTTACAGTTAATACTGAGTGGCGAGCAATATATTTGCCGTATTTGTTGGTTGAGGGTGCAGTATGCAGTAAATAGAAATCAACGCCAAGGTAGCGAAAACGCTATAGTTCCTCGAGTTGGAAGACCAAATGAAGGCTTTTTTGAAACTCAAGAATACACGAGGGCACCGAATGCAGCCAATACGTGCATCTTTTTTCAATGTGGTAGTGATAGTAGATGTCGTATACCGGAAACAATCACACTTGAACTTTTAGTGCATTCAAACTTCTATATCCCTCCAAGTGCAAGGGTGTGCCGAGAACATCTGGAGCAAAATCAATGGATTCAATTAATTGACGCTCCAAATGCATCACATGAATTCACAGGCGAAATGTTTGTAGAAATGATTAAAACTCTGCAAACCGCCGTGAGAAACAATCCAAATACAATGGATTTTTAAAACCTACGTTCTATAGATCCAACAATGTTACATTACCGTGTAGGCTTAACACACAATGAAATGGAACAGATAATAAGAGAAACACCTTCCTTAGCATTACAACTAAGGAAGCCTAACACAGCGTTAGGCATTTATTTAATGAAGCTTCGGACGGGTGACAGCGATGAAAGACTGAGCGTTCTTTTTATCATGCCTCGCAGTACTCTAGAAAGAAAAATAAAGACTACACAAACCTGTTTAATAAGAGAATTCGTACCACTACACCTCGGTTTCGATCACATTTCTAGGAATGATGTTTTGGCAAGAAATCTGACTGTGCCAAGTGGAATTTTTGGAAACCCAGAGGCACCAGCCCAAGAAAGAAAGGCAATTATGATCATTGATGGAACATATATCTTTATACAAAAGTCTAGCAACTTCCAATTTCAGCGACAAACATACAGCTTACACAAATATGATAACCTATTAAAACCATTTATCATTGTCTGTACCGATGGTTACATAATAGATGTGACAGGACCATACGCGGCTACAAAAAATGATGCCCATATTATGCGAGACTTAATAAATGAAAACGAAGGAAACCCATTCCATTATTTCTTCGAATTCGGCGATGTTTTCATCTGTGACCGCGGCTTCAGAGATGTTATAGAAAAAATGACATCGTGCGGGTATGAGGCTTCTATGCCTATAAGCAAACGGCGAGCCCCAATTAACAACGTCAGAGGCAAATAAGAATCGACTTGTTACGATTAACCGTTGGGTCATCGAGGTCGTCAATGGACGGTTTAAACATGATTATAAATTGCTCCGCCAAGATTTTTTTAATCGCGCTGTGCAGCACATGTTGGACGACTTTAGAGTTGCTGCTGCACTTATAAATGCGTTTCATGTTCCAGTTCACGATAGCACTCACGCCCCAGAATTTCTGCGTATAATAGGAGAAAGAATGCACGAACCAAATCGTTTGACGTTTAGGCGCATATATTATAGAAAATAATTTAAATAGACAGTGGGCTAGCTTCCACAATATTGAAGCCGACGTAATCGGATCTGACGAGTTCCCAATACTCACCGAGGAAGATTTGACGTTGTTTGCACTTGGAACGTACCAAATAAAAATTGCACGAAGCTACTACAGCGAACACGTACGTGATGGTGTATATCACATTGAAATCGCAAGATATGGTGCATTAAATGACATCAGCGACTTTGGAATTGAAGGCGACAATGCTATGTTGCTACGCGTAAGGATACAATCCAGACATGTACGTGCGAGAGTGTACTACACGTATGTACTTGTGCACAGCAACTTAAATGGTCGAGGTCCTGGCATGCGAACATTAGGTTGCTGTGCACTCGTCATGGTTATCGTGTGGTATTTTAGATGGGCGAGACACTAAACCACAATCAGTCTACCAGCAGCTGATCTAGGTACAATAATTGTTGTTGATTATGCATAAGAGATTTTTTGTATAAATCATTTGTTAAGATTTTTTATTTTCTTTCGAAAGGAGGAGTTGGATGCATTCCCATCTAGAGCTATAAACTACAAACTAGAGACTGTTTAATAGTACCTTTTTACTTTTTGTTTAACCTCAGAATAGGAACATGCAGGTTTAGCTCTTCTTGGGCTATAAAAATAGCTATTAACTTGTAGTTTGTACCTCTGGATAAGGCTGCGCTCTTAAGGTTAGTTGACGCAACCACTTAAATACAACTGAGTTCAATAATAATATTTTTACTCCCACAGTAATAATATTTTTTACTCCCAAAATAATATTTCTTTCTTCTAAATAATATCTTTTACTCCTCTAATTTTGCTGACATAATATTTTTGAATGCCCCCTGGTGGAAAATGTTTACTATTTATATATATATTACCTATTATGTATATATATTACCTATATAGGTCTAGTCGGTGGTGGAAATTTGGACCAAGTCCCATACATTTTTGGGCATTGTCCTTTGGCATGCAGGTAGATGTTATGACGTAGGCATCCGCTAAGAAAGGATTTTGGTAAATTCTACCCCCAAGGGGATGAAAGTTTGTATGAAAAATCTTATTCCTTGAGTTAATAAACTTGTAACTTAACACGAATACTTATCTAAATAAATTGTGAAGATTGTCAGTT
This sequence comes from Apamea sordens, assembly GCA_945859715.1. NCBI lineage: Eukaryota > Metazoa > Arthropoda > Insecta > Lepidoptera > Noctuidae > Apamea > Apamea sordens. The sequence continues at coordinate 14,220,008 of OX244009.1, forward strand.
TATTTTTCTTCTAAACTACCCCCTAATAAGGGATTGGGGGGTTTCAAAGTTTATAGGGAAGAATTTTAGCGCGCAGTCCGGTTGACTCGAAACTCAGTATTTATACCTAATATTGAAAGTAAAGAATAATGTGTATCAGGGTTGTTTGAAAATCTACCCCTGACGGGCTGAAATGGGGTAGTCAATTTTTCAGGGGAGGATTTTACTGCATGGCTTGATTAACTCGAAAATTAGTATAAATAATCTTTGAGTCAAGTTATGAATACATCCCAAACGATTTTTTTTTAAATTCCACCCCTGTGGGGGTGAAAAGCGGGGTATACAGTTTATATGAAAAATCTTATTCATATAGTTAATAAACTTGAAATTTGCCTAAGTAAGTAATAAAGTTTATCATTATAAGTTTTTCACAACTACCCCTCAAATATAGGGGTGTTAAGTTTATGTCGAAGAAATTGAATGCGCTGTCTGAGTAACTCGAAACTCAGTATTGATACTTTTGACGAATATATAAAGTTAAAGAAAATAACTAATAATAAATATGTAAAGTTGTCGAAAATTTACCACTGACGGGACAAAAACGGGTAATTCGGTTTTTAGGATTTGAACTTTTTAGACTTGAACTTTTTTGAACTCTTTTTAGGATTTGAACTTGAAACTGTATGTTACATTTTCACGCCTAAACCACTGCACTTCTGATTTGGCATAGATATAGGTAGATGGCATCCTGGGGAAGCACATACTTTTTATCCTGTTAGCACGTTCCCGTGGGATAATTCCGACATCCACGCGGGCGAAGTCGCGGGCAGAAGCTAGTTTTCAATAAATGCATACATAAAACATATCATACTTATCTATATAAATAAAAATTAATCACCAAAATGTATGTATACGTGCATAACTTCCGATCGACTGCAGCAAATTGGATAATTCTTTTTTTTGTGTTTGTTATTGTCAGGACAAGGTTTGTATACACAATTGGACCCGGTAGGTGGCGCTGTTTTTTCGGGCATGACGACGTCTGCCGGGTCCGCGAGTATGTAATAATGATGACTTCTGCCGGGTCCGCGAGTATGTAATAATAATCATGAAAGAACCTTGCACCATAAATCACTAAATGAGTTTAGGCCTAACTCTACAAACCTTACTATGAGAAAATGGTTTGGTCGTTCTATTGAACTATGGCATGCCACAACATTAAAGACCAGTACCTTAATTTCATAAGATAAGCCCGTATGAGTGTCTGTGCGACAGTCGCGAAACGGCCAGGCCGTACATTTGGACGAAGATGGAAGGTTTGTAGAGTTATTTATTTATTTTTTTAATGCACAATGTACATAACCATAGTTACACGCTTGACCCTGTTAGGGCGCAGCAAAATAACTCAAAACTAAACATATTCTAATGAGTTACGCCTTGTAAAGTTAGGGGCTTGGCTCGACATTAGATGTGATAACTTTTTAACAATGAAAGCGTCTTGTAACTTACTTTCTTAAAGTCTTTGGCAACTTAGTTTACATGAAATGTTTTTGGTGGGATCATTCCGTCTCTGTCATCTTCAAACAATTGACAGAAACAGAACTGTGCTTTAAATACGTTTATCGTTAATTGCATTAAGTGTTGTGTGGTGCAAGTGGGCCTCAGTCTAACGGATAGTAACTCAACTGTAAAAGTGTGTTCAGAGTTTTTACAGGCTGTGATTTTAATTTGCCGTCATAAGCTTCTTCCTCTGCGTGGGCTGGCACGACTTTATTTCAGATCTTAATGATTCAAAACTTCGCAACTTCTACGGCATCGTCGGTGGCAACGCAGAGCTCACTTGTAGCTACATCGATTCCTTACGATACCCGTAAGGAATCGATGTAGCTACAAGTGACGTCTTACTTAAATAACTTCTTTATAATAATAATAATATCCCTGGACATTTCACACAGCGCCATCTAGTCCCAAGCTAAGCAACCTAATGCTTGTGTTATGGTAACAAGATGGCTGATAAACTACTTATATACATTTTTTTTTGTTGTAAATACTAATCTATAATATGTATATATTATAGATAGAAAAACACCCAGACTCAGAATAAATACATGTAGGACTTACAAATATTTGTTCTGTGCGGGAATCGAACCCGCGACACGCAGCGCAGCAGTCCGATCGCTCAGCCACTGCGCTAAACGTGTTGGTGATAGGACAACATTTATTTCGGAAAATAAAGGTTCAGAGTCTACCTGTTCTTCTTATTATTTCTACACTTACACATACATACCTCACGCCTTCTTCTTCCATGCCTACCCGCATAAATTACAGATCGCCTGCCGCGACGCGCAACCTACTGTGACATACTCGTACATGCATGCCGGTAGCGAGTACTACGCCCTTGACCTTCTTGAAGAACATGCTCAATAAGGTCACTAAATGTCCTTCTAGGGCGTTTCCACTCTCAGCTTCGTTGTAAAAACGTTTTATTGTTTCTAGTAAAAAAATAGGGAGAAATATTAAAGAAAACACCTTTGCTCAGTAGTGGCATAGAATCTAGGTGACAACCAGGCGCAACCACAGTTAACTTATTTTACGAAAATAAATGTTCTTGGCTGGAAACTATATGAAAAATCCTATTCTTATCTGTAACTGGCCACAGCTAAACCAACCACATACCCCTACCTAGTATAGCAACACGATCAAAGAGGTTGATTTAGCTAGATAGTTATGTAGTAGTACGCCAGTCTGTTCGTCCGAGTGATCTCAGACGGACTCATCTAGTTCTGATATGTCTTTGATAACGGCTATCTGTGTGTCTGTGTTCTTTGCCGATGCCGACTTCTAGCTCTAGATACCTAATGCTATTGTACCTAAGCGAGGCGAGACGCCTTTGTTAAGGAGAGTGATTAGTGTGTAGTTAGAGAATGATACAGTATTTAATCTCACGAAGTGACACGCGCTTTACTTGTGGTAACTAAGTGTACAAACACGCGTGTATGTGTGCGTGAAGACGAGTGGCGTCAGCACATAACACACACGCACACTTCCGACTTCGCTATTGTTTCGGACGCGGTACCGAGAGCTGCTGCGCTTACACACACACTCACAGCGTGTTGTACACTTGGTGAACACAAGTAAAGTGCGCGTCACTTAAAAGTAAGTAAGTTAAAATACTGTAGATATAGATATAGATACATGTTAAACGAGTGTTGCGTTCAAATTCTATGCTATAATAATTTAAGTTGGGAAATATCATAACATAACACCACACCTGAAGGGTTATATTATGCAGAGGTGTACGAGTACCTAGGCCTATAGTACACCAACATTAGAATAGAATAGTATTTTATTTTTCAAATATGGGTAATATATAATAGTTCTTAAGATTACATTTAGCTCAGCCACATTTTACCAATCGGCATGCAAACATTTGAAATTATTTATATATCACTATTTTTACACTTAGATATTTAGATCAATTTATAAATTACTATTAAGTAATTAAAAAATAAAATTCTTAAATCATCAACTTAATTAGAAATATATGTTTGTATTTTAAGGAAAATATAAATTAGTATCATTTCGCTAGTTATGTTTAGGTGCCATGTAATAGGGTCCTATTGCCATCAACCGGGTACAAATCCAGAACCCGGGCTGCTACTGAGAAATTCCAGAGGGAAAACCCCAATAACACTGCCCGACCCGGGAACCAAACCAAGGACATCTAGCTCAGCAGTAGCGCTTGCGAACACTAAACCAACGGTATTGTTATAACACCATTCTATAATTTATTTATGATGTAGCAAATCATCACAAAGAAGAATGCTCTACACGAAAGTTAGGCGTAAGTACCAGCACATCAAGCTACTACAATTTGTCAAATTTCTTTAATAGATTTTCAACTATATCGCTAAAGCATTAAGTTCAAGGTTGATTGGGAAAATTTGACAGTTTCGGGTAGCTTGATGTGCTGGCGTCTGTACATTATAAACCCTTCTACCATATTGCAGGGAAAAAGACTACTACTTTGGCAAGAGTCCTAAGTCTGTATAATAAAACCTTTAAAATATAACCTCTACACTGATAAAAACTTGAGAGGTATCAAGGGACACCCGGATGGAGCGAAGTATAACTGGTTTGCTTTCTATAAGAGAGAGAGACAGACAGAGAAACACGCGCACGCCGCACGGCTTACAACTATAGCAAAAAGTGTCGTTCCAACTTTTGGTCTTAATTTTTTCCGTCTAGCCCTCTTTCGCAACGCGCGATGAGGAACTTCGTTCCAAAACTGCAGAGATATACCTGCTTAGAATACACAAAAGTACAATAACATTAATACATAACATAATGTACAAAACCCAACAATAACGGAAGAATATTCACACAATATAAAATAATCATATACAAACTTTTTAAGACCAGACAACACAACACAACCGGGTCTCAATGTGTCACCACCCCTTACTGCAGCGCGCGCTCTGATTGGCTGTCGCACGAGAGGCGTGCGCGCAGCCTCCAATACATTGGTCCTAATAAGATGTTATCTTACGTCTGTAGAAGCCGCTAAGCATAGGTAAGTATAAAAAAGAATAGCCAATAGAACTTTGAAATGCGCATTTTTGAGGTAAGTTTGTGAGTAATCGGGATTGAGTGGTCGTGGTCGAGTTTTTGGGGTCGAGTTGTTCTGGTCGAGATTTCCGGGTGGAGTGGTCTCGAGGTCGAGTTGTTGTGTACTTATTGCTAATTGCTACACTGTAATATAAGTACACACGCGACATCCGGCTCGAAGAACCACGAGTAAGTGTACATTTACATTTAATTAAATGATAAAACTTATAAAGTTCAACTCGTGTACATATTGATAGTTTATTCACCCAAATGTATAAAATAAATGTTTGACTCGCGGTGAAAGAGTCCTTTTGATATTAACCCAAGGAATGCTATGTGACTACTGATCGCTAACTTAAATCTATGTATTTAGAAATAAAATAAAGTAGGGTTAGTTCCACCATTTATAACTCAAGAACGGCTGGACCGACTTTTATGATCTTTGATATGTTGGATTCGTCTCCACCCCGAATAACGAATAACAATTAAATCATGGGAATTTACGAAAAAAGAAATCTCATACATTCGTTCCTATTGATTTTGAGGCGGTACAAAGTTCGTCGGGTCAGCAAGCTACGTATATTTTATTCATTGACTGCTCGTCGATGTCAGCATAAAACAATTGCGGGAGGGGCTCATACAGAGGGTTAATAAGTAAACTGACAACTAGTAACGTCCAAATCCGATCCATTCATTGCGCCAATGGCGTCGTCATTTGTTTATTGTTTACACTATTAATTATTCTCGGCACATTTACACAGGTTTAGCATGAAATTGTATAATATCACATAACAGCATAACTCGTAAATTACATTAAATTAAATACACGAGTAATTACGTTTGTCTAACAAAACTGACCGCACGCACACACTTCGCTAAACACACACATACTTACCTCTTTAAGGTGACTAACCAACATAAAACTATGCTGCGCTATGCTATGCTATGCTCTATTTAGCTAATTCGATCATGAGCACAAACGAAAGGTCCTGCGCTGCGCCTTGTATGGTTAACATGGCAACACTTTGTTTAAAACTCAGCGGAGATATTTAGTGCTGTGATCGCGTGTCCACCCGCTTGTCGTTGGTTTGTTGTATGAATCATTTTTAAGTATTATGTTCATTTAAAGATTTAGAGCTTGTTTTTTATTTATTTCATTTTTCATTTCTGATTTTGTTATTTGTCTCTTCTACGCCGCCTGTCGCTGAAAACCAAGCTCTACTTCGCATATATAACAGCATATGAATATGCTCCATTAGTATAAATAATAATAATAATAGGGTCGCAGCATTATACTAAGCGATAACCGTTTCGCGTGTCAGTGGTGCATATTTCCCCCCAACTGGTTCTTTCTTGTGTTTTTTTTTTAATCTTTTTTTGCGTTATGTTTATCGCAAACAAAGGTATTTTCTTTCTTTTGTTTATCTCGCACTTAGCATCATGTTACATTGAAGTAGATAATGGTGCTGACTCGCACATCAGTATGACGTCAATTTGCAGAAAAAAATATAGTACGAAGAAGTTAGCGTAGCAGTTCACAGCACAGCACAGCATAGCTTCACGTTGGTCACTCACCCTTACACACACTCTCTCAAATAGTAAAATGTGTGCGCATTTCACACTCACACACACATACGAACAGTGAATGAAATATGTGTAATATTTGAATAACAAACAGACGGACGGCTCGCATCTGGTTCCTGTGTTTGCTGAAGGTTTGCACGCATATGTACTTATGTATTTACACACCTACGAATAGATATGTAATGAAAATAGTTAGATTTGAAACAAAGAGATGTGGATGGTAGCATATTTATTAAATAAATCTACATCTAGTAAGTATTATGTATATTTCGCATAATCCATAGAAAACAATTAAATGCCATTTCCACTGCCTATTTTCATTGATTTAGGCACTTCTCTGCTTGTCTAGACAATGTTTAAAATAGTTTGAAGGACTGAACACTTCTAATAAACGCTTCATTATTTAATAAACATTATTATAATAATAGCGTCACAAAAAAAATCATAATATCATTTGTTTAGGTCAATTCAGTTTGGAATTTTGAAGAAACATAATAATACCATTTCTTCAACATTTCTAAACTGCTAATAAAATGTTAACGACCAAAGTCAGATGGAACTTTCTCTTTATTTATTATTAGGCTTTTCAACAATAAGTACCCACACTGTTACTTTGTCGTGTAGCGACAAGGAAAGCTAGCTAGGGATAAAATGAAAGGGAGGTAGAAAACAATTAAAGGTATATTTACAAGAAAAGGATGGAGATGGACTGAAGAGTGGTGTGTAGTACCTATGTGGAGGTGGGGTATATGGATGACGATGCGTGATAGGTGGGTTGTGGAGGCTGAGGTGGAGATACAGGTGGGCTGAACAGGTAGACGCGAGGCAGGTGCTGGCGACAGGTGCAGAGACAGCTATAGGTGCAGGCGTAGGAAGCAGGAACAGGAACAGATGGGGACAGGTGTTGGTGCGTAGCGACACGGAGGACACCCGTAAGAGGGCCCACGCAGCAGGCCAGGACGCAGCACAGCAGCAGGAGAGAGAAGCACGGCGGAGACGCTGTCAACCCGTCAGGTGAGGACAGGAGGGCCCACGCAGCAGGCCAGGACGCAGCACGGCAGCAGGAGAGAGAGGCACGGCGGAGACGCTGTCAGCCCGTCAGGCGGCCCTCAGGTGAGGCGCAGCCCAATCGATATAGCAGCCCTTCACGGAGGACGGAGGGTGGAGGCGTGGGCAGGGTCCGTCAGGAACCGTAGCGGAGAGGTACGCTGGGTATTCCCGGGATAGGTAGCCCTGGAGTATCAGGCTCCTTGTAGTGTTCGCTTTAGAGGCGAAGCCAGAACTGATCCTTGTATTGCGTGGATCTATTAAGTTAACTCGTAGAACAACATCATGTAGAAAATATGAATTTGAGATAAGAATTCAGCCAGTGATTCTTTTACATGAGTTTGCACATAAAAAGATACAGGCCGGTAAGAATTTGAAAGGGACGTTGCCATGGCGACGTATTAAACGTCGTTGTCAAAGCTGTCATAATAAAATATATTATTATAAAATACAATAAAATCTATAGTTATTTTGTATTAGAAGTATAGTGTTTATAGGAAAAATGATATCCATCAATGTGGGCGAAATTACCAACCCTTGGATGTCACTAAATCGTCGTAGTCTCATGTTAAAGTTGGAGCTGTGTCTGTGTACTGACTGTGGATAAAACGTGTCGTAAGAAATAATCAGGGCCCGTATTCCCGTAATTTAAAACGTTCAAAATCTAGTCGCAGTCTCATCTCGGCGACAAACAAATGTCAAAAACTTGTCAAAATGTAGGGAAATTAGACGTATTTTTGACTGATTGAGACTGAGATCAGACTGTGAACGTTCTTAAAATTACGAGAATTACCCTGCTGATCAGCGCCTAACGGTCACAGAATGCTTGTTCTGACCTGGAGAAATGAATGAAGACGTAACTGTGAGTATGTACATTATGTTACAACTTTACAATTTGTACATTGCAAACTTAAGTCTAAGCGCCTCATTACTTATAAAAAAGCACAGCATGCACAACATTATGCGCAGATGATAACACAATTAATTAATTAAAACAAGTAATACATGCTCATAGTTTGAAAAAAAAACGGGTTGCACTCCGGGAGTGCCGGCAGAAATGAAAACTTGAATATTAACGTTGTGCATTTTTGATATTTTGGAATGCGGTTTACTCTCCCTCCGTCTTACGAATTTTCGATCAGCAGGGTAATTCTCGTAATGTCTCAATCTGTCAAAAATACGTCTAATTTCCCTACATTTTGACAAGTTTTTGACATTTGTTTGTCGCTGAGATGAGACTGTGACTAGATTTTGAACGTTTTAAATTACGGGAATACGGGCCCTGGTCACGTGTCCTACCGCGAGCTGCGACTTACGAATGTTCGATCAGTTCACGTGTCCTGACGCGAGTTCCATCTTACGAATTTTCGATCAGGTCACGTGTCCTGACGCGAGTTTAACATTTTTTACCCATCACAAAAAAGTGCACATCGCCGCTAAAGAAGTTTTCACTTCAAAAATCCGTCTCTGGTTCTCTTTTCTAAAGCTGATTAATATTAAAGTTACTTTACAAATTCAACGTTAGATTACAACATAATTATAACTTAGCTCTTAGTTTGAAGTACACGTCGACACTTACGTCAGTGTCAGCAATTACCACTCTACGTCAGATTCAGGCGAGAGATCTCCTCAGGAACAATATTACAATACCCAGTTCAAGTACGTACTGCTTCAGTAGTACCTATTTAGTATTGTGATGTAGTGTACCACTGTTCGAGAGTTAGGAAGTTCATTACTTTACATTACTTTGCTCTATCACACGCTGTCTACATCTCTGTATCTATTGTCCTATCTCAGGTATGCTGGAAGAGATTTCTTATGAAATAAGCATCACCTCTGTACCTATTTTTAACCGACGAAAAAAAAAACGGAGGAGGTTCTCAAGTCGACGCGTATATTTTTTTATTTTTTTTATGTATGTCTAGACTATGCATAACTTTTTACAGCGTAGTCCGATTTTGATAATTCTTTTTTGATTGGAAACCAAAGTTGGTCGAATATAAATTTGGATAAAAAAATCCAACCCTAAGGGTGGGAAAATAGGGGTGATTTATTGTTTCACAGATTTGAATGCTGAGTTGTGTATCAACTCAAATCAGTGCCACATATGCCTGCCCTTTGGCAAATAATTAGTAGATTATAGCCACAAAAAATGATAAAATAAAAACTTTTTAACAAAAAAATTAAACCACTGAAAAAACTGAAAAGCAAATAATAAACCTTTTTTATTTACCTTAATAAATAATTTCTTAAATTAATGTACCTAATTAAGGCAACTTAGTGATCTTTGTTTATTGATTGTTTGGCCCCGACTCAAAATTACTTAGGTATACTTACATTAGTTTAAGAATTTAGTTATTAAGGTTAAATAGAAAAGGGTTTATTATTTTTTGCTTTTCAGTTTTTTCGGCGGTTTAATTTTTTTGTTAAAAAGATTTTTTCTGTTCTGTTTTTCATTGTCTGTTTATATTTGTGTGTACATAAATGGTAAAAAAAAAATAAGATTTTCGTGTAAGATATAGTAACCTATATCTTACACGAAAATCTTATTTTTTTTTTTCATCATCCTGCCCTCAGCATACCTAATCAGCCTATAGTGTTCCCAATACTGGGAGATAGGCTTTCTCTGTTAGAGGGAGTGGACCATAATCCACTACAGGTCACAATTATGTCCATGTAAAATACTGGTATTCAGCTGCATCCGGTTAGACTGGAAGCCGACCCCAGCATAATTGGGAAAAGGCAGGGAGATGATGATTATGATTCTAGTTAATAGTTATAGCTAGAGGCGTCTTACGTTCCGTCTTCCAATTTACAGTATTCTCTCAAACATCACCTGCATAAGTGCTTCGGCAAACGTCACAGAGTCGTACGCTGGCAGAAATTCATTTTAACGTTTCGGGATTATACGGTCAAAACAAGCTGTAGGAAAGGATTTTAAATGGTAGTACCTAATTATTACCTTATTTAACTAACAATTTATAACTGTTACAACATCTGTAAACAGTTAAAAGTCCATAACTTACTACATCAGCCGTAGATACCATAGCAACACCACAAATCATGAATAGACCGGTATTAAAAATAATAAACGCTAACCGCGCGCGCCGCCTGGTGTACGACGATGCTTATTTATAGATCGTGACGTCACGGCCGCGGTGTTCGGAAGTCTGCGTAGATCGGCTAGAAAAGTAGATATAAATGTCGAAATTATACATACCTACCTAGCTTTTTCCCGTGCCTTAGATCAGGTGTGGAAGGATGCCTTGGAAGTCAGAAATAATCCCACGGAAACGTACTATCGAAAGGTACCTTTTTTTTTTTTTTTTAAAAAGCTTCAATAGGAATTTTAAAAATCTTGAAAAAGGAGATGATAGATAGTAAACCATAAATTGCCCAGTTCCATAAAAAAACACTTATCTACCTACTTTGGTACATACCCACAGATAGTACATTACAGATATTGTGAGACTGGATTACTCATTAAGATTCATGCTAGCTGTAATTCTCATACTTAATTTACTTCTTTCTAAAATGCATAACTTTAGAAACTTTCCTTTGGAAGGAGCAACTATAGCATCAATTCTATTTTCTCGTAAATTTTGACGTTCAAAAGGGCTTTTGAATAGCCTATGCACTTGAAATAAATGATCTGACTTTGACTTTAGTCTCAAACCCAGGACATTCCCCATAAACCTACCGACATACCCCCCCTACGTACTCCACTGTAGGCTCAATTTATTGGGCTCATGTTTTATTTAGTGGCGGCGATCGCAATGCTTAATTAGTCGGCTATATCCTGAAATCTTAGCGTTTTAATGGCCTATTTCCAGCATAGTGGCCGTTTGGCCGCTCGTAAGAAGGCCCGGGCGGTCTTAATTAGAAAAACCTCGCAATTAATTAGCAATAAAATGCATGGACTTGTTTGAAATTGAAGGGGAATGAAATTAGTGGGGCGGTTTTTTTCGCACGTTTTGTAATGTAATGACGACTTTGGGTTAAGACGTGCAATTCTTTTTAGGGTTTTTGTAGCAAGGCTATAAATGAAAATTATTATTAATTTCGTTTGCATTTTGTGTTGCTCAGTTTTTCAAAAGAGGACGGCTCCCAAAAAAAGTTTCGAACTACCGTCTACTTTTTTTTAAGTCGCAAAAAAAAAATATAGGTACGGTGTGATAGGGTGACGCATCAATAAACAGACTCACACAGAAAGACTAATGTAAATAACATACCCACCTTCTTAGAATAAGTTATTAACGACAAAAAGATCACACTCAACGCAAATGATTATCACGTTAACTACAATATTTGTAACAACTTGTACCTAGCAAGGTAGGTTATACAGAATTAAGGCCAGACGAAGAAGAGATATAACAGATAACTTTCACCACAGTACTAGTTGACACTGAATTAATTCCTCCCTTCGTCAGCGTCAGCCCTGCCTCTTGAGCCGCTACATAAATAAGAAAGCAACATGACACAACCGCGGCTGAGTCTCGACACAGACGCACCAACAAACGCTTTGTTGAGAGTTAGGACGAGGGTAAAACGGTCGACACTGTGAAACTATTGCGAAAAATTTATTTTGCGTTTCCAAGTAAACGAAAATAAATGTGAAAGTTTGATGGCATAGTACAAGTAAGTATCGCATAATCAGCCTATTTTGTTCCCACTGCTGGGACACAGGCCTCCTCTCTGTGAGAGGGAGTGAGCCATAATCTATCATGCGGGCTCAGCAGTGCGATTCTGTAACCATCTCACCGTAAAACTTACGTGAAGTAATCGTAAATCGTTAGTATTAGCTGGTCTATTCAGTAAATATCGTTCAACAAAATTCATTGCGTTATTTACGTTGTTGAGCAGACACATTTTTCGAACATATTAGGCAATGGATTAGCAATATCCTTCAACATGATTGATATTGTGGTTGATAGTGTGTTACGCAATTAGGGTGCCGTTTTATAAAAGACTGTACTCTGACCAGCCGATCTATTCTGTAAAAATCTAACCGTAAAATCTTAGGTGAAGTGAGCTTGAAGTGAGCTGTCTTTTCACCTGATGCTAGCGAGTAACACTATTGACAATTCACTTTAAGCTCACTTCACCTATATTTTCACGGTGAGATTTTTAGAGAATAACACTACAGGTGGAATGACGACTAACTTCACCTAAGTTTTCACGGTGAGATTTAAGCTCACTTCACCTATATTTTCACGGTGAGATTTTTGCAAAATACACCGGCTGTTCGGGTTGGTTGGTTGCCTTCGAATTTTTGGTTCTAGGACATTCCGGTTTCTTCATGATGTTCTTCTTCACCGTTTTGAGAGCTGCAGCTGTGGTAATGAAATTAAATACACAAAGTAAAATGCCTGCCTGGGTTCGAACTCACCACGTACAACTCGTAAGTCAGGGCTAGATACCACTAGGCCATCACTACTCTAGGTAGGTAAGTAAAGTAGGTAAGTAGGGTGATAAGTAATTTAGAATGAATTCCTCACTGAATCAGCGTCGTTCCTCTTGAGTTTTGAGTCGCACTGCAACATAAATAAGGAAGCAACATGACATAACCGCGTCTGAGTCTCGATACAGATGCTACAGCCGCCGCTTAGCCCGAGATGAGAGTTAGGACGAGGACACAATGGTGGGGCATTAAGTAATACGCAGGCGTTTTTGAGGGACTGTCTTTTGTAATTTTGACGTTCGAAAAGTGCTGATTCTCAGCCTAATTTGAATAAATGACTTTAGATTTTGAATGAAATGAAATTCTTTATTCTGTAACTAGGATATCGGAATGACGTTTAGACGTAATTTTATAAAAAATAAAAGTTAGGTGAGGTTGTCGTTTCCAATAACGTGTAATAATTCAGACCTGAAGGCCTAGATAAAGTGATACTCAATCAGCGATAACGATAATTGAAAAGTCAAAAATGACTGACTTAAGCTTACGAAGAACTTATTTCAGTCCCGCTGAAAGTCATGTAGAAATACGAAACGCTTCTAAAACGATTGCCACTTCTATAGGCCCTCGGTTTTAGTCAAAAGAACGAACAGAATTGTGAGTTTTTTGTCAATAAACCAGTTTTTAAGCAGCGTGAATATTGAGAACTGTATTAAAATTGTTTGCAAGCGCTGTATGAATAAGAGATATCTTTTGGATGAGTTTGATTTGATCTATCCTTTACAGTAGATACACTTATGTAGAATCTTCATCAAAACGAAACCCTAATATACTACTATAATTAAAATATACGCCATATCGAGAATACAAACGGAAAGATTATCCAGTACCTATCCCTCAACACGACTGACTATACTAACTCAAAGCGCCCCGAAACCGAATCTATAAATCACTCGCGTTCAGTTAGTGTGCACTGCGCCTACTTCGCGCTGTGTCGTCAAATGACACAAACGACGGGATTAGCCGGTATCGCGCCTCGGCACGCTAGTGACGTACCTGCAAGAATCGTGGCTTAGTGTCACATCACTATTATTAGTACCGCCACAAAATATTGCGAAAAATGGCTAAGTTTTACATTCTGTGGAATTATAAGGAATCTCTGTGTGGGAATTCGTCTAGGCAGTAGAAATTCCCAGTACTTAAAACTATTATACTGACATACAGTTAACGCTGTTTTTCGGCCTGAAGAGTGTTGGTTCTGGTAAAATTCTTACATTTGTGTCTCTTGTGCAACCTTGTGTGTGCAGCTTGTGTTTACCAACAAAAACTTTTCTCTACTTTAAGCATAGCATAATCAGACTATAATGTTCCCACTGCTGGGACACAGGCCTCCTCTCTTCGAGAGGGAGTGGGCTATAATCTACCACGCGGGCCTAACGCGGGTTGGTAGATGTCACATGTCTTCAATTTTTTCGGTTCTAGGACATGCGCGTTTCCACAAGATGTTTTTCTTCACCGTCTTGAGAGCAGTGTTGATGAAGTTATTTACACAAAGTAAAGTGCCTCCCTGGGTACGAACCCACGATCTACTACTCGTAAGTCGGTACTGTTACCACGGGGCCACCACTGCTTAACTTCTACTTTACTGACTTATAAAGCACATTAATCCCCTTTTTAGGGTTCCGTTCCCAAATGGCAAAAAACGGAACCCTTATAGATTCGTCATATCTGTCTGTCTGTCTGTCCGTCCGTATGTCATAGCCACTTTTTTCCGAAACTATAAGAGCTATACTGTTGAAACTTGGTAAGTAGATGTATTCTGTGAACCGCATTAAGATTTTCAATTTTTTGGTGAAGAAAATAGAAAAAAAACAATAAATTTTGGGGGTCCCCATACTTAAAACTGAAACTCAATTTTTTTTTTCATCAAACCCATACGTTTGGGGTATCTATGGATAGGTCATCAAAGTTGATATTGTGAATTCTAATATCATTATTTTTTAAACTAAAAAAAAATTATGATGTACAGTCAACAGCAAAAGTAGATGATCAAAATCAGAAATTCAATACTAATGAACGGAGTTCACGAATATATGGCAACTGTACTAGTAGTAAATGTTGGGTATAATTTACAATCACATACTTTTTAACCACTTCGACACCACACAGTTCTGACGCGAACTCCGTTCATTAGTATTGAATTTCTGATTTTGTGCTGTTGACTGTACATTACCATGTAAACTTCCACCGAAAATTGGTTCGAACGAGATCTAGTAAGTAGTTTTTTTTTAATACGTCACAAATCGTAAACCACAATTTACCTTTCATTCAATCAACTCATTATTTATTTTTATAGATAATGGTACGGAACCCTTCGTGCGCGAGTCCGACTCGCACTTGGCCGGTTTTTATTTAAAATAAATAAATTATAATAAATCTGTAGAAGTGAAAATTCTGTACATTGAAAATATCAAAAAAATAAATGGCGGGGGTCACATTTTTGGTGTCGGTGTCGGTCTAGTAACAGACCGACACCGAACCCAAAAATGTGATTAAAAAAATTTTTGTCTGTCTGTCTGTCTGTTTGTTCAGGCATCACGCAAAAACTACCAGTTCGATTACGATGAAACTTGGTATATTATTCTTTAATATCCTGGGCACCACACTGGGTACTTTTTATCCCGGAAAAGTATATACAATAAAAAACAAACTTAATTTTGCGGTTCGATCCCTAGACCCGATTACTGTACCAACCGCAAATAATAGTTGGTCGTAGGTTACGTCACCCGCAGTGAATTTCATTTTTATTCCTTTAAGTTTTTAGAGTTATTTAGGTTTATTTTTATATAAGTCGTAGGTATAGATTTTAATTTTAAAGTATAGGTAAGTAGTACATTTGATAGTGTACGTAGTGAGTGTACTGACCGTAGGTTATTTTATAATACTGTTAGGTAGGATTAGTCATTCGTTTCTATATTTACTGGGTACGTCTTTCATTGACTTGAATGTGCCCTGGCGGCTGTGAGTATGTCATGCTCACTCAAATGTCTCGCTGGTGGTGGCATGTGTGTTGGATCATTAAGTTCCCTCCAAAATGGTTGAGCTGAATGGTGCTGATCCATACGTCATGTTCGTGAACGGGCGCCGTCAGTAGGGACTGGTCATCTCTTAGCTGCCTCGGCTTATTTTAAGTTTTAATTTCTGAATTGTTTTTGTTTTCTATAACGGACGCTTTTAACGTGCACGTATTTCTACATCGTTCTCACATGGTTAATTTCAACAGGAATGATGTAATCAAATATTTTGTAACAATTTTATGATTTAAAATTTTTGTCCATGGAGTTTCTTGCCCGTTCTTCTCCATAGGTACCTACGCTTTGGAATGGGCAACTAGCTTCATCTTTCTGACTGACCGACCCTTTGACAATTCAAAAGTGCCTGTAATTGGTTTAGTTGAATTAAATGATTTGAGTTTGAGTTGAGTTTGAATTCACATTAAATAAAATCAAATCAGACAGAAACAGAATAAATGAAATCAAATTAAATTAAATGAAATCAAATAAAATAAATAATCAATTATTATATTAATACCTAAGTCCCTTGTAACTGATGTAATGTTAGGACATTTTTAACCGACGAAAAAAAAAACGGAGGAGGTTCTCAAGTCGACGCGTTTTTTTTTAAATGTATGATCACGCATAACTTTTTACAGAGTAGTCCGATTTTAATCATTCTTATTTTATTGGAAAGGGTATAAAGGGGTGATTTATTGTTCACTCACAGATTTGAATGCTGAGTTGTGTATTATTACTCTACTCAGTACATATGTATGTCTGCTCTTTGGCAAACAATTAGTAGATTATAGCCGCAAAAAATTATAAAATATAAAAATTTTAACAAAAAACTTAAACTGCCAAAAAATTTGAAAAGCAAAAATAATAAATCTTTTTTATTTAACCTTAATAACTAAGTTCTTAAACTAATGACATGAATGAAAACGGCGCCGACTCAAAATTATTTAGGTATACTTAACCTAAATAATTTTGAGTCGGCGCCGTTTAAATTTAAGGCAATTTAGTGATCTTTGTATACTAACATTAGTTTGAGAACTTAGTTATTAAGGTTAAATAAAAAAGGTTTATAATTTTTTGCTTTTCACTTTTTTCGGCGGTTTAATTTTTTTGTTAAAAAGTTTGTAATGTATTGTGAAATTAAATATTTGCAATTAATTTATTTAATTAGACATTTTATAACGTTTATTGTGATAACTGAAGGAATATTATGATATTTCTAATAATTTGATGTAAGTATGCTGGAATTAAAGATTTGAACACCACATGTAATGGTAGAATATTATGTAAATGGGTCACATTTATATTAAGATCATACTTCTTTATACACCTACATTTTGGCAAATAAAGTATTATTATTATTATAATAGAAAGGTAAGATTGTCTATGTAAATGGGTCACGAATCCAGAATCCAGACAGTTATTGAGATTTTTTACCGGAAAATCCTATAGCTGTGATAGGTAGGTACCTATAGGATTTTGCTTTAAGAAATTCTTGTTTTAGTCCGGGAATCGAACACAGGACTCCATATTTAGCAGACTCTTTTGCGACCAATAGACCCAGTCGAAACTACTATAAACAAAATATTCACTAAATGGCTCAGAAATTCAGAAGAGACGGCCCATGGGGCCGAAAGGTTCTGGAGTGGCGACCGCGTACCGGAAGACGTAGCGTTGGAAGGCCTCCCACAAGGTGAAGGAACCCGCTGGATGTGAAAAGCACAGAACCGGTCGAAGTGGAGGTGCTTGGGGGAGGCCTATGTCCAGCAGTGGACGTCCGTCAGCTAAAATGATGAACTCATAAATTGGTGATTAAGGTGATAAGATAATCGCAGTTTATTTAAAATACAGTCCTCTAAATTACCCTAAATCACCAAACTATCTCAAGTATGTGTCGTCGTTGCCAAAATCGTACGATAAGCATACCCTACATTTGTGCAGCAATCGGTTAGTATTCAACATGGCGGCAGATAAGCGAGGTTCGAGAATTAGAATATTAATTAAACTAGAACGACGCACGGAATGTGCAGATACAGCGGTGCACCTGGACTATAGATGCGAACTGTGCTATAGCACAAGGAGTTTGTAGGTATCTATAGCACAAGCAGTTGATAACGATTTAGATTCTAATTTTCAAGGAGGAATCTAAAAAAACTTTTTTAATTAAATCTGAGATTGAGAGATTAATATCTGAGAATAGGCTACTTCCCTGCACCCTGGAAAATAATCGCACTCAAAAAATCTGGCAAAGATGGCAGCATCCCTACAAATTACCGTCCTATAAGCCCGTGCCTGGGCAAGTTATTTGAGTCTCTCATTCTTACCCGGCTGTTAAAAGTTACAGAACATGTACTGCTTCCAGAGCAATTTGGATTTCGTAAGGCACACTCCACTACTCAGCAGTTGGCCAGGGTATTGGAGCACATCGCACGAAACCTAAATGAAGGGAAATCGACTGGAATGGTGATGCTAGATATCGAAAAAGCCTTTGACACTGTCTGGCACGAGGGACTACTTCACAAGCTAATTGTTAACGGCGTTCCTATCTCACTTGTCAAAATTGTCCAAAGCTATCTTATTAACCGCCATTTCAAAGTTTTCATAGGTGAACACTGTTCTATGGCGAAATTTATTGTATCTGGTGTACCACAAGGCTCAAATCTAGGACCATTTCTCTTTATCCTGTATCTAAATGACATACCTAAGCAACCTAGAACTCAACTCGCAATATATGCTGATGACACCGCCTCATATACTTCTTCAGAGGATATTGAATTAATAATTGGGCGGCTTCAACTTGCACTAAACCTACTTCACACGTGTTTCACCAGATGGAAACTAAAATTAAAGTCCAGTAAAACAGAAGTTATTATTTTTTCGCGTAAACGATCATTACCCTCCAGGCGCATTAACTTTATCATTCCATACCCTGGAACCGTTCGGTCAAATATCTTGCTGTGGTTCTAGATAGCAAAATTAACTGGAGTGAAAACACTGATGGACTTCGCGAAAAAGGTCTGAAGGCTATCAATGCGTTAAAACCTATCTTTAACAGGAAGTCCAAGTTAAGCGCTGTCACTAAGTTACGCATTTATACCACCCTCGTCCGACCATGTCTGACATATGCTGCGCCAGCCTGGTGTAGCCTGACTGATAAAAACTACAATAAGTTGCAAGTTGTTCAAAACAAGGTAATCAAAATATCTTTTAACACTGCCTTTCGTACAAATCTAAAACGAGTTCACGAACAAATTAAATTTCCAACCATTTAAAATTGTATCTTAAAATCAGCCCGAAAATTCTATATTATGTAAAAATCCCAAACATGATAACCCAATAATTTTATCCATAGGCAAAAGTAGATCTAATAACTTAACGTCGTTTACCACATCACTATTTCTTGAGTGAAAAATAATATCTACCCACCACCGGACCGACCGTGCTGCCCTCACCCGGTCGCAGCAAGCATACTCGGCGAAAAGTTACGCTAATTACCCTCAGTTCAGAATGATCATTATATTTTTTGTTTAGACTCATCGATGATATTAATGTTTAAAATTAAATCACTGTAATGTTTTTACCCTGTGCTCCAAATAGTCAGTGAGTGCATTACCTCTAGTAGGTAAACATGTAGTATGCGTTAAAGTCAGTGCTAAGACTTTTGTGCTTTTTGAATGTTAGTGTGTTTTTTTGGACTTATTAGAGAATGTCTGTAAAATAGTAAACTCAGTGTAAAATGTTTGTAAAGGTAAGTTAACCTAAGAACTTGGTATGTATATGGTTGTACACAATTAGAATAAGATCTTATTGTATGCTTTTTGTGCTATTATCTATATATACTACTTATAATAAATCTGTAGAAGTGAAAATTCTGTACATTGAAAATATCAAAAAAATAAATGGCAGGGGGTGTTATTAGACCGACACCGAACCCAAAAATGTGATTAAAAATTTTTTTGTCTGTCTGTCTGTCTGTTTGTTCAGGCATCACGCAAAAACTACCGGTTCGATTACGATGAAACTTGGTATAATTATTCTTTAATATCCTGGGCACCACTGGGTACTTTTTATCCCGGAAAGTATATACAATAAAAAACAAACTTAATTTTGCGGTTCGATCCCTAGACCCGATTACTGTACCAACCGCAAATAATAAGTTTGTCGTAGGTTACGTTACCCGCAGTGGATTTAATTTTTATTCGTTTTAGTTTTTAGAGTTATTTAGGTTTATTTTTATATAAGTCGTAGGTATAGATTTTAATTTTAAAGTATAGGTATACTACCTATACTTTAAAATTAAAATTTATATTATTATTTGATAGTGTACGTAGTGACTGTAGGTTATTTTATAATACTGTTAGGTAGGATTAGTCATTCGTATAGTATAGATATTAGTTCTTAGGGATTTTGCTTATTTATGGAGTTTAGATTAGTTATCATCAGAAATAGGTTTATTTAGGTGGGTAGGTATTTCATTTTCTGTTATTGAGTTTTTTTTTTTTAATTAGGTAGGTACTTAGGTAAACATATCATATAGGTACCGTCTTAATCACCACTAATGAGACACAATTGGTTTTCTATTGTAATTAGCCACAAAGGTTCCGCGAGATAGATGGCATTCTGGGGAAGCATAAACATTTTATCCTGTTAGCACGTTCCCGTGGGATAATTTCCGACATCCACGCGGGTGAAGCCGCGGGCAGAAGCTAGTGTTAATAATAAAGACTTTTAAAATAAAAAAAATCAAATCAATATCAAGCAAAAAATGGAAAAAAGTCACGTTTGTTGTTGTACTTAAATATTTATTTTATTCTGTGTTTTCGTATTTTTTGTTAAAGCGGCAACAAAAATACATCATCTGTGAAAATTTCAACTGTCTAGCTATCACGGTTCACGAGATACAGCCTGGTGACAGACAGACAGACGGACAGTGGAGTCTTAGTAATAGGGTTCCGTTTTTACCCATTGGGTAGGTATGGAACCCTAAAAACGAAAAAGAATCACATAAATCATCCTAGGAATCACGGAGAAATCGGGTACATAGATACATGAAAAAGAAAGTCGGTATGTGCTTCTCCTATCTTTAACTCCTGAAAATGTCGAAATAATCTATTTGTCTGAATCATATTATTTACCTATAGGTAGTACCTATAGTTTTCAATGGAATATATTATTTAATTGAATCTCAAATAAATTATTTAATAAGCATTGTAGAGTTAAAAAGTGAACTTAAGTAGAAATCACTACCTAGCCGAACATTAAGAATACACACTTTAAAAAAAAAGTATCTATGTCTTTCTTGCCCATTCTTCTCCATACGAAACTGGCTTTTGGAAGATGCATCTAGAATCAATTTTATTTTCTTGTACATTACGCCTTTCAAAAGTGCCTTTTATGCGCTTAATTAAAATAAATGATTTGACTTTGACTTGCACAGGTAACTCTAACAACATACTAACCACCAATCGGCGTCCCAAGTGTAATTACACTCCATTTCCCATGACAAACTTCCATCTACCATTTCTCTTTACCTCTTTAGGGTTATTTTCAAAAAACCTTCCTTAATACTCACTTTTGTAATAATACTAAGGAACTATACTCTTGTGCAAAATTGCATGTTTCCAGACGCAGTGGTTTATGTTGCACGTTGTCTGTCAGTGAACTTAAAATTTTTATTAAGTAGATGATATTTGTCTGATATTTAACCCCTACGTGACATCAAAAATTCCCCTTTCCCCGTTCCCTGCCCATATCTTGACCTATAAACAAAACACTGTCACAATAAACTAATGAAAAGCCGTCTATACGTCATTTAGTCCCCGATAACGTAACCGTGGGTTCCCGAAACAATTGAAAGTGTAAATAATCGCCTCCCTAAGGACGTCCGGATTTCATAGTGATGGGACACGCAGGCATTAGGTTGATGGGAAGTTATGACATATTGAATGTTTGATAAAATATTTTATTGAGTGGATTTTGGGGAATTTGATTGATTTGATGTTATGTTATTTGTTATTAATAAAACTACTCGAAGGATAAAAGGGGGGTTGACTCATGTTAACTACCCTATTTTCCTTCGATTAGTTTCTTGCCTTTTTGCGGAAAGAACCGCACTTGCCGCGGTCACTACACTTCAAAAAGATATAATAAATCAATGCCCTTTGTATTAAAATTAGATCAAACTTATTTATTTATTTTACTATTTATAACACTATACACAGTAAAATACATAGGGATATGATATGACAGGTGTGATCTACACGGTGCGGCGCTAGAGCGAGCGTAGGAAAAACGCTCCCGCAGGTAGGAAGGATAAGACGGGTTGTGTAAGATGTTGAAGGGTAGACATAAAATCCGAGTGTTCCTGCGAAGGCGGATTGGGAGCCATTTGAGTTCCTTGCGAAGGTTTGAAACATGCTCATACTTTTGAAGATCGAAAACCAAGCGAATGCACAGGTTTTGCAAGCGCTCAAGCGTGTTTATTTGCTCCTCAGTAGCATCTAGGTAGCAGGCGTCGGCATAATCTATATGTATTTATTTACATTAAAAAAACTTGTGCATAAAATGTAAATGTTGTATTCGGTAAGCATATACCTTCGTCCCGGGACTGTGTTTTGTACTAGTACCGATTTAGAGAGTACAAATTAATAACGTTGCGTAGGTTTATGAAATATTTGGCTCATGAGTAGGTAGTTTACCAAATTTATTACTATTTTTTTAGATTAGCGGGGTAATTGCGTAACACACTAACAGTAGCGATCGCTTTAATTTTGACAGTTCAACAACATTCATTGCGCTATTTACGTTGTTGAGCAGACACATTTTTCGAACATATGAAGCAATGGATTAGCAATATCCTTGAAAATGATTCAGATTGTGATGAAAGTGTGTTGCGCAATTAGGGTGCTGGATAAAAATATATTATACAAGCTGCACGCCGCGGTTTCACCCGCATAAGTTTCGATCCCGTGGGAATATCGAGATAAAAAGTATCTTATATGTTAAACCTTAAAAAACGTAAAACCACACAGATGGTTTATAACCAACCATCTGTGTGCTAAATTTCATCCAAATCCGTTTAGGAGTTTTTGCGTGAAAGAGTAACAAACATCCATCCGTCCATCCATCCATACAAACTTTCACGTTTATAACATTAGTAGGATTTGTAAAAAGAGATGGATGTTGCTAAAAATTAATTGCTAAAAATACATACTTACATGATTACTTTTTTCTTTACTTTTTTGATTCCAAATAGCGCACTTCGAATTTTATTCTTTCATTTACTTTTAGTTTCTTTTAAAATTGCATGATGTTAACATAATAAAATGAACAGAATAAAAAAAACCTTCACCACTGCTCTTTCCTAGGGTAGTAATAGTTATTATTATTTGCCTAGGATCTGTGCCGGTACTAAAATACACTTTCGCCTCATTCCACATAAATTCTATAATATGATAATACAGTGGCAACTTTTTATTCCATATAATAATATGAAGGAAATAAAAATAGCGCCCGTGACAATGCAGGCAACTCGCGGATCATATGGAACGTGTGGTGTTGCCAGAGTTATACACAAATATGTACCTCCTGGGTGTATTTGTTATCATTGTATTAGATTTTCCCTTGCCGCTGAGCGTGAGGTCTTGCGTTCAATAACCAGCCGGTCGATTCTGTAAAAATCTCACCGTGAAAACTCAAGTGAAGTGAGCTTGATGTGAGTTGTCACTAGTGTCAATCCCTAGCATTATTTGGAATGACAGCTCACTCCACGCTCACTTCACCTAAGTTTTCACGGTGAGATGGTTACAGAATCGCACTGCTGATCGGGTAAAGTGTTTTTCAGTTTTTCTAAAGTTCTTCAGTAGCTTTTTGTTTTTGTGTCCGAGTTATGGCAACAGGCTCTCTACCTACATAATATATACCTATACCATATTATTTCATTAGCATGTATTATACATAAATTAATTTCATATATACATAAATTAATTTCATAAGTCCCTTAGACTTAAAAACTGAATTAATGTATGATGCATGCTAAAGAATTTGTGCTTATAATTAAATGCTTGTGGTGACATTACATAAGACCAATATTTGTATACTTAGTTTTCATAGCAGCTTAGCTTTCCTTTCGGTGAATACAGGCAGGACTTGTGACGTCGTGACTCTTACAATCAACTCAGCCTATCGCAGTCTACGGCTGGAAATAGGCCTCTCCCAGGATACGATAGGCTAACCTATCCTCCGTCTTCCGCATCCAGTCTGTCCTTCTTAAGGTCGCTGGTCAATCTAGCTGAACGCGTGGCTCTTTAAAAACGTACAAATACCACACTTTTCTGGTGTAGCAACCCACATCTATTTATATCGTCCTTGAGCCACTGTCACTCATCGCTGTCTTTACGACCACTATAAAAAACTTCGCCTTTTTGTCGATCGTTACGATAGAGAATGTTAGTAAGTTTCGCTACAGTGTAGTGTTATTGTTATTTTGTGGTTTTAAATATTATTATACTTACTTTACTGTCACGCAGTTTCTCTAAATCTTCTGAATGATGTTAATCGATTTTCCTATAGTCAGCAACAATAAATGCGTGTACGTAAGTACGTAAGTATGTTACGTTTGGCAAACACCTTTAACATTTGGTAGGACCATGACATTCAAGACTGGCGTTCGACTGATCTAAAGCTATAACGGAATGGCAAATTAGAGATAGATCTGAAAGAAGTAGAGGAGGACAAGGTACGACTGCTGCTAAGCTGGGATGACGACATAGTTGAGATAGCTGGTGCCATGTGGGCTAGAGTCGCGAGACATGACAAATTGTGGAGCCTGGGAGAGGCGTATGCGTCAAAGTACGCGCTGATTGACGAAGACATCGAAGTGCAATAATTATGTTTTGCTTGTACTACTACATTGTAATTAGTTTTAGTTCATTCAAAACTAACTTTTCTCCATTTTAGAATAGAGTATTTATAATAATACCAACCTAACTGTTCCATGAGCATAGATTGTGATCAATACTTATGTCTTTTCTGTATAAGAAGCAGCAACAGATCTAGCCAGATGTGATGCTTGTTTTATGCATACATTACATTTACTTTGATTCTTCACAGTTGAGTAGTGGTGGCGCAGTGGGAACGGCCGCGACTTAGGAATTGTAGGTCGTAGGTTTGAACCCTGACAAGCGCTTTACTTTGTGTAAATTATTTAATCACCACTGCTCTCAAAACGGTGAAGGAAAACATCGTGCGGAAACTGGCATGTCCTAGAACAAAAAATTCGAAGACATGTGACATCTACCAATCCGCACTGGGCCCCCGTGGTGGATTACGGCCCACTCCCTCTCACAGAAAGGAGGCCTGTGTCCCAGCAGTGGAAACATTATAGGCTGATTCATGCTTCACAATAGTATTTTTTCATTGATGTCCAAGATTAAGAAATGAGTAAACACCGAAATTATAAAATTATGACAATGTATCATAAGTGTATCAATTATTTAGTTCCCAGTCCAAGCCATAACTAAGCCCATATGCTTCACCCCTTTCAACTATAACTACTCTACACGGAGCAGCTGATACATCCTGTTCGCGATTACCATATTGCATGGTAACGTGAAATATTGCGCGTTTTTGCATTAACTAGCACTTCACTGTTTTATAATGTAGTAGAGGGACATTTGCAAGTTTAAGTGCTACCGTTAAGTGAACGAGAGGTGTGTTAGGTTCGAGTTTCCTTGTCCTTCGATGTGGTTTTATTTTCGTCATCGTCTAATTTCAAAACGCCCAATGCCGAATTTGAATAAATAATTATGGTCAGACTTTCGGAACTATATTTATCCAACGAATGATTATCTGTATTGCAACAGAAATCGATGGTTGACAGGGAAGTTTCGAGGCAAGGTAGGAAGGGTCTCAAAGTTTAGAGGAAGGTCAGTGGTCACCTATCAAAAGACTGACCGCGGAAAGCGCAGCTTAACTTCACAGTTCGTTAACCCACGTGTAAGGTTATTCACCCACAAAACTCCTAAACAACTATTCTTAATTAATGCATCACCAAAAAGAAACTAGACTAGCATCTTCCAATTAAAACAAAAAATACAGGTGTATTCCCTGTTAGACAGAGACAGCACTGTTTTCCATTTCACCCTTGCACCTGACGCGTTACGTCATAACAGGTGGCGGTGACCGTTAAAATTGCGCCACAGGATACAATAATTCCGTACACCTTTCTTAGTATACTGCCAGTTGTAAAGTTGTATCTATGAAATGTTCTTAGGCTATATAAGCGTGTTTTTGTATGCGAGGGTGAGAACAGCTGTAAGGCGCGTGCGCTCAGGTGTAAACGTTTTAGAAAAAAGTTAAGTTTTTATGTTCATTGATAGGTTTTGTCTTTCGGTTGTATAGGAAGTTTTGAGCTAGTGAATTTATTATTGTGTGCTGTCTTTATATTTGTCTGCAGGACTGTAACGCTAGCTAAGGGTCTTGTAGACTGTCACGTGCTGTTGCTGACGGAGCTCTTTGTACAGTGACAAACCGTGGGTCAACAAATATTATCATTTCGCTTGGTAGGTACCTAACCTGCTTTACTTATATTGTAAGACCATGATAATTGTAACCAAGATTGTTCAACGAATGCTGAAATAGCAAAAAAAAAAATCAAAAAAAAAATTTCGGAATTAATAATTAATTGTGATCTAAAGATACATCATCATGTGCCTGGCATTTTCCCTATGTTGGGGTCGGCTTCTAGTCTAACTGGAAACAGCTGAATACCAGTATTTTACATGGAGCGACTACCTATCTATCGGGGTATCGTATTACCTAGGAACTGGGTTGTGCAGCTCAGAAGCCCGAAAGTCTGACAGATTTCATTGGTTGTCGGACTTTCGGGCTTCTGACTACCCGTAACTGTCAAAGAGATAACGTAATTATTATTTCTCCCTTGTTCTCTATAGCAATCATTAATACTCGCTCGTGCGTATCAATTCTATCATGATCAAAATATAAAAACAGACTCCCACGTCCGGGATTAAACCCACATCCAAGACGCAACAGGATCCCACAGAAATACGTCTTACATTACAACCCGTATCTCAAACCGCAATCTTCGCCAAAAAAAAGATATTAAAAACATCCCTTTGCTTCAATAATACCAGGTAAGAAATCAACGGGGACAGTATTATATTATTTGACAGGATAAAGACAATTTACTTCGAATCTTGTCTTCCAGGGTGCCATGTGTCACCGAAAATGATTATTAATATTGATTGTGTCCATGTTAACGGTTTTGTCTGTGTATAGTTGTTGCTTGCCAAGGATGAGTAGGTATGTTGCCAATGTTCTTCTTATTAAATGAAACTTTGTCGTAGTTTGTCGAAAACAGAGTTACTGTGAAACATTTTTTACTGATTTTAAAATGACTGTTGTTTGTAGATTTACGTCTAAATTAGTGGGTTGGTACTGACTTCAGTAAGGAAGAAGTTGTCAATTAGATAATCGATTAATTATCTATTTTATCTATTCAACACCATAATTGCTACGCTTTGGAATGGGCAACTAGCTTCAACTTTCTGACTAACTGACCGACTATTTAATTTTGACAATTCAAAAGTGCCTGTAAATGGTTTAATTGAAATAAATGATTTGAGTTTGAGTTTGAATTTATAAATGACGAGTAGGGTGGCGATGGGTTACAGAGCTTACATTTATCTAGATTTAAATATGTTTTGAGGTTCGAACTTTTTGACTCATTACCATTTATGTTCAAAAAATTCATAACATAACAAATAATTACCTATTATCACTCTCCACTTATTTCGTGGAATCCACTCTCTGTAACAACAGACTTGCAAACCTAAAGTCTGTAGTTCTGTGTTGTTCCTGGTAACACACAAGCGACGTGCTCCTACACGTGCCTTATATGGTACCTATTCGTTTGATATTCTATAGGTACGTTTTCCTTATAACATGTCCCGTAATTAACGCACACCACCAAACACCCCAATTAGAATATTATGTTATAATCATAATACATACTCTGATCTTTTATTATCATGTATAAAACATTGTTGTTTAGGGTTCCGTAGTCAACAAGGAACCCTTATAGTTTCGCCATGTCGTCTGTCTGTCTGTCCGCGGTTTAGCTAAAAAATTATTGGTACTAGAAAGTTGTAATTTGGCATGAATATACACGTTAATGACGCCAAAAAAGTGGTACAATAAAATTATGACAAAAACCATTATTTAGGGTACCTCCCCTACATCTAAAGTGGGGATGATATTTTTTATTTTCGTCCTTCCCATAGTGTAGGATATCGTTGGATAGGTCTTTCAAAAATATTGGGGGTTTGGGAAGACCGTTTTTTGATTGAGTAAACCGTTCGTGACTTATCAAGCTTTAATGTACCAATTTTCGTTAGAGTCAAGTGTCCCCCCCCCTCTTTCAAATAAACGGTTGTAGTTAGAAATTCAAAAGTACCTAGGTATATATAACGAAGTTATAGCCTCTAGCCCCCTTTCGCAACGCGCGGTAAGGAACTTCGTTCCAAAAAAACTTGAGAGGTGTCAAGGGACACCCGGATGGAACGAAGTTCAAAGAGAGAGAGAGAGACAGACAGAGAAACACGCGCACGCCGCACGGCTTACAACTATAGCAAAAAGTGTCGTTCCAACTTTTGGTCTTAATTTTTTCCGTCTAGCCCCCTTTCGCAACGCGCGATAAGGAACTTCGATCCAAAAATTAACTTTCCGTGCAAAATTGTCGGATCAGGTGAGAATTTGTATAGGAAGTCAAATTAGGTAGGTAGTCATGTTTGGCTTTTAGTTAGAGCATGGTACGAAACTATCAGTCAGCGCATACGAACCCGGCTGTTATAAAAACTACGGAACACTGCGCGTGGCCCGACACGCACTTGACCGGTTTTTATTAAATTATTTTTAGTTTGTGGGAGAACATTGTGGTCACATTACAAATTTACGCACGCACACAGTCGCACACGTATAAGGGTCTAGCGTAGAGGTACATCATCCATTTTGGTTTGTTTTGACTGTACTGCGAAAGTGTGACAGTAATTTACGTAGTACTCGTATCAATTATTTTTGTGAAAAAAAAAAATAACTGACATTAAAAATAACAGAAATCGATTCAGTTAACGATTCTTAACAAACTATTTTCATAATGTGCATTAATTCAGTTACACATTGTATATAAATAAAACAAAGTCGGGTTAGTTACTAAACACCATTCATCACTCAAGAACGGCTAGACCGATTTTTGATTTGTTGGATTTGTCTCCGCTCGGAATAGAAAAACAGCTGTTAAAAGTTGGGAAAAATTCTTGAAAAAAATGGAGATAATTAATTTTCTTATACATTTTGTATGGAACGGCTTTTTGATGATATCTCGAAAACGGATTGAACGACATTTATTGATTCTGAAGCGGTACGCAGTTCGCCGCGTCAGCTAGTATGGTATACATCGCCCAACCACGTACGCCACGCTAGTGATGTAACAAATGGACATGTCACTCAGACAAGTCGACTTGTCTGACCGTGTGACGTGTTAACACGATTGCGTTTAACATGTTAGAACTTGTATCACATTGTGTGAATCAGTGTCATCTACATATGTGTCATTTTATGTCAATACAAGCCATGTCATTGTGTCCAAGACGAATTAACATACAATTTTTATCCCCTAAAAAAAGGGGATTCGTCCTTGGTATAAAACTCACTTCCGTTAAATAAGGAACTCGTGTGCAAAATGCTTCTAGACCTAGCGGCTTAGGCTGTGTGTTGTCTGTCAGTGAATAAAAAACTTGAGAGGTGTCAAGGGACACCCGGATGGAACGAAGTATAACTGGCTTGCTTTCTATAAGAGAGAGAGAGAGAGACAGACAGCGAAACACGCGCACGCCGCACGGCTTACAACTATAGCAAAAAGTGTCGTTCCAACTTTTGGTCTTAATTTTTTCCGTCTAGCCTCCTTTCGCAACGCGCGATAAGGACCTTCGTTCCAAAAAAGGAAATAATAAGCGGCGAACCTATTGCCATCATCAACCGGGTACTAATCCAGGCCCTGGGTTGCTACTGAGAAACTTCCTGGTGGAAAAACCTGATAACATTTTGCCCGGCCCGGAACCCGTCAGGACCTTATGCTCAGCAGTTATAGCGCTTGCGAGGAGTTGACGAACGAGGCAGTCGGTATTACCTACGTATGTTCTTATTCAAATCATCATCATCTGCCTAGTCTTTTCCCAACTATGTTGGGGTCGGCTTCCAACATAGTTGGGAAAAGGCTAGGCAGATGATGATGTTGGGGTCGGCTTCCAGTCTAACCGGATGCCCTGAATACCAGTATTTTACATGGAGCGACTGCCTATCTGACCTCCACAACCCAGTTACTGGGTAATAGAATACCCCTTGGTAAGACTGGTTGTCAGACTTTCGGGCTTCTGACTACCCGTAACGACTGTCAAAGATCCACGAATGACAGCCGGGACCAACGGCTTAACGTACATTCCGAGGCACGGAGGGGTCTTGGTAAGTAAAGATGGTCACCCATCCACAGACCAACTGCGGCAAACGTAGCTTAACCTGACCGATCGAACTGTGCGGCTGTTATTATTTAGCCACGGGCCCTTGTTCTTATTCAAATAATAATAATAATTTTATTTTTTATATTTTTAAATGTTTTTATACTTTTCATATTCTAATATTTAAAAATATAATTTATGTTTACTTTTAAATAAAGTAATTAATAATTATAATAATAATAATTTATTTAATAAAAACGTTTACATTTAGTCAAGAGTGGCAAATTTCCCATACAATTATAGTGCCTGAAAATAAACTACAACTAAAATATTTATTTTTATTACAGGTGCAAGTAATGATAGTTCGGAATTCGAGTGTTAGGTAGCGACTCACCTGAACTAGGTTTAATTCAAACCTGTGTTTCAGGTCAAAATGACCCATAATGATTTGCACTTGATAATTATTTGACTAGAACAAACGTAGTACCTACCTATCTATTTTTATATAATATCGTACAAAAACTCCACACATTTAAATAGCAAAAGAGATTCGAATACAATAATAATTCAGATACATTTTATATTATTTTACAAGTGGCAACTCTAATAGCTTTCAGTGAAAGGGTTTTCAACTTTCTTTCAGTAAAAAGATAAAACTTTTCAAAATAAATTCATACACGATTGAATTTTATATTTTCAAATAATATTTTTGTTCCAATGTTTTTCTTTGTATTTCACGTGTTTTATTTTAATAGTTTTTATTGGTCTAGCTGACCGTTTTATTATAATAGAATTGGTACTTAGAAAAAACAAGATTTGTTCTACGACTTGGCAGACATTCTATTGTCAATAATCAGTTTTTTTTTGTCGGGCAAGTGAGGGCCTCGTGGCTAAATAATAAAACCCGTAGGGGTGTCGAAGGTTAAGTTACATTCACCGCGGTCGGTTCGTGGATGTGTGACCAACCATTACATATCGAGACCTCCCCCGTACCTCAGAAAGCATGTAAAGTCAGTGGTCCTGGCTATCATTCGTAGATCTTTAACAGTCACTACGGGTAGACAGAAGTCCAAATGTCTGAGAACTAGTCTTACCAAGGGGTATCGTGATATCCAGTAAGTGGAAATTCTTAGTAGAAGCCCAGAGTCTAGATGTAGGCCTGGTAAGCAAGGGTTCCCCATAACTGGCCAAATGAAGGTTTACTAACTCCTTTGAGGAATACATTCTTAAGTCATTTCACGCTAGGTACAATATTTACCACCCAAACTTCCCAAGATTCTAATTCGCGTCATGTACGGTGTGCCAAACAAACGGGGGGTGACAGTTTACCCATCAGTTACTGGGACACCGTAACTTAACCCTACTCACGCCTATGGGAACGGGAACACGTGACGTTTATAGTTTACCACAGGTTGAACTTATATTTGTCAAGATGCGTTGCAGGACCACTACGTAAGATGACCATTAGCTTCGCAGACAAAAATAAAAAATGATTTTGTTTCTGTGATGTTTTTTTGGTTGTAGACCTAAATAAATGTCTGAAACCGAATCGTTTCTAGTTTTCCGTACCCAAAGTGTGCTAACGGGACCCTATTACTGAGGCTCAGCTGTCCGTTCGTCACAGGGCTGTCTTGAACCATAATACCTTTGAACCATAATAGGTAGACATTTTCACAGAGAGCGTAGGTACTACAATACCCGCTAAAACAAGAAGAAATAAAAATAAAGATAAAATTTAAAGTACAATAAGTGTGTTTTTTGCTAACGTATAAAAAAAAAATGTAATGGTAAATATTTCACAGTTGTACGGAACCCTGTATGTGTGATTATTTTCGTTTTTCTAACCATTTAATAATACCTATATAAACAGTCATTTTATAAGTTTAGCTTCAAACGCTTCAAAAAGACTAAAGGGCTTTCTTAGATAAGCCACGAAAACATTTGATCAGAAATAGTGTGTGTTTTAACCGCTAATGGTGGTAAAGACATTAGGAATCGAGCAGTCGGTAATAATAGCAAGGAATCAATACAATCAGCTATTAAATGCCCATTGCTAGAAATGGTTGCATTGGTTTATTACAGTACAAATAACAGGGTGTCTGCTTGTGACCAAACGATAGAAGTGAACGACTGGAGCCGAGTCTACCCGATTCAGCGTCACCAACCCGAGAGTGACGGTTCAGTTTCGTTCACTGTTCAGAAAGAGCGCAAAGTGCGCCTAAATAAGTTTTCACTTAAAAACTGGTCCTTTAGATAAGCAATCAGGTTGTCATTGCGAACACTAGGACCACAATTTTGGAGCTCCATTTTGAAATTTTTGATCTTTGTCTTTGTTTCTGCAACTGAATTGTGATCTTGTCAAAGCGTAGCCAGTGTTCGAAGCTCAAGATACAAGAGTTGAAATAAATAAATGACTATCTGAAGTCGAAATGTTATTTTAATTAATGATTCTTTATAAATGTTGTTGACAACTTTAAGTTACAAACCATTACCAAGACCAATCAATTTGTGATCTTCTACTACAATCACAAATTCACTTGTGGTGTGAAGCTACTAAGCTTCACGTATAAAACCTCAAACCATATTTTTTCTAAAATTCCCTTCTTTGTTCTCACGCCAAGCACGAAAACAGTATACACACGCAGAATTTATTACTTGCGAAATTGTACACACATCTCAGGTAGTGCACACCGTGCAATCTGCTTACCCACTTTATTTATTATTCATAGAAGTTATAGCACAGCCACAGGCAGATCTGGAATTAGACCAAAACCGAGGCTAAAATATTTAGGCCTCTCCCGTGTGCTGCGTGACGAAGGACCAATTAAGCCTATTACTTTGGTCCTTGCAGATAATTGAGTAGTAAGTGTGAGGTGAATTGTGTAATTCATAGTTGCTACGAGATAATTAAGGGTTCTTTATAATCTTTCAACTGTGAAGTTTCGAGTTTGACTCGCATAGATTTAAAAGCAATATTTCTCACTAGCTTTAGCCCGCGACTTCGTGCGCGTGTTTCTTGTTCCTCCGATCCACCGCGTCGCGCGTCGCATCGCATCGCCTGCCCGCGTTATAACGTTTTCGCTTAACATTATTTCTTTTTGATCGGCTCCTTAGGATCCTAGCGTGGTGTTAAATAGCCTATACCTATAGCCTTCTTTAAGAATTGGTC
Organism: Apamea sordens; assembly: GCA_945859715.1. Classification (NCBI taxonomy): domain Eukaryota; kingdom Metazoa; phylum Arthropoda; class Insecta; order Lepidoptera; family Noctuidae; genus Apamea; species Apamea sordens. The sequence goes on from OX244009.1 coordinate 14,253,395, forward strand.
TATGAAATGCAAACAAATTTTTTCAACACCTACTTTTAGTTTCAGAGATTTATTTATTTAAACGTTTCGCACAAAAAGGTACAAAGGCGGACTTAATGCCTTAGGCATTCTCTACCAGTCAACCAAGGGTGGTGAAGAGATTAGATGGCAGGTGCTTTGGTTGAGAAGGACAATCATAAAAAAAAAAAACTCTTTAGACTATGTACATAAATAGGTTAAATACACATAAATACTATTACTATAATATATACTTATAATATATATATAATATATACAAAAACAAGGGGGAGAGGTGTTAAGAGATGACTCTACGCTATTTTTTTTGAGTTTTGAAAATAACTCTGCAATTTCCGCTTAAATGCATACCGACTGGTGGCCGTCCTAATATCAAGAGGAAGCGCATTCCAAAGAGATTAGCGCGTTTAAACCAACAAACTCTTCAGTTTTATTTTAATTTTAGATATAGATTATCAGAAACGAGTTCAATTTTAAATAACTAACTCGATTACAATTCGATACATGATGACTTACTCGAAACCGAGGTGAGAAAATGATTAAACTTTCCACCTGATACCTAATCTACGCAAGTGGGACTTGGAAACAGTGCGAGAAGGTATTATAAAATGGAACTGCTTCATTGATTAGTTTTGTTACAGCCACAAATACTTCTCTGATCCTAGATTTAATTTGAATTTCGGTTGCCAAACCACAGCTTGTTGTAAGAGTGATTCTGAAAACTAAAAACCAAAAGGTGCAAATGACCCAATTTCACCCCAAATCTGTAGGGTTAGGGATTAATCGGACGACCGATCCCAACCCCTCAAGATCTCGGATCTGTTACCTGATTAGAAATATCCCGAGATATATCATGTACTCACCTTCGGTCACCTATTTCAACCTTTTTAAACCACCGGATTTTATCCTTCGTAATCATTTTTATTTATTTTGTTTTTATTTTAATCTTCATCCCCATTACATGGGACTTGAACACAACTGGGGAAATGTGGGTGTACTATAAGTAGGTTCACCTCTGTCTTACCTTTCGGGGAATACAGGGGTAACGTTTAGTTGGTGTTTATATATTTAACGTGAGCTGCGCCCCGCGGTTTCACCCGCATAAGTCTCGATCGCGGGGATGTCGGGATAAAAATGTATCCTTTATGTATTATGTCTTAATCCAGGTCATGTTATACGCATGTGCCAAATTTAATCCAATTCCGTTCAGCCGTTTTAGCGTGAAGGAATAACAAACATACAAAAAGTCATATCTTTTCTCTTTTTGCTATTAGTTTAGATTACTTATTAATCTTTTCATGACCGCTCTTTGCTACCTGCCCTCCCACATAAATTGCTTCAAATAAATATAATAAAGAATACCTATTGATCGGCTAAACAGTTAAGAGATTCTTTAGTGCAGTCATTTTTTTTTAAATTAAAACGTTGCCCCGCTCTAGGAATTTTTCCTGTATCAGTGTAGGTCATACAAATATGTGTTTGTTCCGTGCAGGAATCGAACCCGCGACACACAGCCCAGCAGTCAATCACTTAACCACTGCGCCAACCGTACCGTCATTATGGGTCATATTGGCCTGAAACACAGGTTTGAATTTTTACTTAACGTAATCTCTGGATTGATTAAACGATGGCCACGAACTAAAAACCTGAACTTTATTCTTTGTTTATCAAATAATGATATAATAAATCTAATTTTAGATATTACAGTAGGACAAGCATGAAAGATTTATATTTACCAACTAAAGCCTGTACTAAGATAAAAGCTTACACCCTAATCCACATAAAAATACATTACTAGTCTACGTTTACAACGGAGCTTAACTAAAGCCTGAAACTACGAATAATGAAATAATCTTCCAAAATCTGGTCCTTTGTGACGCGTGGCGGTTAGCCGCCTTTGTACGTACTCTCTTGACCACCGGACAAATTCATCCAGTGAGATCGTCAGAATACCGATCGATGGGACCCTGGTGTCGATTTTCAGATAAAACAAAATGAAATTTAGTTTTCCTCGGTGCAATTTGAGGGTTCTAATTAATGGTCCAACTGCAGTGTCTATTTACCTATTTCATCTGCCTAGCCTTTTCCAAACTATGTTGGGGTCGGCTTCCAGTCTAACCTGATGCAGCTGAATACCAGTATTTTACATGGAGCGACTGCCTATCTGACCTCCACAACCCAGTTACTGGGTACTTAATACGATACCCCTTGGTAAGACTGGTTGTCAGACTTTCGGGCTTCTGACTACCCCTAACGACTGTCAAAGATCCTTTCCGAGGTGCTTTCCGAGGCACGGAGGGGTCTCGGTATGTAAAGATGGTCACCCATCCACAGATCAACCGCGGCAAGCGTAGCTTAACCTGACCGATCGACCTGTGCGGCTGTTATTATTTAGCCACGGGCCCTATTTATTTACTAGGTCCAAGTTAGTGATTCTGTTTTAAAAAGCTGGTGGTAAATTTAGAATGTCTTTGTCAGGAGGTGGTATTTGATCGATAATTTAAGGAGCTAGGATGATTCCTGCATAAAAAGAAAAGAGAGAGAAGTAATCGTATCACCATAACAGAAAGGGAGACGCAGGAATGCCAATAACACAGAAGAAAACGATGGAATTTATATCCGCAATAGATCCCTATTCCCTAATGTACGATATCAAACTAAAAAAACACTCATGCTATTCTGACTGGCTCCCTTAAGAGTAATATTAAAGAATTAAGAAGTAAAAGTTCTAGACTCTGCGCGTAATGTAGAGGTTCACTATTTTAACCATTTATATGTTTTGGTACAGCGCAGTAGGAGTGAGCTCTGACCCGGTTACCTGCCTCTACAAAGTGCAATTTAATCAACATCTAACTTACATATTCATACTAAACGAAGTTTTAAACAGTGTTCTAGCACTAATTGTAATTCCGCTCCCACTTGCACGAAACACCGCATTAAATATACAGCAAAAACTTAATCGAAAAACGGAATCCTCACCCAACTCGTGTTTATTTTGGGACCGATTGAATCGTTGAAATAGTAATTTGTCGCTTACATTATGCCGCGAAACATCATCTCTAAACCTAGCTTTTATATATACAATTTTATTCGAAAACACATCAAACACATTACTGTAGAACACACTCACAACACTAAAGGGTCCCGAATGTAAAACCACAAAGATTTAACGCCACTACTCATTCTGAGCACGAAAGGAATTCTTGTAATTAAACTAGAGTCCCGAAGAATTAAAATTCATTCGCTAAAAACCGCATTCTGCTAATACACTAACGTTTGGAGAGTGACTGCGGTTGGACTTCGTTCTAAAGCTCCAATAGGACTTGCGTGCAATTTCCGCGGCCTAAAACCTAAAAGAGTCAGTTAAAATAGGGCACGCCACTTCACAACGCTTGTCTTTACCGAATTCTAGTGACCTGAAGAGCACCCACACCGGGACAGAACCACCCCTGTGTGTACACGATCACCCACACAGAGCTTCGCCGCCCCTGCACAGCGAGCCTCGCCAGTATCGGTGGACCCGTCGCGAGGAGCGCACGTCGCTTCATCCCACCACCAACGACCGAACGCGCCGAATGTTTTCGTATCTGGATTATTAAACGTCGATGCTTTGTGTCAGTATTTATTATAATAATATCATTACGTCACAGCGGGAATAGTGCTCTGTTGATGTTGTGTGCGGAACCGAGGTTTCGGTCAGTGAGGTGTGATTTTCGGGTGTAACTATTACCCGAGGAAGTGTCAAATTTTTGTGATTTCAGTGTACGCAATCGCCGACCGTAAGCTATTTTGAATGATTTATATTATTTTTTCTGGGTCCGCTCCGCTCGTCCGGCCAATTGAAATATATTCTCGTCTTATATTTGTTGGGCAGATTAGATTGATGACGTGCGCTGGGAAGCTGCTCTATTATTTTTTTTAGCACATTTATCATCTCTGATAGTATTTGGGTATTCTGGAATTTTCATATCAAACTCATCCCAAACACAATTATGTTAATAGATTAATCTGATAATATGTACCCATCCCAAAACTGGCGACCGGAAAATTTGGGCCTTTCATCGGAAAATTGCCTTGAACATAAGAAATAAACACAACTAGATAAATGTATTGAACACCATGGGGATGTAGATAGTCCCTCAGTCCCATCTGGGACACTATCGGTATCTGTTACACGAAGCACTTTCGCTAAACAAGCAAACAGTGCCCTGTAACCAATTTTGTTTGGTCAAGTCTACGATGGTTCGATGAAGTAAATTGAAGATAGTGACCAACCAGATATCAAATTTTCTAGACTGTTGTAACATACTCCGTACGTATATTCATATACTCCATACGTCTTTTTCTAAAAAGACCAGAACTGGAAAACTGTAATATGGCAAAAACCAATTGCACGAATTTAAACTACATATTTAATTAATCAACATTGACAAAATTTGTGCGTCGTGTAAAATAAACTTTTATTCGCATCCACTGCGGGCTTAAATATAATTTAGTTGATAGCCTTTTAAGAGTGAATGCTGTAATGTTTACTGATATATTGCATCGTAAATTGTATGTGGAACACAAATTTAGAGCAAATTTAAATGAACGTCAAATAATCCGCAAAAGTTTGTCCTATGTTGAATTAATGTCTGTTTATAAGGAGTTTATTTAATCACAGCACACGAGGCAACATTTTCAGTTCAAATTAGGAACTTGGCTTACAAAGTATTCCGAATTAATTTACGCGGAATTTGTTCACATGTTCTACTACATTAGAGTTAACAAATTCAATAAATCAAGATGATGCTAATGAACTCATGAATCCTTTAGACTTTCATTCTGAGCAGTTATTACTTTAATTAACCTGGATTCTTTAGAAAGCAGTTTAATATGACTAGTTTTAATAATATAAGCTTGAGAGTTTTAGTTGATTGTACGCTTAGATGGTGAAAAAGAAACTTTTTTTAACTCTGTGAAAGAAACTAGGTACCTATATCTGTTCGAAACCCATTTTTACACTAAGCCATTTAGAAATTCCACGACAATTAATAGATCCTTAAGCTTTAAATAACAATATTTTAACCCAAGACTTGTCGTCATAACTTCAAGGGTAGGGGGTGATCAAACGTAATTTTCCTTGAGCTATAATTATAATTATCTACTCGAGAATGCTGTTTGTTGATCCACATGCCATTAAAGGCAATTGAGTCACTGTACTGTATCAATAAGCGAGTTATTGCTTGTGAACGTTATTAAACGTCGCGATTGATGAAACGACTTGAATCTATTTCTGATTTGAATAAATATGATATTGGAAAAGTTGGAGAAAATGCATTGGGATTAAAGACAGATTGCGAGATAGCTGTAGTAAGTAGAATATCCTTTATTTCTTTAAGCAATATGATTTTCCAAGAGAATATTTTTGATATCAACAATGAACAAGAACTGTATTTGCTCATAAGCGAGACGAGTCTCTTCGGATCCATTTCCTCATCTCAGCCCAAAGATAACTCAGCAGAGGTCTCCCACAAACATTGTCACATCTACTTGTAACCACTTGGTAAAAATATTTGGTAAAGTGATGTGCCTCTAAGCGATAACAGCGCCAGATTCATTTGTTTTTTTTTTCCTTGGTATGCATCAAAGAGTATTATAATCTACCCAGCAGTACTTAGCTACGAGTACCTATCTATCTTGAGATGTATAGCAGAAGAAAGGTGTGGCCTGTATTCAGCGTATGAGGTATATGATGATGATGATCTACGTAGCTCTTTACTTTTGTTGTTTTCTTCCCCTGTGATATCCTTTTCGTGGTCATTGACATCTCCAAGGACAGGTCGTGAACATTCCTAATCTCAAACCTAACAACCGAGAACAATCTTTATTCCACAATATAATAAACATATTTTCATAGAATTTCTTTTACAAAACTTCGAGGTCGATTCACATCCACTTCGTTCTTTATTTGTACCATTTCAAATATTTGCAAGTATAAATACCTACTGAAATGTAAGTAAACATAAATTGTTAGGGAAATCTCAGCGGTAGTGTTGTTGCTATTCATTTATTTTATTATTTATGCACACACAGTAAAATACATAGGGATATGACATAGTTATAATATGAGTACAAAGGTACTGTTTATTTCTTAGGAAATTTCTTCCAGCCGACCTGCGAAAGGAGAAGTAAAAAAGAAATGTAGACAATACTCGACTCAACTCCAACTATTTATTTCAACTAAACCAATTACAGGTACTTTTGAATTGTCAAGGGTCGGTCAGTCAAAAAGATGAAGCTAGTTGCCCATTCCAAAGCGTAGTAGGTACTTATGGAGAAGAGAAACTCCATGGACACTCTTTTAAATCACAATAATATGGTTACAAAGTATTGGTTACATTATTCATGTTAAAAATTATGCATGTGAGAACGATGCAGAACGTTAAAAGCGTCCATAATGAAAAGATAAAAAAAAATAATTCAAATATTAAATTAAATCCAGTTTTCAGTAAATCCAATTTACCAGTCCCGAGTCGACTGACGGCGCCCGTTCACGAACATATGGCATAGATTAGCACCATTCAGCTCAACCATTCTGAAGGGAGCTCAATGATCCAACACATGCGCCACCATCAGCGAGACATTAGAGTGAGCATGACATACTCTCAGCCGCCAAGGCACTCAAGCCAATGAAAGACGTACCCAGTAAATGGTAGCTTTATAGTATGCACATAGTACTCACATACGTTCTATGCAATTATACAATACTAGGAGATTGAATTTATATAATGCAAAAATAGTATTTTAAAATTTTCAGCAGCTCCAACAGTATGCAGGTAGGGTAGGCGTGTGTGAAGTATTTTCAAATGCTAATAAATTTATTTATGTGTCCTGTGGAGCAGGGCCAGCGTTTAGCCAAGCATTTTTGTCAGCGATGTAATCCCCCAACTTATAATATGCTTGGCTGCATAGTGTGCGTTTTATGTAAGATTTGAATTTCGTTTCATTGAGTTGGAGTATGTGGGGAGGTATTTTATTGTAACATTTTAAACAGTAGTACCCCATGAAGGAAGAGTCTACTTTAGCCAGTCTGAAACCTGGTTGAACTAATTAGTCCCTATTACTAGTTCTATAAGTGTGTCTGTCACCTCTTTTACTGAAAAGATTTAAATTTGTCCTTACGTCCTTAACAAGGTACCGTCATAAAAATAGTGTGTGAGAACAAGAAGAGAAAAATATGAATGTATGAATTCTAAAACTAAAATATTAAATATACCTACGTACACATAAAAAAAAAAAAAACATAAGTACACTTAAATAAATACATAATACAAAAATATATAAACATATACATATATTGTATACAAATAGGTACTCATGGTATAGAGGAAAGGTAATGCTCTTTTAATCGACGTTTAAATAGAGAAATAGTTTTTAAATCACGAATGCTAGGCGGAAGTGAGTTCCACAATCTTACAGCATGGACAGAGAAGGAATAAAAATAGTAGCTCGTTTTATGAGGATGAGATTTAAAGATGGATTTTAGGTGTGATCTACACGGTGCGGCGCTAGAGCGAGCGTAAGAAAAACGCTCCCGCAGGTAGGAAGGATAAGACGGGTTGTGTAAGATGTTGAAGAGTAGACATAAAATCCGAGTGTTCTTGCGAAGGCAGATTGGGAGCCATTTGACTTCCTTGCGAAGGTGTGAAACATGGTTATACTTTTGAAGACCGAAAACAAAGCAAATGCACAGGTTTTGCAAGCACTCAAGTTTGTTTGATAGCTCCTCAGTCTGTAGCATCCAGGTAGCAGGCGTCGGCATAATCTATAATCAGCTGAATAAGTTTTTGTGTCAAATTAATCTTAGTCTTCAAGGGCAGAAGATCCTGAAGGCGTTTCAGCGAATGAAAGGAGAAATGTACCTTTCGGCTGACCTCATTGACCTGAGCACGCCACGAAAGGTAACTACTCCCAGAGCTTTAGTGGTTTCAGTATAGTCATTGCGAATACCATCGAGATATAAAGGCATGAGAGATGTAACATCAGCCACATTGCGAACGAATCTGTCGATGATCATGGCCTGGGTTTTAGTTGAGTTAATATGCAAACCAAAAGACTTAGCCCAAACGCTAACGCAAGCCAGGTCATGATTCATTGCAGCAATTGCAGAATTCGCGTTAGCTATAGTAAAATCTCTATGAAGCTGCAAGTCATCTGCGTACTAGATGAAAGCTAGAGAAGATTATTCTGGTAACAGAGTTTATGAAAATTAAAAAAAGAAGAGGAGACAGAACGCTACCCTGAGGAACACCCACAGTGAGACTACACCAATCAGAGAAGGACACCTCCAGGCGAAGACACTGAGAGCGTCCCCGAAGATAAGAAGTGAACCAGGCTAAAGTGGACGAAGAGAAATTGATAGATTTGCGAAAACCTAATAAAATGTCATAATCCACTGAGTTGAAGGCGCTACTAAAGTCGAGCAACACAAGAACAGTAAGTAACTTATTCTCCATTGCCCAGTGGATATCGTCAGTAATCTTCAAAAGCGCAGTTACAATACTGTGACCCGAGCGAAAACCGGATTGAATAGGGGATATTATCGAGTTTGACGCCGAGAAAAAATGATAATAGTCTATGAACTATGTGCTCAAAAACTTTAGAGAGAAATGGGCGAATAGGAATAGGTCTAAAGTGGGTTAATAAAGTAAGATTGTTAGTTTTAGGTTATGTTAGGTATGTGAGCCTGTTTCCAAACTGACGGAAAGGAGCAAGAGGAAACAATGCCCTTGTAGTAACGGAGATATAAAATGTGGGACTTACGCTTGGGAACACGTATACGATACGAAAGGTAAATGAGATCGTGGTAAGAAAAAGTAGCCGTAAGTTGACCATGGTAAGAAACATTACTAGGAGAGGAGACAATCATAAGATCTAGAAACGAACCCTCGTTTCTAGATAATATGATTGTCATCTCTCCTAGTTCACTTACCTCTCCTCCTCCTCCTCTCGTAGTCAACTTGAAGATTGAAAGAAGACAAGACTGAAAGGAGTTTAAGGGATTGGGTGTCATTTTTAATCAAGCAGGTATTTATTTATTTATAATATTAAATTAACCTAACAAGGACCTTCTATAACATACCTATCTTAAATTATATAAATCTCATACATAACAATAACACAGAACAACTATTTATATAACTTAGTAACATTTAATACATAGTACTACACATTTATTTAGAAATACAAAAACATATTTTGCCTATCACAACTTATTTGTAGCTTAATATAAATAATAGTACCCTTGCGAGTTCACTCTCCCTTGCGAGTTGCGGTATTAAAATCACCCATTGAAATAACGTGCTCATACATGGGGTAAAGATCACTGAGTGTGGAGTCGAGAGAATTTAAGTAGTCTATGTGAAAATTAGGACTGTAAAGCACTGCGAGCAAAACTTTTGTGTGATGAACAGTAATCTCAACAAACAAGTATTCAGCCGACTCAGAATACCGTGAAGAAGATGAACTGACCCTATAGGGTAAATCATCACCCAGGTACATGGCAACATCTCCTCCACCTTTGCCTGTCCCATCGTTGCGTATCAAGACGAAGCCGGGGAATGAGTACTGAGTAGAGAGGAGTGGTGGCTTCAAAAACGATTCTGATTTTGTCTGATATTAAGAGCGCATCCAGATGGGCACTGCTAAAGGATGCCAGAAGGTCAGAATAGTAACCAGGAACACTCTGAGGATTAAAGGGAGCTATATGAAAATTCTTAAGGTCATTGGAGAAAAGAGAAATGATTTTATAATGTAAAGTAAGTTGCAAGGAGTCACTGTCCACACTAACAAAACTAGTAGAAGAATAGCACGAGAAGAAGCTGTCGTTAAGATCAGCTACATCATCCATGAGTATAAATTATAATATAAATGTAAAATAAAAATATTGTATCTGTTCCGTTTGTTTAAGGGAGGTAAACATTTTTGTATACATTTCGATGATATTTTTTCTCTTAATGGGTATAGGACTGCGTGGATGGGTTTCGGTTGAGTTTTAATTTTGTTCGTTAGTTGAAAATGTAAAAGGTTTCGTGTACCATAAAATGTTATGTTTATTTGTAGTGATGATTTGTTTACATTCCATTAAAACATTTTCAGTTGCAATGATCGTGCACACAGTACAGCGTACAGCTCTGGCAGGATTGGTATCTTGCAATTTTTTTCGCAGACACCATCTAAATTGCTCGACTGCTTACCTACTTGTCTTTCTTTTTCCCTTCTCTAAGTCTTTAAACTAACAAGTTATTCCTTTTCTTAACTAATTAACATCTAAACATTAAAATATCGACATTCGTCGTTCTCTATGAAATATTTACTAACAACAGTACTTTTTTGATAGCCAAATGTTGATGACGAAGCTCTCTATCACGCAATATGCATAACGGACAGCCGCAGCTCTGCGCCTGTGCAGAGCTTGCATGTAGGCTGATGCCGTCGCGGATGTGCTCTTTGAGTGCTCAGGCGTCACCCAGATTAGGACAGAAACCCTCGGGACACCAAGGTCTGACACAGATGTTCTCAACAGGCCAGGAGACTTAATAAGCTTCTGGAGGGAGGTGGGCTGGTTGGAATAACCACCGACGGCCGCCATGGCCCACGCACAATAGTCCATCTGAAGGACTAAGTGCGGAAACCAAACCCGTAACATAGAACATAACCAAGCTCTGCTACAGTCTTAACTGCTCTCAGAGGATGAAAAACTTACACCATGCTTATCATCAAACGCACAAAACCCTCATACGAACAAATAATGAATATTAGTGACGAAAATAAGGCACAGTATCTGGGAATCAATAAACTTTGGCCGATGTTTCTTCCAAACCTTACATATTCGGTGTTCTGCATTAAGATAAGCAAATATAAGTCTGAACCAATACATCAGAGGACAAAAACCAATTTCTTAGAAATACGTCATTTGTATATTACTCGTAGTAAGGACCGCTATTTTGGATGGAAGGACCAGAGTTTTCTTCAGGAAAACTGCGACTTTCCTTATTGATATTTCTTTGTGACTTTTAAATAATAGCAGCTCAGAATAAAAGTGCCTTGTCGGTTTTATGTGATAGGAATGACGAGCATTACCTATCAGATCTGATAGTTAACGTCTAGGCAATTCTAAAGTACAGGTAATTAGTCAGAGTAACGAAATGTTATTAAATTATTAATAAATGGTCCATCATGGTCCATCATGATGCCTTCAATCGATTTTCAGGTTACAAGAATTCAGTAAGCTTTTAGAGGATTTGTTCCATCTCATCAATCGTCGCCATGCAGTTCAAAAGTCGTTAAGAAAAATTATTTATTTTTCTATTTTTTTTAAGTGAAAACTTCTTTAGCGGCGTTGTGCACTTTTGTTGTGATGGGTAAAAAATGTTAAACTCGCGTCAGGACACGTGACCTGATCGAAAATTCGTAAGACGGAGCTCGCGTCAGGACACGTGACCTGGTCAAAAATTCGTAAGACGGAGGGAGAGTAGACCGCATTCCAAAATATCAAAAATGCACAACGTTAATATTCAAGTTTTCACTTCTGCCGGCACTCCCGGAGTGCAACCCGTTGTTTTGACTTGTTGTGTAGGAATCCTGCATATTTAGAACAAACGTGCATAGCGCTAAGATGCTTTTTAGTTCTAACGCCTTTTATTGATGATAATGAGAACCTCGGAGAACCTCAATGACGGCCATCAGACAGTTCTCAGAGAGTTTATCGTCCCTGTAAAATAACGTTTATTGCAATCATAAGGTTTTCACTGCACAAAGACGAAATGACTTTGGAGCCTCCTATGTTTCAAGGACCTCATAAAATACCCCACAAAGGGTTTATTTCCCACTGATACAGTTATCGTATTCACGGCCATAATCCCGTCTCCAAAAACACAAAACAAAAACAGATCTATGAAACATATCGAAAGTCAAGTCGTCTGTCAAAAATTTCTCCCAAACCGCGTCTCGCATCAGCATGGGAATGTCTTTATCTTGTTTATGTTATAGTCAGATTTACGAGGCTGCGTAAAACAAATCGCCTGTATTCATCAGTTTGGTTTAGAACGGTTTAGAAGTATTGTGGGTATTTATGCATCTGTAGCTGTGTTTGTGGCATTAACATAATGTGATAGCTTTGGATCAGAAATGGGTTTCGTAAAAGAAGATAATTGTATTTATTTTGAAGGATGAAAGTGATGGGTACAACAAAGTGTTTTACAGAAAGGAACCCAATAAATAGGAATTTGAAAAGAAACAACGAAATGTACGTATATTTTCGAAAAACATTCAAACATATATATTTTATGAAATCAAATGAAATTGTTTATTCTGTAAATAGAATATCGGAATTACTTTTACACGTCCTATTATAAAAAAAAGTTAGATGAAGTTTCCTATCTCTGAAAAAAAAGACCGAAACAAACTCAGCGGTCTCTTTTATAGTTCATACATAATCTTGCTCAGATCTTGTGTTTAGTAGGATGTTATTTTGCTGGTGTCGATAATGATACATAGTTGGTTTTCGAAAAGTCTTCTTTTGTACTGTCAAAATATCTCATCTTTTTTGCATCAAATTCATAAAGTAATAAAGTATCTATTTGCGTACCAAAGGACCACATTACTGACATTGGATCACAGTCAGTACAGATGTGCCCTGAATATCAGTAATTTACAAAGTAAACCTTTCCAACGAAACTCATGGATTCCGGCACAAATTAAATGTACGCTCGGTCGGTATTTATGTATGTGTGACGTCATTAGCATAATGTATTTCTAGTTATCGTGGTTTTGAAATCTCGCTTTTGATTCGCGTTCGGGTAATGTTTTGGGGCAGCGAACTCGGGAATGTTTAATTGGAAGATAGAATCTGGTCCTATGATCCGCTTATTACTGTAAAATATGTGAAAGTTATAGGTAGGTAAATTATACCTATTTTACAGTGGCACAAAAAATCCCCAGTAACGGGGTTTGTGGAAGTCAGATAGGGAGTCGCTCCATGTAAATACTGGTATACAGGTCCGGTTAGACTGGAAGTAGACCCTAATACAGTTGGAAAAAAGCCAGGCAGATGATGATGATGATGATGATTATCCGTATCTTGTTACTGGAAAAAACAAAAGATACCTTTTCCGTCAGAAAATAAAAGGGAGGCAGATGGCATTTGAAATCACTTTTGGAAGAGAAAATTTATTGTTCTCGCTTTGTTCAATCCCTCAGGATCTGGACCAAATGTCAATCTACTTTTGATTGACATTTATTTCTGAGGACCTGCCAATATATCCGTAAATAAACATTTACGTTTTGGACTTTTTTTCGTTGAATGGCGATTCTCAAGTCGGACAGTGTTCTTGAGGTATTCCATCAGGAATTTCTCAGTATCAGCTCGGAGTCTGGATTGATTTGTGCCCCGTTGATGGGGATGAATGGTTGCGCCGTATTAAATGGGGCATAAATCTAACTGGGGAAAAGTGGGTGTACCTACACGCCAACCTTACCGTTCGAGGAAAATAGCGTTGTGTTATGTTATGATTTTGGAAGTTTATTCCTTTCTTCTTCAACCACGTTGTCTGTCTGTGTGTAGCTGTACTGTAGCTTATCTTTACGGAATATTTAAAGAGGGCAGTGGCATCCTCCTTAGCGTTGATAAGATCTACTTAACACCTGGTTTCCGGCGTGACCGTTAACTTGCTGTACCATACAGTGAAGAATTATTAATCAGAAGAGTTTCAACGAACACTTTATTAAGAACTTAAAGATCCCAACAGTCAACAGTATTTTAGAAATACATAATTTTATGACAATAATACTTAATTGTCATCATTCTCCTCCCCTTATCGCAATTTGACGGCACGGTTGGCGCAGTGGTTAAGCGATTGACTGCTGCGCTGCGTGTCGCGGGTTCGATTCCCGCACGGAACAAATATTTGTATGACCTACATGTATTTGTTCCGAGTCTGGGTGTTTTTCTATCTATAATATGTATGTATTTACAAAAAAAAATGTATATAAGTAGTTTATCAGCCATCTTGTTACCATAACACAAGCATTAGGTTGCTTAGCTTGGGACTAGATGGCGCTGTGTGAAATGTCCAGGGATATTATTATTATTATTTATTCGTGGTCGGTGCAACATGTCTTTTTCTTCTATACTTCTCTATTAGTCGTCCCTTTCTAACCATATCATCATTCATATATTCCATCCATCATTTCGTTGATCTTCCCCTGCTCTTATAGCCAATAATACTTAATTGTCTTCCAAGAAAATTGTTAAATTAGATTTTTGTCTCGGAAATTTCATATAATAGCTTTAATCTTATTAGATTTTCGTCTGGAATCTGAAATTTGTCCTGGAATTTGTATATCTGCCCCGTAATTGGCATGGCGCTCATAATTGGATGCCCTTTATAAGTATTTAAAACAATGCTAATATTTCATAACCAGATTACGTAACGCTATACAACACTATCCCCCACTTACCTTGTCTTGCTGAAGATATTGCTTTGCTGTCCAAGGTGACACTTCAATCATCGGATTCTTTTACACCCAATTAAATAATATTATTTTACTTTAATTTAAAGTAATGTTTGACTATAAAATTTTCATAATAACACTGAAATTGCACCGGTATTGTGTATCGCAACGGGAGCCTGTTCAAGACCTCGTTAATGCATGTATCACGCTCGCTCCCAGCGGGGTCGGCAGAGTGGAACGTTACACGGTGTTCGTTTAAGTAGAGACTAATTGGTTTGTTTTTAGATTAGGTAACTATAAGGTTAATTATATGTTTCTAAAACAGCTAACCTTTAAATTAACCGGGAGGCAGAGGTCGCCTGTTTTCTTAAAGTCCCATGTAAAACGAGGCGAGCCTATTGCCATCAAGCGAGCACATATCCAGACTCCAGGCTGAGCAATTCCTGATGGAAAAAAGCAAAAAAACTTTCTCCAACCTGGGAATCAAACCCTGAAATACCTCATGCGCAGCAGTAGCTCTTGCGACCAAAAAACTAATGAGGAGTCAGCCGAGGAGATTTTAGAAAATGGTCGAGGAATACCGACTTGCAATATCTTTGTAAATACTTGTACACACGGCTACACATCAAGCTATGCCAAACCAGTATTAGCTGACCGTTCATTGTAAGAAAATATCATACAAAGTGAGGCCAAGACAAACTGGTTTTGTATAGCTTGACGTGTAGCCGTGTTTACATGCTTTAATTCTAGAGGATATTTACGTACGGTTAGAAACTACATTATTATGTATTAGGTCAAGGTCTCTCCGTCGGCAGCGTGGTGGCAATAATGGTGACAAATTTATTTATGTTAACTAGCTTTTGCCCGCGACTTCGTTCGCGTGGAATAGTGACTTCACCAATAGATGACACCGACTCTTGACCAATAGATGGCGCTGTATGTCCGGAATAAATTTTATTTTATTTTTTATTTTTTGTAATATAAACTATCCTATGTCCATTCTCAAGTTCCAAACTATGTCTGTACCAAATTTCACACAAATCGGTTCAGTAGTTTAGGCGTGAAGCAAAGACAGACAGACAGAGTTACTTTCGCATTCATAATATTAGTTTGGATGAAAACTCGATCGGTACCGTGACAGCGATTGTTTTTCTGCTAAGTGTGTGGGTTTGATTTATAAAGATAATCAGTACTTGTAAAGCATAGAGGTATTTTTTAGGGTCTCTTTATTTGAAGGGCATCGTGGCTAAGTAATAACAGTCGCACGGTTCGATCGATCGTTAAGTTACGCTCGCCGTGGTCGGTCCGTGGATGGGTAACCATCTTTATATACCAAGACCTCCCCGTGCCTTGGAAAGCACGTTAAGCCGTTAGTCCCGGCTGTTATTCTTGGATTTTTGAAAGTCGTTACGGGTCGTCAGAGGTCCGAAAGTCTGGAACTGAAGATTGGTTGGGTATCGTATTACCCAGTAACTGGGTTGTGGAGGTCAGATAGGCAGTCGCTCCATGTAAAATACTGGTATTCAGCTGTATTAGGGTAGACTGAAAGCCGACCACAACATAGTTGGGAAAAGGCTCGTTAAATGATGATAGGTCTCTTTATTTGTGTAAGAGATCTAATTATTTATTTACTACTAGCGGACCCGGCAGACGTCGTCCTGCCCGGAAAAGCAGCGCCACCTACCGGGTCCAAAGGTATTTTCAAACCATCCAGAAACCCATTGAAATATATGCAAAAAAAAATCATCCAAATCGGTCCAGCCGTTTAGAAGGAGTTAGGTGACAAACACACGTACAGAAGAATTATATATTTATTAATAAATCACTTGTACGGTTGAGAAGACGTTAATGACAGTGCTTAACATTAGGTGACGATTGTATATAAGGGTTAAAACACAAAAAAAAACAATGTAAAGGCAAAATTAAAAAAATAAAACTGAAAAAGGTTCTTCAGCTGTCCTTACAAAAATCCATGAAATAACAATATTAGTCGTGGAAAGCAAGTTACCAAGTATAATTATTCAGGACGGTGTCACAACGTGCACCATTAATATTAGTCCATCGCCTGTCCCTAACAAACTCGCCGCCTCCCGGCTTCCCCTTTTTTGTATAATTTTGTAGATGGCTGTACTTTTTATAAAAAAATGCGAAGATCAACGGTTTAAGAGATATGACAGGAATACGATATGATATACTATAGTAAATTATACAACAAAACGGTAGATCCCACCGCTGATAATGATACCTACACACAATTCATTTGAAGGGTACAAAGACAGTATCTACAAAGCAGCACCCTAATTGCGGAACACACTATCATTCACTGAATCATTTTGAAGGATATATTCGAATTTGTCTGCTCAACAACGTAAATAACGCAATGAATGTTGTTGAACTGTCAAAATGAAAGCCATTGCTACTGATAGTATGTTACGCAACTACCCCGCTGGTCCTTTCAAACACGAAAACCTTTTAACACCCATTTAGTCTAAGGGATTAGGTACCAAAAGGTAGCAGCGCCAACATGTCCACCGCTATAAAAATATGAAATCGGTCATCATAAAAAATTGTAATTAGTCGTTACGGGTAGTCAGAACCCCGAAAGTCTGACAATCAGTCTTACCAAGGGGTATCGTATTACCCAGTAACTGGGTTGTGGAGGTAGGATAGGCAGTCGCTCCATGTAAAATACTGGTATTCAGTTGCATCCGGTTAGACTGGAAGCCGACCCCAACATAGTTGGGAAAAGGCTAGGCAGATGATGATGATAAAATTTGTAATTACTATATTTATGACGAGTGATTAATTAAGGAAACAATAGGATCGAACTTCCTTCTATCTTATACTGCGATGATCAATCCTACTGCCAAGCTGGAATATTTTGGTCGTCATGAATGGACGGTTCTTTAGCATCATCATCTTCCTGTTTTCGTTTTTTTCTTCCCTTCCTTCTGTCACGCTATCATTTACTCCTTTTCATATTATTGCTCCGACAATCCATTAATCTTTTCTTTGGTCTTCCTCTCCCTCTCCATTTATTAACACTTATATGCATCACTCTTTTAGCACCATCATCATATTCTTTCTTTAGCTGTAGACATCTGAAAACAGGCATTTTCTGTCCTATCTGTCAACATGTATTTATTCTTTATCCAACATTGTCCAACATGAAAGGATTTGGATTTCGATTTGATCCCTCGATGTTATCTTGTTTGTTATTTTAAAAGTTAAATTAGATTCAGACATCGTGGTGTTTGCTTTAAAATATTAAACTCGATGCAGCCGATGTTTGGGTTCAAGAAAAACATTGAGTTTATTTCGTGTTTGGTTCGGCTGGAGTTAATATTGACAGACGACCCATCTGTCAAAGTTTCGGGTTAATAATAGACTCTTGATGATCTATTGGCTCAGAGGGATGGAAAAGCATAAAAAAAAACGCTCATAAAATATTCAAGTTTAGAACTTGAATATTTTTTTGAGCGTTTCTCATCGTTGTCGAAATCTACTTAATCAGTGACTTGTTGTTTCTGTGAATTCCTAACGCCTGGTTTCTGAAATGTAAATTAACACAAAAATCGGCCATGCCATGGAACACACGGAGGGATCCTCACCACAAGGCAAACATCGCCGAAAAATACACGTTTTTTGTATGGCCACAAATAATAAAAATAAAATAATGCCAATAAAAATAAAATAAAGTTAATAAAAACGAAAGGGGCTCTCTTCTTTAATTTAGATTAACTTTATTTTATTTTCAGTATGTGAAAATTTCAATTGTCTACTAATTATGGTTTATGAGATACAGCCCGTTGACAGACAGACCGTCGGACTGACGGACGGACACCGGATTCTTAATAATAGGGTTCCGTTGATACCCTTTGGATACAGAACCCTAAAAATAAGCTAACAAATTGACAAGCGCTTATAAACTGCTGTAGTTAGTTGACTGAATTTTCTATGTTAAATGGCACGTCGTCGTTGATAATCGTTCCAAAAACTTGATGTTAATGTTAATATCTATCTACTTAGTATAGTCTAATCTACTTAGTATAGACTACTTCAAAGTAAAACTTAGTGAGAAAATCTAGGCTAATACCTTATTTACATGAGCTATTAATAGGTACTTGTCTTAAGTAACCGTGTCCGCTTGTCGCTTAGTAAATAGATTCTGATCCTATTTATCTTTAGTAATATACTAAGCACTATGTCAGCATGGTGTGGCAAGTATCAACTTGTGAGAGCGACTAAGCTTATGTGAACTATGCATAACATAAACCGCCGCTCCATTGGGCTAAGCTACGCACATGTAAAATTGCTTTTTATAAAAATGTAGGCGGGATCGTCCACTGCGACCCACACCACGGCCACACCATGCACAGATGCGTAGCTGGAAAACAAATGAACGGCGCAACTAACTTGGTAAACCTCTCCGTGCATATCCTACGTAGCGCTGGACGGTCGACATTAGCTGGGAACCGCCAATACGCAAGGAGCTAGTATATTGATCAACGCTCGTTCTTTTCCGTTTGAGGATACGTTTCCCTATATATTAAACTGGTGGGCTCGTGGCTAAATGACAACAGCCACGCTCGATTCGTTGATGGCTGATTCATCGGCCCTTCATTATATATCATTACTGGCAGTAGAAACCCAAGTCTAACAACCAGTCTTACCAAGGGGTAACGTGTTACCCAGTTGGTTGGGCTGGGAGGTCAAGTAGGCAGTCGCTCCATGTAAAATAATGGTATTCTGCTGCATCCGGTTAGATTGGAAGCCAACCCCAATATAGTTGAGAAAAGGCTAGGCATATTGAGTGGATACAGTTCCTGGCTGATATTATCACAGAACTAGCCTAAAGATATATTTTAATATAGATTTGAAGTAGCCACAGTATAGATACTTTAATACGAATTCAACGACCAACAGTTTGTTTGAATCGTTTCAAGCGTTTCCTTTGCGACTGTTTATTTTTATGTTCCAACATATTGGAGTTTCAACGATTTTGAGTCTAAATAGCTTTGAATGGTGAAGTAATCTGCTCATATTCATTCGATTAAATAGTCTATTTTGGAGTGCTAAGATATGTGAACTAAGTTTTTATAATAGTGGACATTATGAGACTGACTTTTTTCAACTATAAAAACTTGAGAGGTGTCAAGGGACACCCGGATGGAACGAAGTATAACTGGCTTGCTTTCTATAAGAGTGACAGAGAGAGATAGACAGAGAAACACGCGCACGCCGCACGGCTTACAACTCTAGCAAAAAGTGTCGTTCCAACTTTTGGTCTTAATTTTTTCCGTCTAGGAAAAAATTAAGACCAAAAGTTGGAACGAAACTTTTTGCCTCTAGCGTCTATTGGAACTTCGTTCCAATTATCTTAGGTCTGAAATTGTGTGAGCAAGTGTGGTGATCAATTCTCGTTTCTACTGTGAGAAAAGGCTGTTTGAGGTACATTACAGGTAGATATTAATGGTGTGTTTACAATTTGTACGGGATACAACAATATAGTTGCTCCTATTAAATGGGGCTAGAAAGTCCTGGCGAAAATGTGGGTGTACCAACTACTAACTCACCCCCTTCTACCCATACAGAGGACTCAGGCGTGATGACGCAAAAAGTACTAGGGTCTTAGTTAGTTTTAAAAATAATTGATGATTCTACTGTGGTCTGTGTCCGCTCGGTTATGCATTCGGAATAGGCCATAAATAATTAAATTAAATGGTGTGTAAAAGTAAAGTATCCATCTAAACCGCCCCATTTCTATCAACTCATTAGTCGACAGTTATCGATTCCTGTTTCAAAATGAAAGCGGATAAAAATAGTGCTGTGTGTGCCCACACTCTTCGTTGTTGTTTCTATTATGTACTAGCTGTGCCCGCGACTTCGTCCGCGTGGAATAGTGACTTTTCGGGCAGCATATTTTGAATTACATATACCGTCGTTTGGGTAGCAAAAAATTTACTTTACAGTAATGCTTCTCTGTATACGATATTTGACGTATGGCCATCGGGGATGAAAGCATACAGGCTCCTAGGATTGCTAACCCGTGACAGAACCACATACAACTGACCGTGCGAGAAACAGCTGATACTTAGATCTGCTTTATTAATTGTCATCGCAAAACATAGGCTGACTGGAAACTGGACTCGTTTAAAACTAAATGGAAAATTGTTTGGAATGAGAGGAATCTGAGGAATGAAAACACTTTCACCTTTTCCACACCCTGTTAAAATCTCTGCTTCTATCAGATTTCGTTGTAAATTGGTCACTTCTAACCTGGTACCATTGCAAAGTTTTGGGGGGCTTAAATTTCTAAGAAGCATTAGGGGTTCGCAGAAGTCTCAGACTCACGCGATAGCGCGTGAGCTTCGCGATCGACAGATAAACGTGCCTTTCGTTGTTCCCTATTTCGAGTTGTCATCATTCGAGAACGATTTGAACTCAGTCGAGATTCTCGCTGAGTCGAAGTTTCTGCAGCACGAAACCTAGCCTGATGTTCCCGAGTTGCAGAAAGCCTTGCCTCACGACCTTCTTCAGATTCCTGTGATCGAACTAATCTCATCCTTTTAGCATTTTTGCTACATTGGGAGAGGTTGGATCTTCTTCGAGGCATTCTTACAATAAAATAGTACTTACTACTTAACACACAGTTATTTAGTAAACACGTACTATCGTAAACAATTATTTTAAAGAAAATTAAGAAAAAGAACTTAACCTACAAACCCTAAAATATAAATAAATGAAATATGCAGTCAGTTTTTTTTTTCCTTGAGAGGCCGTGACTACTTAACCGGACTATCCTGTGGTTGCCTAAGGAATTCTTAAAGCCTCCAGCCAGGGCTATATCTAGAATAAACTAAGCGACTTAGACTAAGCGACTGCACGCTAAAGGCACCCCCTGTGGGGTACGAACCTTGGCTTAGGGCGTCGCTGGGAGAGGGCAGCAAGGGGGACAGGCTGGATCGAATTAGTAGTATTAATGCTTTGATGAGCGCGGCGTTTCCTAGGACTATCTCTGAGAGGAAAGGCCGAAACAAATTCAGAGGTCTCAGTCGGGGAATTTAAAGCTACAGGCTCAGCTACGACGCGGGCTGGCACTTCAGCGGGCAAGGGTCAGGGGGGAGAATTTACTTGGGGGCGTCGCGAGGGACCTCGGCGGTGAGGTCGGAATGTCGGTAATTTGTGTTTGTATACTGTACTGGTTGCCCTATCGCTCTCCTGGAGGAGGGTTATGGGGTCATCGGGGTCGTCGAGAACATGCCTTGGACGGCGAATTTTACTGAGTTTGGAGGGGGTGTAGTTGGCGGCCGCGACCACCAGAGGGTTGGGGTGATTAGCGGCTGTGGCAAAGAAACGCTTGGAGAGGCGTTTCATGAACTGCTGGATAGTGGGGATCTTGAGATCAACATGGAGGATCTCATTGCTAACGAACCAAGGGGAATTTGTGGCCTTGCGGAAAAATCGGTTCTGCAGGGTTTGCATCCTATGGATGTGACGGGGCTTTGCGTGAGCGAAGACTACGCAAGCGTAAGTCATTATGGGACGGATGCATGCTGTGTACAGGCGCTTTTTGCACTTGAGTGACAGCTTGCTGCGTTCATTGAGGACGGAATGAAGGCAGCCTAGAGCGAAAGAGGCGCGCGAACGGACCGTCTTTATGTGCTCTGAGAAGGTGAGGAGAAGGAGAAGAATAAAACAAAGGTATTTGGCTCGCTTTTCCCAAGGGATCGGCTCGCCGAACATGGTGATTGGTGGAGGGGGGGTGGGTTGTCGTCTGGGTCTCGAATAGAGCACCGCTTGACTCTTATCGGTGTTGACTTCGATTCGCCATTTCCTGAACCAAGCAGCCAACTTATTGACTGTGGTTTGGAGACGAAGTCGTAGTTGGATATGGCTGCGACCAGTGTAATAGATGGCTGTGTCGTCTGCGCACAGAGCCAATTGGGACTTAGCATCTTTAGGGATGTCGCTAGTGAACAGCGTAAATAAGAGAGGGGCGAGTACGGAGCCCTGAGGGACTCCTGCTCTGATGGGGGGCAGCGGCGCTGCTCTCAGCGCGCTTTATATAGCCATAGACGCACAGGCGCGAGGCCTGTACGTACTCTGATAGAATACCTTAACAAATGTTCGCCGTGATTCTTTAAATTGACATAACTTTTTTATTTATGAACCGATTGACATGAAATAAACACTAACTGTTAAGTGAAGCTTACTACAATATATTAGTGAAAACCGCATATAAATCAAATAGGCCGTTTCTGATATTAGCGTGCACAAACAAACAGACAAACAGACAAAAAAAAAATTAATTACAATTTCGGGTTCGGTATCGATATAACAACAACCCCTGCTACTTTTTTTTAATATATTTCCATTGTACAGACACCACTTTTCTACAATTTTATTATATGTATAGATTAGATGCACTTTAGCTGATGGTTCGGGATGATGGGTGCCCGCCATTTTGGTTTGTTTTGATTTGTGCGTGGAAAGATGCGGTTTAGACTAGTGTTGTATGTTTTGTGTGAGAATATTAGATAAGGATGAGTGATGACTGCAGTGGGTCGACGGTTTTGTAATAAGGAATCGTTTAATTTGTTAATTTTATAACTATGTGGTGTTTTTGACGTCTGCGTGTTTTTGCTTGCAAGCGCGACTGCTGAACTGGTCCTGAATTCAATACCCAGGTCGGGCAAAGTGTTATATGGTTTTCCCTTCAGGAATTTCTTAGTAGCAGCTCGGTGGATGTGTGCCCAGTTAATTACAATAAGCTCACCCCATAGCATAATCAGCCTATAATGTTCCTACTGTACGACACAGGATTCCTCTCGACGAGAAGGATTGGGCCATAATCCACCACGTGGGCCTGCGGGTTGGGAGATGTCACATATCTTCGATTTTTAGGTTCTAGGGCATGCCAGTTTCCTCACGATGACCTTTCATTCGCCTTTTTAAGAGCAGTGGTGATGAAATAATTTACACAAAGTAAGGGGCCTGTCTGGGTTCGAACCTGTGATCTACAACTCGTAAGTCGCGGCTATTACCAGTGGACTACCACTACTCCCAGCTCGCTCCCTATTACACGGCAATTATACATAACAGGCGAAATATACGTCTCTGTCGCTCCGGGAAAATACAGTCGTGATGTTTTGTTACGCCGGGTTGTATGTTTTCTGTCAACAGTCATGTCATTGACATTATTCTTGTCAATTAAACAAATCGCGACTTTAAGGCAACGGACACAGATCATTTCTTTTCTTAAAAATAAACATTAACACAAATGTACTTCCTGCCCTCACGGCGCTAAACGAAATGGGGACGACAGCATTATATGATTATAATTTGCGGTTGCTACACGGAATTCGGAATCTAACCTGATTTGATCCGGAACGGAATTAAATATAAGGGTTTGATTCTAGGGGTGCTCTATTCTAGTTTACAAATTGGGTTTTCGTGATTGATTCGTAAATCGAAATAAAATAAAATTGACCGGTTGCGGTGACTTAACGAGTAGTCCCCGACCAGAAATTTCTGTCAATTGGTCTAACTGTACTCAATATTTTTCAACACCCAGGATTATGAGATCAGATTCTGATGGCATCACTTCATGAAATATTATTGGTTATTTAAAAAGCAAATCATAGCCTTAGTAAAATATGGTATAGGCTGACGATATACAGCACTTATATTTTGTGTCGGATAACATTTTATACGGTACTAGCAACCCGCCCCTGCTTCGTACGCGTGCAATGGCGACATGTAAAATCATCAAGATTTTTGTGTTACATCTAAGTCAAAAGTAAATATATAATGTACATGTATGTATACACCCAAATAAACCTTATGGAATAAATGTTCTAAAATATCTATAGTGAAAACCGCTTCAAAATCCATTGCGTAGTTTAGAGGATTTAAGCGGTCACACAGACGGAATCGAAAAGCGACTGTTATACTATGTATACAGCGTGTAACGGAAGGGGGGTATCAACCCTGAAGGAGGTGAATGTGCTCATGAAACTCAACAACTTTCCCCAAAGAACATAGGTCGAAATATGAAAAAAAAAATTGGCCCTCCCTTACAAAACTGACTACCAGCTGATTGATTTACTATGGGAGGGCCAAATTTTTTTTTCATATTTCGACCTATGTTCTTTGGGGAAAGTTGTTGAGTTTCATGAGCACATTCACCTCCTTCAGGGTTGATACCCCCCTTCCGTTACACACTGTATATATTTCTAACAGGCTTCTATCTATAGAAGCCAGTTAGGATTTTGATTGCATTTGTTGTACGCTTGCCTCGTTGGTTTAGTGGCCGCCAGCGCTAATGCTGATCATAAGATCTTGGATTCGATTCCCAGATCGGGCATAGTGGTATTGAGGGTTTCCATCAAGAACTTCTCAGAATATTTTTAAGTTTTTAACGAACTTATTTTCCCAAAGATGGGGTCGCATATTCACGTCCACTAAACCACCACCACTCACCACCCATCAAAAACGGTCCACCTATTAAGACGAATCAAACTCGACGCGGTTGTGTCGCTTAATTACTGAGTTCTAATGGCCACCTTCCAGCTCCATCATCAGACCCTGGTTACCATCTAGCACCAAAGTACTCGTCAAGACAAATCAAATGAGCCCAAACTCGATAGGGTTATGTAGTTTAATTACTGAGTTTGCATAGCCATCTTCCAGCTCCATCATCAGACCCTGGTTACCATCTAGTACCAAAGAATTCGTCAAGACGAATCATACGAGCCCAAACTCGATCGGGCTGAGTCGTTTAATTACCAAGTTCCTATGGTTACCTCTTCCAGCTCCATCATCAGACACTGGTTACCATATAGCACCAAAGTACTCGTCAAGACAAATCAAACGAGCCCAAACTCGATCGGGTTATGTCGTTCAATTACTGAGTTCCTATGGTCATCTTCCAGCTCCATCATCAGACTCTGGTTACCATCTAGCACCAAAGTACTCGTCAATATGAATCATACGAGCACAAACTCGATGGGGTTGTGTCTTTTAATTACCGAGTTCCCATGGCCATCTTCCAGCTTCATCATCAGACCCTGGTTATTATCTAGTACCAAAGTACTCGTCAAGACGGATCAAACGTCTCCAAACTCGATGGGGTTGTGTAGTTTAACTACCGTGTTCCTATGGCCACCTTCCTGTTCTATCATCAGATCAGCTCCATGTCATAATAATTTTGCATTGTCGTCCGAATTACCCATGCATGCAAAATTTCAGCTCAATCGGTTACCGGGAAGTGGATCAAATTTAACTTGCAAGATTTGATTACAGACAAACATCGGGACAGGTGAAACTAAATAAAAGCTTGTAAAAATATAGACCTTAACATAATAATTCTTATTGAGAACCTCCTCTTTTTTTGAAGCCGGTTAAAAAAAAACGAAATGTAGAAAAAAGAAAAAGAACCAGTTGCTCAATCCATTTATGTTCGTAAAAGTCGACAAAATGAACAGCAGATTTTTTCCACTGCAGGACTAACAATCATGCTAGCCTTTATCTTTTCCTCACTATCCTAATATGTTCCTGTGAATCAACTTATAAAGGAACTATATATAACAAAACAATAACAAGAAAGCCAAAGAAACCGAAACTCACTCGAAAATCTCACATATTCGCACTATAAATATGAATAATTTCACCTACATTCGTATTCCCGGCTAAACCCGTATGAACCCGGCACTACACTCACATTTAGCTACGCTTGACCCAAATACCGTGTGCGCCCGGCTTTATGGAAAGCGTTCCGTGAACAACTTGCTTTAGAAAATTTTGTTTTATTCAGGACACAAGCAGTAGGAAGATAGTTGCAGTAGCCTGAAGGCTCACAGATAGGTCGAGCTTTTAGAACCTAGTGTATGGTTATTTTTTTAATGACATTGTATTAGTACTCCAGTGAATGGAAAGTGTGTGTGTAATTGGGCTTTGGAACGGAGTTCCAAAGCGAAAGGGGTTTCGCAACGCGCGATAAGGAATTTCGTTCGAGGAGCTAGACGGAAAAAATTAAGACCAAAAGTTGGAACGACACTTTTTGCTATAGTTGTAAGCCGTGCGGCGTGCGCGTGTTTCTCTCTCTCTCTCTCTCTCTCTCTTATAGAAAGCAAGCCAGTTATACTTCGTTCCATCCGGGTGTCCCTTGACACCTCTCAAGTTTTTTCCATCAGGAATTTGTCAGGATCAATCCGGAGTCTAGATGTGTACCCAGTTGATGGCAATAGACCCTATTACGTGGGAGTTAAACATTACTGAGGGGCAATTCTCGTAATTTTAAGAACGTTCACAGTCCGATCTCAGTCTCATTCTGTCAAAAACGGTGTCAAAGTCGGCGCCAATTAAATTTTATGCAATTTAGTGATCTTTGTTTATTGATTCTTTGGCCCCGACTCAAATTACTTAGGTATACTTACATTAGTTTAAGAACTTAGTTATTAAGGTTAAATAAAAAGGTTTATTATTTTTTGCTTTTCAGTTTTTTCGGCGGTTCAATTTTTTTGTTAAAATGTTTTAATTTTTGTTTTTTATAGTAGTTTATTTTTGCCAAAGGGCAGGCATATGTGGCACTGAGTAGAATAGATTGGCTGAGTAGAATAGTGGCAGATTTGAATGCTGGAGTTGTGTACTAATACACAACTCAGCATTCAAATCTGTGAGTGAACAAATCACCCCTATTTTCCCACCCTTCAAGTTGGAATTTTCTAAATTTTCCAAATTTATATGGGACAGCCGCCTCCCGGCCACCTTAAGCGCGGGCTTGCGGGCGGCGAGCAATGGGCAGCTCGCCGCCCGGGACCAGGCCCGGGTCGACGGTGCGTTGTGTTCCACGCGCGCCTCAAAGAGATGTCAGCACGAATTGACGGGGTCCGCTAGGGCTGATGCCTGCCAGGGCCGCGGGTTGTTCGAAAGAGATACCGTGGCCCCTGGCACAGACAACTGAAGGAACACGGGTGGGTTTTAGTCAGTAAAAGTCTGACACGCCCTTCCGCTCAGCCCAGAGCGGGAGAGGTCATCATTAAAATTTGATGATTTCCCACCCAAAAAAAAAAGGTGTCGGACAGTCAAGTCGCGGACAGAAGGTAGGAATTATTAATGTTGAGAGGTACATTTTCTAGCTGGACACGACCCACGTGGTATAGCAGGTGTAAAAAGAAAAAGTTAGCACTGAAAACTGTGAGGGTCATTGCCCTTTACTTACGTAAATAGACAGAACGTCTGTTACTGTACTACATGCGCCGTAGGAACTACTACAACATTCTAGTATTTGTCTAAACTTATACAGACTAAACATCGGGAATGGTTGAAAACAAAACTTTATTCATAGATTAGTTGGTAGGTACTATTAGTTTCTAGTTTAGTTAAGTCCTGGAATTATTCTTTTTCTCTCGTATCTTACAACCATAGATATAGGAAAGAGTTTAAGAACTATAATCCTTGTGTTGAAGTGACATTATAAAGAGGTCAAATTGTTTGTTTGTAAGAGGTAATTTATGAAAGCCAGATCCTCACTACTGCCGAGTGTCGTAGGATATGTTATTATTATGGTAAAGTTGATTTCCACGCGGATGGATGTAGGATGTAGGATGTAAGCTAGTTTTATTACCCGACTTCAAAAAAGGAGGTCACAATTCGGTTTAATATTTTTTTTTTATTTGTTACCTCAGAACTCCTTTATTTATTTAAAATTATTATTTATTTTTATTTTCAGATTGGTCCCATAAAAATTTCATCAAAATCGCTTCAGTAGTTTGGTTTTTAAACCAAAATAATTACTGGTAAAAGTTAAGCCGTTGGTCCCAGCTACGTACGGGTCGTCAGAAGCCCGAAAGCCTGACAAACAGTCTTACCAAGGGGTTTCGTATTACCCAGTAACTGGGTTGTGGAGAGGCAGTCGTTCCATATGAAACGCTGGTACTCAGCTGCATCCGGTTAGATTGGAAGTTGACTCAACATAGTTGGGAAAAGGCTAGGCAGATGGTGATGTTTTCTGATAATTAAGTTCTGGCCAAACTAGTTTAATCCAAAACGATATTAATTAGGATTTGTAATTGGATCAAATTACTTAATTTTATTGGAACACTTTATCGATGATAATAATAATTATTATTACAGTGTTTATTTAGGAGCTGTTTGTTATTTGATTTTGTAAAATAAATGAGATAATTATTATTAAGGGTTAAATAATGGGAATAAATAGACCAGAAATCTAAAATTAATTAATATTACTAGTAATGGCTTAAGTACTAGAGGGCTTAGTTTTACTGTTCATGTTTACGCAACAGTAAAACTCCTATGTAAGTTCCTTCTATATCAGTTTTTACATCTAAAACTTCTATGGAAAAGATCTCCACACAATGTCAATTAAATATCTTCCGTAGAGCGTCCGGAGTCTGGATTTACGCCCGGTTTATAGAAAAAGGCTCGCACCCTATTACAGATAGTGTCATCCACGAACACGCGCCGCACTTTTTTCCTAATTGCTTACAGTACAAGTGTGCAACATTCCGTTTAGTGTTCTAGTTTTGTCTAAGTGTATAGACAAAACTAAAACTCTAACGGTTAGGAAGAAGAGCGGGGCGCGTTTTCGTGGATGGTACTTCATAGTACCATCCACGAAAACGCGCCCCGCATGGGAATTAAATACAAATGGCGAAAAGTGCACCTCTGCTAAACCCTTCGGGAAAAGGGGCGTAATGTTATATATGTAGAGCATCTGATACACTATTATAGACACCTGTCCAATCTGTACAGTCACGAGCAAAAGTATGTATACACTAAGCTTTATTCAAAAGTGATTTACTCCATTATCTATACTTATAATAAATCTGTAGAAGTGAAAATTCTGTACATTGAAAATATCAAAAAAAATAATTTACAGGGGGTGTTACTAGACCGACAACGAACCCAAAAATGTGATTAAAAAAATTTTTGTCTGTCTGTCTGTCTGTCGGTCTGTCTGTCTGTCTGTCTGTCTGTCTGTTTGTTCAGGCATCACTCAAAAACTACCGGTTCGATTACGATGAAACTTGGTATAATTATTCTTTAATATCCTGGGCACCACACTGGGTACTTTTTATCACGGAAAAGTATATACAATAAAAAACAAACTTAATTTTGCGGTTCGATCCCTATACCCGATTACCACTGTCTGTACTGTACCAACCGCAAATACTAAGTTTGTCGTAGTTTGGGTCACCCGCAGTGGAGTTCATTTTTATTCCTTTTAGTTTTTAGAGTTATTTAAGTAGGTTTATTTTTATATGAGTCGTAGGTATAGATTTTAATTTTAAAGTATAGGTAGTATATTTGATAGTGTACGTAGTGACCGTAGGTTATTTTATAATACTGTTAGGTAGGATTAGTCATTCGTATAGATATTAGTTTTTAAGGATTTTGCTTATTTATTGAGTTTAGATTAGTTATCATCAGAAATAGGTTTATTTAGGTAGGTATTTAATTTTCTGTTATTGAGTTTTTTTTTAAATTAGGTAGGTACTTAGGTAAAGATATCATATAGGTACCCTCTTAATCACCACTAATGAGACACAATTGGTTTTCTACTGTAATTAGCCACAAAGGGCCCGCGAGATAGATGGCATTCTGGGGAAGCAAGTACATTTTATCCTGTTAGCACGTTCCCGTGGGATAATTTCCGACATCCACGCGGGCGAAGCCGCGGGCAGAAGCTAGTTTTTTAATAAAATTTTATATTGTTACGAACATAGCATTTTCAAACCCATAGGTTTATGTTATGTGTCGTATTTCAACGTTGCATTCGTTATTCGAAAAAATCGCAATTGAAAGTTGCCAAGTGTTAAAATATTTGTGCTCGTGATTGTACACCACTGTATGACTTTTTCAAATAACTACACCTAAAATATTCATAATGTTGAGCCTAAGGTCAGGGCTTAGAAACGGGTCCGTATACCACGACTTTTACTAACCACACAATTTAAAAATTTGGTGATAAGTCTCCTAAAAAAAACTTTTTTGCAAAAAAAAAACAACCGACTTCCGACACTACAAAGTGAAAAATAACTTTAATTTCGGAAGTCGGTGTCGTTGGATTCGCATTTTCGTTGTTTGCCACTGACTTCCGAAATTAAAGTTATTTTTCACTTTGTAGTGTCGTTTTTGGAAGTCGGTTGTTTTTTTTTCCAAAAAAGTTTTTATTTTTCACTTTTAAGTTGTAATTTTTACCATTAATTTTGGTTTAAAAACCAAACTACTGAACCGTTTTTGATGAAATTTCTATGGGACCATTTGGGAAGTATACCCTTTCCAACAAAAAAAAAATTCACATCGGTCGGCAAGCGACGGAGTTATGCGCGAACAAACATAAAAAAAAAATTAAAAAAATACAAACGTCCGAATTGAGAACCTCCTCCTTTTTTAGAAGTCGGTTAAAAAAGAGAAAGATTGGCTGTCTCTAAAATCTCTGTAATGCGCTTCACTGTACATCTGGCATACAAATAATCACCTTCTAGTAACTGATAGTACCACTAGACTGTATTTAATCGTGTGTCAGACAGCACGCTTGCACGCTTGGCATTCGGCAGAGTTATGTCTCATGTGTGTCTAATTAGACAGCTGGCATTCCTATATGTCTTGAGAATATCACTCATCTTTGTCATAACTTTTTGACGATAGTTCAACCAGCACCTGGTTAAACTATCGGTTCATGCTACTGAGTTGGACAGCTCACTCCACCTAAGTTTTCACGTTGAGATTTTCACAAAATTGACCGGCAGGATTTTAGATGGGACGAAGTGTTGCGTATTTGTTTTCTGTTGTCCAAAGGTTCCACGTGAGTCAACTAATCTTACCTTATGTTATTAATAATGCAAAAGTTTAGAACATACTGTAGTATATTACATATTCAGCCTTTAATGTCCCTACTACTGGGACGAGAGGGAGTGGGCTGTAATCCACCACGCGGGCCTAGTGCGGGTTGGTAGATGTCACCATTTCTTCTGTCTGTAGTATATTACTCTAGTCTATTTAAAAAAATGGATAATTATGTCAGAACTCTGCTTCGATTATGCAATTGGTTTTCTGGTTAATTCAAATTTTTGTTATTCAATGTACCTTTGTAATGCTAGTAAAGACCTCTTTACAAATCTACTCCTATCTCTCGTCATGTTTGTCTTGACAATACGTCATTCAGTGTCTGTATCTGATTATAACTAAAGTCTGGATATTTAAAATTTGTTGAATAGCTTCTGTTCCTGAGCCAAAACAGACCAATTTTCTTAATAACTTTACCATTTACACTCATGACTTCACTAGTGCTGCACAACACAACCTTCATGCTATCTATAAAATTAGTGGTTACTACATTTGTTATTACCTAAGCAATATTTAGGGAGATGACAGATGACACACACTATTCCCTGTATTATAATTTATACCGATGACTTCAACAGTTCGTAATGACGACGTTAATTCTCAAATAGCTTCTTTACTTTATTTACTGTCTGGTTAGTTTGCCAAACTATTAAATATGAAAAAGATGAAAGTGTAAATAAACTGTTCAGGTTAAATTCTTACGCAATTATTCACTAAAGGAAATTAGTAACACATTCATCTGTATTTCCCTATGGACTTAAACATAACTGGAAATGTGGGTGTACCTACTAAGGTACTCCCCTACCTAACCCTTCGGGAAAAAAGGCGTGATATTATGTTGTGTCATCTATATTTACATAGGCTACAGCTTTATATCTCATCGCTTTTACCAACAATTATGGTTGGAATAACATTATTAAATTGTGATTGAAAAATCATTGACAAAAATTGATGTTATAAAATTAGCTTCAATTGTCAAATGCACAACTTTGTGGTGATTTCAAATTAGAATTTCGGGTCAAAATATTGAAACGATCAAATCAAACACTTTTCGGCGGCGTCCACGTGTAAGTTTTGTAAACCATTTGTTTACATTTTCATCACATACTTTTGGAATAGATTATACATAATACTTTTTCTTAGGCTTTCATTTTTCCTTTCTGGACTATAATAATAATAATAATCTTAATTCGTTCAGACTACAATGGTCTATAGTGTTAGTAACAAAAATAGCTTAGCCTATGTTAGTACTTAATAACTAAAACAGAACGGGTCCGGTTTGTAATCGCCCACACTAGCGGGCTATCTGCCCGGGCGGCTATTGATTGCAGAATAGTGTTGGGACTGCCACGCAGCCTGCGGACTGCTTACTATGTCTCCCCTAGTCTTTCATAAACTGTACATACACACTTGGCTATTTTGTTGACTTTTCGTCTTTTCTCTTAAGGTATAATCTTGTTGAGAGCTGACTGCCTCAGGGCATTCAACACAAACATATGTATGTACGTATACTCACACTATTCCTAAGGGAATGCAGAAACCACACAGCGCCACGTGCTACGATCCTTACATACTCCAATTGTTTCGTACAAGTTCACGTGAGCTGTTTGTTATAGTGACCTGACTTTTATAAAGGACATTGACAATACATATAATGCATTTTAGTTATTATTATTAGTTGACGGCACGGTTGGCGCAGTGGTTAAGCGATTGACTGCTGCGCTGCGTGTCGTGGGTTCAATTCCCGCACGGAACAAATATTTGTATGACCTACATGTATTTGTTCCGAGTCTGGGTGTTTTTCTATCTATAATAATATGTATGTATTTACAAAAAAAATGTATATAAGTAGTTTATCAGCCATCTTGTTACCATAACACAATAATATCCCTGGACATTTCACTAGATGGCGCTGTGTGAAATGTCCAGGGATATTATTAGGGATATCCAGGGATATTATTATTATTTTATAAACACATACGTTTTTGTTGGACGAGCGAAATAAAACTGAAATGCGTTGCTCTGAAAAGAGAATTTATTTTTATTAATCACAGATCTGAAAGGGTCGCGTCATCGTGGAAAGTAAAGCAGGCCACATGCAAAATTGAATGAATTGTACCTACTTAGCACCTACTACTACTTACCTATTTTTTACACACATATAAAATACTAGCTACACTTCGCGGTTTAGCCCGCATAAGTCTCGATCCCGTGAGAATATCGGGATAAAAAGTAACCTTTGCCCTAACCCAGATCATTGTCTACCTATGTGCCAAATTTCATCCAAATCCGTTCAACCGTTTTAATGTGAAAGCGTAACAAACAAATATACAAAAATCAAATGTTGTCTCTTTATAATATTAATTTAGAAAAGTCCTGACTCACTGACTCATCAACGCCCAGCTCTTGGACCTAGAAAGCTGAAAATTTTGCGCAGAGTTTCTCTTTATTATGTCGACAAGGATAAAGGTCGGATTTTTCGAAATTCAAATAAGATAAAGAAAACTCACGGGAAAAGCGCTAGTCACCAATCAAATCAGTGCTAGTTCTTCTAGAGCGTCACCTACCGGTGTTTCAACTAACACACGAGAGTTACATAACATAATCAGTCTGTATCGTTCCCACTGACGGGATACAGGCATTCTCTTTGTGGGAGTGGTTCGTAATCCACTACGCGGGCCCAGTGGGGCTGGAAGATGTCACATGTCTTTAAATTTTTGGTTCTAGGACATGCCGGTTTCCTCATGATGTTTTCTTTCACCGTTTTGGTAGCAGTGGTGGTGAATTTACACAAAGTAAACGCCTGACTGGATCCGAACCTACAACTCATATGTCACGGACGTTGCCACTGCCCGCTGATGCCACCGGCTTCGCACCGCGTAAATCAGGATTAACTTTCTGTTAGTGATATATTTCCGCGGTTTTCCTTCACTACGTATGTAGTTTAGCAAATTATAATAATATAGCACAATTTTACGCGAAGTCTAATAAACTAAATTACAAATTGAATTTCATTTACCTGTGTAATGTATTTATCCGGTATTTAGCCACCTGCGCTTTGACGTGGAACTAATTATTATCGAGCGATGTAATTAGTGTTTACTTATTATATACTAGCCATATACATACATAGATAGTGAGGTTGATCCAATGTTCAATAGAGAGTTAGCAGAATTAGGTCAACATTTTGATCGTTTTGATTTGCTCGATCAAGCTGATTTTACTTACGTTGAAAGAATATTCAATGCTGCACTCTTTAGAAATCATTCATTGTCCATTTTTCGTTGCTGATTGAACTGCCTTAATATAAAAATAGAAATCAGCCACCAAAAATAATTTCATACCACGAATCGAAAGTCCGAAACACAACAATACAAAATTCACCAAACAATGAATTTCTCAAGCGACCCCCACAGACCAGAGCTATCAATTACACCAATATCGGCAGAACAAACCTTCAGTATTCTTCGGTCGACCTCGCGAAATTTCCCACAGTGATATCACTCGCAGGAATATATTTAGCGGTATGAATGAAGCGACAGCGTTCGATCTATTTGGAGCCGCGATTGTGTCATGAGCTTAAAACGATGATTACATTTTTTTGGGACGATCTGTTTAGTCACTTTGATTTTTTTACACATTCCTTGTGGCTACTTAACACATATTTTTAATAGACTTTCGATATTCTACCTAAGAAAAATTAAAATAAAAAACGGGTTGCACTCCGGGAGTGCCGGCAGAAGTGAAAACTTGAATATTAATGTTGTGCATTTTTGATATTTTGGAATGCGGTCTACTCTCCCTCCGTCTTACGAATTTTCGATCAGATCACGTGTCCTGACGCGAGCTCCGTCTTACGAATTTTCGATCAGGTCACGTGTACTGACGCGAGTATAACATTTTTTACTTATCACAAAAACTGCACAACGCCGCTAAAGAAGTTTTCACTTCAAAAATCTCTTTATAATACAGGGAGTCCGCCGGCAGATTTTACACTTTGAACAGAGCTCACGGCGACTAGCAAAGCGTCAGCGGGGGGAGCGGGGTATCATTCGGCGCGTGAGTGTTGCGGGTTGTTTAGAAGCCATGAGTCAGTGGACGGGACCGCACCACGCTTCTGGGATTGAGGCGTATTTTGCGAACAATAATTCGATCAATGTGGCGAGGCGTCGGTTTGGTTTTCACTTTGATATCCGACGATTAAAGGATGGTCCGTCGAACTAATTGATATGGACGTGGGTACAGAAGTTTGTAGAAACTGGATCAGTCGGAAATGAGCCTCAGCTGGACCTTCAACGTCTGTTACTACGTTTGATGCGCCATTTCTGAAAATGGCATAATTGGATTAATTTTTACGGCAGAGGTGAAACCGTTAACGCACAGAGATACTGCGTGATGCTGGACCACTTTTTTATACCGGAGCTGCACCGTCATGCTAGCTACAATAACAGAACCCACTTTCAGCAGGATGGGGCTACGGCATACACCTCCAGGGACTCAGTGACTAAACTTAGACCACTTTTTCCCGGAAAATTGATAAGTCGCTTTGGCGACATAGCCTGGCCCCCTAGATCACCTGATCTGACCCCTTGCGACTTTTTCCTGTGGGGATACCTCAAATCTCGTGTCTACAGCAATTCGCCATCAACAATAAAGGCCCTGCTTGAAAATATCCGACGCGAGATGGTGGCTATCAGTCCAGAACTTTGCAAGCGACTTTTGGCCAACATGAAAGAAAGATTGCAAGAATGTTTGCGGCTAGAAGGACGCCATTTGAGTGGAGTGATTTTTAAAACTTAAAATCCGCTTTATTATTTTGTAAGATGATAAATAAATAACTTCGTTTTTCTTTATATTTTTATTTCATTTTGTTTTTTTAAGTATAAAATCTGCCGGCGGACACCCTGTATAAGTTTATATGTATAAATGGAGTAGCGTATGTACATAAAACTCCTTTCAACCAGTCTTGAGGTTTCTATTCCAAGAATGGAAACTATAAAAATGAACAATGATGATCTTATTTCCCAGTAATAAATCACAATGGGATTGCTATGATTAACACGCTTGCCAATTAGATTTGTAATCCCAGTTTTTGTATCTGCAAATTGAAGATTACTGGTACCTATCATCTATATTTTTGACTTCCTCGTTTGTCTAGTGGTCGGCTACTTTCATTTCGATCGAGCAAAAGCGAAAACGAAAATTTTCTGGGTGTAAACTCAATTAATTGTGTTTACATTCAGAAAATTGGTAGCCCGCAATCTAGATTTGTGGCTGATTTATGGAAATAGGCTCGCCTTTAATTACATGAGACTTATATAGTTATTTTTGACAGTATATTGTACTTCCATGGCGAAAAAACACCTGATAATGACATAGTATTAGTCCGTCTCCAAACCATTGTTCGGTCACCCAGTGAAAGCCGTCCGTGAGAAGTCTATTCTGAAGAGCGAATCAAGCGAGACTCCTGCGTCGAGTATGTAGGTCAGACTTGATGACGTCATCACGCGTCGATGACATTCGAAATTGTGTATCTTCATTTATTTATTTAATATATTTTATAGAATCTATAGGGTTTGTGTTGACGTTCCGTCCGATCCCAGATGGTACGGTACAATTTAACGATACTGTTATTTATTTATATTTTATTTCATGCTGTGATGTGCCAATGAAATATAATATAAAAAAAATGTGGTTTGATGAAAAATACTACTTCTCTTTATGCTTGCCTTATTGCAAGGTAAAGGCAGAGGCTTCTTCTGACACAGAGAAGGGACAACCATTAATTACCATTCTTTCTATAATAATAATAATAAATTTATTTCTAAAAGTATGCTGGCGATTTCATACTACTTTTCTTTACTTTAAACCACTGTTTCGTAAACTAAACCTAAAAGGTAATGGTTATGCAATTTAAACATTCTAATACATTAACTTTTTGCTGACTTAAGAAAGAAAAATAAAGTTATCTCAAAGAAAACAGACAGCTCTAACATCAATTTTAATGTTTCGCTACATTACCCACTACTTGTACCCCGATAAACCTTACAAGAAATTGTCCGAAAAAATATACTCAAATGTAGTTGTAAAAACATTCGATTCGTTCGTAGGTCATTTCTATTTGCGTGCCGGGGTTGAGGCGACCATTTCTTTTTATGACTAGACTGTAATCGGTCCTAAAGAGTTAAATACAGAAGGTTGGCTCCATATATCCTGAGAAAACATACGCACATATAGACACGCTTCACGTACAGGGAGTGCAAGCGCACTCGCGACTGGGATTTGCTTGAGATCACCGCCGGTACGCGTCTATGTGTGCGTGCGCTTATTTTCGCTCGTTGCATGGAGCTAGCCTTCTGTACTTTTCTAGTTTGTGGTATCGGTTAGATATTTTTGTCCCCGAATTAGTTTTTACTAAAGACCATTGTCGTTTTATTTTCTGTTTGGGGTTTGAGTTTATTTTTAGTATTGTGTATTTATTGGTTAGGTTTCAGCATTATTCCTTTCAGGGTTCGGCGAAAATCTTAGGTTTATTTTTATTTCGTAGGAACCCTTTTACGATCAATCGCGTATTTTATTTGTTGTCCATTGCTTAACATGTCTAAATAGCATTTTCGGGCTTAGTCAGTATGTCAAATTCGTAAGTGATGTCTGAAATTACCTTTGCTAATGAATTGGAAATTTATGATGCTAATCTCATTGATAAAATCATAGTTTTTATATTTCTTCTTTCTCTCAGTCCACAGGTTGTCTGTAAGAGATCGAGATGCGATAAGACCGTTCATTGTATGCTAGTTTGAAACATGATTGTCATTTTTGTTATATGGGGTGTGCAATAGAAAAAGCAATCTACTATATAAAAATAAGTCGAGTTTTCCTTCCTGACGCTATAACTCCAGAACGCACGAACCGATTTCCACGGTTTTGCATTCGTTGGAAAGGTCTCGGGCTCCGTGAGGTTTATAGCAGGTAGGAGTAGGGTAGGAGTAGGGTAGGAGTAGTGTAGGAGTAGGTTAGGAGTAGGGTAGGAGTAGGGTAGGAGTAGGTTAGGAGTAGGGTAGGAGTAGGGTAGGAGTAGGTTAGAATTAGGGTAGGAGTAGGGTAGGAGTAGTGTAGGAGTAGGGAAGGAGTAGTGTAGGAGTAGGTTAGGAGTAGGGTTGGAGTAGGGTAGAAGTAGGGTAGGAGTAGGGTAGGAGTAGTGTAGGAGTAGTGTAGAAGTAGGGTAGGAGTAGGTTAGGAGTAGGGTAGGAGTAGGTTAGGAGTAGGTTAGAATTAGGGTAAGAGTAGGGTAGGAGTAGTGTAGGAGTAGGGTAGGAGTAGGGAAGGAGTAGTGTAGGAGTAGGGTAGGAGTAGGGTAGGGGGTAGGACACCACGCGAACGAAGTAGCGCCGGGCAGCTAGAAATAATTTATATGGCAAAACAACGTTTGCCTGGTCAGCTAGTGTATATTAAATAAATATCCAGGGAAAGAAAGAGGGTGACTATAATATATAATCCTATTATCAATATTTTAACTCATACACATTCTCAAAGGAATCATTTTACAATGAAGCAATGAGTCAAATATTAAAAACAAAAATAGAACCCAGCAACAATATTGCGATACATTCATGGCGTCGTGGTCGCCGCAACTATTTGTGTTACGGGGTTAAATCGTCGATTACGAGTTAGTGCTCTACTATTGGTTTGTTTGATGTTTTGCACCCTACATCCGTCACTATTCGACATGTTTTTGATGTCATCATCTGCCTGTATACATAGATATGTAGATAGAATACTCTTTATAATTATGTACATCATATAAATTACCGATATTCCAACTATGTTGAGGTTGTCTTCTAGTCTAACCGGCAGCTGAATACCAGTATTTTAGATGGAGCGACTATAACTTCTCAAATCCAGTTGCTGGATAAAACTATATCCCTTGGTAAGACCTTGGTTATCAGACTTTCAGGCTTCTGATTACCCGTACAGACTATCAAAGATTTACGAATGGCAGCCGGGACCAACGGCTTAAGGGGCTTTTCGAGGCACGGGGGCGGGGGGGGGGGGGTTATCTTGGTATGAAATGAATGGCCACCCATCCACAGACTGATGGCGGCAAGGATAGCTTAACCTTGAGCGATCGTCCCGTGCGGCTTTCACTTAGCCACGAGCTCCTCCAAATGTCAATACATTGAAACGGGGATTGAATTCCCTAGGTTCTGTACTGAGCACGTGTCGAATTATACACATTGATGTGATATTGGTTACACGTGCTCTGTCGCATATAAAGAGAGGCGATTTAGTTACCTGCATCCGTCATAACGATGTGACGTGATTCTTTTCTTTCTTTCGATGTGACTAATATTTTTTAACAATATAATTTAAATGAGTGTCCATGGAGTTTCTTGCTCGCTCTTCTCCACAGGAACCTGAAATGTGCATTTAGCTTCATCTTTCTGACTGACCAACTGCTTGACAATTCAAAAGTGCCTGTCAATGGTTTAATCGAAATAAATGCTTTGAGTTCATACTAAACAATTTACGCTATGTAACTCATATTCGATTGGTGAAATAAAAGCGAATTCCTATACAAAAGCAGACAGACTATTTCGATGCAAGTATGAAAAGTTTATTTTTTATTTTTACGATTCGGATTTGTGTTTAATTGCTAAAGTTGTTTAGTATGTCGGACGGTTAGAATAACCTCCTTGATGGATGCAGGTGGTTAAATGGCAACCTGTATAAACAGGTATAAAATCAATGCTAGTTGAGATGGAAGGGTTATGTAATACTGCAGCGATTGCTAATGTCTGCGCTATCACTAGTAGTAGGTACTCTGTGCTATCCCACTGCTTGACACGCCTAGTTAGCTGTGCCACAGGGACCTAATCAATAGAAACTCATATCGCACTTTCAGTTACCTTTGCAGCTTTTTTTTTTGCTTATAATAATACACTTTCTCTCTGGTTTCTATACTATGTTCATTTTAGTATGAGTGAAATGACACATGCTAGATGCTTATTTTAGAGCTGTGACATAAATGGAAAATTGGTTTTTCAATTGTCATACGTGTCTTAGTGTTTTGAGCTATTTAAAAAAACGAAAAAGTTTGCTTTGTGTTGTCATTAATCATCATTATTATTAAGTTAATAATGGGGCATTTAATTTGACTTCATGTTCTATGTGCCCTGATACCTGCACAGTAACAACGTACTTATGAACGCTACTGATAATGCTAAACTCATAATACCTATTTGTTTAAAGCTGACATAAATTTAAATTGCCATAAATACGCTAAAATACGCTCAGTAAAAATATAAAGACAGAGAAAGCACCTACATAAATAATAGTTAATAATGTTTCTTTTTATTATTGGCAACACTAAACAAAATGCAAATAAAAAAAACTCGTCTAAAAGATACGTTCTTGTGTGTCGTGTCAACGGCGTTCCCTGGGGAGTTCGTCTACCAACTATGTCCCCAGTACTCCCCAGTCTGTAAGTTTGCTTGTATCTACTTCTGCAATATTTTTGGTTACCTTCGAAGGCAAACGTAAACATAGGTGAAACTTAGTGGTCATCGTTGAAAGCTAAAATTCATGTTTGCAGGAATTTAACATTATTGTTCCCCAGTGACTTTTACACCGTCACATTCATCGTCATATTTTGTAAACAACCCAACCCTGCTTTGCGGGTTTTTTACAATAAATACTTTAACTATTGTAATGTTGGTACCATCAAAAATCCACTATGCACTTTAGTTGCTTTCTTATTCACACATGAAAATAGACTTCTTTATAAACATAAGTATGTAGATTAAAATAAATATATATGGGAAAAGGGACATGTTGTAGGATACATCATCATCTGCCTAGGCAGATGATGATGTATCCTACAACATGTCCCGGAATTAACGCACACCACCAAACACCCCAATTACAATTATTATGTTATAATCACAATACATACACCTAATATGTATTAAACATTGTTTATTTATTAAATTAGTTATACTGATTGTGGAAGAAAATTGTGGTCACAACACAAAACAAATTTACGCACGCACACAGTCGCTCACGTATAAGGGTCTAGCGTAGTAGGTACTTCGTCCATAATGGTTTATTTTGACTTTACGCAGTTTTAATAATTTTTGGGATAAAAAATTACTTAAATAAAAAATGCTGGAAATGGATACAGTAAACGATTCTGAACTACTTTCATAATATGCATTAATTCAGTTACTCATTGTATATTATATATTTTAATCGATACTGTCTCAATGCCATTCTGTCTGCTAATAATGAGCAGTCATAATTATTCTTCGTTAATAAACCGCTGTTAAAAATAATAACCTGTATACATTATGGATGCAATAAAGATTGAATTAACTTGAACATGTGGCTTCTACAGACATTGATTGATCAGAGAAGATTAAATTGCCATTATCACTTCGTCAAATTGATTAGCGATCGCTTTTATCCCAAAAGTCTACACCACTTTTCATCCTACAGTTCTTACTCGAATATATTCAACATCTAATAAAATGGTCTTCACCTACATTTCGTTTAGAATTCGCACATTGACGAACGTTTTGTTTACGTACATCTAATTTAGTAATTAGTTCACAGCGACGCCGCGGTGGTCGGTACGTAATTAGGTATTAGTCTGTATGTTAATGTATGTTGGGATGGTCGCGTCCTAACCCAAACCCAAAACCCGTTGTGGGAGCGACCACGCCTTCGGGTTCGCCGAACAAAAAGTGACATATGAACGCGACGACCGCGTATTCGCACGAATGGTCATTATGGTTAGGCCGCGGGGTATGTACAGTGCGACGGACGAGAGAATGCGTTTTTGACACCTGTCAGTTCTGTGTGTGTCTGACAAACGAATACGTGTTTTACGAATTTGATTTTTATTAGTTACTAGAATTTGATCTAGCTACTATTAGCTACAAAAATACGGTATGTAAAGTACAAATTAGGATTCCAAAACCATTTCGAGATTGCGATTTTTAAGCCGTACTTATCTATTTTTAGGGTTTAAAATTTCAAGATCGTGTCAAAGCGATTCTAAGTATTTTTGTGAAAATAATTCACAATAATACTTAGAATCACTTGACTTTCATTTGACGTCTAAATTACGTCATATCGAAACCTGAATCGGAACCTTTCTGTGCCTTTAAAAATAAAAATAAAATAACTGAAATAAACTTCACAATTTCACATACCGAAATGTCGCACTGACAGTTGTCAGGTACGCATTCTCTCGACGGTCGGGCTGTAGGTATACTTGCACATTTAATCGTATTCAATAACTTGACAGTTGGATGGATACTAGTTTGTAACCAAAAGAATAAGCAAAAT
The DNA here is from genome assembly GCA_945859715.1 of Apamea sordens. NCBI lineage: Eukaryota > Metazoa > Arthropoda > Insecta > Lepidoptera > Noctuidae > Apamea > Apamea sordens. The sequence goes on from OX244009.1 coordinate 14,296,130, forward strand.
TTATGTACTTTTAATAATGTACTCACATCTATAATATTATATTTTTTTAAAGTGTTTTTTTTTAATGAGTACCTATTCTATTCTACGTTTTTAAAAAGACAATAAAGTAAAACTAACGATTGACCATGTAACGTTAGAAACATCAACCTTATCATATAGAATATTGAAAATGATCAAAGCAAGTTGCTTACGATACGATGCGATACGATCCGCCGTCTCAATTGTGAGTCAAGAATAAGGGGTAAAAATAAATATTAGCATATAACTGAATAATTCTAATAATCTAAAAGAACAAAAAAAAATTTGTATGAATAAGAAGTGTTTACCGAAAGAAATAGGTTTTTGTGTAATAGGCAGAGAGCCAGGAATATGTCATGCATAACTATTACGTTTATACATTCATAATAATACCTATGTTCCTATACATTTGTGGTTTTCTTTACTGACCATTTGCTAAGTATTTTTACGGCATATTTTGCGTTGTGACTGGCGAATGGATTCTGCGTTATGGGAGCGATACGAGTCCTATACAGAACGTAATAATTATTATTTATTCTTCTAGCTTAGATATACTTAGTCGTTTTGTCCAGTGTTTATGTTTATAAACACACTTATGGGCTGATTTTCCATTCCAACGTCAGATGTAGATGGATGATGTGGTCGTGAGTGCGAACCCAAGCAGGCAGTTTACTTTGTATAATTAATTTCCACTCTTCAAAACGCTGAAGGAGAATATCGTGGGAAATCCGCTATGTCCTAGGACAAAAATTTAATGACATTTGACATCCACCAACCCGCACTGGGCCCGCGTGGTGGATTACGGCCCACCTCCTCTCACAGAGAGGAGGCCTGTGTCCCAGCATTGGGAACAATATAGGCTGATTATACTAAAATACATCTAGCATAAGCATACTTATGCTAGATTTATTTTATCCGGGGAATAAAAATGCCATCTAACAGTTTTTGTACAGAAAATTTGTCAATAATAAAATAATACTTCGATGAAATTAGAATATCTGGCGTTGTAAAAGTTCTTCATACAAAAAAAGAGAATTAAATAGAGAAAATGCCCGTAAATAAATTTGCCGGTAAAACTAGCTTTTATTTTAAATTTCAGACGAATATTGCTACTAACTTTACTCACATAAATCTATTTCTGATAAAAAGTTTCCATTTCAATCTGTTTTCCTAAAGTAATTTGAAATACATGCCAAGATCTACATCTATTTTTTATAATAAAATAAGCATTAATTTCATAGCCATTTCTTTGATCTAGTAAGTTCAATAAAGTTAAATCTATCGATACGAAATCGAGTCCCAGTGGGATAAGATTATGCAATTAGGCTAAAGGTCTTGACACTAACTTAGTTATTGAGTTGAACACAGCAAGTTTTGTAATTTACTATTCAGAGCTATTTCATAGTCTACAATGAAATAGAAATAGCTCTGAATAGTAAGCTTCATGTTTATGAAAGAGTAATCATCATCTGTTTAGCTTTTTTCCAACTATGTTGGGGTTGGCTTCCAGTCTACCCGGATGAAGCTGAATACCAGCGGGGTAATTGCGTAACGCACAGTAGAAATGGCTTTCATTTTGCCAGTTTAATAACGTTCATTGCGTTATTTTATTATTTACTTTGTTGAGCACACATTTTTTTTCGAACATATGAAGCAGTGGATTAGTAATATCGTTCAAAATGATCCAGATTATGAAAATGATGATAGTGTGTTACGCAATTAGGGTGCAGTATTTGACATGGAGCGACTGTCTATCTTACCACCAGAACCCAGTTTCTAAGTTTGCTATTCAAGAGTCATGATTTTTGAACGACTCTTTAGTCTCTCATCATTATTGCCTTCATCATTTAAAATTTCTATCTGTCCTCATCTCACTATGAACTTCTCACCATCTACATATTTTCAGAATTATATTCCACTTTACTTTTATAAGTAAGTGCATCTCCCAATGTTAGTTTTCTTGATGCCAATATTACAGGAAGAGCAATTGTTCTAATTTTAACCTTAAACAAAACACTATCTATATTCGGATCTCCAATAAATCCTCCATATAACTTTAACCCAAATATAACACTATTATGTCTATTATATCGTCGTCCTTCCTCGATCCGGTCAGAATTACTAGTACATTGCTCGTTTACGATCGCCATGTTGATCGTTTTTAGAACAAACCCAGCGTGTGTGCCGGAATTGTAAGTCATGGTTTACAAGGTCGGTGTAGTTATAAGTTTATGAGTATGAAGAGAGAGCTGGATTATTGGTATTGGTGGTGCTAACATTGGTGGGATTTGTAAGTTAGTTTTCGTTTGGTCTTTTCTGATTTTGTAGTTACCTTTTCATGCTGCTCATCCTATGGTTATATAGCAGAAATCGCCTTGAGCAATAAGTCTGTCATTTCTGTTTTATTTTCGCGTGTACTTACAAACAATGAAGACTGTATTTTTTTATTAGTTCGTCTCATATTTGTAATAGTGAAGGGAATCGTTGAGGTTCATAACACTGATAAATAAATTTACATTCACTATACAGCCATCTGAATTAACATAGGTTTAATCCATGAAATACGTCAATATACTAAAATGCGTAACGCGTAGGCATTCTGTAAAGGTGATTCCACTGATAAGTAAACCGAGCACAACAATATAGTAACCTCCAACACAATTTCACTCTTCTCTTCAAAAGATTTTCCCTTCACAATAGCTCAACAAAATTCTTTAACAGAAACCAACCCTTCTGAACCAGTGACCTCGAATCCCAACCCCAAAATACTTATGACTAATCAATTGACTAACTAAAGAAACTGACTAAATGGTGGAAATAATACCGTCCGAGGCCAGTCTTGGTCAGTCAGTTGGCGTCTATCCAAATGTTACCAACGACAGAGGAACCCAAGCCATAAGCAATGGCGATTTTTATATGAAATTTTGCTAAATTGAAGCCGTTGTAAAGTAAATTTTATTACAAAGATTCTAAAGTACAAAATTAAATGGCTGGTTTCGAGAATTTTTGAATTGTTTCTCTTGATTTGTGTGGTGAATATAAAGCGTTGATTAGGATTCTGCAAGTTGATTTGGATGGGAAAGTAGTATTATAAGTAATTTTACCTTTCATCCGCTTTAGTGCTGCAATATTGTAAATTGGGATTCTGATTTGTTTAATGCGAGTGGCTTGGAACTGTGCCGATGTGTTTCCATCAGCTGGACTATGATAGGTTTATTTTATTTTGTTCTTGTAGCACTAGTCTGGAGTGGTTTCGAGCTTTTATAATAATTTTTCACATTTTTCATTTACGGCTTCTTTTTGCTTTCTTCCCGACCTTTCTAACATTTTCATTCATTCATGCCAGCCCCGAATAACCCATTGCTATGTGTAGGTGTTATGGTATATCTAACATTTTAAATATCGATTCAAGATATTTAATAAGTAGATTATTTGGAATCAGAAATTAGACATCTATATTATCCAAAATTTGCAATTTCGTGACGTTGAATTCATAATCAAATCTTCCGTTTCCATTCATATTCACATATTTCACATCTTGCGCATCATTTAGGTCGTCCAATTATAATTCCATCCTAAATCTCATATCTATTTCGTTAGCAAACAAACAAAACTGTACAACGGAGAAAAATAATACAATTATGTCCCAACAGATTCAACTAGCAACGTTCGCAGTACATTTTAAAAACTAATTCAAGTTTATTAATTTGGTCGTTTACTATGCGAAGATAACCTACATTTTAATATAGAATTTGGAACTGTTCCAAAAACTTACTCGGCTAATAATTTACTTTGTTGATTTAATTAAAACGGTTAAAACATTAGACTTGTAAACTATGATTTTACGTCAAAAAGTTTTGAACAAAGGGTGAATAGGAGTCGCGAATCATTTGATAAATTAATAGTGCTGAGAATTTCCATTATTTTCAACGTTTTTGCTTGAAATAGGTCCAAAATTTGTTATGATGGATGGTCTAACTTTTTTTCTAACTTGACCTTTAAAATCAGGACATTTACCGTTATAATGTAGCGCAGGGTCTGTCGAATGTTAAGCTAAGCGTAGCTTCATCCACGAATCCACGAAACCGGCGAACCGGCTAGCGAGCCGCGGTCATTTCGTGGATGGTTGGTCCCTGCAGTCATTCGAAGATGTGGAAGCCGACCACAACATAGTTGGGAAAAGGCAGACAGATTGGTTTTCTTTGCCAGTATGAGGGTTCTAAATTATTCATCAAATTCATTTCGCTGTCTAATTTATTCACTGATTAGGGCTATAATTAGATGTTCTTTCATCTCTAATGAAGATGAATCAGACGTGAAACTGAACGCATGGTGTGGTTGTGAATTATTTCCGACTATGATGAATATAATGAGTACAACAGGTAATGGTGGCCGTTAGTGTAATTTTAGTTACATTAGCTGTCTAAGCTAATTTGGACGAGCCATGAGGTATTTTGTTTGTTTTGATCTTGTTAACTATAAAACATATCTGTCACATTCTTTTTCAAAATAAAATTAGAGTTGTCACTATCTGTTTAGCATAATCAGCCTTCGAGATTGATGTAATCCACCACGCGGCCCCAGGGCGGGTTGGTAGATGTCACATGTCTTCGAATTTTTGGTTCTAGGATATGTTCAGGTTCCTCGCGATGTTTTGCATCACACTAGCGGGGCCGTTAGCACTGGTCCATCACTATCTGTATGGCCTAAAATGGTAAACAAACACTGTTTGTTTAACATTTACATCAATATTAGACAATAGTCATAAGGGACTCTTTATTCCTAATTTTGATTGTAGATATGTCTTATAAAACTTAAAAAAATATTTGAGTCACTTCTCTCTTCACTTACACCACACTACAAAACAAACGTGGTACCAAAATGAAGCTAGCTAGAGGAGTAATGAAAAATTTCCAGCGGCAACTTTTGAAACAATAATCGTTTTTATTATCAAAGAGATAGAGACTATAATCGGGTCACGTAGTTTGCACCGATTCTTCTTTCAATAAACTAAGATGATACTTTTATTTGATTCGGACAAACGTTTTCTTTATGACGAGATTTATTTAACGTTTTTCGAATTTTATTTACGTTTCATATAGAATTACTAATTGATTCTGTTCGTTTCGAAAAATGGCGGGAAAGATGAGAGTTCTCTCAAGTAATTTGACTGGAACGCTTAATAGGAAATGGATACTGAGATTTGTTTGGGAAAATCCAAATAAGTTATTTGATTTTCTTATTGAAGAAGTAATTGGAAGTTAAAAGAAAGATTCTCTGAACGCTTTAAGATTAATGATTTAGAATGAAATACCAGATAAGGAAAAAGCAATCTCAAGACTACTCTATAAATAACAGGTCTATATTGTATCTCATACATAGAATTCGCTAGGCGTGGGTGCCAGACGACGAACCTCTCTACGCTTTTAGAGATCATAGGTGTCACATCTATGCCTACATATCTACCTTTGTATAAAGCCTATTTATCCAAATACTTAAATCGTTAGATTCGCCACACCACGTCAAAAGATGGTCGCGTTTCCATTGCGTTTCATGATGTCATGGAAACAAGTAAGGGCTCATAATGTGTGAGCTCACTCTTCTCAGTATTGACAGTTTTTGCGCAACATAAAATACGGTAAGGACAAATCAAACGATTTAAATGTCTGTTACCCCACGCCGTTCGAGTTAATCAGACATTATCTGTTTATAGGCGATGGACCAGCATTGCTCAGCCTCCGATAACTGTTTACACGTATTTTGTCAATCCGCCAACTGGAGCGAGAAATTTTTAGGAATAGCTATGAAAAACATTCGCACATGACCCGGTTGGAGCTGGGTATGTTTTTCTGACGCATTTTTGTGCGATGCTACATACAGTACATACCTCAAAGCTTTTTGCTTGCGTTATGTATCACTCTAGGAGGACGACGATGTGTATATTTTGCGTTTGTGAGAAATGTATGCTTTCATGTTTGTCTATTGACACAAATGCAAATGCGAATGTCGTTATTAGGAAGAGTCGGTTTGATCTTGACTAATTGCAATCATGAAAATAATGATATCTTCTTGTTTTTACTTGTCACAGAATCTTGTCTTGTAGAATCTTGTAGCAGAAAACTGTTTTCAGAGTGCCTTAATGGTTTTTTTTTCCGTTTTGTCTAGTTTGAGTTATAATAATTCAAACTTTCTTATTTATGATTTTGCTTTAGTTTACTAACTTAATAAATATCTGCTATAGATAATGAACTCATAGCCACACAAGCTTCATCATCTATAAGTAACGCTATGACTGGCTGAGCCTGACCTATAAAAAACGCCAATATTAGGTCAATGCCAATGAAAACTTTTATATATAACTTACTCATTAAAACCTGACATTGACGATTTAGTACCTGCTATAGTAGAACTCATGGGTACAAAAAACGCAAAGGATATCAAAGAATCTACATAAAAACGTGAATCAAAGTAAACTGGCGAATATCGTATGCATAACGATGCTTTCAACCTTGACTGCTGCCTACGCCGGAAGGCGTAAACGGTTTATTGCCCCAACGATGGGCTCTGTGAGAAAATAGCTCTCGGTACGGGGCAAGATTGTGAGCAACTTTCTCACCTTGAAGAGTTTCCTACTGGTAACAATTATTGATTTGATTTTGGAAATGTTACATGAAAAGGTCCCTGTGAAACCGGTCGCGATTAACGAGTTGTTGGTCGTAAGTTCGAACTCAGTCAGGCACTTTGTGTAAATCATTTTATCACCACTGCTCTCAAAACGGTAAAAAAAAAAATCGCGAGGAAACCAGCGTGTTATGTAGCATCCAACCCGCACTGTTTCAGCCTTGTGGATAACAGCCCACTCCCTCTCACAGAGAGGAGGCCTGTGTCCCAGCAGTGGGAACATTATAGACTGATTATACTGGAAATGCTGCTTTCTGGGCGCAGTCGTATTTCCAACAGTGAACTACTAAAAGCTGATGGTGAGATAAAAACAGCGAGGGATTTTATTCAGCTGCGACTTGATTTAGATTGATTGATAATTTGAAACCTGACGAAAATACTAAGCGGAGTAGATAGACTACTGAATTATCTAGACTATATCTAGCATTAGCCTCAAGAATAAAGTTAATGTGAATATCTCCTAATATTGTGTGTACAATTTATAATGATGGTGAAAAGTTTGCTGTACGGTGTAATTTTTATATAATTAAACCGAGCATTAAAATATTCGTAGTTATTAATTAAGTATGGCTAAATTCTTTGCTGAACAAGCTGGTAGGAAGTGACCGCAAACAATAAATTATTTAAACTGACACCAGAGGGGCAATTCCCGTAATTAAAAACGTTCAAAATCAAGTCGTAATCTCATTTCAGCGACAATCAATTTCAAAAACTTGTCAAAAATATAGGGAAGAGGTATTTTTGACAGATTGAGACTGAGATAGACTGTGAACCTTCTTAAAATTATGAGCATTGCCCCTCAGATTGCATCAAAGCTAACACCATATTTATTCAATCAAAATTCAAAATCTTTTATAAAATTACCTCTAACAAGATTCAGAGGAGCTTCAAAAAATAATTTCCATTCGTCCCTCACTGGGGTCGTTACAAAGGGTTGGCTTAATAATATCAGCTTAAATGTAAAGAGCATGTCATTGCCAACAATTACTGTTACGATTCCATTCAAGTAACATTAATCTTGATAGATCACTGCTCTTAAGGAGTATAGTCAGCCTGTGAGCCGCAAACTACCACGCGAGCATAGTGCAGGTTGGTGGATGCTCTAAAGTGGCAAACGAACTGTTCTAATTTTCTAACGTTTCTTGCAATTTTCAGTTCACTATCTGGTTGTATGTTGATCAAACTGTGATTGGGCTAATTTTTTCAATGTAAGATAACTTTATCCGAGAAATAAAGACGTCAATTTTATTCCACGAATAATAAATATCTGTTGATTGAAAAATAAGCCCTAAGAATATTTATATTTACATTTGTAATAATCATTAGAATCATCAATACAACTCTCTAAGTTCTAATTGGTTAACAATATAACCATGTAAATCATGAATTCAGCCAATTAGGTTGGTACCTATGACGTATAGGGTTGTATTGGTGTTTTAATGATTAGATTATTGTCGTGAATCAAATTGCAAGATAAATAATAGTTTCGCGGAGCACATTCGCCTTAATAAAGTCTGTTGTAACATTGCCTTTCTCAAACTAGATATTTCTAAGAGCTTTGGTAAATAGAATTTAGATTTCTTTGTTATTCTCCCTTTGTGAGTAATAGACTGAGTGCAGAGTGATGTTTGATGGGATTTTTTCTAATGTCAGCGTGATTATGTTTGCATCAATAATCGATTTGGCTGGGTTCATTACTCATTGGGTTTGTATTTTATCTTATTTGTGTTGAGTGTGTTTTGCTTTCAAGTTCCATTAAGAAACAGCATCAAGTTTTTTTTTTTTATCAATGTCATCGTCAATGGTGAGATTCCCTTTAAATAAACTTTTTTTCTTTGTAATAGGTTTTTGACAAACTGTTAGTAGAAAAGAATAAGAAAGATATAAATGAAGAAATCTAGAAGAAACCTCACTAAAATCCATTAATGTAACATTTTCTGTTTAATAAAATACTAGTCCTGTCTAGTCTCTATGTTAGTATATTTTTATAGTTTAATCCCCAGCTTTAGCTATGATATTACCCCTCAGCAGATATTTTATTTTACGGTAACATTTTACACCGTCTCGTATAATATTTAACGCCCCATCAACTATAGTACGACTACTCAACACCGTTGCATTTGACAGCTCCCGCCAAAACTAAATAGCGGTGTTACTAATATCGCGCGCCCGATCCTAATCGATGCAGTTATAGCCGGTTATAACTAGTTGTTACTGGATGTATCTCGTTATAGTAAACAAAGGCTGCTCTGTGTGGTCGATTAGGTCATTGTTCAGAATAACTGTTACTGGGATAATGTTGATAATGCTTTTGTTAGAAATGAGAGGTTGACTACGGTTGAGTTTTAATTTTGTATTGGAATACACAAATCGCATCGATTTTGTAATAACAGTGACAGTGTATTTGTGGTTTACATTTAGAAATAATATTAGTGTATGTGTACGTTGACTACTGAAATAACGACTAATAGAGAAGTATGAACGAAGAAGACATGCTGCGTCGATCCCAAACAAATTGGGACAAGGGCAAGAGAATGATAATATGACGGTAGAACTACCATAAATACTAATGAATTTTGGACAGTATTATGTCACTTAAAAATCACACATTTCTTTGCTATTTTCCTCTAAAATGTTCACCCATTCATTTACGGATGGACGACTATTTTTCACACACATCCTGTACAAAAGAAAACACCAAAGAATTAACCTATTTGTCAAAAAATACGTACTTATAAAAGCTCCATAAAGACACACAAACACAAATGACAGTTACTCATCAGTGATCTCACACATTTCGTCTCCGTCGGAACATGACGTTTATGTACGAGTAATTTATATAAACAAGAGTGTTGCTTATCTGTGGCGGTGTCGTCACGGGAGAATAAACACACTCACTAGGTTTGGGCAAAGAGTAATGAAATTGTGTAGAAGGGAAACTCTTGTACTGCGTTCATGCTGCGCTCTACGTTCCTGCTGTCAATTTTGTCGATGATCGAGTGCGGATCACGACGTGTACTATGAAATTTTTGAGCAATTGAGTATGGCCATGCAGTGGTGGCCCAGTAGTGTCGGCCTTTACGAGATGTAGGTCGTAGATTCGAATCCCGTCAGGCGCTTTACTGTGTGTAAATTATTTCATCACCACTGCACTCAAAACGGTGAAGGAAAACATCGTGAGGAAACCGACGTGTCCTAGAACCAAAAATTCGAAGACATATGACATTTAGCAGCACGCACTGGGTCCACTTCGGCCCACACCCTCTCACAGAGAGGAGGCTTGTGTCCCAGCAATGTATAGGCTGCTTATGCTACCATTACCGAAAGAAGTGGATCAATTTAGTTAGACTTCATATCACCTGTTTAACCAATGGATGATATGACGTATTTCGCTCAATTCAGAGTCCCTCTACCTAAACATTGGCATCGTAGTAAATGGAATTGAGTCATTTCAGTTGCTCGCGTCCCTATGTTACTTAACACCCCGGAATTATCGGCATTTCGCATACATTGGGAGTTGTTTCGCTTCTGCAAATTTTTTCTTCTATGGTTTCCGGGAGAAATGTTGATTATGCGATGAAAGATCGTGTTCTCGAAGATGAAGCTGGCGTTAAATGGAAGGCTCGAGATGATAGTGTGAGGAAAGTGGTGTGACATGCTAAAAAGGTCCTTATTGACAGTAACGGTGTGACGTATAGAGATTGTTGTTATATCGCGTTGGGCGTTTTTTTTTTTGTTTATTGTGATTGTGTTTCATTTTGACTAATGATTGCAATATATCTGTAGATATAGTATGTAGTTATACTCAAATATATGGAATCATCTAACAGTACTAGACAAACATCATAACTTTATTTGTCCGCTTATACTGTGCCCACTGCTGGGACACAGGCTTCCTTTCTGTGAGAGGGAGTGGGCCGTAATCCACCACGCGGGCCGAGCGATTGGTGTCATAATGTCATTTTTTTATTCTAGGACATGCCGGTTTCCTTACGACTCCGGTTTCCTCTTAACGTCCTATAATCATCATCTGCCTAGCTTTTTCCCAACTATGTTGGGGTCGGCTTCCAGTCTAACTGGATGCAGCTGAATACCAGTATTAACGTCCGACGTCGTTATTAACGTCCTATAATAAATATCATTTTAAAGTAAAGTTCGGAGGTTTTTCATTGTAAAGAAAAATGTTCCTTTTGACTTGAAACCTGGAGGAAACCTTACCTATAGAACTTAATAGTTTAGCCAATAAAAACTTTGTCCAGAACATTGTTTCAATTGGATTTAAGGAATGTGTTTGTTGACAACAATTTTAAACCATCTGCTACATTAACCGTTAATGTTCATTGTGTACGTCCAGCGGTTCCAAAATATAACTGACCGTTAGTAAAATGTTACGTCTTGTTGTTTTTAACTAGGGATATAAATTAGGGGTCTAGTTATTATTATTAAAATTCCCACTGTGATGTTCCACTTCATAGTAAAGGCCTGTCTACTCTCTTTCCACTTCTCTCTACCAGTTTTTGCTGAAGGAGTCCAGCTCATCCTGCCAGATTTGTCTGGACATGCCGCGATGTCACTTTCCATTAAGAGGGACCCATTAGGTCGTAAGTTTGGCCCATTGAGCGTCTGACATGCGGCAGATGTGTCCAGCCCAGTTCCATTTTAACGCGACAGCTTTCCAAGTGACGTAGGGTAGCCTAGTATAGTGTATTTATATAGCTACAACAACAGCTTCTGTATTTACAATATTTATATCTGAGGGTAACAATAACCCCGGAATCACAGAGTTGCCAAGATAACCAGATAATACATAAAAATAATAATAAAGCTAGTGACTATAAGCATAAAAACCGGCCAAGTGCGAGTCGGACTCGCCCATGAAGGGTTCCGTTACGTTACGATTTATGACGTATTAAAAAAAACTACTCACTAGATCTCGTTCAAACCAATTTTCGGTGGAAGTTTATATGGTAATGTACATCATATATTTTTTTAGTTTTATCATTCTCTTATTTTAGAAGTTACGGGGGGGGGACACACACATTTTACCACTTTGGAAGTGTCTCTCGCGCAAACTATTCAGTTTAGAAAAAAATGATATTAGAAACCTCAATATCATTTTTGAAGACCTATCCATAGATACCCCACATGTATGGGTTTGATGAAAAAAAAAATTTTGAGTTTCAGTTCTAAGTATGGGGACCCCCAAAATTTATTGTTTTTTTTCTATTTTTGTGTGAAAATCTTAATGCGGTTCACAGAATACATCTACTTACCAAGTTTCAACAGTATAGCTCTTATAGTTTCGGAAAAAAGCGGCTGTGACATACGGACGGACAGACAGACAGACAGACAGACATGACGAATCCATAAGGGTTCCGTTGCCATTTGGCTACGGAACCCTAAAAACACATGCATAGAAAAATGTAACTATTCAACCGATTAATGATAATGATTGATAAGTTTGTTATCACTATAACCATTCGTTAGTCGTAACTTGAAAAAGTCATGGTTCAAAAGCAAAACATAGGTAATAAATAAATAAACCATCCCCATTGTAACGAAACTTAACCGCAAGTTCATCCATTAACTACCACATTGCCCCCTCCCCCTCCTCCTCGCTCCTTACCCCCTCAGAAGGCTTCTGCTTCATGTAACGGATAACGATAATTGTTTGGACAATCGTTGTTATTCCGTTAACTTTGTGTAGGTGACAGTTAACAAGTACCTGGTTAAGATAAAGTTAGGGGGACCATGGTATAAGGGATTATAGGATAAAAAGAACTGAAACAATTTGAAATGTCAGAGTTGAACTGAAAAGGAAAGAACAAAAACATATTTTTAAATATGTATTTAAGGTTATGTTCGTGGAGTTAATTAAAAATAATGTTAACACAACAATGAAGGCAAACTTGTATAGCCTAAAGGGCCAAACTCGGGTTAGTAGTAAGTATAATATTAATATTTTATAACAGAAAAGGGCAAAACTTTCATGAATTGAGAATTAAAGCCAAGAGCTCACTCTCTTTGTCAGCTTTTTCTTGTTCAATACCTAAACCATTATCATTGAAATATCAGCAACACAAGCCATCTCCCAATTTAGGTCAATTAAAACACAACACCCCATTACTTCATCACCACAACACAAATCCATTAAAAAATTAATTCATTACGCACAACATCCAAAACCTATGTCCAGAAAACATCTAAACATCCATCTCATCCATCATAAACCAAGTCTCCCCAAAATCATAGCCGCCCTAATGCAAAGGCTACACTTAATTAAGCCACCTGGCTTAATTTATAATCTGTTGTACAATTATTGCCGGAATAAGGGGTGCCCCTTATAAACTCGGCAGGTTAAGGCTAAGGGTAGAGAGAAGACAGGAATATTTCTTGTTGTTTTTGGATTTAGAAAAATACTTTTGGTGTAAATGGTTTTTGTTAATGAGTGGATTAAGAGTAAGAATGAAGATAATTGGACGATTAAATATTATCGTTTTTATGGGTTTCGTTATCACAATAACCCACTTGACAGTCCGTGCACGAAACCGTACCTCGAGTTTTGAAAACGGTAACTGTATAGTGACCATGGTTTGTAGAGAGTAGATTTACTAAGGTAAACTTTCCTGCTATTTTCTTACATCGGAATTTACACTTTCTGTTTGATAAATGTATTTTCTTTCTATACTTTGACAACTGCTGTAACCATGGACAGAAAAGTCGATAAAGGTTTAAAGGTAAATAAACAACTAAGTATATAATAATATTATAACTCAGTAGTAGGCGTTGAATTGACGAGTTCGAGAATAATTAAGTACTTAGATACGTAGGTAGGTATTTTATTAAAAGTGGAGAATGTAAATAAAAAAGAAAATGAATTAAAAAACAACTGTAGTTAGAAATAATATAAAACACTTCATGAAACATCTACTGCGGGATGTTAATTAAATAATTTTCAACGGTTCGTAAGTTTCAAAGTTTTGTTGCAAGTTTTCTATCCAACAAAAGAAGTTCTCATACATAACCTCGTCACGCTAGACAAGTCCGAGGGGTGAAACAGGCAGGTGTACACACTTACACCCACGCCAGTCGTTCACCTTTGAAAATACCGGTGAACTCACGCAAACTGTATTTGGGGGATAGAAAGCACCTCGTCCGTAAAAAACACATTTTACGTACAGAGGGCCGGCTGTCTACCAAGAGTACAGTCACGAGCACCAATATGTCAACACTAGACAACTTTCAATTGCAGTTTTTTCGTGAAATAACGAATGCAATGTTGAAATACGACACATTACATAAACCTATGGGTTCGAAAATGCAAAAAATCGTAACAACATAAAATTTCATTACAAAATAAAGGAGTAAATCACTTTTGAATAAAGCCGACTGTATACATACTTTTGCTCGTGACTGTACAGGAGTTAATCTTTAAATGTGATTGAAATAAGATTTTCGATAGCTCCTGTCAATCCAATAAATTTTTGACGATTATAATATCATCGTTATCAACTTATACATATTATAATAAAATAGTTGCAAAGAAGTTTTGTCCATTTGTCTGTTTGTTTGGATTTCCATCTAGCTATCCATTAGCTCCATTTAGCTATTTTCGCGCCAATCCGGAACATAGTACATGTTCCGGATTGGCGCGAAAATAGCTAAATGTATTTGGATGAAATTTGACACACAGATAGATTCTAACCTAGAACATAGGGTACTTTGAATCCTCAAAGTACGATCTCGTGGGATATTTTCTGACATCCACGCGGGCGAAGCCGCGGGCGAAAGCTAAATTGCTGACAAAATCTCACTTTGTGTAGCGGTCTACACAGGACAGTCAGGATGGATATGTTATGCTTTTTATATTGACTCTTAGAAAACATTCCAGAGATGGCCATAATAAATAAATAATAATTTTATCGTTAACAGACACCATTACATCTGCAAAGTTTCACTAGTTAAATTAGTGTTGACGTGTTTCATAAATGTCTGCGCTTCAAAATATACCATCCAGCACCTCTGACATTGTCTTACAACAACTTCGCCATACAAAGCTTAATCGAAGTTTCGAAATTGAATCCTCATTCAGCCACAATTCACGAAGTGATCCGAAGAGAATAGTGGCCTATACCGATGCAGCGATTGGGTCCGTTCAGCACCCTAATTGCGTAACACACGATCAATCGGAATCGGTTTCATTTTGACAGTTCAACAACATTCATTGCTTTATTTACGTTTTGAGCAGACAAATTTTTCGAACTTATGAAGCAATGGATTAGCAATTTGCTTCAAAATGATTCTGATTCCGATTGATTATGTGTTACGCAATTAGGGTGCGGGTCTAAACAATGGCCGCTCGTCGAACAAGACTGAACTTGTTAGGCTTTTGTGTTATACACTGGATGACGTCAACGTTCTACGTCACGAATTTATGACGCAACTTATACAACAGGGGGTAGATGTTGTCGGGTAAATATAGGAATTTTCATAGACTGTTCAAATGAGCCGTAACATATTTTGTATTATATTGTTGCTTGGTTCGCTCTTGACCTCGATCTCCACTGGTTTTAAGCAATGAATCAGATCTACGATGAATCGAGAAGATACTCAGAGGATGTTTATTCAATTTACTCTTACTTTGTTAGGTTAGAATTAATCGCTTGGTTAGTCAGAAACAAAAGCTCCATATTATGCCATATTCACAAAGATTGCGTTATTTATGTATGGGTAATTAGTTGAAGAGGTAACTAAGTCTCTTATGTATATACTGATACTAATAATAATAACGCTGAAGAATGAATGAATGTGGTATTATTTATTGTAGTTTGATTAGATTTTTGAATGATAACGATGCATTAATTCCTATTTACTTTATTTATGATGGAGCATGCTACTATTCATGTTTTATTAAATTGTTGGGCCCGACAGGGTCCATGTGAACTTTATAACTATTGACCCAGTAAAGACTCCAGCTCTCACAAAGGATACACTTTAAAATGTAAGTCGATCCTATCAAAACTATACCTTTTTGAGAGAAATAAATGACTAAATTACTATTATTGATAATACCTTGTAAACACATGGGTTATGCAATAGGGATTTGAATTTGAAGAGTTTGTATGTTTGAACGTGCTAATCTCTGGAACTACCAGTCCGATTTCAAAAACTTGAGAGGTGTCAAGGGACACCCGGATGGAACGAAGTATAACTGGCTTGCTTTCTATAAGAGAGAGAGAGAGAGACAGACAGAGAAACCCGCGCACGCCGCACGACTTACAACTATAGCAAAAAGTGTAGTTCCAACTTTTGGTCTTAATTTTTTCCGTCTTCCCTTTCGCAACGCGCGATAAGGAACTTCATTCCAAAAATATTTTTGCATTTGATTCGGCCGCGCCGGTCAAAAGAAAAAAAAGACAGAAAGAACGGGGAACAGAAAGATGCGACGAGGTAGGTCGCGGGCAGGAGCTGCAGTGCGATTCTGTAACCATCTCACCGTGAAAACTTAGGTGAATTGAGCGTGGAGTGAGCTGTAATTCCAACTAGTTCTAGGGATTGACACTATTGACAGCTCACACTAAGCTCACTTCACCTAACTTTTCACGGTGATATTTTTACAGAATCGATCGGCTGGTGATCTAGTTATATTTAAAAAGCCCAATTGGCCTATTTTTGTTCCAATAGGTGCTTATTACAATTTTGGTTTCGAAAGGCTTGGAAACCAAATGGTATAATATCTAATATTACATCTAATGGATAGTAGAGATTGAACAGATATATATATATAGGTACAAAGAATGTTCTTAGTGGGTTCTTTAAATAAGATTCAAGGGCTCTCAGACTCATTTTGGGACTAGACCAGTATTATCACCGATATTAATGCATTGAAGTACGTATAATGCCTGGAGTAGCTTAGCATGTAGCCCGGTTTGATGTCTAGGTCGAGCAACATGTTATTGGATTTTTCATTAGATTTTTGAAGTGAAAACTCCTTTAGCGGCGTTGTGCACTTTTGTTGTGATGGGTTAAAAATTCGTAAGACGGAGCTCGCGTCAGGACACGTGACCTGATCGAAAATTCGTAAGACGGAGGGAGAGTAGACCGCATTCCAAAATATCAAAAATGCACAACGTTAATATTCAAGTTTTCACTTCTGCCGGCACTCCCGGAGTGCAACCCGTTTTTCAGTAGCTTGGGGTCTGGTCTTGTGTGCAGTGGCATAAGAATAATCAGCTAATAATGTTCCCACAGCTGCAGCAGGGACACAGGCCTCCTCTCGGTTAGAGGGAGTGGGACGTAATCCACACCTTATTATTTGGTACATAATCATAACGTGATAAATGTGGCTTTGATGTGCGCACGACGATATCAAGCTATACATATCCAGTTTTAGTTAACCTCGCATTGTATATAGGCTTTTCGTTCAATGAGAAGTCAGATAATATTGTAAATTTTTGGCTTGATATATCATCTTGCGTACACGTCTGCCAAACTCTTCGAAGAATAAAAGGGTGTAGTTGTGTTGTTCTTGTGTCTTCAGTGTCACCAGCCATGCTTATAATTGTGGACAATTTTAATAATATCTAAACAATTCCATGAATTTTGTATCAGAATTGGTTAAGTTTCGTACCTTCGACCTCTACGCCTGTTTTCACCACAAATCACTTAAAAAAACGAAAATTAAATTTCAAACATCGTTCTGTTTCTGTGAATCGTATGAAGATGACAGTGTTAGAATTTGTAGTTCAAGCGGGTCTCAGTTCCCTTCAGTGAGTTCAATCTAAGTGATGTTGCTTAACCCCGGATATTTGCGTGGCGTTAGTATCCCCCGGGAGCGAGCAATATTACCCATGAATATTATAAGTCTTATGTTACCTGAGCTCAATATGATTAGTAATTGTAATATGCTCTGGTGATTATTTGGATTTGCATTGTAAGTCTTGCTAGGAGAGTGAGTCAAGTCAATTACGGCTGGTTGACACTTCCCGTGACCCAAGGGCTAGCTTTTATCTTGGCCAGAGGCTACGTATTGCCATAAAACGAGGTAATGCCGCCAGTCTCCTGGGTACATTACCAGTCGACAGCGATGCGGATGAATTTTTCGACGGCATTTTTTTGTTTGTGAATAGTTTTAGTTAAGCAAGGATATAATTTTGTTATTTTTGGAACGAAGTTCCTTATCGCACGTTGCGAAAGGGGGCTAGACGGAAAAAAATAAGACCAAAAGTTGGAACGACACTTTTTGCTATAGTTGTAAGCCGTGCGGTGTGCGCGTGTTTCTCTGTCTCTCTCTCTCTCTCTCTCTCTTATAGAAAGCAAGCCAGTTATACTTCGTTCCATCCGGGTGTCCCTTGAAACCTCTCAAGTTTTTATTAATTAATTAGGTACCTATTATTTATTTACTTATTATTTTAATTTATATTTTATATTTATAAAATGTAATAATTCAATTAAAGGCCCGGAGTTTAGATATTTTGTTTGAGATTTCCATTTGATGGCAATAGGGTCGTCCCCTATTACATGGAATTTAAACATATCTAACTGGCGAAATGTGAGTGTAATAAACACTCCTCCTTTCGGGGAAATATAGGCGTGATGTTTTGTTATGTGTAAAATAGTTAGAGATAACATCGTACTCTCATGTTTTTGTATGATGATAAGTCAGTCTCGTTGGTATTGGAACAAAGTTCCTTATCGCGCGTTGCGAAAGGGGGCTAGACGGAAAAAATTAAAACCAAAAGTTGGAACGACACTTTTTGCTATAGTTGTAAGCCGTGCGGCGTGCGCGTGTTTCTCTGTCTGTCTCTCTCTCTCTCTTTGAACTTCGTTCCATCCGGGTGTCCCTTGACACCTCTCAAGGTTTTTATATATTTTTTTGATTAATTTATACTAATAATAAAGCTGAAAAGTTTGTTTGTTAGAACACGCTTATCTCAGGAACTACCGGTCGGTATCCATATGTTGAGGAAGGTATAGGGAGCACAAAGAAAAAGTACTACTAAGGTACCTAGTACAAATGTATTGAATATATTTGATGTTAACCCTTAACTATACTAACATCGTGGATGCAATACCTAAATCATTGCGTATTGAGTACTTATTAATTCTGTACGACTAGCAGGCTAATTGACTAAAACTATGTTTATCACAATCCCTATAATTTTGGCAATAATATCATCATTGCGCTATTTCTGTTGTCCCATACACATATTGTGACATATTATGGAGCAATGGATTTTGGTGTATTGTTTTCAGAAAGGGGATTGTGATTGTGAGTGAAATATTCAATTAGGGTATAGGTAAACAACATTTTACTGCCCTGCACTGCGATTCTGTAACCATCTCAGCGTGAAAAGTTAGGTGAAGTGAGCGTGGAGTGAGCTGTACCAACCACATGTACTAGGGATTGACACTATTGACAGCTCACTCTAAGCTCACTTCACCTAACTTTTCACGGTGAGATCTTTATCTCAATCTCTATCGTCTGATGTCAATCTTCTTGGGGTCGTCGCAGCATGTCTTTTTCCATACATTTCTCACGATCCATTTTTCATAAACAACAAAATTCATCTAAAAAACTAATATTATAAAGAGAAAAGATGTGATTATTTGTATGGTTGTTTATTGCGCTTTCACTCTAAAACGGCTGAACGGATTTCGATGAAATTTGGCACATGGGTAAACTATACTACCTGGATTAAGACATAGGATACGTTTTATACTTATATCCCCACGTGATCGATACTTATATAGGTGAAACCACAGGGCGCGCTATCAGAGATATTTTTCTTGCTACACTTTTGAACTAAATTCTTATTTCAGACCAATATTTCAAACTAAATTTTGAGCAACAAACTAGAACAAAAAGACTATCATCTATCACTCTTACATTCAAAACTTAATTCTAAATCTTAGATCTGAAATTACTCGCGTTAACCTTACAATGCAGGTAATTAAGAGACGAGGCGAGGCTATATAAATTAATAAAATAAAATAATTAATGGTGGCTATTAATCTTAGTCTAAAGGACCGGTTGAGTAATGATCTGTTTTCGTGACACTCTCTAAGTGTGTGTAATGTGAATTTTATTTAAATCAACGATGTTTTTGTTGAATAAGTAAATTGAAATTACTTTTACGTAGGTACGTTTATCTAGTTACACATATAAACGCTAAAAACAATGAAGATCTAGATAAATAAGGGTAAAAACTGCTAAAAGTGTTTACAATTCGTAAATATCCATTTCAAATGCTAGTAATACAGCATTAAATGTATCAAATCGGTGAATCAGATGATACGGTTGGCGTAGTGGCTGAGCGATCGACTGCTGTGCTGCGTGTCGCGGGTTCGAATCCCGCACGGAACAAATATTTGTATGGCCTACACGTAGTTGGTCCGGGTTTGGCTGTTGTGTATGTGAGTTTAAATGTTTGTAAAACGCACCCACGATACAGGAGTAATTCCTAGTGTGGGGCGAAGTATTTAAAAAAAAAAACGATTCATTCATTTTGAGAAAACTATTTTATGTCCAGTATTTACTAGTCTTAGATCTTTAAAACCTGAAACCTAATGATAGTTAACAGAACAAGACATGACTATGTAAATTCTAAAAACTAAGATTGATCTAAAAAATGAGATTGGGGAACATCCCAATTTCCGTCCAATATTGCGATAGGACTCTATCGCAGTATTGGACGGACTCTCGGAAGCTAAGATTTTTTTCTTTGTTATGCATTAAAAATATATTCTCCGACAAGGCAGATTCAATATTAAATTATCACCTCTCTCCATAACAAAAAAAACATCACTTCTCCTCCCGCCGCCATTTCTTTCTAACCAAGACTACATAAATAAAGACGAACAATAAAAGGATCCTTCCCTCTCTTAGACTTGAAAGCAATGTCTGATTGATTCGCGGCCACCGTACCATCACGCTAGCTGTGGAAAGATCACAGGCAGCTACAATAACGGTGCACCTGTAGACACCCTAGCATGGGGTGGAGTACAAGTTATAGGAACAGTACGGTTGGAGTTGAAACTGTTTGAGCAATAAGGCCCGTCCGCGACGCTATACAAAACTTATCTGTTCGAAACTCGAATAACCAATGAATGAGTGGCAAGAATGTCACAGCACTAGTATATCAATGGTGGTCCGTACATGCGTTATTGACTAGTTGACTACTAGACTAGTTTGTGATAGGATTTACTGTTTATTATTTGTAAGCTACCATTAACTGGGTGCGTCTTTCATTGACTTGAATGTGCCCTGGCAGCTGTGAGTATGTCATGCTCACTCAAATGTCTCGCTGGTGGTGGCGTGTGTGTTGGATCATTAAGTTCCCTCCAAAATGGTTGAGCTGAATGGTGCTGATCCATACGTCATGTTCGTGAACGGGCGCCGCCAGTAGGGACTGGTCATCTCTTAGCTGCCTCGGCTTATTTTAATTTCTGAATTGTTTTTGTTTTTTTATAACGGACGCTTTTAACGTGCACGTATTTCTACATCGTTCTCACATGGTTAATTTCAACACGAATGATGTAATCAAATATTTTGTAACAATTTTATGATTTAAAAGAGTGTCCATGGAGTTTCTTGCCCGTTCTTCTCCATAGACGCTTCTCTTCTACGCTTTGGAATGGGCAACTAGCTTCATCTTTCTGACTGACCGACCCTTTGACAATTCAAAAGTACCTGTAATTGGTTTAGTTGAATTAAATGGTTTGAGTTTGAGTTTATTAGTAAAAAACAAACAAACAAGGATAATCTCTCTCCGGACGTGTTGGATTGTCGTCCCATCGGACAATGAGAGGGAGAGAAGAGAGAGTGCACCTGTATCTGCACATACACTTATGCACCATAATATCTCCCGCGACGAAGGCTGGTCGCTATTGAGATTGGTCGCTATTGAGATTGGTCGCTATTGAGATCGGTCGCTATTGAGATTGGTCGCTATTGAGATTGGTCGCTATTGAGATTGGTCGCTATTGAGATTGGTCGCTATTGAGATTGGTCGTTATTGAGATTGGTCGCTATTGAGATTGGTCGCTATTGAGATTGGTCGTTATTGAGATTGGTCGCTATTGAGATTGGTCGCTATTGAGATTGGTCGCTATTGAGATTGGTCGCTATTGAGATTGGTCGTTATTGAGATTGGTCGCTATTGAGATTGGTCGCTTTTGAGATTGGTCGCCATAGCCGAAATTTTGCCTGGAATACTTTATTTATTTAGTTATCTTCTTCAATTCTGAGCGTCGTGATTCCCATGAATCTCATTTCATTTCACTACCATTCTTTGCATTTAAAATGTTTCCACCATTCCATCTTCACTTTCGAGAAATTCGACCCGTGTCCTCCCATGCCTTAGGTCCTAACCGCGCTCCCGTCAAATACCTTTGACAGGAGAAAGGGGGATATTGACTACCGTCAATATCTCCCTTTCTCCTATTTGACGTCACACGATTCACATGCGAATACATGCTGTTATCACCACGCGGCCTTTGATAGTACGCGGAAAGACTCGGTTCCAAGGAGTTAGTTATATTGGATTCTTTATTGGGTTTCCTTTTGAGAATTGTATTTATAATCGTTGAGTTTATTATGGGTTTGTGTATTGAGAGTTGTGGGATTAGGTTTTTCTACTTCAAATGTTTATAATCTAAGTTTACTATGAGGTGTAAAGTAATATTAAGATCTGCATTTTTATAAGTCATCATCATCAGCACAGGCAGCCTTGCTCCACCCACAGCTGAGTATAGGCCTCCTCCTTTTTGAGCTATGCTTCCCTGGTCTGTGCGAGTTTCATCCAGGTCTTCCCCACGATCTTCTACAGGTCGTCTATTTATCGTTTTTATTCAATATTTGTGCGTACAAATGGGTTTTGTTTGAAACCCATAAATAGTGTAAACTAATTTTCCTTTCTTTTTGTGCCAAAAGAGTCTCACTTTCAAGTAAAATTACCACTGTCTAACCAATTTTCTCAGTACATCCAACTTGTATACTGACGTGAACCTCCAACTCTACTCAAAATACCGCGATACACACATCAGGCAACAAATCCGAGAAGTTCTGCAGTTCGGCCTACATTCTAGATCGTTGGTCGTACTGCAAATAGTTAATCTGTTGTAATGAGTCGACGCCGCAAATTGTTTCACTCAAGACATGAATGTGAGTCGGGAATTAAATGGACGAACTTAATTTACATACTCGGAGTGGTAAGGTGGACGAATTTTTGAGTTACCTTGCTTGGAAACGTAAATCTTTCACTACACTACCAATGTTCAATGGTATTGTGTGTGTACTTTGAAACGTATGGCATACCTAAGATAGTGATATAAAATAATGGAGTAGCTAGGTACTCAGCATACATATAGCACATAGTAGGTAGTCACAACATTGTTAAAAAAGATTTTTGACTTTACTGAAGTTATTGATGACCGATTCTACTATTCTATTCTACCTTCACTATGTCAGTGAAAGCCGCGGGAATCAGCTGGATGCGAGAAGCACAGAACCGGCTCAAGTGGCGGTTCTTGGCCTAGCCTATGTCCAGCAGTAGACGTCTAGCCTTTTCTTTTAGAAGGAAATTTATCAACAACA
Organism: Apamea sordens; assembly: GCA_945859715.1. NCBI lineage: Eukaryota > Metazoa > Arthropoda > Insecta > Lepidoptera > Noctuidae > Apamea > Apamea sordens. The sequence continues at coordinate 14,319,426 of OX244009.1, forward strand.
ATGCTTTGTTCAGTGATGAAACCTAAACCAATCGTAGTACAAAATCCTTCTGGTTATTTTGGACAATTTTAGGGTACATAATATATACCTATGTAGACGTAGATAAGTTACGATACGGGCTATGAATAACACAGGTATCAAATTCAGATAGGTACTAAAATAATTTTAGACAAACCCAAACATGAAACACCTACAACCCAGACGTAGAATAAATGTGTAGGCATTGCCTACACAAGAAATTATTCACCAAAGTATAATTAAGATTACGTATAACAGGATTCACAGTCGTAGATCATTAATTTATTAGTCACCAAACTACTGGGAATTTTCTCACAGTTCACAAAAACACAATAATTGTCTTTGTCCAAAATTCAAGGTTAATTTCGAGTAAGACGCTGTTTGCTGACACTGCCTTGTCTGTTCTGACTTAAAACTACAAAAGTACAAACAAAGTAATATAGGAATATAGTTAACTAATTATGTTAAAGTATATGTTGTATTTATATAAATATAATAATTCTTATTATTTATTTAACATACACAGATAGATTAATTAATATTTTTACAAGCTAACACTAAAATATTATATACAATTACATACAAGTATATAATACGAAAAAATATAGAAAAAGGCAGGAGCTGATTGGGCATCAAAACATTCGTCCGCATCACTGTCAAGTGTCAATGGGATAAGTGCCCAAAAGGCTGGCAGCATTACCACGTTGGATGGCAATGCTGATTCTCTGGGCTAAAAATAGGCCAGCCTTCTGGTCACGTGAAGAGTCAACCAACCGCTTGGCGATGTCCCGATAAATTCGATGAGCACTCGGACCCCAAGGCCCTAGTGTTTCAACCCCAAACGGCTCAAACATATAGTTCCCAATAAGGTAAGCCCACCGTGCTAGGAAGATGAGATGGCGCGAGGGTGTCGACCCATGTTGCATCCCACACCAAAGGCCTACGCAAGGAGCGCCCAGATGCAAACATGTAGCGAGCTGGAATGTGGTGTCACTCAGCATAGTGCCTCTATTGGGAGACGGTAGCGCATGAAGCCAGAGGCCCGACTCCCATTCACCCACAGCCAGCAGGTGGGCACGCTCAGCAGTATTGGTGGACGTATTAATATGTTTATTCCGTACCAACCTGCAGAGTGGCTCATCCCACTGTCTCTGAGAAGATGGGTTCTCGGGCTGAACCGTGTCCGGGCAAGCCAGTTTCCAGGCGTTCATCGCGTCGGTCAAACACGGTACTTGAGAGTCAACCTGAGCAGGAACCAAGATTCGTGTGAACTTTTCGGTGCTGTGGATCGAGGATAGGAACGCCGGTAGGCATAGTCCAGAAATTTTGCGGACGCCGAGCCCACCAAAATGAATGGGTAGTGTGGCTTGCAGCCTAGCGAGGTCGTCCAAAGCCACATTAAAAATTAAAAATGGATGTAAGAGTACTGCGAATAATATGATCGATTTTGTCCAAAAGGTGGATGCTTCCATAAAGAGTAAGAGCGGAGAAAATACATAAAATTTGGACCGAAACAACAATATCTAATTAGGGTGAATGCCGAATGCAAATTAATTTTAGAAAGTCTATCCGAAATATTGTTAAAATGTTTAATTTTTCCGTGGACGAATGTTGAAAAAAAAAAATGTTTACAATGATTTTGTTGTATTTGGTCCATATTGTTGGAGTTTCATCTAAAACCGTTTAGATATTACTTAGATACATCTATTCTTTTTTTTTACATTAAAAATACAAAAAAGCTATTAATCCTTCCAAGAAAAACAGCTGTATGGCTTAAATTACGTATCAACAACAATATTTATTCTCAATCCAGCAATGTACTCAACATGGGTATTCACGCCCAAACAAACAAGGTACGACAAAATAACAATCTTTTATTATATTCCACACAAAAAATAACAATCTATCGTTTATTTTTGTTCACTACAAAGAAAAATGAAAGTGAAAATATCTAGACTTAGCTCCACGTAATCATATCAACATGATATTCGCGTATCTGGCTCGAACAGAAATAGTTTCAGTCTGCAACCGTTTATTTTTGTTAACGAAACCAAGTGATGTGGTGAGGGTTATAAATAGAGTTCTGCATACCACGACGCTCCAGAACAATCGGTTATCGGTCTTCATTGAAAGGTTAAGTTTCATTTTGAAAACTTCCGCTCTGAATCAAGCGTTCAATACGTTAACTCAGTATTCGCTGTCAGTCTCGATAATAGTGTCTTAGTCGTCAACTTTTGATTCGCATTTGTTATGGGATCTGTACAAAAAAGCATTGATTCAAAAATATACTTTGAACTGACAGACGCTGCTTTACAATAAAAATAGAAGGGGTTCTTTTGGGACCCATACTAGGCCTATTTGTAATTGTGAACAAATGTTTCAGTAAATCGTTTGTCACGATAAACTCACAGACCCAGATTTGTGCTAAGTGCAATAACACTTATAATCTGCCGATTGATTTATTACTACCTGTGTCTAGTAACTGCCAAAGAAACATACAGTTCTTTCACTATATGACAAGGTGCATGAAAGATTACGCTACCGAGCCAATTAGTTTTTCTAGTTGCTAGAATGTGCAAAGGGAAATGACTTCATAGTAATTTAGGCAACGACTGGCAATTTGCCACTTCTAGTACTATACATCTCTAACCTAGCATTGTGATTATAAACCGTGCCAATGCCTCGTAAATGCGGACCTTGAAAAAAGGTTAAAAAACTTACTCTAGACAGTTTTTAGATCTTTAGTCGTGATTCATGTATATACAAGTGAGCAATAGCCTGAAAACTGACGATTGTTTCCAACAAAATGGTAGATGTAAGTTTCAGAATACCAGAGACCATTTTTAAAGACCACGATTTTCAAACCGCGTCTTACCAATAATAATTAAAAATCTTAAATTTAATCTAAAATTCGTTCTTAAAATATCATGAAATTATATTATTACACGTAATAAAAACTGCTCTGTTATAAGATGTACTAAGGTGCTAATTTTACCCTGTCATTACAACATTGGGTACGGTGCGCGAGGTATATTTAGTCACGCTGGACCAAATGTCAGCTCTCCAGCTAATACTAATTTTATGCGACAATCGCATTCCGAAATAAAGGTGATGGACGCAAACAAAGATAGAATTAGGTCACAGCGTTACTATGATCCAGGAAATTCGCGAAAATACAGACTATTTATATAGTTCTCATTTAGATCAAAGTAAATATAAAATTGTTGCTGCTTTGGTCGGGCGACTGTGGAGTGAGAGTTCCTAACGTTTGATTCAAAGAGCGAAGGAGTCATTTTCTTTCGTTTATTCATAGATCAAAATTATTAGGGTTATATTAGAAGCAGGTGGCTGCAAGGTCAAGGTCATGATGGTAGTCTTTTATAAGAAGGAATACTTGTATAAAAGAAAACAAATTGTAGCCAGTAGTATTTACACACACACATTATAGATGTAGAAAAAAGATTCATATTAAGTGTTGGCAGAATTGAACTGCCGATCAGAATGTTCGGTTTATCTAGCGTTATTATCATTTGTCTGGGCTTTTTCCATAGGGGGGGGGGGGGGGGGGTTCAGTCTAACCGGATGCAGCTGAATAACAATATTTTACATATAGTCACGGTTTCTCAGGTCGAAGTGGCGGTGCTTGGGGAGGCTTATGTCCAGCAGGTGGGCTGATGAGCTAGTGAGATACGGATGTAACTCCATATATTGTAATAAGTATAATTTAACCTTACCCGCAATTAACGGTTTCAGTATATTTTTTGAGTTAATGGTTATGGTTCTAGGACATGCCAGTTTCCTCGCGGTGTTTTCCTTCACCAAAATTCGAAGACATGTGACATCCACCTACCTACACTGGGTCCACGTGGTGGATTATGGCCCACTCCTTATCCTCACAGAGAGGATAATTATGAATTGAAAAAGTCACATTGGTACTTGCCCGGAATTGAACTCACAACCTTGTACGAGTACATGAGAGACAAGGCCTTAACCACTGGGCTCAGTGGACCAATAATAGGCTGGATATATAATTATTATTCTCAATATCATAAAACTGAAACTTTAATTACAGGCTATCAGTTTGTGAAACCAATTAAGTAATAGATCCTACAGAAAGCTTAAAGAAAATGATCCGTATTCATAGCCCAATCAGCCGTTAATTATTAGAACCGCGGTTAAATAATAATATGAGTTTAATTGATTTAGTTGAGAGTTTAACCACTGTGTAAACTTACCTTGTTAATTTTACTGTGGGTAATTTTAAACCTGCTGTTCTTTTTTAATTAAATCCTAATCCTACTTCCTATCCTACTAATATTATAAACGTGAATGTTTGTATGGATGGATGGATGTTTGTTACTCTTTCACGCAAAAATTACTGAACGGATTTGGATGAAATTTGGCACACAGATGGTTTATAACCAGGATTAACATATAGGATACTTTTTATCCCAATATTCCCATGGGATCGAATCTTGTGCAGGTAAAACCGTGGGGTGATGCTAGTATAATATATTATCAAGACTGTTTTCCCCGAAGGGTAGGCAAATGTAAAATAATATAAAATCTTTGGACTGTATGAATATCTTGCACTGGTGAACAATAACTAAATCGTTTGACTATTTATTTTATTTTATTGTGATTGAAATACTTTAAACGCCTTTTTTCACTGTATGATACAACTATGTTACTCTAGTAAAATATCATAATAGAAAATGAATTGCATATATTTTTTGAGCGGAACGGACCAAATTGGATTATAATATATAAAATTATTACTGGTTACTGGTTACTAGTCATTAATAATTAATAAAATTAATAGAGCACGACATTAAAATCACAATTCCCGCTGTGATCATTTATAACACTCACCCAATAAATATATTTATTCATTCAATAAATTACAAATGAATAAATTCAATATAACTGGTTTATTAATAAAACTTTTCTCTCTTTGCAGGTTATAAATCCGAATGAAAACCGACTAGAAATGTTTTAAATAGTTAAATAGTGTTGTGTAAATAAAATAAAAAAATAGTGATTTGTGTAGTGGTAATGGTGTGATTAGTGAAACTGTCACGAGATGGCGTTGAAAGCGATTCTCATCATTTTCGTCTTGGCCGTCATCGGGGGCGGAAGCGCTGCTGCTGAAAGAGGTAAGGATTTTTTAATTATGAAGTAATGGTACACTCAGCAAAGAAACTCGATTGATACTTCCTTTTTAGTATTTTTCATAACTTTTCATTTTATTCTTTTTTTTAAATTACTGTACTTTTTTATAAAAATAATACAGCATAAAAACATTAAAAGATAAATGGGAATAGATGTTAAATTCAGATAGCCCAAACATTTAGCTATTACATAAAATGCTGTGTTTTTAATATTTTTGTGTTCATTTAGGTCGTATGTAAATATATTGCAGTGTAAATTTACTACTGTTGCTAAGGTCAGCAACAGTAGTAAATTAGCACACAAATGAAAAAAAAAGACAGTCAACTTTTTATTGACCACAGTCCACTACTGGATATAAGCTTGGCCTAAGTTAGGAACACGTTTGAAATAAGACGCACCTAGTGCATCACACAGGTCCTTCTCAGTTCGTTGCTTGCAGAATAGATGGCTGGTGGGGCCGAAATGTTCTGGAGTGGCGACCGCGTAACGAAAGACATAGCGTTGGAATGCCTCCACAAGGTGGACCGATGACCTTGTGAAGGCCGCAGGAATCCACTGGATAGGGGAAGCACAGAGCCGATTTAATAGACGGTGCTTGGGGGAGGTCTATGAGGGGCACGTGGCTAAATAGTAACAGCCGCATAGGTCGATCGGTCAGGTTAAACTACGCTTGCCGTGGTTGGTCTGTGGATGGGTGACCATCTTTACATACCGAGACCCCTCCGTGCCTCGGAAAGCACGTTAAGCCGTTGGTCCCGGCTGTCATTCGTGGATCTTTGACAGTTGTTACGGGTAGTCAGAAGCCCGAAAGTCTGACAACCAGTCTTACCAAGGGGTATCGTATTACCCAGTAACTGGGTTGTGGAGGTCAGAAAGGCAGCCGCTCCATGTAAAATACTGGTATTCAGCTGCATCCGGTTAGACTGGAAGCCGACCCCAACATAGTTGGGAAAAGGCGAGGCAGATGATGCTTGGGGGAGGTCTATGTCCAGCAGTGGACGACTTTCGGATGAAATGGTGATGATGATCCTAAAAATAACATATTGTAACTCTTTCTAAGCCAAACTTACTTTTTGTACCGAATTGAATGATACTAATATAGTAATTTTAGCTTTTACGTTCCTACGCTTCGTCCAGTTGAACATTATTTTAGTTGTAAAACATACGAAACCACGAACTATTGAGCCATTGACCCACTCTCCTGTGTGTAAAGTTTGAAGGAGTTTGGCGCACAAATGAGGTTATTAATTACATTGTACTACTGTATGTTACTAGGAATGGACTACATTGTGTAGGATTGAAATATCTGGAAATGTATTTATAAAATTACGTAAATTGGTGCAATATATTGCTACTATGTCATTGTTACATCGTGAGAGCCTGGTGATCCGTCACACAGGGTATCCTGTATGGCCGCCAGTCTCTCACAAAGGATCATATTTTTAACCCCCGACGCCAAAAACGACGGGGTGTTATAAGTTTGACGTGTCGGAATTTGTCGGGAGTGTTCTTAGCTATGTTTAGTGAAAATCGGTGACGAAAGATGGCGGGTTACATATTTTTTCACAACTCCCTCAATATGGGTATCAAATGAAAGGGCTTGACTAGTAGAATACTAAACACTATGACAAATTTCAAATCCAAGATGGCCGCCACCACAAAATGACGAATTACAAAAAACCTGAATAAACACCAAGTTACCTGAATCTTAAAACGCAAGAAAATAAAAGAAATGAAATAATAAGGAGTCCCTACAAAAAGCATGAAATAAAAATTAAAAAAACCCCCGACTTAAAATAATAATAAAAATAGTATGAATGTAAAAAAGCCCAAAACAATTTAAAAAAAAATAGCCACAAATAGAACAAAAAAAGTAATACCGTGAAACCCAATAAAAAGAAAAAAATACCTTGAATTTATGACCCTACGTAAGTACGTATGAAATTTTTTGTTTAAATATTGTCCCGTCGGGGGACCGCTACTATTTTAAACTTTAACAGAACGTTAGGCTAATAATTAGAGCTTTTTTTTTCAATAGTTTTTTTTTAAATTGTTTTAGGCTTTTGTTTGTTACTCCATCGTATGGAAGATGAAGAACGTTGCCACTCTTTTATGTCTTTCTTTTGTTTCTTCTTTTTGTATTTTTCATCACTTTTTCATTTTAAATATTTTTTTGACATTTCTGTACTTTTAGCCAATTACACAATATCAAAATCAAAAGTCATTTATTCAAATTAGGCTGAGAATCAGCACTTTTCGAACTTCAAAATTACAAAATACAGTCCCCCAAAAACGCCCGCCCTTCACCACTGCCTAGTGCTATCGCTGGGAAGAAGAAGTGGCGCAACAAACTCCCCAGCAACAACAACAGCATCCCACAATCACAATCGTGCACGTTCCCACAACTTAACAATTTTCATACTAGTTATGTATACTGGCTCGTGGCTGAACGATAACAGCTGAACTGTTTAGGTTCATGGCCCAGATATGAGAAATGTGTATTAGGGTACGATGGGACTGACATACGCATTGCGATTATAAAAGTCCCTAAATAAATAAAGAAAAAAAAAAAAAACAGCTGAACGGGTCGATCGAAGGTTACGCTACCTCAGTCAGTTCGTGGAAGCCGATCATCCATTACGTACTCCATGCCTAGGAAAGCACGTTAAGCCATTGGTCGCGGCTGGCATTCGTAGATCTTTAACAGTCGTTACGGGTCGTCAGAAGCCAAAAGGTCTGGCAACCAGTCCTACCAAAGAGTATCGGGAGGTCAGATAGACAGTCGCCCTATGTAAAATATTGGTATTCAGGTCAGCCGACCTGAATATAGTTGGGAAAAGCCTTGGTGGATTGCTATTTACGTACTTACAATAAAAACATTTTAACCTGTCAATTAGCATTAAAAAATGATTTCAAACAACAAAAATAAGTAGCTAAAACGTCATACCTGTCACACATTTTTCGCACAGAAATACATGAATAAGTAATTGGTATCACAATAATATTTTTAAAAGCACATTTTATTCCGTTTTTCCATCCTGGCTGCTCGTATTTTATTACACTTAACGCGATTATTGACTCAATCAAGCTGTCAATGCATGGAAATAGCACATAATTACAAACTCATGGATTCTAACGTGACAGCTGTCATTGATGTCTGTCAAACGATCGGGATGGACTGGAATGTTATGTCAAAGGTGGGAAGGATCTAAAATTAGAATGTCAATGATTTGGAAATATGATTTTTAGGGTTCCGTACCCAAAGGGTAAAAACAGGACCCCTAAGACTCCACTGTTCGTATGTCTGTCTGTCTGTCACCAGACGGTATCTCATGAACCGTGCTAGCTAGACAGATTAAATTTTCATAGATGATGTATTTCTGTTGCCGCTATAATAACAAATACATACATAGGTACATATGACTGATATTTGACCAGGATGCAAAACAACAGCTTGGATAATACCAGCCTATTATACCCCACAAAGCCCAGCCCAGCCTATTATCCCGCTGCAGGGCGGTCTTTTCTCACACATAGAGGACACGAGCATTAACAGGACAGGAAAATCTATATCTATATATATATACTTATAATAAATCTGTAGAAGTGAAAATTCTGTACATTGAAAATATCCAAAAAATAAATGGCAGGGGGTGTTACTTGACCGACACCGAACCCAAAAATGTGATTAAAAATTTTTTTGTCTGTCTGTCTGTCTGTTTGTTCAGGCATCACGCAAAAACTACCGGTTCGATTACGATGAAACTTGGTATAATTATTCTTTAATATCCTGGGCACCACACTGGGTACTTTTTATCCCGGAAAAGTATATACAATAAAAACAAACTTAATTTTGCGGTTCGATTCCTATACCCGATTACCACTGTCTGTACTGTACCAACCGCAAATACTAAGTTTGTCGTAGGTTGGGTCACCCGCAGTGGAGTTCATTTTTATTCCTTTTAGTTTTTAGAGTTATTTAGGTTTATTTTTATATGAGTCGTAGGTATAGATTTTAATTTTAAAGTATAGGTAGTATATTTGATAGTGTACGTAGTGACCGTAGGTTAGTTTATAATACTGTTAGGTAGGTTTAGTCATTCGTATAGATATTAGTTTTTAGGGATTTTGCTTATTTATTGAGTTTAGATTAGTTATCATCAGAAATAGGTTTATTTAGGTAGGTAGGTATTTAATTTTCTGTTATTGAGTTTTTTTTTAATTAGTTAGGTACTTAGGTAAAGATATCATATAGGTACCCTCTTAATCACCACTAATGAGACACAATTGGTTTTCTATTGTAATTAGCCACAAAGGGCCCGCGACATAGATGGCATTCTGGGGAAGCACATACATTTTATCCTGTTAGCACGTTCCCGTGGGTAAATTTCCGACATCCACGCGGGCGAAGCCGCGGGCAGAAGCTAGTAAATAAATAAATTGGTGTTAGGAAGAACGTTGAGAGAAAGTTAAAGCGGGAAGAACAGTATTTTTTTATTATTTTCGAGTTATCTATATTTTATTTTGCACCTGCCAAGTTTAGTCTCAGCATAACTCTGAGGTAGACATTAAGTTCACCTTTGAACAGTACTTTTGCACTCCTGCATATAGTTTTCATTAATAAATAAGTTAAATAATTAAAAATCACAATGATGCTTAGTGATTATAGTTTTTCATTATTTAACTGTATGAGGTGTTTTTGCTTCACAGTAGTCTACAGGCTGAAAAATAAACCTAGAAAAAACTCACCGATGGAACCAGTTTATTTACACCAGGCTTTTTGGCTTTTTGTATAGGTAATAATGTTACCGCTCCCGGGTCGGATCACGAAATAATGGAATTATTGAAAATGTCCCTCACGCCGGCGAGGATGCACTTTCCCAACATTTTAAATTATTCGCTCAATGCAAATATTTTAGCTGAAACAACCATTACTTAACAAAATTAAAATGGAGTAAATGATGAAACAAACACATTATTTCGTAGAGATGTATTGGAAGAGATTTCAAGATGATAGAAATAATAATAAATTTATTGAACCAATGTTACAATTATTACCTTAAAATTAACTTAACATCGGTCTCTAACTCATTATTTGGATCTTTACGGCGGTCCCCAAACTAGGCAGCGCCTGTATCTTGGGGACCAGAGTTGTGATACATAATGCTATAATTAACCACTGGAGTTTATGTAAGAATAGGTAAATAATTGCCAATGATTATATTAAACTAAATTAAATATTGAAATCAAATTGAAAGTAAATCTTAAATCGTAAATTATTATACTTAGGTACTATTTATAATATAGCACTTAGGTAGGTACTTTCGATGTGTTTTCGACACCTTCATCGAACCTAGTCAACATGGTGGTTGGTTAAAATAGTATACCTATACTTTTGGAACGAAGTTTCTTATCGCGCGTTGCGAAAGGAGGCTAGACGGAAAAAATTAAGACCAAAAGTTGGAACGACACTTTTTGCTATAGGTAGTTGTAAGCTGTGCGGCGTGCGCGTGTTTCTCTGTCTGTCTCTCTCTCTCTCTCTTTGAACTTGGTTCCATCCGGGTGTCCCTTGACACCTCTCAAGTTTTTTTCTACCAAATATTTCAACCAATACCATACATAAATAAATCATGCTTTCAATTGTATTTCACAATTGTATTATTAAGCTCCACAATTACTTTAATGCTAGCCGTTCATTGTCGTATTTAAAAATACCTGCCTAATCCTGTCGAAGTCAAATAAGTGAATTATTGAGCGTGCTGGTCGCCGGTCGCCGGGCGCAGGTCGTAGTTGGTCGCAACAAAACAACAAAGTATGGCAACTCGGACGTGTGTGACATGTGGGAGCAGACGGGCGGGCGAAACGCTGTGATTGGAACGTTAGGTGAAGCGGGTAGAGGCCAATAGTTGTTGATTTAATAAGTCATTTTAATTATTAATATCCCTGGACATTTCACACAGCGCCATCTAGTCCCAAGCTAAACAACCTAATGCTTGTGTTATGGTAACAAGATGGCTGATAAACTACTTATATACATTTTTTTTTTGTAAATACATACATATTATAGATAGAAAAACACCCAGACTCAGAACAAATACATGTAGTACTACATGTACAAATATTTGTTCTGTGCGGGAATCGAACCCGCGACACGCAGCTCAGCAGTCTGATCGCTCAGCCACTGCGCTAACCGTGTTGTCGAAATATAAAGTAAACACATCCACACACACCCCCTCACTCCACATACACACACTACTGCCACACAAAATTTTCAATACCCTAAATTACTACCTTATGTCTATTTTTATTTCTGCATGCTCAAAATTATCGTGTTTCATTTAATAATCTTAGTTGGTATAAAAAAATATAATGTATGAATTGGGAGAAGGCGCTGAAATCTGACATACAGGTTTTTACCTAGTTTGGGTTTCAGAGGCTTCATAGGTTTTTGTAACACTAATTTATTTTAATAAAGATTTATTTTTTTGTTATTGTTTGAGAGATTTTGTTATAAATAGTGTCAGAATTTTGACAATAAGACATGCGAATTGGAACTGTAACAAAGGCGTTCGCAATACAGGGAAAGATAAATACTTGTTACGTGAGCCTTTTTTATCCTTAGTAATATAATGAACAAGTCATAGAAAAGCTTTAGATTACAAAAGTTAATACTTATTGTCAACTGATCATATTTCTAAAAAGAATACATAGGTAAGAAAGCTACCGAGTTTCGGACTTTCTTGCTCGCTCTCCTCCTCCATAGAGATCTACGTTTTGGAACGGGTAACTAGCGTCAACTTTCTGACTAACTGACCGAGACTTTGACAGGTCAAAATTGCCTGTCAATGGTTTAATTTAAATAAATGCTTTGAATTTTAGTTTGAGTTTGTTACAATATTAATTGCTTATTTACTTGCTAGCTTTTGAGTTACAATAATTATGCCTTATTGCAATGCTACAACGCATGCAAAACAAACTCAGAACAGATGATATAATATAATTCCACCCGCTCGTCTATCTGACCCCCAATCAGTTCTCTACCGTGACCGCGGTGACGTGAGCTTAAAAGCTTTCCGGCATTTTTACTGGCGCCATCTCTGGAGCATGGCGGGAACTACCAGTGACAACCACTAACACTGCAGAGTATGAATATTTTGAGGTGAATATAACTGGCCACTGCAGGGAAAAGTTTGGATGATGTTTTAACGAAGCATACCTCCCATAGAATCTGGGTGATAGCGGGACTAGGAAAGTACGTAAAGCGAAAATAAGGGAGGAACTATTCTTTGATGATATTGGTCATACTCAAGATCTTAAAAGGGTTTATTTTTTATATATATCAAAATATACAAATCATAGTAGGAAGCTTCCACTTTTTCAGGCACAAGAAAGATATAGGTTTACAAAAGGAACAAAAAGAGGCGTTATATTATTATTTTGAAGAAATTGCTATCTCTACTGAATTGTATCAACGAGAGAGAACTAATAACAGTACTTTAGAGAAAGTCAGGTTCGTAAGATTTCAAAATGACGAAGAAAAATAATAAATACTAGTTATAGATAAAGTTGACAACATGAAAAGAAGTAACAGTTCCAACTTCTTATTTGCAAAAGAGTCTGAATATCTCTTCATCCACAAGAACTTTCATATTATTATCAGCTTCATAAATTTTAAACATGAGAATACCACAGAGTATCTAAAAGTAAACTAGATCAAGTTCAAAGTTTACGGTGCGCTCAGTATTTCTGTCGTGATGTATGTAGTCTGGCGGGCAGCGGTCGCGATATTCAGTTTCGGGAGCGCACCCGTTCGTGCGAGCTGACAAAATTGGCCACTTTTAGAGATACGTAGGTTTTAGTTTCTTGTTATTTTCAGTTCACTATCGTAGGTGGAGTGAATGAAAGACAAGAAAAAAAAGAAAATGGTTTATTCTGCACAAAAATGACGCACATCTATATATATAAAATTCAAAGTCCTGACTGACTGACTGATAGATCAACGCACAGCCTAAACCGCTGGTCCTAGAGACATAAAATTTGGAGGATGTGTTCTTTGTAAAGAGTAGGCATCCACTAAGAAAGGATTTTTCGAAATTCCACCCCTAAGAGGGTGAAAAGGGGGGAATTCGTTTGTATGAAAAATCTTATTCCTTGAGTTAAAAAACTTGAAACTTGGCACGAATACTTATCTAAATAAATTATGAACATTGTCACTTTTTTTTCTTCTAAACTACCCCCTAATAAGGGATTGGGGGGTTTCAAAGTTTGTATGGAAGAATTTTAGCGCGCAGTCTGATTTACTCAAAACTCAGTATTTATACCTAATATTGAAAGTAAAGAATAAAGTGTATCAAGGTTTTTTGAAAAACTACCCCTGACGGGCTGAAATCGGGTAGTCAATTTTTCAGGGGTGGATTTTACTGCATGGCTTGATTAACTCGAAAATTAGTATAAATAATCTTTGAGTCAAGTTACGAATAAATCCCAAACGATTTTTTTTTAATTCCACCCCTGTGGGGGTGAAAGCGGGGATACAGTTTATATGAAAAATCTTCTTCATTAGGTTAATAAACTTGAAACTTTTCAAGAATACTCGCCTGAGTAAGTAATAAAGTTTCTCATTATATGTTTTTCAAAACTACCCCTTAAAGGGGGATATAAGGGTGTTGAAGTTTGTGTGGAATAATTTGAATGCGCGGTCCGATTAACTCGAAACTCAGTGTTTATACTTAAGCCCAAAAATAAAGAGTAACGTTTATCAGGGTATTTCGAAAATCTACCCCTAACGGGTTGAAAAGGGGTAGTTAATTTTACAAGGGAGAATTGTAATACGTGGCTTGATTAACTCGAAAATTGGTATAAATAATCTTTGAATCAAGTTATGAATAATCCCAAACGATTTTTCAAAATTCCACCCCTGTGGGGGTGAAATTTTGAAAGGGATTGGGGGGTTTCAAAGTTTGTATGGAAGAATTTTAGCGCGCAGTCCGATTTACTCGAAACTCAGTATTTATACCTAATATTGAAAGTAAAAAATAAAGTGTATCAAGGTTTTTTGAAAAACTACCCCTGACGGGCTGAAATCGGGTAGTCAATTTTTCAGGGGTGGATTTTACTGCATGGCTTGATTAACTCGAAAATTAGTATAAATAATCTTTGAGTCAAGTTATGAATAAATCCCAAACGATTTTTTTTAAATTCCACCCCTGTGGGGGTGAAAAGCGGGGGATACAGTATATGTAAAATCTTATTCATTTAGTTAATAAACTTGAAACTTGGCAAGAATACTTGCCTAAGTAAGTAATAAAGTTTATCATTATAAGTTTTTTAAAACTACCCTTCAAAGGGGGATATAGGGGTGTTAAGTTTGTGTGGAAGAAATTGAACGCGCGGTCCGAGTAACTCGAAACTCAGTATTGACACTTTTGACAGAAAATAATTAATAATAAGTATGTAAAGTTGTCGAAAATTTACTACTGACGGGATAAAAAGGGGTAATTCAGTTTTTAACAGGAGGATTTTAACTTGAAACTGTATGTTACATTTTCACGCCTAAACCACTGAACTACTGATTTGGCATAGAGATAGATGGCATCCTGGGGAAGCACATACATTTTATCCTGTTAGCACGTTCCCGTGGGATAATTTCCGAAATCCACGCGGGCGAAGCCGCGGGCAGAAGCTAGTTATAAAATAAACTTTAAATAGCCAAAAGCCTTGTTTTCGACAATATGAGAAATTAAAAAAAAGTTTTACAACATATTGTATTGAACTTATTATTGGTTAGGTTACATGCATACATAAACTACAGCACGTCACCTGCTACGTACCTTACATATCTATTTTGCTTCATATGCATATTTATTTTACGTTGTTGTGATTGAATGTTTAAAACTTTTTTAATTTAATTTTAAGCTTGCCTCGGTACTTTAAAAGAACTGGCAGGCGAGTTGTTTGATTTCATAACTGTCCAAATTTTTGTACTCATTTTGATTCATCTTCAGTAAGAATCAAATCCGATTATAAGTTTTTAAATATCATACGATCTTCACACGGTATGATTATTATTATTTGCTGGTTCATCCGACCAATGCAATTACTGTAAGAGCAATGATAATTGCTATAAAAATAAAAACAAAGAACACGGAACCCACTCTCCCGACGTCAACTGTGCTATCTAAATTCTATTTCAATCCTTTTCAAGATAGAAACCGAGTGACGTTTGTTAGTGCGTTTTTGTTGCGTTTTTGCTGCGTTCAGTTAATTAAAATTTCGCTATCCAGTCTAGTCTAGGTTTCTGTCTAGTCTCGCTTTCAATTCTGTTGCATTGTTTATTTCTGATATGTGGCGAAAAGGAAAAAAGAGGAGCGGTTTTTTGATTTGTCCTCTCACTCGTTTTTGCTAAAAATACGCTTGTAATTTTATCCAATTATGACTACGCTAAAAATAAAATTTGCTTTGTAGAATGAGTAAGATTTTTACCTCGTGAAGCCTGACAAACGAATGTTATTTCAACATCAGTGCGGGCTTGTCTTTGTCAAAATAAAAATACTTTCGTTATATAATTTGGGAAAGTATTAATTAATAAGGGTAGTGTGTAAAATAATTAATGAAGATATATACATAGATGAGTAGGTAAGTAGGTGATTGTGGTTATCTTACTGGACACCAAATAATATACGACGTTTAAAAAGTAAGGTAAGCAATAAAATCTATCCAACATTTCCTATACCATGCCATCGGAACCATATTGCAAAATACATAACATTTCCCCCTGAAAACGTATTTAAATATTATCAAATAATATATCAAATTATTAACGTGGCAATATTCAGATTTAATACCGCGAGGGGTGCCGGGGGGCGCAACCGGGTCAGGTCAAATGCAATTTATGAAATGACTACCCAATTTTACTTTACAATTTCCGTACGAGTCACGCTTCATATATTGTACTGGTTGCAAATGTGATGATATGATGATTTCTTAAATAATAATTTTAAAATCATCTGTTAATTGCCAACATGCTGTGACTAAATATAGTGTTTAATGATAGTTTCTTCTCGATAAGATGAAATCCTTGATGTCTTCTAAATATTTTTTGATATTTCTGACGTATACATACCTAAACAAACACAAACTCACTGCTCACTGCTACAGCAGGTATGCTTTAGTCCATTGTTTCCATTTTTTTTGTTAGCCTATTTTGAGTCCCACTGCTGGGCAAAAGCCTTCCCTTTTTTCATCCAAACCTCCCTGTCTTGTTTCCATTTACGTACTTAATTTATAAGGTCTCTTTCTCATTGAGAGACGATACAGTGCGACTAGAGTAATGACTCTTATGTCCAGTTTCTATTGTAAGTAATTACTCTGCTCTAACATTAAATACGTTCATAGTACCGCATTGTATAGTAATTACCTCTCATGCGCGGAAGGGCCCGTGGCTAAATAATAACAGCCGCACAGGTCGATCGGTCAGGTTAAGCTACGCTTGCCGCGGTTGGTCTGTGGATGGGTGACCATCTTTACATACCGAGACCCCTCCGTGCTTCGGAAAGCACGTTAAGCCGTTGGTCCCGGCTGTCATTCGTGGATCTTTGACAGTCGTTACGGGTAGTCAGAAGCCCGAAAGTTTGACAACCAGTCTTACCAAGGGGTATCGTATTACCCAGTAACTGGGTTATGGAGGTCAGATAGGCAGTCGCTCCATGTAAAAATACTGGTATTCAGCTGCATCCGGTTAGACTGGAAGCCGACCCAACATAGTTGGGAAAAGGCTCGGCAGATGATGCCCCAGATTGCAATTTGTTCAAATATCCCGTGACTTACGAGCTGTAAGTCGTAGGGTCGAACCCAGGCTGGCAGTTTACTGTATTTAATTTCATCACCACTGCTCTCAAAACGGTGATGGAAAACATCGTGAGGAATTGGAAATGAGAAAAAAAGGAAGGTGTCTTGGGACCAAAAATTCGAAAACATGTGACATCTATCAACCCGCACTGTGCCCGCGTGGTGGATTTCGACCCATTTCCACTGATAGAGAGAAGGCTTGCGTCCCGGCAGTGGGAACATTACATATTATATAGGCTGATTATGTAATAATATCTTTTTGTGTAAAACGGGTGTGATGTTTTGACAGCGAAGTCTGAACATTCAGCCGCATCCCAATGTTACCTCAACAAAGTAAATACTTAATATCCCATTACATTTCGTACCAACACGTTCCTATTTGTGATGTAAACAAAAACCAAGAATTGGCTTCAAATCGTTTGAAGTGACACGTTCAAGGTAAACAGTTTTCAGAATAAGGCTCCGTGAAGGGAACGCAATTGTTTTTGGAGTTCTATGATGTTCTATGATGATGATATGATGAAAAGCGTTCAGACGTAAAATGATCTAGAATTTGATAGCAAATGTGAGCGGAAACGTTGGGAGACGCCCTAGACGGACATATTATAGTGACCTTATTGATGATGTGCTTCAGAATGGTCAGGTGCGTAGTACTCGCAACCGGCGTGCGTACAAGATGTCTGTAAACGAAGCAAAAATAGTATGTAAGGATTGTTGCAGGTAGCGTTCTGTACTCTTTAGTTTCTACATACCCCCATGGAAAGAAGGCGTGAGTGTGTACATACGTATGTATTTCATTGGAATTTTCACAATACACTTTTATTTTCATCGGTACTAAGAAATGGTAAAAAGGTTGATACTATAACAGCCTTTTGAAGTAGATATACAAAAAAAATGTAATAACGAATTTCGCAAAAGCTAGAAGAATGTAATTAATTAAAACAATAATAACATTATAAATTAAAAGTAAATAATTTAGAATAATTAATATAATAATTTCAAAATTATATAATTTATAAGGACAAGAACAACACGTCAGCCTAGTCAAAAACTATTTGGCTACATTAAGATACAAGAAAAAATATTCTATGTAAACAAAGATAATATACATTTTTTAGATAACGCCTCAATTGCCTAATCTCCTAAAAATACTTGTCTTGGTCAGACGTCAGACGAAAAATCAACTTAATTTCTTGAAACCGAAATTATTTCAATTATTTAAACATTTTAACCAAAAATTCTTGTTTGATCGCTAATTCCGTTGAAAGTTTTCTTTGGCATTTTGTTTAAATAATCAGATCAAAGCTCGTTTTGTTAGATATCACATAAAAGATAATGTTTTATAATCTTTTGATAATTTTTGCGCGTGTGCGATATTAAGATACAGTTAAGGTTCTGGTAGACAGACGGTTGCAGTTTTCGTCAACAAAAACGTTGTTCAAGATGTTATTAGTTACTATAATTTTCGCCATAGTCTTTATAATGTAGGTTTCTTACAATTCCAAAAAGGTATTTCTACTTTTGTACATTTACTGTCAAATGACTTAATAAACATTTTGGCGGTATATCTCTCCCGGTCATCTACAAAATGATGGCAGTGATGGTCGATAACGTCGATCGTCGATTTAGATCGAACAAGTGAGATACCACCTTATAGCTTATAATAAAAGTTCGGGTATTTTCTGTACGCACCTTCCTAAGGGCACTGTGAGGTCGTGGTAATAAAGTTACAAAGTTTTTATTTGTTCAAATTATAGTCTTTTTATATGGAGGCGGTTTTATTTTTGTGAATAGTTACGACTTGCTTGTAATTTTAGTTTTGATTGAAGATAAAAACAAGATTATGGGGTTTACACATCCCGTGGGTTTGCATACTTAGTTAAAAAATAGGTACGAGTGGAAAATATTCCATTAGTGTTGTTTAGAAAAATATAATAAACTTATGTCATTTTATTTATTCAATAACAACACATATTGTATCTGAATGTTTACAAATAAAAAAGTTAAAAATAAAATTCAGCCAAAATTATCTTAACACAATAGGTAATTAAAAAATGTCCATAATATTGAATTCATAAAAACAACCTAAATAAGAAATCATCTATCATCAAAAATGTCAACACAACAGATATATCATAATAATAACAAATTCACCAATAATAATATCTGTAGTCCAATAATATGAATAAAATGGAATAATAATTTTAATAATAATAATAACATTCGAATGATGGGTACCTATTGGATTTTAGTGTGTAGGTATTTATAGTGAAACGCACCCTTTTTTATTCAACCAACAAAGTAAACAGGATTGCCAGCATCAAACATCACTCAAATGAAACCAAATGAAGAAGATAAATCTAAACACAAAACTCGGCACAATATTTTAGGTTGACAAAGCAATTCCCTCATTAAATAAAGATTCATTCATATCGAACCGGGACATTAACAAATTGCTGTACGGCCAACACTTCTGTCGAACCATTTGGGACATCAGGAATTTACAAGCATTGATGTCAATAAATAAAACATTTTAATGAACCGCCTGATCTGCTGTCGGTACCGCTACGCGTAATATGTTATTACGCCAAGCCCCGGGGAGAGTGAACGATTCATATGTTTTATATATTAAATTTACCAAATATTCCGGCCAATTCGCGTAATATCTGGGTTATGTGGAGTTTGATCGCTGTTGTTTGACTGAAGTGCGATTATTGGGATGTTTTTTGAAAATATTGATTTCATTATCGACGTGCTTGTAGTTAAGTAATAACGATCGATCAGGTTAAGCTAAGCTTGCCGCGGTTGGTCCGTGGATGGGTGACCATCTTCATATACCAAGAACCACCGTGCCTCGGAAAACACGTTAAGCCATTGGTCCCGGCTGTCATTCGTTGATCTTTGACAGTCGTTACGGGTCGTCAGAAGCCCGAAAGTCTGACAACCAGTCTTACCAAGGCGTATCGTAGTACCCAGTAACTGGGTTGTGGAGGTCAGATAGGCAGTCGCCCATGTAAAATACCGGTATTTAGCTGCATCTGGTAAGACCGGAAGCCGACCCCAACATAGTTGGGAAAAGGTTAGACATATGATGATTTTATCATCGTCATTATCATTCCAGCGCTGTCCCACACTCAGCTAGGCGTGGGCCTCCTCCCTCTGGTATCACGCTTCTAGTTTTAAATTATGATCTATGGCCTGTTACTATCTGATGGTCTTTTCTCATACAGAGAAGGAACACGCTTTGACCATGACGCATGTTGTCTAGCAAGGGCGTTAGCCGTTATTTCGAAATAGTTTCTTCAATGAACTTGGAAAATTGAATTTTTTTTTAGTTTTGGGGTCTACGACTGCTGGTAGTATTTGTTACTTGCACTATGAGAAAATCGGTTTTATTTTATTTTATCGTGTTTAGATATCGATACTAATCTCGTCTGTGAAGCTTATACAAAATAAACTATAGTTTGACCGAAACTGCTGTACCGCGCCTTAGGTATGTGCGGCGAGGCGGGAGGAAAGCGCGGCGGGACGCCGTGAGCGATGACGAATGAGCGGCCTGCACTGCCCCCCCGTCTCGCCGCGCACATACCTAAGGCGCGGTACAGCGGTTTTGGTCAAGCTATAAGTCTCTACACTAGTAACAGTTAGTGCAGAAAGTCACTTGAGTTCAAGTAGGTAACTCTCTTCACAAAATGCGGTCGATGATCCTAGAAAAAAAAAACTATCGAATTAATTTATTTTTTACTTTATCATATTTGGATATCGATACCCTTTTTTTTTTTTTTTGAGGATGGGAAATCATCAAATGACCCCTCCCGCTCTGGGTGGAGCAGAAGGGAGTGTCAGACTTTTACTGACTAAAACCCACCCGTGTTCCTTCCTTAGCCCTTTATGTTCCAGGGCAGCGGTAAACCCTTTCGGATGGTCCCGCTACCCTGGCAGGCTTCGGCCCTATGGGGCCCCGTCTCTTTTGCTGACATCTCTTTGAGGCGCGCGTGGAACACGTACACGCCGTCCGGCACGGGCCTAGTCCTGATCGGACGGAGAGCTACCCATTACTCTCCGCCCGCAGGCCCGCGCCTACGGTGGCCGGGAGTCGTCACGCGGCTCCCGACGCCCGGAGCGTCTCCCGCGGCGGCTGAGGCGTGAGGTGCGCAAAGTGCGTTCCCTCGCCCACCCCGCCACCTCCTTCGCTAGCATGACTGCTTCGCAGAAGGAGGTGACTGCCTCCCACTCCCTCTCGCCCCGGACCATGGCTTGAACCAGGGCCGGACGCGAGAGGTCGCCGCCGCTGCCAATCGCCTCTACGAGGACACGGCGGTGCTCTGCCCAAGCAGGGCAGACCTCCACTGTATGCTCCACCGTGTCCTCTGGGCGATCCTGACAGTGGTGACACCCGGGCGTCTCCTCCCGCCTGATGATGTGCAGGAACCTCCCGAAACATCCGTGTCCGGAGAGGACCTGCGTCAGGCGGTAGGTGAGAACGCCGTGACGTCTCTCTAGCCACTCCTCAAAGAGGGGTCTTACCGCCGCTATCGTGGCGTGCCCTGCGCTGGGTTGCGATAGTCGCTCCTTCCATGCCACCATGAGATCGCGCCGGAGGTTCGTCCGCTCCGCCGCGGTTTGCCGCGGATGCGGAGTTTCCCCCCGGCGTAGTGCCTCCGCGCGCCAATCGTATAGGCGCGCGAGGACTATCGCCTCCAGATCCCATGGTGGCAGTCCGGCAAGGAGGCTTGCTGCCTCGCCTGAGATCGTGCGGTAGCCCCGGATCAGCCTTACGGCTACCACCTTTATATCGATACCCTTCACGTCTGTGGAGTTTAGCTAGCTAATTTAATTTTACCCTGTACTCTTAAATATTTAGGCTCTTCAACTTATGTCTGCAAGTAAAAATATCTCTGAACCAGCACGTGGGACATTTTCACAGGCAGTCTGTAAGAGTGAATCTGTAGTACTAGAATTACCTGAATACTTTTGGCGTTGGTTGCCGGATTTCCCTACAGGCCACCAGCCATTCACTATGCACACAATTGTGAATTTTTAACCTTTTACAATTCTGCATGTGTGGCGATAATCTGCATGGTTAAAAAACAAAATAAAGCGTGTTCGCCAATCTTAAACAAAAACTAGAGACATTAAGATTATTTTAAGTGCTTCTCTAAACGCTATTGTTTCTTATTATCTTAAGAATCACCACTAACATTAGGTTACTATCATCTTAACTAACATGATTGTACTATCATCAACTCATCTCAACTACATCTTTGCCGCCCCGGAATATGTTCGGTCTAAGCAACCGAACACCTCTAACGCAGCAGTTTACAACTTGTATCTAAGTGACAATTTTATGTATACTTTAACGTCAGTGCATTTCCATACGTCAAACGGACCGGGTGCATTCACAACATTTAACATTAACATTTTACTTTAAGACATTTTACATTAGCCTTGAAGAACTTCTAATAAACATTTTTAAATCCAATCCCAAACAGTGCTTTAATATTACCTACGACCTTGCACCCCGCACATAAGTGGTCCTTCGAACCGGATTCGCGCGCGTTTCGAAAAGTAATCGCGAGTATTGCGTATACAACAGTTTGGTGTGTTGTGGACTAAGGTGGTATTCTGGACTGTTTGGTGACTGGATAACTCTCCTGATCCAAGGAGAACCTCAACGGAGGCGGTGGTATAACAGCAGACAACAAGTAAGATCTTTCCATTATTTTCCACACCTTGGGAGATTTTACGTTCTCAAACATCGGGCGAAATGGCTGAGCTTTACGACGTCCAACTGGCGCTCGCCATCAACATCGAAAAGATCGGGGTTAATTTGAAGAAGACCAGTGTCCAAAGACGAACCTTCGAATACTTGAAAAGGTGTTTGAGCAATTTAGAAGAATACTGGAAAGAGTATCAATTTAACCACGATCGCATTTCAACAGAAGTAAGTAAGACGCATGCATACTTTACAAAACAAGAGTATGAGAAAACAAGCAAGTCGTACCAAGCTGTCAAAACACTGGTCAGCCAGATGCATCAACAACTGCTGGAAGCTCCATCTAGAAGTGATGAACAGGAGTCTGCAGAGGAACAGCAGCCGGGAGAAGATGGTCAACCTTCGGAGTTGGGTCAAGAAGCCCGTCGTGCTTGGATGGTAAATCAGGGTACAAACAGCAAACTTGACGAAATGCTTCGCAAGCAGGTAGCTAATTTTAAGGCTTTCCGAAGAACGGTCTCCAACATTAACTTGGAACTTATTTCCGAAAAATGGGAATTTGAAGACGTCCTCAAAACATTGCAATCTAGGTGGATAGCAATCGATACTCTGCATTGGGAAATCGATTCTGAATTAAGCGAAGAACATGGAGAGTATGAAAAAACATTCTTGAGTCATGAAAAACAATACAACAGTCTGAAGAAGGCGATTAATACAAAAATGTGGTCTGTGGCTCATAGAGAAAAAACTACACCTACACTAGAGATACCCGTTTTCAGCGGAAACTATAACCAGTGGACGTGCTTCAAAGATTTGTTTCAAGAAGCAATACATAACAATCCGTCGATTTCAAGTGCCCAAAAAATGCAGTTTTTAAAAGGAAAAATCAAAGGGGAAGCTGAACGGCTCATCCAACATTTACCAATCAGCGCAGATAACTATTCCATATGCTGGGATATTCTGCATCATCGATACAACAACAAAAGAGCTATATTCTCTTCTCACATGAACATTCTTCTAGGATTGCCCAACATGCAACAGCAGTCCTTACAACAAATTAAAAAACTGCATGACACAACATTAGAATGTCTGAATGCTGTCCGCAATTTAGACATTGATACAACATCGTGGGATCCTATGGTGGTACACATCCTATCCCAAAAACTAGACTCTGACACGTATACCGATTACATAGAGTCTTTAAAAAACTCGCGAGAGCTACCAGTACTTCAAGAGTTTCTGGATTTCCTGGAGACTAAATTCATCACGTTGGAGTCAGCTCGTCGCAAACAAGACAACCCCCAACAAAAGGGGTCTAACAACCAACAACATTCCTCAACAGGTTTCAAGAAACATAACAACAGTGGGAATAATGGAACCTTGAAAAGGACACTACACGTGTCGAAGTTCAAATGTCCACATTGCAGTGGCGAACATGGCCTCTACAATTGCAAAACTTTCTTGGAATTGTCCACTGAACAAAAGCTTGCAATTACGCAAAAATTGCAAGTGTGCACTAATTGTTTATTTAGCCATAACGGCAACCAGTGTACTTCTACAAAACGATGCCGCAAATGCACAGCTTCTCATAACACGATATTACATGACGCCTTTGTAAGGCCGACGGGGTCTCATGTTTCTAAACATACTGAAGCGACAGTCAAAGTCTCTAATGCATCACAGGATGATAATGCAGAGATTTTGCTTACAACAGCTCTCGTGAAGGTGAAGGCAGCCGACGGGACTTATCACAACATGCGTGCTCTTATCGACCAGGGTTCGCAGATATCTTTAATAACCGAAAAAGCCGCTCAGTTGTTAAAGATAGAACGCCAAAAATGCAAAGGGATTGTTCTAGGCATAGGTGCAAAGGAAAACAACTTAAAAGGGTCAGTTCACATAACATGCAAGTCTATAAACAGTGACTACGCTTTTACAACTGAAGCCATGATTATGAATAATCTACTTAAAAATCTCCCCAACCAAATATTTTCGAAGCCTTCATGGTCATTTACGGAAAACATTGCATTGGCGGATCCGGAGTATTACATTAGTAGGCCAGTTGACTTACTACTCGGAGCCGAAGTCTACGCTAACATTATCATGGAGGGAGTCATCAAGGGGACTAACACATCACAGCCTATCGCTCAGCAAACCCACCTGGGGTGGATATTGTGTGGAGGCTCAACAAAAACATTTCAATGTAATGTAGTTCTGCACAACTTGGAAGACATGCATAAATTCTGGGAAATAGAAGACATAACAGAACAGCCCAATCTATCTGTCGAGGATCAGAAATGCATTACGTTTTACTTAAATACCACAACTAGGAAACAAAACGGGCGCTACGAAGTCAGGCTTCCGTTAAAGGAAAACATAGAAAACCAGTTGGGTTCCTCAAAACAAATGGCTTTAGCTCAATTTAGAAATTTGGAGCGCAAGTTTCAGAAACACGAGACGCTAGCCCTACATTACAAAATGTTCATGGATGAATATTTACAATTAAAACATATGACGCTAGCTTTGCACAGTAACATGACACCGGAGTGCTACTTGCCTCATCACGGTGTGCTACGCGAGGAATCGACAACAACAAAATACAGGGTTGTTTTTAACGCATCTGCGAAAACATCTTCAGGATTCAGCCTCAACGATTCCATGCATAAAGGACCCAACCTTCAACAAGATCTGCAACTGTTATTGCTAAAATGGAGGCAATACCAGTATGCTTATACAGCAGACATCGAGAAGATGTATAGGCAGATCCAAGTACATGAATTGGATCAACCACTACAAAAAATAATTTGGCGCAACAATGCTCAATGTCCTATACAATCTTATCAACTCACAACGGTAACATATGGAACAAAGGCGGCTCCATTTTTAGCTCTAATGACGCTGAAGAAATTAGCAGCAGACGAACAGAATAATTATCCTGACGCAGCTCAGGTGTTAGACAAAGATTTCTACATGGATGACCTTGTACATGGGTGTCATTCTATTGAACAGGGTAAGAAACTCATATCAGATTTGATGAACTTACTACATTCCGGAGGTTTTAACTTACGTAAATGGGCCTCCAACGAACCAACATTAATCAGAGACATACCGAGTCATCAAAATCCTGACACAAACATTGTATTCAACTCGAAATCGGAGTCAACCTCAAAGACACTGGGTCTGTGTTGGAACACGAACACGGATAAATTCTTCTTTCGTTGCGATTTTTCTAAACAGTCTTCAAGGCCAACAAAACGCAACCTACTATCGGATATATCGAAATTGTTCGATCCGTTAGGCTGGTTGACACCATTATCAACGAAATTAAAATTACTATTCCAAAAACTATGGGAAAATAATTTACATTGGGATGAGGCAGTGTCCGATGACATTTTCAACGATTGGACCAAAATAAAAGCAGATCTAGACAACATAAACAGCTGTGAGGTACCAAGGTGGTTGAAGAACAACAGTGATGACATCATTGAAATTCATGGGTTCTGTGATGCATCCATGAAAGCATATGCATGCGTAGTTTATGCGCGCATAAAACATCAATCGGACGTAATACTCATCGCCGCAAAATCTAAACTCGTGCCGCATAAAAAAGCCCTTACGTTGCCAAAACTGGAACTTAGTGGCGCATACCTACTCTCTAAACTAGTAAATAAAATACAACGGTCCTTAACAAATAGACTAGAAATATTTGGATGGACAGACTCGAAGGTAACACTAGGCTGGATACAGGGTGAGCCTAATCGATGGAAAGTGTTCGTCGCAAATAGGGTTGCCAAACTCACAGAAACAATGCCTCCGGCCTGCTGGCGTTATGTAAAATCAACGGATAATCCAGCGGATTGTGCCAGCCGCGGGATGTTAGCGTCGCAGTTAAAACAACATACATTGTGGTGGCAAGGCCCCCAATGGCTAAAAACATGGACTCCAGAAGATGAAACTGAAAAACAATTATTTATCATCAATGAGGAGGTCAAAACAGTGAAAGAACAAGTCAACATCGTCCAAGATTGCCCTAATATCATCGATCACTTTTTAGAAAAATACAACAGTACAAAGAAAATAACACATATACTTTCATGGATATATCGAGCGATAACACCTGCACGTTGCCGTAAACATTTGCCGAGCTATCTCACATTACAAGAGTTGCGCAAAGCTAAAACAATTATTATAAAACATGTGCAAAATAATGAATTTGCAACAGAAATAGAAAAAATACGCAAGCATGGTAGCGTTGGCTCAAAAAGCCAATTATTAAAATTAGATCCCTTCATTGATCAAAACGGATTGTTACGTGTTGGTGGGCGATTGAAAAACGCTAACATAAGTGAGGAGATGCGGCATCCGATAATCATACCACATAAGTGTCGGTTGGCGGAGATTCTCATCGACGAAGCACATCAACTAACATTTCACGGCGGACCACGTGTGACCCTCGCCAAACTACGTCATTACTTTTGGATAACGAGTGGGAACAATGCTACCAAGAAGCAGATAAGAAAATGCGTGACTTGCCGAAAACATGAATCAGGAAGACCATATCAACTGATGGGCGATCTTCCTGAGGAGCGATGCAACCCCGCTCCACCCTTTTACCACACAGGCGTCGATTACACGGGGTTTGTGGAAATTAAAACAAACAAAGGACGTGGAGTAAAAACAACTAAAGGATACGTGGCGGTTTTCATTTGCATGGTCACAAAAGCCGTGCACTTGGAGCTGGTTTCGGATTTAACCAGCGCTACCTTTTTGGCTGCGTTGAAGCGGATGGCAGCTAGACGAGGAGCTCCACGACATCTTTACAGCGACCAAGGAACAAATTTCGTTGGCGCCAGCAACATTTTGGAAAACGAATACCAACAATTACAACAAATCTTCCAAGATAGTTTCTTGGCAGAAGTGACCGAAATGAAAATCGAATGGCACTTTAACGCACCATCATGGCCGAGTGCCGGAGGCTTATGGGAGAGAGCTGTAAGAAGCCTTAAGTTCCACCTTAAGCGAGTTATTGGTGAACAGAGGCTCACATTTGAGGAGTACTCGACTATTCTTGCTCAACTTGAGGCTTGCTTGAACACTCGACCTCTGTGCTCCATAACAGAAAACATAGAAGATCTCGACTTTTTAACGCCGGCACACTTTTTAACAGGACGCACAGGATTAACAGTTATTGAAACAGAAAGGGATGCCAGGACACGTTGGCATTTAATCCAGAAGCTATCCGAAGACATTTGGAGAAGGTGGAGGTCAGAATATCTAAGCCAACTAACTGCGAGAAGTAAATGGTTGAAACCACAACAAAATTTGAAAATAGGCGATTTGGTCGTCATTCAAGAAAACAACATACCTGCTGGAAAATGGGTTATGGGAAGAGTGGTAGATGTCCACCCGGGCAGAGACGGACTTGTACGGGTGGTATCCTTAAAAACCAAAAATGGAATCGTTAAGAGACCTATCATAAAGCTTTCCCTATTACCTATTAATTCGCCGGAAACAAGTGAACAAGAACATAAAACAAAAGAAAAAACAAACAGAAAAAGAGAACAAAACAAGAAAAGGTACACCACCGGTAAGACTAGGCCATGTCAACTTCGTTTCTTTGGCCCTAGCATTAACGTTATTTATGTCAATCGCAATCAACATTACGCATGGCATGATGTATAACATTACAAAATTAAGGAATAATCAGTCCTTATATTTTGATCCTGTGGCCAAAATGAATCTCATCCGAGACAAATGGACTTTAGTCGTCTATTACGATATGTCACCCTACTGGGAGGGCACGACAGCGCTAGAAAAACTATTAACTAATTTAGATAACACATGTACTAATATAAACAGCGGTGTGTGTAACATGATAGTGCCACAACTACAGCATGAGTTTCTCGAACTAAAATACTACAACACGCTCCTGCTGACACAACAATTCATGGCACACTCCAGACAGCGTCGTGGGCTTATCAATGGGTTAGGTTACGCGGCGAATTATCTCTTCGGCGTATTGGATGAGCGTTTCGCGGAACAATACACTAAGGACATAGAACTTATAAAGCGAAATCAAAATCATTTGGCTAAATTATGGAAAAATCAAACAACAGTTGTAGAGTCGGAATACAACATTCTGAAACGAACTGAAAAGATTATCCATAAGCAACATAAAACTATAAATCAACATTTAGATACATTGGACAAATTAACAAATGGAATACAATTAGCAATGAGTAACATGAGTGCAGTACAAGGACAGATCGTAACTGCATTGACTGCAAATACTTTGCTCCAAACATTAAGGGGGAATCAAGATACTTTACTAGACACTTTGACTGACATTCGCCATGGTCAGTTCAACATACATTTATTAACGCCTAAACAACTACAACAAGAACTCAACATCATTGCTGGCCAACTTACGGATGATCTAATACTACCTATCGATCAAACTGATGTGAGAAAACTATATCATCTATTGCAAATTAAAGCACGGACCACTGAAAAATATTTCATATTCCAAATAACATTCCCATTAATCAGCAGAGATCGATACAAATTATACAGAGTGATACCAATTCCCAAACAATTCGGTAAGAATATGACAAGCATTCTGCCAAAATCACAATACATGGCAGTGAATCTAAAAAAGGACTCATACATACCAATAAACAACGATGAGCTTTCAACATGTCTCACTCAGGAAGAGACGTACATGTGCTTGCTTAAGAAGCCTGTTTACCATCTAGGCAGTGACAACAATAATTACTGCAATCTCAATCATGAGACTAACCAATGTAAAATTGAACAAACTTTATGTTCAGATATGTGGGTACCGTTGAACGATCCTTCTGAGCATTTATATCACTGCTGTAACAACTATTCCATTAAAATCATTTGTGGAGAGCATATCACAGTCGAACAACTCAACCAAGCAGGAGTAATATACCTCGGACAAGGTTGTATTATCAAAGGGCAAGATTTTACCTTGCATGCAAACACAAAATTTGACAACAACATAACGGTTCAGTCAAATATTTACGTACCCAAGATTGACCAACTAAACTACATTATCAATGTGAGCATACCGATGGAGAAGCCTCACGACAACCAAACTGAGGAGAACGAAGTAGATGACGACATGATCAAAATCTACAAACAAATCAAGCAGATGAGAAACAGCGACGTAGAACTAGATGAGATGTTGTCACCACATGACATCCATCACTACGTGGTAGGCTACACTCTCGTGCTGGCGGCGGCTGCGGCCACGGCCGTGCTCCTGTGGCGGTGGCGACGACGCCGCATGCGACGCGTGCTTATCTCCCCAGACATCGAGCTACGAAGTGTTAATGACGCGAGTGCTAGTGCTTGTGCGCGACTACATGACAAGGCTGAACGTCAGCCTAGTGCTCAAAGTGCAGTGCAAGTGTGCATGGTTAAAAAACAAAATAAAGCGTGTTCGCCAATCTTAAACAAAAACTAGAGACATTAAGATTATTTTAAGTGCTTCTCTAAACGCTATTGTTTCTTATTATCTTAAGAATCACCACTAACATTAGGTTACTATCATCTTAACTAACATGATTGTACTATCATCAACTCATCTCAACTACATCTTTGCCGCCCCGGAATATGTTCGGTCTAAGCAACCGAACACCTCTAACGCAGCAGTTTACAACTTGTATCTAAGTGACAATTTTATGTATACTTTAACGTCAGTGCATTTCCATACGTCAAACGGACCGGGTGCATTCACAACATTTAACATTAACATTTTACTTTAAGACATTTTACATTAGCCTTGAAGAACTTCTAATAAACATTTTTAAATCCAATCCCAAACAGTGCTTTAATATTACCTACGACCTTGCACCCCGCACAGTTACTGTACTGGCATTTAAAATTGTATGGTATTTTAGGGCTTTGCAGAGTTAGCAAAAGGGTTTTTTTATTTTTATGATTTAATATTAATCCTTTTTGCTACTCTATTTAATGTTGCACACACACAAACACATACATAAACGACTCACTTTCTCTATTCTCTTTAATGTGCACTTTTTTAAATCTTATCAAGGGATATCGTGTTACCCAAATTCCTAATGGTAGACAATTAAATCTGGTGAGGCTGAAAGCGGAATCCAACATAAGGCCAGGCAGATGTTGATGTTGATGATGGTGACTGTAGCAGTATTATAAACCGTTGTCCTACGAATTCCTTTCACGAGAGTGCAAACATTATTTCTTCGTAAATACATTTGCTGTTGTAATATTTTTAATGTGCAAAAATATAATTTTCTCTGTACATGCTTAAAACCTGATTTCATTATGCTGAGTAACGTCATGCCCATATTCGAATGCGACGTTTTTTTATTCATTATTACAAATGTTGACTGAAGCTTTTGAAGTCATTTTAATATCGTTATTTCGTGTCCCTATGAAAATATTTCTTCCATTCCTTTTTGTGATTTGAATAAAGCCGAAGTATTATAATTATCAGTGAGTACCTTCTGCCTGCGACATCATCTGCTTGAATGAAACAATATCCTATCGGACTCGGCAATAGTGTAGCTTGTTATCAGTGAAAAAATGATTGTACTCAAATCAGTACTTCCAGAAATTACTTTTACATATTAGTTTAGATATAGGTAACAATGATTAAGTTCCATCTTTGAAGCAATGCTAGTCATTCTTTTGCCCTTACTTAAATTTATGTGGAGTAGACCTTCGATCAACAATAGTATTAGATTCCCGATAAGCACTTCAAAAACGGCCCGAAAAATAAGACCACAAATACTTTTGTGGTCTTATTTCAAATTAGTATGTTTTTAACCTTATTACTTAGACTTTAAGTTTCATTTTAGATTAAATTACTGAAAATTTAAAAATAGAATGATTTTATTTTCAAGCGACATTTCAAATATATTTTGTAATGGTAATTAAACTCTATGTTTAATCATTAAGGTTTTAAACTGTTAATATTATTAAACTTTTTTCTAAGAAATGTAGATGTGTGTGCTAACGTGGCCACTTGAG
This sequence comes from Apamea sordens, assembly GCA_945859715.1. Lineage (NCBI taxonomy): Eukaryota > Metazoa > Arthropoda > Insecta > Lepidoptera > Noctuidae > Apamea > Apamea sordens. Next base: position 14,351,221 of record OX244009.1, read on the forward strand.
CGACTGATTTTTGTTCGAAGGGGTAGACTCACTAGATATTTTTCATCCAATGATGTTGATGAGTTGTCCTAAAATCAGCATTCACTTCCTCTTATAATATCAATGTCAGTATTACCACCCATCAAGCGAGTACTGCTTATTTCGTATTTTATTTTTCAGTAGAAAAAAAAAAAGAAATGAAATGAAAAAAAAATGAAATGAAAAAAAAAGAAAAATGAAAAAAAAAATTAATGAAAAAATTTAAATGAATGAATGATGAATGAAATGAATGTAGAAATGTTGCTTGAACTCTATAAACTGTCGTGCCATTGAGACAAAGATGAAGAAAGTTTGATATGTTAGTATTTGTTAGGTGTAAGGGCCGCTTATTGCGGTAAAAGCCTCCTAGCCTGCGGTATATTCATAAAATCCCACAACATGCCTAGAGCCACTACCTATCTACATAAACACATAGAAACTCTAAAACGCTATAAAAACCAAAGCACTGTAACAATTGACTTATGTGACGCCCCGACTCCCCCCGACGTTGCCCTCTGCCCACTTTACCCCCTGCCATCTCTGCCCAGTGCCCAAACATAACGTCATTATGTAAGGTCCCCCTATTCGAATCTGCAGGGGAAGATCCATGGCTGCCTCAGCAATTGAATTTTAAGAGTTATTTGCCATGGACTTTTTACTTTTTAGTGCCTGACCTGTTACAGGCAGTTTTGGAAAGTTTTACGGTATCCTTTTTAGGGTTCCGTAGTCAACAAGGAACCCATAAGGGTTCCTTGTTGACAGTCATGACGACATGGCGAAACTATAAAGTTTCGCCATTTCGTCTGTCTGTCCACGGTTTAGCTCAAAAACTATTGGTACTAGAAAGTTGTAATTTGGCATGAGTATACACGTTAATGACGCCAAAAAAGTGGTAAAATAAAATTTTGAAAAAAAAATTATTGATGGTGGGGATGATAATATTTTTTTTCGTCCTTCGCATAGTGTGGGATATCGTTGGATAGGTCTTTCAAAAATATAATATTGACCGGTTTTTTACGTTATACGGCGTTGTTACACTTCATTTCACCTTATACCAACACCCAAATCACACACATAATCTATACTTATAATAAATCTGTAGAAGTGAAAATTCTGTACATTGATAATATCAAAAAAATAATTTACAGGGGGTGTTACTAGACCGACACCGAACCCAAAAATGTGATTAAAAAAATTTTTGTCTGTCTGTCTGTCTGTCGGTCTGTCTGTCTGTCTGTCTGTCTGTCTGTCTGTCTGTTTGTTCAGGCATCACGCAAAAACTACCGGTTCGATTACGATGAAACTTTGTATAATTATTCTTTAATATCCTGGGCACCACACTGGGTACTTTTTATCCCGGAAAAGTATATACAATAAAAAACAAACTTAATTTTGCGGTTCGATCCCTATACCCGATTACCACTGTCTGTACTGTACCAACCGCAAATACTAAGTTTGTCGTAGGTTGGGTCACCCGCAGTGGAGTTCATTTTTATTCCTTTTAGTTTTTAGAGTTATTTAGGTTTATTTTTATATGAGTCGTAGGTATAGATTTTAATTTTAAAGTATAGGTGTAGGTTATTTTATAATACTGTTAGGTAGGATTAGTCATTCGTATAGATATTAGTTTTTAGGGATTTTGCTTATTTATTGAGTTTAGATTAGTTATCATCAGAAATAGGTTTATTTAGGTAGGTATTTAATTTTCTGTTATTGAGTTTTTTTTTTAATTAGGTAGGTACTTAGGTAAAGATATCATATAGGTACCCTCTTAATCACCACTAATGAGACACAATTGGTTTTCTACTGTAATTAGCCACAAAGGGCCCGCGAGATAGATGGCATTCTGGGGAAGCACATACATTTTATCCTGTTAGCACGTTCCCGTGGGATAATTTCCGACATCCACGCGGGCGAAGCCGCGGGCAGAAGCTAGTGACACATAAGGAACAACTCCCAAACATTGGCGACTAACTCATTAAAAAAATAACAAAAGAGCATCGGGTCGACTCAATAAAAAGTTTCAGAAGCATCACTCTCACATCTGACAAACTATTTTTACTTCCCAAATAAGTCCTATTCCAACTGCTAAACAACGCTACTTTTTCAACCTTGAAAGAAACTGTAACACCTTGATTCGAAGGCATAAGGTTCAATTTGCTTGTGTATTAAGGTTTTGGGCGGTATTTGTAAAGTGGTGCTCGCGTATGAAACTTAGAAAGACAAATTCTGTATATAACTGACGGTTGAACAACAATAAAGTTTTGATGAACGATATAGGTCGTAGATGTGACTGAAGGACGGAAATATTCATAACAAAGATCTAATCTGACCTGTATTAGTAACTTCCTTCAGTTAAGTTGTCAATGTTGTTGCTACGTGTGAGATACTGATTTACTGACTACCTTAAGGCGCGGTAAGATGCAAATTTTTAGGTAAACGGCAATAGCTCGTCGCAGCATCAAATAAGGTTCAAAACAATGATGCGTTTGATGTCAGTTGCATCGAATGACCAAAACAAAATATGCATGGGTAAGTGGAATAATTTTTAGGTATTTTTTCATATTTTTTGAGCTCTATTTTACGATTGTTTTATCATGATAGTATTTTATTTTTAATATTTTTGTAAAAGTCTTTTCTTTGATATTTTGCCATACACTCCTTTTTCTGGTTGGTAATGTGCACCAATACGCCGCTTTTTATAGTCTCCTACGTTTGGGCAGCGCCTTAATGCCCTAAGTGTTATTGGTTTTTCATTAAGAGTTTCTCAGTATCAGCTCGTAGATCTCGCTCGTAGATTTGTGCCCGGTTAATGACAATAGGGTCTCCCCATATTATATGAGAATCAAACATAACTGGCTATACTGCCAGTATGTAGGTACTTGATACGCAAACCTTAGTTATTATTAACTTTGTTTTAAAGTATCGGATGTATTTTAGGTACTCCTCTACCCAGCTCTTTGAGGATTACAGGCGTGATCTTATGTCTTTACGCTTATCATTGTGTCCATCAACCAGAACCAACGTTGAGATGTGTGTAGTGTAATAAGAAGTGTTTATTGTAAAAGGTTTTGCGAATGTATCCCTGGAAATGGTACATTTCTGAAGTTTTACTTCAGAATACCACGTAAAGGACACAAAACACAGTAAGTAACTTATTCTAGGTAATTGACGGCCGAAATGGGGCAGATGTAGTTAGGAACCACAGTCGGTACCTAGTAGGTACGCCCAGGAATGAATTTGCAAAATATTTCATGAGCTATTCTACAAAATATTATAATATTAATAAAAATGACATAGAAGTAAATACGGTCTTTGGAGAGCCGGCGTCAGTCCTGATGTTGACAAGATAAGATGATAATCTGACCACGCAACTGTGAAATCGTAGGAAGATAAAAATAAAATATACATTTCTTAGTTGACCTTGATGAAAACAGCTGTTTGTGATCCGATTCAACGTGTAGGTAATTTTTATGTGTGGTAGTAGTTTATTTCATAAATACGTGTATTATACTCATTGTAACTAACTTGGGCATTTATACTTTTCGTAATACGCGAAAGTCTCTCCCTCTGTTGTCTTTTCAGGCCCAAACCACTGAACGTGAAAGAAAAATAGATCTGTTTAAAATAGCCTTTTTTTGGAACGAAGTTCTTTAACGGAGCTTACGGTAGGAGTAAAATTTGTGAAATCGTCACGTAACGAAAATGCCATGCGACTTTTTATTACAAACAAAAAGGGTGCTGTAGTGATTGAAAATCCAAGATGGCGGCTGCGAATATTTTCAAATTTTCGTAACCGCCATATTGGATTTTCATTTTGAACTTCTTTCCTGCCGGGAAAAGCCTAGCCAAGCTGCCGCAAAACATGTGGGGACAACGTTTTTTTCCATAGGGAAATCCTCGTGGATACCCTCCGTCTAGTAAGAAAGGAGGGTTATGTCGGACTCCCACTGACTAAGACCCTACTGTTCCTAGTAGTGAGTCGGGGGCCCGGAAGATACTTGTACATTCGTTGGACTCGGGATCTGGAGAAGAAAATATTCATCATTTAATAAAAGACACACAAGCAAATTCAACAATCAAGAAAAGTTAAACAGCAGCAGTTGACTCAAATCATTTCCCAAAAAGTTCGACGCTCGACACTCGATTTCACGCGCCTTCCAATTAGTGATTACAGGGGGTCTACTCCGAAGTAGTATCGGCCGAATGTTCAGCCGTTTCCTGTTACGAAGTTACTATTTGGTTCGGTCGGTTCCGATCCTACATTCTTACACTCTTTCGAATATTGACTATAGTCCCGACCCAACTGAGCCGATCCGAACTTTTTTCCCATTTTTCAATAATATTCTATTCGGCCATGTGTCGGACCGATCCGAACATTCGCACTTTGCACTTCGGAGTAGGCCCCCAGTAGCCGTATTAGGTTGTTCTTATCAGCTCATTCTCTCAAAGAAGTCCCTTCGGGCCCAATAGCCTACCGACATTACATTCATAAAATTTTCTAAGGTCACGCCAAGGCCACATCCTGCGGCCCTCGTCCTTGAGCCTCGTAATAATAGACAGAATAGTTATCCAAGTATTCAGGAGGCCGGCCATTTTGTTTGCGGTCGTTTTGAACCGCTCTGCGGTTATTAGCGTGGCGGGTCTTTCAATTATAATATTGAATTTAATTGTTAGAATAATGTTGGTTAGAGGGTTGGTTCTAATTACGTTTATTTTTTAACTTTATAGCCATCCATTTCGTCATGGGTAGTCGGGAGCTTGAAAGTCTGACAACCAGTCTTATCAAAGGGTATCGTGTTATCCAGTATCTGGGTTGTGGAGGTCAGATAGGCAGTCGCCGCTCCATGTAAAATACTGGTATTCAGCTGTATCCCGTTAATCCCCAACATAGTAGGGAAAAGGCTAGGCAGTGGCAGTTTTCCAACATTGATGAGCCATCAATGTTGGAAAAAATTACAATGAGATTACCTACAACAAGACGATGGGAAGCAGCGTTTCCTTTCTTCTATCATAAATTCTATCTGTTTGAAGATGTGATTAGTTTAATATCATCGTGCTTCTTATGACCCTATATTGTTTCGCTATAGGACAATCGCCTTTCAATTTTTTTCTTCCCAAGTCTCTCTATTTCTCGGTTCTAAGTCTAAGGCTTTTCTAAAGCTTAAAATTTTAATCAGGTCGTTAATTATAGCTACAATTTGAAGCCCATAATTAGTATTTGACTTTGAAACTTGAACGTAAACAACAAAATATTAAAACTTTTCCGGCCACACGAAGTGAGAATTTAAATCTATAATTACTATAGAATATTGTTGAGAATCTTTAACCTAGTTTCAAATGTCGGCTGAAGTGGTTCTATTTAATGCTAATGTGGGCTGTGTGTTGTATAAAGTGGGCATAAATTACGGATATGAGACCCGGTTCCTATGTCTAGAAATGTTAAAGGTATATAGTTGACCGTCCACTGCTACGTAGGATGTCCACGGAGAGGTCTGTGACGATAGCTGCGTGGTTCATTTGTGGTAAACAAAGCTACACATTCGTGCGTAGCGTGGCCGTAGGTCGCAGTGGACGGTCCCGCCTACATGTTTATACAAAGCGAAGCTAAGTACAAGTGCGTAGCTTAGCCAGCGGTTGGTGTGGAGCCTTCAAGATTTCGATAGTTAAGCCTTAAAAAGTAATTAATGCAATTAGAGTGTAATATTATAACCAATTAAAAGATTTTATTTACCAAGAAATACTAATTATGTCATCCTACAGAATCCAAAGCTGTGCTTTGATATTAGAAACTAATCAAATACATAGTTTACGCTTCAGACGTGTAATTAAGAAGTCGTAAGATCGAATGTCACATTGAATAACCTAACCTTAAATATCAATCAATCAACTAGCCTATCGTAGTCCTCTGCTGGACACTCTCCCAGATTGCGCCAAAACACCCTGCCTACTGCCTTCCGCAACCAATTTGACCCAGCCACCTTTTGAAGGTCGTCGTTCCATCTAGCTGGGGTATGGCATGCTACACTACGCTTGCCGATACGTGGTATCCACTCCAGGACTCGTCTGCTACACCGACTATCGATCCGACGAACATGGCCAGTCCCCTGCCATTTCATCTTGTTTACTCTGCGAGCTATATTAGAAATTCCGGTTCTTTTCTGAATAACTTCATTTCTGATTTGAGTATATCGCAAATTATTTGATTGGTTCTAATGTTTTTATGTACACCACATGCTCTACTCTACATACCCAATTTCTAACAAAGCGAGATACAATGTTTCCAAGAACAATAACACTAACCTCTTACTTGAACAAATATAACTTGACCCCGAAACCTTAAAGTCAAAATGGACGCTCCATTCGGGTCAGACTATACATTCTGGTCAAAGGTTGCTCGTATAGCTGTCCGGTTGTCCGGCTGTCGTGTAGCTCCGGCCGGACACTTGTTATTTAAGGTACGGGACGCAGCTCTCCGTTCATATTTAAACTGATGACTAGTTACGGTTCCAGCACGTTTGTTCGTTGTGTACTTGTGTTTGTGTAGGGGAAAGAAATAGTGGAAGAAAAATAGAGTTTACATTGATCAGTATTGTGTGCATTTTTGATAAAACCTTTTTTGTATTATTTGTTGTATTCACGGGCGTGGATAGCGTGGTATTAGAAGATGATTGATGTATTAATGGTTAAAATTGCTTAGCAATTTTGCCTGCTGTTGTGTCACTCTACGTAAAATTTCTACATGTATATCTGTAATTCAAATGGTGTACATACATAACACAGAATGTTGTATTCTATTCTATATTTGGTTCATGATAACCTTTGTTCAGCAGTGAACGTCTTCCTACTGTATATAAATGGTATTTCAACAACGAGATTTCTCAATCACTGCACTTTCAAACCACATTAATAACTAACTTTTCTTTCAATATTCAATCATTGAAACTCAACACGCTCCGTTCTTCGGAACTGCTTGTTAATGAACGAACAGTTACCTAGAACTTTAATCAAAACTGTTACTATTTGCCTGCCAATGCCTGAAATAGTACTATTAATTACTATTTATCTATAGTTTCAGTCTGACCAACTTATGTTAGTTCCGCAGGGAGGTATACTAGGTCCTGAAGTGGAGGTACTATTCATGACTTTGTTTTGTGTTATTTATTTGACGCAGTTTTGTGTTCGCTTTTATACAAATGACAATAATTGAAAAACTATTACTTAGCCGCCTGATAACATTTCGTACGCACGAATCTATACCTAATATAATAAAGCTGAAGGAAGTGTTTGTTTGAACGCGTTAATCTTTGAATTTACCAGTCAGATTTGAAAAATTATGTTTAAATTTGATAGCTCAGTTCTTGAGAAAGACAATAAGCTATTTAACATCGCGCTACAACCCTTAGGAGCCGAGCAAAAAGAAAAAAGTTGAAAACAACGCAAGCCTAAAACACAGTAATAACGCAGGCGGGCGATGCGACGCGCGATTCGGTGGGCCGGAGGCCGCTATAGTATTGCCGACGTCTTAAGATATTGTTTTTGTCAAAAACAAAAAAAAGTCACGCGGACGAAATTGTGGATAAAAGCTAATTGGAAATAAACGAACTATGTATAATGTAATGAATCCTACAAAGGCTCAGCCATCTCAAAATACAAACAAGAACTGAATAAAAGTCATGAACTTTAAAACAATAAAGGCAACCACTATCTAAAGTTCCAACCAAAACAGAATAATATCAATGTTGCCGTTATAAACAGTAAATAACGCGGGAATTTCAGGGGTATTGTGTGCCAGTGTTGCCAGAAACAATGGCGGGTTAATGTAACCCTTTGTGGAGAAGGTCGGCCATTGTGGCGGGCTGGTAAGTGTACCGATTTTTACAATCAGTAGTATTTTTTGTTTCTATGGGGGATTGGGAGACTGGGGAAGTGGAAATAATATGGGAAATTATGACCCAGTTTTTATTAAAAATAAAGATGAATGTCAACATTATGCCTGTTGTGTTGTCAAGGGGTAGGTAGAATTGAATAGTACAACCACATTACGGTACATGTCAATAACATAAATATGATTATGTTAGAATCCCATGGAGTAGAGCGCGTCGGGGTAGTTGCGTAACACATTTACAATGGCAATGCCTTTCATTTTGACAGTTAACAAATATTAATTACATTATTTAGGTACGTTTGTAACATAATGTACATACTCACAGTTACCTTCAATCATTTCTCCAGGTCAGATCAAGCATTCTGTGACCGTTAGGCGCTGATCTGATTATTTCTCACGACACGTTTTATCCACAATCAGTACACAGACACAGCTCCAACTTTAACATGAGACTATGACGATTTAGTGTCATCATGGTTGGTAATTTCGCCCACATTGATGGATATCATTTTTCCTACAAACACTATACTTCTAATACAAAATAACTATAGATTTTATTGTATTTTAGTAATAATATATTTTATTATGACAGCTTTGACAACGACGTTTAATACGTCGCCATAGCAACGTACCTTTCAAATTCTTACCGGCCTGTATCTTTTTATATGCAAACTTAGTATGTACTCATGTAAAAGAATTACTGGCCGAATTCTTATCTCAAATTCATATTTTCTACATGATGTTGTTCTACGAGTTAACTTTATAGATCCACGCAATACAAGGATCAGTTCTGGCTTCGCCTCTAAAGCGAACACGTTAAGGAGCCTGATACTCCAGGGCCTCTTATCCCGGAAATACTCAGCGTAACTTTCCGCTCTGGTACCTGACGAACCCTACCTAAGCCTCCGTCCTCCGTCCTCCGTGAAGAGGGCTACTACATCTATTGGGCCGCGCCTCACCTGAGGGCCGCCTCACCCGAGGGCCGCCTCACCTGGCGGGCTGACAGCGTCTCCGCCGTGCCTCTCTCTCCTGCTGCCGTGCTGCGTCCTGGCCTGCTGCGTGGGCCCTCCTGTCCTCACCTGACGGGCTGACAGCTTCTCCACCGTGCCTCTCTCTCCTGCTGCTGTGCTGCGTCCTGGCCTGCTGCGTGGGCCCTCCTACGGGTGTCCTCCGTGTCGCCACGCATCAGCAGCTGACTTCACCTGTTCCCGCTCTTACGCCTGGACCTACAGCTGTCTCTGCACCTGTCGCCAGCATCTGTCTAGCGTCTACCTCTTCAGCTCCCAACTGGATCTCCACCTCAGCCTCCTCAACCCATCTATCACGCATCGTCATCCATACACACCACTCTTCAGTCCATCTCCATCCTTTTCTTGTAAATACATCTTACTTGTTTTCTACCTCCCTTTCTTTAATTTAATCCTACCAATAACCATAAGCTTAGCTTTCCTTGTCGCTACACGACACGTTGTATTATTCCTCCGCATCGCTGTCGACTGGTAATGTACCCAAGAGACTGGCGGCATTGCCACGTTGTATGGCAATACTTATCCTCTGGCTGAGGTAAAAGCCAGCCCTTGGGTCACGGGAAGAGTCAACCAGCTGGTTGGAGATTTCATTGAACAGTATTATTTCGACGTAGTATTTTAGTTTTTTAATAGTTTTAGTTAGGATATTATATTTTTATTGTAATAATTTGTAGTTTATATTTTAGTCTTAGAAGTTAGTACGTTGTCGAGCACATTACATACAGTTATATTTTCTTAATTATAATAATCATGAAGCAATGGATTAGCAAAATCTTACAAAATCGTTCGGATTGTGATTAAACGTGTGTTACGTAATTGGGGTACAAGTTACGCTGAGAAATTCCTCATTGAAAAACCCAAACTTTTTCAATCTGGGAATCGAACAAACATTTTTAACTGTTTTATAGCTTAAAGACATATTAATATTACTCCATTGCTGTGAATTACGGTGAAAGTCGGCCCATGCGACATGAACTTGGTTTCAGAAATTAACCGCATCAACAAAATCCATTGAATTTGCAAGTGTCTACAAGCGACGTATACCACTTGACGTAAAACAAGAAATTTATTTAAATATTGTGCTACAAATAAAAATAATTATATTTCCGGAACTAAAATAGAGTTTATTAAACCACTTCTAGGAATTTATGATTATGTTTGTTCATTATAGCATTTTAAATCGAGTGTGAGCTTTCCAAGAAAATCGGAAACAATTCCACAATTATTATTAAATTATTAGGTTGAACTCCAAACTAGTTATTTCCAGTTTGAACCGGTTATATCCAGAATATTGATCAGATAATTTCTCATCACGGTAGACCAATATTTGTGGGCAGAGCGAATCGAGACCCGTTCGCCGTAATTCCTCAGTAAATAGCCAAATAAATTTATTTAATGGTAACCCAATGATCCTCTTGAATTACTGCCAGGTAGTTTGGAAGCGGTCCTGTATTCTTAGTGCTAAGACCTTCGGGGAATAACGCAGTACGTTAATATTGCAGAGGTTTGACTATTAGGAGAAAGTTATCTTTATTTGGCTATGTGATCTATAGATGTAGGTATTCCCTATATTAAGAAGTTCTCTAGTACATCATCGTAAATATCATCATTTAGTCTAAAGACGTCTGCGACTGCTGAACATAGGCTTCCACGAAGCATCGCCACATCAACCGGTCATTGCTTCTCGCTTTCACTAGTTCAATACATGTCCTAACAATACCTTCGTAATATGAAACGTCTTATGCACTTATGGTTTCCTGGTACCTGGCGATGCTGTGGCGTCTGAATTAAGTATCTTGGTAGCTTTCCCTAGACAAAGTTTAAAAAAAAATAGGTTTATTTTAAAGCAAGAAATCTTCAAATCTTTTTTATACAAAAAAGTCCCTTCCCCCCAAAACAAATAAAAAGCGCACCCCAAGTCACATTATCACTATTAACAAGTTAACACAAATAAATCAATATAAGACATCCGCCTAATCCGTAGCGTGAAACTAGCTTCGATAGGGACACCTCTGCCCACCCTCTACTGACTTACCATCAATCTTGCACCGTCGGATTAAAAGCTTGCCCACCCTCCGAGGCTGGGGATAAGAAATATATGCCAGGGGGTGGGCAAATAGGAAGGTTCAGTCCGTACAAATCTTAACAAACAAAAAACTGTCGTTGCTCTGATTGCCAAGTTCTTGTTGAAACAAGCGGATTGGAGTGTGGAGTGTTTTGTTTATTTTTTATGTCACCTATGTTTTGTGTTCGTCTTCTCTTGTATTAAAATCTGTCCCAGTTTTACCCATTTCGAATATTGACCTGTCCTGAAAATAATCGAATCTGAAGATCATCATGTGCACAGGTGACAGGGCTGTCTGTGGGGAGGTGCCGCATATGCACTTGAGATCTGAGCCTTCCATGAACCCCCATCTGTGAAGTTTGTCTTTGCTCCGGCCGAATTAGGTTGGAAGTCTATATAGATATCCAAGTTGGCCACGGTGACGCGTGCTCCGGCGGAAGGCTCGGCTAGACTCATCTTCCCTGTCCGATTTTATTTCCATTAATTTCTCTAATCAACTGGTTCTTCTGTACTATCTCTGCGAATATTTCGAGTTCAGTATCGGGTGTAGTATTGCTAGGATCCCCGGATTATGAGGGATACGGGCAATTGTGGACACATTCAGTTCCAACTGTTATTCCCAACAAGTTCGGTCATTGAGCCTTAAGATTTTATGGGTCAGTTAGTTCTGTTATAAATGTGTTGTGTTGCGGATGTGAGGTTTATAGTGCTTTGACATTTTGTTGGCTGTTAAATTTATTGTCTTAGTATTGGTGTGGTAGTTACTTTAGAAGATTTGCGTGACTTCTGAACATTATGTTGTGTTTAAACTTAGTTATTAGTCAGTTAGTGGGTGGGAACTGACTAATAACTGAGTTTGAACTAATTGATTGATAAGTTTGCATTTTGGCCCAGTTAAAAGACTTCAAAACGATGCTATCTTAGTCTACCTCATTAAAACTGCATGCCACATGTGTGCCAACCTTAATAAGTGGCTCATTAGTCTGAAAAGTCCTAAAACAAGTTTTAAGTACAAACTAAGTGCTCAAACTAAAACACATACCACCTTAGCACAAAACATCACCATTTATTACTCAAAATAAGAAAAAATACCCTGTTTTTTATGTGCGAAATAACTCACGAAAATATAAGATAAAGGAAGGGTCCACATTAATGGAAGAAGATTGCATTTAACTATCGTGTGGGGATAAATAGGGAAGGGAGGCGTTGCCCTCAACCCTCAGCCCTCTGTCCTTCGGTATCCGCAACACAAATCACACGTAACTCAATGGACAAGCCCTCTAAGGAATCGCGCACAGCATGCAACTTTCCGACAATGCGACTTGTCGTGATTTAAAAGAATTGTGTTGGAGATTATTGTCGTCGTGTTGTGTTGAATGTTCAATTGTTGGTGACACCCTCTTTCCGACTTCAATAAAGTAGCTAGATTTATTTGCTGCTTTTATTTTTATTATCAAGTGCATCACAGTATGTGCTTAGATTTTGTCTGCTGGATAGGCGATTTTTTTGTGTGTGTCGTCCTCTGTGTTGGTTGTCAATGTTTTGTTTCCCATATTATGTAACTTATTAGCTCCATGCATGTGGAAATTTCCTGGAACTTATCAATATTTAAACTAATAATAAAGCTGAAGAGTTTGTTTGTTTGTTTGATGGCGCAAATCTCTGAAACTCCCAGTCGGATTTGGAAAATTCTTTTTGCATTTGATAGTCCAATTCTCGAGGAAGGCTATATATAGGCTATTTAACATCACGGTATGACCGAGCAAAAATAAATAAAGTCAGAAAGATCGCTAAGCGGATACGAAGTGGCACTGCGGGCAGCTGATGCGGTGCGACGGGGTGCGTCGGAGCAGAAGCTAGTCCACGATAAAAGCAAAATCTTAGTGAAGGTCAAAAATTAATCATTTAATGAAAGACATCCACAACGAAGAAGTCTCGTCCCTGACCCCACCGTATTCAACTGTGTGTTCACCTAAACAGATTTGCCGTAATTCGCAGTATTTTGTTAAATTAGTCCGTTTGTTGTCTCTCTCTGAATAGCGCTAATGAAGTTTTCTTATCGACACAATGAAGCGATCCATTATCGTCAACTGCCTTTACAAATAAATGTATCTTTTTCTTACCTTTTGGGCTCAAGAGGATAGGCAATAGCGATATTATTGTATTTTTTCATGTAAAGTATTCTATTATTTTAATATTGTGAATGTTAAAACTATGTTGGTCATTTTTTTTTCTCTCTCTGTTCTGTTAGTATTTGTCATGGTCTGGTAGTTTGAGTAATTATTGTGGCCTACCCAAATGTCCTTTCTTTGATATTGTTCGTCGAATCGTTGAGCTCCTTAAGTTTTGAGTTGAGCTGCACGATATCTGACAAATGCGTGCACTAATTGGACAAATCCTCTCAATCTGTGTGGTTCTTTCCTCAAAAGACCAACTGAGACATCGATCTACATGGTCTTCATATTGTTATGATCTGACCAAGATTATGCCTGGTCTTTAAAAGAGAATGTAACCTCTGAGTTTGTTTGGGCCTTTCTTCTCAGACTTGTCAGGAAACGCCGACCTCGTCTAGTTATAAAATATTATTGACGTGTCGTATCATCATGTCTTCTTCTATACATTTCTCGCACCATCGTTGTCTGTGTCTTCAAATAACAACTTACTAAGATCACCAATTCTGCTACGAGTGGTGAAAATTTTATTGCAATATACATAAATAAATTGATGATCACTGTAGGTACCTTTGTTTTTCGGTTTATCAGATTGTTGTCCAATACTGGACATTAGTTTCCCTGAGATCATTAATATGATTTTCAAATCAAATTAATACCCTTACTGCAGCCAATTACCAACTTTTCTTTCATATTATTTCCCTGGACTAACTCATCCACAAGAAGCTATACTTCTGCAAGTAGAAGAATGTCCTCTTCTTCTTCCTATATCTTGTAATAGTTCTTCACGACATCAATCTTATCACAATCCCACCATTGTTTCCCATCTCGCTTTCTTTCTCTTCATCTATTTGTTCAAATGTTTTCTCACCCAAAACGAATTTCCTCGTGATTTCGTACTATATTGTCAAATTAGATCGTTTTGTTGATTTGCTGAATACGCTAACGAAGTTTTCTTATCGTGTTACGTAATGATTTGCGTTGGCGCCAGATAATGAGTTGGAGACAAGAAGGTTTTAGTATGATTGTAATTAGATGTTGATGTATTAGTTAGTCGAATTGTTATGACTTATTTATGATGGAATATTTTTTTATGTGCTACTGTTGTAAGGTACGTCTGCGTTTAGGTGGGGTTGGTTTACTAAATCATTATTTGACAGCTGCATGATGTGGCTATAACACGACCAATTGAGGTAGTGTGTCAATTTGATAACGACAACATTTTTCTGACTAAGTATAAGTACCTTTTCATGTGCGTGTATCCATAGGAGTTCAATTATATCGAGCTTAGTTTTATTTAAACCTTATAGGCTATCTCATCCACCCTTTCCGCTTACCCATTCAGTATTTCCGAAAAAATATTACATATTTGACTGCTACCACCATCGTAAGTCTTGCAAACACTTCTCATAAAACTTCAATTTGTTCAACCACTCCCAACCCTCCAGAAATGAGGGAAAAAATAAAAATTTCCATCCCCACACGATCAGAGGAAAAAAAACATTTGTCACCGCAATGGTATGGATTCTTGAAACAGTCATATCAGCAACTTTTACTAAACACATCGAAATTTACTCTACACTTCATACATTACCGTTTTTATACTAAGTTGAAGTAACTTCTTGGAACAAATGCGGCGATGTATGTTGAATTGTACAAAATGGTCGCTTTGTAAGGCTGTCGTTGGTATGTCGTAGTGTGAGGTTAGGGGAAGTTGGGGAGTGTCGCGAAATCGCCGCGTTTTGTACACGATAATACCTCTTAGACGAGGTTCCCCTTGAGATGGGGTGACGTGACAGAATTGAAACAGAAGGATTAGGATTTTCTTGTTATTTGGACAAACGGACTGGTAACCATCACTTATAATACGATACTTAGGTACTCGTAAACCTGACGAGTAACCCTGGGGAACCTTTGAGATAAGATTAATAAGTTTCTTATTGCTGTAATTTCAGCCTACCTAAAATAATTGCAAAAAAGGATGTAAGCCTGTCTGTCTGAACGCGATATACTCTAAAACTACCGAATGGATTTTCATAAAGTTTTTTTTTATGGACGGAGTGATTCATGCGGAAGTTTTAGGTGTATAATTCATTACGGGTTTGTGTAAATTGGCTTAAATGTGACGATAATTGTTGATAATTTCGGAAAAAAAACATGCCGACTGGGCGTGCGCCGCGTAAGCCAATACAGTTATATGAAAACAATGTATTACGGAATTAATATTTTGTTTGCCTGGATTAACACATAGGGTACTTTAATGCCGGTACGTTACCGTGTGATATTTTCCGACATCCACGCGGGCGAAGCCCCGGGCAAAAGCTATTACTATCTAGATTACTAAACTCAAACTCAAACTCAAATCATTTATTTCAATTAAACCATTTACAGGCACTTTTGAATTGTCAAAATTAAATAGTCGGTAGTAGTAACTTTTCCAAGCCCAACAGTCATGATCAACGTATACTATATTTGTATTCGTTAGTGACCAAATTCTTTCAGTGACTCTTTCATATATAAATTATTCTAAGTAAACCTTCTGAAATATTTGCCGTTTGACAAAAAGCTGTAACGACGTAATCATATTACTCTAGGAGTTATTTTAGTAAGGATAATTGAATGAAGCTTGTATTCACGTTTGTACTGAGTAGCGAGTGCTTCCCATCGGTCCATAATCAATGGTTAATGAAAGCTCAGGTTGTTAATCTATTGAAAAGATTCACTCATCTTCAGTTTATAATTTATTCATTTGAAGCTGGTAGCTCTTTGCTTTTAAAAATTACACAGCAACAAGTTACTAATCGGGTTTTCTGTTTTATTGTAAAAGGTTGCACACACGATTAATACCTTTTTGTCATTTTGTCTTTAGATTTGAGTCCGACCTTCTTTTTGCGATAGCAAATCTATTTAAACTCAAATATTTCAATTAAACCATTTACTTTTATATTGTCAAAGAGTCGGTCAGTTAGTCAGAAAGTTGAAGCTAGTTTCCCATTCTAAAATGTAGATCTCTTTGGAGAAGAACGGCCAGAAAACTCCAAGGACATTCTTTTAAATTATTTGTAATGCATGGTGTTTTTGAGAATATGGCTATAATATAATCGGAAAGACAGTTCGTTATAGCAGACCATATTAAACAGTCATGTATGTTCCCAGGCTGCTTAATACTAACTTATCCCCTCGGAATAAGTATACCTTCCTACATTTTAACTGCATATAACTTTAACTTAAGTACCCCTGCACTTTAAAATACAAATATCCTTAAGCAAGATTACAAAAGCTAAGCAAATACACTTTATTTAAAACCCTGGTACCCTAACAAATAACGTTCAGGGACACTATAACTACCCTTAACATAGAACTACCCTTCAAAATTCACCCCTAAGAGATTACATGTTATCAAATCAAATTGTGCCAGTCTGCTTCACCCGGGAATGGAACCCCATGCTAGAGGCATTGTTGAATCTCCCTAATGACGTATTGAAGCTTTATAATCTGGTCTTAACGAAGTCGTCAGTCCGTTTGTGCTGGCTTATGTTAGGAAACACTTGACCGACTCTGTCTGATGAGGCTTTTTGGGAGGTACTTTTGAGTGGTTTAAAGGCAGACACCTGTCTTCTTAAAAACTAATTTCTGATGATGAATATTGTCAAACTTTTCAAAATAAATAAAGAAAGAAAGAAAAAAAAACGAACGCTATTGTTAATGTGGCGCGGTGACGGTGAATTTATTTCCAATAATTTGGGGGTGATTTTGCCTAGCAATGGGAGCTAGCAAAAGAAAAAAGGTATCCATGGAGTCATTTCTGTCTGACTGCTTAGACAATACAAAAGTAAATGGTTTAATTGAAATAATTATGTATATGCTTTGAGTTCAAGTTTTGATTGAAAAACGGACCACGACTACGTTAATTCTAAGGCTAATTTCATACAAGAATATTGTTTTGTTTCATGCTTTTTTGTTTTTATTTTTTCAGTAGGTAACGTGTATAATTGTGCCGTTTACTTTAAGACAGAAATACAAAAGACCGAGAATACAGAAAGCCAAGCACCTCTTAAGTTTATTTTCTTTTGCACCAACCAAACACTGGAGACTTTTAGCTTCCCCTACTAAAATAAAAAGAAAAAGACGTGCATACACTTTTTCCCAGGCTTTACCTACTTTGCTTAAGCCATCATAGTCCAACCGTGTTATCATGAAACATGTTCACGACGATACAATAGAGGGGGGTGACAGAATTACCGTAAAGAAATCGGAATGGTTCTATAGATCCGTTTAGCGGGGTGAATTGAGATCAGTGCGTTATTTTTTATTTATTAGGTGTTATTTTGTGTTGCGTCTTTTTGGTGAATTTATAGTGCGGTAACTTCGCTACAGGGACCTGGACTTATAGTTATTATAAGTCTGAAATCACCATCCCATCTTGAGCAGGCGTTGTGATCAATTTTCGAGCCTTCACTGTACCTATGAGAAGAGGCCTTTGCCCTGAGTGGGGCAATAATACGAGTAGTCTGTCATTATTATGACAGCTATGTCAATCGTTAAACATCGATAGATTTGAGGTTAGAAATCCATGTTTTACTTTTTTGGGCCAATCAAAACTGGATTGGAATATTTTTTCAGGCTAAAATAAAAATTCTGCATGTCTTTCTTGAAATTGGATCCTCTAGTTTATAACGATCAAAGAGTTATATAGACATCATATGTTATGACGGTAGTCATTGCTTCCTCATCATTCTCTTTCCCCTGTCCAAATTTATTCTAGGTCAGCGTACTATTATATATTTTTCTTCCATACTTCTCTATTAGTCGTCATCTCGGTAGCCATATCATCTATCACATTTTCCATCGTCATTTTTTTCTTGTCTATTGTTGTTGTTTTTTTTTTAGATAGGTACACATTGACATTAATGTACTTTATATATACAATTACATTTGCTTACTGTGTAAAGTATTCTATTATTTTAATAATTGTGTATGTGAAGACCTTTCCTCCTTCAACTTGACCTCAAAACTTTTCTCACGATATTTTCCCCGATATTGCTACCTATTCGATGAAAATCAACATGAATTTATGGCCGTTTCAGCATAAGAATCTCTCCATTCAAGTTTCCATAATTACATTCAGCTTCACGCACAAAACCTACATCCTTTGAACAAAACATTTGTAGTTGAAATCTTAATAGGACACTTAGAACAGGGACCATTGTTTGCGTTTGTCCTCCGACTAGTACAGTCGACGGCAAAAAATAATTACGTACAATTAGTGAAATTCAACAACGGTTTTCTCCTAAAGTTCATCTACACATAGCAGTTGACCTCGTAATCAGAAGGCCAATTCTCGTAATTTAAAATGTTCAAATCTAGTCGCAGTTTCATCTCGGCGACAAACAAATTTCAAAAAATTGACAAAAATGTGGGGAAATTAGGTACAGGTATTTTTGACAGATTGAGACTGAGATCACTGTGAATGTTCTTAAAATTAAGAGAATTGCCTGTCAGATGTTACTTGAAATGAAGATTTCAGGAAATAAATTTTTTTGCTATAGGTATATAACTGAAAATATAGTGAAGTTTCATGTCATATATTTAAGAACGTTAATTGTCAAAATGTCCTCTAATTTTGCTACATTTTTTACTTGTATTTGTCGCTGAGACAAGATTGCGAGAAACTTCTTAACTTTTGTAATTACGGGAATTAATAATAATAATAATATCCCTGGACATTTCACACAGCGCCATCTAGTCCCAAGCTAATTGACCTATAATATTAATATAATTCGCCCCTGTCCACATATTCTTGCCCTTGACAGTACACGAAATAATACGAGACCCTACATGCCTGAATTACGTACATTTCGAGTAGTTACATACTCTTAATTGAGGTAGGCATGTCTGTCTGCTGAGTTAAAAGCCTTGAATTTAAAGTCTAAACTAACAAGTTTAGTTGCTGCTGTGAAATTAGATTGTTTTAATTACTTTTATTACTGTTAACAAACATAACACCACGCCTTTAATTTGAAAAGGTAAGACCTATAGTACACCCATATACGTACCACGTAATAGTGGACGAGCCTATTGCCATCAACCGGGCACAAATTCAGACTCCAGGCTGATACTAAGAAATTTCTGATGGGAAGCCTAATAAAACTTGGGTAGCGGGACCATCCGAAAGGGTTTACCGCTGCCCTGGAACATAAAGGGCTAAGGAAGGAACACGGGTGGGTTTTAGTCAGTAAAAGTCTGACACTCCCTTCTGCTCCACCAAGAGCGGGAGGAGTCATTTGATGATTTCCTATCGTCAAAAAAAAAAAAAACTTTACCCAGCTTGGGAATCGCATGCAAGACCTTATACTCAGCAGTAGCGTTTGCGACGAGACAGTCATTATTATACTGTGCCGTATATCTATCTCCTACGTATCCTGCCCTCTGTGTACCAAAACATGCAAGGTGACCACTGCGCTGCCACAGACGACGTCGTGGAAGTAATAATAATAAAAAATAAATAAAAAGTGTTTATTTCTCACCACAAGCCAAAAAATAATACAAACAATATTTTACACAAGTGATAGCTGACGATTTTTTGGTTGTGGTTCGCTGGTGCCTGTGGTAGGTAGTAACACCTGTAATACAGGTCACCAGGTCCCCACCTGTTTATGGTTACATATTTGATAGCTTACATCTGAAAAACACAGCAAGTAACAAAAGTTTCAAACAGTTAGTGAGCTTATTATTATAGTGAAAATAAATACAAAAACGATTAAAAAGTAAAAGTATGTTGGGAAGTTTTTATGAAATATAATAATATAACTTTATATATAATATAAATATAACTTTTTAACAATAAAATTAAACCGTCGTAAAAACTGAAAAGCAAAAAATAATAAACCTTTTTTATTTAACCTTAATAACTAAGTTCTTAAACTAATGTAAGTCTAAGTCATTTTGAGTCGGCGCCAAACAATCAATAAACAAAGATCACTAAATTGCCTTAAATTTAAACGGCGCCGACTCAAAATTATTCAGGAACAATAAATCACCCCTATTTTCCCCTATTTTTTTTCTATTTTTTTTTCTACTTATTTTTTTTTGTTGCAAAATTTATATGGGACCAATTTTGGGGTATACCCTTTCCAATAAAAAAAGAATTATCAAAATCGGACCACCCTGCAAAAAGTTATGCGTTGTCATACATAAAAAAATATACGCCTCGACTTGAGAACCTCCTCCGTTTTTTTTCGTCGGTTAAAAATACAGTCATGCAGCGACACGATGAAGAAGAAGATTCATATACTCAGACTACCTAGGGAAGGTATAATATGTCTTTCCTCTGAGAATGATTGCATGGCGGCTGCAAGACGTTGGTAAAGTGATAGCTACCGAAACTAACTTTTTCAGGAGTTCTTCTACTACATTTAGTTGCAGGAGTTTCTTCTTTGTTCAATATTTCAAATGAATAGCTATTACTTGTTCTTGTAATTCTGTAAACCCTCTATTTACTTATTAGCCTCATCATTCGTAAGCTACCACTTAAAGAGACGAGCGAGACAGCTCCGACACAAGTACTTTTGTAACTTACTGGCGCTGCCTTAATTTATGTATGACACAATATTTTTCGTGTCTGTTCTACCTACTTCTAAACGATTATACGCAACGAATTTGTATGCGGTTTTTATTATCATTATTGACGATTTACGTGTTTAATACATTCATAATTAACCAAATTATAACAAGGAAATCGCGATGTTTTGTCCAGTCGTGAAAACCTTGCGAAGCAGGGGCGGGTCGCTAGTTGTCTATGAAATCATAAATGTCCAATATAAATTATCCAATAATTTCCCTATTAACAACATGGCCATCCAATCTCAGGCAAGCCCGGGCGACCAACCAAGACACAGAAGGTTGTCTCCATAAAACGAACAAAAACAGACGCACGCACACATAGACGTGTATGTGCGGCGATCTGACCTGCACCCTAATTGCGTAACACACGATTAATCGGAATCGGTTTCATTTTGACAGTTCAACAACATTCATTGCGTTATTTACGTGTTGGGCAGACAAATTTTTTGAACTTATGAAGCAATGGATTAGCAAATTGCTTCAAAATGATTCTGATACCGATTGATTGTGTTACGCAATTAGGGTGCTGATCGATCTGATCAAACAAATGCCGGTTGCAAGTGCGTTTGCACTCGCTGTATGTAGAGCGTGTCTATGTGTGCGTGCGTCTTCGCTCGACATACGGAGCTAACCTTCTGTACCTTTATCTATCCTGTGGCACCGTTACTCATTTACTTCCCTAATAAGAAGAGATGTCATTATCCTTACAATTTCCTTTAAGGGTTAGTGCACACAACCCTTGGTAAGGGCCGTTATAATCTGCTCAGTTTATCTTTATTGCAGGAACATATAACGTGTGGATAAGGCCTTAGTTTTGGGATCTAGGGGAGTGATGTATTGTATAGATACTGTGATTTAGAGATTTAGGGAAACTTGGACATTTTGTCGTTTGTGTAAGGTTATTTTCACGCCACGATAGCGGTGGTAAGACCCCTCTTTGAGGAGTGGCTAGAGAGACGTCACGGCGTTCTCACCTACCGCCTGACGCAGGTCCTCTCCGGACACGGATGTTTTGGGAGGTTCCTGCACATCATCAGGCGGGAGGAGACGCCTGGGTGTCACCACTGTCAGGATCGCCCAGAGGACACGGTGGAGCATACGGTGGAGGTCTGCCCTGCTTGGGCAGAGCACCGCCGTGTCCTCGTAGAGGCGATTGGCAGCGGCGGCGACCTCTCGCGTCCGGCCCTGGTTCAAGCCATGGTCCGGGGTGAGAGGGAGTGGGAGGCAGTCACCTCCTTCTGCGAAGCAGTCATGCTAGCGAAGGAGGTGGCGGGGTGGGCGAGGGAACGCACTTTGCGCACCTCACGCCTCAGCCGCCGCGGGAGACGCTCCGGGCGTCGGGAGCCGCGTGACGACTCCCGGCCACCGTAGGCGCGGGCCTGCGGGCGGAGAGTAATGGGTAGCTCTCCGTCCGATCAGGACTAGGCCCGTGCCGGACGGCGTGTACGTGTTCCACGCGCGCCTCAAAGAGATGTCAGCAAAAGAGACGGGGCCCCATAGGGCCGAAGCCTGCCAGGGTAGCGGGACCATCCGAAAGGGTTTACCGCTGCCCTGGAACATAAAGGGCTAAGGAAGGAACACGGGTGGGTTTTAGTCAGTAAGAGTCTGACACTCCCTTCTGCTCCACCCAGAGCGGGAGGGGTCATTTGATGATTTCCCATCCACAAAAAAAAAAAAAAAGGTTATTTTCTTAAATGTGTAATTTTATCAATTATGCCTAACAAAGTTGTAACTGTTTATAATAATATTACTTTGACTTCTATATATCTATTGTCATTATCAGCATGTGCCTAGCCTTTTCCCAACTATGTTAGGGTCAGCTTGCAGTCTAACCGGATGCTGCTGCATACTAGTATTTTACTTGAAGCGACTGCCTATCTAACCCACAAGCCAGTTACTAGGTAACGATGTATGGGAGAACATGTTTTTCAACTACAATGTTATGTTTATTTTTGGAGTAGATGCATCCCAACTATTATGGAACCCTTCATTGTGCATAGTCCGGCGGCGCATGCACTTAGCCAGTTTTTTTTTCGGAAATAGTTGTAACTCTTTACCTGACCTTACCATCCCCTTTCTCTGACCCTGGGATAGAGCCTAAAATCCCACGTTCATCACAATAAGTTACTTAATTTTGAAAATCTGTAACCCTGTGTAAGCCCGATCTTTGATACCATTGCATAAAGCATGAGATCCCACTAAACGACATTTGCTTACATACTTGATCAGGGCTAATGTTCAGTCTAGACATTTTTTGTCGACTTTAAGCCGTTCATCAATTATTAGAGGGGTCGTACAGTCTGAAATGGGCTTAGTTTAGTCGAGAAACGTAATATCGTATTTTATGTACAAAAAGAAAAGAACTCCACACGTTACAAACGTGTGGAGTTCTTTTCTTTTTGTGTTTATTTTATTTAACTTCAATATATTTATTTATTTAGTCCCTGTTTTTGTTTTCTTATTTATTTATTTATTTAAACTTTTCGCACAATAAGGTACAGGTAAAGGGCATTCTCTACCAGTCAACCAAGGGTGGTGAAGAGATTAGATGGCAGGTGCTTTGGTTGAGAGGGACAACAATAATAAAAAAAACTTAAAACTAGGTACACAAATACATAAATAGGTTATATACACATACATATTATTACTATAATATATACTTATAATATAAATATATATAATTATATAATATGCAGTGAGTATTATTTAAAAAAAAACTATTTCATCAGCCCTTAATCAAATTTTAATAATTTAATTCGCCTTAAATTAAAACATAATGAATAGATTGCAAAATAAGTCATACATAAAATGAACTACATCCCCAATTTAATTCGGACAATTTCTTAAATATAGCCCCTACAGTCAACCCCATAGCAGCAAAACATTCAACAAAAATTCAATTACCATAAATTATCTATTCACCCCTTGCATTACATTTCTTATCTATTATTTTGATACGGACGTCCGTTGTGCGTAGGTCGTTTATATCGGGACATTAGGCTCGATATAATCTGTGTAACTTCATTGTAACCGCAAATAAACACCCCCTTAAGATTACGTACTACGGGGTGAAAGTCGAATGTTGAGTGAGAAGTTAAGGGGTGAAATTGTGAGAAATAAGAAAGTTTTTTTTTGTGAGGTGAAAAATTGAGGCTTTGGACATGGTTTGTCCAATTGTATATAAAAAAAGAATTAAACAAAATAATCATGATAAAATGTAGTTTTCTTTTACACATTTAGGTAGTTGATATCACCTTAAAACCGTTAATTCAAAGTTCATCTCTTCTCCATCTTTTTGAAATAATTTAATTTAACAAAATAGTTTAGCTAAAATTGTATCAGGACTCGACAAGAAAATATTTTTTCCCCTGTCGGAAGTGTGACGAAATTTTCACAGAAATCTTAACAACGTTCTTTTTGATATAAGCAGGAATACTTCAGTTACACTAGCGAGAACCTTAAATTCAATTTCAATTCAATTCTAACCAAAAATACACTTACTGCTACATACTCATTTAACTGATCAAATTCCTTAACTAATGAAGCTAAAGCCACATCTACCAAAACTAAATCACTTGCACTAAACTTAATCAAAGTAATTTCCAATTTAATTAATGGAATGCAAGTCCCATTACCTCCTTATATCCAATCAATTTAATGCTAAAGGACAATTTATTTCACAATGGAGTGACATCGGGTGCTGATCGAGTTCCCCTAGTACCAGGCTTGAAGGGAGATAAGGAGATTACACGTAACGCTTCGAGATGAATCATGGTGGTGATTGATAGGATTTTTTTGCTGATAATGGAGGTTGTGCTGAAAAGTATAGGGTTCATTAAGGAGGATGCGGTAATGTCGCCCGCGAAATTTACATTTTCTTAGGTTTTTGCGATTTGCATAAATTTTAATGCTTAAAATCATTCATACATTTCTCAATCAAAACAATTCTATAAATATATATTTTACAGTCCCAAATCATATACCTATTATCAATATATAAAAAATACATTATTGCAGATACCAGTAATACTTATGGTATAATATATTATTATGCCTTTTATTTATTTTTTGTGGATGGGAAACCCACCCGTGTTCCTTCCTTAGCCCTTTTATATATTATTATGCCTTAGGTCTTATTTTTCCAACGCCAGATAATTTTAGCGGAGGAATAATTTTGAATTTTTGACAGTTCTACCATACAAAAAGTCCCCGACGGCAATTTTATTCCACGAATAAAAATGATGTGTCGATTGAAAAATCAGCCCTTAGTTAATTATACTAAAATAGTTTAAGTAAGTAATAACTAACAAAATTATAACTAATGTGCCCGGATTAAAGATAAATACACATATAAAATACACAAACATACATAATATAAAACCACATAATACGAGGGCCTTACCTTTAATTTGACATTATCTTTTTTCACCCCACGAAATACTGCGAGGTGAACCCGCTAAAACATTATTATTCTCGAGGTTCATCCCTGTCTATAGCATGATGTATCTCACTTTGAAACAAACAAATCCTCGACGTCATCGACAAGGGTGAAACGTAATTCTGTAGAAAACGAATCAATGTGAAACTATAATGTATTACATTAGTTCAAAGGCTGGATGCAGGCGTGCCTACGCCCGAACGTGACCTAATTTAGAAGAAACAAAGCGATCCCAAACGACAATATTAATCTTAATTCTAAACAAACAAAAACTAACCCTAATACTTTAAGAATAACGTTTGTTTCAACCGAAAATTGAGATTTGTTTCTCCATTTTGCAAAACAACCTTTAAATACTGATTATATAATCGAAAACAACCCTTATCCTCAGGTAATAAAGAGTAGTTCGAGTGTAAACGAAAAAATCGTTGGTACATTTTGGGACAGCAATACTATTTCCCGTTTTTAAATGAAATTGGCATTTAAGTTAACGGAATAAGGTATACGTTGGACGCAAATCTAAATTGGCGCTGACGCCATGGATTCGATAAGGCCCTTGGTTTCAATCATTGACAGAATAAAAATCGGTATCTTCTATTTCGTTTGTGTTTACTTGATTTTGAGTTGGGACGTGAACTTGAATATTTTTAACAATAAATATTAAGGATCATAGGTCAATAATATAACACATAATTTTATAATAAGACGAATGTAAACACAAAGGAAAAAACTGCGAATTAATAAAAACCATTTTCCTTTTCCGTGCACTCCTGAATAATTTCGCTATAAATGAAACTACGTAACCAAAACTTCAGGAACGGTAGCGATCGTATCGATGCGATAGGCAAAAAGATTCAAGTTTTCCACTTACCTGAAAGCACCACCATTTTAATAATAAAAATCTAATTCGCCCACAAAATGGCCAGTAAAATCTAGCTACCTGAATACTAAAGCTTCCTTTATATAACATCTGAGGAAGAAACGGCGTGTCAGCACATAATACATCTTAGTGCGAGCGCAGTCGGTCCGGTCGTGTCGTCTCTTCGCTGACTTGCACTTCTAAATACATCTCTTAGAGGGGTATGGAAGCCTGGTACCTCGATGTTGTAGGAGGAGTGTTTGGGCTGCGTACATATTGGTTTATGCTGTACACATTTTGGAAGCTTTTGCTGGGTTTTAGACTGTTTATTCAGTCGTGGAAATAGAGTAATGTTTATCATGGTCTGGTTTGCAGTTGACATTCATATTATCTACACGGTGGATGTTTAATTTGGTATTCAGCTCCTATTAATCCTTTGCTTAATCTCTTTAAAACAAGGTGTGCATGACAGCATCTGCATTGAAGAGTTTTTTTAAACGGTTGTAAAGTGCCCTAATATTTCTCATCAAAACTGATTTCTTAAATAGTTAAATTACGACGGACGCTGTTCAATACTTGGACTAGTTGGTAGCCTTAATGGTTGCGGACTTTAAATGGCAGACCCGCCATAAAACCAAAAGGTAGGCAATGTCACGAAAAAACAAATGGCGTTCGGTAAATCTATCGGGGTCACTCCAAGAATTGCTTCAGAAAACCTTATGACGCCAGCTTAAGAATAATTCAAGAGACCTTTAAACGTGAATAGCTCTGAAGAGTCTCTGATGACCTAGTACCATTGCAGTGCTATGTCAGAACATAATCCGTCTTATTGCAAGCTGGCAGCTGACTTGCAGTTTCAAGCGAATAACTCTTTAGATGACATGCATGCTTGGTAGATTTAGTTTGAAGTTTGCTGAGTTAAATATAAGCAAGATATTGACAGCGATGCGGACGAATTTTTTGATGTCTTATGAGTCTTTTGCTTATTTTTTCACTTGTACATATTATGTATTATAATTTTAAATGTTTGCAACTAAATAAGCAAGATAGTTGGAAAATAAATCTTGGAGCAGCAATATTTTCTTAGTTGACAAACACCAAAGCTCTAGGGTAAAAAATCTAGAAATGACTACGTAATCTATGAAAAAACCCTGTTCTAGCAATGTTTTATGCAATCTATGAAACATTTTCATACTAGAATTTTGAGGAGCACTTTAAAAAATAGTAGATTATTAACCAAGGGGATAAAGCAGTGTCTTCTGTCGCGGGTGACGATTTAAATCGCGAGCGCAACGAAGGACTCGAGGTTTACTCCCGAGCGTAGCGAGGGTGTTAAAAATTGAAATCACGAGCGAAGCGAGGGATTTAAGACGATTCCTGAGTGTAGCGAGGGATTTAAGTTCACCGAAGACTAAGACATCTTTATCACCGAGGAAAATACTCTACTTTTCGTACCATTTGCGAAAAAATTAAAACAATAATAATATGAGATAAGCATTTTATAAAAATAATGACAATTAAAAGTAAAAGTTAACATTCGAAACATTGGTCCAATTATTGATAGAGAGAGTTACATTTTTGTTTGGTACATTTATGTTGATGAGTTGATTTGAGTATTTCTCTGTTCTTGCGTCTGAGGAACTTGGCAAATTCCTAGACTAATATTTTTTGTCGGAAAAGCAAAGACATCAAGCTCATACGGCCTCGTCGGTTTTCGTAATTTTTGAGTACGTATAGTTTTTATTATATTTGTTGGTATATTGGCGTGGCTAGCTGACATATTTTTATGGCAAATAATTTAAGTTTCTTGTAATGTTAATGACTGAACATAGGTTCCTAGTATTGTATACATGCACTATATTCTAACTGAACAGACAGCTGTGCTGCTGGGAAGTTTGTTCCGCCACTTCTTCTTCCCTGCGATAGAACTAGGAAGTGGTGAAGGGCGGGCGTTTTTGGGGGACTGTCTTTTGTAATTTTGACGTTCGAAAAGTGCTGACTCTCAGCCTAATTTGAATAAATGACTTTTGATTTTGATTTTATTTAATAATAATGATAAATGCATAATAAATGCGTATTCCTTTTAAAAAAAGATGTATAATGCTTTATATACAAACTCAATGGTGTAAACGCAGATGTAGTTCAGTATAAATTTCGGTAAGTATTCCAAATTTAAATCACATTCTCTCCCTAGAGGATGAATGAAATTCAGTACAATTTTCTTTCCCTGTTTTTAACAGATTAAAAATGACTATTGTTATGTTCGCTTTTTGAGGCATAGAATGACACTTTTTTGAGCAAGTGGTATGAAAATATACATTCGTGTTTTCACACATTTTTATTGAACCAATAGGTCACTCTATCGAATCTATATAAAATATACTTACATCTACATATATGTAGTATTTTGATAGCGTATGCTGCACAGCGCCTATTGCCGATCACGTCCGAACTATTATGTCTAAATTTTATCCAATAACTGAAATATTGGCAGAACGTGACGTCTTTTTTAGGGAGCCATTATTTTTTGCTGTTACGCGAAAAGTGGACTTTTATTGTGTAGTTGCGTTTTGGTCGGGCCAGGTCAAGTAGGATTGTGAATGTGTGATTTGGTGTTCATTTGTAGTCGGCTGAAGTGCGGCTGTTAAGCGTGAAGGTTTAATTTTCATGTTACTGTTTTTTTGTTGCTGTTAAGTTTTTAATTCTTTGCATGTTAATAAAAACTGGTTTATGGTCCTCCTAATGTTAAAATATCTATCTTTATATATATCACCGGGTTCAAAGGATAATAATAAGATTATCGTATACCAAAAAACCACAAAAAATTTCAATGGTGAAATTGAACCCATGGTCATTCATTGGCTGTAAAAGAACTAAATCACTAAAGTGTTACGGCAATCAATCACCCCATATCACAAAACGGTAAACATTTACATTTATTAGAAAAGTTAAACAACAACCAATTTCACCCCTTAACACGCTATTTCACCCCTTAACCCAATAAAAGTGAAATTAAATTTACTTTCCGATGTATGTTGGCACAAGCTTTATATATTCATCCCTTGATAAACTGCGTCCATTACAAAGAAAAATATACACTCGCCTCTTTTTTAATTTAATCAAAATTATATGAAAATGGTTGACCAAAATAATTTTACAATTCAAAAAAGTAATGTGAACCTTATTTCTGTCGCGATAAGGTCGTGTTTTTGTTTTGTTGAGTGCAATTATGGGTTTGGTTGTTAGAAGGGCGATCACGAATCAGTCTGCAGTGCGAACAGTCTGAAAAATAACAAAGATTGTACTGAAAAAATTGAACAGACGCGCCGGCTATTATGGAGTGGGCTGTTGTGTTATTAAATTAAACTCTAACACAGATTCTGTGCACATTGAGTTTTCAAGATAGCAAGCACAAAAAAGAAAATATTTGAGTACAGTCCGAATAAAAAAGTAGTGATTTCATGTCATATGCGGAAAATAGGTCACACTTCTGTGAAAAAAAGCTATAATGAGCAGTAAAAATCATATTGTAGGTAGTAACCAAGAAAAATCCATAAACGACAGGTCAGTTAGGAACAGGGTGAAGTCGCATCTCACAAAACATCCGGGTCTTAATAAGGCAACGTATAAAAACATTTACCCAAACCTGCGGTAAACCACGACCCGAAAAAACAAAATTGAAACATTAAAAAATCTCTCTCCATTTAAAACAGCAAGGGTGTAGGCGTTATCAGACGGAGTAAATAATGAAAAACATCCCTTATAAATGAAATCAAACTGGTTCGGTACTGTTGTTTCGACAGACACACTTACCCATGCCTATAGGTATAAAGCTGAGCTTACACAAGCAGCCATCATCATCATCATCTGCCTAGCCTTTTCCCAACTATGTTGGGGGGTCGGCTTCCAGTCTAACCGGATGTAGCTGAGTACCAATTACACAAGCAGCCAATGCTGACAATTTTTTTTCCACACATAGCAATTAATTATTGCTCATTATTTCCTTTATTTCATGTAAGTACTTATAAATTATATTTTTATAAACAAAAAGATAAAAAAAACATTTAAAAATATAAAAAATAGTAGCCCACCGGTATCGGGAACAGGGTCATGGCTCCAGAGAGAGGAACCTCCTGACAATGAGAGCCGTGTCCAGAAGTACCGCTTTCTGAATCAAGCCCTTGATCCAACTACCCAACGAGAGCCTCTTGAGGTGTTGGTCGAGGCTCTTGGCTAAGCCATTAGCTGTCACGACTATCGGCACAATGATCGCTGAGTCCACATTCCACATGTCGACAACCTCGTGAGCCAAATCAAGATACTTCATTTGCTTAAAATCTTTCTCGACTTTCAAAAGGTTCTCATCATGTGGGACGGTTATGTCAACAATTATTACTCATCATCATTCAGCTGAGCCCCCAAGCACCGCCACTTCGACCGGTTCCGCGCTTTCCGCATCCAGCGGATTCCTGCGGCCTTCTCAAGGTCATTTGTCCACCTTGTGGGAGACTTTCCACCGCTACGTCTTTCGGTACCCGGTCGCCACTCCACAACCTTGCGGCCCCATGGGCCATCAGTTTTGCGAGCAATGTGCCACTCAAGTTTGGCAATACTTATTTATTTTGATTTGTCGCTGGTTCCGCATTTTCGTTTTTTGACACAGACTTTATTAAAGTTATTTTTCTCTTTGTAGTGTTTTTTTTGGAAATCGGTTGCTTTTTTTTTGTAAAAATGTTTTTATTTTTCACTTTTTAGTTGTACCTACCCCACACAAATTCGTATATACATACAAGATTAGAGGTACCCCAATAACAACTTTGACAGAAATGAGGGTGTACCGTGGTATACTGAACATATCTGCGTACCCCTTTAGAGAGTACAGGCGTGACGTTATGTTGTGTGATGGCGTAAACAATACATACATAAGCGATAGCAGCAATAGCCGTTGATTTGTTGAAATTTATTGAAGAGTTCCGTTGTCTGTCTCCGAAACTCATCATGACCATTTGGGAAGTATACCCTTTCCAAAAAAAAAGAATTTTTCAAATCGGTTGGCAAGCGACGGAGTTATGCGCGAACAAACATAAAAAAATACAAACATTCGAATTGAGAACCTCCTCCTTTTTTAGAAGTCGGTTAAAAATGTGTTTTCAACTAATTTACCCAAATACATATTATCATTATCGCTCAATACGGCGTCACAATAATTCTCAGAAAATTGCTTGATGTTGCCGTGACGTAATAACTTGACAAATATGGTCCGAAATTGTTTCATTCAAGTTGTCTGTGTAAGCGCACCTTTATTATATAGACAGAACAATTTAAGTTTCAAGCCTCGGAGGTTTACGTCAATATGTGGGTATAGTATGGACATCATTTGTGTATTGACAACATGCTCGGTAATTCTGTATTCCTGATAGCAGCATCCTATATTGATAGTGTTGTACTCGGTAAATATTCCTGGAAGGAGGGCAAAATTAATTTATTAGTTTAGGTAGAATAGTGTATATGAGTAATTTACCTATTTCCTTTTGATAGAAGCAGCGGCAGACCGGTCTTTGTGGCATTATTGAGAGAGGTCGATGTCCAGTAGTAAACAACTTTGGACCTAAAATGATGATGTATAGAATCCTATTTTCCATATTTCGTATTCCAAAGGTTACTTTTACGTGAAATTAAATATTCAACAGTTCCAATTTACGATATCATTATTTTAGTTTCAACACAATATCCGCTTTTGTTGATCCGACTTATAAGAAAGGTCAAGCCCAACCCACTAGGGCCACCAGCTCTTTGTTGCCGTCTATTGCGATGACATCCCGAATCAAACTCTTTAAGTTTATGATCTGCCATTCGATTCTGTAAAAATCGTGAAAAGTTAGGTGAAATGAGGTTAGAGTGAGTTGTCAATAGTGTCATTCCCTAGCATTAGTTGGAATGACAGCTCACTCCACGCTCACTTCATCTAAGTTTTCACGGTGAGATGGTTACAGAATCGCACTACTGGTCTATTCTGTAAAAATCTCATTGTTAAAACTTAGGTGAAGTGGTCTTGACGTGAACAGTAACTGTCCATAGTATCAATCCCTAGCCTCAGGTGGAATTACTGTTTACTTCACATGAGTTTTCATGGTGAGATTGTTTTAAAATAGAATCGGCAGCTCACATAATTATTTCTTCGACCACAATATATAGCTACTCGCATTGAATATGTTTGTAATATTTGTATTTCTTTTTCCAGGTAATGTCTTAAATCCACTTATTTCATATTGGCATAACAATCAGCAACCTGTGATTATAAAAAGTAAGTGATTTTTTAAATAATAATAATTGATACCGGTCTTGGGCAATGTTACTGTCTAGGGTAGGAACTACCGCAATACTTATGAGCGCCTAGTACTTCAGCAGCGATTGATTCAAAACTGTGTATCGCATAAATCGCCATGAAACTATTCTATAAACTGCACGTCAGCTGTATTATATCCTAAGATGTTTGAAGACCGCCTACCTATTTATGATACCCTGGTCCTTCTTACTTTCCATAATATATCGCTGTACCCGAATTTTTATCGCCTCGACCAGCGCTGAATGTAGTCAGATATGGTGCGTAATTCGAAACGTATCACCCACGCTGGTGACCGGTTTTAGCCGCCCATTAATGGCGGCATATATAAATTACATAACATATTTTTTGGTTGTAATACATAAGAGGCGGCGGTGACATTAATTCGCTGAATATTATAGAATACTTAAATTTTAACTACAATAAATAAAGTAAAGTTGCGATTTTTTGGCAATTGGCTCATCTTCTTTTATATACTCACATTGTTTCGTTACCATGGGTTTTGGCATTCTTAAACGTAGGCGCTATTGATTCCGCTGGTACTCGTAAATATCGTCATCAGATAAGCCTAACTTCGCCAAAACCGTTGTCGAATCATCGAATGTTATCAAGATGTCTTAATTAGCCACAATATTCCTATACACATTTACATAGTCGTCTGTGTCGAATTTCAGTACAGAATTTTACAATTATGTTACTTTACAATAAAAAATATATATATATATAAAAATGCGATTATTGCAATTAGCGTACTTTTTGAGAATGTTCGTATCGCTGGCGTAGTCGTTGTATATACAAGATTTTCTTTTTACAAATGTTTACATTTCTAAAAAAGCTCGTCAATTTTCCGCTATCGCTTCCTCCTCTACCTCACAACACAGTCACTCGTTGAGTTTGCACAGTGAATGTAAGTGACGGCCTGTGCAAACTCGCTACCTTACAGATCTACCATCAGACCTGTATCGAGATGTTACTTCATGTATATACCTCATGCTACCCCTATGTTAAGTTATGGTGTGGGCACGTGTTACTTGGTGTCCTCAAGATACTTGCTTAGGCGCTGATTTAATTTCTCGTCAGAATATGGTCGGTAGGGTTTACTGAATCCAAAAAGTAACCTGCTCTTTTCGGATTATATCCTTAAATTCTCCCTAGGGGACATTATTGGTTTTGGTCAAATCTTTAGACAGACTCGGGTTTGTAGATAACTCAAACCTTGAGTGCTGGTGATGTTCCTATGGTGCTGGAATGTTGCCATTAAGTTGTCTTTATATTTCATGTTTCACCATCTCTTTTTTCTGATTTTTTAATGTATGTTTATTTTATGTTATTTCATGTTTTGATTGTGGATTTTTGTTTGTGTCGAATCATATGTTGCAATGGTTTATTTTATTTCTTGTTTTGATTTTTGTTTTGATTTATTTATGTTTAATTGCATGCTGCACTTGTACGTCACACGTCAGTGCCGGCTGCCGCTGAAAACCAGCGCTGGGGCTCTGTCTCGTATAGGGTCTTATCATTATGCTGAGCGATGGCCGTTTTGCGTGAATGTGACGCATGTTTACCCCCAACTTGTTTTTTTTTGTGTGTGTTTATGTCCTTTTTTTTATGCGTCATGTTTGCCGCAAATAAATGCTTTTTCTTTCTTTCTTTTCTTTTCTATCGAAGGAACATTTAAAATTCAGCCCGGCCTGTCTTGACTTCTACTTACCGTAGGACTTAATCTAATAAGCTAATGAAGGACTATTTATGTGAGCTATACGCTATAGTAATAGAGAGGTATATGCTTGGACTTTCCCTAAGTAATCGCATCAGAAATTAAGATATCCGCAGGAGAACCAAGGTAACCGACATAGCCCGAAGGATTGCCGAACTTAAATGGCGTTGGGCAGGGTACATTGTTCGTAGAACAAATGGCCGTTGGTTCCGAAAGGTTCTGGATCACGGACCATGTAGCGTTGGAAGGCATCCCACAAGGTACCCCGAGACCGATGACCTTGAGAAGGCCACAGGAATCCGCTGCGGACGTCTTTCGGCTGAAATGATGATATGCTATAGGTTAATCTACTGGATATAAGGGCGAGTTGTTTCACGTCCACTTGACACACGCGTATACGTCAAGAATGGCGCTAACTATCGGCAAACCAAAAAAAGGAAATTGTTCAAAATTGGAAATGGTTGTTTCAAATTACAATTACAAAACACATAATCGTAATTATTCGACATAGGTACGTATTACGATTAACTACTCGATATTATTTGATGTACGTATGTTACGTTAACCAACCGTTTGAAACGACTGAGGGGCAACTCTCTTAATTTTAAGAACGTTCACAGTCTGATCTCAGTCTCAATCTGTCAAAAATACGTCTAATTTCCCTACATTTTGACATGTTTTTGACATTTGTTTGTCGCCGAAATGAGACTGCGACTAGATTTTGAACATTTTAAATTACGAGAATTGGCCTTCAGGCCTTAACTGGTAAAGCTACACTCGTAACTAAACAGTTGAATGACAATATTTATATAGCTTTATATTTACAAAGAAAAATATCCAAGAAGCGAAATGGGACTTCAAGGTAAAAACCGAATCTTAAGAGCAATTTTAGTTTTCTCTGAATCAAGCTGAAGACTCCTTTGACCAATTTGTTCTATTTCGTCATAGTTTTGGATTTCTCCCTGAAGTACCTTCTCAAATATTCTAATTATGTAATTATTATTATTCTCCTCGACATTGAGCTAATTGAGGACCTAGACAGACTGGGTAACCCTTAACCACAGTCAAAATATTACGTAAAGTATGTTTTATGCCTAAAGTCCTAACACAAACGACGTCTGTAAAGTTTCTCCTAACATAATTTTTACTTCGTCTTTTCAACGAGACAACTTTTTAACAATCTAGCATATAATTCTTATGAGAACGCGGTAACCTGCTTGTCTTACACACAACTTTCAAACAAAAATACTCTATATTCTTAACAACAAACGGCCCATAATTGCCTAAAGAGATTAAAAATACACTGATTCAGAAATATGAACTTTATGTTTCAGATTTTGAGGTTGAAAATTGATTGGAAGTAGATGTGTGGGGTTTAAAACAATCGTGGGAATTTTTCTTGCTATTGTTTTTAAACTCTCTACATAACCTTAGGTTCATTTTGGTTCACTGAACCTAGTCCAGTCGAGTGTGACACAAACGCGCGGTTTTTGCTAAACGATGGCTCTAAAGATGAGGTAAATAAAACCTTATTAGTTCTTTTAATGTGCATGGGAAAGCCGAGTTTATCTTGAAAGAAATAAATTAGTATCATATCATAATTAATTTTCTTGATAGATGTAAGAAAAACTGTGTGATTATCATATTTAGCGTGACTAAGTGAATTCACGTGGTTTTTACTCTTTACATTGTCATTACTATAATAATCATACGTGTAAAGATAGAATCCCATTAGTACATGTAGCTTGAAACGGTAATCGAAAACAACAAGATGAAACTCGGTTAAATGTACTGAAATCGCCAACTCGCAGTGAAAAACTTTTCAATATATTAAGAGACATTTTACTCTGCACAAGAACACAATACCTACTGGCTGTTCTAAACTGAGCTATTGATAATGCCAAAATGGACTTCCCTGGGTTCCTACTTACGGTCCAATTGTTCATAGTTAGGGTCATCTACTTTATAATGTTATCCTGTGCTAACCAAATGGTCCAGCAAATATCGTCGTCAAATTCCAACAAAATTCCTTTGGTTCCTTCAAAGAGTTCTTCTATCCCATGAGGAGGCCCTCATGGGATAGAAGATCTCTCTTATCAGTGAGACCAGCCTGAGTTCAATACCAGGCGGTATTGAACTCAGGCTGGTCTCACTGATAAAGCAATAAACCACTGACGAAATGCTTGCTAGTAACGGAAAAAAGATTTTCCCGAATTCCAAACAATCTTATCGACTAAGAGCTCTTCATTTCCTTGATCTCCTGGTGTCAGAAACAGGCCAGTCTCAAACATATGATACACGTGCGATGTTCACAGACGTACGTGCATCATGTGGCTGAATTTAACACGGTTTCTATAATGTCCTTCTTTGTTCTTCAGCCTTCTTTGAGGAGGCGGCACATGGTCTTCGATACACGATAATTATGTAAATATGATAAAACGCTCACATTTGGACGAAAAACAAAAAATGGAGAAGGGCGGGCATTTTTGGGGGACTGTCGTTTGTAATTTTGACGTTCGCTGTACTGATTCTCAGCCTAATTTTAGACTTAGGATTCATTCTCAGACTTTTGATTTTGAACAATAAAATCAAAGACTACCTACTCCGGTGAAATGTGGAAGGTTTTGAGTATGTATGAGGATGTATACACCGTTAAATTTTGATCGTTTTAATCCTTAAAAGGGGTCATTATACTCATCATTATGAACAACGTTTACTATGGGACCAACCCTGAAATCGTGAAAAAAAAATCTGTTGATCACATGATGTCGAGTTATGCGAACAAATCTCTGAAAATGGATCAACAGATTTTTTTTTCACGATGCGACACGAAAATTGTTTATAATGATGAGTACACTCCTTTTAAGGATTAAAACGACCAAAATTTAACGGTGTTTATGAGAAGTAGGGGAAGACCAAAGAAACGAAGGATGAACGGTGTGAAGATGATATGGTTAGAAGCTAAGCTACCGATATGACGGCTAATAGAGAACTAAGGAAGACGAAGACATGCTGTGAACCCAAATATGTTGAGATAAGTTCAAGAGAATGATGATGGTGTACCTAAGTTGATTGATGCATGATGATTGCGTGTGTCTATAATTTCTGTTATTGGTTTAAAACCGTTTTGATTAAAGAAATAAATACTCAAATGAAGAATTTTCAAGAAAATAATGGGACGTAACAAACATTGGATGAAAAGGAAAGGACAAGAAGAATATCTGGAGTTGATGACGAACCTTCAGTAATTGGAGAGGCACCAAAATATGAAAAATAATTAAAATAATAACAAAATGTCACAGATACTATTGACTCACATGCTATCCCAGACGTGTTTACCGGTACTCTGCGAGTGTAACGGTAATATCGGTTTTATACATATTTCTTTGTTTACACAGCGTGTTGTAAGTTTGAGCATTACATAGGTTCATTTAATTTAGAATATTGCAGATGGTGGGTCTGAAATATGATGTTAATCGGATTTGTTTTGATCGTTTTGTGAAATGGTAAATAGTTTCACTATTTGTTATCATTTTGTGGTTTTGTAGTATTATTTATTTCGAAAACAATATTCCATTGAAATTCACATAACTTTATCCGAAGTTTCCCAGAGGTTGCCATATACAATAGAAGATAGAATACTTTTTACAATGACAATAACCACTTTTCTTCAAGTGGGTCACTTTTCCTTATAAGGAGAGTAAGGTAGTACAGATACGAATGAAAATAATTGTGTAGAAAGTAACAATATAAATAAATATAAAGTCTTGTTAAAAACTG
Source organism: Apamea sordens (assembly GCA_945859715.1). NCBI lineage: Eukaryota > Metazoa > Arthropoda > Insecta > Lepidoptera > Noctuidae > Apamea > Apamea sordens. The sequence goes on from OX244009.1 coordinate 14,389,151, forward strand.
TTAGTTGGAAGAGATAAAAATAATCACCATGTATATATTGTATAATGTAAAAAGAGTAAAACAGGCATCAATGGCAGTGGGGAACCCAATCTATTTCTAATAACTTAACGAACAACCAACGTGAACAAAAATCGATACTAAAACATGAATGAATGATATTAATAAACTTTACTTAGATGTGCATTGGAGGAGTCTTAACGAATAAGGATTAGACAATAATGTTGTATCATCGATTCGAAAAGAAGAACTAATAAGAATAAATAAGTAGGAAAGTCCAACACACCTTGAATGGTTAATCTTTTGTATCCAATAGCTAGTTAAATAAAAGTATGTAAAAAAAAGAAAAGAAAAACAATGCATTTATTGGCATTACAACAAAAACAACACTATAAAACTATAAATAACAGAAGACAATGCTTGCTTGCTGTACCTACACTTACAAGCATTATAATATCAGTAGACCTATCATCATCACCATCATTTCATCAGAGGCCTCCCCCAAGCACCTTCACTTTGACCAGTTCTGTTTCCGCATCTAGCGGGAAACACAGGCCTTCCAACACTACGTCTTGGACTGAACACCTGTAGGCACCGACATTATAGAAACGCTTCATTGAGGCCGCAACTCCTCTTTAATTTACTCAGCTGGTAACAAACGTAAAATACTGATTTTACATTTAGTCTCAACGGATGGAGCTGAATAAACTTGTATTCAGCTCACTTTTTGGAAGCCGATCTCGACATAGTTGGGAAATGGATAGGCAGAAGATAATGATTCAGTTTCGGAAACATTGAAATGATTCTGCAAAACGAAATAATTTCATGTTCGGCTCTTTTAGAAGTAACCCTACTTTTTTTTGGCCTGGTGAGTTGGGTTAAGATACTCGTAGAACGGATTTAAAGTACTATTTTGTCTGAATATTTTCATTTAAAATAAAATCCGTGGAGTTTTTTTGCCCGTTATTCTTCAAAGGAACCTACTAGGCTTTGGAATGAGCTTCCTTTCTGATTAACGGACTGCTTGACAATTAAAAAGTACTAATTACTTTTTAATTATCAAGGAGTTGTTGTAATTTAATACTAGTAATTGGTATACCTAATTGAAATAAATGCTTGACAAACTAACGAAGCGAATTTCATACGGTGTGTTACTTTACCATGAAGGCTCGAGCAAACAGGGGAGACGCGACAGTGCAGCGCGATTCATACTTACTAAATAGGTAGAACATTTCCTTGAAGTTTTCATAGAAATTGTTCTGCTAGCGTCGCGTCGCGCTGTCGCGTCGCACCTGTCTGAAGGAGACTTTATATTGACATTTTAAGGCTGTTGATAAAAACACGTGTATTATTTGAAAGAGACACGTCTTTAATGTGTTATTGGTTGAAATACTTCTCTCACGTGTCAAGACATGAGGATAGCTAATTTCATTTGCTTAGCTTTTTAACCGACTTCTAAAAAGGAAGAGGTTCTCAATTCGGATGTTTGTATTTTTTTTTAATGTTTGTTCGCGCATAACTCCGTCGCTTGCCAACCGATTTGAAAATTTATGTTTTTGTTGGACTTCCCAAATGGTCCCATTGAAATTTCGACAAGATCTGATGATGAGTTTCGGAGACAGGCAACGGAACTCTTCAATAAATGCCAGCAAATCAACGGCTATTGCTACTATCGCTTATGTATGTATTGTTTATGCAATCACACAACATAACGTCACGCCTGTACCCTCTATAGGGGTACGCAGATGTGTTCAGTATACCACGGTACACCCTCATTTCTGTCAAACTTGTTATTGGGGTACCTCTAATCTTGTATGTATATACGAATTTGTGTGGAGTAGGTACAACTAAAAAGTGAAAAATAAAAACTTGTTTAAAAAAAAAAAAACAACCGACTTCCAAAAGAAACCACTACAAAGAGAAAAATAACTTTAATTTCGGAAGTCGGCGTCAAAAGAGGTCGGCTCCCAGTCTCACTGGATGCAGCTGTATACCAGTACCATGGAGCGACTGCCTATCTGACCTCCACAACCCAGTTACTGGGTAACATGGTATCTACTGGTTGTCAGACTTTCGAGATTCTGACTATCAAAGATTTACGAAGGGCAGTAGACGAGGATCAACGACTTAACGTAAGAATAACTCACGTTCTGGTGAACATTTAAGCCAGTCAGTTAGGTTGAGTTGGTAGCAGGGTTGACTTACTCAGACTGCGTCGGAATTATTTAGGAACCATCACTCCTAGAGGCTCCTCAATTTTAACCACAAAAACAAATGAAAATCTTTCATTACCACATGAAAAAAGTCATTACGACATGAAAAATTTTTTCAAAAAAGAAATTTAATTTACAAAATCGCATCGGCCATTGACTTTTCATTAAAAAAAGAGGATAGGTTATTGTTTGTGATTCGCATTCAAATCTATTTATTCATTACTAACTCCTAGTATTCTGTACAAGGAATGCTGAAAAAAAGGCTACAGATAAATACTAAAGGAAAAATGTTTCATGACGAAACGTTTCATGTGATTTCGTTTCGTGTATTTCGGACATGTGCCGTGCAACCACTGAGTGCATTTGCAGTTAACAGTTGTCAACTGTCAACTTAACTTGCCCTGCACATCGACCTGTCCTGCAAATGATTATTATAGACTCTGGCTGGACTAAAGCTACCGAGAATGGACTCTTGGCTTCTGTCTGTTCCCTCCTGGATTGTAGGTATACTCATCTAAGAAACAAAATATAACAAAATGTTGGATATCCAAATTGGCTTTTTGTTGGAAATTTACCTATCCGTCTCTCAGAATATACGACTTGTAATAATATTATCAAAATCGAAACCCTATATATATATTTTTTATTATTGCTGAAATAGCCCGCCCGCTCTTGACCTCGATCACGCCTGATGGAAAGCGATGGATGAGGTCTATGACGGAAAGCGCGATTTTTACAGCTAACATCGACATTACTGGTGAAATGTGTGTGTACTGGGTATACCACTGCCTAAACCGTTCGGAGAAAACAGGCGTGTTGTTAAGTTATGTGATCGATATCGAAACGCCTGCCCAAAAATTCGATGCAACAAATGAACTCGCGGAACTGTTACGCTGTATTATATTTTCAGTTTTCACCAAGGTTTTCACTTGAAATTGGAGCGTGCTGGGAAAATATTGATAGGCGCTTTTCCCATTACGTTACTTTTTTATTACTTTTATTATTGTTTCCCTTTTGTTGCATTTCTGTGTATCCTGGGAAAAATGAGAGTTTGTCCCTTTGTATTATTTTTCACCAGTAAATGTCAATTTAAGTAGTTGATTACTCTCCCTATTTTATTTGTACGATAGATTTGACGAATTAGATTCTAGTACAAAAATGTGCCGCAGCTTTACAATTCAGAGAAATCACCAATTTTATTAGAAATAATAATATCATCATCTCCCTAGCCTTTTACCAACTATGTTGGGGTCGGCTTCCAGTCTAACCGGATGCAGCTGAATACCAGTATTTTACATGGAGCGAGTGCCTGTGAGTGGTTCGAAATAATAATATGTCCGTCACAATATTTATAAAATAGAATGATTAAAACTCTCAAAAATATTTAATTTTTTAAACAAATTAAAAAAAAGTAAGTTTATTTTTTCATCCATCGCTTTCCATCAGGCGTGATTGAGGTCAAGAGCAGGCCCTCTCGGCAATAAAAAAGGTAAATACTGGAAAATAAAACTACCAATTATAGCAACTACCTTTTGTTTATTTCAAATAATCAATACTAATATTAGCATTGGCAGAAAACTTTTATTTATAGCAGATTTAAACCAAGATAATTAATGTTGGACGCGAAATATTTCTTTTTCAAAAGAGTCGTGTTCATAAAATGGTCTAAGGCAGTAGAGGTAGATTTTTTAGAATGTGAGAGATATATATCTACCTTAGTTTTTCTTTTAACTTGCTTTTAATTAAACAATGAAGTGGATAAAAGTTGTGGAACTACGTAAATGAGTTTTCTCTCTTTTATTATTTCGCTTTAAAAGCGTTTTAAATGTTAGTTTTGTTTCTACTCGTTATTTGTTTTCCACTAAACACCTACATACATTGTATTATTTGAGTAACTTTGGTCCTTGGAGTTACTTTGGTCCAAACTAATATAAAATAACAAACTATATTTATTAGATATTCCAAGCAGCACGAATAATATCAGCCCCGTGTTCTGCCAACATCATCACCCCAGCGTAGATCTTGCCTCTTATCACCGTCGGCATAGCTGCAGCGTCCACCACGCGTAAAGACTGCATGCCTAGTACTCGCAGATCACTATCCAATACCTGCCCCATAGCAGCTGTACCTGCATAGTGCCACATAGTAGCAGACATGGACAGTGCATAGCACCTCCAAAATTCATAAGTGCCAGTCTTATATTCTTTACATACACCAACATCAACCAATGTAGCGTTAACCTCTTTGAAGTATGTCGTGTTCAAAACTCGGCTATGATCCAAGAACGCTCTAGCAATCAAATCAATGTCATGCTCATTGCTAAACATACCTGTATGTACCAGAGGATTGTCTTCAGGATTGTTACTCTTTAGATGTATATACCCACGAGATTTTGGCATCACCAAACCAAGTAAAGTAAAGAGGACTTTTCTATCTTTACTAGCTTCATAGAAAGTATCAGAAATGTTGAAAGCATAACTAAACATGTTGACGCTTAACTGTAGAAGATCACTTGAGCCACATTGGAACTCTAAGTTAATAGTATCATAGTCTGCGTAATTATTGTTATCAAGTGCCACATAGCCGTTGAAAGACGGTGCTGGGAACTTGCATGGATTTGCAGCTGGTGTAGTATCGTCACACTTACCCATCTGATATACTATTGAAGCACAAGCGTGGTCTTGGAAGTTCTGGCCGACTGGTAGATCGGCGATTACTTCAATACCTACAGAACTAAGGTGCTCTTTTGGTCCAATGCCAGATAACATGAGTAATTTAGGAGTGTTGATCGCCCCAGCTGATACAATCACTTCATTCTTTGCAAACACCTGGATTGTTTTACCGCTGGAGGTGGTCACTTGAACTCCGGTAGCTTTAGTGCCGTCAAACAAGATCTTTGTCGCAGTAGTGAACAATGACAAGCACAGGTTAGAGCGTTTCTGCGCCCTGCCCAGGTACCCAAAAGCACTACTTTGACGTTTATCATCACCAATTTCGAACAAATTCTCGCCGTAGCCAAGAGCTGGAATCTGTGAGTTAATATCTGATACCCAGTTATGACCAAGTTCCAGAAATGCTTTTAAGTACTTCTTATTTGTTTCATATTCATCTTTACCGACCTTCATAGGGCCATTGGTGCCGTGGAAACGTAAATCTTCTGCGTTGAGTAGTTCTGGGTTTATCAATGTCTCCATTTTCATGAAATACTGCTGAATATTTTCGAAGGCCCATTTCTTGTCTCCAACCAGTTCTGCCCAGTGGTTTGTGTCTTCAGGGTCGCCGTTCGTGTGCATCATGTGGTGTAGATTGCTACTGCCACCCAGCATCTTTCCTTGCACCAGGGTGACGACATTACCCTGAAGATTCTGGGCCGTTTTGCCATCATCCACGGATGTGAAGTTAAAGTCGTATACGGAGCGAGCCAGCAGCGTAAACCAGGCGGGAAACTGTAAAATAAATATAATTTTATTATTATTTTGCATAAAAGAATTTATACAAACGCGCTAAGTTAATAATCGAGTTTTGGTAGGCCGAAATATTATCGATTTTCATAAAAGTTACTATAAAATTATCAAAGATATTGGACACTAGTTAGTTTTTAACAAACTGATCACTTGCTTCTGGTTTCTGACCGATTATAATATATGGATAGATTAATTCATACAATAATCGTTATAATGTGTGTGTTTATTGTGTATCTTATAAGTAATGTTTATGATCCTACCTGTGACTCCAAGGGGGGGTATCCTCCAGCTTCTATCAGTAACACTTTCGTATTTTCATTTTCTGTCAGCCTGCTAGCCACGACAGATCCCGCTGAGCCACCACCCACCACAATAAAGTCAAACGAATCGCCATCTGTAAACCAAGAGCAAAATAGCTTTTTTTTAGCATCGTAAGAATAACATGCATTAGTAGTCAGCGATATGATTCGTTACGGGTCGTCAAAAGCCCGAAAGTCCTTTTTTTTTTTGACGGCAGCGGTAACCCTATCGCACGATCCCGCTACCCTGGCAGGAACCCCGAAAGTCTGACAACCAGTCTTACCAAGGGGTATCGTGTTACCCAAAAATGGGGTTGTGGCGGTCAGATAGGCAGTTATTTAGCTGCATCAGGTAAGACTGGTAGTTGACTCCGACATAATAGACACGAGGCTAGGTGGATGGTGATGAGTCGGTGATAAGATTACATCAGTTCACAAAAATGCAAAATATGAAGCTCCAAGTCATAATCAGCCTAAATTGTTCCCACTGCTGGGACACAGGCCTCCTTTCGGTGAGAGGGAGTGGGCCGTAATCCACCACGCGGGTCCAGTGCGGGTTGGTCGGTGATTATATCTTTTAACCTACCTTTAATGGCACACTGATCTGGATACTGATACGCAGTGGGTTGGAGGGTCTGTATCAGCTGCCACGCTATTTGCATAGACTGGATAGTGGCAAGAGCAGTAGCCGCGGCCGCCATTGCTGAAAAAATAACATTAATTTACCATAAATATGAGGACATGCAGAGAGATGTCTAATCATAAAAATAAGCAAAAAAGATGAAGTCTAACAAATTTTTGGTGTACATGCAAAAATATTATTTTTTCCATTAGCGTAATCGCATAGCATAATCAGCATGTAACGTTCCCACTGCTGGGATACAGGCGTCCTCTCTGTGAGAGGGAGTGGGCCATAATCCACCATGCGGGCCCAGTGCCCGCGTGGTGGATTGATAGATGTCACAAGTCTTCGAATTTTTGGTTGTAGGACATGCTAGTTTCCTCACGTTGCTTTCCTTACCCGTTTCGAGAGTAGTGGTGATGAAATAATTTACACAAAGTATAGCGCCTGACACCTACGACCTACAACTCGTAAGTCGCGGTCCTTACCACTGGGCCACCCCTGTTCTTTTTCCATTACACTATCAATATTGATGTGAATGTGTGAATACATCTGTCGCAGTAAGATGGTTAAAGCCGTGATATACTCAAAGAGATGTCAGCATAAGCGACGGGGCCCGATAGGGCCGAAGCCTGCCAGGGTAGCGGGATCATCCGAAAGGGTTACCGCTGCCCTGGAACATAAAGGGCTAAGGAAGGAACACGGGTGGGTTTTAGTCAGTAAGAGTCTGACACTCCCTTCTGCTCCACCCAGAGCGGGAGGGGTCATTTGATGATTGTTGATGATTCCCATCCGCAAAAAAAAAAAAGAAGCCGTGATATACTTAGATATAGTTATATCCCTATGGATATAGCTATATACCGTAATATAGCTACGTGAAAGCGGTTCATAACTGACTTACTCTTTATTGTTGTTTGTTTTGGTTGTGATAATTGAGTAATTAAAAAAAAGTTATTTTTGGACCGTTATATTTAAAATGAGAAACCAGTTGTACAAATTAAAGAAAATTATAAACTTTTTATTATTTCACTAGATTGGTCTAGTAAGATAGTTATATCACTAGATAGTGCTAGTATCATAGTTATAGTCCTAGTAAGAAAGTTATGAACCGCGTTCATATAACTATGTTACGGCTACGGTTACGATTTTAACCATCTTACTGCGACAGCTATACACACACATTCAAATCAATATTGTTGTCAGTGTAATGGAAAAAGAGCAGTGGTGGCTCCACTGCTCTTTTTCCAGCTTATATTGAAGAGAGTGATGTGAAAAAATTGACTACTCAGCACACTCACAACAGCAGTGCAGACAGAGCACTGGTCGCCCAGTGGTAACGGCCCAACTTACGAGTTACATAGGTCGTGGGTTTGAACCCAGACAGGCGCTTTACTTTGTGTATATGTATAGTTTCATCACCGGCTACTCTCAAAACGGTGAAGGCAAACATCGTGAGGAAACATGCATTAGAACCAAAAAAAAAATTTGCCGACGCAATATGGTTGGCAAAACTGTTCTGCCTCACCTTTTCCCTAATATGTTAGGGTCCGCATCCAGTTCTCAGTTCGGATGCAGTTGAATACCAGTATTTTACATGGAGCGACTGCCTATCAGTCCTCCACAACCAAGTGACTGGGTAACTAGATACCTCTTACTAAGACTGGTTGTCAGACCCGTAACGACTGTCAAAAATCTACGAATGACAGCCGGAGCAAACGGCTTACCGCGCTTTCCGAGACACAGAGGGGTCTCGATGTGTAATGGATGGTCACCTATCCACAAATCGACCGCGACAAGCGTAGCTTAACCTTCGCATGACCCGTGCAGATGTTATTATTAAGCCACGAGACCCTCATAACGTACAATATTACAATGAAAAAAAGAAAGTAACAACCACCAGACCAGATGGTCATTAATGAATGAAGTAATAACTTACTTACCTGAAGAGTTTGTATTGTGCTCTCTTATACTGAAGATATGATAACATTATTACTTGAAATTCCTCTTTATACTATTTTGGGGCAGATTGTTACATGAGGAGATTGGGGGAATCTGGATTTTTAAAACAAAAAAATATATTGAAGAGTTGTAGCTACATATAGTACACCACGTATCGCCAGTAATGTCTAATTCCTATGTAATAGGGGCGAGCCTATTGCTATCAACTGGGCACAAATATGGAGTCCGAGCTGCTGCTGAGAAATTAGTGGTGGGGAAACCCACTTTGTCTGACCCAGAATCTGCTGCCTGGATGAGCAAGACCGATGTTATAGTCCTATCTACTCTCAAGTTTTGGTACTATTAGGGACCTCATTAAGTTGGTGCATCAGCGGGGAAGTTGCGTAACACACTTATAGCAATGGCAATGCTTTTCATTTTGGCAATTCAACAACATTCATTGCATCATTTACGTTGTCAAGCACAATTTTTAAAAAAAAATTCAAATAAAGAAAGCAATGGGTCAGCATCCCTTCGGATTGTGGTGCAATGTCTGTTAGGTAATTAGGGTGATAATTTGGCTCACCTTCCTCCGGTATAAATAATGTAGATTCAGGTGTGTTGTTTTCCTCAAAATAACTTCCTTATTTTTAGCTAGTAATTTCTTGCAAATCATCATTGTCATCATGTATCGATATTTATTAACCGACTTCTAAAAAAGGAGGAGGTTCTCAATTCGGATGTATGTATTTTTTTTTTTTTTTTATGTATGTTCATGGATAACTCCGTCGCTTGCCAACCGATTTGAAAAATTCTTTTTTTGTTGGAAAGGGTATACTTTCTAAATGGTTCCATAGAAATTTCGACAAGATCTGATGACGAGTTTCGGAGACAGGCAACGGAACTCTTCAATAAATGCCAGCAAATCAACGGCTATTGCTGCTATTGCTTATGTATGTATTCTTTACGCAATCACACAACATAACGTCACGCCTATACGCTCTCAAGGGGTACGCAGATGTGTTCAGTATACCACGGTATACTCTCATTTCTGTCAAAGTTGTTATTGTGTGAAATGTCCAGGGATATTATTATTATTATTATTGGGGTACCTCTAATCTTGTAAGTATATACGAATTTGTGTGGGGTAGGTACAACTAAAAAAAGAACCAATACCATAAAGTTTGCGTTGAATTGTTGATACCATCGCCCCGCGCGGGTCTAGCACCTTATTGCTTATTTCTTGCCCAGTTTTATTTTGTATAAAAATTTAGTTTTCTCTTTTTAGTCAAATCGTTTATTTTCATACAAATCGTTTATTTTCATATTATATCAGATGACTAATGACTGAACAACTTGTAATAACCGCTGTAGTGTTTAATGTGATAACGTAATCGCCACTTTGGATACCAACTTAGCACTTCTTGTTGCTGTCTGTTTGTAATGGTTTAATATTTTATATTAACTGATGATACCGAAATAATTCTCGCAGATCATCTATGCAAATAGATAGAAGAAAAATTAATTATCATCGTTTTTACTTAAGGTACATATCGCCGGCGCATATGTGTTCCACGCGCGCCTCAAAGAGATGTCAGCATGATTTGATGGGGTCCGCTAGGGCCGATGCCTGCCAGGGCCGCGGGTTGTTCGAAAGAGATACCGTGGCCCCTGGCACAGGCAACTGAAGGAACACGGGTGGATTTTACTCAGTAGAAGTCTGACACGCCCTCCTGCTCCACCCAGAGCGGGAGAAGTCATTTGATGATTTCCCACCCAAAAAAAAGGTGCATATCTATTCCAGTTACATCGCAGACTATGCTCCACCACCTATCTTGCATTGCCTGTGCTTGCAACGTGAAGGGTTTGTCTTGTAAAACATGGATTCACGATTATCTTAGATAGTATGATTTATAATGTGACAAACACAATTTGACGAAGTGGGGAATTACTGACCCAGCCAACCTTGCATATTAAATCACTCTGATCTTTATTCTCGTCACAATTTTATTGTGACATTGACACAAGACATTGTGTAGTCCACCCACACCGGTGTGGACCTAAGCGCGAATACGTATGTGTAGATGGCTCGCTGCAGTCACGCTCTTCCCGCCAATGTTTACCCCCAACACATCCGCTAAAAGTAAAACTGATCGCGGATAACAACAGAAGAAAAAAAAAAGTCTCGTCACAATAACGTTGCTGTTAGTTTGCTGAGTCAGAGATAAAATAACTGTGAACAGACTGTACCACATTTAGAGCAACAAAATGGTTTTTACTTTGACTTTGATTAAATTTGACTCCAATTTTTATCCCGGTAGTACCTACTACCGGAATAAAAATTGGTGTCAAATTTCGGACGTACCTACGGGAACGTACCGTTACGGGAACGTTACGTTACGTTACGGGAACGTACCTACGTTACGTTACGTTACGGGAACGTACCTACGTTCCCGTAGAATAATTTCCGACTTCCACGCTATAAAAAATATTTTAACGAAGTTTCACATGGTAATCCTCCACTTAAATATTTTTTCATATTAAAATTACGATGCAATTTTAAAACATAATATAATTTATCCTTCAATTGCGTCAATACATGTTCAGGTGAGTCTGTCTTTATTGTTAATTTAGTTTCTGTCTTGTATCCTAACAATATTATAATCTTCTTAATATATAATAATTCATCTGTACGTGTGTTGGTCACATAACTTCTTCTAAACGGCTCGACCGATTTGGATGAAATTTTGTGTGTATATTTCAATGGTTTCCTGGATTGTTTAAAAATATTTTTTGGACCCGGTAGGTGGCGTTGCTGTCGATATATGATGACTCAACGCTAGATTCGTTAGAAGTAATTATGGAATCGCAAAATTAAAAAAAATGTTAATGTTTAATTTAAAATATCATATTTAATGTCGTACTGCTTTTCCGGGCAGGACGATGTCTGCTGGGTCGACTAGTATCTTAATTTAATAACAGCACGCCTGTTTTCCACGAAGGGTTACGCAGAGGTGTAGCTTTAGTACTCCCACATTTCGCCAGTTATTTAAGTTCCATGTAATAGTGAGCGAGCCTATTGCCATCACTAAGGAAATCCCGATTGAAAAACTCAGCAAAACTGCCCGACCCTAGAATCGAATACAAGTCCTCATGCTCCGTAGTAGCTCTTGCAACCACTAGACCAACGAAGCAGTCAGAATCATCGTCATCATAATTTCACTTATACAACTTTCACTGCTGCGCCTAGTCTCAACAATCATCAGTGACTTTCCGTTTATCAGCCAGTTCATGTATTTCAGAAATGTCAGCTTCAGCAGATGCTTTGTCTGGTATACAGACGGTGCAATTAGCTTTGCAAGTAGTGCAGACCCTGGCGCTTACGTCCTGGCGATTTCCTCCTGCTTGCAGCCCTATTAGTAAGTAATGTAGCACTATTCTGTAAAGTTCACTTTAAACCCCACTCAAGTGACCGCAGTCAATTCGAAGGTGAACTCGTTTGGTTTTTTCTTAACTGAATCCTCGGGGAATCAATCTGTTTCCAAATTGAGAATTTGAAATTCAGAACTTAGCCACCTCTACTAATTTAGCAAGCTACATTGAAAAAAGCTTAAGAGGGATGCAATAAAGTAGCCTGCAAAATTCCATTTTTTTTTAAGTTTAAATTTCGTGGGCTGCCCTGGCGCTTTTGCCTTAGGTAATGCTAAAGTAGAATTTCGCAAGTTCGCAACTTCAAATTCTCAATTCAGAAACCGGGTATCAGTATATTTATGATTTTTCTTTCATTCTAAAACTTTGCTATATTATAAAGGCCACTTTGTCATTTTGGGTGCTCTGATAAATCCTACTTAATATTATAAACGTGAAAGTTTGTATGGACGGATGCATGGATGTTTGTTACTCTTTCACGCAAAAACTACTGAACGCATTTGGATGAAATTTGACACACAGATGGTTTATAATCAGGATTAACATATAGGATACTTTTTATCCCAATATTCCCACGGGATCGAAACTTATGTGGCTGAAACCGCAGGGCGCAGATAGTCATATCCTATATTTATCCATATAAATACTTCACAGATGGCAGTTCCTATGACTTCATTGTGGTGGGTGCTGGTACCGCGGGATCAGTGCTCGCGAATAGACTGTCGGCCAACTGTTACAACAGCGTACTACTGCTTGAGGCCGGAGGAGCGTCGCCAATGGAAGCAGATGTAGGTTTTAATGACGAACTTGATGAATTTTATTCACAACAAGAAATAATTATGTTCTCCAAATAATTTCATAATTTTCTTTCACTGTAACAGAACACAGGACTATTCACTGTTCTGCCAAGCAGTATGTATGACTACAATTTTACTTCAGAGAATGATGGATACACTGCGCAGAATCTTCAAGGCGGCCATGTTGGCCTGACGCAAGGCAAGATGTTAGGTGGCAGCAGCGCCCTTAACCACGTAATGCATGTCCAAGGACATCCTCGTGACTACAACGATTGGGCTGAGATGTTAGATGACCCCACTTGGAAATTCGAAAATATCCAACCATACTTAAAAAAGGTGGAGAAATTAGAAGACGAACAATTACTCGCATCTTCATCGGCTGAACAACATGGTACTGATGGACTCATTAAAATAGCAAGAGAATTGCACCCTATTAACCAACCCTTGTTATCTGCCTTTGCAGACCTTGGTCACAATATTGTTGATGATGTTAGTACACAAGAGTCAAGATGTGGGTACACCGAGCCACTGTACGCCAATTTTGATGGTCTCCGTCAAAGCAGTTCTGTCACGTACCTTACAGAAGCCAAATCGCGTTCCAACCTATGCGTTGCGATACACACCACCGCTACTAAGATTCTTATCAAAGATGGTGTTGCTATCGGTGTGCAAGTGATGGATCCTAATGGTGACACTCAGGTATATTTAGCAAAGAAGGAAGTGATCGTATCCGCGGGAACATTTAATAGTCCCAAACTGTTGATGTTGTCTGGTATCGGGCCTAAAGATCACTTAGAATCGCATTTTATAGACGTGATCGTCGACCTGCCTGTTGGCAAGAACTTCCAAGACCACCCAACGGCAGCTTTATTTTACCAAATGGAGGAAGCCACATCGCCTACCCCAGCGGCTAACCCCGGCGAGTTTCCTGCCCAAATGACCGTTGGTTACGTGGCTCTTGATCTTACGCAGACGTATCCAGACTACCAGTCAATCAATCTTCGGTTCCCTCAAGAATCAGCTGGTTTTCTTCAATTATGCTCCAACGTGATGAAATTTTCAAATCATCTGTGTGATACATTCTATGATGCGACTAAAGGTAGGACTACACTCTTCACTATTATTGATCTGTTGTTACCGGACTCACGAGGTGAAGTTTTATTAGCAAGTGCTGATCCAAAAGACAATCCTGTGGTACATACTGGGACATACAGTAATAGCTCCGACTTGAAGTTAATGGTGGACAGTTTGATAGACTTCAATAAGGTATTGAATACGACTTACTTTAAGAGTGTAAACGCGAGTTTTATCGATACTGGATTGTGTCCAGGTGCAACTACCGAGAGGGAGTTCTGGAAGTGCCATGCACTAGCTACGTCAGGTAGTTTGTGGCACTTTATCGGCACTTGTGCTATGGGTTCTGTTGTGGACAGTAGGTTGAGAGTAAAGGGCGTGGATGCACTTCGGGTAACAGACTCATCCGTGTTACCAAAACATGTGAGGGGTAATCCTAATGCTGCGGTTTTGATGGTAGCTGAACGCGCGGCTGACTTCATTCTCGAAGAGTGGGGCACTAAGCACTGTGCCTAGTTATGACTCGGTTGAAGATGTTCTTTTTACAGCAGAGCCGGTACAGGAAATTAAAAAAACGAAACTGACAGGGACAATTAATGTTTTTTATTCAAATCAAATTGATCAACATGAATTTTGGATATAACTTAATAACTAAGTAATAATGCGTTCTAATAGAGAACCGTAACAAAATAAGTAAAAAAAAACACCACCATATGTAATTATCACAATTATATCACTTGTATACCTTTTTGATAGTTTTGAATAAATTCCTGAGCCAAGAATTAATTATATTATCCTATTTATTAATACATGTCCTGTAGAAGTTAACCCTGACCATGTGTGGTATGGTGTCCTTAGGACATGTGACCTCCTCCAGTCGAAAGAAGCTTTTCCTTTAAACTAAAGAGAGGAACATTTTAACGTGTATCATGTGAGAAATGGCGCTAACGGCTGGCATAGAGTCTACTGACCAGTGGCCTGATAGATTGATATGGTAGACTCGTCGGGTAGACAGGTCTGTAACACCAGTGTTACAGACCTGTCTACCCGACGAGTAGTCTACCAGACCAGTCTGGTAGACTAGTCTAGTAGACTAGTGTAGAAAACTGGTATAGTATATATATTAGTCTGGAAGACTGGGACTGGTCTAGTAGACAGATGCTAGCCCACCCTAGGGTTCGCGCCGTGATGCCGTCAATTGACGATGACCGACCGAGTGTCTGCAGCAACATCTTTGTTTTTTATCAACTAACACGTACCACAGTGGTGAGTTTCCACCAACTTCAATAACAAAGACATTTCCCGCCGATCTGCTTTTACTCTTTCAGAGCCTATAATTATATTTCATTTTAAAGCCGCCATTCCGAAGATTTATAATTCAGCAAACAGCTTTCATCTGAAATGATAAATATTCCAATCATATTGCATGTTTAGGTAAAGAAAAAAATAAAATGATTAAAACTCATAGTATATGCAAACTTTGTAAGAAACGTCGCATCTAGCCACAATCACCAAATTTAACCGTGAAATCGGTTTTGTGGGGCATAGTTCTAGTATAAGGCGGCTGTAAACTTTTTCTATGCGTCAATTTGACAGATCATAATTCGCAACACCGCACTGCGATCCAAAACACAGGTTACTGACGTTGCTCAAAAAGCCGCTAAGCTGAAGTGGGGCTAGGCTAGCCACGTCTGCCGCATGCCCAATGAGCTATGGGCCAAAACCCACTACGTGGAGTCCTGACACGGCCAGAAAACGTCGCGGCAGACCCCATAGAAGATCGCGGGACCAGCTGGACAAAACAAGCGACCATTGGTTCACTTTAGCTCTGGATCGATGGAGCTGGAAATCATGGGGAAAGGCCTTTTCCCAGCAGTTGGATGATGCAAGCTAACAGTAACAGTAAAGAAACATAAGAAGCATAAAGTGGCACTTCTGGACACGGCTCGTATTATAAGAAGGTTCCTCTCTATGGAGCCCTGACCGCCGCATCTGGTTTCCCGATACCGGTTGGCAACTATTTTTGTTTGTTTTGTTATATCTTTCCCGAAAATATTTTAAAATTAATTTGTATGACTAAAGCATAATAATGGAAACAACAATAAAGGTACTGGCTTATGGTTCGGGAAAGTAGCAGGTCAGAACTCAAGGCTGAGCAGTAGGAAGCATTACACGACACCCACGGATTATGTAATATTCCTACTTTTAGAAGCAAAACATGTTAAAGTGAAAACTTAAAGAAAAACAAAATATTGGTTTCCTTGATGTAAATTAGACTCACCGGTCGGAATGTACTTGTCGGAACTCCTGTAACTTAGTTCCAGAAAGTCAATATTAACTTGAACTTAACTTTCCCTTTGATGTTCAGCGATGCATTCCGGATAGCCATGTCTGTGAAGTAGACGAATTGATAATGAGAATGTGGGAGAAAAAACCTTCTTTACTAATTATCTTCTGCCCGCGACTTCGCCTGCGTGAAATTTGTTGCTACCCCGCCCCATCCCGTCGCATCGTATCGTCTGCCCGCGCTATTACTTCGTTTTCACTAAGCGCTTTTTTGTGTTCGGCACCTAGAGGTCGCCTAAGTAGCCTATTGCCTTCCTCAATAATTAGGCTATCAAATTTAAGAATTATGTATTTAAATCCGACGAGTAGTACCAGAGATTAGCGCGTTCAAACAAACAAACAAACTCTTCAGCTGTATTAATAATGTAGATTATGTCCGTGAAAGGAAACTAAGGCCCGTCGTCCACGACGCTAAAAATAAAACCAGCTTGGTTTCAAAAAGTCACCTCCAAGCTGCTTTTACGACCTCTAAAAATAAAGATTTGTGGCTGTCATTACGCCTAAAAGAACACCATTTGAGAAAAAAAACTTGAGAGGTGTCAAGGGACACCCGGATGGAACGAAGTTCAAAGAGAGAGAGAGAGAAACACGCGCACGCCGCACGGCTTACAACTATAGCAAAAAGTGTCGTTCCAACTTTTGGTCTTAATTTTTTCCGTCTAGCCCCCTTTCGCAACGCGCGATAAGGAACTTCGTTCCAAAACACAACATAACATCACGCCTGGTTTACCTAAAGGCAAGTGTACTTATCAAGAGAACAGTGGTGGCCCAGTGGTAACGACCACGACTTACGAGAGTAGGTCGTGGATTCGAACCCAAGCAAGCACTTTACTTTGTGTGAATAATTTCATCACCACTGCTTTCAAAACGGTGAAGGAAAACATTGTGAGGAAACAAATATGTCCTAGAAGCAAAAATTCGACGACATGTGACATCCACCAACTCGCACTGGGCCCGTGTGTTGGATTAGGGCCCATATCTCTCACAGAGCAGATGTCAAATTGACAATTAATGTGAGTTGTCATTGGTCCCTGGCCTTGACATCAACCAATAGGCAAAAGTGTCAACATTATTTTTTTTATGCTTGACTACGAGTCTTTTAACTAAGTGTATCTTATGTTTTTTTTTTTTTTTTTTTAATTTGTAACTGCGTTCTGTTTGTGCAGAAAAAAATATTTTTCTTTCTTTCTTTCTTTTTATGTCTGTGTCCCAGCAGTGGGAACAGTATAGACTGATTATGCTTAAATGTACCTTATGTTAGCCTTTTTTTTTCTTTTTTTTTTTAAGCCTTAAGTTACCTACTGCCAACCGGGCACGAAATCCAGACTCCGGGTAAATTTGTAATGAAAAAACACAAATACAAAATTAATTGAAAGACGAAGGTTACTTACCTATGAAGTAGTACAATCGACTAATTAAAAATTGACCGATATCGACTATTTATATACTCCACAAGTACACCAACAGGCAGACAGAAGAACACATGTGTTTAATATATTCTAAACATAGTTTTTCTTCAATTAATTTGCAATTATAATAGGTTAGTAAGGTTATTATATTTTTATTTCAATAATTTTTAGTTTTTAGGGTTCCGTAGCCAAATGGCAAAAAAACGGAAACGTCATGGATTAGTCATGTCTGTCTGTCTGTCTGTCCGTCCGTATGTCACAGCCACTTTTTTCGGAAACTATAAGAGCTATACTGTTGAAACTTGGCAAATAGATGTATTCTGTAAACCGCATTAAGATTTTCACTCAAAAATAGAAAAAAAAAAACAATAATTTGGGGGTTCCCCATACTTAGAACTACTGAAACTCAACCATTTTTTTTCATCAAACCCATACGTGTGGGGTATCTATGGATAGGTTCTTTAAAAATGATATTGAGGTTTCTAATATCATTTTATTCTAAACTGAATAGTTTGCGCGAGAGACACTTCCAAAGTGGTAAAATGTCCCCCCCCCCTGTAACTTCTAAAATAAGAGAATGATAAAACTTAAAAAAAATATATGATGTACATTACCATGTAAACTTCCACCGAAAATTGGTTTGAACGAGATCTAGAAAGTAGTTTTTATCGGTCGATTGAAAAATCCGCCCTTAGTATAAGAAGTTTATCTAGTGTTTATATTTTTATATAAATAAAATAAAATAAAACAAAAATAAATATGTTTATTATAAACTAGCGCACCCGCTTCACATGGGTGGGTGCAATGGCGACATGTCAAAATATCGATATATCTGGGTTATATCTGAGTTAAATATCTAACATTCCGGAATAAATTCTCTAAACAATGGTGAAAACCGCTTCAAAATCCATCGTGTAGTTTAGAAAAAATAAGCGGTCACACAATCAGGCAACTATGTTTTGTATGTATAGTTAAAGATATAAAAACACAAAAAAAAACCATAGTTTCTGCTGTCACACGAAGTAATAAACCAAAGTTTTCGTCTAAAGATGATTAAACTAAATATCGTTGGCTCTAAGCAGAACCAAAGTGTTTCGGCATTATCGACGAAGGAATCCTAATACATATTTAAATAATTAATTAAATAATATGATATATTTATATTGAAATAAAAGGTGCCCTTGAAAAATATTACCACATGACAGTGTACCAACATTTTTCTGAAAATAAGGAAACATTTTAAATAAGTATTGTGATGTGTTTCAGTCCTCATTTATTTTAGGTAATTATTTGCATTAAAACATGTATATGTTACCGGCCAAACCCGATTTTAGGATGAACTAGTTTCGTTTAGGCCAAAGCAGTTCTCCCTACACGCGATAGGACAAACCAGTATAACATAGGGCAAATTCGTTCTTCCTATTACCGATAGGATAAACCAGTTTAGCCTAGGTCGAATCGGTTTATCCTAGTTAGAATTTACATGCTTTAGGATAAACTGGTACGTCCTAGTTTGAACTAATTTTGCCTAGTTGGAACGCATGTCGCTGCCTGTACGAACGGGGAATCCCAGAATCAGCTCTGGCTCGACCCTCGCGCCCTTCAACCCCTCTTCGCTCGCTCTGTTCGTTGATTTGAACGGTATTTTGCATCGACGAGTGCGCGAGTTATGTTGCTGGTTGCGCTTAAAATATTTTATTAAAATCCTAGTATAATTATTGGGAAGCGTTTTATCATGGACAAGCCAATCAATAGCTGTGGAGAGAAAAGTTTTTGGAGGAAATTATGCAGAGTAAAAACAAAAAGTCTTCTCAATAATGTGTACAGAGACGAGAAAAAGTACAGAAACGAGTAGAGTATGCGGATTTGGTTAAACAAGTAGAAGACGCGGAATAGTTGGAAAAAAGAACATCATTGTATGTGATTCAACAATTTTCAACAGCGACATTTTTGTTCGGTATAATAATAATAATGTTTGTAATCCTACCAAAATAACTGTTACAAATTGTACTGTGTTGTAGTGTACTGTAAATATTACGACTTTCATTGGCTAAATGAAAATATTTGTTCATATTAACAGTTATTTATTCGGCTGATTATCAATTTATTTTATTTACTACTAGCTGCGCCCCGCGGTTTCACCCGTATAGGTTTCGATCCCGTGCGAATATCGGGATAAAAAGTATCCTATGTGTTATTTCTGGTTATAAACTATCTGTGTACCGAATTTCATCCAAATCCGTTCTGTACTTTTTGCGTGAAAGAGTAACAAACATCTATCCATCCAGCCATCCTTAGAAACTTTCGCATTTATAATATTAGTAGGATTTGACGTAGATGAAAACAAGACGTAGACAAAATAGTAGTGGCATCATCATCGATCATCAAAATTATACAGAACCAAATTAAATTAGCAACCTAAACTCCGCAGACTTGATGGGAATCGATATCTAAACGATACGAGTAAAACAAAAGTTACTCGTATATTTTGATGACTTTTTTTGGGGGTCTCGACTTAAAGTAGTGTAGTTACTTGAAGTATTTACGAGTTTAGAAAACAAATATTTTTTGTTTTTGTCATGTTTAAATATTGATACCCGGATTGTCACGTCTGCGGAATTTAGCTAGTTAAGTTAATTTGACCTTTTAGACGTTTTCACACAAAGAAACAGAGGTGATCCTACTTAAAATCAAATCACAAAGCAGCAGTAGAAGGTAGGCGAACCCTACCAATCGATCAAAATCAGACAAAATGAAAATCATACAACCTAATTAAACTAACGATGCCACAACAAATGAAACAGACTACAGAACAAAATAAGCAATAGATATTCGTACATCGTTCAAAGACTCCAACAGAATTAGAAATACCATAATCAGATCTTAAGTCTTAGGCTGAGGCTACACTGTAGCAGCTTCGCTTGGTTACACGTTTGGTGAATATTATTAATGTTTTGATATTATTAATGGTGATTTTGACATTATTGTTAGTGATTTTGACATTATTATTAATTATTTTGACATTATTAGTAATTATTACCAAAATTTGCCAGATGTACTAACACTAGTGTTTAAGATGTGTGTGTAATACTAATTACTAACAAATTGGATTCTATGATCTGGATAATTAAAATGATTATCATTATAAAGCATGTCACTGCTCTAAGCACCAACCGAAGCACCAACCGAAGCACCCACCTGTGTGTCTCCAGCCTTAGCCAATTTGCATACTATCTCGTTATTAAAGTTGTCTTTTTACATAAAGAGCCAATTGTAATCACAAGGTACGCCTATTAAACGAATTGATGCTACAAATACGATAAAACGATTTATTTAAGTACCCAAAGGGCTTTTTGAATGATGTTCATTTGGTTTTCGCTGTCGATGTTGAGTGGCCCAAGTGTGCGTCTACTGGAGGGATGAAAAAGGTAATTAGGGGGACGTATCATGTCATCCTAAATAATTTATAAATGCGAATGTGAGTTCGTTCGTTTGTTACGTTTTCACGGCTCAACGACTGAACCGATTTTGATGAAATTTGGTATGGGGATACTTTGAACTCTGGGGAAGGACATAGGTTTTATCAATACACCACGTGGGCGACGCCGCTGGCGGATGTTAGTAGAATATTACTCGATTACTCGAAGACGGCCTGACCGATTTGGAAATCGGTTGTTTTCAATGCATGTTTTTCAAACTACTAGTATTGTGTGGACAACTGGACATGTTTTGATAACGTATCAGCCTTCCTGTATTCCCCAAAGGGTTAGGCAGACGTATTATTAGTACACCATATTTAACCAGGAGGTCTAGACCCTCAGCCTTCAGTTATGTTTCAGTCCCATTGCAACCATTGGCTTTTATTCAAAACATTATGGAATAACAAAGTCCTTTCTCTTACAAATTATACCAAACTAAGCGCAGGAAACAAAACCGTCTCGGATTCTGTGAAAAAGTCTTTGATTCTGTATTGAAAGTCATTTGGAAGAAGATGGCAGCCCATTTGCTATGCTACGGATTTGTGCCGAATAATTTATTGTAAGCTCTACCTGTAGTATCGAGAATTGCTTATTTTTCCTGTTTTCTTTATTGGTGACTAAATGAACTGTTTTTTTTTTGACTTGAGTTTTGAAAAATCGATCTAAACAGATGTCGCTAGCTCCATTATTCTGAGGTTTTGTGATTTGGATTTTCTACCCATAATTCCAATTCTTACATTTCCAGTAAAAAAAAAGGTGTATAAAGTGATTCATAGATTATTTGAATTCCTGTTAAAAGGAGCAAACTCACGATTTTTTTTACTTGTAGCTAGCTTAACTCATCGTCATAAAGTATAAATTAAAACGATGGCGTGAGTTTTAAACATTGAACGGCAATCATTCTAATTATTACTTTAAAACGATGAAATAAGAGTTACGAGTAGGTACAATACTTTACTAATGGCTGTACGTACGTTTTTTTGTCGGGAATTTGCTCCTTTAGGTTCAAGATTTATCAGACTATCATCTTTCTAACCTTTTCCAACTTTATTGGGGATTCCAGTCTCACCGGATCTAGCTGAATATCAGTATTTTACATGAAGCGACTGCCTATCTGACCTCCACAACCCAGTTACTAGGTAATACGATACAAGATCAAGAGAGATTCAAGGTCAAATTTTTCAGCCTATGACGTATTATTAAATGACACTAACGCAACGTTTTGTTCACTTAAAGACGAAGAAGACCCATAAAAATAAGCTGCAATGTAATTTACCTAAAAGCAAAATAATCTTTTTTTAACTAAAGTCTAATATAAATAACATTTTCTATGCTCTCTTACAAAGCTCTTAAGTAATTCTAAGCAATTTAAAGTCGAGGTTATATAAACCTCTGTTTATAAAGAAAAGAAAGAAAGAAATATAAAAAGAAAAGCAAGGTTTAAGCGTGCAGTTTAAGGACCCAACAGGTAGTGGAAAATAATTCCTTTGAAACGAAAAGAGTTGAATTAACATTTAAATGAATAAAAAATGCACAATTGTGTGTAACGAGCTTTAAAATTCATGCCACGTAATTTTTAGAGGAGGTAGGAAAAATTACACAAATATGGCGGTTCTATAAAGGTTGTTGACTAAAGGAAGGAATTTGTGTTTGACCTGTTATTCAATAGAATCGGAATTTTTATTTAGATTTTTAGCAAAATCTTAATTTCGTGTTTAGTAAAGCTGTCTATTTAGTTAGTTGTCATGGTATGGGCTATGTAATGCAGAGGGATGAGAAAAATTTCGTGAGGAAAGTTTTAAATAATATGAATGTGGCTATAAGAGGACGGGAAGACCAAAGAAACGATGGATGGACTGTGTGAAAGATTATATGGCTAGAAAGGGGGTGACTACCGAAATGACGACTAATAGAGAAGTACTTATGGAAGCAAAAGTCATGTGGGCAGGAGAATGATGGTGATAGTTTATGGTGATAGGGATGGTGATATAATAGGATAGTTGGTCAAAACTAAGGTGACAATATTTCCCCAATATCTCTTTGTAGGAATCCGAATGAAAAACTATTGGTTTCGTTTTTCATTCGAGCTAAATTCCGGATAATAACGGAGTTTATTAATATTCCTGCTTTTGAAATGAAGAATACTAGAATGTGTAAACAAAATGTAGGTGGATCAGTGACTGACTATTTACCACCCTTTTCAGCACCAACTTTAGGTCCTTTTGGTTTGACAGATAAAAGTATTTTTGTACAAACCTAAGCATTGTGTTGACTCTCTTGCTTGGTGATTTTGCTTCCTCATAAGTTGGTGATTTTTAAATAGAACTCATTAACAACCTTTTCAACTTTGTGAGCCTATCGCAGTCCACTGCTGAACATAGGCGTCGTTCAGGCTGCGCCACAATACCCCGTCTTCCGCTTTCCGCATCCAGTCTATCCCAGCCATATTACTCTCTTAACTCCGGTTCTGTTCCGCACAATTTCATTTCTGAGTTTATCCGTCAACATCCTATTAATCATTGAATATTACTTTTCGCTGAAAAGTTAACAACATAATACAGCTGTTTATATCTTATACATAATTTACTATGTAATAGTAATGACGTCACTGATAAGGCGTCTATTGTTCTGTTAATTACCGCGTTGGGTCTGACAGCACCGAATCCTGATGGGAATCAATCTCCGGTTAGTTTAATTGTAGTTAAACATTGGTTTTTGAGATATTAAAGAGAGTAGGTACTTAATTATTCAGATCAGAGGGACAAAGTTATATTCTATTAGCGATAACGATGATGGAAAAGTAAAAAACACACAGGACTGACATAAGCTATCGAAAAACTACGCTAAATAAGAAACGTTTTGAAAGCGATTGCCACGTGCTAGGCCCTCAGCGGGGTAATTACGTAACACACTAACAACTGCAATGCCTTTCTTTTTGACACTTCAAAAACAGTCATTGCGTTATTGACATTGTCGAGCAGGAAGAAATGGATTAGAAATGTCCTTCAAAATTTCCTGAGTGTGAAAGAAAGTGTGTTACGTAGTTGGGGTGCTGATTTGTGTTTTGTTAGGAATTCTTAGAAATTACGAGTATTTGCATGTTGTGAAAGACCCCTCTTGTTTATTTATGATTACCATATGACCTTCCTTTGGGATATTTTTCTAATTGGAAATTGTAAATTTCATTATATAAATTGTTATTTTCATTGACAAGAATTGGAATTTGAGTCCGCTACGTGACTTTACCTACAATTTTATTAACTGCCGCTACTTAAACCATTACTCAAGTTTAATCAGCAATACCAACGCACTTAATTAACTGATTACCGAGTAATCTCAGTTCCCTTTTGATGTTAACGTGCAATTAAACGATGGTGCAACCCACTGAATGTCCAGTTATAGTCTTTGAGTATCGACTCATCATTTTCACTTAATTAAGACTTATTTGAACACTGGCTTTGATTGCTGCTCATTATTTATTTAAACAGAAAGCTTTCCTGAAAATGTTAAAAATATATGGCTTCAGAACCGTCGCCACACGGGCCACGACCTCTTCTAGTTGGGCGATGTCGTCCATGTCTTCCATGTCGTCTGACCGTGTCTCTGTCAGTGTCGTCTTAGGGTCTGTCTTGCAGTCAGAGGGCTGGGTCCTGGGCCAGAAGCGCACGTATATCGAACCCAGTAGGTACGATATCCGTCGTTCCCGGTCGAGGATTTTGCATTTCCTCCGGTGGCACACCCAGGGTCAAAAAAGTCTAATAGTCACCACCGACGGTAGTTGCTCTGTACAGTGACCACCTGGCAATGTCATACCACATATTCTGACGAATCAGAATACTGTGGAGCCTCTGTACGTCACCTCTGTACCGAGGGATGAAAAGCGAGGCTCTGACACGGTGGGCACGTTCGACTGCCTCAGTACGGTCAATTTGAGCTCGGTATTAGGGAGTTGTAGGAGGGGTACGTTTTGAGTCAGCCATGTCAGGGCGCTGTCGTCCTTGCACCACATCTGCACGGTACCCTCCGCCACTCTTGGGTATTCGCGGAAGGCAGGGAGCGGTGACGATGAGTCTGCGCCCATGAGCAGGTCTTCCAGGCCCACCTTGACCTGTTCGGCCTCTTCTTTCGTCAAGTCTCCCCCCCCCCCCCCCTCAGAATACGTTGGGGGCTGGCCGTCTTAGCGGTGTGGGATTCCCCGGCTTGGCCGGGACCCACCACGGTAGTGCGCTCTTCACTTTCTGCATTTCATGTAGTGGGGGGTGGGCTTTTTTGGAATCGAGGTTACACAACCTCAGGGACCGACAGGATGTAGGGATACGAGGGAGGGTGTGGGTTACTTGGGGGGTCACCCTAGGTCTGGGATTTGGCCTAGGGGTTTTGCGGATTGGCAGGATTTATGGATACGGAAGGGTTGTGTTTGGTTAGGACATTAAGGTACATGGGATGAGGTGTATTGGTTACCCTAAACCTGGGACTTGGTGTTCGGGCACTTCTCTTGTCCGGGATCTCTTTCGAGATGCTTCGGGTGCGGGATCGGCTGTAGGTAGCCGGTCCCGCAGCCGGAGGTGGGCTATCCGCACCCTGCCCACCCGCTCGGCTACAAAAGAAGAAGTGCCCGGCACTCTGAGTCGCATCACCACGGAATTTGTATTAAATTAACAGTTTGCAGTTTGACTAATTAATGTGGCCTACTTAAATGTTCTTTCTTTGGTATTGTTCGTCGAATCGTTGAGTTCCTTAAGTTTTGAGTTGAGCTACGATTTCTGACAAATGCGTGCACTGACTGGATAGGTCCTCTCAATCTGTGTGGTTCTTCCCTCAAAAAACCATTTCAGACATCGATAGACATGGTTTTCACATGATCTGACTAAGATTATGTCTGGACTTTAAAAGAGACTGTGACCTCTGAGTTTGTTTCGGCCTCGCGTTGCTTCTCAGAGTAGTCATATAGGAAACGCCGACCTCATCTAGTTTTTAAAATATGATTGACGTGTAAAAGTATTTGTGCAAACCTTCTTATAGAAATAAAATCATTTATCACACAGAATTACAGAATTTAACACAATGATCTTACCAATACCTAGTAATAAGCTGCTATACCATAAAACTTAATGCGGTCATAACGACTCGCCCTCCTTATTTTATTTTCTTAGCAAAATATTACACTCTTCTCCATAACTATAACTTTACAGCATCCAGCTCTTAGTAGCTGGCACAAACGCACTAAATTATTAGCAATTACTTTAAAAGTGCTTTTACTAAGCATTTTCTCAGAAAATGTTTTAGAGATAATTTTAAATAAAGCTCATACGATTTTCTTAACAATTTTATAATAAGATTTTGCGCGTGGCTTAGTAACCTGTCCAATATAACTTGAACTGTGAAACTCCATTAAAGTCTTCCTAGGCAGGGATCAATTTATAATGGTTTTTAGTTGGAATATTGTAAGAGTGTTGTGTCGTTCAAAGCGTATGTAGGAATTCAACGTGTTGAATGTCTCATTTGGTGTCAATGATAATGATATATTTGCGACATGGTGATAAAATGTTTGACGACACGGTTGGCGCAGTGGCTGAGCGATCGACTGCTACGCTTCGTGTCGCGGGTTCGATTCCCGCACGGAACAAATATTTGTATTGCTGTTGTAATAGTTGTTCCGGGTCTGGCTGTTTGTGTATGTGAGTTTAAATGTTCGTAAACCCACCCACAATACAGGAGTAATTCCTAATGTGGGGCAATGTTTTATTTAAACAGAAATGAAGCTGAAAATTTTGTATTTAATAGCAGTCCTCCAGACTCCAGACTGAAAGCCGACCCCAAAATAGTTGGGAAAAGGCTAGGCAGATGATGAGATGATGAGCAGTCCTCCAGACCGAATTTCGGCCAAGGCAGGCAATCTCAACGGAGACTAGCCATTTACGCGGGAGATATTATAGTGCATAAGTGTGTGCTTAGTCACAGTCCCCATCTCTATTATATTAATAAATAGAAAATTCCTCGAATTTTCTATTTATTTTCCATTCGCTTTAAAAGCCAGGTTTGAAAACAACTGAGTCCTGCCATTACAGTTTTACAACTTCTTTTTATTAATACTTTACTCTGCTGATTTGAGCTTAAAAGGATCAACTTGAAAAGTAGCTTGTTAGCTAGTATTAATCTGAAATGTTGTCTGTGAGATTAAGTACTGAAGTTTTTTCTTCTTTCTTCTTCTTTACTGATACGTTTGCATGGAGTAATCCATTTGAAAAAAAAAAAAAACATTGGACCAAGATTAGAACCTTGAGCAACACCTAAATGGTGTATAGTTTTAGTTTAATAATTAAGCAATTCTGTAATTCTTGCACAAATAGCTATACTTAAAAAATACAACTAGGTAAGCTTGACGGCGTATTTTGGTATGTGTGGGATGGGAATCGAACGCAAACGTTAGCGTACAGAACACATGCTTAGCCAGTATGACTGTTAAAAGGTTTATTGACCTATTCACATATCTTATATAGTGCAAGATTATCTTTTTCTAATAACCCATCAAGTGCATCAAGTTTGGCTTACCTTATCGGGGTATTTTCTTAAAGTACTCCCTGCCTAGACTTCATTATGTTATAGCCCCAAATTAGCACCATCCTATAATGTTCCCACTGCTGGGACACAGGCCTCCTCTCTGTGAGAGGGAGTGGGATCCGTAACGCGGACCTAGAGCGGGCTGGTGGTTTTTTTTTTTTTTAATTGACAATGGGCTCACTCTTGACCTCAATCCAGCCCAGAGGCAGGGATGAGATCTACGGTGGAACGAGCTTGCCCAGAAGAAGCCTATTCACTCTCGCCTTGAAGAGATTCGGGTTGTATGAACTCGGGAATGCAGACGCAGGCAGATGATTCCACTCCTTAGCTGTGCGCATCAGAAAAGATGACGAGAAGCGCTTAGTGCGTATATTATATGGTATATTAACCAAATAGGGGTGGTATCCCGCAGTGTATCTGGACTCTCGATGGTAGAAAGGTGAAGGCGGGATAAGCTCATGTAGCTCTTGATCACACTCCCCGAAGTACAGTCTGTAGAAGACGGACAGACAGGCAACACTTCGCCGGTGAGCCAAACTGTGAAGCTTTGCCTCCACCAGCTTGTCACATGTCTTTTTCATGATTTTTTGGTTCTATGACATGCCGGTTTCCTCGCGATGTCCTTCACGGTTTTAAGAGCAGTGGTGACGAGATAATGTACACAAAGTAAACAACCTACAACTCGTAAGCCGCGTTATCACTGGGCCATCATATAGAACAAACAATAATTTTCTAAATGTATTTTTACTAATAACCCTTTTTGTTTTTTGTTACAGGTAAACATAAAGTTCATCAAATTCAATAACAAACGGATGTATAACAAAAAGGTAAAAGTTAAAACTCGCGTGATCCAATTACAATTCAATCTGGTTATAATTCCTGAGTTATGACAGTTGTCGGTGATTTAACGAATTATATTGATTTATAGGTGTTTGTTCTTTTGTTTTGATTGAGATACGGTTTTATGAGGCGGCAGAGTGAGAATTTAGATTTTTTTGGCTGACTTTATAATACAGGAAACATCGTTACATGAGCGATTGAAAGAGGACTAACTAGAATCAATTTTATTTTTATTTTAATTTTGACGTTCAAAAGTGCCTTTAATGTGCCTATTTGAAATAAATGATTTGACTTTGACTTTGACTAATTAATAAAGCAGCTAAATAGAAAAGTGGCAATCTCAACGACTATGTAGTTTATTAAACGAACCGATCTATCTGGACTTGATTGAACTTAGACGTGTAAAAGTGTTTATTAAAACCAATTTTCAGAAATAAATATCATTTATCATAATTAAATTGAAATAGAACTTGATTGAACGTTGTAAAATTGTGAATAAAATAACTAGTGAAATGTGGGAGTACTATAGGTACAGCTCAGTAGATGAGTAGACCGAGAGAACAGAGTTCGGGGACAACAGGCGTCATTTGTTCTGGTGTAAAATAAAATATTCCTATAATTTCACCCTTTTTTACACATGTGTGGTGATATCTAAAACGTTATAAGAATGTTTTTATCATTCAACTGCCCTTTTTACAATGATTTTTGTAGTAACTTGGATAAGGAATTTAAACATGAATCCCTAAATAAATTCTTCTATGCGACATATTTTTCCAATATTTTACCAAAACATATTCCATCATCCTCCCATTATTTTCTTCCACCTGAATCTCTGCTTACCCTCCAAACGATACTTGTAACATCACAGCACCGATTTGCATGTCATAGGCCCATAAATTATGCGCCGTTTCAGCCCCACACCTTATAGACATATTAACAATGTACCTACCCAAAGATAAAAGAAAAGTTGTTTGGGGTGGAAACATGCTTTAATTTAAGGGTCGATTTGAGTGTTGTCATTTGACATAATAATATGCGAAATATCATTGGAATGATATGTTGAGAGGTAGGCAGACTATTTGTAGTTTCAATTTACGAGTACCTAGTATAATATATAATAGCTAGTAGGTATAAATTTTACACATATAACGTAAATCATAATTTTTGTTGCGGTAAATGAAACCAAATTAACCCTAAAATAGCGTAAATCGCAGCAAAGGGAGCTTGTTTAATAATAATCTAGAACACCAAATACTTGCAAGGCTGTCTATAAAAGATCGCTTTTAGCGATAAAGCCACCCACTGGGATACCCCTCGTAAATTTTTTATATTTTTATCTATTTGTATGGTGTCATAATAAAGAATGTACTATTCTAGTCTATTCTACTTACCGTCGAACACCAGTACTCAGGCACAATCTCAACTATTTAGAGACAAAACTTCATTCTTCTTCTTCAACACACTGGAATCTGGTTTGAAAACCGGATTAATACTAAGCTAATTATTTCCTAATTTATCAACCCTCCTAAGACCACTCCGCAATTATTCTAACGCACCTAAGTACACAATTACTTCAAAAAAAGACATCAACACGACATAACATCTAATCTGGTTCCGTTATAGCTCAATATAATCAACCCGAAACCACCGCTTAAAGACGAACAATAATGGGATAGAGTACAACCACAGAATAGATTAATACAGAAGGCCAGCCGCATAGAACGCGCGAAAACAGGTACACGCACACAGACGTAGCGTAGTACGTGCGGCGATCTCAAACAAATGCCAGTCGCGCGCGAGTGAGCTTGCACTCGCGACCTACATAATTCTATTCATCATAATTTCTATATTCAAATCCTTGTTTCCTTTCGTTATTTTCACTCAAATAAGTATTAGCTTAGGGCGGGTTGTTTAACTTTACGCACGCGATACGTCAAAGATGGCGCTAACTATCGTCAAACCAAAGCGTTGTTTCAAATTACAATTACAAAATGATGACCTTGACTTACGTCAAATAATTACGATTACGTACTCGTTATTATTTGACGTACGTATGTTACATTAACCGTTTGAAATTGAAACAACCGGCCCTTATTAGAACTGTAAATTAAGTTGATTTCAGAATAAGAATAATTATTTTCAGAATAAGTATTATTGAAAAAGTCCTAAAAAGGCTTGAATTTGTAGCGCGCGTGCTTGTTGTTTGAATTAGTGCCCGAGTAATGGCAATACGCTCGTCCCGTGTTACTTGTGACTTATACATAACTGGCGAAAGCGAGTGCACCTACTAACTGTGTCTAACCCTACGAGGAATACAGGTGTGATGTTATGTTATGTGTTGTAGCGTAAATTGAGCTTTATGTGAGGGTGTTAAGTATTATCGGGTATAAATGTATTGTCTTTCAGCTTTTCGACTGGTTTCAACGTCATTTACGGGCCAAGCCAAGTAAATGCAGCGTGTGGTGTTTATGATTATAATTGTTTATGTGTTGTGAGGAGGTCCTACTTCGTTCTCTTCTATCTGCAGGAATTTCCTGACAATTATGCACTTATTTAAAGTTGCAGCTTTCTGTTGTGTTATGTAGAGAGTTTCCTTAAGGTCTAATAATTTTAAGCTATAGAGGAGATGATTTAGGATAACGCCTGTGGTGGAAAGAACTATTGGGACTACATTTATAATTATTTATTAATAACTAGCTGCGCCCTGCGGTTTCACCCGCACAAGTTTCGATTCCGTGGGAATATCGGAATAAAAGGTATCATATATAATAATCTTGGTTATAAACCACCTGTGTGCCAAATTTCATCCAAATCCGTTCAATAGTTTTGCCGTGGAAGAGTAACAAACATCCATCCATACATCCATTATTTTTTATTTGTAATGTGCGTTTTGTTTAAGCAGAATAAAATGATTTTCATTCTTTCATCCATCCAAACAAACTTTCGCGTTTATAATATTAAGTAGGATTAATAAAGCCCAGTTATCTTTAAAAAACACATATTAAAAAAATTAAATTGTGAACTCAGGATATCCGTTTTGCTCGTTGTGTAAAGCCGACCTTCTGATATTCAGTGGTACAGCCGACCTAGCATGTGAGGGTTAAAATTTAAAGCTCGTAAAAGTTTATTTAAGCGTTATGGTGTTATGAGCCTGCTGGAATGTTTTAGAACAATGTTTCTATGGCGTTTTAATGTTATGAGTTTTACAAGTTTCAGGACGATTGGCTGGGAATGGTCGTTGGTATGAGTGCCCCTTTATTTAATGTTTTCGGAATCTCGTTGGGACAGCTGGACAGCGAGCGC
Organism: Apamea sordens; assembly: GCA_945859715.1. Lineage (NCBI taxonomy): Eukaryota > Metazoa > Arthropoda > Insecta > Lepidoptera > Noctuidae > Apamea > Apamea sordens. Next base: position 14,420,922 of record OX244009.1, read on the forward strand.
AAGAGCGAAAGATAAATGTTCGTAACAAATGTCTATTTACATAGTTATGCTTAACCACGGCGTTATCCAAGAGAAAAGTTATGTTGTTTTATTGGTAAAACCTGACTTTCTTCAAAATTGGGCTTTTTGTTTAGAATTTTAGATGATGTTTAAATACAGACTTTGCTTTTCATCGTCAGACTAGCTTTTTCTCAACTACGGTGGGGTCGGCTTCCAGTCTAACCAGGTGTAGCTAATACCAGCATTTTATATGGAGTGACTGCCTATCTGACCACCACATCCCACTTACTGGGTATTACGATATCCGTTGGTAAGACTGGTTGTCATACTTTCGGGTTTCTAAGGAACCGTACGACTGACAAAGATCCAGGAATGACATTTGGGACCAACGACGGCTTAACGTGCTTTCCGAGGCAAGGAGCGGTCTTGGTATGTGAAGAGACCCCTTAAATAGAAAACCCAATAATAAGAATCGACCAGTCGAATGTCTCTGCATTTGAGCGGTCTTATTTTTTTGATATTTCGCAACTGTTATGCATGAATAAAATTATCAACTCAAAAGTATTCAATAAAAACTTGAGAGGTGTCAAGGGACACCCGGATGGAACGAAGTTTCTTTCGATTAATTAGTGAAGGAATTGTAATAAAATGTTATCAACTTACAGCATACCTATTGTAAATTGAAAGCGAGGCAAAATATATCCATCTCATAGTTCTGCATAGTTTACCTAGCCTTTCTGAACGAACAAAGTCTCTATGCCATGTTCTCTCCTGTATTGTGAATGCATTTATTGATAGCGTCTCCTGTCCATTGCAAAACGATATCAATTGACAACTCTAGATAAAAAGCCCAGTCCTTGTATTTTACATTCAGGTATGCCATCTTTAATCTAATTACGTACTACAGGTGAGCAGCGAGCGCAATTCCCCTCCACTCAATGGTAAATAGAAGGAGTGGTACTTATTCATCCCCTATTATTCCCTATCGACTCGAGTGCTGAACAAATTCCCGATACATTTGTCTTTTGGCTAATTATTCAGAAACCCTTCAAATTGCTACCAAGCTTACTCATGAAAAAATCTTTCTACAAACTCAGATTTACACTAATTCAAACAAAAATCATCTTTATTTTTACAAGCATAAAGTTTTAGACGAAAGAATGTTTAATTTTACTAAGAGTTCTACTGAGGAGTTGGCAAAATGTGTTTGCTGTTAAAAAATACGCAAATCACTTTTACTGCCGTCATAATAAGGTGCAAAATGGGTTTCGTGAAATGCAAAAGGAAGTTTGTTGAAAGTATTTTGGAGGCAATTAAGTAGAGTACCAGGAAAAAAATTCGGTATCTTTGTAATAATTGTGTAAAATATGATGTCAGTGTTTTCAGGGAAACTGCTGAAACAGAAAGAGTACGTTTAATAGAATACCACTTCATTAGTGTTGAGTGAACGAGGTTTGTTCATTAAAACTAATGCAAGCTCGAGCGAGAAAAAAAAGTGAAAGTTCTAGCCTTGGGATAATCTTCTTTTAACACTGGATTAGTAGGAGTTAATAAAGATAAATAGACAAAAAGATAATATGCGAACCATCTCAGAGCTGCCAGTGAAATGAAATGAACTGTTTATTTCTATAAGCATCTTTTAAGACATACGTCAATATTTTGTTGATCAATATTTTAAAACTAAATTGCGCCGGCATTTCCTAGCTGACAGATCCGCAAGAAGAAACACTTTGCCCGACCTGGAAATCGAAACCAGTCCTCCACGCTCAGCAGACACGCTTGCGACTACGAGACCAGCGTACTGTACCTAGTTTTCCGAACACTGACCACATATTCAACGTTGTTGGATTATTCAAGCAGACTGACGACCGTAATACTCATACTAGATGGGCTGGTAGCCTGTCAGAGTTGCATGCTTTAATAATTACTGTGTTTACTACACAGGCTAGTATGGGAGATTGTTCAATGAAGCTTGAACTAGAAATAATAAACATAAATGTAACATACCAAAGATCTTTAGGCCATTTATAAAGAGAATTAGGAAAGCTTTCAATTTTAACAAGAAAACAAGGCTAATTAGTAGGTCCGTGTAAATATACAAATTACTTATATGAAAAGCTACATTGTAATAATAACTTTACAGGAAACTGAATACCTTAAACTTCAGCAAGACGGATTTGGTTAACCAAGCCATATTTTCTTCGGCCCCATTCGCACTAACTCATACAAAATTTAATCACTTTAACACTCCATATTTTTCTCCAGATTCACTCAAAAACAGACATAAAAACGCGTATACATCTCGAAAATGTGTAATATCCCAAACATTCCCGCGAAATAAACCCAACATCAGTATAAAACACATTTTTAGAAACGTTACCTCTCCTGGGAGCAATTCTTGACATGAAACAATGTTTTGACACCATCTATTTTATGGAGACCTACCTCGCCTCCCAACGTATGAACTAAACATACCAAAAACGGGAGTAGAAACTGCTACTCATGTTCCAACATAAACTGGGCATAATGTGTAAAGACCATTTAATAAAGAGCTCGGATTGGTAGTAAATGTTTCGGGCACAAAGGTCATGTTATAATGGTTTTGAAAGTCTGAGCTTGTGTGGTTCACAAAAGATTTGGTTTTATAGTTAATATTGCAGTTATATTTCTTAGAGAATGCGCAGTTTTGTGTAGATTTTTCTGGTTCTTTTATGGTACGGAGCGTTAATCTTTTTAGTAATTCTGTGTACATAAGTCTGTTGGGGAAGACAATATCGCCGTTGTAAAGTCACATTAATTTTGTGGAGAAATAATAAAAGTTGCGAACTTAAACATTTGGGGCATTTTTATGTTGTTATGAAGTGGTAAATAAGGATTTAAAACTGTGTTATTAGAGCTGTATACTTTGTTAAATAACTGGGTATACATGATGGCCAGGCATGACATAACATCACGCCTCTAATGCCCGAAGGGTGACGCAGAGGTGTACATATACCTAGCACACCTTCATTTTGCAAGGTATGGTCGAGTTCCCAGGAATAGTGGGCAAGCCTATTACCGCTAGCTGGGCACATCCAGACTCCTGGCTGCTACTGAAAAATTCCTGATTGAAAAACTCAATACACTTTGCCCAACCTGGGAATTGAATGGACATCCTACTCAGCGACCTCTAGACCAACAAGCCACTTGCTATATTAGGACAGCTTTATTATTATTAACAAATCTTACTAATATTAAAAACGTGAAAGTTTGTATAGATGGATGGATGGATGTTTGCTACTCGTTCTCGCAAAAACTACTGAACGGATTTGGATGAAATTTGACACACAAATGGTTTATAACCAGGATTAGCCTATAGGATACTTTTTATCCCGATATTCCCACGGAATCGAAACTTATGCGGGTGAAATCGCGGGGCGCAGCTAGTGCTTGAATAAATGGAAGTAATAGACAGGGTTGCAAGGACATCGACGTGCGAACTGGAACCATAAATTCAACACATGATTCTAGACGAGCGTAGAAGTTTTCAAAAAGTATGAAACGGCTAATTTTAATTTTAATTACCGACAAAAAATTCATTACAAAGTATCAAAAATTAGATCAAGTATGTACGTCGATGTATAAATTATAATTCGTTCCCCACTTCCATGCTTCTACGACATTCGTTATTATAATGTTGCTTCGACAAAATTTCCACATCCGGACATTATTGTTTATATTTCATATTTATTCAGGTGGATATTATTAATTTTAACTAAATAAAAAAACCGACGATCATCATATTCATCATTATTTCAGTTTTGACAGTGAGAATGCTAATTATTTTAGCTGTTTATACACTCGGTGACATGTTACGGGTAAAATATAAAAAGGTGGTCGTGGATTTTATTTAGCATATACTGACAGGGTGAGAAAAAATAATAGGAAGGGAACAATTTATTGGGAGAAGGTGATTGCGCACGTTGTGTCCCTCAAGGTTCTATCTTTGGTCCGGTCATGAGTAAGCCAATATTAACCAAACCGCATTTTCTGGTTTATTCTCTCTTTCATCTTTCTCATTGTCTGGTAAATTAATACATAATTATATCGTCGGCCGGTAACAATGTACGTTCTTAACAACTGTTTCCAAGAATAATGATACCTAATCAACCTTAATCATAGCCGTTTGCCTGGTTATGGAGTTAATTGAAATTTATCTTTATTTAAGATCGTATTTTAAACTAAACTCATCCTCAAAATATACGTTCTTCGTAAGTAAAGAGCTAGTTATGAGTCCCTCACAATTGGCTTTATCCGAACAAAAAACGGATAAAAACATTATTCCGGGTGTGGGTCAGCAAAAAGGAGTTCAATTTAATACATTTTATTGCCGTGAAGACCTTTCTTCTACCGAAATAGACCTCACATTTATTCTGGAAGATAAGAGTATCACGATTCGATTCGCACTTCAATCTCCATTGCGTTATTTCAATAGTCTATCAAGGGGTAATGTCCTATAGACCCTGCAATGGACAGTGGACATGGATAAAGTTTGGGGGTTTTAGAGGTGAGATAAAATAGTTTTATTACAGGAACACATAAAGCATTTGTGAAGAGGTTTATGAAGATTTTATGTTTGTGCGAAGGTATAAAATATTATCAGGCGATGTCGACTCAGTGATTTTAAGGGCGCTCTGGGCTGTGAGGGACTGCTCGTGGTCGTTAAAGGAGAAGATATAACGTCAGCGTGGTAAATTGAATTACCCGTAATATTATATTCTTGGTGGCTTCTTTGGGCTAATTTCGTCACTGAGTAAGAAAATAAACCGTCTGGAGTTACTGACATTACTAAAAGATAAAATTCTGCATCGAGCAGAAGAGTATCAGAAGTGGAAAAACAAGAATACTTAATATGTTATCCCAAAGATTCTTGTTGAGTAATTATAGGCAAACAATTTAACTAAAATTATTGTATTATTTGTTTATTACAGTTTGGCCGAAGAGAGAATGCGTTCTTGACATCCGTCAGTTTTATACAAACGAATACGTGTTTTGCGAATTTGATCTTTATTAGCTACTGGAATTGTCGCAATGACATGTGTCAGGAATGCATTCTCTCGACGGTCAGACTGTAGTATGTAAAACATGGCACAGGACCGAAGCGTATATTAAACCAGTAGAGAAGTTCAAAAAGGTCTATAATTTAGTAGTTGTTTTTGGATAATGATGATGAAAAGGACAATTTAGTTGTCATTGCTCTATCAAAAATAGGTCATAAGAAAAACAGTTTTAATAACACAAAGAACCAAAACCATAAACCACAGCCATAAAAAACTAAAACTCAGCCTTCCAAAGACGCAGCCCATTGGACCGTTACACAACTCTGTCAGAATATTTTTCCTACAAGATTAATGTTTTGTAAAACTTAGCTAATTTTCTTGAGTTTTAATGAATTCTCTTTGGCGTGACATCGGTGACCTTTTTAACTTATTTTCTCGGGTATCTTCTTGTATTAATGTAGCTCTTCGATTCGTTGTTCTGTCAGCTGGTATTCAGTTTTGGAACTAGGAAATTTGAATAGCATTCGAAGGATATTAACTTTTTTTATGTAACCTCGCTGAGTATTGACTATGTTTATAGAAAGTTAGTCTATTGATCTTGAAATGCTAGATTTGATCATTGGTTTCATTAGATTTTTATAAGTCTTCTTAGACTTTAGAACATAAACGAAGCAAAAGGAGTATTTAAGGCAAATCCACATGAAAAAAGGGTGTGAGTTTATGTATGTACCTATACAGTGTCGCGATCAGGTTATCACATAAATTGAATCCACGTACGTTTAAACATACACAATTAAATTAACATTCAAGCCGCGGGACCTCTCTGTTCTCGGATCTTCACCCTATGTTCTATGAAGTATGCAGACCTAAATCATTTTGAAGGATATTGCTAAACTATTGCTTCATATGTGCTTCATAATAAAATATAGCACATAACAGCATAGCACACATAGCATAACAAAAATAACGCAATGAATGTTGTTGAACTATCAAAACTAAAGTCATCCCTACTGTTAGTGTGTTACGCAGTTACCCCGCTGGTATCATTACCCTACCACCTACCACTCTTGTCAAATATGAACTCCCACACCATTTAGAAAACACAAACATTCTAGTGTTTGTTGCACAAAAATAACTCCCAAAACTTTAAAATTACATCCACTTACTCCAACAACCGACAAAACACCGCACAAAGCCCCACCAAACATTCATCACAGACAACAACACTGAAAACAAAATAAACTCCAAAACAACGACGCGGAAAAACATGAAATTACATAAAAACTAAGAAAAACTACGGCTGGGGATCGAACCTATGTCCCAGTAACCCTCAAGGCCGTCGGTTTTATTCCGAGACGTTTTACGACCCACCAAGAGTTACGACTTTTCGGCTAAGACGGGGATGCCAAGTTCGACTGTTAAAAAGTCCCTTGAATTTTGCTAAAAATATCCCCTGGTATGCGTGAGGAGAATGGTTAAAATTTTTTGTTGTAATGTGTCAATCTTGGTGAAATAAAAATTAAATAAACGTTGTGTACCGGGAAGTCTTATCTTACGAATACTTATTCGAAGAAGTCTTCATTAAACAACAAGGATGTTAGAAATTGAATTGTAGCTTTGCACTGCAGGGTAGTTGCGTAACACACTATCAGTAGGTACGAATGGTTTTTATTTTGAAAGTTCAACAACATTCATTGTGTTATTTACGTTGTTGAGCAGACAAATTTTTCGAACCTATAAAGCAATGGTTTAGCAATAACCTTCAAAATGATTCAGATTGTGATTAATACTGTTACAATTACTTTCAAGATGTCTTTAGCTAAAAAATGTTTAAACATTAACAATTGAAACTTGATTTGTGAATAGATTCATATGAAAACTATTCGCTTCGAATCAAGAAATATTTTTTTTGATTGTCCTGGGTAGTGTAGAATAAAATAATAAGTATTGTCAATAAATAAGAAGTTTAAAAAAATCGAAATTTGTTGATATTGTTTATTAAAAGAATTGATTTACATAAATATTTACAAGCCTTAAACTAGAGGTAGGAAAATTAACTGAGTACAATAAATTTTCGATAAACCTTGCACCAATTTTTTTTTATTGTTCAAAAAGTATATCGCAGTGCTTAAATTTTTATATGCTAAAAACCACAGAAGCCTTTGATGGCTTATATATGGCTATAGAGCCAATTAGACTCCATAATGAAAAAATTGCAAAACCTCATACAGAAATTATTTTCATAGCAACAGTTGACGATAAGGTAGATAGGCAACAAATTGGCATACTGGCACTTGATACGGGCTGAAGTTTGACAGTGATTGGAGCTTAAAGGACTATGTTCAGACGGCATTTATAAACCTTTTTTGTCTTTTAATAGTAAAACCAGGAATATTTTTGGTGATAAAAAAGCTACGGAATTGATGTTTACAAGATGAAAAGTTATTTTATTTGAGTTAGTATGGTCTGGAAACTTTGAGTGGAATGCTGTACTAAGCTCGGTATAAAACGTTAAAATTTGTATAAAGTACACAATTTCCAGATTACGGCACATATATAAAAGTTTTCCTACTTAGCTGAAATAGAAATCGTAAGCAGAAGTTGGTACATGAGTGACGTTTTAAAATGCATGGTGGGTAGTTAAAATTTTCATCCGATGTTTACTTCATATCTAGGTGAAGTAGATTTTCCTAATTCTACGAAATTTTATGACGAATTACGAGCGTCCACCAGTTATTCCTGTTACTCATGTAACATTTCCGATATTACATAATTATCTATTTAGATCAGACTTTTATAAAATCGAAGTAGATCAACTCCAGTCAAAACCACCCACAATCATACTCCCAAACATCAAAAATAGACCCAAACTCTCCCACCATTCAAGTACGCTGTTATTCACTGGTAACACCAAAACGCTTGTCCCGACCTCTCGCCGCCTGTAAATTTAAATTAAGACATTCCCTTTGTAAAATTTAGGTAACGTTTGCTTGCTCCAAATTATTTTGTTTCTGACCATTCACGGGTTAAGATGTTGCCGAAGTCTTTAAATTTAAAACCGTGAATAAATTCAGGGGTCCAAAATTGTGAATTTATTTTAACCAAACTCGGAATGTGGGGAGATTAAATTGTTTTGTCTTTGTACGTACGGAATTTACGGTTAATGAGGAAGAAGATTTTGTGGAAGGAAGCTTTAACATTGAATCTGGGTGTTACTACAAGTACCGTGCTAGATTTTGCATCCATGATAACGCTGTATTTGAACTTATTTATCACTGATATCTGCATTCTGCAACGTTGCAAATTAATTGTTCTTTAAAGTGTACAACAAAGTGCGGAACTTCATGCCAGCGTCTGTGCTCCCTACCGATATCCTGTCAGCCTTTAAAGCAAGAGTAAACACTTACAAAGGCATCTTCTGGGCTCACTTGTTTTATCCTCATCCATAGCTTTCGATCTGGCAAAATAGAGGCCAAACAAATATATATATAAAATATATATCTTATTTGTACTTTTCTGTACTGAACTATTACTCTAAAACAGAAAGAGTTGCTTCTGTATTATTGCATTCCTGAAATATTTACTATTCATCTCGAACTGCTGCAATAAATCCTTCTCTCTAAAAACAAGGTGAATATTTAAATGCCCAGCACAAATAGCAGTAAGTGCTTCAGAGAAACAAAAAACAAAGAAAATAAGCAGCTCAGTTATTTTTTGCCGACAAAGTCAATAAAGGGATCAATCGGAACCCGTCGCGCAATTATAGTATACGGTGGAACGAAACATTTAGAGCTAACAATCTGAAGGCAAACGCCGAGTTTGATAGCGGTGGACTTAGAGGGAGTTGAGTGATAAATGGGGAGCGATTTTGGTGATAGGGATATTGAACACGCTACTGGAGAAATTATGCTTTTTCAATATATTCATTGAAATTAAATCATATTTATTTCTGTACGTAGATAGGGATAGGGATAGGGTAGGTATATATTACACGGCAATTTTATGGACAATATTTTGAAACTAGATGGCACCGACATTTTCTAGCTGACTGATAATTAAGTACCCAAATATGTACACTTATATGCACAATGTTGATACAAAAAGCAAACTTAACACCACAAAATGTTTTAACAGACAACATTTGGGTTAAAAAAGTGTTCATGGATAATAATATGGATAATAATGGAGAGATGATCGGTAATTGGAGTTAATAAAGCTTTATTTACCATCAATTGAATCTGACAATGAAGCTTTGGGTTCTATACTAAGTAGTATGTAGGTTTAAAGCTAGTTCTTGTATATATGACATTAAGTAGAAACATTCGACAGCCAAAAGCATGGAAAGGCAAAAGTACAGCGATTCGTTCGAATCAATAAAAGTCCTATATCAAAAGAACCAGAGAATGAAATGACGAGTCTGTGAGTAGGTAATGATATTCATGGTACAGTCAATTATATTCGCTATGACAGTGAAAATTGTATATCGGCACAGAAATATTTACTTAGACAAGCACCGCCTAGTGATAATCCTTATTAAGGCTAAAAGGTTCAAGGTTCCTGTCTAATATCTCAATCGAATTTAAAACAAGAACAAAATATTCTGCCCCTAGTAATTTTATAGCCCTCCCATTTTATAACCTATATTTAATTTAAATACACGTGTTTTAGCTTTGGAGCTATTAAAATTTAGTTATTCTAAGTACAAAGGTTCTTGGAATCCTTAACTTGTGCCAATCACTGAGTCCTCGAGGTGTCAGTTAAGTAAGATGTTAGTACTAACTGCTTGTTTAACCCTGTGATGTTAGTTTTATCTCCGAACTTTGAAGTGTTGAGACCTAAAGGATTTAGTTCTTAAGCTGTAACTTTGGCAAGGCCGTCTGTTTAGTTTGTATATTTTTGAGGGATTTTGTCTGTTGTTGGGGCGGGATTTTTGTTGGGTATTACGGTAAATGGGGTCAGAAGGAACTCACATGTAAAGGCGAAAATAAAATCGATTTTAAGTAGTACTATTTTCTAGTGAAGAATTCTAAAGATATGACGATAACTATAATAGAATACCAAATCTTTTGAATCCCCCTGACCATGACAACATAGTATCTAGACTCATAAAAGCCTAACAAAAGTTGAATATATTAACAGTCCATCTTATTTTCGTATCTAATGCCGACACTACAATAATGAAGAGAAGAAGACCAGAATAAAGTCAAAGAGGGACAGTCAAAGGACTGACCCTCTCTCCCTTTGACTTTGCAATATGTGATGAAAAGTTTAGCCATTGGAAAAGGTTGACAGTGCATAAAATCATACAAAGGAAGATTAAGCTAAGTAAACCTGAACGATCAAAATACAAATATATATTTTCGAATAAATATCAAAGTGGAGGACATCAGTATCCCTATGGAAAAGGCCAAGTGATAGTGAGAAGTTCAATATGCCGGACGTAGTGACCGCAAGTGGGCCGAGGGTGGGCTGAGGGTTCCTAGTCTGAGCGTGGGATAAATCCATAACCTAAATGATAGATCCATCATAATTATTACTCGTTGGAAGGATCAAGACCAGAGTGGCAAATACAACCCGAATCTCTTCAAGGCGAGAGTGAATAGGCTTCTTCTGGGCAAGCTCGTGCCACCATAGATCTCATCCCTGCCTCTGGGCTGGATTGAGGTCAAGAGTGAGCCCAAAATTTTTTTTTCAAAAATTCGTTTATAAAAAAAAAATACAATCATCCGAAATGAGAACCTCCTCCTTTTTTAGAAGTCGGTTAAAAAACATTTGGATACTATTTATGTATTTCACATACTCACTAGGGTATTTATGAAACGTTACAGTGCACGGATCTAATCGGTCGTTTCCTTTGAAGTTGAGCCGGCAAGAAACTCCATGGTTTATCATAATCAGCCTATTTCGTTCCCACTGCTGTGACACGTCAGGCCTCCTCTCGATGAGAGGGAGTGGGCTTTAATCTACCACGCGGGCCCAGTGCGGGTTAGTAGATGTCACATGTCTTCGAATTTTTAGTTCTAGGACATGCCGGCTTCCTCACGATGTTTTCCTTCACCGATTTGGGAGCAGCGGTGATGAAATAATTTAAATAAAGTAAAGCGCCTGTGAACCTACGACCTACAGCTCTTTAATCGCGGCTGTTACCACTGAGCCACCACTGTTCTACTCCACGGTTACTCTTTTAAAAATAATTGACTTTTATAATGTTTTCAAATTACAGGGTTAATAGGTATGGCAGGACAGTGTAAGCCTGAAAACAAGTACTTCTATGTACAAATCGAAGCATCTATGAGGCTACAAAGCATACGGGGTGCATTGTAGACTCTAAACGCCCAGGTATTATGACTTGTCCCACACAAGAAAACCTTGAGGTGTGTTTCAGTTAGCACACTGTTAACTGAGTTGGCACCGCGCTGTTCACCCTTTGATGTAACTTACATCTTTAACCTTTGACTTTGCTACTAAGCAGTACTTGGCTTTTCCATGCCTAAGCGGGTTTGACTTATTTTTGTGAATCAAGAGAACTGTTACCTACTTTCTATGCCACGTAACATCACGCCTGTTTTCATCTAAGGGATAGGCAGAGTGTATAGTAATCCTGCTAATATTTTAAACTTGAAATTTTGTATGGATGGATGGATGGATGGAAGCTTGTTACTCTTTCACGTAAAAACTACTGAACAGGTTTTGATGAAATTTGGCACACAGATTATTTATAACCAGGATTAAGATATAGGATACTTTTTATGCCGATATTCCCACGGGATCGAAAGTTATACGGGTGAAACCGTGGCGCAGCTAGTAGGTAAGCTATATTTCGCTTGTTATGTTTTAAGTTTAAGCACCTACCTTCTGACGTTTTATAAGTGCGTATATAGGTTTGTGTGATATAAAATATTTTGAATTTGAAGTCTGGTCCAGCTAATTCCCATTACCCTTTTACTGATCCAGACTGCTAGTGGAAATTCCTATTGGCAAAACTGGACAGACTTCATCCCCTATTTTCTCCAAGTTTAGGACTAATATAAGGACTTATATTTAAGTACTGGCATTACTGTCTAAGTTAAAGTCAAAGCATTTATTTCAATTAAAACATTCACAAGTACTTGGGACCTGTCAGGATGTCTTTCAGGGAAGTGAGTTGCTTGTTCCAAAGATTGTTGAGGAGAAGAACTGTTCAAGAAAATAATTATTATGGCTTGTTTATCTCGTCAGAGAAAGGCTTTAACATGTCACGGAGATGACAACAAGTTAATTTTGTGGATCTTAATATAAGTACATTTTTGGTCTTTATCTTGAAAATGAATTTTGATTTAAAAATAATAGTAAAGACATTTTGAATGAAATCTGACAGTTTTTAATCGACTATATTTCTTTAATTTATTATATACCTACATAAATTCACGCCTTCTTCCCATGAGGGTAGGCAGAGTCTACAGAACTCCACCTGCTGCGATCCTTACATAAAAAGACATTAAATTACTTGACAATATCTTAAATCTCTTTGCTTACATACTTCTTTTACTACGTTTACTTTCATATATACATCATCTTTAATTTATTGTGTAGGTACTGAATATACTTTTGCCGACGTGCAAAATAGAAGTAATGTCGTATATAACATCAAGCCTGTAATCCTTAAGGGGATTGGTAGATGTGTTTGATTTTGCTTTAATGTGGTTTTATTATTATTGGTATAAATAGTTATTTTTAAAGTTTAAATAACTTGTGTCATTATATTGCAATTTGTCTGAAATACAGAACGGCGAGTATTATAATTAACATAATTTGTAGTGTACTTTGATATAACTGCGAATCGAATCCAATACAAGTACAGTGTATCCTGATAAAGTGAACCTTGGTTATTTGAGAAACCTCTAAAAATGATAATTACATTTTGGTCCCGACATTTTTGCATTGAAATACCTCTATGCTCTATACCTTTACGCAAAATCAAAAGTCATTTATTCAAATTAGACTGGGAATCAGTACTTATCGTACGTCAAAATTACATAAGACGGTCCCCCAAAACGCCCGCCCTTCACCACTGAGAACGCATTTGTTAGATTTTTATCTCTATAATTGGGAATTCGTACTTCAGTAGCCTGTATGAAAACTAACAATAATTTCAAAATTATATTTTGAATTTGGTTCTGGACAGAAAAATAGGCATTTTTAATGACTATTTTCTCCTCTATAAATGAAAAACAGGACATTTTGACCTGTCCTGGTGGGGACCTGTCTGTAAATAAGACAACTTGTACTTTAAACCTTACTATCTGGAAAACTGGGTAAATGAAAAGTCTGTATAGGTGTTAAATAATCCTAGGTGCCTTGAGATCCCACTTATTCAGGTTACACTGTATATTAGGTATCGATTCGCGGTAGCAGTAGGTACCTACCAGTCGTATTTGCAACTAGTAAACCAAGGAGGCAAAGGTACCTAATGTTTATATGAAAAAAGCTACAAAGTGGCATATTCCGCGTCCTCTATATCTACAAATGGCCATAGCCAACTCGGCATAGTGACTCTTTATTTTATTAGGAGATTGGCTCCGTATTCGCCCTATAAAGGTACCCCTTTCTGTGTTTTTCCTCACAAAGAAAGGTCGCCCTCTTTGTACGCCTACGACAATGAGATTATGAAAACATACTGTTATCATACAATCTGTTTCTCATTGCTTTGACGGGATTCTTTTAAGATCTTCCGCTGTCTAAGAATTTATTCTGCAATAGTTGGATAGTTTGAAAGTGTAATTGCAAAACAATTCGCCCATAATACAAGTTTCATTTAAATTAGCTAGTGAAACTCTTACTGAAGGGTTATTGGGGATATTAATGTCAACTGTAATAAATGTTTATATTTAAGTTAGGGAATTGTTTTTTAACCGACTTCAAAAAAAGAGAAGGTTCTTAATTCGGATTTTTATAATAATTATATTTATTTCGTTTTTTTTTTATATTTTTTTTTTATTTAAACGTATTAAGATAATTATCGACCCATCACGTCAATGAAGTGTACCTACATAAAAATGACACTGTATAGGCACACCTGGTATTATACGATTGAAGATCTCCATTCGGCAATCGTAAAACAATGCTATCGTGTGACTTAAATACTAAGTCTAATAAACCCCATCGTCACTACAAAGCTCCTCAACAAAATAAAGAAACAAATCCAAGCAGCATTTTATCTGCCCCTACCCTGTGACGTCACACACTCGAATGTGATTGGCCAAATGTAATAAGTGAATGATACAATGTACTGGACGTCGTTGATTTCATTCTGTTCGATTTTCAAACTTTTATCTCATTCACGTGTTTCTCAGTTGGTGTTTTCTTTTGTGGAGTTTGTTCGGGTTTAGAAACTTTTTGGTTTTCTGTGATCCGAGTAGATTTAGAAACTTAGGATAACTCATTTGGCGTTCGATTCGCTTATAAGTAAATAGCGTTCCTACTTTTTAAATTAAATGTAACATACTATCATGGCCGTTTTTCCCAAAAGGGTAGGTAGAGCTGTATTTCAAAGCCGCAAAATTGGCTAAAATAACAGCCAAGCAAAATATTATAATGCATCATCATCTGCCTAGCCTATTCCCAAATATGTTGGGGTCGGCTTCCAGTCTAACCGGATGCAGCTGAATACCAGTATTTTACATGGAGCGACTGCCTATCTGACCTCCACAACCCACTTACTGGGTAATACGATACCCGTTGGTAAGACTGGTTGTCAGACTTTCGGGCTTCTGACTACCCGTAACGACTGTCAAAGATCCACGGATGACAGCCGGGACCAACGGCTTAACGTGCTTTCCGAGGCACGGAGGGGTCTCGGTATGTAAAGATGGTCGCCCATCCACAGACCAACCGCGGCAAGCGTAGCTTAACCTGACCGATCGACCTGTGCGGCTGTTATTATTTAGCCACGGGTCCCTTATATTATAATGCATAGTAGTGAATTTTTTTGTATTGTCAAAATGCTAGCTACTGTTATAACCAGCGAGATTTGCGACAGGGAGATCTTGTCCATCTCTAGTAACTCTTACTATTTTACCAAACAATTTTTCTTAGGCAGAAAAAATATCACATTTCACCACCAAAATCCAATCTCCCCGTCATTATCACTTAAAACGCTTACCTACTCTGCCCCAACACATGGTATCTACCTATGTATAGCACCACCGTAGTCTAAATCTGCGTAAGCCGGCAAGCGGGACTTTACACATCATATACTTTGCATTCGTTCTTGTTTTTGAAAGGAAAAACTTGCAGATAGGCGGACGGTTACACCGCGCACCTTTCCGATTTGCTATCCACTATCGAAATAACTTTTTTGACGTTGTTGGATGCAGCAGTGAAATGCTAGTATGTTTTTAACAGAATAGTCTGAAGTTGTGGTAAGTAACATATTAATAGCCAATTTGATGAGTATTTTTCGTTAAAATATTTTACCTGTCAAAATTGATACACTAAATTAAAATAATTGTCTTACAACTCTTCAATCACATCGACCGTTTGCCTTGAATGAAATCCATTTATATATTGTTTTAAATTTTATTCTTCCGAAGGTGAAGTCAACCCTAATCCTCAGGTAAAAACCATTACCTTCCTTTTGAAATGCACCACATTCAGTTAAAAAGGAGGGTATCTTTGTCAAGGCATAACAAAGTCACCATCTCCTTACACCATTACTGTACGGTGTAACACACAGCTAACCCTCCGACCTCCCACTTATAATAATACCTTCATTTGCGACATTGCATACGTACGCGTACGCCGACGTTCAGCAGAGAGAGTGCGACAATATACTCACGGTGTTGCGCGACAATACCGGTACGAGACTGTGCACTGTTATACAACTGTGTTAATAATGTAATAGGTAGCTTATTGTAGAGGGTAAACTCACTCAAAGTGTTTATTTTAATCAAACCAATTACAAACAGTTTTGAATTTTCAAGGAGTCGGTTAGTCAGAAAGATAAAGCTTACCCATTCCAAAGCGTAGATTTCCTATGAAGAAGAAAAGGTAAGAGACTCCATAGACACGCTTCTAAAGATAAAAGCCACAGAGAATGTTTAAGAATATGTGAGAAGGACCATAGTAAAAGCTGGGGTTAAAAATGCTAGGCACTGTATATGATAGCCAATGTAAAGGGACTTATGGCTGCTAGGCTACAAAATAAATCGTTGGATTGACAATGCAATTAGGAGAAGAAATCTTTGATCTTGATTATCATGAGAAGAATTTTGGCAAATGATGATAGTTAGTCATTTGTTACAATTGTTATTCCATTAATTCTTAGTCTATTAATACTTATTATATTAATTCTTACTCTATTAATTCTGGTTTTATTTATTATTATTCTATTAATTTTTATTCTATTAATTCTTATTCTATTCCTTCTTATTCTATCCTATTACGTCTGGGGAGGAGGAGATTTTCCCGATCCCAAAACAAGAAGATATTAAGGAAGGCCTTGATGCTGTAGTGACAGTTAAAACGGGCTATAAATAAACACCAAAAGCCAGGCAGAAGCTCTGAAAGTATGACTGTTAATCCTATTTAAGGCTTTCGTTACGCTAGTAATTGACACGCTGAAAACAGTTGGCGTTTATGCCACGTACAATTATATACCTTTCAGACTTGCTCGGCGGGATATATTTTGATAATACAATGTCGTTTCTAGATTTATAAAATTTAATTGAGTTTATTCGAGCTTAATAGACTAGAAATAGACTTCGTTCACAAATAAATTAACTTTAAACATCAATCAAAAATGCCTTGATCAAAGAATTTCCTGGAACTAAACGTCAATTTCCTCCTAGCGTCAGTCTGCCGTCACATACATAAAATAGTACGACTAAATACCCATCTGTATGTAGAATCCCTTCAATACATCTTCCCACCTGGCACTGCCCGCGAATTTCCCATACATTTGAAACAAAAGAAGTAACATTGTATTGTGCTCACATGGAAAGGGAGGCTAAAATGACGCTGGTACGCTTTGCGTTTGTGCTTAAAAAGGACTGCAAAAAAAGTACGGCACCTATATTAGTATATATTTCATTTTAAATCAATATTCTACAACCTTCGTCATGGTGAATTAACAACTGAAGCATCAGTTCTGTTACTTAAAATAAAACCTCGCAATAATGAGAATTTATAAAATTTTATTACATAAACTGTAAAATAAAATTGGAAAAAAAATATACATTCAAAGAAATCATCATTTAGGGCATAAAAATAAAAATGATCGTTTTAGTCTTTAATTTTGCTTCTTGAGTTCCAACACGAAATCAAGCAAAAATGGACAAAATGTGAAGGAAAACGAACTTTCAGTCAAATGCACGCTATATCTCCTCTTCACACACTTGCATTCGCGCAGCAGCATTTTACCGGCCCAACATTCTTACATTAATACACCAACTTAATATCATTACACTCATGTTTGACAAAGACGGCTAAAAGCCTCGCCTATGATATGTAAAGCGCGAGTTTTCATCCCTTGTTATTGTTTCATACTTTTGTCTTAGCTGTGGGGGCGAGTGGGGACGAGTGTGGGCTGAATATAATGTGTGGTCGATAATTTTCATGTTACAATTTGTTGGGATGTGTTTAACGGAGACATTTTAGATGATAGAATGTTAATTTGGATGTTCTTGCAAAGAGTGGGGAAACTTGTTTTTCTTTGGGTGTTCTAAAAGAACAAGCCGACAATATCATTATTACTTACACTCCAATTTTGATGAGTTTATAATCTTTGTGGCCTAATTTATTAATTCTGCTGGTCCTATTAGCTCAACTAGGTGTTATTACTATTTACAAACTGCAATTTTAATTGCAAACTATCACTATAGAGTTCTAGCATAAGCTTAGTTCAGAATCGATAATTTATCAGAGATTCTCATCAAAACACCCAAAATAACCCAGTGATATTAAAACCCAATCTCACGAAAAAATATTTACACAAAGACTAACCGCTCAAAAGCTTAAAAAATCTCTAAAGGACTAACAATACCACCAGTGTACGCAATGATGTAGCAAAAAATGTTCCGTCCACAATGACGAATAACGAGCTATTTAATTTAATCATTCACTCACATGGTCACCGTTCACTCATTCGGTCTGACGGCTCTCGCGGCGCGTCTAATTTCATTCACTTTTTTGTCACTCTTAAATAATTCAGTGTGAATATTTGTTTTAGTGTTTACATTTACATTTACTTTCGATATTAAGCGTTTACTTTTGATGTGTATATTTTGTTTGTGTAATATGCGCTTTTACCATGGTAGGCGAATGCTAATGCTTTGATATCATCTATTAAGCGTGATTAGTAGGTCTACGCGTCTTCATCTATACATTTATAACAAAATCGTAGCGAAGTTAAAACCGTGCATTGTTTTTTTTTAAAGTCGTTGAATCGTAGCAACGACTTTAAAAAAACCGGCCAAGTACAAGTCGGTCTCGCGCATGAAGGGTTCCGTACAATATTAAAATCTATAAAATCAATCATGAGTTGATTGAATGAAAGGTAAATTGCGGAGGAGGTAAATTTACTTACCAAGTTTCAACAGTATAGCTCTTATAGTTTCGGAAAAAAGTGGCTGTGACATACGGACGGACAGACAGACAGACAGACATGACGAATCTATAAGGGTTCCGTATTTTTCCATTTGGCAAAGGAACGCTAAAAATCAGACCAGACATCGTGGCCTGGGAACGACTCTAATGCCGAAAATACAGTTTCAAGAATTTTGGTCTGTTTGTCTGAATGTATGTTGCATATATTTAGCAAGGAGGTACATAGATGGCATCCTGGGGAAGCACATGCTACTTTTTGTCCCGGTAGCATGTTCCCGTGGGATAATTTTCTACATACACGCGGGCCAAGCCGCAGGCAGAAACTAGTGAGGATATATTTAAGCATACATCTCTGCTGTTCATTATATTCTGCTAAATACATAAAGACGAGGTTTGTGATGTGGTTTCTACTAAGCTGGAACTACAAGTCAAAATCGAGCTTATATTATAACTAAAATATTCTCTATTCACCCCTTTGTTTCTAAAAAGGCAGAATCAGTACAGGACCTTTTAAAATTCTAGCAACACAACATAATTTCGTATTTCTGGCGTCTTTTTACATTTATTTCTCCCGGTGGTGTCGTGGTCCCAAGTACGACTGCTGAGCCAGGGATCCTGGGTTCGATTCCCAGATCGGGTAAAGTGTTATAGGGTTTTTCCATTAGGAATTTGTAAGTAACAGTCCGGAGGATAGTTGGGGTGATTACCGTCCCATTGGACTATGAGAGTGAAGAGAGATAAAGTGCACGTGTGTTTGCGCGCACACTTATGCACTATACTTGTAATATCTCCCTAGCCGAAGGGCAGTCTCCGTTGTGATTGGTCGCCCTTTCTGAAATTTGGTTTGGAGGACTAGGTATTATTACATTCATATAATTGTGCTGCCCTGTTATAATAATAATAATAATATCTCTGGACATTTCACACAGCGCCATCTAGCCCCAAGCTAAGCAACCTAATGCTTGTGTTATGGTAACAAGATGGCTGAAGAACTACTTATATACATTTTTTTTTTGTAATTACATACTTATTATAGATAGAAAAACACCCAGACTCGGAACAAATACATGTAGGTCATACAAATATTTGTTATCATTCTCTAGTTAAGGCTTCAAAATTGAAACTAATTATTTTAAAACTGCAATCAGATCCCTCGAAAGCTGTTCCATAAATACTTCAAGTCATGCAATTGTAAATTCCTACAGACAATGAATTTAAATTATACCATACAATCATTTCCGTGCGACAGCCGTCATTTATACGACACCCCGCGCCTGGGGTGTTTCAACCCCTTCGTTTAATATGCACCCCTAACAACTGGACACTATAATTAATATTGACAGATTTACTAACTAGTATTCATGATTTTAGAGACTGTCATTTTGTTAATCCCTGATCATATAAACTCAAGGCTTTTTATAACATTGTAGTATAATCAGCTCTTTTCGAGAAGGAGTGGGCTGTAATCCACAACGCGGGTAAATGTCTTTTGTTCGAATGCTTCGTTCTAGGACATGCCGGCTTCCTCACAAGGTTTTCTTTCGTCAATTTGAGAGGAATGGTGATGAAATTATTTATACAAACTAAACCGCCTGACCTATTTTGAACCCACGACCTACAACCTTGGAGGATTGGAAAATACTTGAAAACAATTCCGATGACGTCATGTTCTTATAAGTTCACCTACCAAATGATGAATCATTTTTATTTACAAACGCATTGACGATAACGACAGCGATAAGAATGCTTATTTTGATAAAAAGATCCTTTAGATTTAGACAAACCTTTACTAGATCCGCGGTTTCAAAGGTGGTTTATTCTAAGTTGACGAATTTCTCAAAACTTACAGAGTCGCCCATCTGGTAAATAGCTAGCGTGTTCTTATTTTTAATTGCATGTTCCTATTTGTGCCGAATTAAAACAAACTTTACATCACCCCGCTATTCGCCTCCGCCACAACTTTTCACATTTGGCAAACATTTTTGAACAATTAACCTTTTAAAATTGTACTGTTTCGCCTCCAAAATAGGTTAGTAGCGAGTTGCCAAGATACCACTTACGTTTCAAACAAGCAAACATGAACTCTACTTACTTGTAATAGAGGTTCAAGTGGGTGTAAATTTATAGTAAATGCCGTTTCCTTGCCCGGAGCAATTTGTCGGTTAATTTCTTATTATTTCAACTTTGGAACTGCTTAATTCTGTTGTCAGTATGCTATTGCAATTTTTCGGGTTTGCACGTTTGGGGTCGAAACAGGACAAATAAGGGACGAATTCGGGGCGAACGGGGGACAAATTAGGTTGATATGATGTGTGAAGGGAATTAAGGAAAATGCGAAAAGATTTTTGCACGCAAAAGGTTAAGGAAATTAGGTTAACGTACACACATACTAACACAATGTTATGGTGGACAAACAGTGACTTATTTATTTAGTTTTCTTGGTGACACATCTGTGAGATACAGTGATCTTTTTATATTAAGGAAGACAAATAATCATTATTTACTTATGAAAGTTTAATCAAGGGACATTTATCATAAATTTTATTATCCTTTGGCTTAGAGAAACCGAAGAACGATGTCGGATATCTGTGAGACCTAATTCCCAGTCTGTGCATGCTTAGACAGTCGTACATAGCTTCGTTAAAGTGCAACCGATTCGTAATGCAATTGAGATAATTTCGCAGAACTATGCAGTTGCCTGCCTAGCCTTTCCCAACTATGTCAGCTTCCAGTCTAACCGCATGCAAGTTTACCAGTGTTTTAAATGGGGCGACTGCCTATATGACCTTTACAACTTAGTAACTGGGTAACACGATAGCCCTTGGTAAGACATTGTCAGACTTAGGCTTCTGACTACCCGTAACGACTGTCAAAGATCTACGAATGACAGCCGGGACCAACGGCTTAACGTGAGTTCCGAGGCACAAAGAGGTCTGGCTATGTAATGTAAGGTCACCCATCCACGAAACGACCATGGTTTAATCTTCTATCGACCTGTGTGGCTATTATCATTTAGCCACGAGACCTACCGCGGAACTACGGAGGTCAGTCAATATAAACTCTACACAAACATAAACATCGATTACGAGGGCGGTGCTAAATCAATACCTACTAGAGCTTACAATCCTAAATCACTTTGACATGGCTAAACATTACCGTTGCACACACACACAATATTAATAACTGCGCTCCAAAGCGGCCACAAAACGGATTCCTATCAAACTGTGATGTATTCACCGCATTGCAATCAGTAATGTTGGTTTGGGTTGGGAACACAGTGATGGCTGTAATGTGGAGGACAATTTGTTTTTATTGTTATCAACTAGATCTGTTTAGTAATATGTGGATAACGTTGTACGTAGTGTATTTGTTACATCTGTTATTATAAGTTCTAACCTATGTTTACTTATTATTACACTGCTGTTGGTTGTCTCTAAACAAATAAATAAACTAAGCAATGAGGTGTTCATTGTTTGTAGTGAAAGGAATCCTTCTTTAACGAATTGGAAAGAAAAATGGTTGATTCATCCTCTCTCCCAAGATTAATGGTTCATCCATTTGCCCAGTATGCCCAATTCCTTCATTCTCCCTGGAAGATTAATTTTACAAATCCCCTAAAATAACTTATTTCTCCAATCTATAAATACAACTGGTTTTCCCCTACACCCAGCGTTACTGATTCGAGATAACATTGTTCATTATGTAAGACAGATTTCTGACTGACCGACCCTTTGACAATTCAAAAGTACCTGTAATTGGTTTAGTTGAATTAAATGATTTGAGTTTGAGTTTGAGATTCTTCTTATTTCCATACATAACCAATAAGTTTAAGCCTAGCTTGTAAGTATGGTTGTATACATTGTGCATTAAACAAATAAATAAATAAATAATGCCATCCGTGAATTTCGAGATTCTTCACTCTCTCTATAAACAGTTCTTTCGTTCCTTTCATTCATTCTTCCATTCTCTCAATAGGAACGATTTCTCTGCTCTCCTAATAGAACTAACTCTTTCGTTTAGCGATCATTACCGATTCTTTCAATTTCCTTACAGACATGACTTGTTCCTATATCATCGTCATTTGTTCCACCCACTACAGAGTATAGGCCTCCTCTCTGTTGTGCCATGCGTCCCTGGTCAGTGTGAGTCTCATTCAACTCATATCTCGTTCCTGTAAACGAACGCCGAATTCCTTAATCAATATCTTCTCGATTACGTAAAGAATGTAATCGTAATTTCTCATTTTTCCCAAAACTGTTCCTACAACTATGCCGAATTCCCCCATCAACTAAGTTTATATTAAAATGTTATCGTCAGTGTGACAGCAGCCTTACTTACAATCACCTATAACTACAGTGTGTCGCGGTGAATGGCCGGATTTCATTTAATTTATTGGTATTACGCCGTAATTTCCTCTACAATTAACGCCGTGAATATGCTATGAGATACATTTTTTGGTGTAAGCTGGAATTTTAATGACGACATATTTTTGGTATGAAAAATTTTACATGGTTTTGGTAGTGGTTGGGCATTTCATAACAGGGATTCGACTAGAACAGGAAGTACTAGTTACACACATTTCTACGGCTAAACCTCGCCAGTCAGTATTGTTTTGTTTTCAAGGTTTTAGATTAACTTGCTCTAACGCTGGCTACGTCTTAGTAAAGCTCAAGGATTAGGATAGAAATAACTACATGATTATCAGCTTCTGCCCGCGTCTCGTCCGCGTAAAATTTCTTGTTACCCCGCCCCACCCCGCTACATCTCATCGCCTGCCTGCGCTGTCTTCGTTTTCACTTAGTGATCTTTCTGTCTCTTTGCTCGGCTCCTAAGGGTCATACCGTGCCTCAAAGAGATGTCAGCACGAACTGACGGGGCCCGCTAGGGCCGATGCCGCCAGGGCTGCGGGTTGTTCGAAAGAGATACCGTGGCCCCTGGCACAGGCAACTGAAGGATCACGGGCGGGTTTTAGTCAGTAAAAGTCTGACACTCCCTTCCGCTCCGCCCAGAGCGGAAGGGGTCATTTGATGATTTCCCACTCAAAAAAGATAGGATTTCTCTTTCTTCTTCTGTAGTCAGCTACAGAAGAAGAAAGACCGAAACTAACTCAGAGGTTACAGTCTCTTTTAAAGTCCAGACATAATCTTGGTCAGATCCATGTTAAGACCATGTAGATTGGTGTTTGAAATGGTCTTTTGAGGAAAGAACCACACAGATTGAGTGGACCTGTCCAGTCAAAAATCGTGCAGCTCTACTCTTCTTATAGCCATCTACATTTTATATTCAAAACTGCTACAATCTTTACTAACATACAAAACTTTATCAATAAGTAAATATTTATTTACCAACTCATATAACCTTCCTCAAAAATTTGGCTATCAAATGCAAAAAGATTGTTTCAAATCCGACCAGTAGCTCCAGAGATTAGCGCGTTCAACAAACTCTGCAGTTTTTTTATTAGTATAGATTGGACCGTGAGCCTCATTGCAAAGCAATTCACATAAAAATAGGAAGATAATTGACACTTCTCTTATAATGGCTTATTAAAAGGACACTAGGCTCGTTCAAATTATGACTCAATTTCAGAACCTCATACTACTACTCAGTTCTTTAATCTCAGTAAAATTTAATCTAAACTCAACATTCCGATATAATTAGTGATTAAACGAACTTACCTGTAAGCGAAGTTCGATCATAATTATACGAAGCGCTTCGTCCGAAGAGATTAGAATATAATACACATGTAGTAACACATAAGTGACACCACTCAGACACTGTAGTTGAGAGTTTTTTTTTTTTTTTTACTGCGGGTATCTCTGTTTTCCTGGTAACTTGGCTTGGAATCTCTCGTCATTTAGTTTAGAGGAATAAGCGTTGCTTAATATTTTCTGAAAGAGCATTATGGGCTTAGCGGAAGCGTGGGTGGGAGGGAGCTAATCTCTTCGGACGAAGCGCTTCGTATAATTATGATCGAACTTCGCTTACAGGTAAGTTCGTTTAATCACTAATTATACTAGCGCTTCGTCCTCGAGATTAGAATATAATACACATGTAGATTTTGAGAGTTTTTTCTGGAAATATTAAGAATGCACTGTTATCATTACTTAAAGAATCATTTATTCAAATAACAAAAATGAGTGAAAACTTAGATTATAAGGATTTCAATAATTCAAGTTTCTTAAACGATGACAAAAAATAAATTATGTATGTAATTCTAATTTTGTGCATGAGTACAATTTATTCTTATTAATAAGTTGCAATAGCGACAATCATTGAAAATTTAAGACTATTCTGTTTCTTATTGATTGATTATTGACCTAGCTAGAGAACTTTCATCATAATCAGTGATGGTGCGATTATAAAATCTAGCAAACGTTTCAGAACTACCGCTCCAACCGGCAGTCCTGCGAATTTCGTCAATATTAACCCCAAGGGCATGCGCACGCGACGTAGCAGCATGACGCGTGCTATGCGCCGAGAATATAGACACATCTAACCCACTATCGTTTAATGTACACTTAATCCAGCGGCTAAGTGTTTGCGTACTTACAGAATTGTGTGGCTTTTTTGGATTTATAAAAAGAATGCTAGATTTGCGAAGATTTTTGGTTTTATTTAGGTAAAATACTAATGTGTTAGCGGGGCATATTTCTACACTCTCATTAAAAAAGGGTAAAGTTAATAGGGGTTGCTTAGACCCCACTTTAGAAGTTTTGATTAAATCAGGAATTTTTATAATAATTTTGGATGGCATTATATTGATATTTTCTATACTAATTTTTGACAATGTTTGAACCCTATGAGCCGTGGTAAGGGCCAGTAATGTTACACATTTTTTTGAAATTTCATCGAGTGACACTTGGTCATTGGGGAATTTAGAGCGTAAAAAATTTAGCACACAGTTAGTATCCCACGTTACGTTATATTTCGGCCTAGGTGGTCGTAGACGAAAAACACCTTTAAAAAATCTAAGAACTCGATCGTCTTTAGACGTATTTGAGCCCAAAATCAGTGATAAAGCTGATCGATATGAATTTAAAGTCCCATATTGACTACCATTATTGAACATTTGCGTAAGGAAATATATTACTGATGGAACCGAGGCCTCGTATTTATTAATCCCTGATTCTTTGCAGAAGGTCCACCATTTTTTTAGACAAACGTCATATTGTTTCATCGAGTTATTTGATAAAGAAGCCATCATGATATCTATCGACGAAGGCGGCAGGCATCGTCGTGAAAACGCCTCCCGGATAACACCCCGGCAACCAGGGTAAGCGTCGAGTGAACCTGACGGTTGCTGGAATGAGATATCAAAACGTTTTCGTTAGGGGTAAATATAATTGGGTCTGATATAAGCAGAGACCTATATAAAGGATACCACGGTTGCGTGGGCCATAAAGGAGCAATGAAAATTCCCTGAGCGTTATCATTAATAATTTTCCTAAGACTTTTTAAAATAACTGAAAAGGGGGGAAAAGCATAGAAATAAGATAAACCCCAATCGATTGTAAATGAGTTAATGGAATAGGCGTCCGGATCTTTATGCCATGAAACGTATTTCGCACATTTTTTGTTGATACGGCTGGCAAACAAATCTATATCGGGTTGCCCAAACCTACACTTAAGAGTATTGAAGGCCCCCTCTGACAACTCCCATTCTATGTCTGGGTGATTACGACGCGACTCGGCGTCCGCGATGGTGTTATCACAAGATCGTATATATGAGGCAAATATGTAAAGTTTGCGTTCCTCGCACCACTTCCAGATCTCCCTTGACATACCAGTTAAGTGGGGAAATTGAACCCCACCCATGCGATTGATGTATGCTATAGCAGTAGAATTGTCTATACGAAGTAGCACTTGACAGTCGTATAGGTCCTTAGCAAAAAGTTTTAGAGCGATGAAAGCGGCTAATAGCTCTAAATAATTTATGTGCTTATCGCGTTCGCTATTCGACCACTGACCACTTGCATTTTCACCATCACAGGAGGCGCCCCATCCCGTTGTTGAGGCGTCAGAAAATATTTCGATGCTATAGTTGTCATCTCTAATACGGTGCTTTGAGTTATCAATAACCTTTAACCACCAATGAAAATCAGGCATTAATGAATCAGGGAGAATCATTTGTTTGTTATAATCTTAATCACCCATAAGATTTAAAAATTTGCAGCGTTCGAATTGTTTAGTGTGTACCCAGCCGTATTCCACGGCTGGGCAGGCTGATACTAAAATGCCTACTAATTGCGCGAAAGTTCTAACTTTGCAACTTTTCATATTAATAAATTTACGGATTTCGTTTTTAATACGCACTTTTTTATCTGTGGGTAAACTAATTTCTAAATTTGCCGAGTTTATAAATACTCCTAAAAATTTACACATATTAGAAGGATACAGACTGCTTTTATCATTATTAATTATAAAACCTAAGGAACAAAGGAGTTTCTTTGTGATTGCCACATTTGTTTTGCAATTTTTACATGTATCTGCTAACAATAACCAATCATCTAAGTAGAGGGTAGATAGAAAACCCGCCGACCGCAATAGTTTTACAACCGGTTTCATTATTTTTGTAAACAAGTATGGAGCTGTATTCAAACCGAATGGCAACGCATTGAATTCGAATAATTGGTTATTAAACGAGAATCTAAGATATTTACGAGAACTTTCATGAATTTTAATAGAAAAATAAGCATCTTTTAGGTCTAAGGTCGTCATATAGCAGTCCTTAGTAACAAGTTTTATAGCGGTTCTTAGGTCCTCTAATTTAAAATGGTGTGTATTAATAAACTTATTCAAATTTTTGAGGTTTAATATGAACCTCATTTTTCCATTTGGTTTAGGAGTGAGGAACACGCTAGATACGAATTGACCTGGGCACGGGTCACATTTCGATATGGCTCCTATATCTAATAGGCTATTAATAGCTTCGGAAAAATTAGCGAACTCAGAAGTAGAATAGCTTTGCTCAGCAGGTACTACCTTCTGGATTACTTGAGAGGAAAATGTGAGTTTGTATCCGTCAATCCATGACAGTATCGATTGATCACTAGTTATAAGTGACCATTGTTTATAAAAGTATGTCAAGCGACCCGCATACTTAACTGGGTCTAGTAGCGGCGCTGCAGCTGGCGCTGTGGCGGCAACCTCTTCGATGAGCTGGCGGGCGGCGGCGGCGGCCGCTGCGCTGCAGGCTCGCGGCTCCTCGGCGCGGCTCCCAGCGGCCTGCGCGCTGGAGCAGGAGCTCTTCGGTTTAAATACCTCTGAGGTATTGGGTTGTTTGGTCGTTTTGGTAGGTTTTTATTGCCAGTATCGGGCTTCAGTTCAGTACCCGACTTTGTTACGGCTTTAGCCGATTTTATCGTTTCTGACAGGTTGTCGCCGAATAAAAAAGCATCAATCTTGGTGCTACTTAAAGCGTCCTTCATGTCCCTTTTTAGCGCAGATAAAATAAAATTTCTTCGGGTAACTGAGTCATAATGTTGGATATCGCAAAGGATTCGCGCAGCGTCCATTAGCTTGGGTAGTAACTCATTGTTTTTTGAAATGAGTTGACTAGTGATCACCTGGCCCAAGCAGGAGATAGCACTCGCCATTTGTTCTTGTTTGACAACTATGGCCTTGTCACGCTTTGCTGCGGCTTCGGGTATTGCTGCTTTTAACTCCGCGTTTAACGCTGGGGCAGCAATATAACTGCAGTTCGATGGAACCAAATATTTAGCTATTAATGTTTTCCTAAAATCCTTGTCGAAACCCTCGGTAGCGATGTGCTGGAAGCGTTTGGTAATTTCTTTATGTAAATCTGGTCCATACTTCACAGTTGTTGACGGGTCTTCTCCCAGGATGACCATCGTGTCCTGGTCTAGGTCCGCGTCGATGATGTCACCTGACGCTTCTTGCGAGGTACTAGGGTCTTTCAGATTTACAGGGTCGATTGATATGACGGGATCCAGTGATACGATAGGATCAACCGAAATTTCAGGATCAATTGGGTCATTAGGAACAGCGATAGTCTCGTCAAGTGGATTACTGATCTCCGGAGAGTCTATTAACCAATCTTCAGGCTCAATACCCGTGTATTCTAAAAAGAAACACGAAGTAGAAGTAACTGCGGTTTAAGAATAGGTAGGTACTTATACTTTTCTTAAATGGCAAAGCATAGGTAAGTAATATATTTTTTAATTTTACTCGTAGGTAGAAGGAAAGTAGATAAATATCAACTTTTATAGTTTAACTTTAAAATAGATTTGAATTTATCTTATTTTTGTTTTGAAACATTTTCGGACAGCAATAAAGGCCCCATGGTACCTACACGTGTAACGAGTAGTTACCGTAAAACATAATTGGGTATTTAATAATTAGTCCTTGCGTCGGGACAGCCCACAGACAGCCCGGAGTGCAAGACTTATTTAAATGTAAATACATTTAGACTGAGTTATTGAGTATCGGTAGTAAAGTTTGTGCGTCGGAAAACCCATAGGTAGACCGGAGTGCAAAACTTAAATTTTAACGTAAATACGTCAAATTAATACTCTGTAGGAACTCGTTAAGTAGGTACTAACCTGTTTGTTCATAAGACGTACTCGCGATCGGAGGCGTTGAGTCTTGTGAGGGCGGATATAGACGCCGTAATCTGCGTTCATATTTTTGTATTTTCTTCGTTAGATGTTCGTAATCAACGACAGTCTTTCTTTTTGACATGATGTAATACAAGAAATGTTAAACGTCTGGAGCGGCTGAACACTAAAATGTGAATGACGAGAGATTCCAAGCCAAGTTACCAGGAAAACAGAGATACCCGCAGTAAAAAAAAAAAAAAAAAAAAAACTCTCAACTACAGTGTCTGAGTGGTGTCACTTATGTGTTACTACATGTGTATTATATTCTAATCTCGAGGACGAAGCGCTAGTATAATGAAGTAATATCAATAATCATAACCGTTACTTTATCATTTATTGAACAAAGATCTTTGACCTGAAACCTTGGGCATATCTTAATAAACTTAATCCAATTATCCCATAAAACCTTCAGCTTTCGAGGCTTAATAGAAAATGGCCGAAAAAGGTATCCCCATCTGAATTTCAGACAATTCTTATATTTAACGAACAGAAAAAACTCGATGTACCCTCTAATATAAATTATCTGGTGTCAACTGCGTCCTATTTTATCCCAATAGGCTTTACCACACACGAAAACCTACCTTATGGTCTTAAGCTAAGTCTCATTCTCCCTGAAACAATTTAAAAAAATCACCGTTACTCAAAATTGAGATTTACTTCTAAAGACATAGAATCCAAATTAGGGCACTTCAAATACGTTTACCTTCACAAACGATGAGTAGATCTATTCTTAGCGTGATAAGGTCAGTATTTGATTGGCAGGTGTTTGTTAGGAGTCATTTATCAGCTCGGATAGAAGATGTCAGAGGTTGATAGGAGCTTGTAATAAAAAGGTGGTGTTTTTGCATGATGTGAGCTAAAACGTAATGTAGGCCAGGATTATGTAAGACTATGAAACCATGTAGGTAAGTAATTATATCGCCGACCTGATGGGAAGTTGTTTGTCATCATCACCATCATTCTTCTGTCCTTAAAAAGAATAAAAATAAAAAAGGCTTAAATTATTTTTCTCTTTTTTTACAGTATTTATCAATCATTTAAATTTTTTTATTGTTTGAGAACTGTTGATAATGCCAGCTTTCTGTCTTTCGCCACGTACATCCAGCGTGATCCAGCTATACGCCCGATCTCGTCCTTCCAGCGACTGTGTGGCTTCCTCGTTAACGTTTGCCA
Source organism: Apamea sordens (assembly GCA_945859715.1). NCBI lineage: Eukaryota > Metazoa > Arthropoda > Insecta > Lepidoptera > Noctuidae > Apamea > Apamea sordens. The sequence continues at coordinate 14,451,337 of OX244009.1, forward strand.
ACCGATCTAATCCAAGAAGTCATGTTTTTGGCCCATCTATTGTCATGCAGCCTTGCAACGTGGCCTGTCTATTTCTACTTAAGTTTGTGTGCGTGTGTAAGGGCATCGATTGCTTATTTTATCTTCTACCCTAATCCCAATTTATAAGTGATCGTCACAGCATGTTGTTTTACTTCATATTTATCTATCAGTCGTCATCTCGGTAGTAGTTTGTTTGTGCTTAGCCGACCATCTCAAAAAAGTTGAAATATCGAATTGCCTCTAACATCCGCAAGTATAATTTTTCCACTTTTACACAAGCAGTTCCCCATTCATTTCGTCGTTTGAGGCCATAAATTTAAATAGCAGCCAAACCAATAGATTTTCTAGGTAAAATGACACTTGCACACAAACACACTGCGTACAATTTATTTAAGGTGGTATCCAAGTAATCTGAGCCTCTCCGTGCTTTGGGGAATCTGGTGGAACTGCTAGTTTCAGTAGTTATACCAATAAACCACAGTACACCATGATAAATCGGCATTTTCAAGTGATTATAAGAGAAATATTATTTGAATCAAGTGGCAGTCACTTCGTGTAAAATGATACTCAGGCGTAGTAAAGCATACAATCACAAAATGGAAGTAAGCTTTTTTTAAATTACTTTTCTTGGAAAACAGAAATCCATTTTTCACTCGGAGTTTCCCGGAACAGAAACGTGTTTTTCATAGTTATTTATAGAAGGTGCCAATCAAGTTTCCTTTCCCTCCATTTAATTATATTTTTCTTCACAAAATCGCAGTCAAACCCACAATATTTTTCCCCAAACAAACCAAATTATTGCAACAAAAAATGAAAACGATTAATCTCCAAACATCGATTGTAAATCTTAAGCCCTCGTGATAAGGTATCAATTGCTATGACAAGTGTGACTCGAATAGGCATAAAAGAGGTTTTAATTGAATATTAGCGTGTCAAGAACCATTAGTAACAGTTAATTGGCCCTCCCTGATAATGATTTACTGAGTATAGTTTATAAAAAAGGAATTCCAACTATAATTTACAAAGAATAGAGCATATTTTGGTTTGTCAAAGCTAATCTGTGAGTGCGCCATTCGGCTCTACTGCTTAAGAATTAAATCCGAAATTCGATTGTCAATTCTTCATCTAGTTTTTAATGTTCAGTAGTGTACACACGAATTTGAATTTTATCATAAGAACCTAAAGTAGAAATTAAACTGTATTTTTATCGTTTCAGGTACTAATTCCATTGTTTTGAAGTGAACTGAAAAACCTTGAACAACCTATCAAGTTTTCATATTAACGGGGTGAGTTTTTGAACGGTGTTTCGTAAAAGTATTGAAAAATTTTACTGACAAATAGCGCATTTATTTTGTAGGTAGGCTTTTTCTATCGAAAACAAACTTTATGAAAAACTACGTTCATGGAACGGAATGACGTCCATTTAAAAAGAGCAAACCGTTCTAAAAATTATAATGAAAAGAAATCTTAGTTCATTTTTATTTAAAAGGTCGAGTTGTAAGTTACAGTTCTACAATTCCTGACCTTTCAATGTTAATAAAAGCGGTATAAAAGTATTTAAAATGAATGAAAGAATCTGAAATGTCAAAGCTAAATATAGCTTCTTGGACTCCTTATGTCCTGGTAAGTGGAACATTATGGCTGTGCAATAAGTAGAGTACAGCACTTATGATTTATTATGATAATGTATGACATTTTGTAGTACCTAGGAGTGCTCTTTGTGAAGGAGATCGTCCAGGGAAGTATTACCACTATTCTTTTTACTGTCTCCGAACATCATCGTTGTGGTCCCTTTAAAGTGTGAAAGACTATATAAGTCCATTTCAGGACATAGGCTTCCCTGAAGCACCGTTACTTGGACCGGTTCTGTGCTTCCCGCATCCAGCGGATTCCTGCGGGATTCACAAGATCATCGGTTGACCTTGTGGAGGCCTTCCAACGCTACGTCTTTTCTCACAAAATTGTGCGTGTTAACACAAACCTGTCATGTCAACAAAAGTGTCTTTATATGACACTTTTCTTTTTGTTTCTAAGTTTGGCAACACATCCAAAATCACCTCGGTGGCGGTGACCATTGGATTTTCTTCCAGAATGAGATGTGATATATATATTCTTTTTATAATCTACAAAAAATCTGAAGTTTCTTCATTCCCTTCCTCTCATCTCAATTTATTTGGGATCGGTGCTACATGTCTTTTTCTTCCATACTAGTAGTCATATTGGTAGTCTCCCTCTTTCTTGGCATACCATCTTTCACACGGACCATTCATCGTTTCTTTAGTTTTTACTGACTCTTATACCATATAGACATGTGGTCATACTTATAATTTTCCTCGCAACATTTTGCTCAGTCCTGTACACAAAAAATATTATTCTAAGATATTTGTTGCAAAAGATCTTGGTATCAGCCTAGAATTGAATGCCTGTCTACCTCATGACCCAAAACGCTTTCAACCTCGAGACCCACATCCAAAAAGGTGAACCCCTGCCCACCCCGTCAAGGGAGAAGCTCGAAGCTACTAAATCATTACTTTCCCAATACGATACAATACAAAATAAAGTTGAAGCCAAACTCGTGTGGAACTTCGCAAGTCTTCTCCATCTTCCATTCATTGTACAAGTAATAACAAAGGTGCTCAGTGGGGACGCATAAATCATACAAAAATCACCAATAACTTCACAAAATGAAGGTTTTTCTTCGTTCGTACAATGCTTGTGATAAATTAGTTTAGTTTGGCCATTTTTAGGCAACGGATCGCCCTTGAATTTCGGTCAGGATTTGTAAAGATTATTATTATTATTTATTTATTTATCCTCACACTGGAACGCCATACGGCAATTACACCAATGGAGCAAAAAAATCACTTTATGTGCTGCATTCAATCCATCCTGTGCGCGGTGGACATCGAACGAGTGGCGATATGGTTCAAGATGTTGTCTTGAATTGTGTTGTGTCATTTGGCTTTAGAAAAGAAAGTTGATGTTACGTGGTTTTCTTTTTGATAAAAATTTACAGTTCAATCAAGTTTGTTTTACGTCGATAATAGTAAATATCAAAGCGAATTCTTCATAACTTCGCATTATATTGTAACAACTTGACCTTGAGTTAGAAGATTCTCTTCAAGTGAAGATATCTCGCGCACCGCTGGATGCCGGGCATCAGGACCCGGATGACTGTCTAGGCTTATAACCGAATCCGAAGGTAAATGAGATGGCTTTAATAATACTAGCGATCTGCCCCTTATTTGCACGCTTTTTATACCTTGACAACAAGAAACACGCGGACAAAGTCGCGGGCAGAAGCAAGTGCAAAACTAGATATTCTTCAATCAGAAAAAACTTATATTACGGATCTAATCATAGCGTAACCACCAGCTGTGCAGATTGGCAGCAGTAGTACTTCCCCGGACTTACCCATACAAAGAGCCTGTCACTAATCCTACAAATTATATCCAGTCAAACTTAATTAATAATAGTTGAATGTAATTACAGCTACGTCACTTACCTACAGAGCGTATGATTATCGCCTCAGGCCGTTTGCCAGACAGTACGAGTAACTTTGATTAGCAACTACCTATGCAACTATACGAATAGATTTGATATAGGCTTTCCTTAATGACGAGGTTGGCTTAGAGTCAATTATCTGTAGCTGAATGACTTCACTTTAGACTTCAGTAAAGATACGCTTTGACTCCATAACATAAACATAACATCACGCCTGTATTCCCCAAAGGGTAAGGCAGACAGAGATATATTACACCCACTTTTATCCAGTTATATTTAAGTTCCATGTAATAGAGGGCCAGCCATCAACTGGCACAAATCCAGAGTCAACACTGCTACTGAGAAATTTCAGCTAGAAAAACCCCAGAACTTTGCCCGACCCGAGAATCGAACCCATGACCATGAGGTCATTCGTCGTTGGTCTAGTGGTCGCTAGTGCTACTGCTGAGCTCATGCTCATGCAACGACGCAGTACAGTATGACTATTTTGGGTATACATAATTACTTCACTGATTCACTAAAACCTATCCAGCAAACAGACCGATACCAGGGTGGCAGGAACTTCGACGTGCAACCTGTTACTCGTACCATGGATTCAGCAAAAGATTCTGGACCCGTTTTTTTGGGGTGGGAAATCATCAAATGACCTCTCCCGCTCTGGGCGGAGCGGAAGGGCGTGTCAGACTTTTACTAACTAAAACCCGCCTGTGTTCCTTCAGTTGCCTGTGCCAGGGGCCACGGTATCTCTTTCGAACAACCCGCAGCCCTGGTAAGCATCGACCCTAGCGGACCCCGTCAGTTCGTGCTGACATCTCTTTGAGGCGCGCGTGGAACACAACGCGCCATAGATTCTGGATGATCTCGATTACGTCGGCCCAGAACCTCGTATATAAGGTATAAAAAGTAAATCTCGGATTATAAGCACCAACAGACAGACAGACGAACAGACAGACGTTGTATTATACGATATGAAAGGACGATGACCGTTCGTTTCTTAAGGGTGGACTTCCAAACCCGATACCCTTGTCATTACATGTCAGACTGTTGATGTTTGGTGCGGAGTTCAAAACATATTGATTTTAGTTTCTGTATTCAGAAGTTTTGAAATTACTGTTGGGGTTATGATGAATGTTTGTTTGTACCTACCTACAAATGTTTAGACGTACCTACCTACATCTGATGTTTAATTGGCTGTACTAATAAGACATTTACTAAAAATCAATTCAAACAATAGCGACAGTTTGCGAAACATTAATAATTGTAATTATAAAAAACATTAATTGTTGTATAAAAAACATTAAATGTTGTATAAAAAACATTAATTGTTGTATAAAAACATTAATTGTTGTATAAAAAACATTAATTGTTGTATAAAAAACATCAATTGTTGTATAAAAAACATTAATTGCTGTATAAAAAACATTAATTGTTGTATAAAAAACATTAATTGTTGTAAATTACCATCACAGTAATTTACAACAACGACAACAACCAACAACAACACCTGAGGAGTCTCTCGTTGGGCAGTCGGGTCAAGGGCTTTTTCAGAAAGCGGTACTTCTGGACACGGCTTGGATTGTCAGGAGGTTCCTCTCTATGGAGCCCTGACCGTCGGTAGCTTGGACCCTATCGCCCATACTGGTGGGCTACTATTTTTTAATTTTTTCACCAATCCACTATTTTCTAAGAATCTTACGTTTTATCCTCCTGAATCGAACGTACTTGAAGATTCCTTAGCAGTACCAGAGAACGTTAGCAACTCCAATATTTCCGGGCCTCGTAGTCAAATATCTGTAGTTTGACGTAAACTGACGAGGGTCCAAGTTTGTACCCTTAGGATAGACGGTCATGTGTAGAATAATGAAATATGAGGATTTTGCACGAAAGAATTCGGAGTTCGACCATTTGTTATTTATGATTTAACTTGTTTTTGTTATGTTAAGTAGGTAAACTGATTTGTTCAGGTTTAGGAATATTTTGAAAGGAATAATAAAGGTGCTGTTTGTGGTTTTTTTTTTAGAGATTTTTAGAGATCTGTAGGTCAATTCTCGCAGGTAAAAACGTCCAAATTGAAGTCGCAATCTCATCTCAGCGACAATCAATGTCAAAAACTTGTCAATAAACTTGGGAAATTAGACATTTTTTTTGACAGATTGAGTCTGAGATCAGACTGTGAACGTTCTTAAAATTACGGAAACTACCTAATTTATTTTTTAAAGGGCAACAACTGTTTTTACCTCTGTTTTAATTTAATGAGGTTCGAATTCAGAATATCCTAACTATTTATAACAACACACACTAACGCTTCACTGAATGGACTCTGTGAATTTTGCATAAAAAAAAATCAGGAGAAACATCAACAAAAACGGGACGTTAATAAAGAATCTGACGCACATCTCATTCATTCAGCTGAACGAACAACTCAATCAAAATAAATCCGTCAGTACACTGCCGGCCATAATAACAGCACACGTACCTCCACAATTATTTACAAATTACATCCTACGATACACATTAAAACACAATAGTTTCCAATTAAGCATTTTTGGTGCAACGTCGCGTTCCCAGTTTTTAATTAACAATTGAATTATATATCGTGTAATTCGAATACTTTGCTATATACTTACGTTTGGCCGAATCTGTAATTTGTGACTTTTGTTCGAAATTAATAGTGCTGTATTTGTGTTGCGCTCTCGATTCGATAAGCATTTTAATATTGAAACTAGTGAGGTGGTTAATGTCGATATGTGAGTGATATTGATTTGTAATTACAGTGTTCTTTGTGTGAATCAATCATGTATCCACTTCCACAGCCTACATATTTTATTTATCGTGTCCTTTAACATCGAGCTTCGACCCTTTTCTGGTCGTAGCATACCTAGCCATCTAATGAGTGTCATTATCTATAGAAAACGACATGTCAAAATTACCACCTTTGAATCTACACTATTTTTGGGGGCGTTCTCAAATGATTTAAGTATTTCTTAAGAGAGAAGCGCCAGGGTAGTCCGCGTAATTCATTTTTTTAAATGTTTTTTTTTTCGCAAAATGCAGGTCAGGTCAGGTTATATGTTAAATAAACTCAAACTAAAAATTCTCCTATTGATTTAAACTCTATTATCATGAATAAGTCATTTAATTACATGAATTATAATAATAATATCCCTGGACATTTCACACAGCGCCATCTAGTCCCAAGCTAAGCAACCTAATGCTTGTGTTATGGTAACAAGATGGCTGATAAACTACTTATATACATTTTTTTTTGTAAATACATACATATTATAGATAGAAAAACACCCAGACTCGGAACAAATACATGTAGTTCATACAAATATATTTTGTTCCGTGCGGGAATCGAACCCGCGACACGCAGCGCAGCAGTCAATCGCTTAACCACTGCGCCAACCGTGCCGTCTAATTATATATTTATTATTGGGTTATATGAATTAAAATCATCAATTCAACCCTCTCAGTTCATATCATTGATTGATTGATAAGAACTGAGATGGTTGTATGGACGATTTCAATGATTATAATTCTGTAAATACATACTTGTTACGGTGATAAAAACTGGTGGTATCAGGACAAAATTAAATATATAAACGAAAAACTAAAAATAACAATACAAGATTCTTGTTTGTATATACATAGTATCCTTATTACTAACTTAGGACGCGCATACTAAATTCATTCATTCATAATCTCAATATAATTCCAGGCAAAATTAACCTCGCTGTGTTTGACACTAACGAGTTAGTAATTCAACCGGCTCTAGATTATGGACATCAATCTTTTGCCGCTACACTCGTGAGAGAACTCAATTTGTACTTACTTACGTACCCTTTTATTTGGATATTTTATTTCGGGTATATTTTATTAGGTGCGTACGTTTTTGTGGTAGGTTCTGTAATGAATTCGTCCGTCCCTTTCTTGAATTAGAAAGGTTTGAATCTGATATTCAATGATATTTGTTTTCTAAGAATTTAAAGAGTATTTTATTTTGGAACGGAACCGGGATGTGTGGCAGGGAAAAGGGGAAGCCTATACCCGGCGGTGCGTGATTCCAGGTAGAAATGATGATGATGATGTAGAAATGATGATGATGATGTAGAAATGATGATGATGATGTAGAAATGATGATGATGATGTAGAAATGATGATGATGATGTAGAAATGATGATGATGATGTAGAAATGATGATGATGATGTAGAAATGATGATGATGATGTAGAAATGATGATGATGATGTAGAAATGATAGTGATGATGTAGAAATGATGATGATGATGTAGAAATGATGATGATGATGTAGAAATGATGATGATGATGTAGAAATGATGATGATGATGTAGAAATGATGATGATGATGTAGAAATGATGATGATGATGTAGAAATGATGATGATGATGTAGAAATGATGATGATGATGTAGAAATGATGATGATGATGTAGAAATGGTGATGATGATGTAGAAATGATGATGATGATGTAGAAATGATGATGATGATGTGGAAATGATGATGATGATGGTCATTTAATTTGGATGAGTGATAGCTGATGATTCAGAAAATGTCGATAGTTTCTAACCTTCAGAAAACCTTGAAAGTCATCGATCACCATATCCTTCTAACCGAATTTTCCTGGTAGATGAAATAGTAATGACAACAGTACTTCTTGAAAAGAACTCTTTGACAAGGAACTACTACTTTCTATATAATTTAAGTCGTGAAAATGAAATGAAGTAAAACTGTTTATTCTGTAAATAGGTTATCGGAATAAATTTTATTAATATTAAAAAATAAGGTAAAAGGAGACGACATTTACTATCAGATTACCTCTCAGAAGAAATGGCGAAAACTCAGGGATCAGTCTCTTTTAAAGTCCAGACATAATCTTGGTCAGATCATGTGAGAACCAAGAAGATCAGTCTGAAATGATCATTTGAAGTAGGTCCTTTAAACTAAGTAATATTTGCTTTTCAAAGTAAATATTCATGTCATTTTGTATATAATATTCAACAATGTTAATGTGTGAAAGTAAGTAATGCATTCAAAGAGCATGGGACCATATCGATTGGCCGAATCAGACACTTTGCCTTGCTGCTTTGCAAATATTTTCACCGGAAAATGAACTTTATATTTATGACAAATAGCAGCAGACTACATACGATTTATGACAAATAGCAGCAGACTACATACGTTCTGATAAGCTTGTAAATCTGCTCCCCCCTCACGTGCTAACTGAAATCGAAAGCTACGTATCATCAGTAATAGTCAGAGTAATTGCGTTAGTTCAGTCCCTCGTTGTTACCCCTCGTGGACAGTTGTCTGGTCAGCTGACTACTATTGCAACTCGAATTTATTTAGATTTTTTTACTGACAGCTGGGCACCTTTTGCAAATGATTACACTAGGGCGGGTTTCCTTGCTTGATCGTATCAGAAATGAAAAGATTTATAATACAGTTTATAATGCAGGAGAAACATGGCACCCTCATAGCCCAAAAGAATGCCAGACTTAAATGGCCATATAACTCGCAGATTAAAGAAAGATTCTAGAGTGGTGACCGCGTATCGGAAAGCACAAACTGGGTAGGCCCCCTACAAGGTGGACCGATGACCTGATGAAGGTCATGGGGATCCGTTAGCTGCTGATACCAAAGAACCGGTCGCTTTTACGATGGTTGAGGACTTATGCGCAGCGCTTGTCTTTCGTTTCTATATAAAATTCGAGGTTATTACACTACCTTTGTATGTTAATCTGTTTTGCTCAAGAATCCACAAATATTGATTGCGAAAAATTTCGTGTCATAAATACGACCCAAAACTGAGTCAAAATCGAGAACCACTGATAGCAGCAGTTGAGGAAAAAGAGAAATAAAATTAGTCTAGAAATTAAATAATGCAATTAGGCGGAGGGAGTGAATTAGAGACGGCTGCGAATTGGACGGCTGGATTTCAGACTGAGTGCAGATGACAGATGGGCAGGACGGTTATTACCGAGGGCTCTTCTTGTGTTTATTTAGGCTTAAATTTTTGTCAGGCGAAACATTTTTTGTTATCCATCTTTGCCATCCATCTCGGCTACGCTACAACTTTTATGTATTAAACAGCCAGCCAGATTTTATTTATTTTGACAAAGAAATTAATTCTTGGAAAAAAAGAAAATTATTCTTGTCTGTTTAAATTAATTTGATTTCGATAGAAGAGAGATTTTTCAAGTACCTTTTTCTTTACCTTTTTACATTTATTTGGTGCGAAAATCTTTCTAGAATTGTCAAAATGTGCATTAGTTTATTACGCAGTTAGCACAAAGATTTGAATGGTTTGCATTGAGCAAGCCTACATTCCTTCTCTGTACAGATTTAGGCCTTTTTCTTGCAGTAGGTACAAGCCCATCTTATGGTTACAAGTTTGATAATGATAAATGATTTTATTTTTGTAAGTAGGTTTGTACAAACACTTTTACACGTCAATCATATTTTAAAACTAGATGAGGTCGGCGTTTCCTATCTAACTTAATCAAACATTAAATACTATATGTATAATAATATAACATATTTGTTTAAAGAATTTGAGTTAATTGTCAAGTTATAGAACAACAAACTGAATGCCATACTTAACAAAGTTCAAATTCCAATGCAACCAAAAACTTAACAGGACCATTTTGTTACAAATGGTCACTCAAAAATGAGCTTAGAATATGTTTCACTAAAGTAGATAACTGATTATGTGGCGATGGAATGTAAATTAACTGATCTTATGAACACTGGTTCCATTTCAGTATCTGCCATTCCCTGCAGCAGGAAAATTTCACGCTGATTACTGGCTTTAAGCTAGAACCAACTCAGTAAAAATATAAAGTCTCTCCAACAGTCCTCGAATTCCCACAAAAACGATCATTTGAGCCACCCTGCGATAGTTTTTCAAAGAAACTGACATCATACTCGGAACTTTTGCAATAACCCGGCAGAATTTAGTGGCACCTCATCAATTTGGCCGTCCGTACTAACGGCCGCCTCATTCTACGTGGTCGGGTTGTGTATTAGATTTGGGAGTTTTGACGTGTAGATGATTTTTTGGAGCTGAAGTAAAAAATAATGCGAATACTAGAGTCAAAACAGTTATTTTCTGATGGAACAGAACTGTTGTGACAACGATGCCTGTAATCCCCGATGGGGTAGGCAGCAGGTGTACCTATAGTAAGTACTCCCACAATAGAGAGCGAGCATAATGCCATCAACCTTCAAACGCCAACAGACTCCGGGCTGTTACTAAGAAAGTCCTGATAGAGAAACCCAATACCACTATGCTCGACCTGCGAATCGAACCCAGGACCTCATGCTTAGCAGTAGCGCTTGTGACCACTAGACCCTGGACTGTTGGCTTTGTAGATTTTTCACCACTTTGACTGTGAGTTTTTAGGGTTCCGTACATTGAAAGGAAAAAACGGAAACCTTATAAGATCGCTTTGTTGTCCGTCCGTCCGTCCGTCAGTCTGTCTGTCAAGACCCCTTTTTTCAGTAACGCGTGGAGGTATCAAGCTGGAATCTATATCATATACTCAAGTCTACTGATTCTTGGAGCTGTGAAAAAATCATACTTCTAAGCCAACGCAATCAAAAGATACAGCCGTTTATGCCGCAAAAATCCGCAAATTTTCGACACTCGCAAGGGAATCAAAACCTACAGGGTACTTTCCGTGAACTCAGAATCTTGAAATTTGGTACAAAGCAACGTCTTATAGCACAGATAAAGGAAAAATGGCGAAAACCGTAAATTTTTCGTTATACAGGGTGACAGGGAAACTCGACGTGTTCCTTCCAGGGCGTGATAGTGTGACCCATTTGCAACAATTAAGCACCCCATAAACCCTAGGCGAAAATTCACGGAATCCGAGAAAAACCGATTTTCATGTTTTTTTGAAAATTTCCCAGAAATCGTCACTAAATATAACTTACCTCTAAATTCTCTAATTGAGTGGCGTTCATAGATATTCTATTGGCTACCTAATACTTTAACACACCTATTGATGTAACCAAATTTTCTAAAATATCAAACAGTTATAAGTTAAGGTAAGAAGTTTATTAACAATTTTCAAAAATCAGCTACGTACACGAACTTTGACACCAGTTATCTCAAAATTTTACTATGACACTAAGCGTACAAATTACGGGGAAGACATCTTCATTTAATCAGCTATGCAACGAGGTACAAATGTTTCATAAATGTTTAAAGGTGCCGATGAAACAGTCGATAATGTTGGCAAAGGTCGAATTTGCAAATTGTTGAAATATTTTAAAATTATGTGATAATCGAATTAATTAACTGGTTTATGTTATCCCTTTATCTCCGCACCACCCAGCAAGTTAAGACCACACTTTCGAGTGGTAAGTATTACTCGCAGTCGATGAGCCAATCACCGATCACTTGTCGCTTAGTTCGGATTTTTAAACTACTGTGCACGTATAAACTATTCAAACATACTTTGGTTTTTTAAGCTTTTGAGAATCTTTTATTTATCATGTCATTAATCTGCAATGTGGTAGACTCTTCACATTATATTTTTGTCTTTTAGAGAAAGATAAAAAAAAGCACATTGCCTTAATCTTTGACGACGGATTGATGATTGTTGTTATAAGTAGAAAAGAGTTCGCTGCTACCAAATTTATGTGTAAGACAACTTTTTACAAAGTAATGGTCTAATCCAATTAATTAAGTTAATCTAATTGCAATTAACAGCTGGACCTTGGCCTCTCCCGAGCTACTTGCATGACATAAAATTATGTGCTTCACAAGCCCCTTAAGAAATTATGAATGTAGTTGCTGTTGGTTACTTAGAGCATCTTAACTCGTCTGGTACTGCCAGTGGACGTTTTAGTAAACAGTTATATCTTTTACCGAAGTCTCAAAGTTTATTTTTATTATAGAATTAAGAGTTTGTACGTCCACAGCAGCTTAATCACACGCGAACCAAGCGACAAGTGATCAGTGATTAGCTCATCAACTACGAGTAATACTAACCACTCGAAAGTAGCGTCTCAGCTTGCCACCTGTTTGCGACGATCTAGCTTCGTGACGTAAAAATGATTGCTGGGTGGTGAGGAGGTAAAGGGATAACATAAACCAGTTAATTAATTCGATTATCACATAATTTTAAAATATTTCAACAATTTGCAAATTCGACCTTTGCCAACATTATCGACTGTTTCATCGGCACCTTTAAACATTTATGAAACATTTGTACCTCGTTGCATAGCTGATTAAATGAAGATGTCTTCCCCGTAATTTGTACGCTTAGTGTCATAGTAAAATTTTGAGATAACTGGTGTCAAAGTTCGTGTACGTAGATGATTTTTGAAAATAGTTAATAAACTTCTTACTTTAACTTATAACTGTTTGATATAAGTTAAAGTAAGAAGATTGAATTATGAAGTATAGTTCGCAAAATACAGCGTCGCAGTGTAATATTAAATAAAATAATAATATTGAATACTTATCTATGAACGTTTATCTATTTTCAACCATAAAAAATACATCTACGCTTTTCCCAAAAATACTCTTTCGATTATTTCTAAGACCGCACCGTTTTCCTGGTGAAGAAAGTTTTTGTACCTACTTTTTCCTATCTGTTCTATTTTTAACTGGTAGTCTAGCAGGGGTGTACCTATACGCCTGTACACCCACATTTCTCAGGTATGTTTGAGTCTCGTGTAATGTCCGCTTTTATTATAATTTCAAACGTGACTATGTATGCGTAGACGTCCACGTCACGGCATCACGATAGCACAAAAATAAGTAGAACGAAGAAAAAAAAAAGAAAAATGGAAGTAAAATACAATGTAAAATACAAATACATGACGATGCTTTTAAGTGAAAAGTTTTCGTCCAGGATAACGTTGTACAGACGCAAGCACATCAAGCTACTACAATCTGTCAAATTTCTTTAATAGATTTTCAACTTTATTTCTGAAGTATTAAGGTTCAAGGTTGATTGGAAAAATTTGACACTTTCGGGTAGCTTGACCTGCTGGCGTCTGTACCATTCATGTCATCATCATCATCATTTCAGCTGAAAGACGTCCACTACTGGACATATGCCTCCCCCAAGCATCTCCACTTCAACCGGTTCTGTACTTCCCGCATCCAGCGGATACCTGCGACCTTCACAAGATCACGTACCGTTATAACGTGCACGTATTTCCATACATTTTATTATCGTGGAAGTGGACGCCATATTAATGTCACGTTAGAAATTAAGAAAGCGCACAATGGGACGGAAAGCACACAATGGGACGGAAAGCGCACAATGGGACGGAAAGCGCACAATGGGACAGAAAGCGCACAATGGGACGGAAAGCGCACAATGGGACGTAAAGTGCACAATGGGACGTAAAGCGCACAATGGGACGTAAAGCGCACAATGGGACGTAAAGCGCACAATGGCACAAAACCAGTCGTAGTGGGAGGTGCTTGGGGGATACCTATGTCCAGCAGTAGACGTCTTTCGGCTGAAATGAATGATGAATGAATGAATAACAATGGGACGAAGGGTTAGACTCCCGCCTAACCCGGGGAATATAGGCTTGACACGTTGTTGTAAACTGGTTGTTGTAAACAGGTTGTTTTGTAAACTGGTAGAATTTTACACTACGGAAGTCTAAAATTTCAATTCCCTGCTTCACTACACTTTTTTAAAACATTAATTTACCACCTAAACCACTACCCTAACATATAGTTAAAACTAATTTAGTATCGGATAGCCCTTCGGTAGCGTCGGCAGCACTTGATTTATGCTGCCCCGGGCGTTCACCGAAACTACTGTCATTAGTCACTGAGGATCGGTTTTTATGCTAACCGTACCCTGAGTGATGACTGAGGGTGAGAGAGGAAGATGTATTATATATATTGATTATGTGAGAGGGAAATTATTTTTGGGTTAAAAGGGTTAATTGAGTATTTGATGGAAGTCGCAGATGCCTCAGTCTCCTGTATTTATGCAGTAATATCTGTATAATGTCATTATTATTGATTGTCTCGTTGGTCGCAACCGCTACTGCTGAGCATGAGGTCCTGGGTTCGATTCCCTGGTCGGGCAAAGTGTTATCATCTGGATATTCTCAGTAGCGGCCCGGTTGATGGCAATGGGGGCGCCCTGTTACATGGTACTTAAACATAAGGCGAAATGTGGGCGTACTATAGGTCTGGTCTGGTCTCTGCCTTACTTTTCGGGGAATACAGGCGTAATGTTATGTAATGTATTATTATTACTCATGTATTCACTCAAGTTGCAATGACTCATACACAAATACATTACACACACAACAAATAACACATTAACATTACAATACAACAGAATAAAACAAAATAATAATATTTATACATTAGCAATATTTCTCCCTCGACCATGGGTCACTAACATTGCATACTTATTATTTATTTATTTGGCACAAAAACAACAGATTATGAAGAATTCTAATAAAACAATAATTTAAGGCGCTGTCTAAACATAGGATACCCTAAGAGGCTCAGTTTTTTGTCGCGCAGTTACTGATTGAATGAAAGGTAAATTGCGGTTTACGATTTATGACGTATTAAAAATAACAACTTACTAGATCTCGTTCAAACCAATTTTCGGTGGAAGTTTACATGGTAATCATGTACATCATATATTTTTTTTTAGTTTTATCATTCTCTTATTTTAGAAGTCGCAGGAAAATTTTATTACAATTCCTTCACTAATTAATCGGAAGGAACTTCGTTCCATCCGGGTGTCCCTTGACACCTCAAGTCAAGTTTTATAGATAATGATACGGAACCCTTCGAGCGAGAGTCCGACTCGCACTTGGCCGGTTTTTTTCTAAACTAAATTTGCGCGAGAGACCCTTCCAAAGTGGTAAAATGTGTGTTATAACTTCTAAAATAAGAGAATGATAAAACTAAAAAAAATATAATGATATAAATTACCATGTAAACTTCCACTGAAAATTGGTTTGAACGTGATCTAGTAAGTAGTTTTTTTAAAGACGTCATAAATCGTAAACCGCAATTTACCTTTCATTCAATCACAAAATACAGTTACATTATTGGTGAAATTGGCACTTAGACATCTAAGTGCCAATTTCACCAATAATGTAACTGAACGTAGTCGCTTTCAGTAACGCGATCGCGCATAGAGCTGTCAGTGGTGTCCATATTCATCTAAACTGCGTTCGAGAGCTGTCAGTGTCAATATTC
Source organism: Apamea sordens (assembly GCA_945859715.1). Classification (NCBI taxonomy): domain Eukaryota; kingdom Metazoa; phylum Arthropoda; class Insecta; order Lepidoptera; family Noctuidae; genus Apamea; species Apamea sordens. The sequence goes on from OX244009.1 coordinate 14,467,098, forward strand.
CAAAACAATGATGACAGCTCGCGCAACGTGGTTTAGACGCGCTGATCGCTTTCAGTTACATTTGTAAAATTCACCCTAAATATCTTCTATGAACCGGAACACGGGTGTATGTATAGTGGAACATAAATATGGCTCCGCAGCAGATTACTGCAGGCAGGTTTCGGTTTTAACAAATTGATTTCTCTAAAAGAACATACTTGCATAAAGTTCACTAAATACGGTAAACTTAACAAAATCATCATCATCTGTCTGGGTCGGCTTCCACTCTAACCTGATGCAGCTGAAAACCAGCATTTTACATGAAGCGACTGCTTAATTTACCACCACAACCCAGTTATTGGATAATACGATACCCCTTGGTAAGACTGGTTGCTGTTGGTTGCTGACTGGTTGTCAGAGTTTCGAGCTTCTGACTACCCGTAACGACTGTCAAAGATCGACGAATGACAGCCGGGACCAACGGCTTGACGTTGGTTAGCCAAATACAACTTTAACCTATTTGGAATAATGTTCACTGATTACGAATCTCTTATTTCTATCGGTTACTTTTAATCAAGCTGCGCTCTCTCAACCTGAATAGTTCTTCTTCCGTACAAAGTCCTAACTATACTATCCCTATTTCTAAAGCAGTAGTATAGTGTGTTTTGTGTTTGAAAGTTTCGGTTTGATATCCTGTTAAACATCAATGTGTCTTTTTTTGTTTCATGTTAGTAATAAAACAATCTTTCTAATCAGGAAACCTAGTCTTGAGACCTAAGTCAACATTTAGTGAACAAAAGATTAATTCTCTTTACAATAGGCTTTCAACCTTCAGTGGGACAGTTACAATTTAAGTTACAAAAATTAATTTATTCATACCCAGTAAATTTCGTAAGCCCACCAATGATTTAAAAGCATCGGTGAAGCAGAGAGATAATTTGAATTAAACAGTGTCATGTGAACGCGGCCGGCCGTGACGGGTCTAATAGGGATGTCGAGCGTGTGTCTGGTGAGTGAGTGACGTGTGTCTGGTCTGGGAATGTTTTGTAGTGTCTGTTTTGGCTAAGTGATTAAATACTAAGTTAGGTATACCTACTTAGAATCGAAGAAAACTTTCAACGATCGCCGCAAGCCGACAGCAGAGTTACCTAAGCACATGATTCTAAACAAGTACAAATGCGTACAAAGTTTTCGTTGGTTTTCAAAAAAAATCTGCTGTCTCATAGAAAAGCGCAGTCAAAATGTATAGAATAGCAATTTTTTTCATACGACCCAGGGCCAGCACCCTAGTTGCGTAATAAACTATCAATCACAATCATTTTGAAGGTTATTTATAATCAATTGCTTCTTTTGTTCGAAAAATTTGTTTGCTCAATAACGTAAATAACGCAATTAATGTTTTTAAAATTTGAACTATCAAAATTAAAGCCAATGCTGCTGGTTAGGTAGGTGTAATGAGTGAGTGACATGTGTCTAGTCTCGGGATGTTGTTTGTGGTGTCTGTTTTAGTTTTTTCTGAATGTTTAAATACTAAGTTAGGTGTAATTAGAATCAATTCAATAGGAAACGAGAGGATAAAGTAATCCATTTGCATACTAATATTAAAAATGCGAAAGTACCTCTGCCTGCTGGCACTTTTTCACGCCTTGACGGCTGAAAGGCACACAGGTAGACCATACCCATAGTGAGGACATAGTTCACCGTGTATCCCAGTGCGGTTCCTTGGGAATATTTCTGAAGGGCAATTCTCGTAATTTTAAGAACGATCACGTCGAACGTCTGATCTCAGTCTCAATCTGTCAAAAATACTTCAAATTTCGCTACATTTTGACAAGTTTTTGACATTTGTTTGTCGCCGAAATGAGACTGCGACTAGATTTTGACCGTTTTAAATTACGAGAATTGGCTTTCTGACCTCCATTCGTGTAAAGTCGAACGCAAAAGCTATTATGTAATAAACCACCACCACCATAGTACACATTGTGGAATACAAATAAATGATTGAGTATTGAACTAAACAAAACTGCAAGTCATAATAAACAGTTCTTTTCCACATCAAAATTGCTACGATTTTTTTTGTCAATCATCATCCTCATGCCCTTTATTTTTCGCCTATATTGTGTTCCACTGCCCCCTTATACAATTTATTTAGACTCGGAGTAGCATGACGTATTCATTCATATTATTATCATTATATAACCGTCATCTCAATAATCACCCCCTTTCTTGTTAGATTGGCAACGAAAACGTAGATTCTTATAAAAGACACTAACAATGTCCTCTACTACTACACTTTAATTCCAAACAAACCTCATCGCTTAAAAAAAAACTAATAATCTCAGTCCCCAACTTTCACCCCCTTAGTCCCCCAAAGCTGTCAGCCCTGAACTCGCGTCGCCTATAAAGGTCCACGTGATTTGTAGCCGCGCCGCGCTCTACATCAAAGTTCCCGAACATCGGAACACCTGGATTTGCGACTCCCATGGGGGTGAAACTACAGTTTTGTTCGTTTTTGGGGGTGATCGATGGGGGCAGTTGGGGATGTATGGGTGACAGGTCAGGTTTTTAGTTTGGACTAACCTTGGCCTGGAATTTTGTTGATTTATTGCTTCGTTGCGTTTTGGCATGCAAAAGTAAATTTGGGAACTGGATACGCTTTTAGTGTCGGTTAAGGAGGATTTGCATGATAAGGATTCGATGACTACTAAATTGTTATTGTTCAATAGGGCTTTACTTAACACAGCGATGTGCATTTCATATGTTGTAACAAGTTACAGATTTCGGTACGTATTAGTCAAGGTGCTTATTAATTGTGATACAAAAACAAGAAAAAAATATAAATCTTAATATAATATATATTGTATGTATTACTTACAGATATTGTTATCAACTAGGATCTTCTAAAAGAAAATTAATATTTTGAAATGACGTGCCTAAGTATTTCACCCCCATACTTCCCCCTTTCGCCCCCAAACCACCTGCTTACATTACCATTACTAAACACTATTTAGTGTCATTGACTTTCAAAACCAACGTACTCAGGCACTAACACTAATTGCGTTGGCACTTCTCAGCGGGGTAAGTGCCAAGATAAAGACTAAGGCGTGAAACTATAGAGGTGCACCCATTCGTGGTACCATGTAGTGCCGCGAGTCGGTGCACCTCTATAGACGTGATTGGAGTGTAGGTAATGGGAGAATTATTATAATAGTGGTTTTTGAAGATATTGTGGGTACCTACGTACGCGCGGTGCCCATAGTTAAGTAGGTACCTACCTATCCATCCAACCGAACACTGGGTGAATACTTAAGAGGTTGCATTCGGAAAGTTGGCAACTTTTGCGTAACACTATCAATCTCAATCTGAATCACTTTCAAGGATATTGACTGCACGGTTGGCGCAGTGGTTAAGCGATTGACTGCTACGCTGCGTGTCGCGGGTTCGATTCCCGCACGGAACAAATATTTGTATGGCCTACAAGTAGTTGATTCGGGCCTGGCTGTTTGTGTATGTGAGTTTAAATGTTTGTAAAAACACCCACGACACAGGAGTAATTCCTAGTATGGGGCAAGGATTAAAAAAAAATACATATATATGTATATTGTTAATTCATCCGCTTTATAAGTTCGAAAAATTTATCAATGTAATTAATGTTGTTGAACTGTATATACAATATATAACGCAACTAACTATTTACAATAGGTACAAAACTAAACGACTAACTAAACAACAAAAAAACTTTTGTATGATGGTTCCATAAGCGTCGAAACACTCATCCGCATCGCTGTCATCCGGAAACGTGCCCAGAAGTTTTGATTAATTTATCAACCTTACTAAATCTTTGAAACATCTGTAGTGCACAAAAATATAGAATACGAATTGGAATAATTGATATTAAATAGGTGTAAAAACAAGTACAACATCTAATTCAGTGTTATTATTTTAGTTCATGATACATATTTTAGTGTGTACACACGGCTACACATCAAGCTATACATAACCAGTTTATCTTGGTCTCACTTTGTATGATATTTTCTCACAATGAACGGTCAGCTAATACTGGTTTTGCATAGCTTGATGTGTAGCCGTGTGTACCTATCATACACATACAAGAATTTTCGGCAATTTTAACAGCAATAGATTTCTCATGTCACAACAAAATACATTCAACTGGATTTCCATTGAAATAAACTCTATAATCTTCATAAAATGATTTTTCTATATTATGGTTAAGAAAAGGGAAGTGCTGTGTTTTAAAACAATTCTTGAACTTTAGAAACTTTAAAAAATGTCTGCACTGGAGTGTTTCAGCGTTTTAGTTTTTTAGTGTTTTAAAACACAATTTTCCTCTTAATAAAAAGTTTTTGAAAAACTTGTTCTTTGTCGAATAGAACTTTGAAAGGCAAAGGCAAAAAACTGTGCTTTTGAAAACGAATAGCTAGTTTGGGATTTTGTTCATAATATATATATTAAAATATAAGTACACAGTAACCGTTTAGTTTCAGAAAACGGGCTTTGTGGCAAAAAAAAAATGAATCTAAATTTATGATCTGTGCAAAATTAACATCGTTAAAACATAATATGCCTGAATTCCCTTAGGAGAAAAAAGCCCAATAACACATAGCCCGACTTGGGAATCGAACCCCAGAACCCACGTTCCGCAATCGCGCTTGAACCAATAAATTTATGGATGAATTGGCAATGTAGATAAAGATTTTCAGTTTTAAATCTGCGGGTTAATTGCGGAACTATCAGCAAGCAAGCGATGGTTTTCATTTTGACAGTTCATCAACATTCATTGCGTTATTTACGTTGTTGAGCAGCAAATTTTTCAAACATATGAAGCAATGGATTAGTAATATCCTTCAAAATGACTCAGATTGAGATTTATAGTGTGTTACGCAATTAGGGTGCCAGTTAATGATGTAACATGACACTTGTAGGTCAACACAATCTCGGTCACCCTCTGTCACCCTACAACTTATATAACTTAAAAATGCGGTGCGAGTCGGACTCGCACACGAAGGGTTCCGTCCCACCGGACAATATTTAACACTAAATTACTAAATTTTTGTTGTTTGCTCTTGTATACATATGTACCTCCGTTAATTTTCAACGTTATTTTCTTTTCATGATTTGTTGTTATAGGGGCCATAGTAAACAAATACCCTGTGAAATTTCAAGTAGATACTTAATACGGTTCAAAAAATATAGACAGACGGAGACAGAAGGACGGACGGACAGTGAAGCCGTAGTAATAGGGACCTGTCGGCACCCTTTGAGTACGGAACTCTAAAACACAAAGCTTTACATAAACCCATAAAAACACAACAACGAAACAATAAACCTATACAAATACGTACAGTGAGCGACAAATGTGATTGTCCACAAAAAGAATTGATGGCAACAGTACAATGAATAAAATTCGGTGATAACACTTGCGTGTGCGACCGTACGTGAATATCAAATGTTACGGGATTGGATTAAATAAATGCTGCTTTGAATTTTGTCGCTTTTGTATATTTCGGGGCTTTCCGTTTCCGTTAACTGAAAAACGAGTCACGAGTGAAAGGCGTGTTTAAAGCCATGTACAGCCTCAAAAATATGTTATTATATCGACAAGAATTAAATTGCTTGAGTCTACAATTTGTGTTCCTATATCAATGTGCAACTTAGTCCATAATGTTTCCACTGCTGGGACACAGGCCTCTTGAGAAGAAGTGAGCCCACCACGCAAGCCCAGTGCGGGTTGAGGAAGTCACACATATGTCCGCATTTTTGGTTCTAGGACATGTCGGTTTCCACACGATGTTTTCCTTCACCGTTTTAAGAACAGACAAAATTGATCGGTCTCGGAATCTCTTCTTTTCCAATGAGATTTAATTTAATTTTTTTATTTTTACTTTATTGGGACATTTAACAGTTACACATTACAAAATGTATGACAGAATAAGTTATGAGCTAAATAAACGTGTAACCCACACCGATACCTATCCGCGAAATAATGCTAAAAAGAAAATAGTTAAATAAAATTAATTAAGTACTCATATGTGATTTAGGGATAATAGATATTAGATAACTACTTTAAGGATTCTATAGCCATCCTTTTGAACTTAAAGTGTGTAAGCGCGAAAATATCAAGTTCGATAAAATGTGTGTTATACGTATCTACAATGCGTCGGAGAGGCGCCCGTGCGCCCGCGTAAGTTCTACACCTTGCAGTATGGAACAGCCGGGGCACGCGCACCTCTCGGCGCATTACAGTTCTAGGTACAATGTACATGTTACACAGACCATGCAGCATCATGGCCATCAGTAAGCTGCGTCTAGACTCCAAGCTATGAATGTTATAACGATTTAATAATAGAGTGTATGGTAATTTTGACTTAGTGCATCTGTAGTGCATAACACGTAAAAATTTCTTTTGAACCTTTTCATTCTTTTCTTTTTATATAAACGTCAAAAATTTATCCAACAAGAACCTCTACTTTTGCTATGATGATTTAATAACAGGAGAAATGTGGGTGTGCTACAGTTACACCCAGTTGTCCCTTTGGAGACTACAGGCTTGATGTTATGTTGATATAAGAGCGGACTTTTACCCCCCTATTATCATTCTTACAAATTATCCTCCATTTTCATCCCAAAATGTTTTAAAAGCTTAAAGATACAATCCATCCTCTCTGCACAATTACATATAACATGTTTATGTTAATGCGAAAATTCTCACTACCAGAGAGAACTAGTTAAAACCAGTTGGAACCAGTTATAACCGCTCTAGGGTTGGCAATGTTACGTTAAATAATATTAGATTTTAATTAAGTTAGTGTAATGAGCTCGATATAACTGTAATGTTTTAGTGAAAAATAATAGTTCTGTGTTTCTTTCAAATGAGTTTAAAAAAAAGAGTTATCTGCTAAGGCTAAGTTACAGCCGACGGGTGCATCAGTTTAGCTATGCTTGCTGCGGTCAGTCCATTGATCTTTACATACTAAGACAGGGGCCTGAGGCAGGGGGCCTCAGAAAGCATGTTAAGCCGTTGATCCCGGCTATCATTCTTAGATCTTTGACGTTATGGGTAATTAGAAGCTCAAAATTCTGACAACCAGTCTTACCAAGGGGTATCGTGTTACCCAGTTACTAGGTCATGAAGGTCAAACAGGAAGTCACTCTATGTAAAATGCTAGTATTCAGCTGCATCCGGTTAGATTCGACTAGAAGTTGACCCCAACATAGCTGGGAAAAGGCTGGGCAAAACAGATTTGGCAACCCTACTGCGTCAGCAAATTCAGTTTTATCGATCGAAACTTTTAGTTATAATGGCGTAAAATTATGAAATATTTCGCTTGGTAATGGTGCAGTTATGAGAAATTTTGTTGGTGTTTAAATAACTTGGCTAGGAACTCTTATGTTTCCAGTTAAAATTAAATGAAAATGGGTTTTGTTGACTGAAAAATGTGATAGGTATCAATTGAAAAATATTTTATTACTTTTCTACAAAATGTAAACATGGTTCTATCGAAATTTGATCTGTTTACTTTTAGTCATAATTTAAGTGAGCAGATTAGGTATAGTTTTGAATAACCTAAAATAACCGAAATTTTGCTCTGTAATAGGCCATAACCTACGGCAATATTAACGTGATTCGCGGATTTTAATGTGAATCTATTATTCACAGAATATTAATTTGTGAATGTTTGTTCGATGGATGAACAGCCGGTCGATTCTGTAAAAATCAAAACTCAAGTGAAGTGAGCTTGATGTGAGTTGTCAGTAGTGTCAATCCCTAGCATTATTTAGAATGACAGCTCACTCCACGCTCACTTCACCTAAGTTTTCACGGTGAGATGGTTACAGAATCGCACTGCAGAATAGAATAAGTACCTACTCACCTAAATTCCGCTCCAAAAGTATCTATCTTAACTCTAGGCTGCCTGTAGAGATCATAAACTTATTTAATAAATAAATAATAAATAGTAATTAGCTACGCTGATGACATGGTGCTGCTGGGCCCCTCAATCAGTTCCGTGAGGTCACTATTGACCATATGTGAACGGTATGCATTGGCCCATGGGCTCAAGTACAATGTACAAAAGAGCGAGCTGCTAGTTTGTAAGGCTGGGACTACAATCTACCCTGTTCCTCCGATCACACTAATGGAACAGTCCTACAGCAAGTGTCCGAATTTAAGTACTTGGGTCACTGGGTCAATGAGAAACTAAATCAGGATATGGATAGGGAGCGCAGGGCATTGTCAGTAAGGGGTAATAATATGCTTTCTCGCAGGTTTGCGTGATGCTCACGTGACGTTCAAGACACACTTTTTAAATGCTATTGCCAAACGTTATACACGTGCAACCTGTGGAGCAATTACACTAAAAAAGCCTGCAATGCTCTGCGCGTCCAGTATTACTGTTCGCGCGTCCAGAGGTTTGTTGAGGCTTCCGTGGCGGTGCAGTGCCTCCGGCATGTTCACCGACCTCAGCGCGGACAGCTTTCAGGCGGTTCTTCGCAAAAGAACGGCCTCCCTGTGGTCTCGGGTAAAGGGTAGCACGAACACGCTTCTGAGCGTGGTGTCGGACAGAGTGGACAGCCAAATCATGAGGCATTGGTCGCTCATGCATGCCCAAAATAATAATTATTTTAAATTTCACTAACATAGCTATAAGTATCTACTTACTAACATAACTTGTATCAATTACGGTGCGCTTTTTTTTTTGAGGATGGGAAATCATCAAATGACCCCTACCGCTCTGGGTGGAGTGCCAGAGCGGAAGGGAGTGTCAGACTCTTACTGACTAAAACCCACCCGTGTTCCTTCCTTAGCCCTTTATGTTCCAGGGCAGCGGTAACCCGTGCTTAGTCTGAAATAAATATTTTCAATTTCAATTCAATATGATGAAAATTTATACAAATGGGTTTAAAAAACGTTTCTGTGGATGCTAATAAAATAATTTATTTTTACCCTGATTCAAGTGTCTATAACCCCGAACGCACAGATATTTTAATAACGCTGCCATAACGAATATAAATACCTGTCCAATTAAACGAGTAATTATATGTCATCGCTATCGGAGGGTTGTACCACTTGTACCAAACTGCCTATCATCCTTAAGTGCTTTGATTTGATTATTTTAATAGGTATTTAAACCGAAAATTTGAATTTAAAATCACTTTAAGGATTTTTTCATTTGACCAATTGTCAGGTTTATTTAATTTGTCTAACCTCAATTTTCGTGTATGATTGCGTGCCTTAAGTGAGTGATTGCCTAAAAGTTGTACCCGAACAGTGTTTGTTTACACTTTCAGCAGATAATTTTAGAACATACTATACTTTTGTATGATACATGAAAATAGTGACCTTAGAACACGAGTGAAACCTACGGCAAAAACTAATATCCAAACGTGGTTATAATTTTATATCACAAATATTCCCAAATTAATGAGAATATTGTGGATTCGTGGTGTAACTCAAAATTAGCTTCGTATTGTTGCCGGGTCAGTGAGCATTCGTTCACACTTAATTGGCTGTGAAAAATATGCTCCAAAAAGTTTTTTGTTTTTGGAATTCTTATCATTCTGGATTATATATTAGAGGATGATGAAACTTCGTAACAATATAATACAGAAATGTAAGTGAATGTAGGTTGTAGTATTTTAGTATGAGACTCTATTTAAACGTAGCCCTAGAAATGCCTATGACCTAGATATATGTATATATGTATTTTATTTTTTACTAACATTTAATGGAGTCACTGCTTATTTATCTTCCACAACCCAGTTACTGGGTAATACGATACAAAACATTATAAATTAATGATCATAATAATTACTGAAACATAGTGTAGAGGTCGGACAGGCAGTCGCTCCATGTAAAATACTGGTATTCAGCTGCATCCGGTGAGACTGAAAGCCGACCCCAATATAGTTAGGAGAAGAGTTAATAGATTGATTCATTGAATTACGAAACAACTAAAACACATAAAATGCAGGGTGGCAGGGAGACCTAGAAATTTTTCGTGATTATAAAAAAAAACTGCTGTTCCAGCGCAATACGCGATCAAAATGTACTGAATAGCGTTTTTTTTTTTAAATCACCAACAAAAAATTTCAGTCCCCTACGTTGAAATTTGTTGTTGGTGATGTATATTGAATCCATAGTTACAGTTTGCGCGTCGATATTCCTGCCACCCTGTATACCGGACCCATTGACAGTTCAAACCGAGCACAATACATAGTAACTAAATATATAGGTACCTCCCCAATCCAGTTAGAATCAGTCTGGAAACTAAATAAAGTATCGATTGGCTTGGATTGGTTGAAACTACCTGAGTATCTGCATGTCTGCAACCCTTGTCTAACTGGGAAATACAAACCGATTATTTGGCTTGAAATTCTGATATTCTAAGGCAAACAAACGGGTTAATTGCGTCACACGCTGTCAGTAGATTCAGTAGCAAAGGATTTCATTTTGACGGTTCAATAATATCCATTGTGTTATTTACGTTGTTGAGCGGACAAATTTTTCGAACATATGAAGCAATGGATTAGCAATATCCTTCAAAATGATTGGAATTGATAGTGTCTGGTAGTTAATGTGCTGTTTATATACTAGCAGGGTAACTTCGACAACCCCCTTTCGAAACCTGACATGACTGTCAAAAGATACATACATACAAACACTCACGCCTTTTTTCCATGGGGGTAGACAGAAACTAAGGACGCGCCACCTGCAAAGATCCTTACACACTCCTTTTGCTAAAGATCTGCTAATAAAAGAAAATATAATTATTGGAACGAAGTTCCTTATCGCGCGTTGCGAAAGGGGGCTAGACGGAAAAAATTAAGACCAAAAGTTGGAACGACACTTTTTGCTATAGTTGTAAACCGTGCGGCGTGCGCGTGTTTCTCTGTCTGTTTCTCTCTCTCTCTTTGAACTTCGTTCCATCCGGGTGTCCCTTGACACCTCTCAAGTTTTTTTTTAAATTCAAAACCGTAACCAGTGATGTAACTACTTAGTCTCGATGTGTAATAAATGCTCTGGTCACCCATCCTTGGACTGACCGCAGCAAGCGCAGCTTAACCTTGCAGGTCGGTCGATATGTGCATCTATTGTTAAGCCAAAAACAACCCTAATTACTGCTTATTCTATAGGAAAGTAATCTTAAGTTGAATATAAAATCCTAAAGAATATATTTCCTTTAAAATACAACGTTTTTTTCATGAAATACCTCGAGAGCTTCCTTCAAAACTAGGAACGAACAAAACTTTTTACAAAAAAAAAAAACCGCCTTCAAAAAAAGACAAACAAAAACGTTCCTGCACTAAAAAGTAAAAAATAAAAAATGGAATTCCTGTAAAGAAACTTAATTTAAAGGTAAACTTATTTGACATTAATATTTTGCAAATATTCAAAATTGTTTACTTCTTTTTGGAGTCGGTGCCAGCAGTTGTATCCTGTGCCATTTATTTTTTCAATTCACGATTATAAAATTTTAAAACAGATGCTTACAAACTTAATGCTTCAAAAATTTCAAAGTACTTAAAAAGTGGCAGGGGATTTTTATACGTATTTATAATTATTATTATTTAAAAGAAATTATTATGAAAATTGTGTCAATTTGTTTTAGAGTACAGTCTAGTCTGTATTTGTGTTTTAATTATTCTAGGTATGCAATAGGTATCTTGGTAGTTTTATAGTAAATGTTAGAGGTCGTTTTTCGAGGTATTGTTGCCCATACGTATTTCCTTGCCTTGGCTGGCACCGACTCCAAAAAGAAGTAAACAATTTTGAATATTTGCAAAATATTAATGTCAAATAAGTTTACCTTTAAATTAAGTTTCTTTACAGGAATTCCATTTTTTACTTTTTAGTGCAGGAACGTTTTTGTTTGTCTTTTTTTGAAGGCGGTTTTTTTTTTTTGTAAAAAGTTTTTTTATTTCTAGCCGTTTAGTGTATTTTTTTATAGAATATAATGGCAACGTAGTTAATATCTTTTCTACATAGAATATTATTTTGAAGAAGTACCAATATCATACAAGTAGGTACATATTACTGTCTACTTTCTGATCTTTAATTTGATCCCGTAGAGAGATGATAATATGACGCATGAAATACTGTCGATTATTTATACATCTAGATCTGTAATTTTATGGTGTACGAGTAGGTACGGTCGCCAAAGGAGATAAGTAACCTGGGGGTCTACTCCGAAGTACTATCGGCCGAATGTTCGGCCGTTTCCTGCTACGAAGTTACTATTTGGTTCGGTTGGTTCCGATCCTACACTCCTACACTCTTTCGAATATTGACTATGGTCCCGACCCAACTCAGATCAGTTCGATAGTAACTTATAGCCAAAGTGCATTTCATGACAATTCTAATAAGCCCAAACACGGCTAGAATACGTTGATTAATTACGGAGTTCCGGTACCTGTCTTCCGGCTCCATCATGATCATCAGATCAGTTCAATGATAACATTTTCAATATAACTATTCAGGATTGTATGTTTATTTGTATTGTCATAGTTGCTTAACTATCTTGGTTGTGATATCTATGCGAGTGACAAGTTCCGTTAGCCATATCTGATCTTCTTCACCAGTTCCACTTCATCAAATGTTACTTTTTGACTGTAAACGCTTGATTTCTCGATGAAAATATTAAAATTACTATATAGTTGCCTATAATATTTGAGGAGTTCCCTCGATTCCTCATGGATCCCATCATCAGAACTGGATTTTGAAAAAAATGGGACCAATCTGGAAGCATATCCTTTAAAGTTAAAAAAAAATTTTGCAAATCGATCCATAAACAACGGAGTTCTGAGGTAACAAACATAAAAAAAAAAATAAAAAAAAAAAAAAAAATACAACCGAATTGAGAACCTCCTCCTTTTTTTGAAGTCGGTTAAAAATCTGCGAGAACACAATATAACGATATTACCTACTGCAGCGGAGCGAATTACGAATCAAAATCCTTAAAACACTCCAAAACGAACCTTGTTTTATACTACTCAACTCACAAAATCCTTTAGCAAAACTTTACAGAAATGGAAAATAGAAAATTAGACTCTACTTCTATAGTTTTAAAATTCAATTTTCAATAAAAGCAATTCCACCACTGTTATGAAAAGGTAATGATTTTTCGATTGTGAGCCGTATCGTTTGTGCGTTAGGGTGCAATATTGTTTGTTCTGAATTAAATATTTGTATTTCACAAGCGAAATTCGGATACATTTACTTACCTTATACTAAATGTTATTCAATTTCATTGTTTTTAAAGGGATTTAAGTGTGGAAATGTATCCTACCAGGTACATTTAGTTACATTTAAAGGATTTGTATTATTTTCATTCGTAACTGCTTTTCTGTATGCTCCAACGGCATAAAAACAGCTGCACGAATAGATCTGTGAGGTTAAGCAACGCTTGTTAAGATAAGTCTATGGATGGGTGACCATTTTAGCATACAGTACAAAAATCATCCATGCCTCAAAGAGACTCAATCTGCCTAGACTTTTCCCAACGATGTTGGGGTTGGCTTCCAGTCCAACTGGATGAAGCTGAATACCAGTATTTTACATGAAGCGACTGCCCTTTCTGACTTTCACAACCCAGTAACTGGGAAATACGATACCCCTTGGTAAGACTGGTTGTCAGTCTGCCTCAAAGAGTCTGTTAATGGGAAAGTAACTTTGTCTGTCTGTTTATTACCTACCTCTTCACACAGAAATTGGATAATATTTGGCTCTCGAATAGACTATAACACCGGTTAGAACATAGGACACTGTTTATCCCGGTAATATCGGACGTAATTTTTTTTGGCACGAAGTTCCCTAACGCGCTTTGCGAAAGGGGGCTAGACCGAAAAAATTAAGACCAAAAGTTGGAACGACACTTTTTGCTATAGTTGTAAGCCGTGCGGCGTGCGCGTGTTTCTCTGTCTGTCTTTCTCTCTCTCTTTGAACTTCGTTCCATCCGGGTGTCCCTTGACACCTCTCAAGTTTTTTTATTAAACGAGGGCTAAAAAAAGAATCGGGAAAGAGCAGTGGTGGCCCAGTGATAACGGCCGTGACTGACCAGTTGTAGGTCGTAGGTTCGAACCCAAGCATGCACTTTACTTTGTGTAAATTATTTCATCACCACTGCTCTCAAAACGGTGAAGGAAAACATAAGGAAACCGGCGTTTTCTTTCTCTCTATAAAATTCTTAGGTACTACACGATAAAACACTTAGATATTTTTATGTCAACTTCTTCCCAAGCAAAGGCAGATTTCCTTAACCAACATATCGTGTAACAGTCACCATGCGGTAGTATCCAGATTATCAACTACTATACCTTGACCTGCCCTGCCTCCGTCACCTAATACATCGTCTTCAATAAAAATGGTCTCAATGAGGAAAGAGAGGGGTCTTGTTAAAATGGTGATGGTACTGAAACTTGATATTTGAAGCCTTAGGAATTGATAGGATTCACGTGGGTGGGATGTGTGTGGTAGTTTTGTTTTTTTTTTTGGTTTGACAGACGGTAGTGGCATGTGGTGCGAATCTGTTGTTTTTTTTTTTTGGACGGATACTGTCCAGTGATACGCGGACTCATTGTAGATTGTTGCGAGAGAAGGACTTTTAATAATGTCTTAAAGTGAAGAATCGTTTGATAATTCAGGATTTCGTTTTTATTAGAAAATCAGCAAACTACTGGCAACTAAGTAAAATGGAGTGCAATTAAAGAGCCCTATGTGCAGATGTGGGTTATTTACTGATGATGGTGCATGGCAAGGGAGAGGCTTTCGCCGATGTTGCCGACTATTGAACGTGAACCCACTCCAATTACAAAGGTATTAAGCTAAGTTTGTGGGATTAACAGGAGTTAGTAATATGAAACCCACAATACTGGTATCTACCTAATCTTTTTTGAAAGCGTGGCTTTGGGTTACAGGTTGGCTTGTAATGCGAGTTTATAAAGCCCGACATTTTAATCTGTCATACAAACGAACCTACTTTGTAATGTAACAATTTTGAAGTTAATAGACGAAGGTGGTGATCGAATGATACAAGCCAGAAAGATTAAAGTAACCTCGAGTCAAAATCTAAATCAAAAGTCATTTATTCAAATTAGGCTGAGAATCAGCACTTTTCGAACGTCAAAATTACAAAAGATAGTCCCCCAAAACGCCCGCCCTTCCAGAGGCCACGTCAAGGGAGAAACATGGGAGAGACCTTTATCCAGGCAATAACGTGATGCAGGTTGACATGCCAGTTTCGAAATATTAAAAAAAAACGTATAGAATAGTTGTGACCCCAGAAATACTTACTAAGGTTTGTCGATACCACAATACATTCCCACTAAACCCAACCTATGGGAAGGAACCAATACCCATGGTTCTAATCTACAATTCTCGTTAAACACATCATAACAAACATCACAAAAAGTGTTTCTCATCGGGTCGTGGGCTCGAACGGGCGGTGGCAAGCGGAGCGTGGCAGATATTAATATTAACGCCCCCGTGGGAACATCTCGACGCACTGAACTGGCAGTTTTACGAATAGTTACTTACAGGTAAAAGTTATTCTGTGTTGTTTTTAAAAGCTTTTATTTAACTTGACTTGTATGTATGTGAAGGTGGACTTTTCCAAGTTAAATTTGACCCACTTCCCGGTATTCGATTGAGCTGAAATTTTACATACTGGTCCAGTCCCAATGACAATGCATGTTTATGATAAGCATGACGTGATGCTGCTGCCAGGATTGGCGCCAGACGAGGGAACTCCTCAACGGTTAACAGCAGGGACATGAAATTTTGCACACCCATTGGGATGAAAGTTAGCGAGTCCACCATGAAATTGCTGCCACCTTCAGGGTTGCCTTCAAACCAGAGAATCCCTCAACGGTCGGCAGTAGAGACTTGAAATTTTCATACCCGTTCGGATATGATAGACAGTTGGTGGGTCCAGCATGAAATTGCTGCCACATCCAGGGTTGGCTCCAAACCACGGAACTCCTCAACGGTCAACAGCAGGGACATGAAATTTTGCACACCCATTGGGATGACAGTTAGCGGGTCCACCATGAAATTGCTGCCACCTTCAGGGTTGGCTCCAAACCAGAGAATTCCTCAACGGTCGGCAGTAGGGACTTGAAATTTTCATACACGTTCGGATATGATAGACGGTTGGTGGGTCCAGCATGAAATTGCTGCCACATCCAGGGTTGGCTCCAAACCACGGAACTCCTCAACGGTCAACAGCAGGGACATGAAATTTTGCACACCCATTGGGATAACAGTTAGCGAGTCCACCATGAAATTGCTGCGACCTTCAGGGTTGGCTCCAAACCAGAGAATTCCTCAACGGTCGGCAGTAGGGACTTGAAATTTTCATACCCGTTCGGATATGATAGACGGTTGGTGGGTCCAGCATGAAATTGCTGCCACATCCAGGGTTGGCTCCAAACCACGGAACTCCTCAACGGTCAACAACAGGGACATGAAATTTTGCACACCCGGGCAATGCATGTTTATGACAAGCATGACGTGATGCTGCTGCCAGGATAACAAGAAGTATTTCAGAACAGCTACATAATGGTGGTGATGAGCGTCTTAGGTTATTTATAACGGGAAACGCTGGAACCGGAAAAACATTCCTTTTTAACTTATTAAAAATCAAGTAAATAGGTGTTTCGGCAAGCAAATTGTTAAGGTGTGTGCATTAACAGGGGTAGCAGCGCGCTTAGTGGGGGGATCTACATTACATTCTACTCTAAAGTTGCCCGTGCAAAAAGATGGTAGACTAGTGCAACTGCCTATTCTTACTGGAAATTACCTGCGTCTAATGCGGCAACAGTGGCCACACATAGAATCTCTCTATAGAGATGAAATATCTATGGTTCCCTATGAGATGCTTTGTATGGTTGATCCTCGTCTTAAACAACTCAAAAATCATCAGAATCTCTCTTCGGTGGTATAAATATTTGTATCTTCGGAGTCTTAATACAGTTGCCCCCTGTACGAGGTAATCAAGTGTTTGACCAACCCGCGAGATTTGTCCCAGCTACACACCTTTGGCGTTCTTTCTCGTTAATTGAATTGACCGAAAATATGAGACAACAGGGTAGCACCACATTTAAAGACCTCTTGAACGCATTACGCATCGGTGAACTTCAGTCGGAACATTTCAGTATTTTAATGAGTCGACTAAACATAGAACCAAATGGCGAATTTGCGATTGAAAAAGCCTTACGAATCTATCCCACTAATCAACAAGTTTTCAATCATAACAAAACCGTGCTAGAACATTTTCGTGCCCGTGGTATAACAATCAATAAAATTGCACAAGATAGTCTAATAGATTGTACTCGAAAAAATGACAATATAGATTTAAATAATATTATACCGACTGGGGGGTTGCCTAAAGAGTTAGAAATATTTGTGGGGGCCAAGGTGATGTTGCGATACAATGTTGATGTGTCTAAGGGTCTAGTGAATGGTGCCATCGGTCATATTACAGAAATTATATGGCCCTGTTTCTGGAGAGCACAAATGTACGATACGGACATTCCATCCGTCCGTATCGACTTCGGCAAAGACGGGATTCACCTGATTCAACCGAAGTCTGTGCAATTTCCAGCGAAATTGAGCCATGGCACCGCTGAACGCAGAATGTTGCCAATAATATTATGCTGGGCTTGCACAGTGCATAAAATGCAGGGTAGTACGGTTGTCACGCCGTTGTGTATTTGGGCCCAAAGTTGTTCGCTGCTGGCCAAGCGTACGTGGCCTGAAGTAGGGTCACATCGATAGAAGGCCTCCTAATAGAAGAATTAGACTGCTCGAAATTAACTGGCACCCGCCAATGTAACAATGAAATGAATTAATTAATTAATGAAATGAATAGACTAAGAAATATAGGTATCTAACGAAAACTAAAAAATATAAAATAAATTAATATAAAAAAAAAACTTTTAAAACAAGCTTTTATTTACGCCCTAAAAAGATAAAAATAAGATTTAAATTATTAAACCTATTCATTTTCCAATTACTTTACAAAATTTAATTGTATAATAAGATTTAGCCTCAGTGCTGCACGATGTAAATTTGAGTAATCTTTTCCTTTAAAATTTTTACTATCAACTTATAACGTCATTACACAATTTATATTATATAAAAGCTTGTCGCGAGATTTACCTGTGTAGACTAATAAATTAAATAACTTGATCTGTATGATTTTAATTTTAAAAAAACTATGTTCAAACTAAGTACAGACGCCAGCACATCAAGGTACTACAATCTGTCAGATTTCTTTAATAGATTTTCGACTTTATTGCTAAAGTATTAGGTTCAAGGTAGGTTGGGAAAATCTGACAGTTTCGGGTAGGTTGACCTGCTGGCGTCCGTACTTAATACGAGTGCTCAAATCTCGTAGATCTACCTGTGTAGATCAACTAGTAACTTGATCTGATTGATTTTAATTAAAAAAAGCTAAGTTCAAACTAAGTAATACGAGTGCTTAAATCTCGCGACAAGCTTTTATATAATATAAATTGTGTAATGACGTTATAAGTTGATAGTAAAAATTTTAAAGGAAAAGATTACTCAAATTTACATCGTGCAGCACTGAGGCTAAATCTTATTATACAATTAAATTTTGTAAAGTAATTGGAAAATTAATAGGTTTAATAATTTAAATCTTATTTTTATCTTTTTAGGGCGTAAATAAAAGCTTGTTTTAAAAGTTTTTTTTTTATATTAATTTATTAACTGATGATAATAGTAGTTTTAGGGATCCAGTTCTGCTTTCTAAAACCCAATCCTCGCAATTAAAAACGTTCAAAATCTGGTCGCAATCTCATCTTAGCGACAATCAATGTCAAAAACTTGACAAAACTGTAAATATAAGGTAACTAGCTGACCCGGCAAACGTTGTTTTGCCATATAAATTATTTCTAGCTGCCCGGGGCTACTTCGTTCGCGTGGTGTCCTACCCCTTATCCTACTCATAACCTACTCCTACACTACTCCTACCCTACTCCTACCCTACTCCTACCCTACTCCTACCCTACTCCTACCCTACTCCTACCCTACTCCTACCCTACTCCTACCCTACTCCTACCCTACTCCTACCCTACTCCTACCCTACTCCTACCCTACTCCTACCCTACTCCTACCCTACTCCTACCCTACTCCTACCCTACTCCTACCCTACTCCTACCCTACTCCTACCCTACTCCTAACCTACTCCTAACCTACTCCTACCCTACTCCTACCCTACTCCTACCCTACTCCTACCCTACTCCTACCCTACTCCTAACCTACTCCTACCCTACTCCTACCCTACTCCTACCCTACTCCTACCCTACTCCTACCCTACTCCTACCCTACTCCTACCCTACCCTACTCCTACCCTACTCCTACCCTACCCTACTCCTACCCTACTTCTACCGTACTCCTAATCTACTCCTAACTTACTCCTACACTATTCAAAACCCTTAATTTAATACGTGCTTCAATTCGAGTGGACCCAGGTCTACCGTACCGAAGGGATGATCGTCAAATGTTTGACTGGAAAGTAGGTAGAACAGTTTATATGGGAAAATGAAATTGTTGTTTTTACTATCTTCCTCGCATTTTTTCCATATTTTCTCACTGTTTAAACCTTCCCTGGACTACGACAAACATTTCAAAACCAAAATCAGCTAAATCGGCCCAGCCGTTCTCGAGTTTTAGTGAGACTAACGAACAGCAATTCATTTTTATATATATAGATAAGGTGTAATAAGGTAAATTAGAGGTATTTTTGACAGAATGAGACTGGGATTTGAATGGGACCATTCTTAAAAGTACGGGAGTTGTCCCTCTGGCTAAAGGTTTTAAAATCCAATGAGTAATAATACTTAACTTGGCTCTCTAGGTCACTGAATCTAGGATGCGATAATTGTGCCGACAGTTGCACGTGCACCCAAAGCAGGCATTACCAACCTTACTGTCTAGGTAATTTTTTTAACACGTCATGAGATATTGTTAACCTTGTACACGAGAAACACATTAGATTGCATTATGGAAGTAACACCGCTATATTGCTCAATCATCTACACCATTTTCTCTTTTCCGCGTCCTTGAGACCCAAGGTCAAAGGTCACCCCAGGAAATTAAGCCCCATTAAGTAACAAATGTGTAGCCAGGAGAACGTATTCTTATTCTAATGTTTTTTTTCTACGGAATGGGTTAGCTTTGAAGTAAATAATATTAACATACAGGTAGCGTTAGTACCAGGGCAACAATAAAGCCAAGGGACTATGAATTAATGAAGGGATTTTATATAAAATATACTTGTGTACCTTGAACAATTATTTAAGGTAAGGTTACTGAACGTTGTTTTAGTATTAAGTAGTTACTGAATTTATCATGTGATTATGTGGGCCAATTACCAGGTAAAATATTAAGCTGTACGATGGAACTGAGAATATCCTGGTCAGTACCTGGAGCATGAACTGTATTAAAAGACTAAAACTACTACAACTTTATGAAGGATACTAAGAAGAACTTTCTCAGCTCACTGGAAAATTAAGTATTAAAACACTGGCAGTGTAGGTTGCACATTTAATTACTAATGGTCTCGTAACCCTGAGCATTTATAGTAATTGTGCCTGTAATGGGAGTTGGTACACGTATGTAGTGCAATATGTGTGTATGGTGATTTATATATACACGGACCATTTAAGTTGGTAGTCAATTTGCCTAACAAATCATTTTCCCTGATTTTGCAGAAAATCTAAAACAATGGGTATTTTTGTTATCGACGATACTAAATCTCAAAGAATTTTGTCATTTTTAAAGATTTTTGCAACTGTCCATAAGTAGTAGTCACAATCGTCTATAAGGAAGTTGTAAAAACATACAACTCTAAAGCTCTTGCAATAACTAAAGTACCAAACAAACATTCAGGTCGTGTATGCTATCCTGTTACCTTGACATACCAAGGTCAAGGTCAAATGTCAACAGGAAGATTAAATGACAAAGATGGCGGAAAGTCGCTGTGAAATAAAAAGGTCACGAGTTTTATGAAGTAATAAGGATATCAGCTATGACAGTTGCTACGGGTAGGTTACTGGTGTAACCTTTATATTCTGGTGTATTCATTTTTATTCTCCGTAGTCTCACTTCAGACTTTTCTTACCAAAATGATTTACAGTAGGATTTTGTGATCGAAATTTACAACCACTTCCCGACCAACCACCCAATGGTTTTAATATCTTGTATGCACTTTTCTAATGAGAATATATAGTCCTCTTCACCGTACCCGGCGATAGCGACCCCGGCTACTTCTCTTTCCTTTCGTGAGCTCTCTGATGACTAGCAAAACCAAATTTGGTCTTGAAAACCCGGTCACACCGAATACAGAAGAAATACAATCATAAAGGTATCATGCAGCTGATTTGATGATAATTAATATTAAAGGATGACACGGCTATAGTATTCTGTAGCAATGACTGGGCTGGGGTTGTTGATGCTACTGAGAGAGGCCTAACTAAGGTAATGAAATGGCTGCAGCAAAACCTTCTTACGTTGAATGCAAGCAAGACAAAATACATGGCATTTAAAATATCGAAGCGCCTAGAGCCCGAAAACCCACTGCGAATCAGGCTCCACTACTGCAAACACCTTGGTAGTGATTCTTGTGAATGTGTCGAGATTGAACAAGTTGACCATTTAAATACCTTGGCGTCTTGATCGACAACCAGTTATCCTGGATCAAACAAATAGATGCTGTCACTGCTAGGACCCGTAAACTTGAATGTGACGTTCTTAGGGTAAGACAGCTCTTCATTTTGTCTGTCTTGTTACGCTTCCACCGACAAGCACCCCAAACCCAATCCAAATCTAATAGGACGTGCAGACAGAAGAAGTGGCAAACACCCACTACTCGCACTAAATTCGCCCAAAGAGCTCCAAGATACACGGGTCCTTTTGTTTACCAACATATCAACAAAATCCTGGACATAGTGGGCTGCACAAAGCGTAATTGTAAAATAAAAGTTAGTAAGTGGCTATCAGCTCAGGACTATGCACGGACTGAAGCTCTCCTGACTCCCATGCAGTAAGTCCCTCACAAACACTCACCCAGGCGTAACACATCCCTTTTACACAAACATATGTACATACAAAATACACTAAATTACACTCTACACAAACTTTATAATTGTAATTTTGCATGATTCCTCTAGTTAAGTAAGTTTGAATATTGTTTAGACTAAGTAACCATACGATCAGTGAACTACCCACTGGTGCACTTATATTGTGTCATTTACGCCGAAATAACTAGATCCCACGACACAGGGTATCCTAGTGTGGGGTCTAGCGCTACTTTATTGCACTATATCTTCAATATTTTTTATTTTTATTTTTGTTTTACTATCTTTTGTTTGTTGTGCTTAACATGTCATCAAAATGTGTCTAAATAAATTTATTATTATTTATTATTAAAGGTGATTCGAATGCGAGACTTGTATGAATTTCAAAATTTCCTTTCATTACTCGTCTACTGCCGATAATTAGGGATTTAGTAACGTTTGTCGTCAGTGGTGCGCAGAGGACACTTTGTATGATTTGGGATACAGATAGCAAGATAGGAGGTGGACCATGGTTTGCGACATACCTCCACAATCACACCATACTGCCATTTGGGCCAGCAAGATATAAAATTCAGTCGTGTCAGCGATACGAACAAGATGAAGAAAAAGTAACTTTTGTAGCATGTAGTTGTTGTTGTTTTTGACAGACAAGATTTTATTTATTTATCCATTTATTTCAGGCATCAAAGCCCATATAAACACATACAATACAATATTAATATAACTTAAAAATATACTATAAATACATACAACATTATAATTACACTAAGAACTAACTAACGCACACGAAGTGTCTGCGTCGTGTTTCGCTGACTGGTGTCATGTAGCCGGCCACGAAACCGGCGGTACACAACACCCTTCGGCCAGAACTCTTTCTTGAGGAACTTCTCGAGATGATGTGAGATTGTTAGTGATTGTGTGTGTGTGTGTGTGAGATTTTGCCTTTAAGATGTCACTCATTCTTCTCACATCATCATCATCTGCCTAAGCTTTTTCCAACAATATTGGGATCGGCTGTCTGTGTAACCAGATGCAGCTGAGTACCAGTATTTTATACGACCTCCACAACTCGGTTACGGGGTAACACGATACCCCTAGGAGATCGTAAAAAATAAATTATCAACATTGAGTATAACTTCAAGATGTCTTATGCTCGGTTCCTATGTACGAAAACGAATCGTTTTGCTTACCAATGGTAACATTTTTATTGCAAAACTGGGCACATGAATATATTCGTAAGCAAATTTTACAGTTACTTTCATATGGGAGGGTTTACTAAGCAAAGCTACGCCTTTGCTTCATTATTGGTAAAGATACAAGAGTCTTAATTTTAACCAATAGCGGTACGTAAATTCTAGGAATCAACCATTAGCAACTGGTAGTTTTTCTTGAGAAAGTTCAGTCCTTGATATTTGTAACCGATACAAGCCTCAATATTTCTAAAGGTCGAGATCATACGATACAGGCAGATAAAGTGACAAAGCTAACGAAAAGTAGATTCTTTGAAATAAAAGCTTGAGTCTGTTCAATGTGAGCTTGATAGACGGTTGTCAGGTGGAGTCGGGATTCACATTAGTCAAGGATTATTATTAAAATGTTACGACTATCCACGGATAGAGTATAGTAATTGATAAGTTTTATTGTGAAGGCTACTAACAAAATAGACATAGTTTTATGATTAATAATGGAATTGTTTCATATTCAAATCTTTGTTTCCAATTCATGTTATTTCCACTTAAACAAATATCAACTTAGCTACGTATATTATTGTAAACTAAGTTGGTTTGTAGTACCTACTATTAAAATAATAATAAATTATTTATAAGGAGTTTGTACATTGCATACAGAGTTGTCTTATAGACTAAAATGTTATTAAGTAGAACCAGTAAAAAAAGGCACTACTATAAAAAAACTGCTTTTTCATAAAAAAGTGTAATAAATATAATTAATACCTAAGCGGTCAAAACGTATGGAACAGCAATTTTTTTAGTCAGGTTTGTCTCTGGGATATTGCATACGTCCATAGGCGGTGGTGACCAGTTACGAACTCGTGAGTCGATAGTTTTTGCCCGATTTAACTTTTTGACGTTCCTTTATTCATGAAGATAACTCCTGGATGAATGATTATGTAAATAACGAATGAAATAAATGTAATTATCAATTACTTCGTCCATTATTCCATTCATCATCAATTTGTGATGGATGGCGAAATAATTAATCTTTGACCTGTTATAGTGTGGCGGAGATATAGGTGTTGCATTCCTTGGCCAGACCATCGTATACGGCTACTTGACTACGTTCCTTGGGTCTCATTGCCATTCAATAAAAAATAATCCCCGACGGATTAGTCAGAGCTATAAGTACACCCTATAGCACACACACGTTTCGCCAGTTATATTAAAGTCCCATGTAATAGGGGCTCGTAACACTTTATCTGACCTGGGAATCGAACCCAGGACCTCATGCTCAGCAGTAGCGCTTGTCGTCACCATTAGACCAACGAGGCAGTCCATCCAATTACATTAAAAAAAAACATAAGCCGTTATTATATTGTGAACATACCGCCGCGGTGTACACAGGGTGTTGTGACCTTGTGAGAAGGATCCACGCATCGCTGCGCACTCCTTGATGACGTGTATAGACATTACGATACGGGGACGATACGATTTTGTAGGTGGTTTTATTGTGACGCTATTTTCGTGATGTATTTAAATGCTTGCTTCACGTGCTTGTGAGTGTACTTACAAACCTTTTGTTATTCTCGATCATAGACTTTTAAAATTATAAAACAAATGGCCAAACTAAAAATATGTTTGGCAACTGGTTTAACAATTTGTAGAAATAAGAATCGCGCTTAGGGCTGGTTTTTTGATCCGTAGTTAAATTCAACAAATTGTTAAAAATAGTAAGTACCTAATGGTTAAATTTTTGCAAAATGTGTTTTTTTATAAATTTTTGGTTGTACCTTTAGCTACCTTATTTTTTTTTAGTTTAGCTTACATTTTATGGACG
Organism: Apamea sordens; assembly: GCA_945859715.1. NCBI lineage: Eukaryota > Metazoa > Arthropoda > Insecta > Lepidoptera > Noctuidae > Apamea > Apamea sordens. The sequence continues at coordinate 14,492,211 of OX244009.1, forward strand.
TCCAAATTTACCGATGACTACAACTAGTCGATTTGCAAACCAAATCAAACTTTCATATCATTCTCACTATCAAAAATAATCGTATCGTCTAAAACCTCCCAAGTTTCGTACCCACGGTGGCGGATAACCACGCTCCACGGCCCAGCGGACACAAGCTTTGTGTTTTTATTATACGCATACACACACACACACTTACATACAGACAGACGACGGTGACAGCTTTCTATTCAGTCTCATTGTTAGGTGAACTTGACCTTGGGGTGAGAGAGAGAAATGGAGCATGCTGTATATTAATCACATAATTTAGGCTTGTAGAATATGTTTTTTAATGTCTGATTTGGTTAGAAATGATTTCATAGGGGTGGTTTTTTGCCGGCGCTTCTCTATACGAAACGACCAATTGGAACCGTTCACCTAGCTTCTGACGTTTTAAAAGTTAAAAGTGCCTATGTAGGTTATTCGAGTATGAAAAATAAAATGAAAAAAAAATCGGTTAATACTGACCGGTTTTTTATTCCAAGTCATTATTTATCAATGGAATATGATATGTTTATCATCAAATATATATATATATATATATTTTAGATACATATGGACAATTCCGTGCTATATTATTATTTTTGGCCATTTTGTTTAGGCTGGAACTTCAACATCACAAAAAAACACAAATTCACAAATCGTGCTAAAAATTCGAATGCCTTTAAGTTACCGTTACTGAGATCATGTCCTATGACAAACAAAGAAACATCTTAAATTTATCAATAGTGTCGTTATCACATAAACATGACCCAAAAACACCAACCTTATTTGTCCTTTAAAGAAATCTTGCTCAAAATGTCACAACTGTAACAGGTAACACAACATCTCACAACATAGGTACCCACAACTACATCCTTATCAGACGGTTGTACCCTCAAGCTCGTTCACGCGTGATTCCTGCAAGGGGTAAGCAGGATGACAGGAAACCGTTGGGTCGCTCGTGTGGAACAATGAGGTAAAAAAGGTGGGGAATTGTCTTTAAGACGGTTTGGAGAAATAAGTTGTTTTGTGGTTGGAAATAAGAGCTAATTTCGATCAAACTGCTGGTAACGTCGGTCTATTGGTTGCAAGTGCGACTGCTGAGTCTAAGGTACTGGGTTCGATCCCCGGGTAAGGTATGTTGTTACGAGTTTTGCAATTGGGAACATCTTACTAACAGCCCACACTCCGGATTTGGGGCCGGTTAAATCCTAATACTATACTGCTCTCAAAACGGTGAAGGAAAACATCGTGAGGATACCATATCCTAGAACCAAAACTTCGACGACATGTGACATCTACCAACCCGCGCTGGGCCCACGTGGTAGATTACAGCCCACGCCCTCTCGAAGAGAGGAGGTCTGTGTCCCAGCAGTGGGAACATTAAAGGCTGATTATGCTGTAATGATAATGGAGTGCAGTGGAGTGTAACATAATAACATAACTGTTTTCGTACTATAACGACTGCTGACCCCATTGGCAAATAAAAGCAGGCAAATAAAAACTTTTAGAATGAGGATCACCATTAAAAGATGATAAATAATAATGTTTTTGCTTGTCAAAAGAAACTTTTAGCTTAATTTGTATGCAAAAATAGGACCAACAAAGTATCGGAAAAATCCAAAATTACGAAGAAAGAAAAAGTTTTGCATTCAAAGCCTAAAGAAAAGAACCATTCTTTAATTGAAAACTTCTTGTCAATACATTTCGACATAATACATTAAAATCGAGCAAGAATTCAAAAGATTCAGTTAGCAATTAAAAACTAAACGGAAGTACGGATTGGAAAGTTTCGAACAACTCGCTCAAAACTCCATCATTCATTCATTTGTTCTTATTAAACTCTGACAATTACTGCAAATGGACGATTCTGGAAAGGTCTTCGATGTCAACTAATGAGATATTTTATTCGATTTTTGAAGAAAAGGGCACTTAAAGGGTGAAATAGCCCTCGAGAATTTATTATTAGTATCAAATTTTTGATGGAAAATTGATATTTTTTCCTTTTGAATGATTGATTTTGATCCTAAGCTACTAAAAGCCTATTGAATAATTGAATAGCCCTTTATATCTTGTTACTTGTTACGTAGGTCAGTACCTTTATCCTCTTCATCTCTTGCCTTCTCGAGCAAGACCTATTATCATTTCAGCCAAAAGATGTCCACTGCTGGACATAGGCCTCCTCCAAGCACCGCCACTTCGACCGGTTCTGTGCTCACCGCATCCAGCGGATTCCTGCAGCCTGCACAAGGTCATCGGTCCACCTTGTGGGACGCCTTCCAACGGTACGTCTTAAGAGAAGGCAGACAGGAAGGCAAGACCTATAAAAGATATTGAAGTGGTTGAATTTGCAAGTTAGCAAGGTTGGTAAAGTAATAACAAGCCTGACTGCCTAATAGACTCGTAAGCTAGACGTAGTGTGCCTATAAGTATCGATATTTCTAGAGATTATTTTGACCCAACCGGAGATGTCAAATCTCTCTCTGTCAAAGCTTAACCAATGCAAGACTTGCTCTAACCTCCAGAATTTAAAGCCATCATTCTCTTGCTCTCCATCTCAATTTATTTCGGGTCAGCGCAGCATGTCTCCTCTTTCCATACTTCTCTATTAGTCGTCATCTCAGTAGTCACCTCCTGTCTAGCCATATCATCATTCACACAGTGCATCCATCGTTTCTTTGGTCTTCCCCTACTCTTATTGCCATCCACATTAATACTCAAAACTTTCCTCATTCCTTCGCATCACATAAGTTAACATATTACCAACCTAGCAACAAGAACTTTAACAAAAGAACCATCATTGCCAACTTTATCAAAAGAGTTAGAAATATTTTTCATGAAATGTATTTGTCCTCTATTTCAAAGTAGATACCTCTTGGGACGTAGATTCAATTCTCAGCTGAGCTATTATTAAAATATTCTATTTGGAGAGGTCGGTAACTGGTCGGAACGTTGTAGAATTTATAGTTATTAATTGGAAAGTATGTTAGTACTACCGCTGGGACTTGGGTGGTTCGTTAACTGGGAGGCTAGTTGGTAAATAATATAGTTACTGAGCAGTGGTTAGGTAGGTGGCTGTTATAAACAGTTTCTCTAACGTGTTAATTGACTATAACCGTTTAGGAGTGTTTCTTCTTAATTTAATTACTAACCTTTACTTATATTTGGAATAGTCAAAAATATAATTATGACACAGATAACATAACATGACATCACGCCTGGGGGTCTACTCCGAAGTAGTATCGGCCGAATGTTCGGCCGTTTCCTGCTAAGAAGTTACTATTTGGTTCGGTCGGTTCCGATCCTACACTCCCACACTCTTTCAAATATTGACTATGGTCCCGACCCAACTGAGCCGATCAGAACTTTTGTCGCATTTTTCAATAATATTCGGTTCGGCCATGTGTCGGTCCGATCCGAACATTCGCACTTTGCACTTCGGAGTAGGCCCCCTGTATTCCCTGAAGGGTTCGGCAGTGGTGTACTTAGCACAGCATTTCAGTTATGTTTTAAGTTTCTTGTAATAGAGGCCAAGGGTACAAATTCAGACTGCGATCTGCTAGCGACAAGTTTCAGATGTGTCTGACACAGTGTCTTTTAAAATTCAGACATAATCTTGGTCAGATCATGTAAAGGCCATTTAGATTGTTGTCTGAAATGGTATTTGAAGGAAAAAGCCACACAAATAATTCAGTGGACCTGTCAAATACTTCTCTCAATGAGAAAAGGCTTTAATACAAACACAGCTAAGCAATCAAGATATACCACAACACCCTTCAACCGATTTCTGCCAAGTAAAACCACTCTTCGAAGTAAAAAAATCCATTGCAACTTAAGTCGCAATACAAAGTGTACTTAGCAATCCCTGCTTACCTTACCGCCAACTTTTCTTTTACCGAATTGAAAACAACTTGCCTTCGAGTTAAATTCAATTTTACAGTAGCTTGTAAAAGAAAATAATGGAGAAGTAAAGGAATGTTCTTTATGCATAGTTGGGCAGGAAAAAAAGGGCATACGGTAAAAGATATAGCTTAAAAGGTAGTTAATATACCTGGTTTTGTGAGGGGGTTGTAAAAGCGGATGAGATATTTCAAGAGGGTTGAAACATTTTCTTGGGTAACGTACTGTGATCACCACCATCGTTTTCTAAGAGTGAAGAGGGTTATGTTTTACAGTGGGCGTAAGAGCTCAAGAAATATAAAATGGCGTACGGAGAACTAAATAAAAAAAACACCGTCTGCGTATACTCGTGAAGAAGGCTGGTAGGAAGTAGAAGACTGTGAATGCGAGCATTTCAAATAATAAAAAATCTTAAGCACAAATTCTAAGCCACTAACTACCATACACTACACTACCCAACATCTATCAACAACGCAAACTGCCCATTTTCCATTTCACCCCTCACCATTCACAACAACACCCCCATAGACCAACAACTATTTCACCCCATCATAATTAACAAGCCTGAAAAAAATCGACGTGAAAAATGCTGCTTGCATTTTCCCTATTTTTCTTAAGTCTTCAAATTGTAAAAGCCTCTCGTGGAATAATAGAGGGGTAAGCAGAAGTGGTGCTTACGTCGAGACCGCCACTGAATGGGAAGTACCCTTGGGTACCAGACATTTGACGGAACTACATTTTTTTCCAACGTAATTGGTAGGTGGCGACACTTGCTCCTTTAAATTGACTAGGTAATTTTAGTTTTTATATTTTTTGTTTCGGATTTTAATTATGAATCTGCAGTTAATTAGGGAGGGAGGTGTGAGGAAATCCAGGAGCTAACAAGGCTTTTTAATTTCATTAAAATGTAATTTAGGTTATTATTTCTTACTAGCTGTTGCCCGCGACTTCGTCTGCGATCCTGGATGAAAAGTAGTCTATGTCCTTCTCCAGTCCAGTCTACCCGTACGTCAAATTTCATCTAAATCCGTTCAGCTATTTTAGCGTAAAAGCGTAATTCTTAAATTGTCTAATTTCCTGCGCCACTTTTTTTTCCTGAAGAACCATCTACAATTAGAAAACTTGTAAAAAAAAACGGATGCAATCGGTAAAGTCGTTCTCAAGTTATGGCATGACCAAGGGAAATAGGGATTCAATATATGTATAGATAGATTATGAATGCAAGGAATTCTTAACATTTCGTAGTAAGTACTTTGCGAAAATGACTTCGAGTCAACCTCAGGGGTTGAAATTGCGATACCGGTGTCCTTATTTTTTTTTTAAATACGGTTGGTCTTTTTATTGATTAGACTAGTTATTAGTTTTTCTGATGTAGAATCTTTATTTCTAAGAATCATAATTTAATATCATCGTTTTTGCAAGTCAAATAAAATATTATGATTGCATTCGAACATAGCGTTTTAATCATACTAATGAAATACATATCTTACTTTTCTCTAAAAATAAAAATTCAGACAACGTACCTTCATTGACATTAATGAATAATTCAACGGTAAAATATATAAAACATCTCTTACAGTGATTTGAAAAAGTACAGAATTAATTTCCAAAATGACAAATATGCAAAAATAGCATAGAGCTGCAATATTAATTATTTGAAAAAGCATTTTTCAAGTAGTAATGCATTCTGGTTAATTATAATATTTCAAGCACGAATTTTACGTTCAGTTTTATAGATAAAAATACAAATTACATAGTTTATTCATGTATTTGATATTTCTATGCATATATTATACTCTTGTGATTCGGGGGCCCGTGGCAAAATAATAACAGCCGCACACGGTTGCCGCGGTTGGTCTGTGGATGGTTGATCATCTTTACATACCAAGACCCCTCCGTGCCTCGGAAAGCACGTTAAGCAGTTGGTCCAGGCTGTCATTCGTGGATCTTTGACAGTTGTTACGGGTAGTCAGAACCCCGTAAGTCTGACAACCAGTCTTATCCATCAACTGGGTGGTGGAGGTCAAACAAAAAACCTAACCCAATACCAGATTGCTCGACCTGGGAATCTAACCTAGGACCTCTTGCGTAGCGCTTGTGACCACTTGCCCAATGAGGCAGTCAGACTCAAAAGCTACTAATAATATATTATATTATCCGTGATTTCTTTAAATTCTTGCTAGTATTTGAGTTCGGGTTATTCACCCGTCTACGTGCTCTGCTTACCCTCCCAAATCGATAGCCTAGGCAATAAACTTTGACAATAAAATATGGCTCTCATTCTAGACCGAGATTCAGGAAAAATGGCTTTTATGTACCTTTGTGTATGTATGGGCAATTGGATGGATCTCTATCACTACCTTTTGTATCTGTAAAAGCTATTTATTACGAATACATGAATGATTATTTCGATTTGATTTCTGGCAGCAATACCTATTGAATTATTGTAAGTAACAATTTTTTTTTCCAAGTGTTGAATGTTTGCTTTAATTAATCGTGCACTTTTACTTAATTAACTAGGAAATATAAAACGAAAAATCAATTCTAAGCATTCAATTCCGAACCGAAATTTCTATGCTTTACTATGATTTTTACAGGAGATTTCTCCATTACACCACAAAAAAGTTCACGTAATATGGTTACAAACATACCAACATGTATAATGGTGTTAAGCCATAATGCCACAAAAATAATGAGCAATTTTATCAACAACAAAATTCCATGACAGAATAATCTGGCACATCCCTCATAAATTAAAAAGTAACATACTCATAAACCGCCGTCATCCCCCAAACTGTAAAATACGATAATTAAAATATTATCCCACAAAAGCCATCGTTTTAAGTGGGGGTTTTAAAAAATGAGCTCATTGCGCCCCCTAGGGGTTGAACCGTGGGCCTAAAACTGAGGTATTCAGGTGGTGTGCCATTTCACCCCCTTGGGAAAAGGGTAGTTACTATTCATTGGATTCGACAATGCTTCGATTTTCCATCGGGTTTTTTGTTATTTTTTCCTGCATTGTTTACGGCTATACTTGAATTAGTTTGAAACTTCGCTGAAGGTTTTTGTTTTGTAAATTGACGCTGATGAGGCAATTTTTATTATTGTTTTGTGTACGTACATTACTGAAGTGGTTTTATTCATTTAAATTTATCTTGAATATTTTATTATCAAGGGCTTACTGTAGAAAGGTTAAACTCAAATAAATGGCGACATTATCGCTATTTGTTTCTTTTTTATGTTTTTGTATGACAGGGCTATAAATTCTGGGCTGTTGTCTTTAGCGTCAAACGAGAATAATCTTATTAATCCCCTTGTTATGATTGAAAAGCTTACCAAAATTTTCCAAGTAAGTTAAGGATCACATCATTCAGCAGAATTAAATACACCTACACGAAGTTTCCTTAATTGGGTTTAATGAAAACTTAAACTAAATACATAATTATTTATATGAAAATCCAACAATAAGGGTCTATAATAACAACACACAACGGGATGAAACCCATTGTACACAAAAATACACATAGGAAGGTCGCAAAAAACGCCATTCATTGCAGTCCCCATAGAATTTTCAATTAAAGTCATGAATCTTGTAGCACAACGCATGGGGGCCTTGTCCTGTGACCACCATTGAACCGGTCGTTCGGACGTCCGACGGGTTTTTGCTTTTATTTTTAAAACCTATTGTAAGAGGGTTAATGAGACCCATTATGTGAGATTCTGTTGGTGTCTGTTGGGGGGTGAAATATATAGTTGTGAGGGTGGGGGTGAAATATTTAACAGGGGTGGTATTTGTGTTGATTGAGTTTTGTTTTCTGTTCACAACATATATTTCAAAATCAGGAACAATTATTGTTTGTAAGCAAATATTATGTTTTGAATTAGGATTCAAGCATCAGATAAAAAAATAAAGAAATGCACGTAACTATTTCATTTTCTGTTTGCTTCCCGTTGAAATTAATTACCTACCTACTCACTTCATATTCTATAAAAATCTTTTACAAAAACTACTTAACTTCAACGACCCTACAATTCTACGCATCTTTATCAAACATAATTTTATTATAAGGATAATCATAAGAATCCTTTTTAGGGTTCCGTAGCCAATTGGCAAAAAACGGAACCCTTATGGATTCGTCATGTCTGTCTGTCTGTCTGTCCGTCCGTATGTCACATCCACTTTTTTCCGAAACTATAAGAGCTATACTGTTGAAACTTGGTAAGTAAATGTATTCTGTGAACCGCATTAAGATTTTCATACAAAAATAGAAAAAAAATTATACATTTTGGGGGTTCCCCATACTTAAAACTGAAACTTAAAACATTTTTTTCATAAAACTCATACGTGTCTATGGATAGGTCTTCAAAAATGATATTGAGGTTTCTAATATAATAACATTTTTTTCTAAACTGAATAGTTTGCGCGAGAGACCCTTCCAAAGTGGTAAAATATGTGTCCCCCCCCCTGTAACTTCTAAAATAAGAGAATGATAAAACTAAAAAAAATATATGATGTACATTACCATGTTAACTTCCACCGTGAATTGATTTGAAAGAGATTTAGTAAGTAGTTTTTTTTAATACGTCATAAATCGTAAACCGCAATTTACCTTTCATTAAATCAACTCATGATTGATTTTTATAGATAATGGTACGGATCCCTTCGTGCGCGAGTCCGACTCGCACTTGGCCGGTTTTTTTTTATTAAAACATTTATTTCCAACCCGTAGAGCCGTATAGAGCTTTCGAGGCATCTCTATGTCATCACTCATGTGTAGGGCTCTATATAGAGCACAGAGCGTGCAATGTTATCAAGAGGTTCTATGCAATGTCTGTCTATGTATTATGACTTTTATATACTTTGAGGTAAGGTTTAAATTACTACGTATGTCTAACGCTCGTTCGCAATATGTAACAACTATGTGTCTAGTACAGAAAAGTAAATGTTTGTTTTGAACTTAAATATTATTTATATGGATAGTACTATAAGAGTCGCGTGTATGATTAGATTTCACTCCCTTTACGCCTAGAACCTTTCATTTAGGTACCTATTAAGTTCTGTTAACGTTTTTATTATTTATTCGTGCTTTAGAATGGTTTTCAATGTTTTTGTTGGTATACTGGCGTGTGCTATCTGACATATGGCTAATCATTTAATTTAATGTTTCGTATTGTGTAGAATCAAGTTCTTTTAAATAAACAGACAGCTGTGCTGCTGGGGAGTTTGTCAACTTCAGGGAGTACATACGAAATGGATTCAATACATGATTTAAAATTCTCCCCTGAGCTGAATCTTGCCATAAGTTATTAAAAAAAAATGACGTTTATTTTCCTATCGCAGCATCAGGCTTAGATAGGAGCCTTTTCCTTGGCCTTGTATAGGATTTTCTGTTTATTTTTTTACTTTTTTATGATTGTGTTTAGTTTAGTTTTTAATCCTCCTGTACCACTCACAATAAATACTTTGTCTTCCTTTCTTTTCTTTGCCCGCGTAGCTATTGCATTGTATGTAGTAATTTTTGCTTTGATTTCAAAATGATCAATCATTAGCCTTGATAGCTGATACAAAAACCTTGAATACAATTGTTCATTTTCATAATACAAGATTGATTGACTTACTGTAATCTAATCATTTTTACCTTTTTGTATTGTCTGAAAGTGTTTTTCATGAAACATTATAATAATTCAAAATTATTCACTTATAGACATTTACCTTTAGTAAAATAATTTTACTAAAAGCCTTTGGAAACTGATACCGACTTTTTCTGTGCAATAAATTATAGGTAATATTATATTCTATCGTCAAGCAGAATTGCTATGTTTCAGTTTGAAGTTGATGGGTTCTGTGGGCCTAACACGAACACGCCAAGTCAATGAAACGTAAATTGGATCGATTTTGGAATCGAAAATAGTTACAATTATCCCACCTTACGGTTACAGCTTTAATTGTTAGCACAATAAGTATCACCCATAAACATGAATAAAGTCTTTGAACACAATAAATACAGGGTGTAAAAAGACTCATCACATGGCCGATAACTACACATTCTGTACATCAAACTAAGTAACTTTGTGCACAACAACATTGTGTGGTGCATGCAACGGTACATGGTACCTATAACATTATAAACTTGTTTTAGTAAAAAACTGTCAGTAAAAGTTGAAATTTTGATCTTCAATATCGCCGTAACCAGACGGTTCCCAGGTATGGTCCAGTACAAAAATAATATTACAATGACGGGGACTACAAGTGGCTCTCGGTTTCGTTAAGTGTCTTTTTACAACCGATAAGATGTGTGAAACCAGGGGGTCTACTCCGAAGTAGTATCGGCCGAATGTTCGGCCGTTTCCTGCTACGAAGTTACTATTTGGATCGGTCGGTTCCGATCCTACACTCCTACACTCTTTCGAATATTGACTATGGTCCCGACCCAACTGAGCCGATCCAAACTTTTTTCGCATTTTTTCAATAATATTCAGTTCGGCCATGTGTCGGTCCGATCCGAACATTCGCACCGGAGTAGGCTCCCAGTGTTTTCGATTTATTAATTGTTCGTGTTTATGCCATAATATATTATTTTATTTATGGTTCATAATATTTCATGCCTAATTACTGGCAACTCTCATTATTAGTATCTGTGCGACACGAAATCCCTTCCGCTTTCCCTCTCCCTTCCGCAACCCTTATAATGCCTGAGCGAGAGCGAGAAAGAAGATTCGAAATGCGCGAATATGGCCGCTATAAATCAAACAGACAGTTTCTCAACCGCTATCGACGCTTGCGGGTCATAAATAAACCCAAAGTCGAAAAGAACTCAAATTCACCGCGAAGGACGAAGATCATCATTAAACTGTGCAAGTGCGCGCTTTGTGTGGTGTGAAAAGTGCCGATCTATCGTACGTGACATCCTGGACGCGCCGCCGCCACGTGGCTAAGGAGCCAGTTTCATCGAGTCTCCACCATAGCTCGCCAGGCAGGTACCATTGTCATTTTCCCACATCACCAGCACAATCTGCGTCATCGAACCGCCCCTGATACAGTCCACTAAAGAAAATTTCGATTTTCGCCCCAAGGCTATAAGCCGCCGCATCATTTTTTGGTCCCTCGATCACAGATACCTATTTTTCTTTACCTTTCGATATCGGTATTATTCTATCCGTATATCATAATCCCGCAACTACATTTCATTTCAATCTTCGTTCCTTAAACTCTTATTAAACCGCTTTCATTTATTGCAATATCTACATTGTCATTGCGTACATTCGCAGGTATTTCGCATCCCGCATATTTTAATATAAGTAGGTAGATAGGAAAACTTATCATACCTACCGCTCGCTCGCTTCGCCATCGTTCGGTACGATACTCGTAAGTACCTACCAATCACACCGCGCGCAGATCGTTGCAGTTCGCGATCTATTTTATCTATTATTATATAACCTAACCTACAAAAACATCGATAATGTCTAAGAAAGCAACTATTGATTCGGATGATCCGATAGAATCCGCCATTCAAATAGCATTGTCATGTCGTAACATGATTTTTGCCCGCATGCAGAGCATTTACGACATAATGGAAAACATGAAGTCCGGTAGGGAACCACTAGAAAAGTTCATGTGTGCGTGTGTTAATGTCGATGCGATGCGCACCGAGTTCCTCGAGGCATTTAATAAATATAATTCGCTTCTTCTAAAACAAAACCCTAAAAATAAGATTGATGAACAGTCGTGGATTAGTTTTGAGGAATTATATTGCCGAATTAAGTATAATCATTCGAATTACTCAAACGCAGCGGCCATATCGGCTCCTACTTCTAGTGGTAGTGGTGTCAATAAGCAAACAGTTCGCTTGCCGCCCATTGAAATTATGTCATTCGATGGCGACATTCGTAACTGGCCCCTGTTCTACGCTAATTTTAAAAGCACGGTACATGAAAATAATACATTGACTGATTCGGAGAAATTATATTATTTGATGGGGAAATTGACAGCTAAAGCTCAAACCGCATTCTCAGGAGTTATCCCTAATGGCGATAATTACCAATTAATTTTTAATTCACTCATAAACAAATACGAAGACAAACGTATGTTGGCTTCTAGTTACCTTAATCGGATGTTTGAACATAAATCTTTTAATACCGCATCTATTCAAAATTTCGAATCCTTTTCTGATAATTTTGTTTCCGCCGCAAACGCATTAAAAAACCTTAAAATAAATGATTTGTCAGATTTGATATTTTTCCATGTCGCTATAAAAAAGGTCGATTCTGAAACCGCTCGACTTTTCGAAATGAATTCAAAGGACGAAATTCCTAAATTCGACGATTTAGTACAGTTCATTAAAAATCAATCTCGCATTTTACAAAATACTAAAGCTTTAAACAGCTCGAGTTCCACTCAGTCTAATAACAATCCTATAAATAAAAAAACATCCAAAACTCCGCAACCGCAATCTTACACTATAATTGATAAATCCGCTAAATGTTTGTGTGATAGCTTTGTCCACGAACATTTATTTAAATGTCCTGCCTTTTCTAAAATGACACCAAGTGATCGTTTCAAAGCAGTGAAGCAAATCGATGCATGCACTAACTGTTTAAGTATTAAACACAAGGCCAAAGTCTGTCGGTCTGAATCTAGGTGTAAAGCTTGTAAAAATAAACATCACACGCTTTTACACTTTAATCGCGAATCGCACGCGACTGTATTGTCGAGCAGTGTTGATAATAGTACACAAGCGGGTTCAAACGCCACGGCTCACGCTAGTGATAGCACGGCTGCTACCGAGCAGCTGTCGTTGTCGCACTCACAGTCACAGGCTACAAGCGAGCAACATGCTCACGCCGCCGCCCGCGCCGCCGCCCAAAGCGCCCCGCAATGTAACGCGTCCATTGCTGCGTCGATGCTTTACGACTCGAACTCCCGCGTATCAAAGCCGCAAGGTAACACAAATACTACTATTTTGCTGTCAACCGCTACTGTAATAGTTCGAGATGCATTTGATAAGGAACATTTTATTCGTTGTTTATTAGACAGTGGCTCACAAATTAATTTTATTACCGCAGAATGCTGCAAACGATTAGGTTTGACTAGACGTTCATCTGATACGCCTTCCGTTAAGGGTATCGGTGGTACGGAAAAATGCGTTAAGGGCTCCGTACAATTCACTTTCTTTTCCCGCTTTAATCCGAACGTTAATTTTAACATTAATTCGCTAGTCGTCGATGCAATCACCGACAATCTACCTACCGCCCCCGTAGATATCTCCGCTTTGCCTTACTTATACGGTTTACCGCTTGCCGACGAATCGTTCGGTACACCCGGTCGCATCGATGTGCTGATCGGGGCTTCACTGTTCCCGCATCTTCTGCTGCCCCGCGTAGTTAGCAGCAACTCCTCCGCGCCGCCCGCCATGCAGACGGTACTCGGTTACGTCATCATGGGCACTGTGCCCGCGTTGCCTGTACGTCGCAATAAGGCTTTACTGTCTTGTTGCTCTTATGTTTCGCACCCATCAGACAAAGACTCGTTAGAATCGGCGTTGAAAAAATTCTGGCAGGTCGATGAAGCGCCCGTCACTCTTTCGACAAGCAAATCACTCGACGAACTGGAGTGCGAGTACTTTTATAATTCGACCACGGAACGCGATGAGAATACGGGTAGATACTCTGTAGCCTTACCGTTTCGCAGCGATGTGTTCCTATTAGGAAACTCACTCGATATCGCGAAAAAACGTTTTTTCTGCCTAGAAAGGAAATTAGAATCCGCACCCGAATTACGTACTGCGTATGATGACGTTATCCGCGAATATATTTACAAAGGATATTTATCGCCTGCTCCTTCCGATAGTTCAGACAGCAATTGTCCTGACTATGTAATTCCGCATCACGCTGTTGTACGCTTAGATAAGACAACAACAAAATTACGCTCCGTTCTAGATGCTAGTGCTAAAACGAGTACTGGAATATCTCTCAACGATATTTTGCACAGTGGCCCAAATTTACAGGGCGACTTATTTACCATAATTTTGAATTTTCGCTTGTTCGCATTCGCACTCTCGGCTGATTGCCGACAAATGTTCTTACAGATTGAAGTAAGAGAAGGCGATCGTCGCTTTCAACGCATCTTATATCGTTTCAGTGCAAACGATCCTCTGGTTCTATATCAGTTTAACCGCGTCTGTTTTGGTCTCAAGTCAAGTCCCTACCATGCGATCCGCACAGTTCGACAGTTGGTTCAAGACGATGGTCATCACTTCCCGCGCGCCAGCGCTATCGTCATAGACTCGCTGTATATGGATGACGTAGTCTGCAGCGTAAGCTCTGAATCGCAAGCAGTCCAGGTTTCGCATGAACTGATTAAACTCTTTAAAGGAGGTCAGTTCGAGTTGGTCAAGTGGACCAGTAACTCTCAAAATGTACTAAACAGTATTCCGGCGTCGCATAGGTTGACCGAAAAACTAGAATTCGACAAGTCGGTAGAGCAAAAGGTCCTCGGCTTGCGCTGGTGTAGGTCAAATGATTGCTTTGAGTTTCTTATTTCCGCACCGCCAGATACGTGTACTAAACGTGCTATACTGTCGGCCGTCGCTAGGCTGTGGGACATTATGGGTCTTGTCGCGCCTGTAGTTCTCTATGCTAAACTACTCATCAAAGAATTGTGGTTACTGAAGCTCGATTGGGATGACACCCCCCCTCGTCACATTATAAATATTTGGCAAGCTTTTCGCTCTGCCCTGCCGCTTTTAAATGATTTTAAAATCCCGCGCTATTTAGGTATTGTTGAAAATTGTGTTCTTCGCCTAATTGGATTTTCTGATGCCAGCGAAGGCGCCTACGGCGCTGTCATCTATGCGCATATTACTCGCAATGACGACGTGGTCGTTCAGCTGGTTTGTGCCAAGTCGAAGGTATCGCCGGTTAAACCATTGACTATCGCTCGATTGGAGCTCTGCGGTGCCGAGCTCCTCGCTAAGCTTCTTCGCCGTGTTCACGACACTTATAATCCGCGTTATAATGTTACCGCTATTTACGCATTCACCGATTCGAAGGTGACTCTTTGCTGGATAAATTCTTCTCCGCATCGTTGGCACACGTTTGTGGCCAATCGTGTCGTTCGCATCGTAGACAACGTTCCCGCGGAGCATTTCTACCACGTAGCTGGTACTGAAAACCCGGCGGACTGTTTGTCACGTGGTTTAACACCTGACAAATTTATTGAGCACCCACTATGGTTGCACGGACCCGCTTGGGCTAAGCGCGACCCTTCCGAATGGCCCATACATAAGGTTAATGACTTGAATTCGGAACCCATTCCGGAAGAAAAAGTCCACGCGCATCCCATAGTCGCGGATTCCAGTTCGGACAATTCGCTTCTACTCATACTCGCTGAACGTATGTCGTCTTGGACCAAGCTGCGGCGTACTGTTGTTTTCATATACCGCTTCATGAAAAAACTCCCGCGTCGAACTGACGCCGTTACCGCTAGCGACCTCGAGTTCGCTGAAAATCTTTTGTTGCGTCAGGTTCAAAGAAAACACTTCTTAAAGGATTATTCCGAGTTAAAAAATAATAAAATTTGTTCACCCGCTCTTCTTAAACTAAAGCCATTTGTAGATGGCGATGATTTAATCCGCGTTGGGGGTCGATTAACTCATTCGGCTGAGGCCTATAGTACTAAACACCCTGTAGTGTTGCCCAGGCATGATCGCATAGTTGAAATTCTCGTAGACTACTATCATAAAAAATATTTACATGCAGGTCCAGAACTCACTATGTCGCTATTACGCCATAGGTATTGGATCTTGTCCGCTAGACGAATTATTCGTCATAGAATCCACAAGTGCAACGCGTGCCACAGGTGGAAACCGCGACCTCATGATCCGCCGATGATGGGCGATCTCCCTAAATCTAGAGTAAATGTTGCTACTAAAGCTTTCTCTCATACAGGGTGTGATTACGCTGGCCCTATACAGTACGTGCCCGTACGCACTCGAGGTGCGAAGAGTCGCAAGAGTTACTTATGTATCTTCACCTGTATGACCACTCGCGCTGTTCACATCGAATTAGCTACAGATCTTACAACGGTTTCGTTCATAGCCGCGTTGAAACGCTTTTTATCCCGCCGCGGACCGGTACAATGCTTATATTCGGATAACGCGACCAATTTTCGAGGAGCTAATTCGTTTTTACGCGAATTGTATACCTTCATAAATAAAGAATACCGCCCGCGCTTGGAAGAGGAGCTCGCTGAGCATCGCATTAATTGGCAATTTATTCCGCCTGCATCGCCGCACTTCGGTGGATGTTGGGAGTCCATGGTGAAGACCGTAAAGACTCACCTTTTCAAGACAATAGGTCAACAACTCCTCTCTTATGAAGAATTGGTTACAATTCTTTCTCAAATAGAGTGCCTGTTGAACTCTAGACCTCTTACTGTTCTTAGCGCTGATCCAGTAGAGCCTAAAGCTCTTACTCCTTCGCATTTTTTACATACTGTGCCCCTTAACTCATTACCTGCCGCGGAAGTAGGTTCATTGTCTGATAACCTGCTTCAAAGACACTCTCTTATGGATAAATTAGTCCAGTCGTACTGGAAAAGATGGCGAAGCGAGTATCTGCATAGTTTACAATCGCGCTTAAAATGGAATAAACCTGATGGAGACATGATCAAGGAAGGCACTGTAGTAGTGATTGTCAATGATAATGCGCCTCCTTTATCCTGGCCTCTAGGTGTTATTGATAAATTGCATACGTCTAAAGACGGTAGCACGCGAGTCGTTTCTGTACGCACTTCTAATGGGATTCTTGTGCGGCCTGTGGTCCGCTTATGCCCCATTCCTACTCAGTAATATCTTATTCTGTCCATTCCCTCTTTAGTTCGATTTAAGTGTAATTTCACTTCACTTTCTTTATTTCCTATTTTTATTATTATTGTATTATACTCTTTAAAGGTGACCCTTTAAGGCCGCGAGGATTGTTTATGCCATAATATATTATTTTATTTATGGTTCATAATATTTCATGCCTAATTACTGGCAACTCTCATTATTAGTATCTGTGCGACACGAAATCCCTTCCGCTTTCCCTCTCCCTTCCGCAACCCTTATAATGCCTGAGCGAGAGCGAGAAAGAAGATTCGAAATGCGCGAATATGGCCGCTATAAATCAAACAGACAGTTTCTCAACCGCTATCGACGCTTGCGGGTCATAAATAAACCCAAAGTCGAAAAGAACTCAAATTCACCGCGAAGGACGAAGATCATCATTAAACTGTGCAAGTGCGCGCTTTGTGTGGTGTGAAAAGTGCCGATCTATCGTACGTGACATCCTGGACGCGCCGCCGCCACGTGGCTAAGGAGCCAGTTTCATCGAGTCTCCACCATAGCTCGCCAGGCAGGTACCATTGTCATTTTCCCACATCACCAGCACAATCTGCGTCATCGAACCGCCCCTGATACAGTCCACTAAAGAAAATTTCGATTTTCGCCCCAAGGCTATAAGCCGCCGCATCAGTTCGTATAAACGTAGATAACGTTTACTCCGCGCGGTCGCGTTAGGCCCTCTAGTGTAATTACAGGGGCACGAGACATTTTCCTTTGTCTTCACATTTTGTTTTATTCTAAGAATTTGTGTCCCGAAATGATGTTTGTTTGAACCAAAAGGAAGTACGAGTTAAGAAAACGAAATTATGTTTCACAATAATAGACACACATTCAAATGAGAAAAAAACGTTTTAAAAACCAGCAATTGTACTGAAATTAATTGTCCGCCATATTGGATTTAGATTGATGTCACTTAGCTAACTGTGCATTGTCATCCAAACCAAACGTGTATGCAAAATTTCAGCTCAATCGGTTGGGGATTACTGTTATAAAATTCAGTTGCAAGTTTTGAACCATCCATACTAACTAACTAAAAGGCAAGCTAAATAAAATCTTGTAAAAACAGTAAAATTGTAAACCCAGCATAAAAATACCCTAATTTTTGCTTCAAAATTAGCGAGTGAATGAATGAACGATATGAATGAAAAACATCGTCCGCTCTTTCATTCAAATGTAAATGCGAACATTTACATTCAAATGAGCCTTTCTAGAATTATTACTGTCAACGCACAGGCTGACAATTAAAATAATTATTAATATCACACCGTTATTTTATAAGGGATAGGCAGTAAAAGACTTTACAGGGCTTTAAACACTATGCTGAGCAGACATTTTTGTTTACGCTGTTCACCAATCTATATAAAATGAAATACCTACTGTTGATTTTTAAGCGCAGCACTTAAGAACGGCTGGACCGAATTGTCAATTTTTTGTTTTAAAATGTTCGTGATAACAGGTTTTTATGAAAAAAAAAGCTTCTGACTACCCATAACGACTGTCAAAGATCCACGAATGACAGCCGGGACCAACGGCTTAACGTGCATTCCGAGACACGGAGGGTCTCGGTATGTAAAGATGGTCACCCATCCACAGACCTACCGCGGCAAGCGTAGCTTAACCTGACCGATCGACCTGTGCGGCTGTTATTATTTAGCCACGGGCCCCCATGCGCAATTTGAAGTCTAAAAATCCATATACGAAGTAGAGAAATAATATTCTAAGATGCATGAAATAGTTTTTTCAAAAGAAAACTGCCTGGAATGATTCCAGTAGGCGGAAAAGTTAGATATAAAAATAAAATCGTCGGTATTGCCTACGAATACATTTCTGCGTATATATTTCTCCTATTTCTATTTTATTTGAGGTTATTGTCTTATGTTCTTTGAGCTAAAGTATTTTTTTTTCTTTTGCAGGTATGTTTTTGCTGATTTCTGAAGAAAGAATTGGCTTCGTTTGTGTAAGTATATTAAAGCTAAAGTAGTTAACTTACTTTAGTAATAGTAAGGTTTAGATTGAGTGAAGTTAGGACATTATATTTTATGTGTGTTATATATATACAAAACACACACCTATTCACATAAAAATACGTGCACTCCTCACACATCGAGAGCTGCTTAATTAATTAATTAACTATCATTTATTTAATTTCATTTCTTTTTTAATTGTATTTTTATACTGGTCTTTGACTTCATTTTCATTGTTAGGATACCACTTAAGGGAAGAGCGAGACAGCTCCGACACAAGTACTATTGTAACTTACTGGGGCTGCCTCAGTTTATGTATGACACAATGTTTGAGAAGTACCTACTTAGTTAGTTAATTGAAGATAAGTTATATTAGAAAACATGAAATAAAAAAAGAAGAGGACGTCATTATATTTTTACCCCAGCTTTAGTAAGTCGTATTTATTCTGAGGAACAATAACTTTTAAAAACAAAATGCCAAGATTTTTTCTGGATACAAGCTCAACACTGAGTGTGGTGACCAAGATTCGATACCCTGATTAGGCAGTGGTATTGAGATTTTCCATAATAAGTAATTCGGTTTAAAGACATTTATTTTCTCAAAGAACATACAGTTCACTTATAGAGAAACTTAACTAAATTAACAATATGTTGTAGGTTACTTATCGACGTCGAGCCATCCAATAAACAGCTCCATATTAATATTATCTTCTGTAAAAAATAAATAAAAAAGTAATTATTATGTTGTTAGGTAGGTAACTAAAATACAAAGCAACTGACGCTAAACTTATGTCTAATAAAAAAAAAATTTAAAAAAATGTATTTATTGTGCCATTTTTAGGTGCCACTCCCAAATTTTGACGCGCTTTATCTTTGTCATTTTTGTTTGATTGACAAAAGAAAAAATACGTGTCCATTATTTTTCGATAATCTTACTGACGGACTAAATATAATTATAATTTTTTTACCCATGCAACTAGCCTATTGAAATAAAAGCTTATGTTTTGAATTGAACATGCTTACAATTTAACATCATAGTTCTCTAATATCGAGTGTTGCATCAAATAACACGACTTGGAATTGTGTCGTGAATTTATGAGCTTGAAGCACGGAATTACTTAACCACACTGCTTCTGGTAAGTTGGTAATTGTGGTACCGGTCTTATACGTTTATTATAACGCGGTGAAGGACGGAAAGTCTTTAGCACATAGCCCGCAACTTGATAATATTTCAGCGTAAAAATCTACTTAATATTGTAAGGTTTAGTTGCAATATTCTTTCTAAGGACTTTGGTGGATGATAATAAGAATGACTACTTATTATACTACTTACTTACTTAACAAGTTTCCCTTACCTTTAAGAAGGCACCTATCAGGTCCTCCTCACATGCCTTAGGAATATTTTACGGTAAAAATTTAGGATACTTAACACGTTAGCATCTCACTTCCTACGGTTAAAAACAAATGCAGTAGCTATACAAGTGTTCCCAAAAAGATACAGACATAATATCATACTGATCAACATCGTCATCGCATGCACTTTAGACATTACGACAATCTGAAATTGATTTAATAGATAGACAACAAACGACAGAAAATTCACCTCTTCAAGAGTAAAATCATCGTTACCGTAAATTAAATCAAAACCGAACTGCATAACACCCCCATTAACTTCCTTACAAACAAAGTGTAAAAAACTGCCCCCATAGGACAAGCAGATGCCAACATCAAGGATGCGCCCTGGTCCTCAAATAAACGCAGATCACAAGCATAACGCATAAACAATAGATTGATTCCGAAGAACATTCGGACGCCATTCAGCGTCGGGGAACGCGGCGGGAATTTGTAATTTTTATGGAACGAATAGGGTTCTGCGACTGTTATGAGGCTGTTACATTTAAGGTTTGAATCTAAATTTATGCAGATAGTACGGTTTTTTTATTCGAGGCATACCAAAGTTTTGTAACGGCCAGCACCCCAGTTAAATAACACACTGATCCATTGCTTTATCTGTTTGAAAATTTGTCTGCTCGACAACGTAAATGCCGCAACGAATGTTCTCGATTTGTCAAAATGTGCATTGCAATTTTTTAGTGTGTTACGCAATTACCCCGCAGATTTTGTAAAATAAAATAAAAACAATTAAGATTAATGTTGCAGGATTGACAGTACTACACCAATGTAAAGTTTGGCTTCGAAAAGGCGATTTTTTGAAAACATACGAAGCGGTGGAATTTATTATTTATATGTATATTAAAATAAAATCATTTATCATTTAACTATTGCAAAATGAAAGGGATTATCATGCTACGCAGTTAGAATGTGTTTTTTTTTTTCAAAAGATAGGAATAAATAAAATACAAGTTCAGGATTAGTTAAGAAAACAGGTGTTCTTTTTGGACATCGTTCATTCAATACAAGTATAGGTACACGATCAAAAAGAGTGCCTCAAAATAATCCAATATCGACAGTGTCACTACGCGAGTTTCCACAAGCAACCCTGTAAATAATTTTTCCGCCAAAAATTCATACAGAACCGCGAACTTTTAAAAGCTTTTTCGCTTGACGAGTTTTTTCAAAGGCTCCTATTGTGAATCGTAACTAGATTCGAATGTGTTGACAATGAATCGTTCGCCACTCGGATTCTCTAACGGAAGTGAAAAATTTTCACGCTTTCAGCGCATATTGACTTCATGAATAAGTTACTTTAGCGGAAGCTGTGAGCAGGGGCGGATCGTGAATTTGTGGGGCCCTGGGCTGAAACTACTTAGGGGCCTATCTAAGTACTCAACTAATAGCCATGTCAAAAAACTGTTTCTATAATGATATATTATTATTATATATTCTTTATTGCACAAAAAAAAACATAAATATTACTTAAATCTACGCAAGTATTAGTTGTACAAAAGGCGACCTTATTGCTGTGGTAGCAATCTCTTCCAGGCAACCTTTGGGTGAGAGAGAAACCGAAATAGTGATATATATATATAAGAATATAAAAAAAACAATAAAATAATTTTATTTATTTAATGAATTAGTAAAAGAAATTGACAGGTTATGTGTGTGACAGTTATGTTATATAATATTCGAGACTCCCTTCAAACTTTGAAGAGTCGCGCGTCGCGCCTGTTGAAGTTAGCGTAACTTTGCAGAGTAGCACCCATCACGGCTTGTTTTAGATTTTTTTTGACGTGATAATGTCTTATAAATCGATGAACGCCGGCAGCACGCACGAAAAAGTATGATTCATTGTCACTCTCTTCCACTTCATCGGCCGATGCGTCCGAGTAGAAGAGAGACAGCGTGACTTTTTCGAGGCACATTACACTTGAAACACTCCCCTTGATTTCATACTTTCCTATCATCGTCCTATCCTTAGCCGAATAACGCATATTGGAAGATCTTACATATCAGACATGTAGGTATATAAGTTGTATATAAATTGTTAATAGTACATTGTTACTTATAATTAAACTGTTTTAAATAAAAAAATATTTTGAATAAACGAGTGCAAATAAATGTTAATTTATCTAAAAAAAAAAATTTTCAATTAAGGGGGCAAATACGTGTAGGCTTAAAAAAAACATTTTTTTTTTTCATGAATCGCTTGTAAAACTATAAAAAAATATAGATTTAAAATTTCAAGTTAAAATTCAGAAAGAAGTTATAAGCGATTTAGTAAGTGCCCATCGGTCACTTTTTTTTTAAACGCGTTTTTCTTGAAACAAGTTTTTTCGAAACGGTGTATACTCTAGCTTAAAAAGTTTTAAACCAATCATCTTGAAATTTGGTTTATAATTTCCTTACACAATTGTGCTGAATATGAACCTCAATCATAAGCGATATTTATATTTTAACTACTTTTTTTATAGTAAACAATATATGAAAATATGGTAAAAAAACATGACTTATTTTAATAGCCCTCTAAAAAATTGCAATTTTTGTTTACATTGAGTTTTATATAGAAGACACATATAAAAGAAAGTAATTTTTTTATACCTTAAAAAAATTAATGAAAATCAGCATGAAAACATCCTTTTACACGTATTTCCCCCCTTAACTCAATTCATAGAAGTATTGCAATTTTTCATCAATGTTTTCTTATGACATTATCACGTAAAAATATCGTCCGTAAACCGACTTTACAGACAACCATTTTTTAAATTCAAATTATCGCCTATTGTTTTTAGAGGTGTCTGGGGGCCCCTTGTAACCTCGGGGCCCTGGGCTGCAGCCCAAGCAGCCCTTAGGTAGATCCGGCCCTGGCTGTGAGCTTCAGCAGTATGGTCGCTGTAGGTACGCTGTAGTCTTTTGTTTTGATTGTCGAATGAATATGGATCGGGTTTCGATTTTAAGAGTTTTTTGTTCTAGAGATTTAGTTTTCAAAGGAACTTTTGACGTGTTGCCACGGGATAATTAACGACTGATTTTTGTGTTGCTGGAGCATTTGAGAAGTATGTCTGACTGTTACTGAATTAAGTCAGGAGTCAGTCCTCAGTTCTTGAATATCATAGTATAGAATACTCTTTATTATATGTATATTATTACAAACCAATGGTGGTCCAATGTTGGTTTTATTGGTTTACATGTTTATTATGAAAAGCGAGGTTTTAAAGACAACCGTTTGATGAATTAAGAGAGAAGGAGAGAAAATACTGCAGGTGGCAGTGGCTTGAAAGCAAGAATTAATTCTACGATTAAAAAAAATACATTTATTGCCAGTTCTCGTATTTAAAAACGTTCAAATCTATATAGTAATCCCATCGCAGCGACAATCAATGTCAAATACTTGCCAAATATATGCAAACAAAATATAATAAAAGCTGTCTGGCTATGTGTGTACAATGTTTATAATAAATTACCTAATGTATTAAAAATATTAAATAGCAGGTTATTCAAAATTAAATTATATAAATGGCTGAATGAAAATAATTTCTATAATATTAAGAATTTTTTTGAACATAAATTACAATGTTTGTCAATTTAAATTTATGTTTTACTTTGTCAGTTGATCTGCACATTTTCAATAACAGTGCCATGGCACATAATATTATTATATCTCATTCATACATCTGTAACAGACACTTAAAATCGTCCAGTCAGCAAACAACAACGATTAAATTGCACAGTTAAATTTTATACAGCCAAATAAAAACAAAAATACATGAAATTCCAATCACCCCATAAAAAGGAAATTTAAAAATCAATCTCTGAATGAACTCACATAACATAATGAAACAAGTACTTATAATTTATTCCTTTGCACGTTAATTTTTAACATCACCCAACGTGGCCGTAGAATTAATGAGAACATTTTAACTGGCAACCCCGGAGTTTGAATTTATTTTCATGGCAACATTGGAATATATTATCTGTGCGTTAATTGTTATCTGTTGCTGTTAAAATTTATTTTATCGGAAAAATTTGTGGTAGGGTTGCCTAACTAGATTGTTTTGTTTAGTTGTTATGATCAATAGTTACAAGGGAAATGTGATAGTTTGGTGAGAGGACTGCCAGAGGAAGATGAATCCAGTGTACGGTATCATCATCATCGTCAAAATCAAAATCAATAGTCATTTATTTAAATTAGGCTGAGAATCAGCACTTTTTAGAATGTCATTTCAACATAGAACATTAAATTAAATTATTTATATTTATTTAGTTTTTAGAAGCTCTCATATAGATGTCGCCATCTTCGATTTTCATTTTGACCTCACTGGTATAATAGAAAAAGACTAAGAGAGAAAGAAAGTCACATGGAGAGGTATAACTTTTTTTCATGACCTGACGATTTCTACCAGTTTACTCCTACCGTAAGCCGCGTTAAAGAACTTCGCGCGTTCTTTAACACATCATAAATATGACGGTACAGTACTACTTTTTCTCGTTTAAAATATTAAATTAAAAATTTAAAAAGCCCCCGATACAAAATAATAATAAAAATAGTATACTATGAATGTAAAAAGCCTAAAATAATTTTAAAAAAATATTGAAAAAATAGCCACATATATGTTGAACAATAAAGGTATAAACGTGAAACCCTAAAGAAAAAAATAACCTTGAAAAACCCTACTATAAGTATAATTACGATAGTCAGAAGTGCACCAATGAAACAACTATTACTCAAAATCAAATCAAATATTTTATTCGTCCTTAAAAGACACTATTAACAACTCATTTTACGAACTGATTTTTAAGAGTACTTCCCTAAATTTCTTAACTTCTAATCTTCTCACTTTTAAACGGGAATTTCAAACACATTTCAATAAGGCCGACCGCAGTAAAGTCAGCCTCGGATGGAAGTCAAAACACAAACTATTATTCCACAAATAAGTGTTATTATATTATTTTTATTATACAATTAATATAGATCTTGCTAATTAAATTATTTTAAATACTTTTAGACGAAATAAATAGCAAAAGCTTACACTACGTAAGTACGTATGAAATTTTTTGATTAAATGTTGTCCCGTCGGGAGACCGCTCTGATTATTAGCCTAATGTTCTGTTAAAGTTTATCAATAATATTGATCGAAGCAAAAAAGATGGGAATGTAACACTCCACAGCCAACGTAACCAAAAAAACTTACAAAGCGCGCATATTTCGGTGGATTTTTTAACGCGAACCGTCATTGCCAGTAAAAAAATACCGACGCCATGGTAATAGAACATTTTTAAATTTGCAACACTGTCGTTTGTCGGGAGTCGTTTTAAATTCAAAACGCCAGCTTCGTGTCAAACGGCTATTCTTTATTCGAAAATGTTTTTCGAAATCGGAACAGGCGACCGTTAGAAATAATCGCTTCCACGTACGACTTTTGTTATAATGGGATACCTCTGTAATTTTATTAGATTATAAAATGTTATTTTATATTGGTATTACTGCTAAGTATTGGCGGAGAATGTCTAGTTCTAATATACCTACATATTATATTCCTTGAACAATAATACTATACGTAAATTGACATTCGCATGCTAATTGCGTAACACACTATAAATCTCAATTTGAATAATTTTTAAGGATATTGCTAATCATCATCAGCCTATAATTATAACGTTCCCACTGCTGGGACTCCAGGCCTCATCTCTATGAGAGGGAGTGGACCGTGATACCTACACCACGCGGGCCCAGTGCGGGTTAGTAGATGTCACATGTCTTCGAATTTTTAGTTCCAGGACATGCCAGTTTCCTCACGATGTTTTCATTCACCGTTTTGAGAGCAGTGGCAATGAAATAATTTACGCGAATTAAAGCGCCTGATTGGATTCGAACCTACGACCTACAACTCTGGGCCACTGGGCCACCGCTGCTATCTATCTATTGCTAATCCATTGCTTCATCATATGTTCGAAGATTTTGCCTGTTATAATGAAAACCATTGTTACTGATAATGTGTTGCGCTATTATCCTGCTGGTCACCCTGACTTTATAAATAAGTTGGCTTAAGTTTTACCCACATCCATATTTTTAAAAATACCTCTGTATTCAAGCTACAACAAAGCTTCGTCGTGAGCTAATAACAATCTTATCAACAACATTACACTATCCGCGCGCACTACCTCATCAAAATGTTGTCGTCAAAGTGTGACAATATCGTTCACGATAACTCGATCAGATTGAACGCTTGATATTGTTCGATGAAAACTTTAAGCGTAAACATGCATGAAGTTTGAACGAAGTCGAGATTGTGTAATACTTTGAAAGAGTGACCTTGAGTTGAAATGGCTTCGGGTTTAAAGTTTATAGGACAATAGCAATATTTGAGAGTAAAAATATGTATGCTGCTTCGTTGGTGTAGTGGTCGCAAACGCTACTGCAGAGCAATGAGGTCTTGGGGTCAATTCTCAGGTCAGGCAATGCCTTATTGGGTTTTTCTTTCAGGAATTTTTAGCAGCAGTCCAGAGTCTGGATTTGTGTTGATGGTAAGGGGCTAGCCCCCTATTAAAAGGAACCTAAACGAGTCTGGCGAAATGTGAGTGTACTATAGGTGTTCCTCATACTCCCTGAAGGGCTAAGCAGAGGTGCACCTCTGCTCCACTCTAGGAGGACTAGACTAGAGAGACTAGAGGAGTATCTATGTGAGGATCGTAGCTGGTGGCGTTCTGTACTTTCTGCCTACCCCCAAATGAAAATGGCGTGAGTGTATGTATGTGTCTATATATAATAATAATAATATCCCTGGACATTTCACACAGCGCCATCTAGTCCCAAGCTAAGCAACCTAATGCTTGTGTTATGGTAACAAGATGGCTGATAAACTACTTATATACATTTTTTTTTTGTAAATACTCACAAATAAATACACCCAGACTCAGAACAAATACATGTAGGACTTACAAATATTTGTTCTGTGCGGGAATCGAACCCGCGACACGCAGCGCAGCAGTCCGATCGCTCAGCTACTGCGCTAACCGTGTTGTCGATGCGTATATGTTAGGTAAATATCCAGAAATATGAAAAACCGTTTTATGCAGAAATAGCACAGCATTCGATGAACGTTCTTTGGCTCTGAGTTATATTTTCCAGGAATGTGATCTGTATCGAAGAAATGCTTTTAAACTGTAAAGTTGTGGGTGGTTGTGGTATTGCTTGTCGGGTGTAGGCACTACATTACTAAGGGTTCTAGCACTATTTCTTGGTGCGTTTGAACCTCGATTTTAGTTCGATTCTGAGTATTTCTGTTAGTTTGATATCACAACTGTTGGTATTTCTTAGTTCCTAAAAGAGAAATGGTGGTAAACATGCTATTTATGTGGTTGTAAATGCACCCACGATACAGAAGAAACTCCTAGTATGGGTATTTGTAAGACTAGCTTCTGCTCGCGACTTTGCGTAACATTTCTTATTTTAACATAAAATATACTCTATGACACTGGGCAATACCGTACCTTCCCTTAAGTGGAAGAATTTTGCATATATTACCCCTCAAACTGACAACATAAACTCAAGCCTTCTTCACATGGAGTTAGGCAGAAACCATAGAGCGCCACCTGTTACGATCCTTACATACAGTCACGAGCACCAATATGTCAACACTTGGCAACTTTCAATTGGGATTTTTTCGTGAAATAACGAATGCAAAGTTGAAATACGACACATTACATAAACCTATGGGTTCGAAAATGCTATGTTCGTAACAACATAAAATTTCATAAAAAAAATAAAGGAGTAAATCGCTTTTGAATAAAGCCGAGTGTATACGTCATATTTTTTCTCGTGACTGTACTCCTCCAAACACACAAAAACAAAACTCTTTATACTATTAGTAGATATGGATAAACCACATTCAAAAGAAAGAAAACCATTTTGATAACACCAAATGTACTGATACTGTTACTGTCAGCCTGTATCGTCACCACTGCTGACAACCAAACACAACACCAAATGTAAAAATAAGTAAAATAAAAATGCGTCATCGTAGTCATCATCGCTGTAAGCAATACAAAGCGATTTCAATTAGTTTACAATTTAATTTAAAATCTTAAGGAAAACTCGAACCGTTTTCCTACGTTCTCATTACGTTCGACATCTCAAGTTTCCACGAATTTCTTCCCACTGCCCACCCCTAAGCATCAAACCGAAACGCACTGAAATAAAAACGCACATTAAACGCAATAAAAACGTTCTGAAAAACCAAATTATTATTACGGAGCATTCGTTTCCTTAAAAACTTTATTTGAGTATCAATAAGGTTGAGATTTGTTCAATTTCAAGTATTCGAACGGCAAATAAAATGAAGATCGTTGTATCGCAAATAAAGGGGCCATTCTGAATTTTTACGCGAAGGTATAAAACATGTCTTTACGACTCCTGCTCTCCTAGTACTTTTATGATACAATAGCTTTTACCGTTTCTGCTTACCAATCGATTGGTGCTTATATCTGTGTCGTTGGGAATATTTTAAGTGTTTGATGTTTTGTTTTAGTAAACGGTAGACACCATAGTTACATTGATATTTTTGTTACCGATAAATTTATTCTTAATTACATAACCTTATAAAATCACACCAGGGGCTTCTCTATGACAGGGGGTTCTCTATGGCGGGGGTTCTCTATGACACAATGAACGAAATCGCGCGAAATGATTGTGAGATTGGCAGGAATAGCTAAGGAATTGGCGTGGTTTCTAAGTAAGGAATCTTTAAGTGGTAATAGTGAATGAGGGCCCTGTTAGTCCCGTGAAGGGTTAGTAGAGGTGTAGGTATCTATAGTAACACCCATATTTTGCAACTTAATGTTTAAGTCCCATGTTCCTTGGCAGCTCTGGACAGAGAGAGGTGGGAAGAGAGTAGAGAGGCCTTTGCCCAGCAGTGGGATATTAACGACAAAAAAAAATTAGGTGATAATTTTTTTTTTTTTAATACATTAGTATTGCCATCAACCGGGCACAAATTGAAACTCCGGGCTGCTACTGAGAAATTATTGATAACACTGCCCGACCTGGGAATTGAACCTAGGACTTCATGCTAAGCAGTAGCACTTGCGATTACTAAACCAACGAGTCAGGCAGTAAAAAACGAAACTATAAAAAACCTACCTACCTATAGGTGAAAATTTTTGCGACTAGATTTTGAAAGTTTCTAATTACGAGAATTGGCCTTCTAGTGTATTCACTCCATTATGAGGTATTTTTTCAGGTTCCAGGAGCAGTAGAAATAAATTTGGATTTAATAAATGTGATGCTCTAAAAGTGTTTGCAGGTGTTTACTATGCTTTTAGGACGTCAAAAGGTTTTATTTTTATGTAAAACCATAAACCACTGAAAAACAGCTTTCAACCAACTCCCATAACAATAAACTCAAAACCGCGAGAACACACTTGACAAGTTATTAAAACACGAACAAAATCCTACTAATATTATAAATGTTTGTGTGTGTGTGTGAAAGTTTGTGTGTTTATAATCATACAAAAAGTGCTGGACGGCTTTGGATGAAATTTGGTACACAGATAATTTATAACCTGAAGGTCAATTCTCGTAATTAAAAATCTAGTCGCCATCTCATCTCAGCGACAATCAATGTCAATAATTTGTCAAAATGTAAGGAAATTAGAGGTGTTTTTGTCAGATTGAGACTGAGATCAGATTGTGAACGGTCTTAAAATTATGACAATTGCCCCTCAGGATACACTTACGATACTTTTTATCCCTCTAGTACGTTTCCGTAGGATAATTTCCGACCACAACGCGGGCGAAGCCACAAGCAAAGGCTAGTAACAAATAGCATACTCGTAGAAAACTTTTGTAAAAGCCCTACCACCCTGTAACGGATCGTCAATGAAGCCCTTAATATAAGGTTGTTGGTTTATTACTTCTCTGCAAGTTATTGCTTACGTAATGACGCGTAAACTTATGTGACGCCCGTAAATAATATCTTTATACCAATCCTGGCTTTATTACAATAGAAATTGAGACCATTTTTGATTGTATCGTTTTGCCAAATAGGGTTGTATAGCTTTCGGGTTCGGATATCCGAAATAGTCTGGATCGAAATTTGAATTTGGATTCCCGGAAGGGTATCCGAGTTATTCGTGGAATGGACGCTTTAGATTTGGATGATGTCTATGTTTGGGTATTATGAAATTATAATATTATTGGTACCTTTGTACCTATTGATGAAATTTTGTGTGGTGTAAGATATTATTTCCGTTGAAACCTGTATGAGGACTTCCGATTAAAATTATTCAGAAAATCCTCTTTATAAATGGAAGGTATCTAGTCATTTTCATAGGTTTTACGTTGAGTTTAAATTCAATCAATTATTAATACAGCAGCATTTACTTATTCATAATTAATATTTTTGAATCCAATAATTTATCCTTAAACTGTATTTTATCGTTCAACATTAATATTTTATTTATTATCATTAATTAATTCCTTGAAAAATTTACTACAACTAGTAAAAATATACACATTTTATTAAAATAAAAAATGTTGCATCATTAAAATTGGACCTTAATGCACAAAAATAATACATAGAACAGCACCCACAAATGTCCGAAACGTTCCGAAATATCCGATAACCGCACCCACGTATTGACATCACTAGGGACTGAATATCACAGGGAAACAGAAAAAATATTCTACGATATGTTTTTACGTAACTTTGATTAAATCGAGCGAAAATTCCGAAAATGTTCAATGTAGTTACAGAAGTATGCTGTTGGTACTATGCCTGTGTCTTATTACAGGCATACTATTGGGAACAGAATACTATGTACTACGTGCTTGTGGGTACATAATAACAGCGGCAAGGGTGGGACGTAGGTTCAGCTACGGTTGCCGCAATCGGTTTGTGGATGGGCGTGGGATGGCTTTCATTACATAGCCAGATCCCTCCGTGTCTCGGAAAGCACGTTAAGCTATTGGTCCTGTATGCCATTAGTAGATCTTTGACAGTCGTTACGGGTAGTCAGAAGCTCAAAAGTCTAAGAAAATAAGAAACATCCATTAAAATCATATCTGACGATGATATGATTTTAATGGATGTTTCTTATTTTCATGGATATTTTCATTCTCCTGCCTTTATCCCAAATTATTTGGGGTCAGCGCAACAAAATCACTATCAAAAGTCATTCATTCAAATTAGGCTGAGAATCAGCACTTTTTGAACGCCCGCCCTTCACCACTTCCTGGTGCTTTCGCTGGGAACATGTCTTCTTCTTCCATAAATCTCTATTAGTCATCATCTCAGCAGTCACCAGATTTCTGGCTATATCGTCTTTCACACAGTCCATCCATCTTCTCTTTGGCATCCTTTAAAATCATACACCCAAAAAAAATCCACTAAGAAAAATAACCTTTCTAAAAGCCGTAAATTAGCATCAACAACAACAAACTAGCTGCAATATATTTTTCAAAGCCAAACTTAGCTTAATACAATAAAACTGATTTGAAAATCAGCCGCCATGATGGAAAACTTTACCTCTTTGACACAAGCGGAGTCCGAACTCGCTGTGTAGCTCCAAATTTATACGTTGAATTAGATTTTATCAAGTGGACTGGCTAGTTTGTTGGTAAATTTTGAAGGAAAATCTATTGGGAATATGGAAATTGGTTATTTGTTATGTGAAAGTATTGTTTGTATTGTTAAAGGTTCTTATGAGGTTAACTTTAAAAAAAAAAATGTGTTTTTAAACATATACTCGTACAGTTGCTGAACGAAAAGGTTAATTAACATTCATTGTAACAGCTGCCATCATTTTTACTAATCATTTATTGATAGCTGTGAATTGGCGGAAAAATAATAAGACTCAAGGACAATGCTACAAACATAATCTAAACAATTTTACCTTTCACCTTTGTACTGTTTAACTTTACCTTTTTATTCTTCCATTGACATCGCCTTATTGCGCAGAAGGAAGTGTGGTTTTCTACGACTGACGCGGAAGTGCAGTTGACAGTATTTAGGTACGTAATAATAAAACCTTTACTAAATTTAAAAAGTGAATGTTGAAAGTATAAACCTATCTACTCTTATTCCAATCGTTTTCCCCAAAAACGTATCCCGAAGTGTCAAATTACAGGGGCAGTTTAAGTAAAATCCAAAGAAGTTCGATGGAGCAAAGTTCAAAGCTTATTACCGTTCAAATCTATAGTTAGTTCTTCGATTAAAACTTAGTCGGTTCCACTGCGATGTGATAACTTTAGGAAATACTGAAAATAAAACTTTAGACTAACTTATTTTAGTTCAAAAACTTTGTGAAGGAAGAGTTTATTACGATTTGCAATTAATTTGACATTTTCTGCAATCGTTTTGGAAGATTAGTCGAAGTTTCATGAGACTGATGTTACTATGAGTTTAACAGGTTTTTACTGATTATAACTTTCGTGAGATATCATGATAGTTTTATTCGCGATTTTGCTTCAATTTGCTCTTTCGTCCTACTATTCCGGCCCTCCCGAAAGAAATGAGCACTTTTTTTAAAATTTAATGAAAGTCTGCAATTTACTGAAGGCATAATGAAAAGTTTAATCACTGGCAATCTTTACAAATAAAGTGCAGGGAAGGAATGTATTCGAAAATTACGTAACCTATTCGTACCTTGAGTGTACTCGTATATCAATAAACATCTTACTGATTACTTATCATCATAACAATATTACCAAAATGGCCCAACGTGTGGCCACCATGGCCCATTGTGTATTCATTACTCATTTCATTTAACCATAAATTCAAATGTAATTTCCTGGTGATATGAGCTTATCTCCATCGTGAAAGTTAACTGAAGGTAAAAATGTTAGTGTTGTTACATTGTAAGGTTTGTGAAGCAAGTCTGATGGGACGCCATCTTTGTTTCATGTTTAGAGGTTTCATTTTGTGTGATAGGCATCTAGATTCGATGAACTCGAGTTAGCACCATCCTTGAATGAGAAATCGGTGATCTTAGTTTGTTTAAAAAATACAGGATGACGCTGTTGTTCATTTTCTGTTTTTCTGGTTTGTGCGTAAAAGTAAGAAAAGAGCAATGGCCCAGAGTTAACGGCCCCGATTTACGAGTTGTAGGTCGTAGGTTCGAACCCAGACAGGTGCATTACTTTGTGTCAATAATTTCATTACCACTGCTCTGAAAATAGTGAAAGAAAACATCGTGAGGAATATTCTAGAACCAAAAATTCGAAAGTAGGTACCTCTACCATTCGAATGTGACATCTACAAACCCGCACTGGGCCCGCGTAGTAGATTACGGATAGTGGAGACGTTATAAACTGATTTTGGGGTTATGGGTGCGAAAAGTAGGTATCGCAGCCGCAGCATCTACGCCAAAAACTTAACATAAAATCTGCCTATCATGAAAAAGCTATACCTATTTCAAATTAAGATAAAAAAACCGGTCAAGTGCATGTCGGGCCACGCGCAGTGTAGGGTTCCGTAGTTTTTATAACAGCCAAGTGCGGGTCGTATTCGATGACTGATAGTTTCGTACCATGCTTAACAAAAAGCCGAACATGACTACCTACCTAATTTGTTTGACTTCCTATACCTGATCCGACAATTTTGCAAGGATTTTTTTTTTTGAGATTTATCTAGTTATGACTTGTCATAGCCGGTGTAGCAACTGTTTTATTTTTATAAAACTTATTTAGGAATGAAACAATAGTGCGATACAACTGACGCTTAGCGCCATCTATCGACATTTCTATTGTTCGAAATTTTCGAGTCTAATACAATTGGTCGACTATTACTCGTAAACTTGTAAAGCCCACTTAAGTGTGATAATTTTCCTTCAAACTTCATTATACAGCGTGTAACGGAAGGGGGGTATCAACCCTGAAGGAGGTGAATGTGCTGATGAAACTCAACAACTTTCCCCAAAGAACATAAGTCGAAATATGAAAAATAAATTTGGCCCTCCCTTACAAAACTGACTACCAGCTGATTGATTTACTATGGGAGGGCCAAATTTTTTTTTCATATTTCGACCTATGTTCTTTGGGGAAAGTTGTTGAGTTTCATGAGCACATTCACCTCCTTCAGGGTTGATACCCCCTTTCCGTTACACACTGTATATAGGTACTACTGCCGTAACATTTGAATTTCTAACTACAACTGTTTAGTTGGTAGAGGGGGGGGGACACTTGACTCTAACGAAAATTGGTACTTTAAAGCTTGATAAGTCACGAACGGCTTACTTAATCAAAAAACGGTCTTCCCAAACCCCTAATATTTTTGAAAGACCTATCCAAACGATACCCCACCCTATGGGAAGGATGAAAAAAAAAAATATCATCCCCACTTTAGATGCAGGGGAGGTACCGTAAATAATATTTTTTTTCAAAATTTTATTTTATCACTGTTTTGGCGTCATTAACGTGTATACTCATGCCAAATTACAAATGCCAATAGTTTTTGAGCTAAGCCGCGGACAGATAGACAGACGACATTGCAAAACTATAAGGATTCCTTGTTGACTACGGAATCCTAAAAACAGTATTCGTGAACATTCCTTTTTATCGAAAACATTCGATTGAAACTCCAAAAATAATTTGGCACAATACTCGCGCAAACGATGTGTTAAAACGCCGACAAACCCCATTTACGCACGTTTCACGAAAGATAACTCCTTTCGCATGAAATTGTAAAAAATTTAAACAATAACAATAAACAAAGAATAAAAACACAACAAAAAACACCTAAAAACACGCTCCTGAACGCATTTTGGCACAAAACTCACTTTCCGCAAATTTTAATAAACCAGCGGCGAAATCTGGAACTAAAAGATATCGTACAATTTTCTATTTTTGTTAAGACTACTAGCGCCACTGGTGACTGCAAGAATAAACTTGCAAAACTGTAGGTTATGACGTTCCCGCGTAAGATTATAAATTGTTGCTTTTAGCCAAATTAAATTCGGAACACTTAAGGATGAGCGAGAGGGGGCTATAGACAGTTGTTATGCGTGAAAGAGAGAGATGTATGTTAGGTGTTCCGCTTGAAATCACGTCGTAAATGTGTTGTTTATAGTAGGCATTTCGGAATGATGTCTTTTAATAATATCGTTGCGTGGTGATAAAACTGTCCTTATAGCACCGATGTGTTATATTAGTGTGTGTGGGGTTACCCCTATGGGCCTCTTGTATGGGAGGTGCTATTAAAGGGTAAAGGAACAATATGTCGCGACAAATTATTGCAGAGTACAGGAGTGGAGATTAATGGTGTTTAGGTCTTAATAATGGTGCACAAACAAAGCAATTTTGTGTAGCGGTACATCTCTAACTGGAGATGTGGAATAGTGTCCCAATAATAGAATCCATAATTTTGAGAAAATTAGAATGATTATTTCACGAGAACCGGACCGACCACCTTGTGAACGCCGCAGAAACCCGTTGCATGCGAGAAGCACAGAACCGGTCGAAGTGCAGGTGCTTGGGGAAGGCCTATGTCCAGCAGTGGTCATCTTACGGCTGAAATGATGATGATTTTACGCTAATAGGAAAAAAGTTGAAAAAAAAACAGCACCCCAAAGCTATTTTTAAAATAATTGTATTTAAACAATAATTTAGTACCTAACAAGGGCTCTTGTTCTACAATAATATAAAAATCTCGGTTTATATATCAAAGAAATAACCACAACAAATGTTAGTAACAAATATCAACTAGTACAATTACTATAATCTCAAACATAATAAAATAACCATTTGCTACATTTCACCAGTTTTCTTAACTCAGCCATTAATAACCTACTTTACATTTATATAAGTACATCACTATGATACCGTTCAAATAAATAGACCACTCTCAGTCTTGTCAAAATAATAAATTTCTGCCTCTCAACTGTTGCGGAAACTGACAACGTATACTTGTCTCGCTCTGACATTTGAATTTCCCGTACTGCTGTCTCTTTCTTATATTAATATCACTAAAAGAAACGATTTGTATGAGAATCTTTTGTATAAGAATGTATCAGACATCAATCCTTGCGTGTGATCATTAATTTGGTGTCATTTCCCTTTGTGAGATCTGATGGTGAAAAAGCGGAGTTTTTTTATGGGAATGTGTGTCTGAAAGTATGTGTAATGGCTCAAATTGGCTATATACGTGACATTCATTGCCTGCTTCTTAGATAAAAACACAATTTACTTGGTTAGCAATTCCGCAATGGATTTGAAATGGGTTTTTTATTTGAATGTATATCATTCAATTCAATAAAGCCAAGTACGCACTGTTTTCAAATAGGCATAACTACACAGGTACCATTATTAGGTGTTAAATGATTTTTTTCTAGAAGACATTGAGTGGAGGGTGACAAGTTCATCATCATCATCAGCACAGGCAGCCTTGCTCCACCCACAGCTGAGTATAGGCCTCCTCCCTTTTGTGCCATGCTTCCCTGGTCTGTGCGAGTTTCGTCCAAGTCTTCGCCGTGATTTTCTATAGGTCATTCACCACGTGGCTATTTGTCTGCCAACTTCTGCACCTTCTGCCGTTTGCCGGCACTCTACTTGACAATTTTTACGAGTTTAATCAACCAATCAACTCAGCCTTGTAGTCCACTGCTGGACATTTAGCCTCTCCCAGGCTGTGCCACAACACCCTGTCCTTCGTCTTCTGCATCCAGTCTATCTCAGCTACCTTCTTGAGGTCGATGGTCCATCTAGCAAAACGAGTTTAGTTGTGTTAGTAACGAGTTTAATAGCCAAAGAAAAGTCAGATTTAGATATTATACTTAACTTAAAGTACCATTTTTAGTATTACAAACCCAAATTATTACAAAGGAAAAGAATCGTTTAAAAAATTCAAGAATAATGTGTATAATAAAAGAAAAATCCAAAGTACTATCATATTAAAAGTCATAACCTAAAAAATCCGTCAATTATACTCGTGCAAAAGGGTGTCAGTACCGACTGCGAACAAAACTCCTAACTATCGTGGAATATAAAGAAAGTCAGCTGACTACGGAACTCAGATGTAGGTCAACACAATCTGTAGGTGCTGGAAGTACCTTTTATAGTGTTTGTTTATATAAAGATGCTGAGAAAGGCAGCGTAGAGTTTTTACAGCATTTTCAGGTGTTTTGTGATACAAAAGCGGTCGGGATTTTTCCAGTGCAGTATGTCTTTTGTAAAGAATTTTGCACATGTTTTTCGTAAGCGAAAACTTGTTCTGAATAATCCTTCTTATTTTTGTGACTTTGAGTTGTTGAGTTCAATAAATGTGTTACGATCAATGCCAATCATAAAGAAGCTCAAAATTACGACGACACTGGAAAAAATCTTACTCTGCTCCCGCTGAAAACCAGTACTGCGGCTCTGTCTCGCATAGTGTCGCAGCACTCACAGGATTATGCTGAGCGAAGGCCGTCTGGCGTGGTTGTGACGCATATTTTCCCGTTCTTTCTTTCACTTACATACTTTCTTTTATTTAGAAAATCCCTGTCTTCATAATCACTTATCGAACAACAATGTAACCTCCAGATCAACAACAACAACAGAATCTCTTATCCCATCCAGCTCGCTAAATCCGCAGACGACAGCGCAGCATATTTCAAGCAAGTTTACGATATGCCGACGCCTCGTAAACACAGCGCAAGAGTTATGTCTTCAATGCACCATGCATCACCGTTCTGTTAACAGGTTTCTTTAATAAAAATATAGCTGCATCTAGTGGGTAAAGACCGTATACGTCTGTGATTTAGCCTTGGGCGTGGTTCAGCGAAAACCGTGGGAAATACAGAAATCGTAACATCACCGTCTGTGACCACCGTCTGTGTACACCCACATTTCGTCTATACATATATGATTAAGCCCCATGTAATTGGGTATGAGTGTTTTGCCAATAATCGGGCATAGATTCCAGAATCCATGCTTATGATCATACCAGCCTATTATTGCAGAGCAAAAGCCTCTTCTCCTACGGAGAAGGCTCGAGCATTGCTCACTACGCTTGTTCAAGACGGATTTGCGATTTCAGGTTTATATCAACTGTAGGTACTAAGACAAGGTTTCCTCACGATGTTTTCTCTTCACCAATGTACTGTCCAAGATAAACTAAAAGAAATGCGAGGCTTTAACTTTAACTGGTTCATCACAACATCCAAACTCTAGACGGCTACTGAAAATTTTCTAATGTTTACTTATGTAAACTTAGAAATTTGTCAACAGCAGCTGCAGTCAGTAACAAATCTAGGGCCAATTTAATTACTGAAGTTCTGCGGCAAACACACATAGCTTGCTTAGTGAAGTTAACTGCAGTGACTATGTCACACACTTAAACTCCTGCTCGCCCCACAAATGTAATCTACCGGTGTGAGACCGTGTGAGGTGAATGCGTTAGTTTGAAGCGGTCGATGATTGCTTTCCATTGATCTTGTCGACGGTACGACTTGGTTCAAATCTGTGAGAATCTATTTACATTGTGACGTAATAGTAGTATATACCGTGTGTTTATGTTACCTATTACTATACTCAAATCATATTATGATACTGTCTGCATAGCTGTACTTGTGACGCTTCTTGTCAACTCGTGAGGTGGTTATAAAGCAAGAGGTACATAATATAAGACAAGGTCGAAGCCCGGAGTTCGGAAGTTATCAACCGTGCCTCGAAAAGCACGTTATGAGCTCAACTTTCACAAATGAGACACGGTTACTTTTTCTATTGTTACCGAACTTAATAAACTTGCCTAACGAGAGGTTAAGCTGTTGTCCTGCGCCTGATCTCTCTCCGATCGTGTTGGATTGTCGTCCCATCGGACTATGAGGAAGAGTGAGCGCATTAGTGTCTGCGCATACACTTGTGCACTATAATATCTCCCGCGTAGATGGGCAATCTCTGCTGAGACTAGCCGCCATGGCCAAAATTCGAAGGAAACAGCGGTATCTTTTGTTAGAAAATAATTACTACCTAAAATTGTCACTTTGTTAAGCGTGGCGATACAGAATTTTCTTTTACAACCTAGGCTTTTAAATAAATGTGTAGTTTATAGACAAGCACGTTAGGCATGATCTTAAAACTGTAGACAAGTGGCAATCGCTTTCAAAGCGTTTCGTATTTCTACGAAGATTTTAAACCAATCTAATACATTTTTGACTTTATCATCACCGTTATCGCTGATAGACTGTCACTTTGTCAAAAGTCCGGCCGTCGGCAGATTGCGTCCCTGAACCTGTCAGCGCGACAATTCTAGTAACTAATAAAGATCAAATTTGCAAAACACGTATTCGTTTATATGAAACTTACTGGTGTCAAGAACGCATTCTCTCATCAGCCGGACTTTAGGCACTCTGGTTTAGCTAATAATATTGATGTGTCATAATATTAATACGCCAAACTTTAGACAACTTATTTTTACCTTTTTACTTCAAAAAACCTAAAACAAACTAACAATTTAGACACGTAATAGTACCTACACTGAAACCTAGATCCGCACCTCGTGAAACTCGTAAAAATAAGTCAACTCGTAAAGTCGGCTGGAAACATGTAACTACCCACATTCATGATCTTTTACTCGTCAGTCTCCGGCTCGTAACTGTCCGTTGGGAGAAATAGATTCTTTGCAAACTAGTGTCGTGGAAACTGACAGGTTTACAGTTGACTTCGCAAACAGAAATAGTTTCTTATGTGTTATAGATTGAGAAAAAGAAACAGAAATGTGTTTTTCTATTACATAGTTGATACATTTTAGAAAACTGTAGCTACATAAGTATGTAGTACATGTACAGTCACGAGCAAAAGTATGTATACACTCGGCATTATTCAAAAGCGATTTACTCCTTTATTTTTGAATGAAATTTTATGTTGTTACGAACATAGCATTTTCGAACCCATACGTTTATGTAATGTGTCGTATTTCAACGTTGCATTCGTTATTTCACGAAAAAATCGCAATTGAAAGTTGCCAAGTGTTGACATATTGGTGCTCGTGACTGTAGGTGTAGTTTTCTTTTACAATACTCAACCATGTACTACTAAAAACACATATTATATTTTATGAATGAAATGGTATTCGGTTAATCCATAAGTTGCCAAAAAAAGGACTACATTTGCATACATTATAGCCACATTTACAGAAATGGATTTCAAACCGTAGACAGATGGAGCTTGCAGTAGTATCATATTAAATCTTACTCAATCTTATTAAATCTTAATCTTACTTACTCTTATTATTTTCTTTCTTTCAATCAACTCAGTCTATTGCCGTCCATTACTAGCCATATGCCTCTCCCAACCAGCTGCGCCACAGCACCCTGTCCTTCCGCATCCAGTCTGTCCCAGCCGCTTTTTAAGATCGACGGTCCACCTAGCTGGGGGCGTTGCCGATACGCGGTCTAAACTCTAGGAGTCGTCTGCTCCACCGGCCCTAGATCAGTCGACAAACATGGCCAGCCCGCTATCCTTCAGTTTGCTTGAAAGAAATAAGCAAACTTCTTTCTCTTCTGACTATTACAACTGCAATACTTCATCATTCTGTTTAAATATTTGTTTAAGTAATAGAAACACTATCCTCTGGTGCTTGTAATTTCATCGTCATTTATATCTTTCAACAATACTTCTTTGCGCCCGAAATCTACCAACGCACTGGGCCGCGCTGGCCGGTAGATTACGGCCCACTCCCTCTCACCAAACGGAGGCCTGTGTCCCAGCAGTGGAACACAATATTATAGGCCAACCGAAATCATTACGCTAACCGAAATCTAATATACTATTGCTACTACCTCAGATGACGTAGGATTTCAAGGAGACGGAGGACGTCAAGGAGTTCTACGACTGTAACGTATTGCATTTATCTGAAAACGGTTGAGATGATAATGTAATATAATTATTGTTCTATTTTGGTCTCGATACGGAAAATAGCAATGTATTATAATTAATGCAAAGACGTCGACGAGACGAGCTTCATGCCTACGGACAAAAGATTTCGCTAACTTTGGATCCCTGCCGTAAGACATTACAGGCTAAAAATAAATTTACAATACCAGTTTTATCTTGCGGTTTTACTCGCAGAGTTAAGTATTGTATTTTTGAAGTGAAAACTTCTTTAGCGGCGTTGTGCACTTTTTTTGTGATGGATAAAAAAAATTAAACTCGCGTCAGGACACGTGACCGGATCAAAAATTCGTAAGACGGAGCTCGCGTCAGGACACGTGACCTGATCAAAAATTCGTAAGATAGAGCTCGCGTCAGGACACGTGACCTGATCGAAAATTCGTAAGACAGAGGGAGAGTAGACCGCATTCCAAAATATAAAAAATTCACAACGTTAATATTCAAGTTTTCACTTCTGCCGGCACTCCCGGAGTGCAACCCGTTTTTTTATCCGACTCATAGTTTATCTATGTATGTACTAAATTCATGCTTTATTGAGTACTTAATAAACATGTTCAGAAACTTTTCCACTTATATTAGTAAAGATATCAGTCAGTAGTATCTCGACCGATAGCCACTAACGCAGACTATAGTCCTTACTTGAATACGATGAATGGGCTAGTTTAGCGTGAGATCTCCCAGTTAGATGAACCAAAAATGCGTCTTGGTCAGACTGGATGCGGGAAGCGGAGAACCGGGTATAGTGGCACAACTTGGGAGTCCGATGAACCTATCCTATGCCTGTAATCTGTCCAATGTAAGGCCTGTGAACTATAGGCTCAGTTGATAAAGAATATCAGTAAAAATCCGGTCTCTTCCTTGTCTCGTCTAGGTTCAGCGCAATTCGGATTTTCTTCACGATTTGTTTGACATTCATGGGCTGCAGTGGTTGGAAAAATAGTGGGGGACATGTCTCACTTACATTTCAAATCCTACCTATAAGCACAGAGATACATTCACCAACATTGTAAATACAACCCACCGACGTAAAAGTAACGATCGGCAACAAAGTGTGGCAAGTAAAAGTTTCCGCAACTTTACGATCGCTCAGCAGTAAAATGCAACATTGTACCCGCTTAGAAGAGATTTTGTATCGTTAGGCTTGTCGGTGGTTTGTTCAAGGTAGGTATTTCTTTAGTGACTTGTCACTGCTACGCACGGGTAAAAACTTCAAGATTCTTTGCTAAATCCTAGAAAAATATCAATAAATTATTCATTATATGTAAACCTTCCGGAATAAATTCTCTAAGTGATGCTGAATATCTCATTAAAAAACATTATGTACTTTAAAAGTACTAAGTTTACACACATTGACACGGAAAGCAAATCAATTATTAAACTATTCATAGATTTTTCACACTTCTGACATGATGTTTTGCTTGTCATTTTCCTGCCCTTAGCCCAATCTATGATGGGGGGCTCATTCTACCTAAATAGCCAGGGGGTACATACAAACAGCCTAGACACGAGATTTAATAGCCCCGCTACCACTGTGGTGTTTAGCTAATATTTATACAACTGCATGAACTAATCACATTTCGCATTACTTATTTCCATTTATCGCCCCACAACGAGCAACATTACCTTCACATTGGTCCTTCGAGCCGGATGAAGAAAATTATAAATTAATAAGAACAATGGAAGCGCTACGTTGTTGAAAAATTATAATGATTAAAGATTACACACATTAGCAAGAGAAAAGACCATCATACTTTAAAACCAAACAAGAGAAAAAGAAGCAATGACTACCTGCCTGCGATTTTGTCTATTGTTTGACCTGCTCAGGGGATTACGAAAATTCCTTTTCTAGTGCACAACTTCACTCTCAAGAAAAAAATCTTCCGAATTTAGACAGCCCAGGAAAGCAAACAATAATGTCAACATTCTAGTGTGTAAAAGCAAAATAAGTAAATGTCATAATTATTTGCCTAACCTTTTCCCAACTATGTCGGGGTCTGCTTGCAAACTGAATACCAGTATTTTACATGTAAAAACTGCCTACCCGGGGAGCAATCCCCGGTTTTTTTTAGGAACGTTTGTAATCTAATCTCAGTCTCAATCTGTAAATAATACCTCTAATTTTCCCAAGTTTTGACATTGATTGTCATTGAGATTGCATTGTGACTAGATTTTGAACGTTTTTGACTAGGGGGGCCTTCAGACCTCCACAAACCAGCTACTAGGGAACACGATATCCCTTACACCATCCTTAAACCACATGATATATACATGAGGAAATGATACTTTAATGTCGTAAAATATTATATTTTTCCTTAAACGAAAAAAAGAGAATCATAATGATAATGTGCTTCAGTATAAAAAACACCAACTACCGCCGGATGACGTCATAAGAGATGCGTCTATCATAAATCATACGCAGGTCATTATTGGCTGGATCCGGGTAAACCACTAAATAGGTAGGAAACAAAAGGTTCATTAGGTAAGCTTCCTGCCTTCTCTAAGCGCTTTTTTCTTGTATTTTGATACATAGATAAATAAATAAATGGTGATTATTTCATAATAATATGGCAAAATAACCACCACCCGAAAGTCTGACAAACAGGGATATCGTATTACCCAGTATCTGGGTTGAGGAGGTTAGATAGACAGTCGCTCCATGTAAAATACTGGTACTGCATCCGGTTAGACTGGAAGCCGACCCCAACGTCTTGATTTGTTGTAAGTGGAAATTCTGAATATTTTTTTTGTCAATCGATATTCAGTGTAATCGTATTAGTTGATATGATAGATTTAGTAACAAAAGAGCTCTGATTTATGATGTGTTGAGCCTCACCATGAGTCTCGTTATCTTGTGGTATTATGAGGCTGATAAGATGTTTGTTTGGATATTGTCGGTGCTAAACTATTCCATGATTGCGGAAGTCTCCAAAAAAAAAGGGAAATAGTATCCCGACTTCAAAAAGGCCTCCTCCTTTTTGAAGTCGATTGAAAAAAATACTAAAATAAAAACTATTAAAAAAATACTATTTATATTTTCATTTTTTTTTTTCACAATTCAACTGTTTTCTTTTTTATATAATGTATGTTACGCCACATCTTCGGCAATTGTGGGTCAATTTCGAAAATTATTTTATAGCACTCAGTGACTTAAACCTGCACTTAAGTCACGCTTATCTGTGACTTATACTCCATTTTTACTCGGGCTCTAATTTCACACCGTGCAATAATGGACTACTTAAGTCACATGTATCGTAATGTACTATTTTTAATGGATTGGGTATGCCTCATGTAAATGCTTGGGTAGTTTTTGAGTCAGCTTCAATAATACGTAATTTTTTCACTTAGTATAATATCATCATCATCTGCCCACCCATTTCCCAACTATGTTGGGGTCGGCTTCCAGTCTAACCGGATGCAGCTGAATACCAGTATTTTACATGGAGCGACTGCCTATCTGACTTAGTATAATATATAATGTTATAATAACTTGCTGTCACTGATAATTTACGAACCAAGTAGTGTTATACGAATTTGTGTGGGGTAGGTACAACCAAAAAATTAACAAGGCGGTGAAAACGAGAATGCGGAACTACCAACACCGACATCCGAAATAAAAAGTTATTTTTCACTTTTGTAGTGTTTTTTTTGGAAGTCAGTTGTACGTTTGTGGTAAAAAAGTATTTTTCACAAAATTACGT
The DNA here is from genome assembly GCA_945859715.1 of Apamea sordens. Lineage (NCBI taxonomy): Eukaryota > Metazoa > Arthropoda > Insecta > Lepidoptera > Noctuidae > Apamea > Apamea sordens. The sequence continues at coordinate 14,536,936 of OX244009.1, forward strand.
AGGAACAGAAGCAACTCTGTACTTATATCATAGAATGTATTCCAATTAAAACAATTACAGGCACTTCTTTATTGCCAAGAAGTCAGTCAGAATGTGGAAGCCCATTCTAAAGCGTAGTAGGTTCCTATGGAGAAGAACGGGCAAGAAACACCATGAATACTCTTTTGAACCAAAATATTGTTAAAAAGCTACTATGCAAATTGACGAAGTTTTTTCTCTGACACACGCAAAAACACAACATAACAACTTTATAATTATTAAGGAAAATAATTATTATTACGAAGTGTTGCTACGCCGTAGCACACTGATATGTGCTACGGCGTAGCGACGAGGTGATCCTATCCGCAGCTACGGCGTAGCAAACGAATAAAAAAATATTATTATTCGCTACGCGTCGTTTCATATTATTTGACTGGTTTATGTATCAGGCTTATATACCTACATGGATGGTTTATTGAAGTAAGTAAATGAACGTTTTTAAAATAACATATAATCCCTCAAAATTATTTTTGGTAGCTAAATGCAAACAATTTGGAATCCAAACCAAACAATGTTTGAAAAAGCCAGTGAAATAATATTTCTGTTCGGCCTATTTTTAATCATAGTAACGTTGGTAAAAATATGCCCAACAGAAATAATATTTTGCATGCAAAATGTTTTATATTAAAACTATCATTTTAAACTGCGGCCGTTTTTTATTAAACTATTTTCTCCCAATTCTTTAATTTTCCTGATAGTAATTAATTTCATAGCCATCGTTTTTAAAACACCATTCATCTGCCTGCTAGCCTTTTCTTAGCTATGTTTAGGTCGGCTAACTCTCTATCCGGATAAAACTGAATACCAGTATTTTACATGGAGCGACTGCCTATTGGACCTCTCAACACGATATCCCTTGGTAAGGCTGGTTGTCAGACTGTCGGGCTTCTGACTAACCGTATAACCCCATTACTTCTCATTTATTAGCCAAATAACAATAAAAACTCCATCCCCTGTTACAGTAGTACGCGGTTCTCACCTAAACTCTTAGAACAAAGTATAAAATATAAGATTGGTAAGCGACAAACTTTGTAACAGACGCAACCTGCTCTGTTCTATAGAAAGCTTTTTGTAGGGTTGCCAGATACAAATTGAATAATTTAATTTGGTTTTTAGATTTTTCCTGCAATAATAGCCAAAGAAAACTATTCAAAATATTCAAAGTGAACATAAATAAAGTTTACGGATTTGCGCTCGGTTGATCGGGTGTGGATGTATATTGTAATACAGGTATAGTATGACCAGAATTAGGATATTTTTGGAACGAAGTTCCTTATCGCGCGTTGCGAAAGGGGGCTAGACGGAAAAAATTAAGACCAAAAGTTGGAACGACTCTTTTTGCTATAGTTGTAAGCCGTGCGGCGTGCGCGTGTTTCTCTGTCTCTCTCTCTCTCTCTCTCTTTGAACTTCGTTCCATCCGGGTGTCCCTTGACACCTCTCAAGTTTTTTGTCACACTTGTGATATCCTAGGGGATAATTTAGAAATACAGTTTATTAGGTCATCACAATCAGCCTATAATGTCCCACTGCTGGGACACAGGGCTCCTATCTGTGAGAGGGAGTAAGTGTCTAGGAAATGCCAGTTTCCTCACGATGTTTTCCTTCGCCGTTTTGAGAGCAGTGGTGATAAAATAAAGTACATAAGTACGCCTGCCGTGGTTCGAATCCACGACCCGTAAATCGGGGCCGGCACCACTGGGCCTCCACGGCTCCTGTTAATTAGGTACCTACTTTGTATCACATGCGTAAATTTAAAAAAAATAAAACCTTGATTATTATACTGATGTATACCACACGTGTCGGCCTAAAACATTATAATTAAAACAATCGTAAAACAACATTTATTCTACACCTATTGAAAAAGAAACTATCTACAGTCAATTCTCATTCACGAAAAACACACAGACAGTTTCATTAAAGAGGAGAAAAACCCATGAATATAACACAACTTTAATCATCAAAGCATTATTACTTTTCCAAACTTCGCCAACCCGTTCTACAACTTTGAAAAACTTCGCAAAAAGTTGCGAAAAGTATAATTATGTTCACGAAAAATTTTTTGCTACAAAACATATTTGGGAAGTTTTTGAGTCGGCAACCCTAATGCAAGTTGTAACCGGTTGAAACCAGTTTCAAGTGACACTTCTAAGTTTTACTGCAAGCGTGCGAGCTCGCGAAAAAGTTACAAAATTATGAGATTTTCATTCTTATGCAAAAACTTAGGTTTTCAACTTTGTTATTGTATGGATGTGTTTTATTACTCTTTCTTTATGAGGAAATAAATATTTTTTTATAGTTTATGGTTAACTCCAGAAAAGGTTAGTTAAAATCAAGGGTAGAAGAGGGCATAATATGGGCACTTATGAAACGTCAGACACTAGGTGCACGGATCTAATTGGTCGTTTCCTATGGAGAAGAGCCGGCAAGAAACTCTTACTCTCCACGGTTACTCTCTTAAAAATATTTGGCTTTTACAATATTTCCAAATTACAATGTTAATAGGTATGGGAAGACAGTTGGAAACTACTTGATTTGTTTTTATAACGAATTTTAATAATTTGCGAATTTCTGCGTTTTATGTGATGTCTGTTTATTTATTAATAAGAAATGTACCTACACACTTCACAAGCTGCGAGCATCAAAGAAAACCTTAAATAAAAAGCTCTGATTTGATTTGCTTTATGAATTATGCAGAGCTTTTCCGCTAAAATCAGATACGTATGACATATACATACATAATATATGACGATCGTCGCCATAGTAAGGAATGATCAGTAAGCCAAGACCTTTGCGCGGGCCTGCGGGCGGAGAGTAATGGGTAGCTCTCCGTCCGATCAGGACTAGGCCCGTGCCGGACGGCGTGTACGTGTTCCACGCGCGCCTCAAAGAGATGTCAGCAAAGTGACGGGGCCCCACAGGGCCGAAGCCTGCCAGGGTAGCGGGAACATCCGAAAGGGTTTACCGCTGCCCTGGAACATAAAGGACTAAGGAAGGAACACGGGTGGGTTTTAGTCAGTAAGAGTCTGACACTCCCTTCTGCTCCACCCAGAGCGGGAGGGGTCATTTGATGATTTCCCAACCACAAAAAAAAAAAAAAAAGCCAAGACCTTTTAAATGGGATATCTCTCAAGTCTGTTGAGTAATTTAATTTTCAATTTTGAGGACGCTAACGTCCATCGTCCTTAGTGTCAACAGACATTTAATTAATAAAAGAGCAACATCTACACTTTCTTTTACAAGTCCACAAATTCAAAAGAACTAGATACAGGGTAGGTTCTGCTTAGCATCCTAACAAACCATTTGCCAAATTACTTGTTAGCAAATAGCATGGTCGGATAGCACGGTCGGATAGCACGGCACGCCAGCATTAATGACATCATCCGTCGTGCTCTTGACACCGCCGGGGTGCCAGCTGTTTTAGAACCCAACGGCCTGGCACGCGACGATGGGAAGAGACCAGACGGAATGACCATAAATGCCCTGGAAGTTAGGCAGACCTTTGGTGTGGGATGCAACATGTGTCGACACCCTTGCGCCATCCCATCTTCCTAGCACGGTGGGCTGTGCTGGAGCGGCTGCTGCTGGTGCAGAAAAACTCAAACGGCGAAAATATTCCAGCCTGATTGGGAGTTATATCTTCGAGCCGTTTGGGGTTGAAACACTAGGGCCATGGGGTCCGAGTGCCCACTTGGTTTTTTGAGATATCGCCAAGCGGTTAGTCGACACTTCACGTGACCAGAGGGCTGGCCTGTTTCTTGGCCAAAGAATTAGCATCGCCATACAACGTGGCAATGCTGCCAGCCTTTTGGGCACGGTTCCTGTTGACAGCGTTGCGGACGAATTTTTTGATGCCCTATGATTCTTTTGCTTGTTTTTTTTTCACATTAGGTACATATGTATTATTATTTTAGACTTAATTTGAATTAATTATCTATTCATTTGTTAGCTTTCCAATAAAGTCATTAGCAAATTAAATTACTATCGTATTGCCCTATTACCGCTAACAACATTCCCTTTCATGAGTACTTTCTGTGTTCCGTTCCCTACTCTCCTTCCTCTAACACAATTTCAATTTCCACTTAAACCATCTGTATTTCCATAAGCTTTCACTTCACTATATTAAAGGTACCAAATAACTATGTTACACACTGAGTATTGCAATCAATTAAGATCTTATTGCTAATATAATAGGGTTCAAATTTAATCGTTTTATGTGTGTAATAGAATTTGCTCGAAATGTGAGTAGGTAGCAATAATTCTTCAATTAACTGAGCCTCTCGGGCGTTGGGGGCGGCTGGTGTAATGTACAAGTGGGAAACTATTTTTCATGTTTACAGCCTCCCGGACTTCCTAATTTTAGTACTAGTGTGCGTCTGGGGAAGACTACTTAGTCATTTCAGACGATATGGACTTGACGATTGTGACGCCACGGTTGGCGCAGTGGTTAAGCGATTGACTGCTGCGCTGCGTGTCGCGGGTTCGATTCCCGCACGGAACAAATATTTGTATGACCTACATGTATTTGTTCCGAGTCTGGGTGTTTTTCTATCTATAATATGTATGTATTTACAAAAAAAAAAAAATGTATATAAGTAGTTTATCAGCCATCTTGTTACCATAACACAAGCATTAGGTTGCTTAGCTTGGGACTAGATGGCGCTGTGTGAAATGTCCAGGGATATTATTATATTATATTATTATTTCTAATTTAAAAGTAACATCATTAGTGCAAAGCGTACATACTCTTTAATATTTGTCTCTAAAATCGCTATCAAATTGGCATATTATGTATTTGGTGTTTGAAGAGCAGCAACCAGTTCCAGCCCCAGTAACTGGGTTATGGAGGTCAGATAGGCAGTCGCTGCACGTAAAATACTGGTATTCAACTGCATCCGGTTAGACTGGAAGCCGACCCCAACATAGTAGGGAAAAGGCTAGGCAGATGATGATATATTTGAAGAGCAGCAAGCTAATTTAAAAATTGGTGTTAAAATTCCAAAAGCATTATTTTATTTCAATACAGAACACTAGAATATAGCTTATTTAGCTTTGAATTGGTTAGGACTCGGTCAGTTAAAAAGTTGAAGCTAGTTGCTATTGGCACAAAATTCGAAGACAAATCTGAGACTAACAGCATGAACATCAACAACATTTTACTTATTCCACCCCCATTTTGCTCAGGCTACCCCTATTTTGCTCGATTAACCCCTATTTCATCATCATCTTATAACGCTTCCTAACCTGCTCCGCTTATGAACTTACACCACCCACTAATACATCAACGGTAACGCGCAAATCAGTCCTGAGCTAGCGATTTATGACTCCCCCCTCTAGGGTGAGGGGGATGGTGTACGATTACTTGGCACGATTACTTGTAAATTGTAAACAGCCTTTATATTGGTGTACAAAGGTGACAGGATACATGATGCAGTTTAGAAGACAGTATTCTGTTTCTCGGTATAAGGGTTTAATTTATGGTGTTTTGTTTTTCATCGTAATTCAAAGCCTTGTCAGAGACATCGGATGGATTGACGGCACGGATGGCGCAGTGGTTAAGCGATTGACTGCTGCGCTGCGTGTCGCGGGTTCGATTCCCGCACGGAACAAATATTTGTATGACCTACCTGTATTTGTTCCGAGTCTGGGTGTTTTTCTATCTATGATATGTATGTATTTACAAAAAAAAATGTATATAAGTAGTTTATCAGCCATCTTGTTACCATAACACAAGCATTAGGTTGCTTAGCTTGGGACTAGATGGCGCTGTGTGAAATGTCCAGGGATATTATTATTATTATTACATCGCGAGACATGCATCGCGAATGGTGAACCTCGTATGCCTCAGGCTGTATGAATGGGGTGTTCACTGTGAGCATCTGTCGCTGCTAATATTTTTTTGGCTAGTCGGAAAACAAATTGGATTTCTTAGGCTTTAATTTTTTTGCGTGGGACCCTACTAATTCTTTTTCTAAAATAAAAGTAAGCCTAAGTTACTCCTTGTAACATCAGTTATCTGCCAGTGAAAGTCCCGTCAAAATGGGTTCAGCCGTTTTAGAGATGAACCGGAACAAACAAACACACCATTTTTTTAATAAGTACCGTAAATACTATCATAATATATGCATGTAGTAAAAAATCTGTTATTTTGACATTACAAACAGACACTTACATTTTTTTTATTTGTATAGATCTGATGGGCAATTCTCGTAATTTTAAGAACGTTCACAGTCTGAAGGCCAATTCTCGTAATTTAAAACGTTCAAAATCTAGTCGCAGTCTCATCTCAGCGACAAACAAATGTCGAGTCTTTGGTCAACTCATCCCGCTCGATCTTATCCCGCGGGATGAGTTGTCCTAATTCAATTTTTGAATCGGACAACTCATCCCGCTGGTATATTTTACGTTTTGTACGGACATGAACAAAAGTGGTTTAGGCGTATTAGGGCTAATTCTCAGTATGGCAACCTACTCGCTAATATACTATTTGTCATTATGGCCACTTCTCATTTTGGCTACTTCTCATTATGGCTACTTCTCAAAATTTGGGAATGTTTATTGAAATAAGTACTGTTACATTTACAAACACAACAACGCAACCACAAACGTACAAATTGTATTTAATCTATTGCTTGAGTAAAGGGCAGTTCAAGGTCAACTTATCGAGTTATGCGAATACGACTACCTGCCTCCAGCCAATCACAGACAAGAAATTTATCACAATAGGAAGGGTTGAGCGCATCTTTATATTTTTTCGTAGTTGCATTGCCCGTGTCTAGGTGTTAAAGTGATTGAATGTCTTATTTTTTTGTGGACAGTTAAATACATAGTGATACAAGTTATAAATGTTTTCAATTCGTTCGTTTCTTGGGTGAGTAAATTTAATATTTAAAATGTTTTTAGATGGTTGTAGTTTCTGAACTTATTTTTTATTAACTTTTCTTTCTCCAATACCAATTACTCCAATACAAATTTTGAACTGAATACCTTAAAGCATTCTCTCCCAGTAAATTATTTAAATACCTACTGAATTTTATTTGTAGTAATACTTTTTAATGCTTATTATTTTTCCCCTTAGAATCAACCATCAAAATGTATGAAGATAGCCCTTCAACTTCACGTGGCAATATATCTCTGAATATAAGTACTACTCAAAGAGGTTCCAAAAAGTTAACAAGACATGGATATGAATATGTTATTAAAAGACAAAATAATGACAAATCAATCTTGTGGCGGTGTGCGAAAATGAAAACATGCTCTGCGACGATAAAAACTAACTCCGATTTTAATGTGATAATAAATGAAACAAATCATAGTCATGAACCCTTAACTATAACAGAAGTTGAGATAAAAATGCAAATGGAGAAGTGCTCAAAGGCAGTACAAGAGAATTTGTCCGATCCTATCTCAAAAATATTTGAGGAAAATATGGCTTCTCTGGAAGATCGTGGTTTGGATCTAATAAAGAAGTTGCCGGCTCTGAATAGTGTACAAAAAATGCTGTATAGAAAAAGAAATAAATCAATAGGAGCAAGAAAATTAACTTTTGCAAAAGCTAAAGATGTTGAAGTGCCAAAAAAATTTGAAAAGCTATTATTTGCTGATTACGCGCACGGGAAAAACCGTATTCTAATATTTGCTGATAATGAATTGAAAAAATACATGGGAATTTGTAAGAAATTTTACATGGATGGTACATTCAAAGTTTGCCCAAAGCCATTCTATCAATTGTACACTATTCACGCTGAACTCGAAAGCAGTCAAGAATATCTTAGTGTCATTCCAGTTATATACGCCCTGTTACCTGATAAGAAAATTTCCACGTACGAGCTGTTATTTCAACTAATAAAAAGTCAAATACCTGTGTGGGACCCGAGAGACATCACAGTCGATTTTGAAGTTCCAGCTATACTGGCAATTCGAAGCAACTTCCCGGGTGTGAAAATAACGGGCTGCTATTTCCACTTCTATCGCAGTCTCTGGCGTAAAGCTAAGGCGCTAGGTGTATGCAAAACACAATTAGGCAAATGTCATATAAAACTCTGTGCTGCTTTGTCTCATCTTCCACCCGAGTTAATTGATGAAGGATGGCTCTATGTCATGGAGGAAGCTCCCAACAGCAACTGCGTCACACAATTTAATGACTACTTCGTGAAAACTTGGCTCGAAAATTCGGCACTCGCAGACACTTGGTGTACATTTCAGCAAATGAATAAGACAAATAATGTTGTAGAAATATGGAATGGGCACATCAAAAAATATATTAAATCAAAACCGAATATTGCTCAATTTTTGGAGGGCTTAAGCAAAGATATACATTTCTACGCCTCCATTATAAGAAAATCTACAGGCAGCTTCAAAATTTCGAAGAGACTGCCTGAAACTATAGACAGCATGAAAAAAATTGACTATGCCATAAACCAACTAATCACCGGTCAAATCACAGTAGGACATTGTTTAGAAAAACTAAGAAGTTGACTTTGTTTAAATGACGTCGTATATTTTGTATCTATTATTTAATTTATATATATCAAAAATATTTAATCTTGTTGATTTTAATTATTATTTACTCAGATTTTAATTGTAAGTTTTTTTTTATATTCGTGCATTTTTTTATTTTGAAGACTTACTTTTTTTATTTATAAATCCAAAGACTGATTGTTATTTTTTTAGTTTTATTTGAAATTTTAAGACAATTTTTAGGCTATTTACGTTTTTATACGTGATTTTTAATATAAATGACTGTGATTTTAACTAATTTTTAGTAAATCATTTATAATCCAAAAACTAGTTGTTAATTATTTAGTTTGATTTATAATATTCTTTTTAGAATATTTATATTTTTTATACGCAACTTTTAATGAAAGATTCTGATTTTAAATAGTTTTAAGGAAATCCTTATTAATCCAAAGACTGATTGTTGATTCTTTAAGTTTTATTTATTGATTTTGACAGGTAAAACTGTGATTTCTGTTTGTTTAAATACTTTAGAGTGTAATATCAAGGGTAGTTTTAATAGTTATTGTTTTTTTTAGTTCTATAAATGAAACGACTGTGATTTTTGATTATATCAGTTTAACCAAGCTATGGGTGTATAATTTTTTCCCCAAACACTTTTGTTCACGAATGTACAAACATTTCAAATAATACAATACATTTTACATTATCTTTAAAGCGGGATGACTTGACCAAAGAAAAATAATAAAAATATTAATGTGGACAACTTATCCCGCGGGATAAGTTTTAAGTGGGATGAGTTGACCAAAGACTCAAATGTCGAGTCTTTGGTCAACTCATCCCGCTCGATCTTATCCCGCGGGATGAGTTGTCCTAATTCAATTTTTGAATCGGACAACTCATCCCGCTGGTATATTTTACGTTTTGTACGGACATGAACAAAAGTGGTTTAGGCGTATTAGGGCTAATTCTCAGTATGGCAACCTACTCGCTAATATACTATTTGTCATTATGGCCACTTCTCATTTTGGCTACTTCTCATTATGGCTACTTCTCAAAATTTGGGAATGTTTATTGAAATAAGTACTGTTACATTTACAAACACAACAACGCAACCACAAACGTACAAATTGTATTTAATCTATTGCTTGAGTAAAGGGCAGTTCAAGGTCAACTTATCGAGTTATGCGAATACGACTACCTGCCTCCAGCCAATCACAGACAAGAAATTTATCACAATAGGAAGGGTTGAGCGCATCTTTATATTTTTTCGTAGTTGCATTGCCCGTGTCTAGGTGTTAAAGTGATTGAATGTCTTATTTTTTTGTGGACAGTTAAATACATAGTGATACAAGTTATAAATGTTTTCAATTCGTTCGTTTCTTGGGTGAGTAAATTTAATATTTAAAATGTTTTTAGATGGTTGTAGTTTCTGAACTTATTTTTTATTAACTTTTCTTTCTCCAATACCAATTACTCCAATACAAATTTTGAACTGAATACCTTAAAGCATTCTCTCCCAGTAAATTATTTAAATACCTACTGAATTTTATTTGTAGTAATACTTTTTAATGCTTATTATTTTTCCCCTTAGAATCAACCATCAAAATGTATGAAGATAGCCCTTCAACTTCACGTGGCAATATATCTCTGAATATAAGTACTACTCAAAGAGGTTCCAAAAAGTTAACAAGACATGGATATGAATATGTTATTAAAAGACAAAATAATGACAAATCAATCTTGTGGCGGTGTGCGAAAATGAAAACATGCTCTGCGACGATAAAAACTAACTCCGATTTTAATGTGATAATAAATGAAACAAATCATAGTCATGAACCCTTAACTATAACAGAAGTTGAGATAAAAATGCAAATGGAGAAGTGCTCAAAGGCAGTACAAGAGAATTTGTCCGATCCTATCTCAAAAATATTTGAGGAAAATATGGCTTCTCTGGAAGATCGTGGTTTGGATCTAATAAAGAAGTTGCCGGCTCTGAATAGTGTACAAAAAATGCTGTATAGAAAAAGAAATAAATCAATAGGAGCAAGAAAATTAACTTTTGCAAAAGCTAAAGATGTTGAAGTGCCAAAAAAATTTGAAAAGCTATTATTTGCTGATTACGCGCACGGGAAAAACCGTATTCTAATATTTGCTGATAATGAATTGAAAAAATACATGGGAATTTGTAAGAAATTTTACATGGATGGTACATTCAAAGTTTGCCCAAAGCCATTCTATCAATTGTACACTATTCACGCTGAACTCGAAAGCAGTCAAGAATATCTTAGTGTCATTCCAGTTATATACGCCCTGTTACCTGATAAGAAAATTTCCACGTACGAGCTGTTATTTCAACTAATAAAAAGTCAAATACCTGTGTGGGACCCGAGAGACATCACAGTCGATTTTGAAGTTCCAGCTATACTGGCAATTCGAAGCAACTTCCCGGGTGTGAAAATAACGGGCTGCTATTTCCACTTCTATCGCAGTCTCTGGCGTAAAGCTAAGGCGCTAGGTGTATGCAAAACACAATTAGGCAAATGTCATATAAAACTCTGTGCTGCTTTGTCTCATCTTCCACCCGAGTTAATTGATGAAGGATGGCTCTATGTCATGGAGGAAGCTCCCAACAGCAACTGCGTCACACAATTTAATGACTACTTCGTGAAAACTTGGCTCGAAAATTCGGCACTCGCAGACACTTGGTGTACATTTCAGCAAATGAATAAGACAAATAATGTTGTAGAAATATGGAATGGGCACATCAAAAAATATATTAAATCAAAACCGAATATTGCTCAATTTTTGGAGGGCTTAAGCAAAGATATACATTTCTACGCCTCCATTATAAGAAAATCTACAGGCAGCTTCAAAATTTCGAAGAGACTGCCTGAAACTATAGACAGCATGAAAAAAATTGACTATGCCATAAACCAACTAATCACCGGTCAAATCACAGTAGGACATTGTTTAGAAAAACTAAGAAGTTGACTTTGTTTAAATGACGTCGTATATTTTGTATCTATTATTTAATTTATATATATCAAAAATATTTAATCTTGTTGATTTTAATTATTATTTACTCAGATTTTAATTGTAAGTTTTTTTTTATATTCGTGCATTTTTTTATTTTGAAGACTTACTTTTTTTATTTATAAATCCAAAGACTGATTGTTATTTTTTTAGTTTTATTTGAAATTTTAAGACAATTTTTAGGCTATTTACGTTTTTATACGTGATTTTTAATATAAATGACTGTGATTTTAACTAATTTTTAGTAAATCATTTATAATCCAAAAACTAGTTGTTAATTATTTAGTTTGATTTATAATATTCTTTTTAGAATATTTATATTTTTTATACGCAACTTTTAATGAAAGATTCTGATTTTAAATAGTTTTAAGGAAATCCTTATTAATCCAAAGACTGATTGTTGATTCTTTAAGTTTTATTTATTGATTTTGACAGGTAAAACTGTGATTTCTGTTTGTTTAAATACTTTAGAGTGTAATATCAAGGGTAGTTTTAATAGTTATTGTTTTTTTTAGTTCTATAAATGAAACGACTGTGATTTTTGATTATATCAGTTTAACCAAGCTATGGGTGTATAATTTTTTCCCCAAACACTTTTGTTCACGAATGTACAAACATTTCAAATAATACAATACATTTTACATTATCTTTAAAGCGGGATGACTTGACCAAAGAAAAATAATAAAAATATTAATGTGGACAACTTATCCCGCGGGATAAGTTTTAAGTGGGATGAGTTGACCAAAGACTCGAATGGGTGGCCCTTTTTAATAAATTTATGTTGCTGTACGAATTGTAGGAGTTCCAGTACTTAGTAACAGATAAGAATTTTCCATTTACTTGTACAATTTAAGACTGAATATTACGTAACTATCCATGACGCCATACGCAAGCATATTTCACAACCTTGCTAGACTCGCATTTAGTCCCCAAACTTTTTTGGAACGAAGTTCCTTAATGCGGCTTGTGGTAGGAATTGACTGGTAGAAATTGCCACGTAAAGAAAAAGCATTATGCCCCATCCTTGCGACTTTCTCTTTCTGTCTATTTCAATTATTATTTGCGATAACTTCGTTCCAGACGCAAACGTATTTTTCCACTTAGTGCTCTCTCTCTACACCATCTGAAGGAACACGTCATATTAATTTACTTTTACATTTTCGTCTTCAGAGTGTGCGGTTTCTATAAACAGTGACATAACTATTTATTTGCGTTTACAACATAAACAGAGGCAGGAGAGCAATTCTCGTAATTTTAAGAACGTTCACAGTCTGAAGGCCGATTCGCGTAATTTAAAACGTTCAAAATCTAGCCGCAGTCTCATCTCGGCGGCAAACAAATGTCAAAAACTTGTCAAAATGTAGGGAAATTAGAAGTATTTTTTGACAGATTGAGACTGAGATCAGACTGTGAACGTTATTAAAATTACGAGAATTGCCCCTCAGATCTAAGTCTCAATCTGTCAAAGATACCTCTAATTTCCAGTTCCAGTTTTTGACATTGATTGTTGCTCAGATGAAATTGCGATTAGATTTTGAACTTTTTTAATTACGGGAATTGACTTTCAGACATTCTTCAACAATTATGAAGCTAGTCCTTCATCCATTTTTGTCTTCATACATAATCTCACCTTATACCAATTTCCCATTAGGTACACGAATCTAATCACAAATGAATAGCCAGAAAGTCACAACACTAATATTTCAATGGAGGTCCGTACACGACGCAACCAATCACAAACTATAGCAGTGTTCATCTCAGATATTTTACATTCCATCGCCGCTTAATCAGTTATGTACTTTAGTAAAATGTATTCTAAGTTAATTTTTGAGTGACCATTTGTAACAAAGAGGTCTTAATAAGTTTTTGGTTGCAATGGAAATTGGACTTTGTTATGTATGACATTCAGTTTGTTGTTCCATAACTTGAAAATTATCGCAAATTCTTAATTCAAATATAGCTAAAGCGTTAGTAAGTCGTATCACGTAAACAACGTGCTCTTAAAGACCCTTACATACTCCTTATACTTCGTCCAAATTCATACATAATGATAGTGAACTGTACGCACTTTTCCTATGAAAATGGTGTCATCGGCTGGATAAAATAACTACAAAGACCCATTTCGGTTGACAGCATATTGCTCTTGATCCAAATCTCCATGGAAATGGTTCTTTTACCATGCATTATCATCATCCTATGGGATATTTTTTTTTTCATAAACCAAATTGGACCGTTCTCCCGAACATTATCGTTAAGTACGATAATGGAAGAAAAATGTGCGTTACGTCATCAGTGACGTCATCGGTTTTGTCGCGTGTAGGGATCGGAAGTGTCGATGTTTTGACATTCGTTGATTTAGGTTTGGAAAATTAATTTGCGAGTGAAATGTTTTTTCAGCAGTCAGATCCTCGTTCTTTGTTTTTTTGCAATTTGTACCTTTTAGTACCATTCCGAATATTTTGCTGATAGCTGTCATTATATTCAGTTTCACACACCTGAAAAAAACTTGAGAGGTGTCAAGGGACACCCGGATGGAACGAAGTTCCTTTCGATTAATTAGTGAAGGAATAGTATTTTTTATTTTTTTTATGTTATTATAATATTACAAATAAACAAATACAGACAAAAAAAACTGGCTTGCTTTCTATAAGAGAGAGAGACAGAAACACGCGCACGCCGCACGGCTTACAACTATAGCAAAAAGTGTCATTCCAACTTTTGGTCTTAATTTTTTCCGTATAGCCCCTTTTCGCAACGCGCGATAAGGAACTTCGTTCCAATATTTCACTCAATTAGGAAATTGAGTCAATTGATCTCGGCATATTTCAGCAGCAAGACGTCCACTGCTGAAACATAGGCCACCCACAAGCATTGCCACTTCGATTGGCTCTGTGTTTCTTGCATCCAGCGGACTCTTGCGGCTTTCCCAAGGTCATCGGTCCTCCTTGTGGCAAGCCTTCCAGCCTTCTATATTAATATTAAAACAATGTTACCAGTATTGGTTTCAATATTTTAAGGAATATTTATTGAACATCACGTAGTTTGCGATATTTATGCTGTCATGATTTCGATATATTAATGAAGACAGATGATATCAATTAGATTTTCATGAACAAAACAGTTATAAATTAAATTAAGTACTGATGTTCCAAACGCCTAAATGCCTCCGACAAAATCTAAAAGCATTGTTTCTACTGTTTACCCAATACATTCGTTTGGTAATAGATCATGTGAGTATATAGCAGTCGACATTTGAAATAAATGGCCACAGATAACAAGTTTATGTCAAACTGCTGTGTTATCATAATCTGTGACGTGCGGATATCGATAGATAGGGATGGGAAATTATTGTCATAGACTATGACACGTGTGGTGGTGAACCGGTTGAAGTGGCGGTGCTTCGGGGAGGCATTATGTCCAGCAGTGCACGTTCTTCGGCTGAACTGATCATGATGACGATGATTCCCACGAAGGCAGAATGACTTCCAAAAAATTTTTAGTAGCCAATGGCCCTAAACAATGGTAGAATTTTCATTTATTGTCCAGTTTTTTTTCCTCTTTATGAATTTATTTTTACTAGTATCTTTTTTTCTACTCAAACCGAGTACAGTCCAGCTTCCTCATCCCCCATACCTCATCCTACGTCCATTGTTCTGTAAGTGGTAATCCATGTCCCTTGACTTAGAGCGACCTAAATAAAAGTATACAAAAACATTGTATTTTGAGGTTAACGGTCAATGGGATATTTTCGCTTAGAAGACCTAGTTAATGTATAACGTTTTAAAAGTGATTGTTACGAGAGAGAGAAAAAAAAAAACTTGAGAGGTGTCAAGGGACACCCGGATGGAACGAAGTTCAAAGAGAGAGAGAGACAGACAGAGAAACACGCGCAGCGACACTTTTTGCTATAGTTGTAAGCCGCACGGCTTACAACTATAGCAAAAAGTGTCGTTCCAACTTTTGGTCTTAATTTTTTCCGTCTAGCCCACAGATGGTCTAGCCCCCTTTCGCAACGCGCGATAAGGAACTTCGTTCCAATAATATAACTTCACGTCTGTATTCTACTGAAGGGTTAGGCAGAGGTATAAATAAATAAATAAATAAATAAATATCCCTGGACATTTCACACAGCGCCATCTAGTCCCAAGCTAAGCAACCTAATGCTTGTGTTATGGTAACAAGATGGCTGATAAACTACTTATATACATTTTTTTTTTTTGTAAATACATACATATTATAAATAGAAAAACACCCAGACTCGAAACAAATACATGTAGGTCATACAAATATTTGTTCCGTGCGGGAATCGAACCCGCGACACGCTGCGCAGCAGTCAATCGCTTAACCACTGCGCCAACCGTGCCGTCGTGTCGTATACTTATGGTACCTACACCCACATTTCGCCAGTTATGTTTAAAACGTAACAGGGAGCGAGTCTATGGCCATCAACCGGGAACCAATTCAGACTCCAGTTTAGACACGATTACTAACAAATTAAAAATTTCAGACGCCAATCTACATGATACACTTTACATGATCTGCCGATCGATTCTGTAAAAAACTCATCGTGAAAAGTTAGCTGAAGTGAGCTTAGAGTAAGTTGTCAATAGTGTCAATCCCTAGCATTACTTGGAATGACAGCTCACTCTACGCTCACTTCACCTATGTTTTCGCGGTGATTTGGTCACAGAATCGCACTGGACCAAGATTAGGCCTGGACTATAAAAGAGACTGTGACCTCGGAATTTGTTACGGCCTTTCTTCTCACAGTAGTCAGATAGGAACACCGACCTTATCTAGTTTTTAAAATATGATTAAAGTGTAAAAAGCAATTTGTTTGTACAAACCTACTTACAGGAATAACATCATTTATCATCATGATTAGAATGGGCATGATGTTATTCTCTAGAACTCTAAAAGAAATAAAATTCCATTTTATGTTGAATTACAATGATTGATCGCTGCCTTAAGCAGGTTAATATAGAAATATTTCAAGTAAATCTAATGCCTTTGCCCAGCATCTATACCTGTACATTATCTAAATCTATACTAATATTACACAGAGGTAAAAGTTTGTTTGTTTGTATGTAGGAGGTAATCTCTGAAACTACCAGCCGGATTTGAAAAATCCTTTTTCAATTTGATAGCCGAATTCTCGAGAAAGGCTATCGACTATTTAACATCACGCTATGGACCTTAGGAGCCGAGCAAAAAGAAAAAAAGAACGCTAAGTCAAAACGTACTGGCAGGTGATGCGATGCGACCGGGATGGGTCGGAGAACAAGATATTACATGTGGACGAAGTCGCGGGCAGAACCTAGTTATAAAGAGATAAAATTTGTGCAACATTAAATATATCCTATGACACTCGGCAATACTGTAGGTTGACATTAGTGAAAGAACTTTCGAAATCGTGTCACGACTTCCAAAGATTACCCTCTTACTTATTAAAGTTGTCAAAAAATAAAAGGCCCGTTTTGACATTTGAGAATGCATTCTTGACACCTGTCAGTTTCATACTAACGAATACGTGTCTTGCGAATTTGATCTTTGTTAACTACTAGAACTGTCAACACGTGTGTGTTTTTTGACAACTTTAGTATGTAGGGGGTAATCTTTGGAAGTCATGACACGATTTCGAAAGTTCTTTCACTAATGTCAAGCTACAGTATTGCCGAGTGTCATAGGATATATTTAATGTTAAAACCGAAAAAAGTCATGCGAGCTGAAGGTAGTAGAAAATCAATTATTAATATATCTAATACCATTTTATTTCCAGTACATTTCTTTTACATCGCTTTGACTACAACCAGATCACCCAAACATCCTGGTATTTAATAGTTAACTGAATTAAAACAACGGCGTTTCCAAGTTAAACTAAGAAGTTGACTTAAAAGCGATAGAAGAGTCGTTTGACTACTTGTTGTAAGTGGAGCGGTTTCAAGCAATGATCCGGAAAATCGCCGACAAAGAGTAAAAATAAAATGCACTGTAAAACATTTACTGGGGCGTTTTGTACTGGTATTATAATGAAAGAAAGAAAGAAAATAATCATGCATTCTTTTTACAAGGGTAAAAGAAAAAGATACCTATGCCTTGCCACATAAACATAGACACTTGTTTAACGTGTGTCTTATATGTCATAAAAATGATATTAACATTCATTTATTATGACATTTATGACACACGTTCAAACAACATTCTTTATGGAGTTTGACACTTTGTGTCAAACTCCATAAATAATGTTGTTTGAACAGATAAAATGTAGGCAAGTCCACGTGCATATACTTATTTAAATAAAAGTCACCATAAATACCCAGTTTAATTCAGATAATGATACTTAATAAAACCACTTAGTAAAAAAATAAACGCTGTCTCATAGGATACAGGTTACGCTAATTTAAGAGACAGAGTTTAATTCTATTGTGTACAGATTTCTGCAAAATATTTTATGTTAATGTTCTCACATATTCAAGAATTGTAAACTTAATTACAATTATCTGAATTTTTGGAAAAAAAAATTTAGAGGCACTAAAAAAGAAACTTCAAAAAGATAAGATTAAAATACAGTAAAAGAAAATACTACCTGATGTATTCCAGCTAGCATAAAAGTATATTTCTTTTACCCAAACACACATTGAAAAGGCAATACGTTGTAAATTTTGAAGCATACGAAATGCATTCCGCTGAGCGGTTCGATCCCGTTCATTTCGTTCATTCGTAGGAACCACACGAAATATTAACCTATTTTTGCTGAAGATGCAGACTCGACTGAAATGTTTCTGTATCTATCGGTTCGCTATTTTATTTGTTTTGGAGTAAAAGATAAATGTTGAAATAAATAAATGATACTGCTTTTATTTCTTTATTTTTAACTTAACTCTAGTTGGTAGGTAGGTAGTTCGTTTTTAGGTAATAAATCGTTTGATTTCGATTAAAATATTTGGATGCTCATTTTACTTGAAATCACTTAAGTAATCATTTATTTTAATTAGTTATAAATGCTGTCAGGATACTCGCATTTATCAAATTGGGTTAGATATTCTGTAACATGTAAGAAGATAAAAAAAAGCTTCAGTCTTTAGTTCCGGTAGGATCAAACCGTGGCAGAATAACCACAATACATTTCAGCACATTTTTTGACAGCTTAGTGCACTAGTTATATTTATTTATTTAATACTTTAAGCACACGAATGTACAGAGGCGGACCTAATGCCAAATGGATTTCCTATGTTACAAACAACGGTGGCTCCAATAACGAAAATGAAGGAATAAATATTTATTTAGACATAAAATACACATAAACCTACCTATTCAAAACTATGAATACAATATATGAATACCTCATTATACAGGAATATAGCATAAAGTTTTCACAAAGCGATAGTCGGGCCAAATCATTCATGATTAAGTCTTCACAAAGCCTTAAGCACTTAAAATTACACAACAAGTCTTTCCAACTTCAAAAATAGAACACTTAAACACAAAAGCCTCACACTATGAAAACTACAACAATTACAAAATGCTAACTAATTACCACTAGACAGCTGAGGTGGAAGCGTGTATTAAGTAACAAGTATCTATGTAGGTACGAGTAGGTTGCACAGGAGCGCAGGAGGTTGTGTTATTAGAGCTCGTGTAAACATGCGAGCGAGTTGTTAGTGTTACATGGTACTGTGGGGGCAGTAGATAGGCGATTAAGGGGTATTTTGTTATTTTTAATTGCTTGTCAAATGACACGCAAAGCGAGTAACGTTTAACACAAAAGAAAATTGATGTTTCACATGCTCGTATAGATAAACGGAACCCTTAGAGTTTTTAAAGTAAAATGTGCAGACAGAAAAACTTTTCATAACGTCTAAAAAATAAGTGTCGTTTGAGAAGTGGGGGCAATTTGAGGTGGGTGATTTTTTTTTTGGAATGTTATTATGTTACACAGATACATGATTCATACACTTTTAAGTAGAGAAGGTGGAATAATGGTTGCGTTCATATGAGACAGCAATGTCTACGATCTCATGAATCATAAACCTATACAAAAACCTATTCACTAAGTATTATAGACTACTTTAAAAAAGTTATAACCAAAAAAACTTTTTTGCAAAAAAAAACAACCGACTTCCAAAAACGACACTACAAAGTGAAAAATAACTTTAATTTCGGAAGTCGGTGTCGTTGGGTTCGAATTTTCGTTGTTTGCCACCGACTTCCGAAATTAAAGTTATTTTTCACTTTGTAGTGTCGTTTTTGGAAGTCAGTTGTTTTTTTTTTGCAGAAAAGTTTTTATTTTTCACTTTTAAGTTGTAATTTTTACCAGTAATTTTGGTTTAAAAACTAAACTACTGAACCGTTTTTGATAAAATTTCTATGGGACCACCTCAGAAGTATCTCCTTTCGAACGAAAAAAGAATTTTGAAAATCGGTCTACAATTGGCGGAGTAATCGCGTAACAAACACACAAAAAAAAAACATACCGTCGAATTGAGAACCTCCTTTTTTGAAGTTGGTTAAAAAGGTATTGTTTACTTAAAAAATAACATCAATGATTTATGCTCTCTGTCATTAATTTAAAAACATCCTAAACAGATATCGCCAACACAATTCAATAGCCTGATTTAATCCCATCTTCATTTACAAATTCTTTTCAAACCCTAAATGTAGGCTATTCAAAGAGTACTAACCGCCTAGTCTTTATTATCTATTCCTAGCCTTAATTGTGTAACTTTTGACTAAAGCCAAGCCTTTTGACAGCCGCTACATTGACCTTTTACAGGAAATCAGTCTTCGAACTTCTGTCATCCTTAGAGCCTCTGAAAAGTTATTATTATATTTCTAAAGGTTACCCTTGTAGAACAAATTACTAGATAAAATTACCCTTTTTGTCAAAACTTTAGGGTACTCAAATTCAGCAAAATTATCAAGTTTAGATTTATAAGTGTTTTATTGTTTTTGAACTAATAATTAAATTATGTAGTGAAGCCGACAATATATTTTCAATCGCTTAGTCGAAGTTGACCGCGATTACGGTTGTTAATTATTTCCTTGACAAAACAGTATTACGATTAAATAATAATATGGATCAATTGATTAACATCGGAGTCAGGTAAAAGAAACATGAGAGCTAAAAGGAATTACGACTACCAAACACTAACTTTTTTTAAAAAGACTGCCCTTGGAATTTCTTGCCCGTTCTTCTCCATAGAGATCTTTATTCTAGCTTCAATTTTTTGACTAACTGACTGACTCTTTGACAATTTAAAAGTGCCTGTAAGTGTTTTAATTGAAAAAAAAAAATGCTTTGAGTTTCAGTTTGAGTCTAAACTACACTCAAAGAACGTAAGATTGAAAAAACGACACCAACGAACTTTCATTTAAAATTTTTGTATAGACTGAGCATAACTTAATACTTCAAGACGGTCATTACGTTGAACGAAGTTATTACGTCTTAGCAAAACAATAGAACACTTGATTCTAAATTAACTATCATACTAACGATATTGAAAGAAATCTAACGGCCAGTTTCCATGGAGTGGTTCCAAGAGTATCCATGAAGTTTCTTGCCCGTTCTTCTTGATAGGAACCAACTACGTTAGAATGTGACGAAATTTGACGACGCGGTTTGCGCAGTGGCTGAGCGATCGACTGCTGCGCTGCGTGTCGCGGGTTCGATTCCCGCACGGAACAAATATTTGTATTGCCTACAGGTGTTGTTCCGGGTCTGGCTGTTTGTGTATGTGAGTTTAAATGTTTGTAAACGCACCCACGATACAGGAGTAATTCCTAGTGTGGGGCAACGTTTTTTGTATTAAAAAAAACAATAGGTCACATTTCCGACGGAGTCGTCCTTGATGATTCAAAAGTGCCTGCAAGTTAGATTAATTGAAATAAATGCTTTGAGTCTGAGTTGTATTTCACTAATGCTTTCCTTATTGTAGTGTATCTGTTAGGCAATACCTTTCTAGGTACTTTGATATAGTTCTTTAACCTATTTTTATGCCATTTAAATCAGCTCTCTCCACATCTCCGCTTACCCCCCCGCTTGTTTCATAGCTCCATCTAAACAAACATGAGGACAAATGACTAAAGTTTTCTAATAAAAAACCCTCACAACGCGTGAACATACGATTTAAACTTTCTTTTTGTCTAACTGTGTTATCATGAGTTCATCTCATCATTACCCCGTTACCTCTGGGTTTACCCTTGGGGATATTCTTAGGGTAAACTTCGGATAAAAGACTTGGAACCTGATTATTTTTGGGGAGGATGTTTTATGAAACTTTTCACCATCAATAAGGTAGAAAGTTTTCCCTCTGAGATTGTTAATTATTTATTTAAAATATTCGTGTTAAATTATTTACTAGAAGTGTCTTCATTGAGTATCTTTTTTCTTTTTTTTAACGTCGCCTTTCTTAAGTTTTCACCTTTTCATATCTTTAAATATCAGATTGAAAACTTTTCTTTTATTGTCAGTAAAATGGTACTTTAGCAAACGAGCTTCTCGTCTCTTTACCCCTTAAGGAGGGTAAAAGATAACTGCAATACTTTCAGTTCGCAGTAAATAATATTTCAACAAGCGGGTAGAGTGCCAAATCGCCAGCAACTTCGCAAATTAGCCGCATATTTATGTAGCGGTGAAACTTTTAATGTTGCGTGTAATGTACGCTTGCCAGGCATTTTGCTGCGTGTATGAATTCATTGTTGTTCCGTTACTTAGTTGGTAGTTTCTGCTTTTGGCTCAAGATTGTTTGGTAAATGATTTTATTGTTCTGGGCGGTTTTCTTCAGATGATCGTTTTTTGTTTCATGGTAGATTAATTTGCTATGAATTAGCATTGTTATGTTGGTCATCTGGCAAATTGTACTGTGTAAAAATATAGGAGGTTGAGAATAACTAAAAACAATCGCTTTTTGGTTAGGTACTTATTTGCTTTTTATAGGGACATTCGTTAAAAAAAACAAGAATCATAAAAGTTCTGCGAATCATAAAAATACCAGTATTAACTGTATCTTTTGACGATAGACCTATATTGCTTTAGGGAAAGTAGAAAAATAATTTTGGCAGAGAGCTACACAAATTGATTTACTAAAAGGAAATAAAATAAAATTGAAGATGGACAGTTTTTATGAGCCTGTCAATTACCAAAACGATGATTGAATAACAAAAAATCTTTTGAACCTCACCAATAACACAGAAAATAATAAAATAAAATCACCTTCCAAATTTTCCAACAACCATCCTTAACTCAGACCAATCATAACACTTTGAAGTAATACAATAACTGGCACTCCACGTTAACAGGCGAAAATCTAACAATTCCCAGAAAATACGCTCCCATAATGAATTCAAAATGGATCCTCACAAGTTTAGTTAATTTCGTTTTCCCAAATTGAAATTGTTACCGAAGATGACATTTTAAATTGTTTCGTAACGAGACTTCTAATTATATCTGGCGTTCTTAATGTCACAATTTATTGTCAGTTCATGGTATTATGAAAACGGTGGATTTGGGGAAATATGTCGGTAATGTGAAGACGATGTTATGATTGTTTTGGTGGAGGTGGAAGATTGTTGACTGGCTTGAGTTGAAGGTAGAAATTAATATGCTTAAAATTATGTTTAAAGGTGTAATATCTGGAGAAGCATAACCAATGTGGAGAACACAATACATAACACAATAAATGAAAACACTGACAATCGAAACGATCAAATAAATCCCAACATCGAAATTGAAAACGTGATTTTTTCAAACAGAAAAATAGAAATAGAAATCACTAGCTACGCCCCACAGTTTTACTCGCATACGTTTCGATCCAGTAGGAATATCGGGATAAAAAGTATCCTATGAGTTAATCCTTATTATAAGTTATCTTTATGCCAAATTTCATCCATATCCGTTCAGTAGTTTTGGCGTGAAAGAGTAACAAACATCCATCCATCCATACAAACTTTCGCATTTATAATATTAGCAGGATGATTATTTATTTGCATAAAACATGCTATATAAAAATATAATTTCAACTACCATAATTCGGTTTCTTAGAGCAGTTAATATACAATAGTAGTGAGGGGCCGACTATGGGTGTTGCCAATCTTCGACTAGCTAAGATATATTTGGTTGCATTTTTTTATTTTCATATTGTCGTCTCCACCTTTTGTTTATATGGCATTAAAAAAATAAGTAGGTAGCATCACAGGTTCAAAATGCAATGCAAAATAAAAATGAAGCTTGACACACTGGTTAACGCTATGTGAAAAATGCATACCTAAACCAGAGGGGCAATTCTCGTAATTTTAAGAACGTTCACAGTCAGAGGGGTAATTCTCGTAATTTTAAGAACGTTCACAGTCTGATCTCAGTCTCAGTCTGTCAAAAAATACTTCTAATTTCCCTACATTTTGACAAGTTTTTGACATTTGTTTGTCGCCGAGATGACACTGCGACTAGATTTTGAACGTTTTAAATTACGGGAATACGGGCCCCTGATCTCAGTCTCAATCTGTCAAAAATTACTTCTAATTTCCCTACATTTTGACAAGTTTTTGACATTTGTTTGTCGCCGAGATGAGACTGCGACTAGATTTTGAACGTTTTAAATTACGAGAATTGGCCTTGACATTTTTCACACGAGTTGCCACTACAGAAACAAAAGACTTTAATATCCGTTTTTTACTAAAATTCGAAAACAGTTAAACAGTAAAGTTATTCCAAGGGACCCCATTTATAACAGGAACAGTGAACCTTTTAAAAACTATGACAATAAAAAAAGATATATTTCTGTAAAAGTTGGGCGATAAACGTGTACCATGTAATTGGCCGACAATTTATGTGGCATTCGTATTACACTTCGGGATTCTTCGGGCGGAATCGGAAAGTTACGAATTGAGTCCTTATTCGATGATAGAAGTTTGTTGCAGTTAAATTGACTGTTTTTATACTTTTTTTGGCAATAATAATATTGTTTTGGGAGACATTAAGCTTTCATGTTTTCATCTAATGTTGCATGAAAACCGTTTTCTATCATAATAAATTATGAACAGCCCTTTAGCAAAACACTTTCTTACAAATATAAAGTCACGTCTGGAAATTCGAACTTGAGAGCAGACTCGGCTAACTTTGGCTAATTTTAACTACCTACCTACCTACCTTAAACATTACATAACATCGCGCCTGTTTTCCCTATTGCCAGTTCAGTATTTTTAGTTCCACGTTATAGGGGGTGATCCTATTGCCATTCAAATCAAAAAATCCCAAAGGATAAACATAATAACATTTTGCCCGACCAGTAGATCGAATCTAGGTCCGCTGCATCTCTGACAGCAGCAACCTAATGAAGATCACAATGATTCTGACAGACTTTTCAATGGCAGCAACCAAAAAGCAACCTTATTAGAATGAGAATAAAGATTACCGTGACAAAGCACAGTTTCTGTTGCTGCTTTTGGACAGTGATGCCAAATCAGAGGTAAAATAACTGTGAAACGAGTGTAAATCAACGAGGCAGTCTTATCAGTCTACACAGAGTACATAATGAACACTAATATATTATTTAACACGTTGACTGCCAGACAACAGACACCATATGAAAATTTATTGTTGGCGGTCACCGGTGACCGCGGTGGCAGTAAATTACTTAATGAAATACTTCACTATAAAATTTCGGCAAGCAT
Source organism: Apamea sordens (assembly GCA_945859715.1). Taxonomy (NCBI): domain Eukaryota; kingdom Metazoa; phylum Arthropoda; class Insecta; order Lepidoptera; family Noctuidae; genus Apamea; species Apamea sordens. The sequence goes on from OX244009.1 coordinate 14,562,133, forward strand.
AGTGAAAGAAAGAAAGAAAATACATTTATTTGGCACAGACTAAAAGACACATAATATACCAGATACATACATCAGATCAAAACAAAATAAATAAAGATCAAATAAAAAGTGTAAAGTCCGATGAAAGAAATTTGCAGGAAAGTGTAAAGTCCGATGAAAGAAATTTGCAGGAAAGTGTAAAGTCCGATGAAAGAAATTGGCAGGAAAGTGTAAAGTCCAATGAAAGAAATTTGCAGGAAAGTGTAAAGTCCGATGAAAAAAAATTGCAGTAAAGTGTAAAGTCCGATGAAAGAAATTGGCAGGAAAGTGTAAAGTCCAATGAAAGAAATTTACAGGAAAGTGTAAAGTCCGATGAAAGAAATTTGCAGGAAAGTGTAAAGTCCGATGAAAGAAATTTGCAGTAAAGTGTAAAGTCCGATAAAAGAAATTGGCAGGAAAATGTAAAGTCCAATGAAAGAAATTTGCAGGAAAGTGTAAAGTCCGATGAAAGAAATTTGCAGGAAAGTGTCAAGTCCGATGAAAGAAAATTGCAGGAAAGTGTGTGACTCGCGGCTGCGCCAAAAGGCCCAGTTCCGCAAAAATGCCAGACAACTAGTGCCTGACGCTGGTTTTCAACTGGACCTGAGTGTGAGACGCCCCCAAGCTAGATGGACGAACGACATAATGAAGGTGGCTGGGACAGAATGGATGCGGAAGGCGGAGGGCAGGGTGTTGTGGCACAGCCTGGGAGAGGCCTATGTCCAGCAATGGACTGCAATTGGCTACAAAATATAACAGAAATAATGTTATTACGCATTCCCTTAAAAAGTACATCTAAGAACAACTTTTATTAGATCTTCGTAGTTATATCGTATAAAAATTAAGTTCATTATATTATATTCTTGTGAGGGTCTTAAATCCTTCAACCACGTTAATAACAATTAATAAGCTCTCAACATAAATTAATATTAAGTACTTTGGTAGTCTAGGCTTTCTAGATGAATGTAATTTTTAACACCAAATCGAGTTTCATTTGTTACCTCGCTCTCACTTTGCTCGCGACTTCTTCCGCATGGATTTCATAATTACCCCTACAAAGCTTCCCCTATCACTTTTCACCTCAAAATAGGTTGATTTTTCAAAAAATCATCTATCATGTTCTTCTCAGTAAAAAAACCTCCCCTAAAATTAGAATTAAGTTTTGATTCATTAGTGGTAAATTTTCGGAAAAAACAAAAATCTTGTGTGTTATTTGCAGTCAGTATTAATACTGAGTTTCGAGGAATCAAACCACGTGTTAAGAAAGATTATTCCATTCAAACTTAAACAACCGATTTTTCATTTTATATTATTGTAGTATTGTGGTTGAGTATATTAAAATTTATCATCAGTGTTCGAGATAGGGAACAAAACTTTAAATAAATACTAGATTAATGCTTGAGATGGTTTAATTGCATTAAACCATTAACAATAGATAGATTCTTACAAGTTACAACAATAATTAGGACTTAGTTTTAGTTAAAAGTTAGGAAATATAAAGAAGCACAAAATCTGCATGATAGGAAAAATGGCGGTCGAGCAAGTGACGTTTCTCTTACATTCTCCGGCGGGCGGCGCGTATCGCGTGATGTAGCGGTTACGCCATTGGTTGGTTCATTTATACGACATGGCGAGGGGCCGCTATTGGCTGCGGCTGCGCAATACCGTTGTGGGTGTTGCCAGGTACCGTTGATGCGTTCGGATACAAATACGGCGTCAACATCTTCCCGGCCGTTGAAAGCTCTAGCGCAGCTTTCAAGCTTCATTTATCTTCGGAGGTTGGAAGTAGAACCAGACGATTGAGAGCTCTCTTTATAGTGCCTTGAGCTGTGGCTATATCAGCTACTCTAGGTGTCTGGTCGGGGCCAATGTAGAGTCGGCTAACTCTTCCCAGGCGCCAGCAGAGAGGCGGCGTGTTGGCTTCCTTTATCAGGACTAAATCATCAAGCTTGAGATCCCGGCACTTCACTCGCCACTTGGTCCTTTGTTGGAGTTCGGCGACGTACTCGGAAGACCATCTGTTCCAGAAGTGCTGCTTGGCTTGTTCTAGGCGCTGGAACCGGTTGAGGCGATTTGTGCTGGAGTCCAGGTAGCTCGGCGACGGGAGCGCTGTCATTTGCCTACCGATCAAAAAGTGAGCCGGGGTAAGAGGCTGGAAATCGTTAGGGGACGGACTCAAAGGACATAGGGGACGGCTATTGAGGATAGCTTCTATCTGTGTAAATACAGAGGTCAATTCCTCAAATGTTAGGTGAGAGTGACCTATTGTTCTGAGCAGATGAAACTTTGCTGATTTGACGCCGGCTTCCGCAAGACCATTGAAATGAGGAGCGTATACGGGAGAGAAGCGAAATTCAATGCTCCGGCTAGCAGCAAAGTCACATATAGAGTCACGATTAGATTGTAGAAAGTTGCCAATCTCCTTGGCAGCGGCAACAAAATTACGGCCATTGTCGCAGTAAATAAGCTTGGGCACTCCTCTGCGAGCAATGAACCGTTTTAAGGTTAGTATGAAAGCATCTTTGGATAATTCACTTACCACTTCTAGATGTAGGCACTTATATCTAAAGCAGACGAAAATGCATAGATAGCATTTAGTTATCTTGCATCCTCGTCCCTTGCGATCGGTTATTAGAAAAGGACCGGCGAAGTCAGTGCCAACAGTACTGAACGGGAAGTCAGGTTCTACCCTATCAGTGGGCAAGTTTCCCATTATATTGGACATGGTAGTCCCTTTGAAGCGACGACAGACAAAACAGTTTCTTGCTACTTCTCTAGCGAGCTTGCGACCTCCTATAGGCCAGTAGCGCTCACGGATAGACGAGAGTAGATGCTGTGGTCCAGCATGCAAGAGTTGAGTGTGTTTAGATTGATAAATTAGTTTTGTTAAATAGTGATTAGATTTTAGAACAATAGGGTGTCTCTTTTCATAAGGGTAGGCAGACGTATCAATGCGTCCTCCTACACGAAGTAGACCAACATCATCTAAAAAAGGATTTAATGAACACAGGTGAGTATTAGTTTTAAGTGGTTTGCTGGACTTTAGGTCGCTTAATTCTTTTTTGAAGGATTCAGTTTGAGCTATTTTAATGAGAACAGTCATAGAATTTTCAAGTTCATGAGCTTGTAGAGTTCCCGTTAGCTTATTAGTGGGATTTTTACAATTATAGATAAATCTATAGACCATGGCATATATTCTTTGTAGAGTAAATAATTTTGAGTACTTTTCAAAATTTACTAAGGGTACTACAGGTGCATCCTCCGCCACCAAAGCGGGCAACGCTTTTAATTCAGGTAGGTCAACTACCTTTCTCGCAGAAAGAGAAGGCCACGATGATTCTGGTTCCTTGAGAAAGGCAGGCCCATGCCACCATAGAACCGAATCTTTGACCTCTTGGGGTTCCACACCTCGTGAAGCGAGATCTGCGGGATTTACAGTAGTGGGAACATGACGCCAAGCATAGAGGTCGGTGAGTTCACCTATAGCCGCTATTCGGTTAGCTACAAAAGTTTTAGTCTTATCAGGAGATTTTAGCCAACCTAACACAACACTAGAGTCAGTCCAGTAGACGCAGCGCTTTAGTTCTAGTCTTAGAGCTTTTCTGACAGCCGAGCTCAACTGGGCACCTAGCAGAGCACCACAGAGCTCTAAACGAGGGATAGTGCAAGCCTTGATGGGAGCTACACGGGCCTTGGCACACAGTAGATTGACATGCACGTTGCCATCCATGTCTAGAGATCGTAGGTAGATACAGCTTCCGTAAGCTAGCTGCGAAGCATCACAAAAACAATGAAGTTCAACTTCACATGAGTTATTGGCACATACCTGTCTTGGGACCTTAATACACGATAGAGTGCTAAGTTGTCGACTGAATTTTTCCCAGACAACTTGGATAGAGTAGGGAACGGGTTCGTCCCAATCTTTTTTTTCGGACCAAAGTTTCTGGAGTAATATTTTTGCGCTAATAGTACAAAGGGATAGTAAACCTAGGGGGTCAAAGATTTTAAAGGTTGACGACAAAATACTTCTTTTAGTGAAGATCGTGTCAGGGACATAGGCGAGAGGGAAGTGAATATGGTCGGTCTGAGAAGACCAGCCGATACCGAGAGTACTAGAGGCATTGCTTATAATTAGATCCTCAGACTTGATAGAGTCGGAAGATAGAAGATCAGGTAAATTGGATCTATACTTTCTGAGTGGGAAACAGCCTTTGGCAAGTTCATTAGAAACCGAGCGCTGAATGTAACGGAGCTCTTCTTCCGTGTCAGCCCCAGTTAATAGATCATCACAATAAAAATCTCTTTGAATAATAGTTTTAATTCTAGAGTCGCTGCATTCCTCACCGACCTGCCAGATGCACCTAGTACTAAGGAAGCTTGAACTGGCAAAACCGTAAGTTACCGTGTTTAGTTTTAAAGTACGAAGATTTTCGTCATCGTTATCTCTCCATAGTATGAGCTGGAGATTGCGATCGGACTCTCTTATTTGAACTTGACGATACATCTTCTCTATGTCTCCCGAGAGGACGTAGCGATACTGACGAAATCGCAGCAGAATGTCAAACAATGAATCCTGCATTGGGGGGCCTACCATTTGGAGGTCATTGACCGATAGACCGGAAGTAGTCGGTTCGGACGCATTGAATACCACTCTAAGTTTGGTTGACTCACTTTTCTCTCGCATGACTGGATGATGAGGAAGAAAATAGGAGTTAGGGGGTTTAGGCTCCGTAGACTCGGAAAGGTGGCCTAGGTCAGCGTACTCATGAATGAAGTCTGAGTACATTTTCTTCAACTCGGAATTCTTTTTAAATCTAGTTTCTAGATTGAAGAACCTTTTTTTTGCTATGAAGTAGGATTCGCCTAGACAATCTAGTCCATCCTTTAGTGGAATACCTACGCAAAAACGACCGTTGCTTTCACGGCTAGTAGTGGAGAGATAGTGGCTTTCACACAGCCTTTGTTCCTCGGATAGAGGTTGGATTTTAGGAACGCTTTCCAGCTCCCAGAATTTGGATAGCTCCTCCTGAATGTTGGTGAGATTTTCAGTTTTTAGCAGAAAATTACACATGAGAGACTTAGTCGGCGGAGTGCGAATTTGAATAGGCGCAGGACCTGCGATGAGCCATCCTAGCTTAGAGCTTCGAAGATTAGGTTTATTGGAACCTAGGGAACGCTGTTTGGAACCTATCAAGTTCCAAAACAGGTCTGAGCCGATAAGCATGTCAATAGGGGATGGTTCGTTGAAGCTGGGGTCTGCAAGCTCAAAGTCGTTTAGGTTTAGTGACCTAATATCGAAATGATGCTTGGGCAAGTCATCAGTTATAGTTTTCAATACTAGGCAACACAATAGAACTTCAAATGAAGTTGAATTAGATTGGAGTTTTATAGAACAGCGCTCTGGGTTTAGGTCTAGGGTGTTGTTACCTATACCTACAATACTAACATTTGATGGCTGAGGAGTCAAATTGAGTATCCTCTTCACACGTTCAGTGATGAAAGAAGATTGGCTCCCGCTGTCAAGTAAAGCCCTAACGCTAACAGTTTCATTAGAGTTTGGGTTAGTTAGTCGCACCTTTGCGGTACACAAAAGAACCTCTGGGGAGGACAGTGCAGACATGACTACAGATTTAGGTTGGCTAGTGACGGACGAGACTGCATCAGGTAAGTGAAGTAGTGAGTTGTGTTTTTGTTTACATGACCTACAAGAACCAGGGAGCTTACAAGCTTTGCTATCGTGGCCAGGCCTCAGGCAATTGTGACACAAATTTAGTGTTGCGACAGTGGAATTCCTGTCTTCAGGTGTCTTAGACTTGAATGTGGGACACTCGTATACGCAATGCTTTCCTGCACATACTGCACACTCAAACGGGGTTCGAGAAGAGGAGGAGGATTCCTTGGATGTAGCAACTAATGATTTAGTCTGTGTGCTGTTCTTATTGTGAGAGGCTGGGTGGTGGGGAGCTTGTTTGGCTCCAGCTGTTTTGTTAGTCTTGTTTTTGTTAACAGTCTCGAGAACGTCGGCACGATTTTTTTAAAATGAGTAGAACTCGTCTAGGGTAGGTATATCAGATATAGTGTTACGGTGTTCTTCCCACTTAAACATAGTAGGTACTGTTGTCTAACCTTGACACTAGAAGATGAATTATTAAAACATCCCACTTGTCAGTAGGGAGTCCTAGCGTGCAGAGGGCACGTAAGTTTTTAGTCACATGATCAATAATGTATCTAAGAGACTTGTCAGCTTCACGAACTGACTCAATAGTAAATAGGGATTTTAAATGATTATTAATTAGTTGCCTCTTGTTATCAAACCGGTTGCAGAGAAGTGACCAAGCTTCTATGTAGTTTTTATCAGACACTTCCAGGTTGCTTAGAACTCGCCCAGCTTCACCTTCCAAATAAGAGCTGAGGTAGTGGAATTTATGAATGTTTTTTATTTTAGGATTGTCATGAATTAATGAAGAGTAGATCTCTTTGAACTCAAGCCACTTGTAGTAGGTGCCATCAAATTTAGGTATATTTATAGTAGGCAATTTGAAACCTAAGTTATTGAAACCATCAGCTTCATGATGAGGGCAACCATTGCTGTGAGAACAGTTAGCAGTACCTTCAGGTTGTTTGGGGGTTGAATGCACTTGAATTAAGTTTTGGGCAATGGCAATGCAAGTATCAAAATCTTGCTCAACTAGATCACGAGTAATTAATTCTACATCTTGATTAGACTCGTTAAGTATTTCTATTTGACTCTGCAAACTGTCGAACTCAATGAATAACGCTTCCATTCTTGATAACTTCATCGCAAGCCTATTTATTTCAACATCAGAAATACTGTCAAAGGTTCCTAATGAATCTAAATATGTTTTAAATTTAGTCAAGCGTCCCTTAATGGACCCACGCTTGGCATTTAACTCTTTAAAATTTAACTCGGTAGACATTGCGATAAACCACCAAGAATAAAGAAAATTAAATAGTGAAAATGTATACGATACGCTCCTCGTTTCGTAGTCCCACGTGCAGAAACCGGTTACTTATCAGCGGCGCAGCACAGGTACTAAAGCCAGGCAAGCACAGGAACAAGCATGCCACAGGAACAAGCACGCCACAGGAACAAGCACGCCACAGATTTTTGACCCCGCAAGGCAGATTACACTGGAATCAACGTTGAACACAAATAAACAGCTGACTTTGATAAGCGTGCAGTGAGGGACAGATGAGGATACCTTATAGGTATGTTACATTTACAATAGGCCTTGCAGAGAATAGACAGGCAAATGAAATAAATTATTGGGAAATTAGAATATCTGTAGGCATTTAAGTTGCAGATATAGGTATTTAGGCTCACTCGACTTGAAATAGATAAGGCATCGTGCAGTAGTGAAAAGATTGAATCGCAAAGTGCAGGCGTGGAGTTCAGCTAGTAAATTCCCTATGAATGATTAGGCAAAATGCTTAGCCAAACAATATATGCACGCAAATTCATAGGCACCAGATAGATGGATAATGATCACCAAGCATTTAGAGAAACGAATCCTGAGCATGAACACAGATAAAAGAGGAAAAAACTAGGAAAATTTGATAGGAACGGGCTCACGTTAATGATGGCAAACAAGCAAACAGGTATGTATCCAGGCTCCACAGCTTTATCCTCAGCTGATTAGGCGGCTCCAGGATGTAGGCACCCCGCACCACGTAGATTGGTTATGTGTAGGCACGTGGCAGGCTTGTTCGTCTTCGTCGCAGGAATCCCAATCCAACGGAAAGTCCTCTTCTAGTAGAATAATCTGCGTTCTTTTCTTGATAAATCCGCTTCGGCTCGGTTTAGTTTTGTTGTAATTGGTAAGGAGGACCCTTCGACCTCGTCACAAGACTAATGAAAAGTCGTGTCCTGTCACGGTCGCCACTTTTTGTTCGAGATAGGGAACAAAACTTTAAATAAATACTAGATTAATGCTTGAGATGGTTTAATTGCATTAAACCATTAACAATAGATAGATTCTTACAAGTTACAACAATAATTAGGACTTAGTTTTAGTTAAAAGTTAGGAAATATAAAGAAGCACAAAATCTGCATGATAGGAAAAATGGCGGTCGAGCAAGTGACGTTTCTCTTACATTCTCCGGCGGGCGGCGCGTATCGCGTGATGTAGCGGTTACGCCATTGGTTGGTTCATTTATACGACATGGCGAGGGGCCGCTATTGGCTGCGGCTGCGCAATACCGTTGTGGGTGTTGCCAGGTACCGTTGATGCGTTCGGATACAAATACGGCGTCAACAATCAGGTATTCATGAAAAACACAACTACTTTCATTTAGTATGAATTTATTACCATCATCATCTGCTCTTTTCTTGCAACTTCTTTAACAGCATATTACGTTGCCAAATGAAGTTGCAAGAAAATCCATTTCCACCCAGTATTTGTGGCCTTAGAAAAATAACCATAAAAAGCACTGCATATATTATTAAGTAGGTACTTACCTCAAAAACATGTTTACATATATTTGTGTTATATAATTATGTACCCAACGTTTAGTGGCTACACATTTATACAATATTATTAAACAAATATTAATAACAATTAAATTAATAAATAATATAAATTTAAAAAAAAATTATTATTATTAATTAATTTTTAATCTTGTGTTCCCACTGCCGGGACACAGGCTCTTCGAGAGGGAGTGGGCTGCAATCTAGCAAGCGAGCCCAGTGCGGGTTTGTAGATGACACATGAATGTTTAGTTTTAGGACAAGCTGGTTTCTTCATGATGTTTTCCTTCCCGGTTTTGAGAACAGTGCTGATGAAATAATTTACACTAAATAAAATGCCTGCTTGGGTTCGAACCTACGACCTACAACCGTGAGTCACAGCCGTTACCAGTGCTCTCCACTTGCCTCCCTATCCAATAGAAATTAATTGGTTTCTCCGAAACATTCGTGAGTAACGTCAAAGTCAATGTCAATTTTCAAGACCAACTCACCTTCTCAAAAATTCACGTCCAATTTAAATCTCATCTTCTTATTCATCAATTCTTTTATTCCCATTGACAAACATAAAAACAGCCCATTAAAATCAAAATAAGAAAAACATCTGTAAAGGCATTCAAAAGATCTTAACACAATTTTATTTCTAAAAAAATATTTTGCTAAGACCCCCAAAATTATTCTTTTCAGCTTGGACCCGAAATAATAAGCTTTTGTTAAACAGTCAACAATGCTCACAAAGGTGTTAATTTAAGAATACAGCCATTTGTTAAAACGGAATTACAATTCTAAATCTGTCGCCCTATAAAGATATTACGGTTGTAATCTGTAATTCAAAGACCTTTATGAATGTTATAATTTAACTCTAAGGGATTGGAGGTTACGGTTTAAATTTGTAATTAGGTTATTTTAGCGTTATATAATGCAATGGGCAGGGAGTTAGGGCCTGGTCACACGGTCCGGCTACCGGGTACCCGGTTGCAAAGTGTGCCATTATTCACGGCGCTACTCAAAAGTTACGTGTACTTAATCAAATCACCAATGAGTAGAACTAGTATTTCGTAAACGATGTGACTCACTATCGTGTTATTAACTATTTTGTGATTGGTAACTTCGTGTGCGTAAGAGTAGTAGTAAGAGAGTGAGTGAGTGTGTGAGTATGTAAATTTATCGTAATTTTACATACATAAACTCACACCTTATTCACATGGGAGTAGGCAGAAACTACACAAAGCCACCTACTGCAATCCTTACATATTCCTTTTGTTTCGTTTACATTCATACAATCTGAGGGGCAATTCTCGTAATTTTAAGAACGATCACGGTCTGATCTCAGTCTCAATCTGTCAAAATTATCTCTAACTTCCCTACATTTTGACAAGTTTCTGACATTTGTTTGTCGCTGAGATGAGACTGCGACTAGATTTTGAACGTTTTAAATTACGAGAATTAGCCTTCAGGTCATACGCAGGTTGCGAGTAGGTACAACCCAGTCGAACTTTCGAAAGAACATCACCAATCCTACTAATATCATAGGATGGATGGATGTCTGTTACTCTTTCACGCCAAAACTACTGAACAGATTTGGATAAAATTCGGCACACAGAGTGTTTATAAATAGCCACATAGGATACTTTTTATCCCGAAATTCCCACGGGATCGAAACTTATGCGGGTAAAACCACGGGGCGCAGCTAGTAAGGTATATGAGGGGGTCCCGGCGTTTCCATTTACATCTCCCTCGTGAATTTTTTTATGTTAGTTTTAATTTGTTCAAATCTGTTCCCTGCATACGTTACTGTGCTGTACGTTTACGTGTACGTTTTTTCTTTCTTTCCTAGTAAGTATAAAAGCTTTCACACGTATCAGCACGATTTTCTCGTCTTATACATTCTCACCGGGTAACCGGTAGGGGGTACCGAGTATCCGGCAACTAGATCGTGTGAAAAGGGGCTAAAGGGGTCGGAGTTCTTGTTAGCTAGCGTGTGTGGGTAGAGGTGGAAGCCAAATTTGTAAGAATTGTAGTAGGTTTTTTGAAGAAATTGGAAAGGATTTGGAAGAATGGAAGTAGGATAGCAATACATGATATGTTGTAATTAGATGCGTAAAGTTAAATCAAGAATGAAGTTAATGGGTTAAAAATATGAGACCGATGTAAATGAAATCAAAGAATTTAATTGATAAGCAAATTATAACTGCTTATCAATTTGATTAGTCAATATCAATTCGAGTTAAGCCTATGCTCGACCAACTGAGCAGTGCCAGCCTCGAGGTCGGACTCGCGATGAATATGACGAAGACCAAAGTGATGACTAACAGCACCAAGCGTAACCTATGAATTGGGGGTGTGAGGATTGTATATATACCTCGGCCAAATGGTCTCCTTCCAGGCAAGACACGATAAAGAAATTGCTCGACGCACCGAGAACGCCTGGAAGAGCTATTGGTCGATGAAGCAAATAATGAAAGGAACTCTCCCTCTCTCACTGAAGAGAAAACTCATGGACATGTGCATTCTTCCTACCCTTACCTATGGAGCGCAGACATGGCCACTAACCAATCGTCAAAAGTCCGCACTCGCGGTCTGTCAGCGAGCAATGGAGCGCAGTATCCTTGGAGTTGAACTTTCTGATCGTATAAGAAACTCGATACTGCGTTCTAAAACTCAAATTGCCGATGTAGGTCACACGGCTGCCAAGCTAAAATGGAACTGGGCTGGTCACATCTGTCGCATGCCGGAGGAGCTATGGCCTAAAGTAAACACACAATGGGTCCCAAACAGCAGCAAACGACAACGTGGTAGGCGGAATGAGATGGCGGGACTAGTTCGACTCTTTCCACAAGGATTGGCGTTTAACAGCACGGGATAGGGATAAGTGGAGGGAGGGAAGGGAGGCCTTTGCCCTGCAGTGGGCAATGGCTGAATAAATAGAAAAATAAAAAATGACAAATTAAATTGTCCGTATATACAAATCACAAGTGTCATTCTTTGACAGTTGCATGAAATGGTTGTAACACGGTTGTAACAGGGCTTATTTTTAATTTTATATTTTAATTTGTTTCTTTACATTGTTCTCACATATAGAAGCAATAAAAATAATGTAACCAGGATTTTGTAAAAATGTCTTGATTTAAAAGAGTGTCCGTGGAGTTTCTTGCCCGTTCTTCTCCATAGAGATCTACGCTTTGGAATGGGCAACTAGCTTCAACTTTCTGACTAACTGACCGACTATTTAATTTTGACAATTCAAAAGTGCCTGTAAATGGTTTAATTGAAATAAATGATTTGAGTTTGAGTTGAGTGAATTGATGTAGGGTTTCAATTAATTTCCCTGACAGTACAGTCACGAGCAAAAGTATGTATACCCTCGGTTTTAACCAAAAGCGATTTACTCCTATATTTTTAATGAAATTTTAAGTTGTTACGAACATAACATTTTCGAACCCATAAGTTTATGTAATGTGTCGTATTGCAACGTTGCATTCGTTATTTCACGAAAAAATCGCAATTGAAAGTTGCCAGGTGTTGACATATCGTCGCTTAGGTAACAATACCGCGTAAGTTAAATTTGACAAGATTCCAGGAGAGATAAAAAACTGATTATTATCTTTAAAATCTATCCAATGAAGTATAAAACGTCATATGACCAATTATCGACTTACGCGGTATTGTTACCTAAGCGACGATATTGGTGCTCGTGACTGTACAACTAAAGGGGTACCTATATACCATACTATTTGTAACTAAAACTAGCCAAATTTACACCTCAGAAAACGGGAATTATACCATCAAACCTTCACGAACGTAAGATCTTTCCTCCTTATACACAAAAAATCTGCATGAACACCCAAGATAACTTCAAAACGGTTTGCATGTTCCACAGTTTACAAAGTATAAAACGTTGAAGCTTGAACAAGAGTTTTTATGACGCTAAACCGTCGGGGAGGGGGAGGGCAGAGCTGCTGGATTATGGCGCATTTTTCTCGCAACAAAATTAGCAGTTGTTCCGCTGGAGACTTAAGCTTTAGGTTGTGGGCTTGGTAGAAGCGGAGGCGGGAGCGGATTCTGACTTAAGTGATGATTGTTAAGAGGTTCTTTTAAGAACATACAAAACAACATACACACAACTTCAAAATTTTAATTTTGAAGTTGTGTGTATGTTTGTAAAGGATTATCTCTCAATTCTTTCACTGATAGAAATTTACACTATTTCCAAATAGTTTTTATGCCAGAACTATGGATAGGTAGGTTATTATTTTTTACGATTTGAAGAACAGGGTGGATACTTCCTCATGTTTCTTGTCGCACTGACCAGACGGGCGTTGCGTGATGTGGGCAACTGCTCGATGGTTATGATCGGGCTGTTGCATATACACTAACCTCGTGGAAAACTCTGTTTGCGCAATGTAGGATTTGCGTGACGTCAAGTGCAATGCGGAGTTCGAATGTGGCGTTATAGATGCCACCACAAATGATATCAAATTATGGTAACATTAAACTACACACTCAGAAAATTTATAAGTGAACGCATTATTTAGCAAGAAAGATACTGTTGGTCAACTTAGTCACATAACTTTTACATAATTCATGTACTTTCATGTACATTAACAAGAAGTGAAAGAGTGGTTCTTGGAACTAGTGTATTGTCAACTGTAAATGATACCATTCTTTAAAACTGTGTCGTCTAGATTATTGCGCATTCCGCTTCAAGTGGACAAACTACAGCCAGAGAAAATGTCGGTGTAAATTATCTCAGTGTTCCCATTTGTAAAAGAATTTCAAGATATTAGGTTCTAAAACTTTCGGATACAATTTCGTTTATAAAACATGTTTTTATTAACGAGGAAGTTTTTTTCCCCATTTTACGATACGATACGATTTAATAATAACTGGCGAAATTACTCCGTAAACTCTGCTTGCGCGATGCAGGATTTTGCGTGACATCATTATGATGCGTAGTTCGCATATGGCGATGTAGATGCCGCTACAATACCTAGTTACGCCTCTGCTTCACCCATCGGGGAAAATAGGCGTGATGATATGTCAAGTTATTATTTTAGAAAAATAATTCTGTAATGCTACCTAATGATAAAACATATCCCTCTTTGTAACGAGTAGGATATTTTGTATAGGAACTCTTTGACACACGATTAAAGATTAAAACCTACAGAGCGCTTAACACTGAAAAACCATGTCAAATATACACCCTCAACAAAATGTTTTCGTGTTTATCCGCCATGCACCACACCCTCTATCCTAGTATTACCTAGCACACATGTTCGCGCGAACAATATTAGGATTATGCAACTAATAAACAGCTTCCTAGAAAAAATAACAAAAAAAAATGCTGATGCAAAATATTCTTGAAAGTAAACTATGTAAAGTATTTTTCATAAGTCCCACTCATACAGGCGTGTTTTGCTAGCGGAGAAAAGAAAAAAAGAACGCCTTTTATTCATGTTTTCCTGGTACTTTTTCCTGAGGGCGTCTCTATCGCGGAGTAATAAAAATGTTGTGATAAGTTTTAATTAGAGAAATGCATTAGTGTATTTGTGCTATGTGATTTCTTGGTGAAAAATTGTCAACTTTTGTTGCAACAGGCTATCCCTTGATAGCCTGTTAAATAAAAATTGTTGTTGGTGGTTGTTGGTTGTTTTAATAAAAAGATAATATTATTATATTAAGTTTTGCCCGTGACTTTGCCTTTTGTGTGGATGTCGGAATATGTCCCACAGGAACGTACTAACAGGATTAAAAGTACCCTATGTGTTAATCCACGTTATAAACTATCTATATGCCAAATTCGCTCAGCTGATTTTGCTACAATCCGGAACATACATCCAGACATACGGACATAAAAATTTAGAAACTATAATTTCGGCGTTAGACTCGTCTCAACTTAGAACCTTGCAGCAATGACTTTTTTTTATTATTCAAACGTTTAGAAGACTGTTAGCATATAATATTATGTAAACATGCTGGTTGAAAATAAATATTTTACTTGTAAATATAGAAAGAAATAACTTAATATTCTTAACATAACGGATGCAGTCAGTTAATAAATTAAAGGGTGAATAAAATTTTTAAGAAGCTGTGTTTTAGATAATCCAGGGCGTGTTTTATGAGTACCAAGTTGGCGGTTCCAAAGCCTTCTATTTCAAGTGTGCTTTGTTATTGCTTGGAAATTATTGTGAAAAAACGTGGACTCAAAATTGTCGCCGACACGCAGAGGGTAAGACTGACGATCAACAAAATATTTGTTCATTCTCATCGTATGAAGAATTCTTTGCCTGTACTGAAGCTAATGAAGTTATCGGCTCTTAGTAAATAATAAACGTACTGCCAACTTATAAAAACGCTGCAATCCTTTTATACAAGCTACAGCATACCATAAACCAACAAACAAAGCCTTCTATTACAAAATATCGTCTAAAAAATCCAACAAATAGTTCGAAATACAAATAAACGAGTGTTAAACAAAGCGCACTATTTAATTGAACCAGATTGAACCGGATCGCGCCGGATTGTAGCGCGGATAACCGGTTGATACCAGGATTATTCGGAATACTGAGCAATGGTTAAACGGTTTTAAATATTTTGTGTTTTTTTTTTTTGTTTGGAAGTGTTAAATAGAAAATGTATGATGCTTGTGCTGGAGAGAAATTTAATCATCTTGCTATTTCTTAGCTGCAGTGGCGTGGCTTGCTGATATATGGCAAATAATTAAATTAATGTTCTGTGTATAATAATAAAAAATATTGTATAGAATCAAGTTTTTCTAACTGAACAGACAGCTGTGCTGCTGGGGGAGTTTGTTGCGCCACTTCTTCTTCCCAGAAAAAACACTAGAAAGTGGTGAAGGGCGGGGCCCGTTTTGGGGGACCACCTTATGGTGGTCCCTCAAAACGGGCCAAGCCCTTCACCTGCTTCTTTGCGAACGTCAAAAATACATACATGTGCTGATTTTAAGCCTAATTTGAATAAATGACTTTTGATTTTGATTGTAAACTGATTGAATACCGCATTTCTATATTTATTAAAGAACTGAAGGCTAATTCCCGTAATTGAAAACTTTCTTAGTCTAGTCACAATCTCATTTCAGCGACAATCAGTGACAAAAACTTGTCAAACATTTAAAGGAGGAATTTGGGTTAGATTGAGACTGAGATTAGAATGCCTTTCTTAAAAACACGGAAATTTCCTTTCTAGTCGTATTTATTTCTCGGTACTTATAACAATTATCTGTCGAAATTGGTACTTTGCCATCATTCCAAGAACTCATAGGTACTTTAGATTCGTTGAAAGGGGTTTTTTCTGATGAAATGACTACCAGAAACCGTTCCAAAGATTTGTTAGGGTAAACAGCAATCACTATAACATCACGCGTTGTTTCCCTAAAGGGTTGGGCAGAGGTGTACCTCTTACACACACCACATTTAGCCAGTTATGTTTAAGTCTCATGTGATAGGGGCGAGCGTATTGCAACTAACCGCGTACAAATACAGACTCCAGGCTGCTACTGAGATATTTCAGATCGAAAACTCCAACACCACTGCCTGACCTGGGAGTCGAACCCAGTACCTCATGCTCAGCAATACCGCTAGCAACCTAATAAAATTGTAAATATTTAGTTTTATTATAATTTATAGTCTTTAATAATAATGAAAGATAAAGAATAATGTAAATCGTGCAATATATAGGTAATATAAAAATATAACTTAAAACCAAATATATAAATAAGTTTAAGTATATAAAATACCTTAAAAGCAAGCAAGTGATACTACTTTAATTAAAAAAAAAAAAAAATCTTGTCAAAAAGCGCCTTCATCCTCTCTCCTATAGAAAACTAACTTTGCTGTGCCCGACAGGGTCCATAATTGATTCGATGTTTTGACATAACAACCATCATAATTATGTACACATTATGGAATGCAATAAAGTATTGAGTATTGAGTAACTAGACCAGCGAAGCAGTACTCAACTACTAGTTGTTTCAAATAAGGAGTCGAATATTAATTAAACAACTATTCCCTTGTTATTTAACCACTGTTATTATTACATCAAAGCCTGTGTTCAGCAGTCTGTAGACGTTAACATGTAAAACGTCTGAATTTAATTTACATGTAATTATTTAAGCTTTAGTCTAGACTCGAGACGATTATAATTACTCTAGTTATAAGGTACCTACCAATCATTCGTAAATCTTTGACAGTCGTTAAGGGTAAGCAGAAGGCCGAAAGTCTGACAACCAGTTTTTCCCAAGGGGTATCGCGTTACCCAGTAACTGGGTTGTGGAGGTCAGATAGGCAGTCGCTCCATGTAACATGCTGGTATACAGCTGCATCCGGTTAGACTGGAAGTTGACCCGAAAATAGTTGCGAAAAGCGCTGCCTAGCCTTGATTTAGTACATGTTCAACCACAACATTCTTTACCCCCGACCATTTGCAACTATTCTTATAAATCATTTATGAATGCTTCGTTGGTCTGGTGATCGCAAGAACTACTGCTAAGCATGAAGTCCTGGGTTCGATTCCCGCTCATTCGTGTTATTGGATTTTTCGCTTGATGGCTGTAGGCTCGCTTCCGTATTACATGAGGCTTAGATATAACTGGCGATATAATATGGGTGTACAGTCACGAGCACCAATATGTCAACACTTGGCAACTTTCAATTGGGATTTTTTCATGAAATAACGAATGCAACGTTGAAATACGACACATTACGTAAACCTAGGGGTTCGAATATGGTATGTTCGTAATACCATAAAATTTCATTACAAAATAAAGGAGTAAATCGCTTTTGAATAAAGCTGAGTGTATACATATTTTTGCTCGTGACTGTATAGGTACAACTCTGCTTATGCCTTCGGGGAATACAGGCATGATATTATGTTATATTTATGTTTGAGTATTTGGTCATGACTAGACTCCTAAGCCTAAGCCATTACAAAAAGTTTAAAGTACCCTTGTTTCAGATAAAAGTTTTAAATCGGTTTTACAATACAGCTGCCAATCTTCTCATGTCGGCTGAAAGGGTTTGGATCAGTGTGGGTCAGTCGGTCAGATACAAGTCAGATATGTCACTCGGCTAATGGAACATGTAAACGTATGAGATGGATGAGATATTTGTTGACTAACAGGATATTGTTCGAGTTTTTTTAAAATTACTATTTAATACGGAAATTGAACGAGTACTGTAATAATAGTGAAACGCAAAATTATGATAACTACTAGCTTCTGCCCGCGACTTTGTCCGCGTAAAATGTCTTCCACCCACCCTGTCGCATCGCATCGCCTGCCCGCGCTGTCACTTTGTATTCCTTTGCTCGGCTCCTAAGGGTTCTAGGATGATGTTAGATAGCCTATAGCCTTCCTCAAGAGATAGGCTATCAAATGCAAAAAGATTTCTTCAAATCTGACTGGTAGTTTCAGAGATTAGCGGGTTCAGACAAACAAACTGTTCAGCTTTATCAGTTACTACCATAAAAAAAGGTTATAGCGAGTCAATCTTAAAAGATAGACATATGCTGTCATGGATTTTTTTTTAGAACTTTTGAAGAGAAACAATTTCATCATACATGATTTTTGCGTAACTTAAACCGCTTACGCAGCGCACGCAACGGAAGCTGTCAAAAAGGAATAGTTATTCCCGTTTTTGCAAAATTTTCCATTAATGCTCCGCTCCTATTGGTTGCAGCGCGATGTTATATAGCCTAAAGCGTTCCTCGGTAAATGGAATATCCAACACAAAAATATTTTTTCAATTCGAAGCAGTAGTTCCTGAGATAAGCACGTTCAACCAAACAAACAAACTCTTCAGCTTTATA
The DNA here is from genome assembly GCA_945859715.1 of Apamea sordens. Classification (NCBI taxonomy): domain Eukaryota; kingdom Metazoa; phylum Arthropoda; class Insecta; order Lepidoptera; family Noctuidae; genus Apamea; species Apamea sordens. Next base: position 14,580,461 of record OX244009.1, read on the forward strand.
ATATTATATTACTTTAGATTTAATTTTGACAGGGCCTTGATGTCATAGCTCTAAGGGTTTTTTTTTGTAGATCAAGTTGTTTCGGTCCTAAATTAAAATCATGTTTCTCATGCCCCCGGAATGGTACTGATTTTTTTCAAACTAAAAACCTCTCTTAATCTACGCACAAACGAGCCACCGGCCACAGCCACCGATAGCCCAGCGACAAGCAGTTCACATGCTTTTTCATACTTTTGTATTGATTCAACGCACACGTGTGGCCGGTGGCGGCCACCCGCTACAGCAGTACTCAACACCGCAGCAAGAGGCGACGGCCACTGGTGGTTGTGGCCGATGGCTCGTGTGTGCTAACCCTTAGTCCTCTAATATTATGTCACACTTATCAACAACGCTACTACAAAACAAACAATAGAATAATCGTGTTATTCTTTTACATATATAATTAAACTTTTACCTGATCTTTTCGCAGCATAATTACAGGGATACAAAATGAATAAATGCATTACACAATTACACTTTACACACACACCGACTCATCAAAAATCTGAAACTCATACGAGTACAAACATTTATCTCGAGGCACCAATCGAATGTCTGCCAACGTCCTGCTAATTAAGCTAATTACGAATAAAGGGCTAAACATCATTATTGGCAAACTTACAACTCTGTTGACTTTTCATTAAAATAATAAATATTCGTTTAAAATCTGGGGCTCTACTCCGAAATAGTATCGGCCGAATGTTCGGCCGTTTCCTGCTGCGAAGTTACTATTTGGTTGGTTCGGTTCCGATCCTACACTCCTACACTCTTTCGAATATTGACTATGGTTCCAACCCAAATGAGCCGATCCGAACTTTTTTCGCATTTTTCAATAATATTCAGTTCGGCCAAGTGTCGGTCCGATCCGAACATTCGCACTTTGGACTTCGGAGTAGGCCCCCTGGAGTCAAAGTAAAAAGCGTTGACGGACTACCAAATTGTGTAACACACTCGTAAGGGCTAGTATTCAGTATTCTTTGGCAATAAAAAGTTAAAATTCATTGCCACATTATAATTTTTGAAAAATTGATATTTTTTTCAACTAGAGATAATTTATATTCGTGGAATAAAATTGGCGTCTGATAGTTTGTGTATGGAAGAACTGTCAAAAATTCTAAATTATTCCTCCGATTTATTATCTGGCGTTGGAAAAAACAGCCCTAAATCAAAGCGTCATTCGCTTAACTAAAAGTACACTCATTAAAAGAGTGTTACGCAATAAAGCTGCTGGTGTTCGGGTGCAACTTTGTAGAGTTTTATGTCCATCAGAGGATTTCACGAGCCCTGTTGACTGGATATTCGTTTCGACTATGGTACACAAACCAATGTAACATACAGTGTGACGGCACGTTTGGCGCAGTGGTTAAGCGATTGACTGCTGCGCTGCGTGTCGCGGGTTCGATTCCCGCACGGAACAAATATTAGTATGGCCTACAAGTAGTTGTTCTGGGTCTGGCTGTTTGTGTATGTGAGTTTAAATGTTTGTAAACGAACCCACGACACAGGAGAAATTCTTAGTGTGGGGAAAAAAAAAAAAGTTCAGCTCTTCACTGTAAAAGGCATCGAATCTTCAGATGTATCAATAATTCTTGGTGCGTTATGTACATAATCACTAATAGTATTCTGGGCAGTAAGTAGGTTACATAAATAAACTTCAGGAGGATCTGAAAATTATATTTTCAAGAAATGGTCTTATTTGTATAAGACTATTTCTTGAAAATAAGAGGATTTACAATAAATATAATTTCGATAGCTGTGTTGACGTTTTAAATAATTATAATTAAGTAATTATTTTATCACAATTGGCGTTTTTATTAGCAAAAAAACCGAGGATTTTTTCGTGGGCTACATTGAAGGAATCACCTTAACTGGCTGAATTTTGCAGCTTCTGTTTTTGGTACAACTCTTTAAAAAAAAAAAATCAAAAATCATTTATTTGCTTAAATAAGGTACAGAAGGTTGACAAAATGTACAGAATTGTTCTCTTATTCTGCCTTTAATTTCGGCGTGCAAATATGTACATATTTTATTATAATTAACTATTGATAATATTCATGCAGTCAGTATACAGATAATCCCATAAAATTGTGTCATTAAATTAAATAAATGTCGCTATAAATAATTAAGTTCGCTTTAAGTAATCAATATTTTATATAACTGTGGAGGCTTGTTATTAGCAACTTGATAATGTGTTGTTGTTGCCTATTATTTGTAATTAGTCTGTAAGCCTTCTTAAAAGTAAATAAATAAATAAATAAAATTGAAAAAATAATAATCATAAATGTCACTATAAAAATGAAAAAATAATAATAATAATCATAAATTTCAATAATAATCATGTCAATACTGGGAGAGATTCGGTAAACAATAATAATAATAACGACACACAATTTCGAGACGACATGTCGTCTCGCGACAGACGAATCCATTCTTCACGAACCATCTTCCATTTTGCTCCACTTTAATTCTTAACTATCTTTTGTTTTCTCCCACAGATCATGCCTCAGCAATAGTAGGCACGACAGCTCGCCTCCGCTGCCGCATCGATGGCCGCTCCTGCGGGGCCATGCACAGCATCAAATGGTACAAGTCTGAGTCCCGGCTGTATGTATACTCCATCTCTGGGAACACGGCTATTGATCGGCCGGAGGGACCTATGAAAGACAGGTGAGTTCGCTTTTGATTTTAAAATAAATACCTTATTTATTTCGGTGAATTTGGTTTTACATGATATTTTGGGTTTTTATTTGGTAAAAGGTTTTTTTACACAATCAGATAAATGACATAGATACAAAAAGAATTGAAAAAGACAGCAAGTTGTTTTGTTTTCTATCGTGTTTAAAACTTAGGGTACCTACTGCAGTCACTTTTTTTGTAAAATTGCAAGAAAAATTACCACGTTACGCTAACTTGTCACATAATATGCGACTGTAGATTTGGGAGAAATATCAGAATGAGTGAAGTTCAATTTCAGCTTTAAGTTTAGTGTTAAAACTGCGTAGTAAGTTTATGTTTTTTTAAAGTAATTACTTTGGCAGTAGGTATGTATACATTCATTCGTTGCAATAGTCCGTGTGAAAATCAGCTATACAATTTTATTGTATCTTAGAGTTATATGATAACCTTACTGCTTGCAAACGTGACAAAAATGGACCATTAAATTCATAAAAATAAACTTGAAAAGCAGTATTTTTACTTTCAACGATAACAAAAGTAAAAACGTCAGCACGACGTAAAAGTTGTTCATTGTCTTGTTCCTTTATGTTTACTTTTTTTCTCTTCCTTTGAGTAAAACAACAAGAATGATGACACTACATGCACTTAATTGAACAAACCACTATATTTTCCTGAAGTTTTCTAAGTATAGTTTTCCTATTATAACGTTTATTTATTAGGTAGTTCGAAAAATTAAAATGCGTATCTATGAATTTGCATTTTAATTCTTTTTTGTTACCCTGATGTAACAATTTTACCAGTACGCAAACTGTAACCATAAATTCAGCATTTGATTCTAGCGTAGAAATATTAATCGGTTATCAAAATAAAATCAGCTGTTTCATAGAAAATTTCAGTACCTACGTGGTCAAAATGTATGAAACAATTTTTCCTGTATACCTACAGTTATTATACAAATAACTATTTTTACTATGTTAAATTAAACAATAGACTAAATAACTAGGTATACAAATACATACAAAAGGACCCTTTGGCCTCGAAGTAAGTATTTCAATAGGATTTAAAAAAAAAAATAGAATCAATTTGGTACATTTGAATATTCAGTCAGGGAGTATTGTTTAATATATTGTAACACTTTTTATACGATTGATAAAGAATGACAGTTGGGGTTTGAACATACGGACAATTTAAATTGATAGTCAGTGAGCTAAAAATCAATTTGGCTGATTGTACATAAGCAAAATCAAAAGTCATTTATTCTAACTAGGCTGAGAATCAGTACTTTTTAAACGTGAAAATTACATAAGACAATCCTCCACAATCCCACCCTTCACCACTTCCTAGTGCTTTGGCTGGGAAGAAGAAGTGGCGCAACAAACTCCTCAGCAGCACAACTGTCTGTTCAGTTAGAAGAACTGGATTCTATACAATAGTATGCAAAGGAATTAACATTACGAAATAGGTATTATGTTTGTCTTCATTGAAAAGTAATGATACGAACAAATAAGTTATTTAAAAAACTGGTAGACTACTCATGGATTTTTGGCAAACCTTTATTTGTTTGCCAACTCAGCATTTCCTCAACAATCAATTACGAATAATTCAACCCAAGAATTTCCTACCTTCAAATAATAAATAAATAAAATAAAAATAAAAAGCCTTTTATTTCTCGCGGATTACAATTAATAATATTAATAGATAGTAATGAGAATAAATAATGTAGTAATGAGTATAATATTAATTGAATTGATAAATTATCTATACTTATAATAAATCTGTAGAAGTGAAAATTCTGTACATTGAAAATATCAAAAAAATAATTTACAGGGGGTGTTACTAGACCGACACCGAACCCAAAAATGTGATTAAAAAAATTTTTGTCTGTCTGTCTGTCTGTCGGTCTGTCTGTCTGTCTGTCTGTCTGTCTGTTTGTTCAGGCATCACGCAAAAACTACCGGTTCGATTACGATGAAACTTGGTATAATTATTCTTTAATATCCTGGGCACCACACTGGGTACTTTTTATCCCGGAAAAGTATATACAATAAAAAACAAACTTAATTTTGCGGTTCGATCCCTATACCCGATTACCACTGTGTGTACTGTACCAACCGCAAATACTAAGTTTGTCGTAGGTTGGGTCACCCGCAGTGGAGTTCATTTTTATTCCTTTTAGTTTTTAGAGTTATTTAGGTTTATTTTTATATGAGTCGTAGGTATAGATTTTAATTTTAAAGTATAGGTAGTATATTTGATAGTGTACGTAGTGACGGTAGGTTATTTTATAATACTGTTAGGTAGGATTAGTCATTCGTATAGATATTAGTTTTTAGGGATTTTGCTTATTTATTGAGTTTAGATTAGTTATCATCAGAAATAGGTTTATTTAGGTAGGTATTTAATTTTCTGTTATTGAGTTTTTTTTTAAATTAGGTAGGTACTTAGGTAAATATATCATATAGGTACCCTCTTAATCACCACTAATGAGACACAATTGGTTTTCTACTGTAATTAGCCACAAAGGGCCCGCGAGATAGATGGCATTCTGGGGAAGCACATACATTTTATCCTGTTAGCACGTTCCCGTGGGATAATTTCCGACATCCACGCGGGCGAAGCCGCGGGCAGAAGCTAGTATAACATAAGATTTAAAAGATTAAAAAAAGGGGTACCAATAATTTATCATGCAGGCATGCAAGAACCCCTCTTATGTGAGGGTGAAGGCCTCCTCCAGACTTTTCCATTTGTCTCTATCTTTGGCAATTGTCTTCCAGTTTTTACCAGCTATTTTTATTATATCGTTATCCCAACGAGTTCAACCTTCAAATATCAAAACAAAAATAACAAAACTACCCTCGACAACAAAATTTTATAACATACCAAGACTTCACAGAAATAAGACAATACAAGAGAATTTTTCTCACAAAATGTGCCGAGACAGAGACGTATCGTCGTGTCATTGCGCACAATAGCCGGTAAGTGCGGCCATTATGAACAATGGCCGCCGTGACGTCATCAGCTCTTTACTTGAGCTGTTTATTTGGCTGATTTAAGTTTGTATGGCGTTTTGAGTTTATTGCTGTAGGGTTTTGATCTTGTGGATATAAATAATTTCCAGATATCCGGATTTCCAGGTGGGCGTAAATACATATGAAATTGTGGGAATTTGTCTAAGTAATAACAGCCGCACGGGTCGATCGATCAGGTTAAGCTACTTTTACGGCGGTTGGTCCGTGGATGGGTGACCATCTTTACATACCAAGACCTTTCCGTGTCTCGGAAAGCACGTTAAGCCGTGGCTCCCGGCTGTCATTCGTGGATCTTTGACAGTCGTTACAGGTCGTCAGAAGCCCGAAAGTCTGACCACTAATCTTACCAAGGGTTTTCGTATTACCCAGTAACTGGGTGGTGGAGGTCAGGTAGGCAGTCGCTCCATGTAAAATACTGGAACTCGCTGCATCCAGTTAGACTGGAAACCGACCCCAACATAGTTGGGAAAAAGCAGGTAGATGATGATGATGAACTTGTGGGAATAGCTCACATTGGTATAGTGCCGCCTCTGTCGCACATGCCATTGACAGTTTCTTTTTAAAGTTACTCCTGGGTACTGTACTTGTGGGTTAAACAAAATTTGTCAATACTGCTCGAAGATCAATGAGTTGTGGTGATCAGATCGTAGTCGATCCATATAAAATAGTCCAGACGTGCATAATAATACAATAAAAAAAGAAATGTTTGGTCGGGGACCCCCGGCAGAAACGAATTTAAAAATTAAAATCCAATATGACGAAATATTTGAAAATTTTCGCAGCAGCATTTTTGGATTTTCATTTTCACCTCACTATTGGCTTCAGCATCCTCGGAAACCATGAAAACTATCTCTCTGTGTCTCTTTCTATTATTAAATTAAACAACGTGTTTTTTTTGATATCCCACCTGCCTAGTCTTTTCCCAATTATGTTGGGGTCGGTTTCCAGTCTAACCGGATGCAGCTGAATACCAGTATTTTAGATGTAGCGACTGCCTATCTGATCTCCACAACCCAGTTACTGGTACGATACCCCTTGGTAAGACTGGTTGTCAGACTTTCGGGCTTCTGACTACCTGTAACGACTGTCAAAGATCCACGAATGACAGCCGGGACCAACGGCTTAACGTGCTTTCCGAGGCACGGAGGGGTCTCGGTATGTAAAGATGGTCACCCATCCACAGACCACCAACTCCCTAGTAGAGAAAATGCCAGGTGAATATCGATTGTAGATATTTCAAACACCTACTAAATAAAACATGAAACTTGAACCCTATTACTTACATAGTAAGCGTGTAATTCCATCCATTTGTACACAAATCACTAATACCATTTAAAATTAAAGATATCCGAACTATTAGTAACAGCTGATCGCATTAATATTTCAACAAATTAGTCTAGACACCCTTTTTGCTATTTTCACCAACCCGCACTGGGCCCGCGTGGTGGATTGCGGCTTTCCCTCTCACGGAGAGGAGGCCTGTGTCCCAGCAGTGGGACCATTATAGGCTAATTACTATGCCCCTTTCTGCTGTCCACCAATTCAAATACGTGTAAAGATAGCCAACACATTACAATATCGACCCTATATGAATAAACATAAGGTGCTTATGAAGTGCATGTTAAGTTTGCTGAATCGACCTTCGAACTGGACATACATAATTATCTTTACTGACTGTCTTTGTGATTTTAAGCCTTATGTCTACGTAGTTAAGGTTTCAATTATTTTACCTATTCGACATTGGTAGTAATTCCAATTTCAGTCCTTATTTTCATACGCGTAAGGTGCATGAGAAGGTTTCATCGATAAACATTCCCTTGTAGCCAGCACACTCGAGTTTAGACCTTATTCGTATAATTTTAAGGTACAAATGAAATGCAAATTGGTTGGTTGATCGTATTCACTGTAAAACTAATTGAATTCACAATGAGCTCAAAATCGCGGAGTTATTGCGTGTCGAAGTCAATTTAAATTGGTTTTGACGTTCGTGGACTGATAGGAATGATAGGTTTAAACATTCTGCAAATTAAATTTTTACGTAAAACCCTGATAAAAGTTTAGTTAAAATGCCTTGTTTACAACCTCAAATGGGTGGTTCTTAGAAACAGGCTAGCTGCAACAAAGCCCTCCAATGTGTCATAATAAAAATAATACATAACACCACGCCTGTATTCCCCGAAGCGTTAGGCAGAGGGGTACCGTACCTATAGTACACCCACATTTCGCTAGTTATGTCTAAGTCCTATGTAATACTTAGGGGAGCTATTGTCAGAAATCGGACACGCTTCCATACTCAGGGCTGCTGAGAAATTTCAGATGGAAAATCCCAATTAAAGTTTACCCGACCCGGGAATCAAACCCAAGACTTCATCATGCTCAGCAGTAGCGCTTGAGACCACTAGAACAGCGGGAAGACCCTGTAATATTACTCTAACATAATTATGTTTAAAGCAGCTAGAACAGCAATACTGTCAACAGAAATATACGGACGAGTTCATTCATAACTACTCCAGTACTGTGCCCTCAACTGTTTAATTTACCCTAAACACATTAGCAACATCTTACATCTCAAAATTACTGAATACATACACACACACACACAATCATATACTTTGTCGTCCATTAATTACATGTAATATTTAGTGTATATCTTTTGTTGGAGATCCTAAAATAAATAAATACAATCTCCACCCAACCCTCAATTTCACACCCATTTCCTTTACCTATCGCATAAATTAATTCCAACAAAAACTCCTTGAGATAAAATACTCATTCATCAGAATGAGTGAACGAATGAATGATTAATTCTCCCCCTTTTATACTGAAAGAAAATCTTGAAAGAGATTAATCAGAAGGCAATAAGAATTGCCGGTATATCGACACGTAATCCGGTCGATCGAAAAAGATGGGACACTGAGCTTTAGGGAGAGGTCATAGTGAGAGCGACAATCGATATAATTATTATTCTCAGCTTTTGGTAGCAAGTAAACTTTTGTGAGAGATCAAGGAACGAATAATTTTTATCACATTTATTAACCCTTCTATGTGTTTTTAATAAGTCGATATTACCACCGCAACCATAAACGCATATCAGAATGGCAATTCCCGTATTGAAAAAAAAATCGTTCGCATTCTAATATCAGTCTCAATTTATCAAAAATATCACAAATTTCCCTTAATTTTTGACAACTTTTTGTCATTGATTGTAGCTGAAATAAGATTGCAACTAGATTTTAAACGTTTTATAGTCTGGAAATTGATCTTGTAGTGTCGGCGATTTATCTCAAAATATTGCAACAACAATAGTGATCATCGTATACAGGACCCGAGTATTCTTTAGTTGATTTATCCATACTAAAATGTAAAGAACATCAAAGGAGTAGACTCTTGTCGTTCTGTAGTATCAGCCTACCCCTATTGGAAGAAGGCGTGAGTTTAAGTATGTGTATGTATTAAGAAAATAATGCTCTTGATCTTTTTGTTATTTCTATGTTATTTTGTTCTTTGATCCAAAACCACGTTTAAACAAAAAGTCACCTGAAACATAATACGATTGAAATCGCTCTCGCTCCTCTCAAGCAGAGTGACCCCAACTTATATAGGATTTATTAACGAGTGATAATGGAATCTGTGCTCAATGTTTACGTCATTTCACATTAAGTGGGTTTTTGCGCGACTGGGCTCAGGCTCAGGCGCACAGTAAAAAGGGGTTACCTTTTCACGGCGAAGCAATCGAAATACATACTATGAATTATATATTTGAGAGGCCATCTGGTGTCTGGACGTTCGTAATTTGATTGGTTGTTAATTTTACATTGAAAAAGTCTAGACACGATAAAACGTGTTTTTTAGGGTTCCGTTGCCAAATGGCAAAAAACGGAACCCTTATAGATTATTTTTTGTTGTTGTCGAGTGAGAGAGCAGTTGCGGCTCAGTGGTAACAGCCGCACTTACGAGTTGTAGATCGAGGAATCGAATCCAGACAGGCGCTTTAGTTTGAGTAAATAATTTCATCAGATGAAGGAAAAGTAAAACATTATGAGGAAACCGTAATGTCCTAGAACGAAAAATTTCGAAGACGTCTGACATCGACCAACCCGCACTGAGTACCCCGCGTTGTAGATTACAGCCCACTTCCTCAGCAGGCCTGTCCAGAACTATGTTCAATTGTTAACCCGTTAAGCTAGGGTGCACTAAGACTGCAGTGGCCGCCAAATAGCGTCCGCGATTTACAATTATCATTCAATGACGTCACTGAATCGTTATTTATAAAAATACATGAATCGTTATTCATGTATTTTCATAAATAACGATTCATTTAGATTCATGATTGGGGTGTTCACCTAGAGAGTGGTTTTTGACACCATAAACTCAAACCCCGCTGCCATTATTTTCATGACGGCCGTCACTGTGGCTATTATGTGGCGGCCACCGCACTTCTAGGTAGCTTTACTACTGTAAATGCGTCCTAAGTAAATATTTTATCATATCTGCATTTAATTATTCCACTTTCAAGCGAAGGGAATATTGATCACCTCTAGCTCCCTGCTTGTTGATGTTTTCGTTAACAAGTTATTAATTCAATATCAATATGGAATTATAAAACCCACTTAGTATTCCCAAAGGTTGAACCTGAAACCTAGTACGCATTTTAATTAGGACTTTAAAATATCACACGCAACTAATTTTCAAATAAAACAAAAACACGTAAAGCTAGTAAAATATAAGTAAAAACATCTGCCGTTTTGTTAAAAGTAATGACTGTAGTATAAATTTTGTAAAGTTGTTTTATTTATATTGTGTTTAATTAATACCTATTATTACTTGTAAGTTAAAGCCTTAATCTCCAAACCAGTGTTAAAATCAAAATTAAAAGTAATTTATTCAAACTTGGCTGAAACTCAGAAATTTTTGAACGTCAACATTACAAATGAAAGTCCCCCAAAACGCCCTTCACCCTTCACCATTTCCTAGTGCTTTAGCAGGGAAGAAGTGGCGCAACAAACTCCCCAGCAGCACAGTCTGTGCAGTTAGAAGAATTTGATTATGGACAATAGTAAGTTATGAACATTACAAAACACAAAACATTAAATTATTTGCCATGTAATGTCAGCTAGTACACGCCAATATACCAACAAAAACGTTAAAAACTATCTCAAAGAGAAATTAATACCTAATTAAAAGCCTCCAGGCATGAAGAGCGACCAAGGGGTATTCTGTTACGCAGTAACTGGGTTGCGGAGGTCAGATAGGCAGTAATTCCATGTAAGAAACTGGTGTTCAGCTGCATCGGGTGAAACTGGAAGTCGACCCTAACCGTAGTTGGGAAAAGGCTAGGCAGATGCTGACAATATATTATGATGTAAACTAAGCCTTAAATTTTTATCATCACGCTTGGTAGACTTATTGGTGTTCGCAGTATAATTTTGAGAGGCTCACTCTGCCTATCATATTCCTTGTATAACTTCATGCTTATATTCCCCAAAGGACTAGACAGAGCTAAGAAACTCCTATATTCCGCCAGTTATGTTACAGTCCCATGGAACAGGGCTGCTACTGAGAAATTACTGATAAAAAAAACCCAACAACACTGCGCGACCTGTAATCAACCCAGATCCTCGCACTCAGCAGTTGCTCTTACGACTATTAGACCACTGAGCTAGCAAATTACCCATCCTCATTAATTAAATCCCTAGTCACCTTATTACGCTGAAAAGGGAGGCTTTTTAAATCCCATCTTATAATCCAAGATGGCGGCTACTCATAATAATTCACCCAGTCACCTTACCGCCTCAGCAATGTGATAGAACAGTAATAAACATGCATACGTACCATTTTCGCAGCCTTACGTGACGTCACACCGAGCACGTAGCATATTACTACGGCGTAGCTGTCGCTGCTACGGCGTAGGTCTTGCTACTAGTCCTACTCTCGCCGTAGCATTAAGGTTAAGTAATTTAAGTCAGTATATATGTCTCGATAGTACGCCGATTGCTTTACCAACTTTTAATAAGGCTTTGAGGACAAAAAGGATTTTTGTATGATCAAATTATAATTTGGTAGACGTTGTCTCATAAATATGTAGAGGCAGACTATTACGCACTTTTATTAAATTCTGCTGAAGGCTTTTGTCTAGATATATCTAAGTAATTTCGTTGGTGTCATTATTTTTGAATGATCTAAGGTCTAAAGGTGACATTTCGATCGTGGGTTGTTAAATATATTTTATTGTGAGATTTAAAATTAATTAATATTTATGAGAAATGTTGACAAAATAAATTACTCAACAAAGATGGATTGCTGTTTGTCTAGATTTTTATTTTTTTTATTATACCTCTCTGGCTGAGAAATATAATTATAACCTTTGTCCAGCAGTAGGTTGACTTAAAAGTTCGTAAATAAAAAACAGATTTTTGAGTGTAAGTTCAATTGACATTACTTCTAATCAAAGTACACAAAACACTTCAAATGATCGCATAAAACAAAAAAGCCAACACGCTTTACCATCATAAAAAATATAACCAGCCACTTCTCCAAAAAAAATAACGAAATCCAATAAAAACGCCTGGTGTCTTTGTGGAGTAAAAAGGCAACCTCTACAACTGACATTTACCGTAAAATACAGGTGCCATAATGGGGAAAAATCCACGACTCCTGAAATTTGAATGTAGCCTGCAACGTTCACGGGAACACGACTGAAAACCTTTGTGAAATTAATAAATCTTTGTCGTTACTGGTTTATGTTTGACTTTGTGGTGTTCGGGGGGTAAGCAGGAAACGTGGTGGATGTTTTATGTGGAGTTTATGAGCCGATCGATCTTCTATATCTATACATATTATAATTATAAATTAAAGTCGATTTTCGTGTCTGTCTGTGTGATGGATTTTGTTGCAATTTTAACCTCATAAGGCATGGCTTATAGGCGCGGGCCTGCGGGCGGAGAGTAATGGTAGCTCACCGCCCGATCAGGACCAGGCCTGTGCCGGACGGCGCGTATGTGTTCCACGTACGCCTCAAAGAGATGCCAGCGGGATCGTCCGAAAGGATTACCACTGCCCTGGAATATAAAGGGCTAAGGAAGGAACATGGGTGGGTTTTAGACGGTAAGAGTCTGACACTTTGATTATTTCCCATAAAAAAAAGGCATGTCTTATGAGGCAATCTGAATTTTCAAAAATCTGTCTCATCACTCGCATCATCTTTGGAAAACTATAAGCATAATCAGCCTATAATGTTGCCACTGCTGGGACACAGGCCTCCTCTCTGTGAGAGGCCCGTAATCCACCACGCGAGCCCAGTGCGGGTTGGTAGATGTCACATGTCTTCGAATTTTTAGTTCTAGGACATGCCAGTTTCCTCACGATGTTTTCATTCACCGTTTTGAGAGCAGTGATGATGAAATAATTTACACAAAGTAAAGCGCCTGTCTGGGTTCGACCTTACGACCAACAACTCGTATTCGGCAGTTACCCCTGGGTCACCTCTGCTCATAGACTGTCCAGTTACTTTAATTTATTGACACAGCACATCTGTATTATCATATCTCTGTCAGCACACCTAGACAACTAACACTATTACCATCCCAAGGAAAATTATCCTAAGAACACAATCAAAATCGACTAACACGATATATCTTCTAAACTCGCTGGTACTATGCTAAACCGTCAAGTTCTTAGTTAACGAGTCTGCATCGGTAACAGTTTAATAAGCTTATTTTAACTCCGGCGGCTGTTGCTAAGCTTTCTCGACTTAACATTGTTACTACAGAATTAACTACGGGATTGTCTTAGCAGAGAATAATGTATTGTAGTGTTTTAATTTAGGTCACGAAATTAATCCTAAAGGTATATACATGTTACCTCTACTGTTAGATGTACGTTAGTTAGCTGTTAACCCGAATTTTATACCTGGGTGAAACTTCGGTTTTGGTTTCAGGGTGTAAAGACTTGCGGGGGTAATTGCGTAATACACCTAAAGTAGTAAAAGCTTGCATTTTGACAGTTCAGTCATGGCACTATTTACAAATTTTTTGAACATAATATGAAGCAATGGATTAGCAATATCCTTCAAAATGATTCTGATTGTGATTGTGTGTTACACAATTAGTATGTAGGAATCTAAGTTCTTAGAATGTTCGGTTCATGGCCGCAAAATAGATTTGATCTCCGATTACACGTGATTTAGAATAAGATAGCTGAAACTGTGTTTCAGATAGAGGAAGGTCTATAAAAGACAAGACTATGGTCATATTTTAAGCAATAACCCTGATAATGGGAACTTAGAAAGAATAAAGCGTAAGAGAAACAAAAATAAAAAACCAGCCAAGTGCGTGTCAGGCCACGCATAGAATAGGGTTCCGTAGTCACCTATGATGGCACTTTACAAGTTAGGCCTCTATAACTCGAACTAACAAAGTTAAATAAAATAATAAGTTGGACATGACGAAACAATAAGGGTTCCGAGACGTGAACTACGGAACCCTAAAAAGAGAAGCAAAGAAAGAATATAAAGAAGAAGAGTATTCTATCTATCTATCAATCTCTATCAGTAAGAAGTATTTCGATTCAATTTAAGAACTTTATACTCGTACAATGCTGTCAATGTTTTCACTATCCAAGTTGATTGTAGAATTGTGCAGGCCAATTAAAGTTACTTGCAAAATGTAAATTCAGCACCTGTCGGTCAGCCCGGCGATCTGCCTTAACAAATACCTCTCCTCACAATCAAATATGAAAGTACCAGATTCTGAATGAAGCCATTGGCACACCCAACAATAACAGCCAGTCTTAATTGGACGTAGTTCGGTGGCGCCTAATTAGCACATTCTGCCGCGAAGTTGAGGCTGTTTGACTCGAAATAATTACAGTTTAAACCTCAAAGTTGCACCGGATACGGATATCGTGCTTACTGATCATTTTATAACGTTTTTAGGAGGATTAGAGGAACAGTTATTATGAAATTAAGAAAGGCTTCCCGGAGGATGCTGGCTTTAAGTGTTTTGTGCATTTTGGGATGGTATTGTTGTTGTAATTTTGGAGGGTAGTCTTGGAATTTTGTTAAGGAAATGCTTTTGTGCGAACGTTAAAGTGGAAAACTTTCTTATAGTTGTGGAATATCTTGATATTTTGTTTACTTCGTATTGTAATGCACTTTGCTACTCCAAAACGACTCACCCAACTTGATTAGTTCGAAACTGAACAGACTAGACAAGTAGCTAGTTAAGTACTAGGTGCTTGTCTTATGCCATAAAGGTCCTTTACAACTACAAACACTCCAAAATCTTCTTTCTCTACAAAAACACAAACCCCATACATCACTCCACTGTCACTTTCAATCCAAAACGACTCACCCAACTTGATTAGTTCGAAACTGAACCAAGCTTAAGCACCGGTGTATAAATCTGCTGTAAATCCGTTCTGGAGCTCGCTAGCCTACCCACTACTTCCACCCTTGTACGTTGATTTGTACCGGTCGTTAAGCGTTTTTGGAGCGTAATGGCAGTTGCATGTAGGTCATACTGATTTCGGGTATTGGATGGGATGGGTTTAAGTGGTATTAATGTAATATTTATAGGTAGGTGTACTTGTAGAATTTATTACGTGGTTTTTACAATATAAAGGTTTTACAAGAAATAGCAGAATTTTGACTTCTACTAAATACAACTCTTTAATTAATTCATTAATTCACTGACAGACGACGCACTGCCTAAACCGCTGGGACTACTGTGCATGAACAATTGCACTAGAATTCCTTATATAATGAAGGTGGGCAGTAAGGAAGAATTTTTGAAAACTCACGTTCTAAAGGAGTTGAAAGAATGGGGGATGAAAGTTTGTATGGAAATTCGTAATTTTTGCCAATGAAAGATCTCATCTGGAACACGGCTAGTAAATATATTAAGTTTAAGCCTAAGGCGTGCAGGAGCTCCCTGTATACCTAGTATGAACAACTGTGGGATAGGTTTTTATGTTCTCCAACCACGTATCCAACATAGAGTAATTTCTCAACCAATTTCCCAAGACCATAAAATTCTTCATAAAACAGCGAAACAACAGTAATTACATTACTTACCCCATAAACGTCAAGAGTATGAAATATTAAATAAACATAAATCTTAACTAACATAGCTTCAGTTATGCATAAAAACTGCATAAGCCACCATTTTTATTACTACGAGTTTTACGACCACATAAATATGAACCGCTTTGCGTCGGTTCGAACTAGTTCTGACCGGATACAACCGGTTATGGCCGGAGTGGTGCCAGATTCAATATCGCGATTTGAGGTGAGCTATTAAGGGTGGTATAGCATCATGTGTAACGTATTAGTTGGCAGGGCGAGGTTTTGTAGAGAACTGCTTTGGTGTTCCAATATGACGATGGTTTAGTTCTGGAATATAATAGGCTGTGGCTCTCTGTAGAAAACTTATATTGGAGAATTCAGTATCCTAAGCTTATTATTATTATTTTCATTTACCTTGTGTATTTAATTTCATCACCACTCTTTCAAAACGGCGAAGGAAAACATGGTGAGGAAACCGGCATGTCCTAGAACTGAAAAAAATTAAGATATTTATTTATGACATCGACTAACCCGCACTGGACCTGCATGGTGGGTTATGGCCTACTCCCTATCACAGAGAGGAGGCCTGTGTCTCAGCAGTGTGAACGTAATATGCTGATTATGCCAAGCTTAGGCCTATTTAACACAGGATTGAAATTAAACAGAATGAAGCCGAGAAGAATTAATGCTATGTTGCGACGAGAATTAAGCTCGAGCCCTCTGTTATCATCATTTAGGAGTTAATAATCTAAATATATCGTGAATTAAGGTGTTATTAACACACCATTTATAAAAAGCATCCTATTTTTAGTCCAAAACAGTATTGCCATATTATAAATTAAGTTAATAATACTATCACAATTTGGCAACACCAGAGGGCCGAAATTGGAACTAATTTACATATTCCATGCACAATATTTCGTTCATTCACTTTAATGGGTAGTTGGAAAACTATGCCATGTTTAAATTAACTCATTGGCCACATGGGTCAAACTGACTATCTTTATTATTATATAATAATACCAGCATATTAGTGTCGCACTGCAGGTCAAAGGCCTCTTCTCATACAGTGAAGGGAATGGCGGCTATACTCGTAAGTCCAGCTTTAATCATGATGCTTTCCATCACCGATGTCAATAATATCCAAGATAAACTCAGAAAGTATATATGAATTGAATAAGTCACATTGGTGCTTGTCTGGATTTGAACCCACGACCTCGTGCAAGAGAAGCGAGGCGTTAACCACTGGGCCATCACGACATTCATCTTTATTACCATCAAACCATTTTTCCAGAAATTACAGATGACCCACCAGCGTGGTAATTGCAAAACACACTCGCAACAGTTTTCAAAATTCAACAATTTTCATTGCGTTATTTACGTTGCCGAGTAGATGATTTTTTCAAACATATGAAGCAATGGATTACGAATTTTCTTCCAAATCCTTCTGATTGTGATAGTAAAGTGTGTTCTGCAATTGAGTAGCTGGTAAGTAGTAACCTCTGTCAACGGCAACTGCAATACTTCGTAGATGCCGTTATAAATGGTAAATGATTTTTATTTTGTAAGTAGGTTTGTACAAACAAAACAATCATATCAAAAAAATCAAATCATATTTTCAACCAAACCACCAACCAATCATATTTTTTTTTTTTTTTGTTTGTCAATCATATTTTAAAACTAGATGAGGTCGGCGTTTCCTATCTGACTAGTCTGAGAAGAAAGGCCGAAACAAACTCAGAGGACACAGTCTCTTTTAAAGTCCAAAGATAATCTTGGTCAGATCATATGAAGACCATGTAGGTCGATGTCTGAGATGGTCTTTTGAGGAAAGAACCACACAGATTGAGAGGACCTGTCCAGTCAGTGCACGCATTTGTCAGAAACCGTGCAGTTTAACTCAAAACTTTAGGAGCTCAACGATTCCACGAACAATACCAAAGAAAGGACATTTGGGTAGGCCACATAAATTACTCAAACTGCCTGAGGATGACAAAAACTAACAGAACAGAGAAACATAAAAATAAATAAAATGACCCACATAGTCTTCACATTCACAATAATTAAAATGATAGAATACTTTACAAAGTAAGCAAACGTCAAAATTTTATAGAACGTCGTATAACTAGAATATGCTCTTTGACGATATTAGAGTGTTCCAATGCCTGATAAAGGCCTATTCTCATCCAGAATATCCATTGATCACTCCAGGTTTCTTGACAATGTTCGTCTTCTGAAGCAATTTTACTGATGTTCAAAATCATTTTAGAAATAACACTATTCGTTATAAAAAGTACACTAGGAACTGACAGCACCGCAATTTTGTCCTAAATTCTCCGGCCCACAACATTACAAACAAGGCTTTGTAACATTAAAATCTCATATTGCCGAAAATAGGCTTCCCTATTGCCCCAATTACAGCATCATGCAGTACCTCGCTTGTCCGTTATTTCGGCAGAGTGTAGGACAACGCTCAATTAGCTGCTACACTGACGGTATTTGCGACGGCGAATTTTCAATTCGAGCCTGCGGTGCTCAAATGTTTGCTTTTTAATGAACTGCTTCTATACTGCTATTGTAGATTACAATGTTTTTATCTATGTTATTTTCCACTTTATTGGTACTCAACACATTAAATACTAATTTTACAAGCTAACACCAAAATATCGAACGAAGTAGCGCCGGGTAGCTAGAAATAATTTATAGGGCAAAACAACGTTGACCGGGTCAACATTTGTGTCAATATTTGTGTTAGCTTGTAAAAATAGTATTTAATGTGTTGAGTACCAATAAAGTGGAAAATTAACAGCAAAATGACACCTGCACACTGTATGTAACGATGATGGCGATCACGCCTCAGAGGCGAGATAGTATTATTTAGATATAGGTAAGCACTTTGTATATCATTTAGAGTGAATTGTTATTTAAGTTATTATGAAGAAAACATCGTTTTTAAACATCATCATCATCATTTCAGCCGATATACGTCCACTGCTGGGCATAGGTAGAACTCCAGTGCTTCCCGCATCTAGCGGGTTCCTGCGGCCTTCACAAGGTCGTCGGCCCCCTTGTGGGAGGCATTCCAACACTACGTCTTTCGGTCAGCTGTCGCCACTCTAGAATCTTTAAACTAGAAAAAATTTATGCAAAACTTCAACCTTAACTGAGTGTTCAGAAACAAGATATCGAACGAATAGCTCAGGAACGGATAAACTCCGGAGAAGAAACCCGTGAAACATGCCGTCAATTATGTATCTGATTTTGTCAAAGTGGCTCAGGCCATACCACCTGACCGATAGTTTGAGAATCACTGTCCTCACCGATATTTGTTTAACATCGCCAATACAGTTTGCAAGTGGGTCAGTGTATGTCATAAGCGTTGATTTAGCAAAATGTGCTAATAATTATGCATCCATTTTGGTCAATATTTTAACCAATATTTTGCATGAGAATATATTTTGCTTTTGCACTGTCATGCTATCCGTATTTTTATAAATACACTAATAAATAATACAAATATATTGAAAATAAGATTGACAAGAGCAGAGCGAGGGTCCTGGGTTCGATCCCCAGGCCGTGCAATTCGTTATTGGGGTTTGCTTTTAAGAAATTTCCAGTAGCTTGGAGGCTGGATTTATATCCAGTTATTGGCAATAGCCTCACACTCCGATGGTCTCTCTCTGTGGGAATCTTTTAAAAAATCCTCCTCGGATTTATTAAAAGATAATAATACATTTAATTCCCTATGAAATTTAAATAATATGTTCGTTTACGGTCACCAAGGGAGATAAGTAACCAGAGCCATCGGATTTCGAATAAAATATAGTTTAATTAATAGAAAACAGACAGTTCATTTATCAAATTAAATTTCATTAGAAAAAAATCCATCGGTCTCTTACTAAACTTCAACTATATTCGCCGTCCTTGATTACTTATCTCCTTTGGTGACTGTACATGGTTCACATTTCTAATTGAGAAACACATATCATAATGTATTTTTCTATAAGAACTATTTCGCCAGTTACATGTGTATATGAGTAAGGTGCTCAAACACACGAGTGGCATGTTGTAGGTGGTAGCAGTAGCCTTTGTCGTCGTCGAGTGTCGCTCGTGTGTATAGACACTCAGACTTCATACCTACATAACTGACGTAATAACTGCGTCATAACGTGTGTATATTATATACCTACGATTCACTATAATTATCTCAATATTCCCTGCAGAAATGCTAGTACAAAGCAAAATTACACGCGTTTATGTTCTACTACTTCAAACACGAATAAGATTTCTGAATATGTACCACGAGAGCTGCAGTAATTACTATAAATACAGGATAACTTCTGCGAATATCGAGTACCTAAACAGGAATGGCGGTACCATTCCTGTTTAGGTGAAACAGTACAAATTCTCCTCTATCGGTATAGAGGAGAATTTGTACTGTTACAGTTAGTACCTACTTGGCTATGAAACTTAACTGAATTATCTGAATCTAGCTTTTAACAGCAATTTCGTGCTGGTGGTATTTTTTTTTACAGAAACAACGGTTTTTGGAACGAAGTTCTTTAACGTAGCTTGTGGTAGGAGTAAACTTTTAGAAATAGTCACGTAACGAAAAAAATCGTTATGCCCCCCTACATGCGACTTTCTCTCTGACTCTCTGTCTCTAGAGAGAGAGAAGAGAGTTCGTTTTTATGGTTTTCGATGGTGCTGAAGCCAATTAGTGAAGTCGAAATGAATATCCAAGATGGCTCTGCGAAAATTTATAAGCGAAAACACTCATAATGTACTATGCAATCATACGATCTAAAATAACTGAAATACAGACTGCGGAGCTAGGATTGAAATGCTGTTGAATTTAGGAGCCTTTGGAAGTCAAATGTTTTGATTAATCGAGTAGTACGGGAAATATTCCCAATGTGAATGTAATGCTTGCAATTTAATCTCGAAGTGATTCAATACGAATTTATTTCTTCTAGAAAATAGGTGCAGTTTGAATCAGTTTCTTTAAATCATGCTAGGATCTTTCGAAGGTTAAGCTATGCTTGCCACGGTCAGTTTTTGGATGGATGACCATCCATTACACATCGAGACCCGTGCGTGCCTCGGAAAGCACGTTAAGCCGTTGGTCACGATGGTCATTCGTAGATCTCGTAGTTACGGGTCGTTCTAAGCCCGTAAGTCTGACAACCAGTTTTATCAAGGGGTTTCGTGTTACCTAGTTCATCACACATCAGATAGGCAGTCGCTCCATGTAAAATACTGGCATTCAGCTGCATCCGGTTCGACTAGAAGCAAACGCCAACAATAGTTGGGAAAAGGCTAGGCAGATGATGATGTCTGTGTAAATAGGAACCAGTACATTATCAACACTGTCAGCTTCTTAGTGTTATATGGATCACTACTCAATAAGAATTTATAAAACATACGATCAAAAAAATTAACAACTTCAGAATTTCCGAAAAAAAGCAACAAAAATTAACATTTTGCTAAAAAGTTGCGTTCATACCAAGGTTCATACGGCCGTTCCGGCTTAAAACCACCTCAAACCGGAATTCGCTGGTTAAAACCAGTATTTTCCGGCCGGCCGCCCCGTACATTGGGGTCAAAGGGTTAATATTATTATTTACTTATGGCGGACACAAAGTACCAAAATTATTTTGGTCCTTTTTTTCTAGGGAAACCGGTTATACAAGCTTTGGTCTTTTTGATGTTACTTTATAAAGATTGAATAACATGTCATGTTGTGTTTTTTTGTGAAAATAAAAGTCATCGTTTTTGTCCTTTGATCCAAGGTCCATTTAACACACAGGGTTGACAGTGGCTTAATAAATTAAGGACTCAAAAATTTACACCGAATAACAATGTAGACCAGTGGTGGCCCAGTGGTACTCGTAACAGCCCAAACTTACTATCGTGGGTTCGAACGCAGGCAGTCACTTTACTTTGTGTAGTTTGTTTCGTTGTCACTGCTCTCAAAACGGTAAAGGAATATAATGTGAGGAAACAGGCATGTCCTAGAACTAAAAAAACTTGAGAGGTGTCAAGGGACACCCGGATGGAACGAAGTAAGAGTAAAAAGTGTCATTCCAACTTTTGGTCTTAATTTTTTCCGTCTAGCCCGCTTTCGCAACGCGCGATAAGGAACTTCGTTCCAAAATTCAAAAACATCACAAACATCACCACGTGGTGGATTACGGCCCACTCCCTCTCACAGAGTCCAATGTCCCAGCAGTCGGAACTTGTGCTCATTATGCTACAAAGGCGAATAGTTTCCTTAGACATTACGCTTGGCGATCGCTGTATGCTAATACATACCTATCAATGGGTACTTTGTAACATTTCCTTACATTTTACAATAGGGAACATAATAGAGGACATCGTAATAACGTCATATCTCCAAGTATCTTTCTCCGACTACAAAATATACTGCAATGAAAATTGCATTCCGCCTTGTAGGTCGAGATTCTGTAGTCACTATTTCATATTTGAAACAGAAACGGGAAGGACAAACAGTAATAGGGGAAGTATTGCATTTTTTGTGCTTATTGATATTGTGAGTTAGTGATATACGAGTATTTTAATGTACTCAAGATAATAATAATAATAATATCCCTGGACATTTCACACAGCGCCATCTAGTCCCAAGCTAAGCAACCTAATGCTTGTGTTATGGTAACAAGATGGCTGATAAACTACTTATATACATTTTTTTTTTGTAAATACATACATATTATAGATAGAAAAACACCCAGACTCGGAACAAATACATGTAGGTCATACAAATATTTGTTCCGTGCGGGAATCGAACCCGCGACACGCAGCGCAGCAGTCAATCGCTTAACCACTGCGCCAACCGTGCCGACGATGTACATAATATTTCCATATTATTATTATACATCGATACTTAACTTTGTATGTCGGTCTGTCTGCCTACACAATTACGCTTTAACGGCTGAATGGATTTCGAAGAAATTTGACTCGCAGGTAGACCCATGACCTGGGTATGGACATAGGGTATATTTCATCCCAGTTGTACGTTCCCAACTTCAATGCGGGTAAGGCTATAGACCAACACTAGTAAACAAATATATAAGGAGATCTTTGTTACGGAGCTCGTCTGGAGAAATACTATCATCTTAATTATTTTTGTCACCAAGAAGCTAGCCTGAAACCTAAAAACAAAAAAAAAAGTATTATTGATGCTAACTTAAAAACTACTCAAGCAAAGTTAATATTATTTATATGAGAACACCCCTGACACCTTATCCATTAAAAAAATACGTTCTCCTTTTTTGAAGTCGGTTAAAGAAATCAAAATCAAATCAAAAGAGGTAAAATATGTGTGTGTGTGTGTGTATGTGTGTCCCCTGTAACTTCTAAAATAAGAGAATGATAAAACTAAAAAAAATATATGATGTACATTACCATGTAAACTTCCACCGAAAATTGGTTTGAACGAGATCTAGTAAGTAGTTTTTTTTTAATACCTCGTAAATTGTAAACCGCAATTTACCTTTCATTCAATCAGCTCATGATTGATTTTTATAGATAATGGTACGGAACCCTTCGTGCGCGAGTCCGACTCGCACTTGGCCGGTTTTTTTCCTTAATGGTATAATATCTTTTAAATATTAATAGCTTAAAAAGTATTTTTTTTAAACTTGGTCAGTGGTAAGTCTTGAAAACTATTTGGTAAATGATTGTAAATAATAATCGACATGCAGTATACATTTTTCTTAAATAATTTTAGTTTTATTGGTGGCAGCCGAAGTCTATCTTTATGCCGTGTTCGACTATTTGGCCTGTCAGTGTTGGTTTCAAATAAATTGTAGTTTCTCTTAACAAAAAAAATACATATTTCAAAAATATATAAACATGGCAGAGGTAACATTTTAAGTTTATGAAATAGTGGCTTACAGCTGTCTAAAAAGACATTTTTTTTAGCTTTAAAAACTCTGTTTGTTGAATCTACTGAGTTACCCCATATTACAATGCCGTATCTAAGTACGGATGTTACATAACCATGGTAAGCTAGCATTGCAGTAACCCAGTTTACTGTTTGTCTTATTCTTTTTAACACATATGTTAACATATAATATAATGTATAAAACGATCTATTTTTGCAAGAATTTATATTATGTGTGTTTTGCAATTGCAATTTTTATCGACTGTTATACCCAAGAATACACAATTATCGACAGAGTTCAAGTGAGAATCTTTTTAATGAATGTCTATTTTATTTATGTTTGAATTGTATGTCTGAAATTGTATTATGTTCGTTTTAGTCATATTTATTTTTAAGTTATTTATTTCTAGCCAATCGATTGCATTATCAAGAGCTTGGACGATTTCATGTTCAACATTTTTATTATTGTCACTTTTAATCATTATTGTAGTGTCATCAGCGATTAGTATGCAATCTTTGGCTATCGCGCCGGAAATGTCGTTGATGTAAACCAGAATACGATACCTCCCTGTGGCGTGCCAGAATTATTTTGTTTATATCCCGACCTATAGGTTTGCTCGGCTAGCTAGGCAGCACCTTATGCAATGTAGGCGCCACTGGGTTACGGGCCGTACGGGAGAATGAAAAGGACTTTCGTTGGTTGTGTTCTAGGGCAATAGCGACACCTAGGACTGAAAAGGTCAACGAAATAAACAACTTGATTGTTCTAAAATTCCCCGGCCAAATAAAAAATTACAAATTGATCGACACTGTAACAGCTAATATCGAAGACGCAGTCCATTACCCACAGGATTTTTTAAACTGTCTAAGACCTTATGAATTAATAATAATAATAATAATTTTTATTTGTACACTTTGAGAACATACATAAGTACACAGGATTAAAAATATATTGTACAATAGAGTCACATTATAGGGCGAACTGATGCCTCCTAAACTAGGCCAAAAGCCTGTGTTTTAGGAGCCAAGGTTCCTCCAGGTATGACATACAACTGGTATTGAGTGTTGTGCAGGTACTTATAGTAACACAACATAAATTAAACTAATTGACGTTATAAGTCGGTCATTTTTGTTAATTACCCGTGCGAAGTCGGGGCGGGCCGCTAGTTGCATATGATTTTAAAGCTTTAGTGCTCAGGTCAGCATATCCAGTCGAGTTAGTGTTATACTTAGACTGCGAATTGTTTTATCAACGTCTGATTGGAGAGATAAGGAAAATGCTTTTAGGATTTTGAGGAGTCGTTATTTTTATGTCATGTTGCATGTTTTTATGAGCATTATTCGTCTTTGTTTGGGATACATTACCTGGACTCCCGTGCGCGTCCCGCGAACTCGAGTCCCGTTTTGGTGGTGTTATTCGAGGTTTTCACTTACATTTCGGCCTAAAAACACGTTTTTTCAGTAAAATTCCCGATTTTTGTTCGGGAATAATTCCACAAACCCCATAGATATTAGTCATTAAATAAGCCACACATTTGGTTTGGATTTTGGTAAACTTTAAAAACTCTGATAGTGGCGTATGTGTTGGATCATTCGGTTCCTTTCAAAATGGTTGATTAGATAAGTGTAATCTAGAATTTCTCAGTAGCTGGCTGAGGATTAAAGTGCCCGTGTTGCATACAACTTCAACGTAACTAGCAAAATAAGAGTATTTTATAGGTCTTCACATTCTTTGGCGAATCTTTGGGGAATACAGGGGTGCTGTGTTGTTTTATTTAAACCCTCATTAACACAGTATCTTCATTGACTGTCATGCTAACGAAACTACCTCCCAAATCCCGTAAATATCGGCCATTTTAGCTGATTTCCATCCCAAAATTGTCAGCTCCGCGAATAGGTAACTCTTGCAAAGCGATAAGCAATGTTCTGGAATGTTGCCAGTACACTGCAACGGAATAAATCTTTGGCCACTATTTATGCCAAACGTGTTTTCAAGCTGAGCTTTGGCACTAATTGTTAGTCTTGTCAATTATAAATCGTCCATTAAGGTTAATGGGAATTAACTAGAGAACTTTCGTGGAATTGCGAAGTTGATAGGAAGGACAGCGAGTTTACTTTAGAAAATCTCTGTTAATTTGTAAACAATGGTAGCAGAGTGCATTTTTCTTCGTGTTAATAAAAGGAAATTATTGTGTCTGTGTTAAATAAACATGTTTTCTTTATTTCACTCATTCTTGAGTCATCATCATCTGCCTAGCCTTTTCCCAACTATGTTGGGGTCGGCTTCCAGTCTAACCGGATGCGGCTGAATACCAGTATTTTACATGGAGCGACTGCCTGTCTGACCTCCACAATCCAGTTACTGGGTAATACGATACCCCTTGGTAAGACTGGTTGTCAGACTTTCGGGCTTCTGACTACCCGTAACGACTGTCAAAGATCCACGAATGACAGCCGTTTCCGAATTTCACTAATTCTTGAGTGATGGGCCTAATTTATTATAGATTTTCTTTTTTAAATTATTTAGTAATATTCCTTCGGCCCGTTTGTACCACAAATCATTGTCATTTGGTAATTTAGTCACGTTAAGCGCTAAATTAATTTAAAACATCGTTTGACAGAATGATGTTTTAAATATGGTAGGATATGGCTAATTGACACTATTGTTTGTATGAGACCTTTTCGTAAGTACCCATATTCGCAAATGAATAAATGATTATTATTTTGAAATAAATGTTTAACGCTAAACTTAAATAGGTGATTTGTGGTACAAGTTATATTTGTTTTAAAATAACATAGAGACCTAGTAGATATAATTTCAGTTCCTTGCACCAATACAGCCGTTGGATATTCGATTTATACTGTAAATTAGCCCATGGCTAAATAATAACAGCCGCACAGGTCGATCGGTCAGGTTAAGCTACACTTGCCGCGGTTGGTCTGTGGATGGGTGACCATCTCGACATACCGAGACCCCTCCGTGCCTCGGAAAGTACGTTAAGCCGTTGGTCCCGGCTGTCATTAGTGGATCTTTGACAGTCGTTACGGGTAGTCAGAAGCCCGAAAGTCTGACAACCAGTCTTACCAAGGGGTATCGTATTACCCAGTAACTGGGTTGTGAAGGTCAGATAGGCAGTCGCTCCATGTAAAATACTGGTATTCAGCTGCATCCGATTAGACTGGAAGCCGACCCCAACATAGTTGGGAAAAGGCTAGGCAGATGATGATGGACTGTAAATTAGGATTTAGTATTTACATAAATATATTTATCTAGTCTTTGATACCGCGACTGATGCTGACTTTTTGATATGACCGCCTTTCTCAACTCCAGTTTTCCTCCATGCTACCTCTGATTTTTCCGATCAAACCATTCCTTCTTTCCGTTCAAGATATTCTGGACATCAATAAAAACGCTAAAAGGGTTGGTTTAAATCGTTTTCAAACAAATAATATCGGTTATTCCGGTCTCGTCCAAACTGTTTGGTCGACACGGAGTGTTTATTGTCGCTCCAAGGGTGAGGCTAAATAAATTTGAGCGGGGTGCCAGTTATAAGACGATGCAGGCATGAATTTTGAGTGGGTGAGCCGAAAATATTTTTGGTAATTTTTGGCGGAGAAAACATTTGGAGGGCGAGTGGTACTTGTATGTAAGGTGAGATGAAAAATATTCCTGTGTTAACATGATAAGGGAGTAATGCTGGGAAGGAGCAGTGGTGGCCCAGTGTAAACGGCACCGACTTACGATTTTTAGATCGTGGGTTTGAACCCAGGCAGGCGCTTCACTGTGTAAATAATTTCATCACCACTGCTCTCAAAACGGTGAAGGAAAACATCATGTGTAAACCGGTATGTTTAAATTTAAAAAAACTTGAGAGGTGTCAAGGGACACCCGGATGGAACGAAGTTCAAAGAGAGAGAGAGAGACAGACAGAGAAACACGCGCACACCGCACGGCTTACAACTATAGCAAAAAGTGTCGTTCCAACTTTTGGTCTTAATTTTTTCCGTCTAGCCTCCTTTCGCAACGCGCGATAAGGAACTTCGTTCCAAAACTTGTGTCATCCGCCAACGCGCACTGCGCAATAAGTATCCCTCTCACTGAGAGGAGGCCTGCGTCCTAGCAGTGGGAACATTGTAGGCTGATTTCGTATGCTGTTTATAATCTGTCTGATAACGATGGAAAAGGTAGAAAGGAGTAAGAACATAAGACCGCAAACGATTTCTGCTGAACATACTGCTGAATCTACACTAATTCATACTTCCATACTATCCATACTGACATTATAAAAGGAACAGTAACTCTGTCTGTTTGTTTGCTTGTCTGTCGGTTACCTTTTCACGGATTTCGACATCCGGCATTCCGGTAGACCATTACCTGAGTTAGACATAGGATACTTTTTATCCTGGCAGTATGATAATACGCGCATTGACGTGTAGTGGCGGACACCAGCCCGTATTACCTATGTTCCCGTGGGATAATTTCGGACGTCCACGCTGGTCGCGGGCATACGCTATTGAAATTAATTGCAATTAACTACTAATTACTGCACCACTTCGTTTCATTTTTTACAACTATATAAGAAAAAACACTAGTCATAATTATTATATGTTACATGATTTTAAGTATAAAATAAGAATGAAAAACAAATGTGTTCTTGTATTTAACACAATAATTTCTGTCCCACAGTTCTGAGCTTAACACAGGAACCAGGTAAAGTATTTTTGCCACGTACTCCTTATTACTGTTAATTTCAGAGCTTATTGTTATTATTTTATCCGCTCAATGTGTTATAGACTTCATAAATCTCTCACACAAGGTTTATTCTTGTGTGTTTTATTTGTAGTCAGTGTTATCAGTGGTTAAGAATATCTATTTTTATTTTGCTTTAAGTAGAATTCGTCTTTGTCGTTGGTCTAGTGATCTCAAGCACTGCAGCTGAGGATAGGGTCCTCGATTCAGTTCGTAGGTTGGGAATTTTATTGGGCTTTTCCATCAAAAATTTCTCAATAGCTGCCCGGTATCTGGATCTGGACCCGGTAAATAACAATGAACGTGAGACTTAAACACAAGTAACTCAATGGGTGTATGTACTAAATGCCGCTGCTTATCCCTTCGGTGAATATATTCGTGATGTTAAGTTATGTAAGTAGAATTTTAGGTAAATTTACAAATACGATAGCTTTCAAATAAACCAAACTGACGATGGCAGATACCTACGAATCGACGATACGTTCGTCGATTCGTAGGTATCTGCTATCATAGGAAATTCCAAAATGCTGAGTGAATGCGATGTGTTTGATTTAGTCAATAAAGCAACATTTATGTTGCAAAATGTTACGTGGGTGCATTTGTTTATATACGATGCTGTATTAACGTTTACGTAGTTTATTTCACATAGCAAATATGTACTTAGGTACCGAAACATTTTTCAATTTTTTTTGGTAAATGATAGAATATATTTATTTTTGTAAATTGGTTCAGACAAAATACTGTTACATGTCAAACATAAATTATGTTTTAAATCCAGATGAGTTTAGTGTTTCCTATCGGACTACTCTGAGAAGAAAGACCGAAATAAAATCAGAGGTCACAGTCTGTTTTAAAGTCTAGATAATTATAATGTTAGCCATGTGAGGACCATGCAGATTAGTGTAGGAGACTATAAAACCAGGGTCTGATAAAAATAACGGTTTGATAAATAATCATTATGACATACAGGCGCTAAAAGAATTAACACTGAATAGACTATGATGGAAAATGTAACACTGATAACTGCCCAACGCAACGTTTAAGTTTTGAAAATAATGTAACAGTTGCTAAAGCCAAACACAAAGAAAGCTGTTTTTATTTACGATTTAATAAATTTATTTCTACAATGGGAAAATTTTAACATTAACTTGTATTTCCTATGTTATATACATTGGAAATACAAGTTAATGTTAAAATTTATTACATAATATTTAGAACGGTTTTATTGCCACGAGTCACCAAATAACCTTACGCTATCCTTTTAATGTCGTATCCATACAATCACAGTCAATAGCCGGCGGCTATATCCAAAATAATGAAGTCTATGCAGACCAACCCAATGAGCCCAATAACCGAGCCTAAATAAACAGTCCAACGTCACAAGAATACTGAAGAGAATTGCCTCCAAGTGTCACGTCGACAGTTTTTCATAACTATCATATTGATATTGCAGTGTGGTGTGCGGAATTTATGTTAAAGGCTCGATTGATTTCCCAAAAAGTCAAAATGAAAGGGATTTTTTAAAATTTATTTGGTCCTTTGATCCACATTTTATGAGGTGTCTATTGTCTAAGGTAATTATGCAAATCAGTTTTCAACACCAAATGTAATTGATAAATGGCTGAAAAATATTAAAATAACAGTAGGATCTGACTTGGAAACAAAGACAATAAACGAATCAATCAATCAACTCAGCCTATCGCAGTCCAGTGCTGGACATGGCTTCTCCCAGACTGCGCCATAATACCCTGTCCTCCGCCTTCCGCATCTAGTCTACCCCAGCCACCTTCTTAACTAATGACGTTAGTGAAATTTGCAACACAGATAGTTTATAGCCTGGATTAAAACATACGTTACCTTTTATCCTAGTAAATGACTTGGCTTAACGACTTTCGGACATCCAAAGATATAAGAGAGAGAGAAGTAACTGTATTTCATTTTGCACAGAAGGACTAAACCGATTACCCTCTTAATACATATGAAATCCTAGTCATCTTTGTAACAACAAAAGAATAAAATATTATTAACCAAAAGACGTCAAACTTGATGCCGATACCAAAGTTTAACAGCATAAAACCCCTCCTATACAAGTACTTGTTTACATGCATAATTAAAGCCCCCACCATCTCGCTGATAAAAAAGATAATAATAATAATCTTTGCAAAGCTCCAGATAGTTCCACATCAAGTATGTAAATCCCTTATTGAAATATTAACCAAGTTGATATAAAAAGTTCTAATATATTCAATGGGAAAACTTCGCAGCGCCGAAGAACCGTAGTTTTGTCGCAACTTTAAATTATTTAAGTTTTTTAATGCTATTTTTTTGTTCGTGTATTAAGGAATTGTATTGATTTTGTAAAGATGGAGTGTCTGAAATAATGTCTCCATTTTGTAATACGGTTTGAACTTAGCAAGTTTTTCTAATTAGTCATACCTAAGTAGATGCATTCAATTACATCTCGAGTAAAATTTTATGAAATGACTGAAACTTAGAACACTTGTATTTTTTTATTTTGTTAACTATGCGTAGCTATGAGAGTTAGCCTATTGGCATGAAGCATGTTTTTTTTAATTTGTTTGCCTCAATTATTTTATCTTACTGATCACTTTAAGCAATACGGCCGCCCATTGTGTCACCCTACATTTTATTTTTTTTATTACCCAATTAATATGGTACACATAATCCATAACATATCTTCACACCTGTAATCCCGATGGGGTACCTCTAGTTAACCCACATTTCGCCAGTTATGTCTAAGTCCCATGTCATAGGGGGCGAGCCTATATGTAGGAATTACTCAGAAGCAGCCTGGAGTCCAGACTCATACACACACAGACTACATATTATAGAGTAGAAAACTTTCTATCTTACTTCCAAAATCATTTGTACTTAAAAGCTCTATTGACTTTCACACCAAAATACGTATCACATCCACACCAAAATCTTTCCACAAGTCCTCATAACCCGTTCTCATAAGAAACCCATTAGAGCCTACTATACAATCGGCACGTGCGGCCCGGAGGACCAGAATGGGCCACAGGACCAAAATACAACAGTATCGCATTAACAGCTATATATTTATACGATGTTTGGGTCAACCGATATTGAAAGCCTACGAATATATTGTCCAAGTTTCTTTTTTGTATTATTTTCTAGTTCTCTTTTTTTTGTACATGGATTCCCGCTTAGGATTTTTGTGTTACCTGCTTAATATTTTTAACGGGTTTTTATAAGCAACACAAGGTGGAAAGCAATAAAATTTGAAACATACACATAGGTTGTGGTCCAATAGGCAGTCGCTCCATGTGAACTTCTGGTTTTAAGCTGTATCCGTTTAGACTGAAAACCGACCCCATTATAGTTGGGAAAGGCGAGGCAGATGATGATGAAGCAGCATCATCATCGACAGCCTGACTTCAGACACTGCTGAGGATAAGCCTTTCCTTTGATGTACCAATCCTCACGCTCCTGTGCCAGCCTCATTCAGGTTCTATCCGTGATGGTAACAATATCGTCCGCCCATCTCGCCGCTGGCCGGACAACCGATACTTCGTCTCCCACTCCTTGGATGGATGAAGCATAGTTACGCCTCATAGGTCTAAACTAAAAAAAAACTGATAGAGCTGTATTGTTCTAACTCTGGGATTTGCGAACTCATTGAATTGCTTATAAAATAATTAGTATTATTTTTCTGCGTCATATTAGAATGAAAACAAGCGCTAAAATCACTAGAACCACACTAGAAAGAAGGGCAAATCTAATAAAAGGTGACTCTAGTCTCTAGTGAGTATTATGAACTCGAAGAACTAAAATAACACAAAACAGAAAATAAACACGCTCAGTCATTTTACAAGCGGACATTTATTTAAACATTGTCCAAGGAGGCCCAAAAGGGACTCCATAAATCCTAATGCCCAGTTATAGCCTTTGGGGTAATATTATCTCGTTATATGACTTGATATGTGTATACTGGACAAGATTGGGATATTTGTTGTTTTTGGTCCTTCGAGCCGGATACAGAAACGAATATTTTTGAGGTCACTGGAATTATTTTTATTATCGTTCGGGTTCAATTTATCGTAGATGATACTGCAATAATACGAGTACTATTATAATATATGGCAGTAGTTGTTATTGTACCGGTGTGCATGTATGATCCAGAGAAATTAATGTTATGACTGTGCCTTCTCAGTATATTTATGAAAATCTTTCATATGCCCATAAAAATATAAAATTGTTTAAAAAATACAGTGATATCCATGATATAAATACTAGGAACAAACACAAATTATTGTTCTACCTACAACAAGGCTCAAGAAAATAGGTGGCTCGTTCAGATGCCAATGTATACGCTTTTACAATGAAGTTCCAAGCCCCGTTCAAGATCTAAGCCTTAATAAATTCAAATCATTCATTAAACGTAAGTTGTGCCAGAAAGCATTTTATACCGTTAAGGCTTATATCGAGGACAAAAAGGCTTGGGATTAAGCTGCTTCCAATTTTTACATATTGAATGTGTTTTTTTTTATTTTTGTTTTGTTGTTGTTTTTTGTTTTTTTTTTATATACACTTTGACATTGATGAATTTGATATATACTATGACATTTGCTTACTTTGTAAAGTATTCTATTATTTTAATTATTGTGAATGTGAAGACTATGTGGGTCATTGTATTTATATTATTTTTCTCTCTGTTCTCTTAGTTTTTGTCGTGGTCTGGCAGTTTGAGTAATTAATGTGGCCTACCCAAATGTCCTTTCTTTGGTATTGTTCGTCGGATCGTTGAGCTCCTTAAGTTTTGAGTTGAGCTGCACGATTTCTGACAAATGCGTGCACTGACTGGACAGGTCCTCTCAAACTGTTTGGTTCTTTCTTCAAAAAAACCATCTCAGACATAAATCTACATGGTCTTCACATGATCTGACCAAGATTATGTCTGGACTTTAAAAGAGACTGTGACGTCTGAGTTTGTTTCGGCCTTTCTTCTCAGACTAGTCAGATAGGAAACGCCGACCTCATCTAGTTTTAAAATATGATTGACGTGTAAAAGTGTTTGTACAAACCTACTTACAAAAATAAAATCATTTATCATTTAATTTTGACAATTCAAAAGTGCCTGTAAATGGTTTAATTGAAATAAATGATTTGAGTTTTGAGTTTTTTGAGTTTTGAGTGATGTATGAATGTAATCGAAACAAAAGAAGTATGTAAGCGTAGCAGGTGGGGTTCTGTAGTTTCTGCCTACCCCCAAGGAAAAAAGGCGCGAGTTTATATTTGTAGTATGTTGCTAAGTTTAGTGATACTTTTCTGGAGCTGTGAGCCTATGGAAATTATTTATTTTGTATTATTTATTTATTTCCAAAATACTTTACCTATTCTACTGTTGGTTTTAGCCACACATTAAGCATAATCGGTTTATGTTCCACTACTGAGATACAGGACTTCTCTCTGTGAGAGGGAGTGGGACCTAATCCACCACGCGGACCCAGTGTGGGTCAGTAAATGTCACATATCTTCGAATTTTCGGTTCTAGGACATGCCGGTTTCCTCACGATATTTTCCTTTACCGCTTTGAGAATTCACTTTTTTCGTCTAATTAGCAGACAAAAATAATTGGAAACATTTTTCTACTTTATTTGTCAACAATGACATTGTGTATTTTCAGCTCACCAGTCACAAACCCCGACTTTTGTGTCACGTTCTACTTTTATGTATTTCTGCTTCCTGCCAAATATGTGAGGCCTTGAATTATGTATTATGATGTTTGTGGCTATTGTCCGAATTCGGACAGGAAAACCCGTGGTTGTGCCGGGGGGATTGCTAATTTTTAAGGCTATATTTTCTTGTTAGGAGTGAACTTAACTTTAGAGCTTGTCATATTTGTATATTATTGTAGAAAATCAAAGTTTTTCTAACTTAACAGGCTGTGCATCTGGGGATTTTGTTGCAAGCACTAGAAAGTGTTGGAGGGCGGGGGTCTTTTGTAATTTTGACGTTTAATAAGTGCTGATATTCAGCCTTATTTGAATAAAATACTTTTCATTTTGTTTTTATAAAATATGTCGGATTGACAATGGGTGTGGATTTGAATGATTAAAATCAGATACCGTACAAAATAATAGGCTATTCCGATTACTATGCACGATGCATTACGACAAACAGAATTGAAACCGTAATTATTATTATTAGGACATAATAATAATACCTAAGTGGTCACTGTTCCCGATACCAGTGGGCTACTATTTTTTAAATTATGTTTTTATGATAAATTTCGACGCTATGGGGTCTAAACTCATGTGGTGAATTCATGGTCACAGTTTGCGCGTCGATGTCCCTGCCACCCGGTATTCTAAAATTTTAAAATATAATATATGTGTAAAAAATTAAAAAAGGAAATAATATCTAAGTGGCCGTAAGCGCTACTGCTGAGCATGAAGTCTTGGGTTCGATTCCCAGGTCGGGCAAAGTGTTAATATTGAGTTTTTTAATCTAGAATTTCTCAGTAGCAGCCCGTCGCTCGTCTGCATTTGCGCCCGGTTGGTGGCTATAGGCTCGCCCTATACACACACTAGCTTCTGCCCGCGGCTTCGCCCGCGTGGATGTCGGGAGTTATCCCACGGGAACGTGCTAACAGGATAAAATGTATGTGCTTCCCCAGAATGCCATCTATCTTGCGGGCCCTTTGTGGCTAATTACAGTAGAAAACCAATTGTGTCTCATTAGTGGTGATTAAGAGGGTACCTATATGATATCTTTACCTAAGTACCTACCTAATTAAAAAAAAAAACTCAATAACAGAAAATTAAATACCTACCTAAATAAACCTATTTCTGATGATAACTAATCTAAACTCAATAAATAAGCAAAATCCCTAAAAACTAATATCTATACGAATGACTAATCCTACCTAACAGTATTATAAAATAACCTACGGTCACTGCGTACACTATCAAATATACTACCTATACTTTAAAATTAAAATCTATACCTACGACTCATATAAAAATAAACCTAAATAACTCTAAAAACTAAAAGGAATAAAAATGAACTCCACTGCGGGTGACCCAACCTACGACAAACTTAGTATTTGCGGTTGGTACAGTACAGACAGTGGTAATCGGGTATAGGGATCGAACCGCAAAATTAAGTTTGTTTTTTATTGTATATACTTTTCCAGGATAAAAAGTACCCAGTGTGGTGCCCAGGATATTAAAGAATAATTATACCAAGTTTCATCGTAATCGAACCGGTAGTTTTTGCGTGATGCCTGAACAAACAGACAGACAGACAGACAGACCGACAGACAGACAGACAGACAAAAAATTTTTTGATCACATTTTTGGGTTCGGTGTCGGTCTAGTAACACCCCCTGTAAATTATTTTTTTGATGTTTTCAATGTACAGAATTTTCACTTCTACAGATTTATTATAAGTATATAGATAAGACCACAAACATAACATAAATATATCTGGTGAAATGGGGGTGTACACACGGCTACACGTCAAGCTATACAAAACCAGTTTGTCTTGGCCTCAGTTTGTATGATATTTTCTCACAATGAACGGTCAGCCAATACTGGTTTTGCATAGTTTGATGTGTAACCGTGTGTACTATACCCTGTCCATTAGGTTTACCGTTTTTTGACAGCTGTCTTACAACGTAACTTTGTATTCCAGATTACGTAAAAGTTAACTTTAAAATGCGTAATAAAATAAATACATAAACTGCCTTATCTTATTGAATTATCTGATTTATGGCTCCTTACAGACATTATAATACCGTTCGTGTATCAATCAATGTATTGTGTGTTGCTGCAATCACTAGTTCCATCTGTCAAAAAACGGATTACCTAATGGACAGGGTATACCTCTGTCGAACCCTTTGGCGAAGCCGTCGAGATGTTATGTATGTGTTAATAATAATGTACATTGTACACAATATGCTTGAAGAATTTTCAATCCACATTTACGAAAACCGTACAGGAAAAGGAGTTGCCTGACGTAGCCGTTAACCACATTAAGTGCCTAATTGTCCCCGGCACTCATACCTCTCAAACATGAACGCAACAATGCTGTTTACGTGCAGAAATTGGTATACCCAAACTTATTGTGTAGTTGGTGCATTTTAGCATGGTAATAGAGGTTTGCCCTAACAATTCATGTTTAGTGTATTGTATCACATTTAAATTATTTTTTCTTTAAGTACACTGTACCGGTACAGCGTCCTAATAATGTTTGCTGCACCGGTCGATGTCATGACGTCGGCGCCGGCTGTCGTTGAAAACCAGCGCTAGGCTGTCTTGCATAGGGTCGCAGCATAATGCTGAGCGATAGCCGTTTTGCGTAGATGTGTCGCATGTTTCCCCCAACCCTTTCTTATTTTTTTGTGTTTTATGTTCTTTTTTGCGTCATGTTTACCGCAAATAAACGTATTTTCTTTCTGTATGTATAATTTTTGATTAGTGAAAAATTGAAATTATGTGATATATCGATTATAGACTTTCATGGGCTTAATTTTCAATATCCCCTAATCTGTTAGGCAAACTTAATAAGTTCGGTAACAATAGAAAATGTAATCGCGTTTCATTAGTGACAGTTGAGCTCATATTTAAAATGAAGAATGACTGAATCTGTCAAAAATGCTACCGCCGCTATTGTCATGGTGTAACGCATCAATTATACTACAGTCAACCGTACATCAGTAGTAATACATGCACAACGAAAACCACCCTTACAGGAACGACATAAAGGCGCTGTCAATGTCATTTGTAACAATGCAGTTGACTGTAGTTTTCCCGACGAATCCCTTTTAACCTTTTAGTCGCTTGTGTCGCATTTATGCGACACATATTTCCGTGCCCCTACCGCTCGAGTCGTATTTCTGCGACAGAGAACATGCATGATTTTTTCGTTCTATTTTCGTCCTATAAACTGCGGGGTACAACTAAAACTATTATTAAAAAATTTATCGATTTGTAGCCGCGCGCTAGGTGCATGGCAATTGATATTTAGCCAAGTGCTTAAAAGGTTAAAAGGCGCTCTATTATCTGGCGTACATTATGACATTGTCACACTAGCTAACATTAATAGCAAATTGTGTACGACTCACGTACTTTATTAGCCCATAGAACATCATTGCGATCACAATCTAGTTCAAACCAAGCCTAATAACATAAACAGGTAATAATTCAGGCAGATTATCTTAATGAGATCGTACACCTACATCACAGTAGCATTGCAGCTATAAACACGTGATAACATCTTGTTTTAGCTGCGAGTTATGTCTGGTCCTATGTCTGACTGATCGTTATTAGTAAGTTAACCACTAAAGCTACCACACTAATTGCGTAACACATTATTAATCAGAATCTGAATCATTTTGACGGATATTGCTAATCATGGCTTCATATGTTGGAAAAAATTGTTGGCTCAACAACGTAAATAACGCAATGAATGTTGTTGAACTGTCAAAATGAAAGCTATCCCCACTGTTAGATTGTTACTGATAGATAATTTGATCTTTTGCCAAATATCGTGTCAAGTGATTGGCCGTTGCTTTTTCCTAATTTGACAGGAAATTAATTGACCAGGGAATTAACACGTAAGGCTTTCAGAAAACAATTGGATGCACAGTTTTCATTAACATACTAACACTATAATAGCTATTACTATACTGCCTTTTTGGTCTAGTACTCGCAAGAGCTAATGCTGAGCAAGAGGTCCTGGGTTCGATTCCCAGGTTAGACAAAGTATTAATGAATTTTTCCAGCAGAAATATTTCAGTACGCTCATGGACCCTAGATGTTTGCGTTTTTTGTTGACGGCAATAGGCTTGTTCCCTAATACATAGGACTTAAATATAATTTGGGCTAAGTTTGGGAGAACTAAGTCCTCCTCCGCCTAACTCGTCGGGGAATACAGGTGTGATGATGTTATGTTAATAATAGCTTTTATTACTTATTACATCCTTCATAACCATTTAAGATAGGAGACAGGATCGTTTCAAAGGACCGGATAGCAATTAGAAAGTTAAGATTATCAGGTAAAAGTTTTGTTCTTTAGGTACGCACGACGACACATCTAGCTATAGATTTCCAGTTTTAGCTGACCTCGCATTGTATAGACTTTTGATACAATTAGAAGTCAGCTTATACTGGAAATGTAAAGCTTGTCGTCGTGCGTTCAGGACATAAGAGGAAGTATGCTGAAATTGAAAAACAAGGTGTCGGCTTACTAAAAAGTAAAAATATGATTTCCTAAATCAAGCGATAAATCTTTTTTTCATGATTACCTATAGGGAGCAGATTTTTTATGATTATTTTTGATTATTAGTACAGTTATGAGCAAAAGTATGTATACACTCGACTTTATTCAAAAGCGATTTACTCCTTTATTTTTCAATGAAATTTTATGTTGTTACGAACAAAGCATTTTCGAACAAAGGTTTATGTAATGTGTCGTATTTCACGAAATAATCTCAATTGAAAGTTGCCAAGTGTTGACATATTGGTGCTCGTAACTGTACTCGTCCGCATCGCTGTCATCCGGATGTTTATGTAATGTGACGTATTTCACGAAATAATCGCAATTGAAAGTAATGTGGCGTATTTCACGAAATAATCGCAATTGAAAGTTGCCAAGGGTTGACATATTGGTGCTCGTGACTGTACTCGTCCGCATCGCTGTCATTCGGACTTCACGTGCTCAGAAGACTGGCAGCATTGCCACGATGAATGCTAATTCTTTGGCCAAAGAACGAGCCAGCCCTCTGGTCACGTGAAGTGTCCAAGCAATAAATATAATTGATGCTAGAACTTAGCATTCAAGCAGGCAATAGGTTTTGGATTAGATAATTATCTTCAAAGTCATGAGATTTTGAAGCGACATGGAGCGACTGTCTATCTAACCTCCACAACTCAGTTACTGGGTAATACGACACCTCTTTAGTAAGACTGATTGTCAGACTTTTTTTTCGGACTTCTGACTATCTGTAATGACTGTCAAAGATCTTCGAATGACAGACGGAACTAACGGCTTAACGTGCTTTCCGATGCATAGAGGGTTCTCGAACTGTAATGAGTCACCCATCGACGAATCGACCGCGGCAAGCTTTACCTTCGATCGACACGTGCGGCTGTTATTATTTAGCCACGAGAAATTCAAGGGAACCCATGCTCGGCATTAATAAAATAGGAATGGTCAAATCTATTTTTAAACTACCCACATTGTAGAATCCAATCACCGGGTACTGTCAACAATACGTTAAGCGCTAAGAGTACTTCGTCCGACAAAGTGGCAATCTCACGAGATTCAACGACGATTGTGTTGATAACTGTACAGGTAAGCCTTAGCTAGTGGACATGTTTTAGTGTTTACGACCATTTAATAGCGGTAAAAAAAGTTGGAGGTTATGTGGCATAACAGATTTTTGCTGTCATCGGTCATGCGTATGGAAACACCAAAAAATATTTTTTCATAGACTTAAGGCAACATCAGAAGGCCAATTCTCGTAATTTAAAATGTCCAAAATCTAGTCGCAGTCTCATCTTGGCGACAAAAAAATTTCAAAAACTTGTCAAAATGTAGGTGTAATTAGAGGTATTTTTGACAGATTGACGCTGAGATCAGACTGTGAACGTTCCTAAAATTACGAGAATTGCCCCTCAGAGATCGCACTTCGACTTTACTTTGCTAAATAAAGTTAACGTTTCATACAAACACACGTAATAGGTAATACGGGCTGGCGTGATCAAAATGTTGATATTCGTACCTATAAGCTAATGTGAGGAAGTGTTTTATATGAGTATGAACATTATTTGCATTAGAATAATGTACATATTTGTATGCGGTATAAAGTGCGGTCTATGAATCAAATAACGTAAAAAATGTACTGAAATTCTACATGTTTTTCGTCACAAATCCACAGCTTAAAATTGTTCAATACATAAAATAAAGTTCATGTAAATAAGCATCGCATTGTTAGCGACACAATTGGGTGTTAAACCCGACCTGCAGTCGTGTCGTGTCCGTTGCGTGTGTGCTAAATTAACTGCTACCTTGTCCGGACAATCGAAGTGCAATTAGATGCTCCGGTATGTAGCGTCAGCCACGTAAGTGTGCCAAATTCATTTCATAATAACATAACATTACGCCTTTAACCGTAATTACATAAACAATTAACGACACGATTGACGGCACGGTTGGCGCAGTGGTTAAGCAATTGACAGCTGCGCTGAGTGTCGCGGGTTCGATTTCCGCACGGAAAAAATATTTGTATGACCTACAAGTAGTTGTTCCGGGTCTGGCTGTTTGTGTACATGAGTTTAAATGTTTGTAAACGCACCCACGATACAGGAGAAATTCCTAGTGTGGAGCAACGTTTTATAAAAAAATATTAAAAAGCCATTGTGTCTCGCGTGGATTCACGTTCGATACGAAGGGTTAATCCCTGAAGGATGAGGTCGAGGTATACTTATAGTGCACCCATATTTCGCCAGTTATGTTTTTACCCCATCTAATAAAGGGCGAGTCTATGGCTAGTTATAGTCTATGGCTATGGGTAATTCTCAAATTACCTGATGGAATAACCCAATAACACTACCCAACCTAATAATCACACCCAAGAAAGAAACCGCTATCTATAAACTGCAACGTGAAATTATCTGATCACGAACAAAATCATGGGGCAATGCGACTGTTGAATTTGTTAAATGATTGTGATATTGTTAAAATGTTCTCGATATCTCGTAAGGGGAAAATGTGTTGTTATGTCACCTAAAGCCTTAATCATCATAAGGCAGTATATAATAACTTACCATACAGAAATAGAAAAACTCTCCAAAACTCTCCTTGCACAAAGTAATAGTACTTTCTTAATTACAAAACTTTCTTCCCAACTATTCTGCGAACGGTACCTGCAATTGATACATCCACACGCCAGATACGGCTAATTGAGGGTAGGCAAAGAAAAATCGATTACATCCCCCATTTGGGGGTAATTTAGATCCTTTATACGGAGTTCCGCGCCGTAATACTGGCTAGTTGAAAGTCATTGGATTATGGAGCTGTCGGTTTCGAATTTCGAACGAAGCCGCCATATTTGAAGTTCTTTGTGGTGGAAGTGAGGTGAAATGAATGTTTGGACGGTTTTGTTGCTGGCCGCACATTGAGTTGTGTGCAGTTTTGACGAATGCGGGGTAGGATAGGGGTAAAATTCTGGTCCTCTAGCTGACCGTTTTGGTTAGGTTAGGGACAGCTAGGATGATGATAGGTGACTAAAAATCAAACTCAACTCAAACTATTTATTTCAACTAAGCCAATTACCTTTTAAATTGTTAAGGGTCGGTCAGTCAAAAAGATGAAGCTAGTTGGCCATTCCAAAGTGTAGTAGGTACCTATGGAGAAGAACGGGCAAGAAACTCCATGGACACTCTTTTAAATCACAATAATATGGTTACAAAGTATTGGTTACATAATTCATGTTAAAAATTATGCATTTGAGAACGATGCAGAGCGTTAAAAGCGTACGTAATGAAAAGATAAAAAAAAAACAATTCAAATATTAAATTAAATTAAAATAAGCCACTGTTGATACAATACAAATAATTGAAAAAGTATGTAATGGGACGGTTTTCATATTGATAAGAAATGATATGGTTAAACATGCTGGCTTAAAAAAGCATGGTATGTTGTATAATTGTGTCCAAGAAGTAGCATTAGCAGGTTCCTAAACTGTTCTAGTAAAAGTATGCTTATCTTAATTTTGAGTTTATGCCAATCAAGCAACGAGTTGTATTTTTAACCGACTTCTAAAATAGGAGGAGGTTCTCATTTCGGATGTTTGTATTTTTTTTTTATGTTCGTTCGCGCATAACTCCGTCGCTTGCCAACCGATTTGAAAAATTCTTTTTATGTTGGAAAGGGTTAGGGAAATTTCTTCAAAAACGGTTTAGTAGTTTGGTTTTTAAACCAAAATTACTGGTAAAAATTACAACTTAAAAGTGAAAAATAAAAACTTGATTTTTTTTACTTTGATTTTTTTTTTTTTGCAAAAAATTATTTTTTTATTTCTAATTGCACTTAAATTTATCACAGACGTGACCAAATGCAGCCATGTCTCGCCACATGTCACACGAAAGCGTGCAACTTTTCACGTCAGAATGCAACTCCATAACAATTAATGACAGCTTATTACCCTTACCTCGTATTACATACGTAAGAGAGCGAGCAGTTCAGATTGCCACACGCAAAACAAACATTAATAATTAATATTTATTGCTCATATTATGGTAATTACCAGAATAATTTACACGGAAGAAATGCTTGAAGTTTAGTATGTTTTATTTGCTGTTGATTGCATTTAGTCGTATTATATTTTCTAGAATGAAGAAGCAAGCCTATAGACCTTATTGCGTGCAAGAAGTTTAAGTAAATAAATAAAAGTAGAAGAAAAAAGAATTATTCGGAGAGGATTTAACATTATTTAGACAGGATCGATCAAACATGCGCGTTTTTTTTGTGGATCTCGTAATTATTCTTGTTATTAAATTATAAAAGCCTGTGATGTTCCACTGCAGGGCAAAGGCTTCCCTACTTTCTTTCCACTTCTCTATGTTTAAAGCTTCTGAGGACCAGTTCTTGTTGAAGGAGTTTAGATCATCCCGCCATCTCCGTTTGGATCTCGTAAAAGACAAAAAAAAATTATCACAAATGGAGCAATGCTATGCAACAGAATTATTATCCTCTCGTATTTTGCCAAATATACAACCTCCTTTTTTTTTAAACCGGTTAGTAGTGTGGTGCTATCAAAAAAGACGAAAGAGAGGCCTTGTTAGGTTCCTCAAGAATTGCGTAAGCTAAATGCACGCTTTGAATAAAATATGTTCGTTACTAAAACAATGCCTTTGAACAATGCATTTCTCCATATAAACCTAACTAAATGCATCGTCGAAAATCATTCGGTTACTGGCTAGTTCATGTTTGAAAGGCAAGCTCTTGAAATGCATAATTATGGTCAGTCTCTTTGTGAAGAGAGATGAATGCTTACTGTATCTGTTTGTTGAATGAACAATGGTCACGTGGAGTAGAGGTTTGGAAGTAGTGATTGAGCTTACTCAAATAGTTTTTCGAGTGTGGGCAGACATTTGTAGGTGATTATAAGTTATGGGAAATAGTTGAAGATAATACTGTTGACGGTGGAGACCTTTGCACAGCAGTAGGGGCAACAAAAAATAAAAAAAAGATTTTTAATCTATTTCATAGTTCCATATTGAGACAACAAAATAAATAACAATCTGCAGCCTGCCCTGCTGATTTTTGCTATAGAATTTCTCATGGCATTAGCTTCGCACGCAGCTTAGAGGGGCCCGTGGCTAAATAATAACAGCCGCACAGGTCGATCGGTCAGGTTAAGCTACGCTTGCCGCGGTTGGTCTGTGGATGGGTGACCATCTTTACATACCGAGACCCCTCCGTGCCTCGGAAAGCACGTTAAGCCGGTGGTCCCGGCTGTCATTCGTGGATCTTTGACAGTCGTTACGGGTAGTCAGAAGCCCGAAAGTCTGACAACCAGTCTTACCAAGGGGTCTCGTATTACCCAGTAACTGGGTTGTGGAGGTCAGATAGGCAGTCGCTCCATGTAAAATACTGGTATTCAGCTGCATCCGGTTTGACTGGAAGCCGACCCCAACATAGTTGGGAAAAGGCTAGGCAGATGATTAGCTTCGCACGCAGCTATGAAATGCCCCCGTGACCACCTTTTTGCTATGACAACCTGGTGCATCTATTCATTTCATAAAAAAATATCCAAAAATCCCATAAATTCACAGAAAAATTAACCACACCGATATTCTCCCCTTATTCGTGGAAAAATACCTACAACCATATTCCAAATATAACACGAAAAACTCGTGTCCCTGTCGGCGGCTTACCGCTTTTTCCAAGTTGGTAACACGTCGACAATAGCAAATCCTTTAATCCTGGCTCTATAGAGTTCGGGATCGTAGTTCGGAACTCGAAGCCTGGGTTAAACCGATACGTGACTTGGTCG
Organism: Apamea sordens; assembly: GCA_945859715.1. NCBI lineage: Eukaryota > Metazoa > Arthropoda > Insecta > Lepidoptera > Noctuidae > Apamea > Apamea sordens. Next base: position 14,624,975 of record OX244009.1, read on the forward strand.
GGGCGTCGTCGTCGCGTGCTCGCCTCGGAAGGTGTAAATGACCCTTTTTTTCTTTTTTGTGTTGTACTGTAGGTTTGATACTAAGCTCACTATTCTTATGAATGGATTTAATTGTCATCTTCATCTGCCCGTCTTTTCTCAACTATGTTGGGATTGGCTTCTAGTAGGTATAACAGGTTGCTCTCAAAAAACCCTAACCGATACCCCTTGGTTAATAAATAAACACTTGGAATAAAATTGCCAATCAACTATTGGGATTAAGGGCAAAGATGTAAGGTGTTTAGGCCTCAAGTGAATGTTGCTTGTCGGTCTTCTACAGACTGTTCTTCGGAGAGTGAGAGCAGGAGCTATACGAACTGATTCCTCCATCGCCCTTTTACTAGCGTACTACCAGATGTACTGCATGGTACCATCCGCACTCAGCGTAGATTAGTCTTACTCAACGCTTCTCCTCTACATTTATTATGGGCACGGTCTACGTGTGGCACTCTCTGCCAGTATCTGTGTTCCCTTCCACGTATAACCCGTCAGCCTTCAAAGCAAGAGTGAACTGGCATATTCTGAGCTTACTCGTTCCATCGTTGATCTATCCCTTTTCCACCAGGCGAGATCGAGGTCAGAGGCAGGCTCATTTGGTAATAAAAAAAGAACATCCTCTCAATACTAGTCTCAGAACCATCGCAACTATCGTAAGCTGTTGATGCTCGAATCCTTTTGGTTATTAGATCACTGCTAGTAAATAACATTGCCAGAATCGAAGAGTCCAATAAATTGCACTGTGTGGATGTATGATGATGGACCCAGAAGGTGGATAGTGGAACTCTTTAGTTGTTACTTGTAAACCCGAGTTTGCTAATAGCCCCTAACCGTCATAACTGCGTTGAGTTTATACTTATTACCTTAATGAAAAATATACTACACGCGAAAGTTAAAAATAAAAATATGTAGTTAAAAAAAAAACTAAAATATACGCTTTTATCACGCAATAAAGATGACATAATAATTAAATTGACTTACATTGAATTAAAAAAGCGCAAATTATAAGTGCGCTCTACGCTTTTTATATGATGTGTAAAAGTGATTCCGATATCCTATTTACAGAATAGGTAACCAATTTCATTTCATTTGATGACATAAATAATTGCAGCTAGGGTTGCCACTGTTAAAAACCCACTGTACCTTCTAACTTTGGTTCTATTATCGCGGAAATAAACAAATTAAAACTGTTCAGGTTGTAACATGCAATACAATCGTTTATAATGTTCATTTCATTGTTGGTATGTTAATTAGTAATATTTTACGTAGCGTTAAACACGGTGATTATTAAAATAGATTTTATCAACGTGATTGTGTGACTAATGGACATTACGTATATCAAGTTCTGTGCCGAATTTTCAAGGTCTGAGCAAAACTGTGATCAATATATCTGCGGGGTAGTTGCGTAACATACTATCAGTAATAATGTCTGTCATTTTGGCAGTTCAAAAACATTCATTCATTCATTTACGTTGTTGAGGAGACGAATTGTTCGAAGATAACAACAGCACCCTAATTGCGTAACACTTCTCAATGAATAATTTTGAAGGATATTGCTAATCCATTGCTTCATACGAGTATGTACAGAATATACAATATTTTAACACTATTGCATCTTTTCCCATAACATGGTGAATGTATCATGGCTTAGCACATACCTAGGTCAAGGCAAAAATATAGGGGCTAAAAAACCTGTAGCTAATATTTTTTTCAATGTAAGAATTAAGTCATATTTTCGCTGAGAAAGTAACAAATACAGCAATCTAAAGATCTTTCGACACACTACTTACCTATAGCTCCACACATTCACGCGAACGCGACTGTAATTCATAAAAGTTCTATTATTAAACACGACTCCACATTATTGAGACTTTGAACCCGAACATTTAGAAGGTACTATCTTCCTTCACTTGTTTTTGTCAATATAACATAAAAAAATAAGACAGCAAAAACAAAACAACAAACAAAAACAAAACTAAAAACAAACCTTGGTTCCTATGTTGTTCTAAATAAATTTAATAATTTATTACTGTCGTTTCCTTTATTTCATTTAAATACTCACAGATTACATTTTTTATTATTTTTATAAACAAAAGGTAAAAAACACATTTAAATATATAAAAAATAGTAGCCCACCGGTATCGAGAACAGGGTCCAAGCTACTAATATTATTATTATAACATGATGCCTATATTTCCCGAAGGGTGAGGCAAAAGTATAGGTGCCTATTACTCGAACATCGCTAGTTATGTTTAAGTCTGTAACACGCGAGTCTTGCCATCAACCAGACGCAAATCCAGACTCCGTGCTAATGGATGACCCCACTCTCTTGTTTGGCTTGCCATCGCAAACTAAGTAAGACTTAGCCTGACCTAGACAGCGAACGGAAGGCCTCTTGCTCAGCAGTCGCGCTTGCGGTCACAAGTCACCGAGGTAGTCATTCCAATACTAATGACTATAATTTCATGCCGAAATGAAAAAAATATGCAGCAAGTGTCTTTAGGTTGGGGTAAGCTATATGGGTTCGACTGCAAAAAACCTGTCAGTTTATCCAACATAATAATCAACATAGTAATAATCTGACAGGAGAAATTCATTCAAAAATGGTTTTCCCAAAAGTCTTTAAAAATTTAAACGAAAATCCAAATCTAAATTACAAAACCACTGGACTGCGGACAACAAATCTCAAAAATTGTAATAAAAAATTACTTAGTTTGTAAACTTAATTAAATCCCTTATCAAGCTGTATCGAGATAAGGGGGAAAGTTGAAATTAAATTACAGTCCCCCCGGTTTAAGGGGAATGAACCTAGTGGAATGAATCTTTCTTTATCTGTGATTAATATGAATTTTTGGGAAGACATTTCTTATTACTAACACTTTAACTAATACTTTAAAAAAGACGAAACCAAGAACTGTTTACCGCAATCATGCAACGTAACCCGATCTGTACAAAAAGTCCAAAAAAAAATCTTCTGTTTCATAGAAAAGTGCAATACCGCGGTCAAAATGTATGGAACAGCAATATTTTATTAATAACCGACGAAAAATTTCGACGCTATGGGGTCTAAACTCATGTGCTGAATCCATGGTTACAGTTTGCGCGTCGATGTCCCTGCCAGCCTGTATATCGCAGATGCAATTTTCAGATCCTTTAGATGGTTTGGACTTTTGTGTACCTACTTATAACAAACGTATACATAACATAAAGCTAATATTAATAATGCAGTGACTACGTTTAATAATTCATCAAATCTATCCAATTTTTAAACCCCCACAGGAAAGTATAAAATTTTAATAATTACTCCCCAAAATCTTTAGATTCAATCGAACAGAAATCGTGATAATATACTTAATTGAATAATTCCCTAAGACTTTCCTCTAATAATTCCATTAATTCCCCCATCTTCCCCCAATTACCCCAGGGGGTGGTAAAAGAATATTCGACAGGATTCCGTTCCGAACTAACTCCGACTCGAATTATGAGTAATCTCAGATATTTTGCTGAGACACTTGGCTGTGTGTCACACCGAAGTGCCCAGGAAAATAGAACTTTATTAGTTCTGAATTACAAATTGCATCACTAGTTTTACCTTCACATAAAATGTTGACTTATGGTTGGTATACAATGATTTTACGTGAGATGTGAGTGAATCTTTCTTTTTTTCTCTTATATGTGTGTATAATTTCTACGTAGGTAATTAAGTTCGCAAGTAGCTACATACTGTCAAGTTTTCGGATCAGTACATCAAATGCCTGAAAGACATTATAAAAATTTATCTTAAGATGTGCCTGTATAACCACCTTTATGGATCGTAGGAGGTGGCGTTTTACTTACCCTCATGGGAAGAAGGCATATTGTGTATGTTAAAATGCAAAGAATATTGGTTGAATGGATTCAATGAAAACTCACACCCTCCTTGCATCGTTTGCCCAAGCCTGGGTGTCGTGACCACGTCATGGTTTCAAGACGTTCGCCTTGATAAGATTCATCCACCTCAGCAACATGCGGCTGCCAAGGCCTTAACGTTTAACAGGTGAACGAGAGACAAAAATGAAAATAAGCTGTAATAAACAAGCTAAAGCAACATTTAAGGAATAACCAGTAAACCTGAACTGCGTTTACCTATGTTCCTGGTATTTCATGCATGAATAAGATTAACAACGTTTTAAACAAAAATATAAGACCGCTGCAGCAAGATAAACACAATTTTCTATCTTCATTCCGTTCAGTAAAAGAAATCCAATTTCCGTCGCAAGTCTCCTCCACTTTGGCCAGTTTCTCAGTGATTACAGCGTAGAAGATTATTTTTACAAGAATTCCCTTAGCTCTATAAAATAAGATACTTGTTACGCTTCGGTGTAAGTAGCAGCCAGAACAATACAGTGGAAAGAAGCAACTTAGCAACGACGAATTAAAAACTTTTTGATTTTTTGTGTCTCTTACACAGCGGACGACAGTTTTTGTGTACTATAGTTCTTATACATTGCTGTGCTCCTGGTAGCTATGATTAAAAGTCACCCTTTGTTTAAAGCTGAGAAATACTTTGGTAAAATGTCTTTTAAACGAGTTTTGAGTACTCGGAATTGGAAATAGGAAAGTAATCAAGGAAATGTTTATTAGAATATATTTTTAATGAATCGAAAAATTAAATTAAAAATAAAAAAAAACCCCGATTACGTGAAACCCTATAAAAAAAAATAACCTAAAAATTATGACCCTACGTAAGTATGTATGAAATTTTTTGATTAAATGCTGTCCCGTCGGGGGACCGCTCTAATTATTAGCCTTACGTTCAAGTTTAAAATAGTAGCGGTCGACTCTTTATTATTTGTTTTCTTTTATTTTGTTGCGTTTTAAGATTCAAGTAATTTGGTATTCAATCAGGTTTTTTGTAATTCGCCATTTTGTGGTGGTGGCCATCTTGGATTTGAAATTTGTCATAGTGTGTATTCTACTAGTCAAGCCCTTTCATTTGATACCCATATTCAGGGAGTTGTGAAAAAATATGTAATCCGCCATTTTGTGGCGGCGGCCATCTTGGACCGATTTTCATCAAACCTAACTAAGATCACTTCCGACAAATTCACCTTTCAAACAAAAAAAAAAACAAAATTAAAATTGGTTGATCCGTTCGGGAGCTACGATGCCACAGACAGACATATACACACACACAGACACGTCACACTTTTAACACCCCGTCGTTTTTGCGTCGGGGGTTAAAAATGATCTGGAAATAGTTGAGCACGAAATAGGAGCCCGTGGCCAAGTTATAACAACCGCACCGTCGATCGATCAGGTTAAGCTACGCTTGCCACGGTTGGTCTGTGGATGGTGTGGACCATCTGTTACATACCGAGACTCCTCCGTACCTCGGAAAACATTTATTGAGCCGTTGGTCGCGGCTGTCATTGGTGGATCTTTCAAAATCGTTACGGGTAGTAAGAAGCCTGATAATCTGACAATCAGTCTTACCAAGGGATAATATTGTATAACCCAGTAACTGGGTCGTGGAGGTTATTTATTCATTTATTTCAGGCGACGTAGGCCCATAGATAAATATCTTAACGTAAACATACATATTTTTACTATAAAGTAGTACTTCACTAGCCACTAGGTTAGATGGGCAGTCGCTTCTTGTAAAATACTAGTATTCAGTTACACCCGGTTAGACTGGAACTTGACCCCTACATGAGGGATAATATTGTATAACCCAGTAACTGGGTCGTGGAGGTTATTTATTCATTTATTTCAGGCGACGTAGGCCCATAGATAAATATCTTAACGTAAACATACATATTTTTACTATAAAGTAGTACTTCACTAGCCACTAGGTTAGATGGGCAGTCGCTTCTTGTAAAATACTGGTATTCAGTTACACCCGGTTAGACTGGAACTTGACCCCTACATGAGGGATAATATTGTATAACCCAGTAACTGGGTCATGGAGGTTATTTATTCATTTATTTCAGGCGACGTAGGCCCATAGATAAATATCTTAACGTAAACATACATATTTTTACTATAAAGTAGTACTTCACTAGCCACTAGGTTAGATGGGCAGTCGCTTCTTGAAAAATACTGGTATTCAGTTACACCCGGTTAGACTGGAAGTAGACATGTTGGGGTCCCCTACATGTTGGGGTCACGTTTTCCCCTGATGGTTGAACACGAAACTCAAAGAGCCATTACCAGGAACCATTTAAAAGCTTCTTATACCTAGTCGATTTTGGTAAATTAATTTGCCTTTTCTTAGTTTCCAGTTACCACTCAGGAAAATTTCATGGAAATGGGGATTTGTAATAGCCGATACAGAGACGAAATCCAAATCCATTGGTACATTTGTTTGAGTACTGCCGATCGATTCTGTAAAAATCTCACCGTGAAAAGTTAGGTGAAGTGAGCTTAGAGTGAGCTGCCAATAGTGTCAATCCTTAGCGTTAGTTGAAATGACAGCTCACTCCACGCTCACTTCACCTGAGTTTTCACGGTGAGATGGTTACAGAATCGCACTGCTGGTCAGCGGAACTGTTATTAGTCGTGACACTCAACCCGCAGACAGGTTGGTAAGCTTCACACAAGGAGAAGGTAAGGGACAGCGACATGTAATCTGTTTGTACAAATGGCCAAGACTGGAAATTTTTCGTTGTTATTAGAAAAAAAATATTCGGTTCCATACATTTTGACCGTGTAGGTATTGCACTTTTGTATAAAACAGCAGTTTTTTTTTTTAATAACCTACGATAAATTCCTACTCCGTAGGTTCGTTGTCCTACACACCGTTTAATAACATTATGTGCATCATATTATTTTTTTAAATATAATTATGTATGTATAATTATTATTATTATTGTATGGCCGTCTCACGATACCTGATGATGTCCGAATGTCTGCTACTCGTGAGATGCCGTCATTGCCCGGTATCGTTTTTAGGATCCGTCCCAGTTGCCACTTCAAAGGTGGCAAGTTGACATCCTTGATTATGACAAGCGTGTCAGGTTTCAGCTCCGTCATATTTTCCCTCCATTTAGTCCTGGTTTGTAGTTCCGAGATGTATTCCCTGGCCCAACGCGACCAGAATTGCTGCCGGATCTGTTCCATTCTCTGGTAGCGACTCAATCGATGAACAGGTAAGTCTCGTAGGTCATCTTCACAGACTGGCGCGTTGAGTGGTCGTCCGATCAAGAAATGTCCAGGGCTGAGGGGAAGATTGTCTCGAGGATCCGAAGACAAGGGAATCATCGGTCGAGAATTTAGCATCGCTTCAATTTGATATAATACATATATCGCATAGTTTTGAAGAAACTGAATGTTGCTACATTAAAAAAAAAAATATGCAGAAGCATTGGTGTACGAATCGAGTACGTATCGATAAATTCATGGGCACTAAAACTATGTATAGTTCTAATTATGGCTAAACACTTGGCCCCATTTGGCCAAATTGGCCACTTGGCCACTTAAAATTGGCTATTCCAACCTGGCATAGTTTCTTGTGGACAGAAATTCAATTACAAATTTACTTTAACTGGTCTTCGAAGCTAAAAAAGCTAGCCTTCGCTAGGTAATAGGGCTATTAGCATGCCTAGAACGTCACTAGTATACCTGAGGTGGTCCTTAAGGAGATAAGCCCTAATCCATACCCTTAATTTCTCCCAGATCAGCATGCAAATGTACCCTTAAAAAGTTATCCACATCAATATGCCGATGACGTCACCAAATTACACCTACCCTCATTATGCGAACTGTAATCATGAACATAATAGCATACGTGACGATAGCAACAACTTTATTCTTCAACAAAGTCAAGGTAAAATCACCTTAATGTTGAAGAGTTAAAGTTGAAGCTTGGTGTATAACTTAAGATTGTTTTTCAGGGACATGACATGCAGTACCAATATATCTTGAGATTTGTTCTTAAACATTGTTTATGTGTATATAGGTCAAGTTATATTGGTCAAGTGAATGCGGGTCATATAGCTACGAATATACTAAATCATAATAAAACTCGACTTTTATTGTTATGCTGTTTTATCTCGTGGTTTTACTCGTTTCGATCTCAATAAATATTTGGTTTATTTTACTGTGAACTATGTTCCGTTTAATATCAAAGGTTATTTGTCTTTTTATTAGGTACAATGATGGAAAACCCCGTTGTTTGAGAAAAATGGCTGAAATAAAATATATGGATGTTCGTTTTGATGTTTCTAGATAGTTTAATTTGATAGTAAATCGGACGAAAAGGCCGTTTTTATCGCATTGTTAACATGCATATGAGTAGGTACATACGTTTATTGCCAGCAGATTTTTTTATAATAACAGTAACTGTAGATATTTTCTTTTTTAGATTGAACTTGACGGAGAAGGTATGTCTGTCTCTCGTTAACATCAGGCATATTTTAATTACTGTGGGCGTACTATGAGTAGCGTTGGTTATAGCACAATAGAAAAACGGTTTGCAGTTCAAATCAGATTATAATTTACGAACAAGCTAGTGACACTAGCGAATCACACACTGTAGGTACACAACTCAACGATACGGAACGCGAGACTGTTTCTAAGCACATTTTGTTCGTACGATGTCCAATGTTTCGATGATCCTGAAAGCTCTGCTCACACCGTTATTGTAGCTGTAGCTCTCATACCCCTCCACGAACTCAGGCTAGACTCTGTCTAGCGCCACGAGATGGCGCTAGCGTTCCGAAATAGTCAAACGAATGACTCCGACAACCTTATTCGGGTACTACTTAATTTGTAAACTCATAGCATACATCAAAGGTAATTTCAGTGAAGGTTGTCTCGCGATGATTTTTAGTAAGGTATCTGAATGGTGACTGAAATATCAAAGAATTTCTACATTCCAAATGTAGTTTTTTTTTCTTTGTACTTCAGGAATATATCTGGTCGTCCATGAAAGTTTAAGCTAGCCAAAACCTGAATAACCAGCCATAAAAGATGACAGCGACAACAAATTCAATTGAAAGGGATTTCGAAAACCTTGAGATTTATAACCGCCAGTTCCAGCACCCAAAAAACAAAAACCCTTCACCACTATTACATCCAAAAACAACCAATCACAATGAGGTTCATTTCCAAAATGGCCGACAAAAAACAGACCACTTGCAATTGGAAGAGGATAAATCACCTCTCTGACACACATTCGGTACATATCTTAGAGCCGGAGTAAAATTCACAATGGACGAGGGATAACCTGACTATAATTCATCCCCTCCCAATATTAGGGGGGATAGGATTTACATACCACATTTCATTCGGCCTACCCATCGGATGGTTGATTTATGCCGCGTCTCCCCTGGTCTTGAGTTGTGTGATCCAAGTTTTGGGTGACAGCGATCTTTATTGAATGCTGATATTTGCATGCTATTCTGTAAAACTCAGCATCGAAATTACTGTCTTTTGTAGTCTCATTTCGTAGTTGCGTACTGTCTGCATGCTTCTGTCTTTTGTTCTGAACAAAAGATTTAAGCACCAATTATTTATTTGCCTGTATTGACTACGAATTCCAAAGTTTGCTTTTAGCAATATTACATTTACAATAGCAACACATGTAAAATTCTGGTATTTAGCTGCATCCGGTTAGACTTGAAGCCACCCCAACAAGTTTTATTTCATACTATAAACTATAACTATAACTTTCATCCGCTGCCTTTCACAACTCGCTCCACGAATGACTCCCAACATTTGCGGTGGACTGGCGAATAAATTTTATTTTTTCTCGCCGCGCGACGCGCTGTTCGATTGTGGTCTGATTTATGTCATATCAGATGGATTTGTAATTGGACGATGCGCTCGCGTTTACCTTCCTTTTTGTGGAAAAGGTGATTTACAAGGCGTGGATTTTATAAAAAAGTTTTTACTACCCATTTACTACCTAAGACACTCCATGAACATTATTTTAAATCTAATCATTCATCATCCTTTTATTAAAATATAGGTCACGTAATCAACCTTGTCGATACCCACGATAAAAAGGGAGTTGTTTGCATGTTCAGGGCATGATAATGATATTCTGCATTATTACCCCTGCCTACACGCGCTGTCTACATTAAAGTCAGCTAAGTCTTAGACTGAGTAAATATGAAATACCTTTATCTGACAACATTTAGGCAGTCACTTATGGTTGGTGCGATGCATTTTAATGGCAAATGTCGTCCTAGAGCGTTAGCATGTAGGTACTTAAGTGTTGTCAAAGTTTAGCGCAAAGATATATACATTAGGTCTCTTAAATACTGGGAGAAAACATTGAATTGGTGACTTAGGTATATAGTAAGCGTGTACTCTATGACTCCAAATCTTCTAGCCTTACAATAAATTATTAAATGTCTGTTATTAATCATATAATATTTAATAAAATCCCTATACATTACTTCGCGTGACATCGTATAAGCCGAAACCTTACGCATTTAAATTATAATTAATGAATCGCTCATTAATAAAATATCCGAGGTGCTATCGCTATTACCGGGCAATTTAAATACTTCCACGTCACACCCGCGTTTAAACACGTTTTTCGTTGCTGGGTTATTAAAATGAGGTGACTAAGTGGTGGATTTGTTAAAGATATCAAGGAAATTTCGCGTGTTTTGTGTATCTAGGCTTCTTGATTTTCCTGTGCAATAAATAATGCTTTCGTCGTTCTACTTTAACGCTATGTTTAGAATACATAAAGTTTTAAAAAATTGCAGGATTATTCATATTCCAATTTAAAAACATACGTATTTAATCATTCTTTGTTGGCTAGGTTTTTAATTATGAATCGCAGAATAAAGGAGGCTACCTTATACGGAAACCAGTTTATCATTAAGGAATTTATTTATAGACGATTCTTATGATCAAAGTCGGCTCTAACCATACATTTTTTTATGTTTAAAGGGCTCTGGAGTTTAAACAACGTGTATAAAATAATGAACCGCTAAATGACAGGAAATACTTCCATGTTTATGCCGTTTGAAAAATAAATAGGTGCCTCACGACTTAATTTTTTTTTACCCTTTGTTGTCACACTGTTGGGCAAAGATCCCCCATATTTTTCCGCTTTTCTTTGTTCTGTGCTTTTACCATCCAAACATTAAGGTAAACAATCTAGGCCATGAATTACCTAAGTCTTAGTCACTACCTATCATTATCCTTACACAAACAATAATTCAATCTGACAACCGTCTGTTACATTTGACCAGAATCCAAATACCTACACAGCATCCCTTACACCAGGGGTGTGCAATAACTCACATTTTCGCCCCTACGACTAAACGCCGTGAGCCTTGCATAAATTATAACTGTCTCCTATGATGGGTTTAAGTAGTTGGAGTATGCGTAGTTTTGCCTGTAACGTTGTAGAAGGAAATCTGTGAATTTTGTTGGCCGTGGTAGATTTTAAGTAGGCTGTTGGCTGTAGTTCTTGTAAAAAAATAAGTCTTCATCAAAGCTGCTGGGAGCCGTAAAGCCTTATTAAGTTTAGAACTGCGTCCTTCAGTTTGATTATGAATCTTTTCTTTGATAGTATATTTTTGTGTTTGCTTTTTCTTTCTTATTAATATATTATGGTTACTATGCGGCCTATCATCAGTTCTAAGCTCAGGGGGTCTACTCCGAAGTAGTATCGGCCGAATGTTCGGCCGTTTCCTGCTACGAAGTTACTATTTGGCTCGGTCGGTTCCGATCCTACACTCCTACACTCTTTCGAATATTGACTATGGTCCCGACCCAACTGAGCCGATCCGAACATTTTTCAATAATATTCGGATCGGCCATGTGTCGGTCCGATCCGAACATTCGCACTTTGCACTTCGGAGTAGGCCCCCTGGCCTAAGTCTGTTTACTCACATCGAACTTCCTAACTTGAGTGACGACATTTTAATGTATTTACCAACACTGGCCGCTGGAATCCGCTGGATGCAAGAAGCACAGAACCGGTCGAAAGTGGCGGTGCTTGGGGGAGGTCTATGTCCAGTAGTGGACATCTTTCAGCGTGGGTGTGGTTGTATGACCAACACTGGGAACTATTGGACAGTCAACCACGCTAGTACTTTGCGTACTAGCTTACAGTTTACCTCGACATGAACAATTCTCATAAAATCTGTGACTAATAGGTACAAACGGGTTCTTGTAAAAGCATTTATTCTGGAAATACTAGCCACCTTCTCTTCGAACATTACTGTGTTCCGGGTTGAAAGACTTAGCGCATAGTGCAGGAAATTTCATGAAGCTTTTAAACTGGTAACAAGCAACTGTTACTATTTTCCTCCGAAATACCGCCATGTTTTCAACGCCAAAATGCTTTCTACGCAAAATACTACTAAATGCTCAAAAAAACATAATATAACATCGAGCCTATTTTCTCCGAGGGGTTATTTTGATGTGTACCTATAGTACATCCACAGCTTCGCTAGTTATGTTTACAAAATCAGCCTATAATGTTCCCACTGCTGGGACACAGGCCTCCTATCAGTAAGAACGAGCGGGCCGTAACCATGCAGGCCCAGTGCGGGTTGGTAGATGTCACGTGTCTTGGATTTTTTGGTTCTAGGAGATGCCGATTTCCTCAATAGGTTTTCCTTCACCGTTTTGAGAGCAGTGATAATGAAATAATTTACACAAAGTTAAGCGCCTGTCTGGGTTCGAACCTACAACAAATAAGTCGCCTTTATCACTGGGCCATCACTGCTTAGTTACAGTTATGTTTAAGGCCGGGACTCCACCAAAGCGGAGATGTGTGCGGTGTGCTGTGCGAGAAGAGATGTTTATCAGCTCGGGTGCGAGGCGTTGAGTGCTCAGTACGTACGCGTCGTCCGCGCACAGTTCACATCTCCGCTTCCATCGCGCCAAAATATTACACATCTCCGCACAGCGATCTCCACTGAAGCTGAGCGGAGAGGAGATGTGTCAATAACACAATTCTATTGGTTGTTTAAAAAACATCTCCTCTCCGCGCGTCTCGTCTCCGCTTTGGTGGAGTCCCGGCCTTAGTCCCATGTATGGTGCCAGTCTATAGTGCTATCAATCAGGCACAAATCCAGATTCTGGTCTGCTACTGAGAAATTCCTGATGGACAATCCCAATAAAACTTTGTCCGATCTAGAAATCGAACCCAGACCCTCATGCTCAACAGTAGCACCTGCGACCACTACACCAGTGAGACAGTTTGCCCAAAAAACTGTAACAAAAACCAAGTGCCCCAAAGTTTGTGCTCTCTAAGTCGTGAAGATAGAGCGACCTCATTGTCATATTTGTTCAGACCTGTTTGCACCGGGGGAGCGCAATTCTTAAAGAGATAATCCTTGGATAAAGCCTCTTATTTATATTGGTGGGCTTTGAAACAAGCGGCGGGTTTGCGTCGGGGTGAAAGTTTCGAGTTGCTAGTTGGCCGGGTGGCTGAAAATGCAAAGATTTTGGTTTAGAGAGTGGGAAGTCAAGTGTTCTTATTGTTTAATTTTTGGTACATTCAATTCAGGTCTTTGTTTATGCTGTCAACGCTTATTGCTGGTTATGATCACGCTAGTAATTGGTCAGTAAACAACCTAACATCACGCCTGTGTTCCCCGGAGAGTTAGGCAGAAGTGTACCTATAGAACCCACGTTTCGTTGGTTATTTAAGTTATCTAAGGGCCATGTATGCCTATTTCTATAAACCGCGCACAAATGCAGTTTCCGGACTGCCACTGAGATGTTATCATTTAGGACCAGCTGCTTTTCACTGACCAGATAGAAAGATTCTATGACCCACACGTTTGGATGAAATAAACTTCTATAATACACACGTGGCACGTGCTCGTGGCATGTTCTTTGACGAAAAGACACTACCGTAGGCGTTCGTCGAACATATACGCTTTGCACACAATTGCGACGTAAACGCAGTGATCACGCAATATTAGTTTCGATACTATCATAAATCTAAAACCAACGTTATATGCAAAGACACCAATCTTGTTAGAATGGTGATCACGAAATACTGTTATTTACCTACAAAAAGTCGAAACACGACCCTGATATAGCCATACCTTCGCACGCCACCCAATTTCTAATCATTCTAAATATAAAATCCTCTTCCAAAATATTCCCGCCAATTTAGAGCCCTCCACTCCAGTCTAATCTCGACAGACAGCGCGTGATAAGTGCCCGCTGGCAAATCCTTAAAAATTACGACACCGTGTCCCCGCACAGCGGTTTTGTCATATTAGTGTAGTGCCGCGGCGATATATTTCGGCTTACACAGAATTTTGTTGGAAAACCAAGCGTTCATTAGGAAGATTTTTTGGAGAGATTGTTCGCCAAAAAAATTGTGAAGTGATGTATTTTTTTAGGTTATGCGAAGGCTCGTTACGACACATTTTGATGTCTGTTACTGTTTTTGTATGCTTAGGGTTTGTTAAAGTAGTTAAGAATGCCTTCAATGTATATCCAACTTCTTTTTGAATACTATCTGATACGTATTTTCTTCACGATCATATTTGTTTGGTCCGCAGTTTTAATATAGACGAAAAGTGATGCCTATGAGCTAAAAGAAAACGACTAGGGACCAAAATACGCCTACCTTGTACCTTCGTGACCCAGACGGGTTTGACAGGTATAATAACCGTAGGTACATAACAGTTTATTAGGTTTACGTGATAGGAGTCGAACCTATCGGCACAAAATGAAATTGGTCCTCTCATTTTAGTACGCATTTAAATTGTCAATTAAGATCTTTATGGAAGTAATTAGGGCTTTATGAAGGCATTTATTTTTATTGGTCCTTAGGTACTTACACGTTTTAAAAACGGCAAAGGCTAATTTGTTGGTTAATTTGACCCAAACAGTTCAAAAGCTATCGCAAGTGGAATTAAGCCTGCATTTATCCCAGTGTACGGCATCTCAGTGTGAGCATTACGTGGCTTCTATCTCCGTAAAAACTGGGATGAAATGAGCTGTCATTTCATCTCCACATTTATTATGCACACGGCCAAAGTGTGGAACTCTCTTCCAGCGTCTGTGTTTCTTCCACGTATAGCCCGTCAGCCTACAAAGCAAGAGCGAATAGCCATCTTCAGGGCTCGCTCATTCCATCATACACCTCATCACTTTCCACCAGGCGAGATCGATATCAAGAGCTGGCCCATAAAAAAAACCTGATGCAAGGATTCCTCATGTTGGTCGTGTTTCCCGAAAGTCTTATCTATAAATAAGTATGTAGTTTTAAACAAAGTCGCTTCTCATATCTGTCTGTGTGACCGCTCTCTAAACTACGCATTCAATTTTGATGTGGTTATCGACCTAATTTTTTCCGGAAGGTTTATGTGTATAGTATATTAATATTACCTATATTTTTTAAGTTATTTCTACTAACACTTTAGTTTGAATCTCTGTGGTCTGAATTAATGGTTTACAATTTAAGATTTTTATCAATTCGTTTAAACTCGCCAAATAATAAAGAATCTGGGTCTTACTACAAAAACTTAAGCACTTGTTGAACAAGTGTTTAATGTCAGTGTTATGTCAAAGTCCAAAAAATAATTATGTCGTGTTTAAAAGGTGTTTAGCCTAAACAACTTAAAAACACTGTTTTGTGGTAGTCAGGGACATGTTTTGTCAAGTTGTAGAAACCTTGCGAAGAAGGAGCCGGTCACTAATTCAATAAAAAAAAAGCATTTAGAATATTAGTAAAATCGTCCTATCCGTCCCAGATTCAATACTGCCACTCATGTAAAACAAAACCGCAAACCTCCAAGTTCAAGCAAAAACAACCAAAGAATGATATTTATCGTTATTCCCAGTAATGCTTTAAGAAAATAAAATTTTAAGCTAATACCGTTTATTGGCGAAGTTTCCCCGAGCTTAGCCGGATTATCCTTTATTCCTATTTTTATCTGGGCTTTGGGCCAACAATCGCGTTTTGTATATCACTCGTGTATTTTTCTGCCTCTTACACTTAGAAGTTCACAATGGATTTAGATTGAGAGTAGCCTGCTTGTTTTTCATTCATTCATTCATTTATTCATTTATCAAACAATTTACATTGTGTTCGAATTTTACAAAATAATACATATACAATAATACAAAATAAATACTTTTTAAATCATAACAGGCAATAATCAAACATATAGCAAATAATTTCAATTCTTGGTAGGTAAAAGAATTATGAATGAAAAATCCATTGTGAATTATCATCGATCAATCAATGATATTTTACTTACATAAGTCTTTCAACATCGATTTTTTTTTATAAATCGGTAAAAGTATCTAATATTTATTACAAAGAGACTCCTTTAATAAAGATTGATCCATGGCAGACCTGCCTAAAGAAGTGTGTTTTATTAGTAAGCAGTAAGTTATACAGGGTGTTATTGACAGCCCTCCACAAAAACACAGGATTGATTCAGCTTCTTATTCTGAATCATATCCCACTGGAAATATTCTCAGGAAAAAAAAAATATGCCGTTTTTTCTGCTGATATTCCTTTATTTCAATGTAAAATTACGTTTTCTGTATGCAACACTCCGTTTATGTAAATAAAACAGCTGAAAACAGCCTCGCTCAAGCTCGCTGCGCTGCCGTCCGCTACGTGCGTTTTGCCACGGTAACGATACGTTGCGTGTGAGGTAATAAAACAAATCTGGTTTTTTGGATTCCCTTAATGTTCCTGAAAGAATTACATGTACCGGTCATCTTAATATGACTACTGAAGCCACCCTATCAGTTTGCGGAGGGCTGACAATAACACTCTGTATACTCGTATATACCATATTAAATTACTATTTACCTAAGTAGAACTTGTAAAGTCAGTAGGTACCTACATGACATTCTGTCTTGTGAGTGAATTATTTCAAAGTACAATTTTTTCGTAAAGTTCATCCAAAACATTGTAAAATAAAGAGGATGGGGTTATTCCAATCATAGACAAAACTGTAGATAAATGACATTTTACTACGTATTTCAAAACAGTCACGGGACGTTGCAACATAAACTCATGAAAAATTACACATATATTTTTTATTTCCCAAATCCACAAGGACATTTACGTCCATCCAATCATGGAGATAGGACCACAGCACCCTCGGGCCGAAGGACCGGAAGGATATGACGTCATCA
Source organism: Apamea sordens (assembly GCA_945859715.1). Classification (NCBI taxonomy): domain Eukaryota; kingdom Metazoa; phylum Arthropoda; class Insecta; order Lepidoptera; family Noctuidae; genus Apamea; species Apamea sordens. The sequence goes on from OX244009.1 coordinate 14,642,093, forward strand.
ATCATAATTCCGGCAGGATATGAGCGGGCAATTTAGATAATGTCCACAACTGAAGATTGGGAGCCGTTAATTTGAATTTAAGCCGATTTAAATTGGAGTTTGATAACTCTTTGTGTGAATGAGTTCATTTTCAAGGTTTGATGTCAGCATACATTTTAGAAACATTTCATTATAGTTTCTTAATCAGAGGGACAATTCTCGTCATTTTAAGAACGTTCACAGTCGAGGGGTAATTCTCGTAATTTTAAGAACGTTCACAGTCTTATCTCAGTCTCAATCTGTCAAAAGTACCTCTAATTTCCCTACTTTTTTGACAAGTTTTTGACATTGATTGTCGTTGAGATAAGATTGCGACTAGATTTCGAACGTTTTTAATTACGGGAAAAAATAACCTTGAAATTATGACCCTACGTAAGTACGTATGAAATTTTTTGATTAAATGTTGTCCCGTCGGGGGACCGCTACTATTTTAAACGTTAACAACGTTAGAGGGTCATAATTTCAAGGTTATTTTTTTCTTTTTATAGGGTTTCACGTTTATACCTTTTTGTTCTATTTGTGGCTACTTTTTCAATAGTTTTTAGAGGTATGAGGAACAGGGTGTAAAGTTCACTCAACCTCCATAGAAAAGGGAGGATCCTCCGACCAGACGGGTGTTGTGTCTGGCGGGCAATTGCCCAACGATTGATGTTGGGAAATTGTATCTATGCTAATTGCGCGGTAAACTCTGCTTGCGAGATGCAGGATTTGCGTGACGTCAGTATGACGCGTTGTTCGCATGTGGCGCTACAAGTTTTTTTTAAATTGTTTTACATTCATACTATTTTTTTGTAAGATCTCGTTAGTAACATGATCTGGCCCCGGAAATTTTCCATTTTTATTCTATTAACTGGTGAAATGTAGGTGAGCCCACCTACCTTCGGAGAATACAATCATGGTGTTATGTAAGTATGGCTGACTGACATCATCATTGTTTGCCTAGCCATTTACCAATCATATTAGGGTCGGCTCAGTCTAACCTGATGCAGCTGAACACCAGTATTTTACATGGATCGGTTGTCTATCTGACCTCCAAAACCCAGTTACTGGGTACGATACCCCTTGGTAAGATACGATAATACTTAATATTAGCTTAATAGCTATTATTATCTGTTTCCTTTTCAGCCTTAACAGCTGAACAGATTTCGATGAAATTCGGCACACGGGTAGACCAGAATAATTTTTATCCCGGTAGCACGTTACGATTCAATAATTTCCGAACTTTACATGGGCGAAGCCGCAGGCAAAGGCTAGTTCAGTACATTTTCAATCACACCATATTCACTGCGTCAGCACCACAGCGGTCAGCAACGTGAAGAATGTCACGTTCAGCAGCAGCAGTAAAATGTTTACGACCTCACACTCATTTGAGGAATCCGGCGCGGGCGTAATGAAACGCAGAACTGAAATGAGTTTGTGGAATATTTGATTATGTGGGTAGTTATTTTTCATATAACATTGAGTGGCAAAAAGTCAGATGGTCCTGCGGGCCAAAAGAACATAGCTACGAGCTACGATTGACACAGCAAGACCCAACAATACTATCTACCTAGGTTGACTGATGCGCTGCTTATTTAAGGCGTACATTTTAAAATAATTTTGAGTCATTAATATAGGAAAACAGACTGAAGTCGGTAACTATTATGTATAGTTATCTGAGATTTTGTCGTCCTTTTAAAGTTAAATTCCGTACCGTGAGGGTTGGTTCGTGGTAGCACGGTAAAAGAAGTTCTTTGCGCAGCAGTAGGACAGCATAGACTAAAAAAGACATATTCTTTAATGCCTAGTCATAAATCTTGATTTTTAAATGCAACATTTCATACTTATATCCACTGATGCCCGTGTGATTTTTATTTAGAATTTTGTTGACTGAGCTTGTGTGTAGAATGCCTTAAAAACAAACTTAATATCTCAAACCATACCTACACTGTACCGCTAAAATGCATCAGCTGGTTCGTAAACCATTTTGAAGATAGGGGTGCAAACTTGCACTATCTCATTACCATGGTTTATTGCCAGTTTATGGGCCCCATAAATAAACTCTGTCTAGGAAGGTGCCTGAGGTCCGCAATGTTTGTATACTTATGGGAAATGTTATGGTGGCAGACATTTTTATGATGATGCTTGTGTTTTTTTGAGTTAAGGTATCACTCAGTCTATTGGGTATACAGCGTGGCGCTTTAATGGCGACATTAATGTAACACACGTATACGGTTTTGCATTGTAGTTTTATGAATGTATTTTAATTTAATTAAACATTAATATTTATTTATTTATTAACAATTTTATAAAATAGCATCTTAGAGCAACCTGACTTAAAGAACTGTAGCGCAGGGGTCATTGCCGGGGTCACGGATAATAACATCGCATCAATGTAATTAAAACAATTAACGAGCAAAGAGAAGGTTAATTGAAGGAAAGAGAGAGAGCCCTATGGCGGCGCGCGGCGCAGGTGGAAGTTTTCAAGTTACGATTTTTTTTATGTTGTTATAATTTTTATGATTACTGGCCACTAGCCATACTAGCTGTGTTAAATTAATGTCGCCATTATAGCGCCAAGTTGATATGTTGTACCCAAGTTGCACATTGCACAAAAAGATTTTAAATGAGCCTGTGTTATTGATTGACAATAATCTTAATACCTACACTAATATGATAACGGCTATAAACACCAAATTGATTAGCAAATAATTTGAGTCAGAAAACCAATCAATTTTCAAACTACGAGTACATGGCGCATTCGGAATGTTGCAAGAAATTCGCTCCTTGTTCCTATCTACTGCTTTTATTAAAGTAAATAATAAAATGAATGTTATGTTTCCCATTCATTAGACAATAGGAACGTAGAAAATTTTTCCAGGAAAATATGTTGTTAAATTATTCACCGTGTCATGTATAAGGCTCCCCTAAAATGCATACGAGCATGTACAGAAATATCATAAGCATTTGTTAATAAATATCAGTTCATGAAACATACTGACAGCTCACCACCAATCAAAACTAACCTACATGTTCAACTGCATTCTATTTTAGTTTCTCAAACCTACTACTCAATTACCAACTTTATCACCCCTTATAACAGAGTTTGAATTAATAAAGCAAATATGCTCACGTAAACCTAAAACATACTATTCAGTATTAAACCTTGTACCTTTAATCATAGTGTAGAGATTTCCTTGAGGGGTAAGGCAATGTCTTCAGTAAGGTTATGGTGTCGTAAAGAGTATCGCCCTTGGCCCCAAAACTACTTGATTTTATATTTCCACATACGGGATGGTAATGTTCCCTTTATGGTGCATGACGATAGCAATGTTCAAGGGACACTGTTATGAAGGGAAGGAATTTGTCATTTGAGTCCATATCTTATGATGGGTGGCAGAATTATCAAGATAAGAGACGTGATTTGTAGATGAGGAACAAAAGTCATGAGGAATGTTATGAGGATGAATGTGGAAGAAAAAGGGAACTATTGATAATTGAGATGTATGAAAGAAGACATGCTGCGCAGAATACAAATAAATAGGGATTAGGACAGGATTATGATGATGAAGACTTGAATTGAGCGAGAGAGAAATACCAGTAAGGTTGAGGCAGCATTAAATAAAAAATAAAAAACTTTTATAAACCTGTAACATTAACCCATTGCAAAGAAAAAGCCCCTGCTCCTACAAATACAGAACGAGGATTGACTATCACTCTTCCCCTTTTCTCGTGTTAGTACGAGTTATGTGCGAAAAGTATATATTGCATGTTGTACAAAGATTAGTCAACAAGGTGGCCGGCTACCTGACTAGTTGCGCCGGACGTAGGACCTTTAGTATTGTCACTTGTCAAGACCCTTTTCAATTCCCGTACCGCATTGTAATCTCTGTTCCAATCTCTAAGTTACCTACATTTTTGACACTGATTACTGTCGCTTCATTCTTCATCTGTGTTAAGATGAGATTGAAACTTGATTTTACGGGTTTTTTTAAGTACGAGATTTGGCCTTCTGGTTTCTACCTTATGTTTTTTCAAGTACGAGATTTGGCCTTCTGGTTTCTACCTTATGTTTTTCTTTCTTCACCATGAGATCTTAAAAGACAACAGTAACTATGCTAGGCTTAACTTTTTTTTTCTTTAGCGTATACTGTCCCACTGCTGGGCAGAGGCCTTCCCCATATTCTTCCACCTACCCTTATGCTGTGCCTTCTCCGTCCAATCGGTTAGGAACGGGTCCATATCGTGACGGCAGCGTTTCTTAGGCTTAACTTTAGTGAATGTGAAATTATTGAGCCAGAAATGAAAACGGTAAGATTACATCGAATAGATAGCTTCATCTCAAAACAATGCTACCAACATCCCACCCTTAAGCAAAGTTGATTCGGTTAACCGTTTATGAGGAGCTCAACGTTTATATAGCTTAAATATTTCAAGCTATATCTGAGCATGAAGCTCAATTTAGTACGTCATAAAGTGTGAGTCATGTCTCACAGTGTTGTTTGTGTGTGAGTTGTTTATGTATGTGGGTAGTTGTATATTCATGTCTTAAACTGTCAATTTTACCTGGGTATGGTGAGTTGACTGGCCAAATGTGGATGGCTATAAGAGTAGAAGAGGTCTAAAGAAACTATGAATGGTCAGATAGTCCAGAGAAAAACGAAAGAGGGGTGGCTACCGAGATGACCAAAAGAGAAGTATACAAGAGATTGATGATTAGAATGGTGATATGACTGGCTAAAGATGTTCCGATAATATATGAAAGTAGTACCAACTCGCTGACTAGCTAATAAGTTCTAACAAGAGATTAGCTACTTCTCCTGTAGGTGAAGAAGAAATACGTCTCACATTATTTTACCGCAGAGGTAGCCTCCTCCGTTTTTTTCGTCGGTTAAACTGATTCTACAACAATAAAATTTCTCAAAGGACTCAAAACCCGCATGCAACCAAAAACCACTATTGTGACCACGCTCCCGTAAGGACATAAAAAGAAAATAACAGTAGTTTACAACACATCCCACGTTTTGCGGACATTAAGATTTAGTTCTAACGAGAAAAATGCCATAAACCGCCGCCATAGTATAAAAATTCTATGGATCACGGAAATTATTTCCGCTCGTAATATTATTTTAGTGTTCTCCATAAAACTGTGGTGAGCCAATATGTGAGTCGCTATTAATCTGTCTTTACGCATTTTTATTTTTTCTGGGGGAAGCAGGAATTTAAGATAGTTGGAGGAGCACTTTTGTTATACCCGTTTAAAGGAGACTAGGTATTGCCCGCAACTTCGTCTATGTGTTGTATCTCATCTATCTATATCTTTACCTAGTAATAATAAATCTGGAGAGCTTGTTTGTTTTTTTTAACGCGGTAATCTCAACTATCAGTCGGATTTGATAAAATCGTTTTGCATTTGATAGCCCAATTCTTGAGAAAGGCTATAGGCTATTTTATACGACGCTAGGACCCATGGGAGCCGAGCAAAAAGAAAAAAAGCCAGAAGAATAGCGCGGGCAGGCGATGGGGTGGGGGGGGGGGGGGGAGGTTTTAGGAACAAGGCATTTCACGCGGACGAAATTGCATGCTAGTTCAATGATCTACGTCTCAACTCCAAATTATTTCATTACTAGACAAGCCTAACTCGAAACAGAAAGCAATATGCGTAGTGACCACAATAGGCAGAACGGGCTGGTGACCGCAATCCAATTGTCTCGCCCCGATTACTGTTGTACATCATCGGAAACTAGCACAATACCGGAGCGAAAGACCTAAATTTTGCATTATTTTGCTCTTTCGGTACTTACATTTTCACTGAGTAGGATAATGTACGTAATGTAGGTATTTCAAAAACAAAATACCATTACTAATTGTTATTTATTCACTAGCTTCTGCCCGCGGCTTCGCCCGCGTGGATGTCGGAAATTTACCCACAGGAACGTGCTAACAGGATAAAATGTATGTGCTTCCCCAGAATGCCATCTATGTCGCGGGCCCTTTGTGGCTAATTACAATAGAAAACCAATTGTGTCTCATTAGTGGTGATTAAGAGGGTACCTATATGATATCTTTACCTAAGTACCTAACTAATTAAAAAAAAAACTCAATAACAGAAAATTAAATACCTACTTTAATAAACCTATTTCTGATGATAACTAATCTAAACTCAATAAATAAGCAAAATCCCTAAAAACTAATATCTATACGAATGATTAATCCTACCTAACAGTATTATAAAATAACCTGCGGTCACTACGTACACTATCAAATATGCTACCTATACTTTAAAATTAAAATCTATACCTACGACTTATATGAAAATAAACCTAAATTACTCTAAAAACTAAAAGGAATAAAAATGAACTCCACTGTGGGTGACGTAACCTACGACAAACTTATTATTTGCGGTTGACACAGTAATGGGTCTAGGGATCGAACCGCAAAATTAAGTTTGTTTTTTATTGTATATACTTTTCCGGGATAAAAAGTACCCAGTGTGGTGCCCAGGATATTAAAGAATAATTATACCAAGTTTCATCGTAATCGAACCGGTAGTTTTTGCGTGATGCCTGAACAAACAGACAGACAGACCGACAAACATTTTTTTAATCACATTTTTGGGTTCGGTGTCGGTCTAGTAACACCCCCTGCCATTTATTTTTTTGATATTTTCAATGTACAGAATTTTCACTTCTACAGATTTATTATAAGTATAGAAGATGTAATTAAAATGGACATAAAATTATTTGATAAAGTACTTTATAGCTTGTTATATTATACTCGCTTCTGCTACGACCTCGTCCCACTCCGTCACATACACGTCCCAGCTCCGTAGCCAAATGGCAAAAAACGGAACCCTTATAGATTCGTCATTTTTGTCTGTCTGTCTGTCCGTCCGTATGTCACAGCCACTTTTTCCGAAACCATAAGAGCTATACTGTTGAAACTTAGTAAATAGATGTATTCTGTGAACCGCATTAAGATTTTTAGAGACACTTCCAAAGTGGTAAAATGTGTCGTCGTCGTCCCCCCCCCCCCCCCTGTAACTTCTAAAATAAGAGAATGATAAAACTAAAAAAAAAATATATGATGTACATTACCATGTAAACTTCCACCGAAAATTGGTTTGAACGAGATCTAGTAAGTAGTTTTTTTTTAATACGTCATAAATCGTAAACCGCAATTTACCTTTCATTCAATCAACTCATGATTGATTTTTATAGATAATGGTACGGAACCCTTCGTGCGCGAGTCCGACTCGCACTTGGCCAGTTTTTTAATTTTGCTCGGCTCTAAGATTTCTAGCGTGGTGTTAAATAGCCTTCCTCAAGAATTGGACTATCAAATACAAAAACAATGTTTAAATCTACCTACATTTACCAATACGATTTAAAAATTATTTTTGTATCAGGGCAAAAAACAAACAAACTCTTCAGCATAATATATGTACATGATATATAAGTATATAGTAATATAATTAAATTAGCTAGTAATATTAATTAATAATATAAGTTATTAGTTAATATTCTTTAAATTTTGCTACAGTTCTGAGTTATGCCACAAACATTGCGTTGTTTGTTAACTCGAATACTCGAAAGTGTCTTTCAGCCAATTTAGTTCTGTAACGTTCTACAGGACAGACGTATTTGATCGTCTCCATATATTCCAGATGTCCAGTATTGCAAATCAGAGAACCATGACTGCGCAGGATGGTATTGAGCACAAAGAGCTGTCTAAAGGTCATAACGTTGCAGTCTTGATAAAACTGTATGGTGATATACCGGACATGTTTAAAAGTCGTGACTTTAAGAATACAAGTTTATGGTGCAAGTCTCCCCAAGTCATTATCCCAAATCAGACTACTGACTGGCCCCGTGCCCCGTTGGTCTCATGGAGCGCGACTAATGAGCGTCGGGTCCTGGGTTCGATTGCCAGGTTAGGCAAAGTGTTATTGTGGTTTTCCATTAGGAATGTCTTAGTAACAACCCAGAGTTGATGGCACGTTTGGCGCAGTGGTTACGCGATTGACTGCTACGCTGAGTGTCGCGGGTTCGTTTCCCGCACGGAACAAATATTTATATGGCCTACAAGTAGTTGTTCAGGGTCTGGCTGTTTGTGTATGTCAGTTTAAATGTTTGTAAACGCACCCACACAGGAGAAAGTCCTAGTGTGGGGCAACTTTTTTTTTTTTTAAAGGAAAAAGAAGAAAGCGTTTGTAAGTTAGCGGTGTGATATGTGCGGCAGAAAGCACGTTAACTCGATTGTCCTGCGCCTGATCTTTCCCCAGTCATTTCGGATTGCCGTCCCATCGGACTATGAAGCTGAGGGAAGAGGGAGTGCACCTGTGTCTGCGCACACACTTATACACTATAATATCTCCCGCATCGAAAGCTAGTATCTGTTGGGATTGCCCGCATCGGCCGAAATACGGTCAAGAGGATTGACAGAGTGAGAATTAGACCGTTCAAAGTGTACCTAAGTCTGCAGTATGGCGCAGACTGCCGAATAACTAGGAGATAATATAAAAGTCTTAAAGATAAGAATAAAAAACAAACATAACTTCAAAAGAAACATTCCGACGGCTCAACAAAGATTGCCCTACCCATTCAAACTTCCTTAACCTTGAAAGAAATATCTTTTAATACAGTAAAAACCATAACTGGCGTTAAAGAATGATTCCTACCCTCATATTACAGCTCCTAAAGACATTATAAAGTTCACCAAAGCTCCGCAAATGGACTCCCCGACATTCACCTTTAATAAAAAAAAAAGAAAGCATTGTTGCCAACATTGAATTTAAAAGTACCCCGGAAAGGATAACCTGTAATTGTTGTAATTGTTACTTTGTGACGTGATTTTTTTATGGAATTGTGGGATTTTTAAATTGTATTTTTTATTCCTGTGGAAAAATCGAAACAGCGAGGTAAAATATTTTATTTTAATATTATAATAGTGTTGAGAGGATTATTAATTTAAAATTATGTATGTACGCAAAGGTAATGCGGATGATAGTTTTTTCTTTTTTTTCATTTGAGCCTGTATCGGAAATTGAATTTTTAAAATAAGTTCCAACTGATACTGGTTTGCGCCTGAAATTATGACAATTATGTAAACGCAGTATTTACATGCTACTCTGTCTGTCTATGCATTGGTACAGCTAGGTGTATTTCTATAACCACCTATCCTATATAACTGCGTGTTTTTTTAAATAGTTGTATTTTGGTACCAATAATTATATTTTGAAACACTGTCAGTCAAAAATATGACTGATTAGGAGGGGCAATTCTCGTAATTTTAAGAACGTTCACAGTCAGATGGCCAATTGCCGTAATTTAAAAAAATCAAAATCTAGTCGCAGTCTCATCTCAGCGACAATTAATGTCAATAAGTTTTCAAAAATGTAGGGAAATTAGAGGTATTTTTGACAGATTGAGACAGAGATCAGACTGTGAACGTTCTTAAAATTACAAGAATTGTCCCATTGATCTCAGTATGTCAAAAAATGCCTCTAATTTCCCAATATTTTTGATACGTTTTTTATATTGATTGTCGCTGAGATGAGATTGTGACTAGATTTTGAACGTTTATAATTACGGGAATTGGCCTTCTGTTATAATGACATATGCTCAGATAAATAATATTATAAAAAGCTGGTTAATGAAAGTGATTGACTGATTATTGTTTATGTTCATCTCTGAATGCGGCAATTATTCCGCCAACTATTATGCAACATGTGAAGCGAACCAACACGTGTTTCCATTTTATCACAAGTTATTTTTATTAAACAATACCCAATCATCCACCCAGACCTCTTAAGCTGGCAACCCAGTCTCAATATTACAGCCAATAGTTTTCTCGAACGGCACCGTTCCGCTCCGATGGCGCACGAAATCGCCCGAAGGCTCACGAAGGCGCACGAAAGCACCCGATAATTTTCATCTACGCCATAGGCTTATGTTTTGTTTACATTGTAGTAAAGTGAAATATTCTGGTTTGTTTGCGTAAAGTTGTAATTAGTTATTCCGGTAGGAACGTGGGATTAATTGAAATATTGTGAGACCAACGCTTAATAAATTATGCTTAGAAGTAGTCACTACATTTAATAGTAAGACAGAATTTGGTCTTCAATCACAACCATTAATATATGGATATGTGAAGGCAGTTTATTCGTTTGTCAAGCAATTAAGATTATGTTACAGGGCACAAGCATTCTAAATACCTATACATACATATTATATAGTTATAAGGAAAAGAAAAGACTGGAAGCCGACCCCAACAGTTGGGAAAAATCTAGGCAGATGATGATAAGGAATTTGAGGGTGAGGGAAGACCGCAAGGGCAGCAGGTTAAAAACAAAAAAGTGCACGTGTGTCTGCGCACACGCTTGTGCACTATAATATCTTCCGAGCCAAAGGCTAGTATCGGTTGAGATCGGTTGGTATGGAATAGTACCTAAATATATTTTTTTATAACCGACGAAAATTTTCAGCGCATGGGGGTTCAGAATTATGAACTGAATCCATGGTAATAACTGAAGGCCAATTCTCGTAATTTAAAAAGTTCAAAATCTAGTCGCAATCTCATCTCGGCGACAAACAAATGTCAAAAACTTGTCAAAATGAAGGGGACGTAATTTTGACAGATTGAGACTGAGATCAGACTGTGAACGTTCCTAAAATTACGAGAATTACCCCTCAGGTTGCGCGTCGATATCCCCGCCACCCTGTATAGTGCACCCGCATTTCGCTGTCGTGTTCTTGACACGACTGCTGCTGAAAACAATCTTAGACAAGCTCATTTTTAGATCTTACTCTATAAGAAGGTGATATTGTTATTGGTTTGCTTCAAGTGTGCACTAAATTTTTTTGTTGTTTAAATAGAAGGAAGAATAATAATCATAGGGCATGAAAAACAAGTTTAGTTAATACTATCCACTTTTCTTTTGGAGGCCCACACGTTCGTAGCGCTACGAGAGCTACGCCGTAGTAACGCGGCAACTTGATATAAAACTATTTATATTAATATTAAGGACAGGGAAATTAATTGCTAACTATCCACCAACATAAATTGTTCGAATATTCAAAGCTCAAGTGTCAATCTTTGACAGTTGTATGAAATGGCTTTGAGACGGTAAATTGACTTTGGGTGTGTATTCCCTTGACAGTTAATTTCCCTGACTGTATTATATATATATGACGGCACGATTGACGCAGTGGTTAAGCGATTGACTGCTGCGCTGCGTGTCGCGGGTTCGATTCCCGCACGGAATAAATATTTGTATGACCTACATGTATTTGTTCCGAGTCTGGGTGTTTTTCTATCTATAATATATATTTATTTACAAAAAAAAAATGTATATAAGTAGTTTATCAGCCATCTTGTTACCATAACACAAGCATTAGGTTGCTTAGCTTGGGACTAGATGGCGCTGTGTGAAATGTCCAGGGATATTATTATTATTATATGGTATGGGTGGGTAGAGTTGCAAGTAAGGTATGAAAGAGTTTACCGATTTGGGAATAGGTTTTATATCAGACACGGTCAGACTCAAAAAGATGATTACCGAAAATGTATTTTAAAAAAATACAATTTTTAAAATATTTGTCTGTCTTTTTGACCAAGGTAATCTTCGAAACGGCTGAACCGATTGTGACGGGACTTACACTGGCAAATAGCTGATATTATAAGGAGTAACTGCGATGTACTTTTACTTTAGAAAAAGAATTAGGGTTCCGCGTAAAAAAATGAATACTCATAAATCCAATTTGGTTTTCGATATCTTCGCGAATGAATTCGCGGGCACAGCTAGTATGTAATATATATGTTTAGTGGCCACACATTGATGCAATGTTATAGAACAAATTGAATTCTTGTTGATTCATGTATTTTTTTGAGGCGGACTAACATAACTTGCAACACCCCTATGGAAATACAGCCGTGATGTTATTTTTGAGTGTGCTATGTTATTTGAAGCTTTCAGCTAGGGATTTTTTGCAAAAAGCTAGTAGGTAGTGAAAATTGTACTAGCAAAGAAACACTTTTCCGATTCAAATTAGAAGCGAGCTACGCTGTAGCCCGGCGCGTTGCTACGGCGTAGCTCTCGTAGCGCTACGAACGTGTGGGTCTCCAAAATAAAAATTGATAGTATTTTTTTTACATGTCATGTACTGCAAGTATCTTCTACTTAAATTCACTCAATGACAGACAAAACGCAGCCTAAAAGCATGAAATTATGTACAAGAGCTCGAGCACTGAGGAAGGATTTTCGAAAATTCATCCTCTAAACTGATTAAATAGGTGACAAAAGTTTGTAAGGAAGTTCACGGTTTATACTTTCTATAAACGTACATAAGCTCACGCCATTTTCCCATTGTAAGTGGTAAGCAGAAACTACAAAGCCCTGTATTGTTTTTTACATACCAAACATTTCAATCAAAAATTAAATTTAACCAACTTAAGTCTCGTATATCCCTGCTTACCTCCTAAAACATAAGAAGCATGGTAGTCTGCGGCTGCTAACAAACTATGCTGTCAGTCAGAGCGATGCTGCGGTCTGGCGAGCGAGCAGAACACCTGCCCATCTTGGATTTAGCGCCGACATTTTACATTACATTTTGGGAGCCATTTTAGGATTTGGTGTAGGAGGCTGTGATTGGTTGGTTAGACGGAGTAAATAGGTCGCGGGCCCTTTGTGGCTAATTACAATAGAAAACCAATTGTGTCTCCTTAGTGGTGATTAAGAGGGTACCTATATGATATCTTTACCTAAGAACTTAACTAATTTAAAAAAAAAACTCTATAACAGAAAATTAAATACCTACCTACCTAAATAAACCTATTTCTGATGATAACTAATCTAAACTCAATAAATAAGCAAAATCCCTAAAAACTAATATCTATACGAATGACTAAACCTACCTAACAGTATTATAAAATAACCTACGGTCACTACGTACACTATCAAATATACTACCTATACTTTAAAATTAAAATCTATACCTACGACTCATGTAAAAATAAACCTAAATAACTCTAAAAACTAAAAGGAATAAAAATGAACTCCACTGCGGGTGACCTAACCTACGACAAACTTAGTATTTGCGGTTGGTACAGTACAGACAGTGGTAATCGGGTATAGGGATCGAACCGCAAAATTTAGTTTGTTTTTTATTGTATATACATTTCCGGGATAAAATGTACCCAGTGTGGTGCCCAGGATATTAAAGAATAATTATACCAAGTTTCATCGTAATCGAACCGGTAGTTTTTGCGTGATGCCTGAACAAACAGACAGACAGACAGACAGACAAAAATTTTTATAATCACATTTTTGGGTTCGGTGTCGGTCAAGTAACACCCCCTGCCATTTATTTTTTGGATATTTTCAATGTACAGAATTTTCACTTCTACAGATTTATTATAAGTATAGATAATAGGAGTTCCAAAATATTATTATTTTGGAACTCCAGGAAAATTAAAATCCAAATTTCTGGCTGCTCAAAATATTCCTAATGGGCAATAAAATAAATACCACTTGGCTCGACCCGGGAATTGAAAACATGATACCACGTGCAGCAAGTCCGTTTGCGATCACTAATCATTTTCATTGTTTTTACCTTTAACAAAACATGTAGTGTATCTGCCTCTAGGTGCTCTAAAATTCACCCTTTTATCATCATCCATGGCAGCCTTGTCCCCCCGTGAGGCCTGAGACAGTATAGGCCTTCTCCCTTTCGTGACATACTTCCATGGAAAAAATACCTATTACCACAGATAAAAAAAAACAACTTACAAAATTAACCCGTGAAACGACAAGGCCACTGTATGAAAAACTCGTTGGAAGTCCATCGAGAGTACATTAAAGTAGTTAATGGTTGCCATTACCAGTTGCTCGTAACTGTTGGTTAAACAATAAGCTGTGGTTAAAACTAACGGGAGGTTAGTGCGTTGTTATGAAAGTTGTTTTTATTGAAGAGTAAAATGGATTAGTTTTATGTAAGGGAAATGAGTTGCCTGTGAGAGCCACTAAACATGCTTGGTTTTTATAAAATTGTGCATTAATAATTATGAAGTTATCATTAATGATATTCCTGTGTTAAGTTTGTTCTGTTCAAGTGTACTTGATTAAAAAAATAGCAAAATGTCAGTTATCAATCAACATTTATAAGTCTCAATCAATTAACTGATTGATTGATTACAGTTTTTTTTAAATTTATTAAGGTATAGACGCCAGCACTTCAAGCTACTACAATCTGTCAAATTTCTTCAATAGATTTTCAACTTTATCGCTATAATAATATCATAATAATATCCCTGGACATTTCACACAGCGCCATCTAGTCCCAAGCTAAGCAACCTAATGCTTGTGTTATGGTAACAAGATGGCTGATAAACTACTTATATACATTTTTTTTTGTAAATACATACATATTATAGATAGAAAAACACCCAGACTCGGAACAAATACATGTAGGTCATACAAATATTTGTTCCGTGCGGGAATCGAACCCGCGACACGCAGCGCAGCAGTCAATCGCTTAACCACTGCGCCAACCGTGCCGTCGAATTAAGCTATAGCATTAAGGTTCGAGGTTGATTGGGAAAATTTGACAGTTTCGGGTAGCTTGACCTGCTGGCGTCTGTACACCAACAGCTTCTGTATACATAATATCAAATAACACTAGATAACAGACATAAGCTTATATAGTTGCCAATAACAGGTGAACCAACATTCTCAAATACTGTTAACTTTGTTATAGGATATGCGGTATAGTTTAACTCTGATAGCTTGTCATTTAATTTCTAACAAAAGTTCTAATACTAACTTGTAATTTCGTATGCCTACCTATTTGATATTTGTACACCGTTAACGGCAAAATATAGAGATATTTGTACCTATTCTATTTAAAACACCTATTTTAACACCTATGTCTAACAAATCAAAAACTTTGGCGTTGACTTTCTATTCACCTTAAAATGGAATTAATTACCGAATTAAAAATCTGAAATAACACCGCCATCTTGTTTTGTCAATTCCATTTCTGTGGCTATTTCACAAATGAATGTTCAAAAACAATGAATGTTCGCCCTCTGTTAATGTCATTCAGGCACTAAAAGACGCTTGTAGCACTCTAACCCATAACCTAGCCCATAGACCTAGCCACTATAAAAGTCTAGATAATACCTTCAGTCTAGACATTAGCTTCTCCCTAATGAATATTGGCTAAACCACTCTATTACCATAAACTCAGCTCATCCCCTTAAAAGCACCATAAACTAGCTATCTTTAAGTTTTAAAATATACTGGCTTTAAAAGTAAGTAAGTTCCGTGTTTATGAGTCCAGGTTTTTAATAAAGTTTTGAAAAGAATTTTATGTACGCATTAGAAAATGAAGTAAACTAGTCAAGGTATTTCTTCCTTATTTTCTTTAAAAGTTTGTTAGTCTCCATGCTTGAAACTACATCCAAAATCATCCTCATCTGCCTTGCTTTTTTCCAACTATTTTTGAGGTCAGCTTCCAGTGTAACCGGATGCAGCTGAATACCAGTATTTTACTTGGAGCGACTGCCTATCTGACCTCCACAACCCAGATACTGGGTAACACGATACCGCTTGGTAAGACTGATTGCCACTTTCGGACCCGTAACGACTGTCAAAGATCTACGAATGACAGCCGGGATAAACAACTGAACGTGCTTTCTGAGGCACGGAGGTGGAGTTTCGGTATGTAAAGATCGGGCGTAACTAAACCTGATCGTTCGATTCGTGCAGCTTTTATTACATAGTCATGAGCCCGTTGCCCCAGCTACGTCCAAAGTAAAGCACCTTACTTTGTTTAACTTGGCTCAAAACAGCTTATATGAAAAGTTCCTTCAAATCTTATCTAGTTTGTTTTACAAAGTCATGCTTTCGAAAACTCAATCTTATTTTAATGTAGTTACATAATTGATTTTGTTACACAACCTATCATCACGCCTGTTTTCCCCGAAGGGTTTGCAGAGGTGCCCCTATAGTACAGTCGCGAGCACCAATATGTCAACACTTATACTTATATGAGTCCGCACGTATCGTTCACAGCGATATAGCGTCTGTTAGGTGACTACGCTTGTGGTTCTAAACCATTTTGATTCATACATATTTTGCAGTCAGTCAGTTCAATACGTAATTATAACGCTCCTCAGAAACAAATTGTTTTTGGTGATAATAGCAAAGTTTTAGATGCAAAAATCAGTGACAAGTGATAGTGGACGCAAACTGTGCCAGTGAATGGACAAAACTGTAATCTAATGTGATAAATAAGGACAAAATCAATCGAAATTAAAACCAATTCGCTAAAATTTTGATCGCCTACCCAACCAAACATTATATTATCAGAGCTCACGTTAACGCGTAAGCGACGCCGATTGCCCGGCGCTTACGACCTCTTGGTCGCGACGTTTCGCCGGTAGCCAATTCACAAAGCGTGGGCATTTATTAGCGTGCGCTTTTAACTCTGAGCCTTTATTAGTGTGCGATTTTAGAAAATACTAGTACTAGGTACTTATTATTTAGGATTATAACAAGTATTTATATACTGGTACTGTGCCTGCTTGAGAAACATGCCGATAAACCGATCACCGCCACCAATGACGTCACAAGCTACGTCATCCACGCCACTCTTTATGAGTCCGCTGCACCTTAGTTTATCTGAGCCTAACATAAGGGAATCTGAAACGACGAACGTTGACTGTGATTTTTCTTGTATTACTCAACGTTCTAAGCGCAAATGTATTGAGATGGTTGCTGAAGACGTGAACAAATCCTCTAATTTTATGGCTGAAATGAGGGAAATGCTCAACGAGTTCAAAAAGGAGCAAAACAGCAAAATAGAGAGAATCTATGATTCAATGCAGGAAATAAAATTACAAAACACCAAGATACATGAAACTATAAATTCTCTGTCTGAATATTATGATAACTTAAAGTCCAAGATTGACGATCTGGAAATGAAACTTGATACGGAACGCAAAAATAATGCAGCATATACAAAATCCTTGGAGGAAAAACTTGAAAAAATGGAGAAAAGTGCACGATCGTCCTGTGTGGAAATCCGAAATATCCCTGTCGTTGGGTCTGAGACCAAAGAAAGTCTACTGAACAATATTGTTAAGGTGGGTGATATTTTAAATGTCTCAATACAACCGCATGAAGTAAACGATATTTACCGAGTTGGACCGACTGATTCTAATAATAGAACGATTATTGTTAATTTTACCACCAATCTGAAAAAGGAAAATTTTCTACAAAAATATAAGAACTACAATAAAGGGAAGGAAAACAATAAAAAACTATCTACTGAGCATCTGAAAATAAATGGAACACCAAAACCAGTCTTTGTTTCTGAAAATCTTACAGCGAAACTGAAAAGACTCTTATTTTTGGCTAAGGACTTTGCCAGTGGCAATAATTATCGCTTCTGCTGGGTTGCTAATGGCAGGATTTTTCTGCGCGAAAAAGAGGGAGCCCCTCATATCCTAATTAAAACGGAATCCGACATACCTAAACCGAAGAACCCTCAGTGACTATCTAATTGCGTAATCTCTTGCCTTTATTTCTACAATCTTCACTTAATTTTAAAATATTATATTAATTTACTGTCATCTCTTAGAAGCTTAAATTTTACTACTGTTAGTTCTAATTTGTACCACACACACACACAGACACTCACACAAATAGAGACACAAATATACCCTAATGGAAGGAATAACAAAACCACAATAAATTCACGAGTCTTACCACTATGCACTGTTAAGCAACAAATTGCCATACCTAATTTTCAATGTCAATTAAAAATGAACATCCTGTTAATTCCTCTTAATAATGAATAGTGAAAATTTTTATATTACGGAAGATATCGAACGCTTATCAGTTTCGCAATCATATTTTTGCTCCCCTGAAGAATGTGGGAGTTACATTGATGATGCCACTCGTAGTCTAAAAATCTTTCATCTTAACATTAGAAGTATAGGTAACTCGGTTAATTTCAATAACTTACTTATACTGTTACACAGAACGAAAGTGCAATACGACGTTATCGTACTGTCAGAATGTTGGTTAAGTAAATGTCCATCACTTCCTGAATTAACTGGCTTTGAATCCTTCATGTCTGAATATACAACCCAAAACGACGGAATAGTAGTATATGTTAAGCAAAACATGCACTTTACTGTAGAAACGCAAGCCCTGGTGGATGCAAATTGTTTGACCATAAAACTTCAAAATGATGTTGCAGTAATGGCAATTTATCGTTCTCCCTCACACCGTAATGTCCAAAACTTTTTGAACAGTTTAGACAACTGCTTAAGTGAACTCAATACCTTTAAAACAGTAATTATCATTGGTGATATAAATATAAATATATTGCCTAACAATACTGACTCAATTTCGGATACATACTTGAATACTGTCGCATCCAATGGAATGATGCCAGGGCATCTTCTTCCCACCCGTGGTGACAACTGCATTGATCACGCGATCATAAAGTCGGACAAACCTGCTATCACCCTGGTTATTGATTCTTTTATAACTGACCACGCTCCCGTTGTAGTGTTTTGCAAACTCCAAAATCGTATTCCTAAAGTTTCTATAACATCTTGCCGCGTTGATATCGTTGCCTGTGTAGCTGAATTTGAAGTGACTGATTTTACGTCAATAACTGCTTGCTTCGATGCAAATGATGCAGCCACTGAATTAGTTAACAAAATCTCCAATGTGGTTTCGAACCACACTGTCACAACTGTGATACCTAGCAGGAAACGAATAATAAAGCCCTGGATAACACCTGGTCTTCTTCGTTGCATTCGTAATCGTGACAAAATGTTTCGTAAAACAAAGAAAAATCCTGAAAATGATATCCTAAGAGTGACTTATAGGCGTTATAAACATTTTTGTAATAATTTACTAAAAAAAACTAAAAAGACTATACGAACGTGAAGAATTGAAAAAGAACCGTAAAAATCCTAAGGCTACATGGAACCTTATTAAACAATTTTCTAACCTACAGACAAGCAAATCATGTGCTAGCGAACTGCTCACGATTACTTCTGACCCACACATTTCACTTAAAATTGTTAACAATCACTTTGCTAGCATAGGAAAAACTCTCGCTTCGAAAATTACTCCACAAAACGATCAGACCCGCGGTTCTGATGACCCCGACGCAACTAGTTCTGACCCTAGCTCAATGGCTATTTTTAGCACGGACATTGCCGAAATAGAGAGAACAATACTCGGTCTTAAATTAAATAGTGCCGTGGGCTGGGACGGTATATCTACCGCCCTGATCAAGGCAGCCAGACAAGTCCTTGTACCAATTATCTGCCATGTTTTTAATCTATCTCTGATGACAGGAGTTTTTCCCACGGTTTTTAAAAGAGCTGTTGTGCACCCTGTTCACAAGAGTGGGGACAGAAGCAGTGTCAATAATTATAGACCTATCTCTGTGTTAACAACGTTATCTAAAATTTTGGAAAAAATAATTAATCTTAGACTTCTCAACTATCTTAACTCTAAAAATATTCTGGTGGACAATCAATTCGGATTTCGATCTGGTAAAAACACAGAGGATGCTGTTCTCAAATTGACAAGTACTGTGGCTAAAAACTTAAACAGTAAATTAAAAACAATTGCTATTTTCCTAGACCTTTCAAAAGCATTTGACACTGTTTCTGTTCCTCTCTTGCTGAATAAACTCCAAAAAATCGGCATTAGAGGCTTATCACATGATATCTTTAGAAGTTACCTCAGTGATCGTTCTCAGATTGTAAAAATAGGGAAATATGTGAGCAACGAAGAAAACATGAGCTATGGCGTCCCACAAGGTAGTGTTCTTGGTCCCACCTTATTTTTAATTTATATTAACGATCTCTGCAGACTCAGCATACCTAATTCGAATCTTATAGTGTATGCAGACGATACGGCAATAATTGTTCAGGGAAGAGACTGGGTTGAAACACGCTATCATGCAGAATCCGCATTGCGGATGGTTTCTGACTGGTTGTCAAATAATCTACTTACCCTTAACATGGAAAAAACTAAATTTATCACGTTTGCTCCACGTATAGCATCTCAACCAGCTTCACCATTTGCTTTGACTATCCACAACTGCCCATCTGCTACCAATAACAATTGTGGCTGCCAATCTATCTCACGAACGAATAGCATAAAATATTTAGGGGTAACAATTGATAGCACTTTGTCCTGGAACGATCACATTGGGTCATTGGTTGGACGAGTTAGAAAACTCATATTCGTTTTTAAAAAATTAAGATCGTCAGCGGATCTTCCTATGCTTAAAATGGTCTACTATGCTCTGGCAAACTCCATCATTAACTATTGCATAACCGTATGGGGTAGTTCTGGAAAGTGTTTAATGCTTCGTCTAGAAAGAGCACAGCGAGCGGTACTGAAAGTCATGTCATACAAACCAATCCGTTTTCCGACTGATGAACTGTATGCTCTGTTGCAAATCCCTAGGGTAAGACACAGCTTTTTTCTTAACACAATCCTACGTAAACATTCGGAACTTAGTTTCGACCAGAGTTTTAACAGCCAGAGTCAGAGTAGGCGAAAACGTAGACCTACTGATGTTTGCCCTGTAGTACCAGCTAGCATAGTAATAGTTAGACGACAATACTATTTTCTAAGCCCAATTTTGTATAACAAAATAAATAGAATTTTAAACATTTACCCCCTGACTTCACGTGAGTGTAAATCAGTAACTCATGAGTGGCTTAGCTCTCTGAATTATGAAGAGCTTGAACATCTTGCAAAAATTTAATAATAGAAATGAAAAAAAAAAAAAACAAACCCTTCCATTCCATTGCCTTCCAAATCACCTAACAGACACACATACACATACCTACACGTACTTACACATTTACTCACTCGTATACACATACTCACACATTTACTCACTCGCAAACACATACTTACACTACACTCACATTCTCTCACTCGCATACACTTACACTACACTCACATTCACTCTAATATGAACACATTCACGTGTATTAATATTGTAATTAGTGTTTAAGGTTTTATTCAACTTTTTTCTTTTTATTTTTTATTTCTAAATCTAAACAAAAAAAGATTTTTTTTTTTAACTTTGTTTATATAAAAGCCTGGAACGCTGTCGTCTCCCTCCTGGAGGTGGGCGCTAATGGCCGCGACACAGTATTCCTTACTAATGCGGTCGTTAACGTACACAAATATTGTAACTATTATTTTTGTTCCAATAAATATTTTTAATTTTTTTTAATTTTTTTTTTTTATAGCGATTTATTCGTGAAATAACGAATGCAACGTTGAAATATGACACATTACATAAACCTATGGGTTCGAAAATGCTATGTTCGTAACAACATAAAATTTCATTAAAAAATAAAGGAGTAAATCGCTATTGAATAAAGCCGAGTGTATACATACTTTTGCTCGTGACTGTACACCCACATATCGGCCGGTGTGTTTAAGTCCAATGTAACATCGAGCCTATTCCTACTAACCCACTGCAGGACCCTGAACGAGACAATAGAAATTTTATTTCCGTTCAGTTTCCCGCAAATTGTTACCCGGGTACAAACCCAGACTCCGGGTTGCTACTGAGAAATTCCAAACAAAAACACCCAATAACGCTTTGCCCGAACTGGGAATCGAACCCAAGACCTCGTGCTCAGAAGTAGCACTTACGACCACTAAACCAACGACGCAGTCTAACAAATTTTAATGCAGTTACATAATTGATTTTGTTACTGCTTTTTGTTAAAATATCGCACCTAGAAACCTTTGTCAATCCAAAGCCTAACTTTACAATAAAATCATGACCAACTTAGAGTCAACACCAACAAATTCAAATGTAACAACATAAATTATTCAAAGTACAGTCAGCCACACAGGTGTAGCATTAGTTTCGCGTATTGTTGGGGGAACAATGCAAAATTTGTTGCTGCTACTGCTGCCAGCATTGTGTGGCGTACTGTACTATTGTGACGTAATAACCGAGATTAGTGAAGCAATTTATAATGCAATTTGTAAGGTCTGGGCTGACATCTAAGTAAAAATGGTGTAAATGTTAAGCTACGCTATGCCACGCCATGGCCACGCCATGCCACGTCACGCGGTTGGCCATCTATGCCGCGGTCAATTCGAGTATGGGTGACCATTTTTAACACTTAAAATTCGCATACACGAGCAATTAATTGCGCAATTCTTGGCAATTATGGTTAACTATGACATCTCAACAATACAGAGCAATTTATGGGAATACTGTTAAAATTTATAATACTACAATATCCCGTTTCTTATGAGATCAAAAAAATGTAAGGCAGTCAAAAACCTCGGAATCACCAAATCATCTTTAACTATCAAAAACATAGCATACAACCTCACGCTTGTTGTCTCCTTATGGTAAGGCAAAGGTGTCACCTGGTACACCCAAATTTCGCCTGTTATGTTTAACATAAAATCAACCAAAAAATCAGAACCAGAATTCCTCCAACCAATTCCAAACTCCACGCAACTATAAACGAGTAGACAATACAGAGACCAGGATATCCAACAATTAAAAGGGTCTTAAATGGGCCGGCGTGGTGCTGGCGCTGACAAATTAACCAGCCGTCGGCAAAGGAAGCCATTTTTTTAGTTCCACTCTATTTTGTACAGGTACAGGACAATTTATTTGTGTAATTTATTGTTCAAGATTGAAAAATTGGATTAAACTACGTTGTCTGTCCATGGATGGTCGCCGTTTGTTGTTCAAGTAAATCTTCGTCAGTCGTTTTGGGGCGATAGCAGTCTGTTTTGTTTAGTGTGGTTGTATATTGTTTTTAGGGTTCCGTAGCCAAATGGCAAAAAACGGAACCCTTATATAATAATAATATAATATAAAGCGTTTAACGTGTAACGTAAAAGTTTGACAGTAGTGCACGAACAAGGAGCTAACTTTGTGAGAGACTGGAGCCTGAGATAGGTTGATATAAAAACCTGTATTACAGGTCACCAGGGCCCGTCCTTATGGATTCGTCATGTCTGTCTGTCTGTCCGTCCGTATGTGACAGCCACTTTTTTCCGAAACTATAAGAGCTATACTGTTGAAACTTGGTAAGTATATGTATTCTGTGTATTGCATTAAGATTTTCACACAAAAATAGAAAAAAAAACAATAAATTTTGGGGGTTCCCCATACTTAGAATTGAAACTCAAATTTTTTTTTCATCAAACCCGTACTTGTGGGGTATCTATGGATAGATCTTTAAAAATTATATTAAGGTTTCTAATTTCATTTTTTTGTTAACTGAATAGTTTGCGCGAGAGACCCTTCCAAAGTGGTAAAAGGTCCCCCCCCCCCCCCCTGTAACTTCTAAAATAAGAAAATGATAAAACTAAAAAAAATATGGTGTTCCACCGAAAATTGGTTTGAACGAGATCTAGTAAGTAGTTTTTTTTCTTAATACGTCATAAATACCGCAATTTACCTTTCATTCAAGCAATTACTCATGATTGCTTTTTATAGATAATGGTACGGAACCCTTCGTGCGCGAGTCCGACTCGCACTTGGCTGGTTTTTTTACTTTTATTTAGCACAGTAATAAAACCATGCGTCGCACTGCTGGGCAAATTTATGCAATTTTTCTCACTGAGTGATTTAACGTTTGCACCCAGGTGACAAAATCATAAAACTTTTTAATGGCCGCTGCTAGATATTGGGTTCTGCAATAAGTTTCTACGTCGAATAAATCACAAATAGTTATTTTTATTTATTTCAGACATAAATCTAGTCCATAGTTACATACAGTCCATATTACTCTCATACATTTAAATGAATAACTATTTTAAATTCTAAACGGATAAAAGGCCAAAATAAAATAAAATTCTGATGAATTAAAGACAGCAATGTGTTTTGAACCACTTCGGCTACAATGTTTATAACATAATATATGAGGCTGGGAGTTTTTTTTAACAGACTTCAAAAAAGGAGGTGGTTCTCAATTCGACGGTTTGTTTTTAAATGTTTTTTTACGATTGTTACCTACCTCACAACTCCGTTATTTGTGAGCCGATTTGCAAAATTCTTTTTTATTTGTAAGGATATACTTTCAGATTGGTCCCATAGCATCAAAA
Source organism: Apamea sordens (assembly GCA_945859715.1). Lineage (NCBI taxonomy): Eukaryota > Metazoa > Arthropoda > Insecta > Lepidoptera > Noctuidae > Apamea > Apamea sordens. The sequence continues at coordinate 14,666,265 of OX244009.1, forward strand.
ACGGTTTAGTAGTTTGGTTTTTAAACCAAAATTACTGGTAAAAATTAACTGAAAAATATCAACACCGAACATATTTTAACCTTGCTATGTAAGCAAGGTTAAAATATGTTCGGTGTTGATATTTTTCAGAAAAAATATGATAATGTATATCATATTTTTTCTTTCTGCAAATCAATCCCATATCCTATAAACTAAAAAAACATTTTTACAAAAAAAAAAACCGACTTCCAAAACCGACACTACAAAGCGAAAAATAACTTTAATTTTGAAAGTAACGAAAATGCAAACCCAACGATACTGACTTCCGAAATCAAAGTTATTCTCTTTGTAGTGTCTTTTTTGGAAGTCGATTGTTTTTGTTATTTTATTTATGTACCAATAACCTATGTTCCCAAAGAAATAAATGATTTGATATGATTTTTGGGGTTGTCTCACACAAATTCGACATAAATTACTAATTCATTCGATTTTGAATAATAATAATATCCCTGGACATTTCACACAGCGCCATCTAGTCCCAAGCTAAGCAACCTAATGCTTGTGTTATGGTAACAAGATGGCTGATAAACTACTTATATACATTTTTTTTGTAAATACATACATATTATAGATAGAAAAACACCCAGACTCGAAACAAATATTTGTTCCGTGCGGGAATCGAACCCGCGACACGCACGAATGGTTTCTAATTTGGATCCTTGGGCAATATTTGCCAATCCGTCAATCCAGTCTTTGTCTCTGCAATCTATGCAATTTTAGAACCTGGCGTAGTGTAGTATATGAAACCAATCCTGCTTCATTATTCTCACATCGAACTGAACGTCCAAGCACTTTGCGTCATCAGACTGTCCGGTTGATTAGTGGCGGCTTTATAGCGTAACTACTAGGTCTAAAACCTGCTGCCTTTCAGCGAGGCTGTTGCTATTTTCAGAAACGCACAACTATTTTTTTTGGGTATTCGTCCAAAAGCCACGCGAGTTCCAATGATGCAATATTTTACCCCTCTACGGCGAAGCCCAAAAGAACCTCTATTACTTCGAGTTTTTTCAACATACATATATAAACTCACGCTTTTTTCCCATAGGGGTAGGCAGTAACTATATAACGCCACCTGCTACGATCCTTACAAACTCCTTCTGCTTCTTTTACGTTCATCTGAAGGCCAATTCTCGTAATTTAAAACCGTTCAAAATCTAGTCGCAGTTTTATCTCAGCGACAAACAAATGTCAAAAACTTGTCAAAATGTAGGGAAATTGGGGGTATTTTTGACAGATTGAAACTGAGATCAGACTGTGAACGTTCTTAAAATTACGAAAATTGCCCCTCTGGTCACACATGCACGCCGGTTGCGAGTACTAGGCATCTGAGCTTTTTTAAGAAAATCCTCCTCAAATATGTCCTCCTAGGGCTCCTGTGCATATTATTATAGTTTTATTTATTTAAGGACAACCAACAAAGCATACACTATAATACATGCTAAAGATTCCATATTTTATTACATTTTACAGTGTAACCTTCCTGTCCCGGCCATGCACTAAACATAGAAGGAAAAAATGCAGTAACAAAACAGATTTTACTTATAAGCTAGATAGATTTATTGTTTCATAAATGCAGATACATGATACTTTCAATAAAATCCAACATTCAAATACAAATGAAATCTTACTATTTTTTACCTAAAATATTAAATACATACTTTGTTCGACGTTGTGCCAACTGATAATAGACAAAAACACACTTATACACATTTGACTCAATTTATTGAATAGGTTGTTCTTAGATGTGTTTCTGTAGCTATAATGCACCTTAAACTGACTGATACAACATGAGACTTAATGGCAACTTTAGATTGAGTTTCATTAGAAAATCTTGATCGTAAAAGTGAGTTGTTTAATAATAAAGCATCTCAGGAGATATTGCCCCTTTGTCGCTACGTCACTTTGTGCTAGCGAGTTTCCAGGGGCTCATTATTGAATATAGCCCTGCCATTTTATCTGTGTATATTATATAAAAGATAAGTGAGGCAGGGGCATCTTTCCATCATAGTTCTAGGTACTAGTCCACTGTTGCCACCCAAACCTCATAGTTCAATATCTTTTTTTAGTCCTATACTAACCGGGGGTTGTATGGTGCGATAATCGTCGGTTGGTGCCTCATTCCATTAAAAACGTGTAACGGGCCTCTGCGAGTTGGCTTCGGCCCCTCGTACGCCTTCCAAATCCTCTCACTCGCGTCCGGGATCTCAGGATCTCCAGTTAAGTTAAATCATAACTATTAATAAAATCTATGTAAAAAATATAATATTCTAGCGGACCCGGCAGACGTCGTCCTGCCCGGCTAAGCAGCACCACCAGGGTCCAATTGATTATCAAACCATCCAGGAAGCCATTGAAATATACACGCAAAATTTCATCCAAATCGGTCCAGCCGTTTAGGAGGAGTTAGGTGACAAACACACGCACAGAACAATTATAATTGTATAATATGAAGATTTTCCAAATACAGTAAATAGGTATTTAGGAACAGAATCAAAGTTAAAATTGATATTATATTTTCAATATTTTTCTGTGTACTTACCAACAGTAGCTAAATAAATCTTCAACTAAATAATATAACTCCATACTTAATATCACAATTGAAATAAATTCCAAAAATAACTTCACGAATTATTTGGCGTAAATAAAATTTTATTGACATTTGGTAGAACATTTTACTTAAAATGAAATGATATAATAATATTCTAGAAGCGGTCTTGATATTTTGGCACTGTTGGTGTCTTTATGTCTAAAACATTTGAATTTAGGTAGGAATTCGAATTTTACAAAATGGAAACAAGACATGAAAAATGTTCAGGAACTTATCAATTTAATCGTCGTCATTACCGACAAGGTACGACTTTCTACGACCTCTTTTCAAGTCAATAATTTTGTTCAACGACACTATTTTGTTATTGTTATTTGACTTTGTTTTGGTATTTGCTTTATATGTTATTCTTAACAGAAATGTGGTTACTAAAACATTAGAATTTTGTTTAGGGACAATTCGTCTAAACATCTAATATCGTTGTTTATTCATATCTTTAATCTCCTCTGGAGACAGTTAGAAACGATAGAAAATTCGTCTCGACACAATTGGAACAACTCTACTTGTAAGAGTAAAAAGGAAATCCACATGGCCAGCAATCCTTTTAAAAACAAAACACTACTCCACACCAACATCCCGAAAAAGAGGATGCTATCCGAATTTCATCTCAACTAAAAACCAATTCAGCCCGAAAGTCCCATCGCACAGAGCTATCAATCTATCAGACAGTCCACTTAATTAAAGACTTGTACTAAGAACTTGCAGTATCACCGAACTCCCATTAGCCGAAGGATTTTCGGCGAAAAAACGTAAATAGTTACTTCGTTTTCGATGCCCAATGAAGTTTCCAGATTCGCTTGTTTTTCTTTCGTGACTTGCTGTTTTAGGTAAAGGGGGTAATGTTGAAGATTTTTGTGCTTAATTTGTGTTATTTCATTACTAGCTTTTGCTTGCGGTTTCTCTTGCAATTGAGGGGTACTTTCCAGGTCATTCATCTGTGAGCTTAAATGTCATAAAACAGTGTACTTAGCTGTTTCTGATTCTACCATGTAATTTCCAGACGGTTTCATAACACTGATTCTAACATCAAAATTCTCTTTGTCCACAGAGTAACAATATCCTACTCAAAGAACATGACGTACGCCGAGCTGGTCATCAACGACGTGAAGCCAGAAGACGAAGGTGTGTACCGCTGCGAGATCACCTACCTGCAAGTCGGGGAGGACTGCAACACTGTGCAGATCACCGATTTTCATACTTACAGTAAGTACCTAGTGTTATTTTTAACCGACTTCAAAAAAAGGAGGAGGTTGGTTTTTCTTGTGTTTGTTACCTACCTCAGAACTCAGTTATTTATAAGCCGATTTCCAAAATTCTTATGCAAACCCAGCGACACCGACTTCCGTAATTAAAGTTATTTTTCACTTTGTAGTCTTTTTTGGAAGTCAGTTTTTTTTTTTTTTTGTAAGAATGATTTGTTGGTTGTAGACACAATGTAGATTTTTATAGGATTAAGATTGATTTGCAGAAAGAAAAATTATGATAATGTAAGCAAGGTTAAAATATGTTTGGTGTTAATAATAAGGATTTACCGCATAAATAAAAACAATAATTGTATTTCCAACGAGTAGAATAGATAAGAATCTTTGATTAAAAATTGAGTTTTAATGGACAAATAACAGCCAGTCTTCTACTGTTTAAATGTTCGTCGTTATACCTAATACATTCTTGCTCTTTTTACACTAGTTAACTTGATACAGTATTTTTATCTCACGAAGTAATTCACGCTTTACTTGTGGTAAGTAAGTGTACAAACACGTTGTGAATGTGTGCGTAAAGACGAGTAGCGTCAGCACATAACACGCACACACCTCCAACTTTGCCATTGTCTTGGACGGTATCGAGAGCTCCTGCGCTTACACACACATTGGCAGCGTGTTTGTACACTTGGTAACCACAAGTAAAACGCGCGTCGCTTCGTGAGATAAAAGTACCTACTATAAAATATTAGATTTTCTTTATTATAGGTTCCTTCATTAAGCGATTCTACTGTTGTTGTTGTTTAGAAATGTAGGTTCTAATGCTTTCAAGTTTTTCAAAGAAACAATGGAAAAGAGAAACCCGTAACTAACCAATCATAAATTTTGAGCAAACTTCTTCTTCTAAACTCTCAAGCCATTTCATTCTCTCCCATTTTCTTTGTTCCGCAAACTATAAGTAACTTCTAATACTAAGTGTTCAGTAGAACCGAGTTGTAAGTAAGTGGGCGACATATCACGCTCATAAGTTGTGTCAACATGACAGCCAATCAGACGAGCGGATGGTGGACTAGTGATGAGAAAGTGTCGATATTTGTTGGTGGAAGTGTGGAGTAAATATCGACACGAATTTAAAATATTCCGTCATGTTGTGAGTGAAGATTTCTATAAACAGTTAAAAAGACAGTATTATTGTTATTTTTAATAAAACTCATGTTAGAGATTCAGGGAATTTCATAAAGAAAAATGTTTAACCTACATGATAATTTGCAAATTTTGTACATATTTTCCCAATATTTAAACTGCGGAAACATGCAAACTTATCAAGACAACAAAGGAATAAAACCCTTCTACAAGTTATAAATCTCCCAACTTGATAAATAACAAAAGGGTTAAATTTGAACCTCTTGTTGATCTATGTCGGAAGTCTACTTGTCAGGTTGTCAGATAAAACCCAAAAGTTATCTGATCCTATCCATTTTCATTACAGACTTAGACTTTTAAATTCTTAGATATTTTTAAACAAAAACTCATAAATATTAAACACATATTTCGGCAAGTTTTTATTTCTTATTAACACAAACGAAACATTACGTTAATATACATGAGAATTTAAGATCGTTAATTATTTAAATTTACGTTTATTGCAAAACGTAAATATAAATAATTAACGATCGCAAACTTTGATAATGGTGTCCATTTTGGCAATCGAAAACTTTGTTTAATTGTTATTAATTGATAAATGCCCGCAATCAATTTTTATTATGGTTTGTAAACAAACAATTTATTAACTTGGAAAATGAATTGATAAATTGAGTTCGAACCCCACCCTTAGCGTGACGTGATTAAATCTGGATATCAGGATTATAATTACATTACAAATTGATGTAACCTACCTACCTACCATAATCATGATCTTTCTGCCCTTATCCCATGTTATTTGTGGTCGGCGCAACACATTTTCTTACTCCATTTATCCCTGTCAACTGTCACGCTATCATTCAATCTTAATAACCAACTTATGAATATAATTCCTTTAGAATTAATAATAAGTTCGCAGTGCATAACAAGTTTTCACAACTTAGCATCATGCTTATATTTTTGGAAGGGGATCCCTTCTTTTCGCATAATATTCTTTTTCCTAATATACTTTGGCATAACGATTTTGGCATAATTCGTTTTGTCATAATAATACTTTGCCATATTTTTTTTTGGCATACAGTTTATGTTGGCATAATTATCTTGAAGGCTAATTTGTTTTGGCATAAATTTAATTCGCATAACGTTACTAGGCCTAATGATTATTAGCATAATAATATTTAGGCATGCAATTAATAGAAATAATGGAAACAAAGAGTTATTTTTACGTCTTTATTTTCACTCGTATCTGAATCACTTTTTCCAAGAGTCAGGGTGCCCCAAGGTCTAACACATCTCGATTTAGTAAAAAGGCAATGAGAACTCACGATGCAAGAGCGAGCGAAGCGAGCTCGGGAATTGGGGCACCCCGACTCGGACAGGTTAGGTTCGAAGGGGATGACGGGGGCTCAAGTGAGCGAGCGGAGCGAGCGAACGAGCCCCCGTCATCCCCTTCGTGTTAGGTTCCTTTAAACCCTGCAGACAGAAATAGGAGCCCCGCGAAGCGGGGCTCCGTCGACTACGCCTTATTATTATTATGCTTTAGAACTTTATGCTTAGTAAATTTATGCTTTAGAATATTATGCTTAATCATTATTATGGTTAGAGAAATTATGCTTAAAAAAATTATGCGTAAGCTGTTATGCGTAATTATATTATGCGAAAATATAATTATGCCACACAAAATTATGCTAAGTTATATTAGGTCTTAAAATTTTATGCAAATGGATAGGGAACCTTTTGGAAGGAGTAGGAAGTGCAAATATTTTGTCAATTGTGTTCTAATAGGGCGCAGCGCAGACAACCGATCCAAAAAAAAATTAATAAAAATAAACTATCGACACATCCCATCCCTACTAGCGTTAGGTTCTCTAGGATATTGCGTTTGTCCCGCCTCGGGCCAAGCGATTCACTGAGGTGCCACACACTCCATCTCATTCTACCACACTTTACCAAAAATATTGCATCCCTCTCCCTCGTAACAGCATACGTCTTTTCTATGAAACAAATGGATGTACGATATTTTATTTGATACTTTTCTGTTGACGATAGGTTTTTCCGAAGATTACTGGATATTTTCTCTTTTGTTATTTATGGAAAGGTATTGTTTCCTGTGAAGTCAGTGAATAGAGGGAATGCCGGAAATTAAGTAAGTGGATACACTCGCAGTGTGTAACCAGACGGTGAACGATTCCTTGAAAGCTTTATAGGATCAAAATACCCTCTTTGAGTGGCTATTCTTGTACCTCCGGTGCATTCTGGGTTGCCAGTCCCGCTTCCATCTTACGGACTAGGTAATATATTTACTTTGGCAATTTATGCTTTTCTTGTAATCCTCCTAACACAAGCAATTCGTTGCTTAAAAGGTGATCTTCAATAACATGTATAGAAATGCCATTTGTAATTGAAATAAACATTCCTTTTTTGTAATCGGTAGTGCTTTTAATGCCAGTTCATTGCCATTCGAGCCGCATTAGATCTTCTTATTTTTCTCGTGTTGATAATTCATATTTTGTCCTACCAGTATGTTGCGAGTTCAAATGGACCATATAGGCATTTAATGCTATTTATCTTTGAATAAATTATTGCTTACTAGCTGGGCCCCACGGTTTCACTCGCTTAAGTTTCGATCTCGTGGGAATATTGGGATAAAAAGTATCCTATATGTTAATCCTGGTTATAAACCATTTGTGTGCCAACTTTCATCCAAATCTGTTCAGTAGTTTTTGCGTGAAAGAGTAAGAAACATCCATCCATACAAACTTTGACGTTTATAATATTAAGTAGGACCTTATTTACTAAAGAGGATAAAAATATATTAAACACTGAACAAACTTCTTATACTAAACGAACTAACAAACTATATATTAAAATAAAAATATAATAAACTTACCTATAAAAATAATAATATGTACAGGTGACAAAATAAGCAAAAGAATCATAGGGCATCAAATAATTCGTCCGCATCGCTGTCAACAGGAACAGTGCCCAAAAGGCTGGCAGCATTGCCACGTTGTATGGTGACTAAAATGAGCAATAGATTGAGGTTTTTGACAACATCGTTCATTGATTCGATTCATAATTTTTTTGTGATGAACAAAAGATTTTCATGTACACAAAAAAGGCGACCGTAGCTAAATAATAACAGCCGCACAGATCGATCGGTCAGGTTAAGCTACGCTTGCCGCGGTTGGTCTGTGGATGGGTGACGATCTTTACATACCGAGACCCTCCGTGCCTCGGAAAGCACGTTAAGCCGTTGGTCCCGGCTGTCATTCGTGGATCTTTGACAGTCGTTACGGGTAGTAAGAAGCCCGTAAGTCTGACAACCAGTCTTACCAAGGGATATCGCAATACCCAGTAACTGGGTTGTGGAGGTCAGATAGGCAGTCGCTCCATGTAAAATACTGGTATTCAGCTGCATCCGGTTAGACTGGAAGCCGACCCCAACATAGTTGGGAAAAGTCTAGGCAGATGATGAAAAAAAGGCGACCAGAACTTGTCATAAGGTTGACCAGTACTGGTCTGCAAAGCTTGTATGCAAAAATCGCGGAAAACAGCTAGTGTTGACTAAACGAAAACAAAATATCGTCCATTGTTCGCCGACTATGTAAATATCAAACTGACGTATTTGCAAACAAATAGGATAGTGGCTGTTGATTTTTCGGCGGATCTTGTATTTGGTAACAAAAGATGAAGTTTATGTTAACATGAAATGATTTTCTTCTTTTTAAAACTATGCATCCTGTAGTGCTATAAAACAATTCGAAAAAAAACTAATTTATTTTAAAGTAAATCTTCTCTTTGATCTAGTGGTCGCAAGCACTACTGCTGAGCTCCTGGGTTCGATTCCCAGGTCGGGTAAACGGTTTCCAATCATTTTTAGGGTTCCCTACCTCGAAAGGAAAAAACGGAACCCTTATAGGATAACTTAGTTGTTCGTCTGTCCGTCTGTCTGTCAAGACCCTTTTTCTCAGGAACGCGTGGAGGTATCAAGATGGAATTTATATCAAATACTCAGGTCTACTGACCCTTAGAGCTGTGAAAACATCAAACTTCTAAGCCAGCGCAATCAAAAGATACAACCGTTTATGCCGCAAATTTTCGACACTCGCAAGGGAATCAAAACCTACAGGGTACTTCCCATGAACTCAGAATCTTGAAATTTGGTACGAAGCAACGTCTTATTGCACCGATAAAGGCAAATTGCAAAAACCGTAAATTTTTACTTACATACCTACAAATTTGTACGGAACCCTCGGTGCGCGAGTCCGACTCGCACTAGACTTGTTTTTTAGTAACAGCCTGATCATGATTTGTGCACGGTTAATAGCAATAAGTTCATGTTCAAAGTGTGGGTTTAGTTTCTATATGAAGGTGACCACTGCTTTGCCCTTCGGAGAAAAATAACCGTGATGTTACTTAAAATGTTTACAGAATTATACTTTGACAAATTTTGAATGGATATTACCGAATACCGAAAAAATATCAATAAAAAAAACAAAATATATATTTCATTAAAGAATAGACATTGCAACAGTGCTTGCAACTTAAATTAAAAACCGCATTGAACTTCAAAAAGTCATTAATATTCAATAAACAGTATATGAACTAAGAACCTTTCGAATTTGCATACAAATGCCATTTCAGATTCTGATCACTATTGTTGATTTTAATTAAAAAAATAATGGCCTATGAAGCCTGATATTTGGCGACCGATAGTGGAATAGCTAAGTAAGCTATTTTTCTGTCTGTATTAAGGGTCAAAGGTTCAATACCCTTTTAAAGTAATTTGTTTTATTATCGTTTTGACACGAACTATTGAGAAAAAGGACGCTACACACTTTGAAATCGAATATATAGATAGATATTTATGTTCGGGGCTGACGAAATATAGCTATACCTATGCCTAACACTTCGGGGAATACAGGTGTGATGAATGTTCGAGAATAAGCCGCTCGGCTCAGCAAAATTGTACCGAGCCCATCCGAACATGATCCAGCGAGGGTGAATTCCGAACGGAGTTTGCCGATCGGCACGAGTCGAATGAAAACCAAATACCTACATATGTGTAATAATAGCTTCGAGTCGGGTTTATTGTTCAGCAAATAGTGCCGATTCGATTGTGCCGACCCGAACAAGCATAAAATGATTAGCCAGTCCGCAAGCTTTTTTGAGCAAATTTTTGAGGTTTGACAGTGTTCCATTTCCATGTTCCAAAACACTAAAAAAGTACCTATAAAGAAAAATATAATGAAAATATTTTACTTTGTACTTTTTATAGATGTTTAAGTAGTTGTCAGAATATTAAATTTTCTACACTACTACTTACCTTTTAGATATTCATTTTTTCATTCTAACGAAATAAATCTAATTTTCTGCCTACGTTTCTCGAGGGGATACCTCGAGGGACGTACGCACTTTGAAGATACATTAGAACCAGAGTTAACACTTACTGTCTCCTTTTTAATTCGAAGCGTAACACTCAAACGCCGCTGGCCATGTAAGGGTTATGTAAAGAGGGAGATGGGTCGAAAAGACCCGCCGGCGGTTCGCTAAAATCTTTGAATACTTATTTGTGCCACCAAGCAGCATTGCTTTGGTCCTGTCTGAGAGTTATGGTGAAGGTTCTTTAATCCTTTATGGCATATGTTTATAACAGACTGTCCCAATGGTCTAGTTGTCGCAAGCGCGACTGCCGAGCGTGGGGTCCTGATTTCAATTCCCAGGTGGTGGTCGGATGGCCGATGAAGTAAAGCTGTGACCTTGGCCATCATCCGGTTGGTGGCTAAAATTAGCACAAAGCAACCAAGGCCGTCCAAAAGCGAGCTGGGTTGTCCATATTGTCAAAGTTGCGGGAAACACTTTGATGAGAGACGCACGGAGGAACCGGGAAGTATGGTAGAAGAAAGGGGGGCTATACCCAGTAGTGGGGGATTCCGGACTCAAATGATGATCATGACAATGATCAGCTGTTCTGTACACGGTGTGACCGGGTTTTCAAGACCAAATTTGATTTTGCAAGTCATCAGAGAGCTCACGAAAAGATAGACAATACTCTGGGTCGCTGTCGCCGGATACGGTGAACGGACTATGTATATATTAAATTAGAACAGATACTGAAACTTAATTAATTGTTAGTATCCTAAACTAATATTGGCTTTATTTAATGAAGTGAAAAAGATTTTTCCTTTGTTTTTTCTGAAGGCTGAATGTTATAATATCAAAGACGTGATTTTAATTAGTGTTCAGTTCTTTGAAGAATCATTTCATGAAATATTAAGATTGTTTGATTCGGCCTATTTCTTTGAACCGTTGAGTAAGATTGGCAGAAAGTTTTAATTCTGTAAAATAATATTACCCATTCTAAAGATTTTCCGAGAATTGCGTAAGTCATCACTGTCTTGGAAAGCCAAGATTTTTTTTAATTGGGTTGTAAAAAATGTAGGTACCTATTGTTTACCTTCCTTTTATTAACAACTAGCTGAACCGGCAAACGTTGTTTTGTCATATAAATTATTTCTAGCTGTCCAGCGCTACTTCGTTCGCGTGGTGTCTACCCCCTACACTACCCCTACCCTACTCCTACCTTACTCCTACCCTACTCCTACCCTAATCCTACACTACTCCTACCCTACTCCTACTCTACTCCTACCTTACTTCTACCCTACTCCTAAACTACTCCTACCCTACTCCTACCCTAATCCTATAAGTAAATAAAAGTATTAAATAATAAAAAAGTATCCTATGTTCGTCTGGTCTAAGCTACCTCCCCACCAATTTTCAGCCAAATCAGTTCAGCCGTTCCTGAGTTATAAATACCTAGTGTAACTAACACGACATTTTTTTAACAGAATTATATAAAAATCGCGATTACAAAAACAGGCGTTGATCGTATGAGGGTGAAAATTTGGAATTGTATGTATTATCAATGCTGAATCATAAAAAAATAAAAACAATAAATTTTATCCAAAAATTTTAAAAAAATGCTTGGGTTGGACCACCCTTAACATTTAGGGGCTTTTCGCGGGGGGTAGGGGCGATTCTCAGACCTACCCGATATACACTCAAAATTTTATTAAAATCAGTCCAGCCGTTTCAGAGGAGTTTGGCAACAAACACCGCGACACGAGAATTTTATATATTAGATTATTTTAAACATTTATTTGATTAAAAATCCACTCGTCAATCCATCCACAATTTAATACGAATCATTGACTAAATGATGCATGCATAATATTAAATTTGCTCAAATGTGTAATATTTAACTAACTACTCACTGGTGGAAACTAAAGGACTTGGTAATTTTATTGGCATGTACTTAAATGGAATAAACATTGAAACATTTCACATAACGACACAAAAACAAACAAAACTAAAATTAAAATTGATTACACAACAACGCTGTGAATATTTTAAATTACGCCAAAATATTTTCTTAAACCATTTTCAATTAAAGCATTTATTAACACGTCGAGCACATTACAAACACATGGCAGGGCCAAAAACCTCTAAGATAAATCACCAATTTATATTAAAGGGCAATTTCGTAAAATTTCCTCTAAAGGGTACATAATGGTATAAATATCAACCTGCAGAGAATGGCCTAAAATGGTCTCGCTTTTATTGTGAAAAGGATTACGGCGGGTCGAATCGACCCCCAGTAGTTTGAAGTGTGACATGAACAATGGAGGGTTATAATAAAATTCAGCTTAGGTTGCGTATCATAGATTGAGAATGAGTAGAAGCACATTCTCAAATAGTAGAAGCGACACATTCTCAAATAGTATTCAAATCTGTCACTCTCAATTTGTCAAAAAATCATATAATTTTATCAAGTTTTTGACTTTGATTATCAATGAGATGAGATTCGGAACGCTAGATTTTGATTTAATTACGAGGATTGGCATTCAGGTCAATCTCCAACTGAATTAACGACCAAATTGACAATCCTATTTTATATTATCGTATGGCAAACCAACCGACGGCGTACCAGCTGATATAGAAAGTAGTCGCCACCGCCTACACACAGCAATATCAGACGCATTACAAGAGTGTTGCTGTCCATGAGCCTGTAATTTCATCTCCCAACCCTTCAAACCGAAATACAGTAAAGCTGTTTGGCGGCAGACCAATCTCTGACCATAACTAATAGTAGTTAGTTTCCTAGGACGAGCTCCTTCATAAAGAGCTCTTTAACTTCTAAAGTACCTACAGTGCAACGACGATCTTTTGGCTCCTAAATGGCGTTGACAGGGAGGCGTTGTTGTAAAACTGTCACAGATATTGTATGGAAAAATCAAGATGGCAGCGTTAGTTCCGAGTTTAGACCGTACCGTACGCGAGTGTCACTTCTTGATTTTCTTATTCAATGGTCCTGTCTGGTGTATATCAATTTTGTATGCGGCGACGAAGGGTTTATATTTTCGTGTAAAAATTAGTAAAATAAGGGTTATATCGTCATAAAATATCGTGTGAAGTGCTGGCAGCCATTTTAAAGTATAATGAGCTGTCAATGTACACATTTTACACAACACAGGCATTTTTATAACCACTTTCGATTTAAATATTGAAGGGTTAGCAAGGAGGTTAGTACTTACGGTGCGTGTCGTCACTCGTGGAAGCTCTTTTTTGCCCTTGTTATTTAAAGTATTAGCACATATCATAAAGGTCTCAAGCTTTACGGTATTTGTGATAATACTTTTAATACTTAGTCATTATTATTCTGCTAGTAGCTTAATCTATTTAGTGCTGGAGCATTTTCTGTATTTTCTTCTATGCATCTCTAGGTGATATCATCTCAATATTGAGTTTCTTTCTAGACATACCTACATTCATATTTTTTCTGGTCAGCTTCAAAATCTGTCGCCAGTCATACTTAATTCTAACTTTTCTCGTGATCTCCCACAAATTACACACTTTGACAAAATGTCTGTGTCTAACTGTGACTCACGTTCACGTTGATATGTAATTTGTGGAGATAAATAAAGATTTTTATTATTATTATTTTTTTTCTCGTATTGCAACATAATAATTTATCAAAATCCTCATTTTATCCACATCTCTTAACACATTTCCATAATATGACAAATTATGAATACTTCACGTTTGCATATTAATTTTAAACTTTCTCTCAAACTTTCCACTGTTAACTTAAACAAAATAATCTCGAATTGTTTCACCCACACAAAATTGTACCGCCACAAAAATAAAATCTAAGAAAGAAAAAAGAGACGAATATTTTTTCAAACAAAATTACCAATTGCTAAAAGATTGAGTCTGAATAAAAGCAAAAAAAAACGCGAACCAAAGGCATGTTTCTTTTACCCACAAGTAATCCGTAAAAGGACATATTTTTAAAGGGAATAGCTGTTTTTAATCCTCGTCCTCTTTCGACGCAACTTTTTGACGCTGTTGCCTTTCGACGATGGCTTTTAAGATCTTACGATGGTTCGGTTCATTTTTTTAAATTTAAATTAGAAAAAAGGGATTACCTAGTTAAGATACCTGATGTTCAGGAATCAGAACATTTACGACTGCCTCGTTGGTTTTCTGGTTGCAAACGTGATTGCGGATCTTGGGTTCAATCCCCAGGGGGCCTACTCCGAAGTGCAAAGTGCGAATGTTCGGATCGGACCGACACATGGCCGAACCGAATATTATTGAAAAATGCGAAAAAAGTTCGGATCTGGGTCGGGTGGGACCATAGTCAATATTCGAAAGAGTGTAGGAGTGTAGGATCGGAACCGACCAAACTAAATAGTAACTTCGTAGCACGAAGCGGCCGAATATTCGGCCGATACTACTTCGGAGTAGACCCCCAGGTCATAATTTTTAGGTCTGGATTTGAAATGTAGCTTCTGCCTACCGTTTTGTATACAAAAGTATGATGTTCATCAATCATAACATCACACCTGCCTATCCCACCACCAGAGATATTAATATAAAAGATAATTATTTAACCCCCGGCAAAAACAGACTAATTTACTGTTGAAGGTAGGTATACAGCAAAAATAAAAATTAATATTCCTCATAATGCAATTCAGTATTATCTAGGTATCAATCTATTTTCTCCTAATTCCCAAAGACACGGCAAATCGTCCCATCGGATCGTGCCCCCTAAAAGCACTGTACAAGTTTATTCAGAAAATATTGGTAGAAGCTGAAAGGCTCCGCGGCATTCGGGCGGTGAATTAAAATGTCGCTGACTGCATACCTGGGAGACTGTTAGACGTTCACATTCATCACTAACCTGCATAGGAGGTAGACTGGCTAACTTTATTGCTGGAGGGGTTTTAAAAATACCGTGCAAGTGGCCGGGCTACTCTGTTAAAAGTTGCTACTGTTATTTTTTCTCTCCACACTGTTCAATTGTTACTGTATTTTTTTTTTTTTTGCGAAATGGTAGGGTTTTATAGAAAAGTAGGCAGCTTTTGTCTGCGGCTTCGCCCGCGTATAGATCAAAAATTCAAAAAAGTATGTTCCAGCCAAGATCATGATCTACCTGTGTGCTAACCATCGAAAACTGAACCCTCCTACGTTGAAATTTATCGTAGATTATTAAAACATTTTTTGCTCTTTCAAACATTTTGACCGCGTAGTATACTCTTCATAGTACTTCTGTAGGAAACAGCTGATTATCTTTTAATAATCGACGAAAAATTTCGCGTCTGTTCTACTAGCCCCATTGACCCAGTCCCACGATGGGACAAGTGGGATTATATGGCCCACTAGTCCCATGGGACAACTGATACTAACATATTTCAACACACGTGCGCACAGAATCATATAGTATAGTTATGTGTTGATGTTGTATTTATATTGTATTTATTCGTTTGTATTTATTGATGTTTTGATTTTATGATTTTGTAATCGTGTTCTAATATGGGTTATGTGGTACCTGAAATAAATGAATTTATTTATTTATTTTATACTGAATTCATGGTAACAGTTCGTGCGTCGTTGTCCCTGCCATGCTTTAGAGTACGGATAATTGCTGATTCATCAGAGTTAATTCTGTAAAATTCTCTACAAACCTCACTCAAGTAGCATAACATAGCATTATCAGTCTATAATGTTCCAGCTGCTGAGACACAGGCCTCCTCTCTGAGAGACGGAGTGGGCTGCGTCATCCACCACGCGGCCCAGTGTGGGTTGGTTGGATGTCACATATCTTAGAATTTTTGCTATAGCAAAAGTTCACATGCTGGTTTCCTTACGATGTTTTCCTTTGCCGTTTTGGGAGCCGTGATGATGAAATAATTTACACAAAGCAACGCGCCTGCGTGAGTTCGAACCCACGAGCTATGACGCGTAAGCCGCGTTACCACTGGACCAACACTGATCACTTTTGTAATTGAAAACTAAACAAGCATAATATTATTATCAGTAAGTTAATTAACCGCACCAAAAATAAATTAACTTAATTTATCCCCAGATAACAGTGTACCGTATCAAAACACTGTCTAACTTACAGTGAGTGTATTTAACACTTTCATTAGGCCGCGGCGAAATCAAAGGGATTGTGAACCTTTGATGTTGCCGCTCGCCTTTGTTGCGTAGACAACGGGTTGGTGGTACATGGCCTTATTGCGACCTTGTTGCCTTATAATGAAGTCTCATTAAGTAGGTAACAACCTTACTAACAAGTTGAGTGTTGGTTCATGTGGTGGTAGTTCTAGATTGAGCAACTATTGCCGTGTTGCTTAAGTCATTAAGCGCAAATCTTATTCTTGTTGTTTGTTCATTGAAATGTCTTACTGGTGTCTATTGGTGGTCTGATTAATTATCTCACTGCCTTCTTGGTCTAGAACTCACAAGCGTGAGCGCTGTGTGCGGGGCTTTGGGTTCGATCCCCAGGTCAGGTGCTATAAAGTTTTTTCATTAATACTTTCTCAAAGAGAAATTCATAAGACAAATTCTAGTTTATGAACTCTCACCACTAACTGGGCTCCTATTAAGACCGGAATCTTGTTTTATTCCCGGTTAAAGGAAGTAAAGTCGCCCCTATTGCTTTTATTTATTTACTTTCTTTGAAAGACTTACAGCTAAACAAAACAGGTGATGACTGCGGGGTCCTGAGTTCGATCCCCAGATCGAGCTAAATGTTATTAGAGTTTTCCATTTGGAATTTCTTCTTAGCAGCTCGGAACAAAAATAACAAGTCAGACTGTCAGCCGATTACAAGTCTTCATTTATACTTAAAAAACAGAATGAGAAATAATTACATGCAGCTTAAACATAACTGGCAAAATACGTAAAAACTTTTTTTACGAGCTATACAAGCGTGATGTTATGTTTGTATGTACATGACCTTGTTGTGACCTTGCTGCCTTATAATGAAGTCTCATTAATTAGGTAACAACCTTAGTACCACGTTGAGGGTTGTTTCAAGTGATCTTAGTTCTAGATTGGGCAACTCAAACTCAAACTCAAATCATTTATTTCAATTAAACCATTTACAGGCACTTTTGAATTGTCAAAATTAAATAGTCGGTCAGTTAGTCAGAAAGTTGAAGCTAGTTGCCCATTCCAAAGCGTAGATCTCTATGGAGAAGAACGGGCAAGAAACTCCATGGACACTCTTTTAAATCAAGACATTTTTACAAAATCCTGGTTACATTATTCTTATTGCTTCTATATGTGAGAACAATGTAAAAAAACAAATTAAAATATAAAATTAAAAATATAAAATTAAAAATAAGCCTTGGCAGTTAAGAGATGACCAGTCTCAACTGATGGCGCCCGTTCACGAACATGACGCGTGGATCAGCACCACCCAGCTCAACCATTTCGTAGGGAACCGAATGATCCAACACACGCGCCACCACCAGTGAGACATTTAAGTGAGCATGACATATTCTCAACTGCCATGCTCTTTCAAGTCAACATCAAAATATCATAAAAAACGGATCCATGGTTCTTACATTTACAAAATTTTCAAAAATGCTTCTAAATTATACAACACTATAGTTTGCAATATAATCAAGATGAGAGAAAAAAAAAATAACTACCAATCATGAAGAGGTATTTAATACTGAAGTATTAAAAGTTAATCCTGTTTAAATAAAATAAACACTAAAAAAAAAACAAAAAGGGGAAGCATCTCTTCCAAATATTGAAATTGTGATCAACTTGTAAGCCCAACTGCCTGTGGAGCAGGACCAGCATTAAGCCAAGCATTTTTATCTACTATATACTCGTCCAACTTATAATATGCTTGTCTACATAGTGTGCGTTTAATGCATGTTTTAAATTTCTTCTCATTTAGTTGAAGAATATCGAGTGGTATTTTATTATAACATTTTACACAGTACCCCATAAAAGAAGTTTTTACTTTAGACATTCTGAAGCGCGGTTGATCTAGTTTGTTCCTATTCCTAGTGTTAAAGTTATGCCTGTCACTTATCTTACTAAAAAGATGTAGATGTTTTCGAACGTACATAATGTTTTCGTATATTTATTGACAAGGAACCGTCATGATGTTAATTTTTTTAAACAGTTGCCTTAGAGATTCGCGTCTGCTGAGATTGTAGATGGCTCTGAGAGCCCTCTTTTGCAGAATGAAGATAGAATCAATATCTGCAGCCCGTCCCCGTCAACCATTGCCGTGTTGCTAAAGTCATTAGGTGCAAATCTAATCTTCGTTGTTTGTTCATTGAAATGTCATACTGGTGTCTATATAGTGGTCTGATTAATTTATCTTACTGCCTCGTTGGTCTAGTAGTCGCTAGAGCGACTGCTGAGCAAGGGGACTTGGGTCCGATTCCGCAGGTCAGGCAATGTCAAAGAATTTTTCTGTTAGGAATTTCTCAGTCAGCCCGGAGTTACGATTTATGCCCGTTGATAGCAATAGGCTCGCTCTTTATTACATGGGAACTGACTTAAATATAACTGGTTAAATGAAAGGCTTCAGTCAGCCTCAAAAATATGTGTACATCGACAAGACTTAATTTCATTGTCATCTTTGTTCCATAATATTGTATTAGGTATATCAATGTAGCTATACATGGGCTGGCTGTACTATATACTGCCTATTCCTTTGAGGAATACAAGCTTAAAGTTATGTTTGTGGCTCAGAATAAATCCCAGGCTATATGTAAAACTTAAATTGCCTACACGTTTGAGCAGTGACTGAACGATTGGCTTGCAGGCTGCAGGTCGCAGGTTCCACGGTAATCCCGCACGAAACTAATATTTGCATGGCCTACAGGCTACAGGTAGTTGAACTGAATCATGTCTACAGTGAATTTGAGTTTTGTATTTGAATACGTTCCTGCAATACGGGAGAAATCGTAGACAGAAATAACGTGATCTTGGAGCCAATTTGGCCGATGAAACTGAACCGAGCTTAGCACATCTAAACCGAGTTCCAGAGCTGTTTGTATCATAATTGTTTATTTCGTCAACCCAGGTACCCTCCTTGAGATGGTCAGTAACATCAAGACGTTGCAGGCCTTCCTTGAGGACCTGGTTGGGTTGAATAATCGATTTTCCCACCCGTACGCAAAATACGCGCATTGTCATGGAACTGTGGACACCCACCCGTATTACCTATCACAATTGTTGTGGAATATTTGACACAGCTCTTGACCACAGGCTCTTGGTTAACAGGTGCTAAACTTGTTCAGCCCCATCGGTGGAATTGATCCTAAATCTAAACTTATATTAAAAAGAGGTAAAGTTGTCATACCAAGGGGTATTGTATTACCCAGTATCTGGGTTGTGGAGGTCAGATAGGCAGTCGCTCCATGTAAAATACTGGTATTCAGCTGCATCCGGTTAGACTGGAAGGCGACCTAAACAAATTTATAAAAAGGCTAGACATGATGATGGTATAGTTGTTTGTAAAAGGTATTACTGATTGGTTTAAAATTATTTTACTGATAGGAAGCTACGCTGTTCCCGTGTGACGTAAGATACTTTTATACCAGAAAAATGCACGATTCCTGTGAAAATCTTCACTTGGGTGAAAAACCGCGAAGCGTAGCTGACGTTTTACAGTTGTTCTCTTTTATTTCTAGAACCGTTGGGTCGAGAAAAGGAATCGTGTAAAACCTAATGATATACAGCCACACAAGATACATATACCAAAATATAAACCAGGCACCAATTCCTCATCACACCAAAAACAAGACATATTATACGCAAAAACAAACACACAACACTTTACCCGACTGCGCGGAGGAAGGAAACGTCCTACATATCACGCCTGTACGGAGAAAAATGCACTTTTAGCCGCTCGATTTATTCGCCGTATACACTATACATTGCCGGTTGGCTGTGTCCAGGAAACTCTTCGCCGGAACACGAGCTACAATGGTTATGATACATTGTAGTTCGCACGATAGCGCTAAAGTGATTCAGGGAGTTGCGGGATGGATTTATAGCGGATGGGAGCTGTTATTATTTTACATTTTATTATTTATTTTTGGTAAATTCGGTTTTGTGTTTTATTAGAGGTGGTTCCGTGTTAATGTCGTGACAGTCTGGTGGTTCAAAGACCGCTTTTTAAGCAAAAGAGCTTGATTCTGACAAGTACCAATATGATTCATAGTAGGTAAATGCTTTTAACAGGAACTGTCTCGTTAGACGATTGCTCACAAATGTGACTGCCAAGCGGTTGGCATACTAGGTTCAATCCTTAGGTTGAGCAAAGTGTTATTGGATTATAACTTTGGTGGTTCGATCCCCAAGTTAGACAAGTATTAAGTAAGACGTTTGCCTAACCCTTCAGTGGATAAAGACGTGATATTATGTTATATTTTTTTAGTTAATCGTAAAAATCCGTAAAGAAATCTAGAGCTACAATAATTCGAAGTCACAATTCATCATGTTGATGACTGCTCATTTCTTCTATGTATGGGAAGCTGCCTTTGCATTACAAAGCAATAATGTCTAGTTATTAGAAAAGTGCAATACCTACGCGGTGATAATGTATAGTACAGCAATTTTTAGGGTTCCGTTGCCAAATGGCAAAAACGGAACCTTTATAGATTCGTCATGTCTGTCTGTCTGTCTGACCGTCCGTATGTCACAGCCACTTTTTTCTGAAACTATAAGAGCTATACTGTTGAAACTTGGTAAATAGATGTATTCTGTGAACCGCGTTAAGATTTTCACTCAAAAATAGAAAAAAAACAATAAATTTTGGGGATTCCCCATACTGAGAACTCACGAACAATTTCACGATAGGGGTCTAAAATCATATATGCTAAATTCTTGGTTGCAGTTTGCACTGGTTAAATTTTTTCCTGTATAGAAAACTATTATATTTTTGAATTTTCAGTGTGTATTTTATGTTCTGCAATATTTTTATATTAAGACGATAATTTTTGAGTTATATTTCGGTTCTGATATAATTTGAGTGGCGAGAATATAAAATTTTAGTATGTGAGGAATTGCGAGCGTTATTCTAGAGAAATATAACTAGGAATGAAATAGTCGGTCTGGTTTATTTAGAAAATCATTTTATTTTGCAGTTCAGGATATACGTATCAAATAATATGAGTAGGTATTATACGTATAGGTACCTACGTAATACTTATAAATAACGCCAGAGAATTTGGTAAAATCAATAATGTAAATAAACCTAAAGTATTTTAACAAAGTTGCTGAGACGTAAGTTTGCCTACCAGAATCTTGACATACTTACCATATTATGGGTGTAAAAAGACACTCACCGAAGCCAAGAATCACTTTTTCTCCCAGTCATTATCACATAATACTCAAACACAGTTTTTGAGAGGAGCCTGGTTATCTGTGTGTCAGGTTTTCCTAGTATATATCAGTCTCCCACAAAGAATTTATCAGATTTTATAATCCTCATACTTTTAAGGCGCCTTCGTGGAAAATAAATAATTTATTTATTACTAGCTGCGCCCCGCGGTTTCACCCGCATAAGTTTCGATCCCGTAAGAATATCGGGATAAAAAGTATCCTTTATGTTAATCCTGGTTATAAACTACCTGTGTGCCACATTTCATTGAAATCAGTTCAGTAGTTTTTGCGTGAAAGAGTAACAAACATCCATCCATCTATACAAACTTTCACGTTTAGAATATTAGTAGGATTATATGATTTTTTGTCATTTGTCCGTCACCCAGAGTTATAGTTAAAAAAACTTGATGTCTCTGATCTGCCTTTCATTTGCCTGTCTTTTACCAACTATGTTGGGGTCGGCTTCCAGTCTAACCAGATGCAGCTGAATACCAGCAGTATTTTACATAGAACGACTGCCTAATCTGAACTCCACAATCCAGTTACTGGGAAATACGATACCCCTTGGTAAGATTGGTTGTCAGACTTTCGAGCTTCTGACGACCCGTAACGACTGTCAAAGATCCACGAATGACAGCCGGGACCAACGGCTTAACCTGCTTTCCGAGGTACGGAGGGGTCTTGGTATATGAATATGGTCACCCATCCACGAACCAACCGCGCCAAGCGTAGCTTAACCTGATCGATCGAGCCGTGCGGATATTATTACTTAGCCACAAGCGCCACAGTCAATATATTAACAAAATGTCTGAAAACATTCTTAAACGACAACCAAATTAAAACTAAAAGCCTACACCAGCATTCCTTCTGAAAAAATATCATCTGCTCTTCAATTCCTCTCATTTCTCAGCATCACATAACACAACCTCCTACATATATTATATAATACGTCTGCCTCACGTACATAATACATAACTCTCACACCTACGTACGTAAGAGACATTTGTCTCATAAAATATTCGTGTCTCTACAAGAAACTATTCAGACATCTTGAATTTCTACATATGTTCTTAGTATTATGTAAGTGGAACTGGAAATGGATTTTCTGGGTGTCTTGCCATATCTGATGGCTTGAGTTTAATCATAAAATGTTTATGTGGGCCTTGGCACAGCTCAGTTATGTAAAAGACATGAAGTGTTTGGACTTTTGAAGTCCTTTTTACCAACTTCGGCTAAAAAAAGCCCAAAAAGAGAGCGAATGGTTGAACGACCTATATTTTCTTTGTCGAACAAGCGGCAGATTTGTAAATTTTGTCGTTCAAAAGATTAATTTAGTTAAATGATTTGCCTTTGACTTTTTGAAAATTAAAACGTTGTTTACCAAGTTAGTACGTATTGTGACTTTCAATTATATTTTAGGTTCTAAGATAATTTTGTCTTTCACTGTGTAAGAAAATATCGTTAAAAAACTTGTACCTAATTAACTACATCAGCATCATTATCCACATGAGCCCGACTTCTGCTAATGATATTACCTATATTTTGATTTAATAGAGAGTTAATGGAGTATCTTGTCCGTTCTTCTTTATAGGAACCTATACGCTTTAGTATGGCTAACTATGTAGCTTCATCTTTTTGACTGACCGAATCCTTGACAACTCAAAAGTAAATGGTTTATCCTAACTAATATTATAAACTAGCTGACCCGGCAAACGTTGTTTTGCCATATAAATTATTTCTAGCTGCCCGGCGCTACTTCGTTCGCGTGGTGACCTACCCCCTACTCTACCCCTACCCTACTCCTACACTACTCCTACCCTACTCCTACCCTACTCCTAACCTACTAATCCTAGATAATGCGAGTAATGTGGATATATGTATGTTGTCGATTCAAAACCCTTAATTTAATACGTGCTTCAATTCGAGTGGATCCGAGTCTACCGTACCGAAGGGACGAACGTCAAATGTTTGACAGGAAAGTAGGTAGAACAGTTTATATGGGAAAATGAAATTGTTGTTTTTGCTATCTTCCTCGCAATTTTTCCATATTTTCTCACCATTTAAACCTTCCCTGGACTACTACAAACATTTCAAAACCAAAATCAGCTAAATCGGCCCAGCCGTTCTCGAGTTTTAGCGAGACTAACGAACAGCAATTGTTTTTTATATATATATAGAAGATAATAGATATATAGATAGATAGATTTATAATAATATAGATGAGAAAATTGTTTGTAAAGCTTTCACGCTAAAACGCGTGAACGGATTTGAATGAAATTTGGCACACAGATAGATCATGACCTGTTTAAGGGCATAGGCTACTTTTCATCCTGCACCGCAGACAAAGTCGCGGGTAACAGCTAGTATCAAATATTTAATAAAAAAGTTAACTCCCTAAGTCAATGAAGAAGGAAATGATTCAACAGGTAACAAGCCTGTAATGATGTTTCAATCAATCAATCAATCATTTCTTTGTTAAACATAGGTATGGTTACAGATATTATATAGTCTAAGATATGTGCACTATGTTTTGCCAATATATGGCGTACAAAATTAACATAACAAGGAATTAATAATAATAATAAGGTACAATCAATAAAGGCATGTCAATAGATGTAATCTATCATTCTAAAAATGACGTATTAAATGTTATATTTAGCATGAAATACCTATCACGTATTTTTTTATCATAACTCTGTATGAGTTATAGTGTTTACTAGTTTCATATAATGCTTTAAGTTTGATTTTTGTCATTCGCAAGATTCAATCGAAGTATCTCTTTAGCATAAAGACTCCTAGGGTTGTAACTACAAAACTATCGACAATGATCCAACACCATCCCATCCCTAGGTCAGAGGTCTGAAACCACAACGCAATTGGTGCTATAACAGAGGCTCTTGTAACAACGGGACCCCATTACACCTTCACGACCCTGTTTCACAACGGTTTGAATACAAAGGACAGACAATATAGGGTGGGCAGAGTGTACATGTAACTTGTCTGTTAGTTTTTGGAAGATTTCTTGAAATAATGATGATCAGTGAGCAGTGGTGGCCCAGTGATAAAAACCTCGACTTACGAGTAGGTTGTTGTGGTAGGTTGTGGGTTCGAACCCCACAGGCGCTTTACTTTTTGTGTAAATAATTTCATCACCACTGCTCTCAAAACAGTGAAGGAAAACATCGTGAGGAAACCGGCATGTCCTTGAACCGGAACTAAAACTGGGCCCGCGTGGTGGATTACGGCCCACTACCTCTCACAGAGAGGAGGCCTGTGTCCCAGCAGTGGGAACATTATAGGCTGATAATGCTGATCATGCTTTGTGCATAATTTTACCCTTATCATTAACCCGGTCGATTGATGCTATAAAATTACACGATGAAAATTTTCAAACAAGTATTCATACAATGTTTTCGTTTTCATGAATGGAGTAATAATATATTCGTTTATTTATAAATAAACGAATTTCTGGATAATGTTGAGTACTTACAATTGGTTTTCTTCAATAATTTATTGCTCGAGTAACTTTGGAGTAAAAACGACACATTGAGTTGAGCAGAGGCGGCGATCTAAGTACTCATTCTCACGAGCGACAAACGTTAACGACACAGGCAACTGCAACCGTCTACGTGTGTCGGTGCCTTATCGTACTCAGATACAAGAGCAGCACATTGCCGCTGTCGCCTGTCGCTCGTGTGTATGCATACTAAGAGACAAGCTTTTCTACTTGGTGTGTCTAACGCCAGAAACTAACACAAACAGACAGAAATAGACATGTTGCGTTTTCAAAATAAGAATTTGGATATCTAACGGAAATAGCCAATGAAAATTAACTACTTCTTCCCACCATAAAGTCAAAAACTTTACTAAATAGCCGTAGCCCACAGGCTATAGGCTAAACCCTGAAGTATTCATAGCCGTAGTGATGTCACGGGCCAGTAATAGAGGTACCGTCATTACATGCGAGGTGGCGTTATGAGCGTCATCAGACGCGGCGGTTGCTACGTATACGAGTAGTGATGGGATGTGTGAGGTGTCGATATCGATAGTTTTGAAAACGGAATACAGAATAGCGTTTTTGTGTTTCGATTAATTATTACCGTTAAATTCAAATCAGTTCATTAAGAATACGCTGTTCAAGCCGACTCATAAAATCGTTATCTAATCTACATTATAAATTAAAGTCGCTTTCCGTGTATAGATATACACGGAAAGCGACTTTAATTTATAATGTAGATTAGATCGCGTTGTTTTTCTAAACAACGCAACTGATTTTGATGCGGTTTTCACTATCATTTAGAGTTTATACCGAAAGGTTTTTGTGTATAATACATCAATATAAAACTTACATGTTTAAAAAATAAATCTAGATGTTTGTTCAAGTCGTTTGTGTATCGTTTTTCCTATCCTTAAGAGGAACTGGTCATTGAAAACGTCATCCAGTAAGCTAAACATTTTATTTCAACATCAATAAAGTAATCAGTCCCTTAATTATTTACCTGCCGTATAATTAACCTGAACGAAACTCCATTAATGAACAGGGGTATCTATAGAAAGAGAGATGAACAGACGCGTGTATGCTACACGTGTAGACTATATTATACACGTACATATTCTTATATTGTTTTATCAACCCACTCAACGAACCTACAGTGGGCCTGCGTGGTAGATTACAGCCCACTCCCTCTCGAAGAGAGGAGGCCTGGAAACATTATAAGCTGATTATGCTTATTGTTTTATAATCCAAAAATAGCAATCTAAATTACAAAACAATATTCAGAAGAAAACATAACATTAACCAAAGACGTAAAATTTAATTTGCTATAATATCCTGAACGTTTGCAAATACAAAACTAACTAGGAAGAGCATTTTATTCGTCCCCGGGGGCGAAACAACATGTCCCAAACGATGTGTTTAGAAAATAAACAAAATTGTGCCCGAATAGTTCGAATAATATCAGCCATTCCGAATAATTTTATAGTAGATATAATACTTATCCGTTTTGTGTTAAGCCATTCATTGGTTTATGCTAATTTTGATTTTGTTTCCAATTGCTGTCAATAAGCTTATTAGCCGATTTAATTGAATGTGAAACTGTAATATGTTAAAAGTGTAAAATAATTTGGTACTTTAGATTAACCCTATTATTGTTTTTAACACACATCATGTTTAATCAGCTTCTGTTTGTCCACTTAACAGAATCTGTTATAATTATAAGTATTGCAATATTTCACAGAAATAATCGTAAAGTAAGTTTGGTACCTACTATATCAGTTTTCTTTTTGGACAGTACTAATTATTTTCGATCTCACCTTAATAGTGAAAATTAAACGAACATTGTGCAATAAGTGAAATATCTTTAAAAAAAACTATCGTTATATCAATACACAGTCGTGTCCCATCCCTACAGAATCGAAAGGGTCCTACTACACTCATTTCACGTGACATTACTCGAGTTGACCCGTCTATGTTCGTTGTAGAATGTCCGGTGTTTCAAGTTATAGGCGGTAGCGAGAGCGGGGTTGTAAAGGATGATTCAAGTTTTAATTGTTAGTCATCAAAGTTAATTTCTAGGTGTACGGTTGAAACAGTTAAGATTACATTTACACAAGGGTATTAAGATCCTGTAAGAGTGTCAATTCGTAAGTCCGGGTGCCCTGGATAGTCAACCTGCTGGCAAACGGCAAAAAGGTTGGCTGTTATTTTTTTTTTAATGTAGCCGCAGTGAGAGCTAATTTTATACTACACTGCTAGAGTCCGTTTCACGAAAAAAGTCTCGCAGACGCGGCGCTACAAGGCGACGGAGACATAATTCTTTATTTATTTATTGACCTCAACATCATATTTCAGGCAATGGTTAGTAAAATGCATAATCTTTAATAGAGAAAGGCGTGTAAGGTAGGAGGTTTGTTGTAGGAATGTTGCTAACTATATTATAAAAAATAGTTCAACTTATTTCCGTGGGACTTCTTTCATGAGACGGACTCTAGCTGTGTCGCGCTACCAGGATCTTTTGGCGTTCGAATGAGAATGACAGGGGGGCGCTGTTGGTAAACATTTGAGCAATTGTTTTTGTGAAATGTACTGAAAAAACAAAATTGCGGTGTTAGTTCCGATTTTAACGACGCCTCAAAGGATCCTTTTAGAACTTTGTCTAGGATTTCTACATGTTATTGTTAGTTCTAAAAAGAATTAAACATGACTTTTCATAAATTTAATTACCTAATTTAAAGTTTTATAATTCTTTGAATTGAAAACTTCTTTAGCGGCGTTGTGCACTTTTGTTGTGATGGGTAAAAAATGTTAAACTCGCGTCAGGACACGTGACCTGATCGAAAATTCGTAAGACGGAGGGAGAGTAGACCGCATTCCAAAATATCAAAAATGCACAACGGTAATATTCAAGTTTTCACTTCTGCCGGCACTCCCGGAGTGCAACAAGTTTTTTTTTTTTTGAGAATCGATATTTTCGTTTTTCTTAGCTAAGTAGTCTGCAAAAAATCGCAAGCCCCATTTGGGCATGCGATCGCCAATGTTCCTCGCTTCCGCTTATAACTCAAGCCCCATCATTACACGAATATTCGACAATCATTGGTCCGAAGCGCGGGCATTTTTTACAAATGCCCCGGATTTTGCCCAGGGGATAAAAATGGGCCACTTTTCATCGTCGTTTCACCCGTAATGGTGGGTCCTGTGTAAGCCCGGTATGATGTGGGTGATAATACCCATGGATATGATGGGACATTGCTGTTACAGTGTAAATGGGAGTTTAGTTCATGTTTTTATTGTATGAGTGGAAATAATACTCGTATCATAGATTCTATTGTCTCAGCCAGTTAAACTAAGACAGTTTGATTTTATGTTTCGGCTAGTAGAGGGCCTAGACAAAGTGACATTCTATCAGCAATAACGATGATGGAAAATTCAAAATTGTACTGATTGACACAAGCTACCGAAAGTTTAAGGGTCTTACTACAAAAACTTAAACACTTGTTGAACGAGTGTTTAATGTCAGTGTTATGTCAAATTCTCACATAATTATGTCGTGTTTAAAAGATGTTTAGCCTAAACAACTGATAAACACTGTTTTGTGGTAGTCAGGTATATGTCCTGTAGAAAGTCATTGCAAAAATACGAAACAATTGCCATTTGTCTAAACCCTCAGATCATTATCTACCAAGGGCCGATTTTCTGATCCGTAGTTAAACTCAACCGTAATAAGTAATGGTAAAATTTTAGCAAAATGTTTTTTTTTATCAATTGTTACTTTATTTAATGATTTTTTTTTCAACTAATAGTTAATTATTTGACCATTAGCAATGATATTGATAAACTAAAACTTGTTAAAAAAACACATTTTGCAAAAATTTAACCATTAGTTACTATTTTTAACAAAAACGTTGTGTTGTAGTTGTATTTTACTGTGGTGTGTTGTGGTTGTTGTTGTGTGTGTGTTGTGAAGTTATAATTTGTACACGAGATAAGTAATACAACACTCAATATTAAATGGAAAATGAAATCAAAAAGAGAACAAATCGTACTCATAAAACTGTTATTTACTTGAACTTGGAAATAGCAAGTCCAAGTAAATAACATTTTTATGAGTGTGATGAGAATATTAAAGGTTTTACAATTGGCAAGAAGTCTATTAAAAAGTTTGTTGCCCATTCTATAGCGTAAGCTCCTAGAATGCCCGTAATTCTATTTTCTAAAAGGACAATTTATTTATTCTTAATACTTTTGAATCCTTTGTTAAACGAACATAAAATACGATTCAAAATAGCCTTCAAACCATAAAATATACCACTTAAAATCTCCAAACCTATAAACTTACGAATTTAACTGCAAAAATCAATCTAAATTAAAGTAACATAGAAGGAATTCAGCGGCCATTAGTCAAGATTACTAGCCTGCAAAGATAAGCGCGCACTATGTCTGGCAAGAGTTATTTTGTGGAATAAAGCGTTCATTTTGAACCATTTGTCGGGCGATCACGATGTATGAACGGCTTATGATATTATTTGACGGTAAATTCTTATTGAACGTTTAGATTCGGGGAGAATTCTCTAACAATGATCTATTTTTGTTGGTCGAGAAAAGTCTTCGTTCTAAACTGGACATTGCTGCGTTTGTCACCGTTTACAATGACAAATAGACAGTATATATATATATATATACTGTCTATTTGATGACGGCACGGTTGGCGCAGTGGTTAAGCGATTGACTGCTGCGCTGCGTGTCGCGAGTTCGATTCCCGCACGGAACAAATATTTGTATGACCTACATGTATTTGTTCCGAGTCTGGGTGTTTTTCTATCTATAATATGTATGTATTTACAAAAAAATATATATATAAGTAGTTTATCAGCCATCTTGTTACCATAACACAAGCATTAGGTTGCTTAGCTTGGGACTAGATGGCGCTGTGTGAAATGTCCAGGGATATTATTATTATTATATATAGTTTTATTGCACTGTAGAATGAATCGGTATGCTTACAAACTGATAATTAGTCTAAGCCAATAGTGATGTATCTGGTACGACGTAGATCATAATCATCCTAAAATGTTCCCACTGCTGGGACACAGGCCTCCTCTCGGTGAGAGGGAGTGAGCCTTAATGCACCACACGGCCCGTGCGTGTTGGTGGATGTCACATGTCTTCGAATTTTTGGTTCTAGGACATGCATACGACATACGTAGATAGCGTCACACAATAAGAGACTTGAGGATTAGAATTAGTAGTAAAGGAAGTATTTCTGGGAAGTTCTTCTGCCATATTTGACGACACAGTGGCTGAGCGATCGACTGCTGCGCTGCGTGTCGCGGGTTCGATTCCCGCACGGAACAAATATTTGTATTGCCTACAGGTAGTTGTACCGGGTCTGGCTGTTTGTGTTTGTGAGTTTAAATGTTTGTAAACGCACCCACGATACAGGAGTAATTACTAATGTGGGGCAACGTTGTTCAAAAAAAAAAATCTGTTGTCAAGCAGCGTTGCCGAGTTCTACTTTTTTTGGATAACAGTGTCATTACAAGCCCATGCGACATTTTAGTGTTACCTCTGTGATAGTATACAAATACACTATGCGGTGACCACTTCTCGCGTGACTTTCTAAGCATTAAAAAAATCGACACACGCACGCATTCCGCGCTGTTCTCGCCTCAGAAATAAACTAAGAGAGCAGTCAATAAGGGTAATTATTGATAACAGTCTACTCTTAACATACTCATATTTATCTCCAGTTTCCCAACGGTGATTAGATACAATCAATGTAAAACAGCAACTTCGCCAAACATCGTGTACATTCGGGGACAGTCGTAATTTCTCGGGAACTGTCACAACTTTCCGAAAGATAAAGTTAAGTTAAAGTTTCTCATTCGGAACTCATTAGCTGCACATGCTTATAGTTTACGAACATGTTGGTACAAATGTGTTGGAACACATATGTTGCTATGAACATGTGGACTTTGGGGTGCAATTTTGTACCGATGGTGAATCCATTTTTGGTAGAAATACCCCATTACATGGGCAGCGTAATGTGGGTGTACTATCGGGTACACATGCTTATCGCTTTGGGGATTACAGGCGTGATGTTACGTTCTTTTATGAACCACAAATAGGACAAAGGCGATTGCTGTACTTTGGAAATTTCTATGCCAAGTATTTTACAGCAATAGGTTGCAAATGGATGACTTTATGTTTTAAACTCAGCGTTAATGCAAGGCTGAATATACCCTAAATTTTGGATCTTAAATGGAGAATAATGATGAATTCGTGAAGTCCTGAGGAAAGTTTTGAGTGTGAGTGTGGATGGATATAAGAGTAGGGGTATGATGAGTTCAACAGTTACTCAACAGAATCGGTGCCAATAGAACCAATACCATTTATCTTAAACTCAGCACCTACCTTCCTACAAATCTTTCAAAAACTCAAACTACCCGATTTATCATGTGAAACTAAATCGAATTTTAATATACAAAGAGATCACGTGGCGTCCTCATGACCCGTCCTTACCGCACGCGTATCGCATGTGCCTCGACACATGGGACAATAGACTTGAGAATTACTCGTATATGTCTTACAAATTATTTGTTTCGTTTTCTAATTGCGATGTGAGATTTGTAGTATATCTTTTTTTTTTCTTAATGACAACTATACAGAGAAGGCACGAGCGTTGATCACCACACTTGCTCAAAGACCAGAGGGGTAATTCTCGTAATTTTAAGAACGTTCATAGTCTGATCTCAGTCTCAATCTGTCAAAAAATACTTCTAATTTCCCTACATTTTGACAAGTTTGTGACATTTGTTTGTCGCTGAGAATAGATGAGACTGCGACTAGATTTCGAACGTTTTAAATTACGAGAATTGGCCTTCTGTTTTCCTCACAATATTATCCGATGTCAGTGATATCAAAGATAACCACCTTAAACCCCTTTAAAATATTGTTAGAAAGGTTTTTACCTTAATAGTCAAACAATATAATGGAATAAACTCTTTTATATTTAAGTGTCCTGTACCCTTATATTTACTCAAGTGCATCGCTGAATAATATTTTATCTTAACCGTTACATCCGGAGGTTTCTAGCATAGACCGCCGCAAGCGATATCACTGGCAAGACTCAGTAAAAAAATTGCTTAGAAAAGTTTATTTATATCTATCTTACTGTGGAGGATTTTTTTTCTATGGAGGTTTTTTTTTTATGGAGCTATCCTTTGACTCTCACTAAGAACGACGTTATTTTGATTAGTTTACGTTCACTAGATTATCCTACATTGCTACAGTAAAAGATAGCAATCTTTTTCATCTTAGTAGTCGAGAGCAATCCAAATGCTTTAAAAAGTAAGTTCTGGTTTAACAGTAGTTCCCATTACCTCCTCTATATTTCAGTTGAAACACGGGCCTAGGTAGTGTTATATATAGTTTTTTATTTTAGCTTGAACACCAGTAAAATTTTCATAATTATGCCACTGACGCAATAATGTCAGCCCCAAAAATACAAAATCAAAATGCACAATTCGCAATAAACGTGAAACCGTCATTTAAATTCGCATTAACCCGGAACTAAACCGAACGGGACAAACACCGGAATAAATTCACGCTGAATCGGGAACATTCCCTTTAAAATAAATATCATTTTGGAAAACTATACCGTTTTGAACATCGACACTTTTGTGCAAACGAAACAGCAGAACGAAATATAAAACAGTTTGGGACCAACGCTTTCGCTGGAAAGCAGCCAGGGTTAAATAAATATGTATAAACCACAGAGCACGGAGAAGACGCTGCTAGAGCTGGCATCGTCAAAACTTTCCATACAAACCAAGCGAGTCACCGATTAGTATGCATACACACGAGCAAAAGGCGTCAACGGCGGAGGTCGTAACTGTAGCCGTCGACACTCTTCGACGGCCGCTGTCGACGCGTCGCTACCTACGACAGTGTACCGCTCGTATCATTTGAGTTCGGTGCTAAAATACACGAGCGGTACGTTGTCGAAGTTTTGCACTCAACGCACATTCGACGCCCCGAATTTTATAAATACTGCCGTATCTAGACGCTGTCAGCCATTCTATGTTCTGTGGTATAAACCACAGTTGAATTACACTCGTTGGTAAAAAAGGTTGAAAAATCTTTATTTTTTCGCAAAGTGAAAATTTGAAGGGACCGGATTTTTTGCTGATTTTGAAAAGAGAACGTTTTGTTTAATCAGCTGGTTTTGGTTTTTCTTTTTTAGAGGCAACTAAAGGAAAAGAGTATAATATTTTGTGGTACGAGAGAAGGTTGCCCTTCCTTTGTGATAATACAAAATGTTTTGCGTAGCTAGCAAATATGGGTTTTCTTAAATAATG
Organism: Apamea sordens; assembly: GCA_945859715.1. Lineage (NCBI taxonomy): Eukaryota > Metazoa > Arthropoda > Insecta > Lepidoptera > Noctuidae > Apamea > Apamea sordens. Next base: position 14,699,820 of record OX244009.1, read on the forward strand.
TAAACGCAAGGAAAAGATGTGCTTTTATTTACTTGAGATAGGTTATTTGAGATCTTAAGCCGAGATCTATAATCGTTACTTAGCTCGTGCTTTGGCTTAAACATCTTTCCGTCTCTATCTTGCACTTGTAGTTCGACAGTGATAGGAATAACGCTTAGCCAATGTACGTACTAATTAACGTTTATCGATCTCGGCCTCAGATTTAGACTTTAGTTTGAGAAACGTTTTATTACAAAACTCACTAAGGTACCTATTAAAACAATTGATAAAAATTAAGTAAGTAACCATTTTTAGGGTTTCGTACCTCAGAAGGAAAAACGGGACCCTTATAAGGTTACTTCGTTGTCCGTCTGTCTGTCCGTCCGTCTGTTAAGACCTTTTTTCTCAGGAACGCGGAGAGTTATCAAGTTGAAATAATATCAAATACTTAGGGCTGCAATCCCTTGAAGCAGTGAAAAAATCAAAGTTCTAAGTAAACGCAATCAAAAGATACGGGTGTTTATGTTCCGTTTATGCCGCATATTTTGACACTCGCAATGGAATCAAAACCTATAGGGTACTTCACGTTGACGTAGAATCATGAAATTTGGCAAGAAGCAATGTCATGTAGTACAAGTAAAGGAAAAATCCGAAAATCGTAAATTTGTAGTTAAGTACCTATGTACGGAACCCTCGGTGCGCGAGTTCGACTCGCACTTGACTGGTTTTTTTTAGTTTGGGAAATAGTCTCATTTACAACAATGGACTTTTACGGGTTTATATTATAATGATTGATACAAGACAGTGTTGCCAACTTGTTACTGTGCAGTGCCAACAATTTTATCAACATTCATCTTTTGTCATTTGTATACAGTTAGGGGGTAGATTAAATTTTGTGATGGTGGAAAATTATTTCACTTGTCCGACATTTTCATTCGACCTAATAAAGAATATCGGAAATAATTTATTTGCACTTAAAATATATTTTTGTCACTAAACACCATTGCTGTGTTCTGTTTAAAACCAAATGGGTACCGGTAGAATTGCAGGCACAAAACATTTCTTGGTAAAGTACACACAATAACTCAAAGATTGCATTTTGGCTACGTCGTAGCAGTCGTAGCTGTCACTGCTACGCATGCTACGGTGGCGTAGCAAGTAATCGATTCGCTACGCGTTGTCACTTTGTGAACTTTGTAGTGACGTGCATTTTGTCTTTTACCTGTTTATTTTTTTAAATACCTTATCATTTGTTTTTAGTTTTCAGTACTTCCCCTACTCTTATAGCTATCCATATTCATATGGATGGCTATAAGAGTCATCTTTCATACAGTCCATCCATTGCTCTCTTTGATCTTCCCCTACTGCAAAGAAAGCAATGAGAAAAATGCAAAGAGAGCAATGGATGGACTGTATGAAAGATGATGTTATGGCTAGAAAAGAGGTGACTGAGATGATGAGTAATTGAGAAAAATGGAAGAAGAAGACACGCTTCGCCGTCCCCAAATAAATTGGAGCAAGAACATGATTTAGGTTTAATTATTATAACAGTGTTGTGAGGAAAAAAATAAAGATTGTCCCATTTAAAAAAATACTGATCTACTCCAACTAGAAATTAAACTCCAAAAATAGACAAAAAACATCTCCATACTTAATGAAAGCTATTCTCAAACTAAGCACGAGCAATTTAAGAAAGCTAAGAGGAAATAATTTAAGCAACACGCGTTGTTCGTTTCCCGATAGAAAACTTCGTCCAAAGAATTTAGAAAGTTTGCCTTTAATTAAATCCAGGAAAAAGAAAATGTCGAGAACAATATATTAGTTAGTTTTAGTAACACTGTTTTCTGATCAGTCACTCGGAAAACAAACGAAATTGTTTGAACATGCATATTGTTTTTTTTTTTTTGCCTAGTTTAATTTTTTTGTTTTTGGGGATTATATCTTTTACTATAGTAGTTATTCCTTTTTAGAGTTCCGTACCCAAAGGGTAAAATACATAAAATGTAACATACGTTAAAACGAACATAATTATGTCGCTGAACCTTCACACAACATCTAGTCGAATCAGTTTCAAGTTGTTACACTTTATGTTACATTGCATATTTTGGAAGCCATCCTCGTTCCATCAATACAAAAGTTAGTTTATACATTGATTAAAGTTCTACCCCCTTATCAATAAACGCGGAGTAAAGTTATTCCAAACGACCTACACCTCGTAAAACGTACTTCTAGTAGTTCTGAAGTTTATACTGATATTAACTTTACTCACGTTTATTAATAAGGGAGGCTACTGTTTAATTCCCTGTATTTGTATAATTGTCTAGCTTTGCTTTAGATATAACTAGCATTTGCCCGCGGCTTTGCTCGCGTATTTTACCCAATTTACGCAATCCTACTTATATTATAGATGCAAAAGTTTGTATGGATAGATGGGTGGGTTATAAACTATCTGTGGCTAAACTTCATCCAAAATCAAAAGTAATTTATTCAAATTAGGCTAAGAATCAGCACTTTTCGAACATCCCCCAAAAACGCCCGCCCTTCACCACTTCCTAGTGTTATCGCTGGAAGGAGAAGTGGCGCAACAAACTCCCCAGCAGCACAGCTGTCTGTTCAGTTAGAAAATACTTGATATTTGATTGTATATAATACTAGGTGTTAGGTAATTAACATTACAAGACACAGAACATCAAATTAAATTATTTGCCATATGTCTGGTAGCCACGCCAATATACCAACAAATATAATAAAAACTATACGTACTCAAGCTAAAAAATAATTAATTAAAATTTAAATAAAAATAATACCTAAATAAAAGCCTCCAGGCATAAAGGGCGTGACAGCATACATATTTATGCATTGCTGGGTTCTGTTCACATAGCTGTCACTTAAAGTCATAAATGATAAACTATAATAGGACCATCGAAGTAAAATAAATAATCCAAATCGCGCAGCCGTGAGGGTGTGCCTCACGTCTGCGCGATTTGGATTATTTATTTTACTAAATTATTATTATTAAATTGTTACTAAATTGTTGTCTGAAACGTTATTTTTTATTTTATTAATTTTGTGTTTAACGAACTGTGTCCAAATAAACTTTTTTTCTTTCTTTCTGAGTACAAACAGAAATTACACACATAAACTACTAGGTAAACAAACTTTCCAGTGATCTTGTCAGAGCGGTCGTGGTCCTCATGCAGTTTCTGGTCTAGGGGCTGATGTGATTCGCCTCACGATTTCTTGCTTTGTCAGTGATCTAGTAGCCCCCAAACTACCATCTTCGATATCTTTCCTTTTTTATAAATTCGTAGGGAACATCATCATCTGTCTAGCCTTTTCCCAACTATGTTGGTGTCGGCTTCCAGTCTAACCGGATGCAGCTAAATACCAGTATTTTACATGGAGCGACTGCCTATCTGACCTCCACAACCCAGTTACTGGGTAATACGATACCCCTTGGTAAGACTGGTTGTCAGACTTTCGGGCTTCTGACTAACCATAACGACTGTCAAAAATCCACGAATGACAGCCGGGACTAACGGCTTAACGTGCTTTCTGAGGCACGGAGAGGTCTCAGTATGTAAAGATGGTCACCCATCCACAGACCAACCGCGGCAAGCGTAGCTTAACCTGACCAATCGACCTGTGCGGCTGTTATTATTTAGCTACGGGCCCCTCCTCGTAGGCAACATGGTAAACGAAAAACTTCTATCATCGTCTATGTGATTGTCAATTTTGATTTTATTTTTATACTAGCTGCGCCCCGCGGTTTCACCCGCATAAGTTTCGGTCCTGTGAGCATATTGGGATAAAAGTGTCCTACATGTTAATCCTGGTTATAAACCATCTGTGTGCCAAATTTCATCTAAATCCGTTACAAAAAACTACCGTTTCGTGAAAGAGTACCTAACAAACATCCATCCATCCATCCGTCCATCCATACAAACTTTCACGTTTATAATATTAGTAGGATTACTTGCATCGTGTACTTTCTTAAAAAGCTTTGTTTTCTTTTCTTGTCTTATCAAAATCATAAGTCATTATTCAAACTACGCAATCAGCACTTATTGAACGTTAAAAATTACAGGAAGACACCAAAACACCCGCCCTTCACGCACTTTATTTTGTCGCTGTGATGGAGTAGACATTAGTGTTACACCAGTAGGTTGTATCTCCACATATTTTCATGTGTTTTTGTCCGCCATATTCAACCCTCACAAAACAATTCCCTCGAATAAATCACCAACTCCGTACACAATTAATATTTGGGTGTCCATGTCCATATTCTTGGCTTTCCTCCAGAAAGTTTTGTGCAAAGCAGCGGCTTCAGCGCTTCAAGCCAACAGATAATCACTGCGAACCAACGTCTTGGCAGAAGTCGCGACTTTATCTTTGACGATTTTCAGTTTTGCTGTGATACGGCTTAAAATATTGTCTCAGCTAACTGATTTTTGGATTCACTTTGAGAGAGAAACTTCTTAATTTACACTGATTTGGAAACTTTAGTTTTCAAGCTATAAAAATATACGGTTGGTAGCTGTAACGTGATTAGGTCACAAAAACTTACAAGAAGATAAAAAGAGAGAAAAATTAGTGTACCTATTGCTAAAGAAACACGTGCATATAAAAGGATAATTATTTAGGTCGAGTAAATGATACAACAACACCAACATAGCAACCACCAACAGATTTAATTGAAAACGCTGTCATAAACCAGTCTTCCAGTCAGTTCTAATACAGATTAATCCTTCGATCCCAGGCCTCCCAAGTTATACCTACGATAGTATTGCGTATATACAGAACCCTCAAAGCCTGACAACCGGAATCAACTAGGAATGGCTAACCTTGTAGGTAGAATAAAAACAATTTTGAATCTTTCAAAAAAACAAACTGAGAGACATACTTCTTCATCCATTCTATTTCTATACATATTATGAATTAAGATACTTTCCGTATCTGTGTATGTGACCGTATTGTTCTTCAGAACTATTTTGTTGCGGTTTACACCATCATTTTTTAAGGAAATTATTGCGAAATGCATTGAGTTACATTAAATAACACAAATTAAAAAAAAAATCTCGATAATTTGTCAGGTCGTAAAAGCCCTGGGACGCAGGAGCGGGTTGCTAGTTTAAAATAGAACACAAAATAAATATAACATAACATTTTAAGCACAGTCAAAGACAACGAAAATACCAACAAAAAGAGAACATAAACACGCCATTTTATCTCTTAATTAGCCCCAAATCCTAAATACCAGTTCAAATGAGCCCGACACAGCGTTCAAAGAACAAATCTACAAAAGACTGCAACATACGAAAGCAAAGTTTATAATAAACCAACACTAGTGGAACATGCCCAAACTGTAATGAGGAGAGCTACAGTTAAAGGCAAAGTTTATCTTTACAATTTTTAATTATGGACAAACAGTTTATTCAAGTTTTGTTGACTGAGCTGATTGAACTGGTATTTGTGTTGGACTTCATTAAAAAACTACTTACGCATTTTGTTAGCTTCGTCTCATTTATTTATGAAGTCATTTTGGCGCGTTAACGGTTTACTTAGAAAATATCCAAAAAATGAATGGCAGGGGGTGTTACTTGACCGACACCGAACCCAAAAATGTGATTAAAAATTTTTTTGTCTGTCTGTCTGTTTGTTCAGGCATCACGCAAAAACTACCGGTTCGATTACGATGAAACTTGGTATAATTATTCTTTAATATCCTGGGCACCACACTGGGTACTTTTTATCCCGGAAAAGTATATACAATAAAAAACAAACTTAATTTTGCGGTTCGATCCCTATACCCGATTACCACTGTCTGTACTGTACCAACCGCAAATACTAAGTTTGTCGTAGGTTGGGTCACCCGCAGTGGAGTTCATTTTTATTTCTTTTAGTTTTTAGAGTTATTTAGGTTTATTTTTATATAAGTCTTAGGTATAGATTTTAATTTTAAAGTATAGGTAGTATATTTGATAGTGTACGTAGTGACCGTAGGTTATTTTATAATACTGTTAGGTAGGTTTAGTCATTCGTATCTAGATATTAGTTTTTAGGGATTTTGCTTATTTACTGAGTTTAGATTAGTTATCATCAGAAATAGGTTTATTTAGGTATAGGTAGGTATTTAATTTTCTGTTATTGAGTTTTTTTTTTAATTAGTTAGGTACTTAGGTAAAGATGTCATATAGGTACCCTCTTAATCACCACTAATGAGACACAATTGGTTTTCTATTGTAATTAGCCACAAAGGGCCCGCGACATAGATGGCATTCTGGGGAAGCACATACATTTTATCCTGTTAGCACGTTCCCGTGGGTAAATTTCCGACATCCACGCGGGCGAAGCCGCGAGCAGAAGCTAGTTCATAAATAAAATGCAATGCAATGTCAAAATACTTCAAGCACATAAATGTACAGAGGCGGACTTAATGTTAGAGGCATTTTCTACGAGTCAACATTTATGTGATGCAGAGGCAAACATACAGTGGAGACAAATATTTATTCCTCAATTTTCGTTATTGCACCAAGCAATAACGAAAATTTAAATATTAAGATTATTTAAATTTAAATATTACGATACACATAATTATCTATTAAACCTATAAATATTATAATATATACCTAAGTATGTATAAATATAAACACAAATAAATACACGGGTTGACTAAAACAAATAAGACATACTTACACCAAACACGTTGTGATTATATTGCCAGCTTTTTACATTGCTATGTGAGTGTAACACATAGATACCTCTACCTTCCCTTCGATAATATAGGCGTGATGCATGTTATGCCTTAGGACGCTTACTGTATCAGGATCTTTGGAGCACAGCATTGCAAACATCTTGCAATGTTATAATACCAGCCTAATTAACCTCCTCCTCTTTTAACTATAAGCCCAGCTTTCCCCCACGATGTTTTCCTTCACCAATTCAGTCTTGCAATGTTGCAAGGGAATAATTTATAGAATAAGTTGCAGCTGTGTTGCGCTGCAGCTCTGAACTTCTTCGTGTGCAACTTGGTATGGTCAAATGTTTTCAAATTAGCAGAACTTTCCTCAGGGACTATTTGCTTGTCTCATATTATAATTTCAAAATCATCTAATTAGATGATTTTGAAATTATAATATGAGACATGATGATAATCATGCAATTGCATGATTTGGTGATAAAGGAAGACCACTTAAGAGGAACGGTGTTCTTTTGATAGTCTAGTTACCATCATTATCTGCCTAGCCTGTTCCCAACTACATTGGTGTCGGCTTCCAGTCTAACCGGATGCAGCTGAAAACCAGTATTTTACATAGAATGTGTATTTATCTGAACTCCACAACCCAGTATCGTATTTGCCTAGGCAAATACGATACTCCTTGGTAAAATTCGAATAGAAGAGTTCAATAATCTACTTATCAACATTCTAGAAAATACCTCCCATGCTTTGCGATGCAGCACTTTCTTGTCATCACTAAAAAGTAAAAATCCAATTTACAAAAATGTGACTGAAGCAATTACGAATCATATTACATTTTCCATCACCCTAGCCTCCTTTTAAGGCAGGAAGCCACAAAAGCGCGAAAAATCGTCTCCAATATACCGCAGCTATTAATTTTTCTTGAAAACCTTTTCATAAATTTACTAAATCCAAACCTCGATATTTTCTTTTGAGAATTTTTCATTTCATAAATGCTTTTGGGTCGCAAGTAGTGGGTAGACCGATGCGCTGCAAGTAGGGAACGGATGGAAATGCTGATACATAATTATGTCGTAGGCGCTTTGAGAGTTGGAGTCATCTCATTATAGGGTTAGAGATAGTTAGGGTTCACGATACGATTTAAAAGAGTGGATGACGACTGCATTTAATTTAGTGACAGGAATATTTAGGATTGATATAAATGGTGATCTGCTTTTAGATGGTTTTTTAAGTAAATTAAGGCGCCTATGATACTATTGTGAATGCAAGCCAGAAGGTAATAATTTACACACGGAGGATTTTAAAATGACTAACCATACAGGAGTCACAAAGATAACTGTCGACAAAGCCAATTTTTTTTTAAATTCAATTACTTACGGCCGCGTACAGTGGGGTAATTGCGTAACACAGCAATTACGTATCAGTGGCAAAAGCTTTTATTTTAAACAGCTCAAGAACATTAATTGCGTTATTTACGTTGCTGAACATACAATTTTTTTGAACATTTAATGACGAATGATGAAGACGGATTAGTAATATCCTTTAAATTAAAAATAATTCAGTTTGTGATTAAAAGTGTGTTACAAAATTAGGAAAGACAAAAACTAAGCGGGAGGTCAGAAATATAGAATTAATTAACTTGTTGACAGACAAATTCAAAGATATCTTATTTCCATTTCGCAAACATCGTATCGTCCCCGTGTCGTCAGACCTAATCTCATCTGCAATAACGATCTCAGATCGAAAGTATTTCATAAATAACGAGAAGCCTCCGCGTACCACTAACGATACTAGTTTGACGTCATTAAAATGAATTAATAGACCGCACTGTTTTATAAGTGATCAGAATGTTTACTTCGAAGAGATTCTGTAATCGTATGCGCGCTTGATGTGAGTTTGCAATTATTCTGTGATCTTCGTGTCTATGTTTTTCTTCTTTGTTTACTGTTTTTAATTATTTGTGTTTTTCTTTATTTACTGGTTTGGTATTTTGATTGAAACTCTTTCACTGTTTAGCGAATATTTTACTAATATCTTAACGTTCAAATAAAAAAAGCAAGTAAGTAAGTTCAAGTAAATTCAAATCGCAATCTCATGTCTTCTACCACCAATAATGCTATTGAGCAGATTGACAATTACTTTGTGTAAATTATTTCATCACCACTGCTCACAAAACGGTAAAGGAAAATATCGTGAGGAAACCGTCAACTCCTACATGACGGTTTCCTCACGATATTTTCCTTCCGAACTAAAAATTCGAAGTCATGCGTCATCTACCAACCCGCACTGGGCCCGCGTGGTGGGTTACAGCCCACTCCCTCTCACAGAGAGGAGGCCTGTGTCCCAGCAGTGGGAACATTATAGGCTGATCATGCTATGCACCCTTGTCAAAGTCAATCGAGCGCCAAAAGATCGCTGTAGCAGTGTAGATCCAAGTCCTTCACAAGCGAGCAATTTAGCAAAGAAGATGTTTACATTGCCACTACTATCAATTAAGTCACTCAAAAATTACTAATCCCTTTATAAAAAGCCCAGAATTTAAGAACAAATTAGAACCCTACTCACTGTTCAAAGAGAAAGTGCCGTGAAAATAAAAGTTAAGTCCGAAAATCGTTCAGTTTTTATCGAAGACTTAACAAAATCAAATGTAAAAAGCCATTAAGAACTCCAAAAAGTTTTTTATTAAAATCTTTGTAAAAGAAATTGTTCTGGAACATTATTAAATTATTTCAAACGCCGAATCTTTAATAATTATTACGTATATTGGAATTGGAGAATTTTACGTGATAAACGAACAAATCTCGCAAAGGTTTTCAAACAATGGAAGCATTGAAGACGGAGTTTTCTATTTTAGTATCTTTTGTTGTAGTTTTGGAGTTTTTCGATGAAATAGAATAATAATTATATTGGTTCTTGTGAAATAAAATATAGATCAAATCGTTTAAAAAGGTTCGTTTGTTCTTCTTTGCGCATAAAAATATAAGTAATTTGAATATTTCTATAAAAGATAAATAATAATACCAGCCTATTATCGTCCCACTGCTGGGCAAAAGCCTCTTCTCACAGAGAGAAGCTTCGAGCATTGATCACCACGCTTGCTCAAGACGGGATGAAGATTTCAGACTTACATTAACTGTAAGTTCTGGTTTCTTCACGATGTTTTTCCTTCACCGATGTTAGTATTGTCCACTTCGATCAATAATAGTACTAGATTAAGGATCAGGAACAAAAATGAGTCGCTCAAGTGGCCACGGTTGCACACACGTAAACATCTACATTTCTTAGAAAAAAGTTTAATAATATTAACAACTTCAGTTTATTATAAACCTTAATGCTTAAACATAAAGTTTTATTACCATTGCAAAATATATTTTAAAATGTCGCTTGAAAATAAAATCATTCTATTTTTAAATTTTCAGTCATTTATTCTAAAATGAAACTTAAACTCTAAGAAGTAATAAGGTTAAAAATATACTAATTTGAAATAAGTCCACAAAATTAATTGTGGTCTTATTTTTCGGGCCGTTTTTGAAGCGCTTATCGGGAATCTAGTACTATTATTGATCGAAGATTGTCCAAGATAAACTCGGAAAAAGATAAAAATATTAAGAGTTATGTTACCATAGTAACATAAATTCTAGGTTCAAACTTATTGTTTTATTATAGGACCTAATTATAATGCCGGTATCTCTTCGTTTTATTTTTCATAATTATTACTTTTTTCACTTAGGCATTTTTTCTTCAATGAAAGTATTCAGGACATAATACTAGAAGGAATTTCATAAACCTTTATCACATTTTTTCTGAGAACAGCGTACATCTATATCTATAGAGAGATGTATATTCAAATTTTACAAATTGACTTTATTTGAAGTTAAACAAATATCAACTTTATTTGAATATTAATTAAGTTGATTTCAGAGTGACTAGCACTATTGAAAAAGTTATAAAAATGTTTAAAGTTGTAGCGTAAACTAACCTTTATTTTGTAGGAATTAAAGTTATTTTTCCATAAACTAATATTTGTTTACATTTTTGGCGAATATATCGCGAATGCAGATTACACAAATTATAAACAAAAGACGCTCTTCGTGTTTGTCTGTGTGACCGCGTTGTTCTTGTGAATTTGGATGAGGTTTTCATCATTATTTAGAGAATTCATTTCGGAAGGTTTAAGAGTATTAAACATTAACATTAAACTTACAATCATACATACCTATAATAGAGGAATCTCTGTATTTTGTCAAGTCGTAAAAACAGTGCGAAGTAGTTGCTAGAAACTTGATATATTAAATACGGGAACATTTCAAGTTTTAAATTATTTACCCTGGAAATTCACAGCTTGAGCTAAGTTATGGCTTCCTAGAAACTGTTTTCTTGGTAAAAATTCAAGATATATATTACTGTTTAGATTTGCCAATGGCAAAATACGATGCATTGTCGGCTTGCCACTGACAGCCAGAGCTGTGCCAAACCAGCGTAGGGGTGGGACAGAGACGTCGATATTTTATCTGCGTTTTTTTTTATTTTTTTGGTTTACAATAATAATGTTGATGTTAGTTATGGTGATGGAATATTTTAAGTGAACTTGACTTACTTGATTTTCGTTATATTTATATACGTAACTTGACTTATTTGCTCATTAATGATATGCGTTAAAAGTATTAGAAGCACGAAGATGACAGTTATTTACCATTACTATTTGAAGTTTAATTTAAAATCACTTTATCTTGACGTGATAAAAATGCCTCGTTTTAACAATATGCCTAGTTAAAACCAAACACTATTTAAAAAGTTTACGAAAGGTTTAAACTTGTATTTAAATATTAAATCCAAGTTAACTTTAAATTCACACCTCGTTACTTTTCACCAGTTTAAAAACACCCAAATAAATTCTGCTCACCACAACACAAATCCTGGCAAGCATCGATAAATAACAGAATATCGATAACCAGTCCCGCCCACCGCATTAGCGGAGTGCAAGACATGGCGATAGGCCAACGCGATACCCTGAGTTATCGATACAAACGCCACAGCACTAATGTGTTTGTGATCCTGAGGTACAAAGTTATTTGTTGTGAATGAAGTATGTTTGTATTTTTGTTCATTGTTTGGGTTATTTAGGGTATTTAAATATTTGCTGTGTGGTTTTATTTTTGAGGTAGATCCGAATTTAATCGAAATTTAAAGCGAATGTTTATATTCCAGGGCCCGTATTCCCGTAATTTAAAATGTTCAAAATCTAGTCGCAGTCTCATCTCAGCGACAAACAAATGTCAAAAACTTGTCAAAATGTAGAGAAATTAGAAGTGTTTTTTGACAGATTGAGACTGAGATCAGACTGTGAACGGTCTTAAAATTACAAGAATTGCCCCTCTGATCGTTTTTCCTGATTTAGATCAAATTACATTATGGTGCTGAACGTGAGCTGTCAATATTAGATACATACATATCTATACTTATCTATACTTATAATCTATACTTATAATAAGAATGTAAAAAAGTTGTGTCTGTACATTGAATATATTTAAAAAAGAATAATTGAGGGGGTTTAAGAAACAGTAATAGAACACGAATCTAAAAAAAAAAGTCTGTCTGTTTGTCTGTTTGTCTGTTTGTCTGTTTATCTGTTTGTCTGTTTGTACACGCTAATCTCCGAAACTACTGGACGGATTTGAATGAAACTTTTTTTGTTAACTAGCTATTAAGCCTGGGCAACATATAGACTATAATTGATTTTGGAAACTGGAACACCTGATGCAGAACCGCAACAGACCAGCTAAACTATAAGAGTTAAAGAGTTACATAAATGGCGCCTTAGAAAAAAATGTTGTGTCTGATAAGCATTTTCTGTTTAGAGAATAAAATTGAAGATCCGGAACACCTGATGTGGAACTCTTAGAGCACAGCTAAACTATAATATATATAGATTTGACATCTTAGCAAAAGTTATTCAGTCTGATGAGTATTTTCTACTGCGAGAATAAAACTCGAAGATCGGAACACCTGATGTGGAACTCTAAGAGCACAGCTAAACCATAACATATATAGGAATGACATCTTTGCAAAAGTTGTTTAGTCTGATGAATATTTTCTGCTGGGAGAATAAAATTCGAAGATTGAAACATCTGATGTGGAACTCGGAGAGCACAGCTAAAATATGGCATATACAGACATGACATTTTAACAAAATTTGTTTGGTCTGATGAGTATTTTCCGCCGAGATAATAAAAATCAAGGATCAGGAACATTTGATGTGGAAATCAGTTTATACTAATATATTAACATAAGCTAGGAGTACCTCCACGCAGTGAAGGCGGTAACAGTTTGGGCCTTCTTTTCGATGACGATGGTAAATTCATAATATAATAGATATGCCTTCGGGCTTATGTTATTTGAGTGTTTAATTTCCTTTTCCATTTATCTTCGTGACACGGTAGCCTACCCGGTAATGCAGGGGAGCAGTCACTTAGATCTTAATTGCAAAGTTATTAAAGTACATTAATAACCATAACCATGCCACGAAAGAGGTCAAATCTTTCGCAATGTTCGAAATTTAAAGATCATTAGATCCCAAGAATCGAATGAAGAACGCCAGGCAAGACTTGATGCTGTTCGACAACATCAGGCTGTATCTCGCCCAGCGGAAACTTCTTCGGATCGTGAAGCACGACTTAGCGCTGATCGTGAGCGTCATGCATCGTCTCGCGTTTCTGACACTTTCACACAAAGAGAATCACGCCTGCGTTCTCAGCGTATTTACGCATCTACATCTAGGTCTCTAGAGACCAGCGAGGATCGTGATGCGCGACTGATCGCTGATCGTGATCGTCATGCATTGTCTCGCGAGTCGGAAACGTTAACGGAAAGAGAATCACGCTTGAGTTCTCAGCGTATTCTCACGTCGACTTCTAGGTCGTTAGAGATCAGTGATGAACGTGAAGTGCGACTGGCCGCTGATTGTGATCGCCATGCATTGTCTCTCGAATCAGAAACGTTCACAGAAAAAGCATCACGCTTGAGTTCTCAGCGCATTCGCACGTTGACTTTTAGATCTCTGGAGACCAGTGAAGAACGTGATGCGCGACTTACGGCTGATCGTGATCGTCATGCATTGTCTCGCGAGTCGGAAACATTCACGGAAAGCGAATCATGCTTGAGTTCCCAGCGTATCCGCACATCCACTTATAGGTCTCTAGAAACCAGTGAAGAACGTGATGCGCGACTTACGGCTGATCGTGATCGTCATGCATTGTCTCGCGATTGAAGACAGACACTGAAAGCTGCTGGTGTTGATTTGAGAACCGGCTGTTTTTCTCATGGCCAACTTTATGTTGCTTTCTCAAGGGTTAGCCTTCCGGGTTTTATATTCTGGCACCCGACGGAAAAACCAACAATATAGTTTATAAAGATTTTTATGTTATGTTAACTAATTGATATTAATTTCGCTTCATAATTTCGGAATGAAAATAATTCTACCTTTTTATTTTAATGAAGTTATAACCTACCTATTGTCTACAACACTCAATCTAAGGTATACCAAAAAAAACCGATGAAGGATTTCGATTAAGTAACGCACAGTTCAAACTCTTGCCGAAATTCCTATCGGAACGAGAAAGGGACTGGATCCGCGTACGAAGTCGCGGGCAGAAGCTAGTAATAAATAATTGTTGAGATTCGTTTTATTTCTAAATTTTAGATTAATAAAGTCATGTTTTAATAACTAAAAATAAAATGAAAATAAAGAATCTTTTTTAAAAACAAGCTTTTATTTCAATAAAAACGTAACCGAAAAAGAAAGAATAACGAGAACTAATAATATATAAAAATAGATCTTTTCAAAATGAATGTAAAATATATAAATTTTAAACGCTTGAGGCACTGATATTGTGTTTAAAACCATAAAACCAAAATTACTAAAAACTAAAATTACCAAAACTTTTTTTTTTATGACCACAGTCTACTCGTGGAGATGCTGTGACAAATATACTTTAGTTAGGTATTATAAGAGTCATCATTGCTCTGTATGAAAAGGCCTCTTTTCAAAAACAACACACACAACAACACAAACAAGCTGGTATTTTTATCATTAAAGCCGAGTATACACTCGCCAGCAACTTGTAAAAACAGATGCTTTCGTTCTCTTCTTGGCTCTATTTTTTATGTGTCTTCCATGATCTTCCGAAAACCAAAACATTTACTGGTTGTATTCTTCAATTTTTTAGAAGGTACATCCTTAGAATAAAACCCAGGTAAAACTAGGCTATTTTCTTTAAAAAAATCAACGGGTTGCACTCTGGGAGTGCCGGCAGAAGTGAAAACATGAATATTACCTACCATTGTGCATTTTTGATATTTTGGAATGCGGTCTACTCTCCCTCCGTCTTACCAATTTTCGATCAGGTCACGTGTCCTGACGCGAGTTTAAAATTTTTTACCCATCACAACAAAAGTGCACAACGCCGCTAAAGAATTTTTCACTTCACAATTTAATTAGTCCGCCAGTTATATTATTCAAAAATATTGAAAACGTATTTTTTCTTTTGTGAATTAAATAAAAAATTATGAAGATATCGCCCGTTAAAGTTCCGCGTGACGTCAATTGCTTGCGACTTTTGCAAGCAAGTGACGTCACGACCTCCCACTCCCAAATATTGACGCGCTTTATCTTTGTCATTGTTTGTTTGATTGACAAACGAAAAAATACGTGTCCATTATTTTTCGATAATCTAACTGACGGACTAAATATAATAATTATTTTTTTACCCATGCAACTACCCTATTAAAGAACACCACAAAGAGAAATGAAAATATTTAAACACAAAGAAGTTAAGGAATATAATAATCTAATAGGTACCTTCATACACCAAATATCTTGAGTATCATTTATTTTACTCTTCATTATCATCCCCCATTACGCACTTTTTTATTTGTTACCCTAAATGGGGGGAGGCCTTTGCCCACTAGTGGGAGTGGGCAAAAGCCTCCTCTATTTCCTTCCAAACATCTCTGTGTTTTGCGATCTCTGGCCATATTGGCCCTACAAACATTACGCACTTATCAAACAAAAACACTCCAAACTTACAAGCAATCCAAAACATAATTCCCTTCAGCTGCTGAACAATAAAGTGTCGTACATTCCGTAAAATTCCGTCTCTCCGCTACATAGCGAAGCTGCAAACATCTATTCCTTTATAATAATATATCCTGGGAATATTTGTGCTCTTCCTAAACACGCTGCGATGTCGCTGGCGGATGACGTCACGACTCACGCTTCACATTATTGAATTTCAGAATAGTTTTCGGATGAGAATTTTGTGTGGATGTATTTTTTGGTGAATTTTGTTGAAAGATGTGTTCATGAAACACAATGGTTGCCTGTTATTCTTGTCGGGAAGTGTCACACTGCAGCACAAAGGACTAATTCTCAAATTCAATATCAAATTTAGACGGCACGGTTGGCGCAGTGGTTAAGCGATTGACTGCTGCGCTGCGTGTCGCGGGTTCGATTCCCGCACGGAACAAATATTTGTATGACCTACATGTATTTGTTCCGAGTCTGGGTGTTTTTCTATCTATAATATGTAAGTATTTACAAAAAAAAAAAAAAATGTATGTAGCCATTTCTACTGTTAGTGTGTTACGCAGGAACCCCGCTGAATCAAAAAATCAAAATCAAAAGTCATTTATTCAAATTAGGCTGAGAATCAGCACTTTTCGAACGTCAAAATTACAAAAGACAGTCCCCCAAAACCGCCCGCCCTTCACCACTTCCTAGTGCTATCACTGGGAAGAAGAAGTGGCGCAACAAACTGTCCAGCAGCACAGCTGTCTGTTCAGTTAGAAAATACTCGATACTATACAATACTAGGCGTTAAGTAATAAACATTACAAAGCACATAACATAAAATTAAATTACTTGCAATATGTCAGCTAGCCACGCCAATATACCAACAAATATAATAAAAACTATACGTACTCAAGCTGAAAAATAATTAATAAAAATGTAAATAAAATAAAATACGCTGTTCAATAATTACGCTCCAGATTTTTAACGGTGTTTTCTTTACCTACTGGTTTTTCGCTTAAACACCAAGATGTTTACATTACCAATCTCATAATTCAAGGTGAAATATCGTATGAGTCTGTAACTTCATCGGTACCCGTACCTTTCAGGAAATGTGACAGAGCATTACTTGCCGACAAAACTAAATAAAATGGTGGTTGTAGACAAACTCGTATTTCGTGGAGCTTTACTCAGTAGTAAAGCCAGTAGATCAGTAGGTTAGTAACCATATTCATATACTAACCTAATAGATATTGGTAACAATGCCAGCTGTTAACAGGGGTTCATTCGCAGTCATACCAAATTAAAAGATGACACCAGTAAACTACGTTGTGTACGAGTTCATACAAAATAGTATAGGTACAACGTGTTCACAAATTTGCGGTATTTATTAGCTATACAGGGTGGGCTGCCGCATAGCGATAGTATCGCATTTGAATACAACCAGCATTGCTTTGTATCTGGATGTGACTGTATTTTTAGTTTTTGTAGGCAAAAGATATTATAAAATTGAGCAAAGTCAGAAAACTCATGTCATCTCGTCAAATTAACTACATGAAGATCGTACTACTAGTAAAGCGCAGAATGTGCACTTGGTGCTCTAAAACTATGAAGGTCAGTTCTTCTGGCCTTTTATATACACAAGAACTAAAGAGTTGGCTATTTAAACGCTCCAGAAGATATAACAACTGTCTACTTTTTGTTGCAAACCTACATCATAAACATTGACCCCAAAAACCCTAAAAACATTAGATGTAGTTAAGAACAAAAAAGTTTTAAAGCATCATTTTATAGAGGTATTAGGAACAGGGTGTAAAGTTCACTCATTTCCCATAGAAAAGGCAGGATCCTCCGACCAGACGGGTGTTGTCTGGTTGGCTACTGCCCGACGATTGATGTAGGGACGTTATATACCTGCTGGTTAAGCGGTAAACTCAACTTGCGCGATGTAGGATTTTGCTCTTCTACTATCTTGCTATGCCCGACATGGTCCATAACGATCTCATTAAGCATGTTACCAACTAAGTATACATTGTGGAATGCAATAAATGATTGACTATTGAGTATTATAAACATCTTTTATAAACTCACTCTAGCTTTCCTTCATGCAAACCTTTCCAGGACATACCCAGTGTGTAAACCTCCACCCGCCGTTAATTCAACAGTGTAACTGCATCAAGCCCTGATTATGTTCACTTATATCGCTTTAATACGCTCGATGTGTGCATTTTACTGGCTCCGTCGTTAGGGTGCGCTTACACGGGCAATGTTCAGCAATTATTGCTTGGCAACAGTTGCTGGAGGTAGTGCAGTAACCTAATTTAATTTGAAATGTTTAGCTATATAGTTGGGGTCGGCGCAACACATTAATTTCTACTATTCTCCCCTGCCAATTGCTTCTTATTCCATATGGAAATTAAATATATAGTGATAATATGATGTATATAATGATAATTGTTTCTCATTAGTCAATAGTTCAAGACTTGACAAGTTGTTTCATAACCACTCAATATTGTGTTGTGGTATCTCTCGCAACAATATTGCTACATTTAGTATAACGGACGAGTGTGAACGAGTTCATATAAAATAAACACACCGATATTTTTTGTCGCTGACGGAGCACTGTCCATCCAGATCCCGGGCACAGCCGATATATGTGGATAGACCTTTAATGACAGGGTTCACAATGATCATGTCTTCGTGAACCTAACCATGTCGAATTCAATAAATTGATTGAATATTGAGATGTTGGCATCGCAGTCTATGCACGATGTGGTCGTGACGTCACATTTGACCAACATTGTCCAGAATTGAGCAATTAAAGTTGCCGGTGTAAGCGCACCTTTAGCCTGGCTGACGGTGGCTATTTATACGGTGACATGGACAATTTGCATGTCCACGGACGTGAGAACGTATCTGTTTGTTGTGGGCGCTGGTTTTAATGCAGCTGGTTTATTTTAGAACTAGATAATATACAATGTTTTACAGGTAATTCTGGTATAAGGAAACATTGTAGATTATTCTCTAAATATTACTTTGTTTGAGAGGTGTTGAGGTGTAAATTGACGATGATTTGCTTTTAAATGAAATGAGTTTGATTGAATGTTTTGTTTTCAATTCATAGGTATTAGAAGTTTTTCATTTTGTTTGACATAAAATACTATGTGGCTTCCGACAAAGTATAGGTCACTTCTTCAGTCACACTTTCATAAAATGAAACTGAAGGTACCTACAGTTAATAAGATGGGCATAGCATAGTCAGCCTATAATGTTCCCACAGCTGGGATACGGCCTGTTCTCGGCGAGACGGAGTGGGCCTTAATCCATTACGCGGGCGCAGTGCGAGTTGATAGAGTTCACATGTTTTCGATATTTTGGTTATAGAACATGCCGGTTTCCTCACGATGTTTTCCTTCACCATTTTGAGGGCATAGCAGCATACTCCTTTGACTAATGACAACAAACTGTGATCACTATCCCATCTGCAAATCAATCCCGATTAATTATTATTATCCCTTCTGCCATTCACTGTAACAATCATGTGTAAGCCCAATTTCAGCAATACCTAAACATTAACGGAATAATTGTACTAAAAGTTTCCCTTTTACTAACAAAAACTAACATCTCTTTACGCCTTTACAATTTAACAAATTACCTAGAACACAGGTTATCTAAACATCAGTGAATACATTACCATCTAAATACCTTCACAACTTTAGTTAGGATTAATTAAAGCATTTTAAGCGAATAATTTATTCAGTTTAAGCATTTAAGTTTTAGCTCTTAATGTTTTAAAATAAATTCAGGATTATTACGGCTGGGTGCTTAAGATAAGTGCGGCTTGGTTAAAAGTAAAAAGAGTACGAAAACATTACCCTCTTTCTGAAACAGTCGGGTAAAAAGGCACAATCATTAATGTGACAACTTGAAGAAAAATACGAGGTGATTACATTTTCTGCAAGGCACTGACCATACTATGCATACTAACCATAATATTATAAATGCGAAAGTAATTATGTCTGTCTGTCTGTCTGCTACTTGTTGTTATTTTGATGAAAATGAACACACAGATAGACCATGACCGGAGGGGCCATTCTCGTAATTTGAAGACCGTTCACAGTCTGATCTCAGTTTCAATCTGTCAAAAAATACTTCCAATTTCCCTACATATTGTAAATTTTTTTACATTAAAATTTATTTATCGCTGAGATGAGACTGCGACTAGACTTTGAACGTTTTAAATTACGAGAATTGGCCTTCCATACTTATCCAGGTAGTTACGTTCTCGTGAGATAATTTCCAACGCACACGCGAGCAAAGCCAAGGGCAAAAGTTAGTCGACTATAAACTTCAAGTTGACTTATACCTAATTACAAGTGTACACCAACTTGAACTGGGTTCGCGTGGTGGATTAAAACCCACTCTCTCTCACAGAGAGGAGGTTTGTGTGTGGGAACCAGCAGAGGGAACATTACAGGCAGATTATGTGTATAAATGTCACGCCTTTTCTTATGAATTTTGTACCATGCTGTATGTCAACATACATCGTGATGTATAAATAAATAAAAATATTGAATAAATAAAAGGACATGCATCATTTCGGGATGTCTGCAAGGTTCTTCTCGTGACCTAAAAAGCTTTTGAAATGGCATCGGTCAAGCATTTGAAACGTGTCAGGAATCTATTAAATATGCACTGACATATTCACTAAAACTACAGCTGCTGTATCTACACAGTCTACATTTTTATCGAAACATTCGGAATTATGACACAACGAATTATGACAAAGACCGTTTGAATTTGGTTGAATGATTTCCATTGATCCTATAAAACTGAAAATGTTTTTCTCTGACTTTTTTTAGTATGGGCAGCTTTTTGATTGCCTATTCCTTAGGTTGAACGTAGCTTGCACGTCTTAGCATGAAAAACTCCATTTTTCTATGTGATAGTAAGACAGTTTCAACCCTAGTGAAGCTTCTATTGCATGGGAATTGTTGTCAACTCAAAAGAGGTAAAGCAATTTCAAGTGTGGTCAATTATTATCTTGTTTGGCAATCAATCAATTTACCTAGCTTGTACTCGACTTTGAGGTCCGCACCGCAATTGCGTAACACACGATTAATCGGAATCGGAATCATTTTGAATCAAATTGCTAATCCATTGCTTTATAAGTTCGAAAAATTTGTCTGCTCAACACGTAAATAACGCAATGAATGTTGTTGAACTGTCAAAATGAAACCGATTATGATTGATCACGTGTTACGCAATTAGGGTGCAGCTTCCAGTCTACTTGGATGCAGCCACCCAGTTACTGGGTAACACGATACCCCTTGCTAAGACTGGTTATCAGAATTTTGGCCTTCTACCCGGAACGACGGTCAAAAATCTAAGAATGACAGCAAACAAAAACAAGAAATTATCTTCCCAAAAACGTCAGTAATCACCTGAACAAATGACAGTTGGGGCCAACGGCTTAACGTAGTTTCCGAGGTACGGAGCAGTCTCAACATGTCATGGCTAGTCACCGTTATTATTTAGCCACGAGCCCCTCATTTTCTCGTCCGAAAATAAAGAAGATATATTACAAGGTCATGATACACGTGTCTGTCTCGTTGACATAGCACCTTAGACAAATAAACATCAATCAAAATAACATTCACCAGCTACCCGCCCCGGCTTAGTACGGGCGCGATTAACATCTGAAGGCCAATTCTCGTAACATAAATGAAGTGGAACCAATCCGACACGTGACCATCAAGCTTAGTGTTATCACAAACCTTTGTTGTCTTCTTCCCTGTACCTGTAATTGCGTCGACCAGCTGATTAAATAATGTACCTAGATCTGGGCTAAGATTTTTATTATTGTAACGTTCAAAATCTAGGCGCAGTCTCATCTCGGCGACAAACAAATGTAAAAAACTCAAAATGTAGGGAAATTTGAGTATTCTGTTCACAGCACATCTTGCACAAGTTCTGAGCAGTAACCTAACATACTCGTACATAAAGTACTAGGCTTGTATGAATTCTAGATGGTATTTCATTAGTATTATTACCTAAGTACTTCTCTTTGTATATATTTACATAATATTAGCCTATATCCACCTGGAATAATGTACCTTTCATATGGTAAGAGAATTTTCCAAACAGGACCTGTGGTCCGGAGATTACCCTCCACATACACACATCATCATCTGCCTAGCCTTTTCCCAACTATGTTGGGGTCGGCTTCCAGCCTAACCGGATGCAGCTGAATACCAGTATTTTACATGGAGCGACTGTCTATCTGACCTCCACAACCCAGTAACTGGGTAATACGATACCCCTTGGTAAGACTGGATGTCAGACTTTCGGGCTACTGACGACCCGTAACGACTATCAAAGATCCACGAATGACAACCGGGACCAACGGCTTAAGTGCTTTCCGAGGCACGGACGGGTCTTGGTTTGTGAAAATGGTCACCCATCCACGGATCAACCGCGGCAAGCGTAGCTTAACCTGATCGATCGACCCGTGCGGCTGTTATTACTTAGCCACAAGCCCCTCCCCATACACACAAACTAACAAAATTCGCTCTCTCTCTCTCTTTGTTATATTATTAAAGTACTTATAGATTTTGTGGTTTATTCACATCTTACAAGAACGCGTACCATTCATTTCAAAACCCGCTCAAGCAAACACTCATACACGAACAATTCTGAAGACCAAGCTATGGTACAGTTCGCAAAGTTAGAAACGCGGCAGTAGGACACTAATTTATTCGTACACAAACCATGTGTTTGGCACTAAGCCGCTAGCTCATTGCGATGTTCCCATTTGGGCTAGGTCATACAGATAGCGAACAGCGATTATTGGGCGTAATTGCTGAAACATGTAAAACGATAGAATAAAAATTTTATGGACAATTAGATTCAACTTTCTAACTAACCGACTCTTTGACAGTTCAAAGGTGCCTGTAAATGATTTTATTGAAAGAAATGCTTTGATTTCGAAGTGAATAAGCAACCCGAACTACAGAATGGTAGCGAAGTTTGAGTTTCTTGTTGAATTTTTTTGTGTAAATTTTAATGGGAGCCCCTTCACAGTCAAATAAAACCTGCTATTTTTCTTAAAATGAATATTTGGTCTGGGTTTCGTTGACTTACCAAAGATTAGGTTAGCGTAACTGAATATTGTTGCATACCAATAGTGCTACAGACAAGATAGTATTACCAATCAAGTGTAAAAACAAAATCAAAATTTACTTAGTTCTATGTATGTAGTTTAGGCCGAAGGTCGGTGGTGGCCCATCGGCAGCGGCCGCGACTTACGAGTTCTAGGTCACTTTATGTAAAAAATTTCATCACCACTGCTCTCAAAACGGTGAAAGAAAGTATCGTTAGGAAACCAGCATTTCCTAGAACCAAAATTCTAAGACATGTGACATCTAGCAATCCGCACGGGGCATGTGGTGGATTACGGCCCACTCCCTCTTACCGAGAAGAGGCCTGTGTCCCAGCAGTGCAGCAGCAGCAGCAGTGGGAACATTGCATAGTATATAGGCTGGAGGTATTTCATGCTACCTGACACTTAACATACATTCATCGTCCCTGCTAACAATAGGACTTCAACTAGTCCTTAGTGTTCAACCAATACATACAAGATTTTAACATCTAGAGAATGAAATGACATTACCTCATTTTCGGGAACCACGCGGTCAGGTCACCCATAATTCTCGCTCTGTCACCCGCTTTCCGCTCACAATATGACCTCACCCTTCTGCCCCAATTCCAACCACGTTATACCCACGAACACGGCTATCGCTGTAAGAAGATACTTAATGGTCACATTAATTGCACATGAAAACGCTACAGCTAACTCGTTTTATTAAATCTGGTCTATTCAGTTGGGTTGGACGATTTTTTTAAGCTGGCTTAGTCTGTAGCTTATTTTTTTTTTATGCCATAAAGTGGTGGCGGCAATGACCGCTTTACTTGAACAGAAATTTGATAGATTGTAGTAGTTTGATGCAATCTGTAAAATTTCTTTAATAGGTTTTCAACTCTACCGCTAAAGCATTTAGGTTCAAGGTTGATTGGGAAAATTTGACAGTTTCGGGTAGCTTTATGTGCTGGCGTCTGTATAAAAGACCATTTTATTTCAATTCTGTCATTTTAACAGGTAGTAGTCGTTTTTGTCAATGTTCCGCAAATTTCATTGCTATATACTAATGATTGTATTAAAGGTAATCCGTTTTCCAGCACATGAATTAGAAACTATAACTTAGACGAAACAGTAACAAGTTTTTATAGCCCCTTAGCCAGTATCCATATTAAATCCAGCTCCATACTTAT
Organism: Apamea sordens; assembly: GCA_945859715.1. Lineage (NCBI taxonomy): Eukaryota > Metazoa > Arthropoda > Insecta > Lepidoptera > Noctuidae > Apamea > Apamea sordens. The sequence goes on from OX244009.1 coordinate 14,723,897, forward strand.
CCGTACAATCCGAGGGTCGTATCACAAAGCTGAACCCCCACAAACATGATCCGCCAATAATTTAGATAATAGTTTTGAGTTGCAAACTCACACACAATAATTCAAGAGACCGAAGTCCACTTAATGAAAACAGAAGTTGTTGTTGTTGTGCGGCTAGTAAGTGGCAGGGAGCGGGTGGAGAGCAACATGGCGGATTTGACAGAACAGATGCTTGAATTTTGTTTAGATATGAATGAGTTGATAAGGTCAAACATAGCAAAGATACGTTGATATTTCATGCGTTTAATAATGTGCTTTTTCTTGAGGATTTTGTTCAACTTGCTTTAAAATGAATCCTAGAACGGTCGTTCAGGAACCTTCTACGGCTATCGTTTTCTACCATACCGGAGAGCAATCGTTAGTCCTTTGTTAATTACTAATTACTTAGTTTAATTTGAACGTTTCGTCTGTGAAAAATTTATAATAGAAATAAAAGGACAATCGTAACCGGCTCTTTAGAATTTATATAACTGATTTAATATTAACACAATAAACACATTTCACTAAATTATATTATTTTGACGTACTCACAAACGGTGCTGCCAAATCTTGAAACTTTGCGGCTAACGAAATGAAACTTTGCGGCTTACAAAGTCGTCAATCTTTAACTACACAAAGGGAACTATTTGTGTACTGTGAACCACAATGTTATTTACTACGTCATAATGTATTCTTTCTATATTTTTCTTGCAGCTTCAGCTTACAAAATCGCTCCTCTCCTAGCCCGAACGTAAGTCTCCCGTTTCGAAGACGCAGCTCGGTTCTCTGTTCGTTATTGCTCCAACTTGTGCAACCATGTTGCCCGGTTGCCCCGCCCAATATTACTCAATTTAATTAAGTATGCTTCCTATCTTGTATACAAATCTCGCTTCCTTATGATTTTGTTTGTCGAGTCCAGCTGAGGAAGATTTTGTATTTTTTTTTACATTTTATTACAAGGCTTTCTTGGTTGCTTTGTTTCATTAACTTTGAGGTTTTACATCATTTAGGTACGTCAGTCTTTTTTGTTATTTTTCTCGCTAAAATAAGCTTAGTTTGGTTTTTCACCTATCTATCTTTGACTTCCCCACTTACCCAAACATCATCATCATCATCCTAACCGTTTCCCAACTAATTTATTATATTATATTATGTTTTATTATACTTTTATTATATAATTAATACATATATTACGGTCATTCCAAAAGTTTACTATTAAAAATCTCAAAATACAAACTGGATTATTTATTTATTTGGTTAACCAACAATTGTTTACACAGAGAATTAAACAAAAAAATACATTTTGTACATACAAGAGTGCAACAACTTGTTATAGGCTAACACAACATGCATATAATTAGACATAAGGCAAAAAGGTGAAATTATTACAGCTTAAATAAAAATAAAGTTAAGGTAAGGTTCGATATAAACAAAATAAAAAAAAAAACGTTACGCTATATATTAAAAGAGAAGATAATGTTAGGTGTTTTGGTGGACTTGGCGCTTGAATTGACGAAGCGAAGCGCCGCAAATATCTGTCTGCTCATCATGATCATTAAGGAGTCGGCAAAGTCTTGGAATCGGGGAATTGGAACCGGAAACAGTCTTACGGAATGGTGGTCGTAGATTAATTATTTTAATAGCTCCATGAGAAATTCTGAAGCCATGTCAAGACTTATGGGTTGCATGGTGGCAATACACATACAAACAAGCCTTAGAACAAGCGGACAATCTGCGTAGCTCACACAATTTGTCTTGAGCTGCGAATCAAAGCTATTATCTACAACTATAACACAGGTAGATATTGATCATTGAACTATGGGTATTTTTGGAACGACGTTCCTTATCACGCGTTGCGAAAGGGGGCTAGACGGAAAAAACTAAGACCAAAAGTTGGACAAAAAAAACGACACTTTTTGCTATAGTTGTAAGCCGTGCGGCGTGCGCGTGTTTCTCTGTCTCTCTCTCTCTTTGCACTCCGTTCCATCCGGGTGTCCCTTGACACCTCTCAAGTTTTTTATTTAGTTTGTAGTGACCTACTCTCATTAAACTTAAAATTATATATTATTTATAGCCACGGACAGTACGTAAGATAAACCCTAAATTTCTGTAGGCCTTTCTGTGGGTATAAATTATGTATTTGCTTACATATTTACAAAGTAACATAACTACTATTATATAAAATCAAAATAAAATATTTATGATAATTTACTTAACAAATATTCAACATACAAACACATATTTTGTATTACTAGATAATTACTTATCTGCTGACCGGCGGCGGCGTAGCTATGACGCGTCCTTTGTTCTAGCGGCCAGCGGTTGCGTTGCGCTCACGCAAGCGCGGCCCGACGTGTGGACCGCCGCGCGCCGCGCCAGCAAGTTCACAAGTTCTTATCGCGACCGTTGTCAATTTGAAATCATACCTTCGCCGCGATTAATATTAAAAAAAAACTAGAGAGGTGTCAAGGGACACCCGGATGGAACGAAGTTCAAAGAGAGAGAGAGAGAGAGACAGACAGAGAAACATGCGCACGCCGCACGGCTTACAACTATAGCAAAAAGTGTCGTTACAACTTTTGGTCTTAATTTTTTCCGTCTAGCCTCCTTTCGCAACGCGCGATAAGGAACTTCGTTCCAAAAGGGCAGTTGCCCGCCAGACACAACACCCGTCTGGTCGGAGGATCCTCCCTTTTCTATGAAGTATGAGTGAACTTTACACCCTGTTCCTCATACTTCTATAAGTTCATATATAACTAGCTTGGCCCCGCATGTTTTAACACAAAACATGTACCAAGGCACTCGACAATAGTGTAACTTTCTATCAGTAAAATATTTTTTTGTAACGGAATCAGGTCTTCCAGAGATTACCCTCTTCATCATCATCCAGAGCCCGTCTTCACTCGTTGCATAGGCCTCTCTTTTCTTGTGCCAAACCTCACGCTCCTGTGCCAGATTTAGCCCGCGATGGCAACAATTTCGTCCGCCAATCTCGCAGTTAGATGACCGGTGTCGATCTCGTCTTCCAGTCTTTGAAGGCACTCTGTCGCAGCCTTACTCCACCTATCATCCTCCTCTTACAAATATAATAATAAACAAACAATATCTCCTTTTAATAACAATTATTATTTAAATTTAGATTAAATATCTCGTTATTGCCAAGCTTTTAAACCAGCTAGAATAATAATATAGCAAGCATCACTTGCTATTATCCAACAAAAATCTTTTGCTTCTGAAAAAACTTGCAATTTTTAAAACAGTGGCAAGCTCTTGTACAATTGAAAGAAAAAATATATGCAAAATGGATGTGCTGAATGTACTCGTAGTTTTTATTGAAGCCACTATTCTATTATGCAAGCAGTGCTTACATCTGTAGGGAGTACAAGCAGTTTGTGAAATGGGTAGGTACATTGTTTGTTCTTTACAAGTTAACATGAAATATCGAATGTGTCTTTTAATAATCTACCTACTTGAAAAGACTTCAGTACTGCCAATCTCAAAGAAATGTCGCTAAAGAATAGATAGATAGAATAAACCATATAAATTACCGATATTAAAATAGAAATTAATGAACCATGTCTTAACACATTTGTGACCACCAAACCTGTTTTTTTTTAATGTTTTGTTACTGAAAGCGATCCAATAAGTATATACTATATTAGATACTTGTCCGTTAAAATTAATCGAATAATTTTAAGATATTATCACATATCATCATATCGTTTATCAATATTTGTATGTACAGTCAACCGCTCCTCATTAGTAATTAATACTTTAACTCCAAAAACCGCCCTTAATGCTACTGAATAAAGCCGCTAACCATCATTTAAGCCAAAAGACGTCCACTGCTGGACATAAGCCTCCCCCAAGCACCTCCACTTCGACCGGCTCCGTGCTTCTCGCATCCAACGGGTTCCTGAGGCCTTCACAAGATCGTTGGTCCACCTGGAACCCCTCTTAGTCGGTACTGGCTTGGTTGGGAACCCGCTAATAAACTCAAATTATTACCAAGGACCGGTAGTCAACCGTACTTATTAAAAACCCAGTTATCAAAACTCATAAAATACGCCAACAGCTTCCAAACTCATTTAAAATCACGTATAAAAAAGCCTTTATCACCTTTGTCATTACTCTCCACTCACAGCACGATGATGTCCCCAACAGCAATGTTTGTCCTTATAAAATTATACCATAAAAGCCTCCATATCCAAAGTTAATTAAAACCCCTGAATCTGACACGAGTTAATGAAAATCCAGCTTTAATTCAGGCGAAATGCTTAAAAAACTTAATTATCCGATTACAGAGACCCCTTGTCAAGCGTATGACAAGTTAGCACCTTATTAAATGTTCGTATGATATGGGGTAATAATGTTACGCAGAATTTTTTTTATTAGGTTGGTAGACTGGTTTTAATATGGCGTCTTTTTTTTGGTGTTGGTGTTTTTCGGGTCGGGCTGTTTGTTTTGAGAAATACGATGAAATGAAATATTTTTTTTTAATGATATTAACTAAGTGCTTGACTGTGATCCCACCTGATGGAAAGCAGTGATGCAATCGTTGATGGTAAAGCGCATTAATTTATTATGCGCCTATTCACTCTAGCCTTGAAGACACTTCAATTATAATCGGACGGGAAGACCGCTGCAGGCAAATTGCTCCAGTCCTTCGATGTACGCGGAATGAATCAGTGTTTTTCTCGAACTTAACCTTAAAATATTAAGTAAATGGCAAATAAATACGAATTACGGGAATCTGAAATGTAAATAATCCTATTCCTACTAATATATATATTATATACTAGCTTCTGCCCGCGGCTTCGCCCGCGTGGATGTCGGAAATTTACCCACGGGAACGTGCTAACAGGATAAAATGTATGTGCTTCCCCAGAATGCCATCTATGTCGCGGGCCCTTTGTGGCTAATTACAATAGAAAACCAATTGTGTCTCATTAGTGGTGATTAAGAGGGTACCTATATGATATCTTTACCTAAGTACCTAACTAATTAAAAAAAAAACTCAATAACAGAAAATTAAATACCTACCTACCTAAATAAACCTATTTCTGATGATAACTAATCTAAACTCAATAAATAAGCAAAATCCCTAAAACTAATATCTATACGAATGACTAAACCTACGTAACAGTATTATAAAATAACCTACGGTCACTACGTACACTATCAAATATACTACCTATACTTTAAAATTAAAATCTATACCTACGACTCATATAAAAATAAACCTAAATAACTCTAAAAACTAAAAGGAATAAAAATGAACTCCACTGCGGGTGACCCAACCTACGACAAACTTAGTATTTGCGGTTGGTACAGTACAGACAGTGGTAATCGGGTATAGGGATCGAACCGCAAAATTAAGTTTGTTTTTTATTGTATATACTTTTCCGGGATAAAAAGTACCCAGTGTGGTGCCCAGGATATTAAAGAATAATTATACCAAGTTTCATCATAATCGAACCGGTAGTTTTTGCGTGATGCCTGAACAAACAGACAGACAGACAGACAGACAGACAGACAAAAATTTTTTTAATCACATTTTTGGGTTCGGTGTCGGTCAAGTAACACCCCCCGCCATTTATTTTTTGGATATTTTCAATGTACAGAATTTTCACTTCTACAGATTTATTATAAGTATAGATATAGATAATATTATAAACGTGAAAGTTTGTATGGATGGATGGATGGATGGATGCATGTTTCTTACTCTTTCACGCAAAAACTACTGAGCGGATTTGGATGAAATTTGGCACACAGGTGGTTTATAACCAGGAATAACATATAGGATACATTTTATCCCCACCGGATATTCCCACGGGATTGAAACTTATGCGGGTAAACAGTGGGGCACAGCTAGTAGTTAATAATACAGGAAGAACATTAAATTCTCCTCCAAATACACTAGGTTTGGTTGTGACAGCGTACTTTTCGTTTGGTACAGGATGTCCTATATTTGATGGCATTCTCCTCTAAGTAATTAGTTGGCCAAACTTCACATACGTTAAAAGTATGGATATCAGATGAAAAACCATTAAACTTATCACAAAACTGGTGACATGTGATGTACTATTATAGTCTGTTCTAAACGTATCTGATGAAAGTGTAAACAAAGCCTGTTTAGAAATCACACAACAAAACAATTATCAAACAAAAGAACTCTTTAAGGTGATTTGAATTAAGAATTTCGGGTTTAAGTAATTAAATAACCAAAACGAAGCACTCAATTTGTAAGTCTAGGTACTTACAAATTGAGTGCTTCGTTTTGGTTATTTAATTACTTAAACCCGAAATTCTTAATTCACTACAAATTGCCATCTTTTTACTTTTTAAACTGACCATACACACAGTCTTTTGCCTAACAGGCGTGATGATACCAACAATATTGTTCCCACCGTCTTGTGTATAGCTCTCCATACAATCCTGCTAACAGACGTTAATTCCCACCGCGTTAAGGATAATAACGGTCAAGTGGGAGTCTTGACTTAGCAGATTATATCAGGGAATTAGGAATATTCAGATGGTATAATTATATACGTTACAGTGGGATAAGAATAATATGGTTAACTTGCGAAAGATATTTAGGAGGATTGAACTAACGTAAAATTACAGTAACGTTTAACGTCTTCCAGAAAAGATGACATAACTCTTTATCAATATAAACAAAAGTTATAACGGTTATTTGTATCAACAAGCGACAATTAAAACGTTTTTAATGCATGGAATTTAAGAGAGATTTTGACCTCCGAATTTGTTTTGGTGTTTTTCTCAGAGTAGTCATCTAGGAAACACCGATCTCATTAAGTTTTAATAAAATAGACCCCTACAAATGAGGTGTTAAATTGACCCCCACAGTTTAGATATTACTGAAAAATTCCGTATGCTTCTATTATATTCAGTCGTAAGTGGAAATAGTCATAATTACCACGATTAACATGATGTTACCGTCTGACTACTTGACCTAATTTTTTAACCACAAAAAGATTATCCACTTGCGTGGGAAACAATAACAGACTTTCAAGAGCCTATTTTAGTTGCAAAACTGTATTCACTACTGAAGCCATCGGCTTATGCTGCGAACCCTTACTAAACTCCATACGTGCATCGACTCGGAATATTGGCAAAGTTCGGTATTGTCAAAAGGTGGAAGCTAAAGGATTAAGGACGAACATTTTCCTCCTCCGAAACAAGGATTGGTAGAACTAAAGCTTGAAAATTGAAAAATATTCATTTATTCTTGCTAAGTATCCATGGAGTTTATTTTCCATTCTTCTCCATAACCTCGGCAACTAGCTTCATCTTTCTGACTGACTGACTCCTTGACAATTCAAAAGTGCATATAAATGGTTAGATGAAGTAAATGCTTTGAGTTTGATTTTGAGAGGTTGGTTTAGTGGTTGAAAGCATATCTGCTCAGCGTAAGGCCCTAGGTTCGATTCCCAAGTCGGGTGAAGTGTTATCGGGTTTTTCCAACAAAAAAATATCAGTAGGGCTCGGATTTGTGCTTGGTTGATGGCAATAGCATTTAACATAACTGGCTAAATGTGGATAGACCTACTACTATATGTCTCTGCTTAACTTTTCGGAAATAAAAAGCGTGATGCTATGTTATTATTCTTTCTTTCAAAATTCTGTTTTCAATGCAGTTTCGAATGAAATTTTAAATTCTCCTGTATGTTGGTTAACGAAATGTATTTTCCATTAAGTAATTAATTATTTTCACTGTTTGGCTTCATGAAATCCGGTACACATCGTTGATTCTATGCTATTACAACACTCGTGCTATTAAATATATATTATTTATGCTTAATATGATTCTGTGTTATTTATTGCCAATACACATAGGTACTTTTATTTCAATATAGGTAAAGGCTAAAGTGGAGTTTCTGTTTTGCGCACGTTGTACATGAATAGAAAAAATTACAAAACTCTATAAAGACAATTTGTCACTATTCCGATTCGTCACCAATCTTGTACCTGTGTGATCAGATCACAAAGTGCTTTTCCCTTTTTTCATATCTAGTAGCATACGATTTTTCATAGTTTAAAATAATAAAAGCAAATAATAATTAGTTATCAAATCATCAACACAAACACATTAATAATTACCAAACAAATCACTATTGCCAACACCAGCTGTACATACTAACACTAAATTAATATTAGCAGCCATCTTCGTAATCAAAGTTAACGAAACTTCACCTAACTTTCCAATATTAGTGTGTATAATAGTAAGGGTCCAAGTATATTACCTTGAGGAACGCTTTATGCTTGTAACAATCTGTTACAAGTTTCTATAGCCATTTAATCAGTTCTTTATCGTTGTTCGGTAGTCATATTGGTTTGAAAGTTTGGTTTAGTCCCATTTGAAGGGTAGGTATTGTTTTGTCCTTGATTACTTGAGACACATTGCAGGGTATGAGGTACTTGAAAGTGTCATTTGCTTGTTTAAATACGTCATACTGAATAATTATGCATAAAGATTCATTTTTACATGCGTTTAATCCTCATTTTAAAGTCCAATGGAACCCTAGTAAGCTTTGGAACATTTAGTTTTATGCAGTCCTTCTTGCTCTTGTAATCGGCAAATTCAAATTTAATAGCACGACCCTAATTTTACTCTAAAATTAACTATAAATATAAATTACACTTGCATGGTTTGTTAACAATGACTGAATTATTCACATTATAATGTTCCCATTGCTAGGACACAGGCCTGTTGGTGGATGTCGCATGTCTTGGTATTTTTGGTTCTAGGACATACCGGTTGCCTCACGATATTTTTCTTCACCCTATTGCGAATAGTTGTGATGAAATCATTTACACAAATTAAAGTTTCTGGGTTCAAACCTCGCGGCCGTTTCCACTGCTCCATCACTGCTCTAAACTCTAAAATTATTCACAGCACGTAACATCAACTCAAGTTCCCAATTTGTGCATAAGCAACGACTCAGAGACTCCATTGACTTCCAACTCCAACAAAAAATTCTTAGCGGCCTCATAAAAGCTTATCTCTTCCTCAATGACGCTTTTAAGGCCATCTGGTGCCAATAACCATTCGGCTTCCTAAAAAACTGGGACATTACCATTAGGTTCTATCATTAACCTTTATTTTCATGAAAAATCTATAGATCCTACATTATGATTGTTTAATCAGTATTGGGGAGGAAGAATGTCATTATTAGCATCATCGAGGTTGTTCTGTTTAAGTTGTACTTGATTGGCTCCATTTGGTGAATAGCTTAGTGTTCTGGGTTCGATTCCCGGGATGGTCGGAGTGGTTTTGGCAGTTGGATAGTCTTATTAGTCTATAGTATCGCTGTGCCCGGTTCGTGGAAATATACTTGCCTACTATTACATGGATTGTATAATACGAAAACGCTACAAATCTGCCTACTCCTCCGGAGAATACAAGCGTGATCTTATGTCATAATGATGATTTTGAGTATAAAAAATGTTGGTGAAAAGACGAAGATTGTTTGATCTAATCTAACTAAAGCCATTCAGTATCACAACTAGGTAAGTGAACATAAATAAATTAATAATTCAATCATAGGTAGTATCGATCCAGCCAATTAATATTTGGTTCAGTAATTAAATATTAACTGCAATTTTCAGCTTCGCAAATAATTCAACACCATGATGGTTAAATAAATATACATGAACAAATTAATAGGTACACAAGTATACTAGGTTTCAGAATACCAGCAAATTAAAGCAACATAAATAATTTAAACTTTTAATCAATTAAATAATAATACGTGCACATTAACGCTCGGTTGCACCATAAATCACCAAATGCGTTTAGCACTAATCATTAATTCAAACCATCATTCTATACGTGACATTTTCAAATGATTGAAAGAAATGGAACTATATTTTTAAAAAGTACGTTTAGCGCTAAGTTTATTTAATGATTTGTGGTGCAAGCAGGCCTGTTTGTTTTTCTATTGTATTAGACAAACAGAATGCTAGCAAAATGTGTCAAAAATACAACATCGCTTATAGCTAATTGTTAGAATGATCGTATCGCTTATACCTGCCATTGTGCTATAAAAATGACAACAATTGTGCTATAATTTATAATAACTTTGTGCTATAAAGTATTGTATTGAAGCCAATGATGTACAATAAAGAAAATCTATCAATCTACATACATATGAAGCTAGTTGCCTATTCCAAAGCGTAGTGGGTTTCTATAGCGAAGGATAGGCAGAAACTCCAAGGACACTCTTTTGAATCAAAATATTCTATTCTATTCTATTACTACAGAGAAAATCATAATCAAAAGTCAATTATTCAAATTAGGCTGAGAATCAGCACTTTTCGAACGTCAAAATTACAAAAGACAGTCCCCCAAAAACGCCCGCCCTTCGCCCTTCAGAGAATCGATAATGTATGAAATATATATTCTACATGTTGTGTTACATAAAACAAGTTGTAAAGTCTAGTTGTTTCCAAAACTTGTAGAAACTTGTCAAAAAGATAAACAAAACATGTCTGAAACAACATTACTACATACAGCGTGCCGCTTTAATGGCGACATTAATTTAACACACGAATACGGTTTCGTGTTTTCGTTTTATGAATATATTTTAATTAGATTAAATGTTATTATTTATTTATTAACAATTTTCTAAAATAGCATCTTGGAGTAAACTGTACTTAAAGAACTAAATCAAAATCCAGCCTGATTGGGAGTTATATCTTCGAGCCGTTTGGGGTTGAAACACTAGGGCCATGGGGTCCGAGTGCCCACTTGGTTTATCGAGATATCGCCAAGCGCTTAGTCGACTCTTCACGTGACCAGAGGGCTGGCCTGTTTCTTGGCCAAAGAATTAGCATCGCCATACAACGTGGCAATGCCGCCAGCCTTTTGGGCACTGTTCCTGTTGACAGCGATGCGGACGAATTTTTTGATGCCCTATGATTCTTTTGCTTAATTTTTTTTTCTCATGTACATATGTATTATTAATAGATAAAATAAATAAACTATCAAATCAAAGTCATTTATCCAAATTAGGCTGAGAATCAGCACTTTTCGAACGTCAAAATTACAAAAGACAGTCCCCCAAAAACGCCCGCCCTTCACCACTTCCTAGTGCTATCGCTGGGAAGAAGAAGTGGCGCAACAAACTCCCCAGCAGCACAGCTGTCTGTTCAGTTAGAATATAGTTGCATGTATACAATACAAGGAACCTATGTTCAGTAATTATCATAAGAAACTTAAATTATTTGCTATATGTCAGCTAGCCACCCCAATAAACCAACAAATATAATAAAAACTATACGTACTCAAGCTAAAAATAATTAATTAAAATTTAAATAAAAACGTACTACCTAAATAAAAGCCTCCAGGCATAAAGGGCGTGACAGCTTACATAATTATTTATTTATGCATTGCTGGGTTCTGGTCACATAGCTGTCACTTGCAGTCATAGATGATAAACTAGGACCATCGAATTAAAATAAATAAATGAGTTAATACTAATAACAGTAACCTGTCAGTAAGCAAATTCTGGAGAAAGAACATGAACATTGTCTTGAGTTAATTAGGGCGACCAACTATTCTTATCGTGTAAGTAGTCGTTGATGGAATAGTAAGCCTTTGAACAAAGGTTGGATTGTACTTGAGCTTTAAACGCATTAAAAGGCAAGTCTAGCAAAGAAGAGGGGTATATTATACCAAGCCCAACAAATGAGTTATAAACCTTATGAAGCCGGTGAAAGGGGGCACGTAGTTTGTCCTTATTTCTAGTGTTAACTGTAGCGCAATTAATGAAATTAAAACATATAACGTGCAAAGAGTAGGCGAGTTGTAGGAATGAGAGAGAGCCCAATGTTGGCGAGTGGCGCAGGCAGTAGTTTTCAAATTGAGAACTATTTTATGTTGTTATAATTTATATGATTACAAGCCACCAGCCCTACCCGTGTGTTAAATTAATGTCGCCATTGTAGCGGCACGTTGTATATGATATATGTTTTATACTTACACGACATGTTTTTGTCAATAAATTAGTCTTTTCTAAAACTAATTGAAAACAAGAATCACCATTTGCCAACGTTAAGGATATTTTTTCCTTTTCATTAAAAACCTTTTGTTTATTACCTCCGAAACTTCCTTCAAGCTAATTAAAATTTCCAACGAAAAATTTCGCCAAAATCATCTCTTCGGGGAATATCACCCGTCGGACATACATTGGCTGAACAAAAGTTTGTAGCGTCGCGTTTATCCGTAATTAGGGAGAGACGTTACAGGCACATGGCGTACCGAATTTATGACGACCCCTAAGTAAGGAAGATGGTGGATTTAATATATGGGCCACGGTTTCAACAAGTTGTGGCGGCTATGGGTTCTGTTGTGGTTGCTTGAAGGTTGTGGTGGATTGAGTGTGGAATTGGTGATAGTTCTTCCATTAGATTGTTGTATAAGCGTGATTATCAATGCTCACTGTTATTGGGAAATATTGTAAAAGAATAACGAGTAGTATCTTGCCGGTTCTTCTCCATAGGAAACGAAACGACCAGTTGGAACCTTGCACCTTGCTTCTGACATTTTGATTCTAATATTTTGGTTTGATTTGACTTGATTTGCTCGTGCCTTCTCTTTATGACAAGAGGCCTTTGCCTTGCAGTAGGACACAATAGGCTGATATTATTATTATTATCATTTTAGTTTTTTTTATCAGGTTCGAATTGTTATTGTTTGCTTCGGCGCTGACAAAGAATGCTCCTAAATTTAAATATTCTAACAATTTCAGGAGTTTGTGACAACCTGCCTGTCTTAGGGAGAATTATTTGGTTAGGAAAATAACTTGTAGCGGTATCTACAACGCCACATGAGAACAACGCGTCATACTGACTTCACGCAAATATCCTGCATCTCGCAAGCAGAGTTTACCGCGCAATTAGCATAGCACCTCATGCCCCTAAAAACTAAATGTACCGTAATTTGAAGCCATGGTAGACGTTCCTTTTTCATGAATACGCTGAAAGAAAGAAAGAAAATACTTTGATTTAGCACAGACCAAAAGGCACACTACATACGTCCAAATAAAAAAAACTCTGAACTTTGAACTCACTCAATTGGTTCTCCTCAGTGGTTATAAATAGTTAATAATCATCTATTGAAATTGTTTCAACAGTATTTACCAAAGTGTCTAACTTAATAATCCTTATTAAAGTATCAAGTTTATTCTGACCATTAAAACGAACCCTGATACAGACGAACAAGAGAAGCAAATCCAATTATATTATTGCATCTCTTAAATCGTGGAAAGCGACTAACGTAATTCTATTTATCAGTATTTTCGATCACCAATTCTCCGGGATGAGCATTTTGAACAGTTATTCGTATTCACTATTTTATCCCAGCAAAAGAATTTCAGTTCGAAACATATACGTAATCTAAAAAACTGTATCATGCATTTTCGAATCGATTTCACAAACATTTTATTTTACTTCGGGCAATACTGAAATGTGAATCTGTTGCCAGACAAAAATAAACTCTGTCTGCGATAAAATAAAACTGAAATCGAATTGTAACACATTGCTCCTGTTTTCGACGTGCATCCAACCACTATAACTCACTTTGGAACTTGACAAAAGTTGAAATTTTATCGTAAACTCGAAATATTTCCAAAACTTATACGAATATCGGAACTTGAGTGATTTACTGTACAACTTGAGAATATAAATGAGAGCGCCGGTGTACAGTCGGAGGCGCAGTTTGCGAATTGCCAATTCCAATGAATATTACAGCAGTTTTTTGCGATAAATCTGTGTAAATAAATTTTCAACAACAATCTGCATTTTTTAATAAATTTTCTGTTTCTGCTGGCGTTTTTTGGTGAAATTATTTATCAAATTGATACAAACTGATAAATTTAAGATACCTACTTTTAAGAAATAGTATTATTTAATGATTACTAAACGTTTAATTATGCCAACATTCAGAAATTACAAAGAATAATAGGTACAATTTTAACAAAAAACATAGTAATAAATAACTGAAAGCCACATAATTTTAAAACCGTCAAAACACCCAAATAATTCAATTCCAACCACTCTAAATCACTGGAAATCAAAACTAGCCTCGCAAATGCTAATGAAACGCGTCACGAACAATTGGACAAAATAACAATTAAACATACCGCCGAGTAATAGCTCCCCTCATAAACGCTCACTAACTGACAGATGTCAACGCTGTCAGTTTTCCCGCCAATTTCACTGTCATGGCGTTGAGTTGTTTTCATTGTGTGATGGTTTATTTACGCGGCAATAGTTTAGGTGAGTATTTTGGAATTAGGTTCAGGTTTGTTAAGTAGTTTTTATTCGTAATATAATATAACACAGACTTAATACAATGACAGTGCCACCTGGATACTACTACATAGTAGGAAAATAAGCCAGCATAAACAACACTCGGTGTTACTTACCTAGCAGCATCAGATGTGTTGTATTAAGTATTTTTAATTCACTACTTTCTAATAAAAGTTATTCGTTCATAGATAATTGAAATAGTTGCATGTTTGACATAACAATTGACAGACAATTCATAACCTCGGCAGGGTATCAGTGGCTAGGAGAACATCATTCTGCTTTCTAGGTCAACTGTAACAGAAAAATCGATTTCTTTTAAATAGGATTATTGTAAATCGCCCACACCTATTAAAAGCAAAGTCATCCATCAAAACTTTAACTATTGTAATAATCTTCATCAAAACCGGGCATTATTGGTTACTATGCTAACAGCAATATTGTGGCTTATTTAGACAACTTGTGACGAAGGCTTGACGGGTTTATCGTCGTAGTGTTGTAAGAAATTAATATTATTAATATCTAACTTAGTGCGGACACCTTTATTAATTGTTTATCCGTTGTTCTAAGAGAATGAAAGTGTATGTAGCTTTTTTTTTTTGAGGATGGGAAATCATCAAATGACTCCTCCCGCTCTGGGTGGAGCAGGAGGGAGTGTCAGACTCTTACTGACTAAAACCCACCCGTGTTCCTTCCTTAGCCCTTTATGTTCCAGAGCAGCGGTAACCCTTTCGGACGATCCCGCTACCCTGGCAGGAAGTGTATGTAGCTTGGTAGTTATTTTGACGTGATTTTTTTTCAATTACATTCTTCTAAGTGCCATGTTCAATCTTATAACTAAGCTGTTTTACTAGGACCGGAGAAAAAAAAACGGGTTGCACTCCGGGAGTGCTGGCAGAAGTGAAAACTTGAATATTAACGTTGTGCAGTTTTGATATTTTGGAATGCGGTCTACTCTCCCTCCGTCTTACGAATTTTCGATCAGGTCACGTGTCCTGATGCGAGCTCCATCTTACGAACTTTCGATCAGGTCATGTGTCCTGACGCGTGTTTAACATTTTTTACCCATCACAAAAAACTCTCCCTCCGTCTTACGAATTTTCGATCAGGTCAAGTGTCCTGACGCGAGCTCCGTCTTACGAATTTTCAATCACGTCACGTGTCCTGACGCAAGTTTAACATTTTTTTGCCATCACAAAAAAAGTGCACAACGCTGCTAAAGAAGTTTTCACTTCAAAAACAGCTACTACTCAGAGGCGCATTCTTGTTTGTAAAGAAACAATTTAAACATTAATATTAAATAAACTCACCTGCTACACAAACAAACAAAAGACAGTCGCAAAAAATATTCCTCTAATATTGCGTATCTGTCAAAATTCCCGCGCTAATTCCCAAACTGTCATGGCGCCGCAATACCTGTCAAAAGTGACGCGTTTATTTTATTAACAAGGTGACAAGGGCAGGGCAAAGGTAATAAGATATTATTTTAATGCTATTTTCTTCTTGGGCGACGTTATTTTGATTTTTGGGAAATAATTTGAAGAGGTTCCAAGGACTTTTTCATGGATCATAGATAAAAATTGATTTGAGATAAGGAAAATTTGTTTTTATAATTGGGTAAGGTTTATGTTATGAAAATGGCGGAATAAAATTTTGATTAAGACGTTAATACAGAAATAAATGTTATTAAATTACATGCTTATGTCTGGAAAGAGAGAATTCGATTATATTCAGTGCGTTAATAAAACATCGCTCTAGTGGTCGCAAGCACTCCTGCTGAGCATGCGTTCTGGGTTAGATGCCCGGGTCGGGAAAAGTGTTATTGGGTTCCAGTTCCCGGAAAAGTAATAAATCCAAACACACGATTCAATGAAAACTCAGACGCCAAACACAAAATTCAATAAAAATAAAATACAAACACTTTAGCAAAATATCTTTTGAAAAGATTAGAAAATAAAAGTAAGAGAAATCTTCTAATAAAATTAAATTGAAGGAAAGCGTTTACCACAGCACATAAAAATAAGTTAACAACGAACGCTTTTCAAACAGTTCCTCAATTTGCCCTATTACTCTTTGAAGTCTGATAGTCATTAATAGTGTAGTTTTTATTGTATTAAACATGTATCGATAAATAATATTAAAACAATAAAGGAATTTACGCAGTTCGACTGTACTGATTGCTGAAAGTATGACAAAAGTCTTACAATTAAATTAATATTGCTATTTTTAGGAAAAGTCATATACCTAGCCACATCAGTTGCACGCCCATAAAAAACTTCGTCCGTACTTGATAAAAAGGTAACGACACAAAATTTTGTAAAAATAAAAACAATTTTGAACATAGCATTCATTAAAAGAACTTTAGAAACTTACCAAGTACTATAAACTTTATCTCCAACGACCTGCCATAACAAGGCATAACATCATTATCGACATTTCCGATTTTCAAACCGCAGAACTGCAAACAACTTTATCAGTTCAACATTTCATTTTAACTAACTAACTTCACGTGCCACCAAAAGATATAACGAGGTGCAACCAAATTATCGATAACCGCAACTTCTAGTGGACATTTACGAAGTTTACCGATAACTTATATCGACATTTCCCACCACTAGGAGGCAACAGATAAGCATCAGTTGCACAAAGTTAATTAAAAGTCGGTCTGTTTTAAATTAATTAGAAATGATACAAGTCTTGATGTTTAACTGTGTTCTAACAATTGTTAGAGTATTGTTAAAAAAGCTTTAAAAGTAGATTTTCTTTCCATTTAGCAATGGAAGCTATTGTGAGTGCATTTTGGAGTTTTATTTTAGTTTTGTGTTGTGTAATCAGTTATTTTGTTAGTTTCAAAGTAGTTTTTGAGATTTAATCGAGGGTAAACTTGTCCAGTGTTTGAACAATCTTGGTTATGTTCACATTAAAAATGTTAAAGTTTTTTTAAATGTGGTGGATAAAATATATAGTAATTTATTTTGGTAATTGGCTTACCTTTTTACCATAGTTATCATGAGTTATTCATGAAATAACTTTTGAATTCATGAGTGAGTGTAATTTGATTCTGATTCATAATTTACACCTATTAACGCAAAATAAATAAGAGACGCGATTTTTTTATATTTATTCGATAATAATATGAATATGCAATGACAATTATGCAGGACATACAGGGCAGTAGAATCAATAATTATTGTTAAAAAACTTGAGAGGTGTCAAGGGACACCCGGATGGAACGAAGTTCAAAGAGAGAGAGAGAGACAGACAGAGAAACACGCGCACGCCGCACGGCTTACAACTATAGCAAAAAGTGTCGTTCCAACTTTTGGTCTTAATTTTTTCCGTCTAGCCCACTTTCGCAACGCGCGATAAGGAACTTCGTTCCAATTATTCCTTGGAACGGAAGACTATATTTTATTAAAATTAAAGTGGTGCATTCATGTCGCGACAAATCTTGTACATACATTAACGTAGGTACCTCGACAATTTATCTGTCGGTATGTATGTCGTAATGTCTTTGAAACGAGATGGTGGTATAATTCTTATGCACATTAGCCATTATCTATTATTTCTCGCAAGGAGGTTGAAACGTGAATTCTTGAGCGTATGTAATCTGTGGAGTCAGACATGGAATCCATTTGTTTACAGCATCATTTAATTATCGCATAGCATCCTTCATCGTGTAAGGCTATTCTTGATTTTCCATGTAATGTTGTATTTCCTGATAACCCTAACCCGGCTACATAGTATAAAACAAAGTCGTTTTTCGAGCAAGTAAACGAGGCAAAAGGAGTATGTAAGGGGGTCTACTCCGAAGTAGTATCGGCCGAATGTTCGGCCGTTTCCTGCTACGAAGTTACTATTTGGTGCGGTCGATTCCGATCCTACACTCCTACATTCTTTCGAATATTGACTATGGTCCCGACCCAACTGAGCCGATCCGAACTTTTTTCGCATTTTTCAATAATATTCAGTTCGGCCATGTGTCGGTCCGATCCGAACATTCGCACTTTGCACTTCGGAGTAGGCCCCCAGGATTGTAGCAGGTGGCGTTCTGTCATTTCTGCCTACCCCCATAGGAAGAAGGCGTGAGTAAATGTATTTAACCTTTTATTTCAGGAAGATTTATGTGCACATAATAACATAATATATGAAGCATAAACATCTTGAAGTCTTAGTGTAATTATAACAATGAGTGTCTTTTACGCCATGATGTGTATGCTGTCCAATTAAATTATTACCTCAGAGACGGCAAATCGTTTCTTAAACAACTATTCAGCAGTGTCGCTATTGATTAATACTACAGTTTGCAATTTCCAATTAACTGGTAGTTGAATTGGTTCTAAATATTGAAGTGAAAATGTTAGATATTGGTTTGTGGTCAGCGTCGAGTGCAATAGTCCAGAATGGGAATATTACGTTTAGGAATTTCATAGCTTCTTCAATACGGCATTTTGCCAATAATAATAACTGCTACGTTTGTTATTATTTGAAATCTCATAAGTATATCTGCGGGTAGTTGCATAATACATTATCAGTGGCAATGTCTTTCATTTTGACAGTTCATCAACATTCATTGCGCTATTTACGTTGTTGAACAGACACATTCTGCAAACACATGAAGCAATGGATTAGAAATATCCTTAAAAATGATTCGGATTGTGATTGATAGTGTGTTACACAGTTAGGATGCTGGAGAAGCTCTTTAGATATTTTACTTTTTAGTTATAATTTTTTTCTATTTAAATTCTTGTTTTTTAATTAACAGTATCCACAAATAAAAATTTGCGGCATAAACGGCTGTATCTTTTGATTGCGTTGGCTTAGAAGGTTGATTTTTTCACAGCACTAAAGGTCAGTAGAACTGAGTATTTGATATAAATACCAGCTTGATATCTTTACGCGTTCCTGAGAAAATGGGTCTTGACAGACAGACAGACAGACGGACGGACAACAAAGTGATCCTATAAGGGTTCCGTTTTTTTTCCTTTCGAGATACGGACCCCTAAAAACTATAAAACAACTTCAGTTTTACAGATCACGTGCTAAGAAAACTTTATTCAATTCATTGAATTTCGTTAGCAAAGAAACCAACCCCAATAAATACCGAAAAAACACTACCAAAATTATCACCCCATCATGCGACTCGAGCCCGAAATGCATTGTCACGTGAAAAGGCATTTCAATAAACATGCTGACCTGTTTTCGTGACAAAAGTCGACTAATGAACAGGCAGCTTTACGTACTTATATGTACAGTCGTGTTCAACAGTGGGAGACAATCAGCTAACATTATTACGTCATACGAATGGCTTGGTACAGGTGAATACTGAAGTTTTTGGGAAAATAATTTATTGTTTTTCTTTGCTGTCATTCGTAGATCTTTGACAGTCGTTATGGGTAGTCAGAAGTGCAAAAAGTCTGACAACCAGTCTTACCAAGGGGTATCGTGTTCACAGAACACTAATACCCTAGGCGAGATCGTATTATCCAGTAACTGGTTTGTGGAGGTCAGATAGGCAGTCGCTCCATGTAAAATACTAGTATTCAGCTGCATCCGATTAGACTGACTGACGGCACGGTTGGCGCAGTGGTTAAGCGATTGACTGCTGCACTGCGTGTCGCGGGTTCGATTCCCGCACGGGACAAATATTTGTATGGCCTACAAGTAGTTGTTCCGGGTCTGGCTGTTTGTGTATGTGAGTTTAAATGTTTGTAAATGCACCCACGACACTGGAGAAATTCCTAGTGTGGGGTCACGTTTTTTAAAAAAAGAAATAAACATAGTTGGATAGAGGCTAGGGGTGGCTGACGGGGTTGATGCTTTTTTAAAAAATGCCTTTATTTTATTTTTGCCAAGGCTTCATCTTTGAATTTATGTATATGAAAGAAAAATTAAGAAATGTATGAATTTATCTGACAGATAAAGTTTACATATAAATTTACATATACCTACTTATCCGAAAGTTTGCCTTTTATTTATTTTTTAAAGTGACTTCTCGTACAAAGGCTTGATTTATCGCAAAATATAAGGTTTGATTTATCGAAATTATGACTCTTTTATATAAGTGTCATAATTTTATTTCCTCTCGAAAACTGTTGTACTGATGAAAAGAATAATGAAGTAACATTTACTCTACAATATTTTCACGTTGTTTGACGACGTGCGACTGCGTGTTAAGTGAGTTAATGAGAAATCGGAATAATTCACTTTTCGCTGACGAGCTTCTTTATTAAACTGATTACTGATTGGGGTAGCCAGAGATATTCGCTTCTGTTTTTTTTTTTAAGTCTTACGGTCGGTTTTCTTATTGGTTAGTTTGAGTTTAAATCAACAGTAGTAAAATAGTTTCAGTAACATCTGGGCTAATAGACTCACCCCGTATTACTTGAGTACATATACGTACTATCAAAAAGTGGGTTGCTTTGCCGATACCTTTAAGCAATACAGTCGTAATGTTCTATGACTGTTATTCCCACGAATGTTTATTGTGTTGTTCTGGTTATTCCGGATTTTAAACTTGAAACGTGGGCACAAAGGCACAGCTGTTTTCACCAAATTAGTTCGTCCTAAGCCAACTAGATGGCGCCACACATTCTACCCTCAATTTATTATTCAATGTGGCGGTTGCCCCGATTATTTTCCGTGGTAAGTGATGAATCGGGTACATATGTTTGAAAAGCCCATTAGTGTGGCAGACCCTTGGGCTCAAATTAACGGCTTTCCCATTTCTCTATTTCAATGAAAGGGATTTTTGTGTGGACCTTACATACTTACAACCGAAATAATTTGTTTTTTATTGGGTAGTACCTATATATTTTGGTGTAATGTATACAAAGACCATCAAGTAAAACTCGAGCAAAAACCTCATTATTTGTTTGCAAAAACAATTCAATACTTAATTATTATGTTTCTTGCAGGAATTATCTTTATTGTAACATTAGGAATACTGTCTGAAAAGTCGATTGTAAAATTCTGCGCAGTTTCAATAGTCGTGGAAAACTTTTTTTGTAAATACACAGTAAGAATCCTAACCACCATTTGCCATGTACTTAACGTCAAATAACATCCACCTCTTCTTTGTTCCCAGTAAAACCGAAATCAGTGGAAGTGGTGACAGGCGACGGGACTACCCTAGCTGATGCAGCAGTGTTCGGACCCTTGCTGGAGAGAGCGAAGGTCAACATCAGCTGTACCGTGAAGGAGGGCAAGCCGCAGCCGAAGGTCGTGTGGTACTTCAGGAAGAACCGGGGTGATGACATGAGGGAGTTGAATGGTAAGTGGCTGATGAGTTTATTTAGAAAGACACCTTTTTTATTTTCGTCGCGTCTGCAACAATGGCGATCATTGACGTTTCCCTAGGTTCTCGTTATCATCAACAGATGGCATTAGAAGCATCTTAGAACAATATGTTCTAAACTAACTTCTGCCCGCGACTTCGTCCGAAGAACCGACTTCGACTCCGACTACGTTCGTGAAGTTTCTTGTGTTTCTCGATGCATATAAGAAGTATTCAAGTGGTGAATGTACAAGTTTCTTTTCGGTCAGGTGGCAACGTCGAGCGTACCAATGCTAAAGATGAACCCTTCGGAGTAAAGGGACATTCAGTAGGGTTATTCACCACCAGAGGTACTATGGTACCGTTCTGGTTTAAGCTTTTGGCATAATCATAATACTCCTCGTTTGTTAATTACTTGCCCCCAAGTGGTAAACAAATGCCTAAAAAATTATTATCAAGACGAATTTGTATTAGATACAGCTGATATATTATTCCTAGCCATTTTAAATCTCCAATCTTGAACTTACTGACGATCCTACATTATGCTAATACCTACGATTTTCATG
This sequence comes from Apamea sordens, assembly GCA_945859715.1. Classification (NCBI taxonomy): domain Eukaryota; kingdom Metazoa; phylum Arthropoda; class Insecta; order Lepidoptera; family Noctuidae; genus Apamea; species Apamea sordens. The sequence goes on from OX244009.1 coordinate 14,746,091, forward strand.
TTCATTCTGTGGAACTAAAGTATGCCTTTGACCACTAATCTTGTGATATTTAATCCCTCTAGTCCATCAACAACCACTGAATCTAATCTAGTCGACCAACCAAAGCTTAGCTATCGCAACCACAATCCAAATACAAAATCGTGTCCCAAAATCTATAATTTCGTTGTACGTACTCATAAATTAATCTGCGTCAGTTATCAGCTAAATTAGAGCAAAATTGAAGGCTTTGCCGAGATTTGTGGTCAATCGTAGGCATTAAATCAAAACGTATCCGGCCCGGTCCGATTCAGGTGGTTTTGACCGGTCCGGTCCGTATAGATTTGTTGCGGTTTCAAATATGGAGGTGAATAGGATAGAGATGTTCTTGTTTATGTGCTTCAGTCTTGTGCTGGTATATGATGTTGGTGACAATGGTGGAGTAACTTGAAATTCTATCTGTGTTGATGCGTGATTGACTGATTGTACGTCCCACCTACATATTGTAACATTCTAGAAACCTAAACGGTGTCATTACCAAACTGGTTCTAACATTGTATTTTGACATTTATTGCGACAACCGTAAAGTTCCTATTACTAATTAATGAACAAATTTGACTCAGTTTTAAAGTCGGTTGTTGTACTTAATTTGAACTTGTAATTTGTCGGAATAAAGTCCAAAATAAAAAAATGGCTCGTTGGTTGAAACCATGTCAAAGGAAAAACCTTGTTTAGTAATAAGACCGAAATAATCCAATAGGATGTTCTCCAAAAATAAATATTAAAAATTAAAAGGTAGAAAATAACTCTAGATTTTATTAAAACTCCTAAGATTGATTTCCAATTTGAAAATATTTGAAGTTTATCTTGATACTTTGGTAGATACGCTAAACAAATTACAGCACTTACTTAAGTTTATTGTAAAGTTTATTAATAATAGATTTCTCCGAAAACCAACAAAGTACATGTTAGATACTGTAAATAATCTGAGGGTCAGTTCTCGTAATTTTAAGAACATTCACAGTCCGATCTCAGTCTCAATCTGTCAAAAATACTTCTATTTTTCCTATATTTTTGTCAAGTTTTTGACATTGATTGCCGCTTAGATGAGATTGCGACTAGATTTTTAACGTTTTTATTACGAGAATTAGCCTTCTGATCAATTTTATTGAATGAATAAGCCCCAAGATACAGACTGTCTAGTTTAACAATATATTCTATTTTATGAGTTTTCAATATATTTTATTGGGTCTTTTATGAGTAGCTTAAAATATTTTAAGGTACTCATACTCTTCTCAATTTGCTGTTAAGCCGTAAACCAGCTGAATCAAAGTCAAAGTCAAATTGGATGTATTGGACAATAAATATTTTCTATTTCATAAAAAAAATACTTTCTTATTTAACATTCTTAATCACAGTTTACTTGGCTTAACGTAAAGGTTTTCAAAATACATTGAAAAATCACGTCTGTCCCAAAGACCTTCCCCAAAAACCGAATTCAACAGATCTCCAAAGTATCCAGCCAGCCTTTTGTATTCAAATCTTGTACCAGCATAACCACAAAGCAAATAGTTTAAACGCTCGCCGGTAGCGGATTCGATTCCCGAGCCGTATATATTTATTGATTGGGTGGCAACGCTGAATGCAAAACAGTATTGAATCTTTTTTTGGTCTATTTCTAGGTCAGGTTTTTGGGTCTTATCTAGGACGAAGTATAAGGAATTGCTTCGATTAGACTAACATTGAAAACATTAATTAAGTACCAGTTTGTTAAATCTATTGATTGCTTGAAGATACTTTGGTTAGTGATCTACATAAAGCTGGGAAAATTAATTGTTTATCAAATTATTTACCAATTTAATCCCTCTCAAATCACAACCGCAAATTGGCGTACCTAGTCTGTTAATTTGATATACAATTAATTTACCTCACTGGACCTACCTTGGGAAATGAGTTCAGCTTCTTTTATGGTAGCTAAGTGGATGATGGACATGATCTTAAAGAAATGAGAATTAAAATTTGACTTTTGTTTCGCATGAATCCTTTGCTGCTACCTTCAATGTCTTGATATGTACGTTAATAATTGTTGTCTTCTTTTAATATTTTGTATGTGTCCGTACGCTCATGAATGTCATCATTATTATATACTTAGTTAAAATATTTCTCATTAAGTGAAATTTGTAGTAAATTTCTTTTGAGTAAATAAAGATTATTTTACCACAAATCTTGCTAAAGTCATCTCAATGTGTTAAAAAAATTGTTAGTGAATTGGTAATTGCTTCTCTTATTGAACACCCTAATTGCGTCATACACTATCAATCACAATCCATTGCTTTATATATTTGAAAAATTTGTCTGCTCAAAAACGTAAATAACGCAATGAATGTCGTTGAACTGTCAAAATGAAAGCCATTGATGTGTGTTACGCAACTACCCCGTTGATGTGTGTTACGCAACTACCCCGTTGATGTGTGTTACGCAACTACCCCGTTGATGTGTGTTACCCAACTACCCCGTTGATGTGTGTTACGCAACTACCCCGTTGATGTGTGTTACGCAACTACCCCGTTGATGTGTGTTACGCAACTACCCCGTTGATGTGTGTTACGCAACTACCCCGATGATGTGTGTTACGCTACTACCCCGTTGATGTGTGTTACGCAACTACCCCGTTGATGTGTGTTACGCAACTACCCCGTTGATGTGTGTTACGCAACTACCTCGTTAATGTGTGTTACGCAACTACCCCGTTGATGTGTGTTACGCAACTACCCCGTTGATGTGTGTTACGCCACTACCCCGTTGATGTGTGTTACGCAACTACCCCGTTGATGTGTGTTACGCAACTACCCCGTTGATTTGGTGTTTATTCCATGCAAACTTTTATAGCAATTATATTCACCAAAATAAACAAAAGAATGTGCTTCTGAATCGAACTATATGATGCTTATATGAACGTATGGTTTGAATGTTAACTGAATGCCTTCATTTGTGTCTTGGCTTATTTGTGACTTCAAACCAGTTATTCTTATTTCTCCCCTTCAACTTCATAATCTGCCAAGCCTTATCCTATTTTTGTGTCGGCTTCCAGTCTAGCTGAATACCAGTATTTTACATAGAGCGTGGTTTTGAATCTAGGCAGGCGCTTTACTTTGTGTAAATAATTTCATCACCGCGGTGAAGGAAAACATCGTGAGGAAACCGGCATGTCCTAGAACAAGAAATTCGAAGACATGTGACATTACCAACCCGCACTGGGCCCGTGTGTTAGATTATGGCCCACTCCCTCTCGAAGTGAGGAGTCTTGTGTCCCAGCAGAGAGTACATAATAGGCTGACAGGGAACGACTGCCTCTCTGACTTCCACAACCCAGTAGCCCTCCAACATGACATCATCATCATCTGCCTAGCCTTTTCCCAACTATGTTGGGGTTGGCTTCCAGTCTCACCGGATGCAGCTGAATACCAGTATTTTACATGGAGCGATGGCCTATCTGACCTCCACAACCCAGTTACTGGGTAATACGATACCCCTTGGTAAGACTGGTTGTCAGAATTTCGGGCTTCTGACTACCCATAACGACTGTCAAAGATCCACGAATGACAGCCGGGACCAACGGCTTAACGTGCTTTCCGAGGCACGGAGGGGTCTCGGTATGTAAAGATGGTCACCCATCCACAGACCAACCGCGGCAAGCGTAGCTTAACCTGACCGATTGACCTGTGCGGCTGTTATTATTTAGCCACGGGCCCCCAACATGACATCATGTGACATTATTATTTTTTGAAAATACACAACTAAATAACTGAAATACCTTTCTATATTAGATATACATCCACCTTTTTCCCTCAAAAGCATGAACTCGCGATGTGACAATCCAATTGATTCTATAGACATTTGAAATGAAATCAATTTATTCCCGGCACTCCACAGATTGGACTGAAATACTTGGACTGAAAATATCTAGGATTAAATATTTCCGCCTAGAATCACAGAGTGGAACTGAAGGAATTGACAGATGAGGCTAACAATACGGGCTGAAGAATCAAAGTTTAGGTAGTAAAATAGGAATAGATTTTTTTGACCTAATTTTTGAAACAGTGCTCTAAATAAATGTTTTAATGGGAAAGGTTAAGCTGTGCTTGCCACGGTCGGTTCTAGGATGGCTTACCATTATTTAGGTGAAGTTTGCAAATACTTGGTTATTACATTCATCATCATTATTCTTCTCTTGCCCTTACCCCAATTGCCACATTAAACCCAGTAAAATCCCCCATCGTCTTTTAAGACCCAAATAAAAAATATTTTCTAAAAAAAATATAGTTCCTTAATTATTCCAAGTCCTTGTATGCCAGGTTGACTGATTGACTCGGTGTTTAAGAAGGGGGATGTAAACACCCAGAGCACCATAGCTTGGTATTTTGTTCCAGATATGCCTACTACTAGTATCACTGCTAGCCAGCATCATCCCACAGCTGGGCATAGCCGTTTCTTCGCGACTTTCAGCTTTTTCGATCCAGGGCTAACGTGGATTCCAGCTAGCCAGATAAACCTAGTTAGCTCAAAATACCCCCTACGTTATTACCCCTAGCTCTTTTCTCTAAGCCTTGATGATACTATCAAGCATCAGAATCGAGCACAATATGCCCCACTTCAGAATTCCGCAGCTATCTCTGAAACCATTTGTATGCGGAACCCGGCGCAGAGTGATAAATTACACAGCTTGGCACGTGAGCTCTATGATGCATTCATATTGAGTTTTTAGGGTTCCGTGGTTATTTGGTTAAATGTTTTTTTAAAGGTTTAATGTGGGAATGAAAGGGGACAAAGGTAGGTGACACATTTACAAAGGACACAGCCGGAATTTGCACAGAGCTGTGCCCTAACAAAAAATATTCATGTAGGTACATTGACGTACGTCAACGTACCTACATGAATATACGTACGTCATATTAAAGTTTAAAAATACGTCTTTAAAATAGTTTGGTTTTATGATCAGAGCAGAAGCGAGAGATACTATAATTAACATACAGAAAAAATGTGTCTAAACATCTTTAATAGCAATGATCAAAAATTCCTTGTCTTATAGACGAAACAATACCTGACATACAATAATTATTAACAATGACTGGATATCTACAGGGTGCCTCCCTGCCAGCCTGTAGATATCCAGTAATTAAGCACATTTTTAGACCCCTAGTGTAGAAATTTTCAGTCGGTTAACAAAAAAAAAAAAAAAACTGTTTTATAGGAAAATGCTATACTTACGCGGTCAAAATGTATAGAACAGCTAACTTTTTTTTAATAACCGATGAAATCTATCGACGTGAGGGTGTTTAGAACCATGTGCTGAATCCATGGTAACAAGTTGCGCGGCGATGTCCCCACCCTGTATGGGTTGAGGGAAAAATGGGCAACTTTCTTTTCCCAGTAATTTATGTATTGTTAAGGTCGTTATGACATGAGTCTCAAGATATTTAAGCAGGTCCAACTGGTGCATTAATGTAACCGTAAAGATCAATCAATTCAACAAGTGTGGTGAATAAATCCAATGCTTATACCGGTATGTAAAAGGGAGTGGGCCGATTATTTAACTTTTTCTCTCACGTTGGTACGATTTCTTTTACCTCATGAAAATCAAGTTGAAAATCTTGGTAGGTAAAGTAGCAGGGCTGTATATACTCGTACAAATGCCTGACGAAGATAGAATAATACTTAATACTACTTAAGTATCATGATGCGGGGTAACTTTTCTTTACATACGGAACCAATTAATAAGGTTCATGCTTGACTGCTCAATGGATACGTGTCTTATCCAACTCGTTTACGGTATTAGCAGAGAATTTGATACTTTAATGTAAATTATTGCAGACGGGAATAACATTTACATACATAATACCGCCAGTTAACGTTAAAATTAATAACATGAACTGTGGTACTGAAACATAACTGGCGAAATCTTGTGGTAATATAGGCACACCTCTGCTTAACCTTTCGGGGAATACAGGCGTGATGATGATGTCATAAACAAGGTTTTGTTTCAATAATATTATGTTGTCCGGCAGGCATACTCTCGTTTTAGATTCTAAACCAATTAAGATAAAGTCTTAAATCGCCAACCCCGCTTGAGCAAGCGTGGTGATCAGTGCTCGTGCCTTCTCTGTTTGAGAGGAGGCCTTTGCCCAGTTGTGGGACAATACTAAGCTGATATTATTATCTCCTTTATTGCATTTAAATACATACAAATTACATTTTTAAATATTTTGGTAAACAAAAAGATAAAAAAAACATTTAAAAATATAAAAAATAGTAGCCCACCGGTATCGGGAACAGGGTCCAAGCTACCGGTGGTCAGGGCCCCAGAGAGAGGAACTTCCTGACAATGCGAGCCGTGTCCAGAAGTACCGCTTTCTGAATCAAGCCCTTGATCCAGCTGCCCAACGAGAGCCTCCTCAGGTATTGGTCGAGGCTCTTGGCTATTAAGCCATTGGCTGTCACGACTATCGGCACAATGATCGCTGAGTCCACATCCCACATGTCGACAACCTCGCGAGCCAAGTCAAGATACTTGATTTGTTTCTGATATTATTATTATTAACGTTAGGTACATGTGAAAATAATGATACTGAATCGTGTCAAATTCGATGGAAAATCAAAAATAGTAAGGCGGTTCGGTGATACCTATTCTGTGTCTGAGCGACCAGCCCCTTTTTCACAAAGTTTTTACGACTTGATAAGACATCGAGATTTATTTAATTATTATGCAAGTTTAATATTAATGTATTGTGTTCTGTTTTGTATTATACACAAATAAACCTTACGGAGCAAACTCTCTAAATGATGGTGGAAACCGTATCAACATCCGTTGCGTTGTTTAGAAGAACAACGCAGCTAGTCAGACAAATAAATGTGCACTATAATATCTCCCACATAAATGGCTGAACTCGTTGAGATTCAGAACTATTATTTGAGATAGAATTCTATTTTTTTATCCATATTAAAAACATTTGACCAAATCCTTTGAGAATTAAACACGTAACGTCACATACGTCATAGTAGATCATAACATATTATTATTACAGCTAATAAGATAAACACCAACCGACCAAGGGACACCCGTACGACATTATCAACTTAGATTAGATTAAACTATCCCAAAAGTCTGGACTGGTTTCAAACTGGGTTCCATTGAGTTCAATATTCCTCTGGGGAGTTGGATTATCTGTACGTACTTTTGATGTGTAGTGTCTTTTGTTTTCTATATAAGAATTTGTTTTGAAGGTTTTCAAACTGGTAGGTAATAGTTAATACTGGCTGGTGTGCGCTACTCCACGTCATAACTTGGAAATATTTAATTGGATTACTATTGCTGCTGGATTGGCTTCAAAATCAATTGGTCCCAGTCACAGTGAACAGTTAATTTGGCCTTATCCAACTATGTTGGGGTCGGCTTCCAGTCTGACCGGATGCAGCTTAATACCAGTATTTTACATGGAGTGACAACCTATCTGTCCTCCACAACCCAGTTACTGTGTATTTATCATCGTGTAAAATATTTTAAGTCTAAACCTCGAGCATTGCTGCTAATATGAAAATATGGAATTATGTTATAAATAAATGTATTATAAACCAGTAAACTTTTATTGCGAAGCATAGTCCTCTATTTCCTCTTAGATTCGTAGTTGAAACCTCTACTATTTTCCTCTTGATAGAAAAAATGTATAATTTGTTGCGACATTCAGGGCTATGACCAAGCTATAAACCGTTACACCAAACGCCAAATTCACGTCGGGTCCTTTCGAAAACCTAGTGTTAATAATCTCCATCACCAATATCAAAGCTACCGTTAATAGAACCAAATTCATTAGAAGGTCTTTACCTTATCGGGTCTATATTCCAGTCGGGTCGCCCCAACATACGAGTATAGGTATTCAGAATTAAATAAATCGAAACCCATTCGTAGTAACAGACAAGCTCAGATATTCATAGAAAACGTTTGGAATATAGTCGCTACATCTACGGAATATATTAGCTCTCCTAGTGTAGAAAAGAAAGGAATTTCAACCTTACTTAGATAGGGTAAAGTTTTAAGTTGGATGGAATGGGTGTAGTTTATAAAAATCATTTTGAGATATTAGGTATTTTGGCCCGATGTGGTCTTGTTATCTGGTTACAATTGGATGAATAAATAAAGTAAGGGTGAACAATTGAACTGAATGCACAGAAAGGTTAGATATTGCTTTTGGAAACTGCTGAGCATGAGGTTCTGGGTTCGACTCCCAGATCCGGCAAAGCGTTATTGGATTTTCGGTTAGGAATTTCTCAGTAGCAGCTTGAGTCTGGAGTTGTGTCCAGTTGATGGCATTAGGGTCTTCCTCTATTAAATGGGACGGTAACATAACTGACGAAATGTCTGTTCACTATAGGAGCACCTCCACCCAACAGGGATTACAGGAGTGATGTTATGTTCTGTGATTTGTTTTAGTGGTGAACTGAAAACATCTCAATCATGAAAAGCTTTTATCATAAAGGGGTGATTACGTAACACACTTGCAATGGCAGTGCCATTCATTTTGGTAGTTCCAAAAAAAATCACTATGTTTTTTAACGTTTAACGTAACGTGAAATGTCGGTTCACTATAGGAACACCTCTAACTAACCCTTCAGGGATTAAAGCAGACGAACTTTACAAACATTTGACATATAATTTCCTTCAAAATCCTTTGAATTGTGACACAAGGTGTGTTACGCAATCGAGGTGAAGGCTAGTCCAAAAAAACATTCATGGAGCCTATCCGAGCAGCTGATTTATTGTTCCTTAAATTAGATCAATTTAAATGAACAGAGATGGAGATTCTTGCGACAGGTCAATAATAGTAATGGACGTCTTTTACTGAAGATACTGATGATTCTTCGAGGAAGCCCGCATCCAGCAGTGAACAGCCAGGCTTTTGGCTGATTTGGCGATAATAGCTGGTAATGTAGTTTTTTACCACTTTTGATCACAATTTTGGTATTGCCATTTTAATCACTAAATCTAAATTCTATTGACGACCACGCAAAAAAAAATACTTCAAATCCTCCAAAAAAGTACAAATAATATTTATACACTAACAAAAAAGGGTCTGAATCCCAAAATAAAAAGTCTAGCCCAATCGTTTCCAATCTAGTCAGCCATTGGAATGAGTCCCCACAGAGCGATATCAGTAAATCTGTACTAACACATACATGTATACGTAGGAACGTATACGTACGACGTGTTCCGAATCGTTAGTCGTATCAATTGTCATGGGATAAACTGACGTCAGTGACCCGTCACTGACGTCAGTTCCGTCACTCACCGTTTAACTTGACTGAAAAGCTGTAAAGTAAAACTTTTATTCATAGACTTGAAAACTGGATTCTCAAAAGTATGATTTTTTTTTTAAATCTTTTTATAACATAACAAGAGTTATTAAATGACTTGCGATTGCTTATGCTTTATTTTATGTTATGCATGTACTCGCATACAGAGTGGCACGGACATCGACGCACAACCTGTTACCATGATGATCGGGTTGACATAATCCTTCTTGGACAAAAACCCATTTTAAATTTAAAAAAAATAAAGACATATAATATTTACCATGGATTCAGTACATGGTTCTGTAATCTGCTGTTCCCACCAACGCAGTCAAAATGTATATAAGTAGTTTATCAGCCATCTTGTTACCATAACACAAGCATTAGGTTACTTAGCTTGGGACTAGATGGCGCTGTGTGAAATATCCAGGGATATTATTATTATTATTTTTTTTCATAACCATAAAATAATGTTTTATAGTAAGTATAGTGACTTCTACATGGACGGAATACGCGGGCAGGTGCTCGTGTGCAGTTAAAAGCATTATTACCTATCTATCAAAGCTAAGGAGTGTTTCTATAGTAACTAAATACTAGAAGATGTTATTCCTACCCCTCCTAGAGTTGTCCGGCAGAAATCACTGATTGAGATAAGCCCGCCTTGTTCACTCTTTTGTATCTTTGTTTCTATTTATCTATCTACGGTGTTCGATACTGTTTATATATAGGCCTACCTATCTATTCAATTCAGGTCAATCAACAATGCAGGTTATACATCAATTTTAAGCACGTTTTCAAGTCGTATCTCTTAGCTCCAATTGTTATTTTTCTTACTTCACTAAACATGAATGTTCTTTTATTTTTGTACACACGGCTACACATCAAGCTATGCAAAACCAGTATTAGCTGACCGTTCATTGTGAGAAAATATCATACAAAGTGAGGCCAAGACAAACTGGTTTTGTATAGCTAGCCGTGTGTACCACTTATTTTAGGTATGTACACAAAGTTTCTATTTTCATCAAATTATTTGTTGGTTATAATCAAGTTATTGTTTATTCATCTTTACTAAATTACAATAACTTATTTTTTTTATATACTAGATCTATTACAAGTTAAAAAAATATCAACTAACAATAATATAATAAAAACTATACGTACTCAAACTAAAAAATTATTTGTTTAATTCATTCTATACAGTGTGGAGACACTAATACGACAGTAAATTAAAATACTAGCAATTCTAATGCAAGAGTTTTTTGGAACTGACAAACACCTAAGTCCTAGCATCGACATTAAAAAAGTGACGTTTTCAAACAAACTAAATAGTGATGGGTCGATGGGTTTTTTCAATATTTCTGACTAAACTATTACATAATATTATATTGGAACGAAGTTCCTTATCGCGCGTTGCGAAAGGAGGCTAGACGGAAAAAATTAAGACCAAAAGTTGTAACGACACTTTTTGCTATAGTTGTAAGCCGTGCGGGGTGCGCGTGTTTCTCTGTCTATCTCTCTCTCTCTCTCTCTTATAGAAAGCAAGCCAGTTTTTTTGTCTGTGTTTTTTTATTTGTTAATAATAAAAAAAATATTATTATATATTAAAAAAAAAAAATTATTACAATTCCTTCACAAATTAATCGAAAGGAACTTCGTTCCATCCGGGTGTCCCTTGACACCTCTCAAGTTTTTTTGATTAAATTTTCGTAGGCAGAACTGCATTAGGCCTCCACCTTGTAAGTATAAGCTTAAAATGTATTACTTAAAACTCAGTTCCTATTTACTCCTATTTGCTCTCCTATTGTGAAGGACTAACGTATGTTTCTGTGTTTGACATAATGCTTTCATGTTCCGGCTCGTTAGCTGTGCCATCAGTTGTCATGGGATCGGTCGGACGGACGCGACTTACGAGTTGTAGATCGTAGGTTCGAACCCAGACAGGCGCTTTACTTTGTGTAAATTATTGCGTCAGCACTGCTCTCAAAACGGTGAAGGAAACATAGTGAGGAAACCGGCATGTCCTAGAACCAAAAATTCGAAGACATGTGACATCTACCAGCACGCACTAGACCCGCGTGACGGATAACGGCCCACTCCCTCTCACAGAGAGGAGGCCTGTGTCCCAGCAGTGGGAACATTATAGAGTGATCAATATGCTATGCTAGACATTTTGTTGTAATGGAAGTTTAGATAGACTGTGTGGAAGATGATTTAGCTAGAAAGGAGGTGACTGAGATGACGAGTCAGAAAGAAGTATGTAATAAAAAGACATTTTCTTATTTAAAGAACGTTGCCCCACTCTAGGAATTTCTCCTGTATCGTGGGTGCGTTTAAACTCAACTCAACATTTAAACTCACATACACAAACAGCCAGACCCGGAACAACTACTTGTAGGTCATACAAATAATTGTTCCGTGCGGGAATCGAATCCGCGACACGCAGCGCAGCAGTCAATCGCTTAACCACTGCGCCAACTGTGTCGTCAGAAATGTTGCGCTGACCCTAAGTAAATTGAGATAAAGTCAAGAGACATGATTATGATTGTTGGAAGTTTATAGGAGTATGTATTTTTATTGTATAACGATCGCAAAATCTGGGCATACGATTTTATTTTTATTTTAACAGCTCCGTATTTTAAAAATCCCTATAAAATAATTCAATATTAATAAAATTCATTCTTTCTGCACCTTACAAAAATAAATTTCCTGTACAAAATTCCTTCGATGACAAGCTAGTAAGACAATTCCGTTCAATGGACAGCCGACGAGAATACACAATGAGGTGCCTTCTGTACCCACCTGCCCGGGACTATGATGTCATCGAGGAAAAGGAAAATAATATTCGATGATAGGTTCGATGTGGAGCAATGTTTTCACGAGTGATATTTCAATGTTATTGTGAAGTAAGATAGTCACAGGTTGAGATTGGTTTATAGAAAATCTACTTTGTAAAAATCTTAAATTTTGCACAAGAGCTCCTTATCATCATCCTCATCTGCCTAGCCTTTTTCCAACTATACTGGGGTCGGCTTCCAGTCTAACCGGATGCAGATTGTTATTATTATTTCCTATGTCTTTTACATATCTCGGGGCCCAGGGTCCCGGACCTTTAGCAGGCGTACCAGGGGCCGAAGCCAACTCACAGAGGCCTCTTAGACAATTTTATATGATAAGGATATTATGACGACGCTGTTGGCGCAGTGGTTGAGCGATCGACTGCTGCGCTGCGTGTCGCGGGTTCGATTCCCGCACGGAACAAATATTTGTATTGCCTACAGATAGTTGTTCCGCGTCTGGCTGTTTGTGTATGTGAGTTTAAATGTTTGTAAACGCACCCACGATACAGGAGTAATTCCTAGTGTGGGGCAACGTTTTTAAAAAAAATTAAAAAAAAGATTATTATTATTCCATTCTTCTTATATTATAACGAATCATGAAAATTTGTAAGGAATTTTAACATTTTTGCTGATGAGAATTCCTATATCGAGCATCAGGCATACTTCATAAATCGAAAATGATCTAAAATACAATCCTTTTACCTTAAATAACAGCCAAGATTTTTAAATGACACCATCGCCGACAAAGCCGCGTCTATAATAATTTGCGCTCAGAAAATTTCCCAAGCTGGGACTATTCGAAAGCCTCCAATCTTGGCTTGGAATGTTCGCAAACCTTCCAGCTGGGAAGGCTACGATTCCGGGTATTCCGGATGAAATCCCACGTTATCCGGATAAAATAATGATTCGGATATTCTGATATTGTCTTAAGTAGCCTGTTCTTAGAGACTTTTAATCGAGATAAGTTGTAGAAATGAAATCATAAATAAGATGACTTTTTAAAGCAATCAAATGAAGTAGTTGCAGTAGATTTTTGGCGGATTGTAATTGATTGCGGCCTGCCTGTATGACCAGCTGTATGAACGTAACTGAAACAAAAGCAATTTGTAAGGATCGTAGCAACGGGCGTGCTGTAGTTTCTGCGTACCCGATGGGAATGGATGCGTGAGTTTATGTACCTATGCATAATTGATTGTAACTTTTTACGAGAGTTTTTAATTAACTTACAGCTGCTTTGTGTAAGTTTATTGGATACAGAACGAAAGTAAAAAGAAATTATTTCGATAATATTAATAACTGAACTAAATAAATGTTAAAATATGCATCCACTGTATGAAACATTTAATAAACACAGCTGAAAACAAAACAAACTCTCTACACCAATCATTCACGAAAAATAAATCAGTTTCTCAACTCCACATGCCCAAAGCATTCTCTTTTGAGTTCAAAACGGTATTTTATTTAAAGTTCTGTTTGAAGATAAATATTGTGAAGCCTAAGTGAGGCGTCAAAGGGTATCAGCAGAGCTATATCTCACTGTCGAACCGCCAGACGGTCAAGACGTCGGTACATTAAACAAACATTTTTCAAAGTTCAGCGAGATCAGTTGGGAGGATTTTATAAACTGTTTATGTATCAGTAGTGTAAAGGATCTTAATATTGATCGAGAAAATAAAGAAATAGTATATTTGGGATGGAAGAATTCGTTGGATTGGCAGAAATAAACATCTTTTTGTAATTTTATCACACTTTTCACCTTTACAATCGTCTTTCGTTTCTCCCCCTTCTCCTCATCTATGCCCGTACGTTTTGTTCGGAAATTATTATCAGCAGATTAAAAGTATTCAATAAAATCAGGTCAGAATTAACACAGAATCAACTAAATTTACTAATTACCATATGTGTCAGTCCAGGCATAAAGGGTCCAGTAGTGGGGTATTGAGTTAAGACTGGATTCGGTATCTAGAATAGTCAATTGATAGTATGGATTGAAAAAATAATCAAAAAGTAGCACACGTTTTTTTTTATCAGACATTTGAAGTTGAAATTCTGAAAAAGCTTGATTTGAGAAAAAGCATTTTGAAAGTTTGAGTGAAAAAAAAACACACTTTTACTTGCTTGTTACGTAGATTTTTATTCATTATTGTAGATTGATATGTTTTCCATAGAATCAACTTATAATTATACTTTTGACATCAAAACTAAAACAATTATTATCAAAATAAAAGAAGGATACACAGTCTAGTAAAAAAGGTCCACTTGCCGATATTTAATAAAAAGTTAGTTATTGCGATAGTAATTAACAATAAAAAACTAAAATTAAGTATTCTTACTCTATTTAGGAACTAACAAAATAACAAGACAGGCTTTTTTCAAACATTACTGCAACAGAATAATGATTATTTTAGCCACTGGTACCTTTTATGTAATGTCATAAAAGGTACCAGTGGCTAAAATAATCATTATTCTGTTGCAATAATATTTGAAAAAAGCCAATACAAACATAAAAATAAAACTTATTCTATTTGGGACTCCAACTTACGTTTTGGACAAAAATAAATTCCTCCTCGCACCTGATTCCTATGACCAACCTGTTTGCAGTACGAACATGTTGGTTTTTGTCGAATACTCTTTTCAATTGATGGTTTCTGAAAAGAGTACTCGACAGATGTTGTTGGGACAGAGTTGTGGTCAACATCAACATTTGGAATGGGTTTCGGGCATAAAATGTCTTTAGATTCTTCACGTACAAATTCACGAATCTTATTATAAAGATACGATTTTCTTTCGTACGTCATGCCTGCAGGGGATTTTTCTAAAGGAAAACCGTATACTTTATTCGGGTTCAAAACCTTTGATACAGTTGGTTGACTGTCAGTATATTTTTTGTAACATAACATGTGCCCTCTATTATCTTCATTTGTTTCAAAATGACTAAAATGCAGAAGTTGGTTAATAGTTACACAATCAGGTTGAAAAAAATTGGCCCAGTCGTAAGTTTTCACAAAAGTTTCTCCTTTCTCATCACCAGTTAGAACAGCTACTATAGATTTTGTTTTCGGACAAGCTTGAACAGCAGCTGCAAGAATATCCTTTAAGTTATTGCATTCCCATTTTCTAAAACTTTTTTTGAATAGACCGAAATACATGTCGGGTGCAAACTTCGTATGACCCACGGGAAGGAAAGATATACGGAAACTTCGGTGTCTGCCTGTTAAAACTCGCCATGTTGCATATTGCATGACATAGTTATTTTTATTTTGTCCAGCACAATTATCTGCATGACAAACAACATCTTTTTCGCCTATACCAAAATTTTCGAAAAAATGATGTAGCATTGAAATTATTACATTAGCTCCTTTCCCAGTAGCACAGGGTTCAGGAATTACGTACAAAACGAACTTTCTCAAAGGCTCTGCAGCAACACCAAATAAACTGACTTTAAATCCTGTCAAGAAATACAGTGGCCCAATTTGTTGTGAACTGTGCGGCAAATGCACCTGTTGGGCAAAATCAAAAGAGTAATGCATGACGCCATCATAAGAACATGGTTCATGAGGTCCAAGAATAAGAGTAGAGTCCGTTATTGAATCAGTCGCAACTTTGATTACATTGTTATAATATTTTCGTTCATTTTGCACTAAATCAAGGTGCTGCCTCGACTTTTCTACAAGCTGTATTTTTTCCTTTTCATCTAAACCACCCATTCGTCCCAACGTGGTCACGTTTTTCTGACAAGTTGCACATAGATCTGTTTTCGGTTTCTGTATAACGACATATGGACAAAAATCTTCCCAAAGATCATACCAACTACTTCTACTAATAGGAGTTTTATCGAGTAAAGCTATAGTTTCCAAATATTTGTTGTACACATACGCTTTAGACATACTACAAGGTATTAGAAGTGATCAGTACGGGGTATTGAAACGTATTTTATTCCCAGAATATCGACATGCCACCCACTGGTACCTTTTTAGTAAACTTTTTTCATAAAGTTTCTGGTACTTAGAAACATCGTATATAGTCATTTACTATATGAAATTGTAGATAATTGAGCATTTATTTATAACCAATTAAAATCGCGAAATGCAATTTTTATACCCAACTTTACAAAACCTCTTATATCTCGGAAACTAAATGCCGCGCACTGGACCCTTTTCGCTTGGACTGACACATATATTAAATAGTTACTAATATTAAATAGCCCTCATGTGATGTAGCGAATTTATTGAAGTTGTTTGAAAGGATGACTATTATTTTTTCTTTATTTAATTGTTTATCTCATTGTCATGTTTATGCTCACTCTATGATTCGTTCTAATAATATAATCATAATTATAACTTTCTGAAGCTCTAATTATAGAACTCCAATAATAGCTCCGTCTTTGATTTCTGTAGCTATTTTAGTGTTCGCACCTACACTACATTCGTCACTCAGTATCCGAACATGTAAACAAATGTGTGCTTTTGGATAAATAACTTTAATACCCACTGTAGCATTGGCAAATGCTACATTATAATTTTTTTCACGAATAACCTTCTTTTATAACAAATCATACCTTATTTGTAACCAGAAAGGTTTTTTCTTCATATTGTTTTTTTGAATTTTGAATCTAAAAGTGTCATGTCTTTTCTCCGGAATTTGTTTTTCATTGGAAGCTTTTATTTGGGCACAGGACGGACGTCAATATTACTATTTTTTCCCGTTTTATCATTTAATTATTTGCCACTATAAAGATTTGAGCGTCCGAGTTTGTCCGTTGTGCGACCAGACCAAAGGGAACTGTTCCCGTAATTTACAGCATCTAAAACTTGCGAGTCAGGTTTCATCTTTGAGGACTTGGTATGTAATTTAACTTTACTTCATCTCTTATGTTATAAAAGATTCTGCCTGCATCTCGGGTTATCATTTTTCGTTATTGTCTGTAGATTTGTCCGAAGACTGTAGGCGAATCTTAATTCGCCCCCACCCCGCTAGCCTGGGACCTGGCGACTGCGAGCTGCGTGTTTGGGATCCGAACCCTACGCTGGTGATTACCCAAGTACCAGCCAGCCAGCGAGCCCTCTGACTGACATCCTGGAGGCTAGGACCGGATCTACGTATTTTTTGTTGTATTTTTTAAATTTCTAGTAGATTCTTTAATATCGTCGTATTTTATGTAAATCAGCTATATCAATTTTATTGTTGCCTGACCTGACAGATCGACTTGGTGCGCAGTTAGCCATTTAGGATTACCGAATTTTTATTTATTGCGGAAGTTAGGAACGTTTGCAAACGTATCGTGACCGACGCGTAATTGTTTTTTTTTCCTTTGCGTAATTGTGAAATATAGAGGGCTCTAACACCAGGGACGTCGCCTCAGAGCTATTACCCGATCCTTTGAATCGTGCTGTGCCCTTCATTAAATTTTCGGTTTCAATTTTTTATTTATAACTAAATTAAACGTGTACAAGTGAAGAATTGTTTTTTATTTCGCTACACCACGTATAAAGTTCAGTCAGCGCTTTTTATGAGTTTTGTCATTTTAGTCATTCTGAAATCGACTTAATTGTTAACTAACGTTGATATTTGCTTTCGTAGGAATGACGTCAATTAGAAACAAGGAATTAATATGTTAACTTTGACTACATTGTCGGTCATCCTTTGTTATATATTAATTAGTGTCTTCCTAATAATAAAATGCTTATCGTTCTTTCATAGACCTTCTTTCCTTTACCTACAAATCCTCATATTTAAACTCACAAACTCCACAACTTTCTCGGCACACACAATTTTCTCTTCTACTTCAACATCAAAACTCCTTTCATTAAGAAACCTGAAACTAACACCAAACTTGCTTACACAAAATTACCCATCTTCTACGAAATCACTAGCCCCAGGTTCTAAGACTACTGGTTGCAGGTTGCGCCACCAAAAGTAACCACCGCTAATACTTTGGCCGAACTTCGGCATTCCTTTCCTTAAAGTTTCCGGTGCACTTTGCTACGGAATCTGCCTTTGGGAATAGCGTTCCTTTGTTTCCTTTGCTGGTCTATTTTTAATTCTTTATTGAAAGTGGGAAGGTATTACTGGAAAGATTGGTGGGTTTTGCTTTTGAGTGAATATTTTTTTAGTAAAATTTGTTTTTTTTTATTTAACCATTTATGTATACAAATATAAGCAGAAGAGAAGAAAATAACAGAAAAATTCGTACAAAGGTGACGCTAATTTCTAAAGAAATCTCATCCAGCATTTAGCTTTTTTTTTGGTTTGAAAAATGCTGAATTCTAAAACAAGAGAAAGAGTAAACGAGAAAATAAAATACTAAAAAAACATACATATTTAAAAAAACAAACAATTTATGATAATATACATAAATTAATACATAAATTAATACATATAATTTATTGGTGTTGTAGGAATATCTATACTTAGGTACAGTGATTGTGATGTTTTCTGGATAGACAAGTCATGTGCTCAATGGGACTTCCCCTCGGCAAAACTGACGAACGTTCACACAAACTTTCATCCCCTTTTATAAGGATTTTGATTCGAATAATAAAATGGCCTTATATTAGAAATCAGATTTCGATTGATCGTGTTGATCTAGATTTTTCAGTAAACAATTTCTTTGTGTTACCTTTATTAATAGATTACCCCCGTTACTCAATTTATATGTATGGACGCCTCTGATAATAATAGATTCCTGTTATTTGAAATTTTTCTTCTGTAGACTAACTGGATGCTTCAAAACTGTATCAATTTTGAGGCACTGGAACTGTATACCTAGTCGATGTTTCATAGAATAAAACAAAAGCAACACATTTCCCACGGCTATCAGACTCAAGGCAAAAACGGTATTCGAATATTTTCCAACCAATCAACTTTATCGAGGAAAAAACCTCAAACCGGCTGGCTTGTATCAAAAGAAGGGAAAACAAACACTCACGGTTGAACCCGAAAAACGATAAGAACAGGCATCGAGGCGGAAAGCTTTAGGGCTGACGCAGACCAGGCTAGTGTAGCACAGTATAGTTTTAACTTGCCAACAAATATTATGCATCATCATCCTCATTTCAGCCACTGCTAGACATATGCCTCCCCCAAGCACCGCCACTTCCACCGGTTCTGTGCTTCTCACATCCAGAGAATGCCTACAGCCTTCCCCAGGTCATCGGTCCGCCTTGTGGTAGGCTTTCCAGCGTTACGTCTTCCGGTACGCGGTCGCCACTCCAGAACCTTTCAGCCCCATCGACCATCTGTTCTGCGAGAAATGCGCCCGGCCTTATCATGCATAATAATATTTAAACAATACCAGCCTGTTACTGTACCACAGCAGAGCAAAAGCCTCTTCTCATACAAAGAAGGCACGAATTAATTTTTAATTTTCACGTCATTAATCATCACGCTTGCTCAAGGCGGATTGGCCGGACTTATAATTATTCATTATAAGTCCTGGGGGCAGCAATTCCCAGCAGATCATTAGAAATTTCTCTAATTTTCGTAAAATTTCATTTCATAAATCGTCGTCGTGTAAATATTGCCGCATGAAAAAAATAAAAACCGGCCAAGTGCGAGTTGGACTCGCCCATGAAGGGTTCCGTTACGTTACGATTTATGACGTATTAAAAAAAAAACTACTCACTAGATCTCGTTAATTTTCGGTGGAAGTTTATATGGTAATGTACATCATATATTTTTTTTAGTTTTATCATTCTCTTTTTTTAGAAGTTACAGGGGGGGGGGGGACACACATTTTACCACTTTGGAAGTGTCTCTCGCGCAAACTATTCAGTTTAGAAAAAAATGATATTAGAAACCTCAATATATTTTTTGAAGACCTATCCATAGATACCCCACACGAATGGGTTTGATGAAAAAAAAAATTTTGAGTTTCAGTTCTAAGTATGGGGACCCCCAAAATTTATTGTTTTTTTTCTATTTTTGTGTGAAAATCTTAATGCGGTTCACAGAATACATCTACTTACCAAGTTTCAACAGTATAGCTCTTATAGTTTCGGAAAAAAGCGGCTGTGACATACGGACGGACAGACAGACAGACAGACATGACGAATCCATAAGGGTTCCGTTGCCATTTGGCTACGGAACCCTAAAAACCGTAATTTTATCGGTAAATTCATTACAGTTTTTACTAATCAAATTGGTTTTTTATTTCTACAGTCTAAATGTTATTTCATTGTGATATGAATTGCACACAGATCATATAATATTATGAATTGTCAGTTGTCACAAACTGACAATTCATAATATGATCTGTGTGATTTTACGATTATTAATATGATTCATATTGTTATCCTATTATGATTCTGCCAAAGTGGCCTTTTTAGGCCCCCAGGTTTCCTCACGATATTTTCCTTCACCGATGTCAGTGATGTCTAAGATAAACTTAGAAAGTGCATATGATTTGAAAAAGTCACATTCGTACTTGTCCAGATCTAGATCCACAAGCTCGTTCGCAAGGTTTTAACCACTGGACCATCACGACATACACTACAATATCAACCATGTACCAGTTGAAATAAAGTTAAAAATAAGTAAACATTCAATAGTCGAAGAGCAGCAGAGGTTCGTGATTAAGGTTATTTATTTTCGACTGTATTTAAAGGAATGCAATATTGGAATTTGTTTGGCATTAAAACCGCGCTTCGATAGGTCTGCGGCGGTCCTTACAGGCAAAATATTATTGGTAGTTTATTTCCAAACGATTTGAGAATGGCAAAACAACATAAAGAATAATATATAGGCAGAGAGTGTCAGTTGCAGTATCTTGGAAATATGAAATTTTAATGCTCTGCCGTGCAAAAGTTTTGAGATACGACTGTAAATATAGCTCTGTCGTAAGTTACTGTCTTGTTCAAAGTTATTTGGAAGATTGTGAATGTGTTATCGTAATATTGTACTTCCGGATACTTTGTTCTCGATATGCTCTTGCTCCTGTAATATCATGTATTGAATACCTACTGTATAAACTTCTTACCAATTTATAAGTTGGAATATTCTATTCGCCATGGCCATGGGTTTCAAAATGGCTATTCTATCAACGAATTTAAAACGGTTTTGGCATTTGTACCAGTTACTTATTCTAGAAAAGTATGCTCTCTGATATTTCCACCACTCATCACCAGTACTCTCAAAACGGTGAAGGAAAACAAACGACTCCGGGTTGCTACTGAGAAATTTCAGATGGAGAAACCTTTCTTTGACGGACTCGGGAATCGAACCCAGGGAACCTCTGTGTCCGTCCACGAAGATACGTGGGCCCGTCCGAAAGTAGAGCCTTCAAAACAAGTGTCAAATACAATTTTTCCTACGGACAAATACATATCGCGAGTAGGCTGTAGGAACAACTATCAAATCGTGTCGTCATTCCTTCGTATTTCTTTCCCCGAACTAACCAATAATACGTCCGTAAGTGATACGGAGATTGTAACATCCGTAACTGTGGCCGAAACTACGGATGTCGTGCTTGGGTAGTTACCCCCAGGACCTCATGCTCAAGAGTAACGCTTGCGACCATTAGACCAAAGTGACAGGTACAAAGATATAAGTAGTCTCAAAAGATCACACTGCAAAGATATCGCTACAATACCAATAACTAGACTGTTATTTTTCAGAAGAAATTAAATTCAGATCAATGGCGGTTGTCAAAAAACTGTTTTGGTTACGACGACGAAGCGTAAAGCGGGTATTGACAAGCACACTCGTGTTGCAATGGACAGCGGCTCTCAAACTGTTTTAGGAAGGACAATGATGCAAGGAAGGTTGAAGTCGCGTTGGGTTTCATTGGACGGTTTGATAGGCAACGGTGGACTTTGACTGTGTTAGAATTAATCGGTAGAAAATTAGAAGTTTGATTTGTTATTACGCCTATGGCGGTTTAAAGTGCGCCAGACGAGAGAATGCGTCCTTTACAGCTGTCAGTTTCATACCAATGAATACGTGTTTTGAATTTGATATTTATAAGCTACTAGAATTGTCACATTGACAGGTGTCAGAACTGCATTCTCTCGAAGGCTGGAGTGTATAGTGTCCCTCAAAGTATAATGTTATAATTGTTCTTAATTGATGCAATATTGGATTAGATTATTGTGATCCATGTCTAGTATTCCTTTTATTTATTATAAGTATTTATTGGAAAAGAGTCATAGTTATTTCTTTTTTAACAGTTAAAATTTGGAGTTGATAATCATCTTCTACATTTCAGTATTTGTGCTTTAGGTTTTACTGTATTTTTAAATCACTTTGAAATGATAAAATAAGAAAGAAAAATAGGTTTATTTGTCACAGAACCACGTGCATACAAAAAAAGTAAAATCGAATAATAAAGAAAAATCAAACAAAATATATATTTATATATAAATAGACGACAGCTGACGTCGTAACTGTGACAAGAAGGCTTCCGGTCAGCATGATGTCGTGCTGTGGGGGACCCACGGCAATAAGAGAGTGCAATATTGTTTCCAAGGTCATACATTCATGAAACTTTGAGCACCGCTGTCAGAACCAATCAACGGGCCGTCAACCACGCGATATGGACCGGTAGCGTATCGTTAACCAATCCCATGACAGCTGACGACCGATTTGAAACATTTTTCAAAAAAAGAAATACATTGCAATCACAAACGTGTGATCAGATTACAAATGGTTCCTTGTTTCTTTTTTTGTCTATGCTTTGATAGAAAGCTTTGATGTATGCGAGGATTTTTTCGATTCCAATTTTGAAAGCTGCTAGTAAAAATAATGGTGGTACAGTGCATATTTCATCCGGATGAAATATTGATGATGGATTTGGTTTTAGGCGGTTCGTGTCTCTGGTTTTCGGACTGTTTTTAGTTTGTCGATTTATTATTTAGTTTGCTTTTGGCTTATAGTAGTAGACGCATTGAAAAGATTGGTTGTGGACTGTTATTAAATGTGGTTTGGTGCTATTTAAGTCTTATTTTATACCACAAATAAAAGCAAAAAACTTAATAAAAACTAAGGATCTTTCTACCTACAACTACATAAATTTGTTACTCAATCACATAAAAACGGCTGAACGGATCGTTATGAAACTTGACAGATGGGTAGCCAGGGACCTGGAAAAGGACACAGGCTACTTTTCATCCTGGGTTACAGACGAATTCGGGACAGCAAGTCATAAATAATTCGACAGAACGCTATTGCTACATAAAAACGCCAAATCATATATTATTCAACACAACACGATAAAAAAATCTATGAAAACCAAACCATAAAACTCCCATAAACCAACTCGTGCAAACAGATTAATTATAAACAAGTTAATTATTAAATTTAATTGGCATTTGACCGTAACGTGCCTGCGTAACTATAAAACTTCCAAAAGTTCCACTCCAGGGGTCGAGTTTCATTAAAATTTCTAAATTAAAACGCCAATAGTTTGTCACCCCTGTTTTGGGAGTTCGTTGGCGAAACGTTCAGGAAAACTCATGTGCGAGCAAAAATATACTCAAAATCAAAATATTTTATTTCACATAAACCTACATGGGAATTTATGAAACGTCAGAGGCTAAGTGCACGGTTCCAATTGGAGAAGAGTCGGCAAGAAACTCTACGGTAACGCTTTTAAAAATAATTGGCTTTTACAATGTACGTAGTACTTGTTTTATTTAGGAGAGTTATACATAACAAGCCAAGCAATACAAGCAACCCGCACCCTAATTGCGTAACACACAATCAATCGGAATCGGTTTCATTTTGACAGTTCAACAACATTCATTGCTTTATTTACGTGTTGAGCAGACAAATTTTTCGAACTTATGAAGCAATGGATTAGCATTAGGGTGCCGATAGGATTCTCATTGGCAAAAATGACAAACTTTCTAATCCCGTCAGGGGGGGAATTTTCTAAAATCCTTTCTCAGTGCTCGTTTTCGACAGGTATAAGGAACTCTTGTGCTAAATGTCATTCTTGTAGCAAGACCCAGCGGTTTAGGCTGTGCGTTGTATGTCAGTGTATGAGGATGTAGCGGTATCTACAACGCCACATGCGAACAACGCGTCATACTGACGTCACGCAAATCCTGCATCTCGCAAGCAGAGTTTACCGCGCAATTAGCATAGATACAATTTCCCAACATCAATCGTTGGGCAGTTGCCCGCCAGACACAACACCCGTCTGGTCGGAGGATTCTCCCTTTTCTATGGAGGTTGAGTGAACTTTACACCCTGTTCACCATGCCTCTAAACTGGTGACCCCGACGTGACGTGAAGATTTTTTTTAAGTACCGATCATTTCTATAATATTTAATATGCACGAAATAATAATGACCCGTTTCTTAAGAATAAAGTTAGCGGTTACAGACTAGAACCTAAGCTAGGTATATATTTTTTTTCAATTCAATTATGAAAGAGCTTGTTTTCTAAATACGTTTCGTAGAACGAGTATCAAGAATTAATCAGATACATATCAATAGAAGTTCAAAGACTTCAGCTTCAGCTAACCAAGATCAGCTTAGAAAATACTTAAAATATTGAAAAGTAAAATTGGTACTTGCCATTATTGAACCTACAAATTCATGCTTTTAAAGTTCCTAAATGATAAATTAATGAAAGATAAATGATTTTATTTCTGTAGGTAGGTAAACACTTTTACATGTTAATCATATTTTAAAAACTGGATGAGTTCAACGTTTGCTGTCCGATTACTTAACACCGAAAAAACTCAGAGATCTCTTCACCAGCCCTGGTCCTTACACCTCCATAACTATATGAAATATAAACGAAAAACTAAAGAAAACACAGTTTTCAAAAAGAGGTCTAACCCATAGACAAAAACCATTTGATAGTTTCTCATTCTAAATCTAAAAACTTCTCCAATTAAAATTCGATGCGGAGAAACGTTAGCCGAGACAACGCTTTACAAAACACTTATGCAAGAGAGAGACGAAGATAATGAAATAGTTGCAGAAGTTGGCACATTGCGCGATTTAATTAAGCATTTTAATTCATTTTAATTAAAGTTTGTTGAGCGTGATTTCCCTTGTCGCAGTGTTTTGTTTCTGAATCAAACGATCGGTGTGACTGTCGGGAAGCAATGTATGTGGGCTAAGTGATTTGAATACAGGTAAATGTGTAAAGTAAGGTGGAAATAATATATGGGCTCATGTTTATAAAAATGATTGTCTCTTAGTACATACTTGAGTATACTCGTATATAGTTGAAGAATAAGAAGGAACATGTAACGCAAAAAGTATTCTATAAAATTGTAGATAACTTTTCCAACCAGTCTTACCAAAAGGTTTCGTGCTACCCAGTAACTGGGTTGTGGAGGTCAGATAGGCAGTCGCTCCATATAAAATACTGGTATTCAGATCCATCCGGATAGACTGGAAGCCGACCACAACATACATAGTCGGAGAAAAGCTAGGCGAATGATGATGAGTTGCAGATAACTCTAAGAATAGAAACTGACATTAAAGAGTGGGAAATATTGCGCTGTACCGAACGATAGAGATACATGATAAAGACTTACCATGCTGAATAAGTTGAGCCAAAACTCAGAGCATTTTTTCAATTAAAGTATTTACAGACACTGTTGAGTTATCAAGGAGTTGGTCAGTCAGAAACATGAAGCCATTTGCCCATTCCAAAGCGGACCTAAGTTCATGACATTGATGATATTTATTACGCAAATGTCTTGTATGTATAATGCATAATCACTCTATAATGTTCCCACTGCTAGGACACATGCCTCCTCTCTGTGAGATGAAGTCGGCTGGAATCAAGACCAAATGTTGTTGTTGTCAAACGATGTTTTCCTTCACCATCTTGAGAGCAGTGGTGATGAAATAATTTACACAAAGTAAAGCGCCTGTCTGGCAGGCACTTTACTTTATGTAACGGTTTAGTGGTAACAACTCGTAAGTTACTGCCGTTACCACTGGGCCACCGCTACTAACAAATGCCTTACTATTACAAAATTATGAATTGCATTGCCTGCATTCATGCATCAAATCCATAAATATAATTCAAGCAATTTCACAAAGCCATAAAAGCGACGCGATTTAAAATAAAGCCCTCCCATATTAAAATTATCATACAAATATGTATAACACACTGAGTTTTAATTAAACACACGACTAGTGATTTCCCCTGTCGCTGCGGCTAGTTCATACCGCTGTGTTGTTCAACTTGAATTCTTGGTACCCTGTATATATATAGCTACCTTGTATAAGTAATAATACAGGGTACAAAACGGGGACGAGATGTCATACCTAAAAATATACAGGGGAAGATAAAGGTGGAGGACGATGTACTGGAAAAGATAAAAGAGGGGTTACTACACAACGTAATCAAACTATAATATTCCCACTGCTGAGACATAAGCTTCCTGTCTGTGAGAGGGTGTAGTGGTATATGTAGGACTGTATATTTGCTGGTCGCTGAGACAACTATAATAGATTTGTCAGACTGTGAAAACCAACAGTCATCTTTAAAGTAACAAAATAAAACATTATGCCAATAATAGCCTGTTAAAGGTCACAACTGAGAGAGTGGCCATAATCCACTACGCGGGCCCAGTGGGTTGGTAACAAGTGTTATAATATCTACTCACATAATATAAAGTTATTGCTATTACGAATTTAATTTAATTTTAATATTTTATTCTTACTTAAGTTGCTGTGCCCTTACAGGGTCCATAATTGTATCTTAGCTTTAAGCCTATTTTTAACAACTTAATTCACATTATGGTATGCAAATAAATAAATGATGATGATGAAAGTAGTACAAAAAAAATTGAAGTGGTTTAACTAAATAGAAAGGTTTAAATAAAGGTATGAATGAATGAATGAGGCCGTTTTAAGAGGCTGATTCATGTGAGAACTGCATTAAAACATAACATTCGTTAACAACGGATTGCTCGGTACCAGATGCTATAGTAATGTAATAACCGTTTATGCCTTGACTGTTTTCTTCTCAATTTACCTCCTGGAGGGAATAGGGTCTATATTTTTTTCTTCTTATATTAATCTATCCTGAGGGGCCCGTGGCTAAATAATAACAGCCGCACAGGTCGATCGGTCTGGTTAAGCTACGCTTGCCGCGGTTGGTCTGTGGATGGGTGACCATCTTTACATACCGAGACCCCTCCGTGCCTCGGAAAGCACGTTAAGCCGTTGGTCCCGGCTGTCATTCGTGGATCTTTGACAGTCGTTACGGGTAGTCAGAAGCCCGAAAGTCTGGCAACCAGTCTTACCAAGGGGTATCGTTTTACCCAGTAACTGGGTTGTGGAGGTCAGATAGGCAGTCGCTCCATGTAAAATACTGGTATTCAGCTGCATCCGGTTAGACTGGAAGCCGACCCCAACATATAGTTGGGAAAAGGCTAGGCAGATGACGATGATTAATCTATCCTGTCCCACAGCTGGACAAAGGTCTCCCCCTTACTTCGCCATTCATCCTTGCCTAGCGCCTTTTCTGGCCAATCAGTCAAGAAAGAGTCTAGGTCATCGCACTTGCAGTTCTGAGGTCTGCCTCGGGGACTATTCCCGCCTTCCGCATCCAGTCCGTTCCAGCTACCTTCTTTAGGTCGTCCGCCCATCTAGCTGCGGGGCGTCCCACACTACGCTTTCCAATACGCGATACGATAAACGATACGATTTTGGATTCATGAAATTAAAATAATAAATGGCTTATTATTTTCATGTTCTTTCTCTTGTGTCTTATTGTATTTTTACGATAATCAAGTAACGATGGTATGTGAGCAAGAGAGGTGATCAATGTTCGGTTCTTTCTCTGTTTAAGAAGATACCTTTACCTAACAGTGAAACAATTACAAGGTTCACCATACATACATACAACAGTAACTATTAGGCCAAGATCTTCCTGTTACTGACGGACCGACGAAATGACTTGACAAAAGGAACCTACCGTTTTTGCCACTAATATCCCAAAACGGCCAGCTTCCCTACAAATAAAAATATTATACAAGGTGTTGTTTTGCAACCTCATCAAATTCAAGGAGGTAACTATGCTACTGATTCTCGACATGAATCAATAATAAAATAAGTAGGTATTTTTTTTTTTTTCAAATTTTCGGAAACGTTTGTGGGACACGCATATTAAAACGCGGCCTGTCTGAGACCGCACTGTAACTGCCCTTTTACACACACATAAAAACGCGGCCGCTTTTACGATACAATAACGCGATTCTGTTCTTTGAAAGTGGTGTATTTTGAAATACTATCAAACTTAAATAACTTAAAAAAAAGTATGTATTCATTATTTACCAGGGATCGTAATTTTATTTGATTATTTATGTCTTTCCTAGCAGCCTCTTGAAATTTGACGAGGATGCAAAACAACAGCTTGTATACTTCAGTAACTGAAAAACTGAAACGTTGGGAATGTTTTAAAACTTTCTACCATTATATACAGTTGGAACTAATTAAAATGGCCGTCTCATGGGCTGAAGAAATGGGAACAGTCGCGAAACAACCCAGTATTTAGGTCACTGGTTCATTTTAGTATTTATTTTAATGAGAAATGAGTAAGTATTGATTTCGGCCTTTCTCTTGCATTTATTACTGTTTTTTGCAACTAAATAGAGATCGTGACACTGGGACAAAACTATTTTGTGTGTTGTGCTACAGATGAGGGCTGTTGACCTAGAATTAAGCGCGGTGGCTGACATGGGGTCCTTGATTCGATTACCTGGTCTGGGCAAAGTGTGGTCGGTGATTTACCATCGGAGGATTTTTAGTAGCAGTACAAAGTCTAGTTTAGATAACATGGAACTAAACGTAACAGGCGAAATGGGAGCGTAGGATCTATATTGCTTTACACCTTCGGGAAAAACATGCAATATGTTATATTATGTTGATAAAAGAGCGCCCAAGGAAAAAGGACATCTAGCGTTTCCAAGTAACTAGTTGTTCTCTATACTAAAGCGCGAGCTATTCTTGAATAGCTCACAAGGAATCTTAGTTATACACAGTACCAAGATTAACAATACATGCAAGGAAACTAGCAACTAACCCAAACACTGGTTCCAACAAAACATGGCAGAATGGACAACGTAGCGGCAGTACCATAAGTGTTGGTCCAATAATAACTGGGGGCTAAACAAACCAGGGGCTAAGTTTACGAGGGAGGCTAAAATCTAGCCAAGTCTTCGTCAAGCGTGATGTGGTGTAAGGCATGGGCTGTAGCGGGCTTGAAAGTTAATGTGTCTTTCTTTGTTGCATACTGCGAGTTTTGTACAAGCCGGTGTAATTTTATATTTTTAATTTTATATTTTAATTTATTTCTTTACATTGTTCTCACATATAGAAGCAATAAGAATAATGTAACCAGGATTTTGTAAAAATGTCTTGATTTAAAAGAGTGTCCGTGGAGTTTCTTGCCCGTTCTTCTCCATAGAGATCTACGCTTTGGAATGGGCAACTAGCTTCAACTTTCTGACTAACTGACCGACTATTTAATTTTGACAATTCATAAGTGCCTGTAAATGGTTTAATTGAAATAAATGATTTGACTTTGAGTTTGAGCCGCTATAAGGAGTGGACCATCAGAGTCAAAAACTAGAATCATACTACATAAAAGGAAACTTAGATCATATTTGCAGAAAACAATAATAAAAGTTATTATCACAATGCGTGCAAACTTAGTTAAGACAGCGATCCAGTAGTGGAAGTTTATGGTCTCATACGTTGTTAATCTCTCAGCAGGAGACTCATATTTTTGTAAGCATTAGGTACTCTATTTTAGATATTAATAAATGCAAGCTAAAAAAGTTGTCTCTATTTAGCTGATCAAAATCTGTATGTAAGTACACAAAAAGCCTGGAACAACTTTAACTGTCTGTACCATGTGTGGGTATAAAAGTATTCATTAGTTCCACTCGGGAATCCGCGAATCTGTGACTACGCAGCCACTACGCCCAGTATCCACATGTTTGCGAGAGATAAACATTCATCTTTTCTTGGCCCGCTCCGCTACCGCTTATTCCTCACAACCCCCCAACTTGTATTACCACAGGAATCTAGTGACAAAGCCGTTGTACACCAACTCGATTACATACTAAGTGCGCTTCCACTAACATACTATTTACCCACTGTCAAACTATTTGTACGTCAGAGTATATGGAACTGACTCGTTGGTCTAGTGGTCGCAAACGGTACTGCTGAGCATGAGGGCCTGGGCTCGATTCCGCGAGCAAAATGTTATTGGTGTTTTCTTAGTAGCTGCCTGCCGATCGATTCTGTAAAAATCTCACCGTGAAAAGTTAGGTGAAGTGAGCTTAGAGTGAGCTGTTATTATTGTCAATCCCTAGCATTATTTGGAAGACAGCTCACTCCACGCTCACTTCACCTAAGTTTTCACGGTGATTTTTTTACAGAATAAACAAGCTGGAGTCTGGATTAATGCACAATTGATGACAATAGGCTCGCCCACTATTACGTGGCACTTAAACGTAACTGGCGGGCGTGATGTTATATGCACTAATAGTGTGTCAGTGATGCTCTCAAAAACATGAAGGAAAATATCGTGTGTATCCGATATATCCGAGAGCTAAAGAACTATGGAAAATATTTTTCATTATGAAAACTTTTTATATTTTTGTTCTGCAATGGATTCATCTCCTTTCTTTCGGTGAAAGAATTGGAATAAATATTCTCAGTATTCTTATTTTTTTAAATTAATTCTAGTAATTTTTCTACGTGGAAAGAGAGCAGGTGAGGCCTTTCGCCTGCAGTGGGACATGACAGACTTTTAATAATAATAATAAACCCACCGGTGGGGTTATAAATTTGTAAATTGTTAAAAAAAAAATTGTAGGTTGGTTAGTAGGTTTTTCTAGGTAAATTTATAGGTATAAGTGTTTTGATTGTTTTAAAACTTAAAATGTTGAGTGTTTTGTAGCTAATGCCTATACGGTCCCAGCGCAGGGCACAGGACTCCCCCAAGTCCTTCCAGGAACTCTCCTCCTTTATGTTAATAATTTTGAATGCCAAAGTTAGTCTGTTTATTATTTAAAACCCAAGTTTTAATTAATGAATTCTGACGAAAGATTGTAGAGTAATACAGTTAGGGAAATTTATTGTATTTCAAATTAACACCATATGTCAATCTGTCACGTAAAACAACAGGGGCCTGATTTTCGATAATCTAACTGACGGACTAAATAAAATAATAATTTTTTTTACCCAAGAAACTACCCTATTAGGGCCCAGTCAAAGTTGACTGCGGTGATTTGAATATACGGCCAATTTGAGTTGGTAGTCAATTTGATAATTTAATTCCCTGACCAGTAAATATTAAATTCTGAAAAGGTACGCTTGGTACGACTAGTTGTTTTGAAATCTAAATAGCCCGTTATAATTGTAATTAGTAAGTATAACACAATTACCACTCCTAATAAATTCACTTCAAAACCACGAAGAACTACTTTCGCCCCTAACCTAACATTTCACACTCGCCCACTATCACTTCGCAACCACTAATAACTCTCAAAGAAAAATCACCGTTCCCACCAACATCTCAAAAGCAATCGCTTAAATCGTAAGTACTTTCCACCAATTTCACGTTCATTTGTTTCCGAAAATTCTGGAAAGTTGTGCTTCCGAACTCAAGGGAACTCAAGCCCCAGAAAATAAGAGAAAAATCAATCACAATAAGTTGGTAGAACTTGGTACTTAAGGGCCTGACTCAGTTTAAACGTTGGGAAAAGGACTGGCTGAGTTTTTGTCGGATGGCTGTATGCGATAGCTGGCAAGTTAAAGTTTTGAAGACGGAATGTTTTTTTTTGCGTTTGAATTTGGTGTTCGGTTTCTTCGCGCCATTTTTTTCCCTTGTTTTTGTTGCAGTATTAATAGAAAAGTAATAAAGGAAGAAAAGTAATTTCAGGATACTTATACCTTTTATTATATCGAAATTGTGTTTAACGAGATTAGAGAAATTAAAACAGCCGTATCCGATGTAAAAGAAAAATCATCATCATCTTCATCAACCTAAGAAACGATGGATGGAATGTGTGAATGTTGATATGGTTAGAAAGGGGGTGACTACCGAGATGACGACTAATAGAGAAGTATGGAAGAAAAAGACATGTTGCGCCGACCACAAATAAATTGAGATAAGGGCAGGAAAATGATGATGATGATGATGATCTTCATCAACCTACAGCAATCCACTGCTGGACATAAGCCTCTCCTATTGCACGCCATTCAACTCGATTTTTGGCAATTCTCGTCCTGCTGCTACCAGCCATCTTGCGAAGATCGTCGCTCCAGTCAGCCTGAGTCTTACCAAAAAAAAAAGAAAAAATGCACGAAATAAATTACTTACCAAAAATTGTTTTTAAGTTATTTGCCCGTAATGCATTATAACTTCCGTCTCTAAAACTAATAAAATAAAGGCTGGTTTTTCCATCGCCAGTTAAATTTTATTCGAGGAATAAAATTGACGTTTAACAGTTTTTGTATGAAATAACTGTCAAAATTTCAAAATTATTCTTCGAATAAAGTTATCAGATGATTGGAAATTCAGCCCTAAAACAAATAAGTCAAGCCGTCTTTACAACTTTCTCAAACTGCCAAAAAGGTGTTTCTAAATCGCCACACTTCTCCTCAAAAACGCATTCTTCTCCATTCAACCCAGACGTAATAAAACAAAAATTTTCTCCAAACAGTTTCCTTAAAAGACTATATTATGTTTATTAGACTCGTATAATATATTGACCAATAAAAATGGTAATTTCGCGGACAAAATGAAATTAAACTGAGGGGCTATGTACCAAGAGATTATCTACCGCGATGAGCAATTTGATATATTAGAGCAGTTTCATTTATGACTGGCGCAAAGTAAAATGATTCTTAAATCTGCTTATTCATCTTTAATTTTTGGGAGGATTATTGTATCGCTGGATTTTGGGTCGAGGGAAATATAATGAAGAAACCATGACTATGTAGTAGACAGATTTTATACAAAAAAAAGATGATGGGTTGAAATTGTTGATCATTTTTACTTGATCTTGTTTTTTTTTAATGATTTTTATTGCAATCAACGAGTATCATTCTTGCAGATATTGAGCAATACGTTTCGTATTACGTATTGGGTTTGTACGAAAGCTGTCCAGTCACTGCTCCACTTATTATTGCAGCCTCTTAAGATCTTGAGGAATCTTTCTTTTTTAATGATATTTAGTTTTTGATCTTGATTTAGGCTGATTTGAGCCTTACCTGTATGCAAAGAAAAATATGCTGTATTTTGGTCACACCCGTTACCAACGAATGTTTAATAAAGGCATATATACTTACCTGCTTATTAAATTGCAGACAGGACTACTTACTTACTATGTAATTCATGCATTATATGATCTTGACCGCAGTTTCACTAAATGATCATCCATGGGTTTACATAACGTACATGGATAAAACATATTTAGCCTATATGTCAACCCAAGACTTCAGGTCATGCCCTGACAATACTTGCTGGAGTAACAAACATTTTCACAA
Source organism: Apamea sordens (assembly GCA_945859715.1). Lineage (NCBI taxonomy): Eukaryota > Metazoa > Arthropoda > Insecta > Lepidoptera > Noctuidae > Apamea > Apamea sordens. Next base: position 14,779,728 of record OX244009.1, read on the forward strand.
AGTTCACAATTTTAAATACTAGAATAAAGATAATCAAAAAGAAAAATTCACCAACATTCCATTGGAACTGGTTTTTGCATCCAAACACCTTTAACATCCGAGCCATACCAACCTTTTTCTTCAACTAAAGTCAATAGGTCCGTCCTACATAACATGGTCCTCACTTGAACTAGTGTGCGCTCCATTGGTCCGTACCGTCACACTTATACGGCCAGGGGAAAGGATTTCTGTGTCTTCAACTGAAGGCAAGGGTTTTTATTTCGGCTCCTAGGTTCCGAGGAAATACGGGGTTATATTGCACAGCTGCAGGTACTCACATTGGTAATAGTGAAGGTACGAAAAATTGTCATCTGTTTAGCGTTTTCCAAGTAATTTTCATAAAATTATAGCCATTTGGTATACAAGCTAACTTTCAACTACTGTTAAACAATGTTGTGGATACATTAAGTAGGTACTCTCTTAAGTATACCATAAGCTTTTAAACACGCAATAAAAGTGAAAATTGGCAGTATGGTGGAAAAACGCACATTATTGCCTGTAGGTAAGTACCTGCAGGCAATATGTGCGTTACATACAACATATTGTGTCGTGGTGGCACGAAACATACCTAATCATCCTATAATGTTCCCACTGCTGGGACACAGGCCTCCTCTCGGTGAGAGGGACCTTGACCCACCACGCGGGCCCAGTGCGGGTTGGTAGAGGATGTCTTCAATGTTTCTAGGATATACGGCATTATTTTTGTCACTCAGCACATGGTTTCTAAATTGAATCACAATAAGACGTGTCTTCCAAAGTAACTGCAACTTAATGCATTATCGGCACCTTTAGCGTTCGGAAAAGTCTCACTCGGACAAGTCACTTAGTCGGAAACTTTTTAATGGCCTGAAATCGCTGAAATGCGACATGAAATGTGAGCAAGCAATAAAGGCCCTTTTGCCCATTATCATTATCCACATCCCGACTTCCCCACTGCTGGTCATGGGCATATCTTTTCTTATATTATGAAGGGCGTTTTGGGGGACTGTCGTTTTGACGTTCGAAAACTGCTGATTCTCAGCCTAACTTGCACAAATGACTTTTTGATTTTGATTTTGTGCCAATCCACTTTTGCCCATAGGTAAATCGAATACAAGCAAATTCAAATTGCTATTATAACAACACCCTAGAATGGAAAATAGTGACCTTTTCTTCACCAAAACCACAGCTACTCTTAAACCAATTATTTTCCGTAGCCCTCTCAAAAAACGACCTAAATAAATAAATTAGCGATCGCCAAACATTATCGAGGCACGCATCGAGCACAATTCACAATTAGGCCTCGCTTCCGAAAACGGCTATTAATTTGTGTTGCCAGCTATAAATTCTAGTTAAGCCACACACTGCCGTAGTTTCGGCTTTCCTGTTTTTTTTAAATGGTAGTTGATTTCTTTTGCGGGCAGAATAGGAATGGGTATTTATTGTGTAGGCTGTGGGAAAGAAAGGTTCGTGTTTCGAGTAGTTTTCTTTCGGTTTTTTTTTGTGCTGGTGTATAGAATGGAGTAATTGAGGTGTTATTTCAGCTCGTTTTTCGTTTAAAATATTTTTAAATAAACCAGAATATAAAAGGGTTTAATGGTTAAATTTAAAACCGGTTTGAAGTCTCATGTTCTTTTAATTTTCACGTGCACTTTTCAATCCGGAACACAGGTAGCCAACAAAAATTGGTATAGCTTAGTACTTCAAGGGGAAATTTTTCTCAAGGAGGTCGTTACTAAGCAAATATTTGGATTGTAAGCACTGTCAACGGTGCCAACCAATCAAAACGGCTTATAATAAAATTAGACGGGAGCACATTAAGCTACTACAATCTGACAAATTGTTTTAATAGATTTTCAACTTTATTGCTAGAGCAAGCTACAAGTTTGATTGGGAAAATTTGACAGTTTCGGGTAGCTTGACCTGCAGGCTAGTGTCTGTACAACCCGCAAGAGTTAACTTGAGACCGGAGCGGCTCCTCCCGACCCCCGCTCTCGCCTATGACGCCTCAGTACCGCGCTCTTACGTCATCCGAGCAAGGTCGCAAGTTAACTCTTGCGGGTTGTACACTCACTAATCAGACTTTCAAAAACCAGGGTATGGTCCCAACCCAACCGTACTTATGATGCACTTAATTCCGGGACTAATTAGTCCAAACCCAAATTAGAAATTACGAATATAATTAAACGAAAGGTGTAATCCCTACATCAAAAAGATCTCTCTCAATTTTCCACAGGAACCTTTAGTACAGGTATAGTCTACCTCGTTATTTCTTTACTACTTTTGACAATAATTCCTAGTAAATTGAAACTTCACTAAGTTTGAATCTATCTGTCACTTAGACAAATAGAACTTATCTTTTTATGACGTGCATGTAACATTCCACCTTAACAGAAAATCACATGGACACTTATGAAACATCAGAAGCTCGGTGCACGGTCTCAATTGGTCGTTTCTTATAGAGAAGAGCAGGCAAGAATTTTTTTAAAAGAGCAACCCTGATATACTCTTTTAAACAATTTGTTAGGCTTTCACAATATTTTTCAAATAACAGTGTTAATGTATATGTGAGGACAGTGTATGCCTGTCAACAAGTACTTAACGAAATAGAAAATATTCAACAAATATACCCATATTTGTTGAATATTTTCTATTTTGTTGAAATCTAGGAAATGTTGAACCTACCTAGGTTCATAATTAAACCTTGCATTCACACTCATAAAATTAATGCAAATATCCACTTTATTTTGTATACTAATTGTATTTTCACATCTTTCTTAGATAATTACGTAATTTTTTGATGAATGCTGCGAATACACGAAGACACGGCACTTATTTTTGATTATTATTTTCTTTTAATTCATTATATGTATTGTTAATGGTGTACCAAGTAAATAAACAAATCGTAGCATCTAAGAGCCTACAAGGCCTTAGGATGGTAAAGGAATTTCGAGGTCGACTATACCCATAGCACAGGTACTTTTAGCTAACGGTTTTTGATACATATTTCATGAGAGCGATCCGTTCACCAGATGGTGAAGTTTTCACTTCATTGCGTTGGATTTCGTTACACCTGACGGGATGGGTATACGGTTCAATTGAAACGATTTATTTTTAGTTTCAAGGATTGAGATCGTTGAATTAGGGTTTTGGATAACGTTGTGTTATGTTATGTTTTAGGCGGTAGGTAGAAAGGTTTTCAATATAGTAAGAAATGGAAAAGGAAGAGGGTATTTGGTAGAAAAGGCTAGAATTATATAGGTCATAATTTACGCTAGAAGATATTTTAAACAAGTAGGTAATTAAAATTGATTTGTTGATAATGCATAAAAAATCTAACCACACTATCTAATCCGCACTGAGCCCACGTGGTGGATTACAGCCCACTCCCTTATTAGGCGCTGTCTCCACGAGCGAGAGAATCGCGGCGATATTATCGCCGTGCCACGTTTTTCTATACACTCTCTATGGAACCGTCTCCACACGGCGATATTATCGCCGCGATGCGACGAGTGGCAACGAGCACGCAAAACGTCATTACATCGTTGCTAGCCCGCCGCGACTAGCAACGCGACCGCCGCGCGCTCGGGGCGCTCTCGCGACGAGCGCGCGGCGGGCGCGCTGTCAAACGCAGCGTCATTTCAGCATTGCCTCTCGTTAAGGTGTATATAGGGCTCGCTGACCTTGTGCATGTGGGCGGAGCTAAACGCTCTACTCCCGAAAACGTAAAACGCGCGCGGTGGCGCGCTGAACTAAAACGACGATCAAAGAGTATGCAGAGGCACAGACATGCCGCCCGCAGGTCGCTATTTTTGCCAACGATTCCAGAAGGGAATTGCGGTTGCAAGTCTGATATATTTTGTATAGATTGATACGTATGTTACGTATATTTTAAGCATTTTTCATTTAGAAATTTCGATTTTATTTAAAATCAGAACTTAGTTCCTGCGGGGGTAAAACTTTTCTTAGGAATCGAATAACATTTTATTTGCATACTGTAGGTAGGAGGATTTAATAAGTACATAAAAATGAGATTTTATAAAAAATGTGATCCTGTTTCTCCAATTTGAATTATTATAAATCAGTAATAAACCTACCTAACTAGCACTGTACCTAAATAGCATTTTAGGGTTCCGTAGCCAATCGAACGATGTTATAGTTTCGGCAGTGACCTTGAAATAATTACCTACGGCCGTTTAGTAGATAAACCTCGTCATGGGTGTCATTTTCGTGGTTTTCGAGGGTGCTGGAGCCGATTATAAAGTCAAAATGAAAATCCAGGATGGCGGCTACAAAACTTTTCAAAATTTTCGTCATGGGTGTCATTTTCGTGGTTTTCGAGGCTGCTGAAGCCAATAGTGAGGTCAAAATGAAAATCTAAGATGGCAGGTGCGAAAATTTTCAAAATTTTCGTCATCGGTGTCATTTTCGTGGTTTTCGAGGGTGCTGGAGCCGATTATAAAGTCCAAATGAAAATCCAAGATGGCGGCTGCAAAACTTTTCAAAATATTCGTCATGGGTGTCGTTTTCGTGGTTTTCGAGGGTGCTGGAGCCGATTATAAAGTCAAAATGAAAATCCAGGATGGCGGCTACAAAACTTTTCAAAATTTTCGTCATGGGTGTCATTTTCGTGGTTTTCGAGGCTGCTGAAGCCAATAGTGAGGTCAAAATGAAAATCTAAGATGGCAGGTGCGAAAATTTTCAAAATTTTCGTCATCGGTGTCATTTTCGTGGTTTTCGAGGGTGCTGGAGCCGATTATAAAGTCCAAATGAAAATCCAAGATGGCGGCTGCAAAACTTTTCAAAATATTCGTCATGGGTGTCGTTTTCGTGGTTTTCGAGGGTGCTGGAGCCGATTATAAAGTCAAAATGAAAATCCAAGATGGCGGCTGCAAAACTTTTCAAAATATTCGTCATGGGTGTCGTTTTCGTGGTTTTCAAGGGTGCTGGAGCCAATAGTGAGGTCAAAATGAAAATCTAAAATGGCGGCTGCAAAAATTTTCAAATTTTTCATCATGGGTGTCGTTTTCATGGTTTTTGAGGGTGCTGGAGCCAATAGTGAGGTCAAAATGAAAGTCTAAAATAGCGGCTGCAAAAATTTTCAAATTTTTCATCATGGGTGTCGTTTTCATGGTTTTTGAGGCTGCTGAAGCCAATAGTGAGGTCAAAATGAAAATCTAAGATGGCGGGTGCGAAAATTTTCAAAATTTTCGTCATGGGTGTCATTTTCGTGGTTTTCGAGGCTGCTGAAGCCAATAGTGAGGTCAAAATGAAAATCTAAGATGGCGGGTGCGAAAATTTTCACAATTAGGTGAATCGATTTTCTTCATCAAGAAGGCAAATTTTTTGCATGGAATGTGTCCAGATCTGAGTCTAAGAGCAGTAACAATCAGTTTTCTACTAACTTCACTATTCATGAACCAGGGCACGCGAAGAGGTTCACACTGTATGGTTTTATACCATAAACCCTTTTCTAATGACCGTTTATTAAAATATTCTTTCCAAGAATCAAAGCATATATTTTTAAATTTTGGTAAAAAATCTGAATAATCTAATATAATATTTATTTCTAATAAGTTATCTGTATTAAATCAATTGAATTTTAATACACAATGATACAGTATTCACGGAAACGCATTTCTTGTGTCTTAACCGTATAGGATATTGTTTTTGCAATCTATCTGTCACTCACTCACTCACTCACTCATGCGGTCTCGTGATAAATAACATTGTTTATTTGGCAACTCATCACACTAAGTATATTATTGTCAAATAAGTATCGTGTACCTAAAATCAAGTAATAATTAGTAAATTTTAGTTTGATCGGAATAACTTAGGTTATTCGAAGTTCCTTATGTATGATTTAAAAAAAAACAATTTTTTGTAGCCGCCATCTTGGATTTACATTGTGAGCTCACTATCGGCTGTAGTACCCTCGAAAACTATGAAAATGACACCCATGATGAAATATCTGAAAATTGTTGTAGCCGCCATTTTGGATTTTTATTTTGACCTCATTATCGGTTTTATCGCCCTCGAAAAGTGGGAAAACGACATCACTGAAGAAAAGTTTGAAAATTTTCGCAGCCGCCGTTTTGGATTTTTATTTTGACCTCATCACCCTCGAAAACCACGAAAATGACACCCATGACGAAAATTTTGAAAATTTTCGCACCCGCCATCTTAGATTTTCATTTTGACCTCACTATTGGCTTCAGCAGCCTCAAAAACCATGAAAACGACACCCATGATGAAAAATTTGAAAATTTTCGCAACCGTCATTTTGGATTTTTATTTTGACCTCACTAGCGGCTTTAACACCCCCAAAAAGCATAAAAACGACACCCATGACGAAAATTCTGAAAATTTTCGCACCTGCCATCTTAGATTTTCATTTTGACCTCACTATTGGCTTCAGCAGCCTCAAAAACCATGAAAACGACACCCATGATGAAAAATTTGAAAATTTTCGCAACCGTCATTTTGGATTTTTATTTTGACCTCACTAGCGGCTTTATCACCCCCGAAAAGCATAAAAACTACACCCATGATGAAAAATTTGAAAATTTTCGCAGCCGCCATTTTGGATTTTTATTTTGACCTCACTAGCGGCTTTATCACCCCCGAAAAGCATGAAAACGACACCCATGATGAAATATTTGAAAATTTTCGCAGCCGCCATTTTAGATTTTTATTTTGACCTCACTAGCGGCTTTATCACCCCCGAAAAGCATGAAAACGACACCCATGATGAAAATTCTGAAAATTTTCGCACCTGCCATCTTAGATTTTCATTTTGACCTCACTATTGGCTTCAGCAGCCTCAAAAACCATGAAAACGACACCCATGATGAAAAATTTGAAAATTTTCGCAACCGTCATTTTGGATTTTTATTTTGACCTCACTAGCGGCTTTATCACCCCCGAAAAGCATAAAAACGACACCCATGATGAAAAATTTGAAAATTTTCGCAGCCGCCATTTTGGATTTTTATTTTGACCTCACTAGCGGCTTTATCACCCCCGAAAAGCATGAAAACGACACCCATGATGAAATATTTGAAAATTTTCGCAGCCGCCATTTTAGATTTTTATTTTGACCTCACTAGCGGCTTTATCACCCCCGAAAAGCATAAAAACGACACCCATGATGAAAAATTTGAAAATTTTCGCAGCCGCCATTTTGGATTTTTATTTTGACCTCACTAGCGGCTTTATCACCCCCGAAAAGCATGAAAACGACACCCATGATGAAATATTTGAAAATTTTCGCAGCCGCCATTTTAGATTTTTATTTTGACCTCACTAGCGGCTTTATCACCCCCGAAAAGCATGAAAACGACACCCATGATGAAATATTTGAAAATTTTCGCAGCCGCCATTTTAGATTTTTATTTTGACCTCACTAGCGGCTTTATCACCCCCGAAAAGCATGAAAACGACACCCATGATGAAATATTTGAAAATTTTTGCAGCCGCCATTTTGGATTTTTATTTTGACCTCACTATCGGCTTTATCACCCTCGAAAAGTATGAAAACGATACCCATGATGAAATATTTGAACATTTTTGCAGCCGCCATTTTGGATTTTTATTTTGACCTCACTAGCGGCTTTATCACCCCCGAAAAGCATAAAAACGACACCCATGATGAAAAATTTGAAAATTTTCGCAGCCGCCATTTTGGATTTTTATTTTGACCTCACTAGCGGCTTTATCACCCCCGAAAAGCATGAAAACGACACCCATGATGAAATATTTGAAAATTTTTGCAGCCGCCATTTTGGATTTTTATTTTGACCTCACTATCGGCTTTATCACCCTCGAAAAGTATGAAAACGATACCCATGATGAAATATTTGAAAATTTTTGCAGCCGCCATATTGGATTTTTATTTTGACCTCACTATCGGCTTTATCACCCTCGAAAAGTATGAAAACGACACCCATGATGAAATATTTGAAAATTTTTGCAGCCGCCATTTTGGATTTTTATTATGACCTCACTATCGGTTTTGTCACCCTCGAAATATATGAAAACGACACCCATGATGAAAAACTTGAAAATTTTCGCAGCCGCCATCTTGGACTTTTATTTTGATCAAATCCATCTTTTCTCATTTTAATATTAGTTTATATGACTACTTGTATTTTACCATCGTAAGTATTCGTAAGCGTCCACGCGCACAATAGAAATGGGCCATCTGCAGCGAGCTAGTCAATAAACGCACACTGATACAATTCGTTCGTAAATATTTGCACTAACACAGACAGACGCGCATAGTCGGTCGATAGCCGGAGCGTAGCAGCGAGCGACACAGCCATCCCGTCTCAATGCTAACGCACGACTGCCGCCCGCGCCCGCGCAGAGCCCCTCTGAAGCTCGATCTCAAAGTGGGGACATTTCCTTTGCAAATGTTAATTGATTTACATAAGCTAAGACAAATCTGTAGTACCTCTAACCATCGATTTTTCAGTGTAAAAATATTTCCAAACATCAAAGCCGTTTAGAAGTAATATCGAATTTCAGAAAAAAATAGCGTGTTGGTAAATATTTTTTTAAGGCAAAAGTATTAGCCATACGAAAAAATCCTTCTACAGAAATGTTGTTCATGAATCTATAGCAAACATATATTTTTTACAGATCTTTTAATCAAGCCGTTAATGAGAAATATTCTTCATAAAGTGACCGTATTACGGTACTAAACGAGAGTAAGGCCCTTAAGCAAAGACGTTTCGACGATTTTTTTTCCATTCTTAACAATAACAATAACTGCATATTCACTAGCGTACTTGCAGAAGCACCCCACAACACTATATCCATAATAAAGAATTATATTATCGACTGAGACACTACTTATTTCGCTCTCGTCTGGCACGTAACTGAATTCCTTCTTTCGCAACGTGACGTCAAGGAAACGCGGCGATACCGTTACGAGTCGCCGCGGAATCGCCGCGATTCCGTAACGACTCGCGACGATACGCGGCGGAATTATCGCTCGTTCGTGGAGATTATCCGACGATATAAGGGCGGACTCGTCGCGATTCTCTCGCTCGTGGAGACAGCGCCTAAAGAGGAGGCCTGTGTCCCAGCAGTGGGAACGGTACAGACTGATTATGCTATGCATAAAAAAATAGATTATAACATTGACGTAACGATAATGCGTTACTCAACGGACTTCTCAGAACTGACCCTTACAATAAATACAGATTTATAATTAAATTGTGACACAAATGCATATTAAATTATTCTAATAACAACGTCACTAAATCAAGTCAAATTTCCCTATAGTACGTACACATAAATTACTACCAACTCGAACAGAAACCATCTGTTTTACTTATAAACCCTAAACAATTGGACAACGGTAACAAAACATTCATTTCAAATAGATTGTGGGGTCTAAAATACCTGTTTACCTGTAACCGTTCATCCGTGAAGCACATTTCATATTTTCGGAATACCCACCCCCCCCCGCTGTTGTCCAAATACCTTCCTATTTGGTGTAATAAACGAGTCTTTTGTGCCCGTATCAATACAGGGTTAAAATACGAGTGGTATCTATCAAAATGATGTATGGACGGTGGTGGGTTATTTTTTATTTTGCAATTATGTATAGCCTTGTGTAAATTGGGAAATAGGAAATGGTTTTCGGCCTTGGTTCTTGAGTATATTAACTACATACATAGGTTGCGGGTTCACCTGGTAAACACATTCACATCCTACGTTCGTTTTATAACCATTTCGTACAGCTGTCAAAGAATGAGTTGTGATTTGAATATACGGACTTTTAAGTTGTTAGTGAACAATTATTAATCTCGTAATTTTAAGAACGTTCATGACTATGAACGTTCTTAAAACAACCACCTGGGGTGCTTCGCCTCAGGTACTCCGGGTACCTGAGGTGAAGCACCCCAGGTGGTTGAGGTTAGGCGCCTGAGCAAGTTGTTACGGGAACCGACTTTTGTCTTAGTTTTGAAGCAATGGTTCTTAAATGTCAGCGCCCTGTCAAGGGTGACTCCCAAGTAGGTAGGGTTACTGAAAGAAAGAAAGAAAAGAAAGAAAAAGCATTTATTTGCGGCAAACATGACGTATAAAAAAAAGGACATAAACACACAAAAAAAAAACAGGTTGGGGGTAAACATGCGTCACATTCACGCAAAACGGCCATCGCTCAGCATAATGCTAAGACCCTATACGAGACAGAGCCCCAGCGCTGGTTTTCAGCGGCAGCCGGCAACGTTTAACGGTGGTGCAAGAAAGGATCCTCCCCGAGTGACGTTAGAAATCGGTACCCAATCCCCCAAACGTCCGGTATACCCTGGACACCTAGCACTCGGTAACGAGTCTAGGTGACTAATCTTTTTACCAAGATGGCACGAAACGGTCTTAAAAAGACCGTTCCGTGCCGAAAGAGTTGAAAAGTAAACTCTTCCATCACAGACCTAGAGTTTAGAGCGCGCTAGCACCACCACGACGTCAACGTGTTTGTGTTGTCCCACTGCAGAGCAAAGGCCTCCCTTCCCTCCTTCTACTTTTCCCGGTCTACTGCGATTGTGGGCCAATCCTTTAAGAAGGAGTCTAGCTCATCACCCACCATCTCTTTCTGGGCCTACCGCACAGTCGTTTCCTGCCATTTGGGATCCACTGAGTGGTGGCTTTTGCATATTGCTGCTCCGACATGCGACAGATGTGGCCAGCCCAGTTCCACTTTAGCTCAGCAGCTGTGCGACCAGCGTCCGCTGTTTGTGTTTTGGAACGAAGTATAGAGTTCTTAATGCGGTCTGTGAGTTTGACACCAAGTATACTTCGTTCCATATCCGTTGGCAGACTCCAAGTGCAAACTTTTGACGCTTTGTAAGAGACCATGTTGGCGCTCCGTAGGTGAGGTTGGGAAGAATGCACACGTCCATGTGCTTTCGTTTTAGTGAAAGCGGGAGAGGTCCTTTCATGAGATGTTTCATCAACCAATAGTTCTTTCAAGCGTTTTCTGTGCGTCGATCGACTTCTTTGAACTGTCTCGCCTGGAAGGATACCATTTGGCCGAGGTGAATGTAGGTACTTATGGACATATTCAACCTGTACACCCCCAATTTCTACGTTGCGTACGGTGCTGTTCGTCATCAGTCATCATATGTATGTTAAACATCGAATTTTACAGAAGTAGATTGCGACACAGATATGAGTGACAGAGACGACGCTCTACAAAGCAAACATTTTCTAAAACTCAATCTAGCAGAATGATGTCTGCGCTCTAGTACGGACGATAAGTAAGTTTTCACTGCCCTTCAAGTAAAATAGCAACATGAACTTATTTCTCCTCATTACAGTTGCCGAGATAATAATAACAAACAACTTTCAGACAGATTCCATTTCAGCGCGCAACAGTAGAAACGTTATTATTAGACTAGCTTCTGCCCGAGGTTTTGCTTGTGTGGAGGTCGGAAATTATACCACGGGAACTTACTACCAGTATAAAAATATCCTATGTCCTAATTACGCAGATCATGGTTTACCTGTGTGCCAAATTTCATCAAAATTCGTTCAAATCAAAAGTCATTTATTCAAATTAGGCTGAGAATCAGCACTTTTAGAACCTTAAAATTACAAAAGACAGTCACCCAAAACGCCCGCCCTTCATCACTTCCTTGCGTTTTCGCTGGGAATAAGAAATGGTGCAACAAACTCCCTAGCAGCACAGCTGTCTGTTTAGTAGAAAATACTTGATTGTATACAACACTAGGCATGCAAAAACGTTCAACCGTTAAGGCGTGAAAAGGTAACAGGCAGAGTTAACTTCGCATTTAATTATAATACAAGCTGCATCTCGTGGTTTCCCCCACATAAGTCTCGATCCCTTAAGTATATCGGGACAAAAAGTATCCTCTGTCCTAAATCATGTTATTGTCTACCCTGTGCCAAAATTACATCGAAATCCGTTCAGCCGTTTTAGCGTTAAAGCGTATCAAACAAACAAACAAATTCACTTTCGCATTTATAAGACTCGTATAATAAAATTATAAGTTAGGATTAGGATAATGTATTATAGTATGGATCCAGACCGAAACTCAAACAATGCCGTACAAAAAGCAAACTAGTGAAATCTTAGCTTATTTCTCTGTTTCAGCACTATTCAGGCTGAAAACTAGGCGTTATGAAACTTTGCTGAATCTCTGTTTGCAGATCGTTATGGGGCTTAGAAGCTAGATATTGTTTCAGTTCAAATATACGGCTTGTTTCTGCAACGATTTTAGATCATGTTTTGTTTCAAATAAGAATTATAACTTCCGTGCCTTAAAAGGAAAAACGAAACCCTTATAAGATCACTTCGGTGTCGGTCTGTCTGTCTGTCTGTCAAGACCGTTTATCTCAGGGAAGCGTGAAGTTATCAAGTTGAAATTATATTATATCAAATACGGCAAGGCTGCAATCCCTTGAAGCAGTGAAAAAATCAAACTTCTAAGTCAACGCAATCAAAAGATACGGGTGTTTATGTTTCATTAATGCCGCATATTTTGACCTAGAATCATGAAATTTGGCAAGAAGCAATATCATGTAGCAAAGGAAAGGAAAAAAACTGAAAACCGCAAATTTGTAGTTACATACCTACAAATTTGTACGGAACCCTCGGTGCGCGAGTCCGACTCGCACTTAACCGGTTTTTATAACTATGCAGAAGACCTAATAGTTATAAAAACCCCGTCCCCTTTGTCTTCAATAAGGCAGCTTGTATTTCTCTCTTAGTCCAGCTGCTGCAAAACCGAATTGCAGCCAATATGTACCTTTAAAAATCCAGAAAAACCAGTGAAAATTTTAACCGAAAACTCTGTATATCGTATCCAGCCGGCCTGTTTGATCGGAATGGGCAGGTGCTATAAATCTTCAGAGTGTTCCCGTCCTGTGGCCGACATTTATTTTGTTTTGTGTGCTACTGGAAGTACTGGGTTTTAATCACTGAGTGAGAATTTTCGACGATTCCCGTCCTTTACTGGGACAATTGCGGGCGGGTTGAAGCGGTGCTGGATTTTTTTTTTGGAGGAGAATTTAAATTGTCTGATTAAAAGGCCTTAATTTTTTTATTAGTGTATATTTTATTTGTGATCATGACTAGTCTTTTGTAATGTAATTGATTACCACGTTCTTTTGTTCGACTTTTTGAGGAGAATAGCAGGCATTATGAAACCTCTATATCCTGTTACCTTGCGAAATGTGTATGTACTGTAGGTACATCTCTACTTAACCCTTTGGGGAATAACTGCGTGATGTTATAGTATCTGATACCCTAACTATGGTTACATTGTGTCTACAAGTCATATGTAAGTTATTCTTGTCAAAGAAACGGAAAAAAATGCTTCGACATCGCAATCTTGGCCTGAAATCATTTATCGAAATAGTCAAAGCCCGTATAACTGTATCTATCTATCAACTCTTCACTAAATCTAAAACTAATATTATTGAACGTAAACTCGAAAGCAATACCAATACACTCGTCAATAAACGGGTTAGTGGCAAAGAGCCTCGTCTTGAGACTCCCCCGCTTAGCTGGTAAATTAAGAGCTGAGTGAGCTGTGGATAAGGCACGCATACTAAGGAGGGATTATACTGTGGTTAGACTTGCGGAGAATAAAAGTAGAATGGCGGTTAACGTTGTGATTACGAAAATTTATTATGGTACCAAGTGCTTGTGTTCGTCTTGAATTCTGACGTGTTCGTCAGAAACACGGATTTCTGACAGCTGGACTAACTTTGAACTGTCAGACGAGACAGAGTCACTTTCATATTTTTATAGTTTCTTCTTTTTTTTTTTGCTATGTTCATTATGATTGTGACCCATGTGACTGTACGACAACGATCCAAAACACATACCTACACACAACACGACATCGCATCCCGGTACGTTGAGACGTCGCGTCGGGTGTATGTGTTTTGGTCTAACCACAGTAGGCACTCCATCATTTTCGAATTTTCGGATCAATGTGGACACATCTTTCGATAGGCTCCACACTGAAATTTTTAAGGCGACAGTCGACTTGTTTGTCGCGTCAATGGTATGACGGTGTATAACATTTTGTTGGCCCAATAATTCGCCACTTCCGCGTGTAAGTGACGTATAACCGGTATAACCATCATCGGGACTTCTACCCACATTTTGCTAACACCAAGTAACCTAATATTAATATTTTATTCTATCCTTTGTCCACAGGAGAGACAATTACCCCAGACAACTCCACCATCACCCGGGTGCTGCCGCTCACGGTGACTCGCGAGGAGTTGGGGGGTGAGCTGACCTGTGTGGTGAGCTCCGCCGCACTGGATGCTGATATTGTGAAGAAGATCAAGCTGGATGTTAGAGGTATGTAGATGATGAAGATAAAATAGACAAATTGGATCAAGGCGAGACTGCTGTGCCGGGATGTCGTGGGTTTGATTCCCAGGCCGGACCAAATGATAATGGTTTTTTAGAACCTATATTAGCCGTGTATTGTTACTATCGACATGATACAAAGTGCAGTTTTGGACGGGGCAATAAGGGCAGATACCTTTACCGATGTAGCTACAGGCAAACGTTCTTAGGAGACTTACCTTAACTTTTCAAGTAATTACTTGCATTCATCATTCATTGCCCCGTCTCAAAAATCAACCTTGAATATAAAGGAAATATATTAGGAAACTGGGGAAACTATTCATAAATGAGTGTAAATTTAGATAAATGGCAAGTCAATGTACTCGTATGTACGGAAATTGCTGGAAATTTCACATCAAAATAATAATGTACCTAGGTAGTTCGGAGTTAATTCGAGCTCAAATACAACATTCATCGTAATCTAGAAGGGGTTGACTTTTTCCCACAAAATCTCACAAATAGTGTAAGATCGTACCCAGACGTGGCGTCACACACGAGTGCACACATCGCGCGCGGCGTGAATTCAATACGCCAGCGTTTAACGCGCGTGAATTATATTGAAATTTCAACAGATAGTCGCTTCATTGCGTTTAGTATGTACCTTCTTTACTTCTATTGACCGTTTTTGGTAGTTTATGAATTATAAAGCAAGTTCATTGTAGCCTAATAAGTTGGACACCGGTGTCAGTGCCACATTATATACACAGATTGTCCTGAGAAAAAGACATGCTTAGTTTAAAATGACACATTCCAAACGCGCGACAATCAAAAACCGCTCCATCTGCTCCGTTTCCTAAATTCCCAATACTAAGCCATCAAAGTTTCAACTCAAATGCCATTCAAACCAGCCCAAGAGACATACTTTTATTCAAATCCAAAGAAAGTTGTGTGAAAGTTAGCACAAGTTGGAACTGCGGTGAATCATGTTAAAATTATATGGCAACTTACCCCCGAGTGGCCGGGGGTGATTAGAATATTAGGCGTTTGTTGGGTAGAGAGGAGACGAGGCTAGGTTAATTGTTATAGTGATGTTCCTTGAGAGTTTTTATGGTTGGTCCTTTGGTACTAAAATATCAGAGATTGATTAGGAGTGAAAGTAACACTAAGTAGTTTTTACTCGCGTGAAATGTCTTGCTCCAACCCAACTCGTCGCATCGCATCGCCTGCGCGCGCTGTTACTTCGTTTTCACTTAGCGCTCTCGTTAATTTTTGTTTATTTTGCTCGGCTCCTAAGGTATGGTAAATGGCATACCTATAGCCTTCCTCAAGAATTCGGCTATCAAATGAAAAAAGATTTTATTAAATCCGTCTGGTAGTTCCAGAAATTACGGCGTTCTAAAAAACAAACTCTTCAGTATTATTTATAAGTTGTTTATTAGTGTCTATGGAGTTTCTTGCCCGTTCTTCTCCATAGGTACCTACGCTTTGGAATGGGCAACTAGCTTCATTTTTCTGACGACCGATCCCTTGACAATTCAAAAGTGTCTGTTATTGGTTTAATAGAAATAAATAGTTTGAGTTTGATTAGTATAGATATACTTAGATACATTACCTACTATAGATAAGTGTGTAGCAGTCCCACTTGTGGGTTATAATAATAATGAAAGTACCACTGTTAAAGCAAACACCTATATAATCATAATATAAGAATCGGTAGGTATTGATCATCAATTTATCACGCTTGATCAATAGTGAGTTAGCGCTGTCAAACTATAAAGACCGATTTTTTTAATTCAGCTTATTTATTTTGAATATATATTCAAAATAAATAACCTGAATTAAAAAAATCGGCTAGCTATATAGCTTGATAAATAATACGTGTGTTATCTTTATTTCAATTTCAATAAAGAAAGAAGACGAAGAAACATTTTATAAATGGTGTTAAAGTAATTTAATAGCAATTATTCGAACGAAATATCCCAGGTCCTTCCAAAAAACCAATAATTCTTTCCAAAAAACTCAATAGCTATTAAACCTTAAAATTGGCTCCAATTTTTCTAGCAACCGCCATCTTACAGCGTTGTCTGTATAATTGAGCACATTAATAAAACGGTATCAGCAGACTAAATGAAAATTTATTCCTTCGCGAAATTAAACACGAAAAAGTTAACGAATTAGAGTCAAGGGCTTATACGATTTAGATGTTTTGGATGAAATTTAGTGGAGGTTTAATCGTTTTTGAACAAAGAGTCTGTGAGAGAATTAGTTTTATTTTTGTTGCAATTTTAAATTACCACTGAGTTTGAGAGCGAAATTATCAGAAATGTTTTAAAATAATACAAAATTACACCTGCAGGTATTGTCAAAGGTATTAAGCTTAGTTAGTTATGTTTTATCGTACTTACCTACTATAATACTATACTATAATATTATAAATTTAATGTGAAAGTTTGTATGGATGGATTGATGGATGTTTGTTACTCTTTCACGCAAAAACTACTGAACGGATACCAGGATTAACATAAGTATAGGATACTTTTTATCCCGATATTCCCACGCGAGCGAAACTTATGCGGGTGAAACCACGGAGCGCAGCTAGTATCCCGTAAAGTTGTAAACACGCCATCAACCCGACATAAATTCAGACTTTGGGCAAAATCAAATAACACTTTGCCCAACTTGGAGAGCGAACCCAAGGCCTGTTTAGCAGTCATCATTGCGACCACTAGACTGGCATCTCGAGGCAGTCTGATTGAACATTAATGAACATTAATCTGAAGGCGTATTCTCGTAATTTAAAATGTTCAAAATCTAGTCGCAGTCTCATCTCGGCGACAAACAAATGTCAAAAACTTGTCAAAATGTAGGGAAATTAGAAGTATTTTTTGACAGATTGAGACTGAGATCAGACTGTGAACGGTCTTAAAATTACGAGGATTGCCCCTCTGATTTAGAACATCTAATTAATACGCCAATTATGTCACAATACGGTGGCAGGGACATCGACGCGCAAACTGTAACCGTGAATTCAGCACTCGATTCTACACCCTCAGCTGTTTCATAGAAAAGTAGGTACAATTTTTTTTTTATTTATCCATTTATTTCAGGCAACAAGGCCCATACAAACACATACAATACAATATTAATATAACTTAAAAATATACTATAAATTCATACAACATTATAATATACAATACTTATGCGGTCAAAATGTATGGCAGACCTTTTTTTTATAACCGATGAAAACTTCAACTTATGTTCAGAATATCCATGGTAACAGGTTGTACGTCGATGTTCCTGCTAGCCTGTATAATACTTAAAGAATTGTGCTCTAATTGTAAAATAGAGAGAAAATGGAAAGACGGAAGGGCTTGCGATGCAGCACACAACAGGCTCGTGATAATAAATAATGTCACAAAACCAAAACAAATCATTACTTAACAAACTAACTACAAAACATACGACTATAAATAGCACATTCACACTTGTCCAATTAGGACCAGAACCTATTACCCAATCTCGAACAAGTCTATAGAACCCAAAACATGTACTCATTCGCGACATCCGCGTACTTTGTACTCTCACAACCAAGGGACCAGTTTGGGTACAAACCCGGTCTAGTTGTCCAATGGTTGTTTGGCAAAGTTGTTTATTAATTGACAATTTATTGGCTAATACACTGTTATTGGAAAGGGTGGAGGGATGTAGGGATGTTAGGGCGGTTCGCAAGTTTGTTACAGAGTTAGGGTGTAGGCACACTGAGATAGCAATGAAGCTATTTTGCTGTGAAAGTGCCATTTTCCCAAGAAAACCCAAGAAACAGTTGTAACATCCTGGAGTCTGGATTTGTGCCTGATTGGTGGCAATTAGTAATAGCTTGGCCTAATACATGACACTTAAATATAACTGGGTGTACTATAGGTACACTTCTGCTTAACCTTTCAGGAAAGGAGGCGTAATGTTATGTTTATGTTATGTAAAAATCATAGTAAATATTGATTCATGGATACAAATTGAATAGCTCACTCCCACATGGATGTAGTATTCACACACTCGAATCGTTAACAATTACGAATATGTCTAAAAACAATATTGAATACGTTCAGAATAAAAAAAAAATCTTCATGACAGATGTCATGAAACTGAACATAACATCATTCAAGTCACTTCACGTTTTTGATATAGGTACGTTTGAATTGATTTCTTCATCAAATCCATTTAGAAAAACATCTTAGTAGATACCAAATTCTCCAACATTTTTGTTAAAACTAAAACTATCCTCAAATTAGGTACTCTAAAGCAATTAGCCCCCTCCCACACCCACAAAACACAACACCCTATATTTTACATGTAAGGCCACATTGAACCATCGCTTAACCAACTTCGGCACTACACTGGCGAGCAATTTTCAGAGCCCAGCCGATAAATTGCGAGACCATATAGCTAATAAGTGGCAAGATAGTGTACTATAGTGTTGGGAGAAGTGATGTCGATAAATTGTTTAGTGTTTAAACAATATAGTGATTAGTGTTGATTGCTTAAATTTAAAAAAGAAATGATAATTATAAGCTTAAATGAAGATCATAATCATCGTCTTAGATAAAAAATATCTACTGCTGGCCGCCGAGCTGAGGCCGCCTGCAAATTGCGCGCTTGTGTAAAAATAATCAGTATTTACATCAGAATATTAACAACAGAAACTTTAAACCATTTCAACCAATAAAATTGGCAATAAATCTTCACATAAACACATAATCCCTTTTACAAAACTACTACTTATAAATAAAGCTAAAAGATTAAATTAATGCGGGTCAAATCACAAAAAGCGGCTTATATCACAGACCTAATTTCTCCAATCGCTTTTACTTGTCACAATAAAAAATAGGTATAAAACCAAGGCCGAAATCTCACAAAAAATGGTCTAAATGTCAGTCCCCTAGACTAGATCCCTGGACACAGCTATCTACAATAATTAGGTTAAGTAATGCGTTTCTAGGACGTCGGTACCGCAAGTTGACGTTTAAGATCCTTGCCTGTCATCCCTACGTCTTGTGGCCTCTAAGCGGCCAGATTATGGCCCTTACTTATTAGTTGTAGAATGGTAGTGTTTTGGAGGCCAATATAGGATAGTTCAACTTTGTGAATCTTTTAGTTTTATTGTGTTAGTAACAAAATCTTGTTTTATAGGTAAAACGTTTACTTTAAAAAAAAACATTTATGATTCTATTCAAACTGCTACAAATCCAATCCGATAGTAGTCTTTGAAACAACTTCTACTGCTCTTATCTCTCGTAAGCCTCTTTCAAAAAACGCCAGTTATCAATGTCATCATCACTAAAATATAAAAACTCAAAATATAAAAACTGATAGTTTTTTTGGCATATAAACTAGACAAACAGCTGCTTATACAAATAAGCAGCCGTTTAAAATATTATTTAGTTAAGAAAACTATATCTCGATAAAATAATAATTATCGTAAATGATTTTTTTTTCTTTTTTGTACCTTTCGATGGATATCGACATTCCCACATCACTAGAAGTAATGGGGTCGGGAATTTTACCACCTTGCAATATTGGGGGTCGATAGGATCTCAGGGGTGGGTCGGCCAATGTTGGACACCACACGAATATGTATGTACGAATATTTGAGTTGTAGCGAGTAATGAGTGTTAGGATTGTGGAGAACTAACTAGACGGTGATTAAGTTTGATGAGTTCGATTATACTTTAATTGGTTCCAGTAATGTTACCTACATTACTGGAACCAATTAAAGTCTGGGCTATGAACATGATGTAGGTACACATTTTAATCTGTCGTACAATAGGTGAAACTTTCGTCAATTAGTACCTATAATAAGAATAACTTCACCTTTAACATTTTTTTTAAACGTACCCCTCACTAGTAATCACTCCTGTATCGTGGGTGCGTTTACAAACATTTACTCACATACACAAACAGCCAGACCCGGAACAACTACCTGTAGGCAATACAAATATTTGTTCCGTGCGGGAATCCAACCCGCGACACGCAGCACAGCAGTCGATCGCTCAGCCACTGCGCCAACCGTGTCGTCGACATTGATAATATAGTTTGCTTGAGAAATAGTGACTCATTGGTATTGGACGCAACTTTCGAGTTGTAGATCGTGGGCAGGCACTTTACACTGTGTAATCATTGCTCTAAAAACGCGAGGAAACCATGATAAGCCAGAACTAAAAATTCGAAGACACTTGTATCTTTACCAACCCGCACTGTCTCCGCGTGGTGGATTATGCCCACTTTCTCTCTCAGAGGGGAGGCCTGTGTCTCCACATCAATGAGAACGTAATAGGCCGATTATACTTATCTAGTTTGCTTACACGCAATAAAATAATAGTTTTGAACAAAAACTTTTAAGCCACAAATAACATGTTCAGGCATAATGTATAAGTTTTTTTTTACATATATTGTGACTATCAGATACATAGTTATAAAAAGCCACCCCATTAAAACGATGTAACTATAAAAAGATCCATACACTACAGTTCGGAGAAAAAACTTACAACATTTTCCTCCGCGAGCTCGCACATTCTTCACAAAGTTATCCCGCCTCCAGAATACTTATTAGCAGTATCCTTGCTAATTATGCCACGTAAATTACCCTTCCGCAAGAAATAGGGTAATAGTGCGCACGATGGAAAGGCTACCTGTTACTTTAGAGGTGCTAGGTTTAAAAATGGAACACTTGGGAAGGAATTTTGGTGGTGGCAACTCTATTTTAATTCTTTGGTATAGTGTTGTAATTGTGTCTTCCTGTGCTTTGTGTAAGGTGTAGTTAATATCGCGTTCTGAATTTCGAAACGGATCGTTTTTATAATCAATCTCATTTAGACTCTTAATGAGTTATTATTTTGTAAAGATTTCCGCGGTTAGGCAGATGACGATGATGATATTCATAAAGGTCTAGTTTCCATTTTCAAAATATGTAAACATACCAAAAGTCACAGGCAAAAACATACCTATGTATATTATGTAACAGTTCCTAAAATTTACTACCTAATTTCGATTAAATCTCAGACTAGTTATTAAAAAAAACAGGTTAAATATTGCTGTAACTAGAAACATCACCAAAATTCCAATTTCCCAGTCAACCCTCGACGCAATATAGGAAGCAGTAAGGATAAATGAATTAGGGCCCTTAATATACACCAATTTGTCGTCAGCCTAATAGATTCCTCCTAGTTATTATCGGCCTCACTTAATATGTTACAGACTGAAGCGGGAAAAGTAATCTTAGTTGCTCTTTGATTTTTAACCCCCGACGCAAAAACGACGGAGTGTTATAAGTTTGACGTGTCTCTCTGTGTGTGTGTATGTCTGTCTGTGGTATCGTAGCTCCCGAACGGATGAACCGATTTTGATTTTGTTTTTTTTTTTGTTTGAAAGGAGAATTTGTCGGGAGCGTTCTTAGCTATGTTTGATGAAAATCGGTCCAAGATGGCCGCCGCCACAAAATGGCGGATTACATTTTTTTTCACAACTCCTTCAATATGGGTATCAAATACTACTAATTTAAACTTTAACAGAACGTTAGGCTAATAATTAGAGCGGCCCCCGACGGGACAATATTTAATCAAAAAATTTCATACGTACTTACGTAGGGTCATAATTTCAAGGTTATTTTTTTCTTTTTATAGGGTTTCACGTTGTCGGGGGTTTTTTAAATTTTTAATTTAATTTTTTTAGATTGCGATAAACCTCTTTTAAGAGCAGTGATGGCCCAGTGGCAACGGCCGCGACCTAGGAGTTGTAGGTCGTAGGTTCGAACCCAAGCAGGTGCTTTACTTTGAGTAAATTATTTCATAACAACACTCTCAAAATGGTGAAGGAAAACATCGTAAGGAAATACTGGCATGTCCTTAACCAAAAAACTCTAAGATATGTGACATCTACCAACCCGCTCTGGGCCCGCGTGGTGGATTATAGCCCAGTCCCTAGCTTTTATAAATAGAGGAGGCCTGTGTCCCAGCTGTGGGAACAATATACGCTGATTAGCAACATTAGAGGAATAGTTTTAGAAATCAGCAGTTCCGAAGATTCCCCCCTACATAGAAACTCACTTATTTTATCTCTGTATTATATTAATATACTAGCCTCAAACCGCGACTTTACTCATCGCCTGCCCGCGCTTTTACTTCGTTTCATATAGCGTTTTTTCTGTCAATTTTTCATAGCGTGATGTTAAATAGCCTATAGCCTTCCTCAAGAATTGGGCTATCAAATGCAAAAAGATTTTGTCAAATCCGACTGGTAGTTCCAGAGATGAGTACGTTCAAATAAACAAAGAAACTCTTCAGCTTTAATATTAGTATAGATATACGATTATAGATAGATAAATGCGTGCACTGACTGGACAGGTCCTCTCAATCTGTGTGGTTCTTTCCTCAAAAGACCATCTCAGACATCGACCTACATGGTCTTCATATGATCTGACCAAGATTATGTCTGGACTTTAAAAGAGACTGTGACGTCTGAGTTTGTTTCGGCCTTTCTTCTCAGACTAGTCAGATAGGAAACGCCGATCTCATCTAGTTTTAAAAAAAATATGATTGACGTGTAAAAGTGTTTGTACAAACCTACATACAAAAATAAAATCATTTATCATAATCATTTATCATTTCGAACATATTCAGTTCGTTCTCTAACATTCAGTACTCCGCAAAAATACTCGCCCAATTTCTCGTCCAATATTCTTCTCACAGAATGTAATGAGGTATTAATTAACCATTGAGGTACTGAAAGGTATTTCTTTCCTTTCAATAACACTATATTATGTCACGTCACTGATTAGTGATCACAGTCAATCAGAGGGACGATAATGGGTGCCGCTACCCTATTAGTTTGGTATCTGTTACTGATATTGAAGGCGTGCTAGTTTTGTCAAAGTAATAAAAGATAGTAGTGTGGAAATGAAAGCATCTTTTACTTATATTTCGTCAAAAGATGATATTAGTGTTGTAGCTGAAAGTTTACGTAAAATAAAATTGAAAACGCATGTTTTCAAATTAAAAACTGAGTTATCACAACTTTTTGAATGGCATACATATGTAATCGCAAAAGACAGACACGCCAGCAATCTTTTTTCCATGAAACTCTATGTGCTTTTAAAAAGACATTATTTAGGTATATCCTTACATTTATAGGTCTATACTTACCAAGCCTGACTATTTAGTTACTTCCAATGAAATTGTGATCTTTATACATATTTTATTCGATGAAAAATACAGCTGAATAACCAAAACATTCACTTATAGAAAAGAAAATTCAAGCGAATTAAACTACATAAAAAACTTAGGGTACTACAAAAGTTGGTCCTTTTACTCCCAAAGGACCAATCCCATCTGAGGACGAACGATGAACCAAATGTAATACTCTCCTTATATAGTTTAAGGGTTTGTGCACGGGACTGGCGTTTTTGGATCATCATCGTCATTATAATTTTTGTTTTTTTGTTTTTTAATAAAAACTTTGCCTCACACTAGGAATTACTCCTGTATCGTGGGTGCGTTTACAAACATTTAAACTCACATACACAAACAGCCAGACCCAGAACAACTACCTGGGCAATACACATATTTGTTCCGTGTGGGAATCGAACCCACGACACGCAGCGCACCAGTCGATCGCTTGGCCACTGCGCCAACCGTGCCGTCAATTATCACTGCTATACGTAGACCATCCAATGACTTCTTCTTCTTCGTAGAACTCTTGTCAGAGCGGTCGTGCTCCTCATGAAGTTTCTTATCTAGGGGCTGATGTGATTCGCCTTACGATTTGTCGTCACATACACCGATTTGTTTTTTTTTTTTTGTGCAAGCATACAAGGGATCGCCCACTGCGGATTTAATTTGGTCAGTCTATCTCATGGGTGAGCGTCCGCGTGATTTAGTGCCCTCCACTCTACCCTGCACGACAAGGCGCTTTATAGAGGCGCTTCACGCCTCGAGACATGTCTGAAGTATGCGCGTTTGGACCAGAACAGATAGACGCTTTTTGATTTTGAGTTCGTATAGAAAACCAATAAGACTCAATAGGAAAACTGCCATAATTTGATATCACGTCACGTTAGGTAGACAAACTTTTGATCATAGATGGATGTTACTAGCAGACACGGGATTTTACCTGATGTAGTCGAAATCCCGTCCTTGCATATTTTCACGTTTCACAAGTAACTGCAAAACGACATCGTAATACCAGCCTATTACTGTCCTACTGCAGGGCCATTGCCCTGCAGTAGGACAGTAATAGGCTGGTATTACGATGTCGTTTCATACGAGCATTGATAACCATGCTTGCTCGAGACGGGTTGGCGATTTTAAACTATTGTACTCAGGTTTCTACACGATGTTTTCCTTCACCGATGTCAGTAATATCCAAGATAAACACAGAAAGTATATATGAACTGAAAAAGTCACATTGGTATTTGCCAACCTCGAAAAACTACGTTACAGAGAGGAAATTAAAAAAACTATAGTAAAACTGTGTGAGAACTCACATTCCGCTAAACGCTTCGTAACCTCATAAACGCAGCCTAAACCATAAACCAAGACACTGATCAAGCATATTTTTTACAACCGCCAAAAATTGGATAGATCGGTGTGAAGATGTGATCTCAGGATTATTTGTACGTAGTGTCTCCAAAATAGTTTGCAGTGAAAACGCTGGCTTGAAAAAATAATTTCATTCTCTGTGAGAGCAAATGCAGCAGAATTTATTTTTTAAATTGAAATTGAATGTTGTTGGATCTAAAATCAATTTGTTATAAGTGTTTTTTCTGATCTTTTTTGCCGAGTTAGTTCGCGTATCATAAATGGCCAGTGCATTCATGAATGTAATATCTATTAATATTGTTTATTCGCGTATCGAGAGTATATTATACGCTTAATACACGAGTAAGCAATATTTTTATTGCCAAATCCAGTTAGAAAATCCATAGAGAGTGTAATAAATGACCACTTATAGCTTTTTCACAAAACTCGCATTTGACCACTATCACTTGATGAATTTAAATGCAACAAGCATTTATACTATTACAGGTTATTGCTACTCTTACCATAAACTTTAACAAAGAATCCAAGTATAGTTGATTGTGTTTACCAAATAATAAAAATATTACTTTCTCTCTTCAAAATGGCGGCTTTCCTCACGACCAATCCATGACAGATGTTGTTATTTATTTATAAAAGTTACTTAAAGTTAAGAGACGATTAAATGTAAAAAAAAAATGTTGGGCAAGTCTCTAATAATTACTTAACTTTAAGCTACGTTTATCACAAACTATTTTAATAACTGTAGTTAGTGTTGCATCAATAATGTTTTAGTGAGTACGTTTTGCTAAATATATAAATAACCACGATTTATTTTTTTCTTCCAGTACCACCAAACAAGACACTAATCTCTGGAGTAAAGGATCACGCCACACAAGGAACTCTGCTGACCCTCACCTGTACAGCATCAGGTGCCAAGCCAGCAGCCAAAATTGAGTGGTACAATGGTACACAGAGACTGAGCCCGGAGGACCAGAATATTCACGTGAGTAGTCTTGATTATGTTATAGCAGTAACCCCACTGCTGGGCAAAGTACTTGAGCGGGTTAAGCGATATTATAAATTAAGGTTGAGTGTCAAAAACATTATGTACTGTATTTCAAGCTCCGACCCCAGTGAGGTGATATTTGTTCAAGAATTTAGCAACTGAGAATAGATGAGGCATTGTTACTTTGAGTAAACCTTCAGGATATTTAGGTACTGTACCTTCGATCAATAATAGTACTAGATTAAGTATCAGGAACAAAAATCAGTCGCTCAAGTGGCCACGTTTGCACACACGTAAACATCTACATTTCTTAGAAAAAAGTTTAATAAATTTAACATCTTCGGTTTATTATAAACCTTAATGCTTAAACATAAAGTTTAATTACCATTGCAAAATATATTTAAAATGTCGCTTGAAAATAAAATCATTCTATTTTTAAATTTTCAGTCATTTATTGTAAAATGAAACTTAAAGTCTAAATAATAAGGTAAAAAACATACTAATTTGAAATAAGACCACAAAAGTATTTGTGGTCTTATTTTTCGGGCCGTTTTTGAAGCGCTTGTTGGGAATCTAGTACTATTATTGATCGAAGTACTGTACCGTATTTTAGCACAGCGTCTCATAAGATGTGTCGTAAAACACAGGCATATTGGTTTGATATGAAACACAATCAGCATATAATGTTCCCACTGCTGGGACACAGGCCTCCTCTTGGTGAGCGGGAGTGGGCCATAATCCACCACGCGGGTTCAGTGCAGGTTGGTAGATGTCGCATGTCTTTGAAATTTTGTCACTCACGATTTTATCGTCCACCGTTTTGAGAGAAACGTGCAGATGAAATAATTTACACAAAGTAAAGTGCCTGTCTGGGTTCGAACCTACGACCTAAAACTAGTAAGTCGCGGCCTTTACCACTTGGCCACACTGTTCCATATTACGTGGTAGCACTTTGTGTTAATTATAGTTTAGATGAACCAAAATAACAACAACAACGACATGAGACTCAAACACCACATTGCTTACGACGATATTTCCAAGGAAAAATATAGATAATCCTATTACAAATCGAAGTACAGTCACGAGCACCAATATGTCAACACTTGGCAACTTTCAATTGCGATTTTTTCGTGAAATAACGAATGCATTGTTGAAATACGACACATTACATAAACCTATGGGTTCGAAAATGCTATGTTCGTAACAACATAAAATTTCATAAAAAATAAAGGAGTAAATCGCTTTTGAATAAAGCCGAGTGTATACATAATTTTGCTCGTGACTGTACATTCCTCCAAAAAGTACAAAAAAGGTGAATTTCAAGATTGTTTACAGGAAGATCTGAATAAGGATATACTTCAAGATCAGGAAACACGGTGGATGTCCAAATTCCGGTAATAACCAGGGAACCAGAGGAGGGGAGCTAGGGTTGCCACAATTAGGATGATATGCAAATACATTTAATTTGTTTGACGCTTTCGAAGACAGTTGAGAATGAAAGGGAAGTCATTTTATGTTGTTAGGAAGTCATTCGGGTTCGTGGTGTTGGTGGAGTGGTTTATTTAAGGTAAAGGTCAAATGAGACATTTTAATGTGAAAATTATCACAAGTTTTTGTATAACAAAGCAGCTTGCAATGACCATGGGTTAACATGAAAGATTATAATAATATATTAGGGGTTAAAGTATGAAATTGTCGATTTGTACTGAAAAATTGAAATTCATTTTTTTTTTATTTAACATATTTATTTAATCAAGATAATTACCATTATTATCTTTACATTGCTGCCATCTAATAGGAAGGTAATTTATGCCTTTACGATAGAACTCTCATGATCTAGATTCGACAAACTGTGTGAAAGCATTTTGTACTGCCTCCTGAGAAGAAAACTTTTTATCACGTAGAAAATGGTCCAAATCACGAAAAAAATGGTAGGCCGTTGGAGCAAGGTCTGGCGAATACGGAGGGTGACGAATGGCTTCTCATTGCAATTCCTGTAGAGTTAAAACGGTTTCTCGTGCTGTATGAGGTCTCGCGTTATCATGGAGCAATAATGGTGAAGATCGATTCATGAGTCGGGGCTGTTTCACTGCTAGTTTTGCTATCATTGTTCGGAGTTCGGCACAGTAGACATCTGCCGTTATTGGTTAACCAGATCGGAGAAAGCTATAGTGAAAAACATCATGCTGAGATCACCAAATAGTTAGCATTACCTTTTTATTGGTAAGCTTTGCTTTAGGACACTGTTGCGGCGTTTGACCTGGGGTCAGCCATTGCATTTTTCGCTTACGGTTATCGTAAAGAATCCAATTTTCATCAGATGTCACAATTCGATCCAATATTCCTTCATTTCTGTATTAATTCAACCAGGCAACACAAGTTTCAACACGCGTTTCTTTCTGCAGATCAGTCAAATCATGAGGCACCCATTTCTCATATTTTTTTATTTTATTGATTTGACGCAAATGAGTCAATATTGTTGGTAAGGTAACGTTAAACCATGCCGCTAATTCCTGGGTAGTTTGGCTCGGATCGGCTTCCACCATCTCTTTCAATTCATTGTTATTCACCTGTGTGGGCGGTCTTCTACGTGGTTCGTTCTTCAAATCAAAGTTTCCATCACAAAAGCGTTTAAACCAAAATCGCACGGTGCGTCCAGATGGACGCACCGTGCGTTCGGAGATCCAAACGCAACATTGATATTGCGAGCTCTTTCTGCCGCGTTAGTTCTGCGTCGGAACTCGTATTCAAAAATAACTCGAATTTTCGAAGTATCCAAGTATCTTTCTTGTCTAAGCTGAATAAAAAAAAAACAAGTGAAAGTCGATAATCGAATGTTTCACATTTTTTAAAAGAAGAACTTCTTAAGTACCATATGAAAAAAGTTTCACTCAAAAATCTCAAACCATAAAGGTTCTGTGTCAATTCGAAGTACTTATTAAGAAGTACCTATAAAACGGCAATTTCATTCTTTAACCCCTATTATTTATCATAGTTTTGTAAATTATGTACCCTACTAAATTATTTGTCTTTAGCTTCATCTAAAGTATAGTATTATTTATAATTTATTAATGGAACTAGCTACAAGGTAAGTAAGCATAGTAGGCATAGTGAAGTGTCTCGTTTCAAGGTCTTACGTAGAACTGCGTCTAGTTGTGTTCTGCTGAGCATGAGGTCCAGAGTTCGATTCGCAGGTCGGGCAAAGTGTTATTGGGAATGTGAGTGGATTGGCGTAATGTGAGTGTACTATAGGTCCACATCTGCCTAACCCTTCGAGGAACACAGGCGTGAAATTATCTCAAAATTTTAGTAGGTACGTGTACATGACATACCTAACTATTTAAATTAGCCAACGTTCATTCATCTGCCAACATTTATCTTCCACAAACAAAAACCTACGACCACCTCATAAATAATAATTGCCGACATTTTCTCAATTTGACAACCCCAAACTCGCGCACAATATGCTCTAGCCGTGCCGTATCGCAAGCAGATAGCGAACGTGAGTTAGTTTAAATTCAGTAATGAAGACAAATTCGTGCCGAAGTGACAGCCCTGGTACTGAGGAAATGAAACATTATTTGTTTATGGTATATGCTTTAGGTACCTACTTGAATAGTAATAATGTGTCATGGTGCTGGAGGAGTGTGTGTAATGAGATTTATGTTCTTTTTGGGCTGGTGTACGTATTTTTTTTTATGTTTTCCGTAGGTGTCAAGCGACTCGTTTTCTGTATAGTAATAACATAATATTCTTTTTCGCGAATTGAACTAAAATAAAAATATTTTTTTACAACAACATAACACAACATATTTCGTTACAACAACTTAAAAACTAAAGGGTTTTAGAGCGATGAAAAAAAACAAACTCAAAAAAATGTAAAGGAGATTCTGAGTTGAGCTGCATGATTACTGACAAAACTTATATGAATTATTAAAAGCTGAACTAATTAATTATTAACAAAATGCATTTTACTTTATCAACTTTCAACTACCCTTTACTCAATTTAACTTGACTTTACCTTATCCACTACAACAAAGTTACAATTCTATTCCAAAACACTGCGAGAAAGTACTTCACAGAATCCCCTATTTTCCCTTTTTCCGAAAAACTTTCAGTAATTCAAAACTGAATTGAATTCGTTTCAGCAAATCCTGAAAACTCCTAAACTTATTGACGTCGGTACCTGTGCTCGGTGTTTGGTGTTACGGAAGTTTTTTATAAAGTAAAACGAGCATTGGGAAAGCCTAATTAATTTTCCGGTCTGTGCAAATATTTGGGAAGATGTTGGAGTACGAATGAGGTGTAGAGCGCTATCAAAACTATTAATTTATATTTGTAGATAGTTTTATGAAATTTACGGCATTAGACGTTGACTGATATTGAACCCACCTGCGTTGAAATCTTTCAACGATAATTAAAAATAAAATTAGCTCTACCATACATTTAGATCGCATAGGTGTTGCACTTTTCTATGAAACAGCTGATTTTGTTTTTAATACGAGTAACCGACAAAAAAATTGTACTCTAGGAATTTTCAGAATCATGTGCTGAATTCATGTTTACAGTTTACACACTGGTTAAAAATGTATCTTGTATATAGGGTTTGGCATATTTATTTGTGAACAGAAAGTAAATTACTATTGTACTATAAACAATGAAGTGAAACTAATAATGCTGATTAACAAATAATGAATTAAGTATCTAAAACATCATGCCACATATGTACCAATATTCTTCTAAAAGAAAATTGATCCAAAAATATCCCTTCTTTTCGCATAATATTCTTTTTCCTAATATACTTCGGCATAACGATTTTGGTATAATTTGTTTTGCCATAATAATACTTTGCCATTTTTTTTGGCATACAGTTTATGTTGGCATAATTATCTTGAAGGCTAATTTATTTTGGCATAAATTTAATTCGCATAATGTTACTAGGCCTAATGACTATTAGCATAATAGTATTTAGGCATACATTTTTTAGGTATGATGTTTCCTGATATTTACTTATTCATTACAGAATTTTGATTTTTTTAAAGGATTAAATTACAACTTTTCAATAGTGACACAATAGATTTATGTCACCACCGTCCACTTACAAAAATAAAAAAAAAAAGATTTATTCTACCTACAATATTCCTAACCTAATATACTTGAATATACCTAATATATTCAATACCTATAATATTCTATATACAAATAAAAGTGCCTACAAATTTTATTAGAGCAATATTGTATAAAAATGTGTATTAGTGTCTAACATTTTAGGAGTTAATTATTATGCTTATTTATTATGCCTATAAAAAATATGTTTTAATATCATTATCTATACTTATAATAAATCTGTAGAAGTGAAAATTCTGTACATTGAAAATATCAAAAAAATAATTTACAGGGGGTGTTACTAGACCGACACCGAACCCAAAAATGTGATTAAAAAAATTTTTGTCTGTCTGTCTGTCTGTCGGTCTGTCTGTCTGTCTGTCTGTTTGTTCAGGCATCACGCAAAAACTACCGGTTCGATTACGATGAAACTTGGTATAATTATTCTTTAATATCCTGGGCACCACACTGGGTACTTTTTATCCCGGAAAAGTATATACAATAAAAAACAAACTTAATTTTGCGGTTCGATCCCTATACCCGATTACCACTGTCTGTACTGTACCAACCGCAAATACTAAGTTTGTCGTAGGTTGGGTCACCCGCAGTGGAGTTCATTTTTATTCCTTTTAGTTTTTAGAGTTATTTAGGTTTATTTTTATATGAGTCGTAGGTATAGATTTTAATTTTAAAGTATAGGTAGTATATTTGATAGTGTACGTAGTGACCGTAGGTTATTTTATAATACTGTTAGGTAGGATTAGTCATTCGTATATGTAGATATTAGTTTTTAGGGATTTTGCTTATTTATTGAGTTTAGATTAGTTATCATCAGAAATAGGTTTATTTAGGTAGGTATTTAATTTTCTGTTATTGAGTTTTTTTTTTTAATTAGGTAGGTACTTAGGTAAAGATATCATATAGGTACCCTCTTAATCACCACTAATGAGACACAATTGGTTTTCTACTGTAATTAGCCACAAAGGGCCCGCGAGATAGATGGCATTCTGGGGAAGCACATACATTTTATCCTGTTAGCACGTTCCCGTGGGATAACTTCCGACATCCACGCGGGCGAAGCCGCGGGCAGAAGCTAGTGCGTAAATAAATTAATGCTTTAGAATGTTATGCTTGATCATTATTATGATTAGAGAAATTATGCTTAAAAAACGTATGTGTAAGCTGTTATGCGTAAATAATGTTATGCGAAAATATAATTAGGAGAAACAAAAGTATACCAAGTTATATTAGGTCTTACAATTTTATGCAAATGGATAGGGAACCAAATATGCCACTATCATCAACTCAATTCTTTCAATAAATTACTTCAGGGTATTTTTAACAGTCAAGAATTATCTAATACTCCAATGTTAATACTAAGTTTCTGTTAACCTGTGACCTCCTCTAATTGATACTCAAGGACGAAACCTGAGTAGCTGTTGTTTGATCAGGAAACGGAAATGGTACTCAATTTCGTTAATGAAGCTGTTTTTGGCGAGATCTTCCTTAAAAAGGGCTCGTCAGCCTAATTCGACGCTGATCTGGTAACAGATAAATAGATACGGTATTATTTTGTTGTTTTTATAAGGGGGTATTAACTACGATCCCGTTTTTAGATATTGGAATGATCCGGGATGAAAAATGTGATGTTGAGAGGGTTTTAATATCATATTAGGGTCCAGTCATAATAAATTGCAGCATAATTATTTTGTAGACTGATCTAGTTGTTCGCTGCTGGGGAGTTTATTGCGCCACTTCTTCCCAGTGAAACCACTAGGAAGTTGTAAAGGACGAGCGTTTTGGTGCAGTCATATTAAGTAATTTTGACGTTCGAAATGTGCTGATTCTCAGCATTAATTGAATAAATAACTTTTGATTTTGCTCCTTGACAGTGATTCAGGCCGCCTCGTTAGTCTAGTACTTGCAAGCATGCCTACTAAGCGTGAGGTCCTGACTTCAAGCCCTGCGTCGGGTATTATAATATATCCGGGTTTCATTAGGAAATTCTCGGTTTTAGCACCGGTATCTGAATTTGTACCTTGTTACCTAATGACATTAGGGTCGCTCCTCTTCATATTGATTAAGCCTTCGTTGATCAGAGGTATAATGTTAAATACCTAAGTACTAGGTTTGTAGAATTAAGACAGGTACAACAACAACGATATACAACAACAACGACAACGAGATACAACTAATACAAAAAGTTTTATTGGCAAAAGAACAGGTGATGATGACAGACAGTATTTTTTATGATCAGGTGGTACCTCAATTATCTTCCTCAAAGATGCATAAAAGTGTTTTATTATTTTGTATTTAATATCGCAATAGACCGGGAGAAATGGAAATAAGGAAGAGAGGCGTTTGCCTTATAGTAATAAAATAATAATCAAAACACATCGTCATTCTCCAAATTGTTTATATAATTTTACCCCCACAAGCCTGCACCACCCCGCCAGAGCTACGCTATACTATCCCAAGCTATATATCTTTTGTTGTAATTTCAAATAGCTGAGGAACAAAATTTTCGCAGTGACTGCCCACCTGCCACCGCTACCGGACTTGGAATACTAAAGGGAGTGGAGTCGTTTTCAAATATATTATTTCAAATAAATCAAATACCCGACGCGTAATGTCGTAAAAAAATATGAAAATAATTACTGTAATATTTCGATCTTGATGCATGAGACTTTTTGGGTACAACTTTTGGACATTGTCTTTTGCTACCCATTCAGGTTACATACAATGTACCTACTTATGTAAGTTTTGTCACTCGTGAGCTCCCTCTCTTTTTTAAAAAAAACTTAAAATACCAAATCATTTTATCGAAAAAAACACCATTAAGAAATTAAACCCATTATCCCAAAAATAAACCAACATTTGAATTCCAGTAACAGTTCTAAACGTACATAACGTCTTGTTTGTAGTAATTAAAGTTGTCGCCTCGTTCACAGCGACAGGTAAGTGAAGTGTCTAGGTGTTACATTGTAAGTTAGTATTTAAACTTAACGTTTTAGACCTCAATGTCGTAACATTTTCACTTAAGACGGTAAAGATGTATTGTAGGTATAAATAAACTTTGGCGTGACGTGTTTTACGAGTTATTTTACTTAATGTTGAGCTTTGAAAAATGTTAAACGTCTAGATGAAGCGGAGTAGGTTATAGGTTCAAAACCTGGCAGCACCGTGAAATTAAGGCATTGTGACTGGTAACAAACGTTGTTGTGAAGAAACCTAAATTGTATTCAGAAATAACTTGTCAAGAGGTAAGAAAGAGCGGTAAGCAATGCTCGTTCCTTCTCTTTAACAAAAGATGCCTTTACTTTGCAATTTCTAGTCCCAATTCATCCATGAAATTTTCAAACCAAGGACTATTATTAATCTGGAAAACTATAAAGCTTATTAAAAAAAATAACAAACGAAGTCGACTCCACCCAACTCTTTTCCAACCGAGGTGGCCACTCCAATAATTCAAATTCAATAATTCCTACAAATGAAACGCCTCCGCTCGCGTCTCCAACAGTTTTATATTTCTACGTCGAGAGAAAGCTTCGAAACTTTCTACCTTTTTCTACCCTCACAGTTTGAAATGGAAGAAATGTTTTCCAAGTTGATTTTAGAAACTGACTATTGATTTTGGTGAATTCCTTGAAGTTTATATAGCCCTGGTAGTATAGAAAATATTTTGGTAAGAATTTTCTTGCTTAAATTATGAAATATTATCATTAGTTTAGCTGGATTCATAGAACTATGGACCTGAATATTATACAGAATCAATTGCAAAAAAAAATATGGTAAAACAGTAGTAGATTCTGAATCAGCAAACAGTTTAACTTTCAATAATATTTTTTTAGTCAGATGGTGTTAACAATTATTTTAAGACTTTTATCGACATCTTCAAGAATCGGTTAGTTTGTTTTGCTCCTTTCATGACAACTGAAGCCTACCCTTTTACTTTGGCTGTATCATTGACCCTAAACTCAGTAAATTACATATTACTATTTCAGTAAATGTTGCATGCCAAATGGTGAAATATGGCTGAACTTTAATGAAGCAATGGATTAGCAATATCTTTCAAAATTATTCAAATTGTGATTGATAGTATTAGTAGAGGTTCGATTAAAATCACGCCATTCCCTTTTACCGTAGACGTCATTCTTCATATCTTAGTGATAGAACCAGTCATGGTACATGAGCCAGTTAAACTTGAAGCTAACCACAACATAGGTGTGAAGGCAATGATGCTTTATATACCCATATTTGCAATAAATGTCTATTCTATTATACTCTATTCTATAGAATAATACAATTTTTCACAAGAAGTTCAGTACCCTCTGCTTCTCATACAAAAGGGTTATAATACATACAGCTTATATTATTACCTACAAACATATAATTATGAGAGCCTCGCATAAGTGAGCACGTATGTAGATGTTTGCGATTATTAATTAAACGTGTGCAGGAAATGAGCACGTGTTTGAACATTTACAATTTGTTTCATCGTTACCTATGAATGAGTACGCTCCTTTTGTGAAGATCGGCTTGTGACTAGATGTGTCTGTGTTTTATGTGTACTTAGTGACTTTTGCGTGAATTATCCCTTCTAGTTAGATATTTGGCTGTAACAAATCCTACAAGAGTGCCGATTGATACTTATTACCAGTGGCCTTTAGGCAGTCCCACTATAGACCGTGCTAAATAGCTAACCTTTTAACCTAAATGATAAATGATTT
This sequence comes from Apamea sordens, assembly GCA_945859715.1. Lineage (NCBI taxonomy): Eukaryota > Metazoa > Arthropoda > Insecta > Lepidoptera > Noctuidae > Apamea > Apamea sordens. The sequence continues at coordinate 14,815,500 of OX244009.1, forward strand.
TAGTTTTGTAAGTAGGTTTGTACTGTAAACACTTTTACACGTCAAACACATTTTTAAAACTAGATGAGGTCGGCGTTTTCTATCTGACTACTCTGAGAAGAAAGGCCGAAACAAAGTCAGAGATCACAGTTTCTTTTAAAGTCCAGTTCATATGAAGACCATCCACGTCACTCAGTTTTCAACCTCATTAAATACGTATGCGCCTTAGATAAATTAATAACTAAACCACTTCACTATTTAATCACACAAAAAATGCCCGAAAAAAAGATGAAAAACTTTTAAAAAACAATCCTGCTGATCGCCCCCCGCTGTGGGATTGATGATAAAATAATACGGGAAGGTACCGGTTTTTACGTTAAACCGACGTTGACAGTGAGAAATGGCCAGATTAATTTCTTCCCCGTTTATTTGTTGGAGTTACAAAGTCCCTTAGTTAGTTGAAAAATTTTCGAGTCGTTTTTTGGGAGGTGAAAAAATAAGCTGGGGAAGGAAACGGGAAGATATTTTTTTTAGTTTTCTTTGCTAAAAGAAAATGTTGGGACTGAAATCTGGGAATGGCTGTTAGTAAACGATAAAATAAAAGTAACTGAAAGGTCTTATCTACGTCTCAGAGAAGATAGTGGAATCAGACTTGTAGATGCCAAAAGCAGCAAACCGGATGGTGAGACTTAAATCTGGTAAGGCTTACGTCCAACAGTAAATTTTAATAGGCTGAATTGGCTTGATTGGCTGAAAGACAGTACAGCGTGCTATAAGGTAAAGTAGACTTATCCTCATATACAAGAGCGCACTATTGGATCAACGCTCGAGTCAGCGGATTCACACCTTTCTTATTTCAAAGTATTGTTTGACTGCAATAGGCTGATTAGATTGATTGAAAGGCGCATGTTTAGCAGATGACATATAAACTTGTGGCGACATCTATATCATCACATAGGAACTACAAGAGACGTATCTTACACAGCGATATCACAGGGGCCATTCCCGTATTATTAAGAACGTTCGCACTCTAATCTGTCTTAATCTGTCAAAAATACAATGAATTTACATACATTTTTGACAAGTTTTTGGCATTAATTGTCGTTGAGACGAGATTGCGACTTGAATTTGAACGTTTTTAGATACGAGAGTTGACCTTTAGAATTCTCCGCGAATAAGTCCCGACGACAACCATCGGGCAGTACCCCCCCAGACACAACACCCATCTTGTTGGGGGATCATCCGCTATCAATGGAGGACGAGTTACTTTCCACCCTGTCCCTCCTAGCACTAAAAACTAATAAGAAAAAACACTTAAAAATGCAAATATCACAAACAATACATTTCAGGATAAAAAGGCCTTTTGCCGAGATAAATCGATGCTCATCAGATCTATTTACATCTAACTACCTAACAGCGAACACAATGGATGTACGATGTCGTAATTTTGAAAGCCTGCAATAGAACGGACGGCTATAGTAATGCCTTCGTCACAAAAAATACGAGAAACGAGCAATTCTCTCGATTTTAGCACAATAGTCTCGGTGTTTGGTCCAAGTTGTACACGGAAGGCGATTGTATTGAGAGGCTTTGTCTGCAATGCGAGTTTTACAATTGATTAAACCTCTTGTACAAAAAATGGTACTACTACTATAACACCTATACTACTGTTTGTTTTTGAGTGTTTTATGGAACTACTACTTGTACTACTTGTGGACTATATTTTTTACCTGCTTAGTTTTTTTTTTATGTTATTTTTGTTTTGTAAAATTACTGACAATGTCTAACATTAATTGATACCAGAACTGGTAACTTAGTTGTTGTATGAATTCACTACCAACAATACTTTCAGGTTTTAACCATCACTTTCCACGAGTGTGCTGCAACAGCTGGCAGCTTTATTCCCACCTGAAAAAATAAATATTATCCCGGCAAAACTACAAATTAAACTTGTATAAGAAAATATTACAATATATTTTGTTCACATTTTGACAAGGTATTCTACCAGTTTTGTTTACAACTAGTTTTCACAACATGTATTAGATGTAAAAAATACAAGAAAACAGTGATCACAACATGTGTAGAATACATCTTTAAATAGCTTAGTGTAGGCGCGAGGTTAGAATTGATCCCGCTGTAAGCTCACACTTCACTCCACATCCTAACACGGACAAGCAGAGAGTGAACGAAAGAATGAGTAACGCGGCGCAGTTTCTAAGATGTCGTCTATTAAAATAATTGCACAAAAGTTTACGCAGTAAACTATGTGCTGTTATCTCTTGCAGCTAGGGATGGGACCGTGTCGATAGAGTTGCAAGGTCAGATTGTTTTATTTGTATGAGTTTGTTGATGTTTGACTGGCTCATTAGTCTAGTAGTCGCAAGCGTTACTGCTGAGCATGAGGTCCTGGGTCCGATTCCCAGGTCGGGCAAAGTGATATTGGGTTTTTTTATCAGGAATATCTCAGTAGCATCCCGGTGTCTAGATTTCTGCCCAGTTGTTGGCAATAGGCTCGTCCCTTTTACATTGGAATTAAACATAATTCTCTTGTGCGATCGGCGCGCTGCAATCTAAATCAATGTTCATACACTAACACATACCAGCATACCTAATAAGCGTTGAAAAAAAAATACAGACCGTCTATGTAAATATGACACCAAAATACAAACGAGACAAACTGACCTTTTCAATAAAAACCATTACCTATTAGCTATCTACCCTTAACAAAATAACGACTAATATTTCAAACATGAATAATAGTAACCCCATATCTCCTTTCATCGCAATATAATGCAAAAACAAGCTTGAACATTTTATCGACGTTTTTACAACGTTATTAGGGTCCTACCCTTAGGCACTAAAATATTATTGCCCGTTTACTTTGCAAAGGCTATATTTTATATAAAAACCTTTGAAAAGAACCTTCCCGATCTCATTACGTTTTGTTTGTACTGTTTTATGTCAGAGTTTAATAAAATCGATGTAATAGATTTGATGGAAGAGGTTTTGAATCTTAATGTTGGAACATGTATTATTTTAACAAATGTGAATTGATTTTGTGTTAAATATTAATAACTATATCAGCATGGTTACAATGGTCCTGGTTTAAAGGCTGTAAGTCACCCTAAGAGCAATAAAGAGGACTATGCGCGGAGAAATGAAGAGATCCGCAGGAGAACCAAAGTAACCGACATAGCCCGAAGAATTGTCAAACTTAAGTGGCAGTGGCAGAGCACATTGCTCGCAGAACAGATGGCCGATGAGGCCGAAAGGTTCTGGAGTGGTGCCAGCGTACCGGAAGGCGCAGCGTTGGAAGGCTTCCCACAAGGTGGACCGATGACCTGGTGAAGACCGCAAGAATCCGCTGAATGAGAAGCACAGAACCAGCCGAAGTGGTGATGCTGGGGGATGCTATGTCCATCAGTAAACGTCTTTCAGCTGAAATGATGATGACGTTGATGATTGGCTTATACACAATTGTCTCACTATAGCAAGAGTCTCTTTTTATACAGAAAAGAGGAAAATACATAATATTATATATTTACCACTACAGTCGTACAGTTGCTTATGTTGCTCTTCATTTAACTTTAAAGATTCCAAGATCATTAGTTTCTTCTTCAAGATTTCTTACAAAATAAGTCATTGGTAAAAAAAGGATATTATAAAAACATTGTTTTAGTTACCTTATTTCTGTCAACTTCTTCTTAGCGTATCGATGGCAAAACGTTCAAACAAACTGTCAATGTTTCTAACAAACTACGTTTTGTTTCGATCGTAATTTACATATAACTAACCTGACACAAGGTTGAAAGTTTCTAGGCCAGGAAAACAGTTTACATATTTACACAAATTATCGGAAAAAAGTTTTTTTTTTATATTCTCGATACCTATCTAAAACAACCTTGATCGACCAATGTCCTTCACTACTAAACCAACAAACTTATTAATCATATTGATATGATTTTCTTCTCTCATATTGGCACAAATTATTTTAAGAAAAACTCCTGCTGTAGCTAAAATATTAGCCAGCCAGCAAGGCGGTAGCAGGACTTAATAGCAAAATATTTAAAAAACAAGATAATATGGAAAACATTCGTTCATTTGTGAAAAATTCATACAAGACACAAGTCAAAAGCATTTGGTTTTAAGTACTTTTAAACATCGATATCGACAACTCCCAAAGGCACATCACTATTTTTAATTTGATCACATTGCACAGCGGACAACAAAGGAGGTTTTCCTTCACTTTAACGCTCATTTGACTTCAACCCAGGACCATGAATTGTCGTATCTTTTTAACTTTTTTTCTTTTAACTTTGCAACTTTGTCAAGCCCTCGATAAGAATTGCGCTTGCAAAAATATTATGTTGCTTCTTTAAGGAGTGATGTTTTCATTGGAGTTACAAAGGCGAGGAAGACTCTTTTATTTAGTATCATTATAAAATGCTATAGAGGCAACGGTCCGTTCACGATAACGTTTTAACATCACTAATGACGAGAAGAAACGACTAAGACGTCATATCACAACAACACGCCATCTTCGACATGGCGATGGCACCACAGTGTATAATTTTTTTAAGTGCTTGGCCCAAAACTTCGTCACTTCCCCGGCACCGTCGTCGGTGGAAGCGCAGGGGTCGCTACGGCTGCATTTTTGCGATACGGCGAAGAAGAACACATTAAGTTCAGCGGAGATGAGTATTTCTACTATATCACCAGTTTTTTTAAAGTCACTAAGGGGGGAGCAGTGGTGACTTACGAGGTGTAGGTCGTGGAGTCGAATTCAGGCAGGCGCTTTCATCATCTACCGAGCCTTTTCCCAACTATGTTAGGGTCGGCTTCCAGTCTAACCGGATGCAGCTGAATACCAGTATTTTACATGGAGCGACTGCCTATCTGACCTCCACAACCCAGTTACTGGGTAATACGATACCCCTTGGTAAGACTGGTTGTCAGACTTTCGGGCTTCTGACTACCCGTAACGACTGTCAAAGATCCACGAATGACAGCCGGGACCAACGGCTTAACGTGCTTTCCGAGGCACGGAGGGGTATCGGTATGTAAAGATGGTCACCCATCCACAGACCAACCGCGGCAAGCGTAGCTTAACCTGACCGATCGACCTGTGCGGCTGTTATTATTTAGCCACGGGCCCCTCTCAGGTAGGCGCTTTACTTTGTGTAAATAATTTTACCACCACTGCTTTGAAAACGGTGAAGGAATACATCATAAGGAAACTGGCTTGTCCTAGAACCAAAAATTCGAAGGCATATTACTTCCACCAACCCACACTGGGCCAGCGTGGTGGATTACGGTACACTCCTTCTCTCACAGAGGAGAACTTTAACATTATGGGCTGATTATAGGGGAGCGAGACCGTTGGTATATAATATAACTGGGCACAACTCTGGCCTGCTACAAAATGCTGAGAATTTTCAAACAGAAAACCATCTAAAAACTCTTTGCCCGCCAACAACCCTCCCACCATCTTTTATTTATGATCATAGCTCACCCATCACTCATTCCACCTCATTCATTACTCATCGTCATACATTTAACCCCGTACAAAATTCTAAGCTACAGAATTTAATAATAAAGCATATATCCTTGCCTCTCGCATTAGGAGACATCAATCGACCTATAGGCACGTACGTATATCGTGGCATTCTTAATTAAAACATCGCACCACCAAGGAAAATTGAATTTTGCAAGAATAAGGCTCACGAGGAGTTGTGGGGTGCTGGATGTGACTTCAGACTTTTGAGGGCTGACGTAAAATTGTTAGAAGCGTTTTGTCTCTCTGTGTCTGTTTTATATTATTGGAGCTCCTACCGACCGCAGTTTCAAAGCTGGGGATCTACCCCGAAGTAGTATCGGCCGAATGTTCGGCTGTTTCCTGCTACGAAGCTACTATTTGGTTCGGTCGGTTCCGATCCTACACTCCTACACTCTTTCGAATATTGACTATGGTCCCGACCCAACTGAGCCGATCCGAACTTTTTTCGCATTTTTCAATAATATTCGGTTCTGCCATCTGTCGGTCCGATCCGAACATTCGCACTTTGCACTTCGGAGTAGGCCCCCTGCGTTAATCACGATGGTTATAACCAATTTTTTTTTTTATTTGAATAAATCATATTAAGCGTTTTATTTATATTAGGTATACAACGTCTATTTACATAAGTATGTAAAGTACAGACGCCAGCAGGTCAAGCTACCCGAAACTGTCAAATTTTCCCAATCAACCTTGAACCTTAATGCTTTAGGGATAAACTTGAAAATCTATTAACGAAATTTGACAGATTGTAGTAGCTTGATGTGCTGGCGTCGGTACAAAGATTAGTGACAGACTTGTTCTGTGGTTGCAAGCGTGACTACTGGTTGTGGGGCCCTGGGTACGATATCCAGTTTGGGCAAAGTGTCATGGGAGCTTCCGTCAAGAATTTCTCAATAGCAGTCTATAGTCAGGACTTGTATCCTCTTAATGGCCACAGGCTCGCACCCTAATACAATATGGGACTTTCACATAACTTTTGAGATTATCCCTAATTTATTTACCCCTGTTTAAATACCTCTACGGGGAATAGAGCTGCAATATTTGTGCAGTGACTGCAGTAGTCACTTCCAGGCACCCTACATCAGTGTAGGACTAATGGTGAAGGGAATTAGGTCGCACTCCGCCATTTTTCATTCTGTCACCACGGGAGTTCTTTCACACGCCTCGGAAAATTATAGCCGCCGATACCGTACGGTGATACAGGTACATGTAGGTACTGTGTATAGGTAGGAGGGTATTTTAACTCCCCATAATACACACCCTTGTTTTTCAATTGCCTGATCAAGGCTTTGTCAGTAAATTCGCTGTGAAATCTCTTGATATTGTGGTTAGTCGAACGAAATTACACGCAATCGAATCATTAACGATTAAATTTTATTCTATCTATAATCGTTTTTGTTATCTTGATCAAGTCTTTGATCGGTATCAGTAGCTATTCAATCTGCCTGCCTTTTTTTTGGCTTGTAGTCTAACCGGATGCAACTGAATACCAGCCGGTCGATTCTGTAAAAATCTCACCGTGAAAACTCAAGTGAAGTGAGCTTGATGTGAGTTGTCATTAGTGTCAATCTTTAGCATTATTTGGAATGACAGCTCACTCCACGCTCACTTCACCTAAGTTTTCACGGTGAGATGGTTACAGAATCGCACTGCAGTAACTTATATGGTGCGACTGCCTATCTGACTCTACAACCCAGTTACTGAGTAACACGATACCCCTTGGTAAGACTAGTTGTCAGGCTTTTGTGTTTCTGACTACCCGTAACGACTGTCAAAGATCCACAAATAACAGCCGGAACCAATACCCTGAAAACATAACACCGCACTTTTTGGACCGTTGGAAAAAATGTGATCCAAATATTCAATAAATAAGCATGAATTTTCTTATTACTTTTTGTAAAAGAAGCAGTCTAACGTGCGTAGTTATAAATTAGAAGAAGTACTGGCAAATCCGTCAAACAACACTTCCTACATAAACAAATACTAGAATACTCAGGAGTACGCTCACCGCTGCATCGATTAGTCGACACCTACAATAGGCAGTTTGGCTCAAATGATATTACGTTTCTCAGCAAAGCTATATTTAGAAAAGAAATTGTTACTATTTTAAGTGATCAGAACCCTAATAATTAAGTAATGTTATGTTTACTTTTATTTTTCTATCTTTTATTTCGTTCTTCTAACAACTAGTAGATCTGTATAGTAGTATGTGGATAACGTTGTGAGTAGTGTATTTTTTACCTCTATTATTAAGTTCTAACCTTTGATTACTTATTATTACACTGCTGTTTGTTGTCCCTAAGTAAATAAACAAATACCTCTCCAAAATCAAAAGCAAGGGATAAAAAATGAAAATAAAACCAACAACAGCCTGAGTGTTTTTGGCTCAACACTGGCGCCGTCCAATTATCCCTAGATTTCACTCCAATATCCTATCTCAATACTTCAAACAAAACTAAAAAACCTTTCATCACTCCAACAAAATGAAAAACGTAATAAAAACTCCACTACAACTATGTATTTGTAATAGCCACCTACGTACATAAACTCCGGTACACCTGCGCTATACATAATTAATTGTTTTAATTCTCGTGTACGGGCTCACACGGACTTAACGTTAACGTACATGTTTCGCGGCTTATAGTATACGTAGATGAATAGTTTCCGGGTGAATGGATTGATCTAAAGCGCTGCAGCAGTTAGATGGACAGTGACCATTCTTTATACAGCATGTATCAGAAATGTGTAGTCAAATTCAAGAGTGTGATACAAACCATCAAACTGAACAACTTTCTCCATGGGACCGACATTGTAATCGTGAAAACATTATCAGTCGTCCCATGCATAGTCTGTACCATACTCCTAAAGTTGACCACTCTGGCATATAGTGACCTTATTGATTATGTTCCACTTTTTATCATGGAGCGTTAGAATGTTTGCCACCAGTACTGAAAGTTTTAGAGCAGTAATTGCCCAGTGGCAATGGCCGCGACTTATGAATTGTTCGTAGGTTCGACCCAGTCAGGCGCTTTACTCTGTGTAAATAATTGAATCACCACTGCTCTCAAAACGGTGAAGCAAAACATCATGAGGAAACCGACATGTCCTAGAACCAAAAATAGAAGACATGTGACATCTGTCAACCCGCACTGGGCCCGCGTGGTAGATTACGGCATACTCCCTCTCACAGAGAGGAGGCCTGTGTCCCAGCAGTGGGAACATTATAGGCTGAATATGGTGTACTGAAAGTTTTTGCTAAATTTTCGACACAAGAGACATTTTAATATAACATCGGATTATCTATGCCACAGAAAGACAGACGTTCCAAAGTGCTACGATTCTACCATAGATAATTAATAATAATAATAATAATAAATATTAATAAGTATTAATCAAGTATCTTGACTTGGCTCGCGAGGTTGTCGACATGTGGGATGTGGACTCAGCGATCATTGTGCCGATAGTCGTGACAGCCAATGGCTTAATAGCCAAGAGCCTCGATCAACACCTGAAGAGGCTCTCGTTGGGCAGCTGGATCAAGGGCTTGATTCAGAAAGCGGTACTTCTGGACACGGCTCGCCTTGTCAGGAGGTTCCTCTCTCTGGAGCCCTGACCACCGGTAGCTTGGACCCTGTTCCCGATACCGGTGGGCTACTATTTTTTATATTTTTAAATGTTTTTATACTTTTTATATTCTAATATTTAAAAATATAATTTATATGATTACATTGAAATAAAGGAGATAATAATAATACTTTATTGATGCAAATCCTTACAGTTATGCTTAATATCTAGCTAAAGTTCACAATAATAAAGGCGCACAAAAGTTGAAACCCTGACTCCTAAACTATACACAAAAAGAATAATTATGTTATATGTTGTGATTTAAAGGAAAAACATTTGAAAAACAAAATAAAAGTAAGAACAAAAAAAATTAAAATTAATTAAATTAAAAGTAAAATGACTGTGTGGTTGATTCTGTGTGTGTGATTGGGAATCGTGTGTATTGTTTGCGTTGTGTGAGTGTGTGTGTGTGTGACTGGGATACGTGTGTATTTTGTGTTGTGTGAGTGTAGAGATGCCTAAGTATATATGTGAATGTGGTGGTGTCGAGTCTAATATTTGTGGTTGAGTTAGTACGAGCTTAGTGTCTTTTGGTATATTAAAGGTGATTGCATTACGTGTTTCCTATGGAATGTTGTGAGTTATGTCAGAGTGATCAGTAGTTTCTCAGTTTGAACGTAGTCTAGGGTGTACAGGATATTCTTCAGCTTAGCCTTTGCCTCGTGTTTGCTTAACCTTGCAATTAGTGCGGACTTATTAATATTTTTGTAAACAAGAGAGCTCAACACATACAGCTGTCTTCTGGCGAAGGTAGTTCTGTGACTAGGGGTTGGGCAAACTATTCTTTGACCACGTTTAGATGAGTCCGGAGGTGGTACTTGGGTATGTTTCCAGAGAGTGGTTCTGAGTACAAATAATTGTCTCACAGTTAAAAGTTTGAGATCGGTGTATAGCTGATTAGTCGGGTAGCGAAAGGGCTTTTGCAACATAACTTTAAGTACTGCCCTTTGCGCACGCTCCAACTCGAGGAACTTAGTTTTGGCCGATCCGCCCCAAGCTAGAATACAATAGCCGATTATGGACTGGCAAAGTGCAGTGTAAACCATTTTTAGGGTCTCTAAGTCCGCAGAATGCCTTAATGACTTAAAGAGGTGAATTGTTTTCCTGACTTTACTGGCAGTAGACTCTATATGCCTGTTCCATTTCAGTCCATCATCTATCATCACGCCCAAATATTTGACAGATGTTACTGAGGGGAGCGCCAAGCAAGAGCAAGTCGAGGTGTCCTGGCAGGTGTGAGCTCTAATCGAGTATGTGTTTGGGGGTTTCGAACTAGCGTGTGCGCGAATTATAGGATAGAAGGAGATAATTATGCCCTGTAGTTGAAAATGTATCAGAACTCCATGTCGTTAAGACGATCCCACTACCGCGCCACTACTACACACATATAGTTCAGTAAAAGCAATAGATACAAAGTCGCGCACACACTTGTAATACATAAATCAGAACGTACAGACGCCAGCACATCAAGCTACCCGAAACTGTCAAATTTTCCCAATCAACTTTGAACCTTATGCTCTAGCGTTAAAGTTGAAAATCTACTAAAGTTTGACAGATTGTAGTAGCTTGATGTGCTGCCGTCTGTACATACTACACAATCAATTATAAACCTTAACTCATCAAAAATAGCATGCATTTACCATGCGCCGTACAACTTACTCACATAAAAACATCTGTCGCTATCGTTGTGCTGTGCAAAAGCCATTTATTTTACACTAGCTTCTGCCCGCGGCTTCGCCCGCGTGGATGTCGGAAATTATCCCACGGGAACGTGCTAACAGGATAAAATGTATGTGCTTCCCCAATAGGCCATCTATCTCTATGCCAAATCAGAAGTTCAATGGTTTCGGCGTGAAAATGTAACATACAGTTTCAAGTTCAAATCCTCCCCTTAAAAACTGAATTACCCCTTTTTGTCCCGTCAGTGGTAAATTTTCGACAACTTTACATACTCATTATTAATAGCTGTGCATTGGGGGTGACGTAACCTCTATCAAACTTATTATTTGCGGTTGGAACAGTAATCGGGTCTAGGGATCGAACCGCAAAATTAAGTTTGTTTTTTATTGTACATACTTTTCCGGCATAAAAAGTACCCAGTGTGGTGCCCAGGATATTAAAGAATAATTATACCAAGCTTCATCATAATCGAAGCGGTAGTTTTTGCGTGCTGCCTGAACAAACAGACAGATAGACAGACAGACAGACAAAAATTTTTTTAATCACATTTTTCGGTTCGGCGTCGGTCTAGTAACACCCCCTGCCATTTATTTTTTTGATATTTTCAATGTACAGAATTTTCACTTCTACAGATTTATTATAAGTCTAGATATACGCTAGTGATTGACTAAATCGGGAAGTATATCCCTGGACTGGATTCTCCCATTTCTATTGACCTAAAAAAAATTTGGGGTTCTGGAAATAAAATAAATAAATAACGATATGTCCAGAAAATATTAAATTATAAATAAAAATTAAAATTTAAAAAAAATTGGGAATATTTTTTTTAACATTATAATACACCTTCTCAAGGGTCTTCCAACCGGATTTAAGCGTTATCTTTTTAGGTCTTCCAACTGGGTTAAAACGGTTGACAAATTGTAAAATTAACTATTATATTCGTTGGGTAATCGACATTGTTGTCGATAGTCTACCGACGTTAGTGGATCTGCACAGCCACATCACTAGCTGTCCGCAACCAGCAGCGGCCGTACCATGCGATGCACCGCATAAATAAGGGATGAATTTAAAAAGCAATAATATTATCCCCACAGTCATAATAGGTATGTAAATGCAATAGAATATAATTATTTAGGGTAACATCTATCTACAACCGTTCGTAACCTCTACTTATCACAGCCCTTAGCGTATTTGACAAACTTATTACATAAAACACGAACCTTTTTTAACAGGGTAGATATTGTTGTTAATTTTAAAATAAACAATGTTCAGTGTTCTTTATAAACGTTTACGTAAAGGGATGTACCCTTGGGTGCCATGTTTATAAATTTTAATATGTGTGAAAGGCACCCATTTTAAATAAAATGGGTGCCTTTCACACACAGGTGACTACAAAAGGCTTTTGATAATAAATGCCTTTTAATGTTGCCAGGATATGATATGTAACTAGCTTCTGCCCGCGACTTCGTCCGCGTAAAGCAACTTTCTTATTTTTTTTCCGTAAGAACCTTCTACAAAGTATGTAAGTATAAGAAAACATAAAAAAAAGATGGATGAAGTCGGTAAAGTCGTTCTCAAGTTATGACCAAGTTACGTGACCAAGGGAAATAGGGATTCATTTTTATATTAGATGAGACGAAAATAGCAGTTTATTTTTGAGGTTAAAGCTTCTTCTCATACAGAGAAAGAACGAGCATTGATCCTTTGCTGCAATCAAATCGGTACGTACTACAGGAGAATCAGGCGTAGTACCAACGACCTACCCTAATTCTCTAATTAAAAACGTTCAAAATCTAGACGCAATGTCATCTCGGCGACAAAAAAATTTCAAAAACTTGTCAAAATGTAGGGAAATTAGACGTATTTTTGACAGATTGAGACTGAGATCAGACTGTGAACGCTCTTAAAATTACGAGAATTGCCCTGCAGACTGTGAACGTTCTTGAAATTACGAGAATAGCCCCTATAACATGCTTTCCGAGGCACAGGGGTAACACACCGCAAACCTCCAAACTGCGGGCTGCTCTCTCCGGTCGTGTTGCTTGCGTGCCGTCCCATCAGACATTGATTGATATCATCTTTTCCTACAAACAATAAATATACTTATAACACAGTTTAACTATAGAATTTATTGTATTTTATTATCTATCTATTTTTCTCTATGGCAATGGTGCCGATGTCGACAATTCTGCCAATGTCAGATGTGATATGAGAAAACGTGTGGAGAAAACAAAAAACAAAATGAGAAAAAAAAAAAAACCCTAAAGTTCTAAATCCATTAATACAAAATTGAATTTAATGTGAAACTTGTTGACGGGTGTGAGAAGGTACATTGAAAATAAAAAAAATATGGTTAGTTATATTATTACATAAATGAATATAGATGATCAGGATCACACAAAAATCATCATAATTTGATGTCATTGACACGAATAAAAAACATCAAAGCCTGAAAGAGCTTTGGGGAAGAATGTGTTAGTAGGGATGGAAAGTTAGTTGGGACAGGGATCTTTAATTTAGGGAGATGACTATATAAGTCATGGGCTGGGTTATTATTGGAGCAGTTAAAGAAGATGTGCTCCAAAGTACCTTCATCCAGCCCACATTCGCAGAGCGATGTATCTCTGACCCGGATTTTGTGAAGGAATACCGGGGAACAACAATGGCCTATGCGGAGGCGGGAGATGGTAGAGATTACCTTCTTTGACGTTTTTTTATAAGGGTAAAACCAAGGCTTGGGAGTAACGTTAGGCTGTATTGCGTGATAAAAAGCACCTTTCTGCTTACTCGAATTTTGCCACTGTACTTGCCATGAGGTTAGCAAGCTCTTTTTTGGAAGGCTCAGCAAATCGTAGCCGGGACATTTAAAGTGTTTAAGATCAGCAGCTTGAGACGTAACAGCATCCTTAGCAAGAGCATCCACATATTCGTTTCCTCTTATGCCACAATGACTTGGAATCCAAACCAGGTGAACGGTTTTGTGATTCTTGGCACAAGAGAAAAGAGACTTTTTAATTTGGAGAACAATTGGACTGTGCAGTTTACTCTTGAAAGGATTCTGCTCCAAAGCTTGCAAGCAACTAAGTGAGTCCGTAAAGATGACACCAAAATCTATGCTATGGGCTTCTATAAATAGGCAAGCTTCTAATATGGCCACGCACTCACCCGTAAACACAGATGATTGCATAGGGCATTTGAACTTTAACACAATTTTGGAGTTTTGGTAGTATACCGCAGCACCAGTGCAACTTAAGTCTGATAATTTAGAGGCGTCCGTGAAAAATCTTTGAAAGTTGTACCATCGCTCACCAACCGCCGCATTGAAAATAGAGTCAGCCGAAGGAGAGTTTTTAGATATGCCAATATTGTAGAAAATATCAGGTTTAAAACATAAAATTTCATAATCAAAACTGTAAATGGGGAGTTTCGGAAACTGAATAACAGGGGAATCTAAATTTTGATAAAAACGGAAGGATTTTAAAAACAAAGGGACTTCTTTATGGTTCCAGTAATTGGAACTTTGACATGCAACATCCAAGTCATCCACTCTTTGAGCAAGAGGGTGGGAGGATTTGGTAATGACTCTGGCCCAAAATCTCGATGCGAGATACTGCCTTCTCAGTGCCAACGGTGGTTCTGCACACTCTACTTGCAATGCGTTAATTGGTGAGGACTTCATACAACCCGATATGATCCGTAGGCACTTAGCCTGAATTCTGTCTAACCTTGCCAAAGCACCTTTATTGCAGGGAATTAAAAGAAAAGATCCGTAGTCCAGAACACTCCGGATTAGGGCATCGTATACCAGTTTCATGGAATAGGGATGAGCGCCCCACCAGACACCGGCAAGTACTTTTAGTACGGGTATGGTTCTCTCACATCTATTAACTAAATAATTTAGATGGTGTAACCCACTCAATTTGGGATCTAAAAAAACGCCTAAAAATTTTACTTTTGAAGAGACTGGTACACAATGCCCTTGAATGCTTATTGAAATTTGTGGTATTAGCCTCCTGCGAGAAAACACAACTACAGTACTTTTTGGGGTAGACAAACTCAGACCGTGGGAATTTAACCATTGGTTCAGAGAGTCCAGGGATACGCAGAGAGATGTAGCAGCGTCGCTAATTGAGCTATTGGTGGTATATAAAGCCAAGTCGTCAGCATACTGAAGAATTTGACAGTCGTTATTGAGGCATGAACCTATGTCTGCTGTATATAAATTGTACAGTAAAGGGCTAAGCACAGAACCTTGTGGTAGGCCCTTCCATGACATCCTGGCGTCAAATTCTTCCCCTGGGACTCTCAAAACCAAAGACCTAGACATGAGTAAACTACAGATGCACTGTACCATTCTTTCCGGTAAACTCAGCTGTTGCAATTTTTGCCTGAGAATGGGAAGAAGGACGTTATCATAAGCAGAGGAAATGTCCAAGAAGGCAGCGACTACAGATTCATTTTTAGAAAACGATGAGCGTATATCTGATACCAAAACTCCAACACTATCCATAGTACTGAGTCCCTTTCTAAAGCCAAATTGAGACTTAGGAAGTAAGTCTCTGGATTCTACTATAAATTCTAGTCGGTTCTTTATTAAGTGTTCAAAAATTTTGGCAAGGACTGATGACAAAGCGATTGGTCTGAAGCTGTTTGGGTCATCAGTGTGTTTACCAGGTTTCAAAATGGGTATGATAATTTGGGTTTTCCACTGATCGGGGACCCAGCCATTAGTGTAACAGAAATTTAAAATATCTAAAAAAAAATTTTTTGCTCTATGACCCGCGTGTGACATAAATGAATAGACAATACCGTCTATACCAGGGGCAGAGTCATGAACATGCTTTAAAACAGAGTTAAGCTCCTGCATAGAAAATGGCGCATCAAAAGGATCCTCAGAAAAAATGAGAGCCGGCTGATTATGTTCAGTTTCCGATGGTACATACGGAGGGGCCAATTTATCAAAGAACTGCTCAGCAGTCTCTCGAGGGATGGGAGAAGAAATTGAAGGGGAACATCCAGATCTAAACCGGTTGATCTTCTTCCAAACAACCGATAAAGGAGTGGATGGGGACAGAGAACCACAAAAGTTAGCCCAACCAGCGCGTTTCTTCCTTCGCAGCAATCTTCTAGATTTAGCAAGGGTCCTGTTAAACGTTATTAGATTATCGCTAATCATCTCGTCATTGTACATCCTTTCAGCATCATCCCTTTCCCTTATAGCTGATGTGCATTCCTGATCCCACCATGGTGGAGGAGGAATCTTCCCACGTGCTGAGTTTTTAACGGGAAAGCACGATTCTGCACTAGCTGTTATAGCCGAAATTAGATTATTATAACAGTTTGACACATGGAGGGGACCAAGCAAATCAAAATCACGTGAAACTTTTGGAAGTGAATCAATTTTGTCCTCCAATAATGAGGAATACTCTGCCCAACCAGGGTTAGACAAATTATACCTCAAGAGTGGAGGGCTCGACTTTTCTAGGTATGTTTTATCAACCAAGGTTATTACAATTGGATAGTGGTCGCTCCCATGTGACAAACTGGTACACTCCCAATGACACGACGCTGCGATATCCAGTGTACAAAATGTAAGGTCAACACAACTCTTATGCTGTCCAGGAAGAGACCTACGGGTTGGACAACCATTGTTTAAAATGCACAGGTTAAGGTCATCTAAGACTTCGACTAAGCCTTCCCCAAAAGAGTCGCAGCGTTCAGAACCCCACCTAAAGTGATGGCAGTTGAAGTCTCCCATAACAAGTATAGGACCGTCTATGTTTTCCAGGGTATGCTTTAAGATTGGAAGGAAACTTTGGTGAGGGTGAGCAATATAGACGGATAAGAGGGTTACACCCTCTACCCTACTAGCCACTATGCTAATATCATCGCCAATAGAAGGCAAGGATACCGCCGCAAGTTGAACACGATTGTTCACGCAGAGAGCCGACCCGCCATAGCCATCAGATCGGTCGCATCTGAGAATATTAAAGAAAGGTAAACGGAAGCTAAGACTCGGAACTAGCCAAGTCTCAGCGAGGGAACAAGCTAAAGGTTTGTATTTGTTCAGAAGGAATGTGAGCTCGTGTTTCTTATGCCACACGCTCCTCACATTCCATTGAAGAAACACAAATCGAGGCATTGTTAAGGGATGAAAGAGAGTTAATGAGTGACGTGGCAACGTTGGACGGTAATTGAGTTTTGCTGGATGAAGACATTAAAGTTAATAAGAGTTTACTAAGAAGTTCAATTATTGAAGACAAGTTTTCAGGAGGTTCTGTTAATTGACTGTTGAGAGCACAGCCATTAGGCTGAGAAGATTGAGGAGTGCTAGTGAGCTGCTGGTGAGCTGTTTTATTATAGGAGGGAGAAAGGGGAGCATGGGTCCTTGGCTTAAGAGACACAGTTTTGCGGTATGACTGGCTCTGTGATTTTGCAATGTCTGCATAGCTACGAGTAGAAATAGGAACGGTTTTACTTGCCTCGGAATATGAAATCACCTTCTCAGCCATAATAGTCTTAATAGTCTTCTGCCTGCTGTACTCCGGACAGGACCTGCTATTTGCAAAATGACTTCCAGAGCACAACACGCAGAAAGCTTCGCTCTCAGCAATGCTGCAACCATCACCGGGGTGATCATTGCCGCACTTGCTACAACGGGGTTTGGAACGACAAAGGGATTCTACATGACCAAATCGGCAACACTTGCGGCATTGAATGGTGGGGTAGACATACTGTTCTACAGTAAGGGATGTATAAAAACAAAAGATTCTGTGTGGTAACACTTGGCCATCAAATGTGATGACACAAGTTTCTGTGGGCCTGTATTCAATTAAACCATCTTTGTTAGCTTTTCTGTTTATTCGCCTTACTTTAATAACTGGTCCGCAGCCTACTGGTACTTTTAAATAGGTTAGAATTTCCTCTTCTGAGAAGTCAGTAGGGATTCCACTTACAACACCCATACGGGTTATATTAAAGGATGGAATGACGGCTTCGTATAAATTTGTGCCTAGAATACAGTTTGAGATGAAAGCATTGGCATCCTGAGGGGATGAAAACTCCACAGATACGCGGTTTCTACCAACACGCTTCACTGTAACAATATTTGAGATGTTCTGGTTTGCCAAAAAACGGCCAAATGTAACTGGGTGTAAGGTAGTTCCAGAATTGGCTTGAGATTCCTGACGGGAAACATGGACGATGAAAGGACCTTTGTCTAATGCTGAGTACCGAACACGGCCAATATGAGATCTCGGTTGTTTGGTAGGGCGATTGGGAACATCCTCTTCATTACCAGGGCGTTTACGTATGTTAGTCTGGGAATTCTGGGATGGGAGGATTTGGGACTCCAGGTTACAGACAACATCTGCAGACTGGATTAATGGGTTGGGCGTGGGACTCGGGTTAGATGTAGAAAAGCCAGATAAGGGGGTTAGAGGGATATCATCAGGAGGGTCTGGGGGTTTGTTTTTATCCATGTTCATATTGGATAATCGTGGCCAATGTCGTTAAAAAAACAAACACTAAAAAAACCTGATAGCAGGTAACAACGAGACAAACACAAACAATCACAATAACAAGACACAATAAACACAATATCACAAAAAAACCGCAAAGATTCGAACACACGTTTACCCAAAAGCACACTGTGGCGAGAATCGAAAATGTTTTCAACTCATTGTATTTTATTAATAATATATTTTATTATGACAGCTTTGACAACGATGTTTAATACGTCGCCATGGCAACTTTTCTTTCAAATCTTTACCGGCCTGTATCTTTTTAGCTGATTATACATTCATACTTATCCAAAATTAATCATGGCCACTACTTATCATATCTCAAATTCATATTTTCTACATGATGTTATTTTACGAGTTGACATAATAAATCCACGCAATGCAAGGATCAGTTCCCGTTTCGCCTCTATGTTCTATGTTCTATGTTATGGGTTTGGTTTCCGCACTTAGTCCTTCAGGTGGACCATTGTGCGTGAGCCATGGTGGCCGTCGGTGGTTATTCCAACCAGCCCACCTCCCTCCAGAAGCTTATTAGGTCCCCTGGTCTGTCGAGAACGTCTGTGTAGGATCCGGGTGTCCCGAGGGTTCTTGATCTAATCTGGGTGACGCCTGTGCACTCAAAGAGCACATGCGCAACGGTTTCATCAGCCTCCATGCAGGCTCTGCACAGGGGGCTGTCCGTTATGCCTATCGTATGGAAGTGTTTGTTCAGTGAGCAGTGTCCCGTGATGGTCCCCGTCACCAGGCGGAGGCCTTTCCTGTCCAGACGTAGCAGTCTTTTGGTTAGCTTGCCATCTAATGATGGCATGGCTTCCTTGGACTGCCTACAGCCCGGTGACGAGGACCACCAGTTCTCTGCTAGTGTGTGGGTGTGCATCTGTAGCCACCTGCGTAGCTGATTGAAGGGGATGGGCACGACTGGTTCCGGTCCGTAGACTGGCGTGCTTGATGCCCTTCTGGCCAGCTCGTCAGCCGCGTCGTTACCTAGTGATCCACTGTGTCCTTTTATCCATTGTAGTGTCACTGTGTTGCGGTTCGATACAGTTACCTGTTCAAGCGCCATGTGACATTCTAGTATTAAGTTTGATGTGATGCATCCCTTCTTTAGGGATTGGAGGACTGAAGCGCTGTCAGAGAGTATACGAACATGGGTGTCCGCAATTCCCCTGGCTGCTATGGCATGGGCCGCCTGTATTATACCCACACACTCGGCTTGGTAGACCGTGTTGAGCATTCCTAGCGGGCTGCATATGTTTATGTTGAGGTCGTGTGAGAAGACTCCGACTCCAGTTCCGCAGTCGGTCTTTGATCCATCAGTGTAAACTCTCAGCTCTTCCGGGCCTGAGTAGTCGCACTGCTCTTCTTTAAGCACTACGTTGTAATGCTTTTGAAAGCAGTATTGCTTAGGGGCTTTGTCGCAGGGTGATGCCATCATTGGCTGTCGTTTAATTGCCTCGTCCTTTAGGCGTATGTGCTTGATCCTCGAGTCTTTGCTTAGGGTTCCTGATAGCTGGAGCCTGAAGGCAGACAGGGCCGCCTCCTCTCTCACAACGAGGTGTAGGGGAGGCAGTCCAAGCATGGCCTGTAGGGCAGCGGTGGGTGCAGTTCTCATGCAGCTTGTGATTGCCACACAAGCAAATCGTTGCAGCTTTTCGAGATCTCTTTGGGCTGTGCTCAGGTCTGTTCTGGGCCACCAGACTAGTGAGCCATATGTGATGATTGGTCGGATAACTGTGGTATAAAGCCAGTAGGTGATCCTGGGGCTAATCCCCCAGTTTTTCCCAAGCATTCTCTTGCATTGCCACAGGGATATGCTGGCCTTCGTGGTGATGTGGTTGATGTGTTTAGCCCAGTTCAGCTGTTTATCCAAAAAGATGCCCAGGTATTTGGTTTCAGTTGAAAGGCTTAGGGTAGTGCCAAAGAATCGTGGAAGTTGTAGTGTGGTTAGTTTCCTCTTTTTTGTGAAGAGGATCAGTTCTGTTTTTGTTGGGTTCACTGATAGTTGGTGTATACTACACCAGTTCTCTACTATTTTCAGTGCCTGTTGCATTAGGTTGCATAAGGTGTTTTCATGGGTGCCATTTATTATTATGGTTAAATCATCGGCGTAGCCTACCGTAAAGTAGCCTTTGTTGTTTAGTGTCTTTATCAGGCTGTCTACGACCAGATTCCATAGGAGCGGCGAAAGGACGCCCCCTTGTGGGCAGCCCTTTGCCACGACGGCCCTTGTGGTATCATTTACGGTCACCTGTACGGCTCTCTGTTTCAACATATTGGTAATCCAGCCGCTCAGAGACGGATCTATGCCGTGTCTGTCTAGAGCCGTGCTGATACTTTTGAATGTGGTTTTGTCAAAGGCGCCCTCGATATCAATGAAGGCGGCCAGTGCTGAGCATTTGTGGTCCACTGCGCATTCAATCTTGGATACGACGCTGTGCAGCGCGGATTCTGTTGATTTGCCTGTGGAGTACGCATGCTGTTGTTTGTGGAGTGGTTTTGCCCTAAGGGGACCGTCTCGGATGTGTCGATCGCATAGTCTCTCCAGGGTCTTTAGTAGAAAAGATGTGAGGCTTATTGGTCTGTACGCCTTAGGTTGTGTGTAGTCGGTTTTACCAGGTTTAGGTATGAAGATGACTTTCACTTCGCGCCAGGCTAGGGGTATATGTCTGAGTGCTATGCAGGCCCGGTAGATCTCCATCAGGCATGGTGTGATATATTCGAGCCCCCATTGTAGTAAGGCTGGGAAGATGCCATCCAGTCCCGCGGACTTGTACGGCTGGAAGGTGTTGATGGCCCACCTTAACCGGTCCTCCGTTACCAGCCCGCGGGCACAGGTCCAGTCCCGTTCCGTTGGGGTCCGATCTGGTGCTTCTTCCCAGGTCCTGTCCTCTAGGAGTTTGCAGTCTGGGAAGTGGGTTTCGAGAAGGACCTTGCTGGTCTCATGGTCCGTTTGTGTGTATGTATTGTCTGGTTTTCTCAGCGCGCCGAGGGTTCGGTCCTGGTCAGTTGATAGGATCTTCCTCACCCTTGCGGCTTCATTGTTGGTTTCTATGGATTCACAGAATTTCCGCCATGCTATCCTCCTGGCAGTTCTGATTTCCTTTTTGTATGTGTGTCGGGTTTCAGTGTATATTTCCCAGTCTTCCGGGAGTCTGGTGTTTTTAGCTCTGTTGAATTGCTTCCGTAGTGCATGTCTGAGTTTACCAAGTTCGGCGTTCCACCAGGGATTTCTCTCACTGTTGGCTCGTGGTGTCCTTAGTTTACAGCATGCATGGTAGGCTTCGGTGAGATAATCTGATAGCTTTGTCACAGTGTATTCCAACTGTGCTGGTTCTCTTATAGTTATTTGTGATAGATGCCTATCTAGCAGGGCGGCCAGGAGGCGCTTGTACCCGGGCACATCGGTGCGCCGCGGATTTCTTTTCGGTGCGGGTTTCTTGGTGTAGGTGGTTAGTGTGAAGCGGATCCTTCTGTGGTCCGAGCAGGAGGGTTCGCCCGACACATGCCAGTTTGTGATGAGGTTTTTCGCGTTTTCTGTAGCAAGTGTTAGGTCTATGATTGTTTGTCCTCGGACTGTGACCCAAGTGGGTTCAGAGCCTCGGTTAATGATGTTAAGGTTAGTAGAGAATAAGTAGGTGGATAATACCTCTCCTCTGGGGTTCGATGCGTCGCTGCCCCAGAGCGGGTGATGGGCGTTGGAGTCGGTGCATATGATGAGGTCCAGACCCGTGACCTCGCAGTGCTGCACTAGGTCGGCCATTTCTTGTGGCGGGCAGTTTGTGTCCTCGCCCGGCATGTACACCGACGTTAGCACGACATCTGGAAGGTCGTCGTCGGTCTGGAGCTTGACAGCTGTCAAGTTTCTGGAACAGAATTGAGTGAGCAGTGTGGTAGGGATGTCTTTGGGTATGTACACGCAGGATCGAGGTTTTTCTGAACTCTGTGTGTTGAGGATTAGCTTACCTCCGATGTTACTGAGGCCGCATACTCTGTTATTCCTGATCCACGGCTCCTGGATCAGTGCGATGGTTCGGGGGTTAATCTCCAGCGCCCTGCGTAGGCTAGCCGTGGCAGTCTGGCTATGCTGGAGGTTTGTCTGTATGACGTTGAGTGTGGGTGACGGCGATGGGGAGGGGCGGTTAGTCGGTGGTGGATCCATCGGATAATAGTCCCTCCGCCGCCACTTCCCTGTACGGGCCGTCGTCGTGTTGCTCTCTTGGCGACGATGCCAAAAGCTGTTCGCTCCAGCCGGGAGATGTGGGCGGAATTAAGGCCTCATCGTCGGCCATCGCCGCACGGGCCATGACTTCCTCTAGCTGGGCGATGTCGTCCGTGTCGTCTGTCCGTGTCTCCATCGGTGTCGTCGTCGGGTTTGTGTTACAGTCAGAGGGCTGGATCGTGGGCCAGAAGCGCACGTATATCGAACCCAGTAGGTACGATATCCGTCGCTCCCGGTCCAGGACCGTTTGCACTTCCTCCGGTGGCACACCCAGGGTCAGAAAAGTCCCGGGGTTGTGGCCACCGACGGTAGTTGCCCTGTAGAGTGACCACCTAGCTATGTCATACCAAGCATTCTGACGAATCAGAACGCTTTGGAGCCTCTGTACGTCTCCCGTATACCGGGGGACGAAAAGCGAGGCTCTGACACGGGTGGGCACATCTGACTGCCTCAGTACCGTCAGTCTAAGGTCGGTGTTAGGGAGTTGTAGTAGGGGAACATTTTGGGTCAGCCATGTCAGGGCGCTGTCGTCCTCGCACCACATCTGCACAGTACCCTCTGCTACCCGTGGGTATCCGCGGAAGGCAGGGAGCGGCGACGATGGGTCTGCGCCCATGAGCAGGTCTTCCAGGCCTATCTTGACCAGTTCAGCCTCTTCCTTCGTCAAGTCTCTGGTGGGGGGAGGGAAGCAGATTGCCACGGCGAGCCGCGCAGGAATATCCTTAGTGGCCCGCGCGTAGGTCCTCGGCTCCCCTTGAGCGGAGTGAACCCTTACACGCTTGGCGTCCCCCTGAAGCGTGCTCGGTGAGGCCGAGTCGTCCGGGCGGTCCCTCTTCGCCGGCCCTGTACCGCTCGGTCCAGGCTGCGGCTTGGAGGTGCCCGGCAGGGTGGACGCCTTAGCGTGCATGACTCCACCCCGCCTCCCTCTGCGGTGTCTGGGTTTGTGTCTGTCGCGGGGTTCGTCTGTGTCCGTGTGAGGGGGTTGGTTGGCGCCCCCGGTAGGCTCTGTCGTGTGCGGGGGGTTTTCGCGTTGGGTTGCCCCCTCGCGTACTTGCCCCTGCACGCGTGGTTCCGCGTCCGGCCTCTTTCCGCTCTGGGTTGCCCCTTCGCGTACTGGCTGCTGGTCGCGTAGTCCCACGTTAGGCCGCTTTTCGCGCTGGGTTTCCCCCTCGCGTAATTGCGGCCGTTCTCTGTCTTCCGCGTCCGGCCCTTTTTCGCGCTCGGTTTCCCCATCGCGTAATCGGGGCTGGTCGCGTGCTACCTCTTCGGCGTCCGATCGCGCTTCGCGCTGGCTGTTGCCTTCGCAAGTGCTGCGCTTTCGGTCGCCTACTTTCCTCCCCCGGCCTGTGATTTTTCCGCGCTTTTTCAGCTGTCGTACTCTATCTACCGGGAGAGTGGTGGAGCCGCTGGGGTCGTCAACCTTCCCCGTCTCGGTCTGTCCGTGTCGTTTGGTGTCCGGGTTTGTGATGCTGTTCCGCACGATGCTCTGTTGCCAGAGGGTCATGGGAGGCATACACGTCGAGGTTGGTTTTGGCGCGTCAGTCGCTGCCGGAGTTAGGTGCATGGGCGCGTTTGTCGCTGCCTGTGTTGTGGGCGCTAAATCAGCAGCCGGCCGCGCTGGAGAGCGCGGCACCGATGAATCGCAGTTAGTTGCCCCCCCCAGAGTACGTTGGGGGCTGACCGCCTTGGCGGTGTGGGATTCCCCGGCTAGGCCGGGACCCACCTGGGTAGATTCTTTTACTGCCTGCATTTTCATTTGGTGGGGGGTGGGCTTTTTTGAAATCGAGGTTACCCGTCCTCAGGGACCGACAGGATGCAGGGATAGGAGGGAGGGTGTTTGGTAGTAGGGGTGGGTTAGGTGGGGGGGTCACCCTAGGTCTGGGATTTGGCCTAGGGGTTTCGCGGATTGACAGGATTTAAGGATACGGAAGGGTTGGGTTTGGTTGGGACATTAAGGAGCATGGGATGAGGGTGTATAGGTTACCCTAAACCTGGGACTTGGTGTTCGGGCACTTCTCTTGTCCGGGATCTCTTTCGAGATGCTCCGGGTGCGGGATCAGCTGATGGCAGCCGGTCCCGCAGCCGGAGTTGGGCTATCCGCAACCTGCCCACCCGCTCGGTTGCACGAGAAGAAGTGCCCGGCAGTCTGAGTCGCACCACCACAGATGTACGTATACATTTGCGTTGGTTCGGCTCAGCTAGCCCCGTTTCGCCTCTAAAGCGAACACATTCAAGCCCCACCTATTCCGGGAGCACCCAGCGTACCTCTCCGCTCCGGTACCTGACGGACCCTTTCTACGCCTCCATCCTCCGTGAAGGCCTCCAGAACCAGGCGGACCGCCAGCGCGCCTCGCTGGAGGGCTCATGACTCTCCTGAATTTATTGGGCCGCGCCTCATCCGAGCGCCGCCGCCGACTCACTTGGCGGGCTACCAGCACCCCGCCGTGCCTGCTTCCGCCTCACCTGGCGGACTGACAGCATCCCGCCGTGCCTGCTTCCTCCTGCTGCCGTGCTACATCCTGATCCTGCTGCGTGGGCCCCCCTACGGGTATCCTCCATACGCACCAGCACCTGCCCTCACCTCTACCTGCACCTGAACCTGGACCTGCACCTGTCGCCAACACCTGCCTCGCGTCGGTCTATCTGCATCTCCACCTCAGCCTCTTCAACCCACCTATCGTGCATCGTCACCCATACACCCCATCTCCACATACTACACACCACTCTTCAGCTCATCTCCATCTTTTGAATTTCTTGTAAACATATCTTTAATTGTTTTCTACCTCCCTTTCTTTAATTTAATTTTACCTTTGACTTTAAAAGTTAAGCTTTTCTTGTCGCTATACGACATATTCTTTTGTAATTACTAAACTTAGCAAAAGTATGGCTTTTGCAGAATGTTATTAATTAAATATTAGAATCCTATTAAGGGCCATGTTAAACATTTTCAATGTAAACAGTGGAGCCAAAACAATCGCGACGCGATATAAAAAGTCTTTAATGTTCAGTCTAACTACGGTAATCCGATTATAACGTAATGAAGGGACACAAACTGCGTTTTTATCGACAAACGTTATTAAAACAGCATTTATTTCAGTAAGTATATTTAATGTCGCTTTCAGTACCTACTTAATTATTACAATGATTTTGACGTTAATCTTTCTTTTTCGAAATGATGTTTGGAATATATAAGAAAGATGATGTGGCTAGAAAGGGGTGACTACCGAGATGACGATTATTAAAGAAGTATGGAAGAAACGGATATGTTGCGCCGACCCCAAATAAATTGAGATAGGGGCAGGAGAATGATGATTTCTCTAGATGTAAAAATATGTGGCGTCAAAAATGTGAGTGGTTTCCTCTCAATATTGTTAGTTATCTTAACTTTTTATCAACAAAATACTAGGAACAAAATTCTCACTTCATAGTTTTTACAGCACCTTATCATTTCGCTTGCCCGTCACACGCCAACATGAAATATTTATCGGCGGCGCTGAAAAATTGTGTTTACGTTTACAGAGTCACAAGTAAGCTGAAATGGCTGACAAAATTTCTTATATAAAGTAATCTAGTACAATATTATGTATTATAAATTCCTGTCATGTCCTGGGTCTAGGATTTTTCTTGTATCGTGAATATTGCTTGCCTAACAAAAGATATTCATAACGGTAAAACTCGGTGTCAGTTTATCGGATCGTAGATCGAGCGTAGGACCTTTTGACCACTAATGGCTGTAATAATCTACCATTCGCAAAATTACATCTGGAAGTATATACATACATACATAAGCTCAAGCCTTCTTCCAATGAGGGTAGGCAGAAACTATAGAACGATCCTTACATATTTTTACTTCATTTACGTCTGATAGTATTTTGTATAAAAAGAGTAGACAAACAGCTATTTTTTTTAAGAATAGGTACGTGCTTTCCGTACCCTATTGCTGTTTTGTAAATAAGTTTATCGATTAACCCCGGTAGGATTTGTGCATCACATCACTAGACCAGCAAAAACCCTCAAAGTGAATATTCCAACCAATTAAAGGCTTAAGCGAAAAAACTTCGTGAAAAAAAAACGTAACGAAAAGTATAATCTGCGCTTATAATTCCTCTTTGTGAAACTCGTTGAAAATCATACAGATGTACAATAAGAAATAAAAAAAAAGTTATTTAAAACTCGAAATTAACATGAAAATTCGGTAGCAGTAACATTTTCTGAATTGAGTAGAGGTTTGGCAAAAAGAAAAGAGAAGAGTGTGGTTACAGGTAATTAAGAGGTTTTTCTAACAATTTCAGCAGTACCACTTCAGCTCGTTACAAGTTGCGCTGCTAGCACACGTACCTACTGCGTGTACTAATCATATCTGGTCATATTTAATGTGTATCAGAAAGGGTCCACACCGTTTTATATATTTGGGTTGAGTAGGTATTGAAGTCTTGTATGAGACAACTGATTATTTTTTTGCGATTACGGTGTTGGTCCCAAGTACAAAGTTGTTCCTCCTTCAATATGATATTTCTGATAGACGCTGTATATAATCCCATTTATACTTCGCCAGTTTCTTGTTCATGGCATGTAATGAAAGGACATTGCTCTGCGTCCATACATTGTTCGCCCTGGAACCAAGAGAATCGGAAAAGTATGTGTTGTATTGTCGATCATTAGTAAACTCCTATAAGATTTTATTTGTATACCGGACTAGTTGAAGAATAGATATATTTAAAAAAAAGTATCAGATTTTGAGGTTAAAATCGAACAATAACAACGATTATTAGGTAGGTATATAGTTTTTCATAGCTCCGAGTGATTTTTAAGAAACTAAAGAACAATAACGTAATACTCGTACATTTATCTTTCTAATTATTCGTAATTATCGAGACAAATAAGCTTATCTTTTTCTTAAAATTCACAACCAGTCTAATTAAACAATATTTATTTGTTCAAGACTGAAACCTATTTACAATTATTTACGTATAACTGAAAGACAGAGTTTAATTTAGACTCGTTTGGAACGTTTATTTTCACATTGCTCAAAAGGCAACATCCTAGAAAAGCAAATAGTGTTATCAACTATACTATGCTATATTATTCTCATGTAGATAGTACCCATCCAGTAGATATAATCTTTTGGTCCCCTTTACGACTCCCAGAGGAAAAGATAGGGTGACAATTTCTTAGTAAGAGATCTTGTGGTACAAACATGTAGCATAATATTACTATCTATGTGTATATAAGGCAAATACAGATGTACATTTTCTTGGCTGATTTTCACCCGTTTCTACTCGAAATTGAAGCTTAATACAGCCAGGGATATTAAATTGCTTATGAATTTACCACTGCGTCAATTGGCCGTGTTACTTACACAGAACACATTATAATACCCTTATAGCCATTTCATACAAGTGTCAGAGAGTGACAGTTTTGATTCTAATATACGGACAATTTAAGTCAGTAGTAAAGATAAACCACTAGTTTCCCTAACTAAATAACAGTACAATGTGATCAAATCCAAATTCAAGCTGATTAATCGACTGACACATTAATTATTCACTCAAACAAAAACTGAACAGATTTTCTGTAATGATACTTGATAACGTGATTGATCATTACGATTGAGATAGCATCGGCGCGAACAAAACTATAAGAAAAATCTTATAAGATTCTTTTAATTTCAGAACGCCTGCCACATTGCCGCTTCATTTTCATATTAGGTACACTGTTACTACAAAATTATTCTAAAGTTACCAACGAAAAAAACTCTCAACTACATAAAAAAACAAAAAAGGCAGCCTTTGACTAAAATTTTGAAGCGTCCCCACTTTCTTAATGCAACGAATACGAAAAAAGGCAAAAAAATCGAACATGGCCGCTTCCCGCCTTTTTCGCGTACACCATTTATCGTTCGCGGAGGCGCGTTCGTTTCGTGTTCACTGACATTACGTTACTTTTGCCAAAACTGCTGCAACTGACGTTTTATCTTTATGATTGAGCTTGTGACTTTTGAACGTGTAATTAAGTTGCTCATAGCCTTTTATATGCTACAGAAGCTTTTTTAAATTGTGTATGTTTTATTTACGGAGATGAAAATTGTAAGCGTTTTTGTGATGCTGTTTTAATAAGTTAAGCCTGGTTTTACACGTTACATATTTTTGGTTTATGAAATGTTTTTAACATTTTAAACCCTAAAAGTATTACGCCATTCTTGTTTCATTTGAAATGTTGAAAATATCACAACATTTTAAAACGAATATCTACGTAACCGTGAATCCTGCGATTAAGTAGGTACTTACGGTTTACACTAATCCTGATTGAGCTTACTACCAACATTATCTTTTTTAATAACTTGACATGATCAATTTTCATATCCAAGATCATTTTATCTATTGAGTAAAATGTATTTAATTGTATTATTTTTTTCTACCTTATTTCGTCTAAGAAGTGTTAGGTCGTAAGTAATGCTTATAACTTACTTTATTAATTACATATTATGTAATAATTGCCAAGCACATCGGCAAAGTCAAATCAGACTGGAGTTATTAAATGGATTTCAGTTATTTTCATCATATTTATAACTAAAACGTGGCAATACATTAGTGAGTTTTCATTGCATAAAGTGAACGCGCTCTGAAAAGAATCTGCTTAAAAGCTATTTTCATTGGGTACTTTGATCTCCATTATTTTATTTCATCACTTCGAATTAATTAAAAGGATATTTTTGGTTTAACATCAAAGAGACTAATAGAACATTTGCTGGGACTTTTAGATTCCAATTCTTAAAATTCTTTAGTGTTCTTAAAGTGGTTTTAAAAGTGAATTAATTTCACTATATTAATTCTGTATCTCTAATCTATGTATACATAATGTGTAGGTGTAGAAATGACTTGCCATTTACTTTGCCTGAAAACTTTAAACTGACTGCTGACTGCCTAGTTGGTGTAGTGGTTGGAAACTCTATTGCTGAGCCTGAGGTCCTGGGTTCGATTCCCAGATCGGGCAAAGTGTTTCTCCTTAGGCCTTAATCCACCACACAGGCCCCGTGGTGGTGGGTGTCACGTGTCTTCGAGTTTTGGGTGTAACACATTCCAACTTTCTCTCGGTGGACGTGTGTATGTTTTTAGACTCTTTTCTAGTCTACCCATAGATACTAATTGTTACATTTTCTTTTTGTTTCATATCGGACAACGCAGCAAAGAGAAGACGAAAAGGTAAGTTCAATATTAAAACTAAGTTTTCTTTAGAATTTAGTAATCTAAATTCTACACTTAAATCCTATTTTCATGCTAATGTAACAGGACTTATTTATGCGAGGGTAGATTTGTATTAGTAATATTATAGAAAACAGTCCATGGATAAGCTTGTTATAGTCGAGTTATGTGTGTCATAATAAATCGTTGAAAAGTCACTGTCAGTTATTAAAATCATTTTGACATTGAAGTGAATTGTCAGTTAGCAAGTTGTCAGCAGGAGTCAGTCTTGAACGAGGCACCGGAGTGATAAGTTTAAGGTTAGTAAATAATATAAAAATGTACTGAACTATGCTGAATACTATAAAATAAATATTGTTATTGCGTTGATTTATTCGTTGTTTCAATTCTATGACTCCCTTCTGAGGTAAGTTTACATCTCAGAAGTGGGATTCGCGAGACATTTTGTTTTGTGGTGAACCACCCCACGAGCTCGACCGCCGATAAACAAAACTATATTCATTTTAACGGAAATCAACGCAATTACAAGAAGAAAAACAAGAATATGTGTGGTTTAACAATAAATGATAACATTATGAACCCCGATTTGACGGATTAAAGCAGATGCATTTAACAGTTTTTTTTTTGTAAAATATTTATGGTCATAAAAGAACAGGTAGATAGATAAAATGAAGAAATATTGGTTTAAAATAGCAATTGCGTATGATTAACGTCAAGGAATGATACAATCCTTATAAAATTATCAACAGTTTGCGTGATGAAAACAAATTAAGTGCCCCTCGTTGGAGGTACAGTATAATAGGGGTAGAAATACATATTTGGAAGAGAAATATAGTGAATAGAATGACTAGAAATACATAAAGAACCCCAAAATGTGTCGCCGTTTTTGTGATGCATACAGATTAAAAACAGAAATTCCATAAATAAAGTAAATAAAAATCTAATAATGTTATGATAGACTGACTAGCAAATAGTTGTAAGATGATGTTGAAACACCTACGTTAAAATGTAAATTCAAAGACTGTATTTTGCAAGATTTATACACCATACATTAACAAAATGTTCTGAGTTCCAGAAATATGAGCGACAAAGAACCCAATGCGGATTATCGACGCACCAGCAACCCTTCTTGCAACCAGGAAAGTCACAGGATGTATGGTGAATCATCCAGTAGTCGGAAGCAAGTTGAGGAAATCGAGAGGCGCAGTCGTAGCCGCAGTCGTAGCCGCAGTCGTAATGGCCGTGGTGATGGCCAACTACAAACGCAAGGATCTCGGAGGCGCAGTTCAGCTCGTGACCGTCGGCACAGAAGCTCAACGCGTCATCAGCTGAGAAGCCGAAGCATAAGCAGCACGCGAACGCTACTCGAGCAGGAACGTGAGCTGTCCAGGGAGAGGGAAAAATTAAGAACCCTTGAAAACCAGGTACGTAAAGAACGGGAGAGATTAACGGAACGGAACAGATCACGTAGGCGTTTCGAGACGTCTGAGCCCGGACCGAGCAATCGTGGGCAGACAAATCCTGGCAATAAAAGCTCAACTCGGTACCGTTCCTTAATCACTCCCGCGAAACGACACACCCCCAGTGATGAAAATCATGAAGCACGTGACAACAAGAAAACGAAATATATGACTACGGACCTGTTTGCAGATTTTCTTTCAAAACTTCTTAAGTCTAAAGCAGGGGATCGTGAATCGTTTTCTAGCTCAACTTTGAATAACGTCGTTCCAGACTTCGACCCTATGTCGAAAGAACAGACTATTCATATCTGGCTCGATAAAGTCGATGAATGTTCCGAGATTTATAATTGGAATGATAAGCAAACGGTTCATTATGCCCTGCCTAAACTTACCGGACTAGCTAAGACATGGTTCCAGGGCCTGCCCTCTATTAAGCATACTTGGCCTGAATGGAAGTCGATGCTAAAGGAATCATTTCCCGCAACCGAAAATTATGCGGAACTCTTGACAGATATGCTTAATAGACGGGTACGCTCTGGAGAATCTTATGAACTTTATTATTTTGCGAAAATCAATTTACTGAATAGATGTAAGATATTTGGAAAGCAAGCAGTGGATTGTTTACTCTATGGGGTCGAAGACAGGGGAGTTCGTGTAGGTGCTCAAGCAGCAAAATTTGATAAACCAGAAGATGTACTTGAATTCTTTAAAACCATTAAGTACCATAATAGAAATCAGTCGGACTTTAACAAAGATTTTAATAAGGATAAGCGACCTAGCAATACTTCGGTAGGTAATAGCTCGGCAAAGAATACAGAGGCGTCAAACAAAAATAGTGGCGTGAGAGGGCCAATTAAATGCTTTAACTGTCAGAGTATCGGCCACCCTAGCTTTAAGTGCCCTAAACCGATCGTCAAGTGCACTAACTGTCATTTTATGGGACACGACAGTTCCCACTGTCCCAGATTAAAGGATCAAAAGAATCCTTCAAAGGATAAAGAGGTCCTTGAGGTTTCCTTCACTGAAAACAGTAACGACAAGTACAAAATTATGACAAGTATTAACGGAATCGCTACAGTGTGCCAATTGGATTTAGGTAGTGAGGCAACTTTAATACGTAAAAATAACGCCTTAAGATTAGGATTGAATTGGGTAGGCGTTAATGGCCCACATTTGAGAGGACTAGGGAATGTACCATACTTACCGCTAGGGCGTACTTTAGTGAATATTGATGTGCAAGGTATTTCGGAAAAGGATGTCGAGGTGTTTATTGTAGATGATCACTTAATTAATTATGACGTGCTGCTTGGACATAGCTTTACTGAAAGACCCACGCTTAAGATTGTTAAAACTCCAACAGATCTAATATTTGAACGGGTAGGACAAGACGACTATACTAAATTACATCTTCGTACAATTTGTGATGTTACAGTAGACATCGGTGAGATGGTATCAGTCCCTGTAAGGTCAAACGTTGCTTGTACCGGAAATATCTATGTAGGCGGATCAGTGAGGGGATGCGCGGGTCATGAGTACTATCTGTTACCGGGAGAATATGAAATTCATGATTCTGAATGTCATTTATTAGTCCAAAATGTTGGTTCAAACTCAGTGCGCTTCAAAAAGAACACCCTCATTACACGCGCTCAGCTTGTAGGATCGAGGAATTTAGACCTACATGTTTTGAGAGTTACGAATGATTTGAATAATTACGTTTCTGTCACTCCTAATTGCGGAAAACAGTTGTCGGAAGTTCAAAACAGTCAATGCGTGAAATTGCTGGAAAGATATAAGGACTGCTTCTCTACTGGTATGCATGACTTGGGATTTACCAACGTCACGGAAATGGAAATTCACCTGAAGGATTCCACCCCTGTCGTTTATAGGCCGTATCGGTTACCTTACTCTGAGCGTAAACTAGTTCAGGATATGGTTAGTGATATGATGGACCATGGTATCGTGCGAGAGTCTAACTCCCCATACGCTAGTCCAATTGTCCTAGTCAAAAAGAAATCGGGTGAAAAGCGTCTTTGCGTTGACTATCGCGCCCTGAACAGTCGCACCAAAAGAGATCACTATCCCCTACCAAGAATTGACGATTTGTTAGATCAGCTTTCGGGTCAATCATTGTTCACGTCACTTGATTTGGCCTCAGGCTATCATCAGATTGCCATAACTGAGGAATCTAGGGAGAAAACTGCATTTGTCACACCCGACGGACAATACGAGTACAATCGTATGCCCTTCGGGCTGGCAAATGCCCCAGCAGTTTTCCAGAGGGCGATCCACAAAATCCTCAGTAAGGCCAAAGTCGGGTATATAGTTATATATA
Organism: Apamea sordens; assembly: GCA_945859715.1. NCBI lineage: Eukaryota > Metazoa > Arthropoda > Insecta > Lepidoptera > Noctuidae > Apamea > Apamea sordens. The sequence goes on from OX244009.1 coordinate 14,849,076, forward strand.
TGGATGACATTATGATTCCATCAAGAAATTTTGAGGAAGGTCTAACACGCCTCGAAGAAGTGCTAGACCTCCTACGTCAGGCAGGGTTAACTCTTAAAATGGAAAAATGCCATTTCTTCCAAGAACGAATCGATTTTCTTGGATTCGAAATAGATAAAGATGGTATTAGACCTGGGATCCAAAAGATTGAAGCGGTGTCCAGGTTTCCTGCTCCACGTAATCAACATGAGGTTAGAAGGTTTCTTGGACTCGCTAGTTTTTTTAGAAGGTTTGTGAAAGGGTTTGCGTTAATTGCTAGGCCTTTGACAAACCTTTTGAAAAAGGACACACCATGGAGCTGGGGAGATATACAAAAGGAATCTTTCCAATCCATTAAAAAGTACCTAACCGAAAGACCTGTCCTGGCCTTGTACAACCCCAACGCCGAAACGCAATTACACACCGACGCGAGTAAATTCGGACTTGCGGGCATCTTATTACAGAGGATAGATTCCGATCCCTGGCGGCCAATAGCATACTTTAGTCGTCAAACGTCAGCGGATGAGATGAAATTACACTCATTCGAGCTAGAGACACTTGCAGTTGTTTGTGCCTTGAACAAATTTCGGACATACCTCATTGGACTGAAGTTCACTATTATAACCGACTGCAACGCATTACGCTCTACTTTCACCAAACGAGATCTCATACCTCGCATATCTAGATGGTGGATTCAATTTTTAGAATTTGACTGCGAAATCGAGTATCGTCCTGGTGAAAGAATGTCACACGTAGACGCACTCAGTAGGGGCCCAGTGTCAGTACCGTCTGAAGTCATTCACGTTCTAGACATTATGTCGGTTGGTACGGAGGACTGGATTTCCACGGTGCAGTCCTCCGACGAAGAAGTTAGACGTATTAAAGATGTTCTAGAAGACCCGGAAACATCTAAGATTGCAGGTATTTATAAGGAATACACAATTAAAAACGGACGAGTGTTTAGGACTTTAGGTGAGGGTGTTACCAGATGGGTGGTCCCAAAAGGCGTGCGGTGGCAACTCTTGAAATCCAACCATGATGACGTAGGTCATTTTGGCTTTGAGAAGACATTGGACCGAATTAGATCGCTCTTTTGGTTCCCGAAGATGCGAAAGTTCATAAAAAAATATGTAGCTGCATGTCTTGAGTGTGCTCACCATAAACTGCCTTCGGGAAACAAAGAGGGATTGCTTCACCCGATTCCGAAAGTAGAGATACCATTTCACACTTTACATGCGGACCACTTGGGTCCTTTTCCACGAAGCAAGCGAGGTTACTCTTACATACTTGTGATAGTCGACGCCTTTACAAAATATGTCAGCATTACACCCGTTCGAAGTACGAAAACCAAAGAGAGTATAAAAGCATTGAAGACTCTCTTTAGTTACTTTGGGTCTCCCTCGCGGCTCATAACAGATAGAGGCACAAGTTTCACAAGCAAACAGTTTAAGACATTCGTGCAGTCGATTGGTGCAAAACACATCCTCAATTCTGTCGCCACACCGAGAGCAAATGGGCAGGTCGAACGGTATAACCGAACGATTCTGGCATCCCTGGGGTCCATGGCTCACGGTAAGAACAAAAGTTCGTGGGACGAACTTCTGCCGGACATTCAGCTAGGGCTTAATACTACCGTTCATGACGTAACAAGAAAAACACCTACAGAGCTATTGTTAGGTAGGACGGTGGCGAACCCGGGCCAAGGCATATTAAATAACGTAATTGATGACATAGGACAGAGTAGTAATCAAAGTTTAGAAGAAATTAGGTCTGAAGCGAGTGATCGAATTAAGAAAAATCAGGAGAAAAATAAGAATCGGTATGACAAACACAGAAAAAAGGCTACAAATTATAAGGAGGGCGATCTGGTTAGGATAGCTAGGGCAGTAGTATCGGCGCCGGGCCAATCTAAAAAGTTAGAAGCGAAGTGCCAGGGTCCATACAGGATAAAGAAAGTTTTACCAAATGATCGATTCCTCGTTGTAGACACACCTTTGACCAGAAAAGGGGCAAAGTACGAATCAATTGTCGCTATTGATAAAATTTATCCATGGTTAAGTTTTAATGCCCCTGCTTGCTCGTCCAGCGATGAAAATGACGAAGAGAGTGACAACAATTAATAATAATAATATTGTTATTAAATGTGAGTAAATTGTTATGAATTATTTGATTTGTAACTTAATATCATGCTTGATAGTTATTTAGTTTATGATTTGGAATGATTGCGATTTACGATGTACAAGCTATGTGAGATGGTGCTTGGCATATGAACTTGCCAGACCCTTAGAGATTAAATGAGGGTGCTTTGAGTCGGGCAGGATTGGCGTTGGGATTCGCCGCCCATGATTGGCTCAAAGCACTGCTGCCGATGACGGAGTGATGGTGAAGGAAGTAGCCTCACTTCGCTCGGCAATAGACATGACTGTAAAATTAGTGAGAATGTTTGAACTGGGCAGGATTGGCGTATGAACTCGTCGCCCATGAGTGGTTCATAACATTGCGGCTGAAGCGGTGTGAGAGTGAAGGAAGTAGTTTTCACATCGCTCAAGCTATATAATTAATGAAAATGATTATCTAGGATATTTTTATTTTGTAAGAATTGAGACAAACTTTACTGATTAATGATATTATTTGGTTAAAATACCTAATCTAATTATGGACAGGTTATTTTTGTAAGTTTATGAGTGATGATTGTTTGATATATAGGATATACTCAACCAACACACACACCTCTTATATGTACAATAATAAGGAACGAAGGGACTCGTTCTTGAAGGATGGCCGACTGTAACAGGACTTATTTATGCGAGGGTAGATTTGTATTAGTAATATTATAGAAAACAGTCCATGGATAAGCTTGTTATAGTCGAGTTATGTGTGTCATAATAAATCGTTGAAAAGTCACTGTCAGTTATTAAAATCATTTTGACATTGAAGTGAATTGTCAGTTAGCAAGTTGTCAGCAGGAGTCAGTCTTGAACGAGGCACCGGAGTGATAAGTTTAAGGTTAGTAAATAATATAAAAATGTACTGAACTATGCTGAATACTATAAAATAAATATTGTTATTGCGTTGATTTATTCGTTGTTTCAATTCTATGACTCCCTTCTGAGGTAAGTTTACACTAATTTAGTGATAAGACGAGCAGGGACAAGATAGTCATTAAGAATCTTTTGAATCTGGGGAAGTATGAATTGAAAATCAATCCACTATTCAAGAAGTTTTCTATTCAAGAGAATTAAGATTTTGTTCCGTCCGTAAAAGATAACCTAGAGGAACTACTATAAAATTAGATTCGATTTCAAGAAATATAATAATGTTATGGTTCTTTAATAGCTTATATTTTTATTTAGCTTGTTTTTTTATGGTATGGAGGAATATATATACGGAGGAATGAGAAAAATGTCGTTAGGAAAGTTTTGAGTATGAGTGTAAGGGAAAACCAAAGAACCGATAGATGGACTGTCTGAATGATGTTATGGTTGGAAAGGGGGAGACTACGGAGATGACGACTAAGGGTCAGCGCACACCAAGAGCAGAGCAGAGCAGAGCGTTTTCTGAGATTATTGAAAAAAAAATCTTATGATTATTATCATACTTCGCAAAATTGAATACACGCCCAAATTTGATGCTCGACCATGCTCGAGCAAGCCGACTGCGTGTTCGAGTATACATTCTACATGCGCGAGCGCGCTCGAGCAGCGGCGCGCCACCGCGCGCCGCTCGCACCAGTCAGTCAGTTTTGCCACAGCGAGAAAACTGTTCGGATTTATGACTATCAACCTACGGAACGGAACCTACGAACATGGACAAAGAAAAGTTGATCGGTTTGGTGCAGCAAGCACGCCCGCCGGGCAACCCAGACCATATTTAACAGAGATGGCTCGCGCATGGTTGAGCATGCCGCCTGCATGCTCGAGCAGTAAAAATGTTGGTCGACCATGCGCGAGCATTTTGCAGTTCGGGCTGCGCTGACCCTAATAGAGAAATGTGGAAAAAAAAGATAGGTTGCGCTGAACTCAAATAAATTGGGATAAGGTCAGGAAGGGATGATGATGGACGACTGAAAATTACTTAGGTATACTTACATTATTTTGAGAACGGTTTAATATTTTTGCTGAAAAAAATATATTTTATATTTTTTTTGTGACTATAATCTACTAATTGTTTGCCAAAGGGCAGGCTTATGTGGCACTGAGTAGAGCATTCAAATCTGTGAGTGAACAATAAATCACCCCTATTTTCCCACCCTTAGGACTGGATTTTTCATTTCCAAATTTATATGGGACCAACTTTGGGGTATACCCTTTCCAATAAAAAAACAATTATTAAAATCAGACTACGCTGTAAAAAGTTATGCGTGGTCATACATAATATATATATACATATATATACGCGTCGACTTGAGAACCTCCTCCGTTTTTTTCGTCGTTAAAAAATGGAAGGTTGGGGTAGACAATAAAAGCTGTCGTAACTTCACGCCATCGCAATTAAGACCCACGTAAAAATCAGTAATCAAATTGTAGAAACCAACACACAACAGACCAGAACCTCACAAAAAGACAAGCTACAAAACAAGACACGACAACAATTAACAACAGAACCAAACATAATAAACTTAAAGAAAGAAAGTTTTAAATACAATGAGCTAACAACAAAAAGACTCGCACGACGATTACCGCCGCTACAACCCTAAGGCCTGTTATTTTCTATGCATATTTAATTAATAAGCATTTAAATTGCAAATGTAAAACGGGATAACTCGAGGAGTTAGTTTTCATAGAAGAGACGTTTGGGATTTTCGGAATTCATGCTGGGATTTATAATGTACTGGAATGTACAAGTTGGACGATATTAATAAGCGTAGATAGATAGGTACATGGAAAGAATACTCTTCAGTGTAGACCATTACAAATTACAAGATAGCACTTTCGAGATTAGATGGACGGACGACCTAAAGAAGGTGGCTGGCAGAGACTGGATGCGGAAGACAGAGGACAGGGTGTTGTGGCGCAGACTGGGCTATGTCCAGCAGTGGACTGCGACAGGCTGAGTTGATTGATTGACATTTGAGAGTTACGCCTCAAAGAGATGTCAGCACAAAGTGAGGGGTCCGCCAGGGCCGCTGCCTGCCAGGGTCGCGGGTTGTGCGAAAGAGATACCGTGGCCTCTGGCACAGGCGCGAGAAGTTATTTAATGATTGCCCACCCAAAAAAAGGGGTGGCATTATCGTTAAAACGATCTTTTACAGATAACCTTTCGATGGACTTGATAAAGAAGGAGAAATTATACGATTGATATACTCGTATGTAAGTTTGGGGTGCATTAAAATAGCCTCTACTAGCGGAAACACTAACTAATATTTTCAATGCGAAAGTTAGTTTGTATGCGCTTATACGCTTTCACGCTAAAAACGCTGAACGGATTTGTATAAAAAAATGGCACATGGGTAGACCATAACCTGGATTAGGACATAGGATACTTTATATCGCGATAGTACGTTTCCGTGGGATAATTTCCGACGCGAGTACTTAAATAACGCACAACGCACCCTAGACAGTCAGCCCCGCTACAATCTTGCGGGCTGGCTGATACTTTTACTGCAGCTTGAGTTATTCTCACCTAGGCCAAAATTGAAAGAAAGAAAGAAAAAAGTTTATTTGGACACAGTTCGTGAAACACAAAATACAAAAATAATAAAATAAAAAATAATGTTTCAGACAACAATAGTGTGTGCCTCACGGCTGCGCCAAAAAGGTTCATTTCAGCATTAATACCAGACAGATGCTGTCTGACGCTGGTTTTCTATTGAACCTTTAGGGAAAAGTGACGGGGAGCACACACAGTCTCAACATACCTAATACATACCTACTTATAAATAAATAAATAAACTAGTAAATTGTTATTATACATAGGTTACCTAGCACGCGCTTCGGCTTTGGTATATTCTCGTCCCTATCTTGCACTTGCGAGTTTTACGATTGTGTGACTGTGATAGGAATAATGTTCATGTTCTTAGTTCTTGCTTTACTTTACTTGTGGATTCTTGAACTCTATGACTATATCCGGCATTTTCATTAGATTATACTGTTACGATTCGTGAATCTTAATAGCCATTATCAGATAATACGTCTTATTGAAAAAGGATAATCTATGTTGACAGGATATTATCATTGACCTTGTAGTTATAATTATTCATCATCTGATAATCGATAAATTTTATTTTAATCCAGTAACAATGATAGTGTTATCAATTGCTCGGAACTAAATCATAATCATGACATAATGTTGTAGGTACACGAATTAAAGCAATCAGATACGCAATCGCTCCATGTAAAATACTGGTAATCTGCTGCATGTGGTTAGACTGGAAGCCAACCGCAGGAAAGGGCTAGACAAACTGTTGACATGATTAAAAGCAAACACTAAATCCTTGTAAACACTTGAGAAAAAGCTATTACAATGTCACAAACTTTCTCAGCTGTTTCATTTCTCTAGCTCTTTGGCTTTTTATCCCTTAAACTTCCTCTAACCAGTATTATGAGCGAACTTGAAAGCACAAGCAATTTTTTTCTTACAATCACGTCCTAAGCCACTTCAAGCCACTTTATATCCAAACTAAACTTTACACAAAGACGCTCTGTCACTTTGAGATTGTCGGCGGGGTGAGGTGAATTTAAAATTTTACTGCCTTTTACTCCTACAGTAATTATGTTACAGCCGTTTTATGAACCATAAGTAAAATTAACATTATAACTATATTCAGGGCTCTATGAGAATCATAAGCTTCTGTTTATAGGTAATATTTTAGTGAGCTGTATAAATTATGAATAATAAAGCTTGCAAGTTTAATATTCATAATAGAATCTATCCGTCTCTATAATTTGAGATGAACAAGAGGTCTTTGGCTTAAGTCGCTTTCAATTACGTGCTGGACGGTTAACCACAATTCTATTCAGATACCAAATAGTATTACAGATTCAATCTTTAATATTGAAGTCTCCTATTAAACGCTATTGGTGACATCAGAATACTTTTGAAACTACACTGAGCTTTTCATGGAGAATGAAGAGTGTACCGGCAGGTGCTTGCACCTTGACGTGGGGCAAGACACTGCTTGTGGCCGATAAGGTTTAAAGGCGAGCTCACCCTAAAAGATTTGTTAATTTGTACTTTTGGAATAAGTCCCGGCGTTTCATCAATCTCTATTCATTCACAGGATGACACCACATTTGAAACCAACTCGAACTTCACCTTTGAGGCGACTCGCTTTGAGAACGGGCAGAAATTCCACTGCGAAGCTTCCAATGAAGTGACTGTGGAAACTAAGGATCAACCGATGCATGCTACCATGGAGCTCGAGATTTGGTGTATGTATTTAGATGATAATACTCATTGAATTATGACTTGTGAGGTTCTGATAAAAAGATTTTTTTAAACATATTTTATTTTTAGAGGCTCGTACAAGTTTTTAATATAGTAACAATAATGCAGGCTGCATTAGTGTTACTATATTAAAAAATTGTTGTGATGAAACTGTCAATCATTCTAATTTCTATTTTACTGACGAACGCAATCGTTTTTATATTCTTCAAAAAGTCAACCTGAACTTTCATATCAAATACCTATGTTATATAGATCCGGCTTTTTTAAGAATTTTATTTATACTTTTAATACGTGATTTCCAGATCCCCCAATCGTCCGAGTAGAGCCGAAGAACATAACAGTAGTAGAAGGATCAAAATTACTCCTCAAATGTGAATACGAAAGCAATCCTTCATCTTTGACCAGTGTTATTTGGTAAGTCATTATAATTTATTTATTTTCACTTTTCACTTCAAGACACAAACATAATCAACCATTTAAAGCGTAGTCAGCCCACAACGTTCCCACTGCTGGGACTCAGGCCTCCCTGTGAGAGAGAGTGGACCGTAATTCACTACGCGGGCCCAGTGCGGGATGATGGATGTCACGTTATAATATGTCCTTGAATTTTAAACTTACTTCTTCAAATGAAATGTCTTTTTTATCGTATATCTTAATTTTTGGTAGCATTATCGAGATTATAAATATTGTTGACAGTTATTAATCTAAATAATTTTCGACAGTAATTAATTATGCCACTTCAGATTATGTTTAATTTTCTTTCCGGTATAGATTTACTAATTAGCACCTAGGTCTTAATTACTAGTCCTAAGATTATTAGTTTCAGTAAATCAACTACCATTTGATTAAAGATGTCATCAAAGCCAAGCGGTAATGAAATTATATTTACGTTGTGACTAGTTAAATGCCTGACTTCCATTTAAATTATTTTATTGAGTCTTTCGGACATAAGTAGGGTACTATAGGAAATCTTTACGAGCTCTCAGGGTACCGGGAGGAATTAATTTAAACCACGGTTCAACGCATACGTTCATTAATTATTCCTAAAAATCGTTCTACGTGTTTTACATCATTTCCTTCTCTTGTCAGCCGAATCTGACGCCTACTGTCGTTTGTCTTATAATCTTATTTCATTATCTTATAATTACCAAAAAGGTATACCTACGGAATCCTGTAACGAAACCTACACAGTCTGTATATATGTCTGTCTGTCACAGAGCTGTATTATTTTGTAATTGTAACAGGAGCCATTTGTTTTTTGTATGGCATAACCTGCTCCTAGATATGACCTCTGATGTGTGGAGGCGGCGCCGCCCGTCACTGCTGTCCGTGCCTGTTGCCAGGACCAACCTTCTCGCCAAAACACCATTGACCCGCGCAATTCGGGTTATTAACGATCTTCACGTGAAGATCGTTAATAACCCTAATTGGTCAGGAGAGGAGGGAGATTTTTAATAAATAAATAAAAAGAGGGTAAACTATTAAAGAGATAGTGGTGCGGAAAACTCACCACGCGAGTTCGACTTGCACCCGATAGATTTTTCTCATTCCATGCCATTCTACATTTCAGGTACCGAAACGGCGAGCGCGTTCCCGTTCATAACACGACTCACTACGAAGGTGGCAATACTGACCAGCACTCCCTCATCATCTTGGACGCTATTGGTGACGACATGGGCAACTACACCTGTGTGCTCGGTAATGCTGTCGGCAATGGGACAAGCGAAGAGAGTATTGATGTTAATGTGCTGTGTTAGTATTTTAAGTATATTCTTTGTTATTTAGCTGTCTTTTCCCTGAGCATTTTTGAGTGTTTCAAGGTTTAAGATAAAATCTATGTAGTCTATCAATTTTGTTCTAATCCTGTTTATTTTCGATTCGAGTAAAAGTAATTATAGTACTAATAATAATCATCAATTAATTCCAGTCAAACCCCAAGTCCGCCTCACCATGAGTTCTCCCAGCCCCATCTTGGAGACAGACCACAAGAACGTGACCTTGACGTGTGAGGTGGTGTCGGGAAACCCACCGATACTGGATGAAGTCATCTGGTTCCTGGATGGAGAGGTGCTGAAACATTTGCCGGAATGCAACGATACTGAGGGTGACGGTAAGACAGAATTTCAGTCTAAAATAGTCTAACAAAAACAAAAAGATTATAAGCATCAAGTAATAGAGAACGAGCCCAATAGTTAATAATTTGCTATTAAAAATGTCATATGGATTAAGCCAATAACATTGGACAATGTTATTGGCTTAATCCATTATTAACCGAAGGATTTAGTCACACTAGCGACTAGGATTAGAGAATAAATAGGTTGGTGCTACAACAAAACTCTGGGTCCAGATATTTTTATTGTTTAAAAGGAAATTAACGAATAAACAGGTACGAGTACCCGGGAACATTTGCCAAGACTACGCTAGTTTTCCACATCGTCAAATTGTTAAGCTATTCTTACTTTCAAGAAAAAGACAGCGTTCTATATTGTAATTTTCAACCTGTGCAGAAAACCTATGCAATGAAGTGGATCCCTCAATGCTGTTACTCCAAGACACGACAAAAAGTTTCCATGGAAACTACTCCTGTAAAGGCAAGAACTACGCTGGATGGGGCAACGTGAGCGCCAAGACTGAGCTGATTGTCAATTGTAAGTAAACCTCATATTGCTTTTTTCGCATTTGAATGCCTACTATAGGATAACTTTCAAGATTACTCCACTTTCTAGAAGTTGGAAAAAAAGCTGGAGCAAGAAATACCTAGTTTGCATTTAACTGTCCAAGAAATGAAAATATAATATTTTTGGTAAAAGATAAGGTTAATAAAAAGATGAAGATAAAGTGGAGACAGACAGACCAATTTCTGCTAAGCCCGACAGGGTATGTAACATATATGAAATGCAATAAAGATTTGAGTTTTGAGTATTGACAGTAGCGTCAAGTCCCCAATGCCAGTAATTAAATTGTGTTCAATATATAAGTCGATGTAAAAAAAACTTTTTTTTATGGCCTGTGGTAATTTCGACTGACTATTTTAATAATAATAATAATCATTTATTTATCCAGATCATACAATCCAATTTGTTAGTAATAACCTGCACATCTTAAGCACTAGTGTTAGTGCTTACGTACATTTGGCAAATTATGGAAATAATGACTAATAATGTCAAAATCTATACTTTTAATAAATCTGTAGAAGTGAAAATTCTGTACATTGAAAATATCAAAAAAATAATTTACAGGGGGTGTTACTAGACCGACACCGAACCCAAAAATGTGATTAAAAAAATTTTTGTCTGTCTGTCTGTCTGTCGGTCTGTCTGTCTGTCTGTCTGTCTGTTTGTTCAGGCATCACGCAAAAACTACCGGTTCGATTACGATGAAACTTGGTATAATTATTCTTTAATATCCTGGGCACCACACTGGGTACTTTTTATCCCGGAAAAGTATATACAATAAAAAACAAACTTAATTTTGCGGTTCGATCCCTATACCCGATTACCACTGTCTGTACTGTACCAACCGCAAATACTAAGTTTGTCGTAGGTTGGGTCACCCGCAGTGGAGTTCATTTTTATTCCTTTTAGTTTTTAGAGTTATTTAGGTTTATTTTTATATGAGTCGTAGGTATGGATTTTAATTTTAAAGTATAGGTAGTATATTTGATAGTGTACGTAGTGACCGTAGGTTATTTTGTAATACTGTTAGGTAGGATTAGTCATTCGTATAGATATTAGTTTTTAGGGATTTTGCTTATTTATTGAGTTTAGATTAGTTATCATCAGAAATAGGTTTATTTAGGTAGGTATTTAATTTTCTGTTATTGAGTTTTTTTTTATTAGGTAGGTACTTAGGTAAAGATATCATATAGGTACCCTCTTAATCACCACTAATGAGACACAAATGGTTTTCTACTGTAATTAGCCACAGAGGGCCCGCGAGATAGATGGCATTCTGGGGAAGCACATACATTTTATCCTGTTAACATGTTCCCGTGGGATAATTTCCGACATCCACGCGGGCGAAGCCGCGGGCAGAAGCTAGTCATCAATAAAAATGTCAAGATCACCATTTAATAATGTCAAAACTGCCATTTAAATTACGATTTATTTTATTTCAGATCCACCCGGACCTGCTAAGCTGACGTACTCTCCGTGGCGCGTCGTGAAGGGCAAGAGTTTGGTGCTCAGTTGTAGCATCAAGGAGCGGGGACGACCTGAAGCTCACAGGTAACCTTCATAAATAACCTAAACATGACTATTTATCCTATAAGTACTATATAAACACTGTTATGCAGTACAATTATCCGTTCTGTGATCTTTGACATTATGACGCTTACTTGATCGTAGGTAGTGCCTCAGGTAGGCAATCACGTAACTACAGACTCACGTGTGACCAGTGATTGACACTCACATGACCATTGGTGGACTCAAGTGACTCTCCTTGTCGTCCTCATTCCTATTCATTTTCTAAGAAAAACTCTTTTTTCTGTCAAAAGTTTAACGTTGATAAACAAAAAAATTTCGAAGATACGAAAGATGCAGTCTTCTAGAGGACAGTCATAAAGTTAAAACACAATACTTAATAATGTTGCTCATCAATGATCGTTATTTCGTCCGCCCGCAGGTTCCGCTGGACGCGCGGCGGGCGCGCCGTGAGCGACATCGTGTCGCAGAACTGGACCATCGACCCGGTGACCCTGGACCACCGCAACAACTTCTCGTGCTGGGGGACCGGCGCGGGGGGCGGCGGCGCGCCCGCGCACGCCGCCATCGACGTGCTGGGTTCGTTACACGTACAGTAAACAAAAATAAAAAGCCTGGTCAAGTCTGCCTTATTACATACTAGTTGACCCGGCAAACGTTGTTTTGCCATATAAATTATTTCTAGCTGCCCGGCGCTACTTCGTTCGCGTGGTGTCCTACCCCCTACCCTACTTCTAATTCACTCCTACCCTACTCCTACACTACTCCTACCCTACTCCTATAAGTAAATAAAAGTATTAAATAAAAAAGGATCCTATCCTTTTTTTTTTACACCAATTTTCTGCCAAATCGGTTCAGCCGTTCTTGAGTTATAAATAGTGTAACTACTAGAATCAAAGTACCAGGCTAACATAGCTGAGCAAGATAATACTCACTGTGCCACTATAAAATATAATTGCTTTAGAAAAAGTATCCTATGTCTGTCTCCTGGTTCTAAGCTACCTCCCCACCAATTTTCAGCCAAATCGATTCAGGCGTTCTTGAGTTATAAATAGTGTAACTAACACGACTTTCTTTTATATAATAAATAGATTATAAAGTCTGTGTTAGGTAAATCTACTATCAGTGTTAAATCACATGATATCTATATTGACCTGCCAACAGATTGGAGAAGAGAGCTAATATGAAAAATATTTAACAATGTTACTAACGGCAACATCGACAAGATCGTCACTTTATTCACTGTTCCACTCTATTATAAGCTAACATTTAAAATTATAATACATGTGTAAAAATAAGCAAAAGAATCATAGGGCATCAAAAAATTCGTCCGCATCGCTGTCAACAGGCACAGTGCCCAAAATCTGGCAGGATTGCCACGTTGTATGGCGATGCCAATTCTTTGGCCAAGAAACAGGCCAGCCCTTTGGATGTTTTGTATTTTTTAATATTCCACTCTTAATTTTCTGTATATTCTATTTCAGCTCCACCAAGCTTTAAATATGCGATGAACCACTACAGCGGTGCTTTATACAAATCACAGGTAAGTTTAAGAATATTATTTTACAAAAATTACACTACAGGTAATCAGAGCCAGATTAGGTGAAGCCAATAAACTACAGACTATTTATCAAACACGATACTTAAATATTTTGATTTGATGACTGCATCAATCAAATCAAATCATATCATTTATTTCAGATAAATATCCATAGGTAAATTTAACACTTATAGTTGAAAGTACAAAATACACTCGAGAGCAATGAATCCGGGTCACTTAAAGAATGTTAAAAATCTCGGAAACTAAAAATGATAGGTTAATGCAATAAATTGTATTTAATAGACAATGTAATACTCCTTAAATGAAAGTAAAAAAAATATGAGTCACCATACATTTTATTAACACAAAATTACATAAAGAAAAAAACTGCTGATCTCTCCTTAAAACAAAAATAGGAAACATGAAATTTTTGAACTTTATTACGATTTTCTTGAATTTTAATACTTCGTATTGCCTCCTCGTGCTTCCATTACTGCGTTTACGCGGTTTGGCATGCTGTACACCAAGTTCCTTATACGATTTTGGGGAATATTCTCCCATTCCTCTGTGAGAGCAATTTTGAGCTCACGAAGCGTGATTGGGGGAGGGTTTCGTTGTTTTACGCATCTGCCCAGCTCGTCCCAAGCATGCTCGATCGGGTTGATATCCGGGCTGCGCGCTGGCCACTCCATACGAGTAATGTTCATCTCTTGAAGGTAGTCATTCACAATCCTACCTGTATGAGGTCGGGCATTGTCATGCATAAATATAGCATCCTCACCTAAATTGACCATAAATGGACCAACGTGATCATTGAGGATTTCTTCCACATATCTTACGCTAGTTAAAGAGCCGTTTTCTATGATCACCAGCTCTGTGCGACTTTCAGAAGAAATTCCGGCCCACACAAGTACAGACCCACCACCGTAGGCTACTTTTTCTTCGATGCATGCTTGCTTGAATCTTTCCCCTGGTCTTCGATACACTCTGTGTCTTCCATCGTGCTTGTAGAGCATAAATTTTGATTCGTCGGAGAACATAACTTTTGACCAATCTTCAATACTCCAATTTACGTGGCTCTGGGCATATCTTAGTCTTGAAATACGATGCCCACGCTCCAGTTTAGGGCCGTTTGCAGGTCTAAGGGGTTTTAAGTTAGATTCAGCAAGCCGACGTCTTACTGTCCATGCACTTGGGTTACTTCCTCCGAGGCGTCGAAACTGATTTGTGAGTTCAGTTCCTGTGAGAAAGCGATTTCGAAGCATGGTGTTCACCAAGTATCGGTCTTCTCGTGCTGTGGTACACCTGGTTCTGCCCATTCCTGGTCTGCGTAGGTTAGAACCAGTTTCTTCGTAACGTCGGAGAACTCTTTGTACTGTTGACAGCGACACACCGACAGTCCTGGCTGTATCGCGCTGACTCCGGCCGGTTTCCAGCATTGTAAGTATTCTGGTGCATTCTTCAGGCGTAAGCGACATAATTTCAGCTTGAATAATGAATATAGAGCACTATCAACATGGTTTATGTACCCACATAAATGACAGATTACAAACAAAAGCAAAACCAAATGCTGTAATTTCGTAGTTCCATCTTCGAAAGTGGCCCTTTTTCAAATTTGATTTTTTTATGATATAACTTTACAATAACTAAGAAGTTTTAATACCTTCATTTTAGGAGTATTACATTGTCTATTAAATACAATTTATTGCATTAACCTAGCATTTTTAGTTTCCGAGATTTTTAGGATTCTTCAAGTGACCCGGATTCATTGCTCTCGAGTGTAGAATAAAAATAAAATAAAATCACAAACTTATAAAATCAAATTAAAAACTAAATGGTTCACTATATTGCTGAAGCACTCCGTTCGGTTGCGGTCAAAAATGGAGTCGTGGTCTGTAGATATTAAGGCCTGAATAAATCGCTGTGACTGGCATCCAACCATGTGTAGTCTTCGTTGAATCGAGCTTCCGAAAAGCGACTCCGTTCATCACTGATGCTAAAAGTATCGTGACTGCTATGGTCTTAAAAAATATACTATGTTTATAAACAGTCGACCTCGTAATTGCTTCACCACTCTAAGGTTAAATGTCACTTTCACGTCATAAAACTACAAGGGCTATTTGTCTATGTCACAGTTAGATTCAACCTTACTGAAGTTTCAGTTCTTGTCAAAACTGGTAAAGCAATTACGTGGTCGACTATTACCTATGTGTCGTCTTGTGCATACATCATCTTCATCATATACAGGGTTACTTGTAAAACACCAGCAATCTCTTAAGAGGTCATTGTACTCATCATTATGAACAACTTTTACTATGGGACCAAATCTGAAATCGCGCAAAAAAAATCAGATGTTCCCTACATTTATGTTCGCATAACTCGTAAAAATGTAGGGAGCAGCTGATTTTTTTTCGCGATTTCAGGTTTGGTCCTATAGTAAAAGTTGTTCATAATGATGAGTACAATGACCTCTTAAGAGGTTGTTGGTGTTTTACAAATAACCCTGTATATTTGGGGTCTGCGCAACATGTATTTTACTTTCATGCTTTTATATTGGTCGTCATCGCGGTAGTCAACCCCTTTGTAGCCATATCATCTTTCGCACAGTTCATCCATCGTTTATTTGGCCTTCTCATTCTCTTCTTAAAGCCGCCTTGTGCATTCAAGAAACCTAATTCATTAATCAATGTCAACAATTTTTTTCAGAACATATCTCTATCCTGCACGGTGGAATGTGCTCCGCTATGCAGCGTTCAATGGCTGAAAGATGGATTCGTTATAGACCCTGAGAAAACTGACAGATATTACGTGGTGGAGAGGAAGATTGAACCTCAAGTTAATAGGAATGACTTTGAAGCTACTGAGTCTACTTTGGTAAGTATTGCGACGATTAATGATAATAACCAGAGGGCGGCTTCAAGAGACAGTGTCGTGCGGCAAAAACAAAATCAACTTTATTTACACACGCGTAAAGTAGATATTTTTGAAATCTATTTATCGTTATTTTCGTGGCCCGTCCATAAAAGTATGTACAGTTTAGTTTAGAGCAAGAAAAAGAAAAAGATACGGCGTAAGTGTCGTAAAAGATAACCAAATTATAATTTGATAAGAATGACTAACAGACGTTTCCTGTTTTTGGAACGAAGTTCATTATCGCGCGTTGCGAAAGGGGGCTAGACGGAAAAAATTAAGACCAAAAGTTGGAACGACACTTTTTGCTATAATTGTAAGCCGTGCGGCGTGCGCGTATTTCTCTGTCTCTCTCTCTCTCTCTCTCTTTGAACTTCGTTCCATCCGGGTGTCCCTTGACACCTCTCAAGTTTTTTTTTTTTAACAATATACAATGGATGCTGAAGCGGCAGGCCAATAACAATTTAATGACAACAGCAAAAACATCAATAACAACTGGTCCACAGGAACTTTTATACAGAAACTTTTACAGTTCGCTCGCTCGATCGCTGATGCTGATCGGTTTACCAAGCTTAGTGATTGCCACGTTGTATGGCAATGCTTAGCCTCTGGCCAAGGTAAAAGCCAGATGAAAAATTGTATAAATTTATTTGTTTATCTTCTAGCACTGGAACATGTCCGCATGGCCGTCACACGCCCTGGACCGAGCTGCGGACACCGCCAGCTACACCTGCAGGTCTTCGAGGAACTTGGCAGGCCCACCAGTCAACAGCACCACTAAGTTTGCTGTTGAATGTGAGTATCTTCTTCTTAACGCACAACCTATACCGCTATGTCTAGAAGCATGAAATGTTGCACAATAGTTCCTTGTATAGCGAAAGTAAGTACTAAGGATGGATCGAAGGGGTACATAGGGGAGGAAGCTTTATATGGAAATTCGCCGATTCTGCGTCATATTCGCCGATGGGAAATTCCTTGGGCACACGATACGGTTGTTTTATAATCAACGAGCTACCTAGATTATGGAACAACAATCTCAATGTGATACAAAACAAAGTACAAATTTTTAGCATTAAAATTACAAGAACTCAAAGCGATTTTTATTTTTTTTGCAGATGAACCAGAAAACATCAGGGTAGACCCTGAAAGAGTAAGCGTGACCGAGAATGAAATACCGGCTAAAGTAGTGTGTTCCGCCAGGTAAGATACAAAAAAAACTTTTTGTTGTCTGACACAGTTATTGCAAGAAACAATTAAGACGAATGAAAAATTCAGAGAACATTAGTAGAACTTTTGTCATTGACATGTCTCGGGACCCTGGGGTCCCGAACCTCTGGAAGACGTACCAAGGGCCAATGCCAACTCGCTCTTAGACAATTCTTAATGATGAGAAGGCACCAAATGATTATGAATGATTACTTCAATTGTTCACCTAGAACTAGTTATCTAGTGTTCTCCCCACTGTATCATCATCTAGCCTAGCTTTTTCTCATCTATGTTGGGGTCGCCTTCCAGTATAATAGGTTGCAGCAGAATACCAGAGTGAATGCATATCTGACCTCCACAAAACAGTTATTGGGTAACATGATACCCTGTCTTCGCACTGTGTATGAAATGAAACAATAACATCTGTGACTAACTTCACCATTACGTTTACAGAGGTTTTCCCATGCCCTCGTACGCGTGGCGTCGCTTGCATCCCAGCAAGGCAGGCGCTAAGGAACATGGCAATAATTCCCTGATACTCTCATCTTCTAACACATTGCTATTGGGACCCGTTCAGAGGAAGGATGGAGGCAACTACACGTGTGAGGCGTACAACAGACACGGATCTGTTAACACTTCTGTATTTCTGGATGTTTGGTGTAAGTAATTATAATCATTTAAATAATATTTGACTCTCATATCCATAATTTTAACATGAATGATGTTACAAATATTTTTTAAAAGATTTAAAAGAGTGTCCATTGAATTTATTGTACGTTCATCTCTAGACGCAGGCACGTTCTGGAACTATCTTTCTGAATGATCGAGTCCTTGGCAATTCAAAAGTGCTTGTAATTGCTTTAATTTAAATAAATTCTTTGAATTAGTTAGTTGGAATAATTTAAAGTGTTTTTGACTTAAGTCAGTCTGTTGATATTGTTAATCAAGGTCTTATTTGAAAAACAACGACTTATCTGCTGTAAGTTTGACGCCTACTGTCTTGTTAAAAGATACAAGATACCAATATACAAAGTAGATTTAAAATAATGTTAGCTGAGTAGAAATTAAACTGCAGTTTATGTCTAAACAGTTTTGGTTTACCACAGGAAAGCATATTAGGGCCATGTATATTTGTCATCACATTAATTCTATTATTTTTCACAGTTGAATCTCGTGACGAATATTCATTGATAACATTGCCAAATGTTTCCTTACAGTCATTCCTGAATGCGGCATAAAACAGACCGAAATTAATGGAGCTCAAACACTTGTCTGCACTGCACACGCTAATCCAACAGCGGTAAATATGTTTGAAGAATATTATTAAACTTCCTTCTGCGCAGTTTTTGTTAGTCAGTTTGTTTGTATAATGTCCCTCATATCCCTCATTTTGGAAAAATACTGCGTCAGTAAACTTTTTCAACAATGAGGCAATGGGTTAGGAATTTACTTCAAACTCTTTCGGATTTTGATTCAAAAGTGTGATACGCAATTAGGATGTGGGTGAAATGTGGGTTAGCATATGTAGATTGTAGGTAATCTGCCTAACCTTTCGGGAATACAGATTTGTTGTTTACTTGTTCAATGACCTTCTGACAACTACGATTAAACGATTGAAAATATTTAATTGCTCCTCTATTAGTTAATATATTTACCTTTAATGATATACGCTTTTTTTTCACGTGTGTCTCTTTTTAAGTTTCTGGCCTTTTGTGAAATCTGTCCTCAGTAACTAATCTAGTGGACCCCGACCGAAGTGTGTTCAAATATATCCAAGTTGGTCGCAGTTAATTGGCTATTGAGAATTTTTGGACACCAAAATGAGAATTATTTGAAGCTCATAAAAAAGGGCACATTTTATTAGTGTATATTCATATTTTTAAGACATAAAAATGGGAATTATTTGGGGTACGATTAAATATATGCCTTAAATTTTCCACCAGGTCTCCTTCACCTGGAAACTGAAGAACGACAACGACAGTCTGACAGACGAGGTGATCTATCAGTCAGGAGCTCAGAGCTTCCTGGTTCTTAGCACCAGCGTCGATGTGTACAGGACCTACCTGTGCTATGCCAACAACACCGTGGGCATGTCCCGCGCCTGCGAGCGTGATGTTATGGGTGAGTCCATTTTTTTTATAAAGCAGTATTACACACAAGTACAGGTTAAATACTTGAGGGTCTTGAAAAACACCCACGTGATAGATAGGATATTATGAGACATGACTGTTTATTTTTATGAAAAATTGGCATCCTACTTTTTACCTATATTTTTTGAGTTAAGTACCATTATACCATAGAATATTATACTTATGGATTTGAGTAGATTTTTTGTTTTTAAACCAATCCAAGACGTTTCAGTCATTGTTCAGATTATCTTTGGAATTATTCCTCCATGAAATATGTGTGGTTCATTAAATCTAGACCACAAATTAACGATGTTAGTGAGTACCTACATATTTCTTGAACTTATTCTAGACCAGCATTGTAACTGGAAATTACGACTGACAGACTACCGTAGTAAAATTTAATACAATAGCACCAAATATCAAAATTACGGAAAGAAACTCTCTTCACCTACTAGAGTCCTCATTTTTTTACGAATTGTTTCCGACGCTAATTGAGGAGAAGACACAAAATTGCAAATGTTGTCTCGGAAAGACTTTTTAAAATTAACATTCATTCTGCCTTCACCCTCATTCGGTACTTTTATTTTAGACCAAAATTTACATATAGCCTTCGCTCCTCTCATCTATTGAAACAAACTCAACTTTTAGAAAAAGTAGACCAAATTATTAGAAACTCATCTATTGAAACAAACTCAACTTTTAGAAAAAGTAGACCAAATTATTAGAAACACTCGACGAAAATCTTTAATGCAATCCATAATCTACACATAGATGTGGTAAGTTTTAATTTATAGAAATAATTATGGACCTGTCGGGCACAGCGAAATGTTGAGTAAGAGAGGAAGAGCGCTTTTATGGTTTTCCTTATTACTAAATGTTTATTTTATTTCCTTTCTATCTATTTTTTTACAATAGTATTAGTTCATATACAGAGTTGATATGATAGAGGGGCATTAAATTACACTACGTATACTATACGTGTTTAGTATTAATTCGATACGGCATAAAAATAAAAAGCGCCAAAAATGAGAAAATATTTTTTTTGAAACAAAATTAATGGCTTACAAATCAGAATAAAACGCACCCACCCTTTGTAAATAAATTTGACTGACCTTAGATACCTAGGTAACGAAGTGGCAACGTCTTTATCGTTGTAAAGTGCATGACCTATGCTTAGACATAGTCAGCTGTTAGGAAAGATACATGTGTGTAAAAACGGTGCAAAAACTTAAAAAATCATTTGCGACTAAACTACTGCTATCTATCTATTTTTGGTTCAGAGCTTGAAAATGGTACCTAGAATAGGCAGTTTAAAGGAAAGCCCCTCTGTCGTATCAACTTTGTATATTATTGCTCATTTATTTATTCCCTGAATATAATTAAATAAATTCATTTATTTCAGGTACCATATAACCCATATTAGAACACGATTACAAAAACATAAATTCAAAACATCACACATCAATAAATACAAACGAATAAATACAACATCAACACATATTAAATAAAACAAATTAAATTAAAATTACTATTCAATTATTATTAATTATACATTACCTGCATTAGTCCTTTACGAGCGACACTATGTAACTTGTCTGTCACAGCAGTGTCTCACATAGGGACAGTCCAACCTACTTGCTATAATACTCAAAACGATATTGGAGCTGGCCCACAATCGTAACAAGAGACGCGCAGCATTGCATAATTTGTGGAAGTCAATCTATTTCTTTATTTTTTGTATTACATTATATTATTAACCCATTGAGGGACTCTGACTGTTTTATTGTTATTACGTCTGGGGGCGTTAAGTGCCTCTGAAAGTGTTAATATTGCTTAAATATTTTTTATTGCAATTAGTGTATTTAGTATAGTTATATATTTAAATTAATACTTAACACGTTTATATATTTTAACTCATTTATTTTTATTATTTTACTTATCTGGTAAACAGTTGTGTTTGTGTCTATTTGTTATTGAATTTATCCGTTAGATATTCGTCTATTGTGTAATAACTTTTATTAATTAGGAATTGTTTTAATTTGTTTAAAAATATTTTGGTTTGGTTTTCGTTTTAAGTTTTCCGGTAATTTATAATATATTTATATATTTTTATTAACATAGTATATAGACTAGAAAAGTGTGTTAAAACCTTATAAGGCGTTAATGTACCATGTTTTAAAACAAATAAATAAATAATGATGTTGTTATATTCTGTAGTAAATTAAATTTTCTGGTTTGCAGCCAACTTGGAAAGTTTCGGTAAGTTCAGTGGTAATTTGGGTTTCAACAATATTACAGCATTTATTTAAAATGGCGTTAATGGTTTATTTAAAATATTTGCGAAAATTTTAATAGGTATTAATAATTTTTTTAAGAGGCAATTAAGAATGTATCTGCTTGTTACAAGCTTTTATTTAATTAATTTGCTTCATTGGTATTTTCGGTTCAAAATTTTATCAAATATAATTATTTGAAACTTTTACAAAATCAAAATTATTATTTAACTGCACAGCTTAACAGCTTAAAGGGAATTGAAGCACACTGGTTTTTGTGTTTTTACTCATCTTTAGAAAATATTTTGGAGAAACACAAAATTAATCTTCCCCTTGTTTCATAATTCATCGATTATTAAAATATAATGTACAATATTCCGTAGTCTAGTCGACTTTTTTACTATTTTCGGTTGGTATTATTTCGGTTTACTGAGACTGCTCAGATCACTTTTAAATGCTCACGGTTGTTTGCAATTGTTCCAATATTATTATTATCTTCTAGCCATATCATGTTTTCTTCAGTCACGGGACTTTCCAAATCTTCCTTTTGGCTTCGCTCTTGACCGAGTGCTCAACGCTCTTGCGGCGCTACGAATTTGATTTGTACTGTCGTCGTTAAAAACTTCTGGTGCGGCAATTCCGAGCTCTGTGTTCCAATCACTGATATTCTCGTAACTCGTCTCACTACCTATCTGTCTCCATCTATGGCCGTTCCAAAAATATCTGATGAAAGTGATAGGAAACCTTTTTCAGGTCAAATTCTTATGCAATCACTCACTAAAGGAAGTTTGTTACACATCTATATAAAACAGGTTTAAACTTTATAGGTACGTTTTCTGATCCATTAGTTTACGTTTTCACCAGATATTTTTGGAACAGACTGTTTTGTTAGCGACAGTCCTTCTAAATCAAATCATCTTAAATTGTTTTTCTATCCCCAGGTACAAAAGTATGGTGGCGTGACCAACAGAAGCTGATGCTCATTGGGGGCATAGCGCTCGCCATATTGGTGATCACCGTGATCCTGTGCATCATCATTATCTGCATCTGCCGTCGAATGAGGGCCAAGTCCAAATGTAAGTCCATCCCGATTTCTGCTGTTGTCGGTCTGTGTGACAGGTTGTACCAGAATATGAATGTAGTATATGTAAATTGGAGATCAAAACTAAAAACACTTGCACGTAGTATACGCATAATAAGAAGATAAAAAGTAAGCCTGTAGGGCACAATTTTGTGGGTTTAGTTATTTTGTTTCCATTAAAAAAAAACATTCTGGTTTGTAATTTTCAAACATATACTAAATTTGCAAAATACGTATGTTGGAGTTGGACTTTCTACAACTCTGCGACATTTTTTTAATAAAATAGATATTTAAAGCATTAAAAAATATTGCCAAAGCCGGGATTTTGATTCATACGGCTATATCAAAGCGCCAAACTTACCCCAACATACTTTACAGCATATTTATAACTCTATATTAAAATAGATGTTAAATACGAAAACAATTTAGATTTTCGACTGCAACGTGTCATATAGACTGATGTTGATTTTGGCTTGAATCTTCTTTTTAGTGTTGTATTTTTTAATATTATGTCGTCTGTAATATAAACATCTAAATGTTGAGTAACTAATACATGTTTTTAAATATCGTCTTTATTTCATTCGAGCATTGTAACAAAAATCAATGTTTTTCATAATTTTTATAATACTTTACAAATTCATCCGTAATCTTTTTTCAATTTTTCTCATTAAAAATACTCATTTTCATCGCCATTGTACCATTAGGCAAATGTTACTCACATTTTTTGCATTTCTTGTTTTTTTTTTGTTGTTTTGCAAAAACTAACGTTTATTTTTTCTTCATCCTGTCTTTCCCGGATGCTGCTACTAAACACAACATCGTCAACTAACATACAAACATAGACAATAATCCGGTCGAATTAGAGGAACGTGAGAAGTAAGTTTTTCTTTTCTTGTTTTTTTTATTATTTTTATCTCTCTAGAATGTCTAGTACTAGTCATTGTATACATCTCTACCTATAGATTTATTTTTTTCGATCTTAGGTATTGTTAGAAAGTTTTTTTTCATTCATTCATTTTGTCACTTTACAGATTTTGCTATATTTTTTATTCGAAAATCATTTTAACTGCTCTGAAAACTTTCTAACAATAAAAAGTTCCCATTTTTTTATAGAATTTAAAAATCCTGAAAGTTAGATCCCTAAATAAATGATATTTTAAAACCAAATATAGTCTGTAGAGTTAGATCTTTATGAGACAAAAACATTTTTAGCTATTTTTATTTCATCACACATAATTATTTTATTTTATTATATTTTTTACGTATACCCCTTTCTATATTTTATTATATACTCATGCGTTACTAATACCTGTTACAAGAAAAGAAAAAAGAAACACATTTTATTTTTTATTTATGTAGTAAAAAATAATGAAAATTTTGCAGCTACGCCATTGGTCCGAGCAGATTCATGGCATACATTATCAATGCCTCCTTCAAGGTCGCCCGTAGTTGTGCCCATGACGAGGTCATATCATTACGACTAGAAGGTCAAGGTCAGACGTTCCCAAGGTCAAAGAGTTTGAGTTTGAGTGAAGCGCTATAATATTGTATGCTTGGACCAACGGCTGATAGTTTTTGTTTAAGAGTCTTTGTGCGCTAAAAAGTGCTGACAGTAATAATATTAATGGTTTGACAGTAATGTCTAGTAGATTACATTAAGCATTAATAGGGCAATCTGGAAACTCTTTTCTATGGTGGCTTTTAAATATATATATATTGAAATTGCAATAATAAAACTAGCTGTCAAATCATTAAAATTAATTCAGCTACAGTTTAGCAGCTAAGTTGGGCTTGATAATAGAAAAAAAATAGCGGCATGTTTTTATTTTATACTCTTGACAAAATAACACTGGTTTTCAAAAATATATTTATTTTCATATTATATTATTGTGTACTATTATTAATAATCATTAATGTGTAGGTTCCTAACCGCACTAACCCCGGACGTTCTCAGATTGACCACAATTAATACTTCAGGTACATTTTTAACAAAAAATGTTAAAAATATTAAAACAGTTTACAGAATTTTGATTTTAGTTGGAGGATGCTTTCTTATTATTTAAATGCTGTTTGGCTAGTTTTTTTTTGGATTTTTGGCGTAAAGTGTGACCACTGTAGAAATATTTCGAGTAGTCGATAAAAATTATTTGTACCAGTATTTTTTTGAGTGATGCATGATATAAACGAGATTTGGAAAGCATTCTTCTTGGTACTTCACTATTTTTTTATATATCTTATATCTAAGTACTGTTTATGTAGGTAGTTTATATATAGTACATTTTTATTTCTTTATTTTGGTTTGACTATTTATTTATATATTATATTTTTTGTAAAATCGTTACTATTACATTTTTATTTTATTTTCCGTACGATTAGGATTAGTCCTCGTTATAAAAAATCACGAGTAGGTAAAATTCGAAAATATTTTGACGTATTGAACTCAGAAAACATTTATACATTCCTTAGTTTACACATACACCCACCGCATGTACATAATCATCATTTTTATTTCTTTTTATTTTCAAATTCAGTCCGGATGGTAGCTGTATTAATGAGGTTTCGATCGCGCAGTCAATTATATCACAAGCTTTGCCTGCCTTATCGCCTCGTTTAAACCTATCGTTCAGCCCCAAAACATGTGACAGAACAAGACTAGTCGATTCACAAAGCTACCCACACAACTTAGAAACGAACAAAATGGAAGACAATCAAGCTACGCCAGGAAACACTACCCGAACAGAAACGAATCAAGAGACTGAGCTACAAACACCGAAACCCGAACCTAAAGCTGATGGCAATAAAGTTCAAACTGTTGTAACACCAAGCAAGTGGCCTTTGAAACCTGGAGTTTTAGTGCATGTGAACTCAAACCATACTCTAAGTCCCAAAAACCAAGCAAGATTACAAGCAGTCACAGCGGCTGAAGAATCTAATTTGGGACTTCTAGAAAGAAATAAAAGTGAAGATAAGTCACCACCAAAGGTTGAATACTCAAAGAAAAGTGGAAAACCTAAACAAAACGTTGTGACGGGCATTTTCAAAAATTTGCGCCGAAAGAGCGAAGATTCAGACGACGATAGTGGAAAATATAAGAAAATTAATAAAAGTAACAAGAGGGCAATGTCACTAGTGAATATGAATAAGCCGGGTTTTGTAGTGCAAAAGAATCGACTCAGATCTTTGTTCCAAAGCGAAAAACCTAACATTATTGTTACTGAAGGAGGTAGTTGTTATTTTTAACATAATTCTGTTTTTAGATAGATAATGAGTGAGACAATATTTCAAATAATTTCTCATGTTGTTCATGACCGATATGTTCTCGTCCAAATATTTCATGTTGTTCATGACCGATGTTCTCGTCCAAATATTTCTTAGGACTATTCAACTGTTACATAAGCCTATTATATTATGTTTTATCTGCATTATTGTATCACGCATTATCACCAAACACTACACTAATATCACAACATTCCAAATCTTCTTCATTTTAGTAATACTCCTTGCTTTTAACATTACATTGCTTAGCATGAGTTTTTACGACGACTGTAGAGCCACAATAGTGATCTAAAAAAAAACACTAGTTAAAACTAGTTTGGTGTTTCTCCTCCTTTTAATTTTATTTTAATTGAGTTAATTTAAAAATCATAATATTTAAAGGGAGCTCACCAAAATAGTTAGTAACAATTTAAGAACCTCGCTTTTGCTTCACAAGTATGTTTTCTGCTTTTACGCTTAAAGCACTATTTTGTTTTGCAATGTTTTTCAATGTGAGCATGTTTTTAGTTGTGTCGTTCAAAAGACCTGATAGGATTGTCACAACTAGTGCCAAAGTTAAGCCCTTTACTGATGAAGAACCGAGAAATACCAGAAAGCGAAAGAAACCAGGTGACAGTGAGTAGAGCATGCTTTTTTCGCTTGTTTGATGTGTGTCTGTGATTTTTTTTACAACATAAGATAATAAAATCCAGTAAACTTTAGCAAGCAAAATAAACAAAACTATAATAAAGTAATAAAACTTAATAACATATTCTGATTCTATAAATGTAAAAATGAATCGATACTTAAGCAGTACTTTAAACTTCATAATATAAACATTTCAAAACCCGACCTCGTGAATATGTTTCACAATCTAGTTTCACGAAACTCTAATACGAGTATATTCTACTTCAATAGTTCTCATTGTGTTCTTATTTCCTACAGGCCCACCTTCGAATGGCGTAGATAATGCAGCAAACGGCAACCTTGGAGCGGACAACCCGGGTCTCTACGAGAACCTGCCGTTCCATGGACTACAACAACCCCCCAATAAGGTATGTGTGGTGATCATTTTGAAAATGATGCTGTAGTATGACAAGAATCTAGTTTGGTCTTTCAGTAATGCTTATACAACAATTCTAAAAAAGATGTTTGGACAACAGCGAAAGAGCTAAAAAAATCTTGCGTTGGTATAAAAATGATACAAAAAAAAATTATATTAGTAGTAGTAGAGACAATAGTTCGACAACTCAAAAAAAAACCACAGACGAGAAGTAGATTTGACTTTCTTACTTTTATAATTTTATACATGTCCATCCGTTTCTAAAAGAGCAAAATATTACCGAAAGACTATTGTGTATTACCCCATACGAGTATAATAAAACTACCAAAACTTACAAATTAACTTTTATGTTGTGCTATTGTTTTGCTTAAATTATAATTTGCATTTTTGTTTTTGTTTCATGTTTTATTAATTTGCATGTAAAGCCTGTCCAAGCTATACAACCTAGGGTTATTGAAACCAACCCTAAAATGTCGAAAGGAATCGCAGCGTTACAGAAACAACTGACTACTAACCCATCGTTTACACCAAGACTCGTTTGCCCACCATTCGTTCAAAATGCTATGGGATATCCCATGGCTTCAAACTCGCAGTACTCTTATGGAATACCAGTATTATCTCCGATACAACAAATGTATCCATTACATCAAACGGTTTTACTTAACCCATACTTACCACAAATGCAAACCACATTCTTAAAACAATTCCCAACTATTGATGAAGAAATCCCTGAAGGGGATAAAAGAAAATTTTCCTCACTAAACACGAGGGTGCATAGAAAACCACCGCAGTTCCAATCAATGAGAATAGTAAGGAAACGCAATATGGAAAGATTTTATCCTAACACGGAATACGGAGAGAATTTCAACGAAATCAATAACAATAAGAATGATAATCCTACACCAGTTACTGAAGATACAATTTATGTGAACTGTCCATCTTTACTCAGAGTCAAATCTAATATCAGTGGAGTAGAACAATTTGAAAACCTAACCGATTCTATTCAAGTGTGTGATGAGACTGATCTAAATAAATCTACTACTTCTTTAAATAGACCTGTACCAGCCCCCCGGACTAAAATATCACCGTTCGTTTCACCTTCTAAAAGTGATCACGTTTACGTCAATCTCTCCATGCCTTTGATTAATACAACTTTTTCCAAATCCATTGATACTATTGACGCCCCAGTACGGCCAACAAAATCCGCTGAAGATATATCCAAAACAAAATTTGAAATCTTTAAGACTGAGGAACAAGATGACAGTGACGAAGAAAAGGACACTGGAGAAACCAAAGCTGATCTCTCTAAACCAAATATCATAGGAGCAACTCCTAAAAGGAATCTATCTGTAATTTTACCATCTACTTCACTAGTTAAGTCAGTGGTGAAGCAATTAAATGATGAGGGAATAAACAAGGTTGGCTTGCCAAAGAAGCAAGTAATTCCACCAAATAAAACATTACAAATACCAAAACTGACGGAGAAACCGGTACCAAAACGCTCAGTAGTTAAACGTAGTCACTCAGTACAGAGTAGTATCACAGTGGACAATGATAACGGTCAGGTATAACGCTTATTATCTTTCATTTTCTGTTTTATGTTTCTTCTGGCTAACGTGTGTGTTCTAATCACTAACAAACTAATTTCCTTTTCAGAATACTAACATACTCCAACAACAGTACATGCAAAAACGTAATCACTTCACAAACTTAAGCAACAAAGGGAAGAACAAGAAAAACTTTCAAATACCTCTACAAAAACATCATAGCTTTTGTTACTTCCAACCCATAAGAGTCGATAAAAGAATCCCTGTTGATCAGGAGAGGTCGTACAACAACACAATAGGACCTCTCATCTACCAGCCTTCAGAAGCACAGTACTACACCAAAACATTAAACAGGACGAGAGAAAAGAACAGTCAAAAACTAAACCGCTTGAAAAAATCTGAAAGCTTAAGAGAAAAACTATCATGTGTAGGAGTTTATGATAATTATCAAAAACCTGACTACCCAGAGCCTGAATACAATGAATCAGAAAGAAAATCATACTTGCAATTGCTAAAAGGCAACTACATATCAAACTCAACGAGAAACTTAGGACCCGAAAATTTCACCACGAACTATTCGGGTCCAAAAGATGATAAGCCTAAACAAAAAAAGTTAGTGTACGCTGATTTAGCATTAGGAAACCATAATATGAAGTTTAAAAACACTGTCAATTCTAATAGACATTTGTATGATACGTATACAGTAGGTTCAGATAGTGCTAACAAAGATACTAACTCTAGTTATAATAAGAATATGTCTAGTACTACTCAGAGAAAAAGTGGTCACACGCAACCTAGAAGTGACTATGCTACTCTGAAATTCAATGAGATCGATGTCTGAGAGGTGAGTTTCATCTTATAATAATGATAAGTTTTAAGGCTGATTCTGATGCTTCTATTTTATAACTTAACTTTTATGTATCAGAATGAACCGATAATGTTTTTGTTCATTGACTCTGATTTAAATTCAGATTTGTTAGTTATTTTTTCGTCGCTGTCCGAATTCGGAGGTGTCATCTCTTTTCAGTCTATAGAAACATTCAATTACTATGAAAGTGCTTCTAAAACAAAGCTTTACAGCAAAAGCTTTCGCAGTCAAGATCTTATAAAATCATTGTATAAAATATTGTATAAAATATCCTAAAACAAATATTTTGATGGTAATATGTGCCTAAGTGGAATTCTATCTGCTTTCACAGCATGATTTTTCCGACACACCATTTAAAAAGCCTGATAATAAATTGCCTACTGAAGTACCTATTTAAAATAAAATATAATACTCATACATTTACATCATTTTTAAAAATGCAGTTATATTTAAATGCTTTCTAATTAAAACTGACTGCAGAAATCGACTATAACATAATTAATTCCGACCTCATTTCAGCATTGAAGCTGCTTGGTTTTTATCGACTTTTGATTTTAGAAAAATATAGTCACAGTTCAATGTTCATGGGTACAGTTCGAAAGCTGTCCAATCACAGCTATATCTTTTCGAACTTTTTTTAAATTCAATTATCTGATTCCCATGTAAATGTATGAGATCCCAATGAGCATGTATTCGCAATGTTGTGACGTTTTTATATTTTCTTCTAGGAACGCTTTACCAAGAGTGACACGTACATTTTTTAAAAATAAGGTAATCTTTTTTCAAAATTCATTCCGGATTCATTTCGCTTTTTTAGTTCATCGCTTTCTAAAATTCACATTTTTTTTTTAATTATTTTTACTGAAACTCATTGTTGGTAATTTAAATTTTAAATATAAACTAATGGCAACTAAAAATAAAATAGTACTGGGCTTTATATTAAAATTTAATCATTTAAAAAATTAATTAATAAAAAGATAAAAATTGATTTATCGTAGCTTTGCACTTAACACATATTACCATTGTATTTTATGTATGTTTTTCTATATATGTCAACTCATCCAAAATAAAACAAAAAAAAAACTGTACTCTTAACCTTTTTCCATTTTTTTTTCTCAGCCGTTCAGACCCGAAGACCAATTCATTTATGCAGATGCTGACCTCAAAGACTATGGGCCTATCAATTACAAAGCAGCATCGATCTACGCTCAAATGAAAAAAGTGAAAGAACAACAAAAATTACAGGAAATATACGATAAAGAAGACATGCTGTGATTACGATTTGGTTTTCAAAGAATTTTTTTTTTATTTTTTTTTTTTGTTATTTTTGTGACGATATATTGCGTGTTTTCAGTGGATTAATGCTGTTACTAGTTTTAAATGGTTAGAAATAATGTTAAAAAACACTCGAATTGTCAAAAAAAAGTATATTTTTGGTGCGTAAAAAAACCAGTTGACCAACATTTTACATCCTTATTTCGCATAATTGTTTGTTTATTATTTAAGCAACGAATCTTATCGCATTTTTATCGTTTTCGTATTAAGTAATCTAACTTGTTGACTTGTCATTAATTAAATGTATTTTTTTCTTGTCACTTCTTTGTTTCTTCGTGTTTTGTAAATCTTTGGACAACCAAGTGATCAAAGTTGAAAAAATAGCAAAAAAAATATAATTAATGAAAACTATTGCTGGAGATATCCTGTATTTGTACATTTTAGAAGGTTGTCGTAAAAATTGTAAATAAAAATAGATTTCTTATATAAATGTAACTACCGAAAGATCTAGTTCTCAGTTTAGTATGAATTTTGTGCTAAATGAACTTTGTTTTAAGCTGAATATTTTAGTAAATAAAATAGTTGTTTTCCAAATATTTTTGGACAGTTCCCTAAATAAATAAATGCGCAATCTACTAATTTCAAACATTTAAAAGATAAATAATTAATTAAACGTGTTTAAGACCAGTTGCAGATAAAAAAATATTTTTAACAGTCCAAGTTATAGGCAATGTTACCTGCGTACCTACTATTTAATATTACACATTTTATTTCAAAACTTACCGAGTTTCACGTCCGGCAACTATGACGTATCTGTAATGGCCAAAATCACATGAAATTAACCGTTAGCAAGATAACAGGAATTAGTTTTATCAAAGTAATTCAGTGGTCGTAATTATTATCAGATGGTTTCGCATGAAAATGCACGCAACTTTATTGAATGATGCCTGAAAAGTGCATACATCATTCATTTAAATCCGCTTATATCGTAATCAATGCTCATCTGCTCATTACATAATAAATATGAGCGTGGTTATTACTGTACATTGTGTATTCATTTTCCTCTAAAAATTGGCACATTAGAAAATGAAAGATGTTTTTAACTTTGCCTGTTACTTGGACAATGTTTGTTAAAATTAGCTCTTATTTTAAACAGGGTATTCAGTTGAAACATGAATGTAATCATTATGTCAAATATTTTTAACTAAGCGGTCTACTTATTCTAGCAAATCTACCCAAATTAGTATTATTTCTAATTATATTATATTTATCAGAGAAAGCATGTAATGAAAATAGCCAATTACTAGTCTAATCTTTTTTGTAGCTCAAATATCCTTTGAAGATTGTAAGCCTGAAGGCCACTTTTTACTATATTTTATTTTGAGCTACAAAATGGATTTTGAACACAGCACAGCAAAGCTTCAAGTAGGTTGACAACACATAGAGATTTTAATATCCGTCCAAGCGGGAATGTCTACAAAGATTAGTTGATTTTTAGCTAAAAACCGTATCTTTGTAAAGTTTAGTGTAAATTACATTTATCGTGTAAAAATATTAGTCGAAAGACCTAAGACTATCCAAAGATAGATGAATTAGGGAGTGTATTTGCACGAAAATTGTGCAATCGTGCTAAATTGCACGCTCGAGTAGATGTGTTCACAAAATAATGTTAAACAATGGCCCGTAGCGCAATCGGCATTTATATTTTTAACTTTTATTTTATTTCTCACCGATTTATGTATGATTTCTTACAACGAATTACATTTTTTTATCTTAAGTTACAATTTAGTGACATTTTGTATTTTTAAACATATCTTTAACATCGCTTTTTAATAACATTTTTGATGTAAATGTGATAATAGTCTGAAATGTTAAACCTTTATTGGTTCCGTTAAAACAAAGGTTTTTCCTTTTTTTTAAAGGACCCTTTACAGCTTCAACCTAAGTTTTTAACCACTCTACAATCGTGATTTAAAAAAACTTTGTGAGACTAAAACAATTTTTCGTACTTAAATAAGTTTAACTATCGTACTAATGTAAATATAAACAGGGAGAAAAAATTACAAAATATCGGCGGAACAATTTTCCAATTTTCGAAAAAAATATCAATATTTTTCCCCTTTTACTTTTTTGTATGATTTTTTTTTTTCGATTTGGAAAATAATACTTATGATGTATTTTTCGCCGATATTTTTCTATTTTTTCTAAATAAAAAAGCACTAGAATTGCGCTCTATGTGAGTGCTGTGACAGGAGCGGAATTTATTTCACTATTTTAACAATTTTAATGCAATAAGTGGGTTTGTTAATGTATATTATATTATTGTAAGTATATTTTTTCGATGAGCAATAGACTTATTAGCATGTTGTGCAAACGTAGTTATATACTCACTAATTATAATCTTTCATTATGTTTCACACCGTAACTCACTTAAGTATAATATTTGTGAAGGACTTATTACGTAATTATTCAGATTATTGTATTCAATCAATCAATCTTGTTTTTATTAAAGCATGGAACATTATTTTGGTGCAACATCGCAAATATTTACTAATTATTTTATTAAAATTCCAAATAATAGTGAAATAATTCCGTCATGTCGCCACAACGTATAGAAACAAAATATTAATAAAGGTATTAGATGAGGTTTTGTACATACAAACTTGTTATAATATGTCGAATAGTGTTATTAAATTAATTTATGGATTTTTAAACGTCGTTTTATTTCGCTGCGTAACCTTACTTATGACCTCGCCCTGAGCGGTGTACCTACTTACAACGCTACAACGCGCAAAAATCAGAACAAACACCGCCAGAACAACATCTTGTTTTGGCAATTTCACAAATGTTAACCAAAGTTCTTGTAGCGCTCGAGGTGTAAACTCACACGAAGTTAATGTGCGAGTTAACACTCGTAAGAGGGACCCAGTGGTAAATTGGCACGGACAACTAGCTGATGAGAATCATGAGCACTAAGTCTCACAAAGTACTAGGTGGCCAGAGTCATGAAGAAGTAAGTATTTATCCTTTTTGAATGCTTTAAGATAATGGTATATATACTGAAGGAAAAGACATGCTGCGCCGCCCACAAATAAATTGAGATAAGTACAGGAGAACGATGATACTGGGATTCGTGTCTCGTATCGTCGTCCCTACGTTAGCGTAGCAATACAGCTGCCCAGTCACACTAAAAGCTGAAAAATGCTTAGAAAATACATTTTTAATTTTCGTTATGGAATCCTTACCTCTACCATAGACAGCCTACCATGTCTCCGCGCTGATAACTGTCATTGCGTGATTTTGTGTTGTCCTAGTAAAAAGAAACATTTTTTAAAGAACTTTATTTTACACTTCAGCATAATGAATTACTTAACCTTGTCTATTCTTGACCATTCGCTGGATGCACCACCTGGATGAACTAAAGAATCAGTCGAAGTGCCGGTGCCTGGGAGAGGCTTGCAGTGGACGTCTTTCGGCTGAAATGACGATGATGATGATAATTTAAACCCTGGCTACTGGAAGCGATCAGCCGTAATGATTATAATCAAATCAAATCATTTATTTGCATAATACATCTTAAAAAGATGTTACAAGTATAAAAGGTAGATTGTATTATAACCTATTGAGGTGTACAAATTAATATATTAGGTACAAAATAAATTTTAAATTGATTTACATTAACAAAATAGAATTTCAAATTAAAAAATGACAAATTATACACAAGTCAGATCAAAATTTCAATAATAATTATATTTGTGGTGCCATTTCAGTTAAAATCGACTCATCTTTCATTTAAATAATAATTAATTGAATAGTAACATTTTGCAACTAAGAATTCGTGCAAACATAATTTGAATTTTAATATTATTTATTTATTTATTCAGTAGTACACATACGTTATATGTAACATTTAAGTTGGTGCCAACATTAGAGTTTTACCGTGCACCAAAATCAACGACTACATAATTTAGGGAATTTAACCACATAAGTAGGTCCTTAGGTAAAAAGTAACAACAACAAAATAAAATTACAATGGTAATACTTAGTTAACTTTGAGTTTTATTTGTGTAGTTCTGTGATACTTTTTGGCAACTTATTGTATACTTTTGGTGCCATGCCCAAAATGTTTTTATTAAATACTGCTTTTTTATGACGTCTTACGTATATTGTATTTGTGTCGTGCGCTTCTTAGATGGGTATAAAGATGAAGATTCGCTTTGACAAAGATCGCCATTTCATATGGTTTATTCCAAACCTGACCCGAAATCCTAACCAGGTCGCGGGTTAGGTTAGGAATTTGAAAAAAAATATAATATTTGTTCGAAACGTAGGTAACCCTCTTAGCTCTTCCTAACCTGGCCCTACGTATCGTTCCTATCATAATCCGAATTGCGATACAAATAGGCTTTCCCCTCTCCTCTTTCTTAGAATAAAAGTATCTGTGTCAAATCAGAGTTTAATATTTACTATACGTAATCAAAACATCACACTAACAATTAGGTAACGAAAAAAATAATAAGTACCTATAGTAAAAATTAATAACATTTCTAAAAAGTGTCATACTTTGAATTTAGTTTTTAAACATGTGTTAAATTAGAGTTTAATATTTACAATAATTTAAAAAAAAATGTATTTAAGTAGTTTATCAGCCATCTTGTTACCATAACACAAGCATTAGGTTGCTTAGCTTGGGACTAGATGGCGCTGTGTGAAATGTCCAGGGATATTATTATTATTTATTTATTTAATTATAATATTACAGAATCGTCATCATTAATAAACAATATAAAACTGAATATGATGCTGCTGGAGCTTGATGTATCGCCGTGTATACCCCCTGTATTAAGTATTTGTAAATTAAGTCGTCACTTTCTTAGGTATGTTAAAATCTGAATATTCAAATGCTTAATTTAATGAAACAACAGGTTTATATCTATAAGTTTCATATTTTACTTTATTCTTCTTCTTGTTACAAAATCATTAATTTCGTACACTTACATTAATAGTATTTACATTTTCTTTCTTTAAAATTACATTACAAATTTTTATTATCACAGTTTATTTTTGAAACAAACGTTTCCATTTTTCAGTATTTAGTTTTTAATTGAGTGTGAATCATTCCTGAATTTATAAATGTATACAATTAAAAAGACAAATTCTAATGCATAATATGTACTTAGCTAAATTTATTTTACCAAAATAATTTTTTTCTTTTATCTAAATTGTCTTGTTTATTTAGCTAAAAATAGCTTGTTTATTTGGCTTTAAATGATTCACCCACCACTCTCACGGCTGGGCAAAGGTTGCTAATTAAATTAATCTAATAAATATTAATTAGTGTTCTGTGCAGTGACCACACGGATATGATACAAAACAACATAATAATTAGCATTTCTAGACATATTTACTAAATAATAAAATGGCTCATGCTTCAACTATGCTTATATTATGTAATCTGGTCAAAACAAATCATTAATTTCGTACACTTACATTAATAGTATTTACATTTTCTTTCTTTAAAATTACATTACATACTTTGAAGAAATTTATTAAAATTGACATTGTACAGACGCCAGCACATCAAGCTACTACAATCTGTCAAATTTCTCTAATAGATTTTCAACTTAATCGCTAAGTTCAAGGTTGATTGGGAAAATTTGACAGTTTCGGGTAGCTTGACCTGCTGGCGTCTGTATATTGTACGGCTTTTGTTAAAAATATTTATGTTTCTTTTTTTAGATTAAAGTTGCCGATTTTTTTAAATATATTAAATAGTTTTTGTTAAAATTTAATATTATTTGTCACATAGAGGTCAAAATGTTTTCAAAAATTTTTATTTTGGAAATCTATTTTGTACTATTTCTTCATTACCATTTTTATTTTTGCAAATATAAATTGAGACATTCTACACTTATGGACATCTTTAGGAAGGGCTTATCATTTAAAAACTTTGACAAGATAGCGTAGACTCATAGTCCTTAATGTAAAAGTATATAATTTTGTTATATAAAGGTATTTTCTATCAGTGGTTTCGCGTTTTAAATGCTTACTGTAAAATATTCCTAACTTATATACTATAATTATGTACATCTTTTGTTATTAAAAAATAACTACTTTTTAATGTATTATTAAATACATACTTACTGTTTTATGTAAAAACATTAGGTAAGACTGACACAGGTTTTTAGGAAAACAGGTCATTTTAAGATTTTTTGAGACCGGCTATGAAACGTTATAAGGATGTTATTATGTTGTATGTATTTATCTTTTACAAATATGGAAATACAACTTTGCCATTGGAATTGACAATAAGTGCAAAAATACTTTTTAGTTTTTTACTTAGAATTAAAATTTTTAACAAAGAGGTAGGTATTCCATTTTTTTACCAAAAATTAATTATATTTTTTTTACAAAAACTGTTTTAAATATACGAGTAGGTATATAGGTATTTTCCTTATAAACTCATAGGCGATCCCATTAATAGCCTGTCCTTAAAAAATACTTCTTGAGACTGTTACAAAATTAAAAAGAAGTCATTAATTAGTAGAGATCTTGCCACTACTTTATTTAAATGCAAAATCGCTTCTTAATTCAATCAAAATTCAAAAGTCAGTCATTCCAACATTCATACACCCGAATTTTCAAACGACACAACTTAAGGATGTGCATTTACGTTTTTCTGTCTGTCAAAGTTACAATGACAAGTTTTTCTGTCTGTCAAAGTTACAGTGACATGTTTTTCTGCCTGTCAAAGTAAAAAGGAGAGTTTGGGACTTAACTGTGCCTTATAGATGACTTGTGTTTGACATTTCGGTCAATATTTACAAACTTAAAGCCTAACTTAAAAATACTTAAATCCTATTGGTAGATCAGTAAAAGTCATACTGTCCTCGGCCAAAGTACACATAATCTGAACACCATTTCCTGGCTTGCAGGTCTGTTGAGCAGCATGCTGGGTAGGCGAGCTTTGATTTTGTTAGCTTGGCACATCTTTGGCAGAGGTCTAGAAGCTCATCCTGTAACAAAGATAGAAAATTTGTTAGGTTGGTATGTATGTTACTCTATTACACATAAACGGCTGAACGGATTTGTACGATTTTTGGCGCCATCTTGACTATTTTTTACTACGAGAAGGAATTTTCTCAAGTTACGAATGAAACTGCGGGTTCCAACTAGTAGGCGATATTTCCATGGTCAACGACATATTGGTGAAAATCAGTAAAAAAAATGGGAAATACCCAAAGAAATCTAAAATTCATAGGTAAATGAAATATTATGAGAAAATCGGATTACAGATCTGTGTCCACAGTGAGCAAGAGTGTTAGTCACAATCAATGTTAGATTGTAAGTGAGCAAGTTACGACTAATGTTAGAGATGTCTTTAAAAATACATGTAAAGGGTCTTCCATAAGGGACTTCCGAACTTTGACAGTTGATAGCGACCATATTGTTGAAGCTACATGTGTCAAATTGGCTGTCATTTATTCAGTCTATTTTGCCAAATCACCATGGATGGATATAGCGTTCAACAACATGTGCAAATGATAAAATTGTTTTATTAAAATGGGTGTTCTGTTGAAGCAGCGCAGCGTTCCGCAAGCTTCGCCCATTTTACGGTCGCCGTAATCGTCCTACCGAGTGGACTATTCGCAGTGTGGTAGATAAATTTGAGTCCACTGGTGACGATACCAATCCACATGAGATCCAAAAGCATCCAATGCATCATTCATCATCATCATCAGTTTACGACACTCAGTCAGTTTAGTGTGGATTTTAGGCTGGCGGCGTCATCGGTCCATATTTCTTTGAGAACAACGTTGGCCAGGCCGTCACCGTCAACGGCGACCGCTATATCGATGATTACCAACTTTTTTTGGCCTGAATTGGACACCAACGACATGTGGTGTCAACAGAACGGCGCTACGTGCCACACACATGCCACATTGGACATTCTGCACGACTGATTTAAGAGCATGGTCATCTCACGTGGAGGTGATGTGAACTGGCCACCGAGATCGTGTGATTTGAACCCGTTAGACTTTTTCTTGTGGGGTTTTCTTAAGTCGCACGTCTATGCGAATAAGCCACAAACCACAGCAGCCCTCAAAGTCAACATAACCCATGCCATTGGTCTAATTTCGGCCTTATTTAAGCGCTAGAGTCATAGAAAATTGGGCATTTCGGATGCGCGCTACCCAGCGAAGCCGCGGCCGATATTTGAACTACCTATGTCATATTCCATACATAATAGCATCGATAGGCCTTTCAAACAAATAAAAAAATTCGATGATACACACACTTTGTTTTATTTAAATTTAAAGGTAAGAAGCGC
Source organism: Apamea sordens (assembly GCA_945859715.1). Taxonomy (NCBI): domain Eukaryota; kingdom Metazoa; phylum Arthropoda; class Insecta; order Lepidoptera; family Noctuidae; genus Apamea; species Apamea sordens. Next base: position 14,888,161 of record OX244009.1, read on the forward strand.
TTACTGAAAGACCCTTTATCTGTCCTGTACTGCAGTGCGATTCTGTAACCATCTCACCGTGAAAACTTAGGTGAAGTGAGCGTGGAGTGAGCTGTCATTCCAAATAATACTAGGGATTGACACTACTGACAACTCACATCAAGCTCACTTCACTTGAGTTTTCACGGTGAGATTTTTACAGAATCGACCGGCTGCACCTACTTTTTAAAATTTGAGTAAAATATTCCAAGAAATATGAAGAAAAAACACAACTGATTCTATATACTCTACTGATTACTTTACGATTTTATCACAAATTCAACTAACAAACGGATAAGAATTAACCTAATTATTGTGCAAGCGCGTTTATTTTTTATCGTCCAAATTCTTGAAATAAATTGTGTGCAAAATTGAGCAAAAAAAGCCAATCATACGTTTTTAGACCTCTGCCGTTTGACCCCAAGAAGTGATAATTATGATTGGATTTATAATTAGCGCAGCAGATTTTAACAGCATGTAGATTTCGGTTGAGTCTGTTATGGTATTTATACTGACTTTTCAGAAATGTAAAAAAGAAAGAAAGAAAATCTTTTTTTCTGCGCAAACAAAACGTACATTTATTTCAATTAAACTATTTACAGGAACTTTTGAATTGTCAAAATTAAACAGTCCGTCAGTTAGTCAGAAAGTTGAAGCTAGTTGCCTGTTCCAAAACTTGGATCTCTATGGAGAAGAACGGGCAAGAAACTCCACGGACACTCTTTTAAATCAAGATATTATTACAAAATCCTGGGTATATTATTCTTAAGTTCGTAATGTCAGAAACGCTAAAGAAAACAAAAAAAAAACAAAAGGGGGAAGAATCTCTTCCAAGTATTGAAATTGTGATCAACTAGTGGACCCAAGTGCCTGTAGAGCAGGACCAGCACTAAGCCAAGCATTTTTATCTACGATATACTCGTCCAACTTATAATATGCTTGCCTACATAGTGTGCGTTTAATGCATGTTTTAAAATTCTTCTCATTTAGTTGAAGAATATCGAGTGGTATTTTATTATAACATTTTACACAGTACCCCATAAAAGAAGTTTTTACTTTAGACAATCTGAAGCTCGGTTGATCTAGTTTGTTCTTATTCCTGGTGTTAAAATTATGCCTGTCACTTATCTTACTAAAAAGATGTAGATTTTTTCGAACGTACATAATGTTTTCATATACATATATTGACAAGGAACCTAGTATAATAATTGCATAGCTAGTGCGAGCGAGGAATTTAAAGTTTCTGTAGTTTTAATTGGGATATTGGTAAAGAAAGTTGTAAATTCCTGAGCAACAGCGATGTTATCGCTAATGAGACCGCGGGAAGTGTTCAGTGTGTAATCAGTATTACGTGTTTTGTTCCTGTTCGTTTCATTGTTAATAATCTTCCAAACTGTCTTTATTTTACTGTCTGCTGATTTAACTTTGTTACTAATGAATGAAGCGTTAGCTGCTTTGCAAATATTTTTAAAAGTTTTAGAATAAGTAGCAACATACTTATTAAAAGTATCCGTGTTAATATACGACTTAAGGCCATACAGTTCAAATAATCTTTACCTACTTTTTCTGGTTCCTTTAGTTGCACTGAATAAAAACTTATGGTCACAATAAAAATTTAATAGTTTTAGAGTTCTTCTTAAAATAATGATTGAACTATTCTTCATACACAATATTACCATTAGTCATACTTAGGCCCTGAGCACTTAACTTGCTATTTAAAGATATATTAATCTTATTCAAATTACTCGATGTTATTGGTCTAGTTTGAATCTGTACTCTTTGTGTACCGATACAAAAAGTGCAGATTCAAAATGTGTGTGTTGGACTTAAAATAAACGCTTTGACCGCTGTGATCGGAAGGGAGATAATTTACAATGGCCTTCTCTAGATATTCGCAGCAACAGAAAACATTATCAATACATGTAGCAGTAGCCGTAGTTATTCGTGCTGATCCCAAAAACACATTTGACAGATTGAATGATTTAAAGAAGCTTAATAATCTATTGTTATTTGAATTGATTTCCAAAATATTAATTAAAGTCACCACAAATAATTACTGATTTATTTCTAGTTGCAAGTTTTGCCAAGACATCTTCCATTACCGACTCAAAAATAGAGTAGTTTTAATAGTTTGGTACGTTTTTGCGTATACAGATACGCACACTATGAAATGCTCAGCTCAACACAGGACAGTTCGATGCTATGTTGCACCCATAGTTCCACTATGTCTTTACGAGTCCTATATTTTATAGAATTTTTAATTAAAATTAATGAACCTCCACGCAGCATGGATTTTCCGGTAAAGCAACTGCCCACACTGTAGTTCTAATAATTAATTAGCATTTCATAATCCTTCAACCAGTGTTCAGTTATACAAATAATATCAAACATTGTTTTTTCTAAAAACAACTCAATTTATAATAATTTGGAAGAAAAACCTTGAATATTTTGATGAAACAATTTCAAGAAATTCTGCTTAGCCCCTTTTTTACACTTAACTAATTGAGTGCTAGAAGATACCTTGTTGGAGGTGAGATTAACAATATTGTTATTGGTATGTACTTTCTGTTGTCTTACTGACTAGTTTAAACTATTGTTACTTAATATTAGTATTATTACTAATTTTTGTGGTGCTAATTACGTCAGACTTCGACATACTACTTATGTCTGAGTTAATAATAAAAGCTAATAGCCCTGCTATTTGACGTCTAAAACTAATAGGCAGATACGCTGTATCCCTAGTAGATTTGAAAGTCTCAACAAAAGTGTTGGTGTCAAAAAAGTAAGGGCAGGTCACACCAAGACCAAAGTCAATAAACCTACCGCTTTAACTAATGCCTGAAAAGAAGACTGAAAATCTTCTTAAGTACTTACATCTGTATGACATTCAGCAGACTCTGTAAAGACCCCACTGCCGGGCGCCAGCCATGGGGGTCGCGCGTTCGATTCCCGGACTAGTACCACCAGGCACAGCACCAGTAGACAGGCTATCGAGTAGGTCTGTGGACAAAGAGAAACAGAATTAAGTTACAGAATAAAGCTTTGTTGGGAGAAGAGTCCCTAATGATATACCTAGGTGTAGCAAATATGACCCAGATTTACATTAACACTGGTTCTTTCCGTAGGGTATTTATTTGTTTTATTATTTTTGGGAATTTTACAGCTAATTTATACAGTGTCCTTAAACATAAATGAAATAGAATGCCATTTACAAGTTTTCACTGATAAACACTAAGAATAAAAACGAGAAAAAAAGGTCGGTACAAAATACGTTTATCGTAAATTAGGAAATAAATAGTACAAACAAACAAAACAAAGGAACTAACAAACAAAATACAAACTAAACTATAGCCATCTTTATTGTTAGGCAAAGTAGAAAGAGCAGAAGATGAAAGAGTCGAAAGAATAATCGTTGGCATACATCCACTAGATACCAAACGATTAATAATAAAAGAGAAAGAATTGCGTAACACACTTTCAAAATATAATCCGAATAAAATTGAGCGAAATTCATTGCTTCATGTGTTTGAAAAATTCGTCTGCACAACAACGAAAATAACGGAATTAATGTTGTTGAACTGTCAAAATGAATGGCCATTTGTTCAATGATAATTGCCATTGTAAGTGCCTATATATAGCTATATTCTGCTTTGTCAAGTTCATATCTTAATAGTACCTTCATCCTATGATATATCGTAATGAAAATCGATGTATAATGTTTGGTAGGTATGGATCACATTCGATTGCTTTCATTAAATTTGTACATAGGTAGAGTTTAAACGTATGCGCCATTTAATGTTTTTTCTCAAAATTCTGATAAATGTTGTTGTAATAATTAAAATTTGAAAGTACTATTTTGTTACCGATTAAGCACAACACTATTGTGTGTCACCATCACTATTATAGTTTATGGTTGATTGTCATCTTTTATCTCTATGGTTGTTCGTTCTGTAAAATCTCTCAATATGAATATACGTTTGTGATAAAATCTTAATTACTTGTTTCTTATTGGATAATTACTTCAAATGTAAAGTATCATCTCATGAAGAAAATCTCCAATGTTGTAATGCACTGACAACAATTATAATCAGCAAATGATTGCACCATACTCGCACCATGCGATAACCCGTACAATAGGAACCGCACTGATTTGTAATAGTACGAGTACAATAAACTTATCTTAAACAATAATTTATTACAATCACTTACATAAACAGCGATAATTAATAATGATAAAAAGCTACTTGGAAAATAGGGCATTTGTGTTTGTTAGTCTAATATAGGTTATTTCAATCGATCATGGGTCATGACTTCACGTAAACACATTTGGTATGTACCAGGATGAAAACCAGGTCAAGAAAATAATGATTTTGTAATGATTGCGGGCAAAGGGCATTTTGTGAAACTAAGGGCAATTACATGCCAAAGATGCTCGCGATCGCGGTCGATATATCGATACCTCGATGGCGATACTCGCTATTTCTACATGGAACGCGTTGCGAACACGTCGGTTCAGTCGCATCTGAAATCTCAGTTGCCCAGTCCTGTGTACTCTACCTACTCCAAAAGAACAAGTTGAATTGATTTGACCAATCAGGAGCCAGAGCACAACGATGCTAGCAATATTTTTGGAACGAAGTTCCTTATCGCGCGTTGCGAAAAGGGGCTAGACGGAAAAAATTAAGACCAAAAGTTGTAACGACACTTTTTGCTCTCTCTCTCTCTCTCTCCAGTTTTTTTGTATGTGTTTTTTTATTTGTTAATAATAAACAAAAAAATTTATTATAACTTAAAAAAATCGAAAGGAACTTCGTTCCATCTGGGTGTCCCTTGACACCTCTCAAGTTATCTTTATCTTGTTTGTTGGATAATGGCATCTGTCACATTTAAGAAGCTTGTGACCAACGTAGAACATAATTTGACTAGATATTTTGTTTACAAAAAACAACAGTCTTAACTTGTAAAAAACACTTAAGTGTTATTACTATAAATGATTAAGTAATATTTGATTATACTTGTAGTATATCTTAGATTTTATATTGCTATTTTAATATAATAGGTTGTTTCTAGTATACAGGCTGTTAGTGTGAACAGTGGCAATATTTAAGGAGGTGCATAAGTATCATGAGTAGATTCTAAAACCGTTGAAAAAATATGACCCTATTTTTTTCTAAGTTATTCTTCTAATATCCCAAAAAATAAAAAATCATAGTCACATTACTGTTAGGTACAGGCGCCGCGCCGCCGGCGGGCGCGCGGCGGCCGTGGGAAACCCCGGCCGCTTCGTGCGTTATCGTCGGGTCACTTCGCGTAAAATTTCGAAATTAGAAAACTGTAAAATTCGCAAAAAAAATTGCGACATACATTTAAAACTTTTGTAATATTTTTTATTTAAGGTTATCTATCCGTCCTTTGAAAGTTGCCACTGTTCACCCTTCCACCCTGTATATGTACTAAATAATCTAACACGTGCGTGTTTATCAGCATGCATTTGTTTTTACACGGAGGTGACACCGAGGAGTAGCGAGCTAAACTGCAATCGCGAGGTATCTTCGGCATGTTAACAAATTAAGTAGGTAATAGTGAAATCTCAATTGTTTTAAAAATGAATTCCTACACCTACATAAACAATACATCGACATCAGTCAAAACAAGTACTGAAAAAAAAACACGATAAAACAAAGTTAATGACGCGACGCGTTTAAAAAAACGTACAACATTCTGCCAATCCGCCTTGCAATAACCCTTGTACATCACATTTTGTTTGAACCATTGCATATATATACAGGCGAGCCGCACCGCACTTTTTAACCGACGAAAAAAACGGAGGAGGTTCTCAAGTCGACGCGTATATATATAATTATTTTTTTATGTATGACTACGCATATCTTTTTACAGAGTAGTCCGATTTAGATAATTCTGTTTTTATTGAAAAGGGTAGATATAAAAGTTGGTCCCTTATAAATTTGGAAGAAAAAAATACAACCCTAAGGGTGGGAAAATAGAGGTGATTTATTGTTCACTCACAGATTTGAAGGCTGAGTTGTGTATTATTTATTACTCTACTCAGTGCCACATATGCCTGCCCTTTGACAAACAATTAGTAGATTATAGCCACAAACAATTATAAAATAAAAACTTTTTAACAAAAAAAATTTAACCGCCGAAAAAACTGAAAAGCAAAAAGTAATAAACCTTTTTCATTTAACCTTAATAACTAAGTTCTTAAGCTAATGTAAGTATACCTAAGTCATTTTGAGTCGGCGTCAAATAAAATCAATGAACAAAGATTGCCTTAAATTTAAACGGCACCGACTCAAAATTAATTAGGTAAGTACCAAAAGTTTCACGAAATAAGCTTCATCTATCAGAGGGGCAATTCTCGTAATTTTAAGAACGTTCACAGTCTGATCTCAGTCTCAATCTGTCAAAAAATACTTCTAATTTCCCTATATTTTGATTAGTTTTTGAAATTTGTTTGTCGCTGAGATGAGACTGCGACTAGATTTTGAACGTTTTAAATTACGAGAATTGGCCTTCTGATCTCTCGTGATCTCTCTCCGCTCGTGTCGGATTGCCGTCCAATCGGACTATGAGTGAGGGAAAAGAGAGTGCACCTGTGTCTGCGCACACACTTATGCACTAGAATATTATCTCCCGCGGCGATGGCTAGTCTCCGCTGAGATTGGCCACGAGGACGAATTGGCCAAGGACTAATAAATATCTACCATTGTAACAATATCCTTAAAATGTAGTAAACAAGATAACAATCAAAATAAACAAAGTAGTACTATTGTAACCCAATTGACAAAAGTAGTTGTCCATTCTGATAACAAGGGCTTAATGGCCATTAATCATGATAAGAACGGAGCTGGGTCCATTGCTGATTAAAATAGTACTATTGGGAAGATATAACCTAGTTTGCAAGAGTAGTATAAGTACATATTGTTTTGATCGACACAGATTTGGAATCTGGTACAAGGAAAATGTGTTTGGAAACTTCGATTGACTGGTTTGTAGGGGCAAAGGTCTATGGAATTCGATGTTTGGTACTGAGGTAGAACATATCGTCCTCGTAAACTTGGGGCAGGCTTCATCATGTCCCCCCCGGTGGGTTCTCGCATTGTCGAGGCGGGGGGCTCAGTAGCCGTGGCTTGGTCACCCACGGTGAAGCCAAGAGGAACCAGAGGAGGGGCCGCTCGTCAGGGCTTTGCCAGTAAGCCGACGACGTAGCGGCCAACAAGTAGGTTGCGGTGCCGCTTGGGTAACATCGCAACTGAGGTGCTGCGGTGAGCCGCTCTCCCTACCTTCCGCGGCCTTGACAGGGTCGCCACCGTCTGATGGCGGACGCGGTCGGGCCGCAGGGGAGGAGTGTTGGTATGACGTTGGCCGCTTTCCCTATCCTCTGCGGCCGAAAATTGGCAGGCGGCGGGGCCAATGACCTGACCCGTCACAGGGAGACCAAGGGTGCCCAGGTCGTCTGACACCCATGTGCGTGTTTGGTCCCTAGGGTGGTCACGGCGTGCTATGTGTTCTGGTGCGCCGGTGATGGGTAGTACTCCCCAGAGGAGGGTCCGGTGACGGACAGCCGCGGCGGGTTCACGGATGAATGCTAAAGCGTGCCCGTGTTCCCGTCGTAAGCGGCAGAGGAGGACACCGTGGAGTTTTAGAGGGTTAGAGTCCCACATAACTGCACTAGATAGTGCAGAAATGCTCATGCATTCTTCACTACCACGGGGAGATCCCCGTGGTAGTGAAGAATGCATGAGCATTTCTGCATGATAAAAAAATGCTTCATCATGACTTTATAGATGTTGTTGAAAGCTTTCATTCATCCCTTTCGTATTTTCCCAACATTCTGATCCATACATTCGCATGTAACAAGGATTTATATTGCGTGAGAACATAATCAGCCTATAATGTTCCCACTGCTGCGAGACAGGCCCTCTCTTCGAGAGGGAGTGGGCTGTAATCTACTATGCGGGCCCATTGTGCTTTGGTAGATGTCTCATGTTTTCCTTCGCCGTTTTGAGAGCAGTGGTGATAAAATTATTTACACAAAGTAAAGTGCCTGCCTGGGAGCGAATCCAAGACCTACGACTCGGTAAGTCAGGGCCGTTACTGCTGGGCAACCATAGCTCTTTATTGAGTGAAAACAAGTAAGACAAACAATTTGAACTTTAATTATACTCTAATAAGGGTCGTATTACAGAACATTCCTCAAGTCCCGTTTGATAGTCAATCAGTTGATCATTGCTTAAGCATAGAATCAGTGCTTGAGCATCGTTTTTATTCCAACCGATCTATTCTGTAAAAATATCACCGTGAAAAGTTAGTTGAAGTGAACTTGAAGTGTGTTGTCAATGTTGTCAATTCCTAGCATCAGTCGGAATGACAGCTCACTTCACCTAAGTATTCACGGTATTCACGGTGAGATTATAACAGAATACCACTGCAAAACGGTAATCAATCTATACTCAGCTGAAGCGAAACTCAAATCGAGCCTCAATTAGTAGAGATGTGTATTGTCTGGTCCAGGGCTGCCCAACCAATTTTGAAGGTGGGCCATAATTTTAATTCCGTGCCAGCAGGCAGGCCATCTAGAGAATAATACTTGCCTACGGTTATGGTAGATACTCAATAAATAAATAAATACCCAGATATTAAAATGAAACAAAAGTTTAAGTTACTAAAAAAACTTCACTGAATTTGAAGAGGTTTTTATGCTAATGCGTTGGTAGCCCGCGGGCCTGGGTTGAGCAGCCTTGGTCTAGTTTATGCATCAGCCTGTTTCCGTCTACCAATTATTTGATTTATCAACTTTGTTCTGATCTTCACAGGATAAGAAATATTAAAATGCACCATAAGAACCCAAATATTTAGGAAATCTTTTTTGCTCAGTCTCGAACGGTACAATCCCACATTTATTGAAGATAATAGATAATGATAAATGATTTTATTTTGTAAAGTAGGTTTGTACAAACACTTTTACACGTCAATCATATTTTAAAACTAGATGAGGTCGGCTCGGTCGTCTGCTTGGGTTCGATTCACGAACTGATTAACGATCTATAATAAAACCAAACTCAGCTGAACTTTGAAATTGAATTTTAAATTTGTGAATTTTATATTTTTGTAAAAAACATCACCATCTTGCTTTGTGGGCTAGTTAGAACACATCATCGTTCTCCTATCCTTATTCCAGTTTATTTGTGGTCGGCGCAACCTGTCTTCTTCATACATACCCACTACTTTACTGGTCGTCATCTCGGTAGTCACCCCCTTTCTAAACATATCATTCACACAGACCATCCAACGTTTCTTTTGTCTTCCCCTATTTAATAATACGTTAGTTAGAACACATAAATATACATATTAAAGACTGCTCTATCTGAGTAAATAGTTAAAAATAATACATAAGTAGTCTGATTAGCCGGGTCAGTCGAGTTCTGTTAATTATCTTATATCTATTCTCGCAAATTGTTAATTAAAGGTAAAAAAACACATTTAATGTTGCTTTTGCGTGTTACTTTTATTTTATCTTATCTTGGAGGGTTAATATGTACAGTAAAGGGATTGCTTAACTATCCACACGTTTAGTAAACCAATAATTGTAAATAACTTTGGGGTGTATAAGAATATTATCCAGGGAGGACCTATTGGGACCTTTGGGGTGTACCTTATGTTGTGAGGCTTGGTTGTGTATATGTATTGATCTCTGTTTTTTTTTAACTACTGATTGTTGTTTTATTTATTTTTGACATTGTATTTTATTTTTTTTAATTTAAATTCTGATTTTAATTTTAATTTTGTTTTGATATTTTTGTAGATTTTTATGTTGATTTTTGTATTTTGGTGTTAATTTTATAGTGTATTATTTATTTTAATTTTAATTAATTATATTTTTATTGTAATTGCTATGGGTTAAATACCTGAAATAAAAAGTTATTATTATTATTATAGTCCTCTCACAGTTATTTTACCTATGGTTTTGCATTATTGTCTAAATCGTAGTCATGATAATTCTCCTTGTTATAATGTTGCTGTTAGATTTCTGCTACTGACAAGTCTGTCAAAATCAAGGTACCTAGGGTGATGCTGTCAAAGGTAAAACAACTATGAACGTTCTGTAGCTACCTGAATTACTTCTCTCGTAATTTAAAACGTTGAAAATCTAGTAGCAGTCTCATCTCTCAAAAACTTGTCAAAAATGTAGGGAAATTAGAGGTATTTTTAACAGATTTAGATTGAGATCAGCCGGTCGATTCTGTAAAAATCTCACCGTGAAAACTCAAGTGAAGTGAGCTTGATGTGAGTTGTCAGTAGTGTCAATCCCTAGCATTATTTGGAATGACAGCTCACTCCACGCTCACTTCACCTAAGTTTTCACGGTGAGATGGTTACAGAATCGCACTGCAGACTGTGAACGTTCTCAAAATTACGAGAATTTCCCCTCTGGTAACACTTAAGCTATGCTACAAGTCTTCAACCATAGATTAAGTTCCAAGCGACCTTGCTGACTGGCTGATATTACTAGCACTACATTCTTACTCGTAATTTAAGTTTGTGTGCGCTGATACAAGAGATGACCGCTGTTTTCTTAGAAAAAAATGACCATTCTTTTTCCGCCGCCTGTGGAAGTATTGTAATGGTAACTTCATATGTTCTGTTCTGCGATCACCAATAGGTCCGCTAAACTTAGTGATAATAGTGTTAAATACCGAACACCTGGTATGGTACTCAGTACTTAAATTTGAGCTTATGTGTATTACTAGTAGGGTTGAAGGTCTGAATAAAACAACCCAACTGTATACTGTTCTATGCTGATAATATATTTTCCTGAAACTTCAGATGAACCAACAACATCGTTGCCACGACAACGCTTGCGAGTTCTAAATTTGACGTCAACGCCATCTAGTTACATCTTGCAAAAACCTTTTGACAAAACACATTGTATGGAACTTATGAGAGGCTTATGATTCTGCATGATCATTAACATACCGCCCACCAAGGACATTACTGATGGAATGTCCTTCTTGAATTACATTATGGGTCCGAATTGGTAGCAAACAATTTGATCTTATAGTTTTGATCTAAAATCTTAAACATAGTAACAAAATAAAAACTTACATATAATAACTTAAACTACTAACATTATGTTAGGTTGGTGAAAAATAATAAATTCATTGATCTGTAACCGGTAAAATACAAAGTTTGGATGTTGGCCTCTTAATAGTAGATGTCTTAGTGCGCAATGTGACTACACGGGTGATATTATCATCACCAGGATGCTTTTCAATTACGCGACCCAACAACCAACGACTTGGCGGCAAATCGTCTTCTTTAATTATAACAATGTCTCCGATTTTTTTAAGGAGGAATAACTTTCGAAAATTGAACACTCTGGAACTGTGGCCATGTGAGCTTTCGTTGTTTCCTCCAAGTCTGTACTCAACTCCTTTGTCCTTTTGTGTACTATATATTTTTGGTTGAGAAATGGTGGTCCGGAAAACCATAAACTATTGTTTATAAGTGCACTTGGTAATATACCTCTAGAGGCGCAGTCTGCTGGGTTGTCCTGTGTTTTTACATGAAACCATTGAGATGCTTTCATGTTGGTCAATATTTCAGAGGTACGATTGGCTACAAACGTCTTCCATCTGCTGGGATGGCTGTTGAGCCAAGCTAGCACCACGGTAGAATCTGTCCAAGCCTTGATTCTGTCCCTTGAAATATTTAAAATATCTGCTGTTTCTGTCAGAAGATTTGACAGTAGAACTGCTCCACACAGCTCTAAACGAGGTATGCTAATTTGTTTGACGGGAGCTACTCTGGTTTTTGCAACCAACAACGAAATATGGATTTTGCCGACCTCATTTACTATCCGCAAGTAAATAACGGCTGAGTATGCTGTTTTGGAGGCGTCACTGAAGCCATGCAGCTCAAGATCATCGTTTGACTTAGTGCCAAGCCAACGACGTATCCGTACATTACTAAGTTGTGACAACTCATCACGGTAAATATTCCATTCCTTTACTAACTGAGTGCTTAGTTCTTCATCCCAACTAACACCTGCAAGCCATAATTTTTGGATGAATATTTTTGCTAAAACCACACTAGGGGCTAACCAGCCTAGTGGGTCAAATAATCGAGCTATGTCCGAAATAATTGATCTTTTAGTTACAGGTGCAGTCGTCAGTGGAGGAAGATTCACCAAGTATTGGAAGGTATCTTCGATGCGGTTCCAGGTAAGTCCCAAAATTTTGATTGTGCTATCTAATTTGATTTCTATCCCTTTCTCTATTTTGTACTCTTTTTTCTCTATTTTGTTGTCCTTATTTTCAGTTGTTCTAGTTTGATCTGTTTGTACTTTAACTTTATTTCTTTCAAGTTTATCTATTCTCTTCAGTAGTTCCTGACTGTTGCTGTTCCACTTTTGCAATATAAATCCACCTTTTGCTAATAATGCTATCATTTGTCTATATATCTCTATACCTTCTTCTACACTATTACATCCTGTCATTAAATCATCCATGTAGAAGCAATTTAAAATCTTCTCTGCAGCAAGTGGATAACTTGTGCCTTCATCTATTGCGACCTGACGCAAGGTTTTGACGGCTTGATATGGAGCAGAAGCTGTTTCAAAGGTCACGGTCAAAAGTTCGTAATCTTGGATCTCCTTGTCTGGACTATCACGCCAGAGTATCCTTTGGAACATAGCATCTTCTTCTGCTACCCTAACTTGGCGGTACATTTTCACAATATCCGCTACAAGTCCTATGGGATGAATCCTCCATCTTAAAACCGTGTGACGTAAATCAGCCTGCAGTAACGGACCAACCATGAGCGTATCATTAAGTGACACTCCTTTGCTGTTCTTTTCAGAGGCGTTGAAAACAACACGAACTTTAGTTGTGGTCCTGTCGTTCTTAATGACTGCATGGTGTGGTAAATACACTGCTTCTCCCTTCTTACTATCATCTTCTTTCACGTGCCGCATATGTCCTAACTGTAAATATTCATTTATAACTTCTGTGTACTTTTGCTTTAAATCTTTGTTCTTTACTAATCTTCGTTCTAATGCTTTGAACCTTGATTTAGCTATGCCACGTGAATTTCCCAACTTGCAAGGAGGATCTTCATCTCGGAAAGGTAACTTAACTATGTATCTGCCATTGCTATCTCTCCTTGTGGTCTCACTATAAAACTCTTCGCATTTCTTCTCTTCTGGTGTAAATATATTTTTATTAGTGCTGACATCTTCAATTTCCCAGAATTTTCTTAAAATATCATCAACCTTGCAATGCATTACTTTTATGTTCTTTAAATTACTATTTGCACTAGTCTTTTCTCCAGGACCAACGGCACCTGACAGGACCCACCCAAATGTAGTGCTCTGTGCGATCAATGTACCAGAAGGACTTTTCACTAAACCTTCCTTTATGATGCAGCTATAAACATCAGCACCCAACAGAATATCAATTTTGTTGGGTGTGTTGAACTCTGGATCTGCTAAACATAGGTTATTAATGTTTAACCAGTCGAAGGTGTCTGAGTGAAGACTTCGCTCCGGTAGGTAAGCGGTGATCTTCTTTAACACATAAGCATTTAATGGAAACTTGAAGCTAGGGTCGACACGAGATTTAATCATTAATTGTACCATGTACTTTGTCATGGTTGACCTATTATCTCCTACTCCCGACACAAGTCCTTGAATTGGGATCTTTTTCAGGCTAAGATACTGCACTGTGGCCTCTGTTATGAAACAAGCCTGCGAACCTTGATCGAGCAAGGCTCGGACCGTGTGGTATTCACCCGTCTTTGATGAGGCCTTTATTAGCGCAGTGGCTAATAACACCTGTCTGGGCTTTGCTACTCTCCCTGTAGATAAGCAAGAGACTATCTGAGTAGTACTAGTTGAAGGACTAGCACTGTCAGTAGTAGGCTTTGCTTCAGGGTGTTGGCCTTTATTGTCCAAATGTAGCAAGGAGTGGTGACGCTTCTGGCATATTCTGCAACTTGTAATTTTCTTGCAGTTGTAAACAGTATGGTTACTGCCTAAACAGTTGAAGCATATTTTGTTCTTACCAACGAAATCCCGTCTTAGTTCGAGAGATTGATTGGCAAACTTTTTGCAGAAACAAAGCTTATGACCCTCTGAGCAGTATTCGCATTTCATTGGCGATGACGAGTCTGTGGCTAACAATGTTTTAAATGAATTATTGTTATTGACCTGGTGTCCTGAACCCTTTTTTGGTTCTATGCACTCAAACGCGCGGAAACGTTGCTCTAAAAATACTTTAAATTGTTTAAAAGTAGGAAAGTTATTGCTGGAATCGCTAATACTGACACTTAATTCCCATTGCTTACGCGTTTCAGGATCTAATTTAAATGTCACTATGTGTATGATAATAACATCCCATGTACTCACATTTATACCTAAATTTGTTAATGCATTTAAACAGTCACTGGTGGTATCTGAAAGCTCCTTTAATGATGTCGCCGATTCAACCTGCATACGTTTAATACCAAATAACCGTTTCAAAATGCAGTTGGCGAGATATCTTTTATTGCTATAGCGCATGTCTAATAGATCCCAGCACTGACTGTAATTGGCATCAGTTATTGGAGTATTACGTATCAATTGCTCAGCTTCACCAGTTAAAAGACTTTTTAAATAGTGCAGCTTTTGCACATTATCTAACGAACTATTTTTATGAACTAATGATACAAAAAGATCATGAAAGGTTGTCCATTCTTCATATTTGCCAGAAAACGTTGGAATAGTAATCTTGGGCAATTTGACCAGTGAATGGGCAGACTTAACTGTACTACTTGGTGAACCATCCCCATGAGGTACTGGTTCACTTACAACTTTAATTTTATTGAGTGTTGTTTTCATTAAACTTTTATAAGTAATGTAAGTGTCCTCAGTTGTTTCATAAATATCAACAACTTTTTGATCAATATCATCTAATTTATAGCTCTGATAAAGTTTAGAATTCATATTTTTAAACGATTCCCAATCGTTTTCTAATAATTCCTGTCTAGTTTCAATGTATTCAATAGTTAATCTTTCTTTAGGACTCTTTTTAAAATTGGTGAATCCTTTAATAATAACACTTTGCAACTGCCTCAATTGATTGATCAACCCCTCCATATTTGAAACAATTAACAAAAGAAATTAAAACTAAGTTAACAAAGTATTATAAAAATAATGTTTGTTCTAAAATAAAGCAAAACTAATTTGAAATAAAATACAAGACAAATATTTTAAGTTCCAATTAGTTGCTCAAAATTTTACAAGTGTTTTGAAACAACTTATAATCTGGCGGAAATCGGGCATAGGTTCCCCGTTCCGTCGTTTTTTATGAAATTATTCTAAGTCCTAAACTAACATGCACAAATAAATACAAGTAAAACTCTTAGAATAAATAAAGTCTAAAATCGCTAGTCACTTACTGCTTTTGTTTATATAGTAAAATGTACTCACAATTTACACTTCACTCACACAACACGATGATTCTGTGTACGTGGCGCTCCCTGGTGGCGACACGTTGAACTATAGGTGTGACGTCAGTCTTCTGATGTCACGTTGAACTCGGCGTGACGTTCTTCTAATGACGTCACGTTGAACTACGAGGATGACACAGTCATCTCACGCTTGAACTGTTTTCCGCCGCTGCTGCTGCTGACCCCGTCCACTATAGGTACTGGACGAAGCTGCCGCTGCCCATGCGGGGAACCATGTACTTTCGCCGCAGCAAACCACTGCGAGTACCACGGGCGGGCGAACTCAAAAAATCCGAAATATATCCGGGTCGATGGACCAATGTTAAATACCGAACACCTGGTATGGTACTCAGTACTTAAATTTGAGCTTATGTGTATTACTAGTAGGGTTGAAGGTCTGAATAAAACAACCCAACTGTATACTGTTCTATGCTGATAATATATTTTCCTGAAACTTCAGATGAACCAACAACATCGTTGCCACGACAACGCTTGCGAGTTCTAAATTTGACGTCAACGCCATCTAGTTACATCTTGCAAAAACCTTTTGACAAAACACATTGTATGGAACTTATGAGAGGCTTATGATTCTGCATGATCATTAACAAATAGCAATTTCTCATTTGGCCATACCTATTGTGTAAGGCTATTTTGATAACTTTTTAAGGATGAAAAAACCAAAGCTATTCAAATAGATTGTTAGCCTTTCTTTACTTACTAAGAATGAGTATATAAAAAGGAGGTAAAATGTTCAATGGGTATCATAAAATTCGTCCGCAGCGCATATTATTATTTTAAGGCTGTAACCTTTTTAAATTATGTAATTATAATGTAATTCAAACTGAAATGTAGTTCAATTTGTGTTTTAAATTGAATTTCACGGAGTTCGGAACTGAATTTTAAGTCAAAGATCGTAACATCGTATTTGAACCAATTGACAAAAGAAGAGCTTTGATCACTACGGTTGTCAGTATCTTGGTGATTTTGATTTCTGAACAAGAGTTCAGAATGACAATATTTTCCTTCAGAGAAAAAAGAAAAAAAAAATAGAATAGTTAGATAGAATTAGTTAAATAGAATTTGTACTAATATCATTAACAATACGATCCTCCTCCTTTTAAACCAGTTACCAGTTTATTTAAAAATATACTTCTGTGTTTCTAATAATATTGTTGTTTTTAATAGGTAATTAACATTGTTAAGTAATTAAATCATTTTATTTAATGAATAATGGCCCCATTTAAATAGTTTACATAGCGCATACATCGGTGACAGTCATTATTATTGTGTGGGTATACGTAATATACACACGCGGTTAAAGATAAAATAAACGGGTACACAATGAACGAATATGAGCCTATATTTTAGTTTGATGTTACAAGGTTCCCATAGCTAAGTGGTGTAAGCGCCTGCGATAGCTACTGATGCAAGCTAGACGACATGAGTTCGATCCCAACTGAGGAATTTTATTTTGCTGCTTTTTACTTTTTGTTTTTTGTTAAAATAATTTTGTGGTCAAAAAAATCACTCAAGCAAAAAACTAGAAAGTTAATTAAATAAAACCAATAAAATCATTTTATTTTTTTATTAGGTAAACATTGGTATTGGTTGAAATGAGCGAGCTTATCGCTTGGGTCATTAGCAAATGATCCGTATCGTTTCTTCCAAAATGCCTTCTTTACAATGGTTGTTTTGAGGTTCAATTTAGTGTGGGCTGTATGTTAGCAAAAAAAACTTGTGTGGCCAATACAATGATTTAATGCAAACTGGTTTTAAACATTATATTCTTTAGCTATCCATTACTAGACGTTCAAATGAGTAAAAAACTGTTGTTTATCAGTTTTTTTGACAAAGATAAGTTTTTTGTTGGTTAAGGATGGACGTAAATGGTTTGTCAAAGTAGGTAGGTATGTAAATTGAAACAAAGTAAAATTAGAGGTGAACTGAATCAACATGTTAGATAGTAAGAAATTATGCTATCTTCTAAAGGCATAACAATAACATTCAGCAGACTTTCAATAACACGAGTTGTTGTTTAAAAATTTAAAGAGGATTACGGCCTACCTAAATAATGCTAAGGTTTGTATTTGTTCACATTCGCTTAACAAATATGAACATTATTTGCATACAAATAAGGTTCATAGTCGTCTACTAATAAAAATAAATTCGACTAATAATGAGTCGGTAAACCTTCGTTTTCTATCACCATATTGTCCTCCCAATCAAAATTAATGTATGACCTAGCAAACTTTAGTCGGTTTTGTCGGTGCGCAGTGGACAGCAAAATCTTCCGCACTGGCTTGCTGCAACGTAAACTAGCTGAATGTAGGTGATTTCTCACAGTTTGTAAGCACACATCGTGTGCTGTTGCTGTCACGCTGGTGGACAAGAAGGGATCATCCTTGTACCTTGCCACGATGTCGCGTCGTGGTATCGAGCCAATAAATTTGCCTTTAGTTTTGCCCACGTCGAAGATGTTCTACGTCTCCTGAATCCGCACATCGGAGGTTCTCCTCTGTGGATACAAAACGAAACAGTATTTAAAATACTTATCTACCTATAATAATAGCTATTATTATAACAAATAAATATATATACCTACTATATTTATATACTGTGTATATAATAAGTGTGTGTGTATATATAAATAAATTAATATATTTACTTTATATAATTATATATATATCTAATTAATATATATACAATAAATGCGCATACCAGTTAAAATACTTAAAAACAAAAAAAAAATTAAAAAATCACAAAAAATATACACTGACATTAGTAAACATAATAATCTATTTTATTATTATCTATTACGGGCAAAAATGGGCTAGACCAAGTTAATTTTATCATAATCATCTGTGTTTTGAAATTTATTAACATTAATAATAAACATAATATTTAGAAACTTCTAATACTAAATAAACTACAAATTATTAAAATAAAACATCTTAAAAAAAACACACGAACATTACACACATACATTTATGATAATTTACTATTATAACTATGGTAAGTATTGCACTTCAGTTACATTAATTTATTCCTAGGTAAACATTAAAAGGTGAGACGAGTTAGTTAAGTTGAAATAGGTATAATATCAACGTAATATCAAACTGATACTCACCGATATAATTAGGCGCCTTGCAATTTCACACATAGATACGTTTTGCTCATGCAGAACAATGATTTAGTTCTGCCTTTTTTAACATTGATAAATGTTGCATGGTTGGATACACAGAAATAAATCTGCACACGAATACGAGTAGCAATCAATAAACTCAGTAATGCAAATACTTGTAGACTGACAACAAAGAATACTATTTTTTTTATAAAATACCCTATTTTATAAAAAAAATAGTATTCTTTTTGCTTGAAAACAATTTTTTTAAATTGTCGGGAGTTATTTTCCAAACAGTCAAAATAAAATGGCCTGAGAGTTCCGTGGCTGTCTTAAACGTTGCAAACTTCATTACTCATCCATGAATGGGATCATGGGATTCGGTCCCATTCCATTGGATGTTTAAACAAAATAATGAATACAAAAAGAAAAAGACATTTGCTGCACACATGGTTTGAACTAACGAGTTCTCTTTCACTGACGAAAGACGATAGCCATTGCGCCAAGGTCGCTATAGTAATATGATGCGAAATATTATATCTCATTCAGTAACAACCATAAATGATTACTATCGTGCCATACGCACACTACTTACTAAACACAGAACTCGCTCGTTTTATTTGGTGTTTGTGTGCATAACCGTGACTTCACGCACACATATAATATGTAAACTAAATAGGTTGTTCGATTGTACCAGGTATTTACTTAAAATAACAGGTACGTCTGATTTTGATTTTAATTTTATAAGTTTGCGATTTTATTTTGTACGACTTGTGTAAAATTTACATATGGATCATCATCATCTGCCTAGCCTTTTCCCAACTATGTTGGGGTCGGCTTCCAGTCTAACCGGATAATAACATATGGATATTTATCTGAAATAAATTAGGTAATAGGTAATATATATAATATGGTCCGCAACTCCACGACAATGCGCGTATTTTGCGTATCTGAAATAAATTATTTGATTTGATAAAAGTAACAGGTATAGGTACGTATAAACCTGCTTCGTCGATGAGGCGTGGTACCTATAAACGTAAGTGGGGCGGAGCCGCAACTATCAGACCTGCGCCCACGCCGCCGCGCCGGCTTAACTTCGAAACGGTAAAAAAATTACCGCCTATCGCCACGCCCCAATGTAGCTCCGCCCACTTTCTGCATTGCTAATTGGTAAGTATTGATTGAATACACACACCACGTGCTGGGTCAAAGGCAATATTCGTGATAATACACAGGTTACTAACATTTCTCTGAAATGACACATTTTAATTATAATAATACGAATGCCAATTAAAATAATTAAGCATTATCGCCAGGGGTGAGCAGAATATCTGTGCAGGTTATTGCGGAGTTGCTTATAAACTTAAATGCGTATGGTTTTCAATAAATTATAGGTTTTTTTTAAGACGTTTTTGTGCCAAAGTGAAAAGTAGCAAAAGGAGTGTACTAATACTAAACTCAGGCAAGAATAGTAATAATAACTTAAATCCGGATTAGTAGGTACTGTATTCAATCACTTTGCATAGGTACCTACTATTGAATAGAATCAATTCATCTAACTGAAAAGACCGCTGTGCTGCTGGGAGTAAGTATGTTAATGATAAATAATTTATTTTCTGTAGGTAAGTAGCTTTGTACAAACATTTACACGTCAATCATTTTTTTTTAACTAGATGAGTTCGGCGTTTCCTATCTGACTACTCTGAGAAGAAAAGCCGAAACAGACTTAGAGGTCACAGTCGATCTCTTTTAGTCTTCTAGTTACGACACTTCTTCCCAGCTAAAACACTAGGAAGTGGTGAAGGGCGGGCGTTTTGGGGGATTGTCTCCTGTCTCGTGTAATTTTGGCATTCAAAAAGAGCTGATTCTCAGCCTAGTCTTCTATACTTATAATAAATCTGTAGAAGTGAAAATTCTGTACATTGAAAATATCAAAAAAATAATTTACAGGGGGTGTTACTAGACCGACACCGAACCCAAAAATGTGATTAAAAAAATTTTTGTCTGTCTGTCGGTCTGTCTGTCTGTCTGTCTGTTTGTTCAGGCATCACGCAAAAACTACCGGTTCGATTACGATGAAACTTGGTATAATTATTCTTTAATATCCTGGGCACCACACTGGGTACTTTTTATCCCGGAAAAGTATATACAATAAAAAACAAACTTAATTTTGCGGTTCGATCCCTATACCCGATTACCACTGTCTGTACTGTACCAACCGCAAATACTAAGTTTGTCGTAGGTTGGGTCACCCGCAGTGGAGTTCATTTTTATTCCTTTTAGTTTTTAGAGTTATTTAGGTTTATTTTTATATGAGTCGTAGGTATAGATTTTAATTTTAAAGTATAGGTAGTATATTTGATAGTGTACGTAGTGACCGTAGGTTATTTTATAATACTGTTAGGTAGGATTAGTCATTCGTATAGATATTAGTTTTTAGGGATTTTGCTTATTTATTGAGTTTAGATTAGTTATCATCAGAAATAGGTATATTTAGGTAGGTATTTAATTTTCTGTTATTGAGTTTTTTTTTTAAATTAGGTAGGTACTTAGGTAAAGATATCATATAGGTACCCTCTTAATCACCACTAATGAGACACAATTGGTTTTCTACTGTAATTAGCCACAAAGGGCCCGCGAGATAGATGGCATTCTGGGGAAGCACATACATTTTATCCTGTTAGCACGTTCCCGTGGGATAATTTCCGACATCCACGCGGGCGAAGCCGCGGGCAGAAGCTAGTTTGTAATAAATCACTTTGATTTTTTTATTAAACAATAAAACAACAATAGCGCCTTCATTTCCTAGCTTTTGAAGAAACGCCAAAATATACTCCGCACAGAATAATATTCACCACCATCATCATCTGCCTAGCCTTTTCCCAACTTTGTTGGTTTGTTTCCAGTCTAACCATATGCAGCTGAATACCAGCATTCAACATAAAGCGACTGCCTATATGACCTCCACAACCCTTATTCTTGGTGACACGGTAACCCTTGGTAAAACTATATAATTGGTAAAACTAGATACAGAATAATTATACAAGTCACCATGTTTAGCAATAATAAAAATAGAAAATCAACCAGTGAATAGAACTTTGCAGACGTAGGGCATTCAATTATATGATTCATAAATTTCATAAATACTCTAATTTTAATGAATGGTAAAGATAAATAAATGATTAATATAAGAAATATTTTAATATAAAAATATATTTTGCACGACTGTTCAGGTAGGATATGATGTAAAAATCTTTTGTTAAGTATATGAATTACCTGATATCTTACCCAAATTGAAATAAAATATTTAATTTTATTTGAGAGATCGCATAATTAAACCTTTCCAAACAATGTTTGGAATTAGAATGTTCTTTTTTGGAAACCGATAAAGCAACACTATGATTAAAAACTTTCCTTGTAAACAAAAGCGTTTGTTTTTGTTTCGGTGTAAAGGACCTCAAAAGAATAGGTATTTAAAATTGCGCAGACAAAAACAATACTGTTTGGATTAAGATAACAGCAGTCTCGTATTATGAACTTTCGCTAACAGCCAATCTAAACACAGCATGGTAACGAACAAAGTAAGATACCACTTTTTATCTTTAAACTTTAACACTACGTCTAAGCGTGATATAGGCATAAATATTGTGCTTAATTGGTTTCGTGTTCCAAGTTAGGTTATAAAATATCTGGTTCAGGTGATCATTGAACGATTTTTGAAGATCAACCTGAGTTTCACCATAAACACTGCTTATTCTGTTACAAAAAAAAACGAAGAAATATACTTTCGATCTGAGGATTAAAGTTTTAAATTCACCTACCTGCCCAATCATTAAATGAATTGAAAAAGGTAAGAAGCTGCTGATAAACAGTGCGTAGGTATTTATTATTTTTCTAAACTTGTCTTTGGAAACTAAATTGAATTGAGGAAAACGTACCAATACTCGTCGGGTTTCGAAATTCACTGACTTTGAGGAAAAAGTAAAAAGTATTTCATTGAGAATGAAACTTTTTATATAATGAAATAGATAATTTATCCGTTATTCGAAGTAAGTAGTTAATTTCTATAATTTTCAGTCATGATAAATACTTATTTAAGCAAATGTAAAAAAGGGCGATTTGTACCAGTAGTCGCCAGATTTGTACTATTACTCGTCAAAATGATCCCATTGCACCGTCTTCAGTAAAGCAAGTTAGGTTAGAACTGAGAATACTTTTCAAAAGCTAAGCGGTCAAAGCGAGCCCACTCTTGACACGAATAAGCAGGTGCGCTTAGTCACACGATGAGCAATCTCTTAAGACCTGCACCCCAATTGCAATAACACACATTCAATTACAATCTGAATCATTTTGAAGGATATTGCTAATCCATTGCTTCATATGTTCGAAAAATTTGTCTGCTCATCAACGTAAATAACGCAATAAATGTTGTTCCAACTATTAAATGTGACCCAGTACTCGTCAAAATAGTATATAAATGACGAGTTCTGGAACAAGTAGGATTTTTTACGTACCAATAGATGTCACACTCGAAAAAAAATATTTTTATGATAAAAGTATTACAAATGCCAATTTATATCGTTAGCAAATTAACTCAACTAATTCATCAAACAATCAAACCTACAGTAGACCCCACTGAAGTTTCACAAATCAAAACACAAGAGTACGTGTTGCGTGTCATATTTAACAGCTAAACTAGCAAAAAAATTAAAAAATTGTAGGAGACACTTTTCAAGTAAAATATTTCAGATTACATTGAAAACTCAGTGTTGTTATTTTAATTGTGCAATATGCTACCAAGAATATAATGTCATAAAAATCGGCCAGTTTAATGTTTAAAAAGAAAAAGATTTTGATGTTTTTAGATAATTTGACGACTTCTGGGTCACTGTCGACTTCACCCACACCTTGTATGAAATATAAATGATTGCAAAATATACAAAATCACGACACATTTTCAACGCCACGACGATTAAATATACCTAAAGGTAGTCCGAATCAAGAAACAAAAAGTAAACAATGTTGGAAAATTGAGTAGGTACCTTTAAAAATAATAACAAAAGAAAATATTTTCAGAAACAAGATAATTAATAACAAAGTATAAGAAATAAAAATTCAACTCACCGACATCACTTTAACTGCCATTATTCCAAAATCGGGAACCACAAAACACAAAATACTCCGTTCGAAAAAAAATACCAGGTACGCAAAAAATAATTCCAAAAATATTATGTCCGCAAAATAATGATTGGAAAAAATACCAATTTATTTTTAAACGAAATTGTTTCAATTTATTTATAAAAGGAGGTGCGGGTAGCGGCAAGGTTTTAAGTAAAATGATAAGTGCAAACGGTGATTGTTGACTAAATCGTATATTTATGTAAGTGTGTACGTTTTATACATCGGAAACATTGCGGCGGCGCGTGCTGTAACTGTGATATAGATAATTAATTTTAGGGGCCCTTATTGGAATTTGAAAACGCTACTGAAAAATAATGTTGCTGTTACGTTATTAGTATTAA
Source organism: Apamea sordens (assembly GCA_945859715.1). NCBI lineage: Eukaryota > Metazoa > Arthropoda > Insecta > Lepidoptera > Noctuidae > Apamea > Apamea sordens. The sequence goes on from OX244009.1 coordinate 14,912,335, forward strand.
GTTCTGATAATAAATTGGCTTGGGAATATTTCTATGAATATTAGGTATAAAGTACAAAATGGAAGACAATTCAAAATATTTTTAGTTCATTGTGGTAATGGTGGTAGTTACGAGTATACCCTGTCCATTATGTTAACCGTTTTTTGACAGCTGTCTTAGAACGTACATATTCCAGATTACGTAAAAGTTAACTTTAAAATTCGTAATAAAATAAATATATGAACTGCCTAATCTTATTGAATTATCTTAGTATCAGTTTTGACAAAATAAATCTCTCACTAGTTCGATCTGTCAAGAAACGGTTAACCTAGTGGACAGAGGTAGATACGGTTAACCTAGTGGATATTGATACTAAAAAGCCTCCAACTGAATCATTATTTCGTCTTATGGTCTTTTTTAAAAGTGGCAAAGTGGATCTGAAACCTAGAAAAAGATGTGTGTCTTGACACATCTTTTTGTATTAAATCTTAACTGTATTTATCTATTAGATTTAGTTACATTATATAAGCTAACATTTAAAATAATAATAATTATGTACATGTGAAAAAATAAGGAAAAGAATCATAGGGCATCAAAAAATTCGTCCGCATCGCTGTCAGCAGGAACAGTGCCCAAAAGGCTGGCAGCATTGCCACGTTGTATGGCGATGCTAATTCTTTGGCCAAGAAACAGGCCAGCCCTCTGGTCGCGTGAGGAGTCGACTAACCGCTTGGCGATATCTCGAAAAATCAAGTGGGCACTCGGACTCCATCGGCCATTGGCCCTAGTGTTTCAACCCCAAACGGAGATTAGGTTTGAATAATAGATTCGATTTTGAATAATACTTCAGCACCCCGATCACGTAACACGCTTTATTTCACGATACAAAATATTTTGAAAGAAATCCCTAATCTATTGCTACATAAATATGTTTAAAAAACTCGTTTGCTCGATGCGCGACGTAAATAACGCAATGAATGTTGTCGAATTGTCAAAATGAAACGTATTGCTATTGTTAGAGTGTTACGCAATTACCCCACTGGTTTTGTGCTGAAATCTTTTTCCTTTTTCTTTTCACAGAAATTATAGACATTATCTATGGTGAATATGGGAGCGTGCGCCAATCTTTATATATATTAGCATTCTGTCATAAGTCTAAAGGTCATTTCGGTAGTAGGTTAATCATCATTAATTTGTATTATCATAATTACATAACCAAGTATCGCAAGGCCAATAACGTAATTATAACGTTCAAACCTAGTTGCAATGTCTGTCATGTCAGCGACAATCAATGTCAAAAACTTGTAAAAATGAAGGTAAATTACATAAATTTTTGACAGATTAATAGTAACGTTCTTAAAAATATCGCAATCGACCCCTGCATTGATATAAGTATAGATTAGATTCTGCGTCTGCCTAAGGAGATTTAGTATTTGGTAAACTGGTACTATCTAATGTAGTCGGGTACCTAATACTTTTCAAAGTGAGAGCTGGTGACAGATGTTTGTTGGGCCTCAGCTTATGACCAAGTTACTCATAGATTGAGGCAATTAGCTATCAACTAGGACTTTTTTACTTTTCTTTACTCTTAATGGTTTCGTTTATCTTATAAGTGTGTCCTTTTCTCATCATTGTTATTATTTAGTGACTTGTTGCTCAAATGTTTACTAACAGCGCCCCCCTTTCAACGTCATTCATATATATATATATATATCTATGTTATATGTTATTCATATTCGTCGTATAAATACTAGAAGGGCATAAAGCGCTCTATTATTTATCTGAGCTCGAGTCATAATGTTACCTTAGTACAGGTGACAGATAAACGCTAGACTTTGTTTTTGTTGATTAAAGTACAATGAGGTTCCGTTATCTTTATGCGACAGGAGTAGGTATAGACTTTGTCCGATTAAAATTAAAATATATTTATGGGGAGTTATCGGACAGAGAACTTTCTATTTTGTTTTTATTTCAATCTCTCTGTTGCTAAGCAAATAGGAAAGTCCCACCTTAAAAAACCGAATGGCCAGATAATTGCTACAGGTGACATCTTTATCATTGTGTTATCAGTTTTTCGAGTTTCTTCATTTTTAGCTCCCCGATGAGGATCAATCCTCTTCTGCCATTCAAATTATCATCTTATATGGATTTATTAAGAGGATAAAAATATAGTCGCTGGATAAACTTGTTAATGTTATACTAAATTAACTAACAAACTATTAAAATAAAAATATAATAACCTAACCAAACTAAAACAACTAACTAACTAAAATACGGCGTTGAAAAATTCCTCCGCATCGCTGTCGATATTGTACCCAAGAGACTGGCGGCATTGTGACGTGTATGTCATACTTCACCTCTGGCCAAGGTCAGCCAGCCCTTGGGTCATCTTGTTTTCATCAAATACATCTACAAAACATTTAAGTACTTTATGGGCCGATTTTTCAATCTTCAGATAACTTTTACTTAAGGAATAAAAATTCCGGTTTGACAGCTTTTGTAAACGAACCACCATTCATTTTATTCTTCAGATTTAATAAAAGTTACATGACGATTGAAAAATTGGCCCTTAGTTATAATTAACATAACTTACATTTGTGTATGACTACATTTGCAAATGAACTTCGGATGTGATACGGAACCATCACTTCGCAATTCCCACTCTTCACTAACCACTTTTTATAACAATCACGTCACTATCACTTAGGGGCTCGTGGTTTTATTGCTACCGGAAAAAAAAGAATCGTCATCACATTACTGAAGTTACGTTTCAATGATATGATGACGATTTTTTTTTTTTCAGAAGTCTGGCTATTCTAACCTTAGGTTATCGCAACACGTGGGTGTCGCGCGGAAGTCAGACACCGTGCTCTGGGTAATAAATCGGCCATATCACCACATGGTCCGATGAATGGATGATATGGTTACAGCATAATAATTAAAATTGATTATAATTATAATTTAATCATTTTACTTGTACTGTACTGCCCCGTTGGTCTCGTGGTCGCAATCGCGACTGCAGTCTTGGGTTCGATTCCCAGGTCGAACAAAGTGTTATTGGGGTTTTCCTGTAGGAATGTCTTAGTAACAGCCCGGAGTTTGGAAGTAGGCGGTGTGATATCTCCGTGCCTCGGAAAACACGTTAAGCCGTTGGTTCTGCATCTGATCTCTTTCCGGTCGTGTCGGATTGCATGCCGTTCCATCGGACTATGAGACTGAAGGAAGAGAGAGTGCACTATCTGCATTTCCCTCCCCCCCTCCCTCCCTTTAATGCACTTTCTAAGATGCACTTTCGGACAGTAGAATAAAATGTATATCTACTTAATAATTAACTTCTTCCCGGATTTTTTGCCATCTTGGAGTTCTTTTTAATCTCTAATGAAAAGGTAGACAAATGAGCATCTACAATTCATCTTGACTATTCTAGACTTAAGCACCAGCGGTGTAATAGCGTAATACACATAATTATAATCACAATCGATCGCAATGCTTTTCATTTTAGAGAAGAAAGAAAACAATTTCGACATCCATTGCTTCATAGTTTAAAAAAATCGTGTGCTCAAGAAAGTAAATAATGCTATGCACGTGGCTGAACTGTCAAAATAAAAAGCATTGCTATCGATTGCTATTATATGTGTGTAACGCATTTACCGCGGGCGAGACCCTGCTCAAAAGTATATGTACTGTAGAGGCTTGTCTGCCGAAGACGACCTCATATGGTGCTGGCCGGCTATAATGTAGGGCGGTTGACATTCGAACGTTCAAGCTAGTGTCTTCTAGCTCTCTACAGTACCCTGTCAATCTACTGACGGTCCCATGCATTTATATTACGAAGTTGCCAGGTTTGTGAGGTCCAATCTTGAACTGTTTGAACGGAAAGATAACACAAATAAAAGGAAACCTACACATTTAGCTTTTGAAATGCCCGTTCCAAAGCTAAAACTTTTTCGGCGGAGCTGCGTTTATATGGCTCCCCTAATCTACAATGCTTTGCCTAGGCCAATTACTCAACTACCCTTCAATAAGTTTGTTGGTGTGTAGTGTTGCGTTGTGGAAGTGATTGTTACAAGAGTGTTTTTATTCGATAGATGAGTTCTTTCAAAAGTGTCTCTGTATTTTTTTTTTTTACTTTAAAGCACAGACATATTTAACTGTTAAGTAGACATAATTTGACAAAATATAGTTACTTAGTAATTAATATAAGTTTTATTAAATTAGTAACTAATATTAACTGTAAAAACCTGTACTATTGCATGCTATATATTGGCAAAATGTCTGTTACTAAATATTTTATATAAGAACTTCATGTATCTACCATATTTGATTCAATGAATGAATTGAATTGAATAATTAAGAAAATATATATTATAAGACGTTGCCTGAGGTAGCTGCGCGGTGCGGGAGGGGTGATAGTTGTCACAAGTTGACGAATCTCTGAGCTTTCGCATCACGTCACTACACTCCTCCTACACCACGCTGCTACCTCAGGGAACGTCTCAGTTAAGCGGTTGGCCTATAGAAGACATAACATTTTTTCAATAAGATTTTTCATCAATTTTCTTATACCCCGCACACTAAGATTGGAGACCACACATGTTTGGGATTGAGCTGCTCGCCTAAGCCTTGCGAAAAACCAAAAATCTTGATATTTTAATTATCATGCAAAACCAACATTATACTCTACTGTACTGACATTGATGAATTTTTTTTATAAAAACAACATAAATAGTTAGTGCGAATATGAGGACTTTGTGGGACATTTTTTTTCTTTCCCTGTTAGTTTTAATGTTGGTCTGGCAGTGAGAATACTTGTGGCCTACACAAATATCCTTTCTTTGGTATTGTTCGTCGAGGCGTTGAGCTTCTCAAGTTCTGAGTTGAGCTACACGATTACTGCTGACAAACGTTTGGACTGACCGGACTGGTCCACTCAAATCTGTACTTTCCTCAAAAAACCATTTCAGACATCAATCTACAATTCTACATGGTCTTCACATGATCTGACCAAGATTATGTCTGGACTTTAAAGAGAGTTTGTTTCCTTTCTTCTCAGAATAGTCAGGTAAGAATTGCCGACCTCATCTAACTTATTTTTTTTAATACTATGACGTGTAAAAGTGTTTCAAATATCCTATTTCCAGAATAAATAATTTCATTTCATTTCTATGTGCCGCGCCCCTCTTTAAACCATCCTGATTGGCTAATATTTTCCCCACGTCACTCACGTGCCTTTGGCTCGTGCCGACACAAAAACAAAACTAGATAGTAGTAAGCATGCTGTGCGTATTACTTTGTGCACTCACAGCCACATGTAGCAATAACGATTATCATTTCACGATCTTAATAATTACCTAATTTAAACCACTGCACCGGTTCTGGGGTCAAGTTTATAATTGAGGTTATCGAAAGAAAATTGTGAGTTGCACTTACACGCCGATAGTATTGATTATGTTTCGTTTCTGATGTTTTCTTCGTGGTTATGTAACTTTTACGTATCATATAAGTTTTCAAAATGTAGATTTGCGTAGTATTTTAGGTGTTGTGACACCAAGTACTTATTAAAATACCAGGTTTTTTAATCATATTTAATAATAAAGGAATATTTCAGCATGGTTTCTAATAAAAAACCAATAACACCATAATGTGTAATATGTTCCATGAAATACTCAGTAAATAAATCCATAAAAGTGTATTATCAATTTTTTCTGAGGTTTTATATTATTTCCTCAGGAACTAAAAGTAAATTAAATAAGTAAATAATAGTAAGTAAATTGATTAAATTACTTAATGGGCGTTTACACATTATCAAATAACGACTCCAACCCTTTTATGTACCGTTAAGGCTTAAGTATATCGAGGACAAAGAGGCTTGGGATTAAGCTGCTTCCAATTTTTTCATATTGAATGTTTTATTTTTTGTTTTGTTGTTTTTTATTTTATATACACTTTGACATTAATGAATTTGATATATACTATGACATTTGCTTACTTTGTAAAGTATTCTATTATTTTAATTATTGTGAATGTGAAGACTATGTGGGTCATTTAATTTTTTTATTTTTCTCCCTGTTCTGTTAGTTTTTGTCATGGTCTGGCAGTTTGAGTAATTAATGTGGCCTACCCAAATGTCCTTTCTTTGATATTGTTCGCCGAATCGTCGAGCTCCTTAAGTGTTGTGTTGAGCTGCACGATTTCAGACAAATGCGTGCACTGACTGGACAGGTCCTCTCAAACTGTTTGGTTCTTTCCTCAAAAAACTATCTCAGACATCAATCTACATGGTCTTCACATGATCTGACCAAGATTATGTTTGGACTTTAAAAGAGACTGTGACCTCTGAGTTTGTTTCGGCCTTTCTTCTCAAAGTAGTCAGATAAGAAACGCCGACCTCATCTAGTTTTAAAATATGATTGACGTGTAAAAGTGTTTGTACTTACAAAAAGCATGCATGCAGCTTGCATGTTTGCATTTAGCTTATTTGTCAACATAACACATAAGATACTTTTTATCCCGATATTCCCACGGATTGGTAAGCATAGAACCGGCCGAAGTGGCGGTGCTTGGGGGAGGCCTATGCCCAGCAGTGGACGTCTTTCGGCTGAAATGATGATGATAGGTACTACTTAACAAAACTACTTAATAACCCTACCTACTACAACAAATTAACAACAATAAAAAACTTGTTACATATACACTCGAGAGCAATGAATCCGGGTCACTTGAAGAATCCTAAAAATCTCGGAAACTAAAAATGCTAGGTTAATGCAATAAATTGTATTTAATAGACAATGTAATACTCCTTAAATGAAGGTATTAAAACTTCTTAGTTATTGTAAAGTTATATCATAAAAAAATCAAATTTGAAAAAGGGCCACTTTCGAAGATGGAACTACGAAATTACAGCATTTGGTTTTGCTTTTGTTTGTAATCTGTCATTTATGTGGGTACATAAACCATGTTGATAGTGCTCTATATTCATTATTCAAGCTGAAATTATGTCGCTTACGCCTGAAGAATGCACCAGAATACTTACAATGCTGGAAACCGGCCGGAGTCAGCGCGATACAGCCAGGACTTTCGGTGTGTCGCTGTCAACAGTACAAAGAGTTCTCCGACGTTACGAAGAAAGTGGTTCTAACCTACGCAGACCAGGAACGGGCAGAACCAGGTGTACCACAGCACGAGAAGACCGATACTTGGTGAACACCATGCTTCGAAATCGCTTTCTCACAGGAACTGAACTCACAAATCAGTTTCGACGCCTCGGAGGAAGTAACCCAAGTGCATGGACAGTAAGACGTCGGCTTGCTGAATCTAACTTAAAACCCCTTAGACCTGCAAACGGCCCTAAACGGGAGCGTGGGCATCGTATTTCAAGACTAAGATATGCCCAGAGCCACGTAAATTGGAGTATTGAAGATTGGTCAAAAGTTATGTTCTCCGACGAATCAAAATTTATGCTCTACAAGCACGATGGAAGACACAGAGTGTATCGAAGACCAGGGGAAAGATTCAAGCAAGCATGCATCGAAGAAAAAGTAGCCTACGGTGGTGGGTCTGTACTTGTGTGGGCCGGAATTTCTTCTGAAAGTCGCACAGAGCTGGTGATCATAGAAAACGGCTCTTTAACTAGCGTAAGATATGTGGAAGAAATCCTCAATGATCACGTTGGTCCATTTATGGTCAATTTAGGTGAGGATGCTATATTTATGCATGACAATGCCCGACCTCATACAGGTAGGATTGTGAATGACTACCTTCAAGAGATGAACATTACTCGTATGGAGTGGCCAGCGCGCAGCCCGGATATCAACCCGATCGAGCATGCTTGGGACGACGAGCTAGGCAGATGCGTAAAACAACGAAACCCTCCCCCAATCACGCTTCGTGAGCTCAAAATTGCTCAAAATTGCTGCTCAAAGGAATGGGAGAATATTCCCCAAAATCGTATAAGGAACTTGGTGTACAGCATGCCAAACCGCGTAAACGCAGTAATGGAAGCACGAGGAGGCAATACGAAGTATTAAAATTCAAGAAAATCGTAATAAAGTTAAAAAATTTCATGTTTCCTATTTTTGTTTTAAGGAGAGATCAGCAGTTTTTTTCTTTATGTAATTTTGTGTTAATAAAATGTGTGGTGACTCATATTTTTTTACTTTCATTTAAGGAGTATTACATTGTCTATTAAATACAATTTATTGCATTAACCTATCATTTTTAGTTTCCGAGATTTTTAACATTCTTAAAGTGACCCGGATTCATTGCTCTCGAGTGTATTTTTAAGTTATTGCGTGGAAAGATCTCTAACCCGGGTGTACTAAAGGATGTGTGTCTAAACGTACCAGATAATTACGTGTCGCCGCGACGGACACCGCGGTTAACGGCGGTGCCTCGCGGCCGGACCAACCTGCTGGGTAAAGCACCTTTGACGCGCGCCTTGCATACACTCAACGAAATCGCGGAAAGGGTGGATTTATTTACGTGTTCTCTGAATGAGTTCACAAAAATGATAGTGATAAGCTATAGTGAAAGAAATATGGTTTAATACCGATTTGGGGCAACCTGTCATGATAGTTGTGTTGGGAATAATAAATAAATATATATAACTTTACAGAACTATGTATAGTCATTAGAATCAGCAATACAACTCCTTGAGTTAGAATTGGCCTCAAGTGTCATGATTTTAATTAAATTGTCATTTGATTTTTATGATTATAATTCTATAAATATATATTTGTTCGGGTATAGTACCCAGAACCCCAGGGTTAGGGGTCATTCGGCCCACTATGGAACTCGGACCGCGGACCAGTTACCCCTTTTAAAATTTGATAATGGTTAACTGGGCCCACATCTGTTTTATTAAGCTCATTGTTGCGACCTTTTTATATATTTTATGGTTTTTTACTCTTTATACATGTTGTCAAAATAAAAGTCAGTTGTGTCAGTGATTCGTAATTTTATTGAATTATAAAAACTACAGTCCACATTTTGCCTACACTCATCTTAAACATTACAAAAAGCATTTTTGTCGATACTCATGTTTGTAAGAGAAACTACACTTCGGGAAAAATGATGCGTTAGTGTGACAAATGTTTTCCAACTCGTAGATAAATTAGAAATGGATAGAGGTGAGTTTTGAAAATCATTCAAAACTCACCTGTATCGATTTCTAATCAGCTCAATTATACCACAATACTATTTTTTTTTAAATCTAAACTACTTAGACATTGCTTGCGATTCAAATCTTACGTGTTTTATCTACGAGTTGGAAAACATTTGTCACACTAACGCATATTTTTTCCCGAAGTAGGTACTCTTACAAACATGAGTATCGACAAAAATGCTTTTTGTAATATTTAAGATGAGTGTAGGCAAAATGTGGACTGTAGTTTTTATAATTCAATAAAATTACGAATCACTGACACAACTGACTTTTATTTTGACAACATGTATAAAGAGTAAAAAAGCATAAAATTTATAAAAAGGTCGCAACAATGAGCTTAATAAAACAGATGTGGGCCCAGTTAACCATTATCAATTTTTAAAAGGGGTAACTGGTCCGCGGTCCGAGTTCCATAGTGGGCCGAATGACCCCTAACCCGAACCCCACTGTCAGTGCCACGTTTGCGACCACTACACCAACGAGGCTGTACCTATTGTTCCGGAAATAAATGACAACTGAGTCTGGGTGTTTTTCTATCTATAATATGTATGTATTTACAAACAAAAAAATGTATATAAGTAGTTTATCAGCCATCTTGTTACCATAACACAAGCATTAGGTTGCTTAGCTTGGGACTAGATGGCGCTGTGTGAAATGTCCAGGGATATTTATTTATTTATTTATTACAACTAGAAAATTAAAAACGGGTGTAACAACGTAGAATCGCGTACGCGCGCCGCCTCGCTACGAACTTACTTCGTCCATGCCTCGCCTGCTCGAGAGGGGTAAGCCCCCCCGCTCCGCGGCTCCCCGCTGCCGCGCGCCGCTCGCGTCGCCAGTCGGCCTACCTCGTTGATAGAGAGTGCGCACGCTCAACTGCGCGGCGCCGGTATACATAAACTGTCATACGAGAGCTCCATACCGTGTTACCGTGTGTACCTAATAAGATAGACTATTGTGTGTGCCTGATTAATTATTATACGCAATATTACCCACCCGTTCGCTTCATTTTCTCTGCCCGCACGCTACCGCCGTTACAAAATTGCGCCCAACTCGTGGCACGTGCTCGGACGACGCGAGCGCGGACTGAAACCACGCAACTGAGTTCTACCTACTGGACTACCTGCCGTTATTTACCGTCTTGGATCGCTGCCGAGCATCATCGACGAGAAGATGCCGCCGAAAACACGCCGACACGCGTCCAAGGACAACCACGATGTATCCAGTAGTGACGACGAAAACCATGCGGTAGTAAACCCCGCGAGCATGAGCACTACGGCGACGCCAACACCGACAACGAGTGGTAACACGATCTCCATGTCCGAAGAACAACTCACGCGGTTACTAGCAAACGTGATGCGAAGCGCCATGACGCTGACGCCGACGCCGAGCTCGCAAGCTGGCGAATCAACGGGACCGACTCATCCCACCGCTACACATACTGGAGCGCCGATGCTGACCCTGCATAGCAACTTCACCCGGTGCACGGCCCGCTATGACGGAGCCGCACGTGGCGCGGAAACCTTGGAAGCTTTCGTCGAGAGCGTGCTCATCTATAAAGAGTGCGCAAACGTGTCCGACGAGCATGCGCTTCGAGGTTTGCCTATGTTGCTGACAGGAGAAGCCGCCGTGTGGTGGCAAGGCATTAAATCTACCGTGGAGACCTGGGACGACGCGATACGCCGACTTCGGTTCATGTACGGCGCCCCTCGCCCCGCCCACCGGATTCTTCGAGAAATCTTCGCACAGGAACAAAGTGATAGTGATAGTGTCGATTCATATATATCGCGAGTGCGTGCCAATATGTCGCGAATACCATATGATGTACCTCAATTAATGCAATTAGATATTGTCTACGGCCTTTTAAATCGTAAAATCCGAAAAAGAGTGTCACGCGACAGTGTAAGTAGTGTCGACTGTCTACTCGAGCGAGCAAGGTACGTAGAGGAGACGCTGGCCGAAGTAAGTCTACCTAAATCATTAATTCCACCCCGCGATAATAACTCGAATCACGATCACGCGAATATTATTGAAAGTTCCACGAAATCTCGAAATGTAAACAATAACCCTCCGACTGCGAACGTTGTTCAAAATAACCGTTCGCATGCCACACCCAACTCTAGTTCGAATAATAGTAGTGATGCGAATTCGAAACGTGTCAGACCACGCTGCGCTTTTTGTAAAAAGTTCGGTCATTCGGTAGATGAATGTAGAAATAAAACGAAATCGAGTGACATAAATGTTGATAACGCGCCATTGTCTTGTTACGGCTGCGGTCTAAAACGGGTAATACGCTCTAAGTGTCCGACGTGTAAAGGTACACCGTCCGCCGATAAGGCGAGTTTCCAAAGTGCCGTCACCCATGTATCGGACCGGTCGCATCCAACAGTAAAGATAGGAGTTGCATCTTTATTAGGTGTCGCAGTGTTAGATACAGGTGCCACCGAGAGTCTTGCTAGTCCTGGATTATATAAAATCCTTCTCGACAGCGGTACCACTTTCACAGAAACACGCCGAAATCTCAGTCTCGCCGATGGAACGCAGCAGGTACGAGAATTGTTGATATGTAACACGAACGTAACAATTCAGAAACGCGTAATTCCCGCCACATTCCTAGCGATACCAGAAGCGAATAATAGGACGCTTCTAGGACAGGACTTCATCGCTAGAGCAGGTATATTGTTAGACCTCCAACATAACTGTTGGTATTTTCGTAATTCGCCTAGGCAAAAGTTTACTTTTGTACAGTCATACAGCCTCGAATCCACCAGTGACGAACAGCTGATGCAAATCGATTCCACCAGCGGCAAAGGGCTGTTGAAGGTCGATTCTTCCAGCCTGTCGCTGAGAGAGGATGAAGGAACGAAGCTGTCTCCTGCCCAGAGAACGCAGCTCAACCAGCTCATAGTACGCAGAGCTGAGCGCTTCGCCACCGATGGACCCCCTACAACTTATGCCACTCATCACATTCGGGTTGACGAGAAGCAGGAGCCGACCGCTTCACCACCCTATAGAATGTCGCAAGGTAAGAAAAGACGGTGAGCTTGAGAAGCTGCTGCGCGCAGATGTTATAGAGGAGTGTGAGTCGCCTTGGGCTGCCAACGTAGTCTTAGTAGCAAAGAAGGACGGCGGAGTTCGCCTGTGTGTGGACTACCAAGTTGAACGCGGTGACAGAACCGGATCGTTACCCGCTCCCACGCATGGAAGACGTACTTCATGCGGCGAAGACGACCAGCTATATGACCACGCTTGATCTCCACTCCGGTTATTTCCAGGTTTGTGTCGCAGAAGAAGATCGCGACAAAACTGCTTTTGTGACACCCTCCGGCACTTACAGGTTTAAAAGGATGCCGATGGGCCTACGTAACTCGGGTGCCACATTTCAACGATTGATAGACCGATTCAAATCGAATTTGAATGTGCCCATTCGAGGCCAGAAGGTAAATGACAGCTCCGATGTATGCTCAGACCCTCAAGGAAGCAGGCCTGTGACCATTTTAGGTTATCTTGACGATCTGATAATCCTCTCACAGACCTACGAAGGTCACATCGAAGATCTTGTATCGGTTTTTGATCGACTCGAGCAGTTTAGCCTGCGTGTCAATCGTAAGAAGAGCTGTTTCGCCCGACACTCAGTCAAGTTCCTCGGTCACATCATCGTCCCTGGCGGTCTGCAAGTCGATCCAGGTAAGACCTCAGCCATTGCTGACATGCCCCCTCCAAAGACCGTAAGGCAATTAAAAGGCTTTTTGGCGACGTCTAGTTGGTTTCGGCGCTTTGTACCGAACTACGCTGCAATCGCTAAGCCTTTAACTGACCTTCTTAAGAAGAACAGCACTTGGAGATGGCATGATGAGCAGCAGGCTGCTTTTGAGCGTATCAAAGAACTCTTGGTTACAGCTCCCATTCTACGCCAAGCCGACGAATGCAAGCCCTTCTCCCTCCGGACAGACAGCAGTGGCTACTGTCTTGGCGCAGTTTTGATGCAGGGGGAGGGCCCTGATGAAAGACCCATAGAGTACGCCAGCCGTCTTTTAGAGCCAGCTGAGCGCAACTACACCACCACCGAACGGGAGGCCCTTGCCGTCGTATGGGCGGTTACAAAATTCAGGGGTTACGTGGAAGGATCAAAGGTAATGGTTAAGTCCGACCATCAGCGGTTACGTTGGCTGATGAGCCTGAAGTCACCCACCGGTCGTCTGGCCAGATGGGCGCTAACCCTCCAGGCTTACGACTTACAGATCGAGTACACTCCCGGAAAGGTGAACGTGATTGCTGACGCACTAAGCCGCCCAGCCTGTTGCGAAGAAAACCCAGGTGGTTGCGAGGTATGCTTAGTGACAGTAGATGTGCCACACAGGACACCTGACGACGTGCGCACTAATCAGCTCAGAGATCCTGAGCTGAAGAATATAGTAGAGGATTTGGAAGCGACCGACGACCCCTTTAGGGGGAGAGGCTGGTCAGAGAGAGGATACCTGATGTCGGATGGTGTGTTGTACAGATGCGCACCTGACTCTGAAGACGCTGATTCCGCCTGTCTCGTGGTACCTACGCATGAGAGGGAGAGTGTCCTTGCAGATTTTCATGACGCTCCCACAGCAGGTCACTTCGGTGCGGAACGGACCCTGCAGCGCATCAGAGCCCGATACTTCTGGCCAGGTATGAGATCCTTCGTTACTGACTACATCAAGCGCTGCACTGCTTGCCAGCGATACAAAATCGACAACCGGAAGCCGGCAGGGTTGTTGCAAACCCCGGCACCGACCCGACGGTTCGAAGTGGTGTCAGTCGATTTATTCGGCCCTCTCCCAAGAACTTCGAAAGGTAACCGTTGGATTTTAATTCTAGAAGATACATGCTCCCATTGGGTTGAGCTATTTGCGTTAGAGAACGCCACCAGCGTGGAGTGCGCTGAGGTTTTGATTTCCGAGGTCTTCTTGAGGTTCGGAGTCCCGCGCAGGATGATAAGTGACAACGGAGTCCAATTCGTTGCCGAGGTGATGCAGCAGGCGTGTCATGTGATGGGTATCAAACAGTCTTTGACGCCGCTGTATCATCCCGAAGCGAACCCTGTAGAGCGGAAGAACCGGGACCTGAAGCCTCAACTAGCAATTCTTGTAGGAAAAGACCACACTTCTTGGGATATTCACCTCGCAGCCGTAAGGTTTGCGATGAACTCCGCTGTTACAGCGAGTACTGGATTTTCACCAGCCTTCCTCACCTTCGGGAGAGAATTGCGCGCACCTTCGGACGTCGTGGCGGACATGAAGACCATAGTGGATAGCGATAATTTCGTGCATAACATCACTCCTTACCTTCGTAAGTTGTCGACGGTGTTGCCAGACGCTAGGGATGTCCACGAACGTGCCCAGTCCGTACAGAAAAAATATGCGGACGAAGGTAGACGACCGCCTCCTGACTATAAGGTAGGTGACCTTGTTTTGTTGAAGACGCAAGGGCTGAACGATGTTGGCCCCGGACAGTCTGCGAAATTTATACCTCGTAGAGATGGCCCGTACCGGATACGAGAAGTTGTAACCCCCACTACTTACCTAGTTGAGGGAACCGTCAAAGGTGAGCACATTGGACGTTACCATGTCTCTGATCTGACACCGTTCATCGGTGATGTTGAGGTTCCGGTTAGGGAAAAACGCAGACGTGGTCGACCCCGTAGGTATGATTGCTAGTCCGAACGCGAGGGCGCTATGTTCGAACTAGAGGGGGAGTGTGTAACAACGTAGAATCGCGTACGCGCGCCGCCTCGCTACGAACTTACTTCGTCCATGCCTCGCCTGCTCGAGAGGGGTAAGCCCCCCCGCTCCGCGGCTCCCCGCTGCCGCGCGCCGCTCGCGTCGCCAGTCGGCCTACCTCGTTGATAGAGAGTGCGCACGCTCAACTGCGCGGCGCCGGTATACATAAACTGTCATACGAGAGCTCCATACCGTGTTACCGTGTGTACCTAATAAGATAGACTATTGTGTGTGCCTGATTAATTATTATACGCAATATTACCCACCCGTTCGCTTCATTTTCTCTGCCCGCACGCTACCGCCGTTATACGGGCTTTTATAAAGTAGGTAGGATCTTTAGTTAATCTAGTTGCCAAGCATTGTTACTAAGGCAAGTAAACAGATAGGTAATCATGAACACCTCTATATCAAAAGATTGCAGATGTTTGATTGTTGCAACCCGGCAGTTCAGGTGGTAGATAATGCTGAATACAGACAATAATCATTAACACCTGTATATCAAAATGTTGCAGGTGATTGATTGTTGCAACCCGGAAGTTGAGGTTATGGGTTCCTACTGATAGATAATGCTGAATAGGTAGTTATAGTATTAATAGATATGTTTATCTTAGTATATAAGGACAGGTGTATGTAAGTACCTTCAATCCTTATCTTAGTATATAAGGCAAGGTATGTAAGTACCTTCCATCCTTATCTTAGTATATAAGGATAGTTGGTACTTACATAGGATGGATTACACTTCGACCTAGTTTCATGTCGAATTTGGTACTTACAGCCACTATCAAAGACAGACGATGTGACGACCAATCTATTTTTATGAGTTTTAAGAAAATATCCGGACTAGGTATATCATTTTCCACATCACTTGCTCGATAACGTCAAATTATATATGTCATTTGAACCTAACCTAAAGTACATAAGTCATTATAGTATTGGTAGTACGCGTTTTGCGTGTACGCGGTCGCCACTCCAGAACCTTTCGGCCCCATCAGCCATCTGTTCTGCAAGCAATGTGCCCTGCCCGCTGCTACTTAAGTTTAGCAATTCTTTGGGCTATGTCAGCTACCTTAGTTCTCCTGCGGATCTCTTCATTACTGATTCGATCACGCAGGGAAACTCCAAGCACCTTAAAGCCTTCCAATAAGGCCCATAGTGAGCCAGTCATTGTGAGTTGTCAGTGACCAGGTCATCACTGGCAACACGCACTGGTCAAAGATGATGATAGTAGTTATAGTTGTTGTTTTGTTTGCAAATCACAAAAAACGTAATAAAAAATTAATTTGGCGGGCTACCTTAAATATAACTGGCGAAATCCTGGTGCACTGAATATCACATCCCTGCCTACTCCTTCAGGGGATACAGGCGTGGTGTAGTTTTAATTTTCTCTCGTTTCTGATCACGAGGAAGTCGGATATACCTACTGATAACTGTATAAATATAATACTTATATCATATCGTGATACCCCAATAGGCAATCGATGGCTAGACTTTGATAAATTATAATCGTGAATCGTCGATAACAATATAATTCTAATATCGTTTTCGGGTCCAATTTTGTAACGTGTTTATTATAATTATGATACCTACCTATAAATCCTTATATCTATATCTATACTAATATTATAAAGAGAAAGATTTGTATTTTTGTGTGTATGTTTGTAATGAATAAACTCAAAAACAACTGTGCCGATTTCAAAAATTCTTTCACCATTGGAAAGCTACATTCACCTTGAGTGACATAGGCTATATTTATTGCTAGAAAAGATAAGGGATCCTTACTAAAACTTAAGTAACGTAACCCAAGGTGTAAAAAAAGTGCAATGAAACGTCTTTCGTCGCATGAGCTGCGGAAACTATTGATGATAGAACAAAAGTACATGTTCTACAATATTAAAGCACGTATCAATATCTACCATATGTCCATCTACTATCGTTATGTCACAATAACCACTTTTTACATTTTAAAAGTTGATAGAAATACCGACCAAAATTAGACCACACCATTCATACTTCTGTTTAAATCCTTACCCAAATAAATCATATTGTTTTCAAGACTGTTTCCTCTATAGATACTTCTATACTAATATTATAAAGAGGAAAGATTTTTGTATTTTTGTGTGTGTACATGTTTGTAATGAATAAACTGAAAAACTACTGTGCCGATTTCAAAAATTCAAATTGTTGTACGCCCATAACTTTCGAACGACTGCACCAAATTGGATAATTCTTTTTTTTTTTGTGTTCGTTATTGTCAGGACAAGGTCATTTGGGCATAAATTGGACCCGGTAGGTGGCGCTGCTTTTTCGGGTGGGATGACATCTGCCGGGTCCGCTAGGTTCTATCAAACAATCAGCGTTTTACTTATAGGAGTAGGGTAGGAGTAGTGTAGGAGTAGGTTAGGAGTAGGGTATGAGTAGGTTAGGAGTAGGGTAGAAGTAGGGTAGGAGTAGTGTCGGAGTACGGTAGGAGTAGGGTAGGGGTAGGGTAGGGGGTAGGACACCACGCGCACGAAGTAGTGCCGGGCAGTTAGAAATAATTTATATGTATGGTAAAACAACGTTTGCCGGGTCAGCTAGTATTACTATAAAATGCAATGCTTATATTTCTATCTGTCCGTTAAAAGTTGCATAACATTGTTACACAACGATAAGCGAATGAAGTAATAACACGTTCGGGCGATGGCATTATTACTGGTACTTTGACAAAAGTAGCGAAAGGAGGTTTGGCACTCTACAGAGAAGCATCTCTGTCTTCACCTTGCCGAAATAATTGCATGATGCTAAGTTTTTGTGTTATTAGTAGGTATAAATAATAGTACAGAACCGCAAATGATAGTAAATACAATACATTTTCTCGACACTATGACATGTTAGCGTATAATTATCATAACATTCGCAAATGGGCGTGTTCGTATCGCAACGGATCAGTTGCTTATCAGTCGGTTATCACTAAGTCAGTTAGCGTGAGTTAGAGTACGAAGATGTTCAGGGTTGACATATGCGAAAATTCTGAATCTGACATATAGCCTGTATTTCCTGAAGGGATAAGCGAGGGTGAATTTTATGGGTACACCAGCATTTTGTCAATACACTTGGCTTTAATCGTAGCCCCGCAGCCTAATGCAAGCAACGCTTAGGTACCTGATAATAATTTACCCGACCCTGCACATCTATTCTGTAAAAATCTCACCGTAAAAACATAGGTGAAATGAAATGAGCTTGAAGTGAGCTGTCAATCCACTGATGCTAGGGATTGACAGTATTGGCTTTGTTCACTTTAAGCTCACTTTACCTAAGTTTTAAAGGTAATTTTTTTTTACAGAATAACACTGCTGGTATCAAAGGTACTATTCTTATGCAGTCACGCTTGGACCCAACAAAACATTCAGGCACACTGTATCTACATTTTGTAGGGTCAATTTGGTACATACAGGGTGTTATTGACAGCCCTCCACAAAAACACAGGATTGATTCAGCTCCTTATTCTGAATCATATCCCACTGGAAATTTTCTCAGGAAAAAAAAAAATATGCCGTTTTTTCTGCTGATATTCCTTTATTTCAATGTAAAATTACGTTCTCTGTATGCAACACTCCATTTATGTAAATAAAACAGCTGAAAACAGCCTCGCTCAAGCTCGCTGCGCTGCCGTCCGCTACGTGCGTTTTGCCACGGTAACGATACGTTGCGTGTGAGGTAATAAAACAAATCTGGTTTTTTGGATTCCCTTAATGTTCCTGAAAGAATTACATGTACCGGTCATCTTAATATGATGTACTGAAGCCACCCTATCAGTTTGCGGAGGGCTGTCAATAACACCCTGTATAGGTATTTGTAGCTTTGACATTCAGCTCAGAGCAGAATGAGCCCACGCTGTTGGATTTTTAACTCTCAGCGCTACGCAGTGAGTTGAAAATCTAGTGCTAGTAGTAGTAGTAAAAAATCGCCCATGTGACCCTGAGCTTATTGAGTAAATAGTACGGAAAGATGGTCATACCCAAAACATGTTAGTTTTTACAATATTTACTATTTGCTGGCAGAGCGTGCCACTTTCATGGCATCCCTAGATGATACTACAATAAGTGAATGACAACGTATTGTTACAATATTACTATCAAAACAAAAGCAGTGTTATTTTGTTAAATCTCCATATCGATAAAATTGAGCTGTACACTGACACTTCGAATGCCTACCGAAGTGATTCCGAAAATAGAAATAATCATGATCATCTGAAGGCCAATCCTCGTACATAAAAAACGTTTACGTCGCAATCTTATCTCAGCGACAATCAATGTCAAAAACTTGTGAAAAAGGTAGGAAATTAATTATATTTTTGACTAAGATTAGAATGCGAACGTTCTTAAAGATTGTAGAATTGCCCCTCAGATGTTTGATTACAGTTTTAAGGTGAGTATAGACCAGAGCATTTACTTGTAACAAGACATTGAGCCAGTCCAATGTCTCACGAACCGAACAATGAGGACTACGGTCGACGCTTTGTTACAACTTGATTTGCAAAAACGACCAATTTTGTGTAACATTTTATCGAGCAAAGACGCGAGCACGAGCAAAACATGTGACGCGATAATTATACCAACGAAGAGCACACGCAAAATTGAAAGGAATGTTACAGGTAAATGTTCACTCGCTGTAAGCATTACTCCGAAGACCGTTTCAAGGAAGATAAACTTTTATTTGTGTTCAATATTGTAAAAGTAATAATATTATTAGCACATAAATAATTCAACCAGCAAAAAATAAATAGCCTTCCACCTACGTATCTTATCTCGAGCAAGAGATATGTTGTGGTCCAAGGTTCTCCTAGTCTTCAGTCTGACAGTAATAGATTCAACCATTAACAACAAGACTGGCTTCTGAAAGAAAACCAATAAGCAGATAAGCAGATCACACACTACAACGCGTAACGTGACGGGGCGCGGGAAATGGAGCCATTTTCCCCGCGCGAAAACGCGGTTTTTATTAATTTTTTTATGTAAAAAAAAAGTGACAGTTGACAACAGTGATTACATCGAGGAATCACGGTATTATTACACTGATAGTCGGTTACCCTCTGCCACTATTGGCACGCCCACAAACTGCAGTTGATTTGAATACGATTACGTGAGCAAAATGTAGGCATACATAGGGCTTAACACTCACTGAAATTAGACGCAAGCGGTTTTTGAAAACAAACGGTACTTACTTAGTATTTCGTATTCAATTATCATCGAATCGTATCGAATATAATCGAACGCTGGTAAAAATACAGGAAGAAACATTTTTTAAATCAGTCACTGAAGAAAATTGCTAATTTGTGCGCTTGAAGGTGAGTATAGAAAGCCATTCGAGGTAGGAACGAAGGAGGAGAAGTAGAAGAACGAGGTAGGAACCGTCGCTCGACCCCAGTCTCCCGTCCCTCGCACACGCTTTGGACGCTAAGCTTGACTGTGATGTGTTCGCGAATGAATGGAAGATCTTGTTAGTAAGTTTGAAGTATTGTGAGATGACTGTCGAATAGTTGTATACTTTTCGTTATTGTACTTAACTTATATGTTTGTGACTTAACTAATGCAATTGGCATTGGCCGTTTTATGTGAAAAAAGTAGGTGCTTAAACAAAAGTTATACACAACATTGCACAACTTGTATGCAGCCACTGCAGCAACATGATGACCCATTTCCTGCATACAATTGAATACACACAAATTGAATGCACATTTGCCAGTAACGTGTCTCCAACCAATCAAAAATGGGACAAGAAAGAAAGAAAAATACTAACAAAATAATGAAAACGAAAAAAAAAGATACTGAGATAGAAGCCTTTTTCGCAAAGGTGAGGCGAAAAAGGACTATATCTCAGCATATTGTTGCGATACACAGCAACACAGTTAAACTTTTGTTTACCATGAATTTTCCAAAACTTTAATTATTTTGGCATGCAAGCTAAGGCACACATACACTGCGAAACGCATGGGGCGTTTCACAGTGCGAGTAGAGCCTTACGGTCACACACGTGATAATCAACTGTTTGGTTTATTACACGCTGTTATCACACATTACTCGTCATTGTTTCGTTTGAGAACCTTGTACCGTGTCAGTGTCACCGAACGACGAAACTGTGACCATGACAAGTGATCGTGTTGTATTAGAGAAAACCCACTGACGCTGAAGGTACGGTCTGCGATAAAAATCGATAAACACTGCTATTTTTACACATAATCTTAATCGACTTAAAATTGTTCGACTCATTGTGTTTCAGCATGCCACATAATAGCGAAGACTCTTCTAATTATATTCTTTTAATTAGTCTTCTGTTCCGAATAAGCTATATATTTTTAGTCAAAGAATCAGCATTGCCGTACTAGATGGTAATGCAGTCAACCTTTTGGGCACTTTTCCTGTTGGCAGCAATGCGAACATTTTTTTTTTATGCCGGATTATTTCTCTATCTTTTTTATATACTTACATGTAAATATTATTATGTATTATTATTTTAAGACTTAGTGTTTTAAGTAATAAAGGATCAAAGAAAAAACTTACAAAAACTGAAAAACTTGATTTTAAAAACTGAAATTTTAATTGACTTTTTTCGGTGTGAAACACAAGTTTTTTATAGATTTCTGAAGATGTCTGCTACTCTTGTTTGTGCGATTGGGTACTTACGCATAAAGGTTTTGAAAGGAGGCTTTTGTGATAGACTTTTGTATGTTATTACTCTTGTAACGTGCGTGAGGGGTTTATTATTAGTTCCTGCTGCTATCTATGAAAATGTTAAACCACCTTCATGGAGAACCGTATGCCACGAAATATTAAACACTGAAAATGATGCTGTTAATAAAAAATAAATAAATGGCAGAAAGAATTTGAATGTTACTTGGCACAAAGAAGAGCATAAGTAGTTCGCCTAAGCTGTGAGAGAAACAGGGTCAACACTTGTGTAAAGACGAAACAGTAAGAATTTTCGAATAACATGGAAAAAAACGCAATAAAATGATCTCAGACATCATCAGTATACGTGACACCTATAGTCCATTTACAATAGCATTAGAAAGAAGTTTAAAAAGATTATTTTTAATGCACACTTTGTAACAAAAGTACAATAAACATTGTTACATTACGATAGACGCCGAATTTATTATGATCTATTTTTACAGCAGCTGTCACACTTAATTGTAACCATTTTAACTATTTATCTTATGAAATTATGTGGCTTTCATTTATTTATATTATTTAACTCCAATTTAAAATTACAGTGTCAATGCTAAAAACCTAAAAGAAGCAGGGGTGAACAATACCTGGAACGTTATTCGTTTCACTATAATTCTACCGAATTTACAAATTAACGTTGGTGAAACTTCTTCATCTTCATCATCAGATGATAGTGACTAAATTAGATGATGAAGACGAAGAAATGTCACCAACGTATTGTGTTGTAAGTTGTTATTTAAAATAAAATATTTTAAAAACATGATTATTATTTTCATTAATCTTAATTTTTAAATCATCATTGTGATCGGTTGTTTCATTCATTCATTTTGTTGTAAGTTTGTAATGTGTGATGAAGACGTTACTATAAATAAAGCATAATTTTAAAATATTTTCTTTATTTTGTTTATATTATACGTCCATATTTGTTAAAACAATTTTAATTAAGGTGGATGCGCTGCAGTAGGCCTCGAAATCAGACGAATTCGGAGCAATTCTAATTTAAAGGGATGTATTGATGATTTTTAAGGTTAAATTGTATTATTACCTACATATTTCTTATTATTTCGCATCATATTATTTTTTATTAAGGTACAACCTTACACTGACCTGCAAATTGCAAAAACGCAAGAAAATTAGAATTTAAGCAAGTCCCTTAAAATTGTTTTATCACAACTTTGAAATAAAATGTTTTGCATTCCTGCTTCTACGAGCCTCTTTTTTCTAATGCTATTATAAATGGAGTATAGGTAAGTACCTAATGTTGCACCCAGCAGCGTTCTCTTACAGTTTGAATGGTGCCGGTATAACTACAGGCACTTGTGACATTTCAGCTTAGTCTCTGGGATAGCAGCGCAAACCTATGATAATTTCCTTAGGCGATGGTGCCCGATAGTTTCCATCTAGGCCAGAAAATGAGTTATATTAATTGTCAATAAATGATAAAAATACACTTTTGCACGATATGGGCTGTTTAATAAAATGAAAAATATATGTAAAATTGACGAATTGTCGGATTGTCGCTAGTCACCGGTTGCCTGTAGGTTTTATCAAATAAGCTCCAGGTGATCCGCCTGAAAAAACCAACCAATATTGTATAAATTCATAGCCACTTACTGTACCTACTTGCAATACTTACACCGCAATTTCTTAAACAAAACAAGAGTAAAAATATCTTTATTTACTAGCAAATTCACTTCTTGTTCGATAAGGAATGTACATAGTTCAGCCCGACATTACCCTTGAATTAAGTTTGGTGACGTTAACCTGGCGTTAACCTCGGGTTAAATGACTAGTTATTTTCCTAGTAAACCATAGTTATTTACTATTTAGGTTAATCATTTTTTTTGTTGTTAACCGACTTCTAAAAAAGGAGGAGATTCTCAATTCGGATGTTTGTATTTTTTTTTTATGTTTGTTCGCGCATAACTCCGGCACTTGCCAACCGATTTGAAAAATTATTTTTTGTTGAAAAGGGTATACTTCCCAAATGGTCCCACAGAAATTTCATCAAAAACGGTTCAGTAGTTTGGTTTTTAAACCAAAATTACAACTTAAAATTGAAAAATAAAAACTTTTTTGCAAAAAAAAAACAACCGACTTCCAAAAACGACACTACAAAGTGAAAAATAACTTTAATTTCGGAAGTCGGTGGCAAACTACGAAAATGCGAACCCAATGACACCGACTTCAGAAATTAAAGTTATTTTTCACTTTGTAGTGTCGTTTTTGGAAGTCGGTTGTTTTTTTATTTCTTGTAGGTGCAGACAAAATAAACAACCTCCCTAACCTTTTCCCAACAATGCAGTTGTCGGCTTCCAGTCTTACCAGATGCAGCTAAATACTAGTGTTTAGGTACTTGAAGCGACTGCCTATCTGAGCTTCACAACCCAGTTACTAAGTAACACAACACGATACCCCTTGGTAAGACTGGTTGTCAGAGTTTTGGGCATCTGACTGGATATAGTCAGAAGCAGTCGTTACTTACAAAACGTCTATCAAATATCTACGAATGACAGCCGGGACCAACTGTTTAACATGCTTTCTGAGGCGCGGAGGGGTCGCGATATGTAATGGATGGTCACCCATCCACGATCCCACCGCGGCAAGCGTAGCTTAACCTTCGACCGACCCGTTCCGCTGTTACCATATAGCCAAGAGTCCTGTAGGTACAGAGACAGTAATCTGCCTGTAGATAAAAAGAAGGAAGTTTTTATTTGACCCAGTAATTACCTACACGGCCGTAATTTTCTAAGGATTTTCTTTCAGGAAATTCGCAGTGGTATTCCGAGGAACGTGGGACTTAAACATAAGAGGCGAGATGTGGATTGTGGGAGTAGATTATGCTGAACACCTTACCTTTCAAAATCTCCTCCACCAAAAAATACATAACGCCAAGCAAATAATTCAAATAACTTTGTATGTCATATTGTTGAGGGTCTATAACAGCGTAAAAGCCTACCACATTTTAAATTCATTAAATGGAGATTATATCATGTAACGTCAAATAGCGATAACCTCCTTGGCAACTACAACGGCTCGTCACGCAGCGACCGTTGGTTCGGGTCCGGGTGAGTAACGAAACGATTACAACACCGGTGAGGCAATATCATGCGATTTATCTTTTTGTCAAATAATGCTTATCGCGAAATGTCCAGAAATAAAGCCTTGTTTGTTAGATAACTGTGAGTAGGCTTTTTACGAATTTCCTGTTAAGCTGACTTAAATATGTAGGTACCTAAATCATGCTAGTAATATTCACGTCTAGAGAGTTAGAAGAAAATAAATCGCAAGTTGCAATACGTAAATGTAGGTAAGTACAATGGTACATTGGGCACCCACTGTGCAATCAGTGCGATTCTGTAACCATCTCACCGTGAAAACTTAGGCGAAGTGAGCGTGGAGTGAGCTGTCATTCCAACTAATGCTAGGAATTGACACTATTGACAGTTCACTCTTAGCTCACTTCACCTCACTTTTCACGGTGAGATTTTTACAGAATCGATCGGCTGCTTCGCTACCTACCTACCTTGATTATCGTCATCTCTCTACCATTTTCACAACTATTGAGATACTGTTGAGGTCGGCTTCCAGCCTAACCCAAATTTTCGAGCTCATTTCGTCACTATTGCATCATACATTCTCAAAAGTTTATTAGGTAAGAATTACCTAATCAAATTGTATGCTTAAGTATGTCGACAAAGTGATGTCTATCTCTGTGTAAAAATTAAAAACAAAATTATCCGAGAAGGGGTGCAAAAATCATTATTATAATTTATCAATGTTTCTTATAGTTAACAGACGTTTAAATACGTTACAAATATATGGTTAATAATTCGCTAATCAAAACTTAACTTCAAGCAGCGTTTACCTATAAATTAACCCCTGAAATTGTAAGTGCACTACAAGTACATCCATAGGTACGTTTTCTGATCTATTTTCTTGAGGTAGTTGGAACACACGAAACCTCAATGACTATGTTTACTACGAGATAAGCTCTTTTTATAATTAACTATTTTATTGTTTATAGATAGCCTTTAATCTGGAATGCCTTCGTGATGTCAAGGAGTACACGAATAAGCTCATAAAATACGTACTAATTGGCATGAAAAACCTCAACTTAAAATTAAGCATACAAAACAATAACACGGATGTCATATCATCACGGTTTCTACTAATATACACTTTAAACTATAGGTATCTTCAAATCGACCTTTTACCCTGTTATACTACGAAAAGCACGCCTACAAAATAATATAATTAATTAACTAAATATAATAGAAGCAAATTATTACATTTATAATTTTAATGATATGTTTAATATACTGTGTATCCGTATGATAATTTGCGTTCAAATGTTCGAAAACAAGAGAAAATAATAAAGTAGATTTTTGTAGTTAATAATCATGTGTTGTTGTTTTAATTTTCAACCTAGAGGACAATGACCATAAAATTATATACATCAGGTCAGGTTCAGCTTCGAGTCAAAATCTATGCCGCAGTAAGTCAGTTACTATGTTCTTATGTAACGTAGAGACGGGACTACTAGCCAGGTTCACACCGTCCTGGATATTCTTAATGGAAGCCTTAGCAGGATCTAAATCAATAGTTGAGGCTCTTTCTCAGCAGCGGAGTGATACATTAAAGACTGGAAGTAGTATAGTAATTTCTAGATATCTAAAGACGTTACAACTAGGGTTTGGGAAGTCTCGACAGTCTCAAAGTTTTGGGACACGAGAAAACCAACAAGTTTAACCTAACTATCTAAATATTTTTTTGGTTAATTTAACTCTCCCGTTAATGCTATACCTAAACAAACATTGGATTTTTCAGACGTGTTACTGTTGACAATTGATCATCTGAGTGCCCCCTGGTCCTAAGTTTAAAACTTCTTATTTTCTACACTTGGCCATTTTGTAATTGAAGCTAAGATTTAAATGAGTTAATTAAGCGAACTAGTAGATTTTTTTGGTACATATCTGATTTGTGTAACGGCTAGGCCCAAAACGGGGTTTGCCCTTTAAAATGCATTAAGTACTGATTACACCTAATAGACAATCTTTCTTTTGTTGTAGTATTCAATCATCGATGACGAAAGGACAACCTCGTTAAAAAACATATATTATTCGAAAAATATCATCTGATTCATCTAAAGCTAACAAACAAACAGCAACACATATTTGTTTTAACTGACGAATGACGAATTAAGTTTAGAAGAAGTTAATATTTTGTTTTTGATAGAGGTATTATTATTTCGTAAGTATTATTTCATATTTGCATTGGGATAAGTGTTACAAGTTACCTATTTAGGCGTTTAGCTTTTGTGGTTACTTTTTGTCGTTACTGAAGTGTGAATGAGGAAATAAGTTTAGACGAAGAAGTTAATTTGTTCATACGATAAAAGTGATTTATTTTGTTTTGTGTTTTGTTTATTATTTAAATATTAAGTACCTATGTCGAAGTCTGCATAGCCATGTGATAAAAAAAATGTTTGTGTTTGAAAAAAAATAAAGACTGACTGACTATAATAACGTTTTCTTCATTTTTCCCTCAAAACATAATCTTTGTAAGAAAGTTTCGGTTTCGGTTTCGGCCGAAACTGAGACCGTTGCCGAAATTCGGATTCGGTTTCGGTCGTAAAAACCAGTTTCGGTCGGACACTAGATAAGTTGTTAACTTAAACATAGGAATTAAAGTAAGAAGCCAGTCTGGAAGACTAGATTTGGGAAATATTAATTGGATACTTAATGTTTTATAATTAAAAATGTACTTGATCCCTACCTTGACACTTTTGATGGGTGTAGTTAGGTAAAGGACAGCAGATTTTTTTTTTCTAAAAACAAAAGCAGAAAGACTTGTTTTGGTCCATAACCAAACTTCGATCCTGACTCGGTCTTAACTGAATCACTACAATACCGTTTTTTCAAAAAAATATAATACCTATAATTAGTAAGTATGCCATAATTTATTTTGATACATGGAAATTTTCCCGCCGTAGGCAATTATGAGATTATCGAAAGGAGATAAAATAACTGATATGAACAACACTACCATCGTTACGATTCAATAGCTCGCACTTTAAATTTAGAAGCGTCTGTGGAAACAAAACATCCTATTTCGAGTTGTCGAATTGGGTCGAGAAAATCGTCTGATGACTCTCGTGTGCACATTTTTTGCGCTCATGTATGCAATGATAGTCGTCTGATGACTCTCGCATGACAATCGTATGCACGTTTTTAGCACTCATGTTTACGATGATGATCACCTGATGACTCTCGCATGACAATAGTAGGTATGCACGTTTTTTTGCGCTCATTATGTGCGATGATATGACGTTTCTCGCCTACGAATCTCGCATACAGTCCTGCCTCTCGACGGGCGAGAAACTCTCCTTTATTTCAAAGAAGATTACTCACAGTAACACATTGTATTTTTAATTGCAATATCAACATAAAAAATTACACTCATTTATTATCAAATCAACATAAAATGCATTCAAGACTCAATTATCTGAATATGTATTTAATCGCAAATACATACTTATTCCTTCCTGAAATCTCACTGAGTGAGACCAAGTAACTTCTTAATTATTTTTTTTTTCAGAAAGCCGCGAATTTTTTATTCTGCTTTGGGTTAATCATACAATTCGAAACATTCACACTCTATCTCTTTCCCGCCATTAGAAAGAGAGTGATACAAAGACCAGCCCTTTCGAAGTTCCGATTTTGAATTCGACCTCAAAAACAAACACGTTCGGAATTTCGTACTAACTAAAGAAATTTTGCAAAAGATAATTATGTCTTTTAATGTAATTTATTGATTTTTTAACTTATTGTTGTATTTAAACGAAAATAAGTATTTACTGCAAATAAAACTGATATTTAACCTGTAAATATTTATTTCTAGTTTCAATAATGTTACGTAATATATTTTGAATAATAAAATATCATGGATGCTATTTCCGAACACGCCTTAGTAAATAAAAGAGCGGGAATAAAATTTCGTGGCTGGCGTAAAGAGTTGAATAAGTTAAAAAATATTAAAATAATCGTAAAATATGAGTGAAACTAGCGACGAGAACAGTATTTTAACACCGGAAGAGTTAAAACAACAAGTTATTATTGCAGAATTAAGTTTCCTACCTGAGAAGTCTCGCGAGAAATATCTGAAAGCATACCATGTCTTCAATGAATAAAAAAAAAATGACAACAAAGGACGCAAGCAATTTTTCGGAGACGGTGTTGCTATCTTATTTTTTGGATTTATCACAGACGAGGCGATCATCTACAATGTGGAGTATTTACTCAATGTTGAAAGCTACTTTAAAAACAAAACATAACGTGCATATTGAAACATACGCAAAACTGGTATCTTTTCTAAAAAGAAATGTCAGTTGGGCTTAAGGCTAAAAAGTCCAAATATTCACGGCCCATAGAAAAAATTCTTAATGGAGCTCCGGACTGCAATTTTCTTGCCGCAAAAAGTAAGTGGTACCCATGAATCTATGTTGTTAGTTATTAAAATTTGTGTGTAGACTGTTATGTATAAAGGTACTTACTGCCTACTACTAATTTTTGGAGGCGCAATGAATTCTAGTCTGGCTTAGCAATATTGTTAAAATATTTATTACGATACTAGCTCTGCCCGCGACTTCGTTCGCGTGGATGACAAAACATATCAATGAATTTTTTGTGTGATAAATGCTATTTGTGTAGAACGTTATCTATCGAGCATACCGGTAGGTACTTCTGTCCCGGCGCGGGCCCTTTGTGGCTAATTACAATAGAAAACCAATTGTGTCTCATTAGCGGTGATTAAGAGGGTATATGATATCTTTACCTAAGTACCTACCTAATTTAAAAAAAAACTCAATAACAGAAAATAAAATACCTACCTACCTAAATAAACCTATTTCTGATGATAACTAATCTAAACGCAATAAATAAGCAAAATCCCTAAAAACTATATCTATACGAATGACTAATCCTAAGTACCTAACAGTATTACATAAAATAACCTACGGTCACTACGTACACTATCAAATAATACTTACTACCTAATCTACCTATACTTTAAAATTAAAATCTATACCTACGACTTATAAAAATAAACCTAAATAACTCTACCTTAAACCGGATGACGTAACCTACGACAAACTTATTATTTGCGGTTGGTACAGTAATCGGGTCTAGGGATCGAACCGCAAAATTAAGTTTGTTTTTTATTGTATATACTTTTCCGGGATTAAAAGTACCCAGTGTGGTGCCTAGGATATTAAAGAGTAATTATACCAAGTTTCATCGTAATCGAACCGGTAGTTTTTGCGTGATGCCTGAACAAACAGACAGACAAAAAAAATTTTAATCACATTTTTGGGTTCGGTGTCGCGGTCTAGTAACACCATTGCCATTTATTTTTTTGATATTTTCAATGTACCTACAGAATTTTCACTTCTACAGATTTATTATAAGTATAGATAATATAGATCTAAAAGATGCTGTAAATGTTAAATTATGCATATTAATTAAATATGTAATATTTTCATTACAGGTTGTACTGATCATAGGAATTAGTGGAGCGTGTCGCAATAACGAGCTATTACAGCTAACAGTTAATAATATCGAAAAGCATTCAGAATTCAGATAAATTACTGTTAGTAAAATTGAAAAAGACGAAGACGAACCTTGACAGGTCTTTTGTAGTACGCGACGAATATGTAACTAAATATTGTAGAAAAATACCAAAATTTACGTCCAGCCAATATAAAAACCGACCGATTTTTCATACGATCTGCTTTCGGAGAACTTCGGCAACGCTCTTGGCTGATTCCGGAGCCGATCTCACCACTTTAAAATGTCACGGCGGGTGGAAGTCCAATACGGTTGCAGAAGGCTACATTGAAGACTCAATAGAAAATAAGTCGAAAATCTGTAAGCGTATAGTGGAAACAATAAGTCTGAATTCGACCTCGGATCCTTGGTCTCACCCACGCCCATCCACTTCCAACGACGCACAGTGTACTTATACAGAAAGCCGATCAGACTCACCAACGTTCACCGTTGTTCCTTCTCAATCCGCCACCGAAACAGAACCCTTAACCCCAGATAATCAAACTCAACTCAATGCAACTATAACGTTGCCAAATAAATCTGTTAAGTACTTTTAATTTGCAGAATTGCAGTAATTTACTTTTAACTTTTAAAATGTTCCATTTTATTGAATTGGTACCTCTACCTACAATGTTAATTATTTTGATTCACAATAAATAGTTATTTCAATCTATTCCTGTTTATTATTTTATCTCCTAACGTGTTCTCGCTGCTGAAGTGAAAAGTTATGTGTGTTACACGAGAGCAAAGTTTTTTGCATCTCGTGCCTTTGAATCCCTCGCCACACTCAGGATTCAAAATCAGCACTCGCAGCAAAAAACTACTTTGCTCTCTTGTTGCACAAATAACTATTTTCACATCCGACTAATCAGTCGCATGAAGAATTTGTTTGTTTGTTTGAACCTCTGAAACCAAACAAATTCTTCAGCTAATAATAAATTAGTCTAAATATAGATTTTAGAAGCACAGGGAGAGCTGGGGAGCAGGAGAGGGTTTTTTCGTGTGTTGTTTTTCAATTCTTTTTTTAGCATCAAATCATTGTGCACTAAACAAATAAATCCGAAATAGACGAATTCTCGATCACATGGCAAGTGATATCTCCAAGATACATAATTACGATATTTTTAACAAAATAGCGGGTGAGTGATAAGGAAGAACGACAAAGTCCGTCTGTCGATCTCCGGGTGCACATTCTTAACCTCATGATATTGACTCATTGACTTATCGTAGAGGAAGTTCTTTATCGAAATCTCGATGAATAGCCGATCGATAATTTGGAGACAAAATCATTAAAATAACATCACACCTGCATCCCCCGAAGGGGTAGGCAGACTTATGTTGAAGTTTCCTGTAGATTACGTTAGTAGAACTGAGCACAAATCCGGGCTACGTTTGAAACTTTCTTAGTGGTAACCCAATACTGCACTGCTCGACCTTGTTTTCTAAACCAGGAAACCACGTTCAGTTATTGCGTTTACGACTACTGGACCCGGGTGAATCAATCCAAATAGCAATCTCCAATGACCGGTTACAGGAACCATTATTATGTCGGTATGTAAGTACACAATCAACACACTTGGCAAAAGATTGGTTTTCTGTTATATGTGTTACCAATTATGACGGCACGGTTGGCGCAGTGGTTAAGCGATTGACTGCTGCGCTGCGTGTCGCGGGTTCGATTCCCGCACGGAACAAATATTTGTATGACCTACATGTATTTGTTCCGAGTCTGGGTGTTTTTATAACTATAATATACGTGACAACAGCAAATTACGCTCGCATATTGCAAACACTGCGCTCATGAAGAAAAGTATCTTCTGTATGGCCCCTGCCATATATAATAAAATACCAAAAGAGCACAAAGACTTAGATGCAAATATGTTTAAAAAAAAGATGCGAAATTTATTAACAGAGAAATGTTATTATCATATAAATGACTTTTTGAATGATACTTTTTGATTATTTTAATTTGAATTTTGTTTTGGACTAAATAATATATAATTTCTATGAATTTAATTAACACTATAACTTAACTTTGTTTACTAAACGTTTATAAATCTGCCAGTGTTTCTGACTTTGTATATTGTAAATTTGTACGCCATAATTGGCAAAACATGTACGTACATTTTAACAATTTAATACCTTGCATGCCTGACTAGTCGGTGTGTATACGCATGTTTTTTGACAAATAAATGATCTTTATCTTTATCTTTATCTTTAATATGTATGTATTTACAAAAAAAAATGTATATACCTAAGTAGTTTATCAGCCATCTAGTTACCATAACACAAGCATTAGGTTGCTTAGCTTGGGACTAGATGGCGCTGTGTGAAATGTCCAAGGATATTATTTTTATTATTATTAATTAAAAACGAGGCGGATGGCCCATACACTATTAGAATTTTAAGCGAGTCGGCAAAGTGTAGAATTTTTTTTTTGGAAAATCCTGTGATACGAGTTTCCCAAAATATTTGACGACACACACAAAATATCACAAAATATTTGACATTCACACGACACATGACATTTCGTTATTAGCTAGATCTATAATAGCACACGTACCTACCGTGTGAATCAGTGTGAATGTGAGTACATGATTAAAATAATTGGTACGATGACAGTATTGTGTAACCTCTCCTAATTGCAATCGATTTATGCAATCCTACGTTATTCCCATTAATTTCTACGAGGTACAGAAACGAATTCATGCAGGAAGTCCTACTAGGTAAGGCATGACACATAAAAGTCAGCCGTTTATGTTTGCCTTTAAATATTGTTTACAAATCGTGTGAGTTTCTCGTGATCTTGCTAGACGGTGTTGATATACTTACTGTCTGTTATTCACTTATCATTTTTAATCTTGGCCTTCATGCATGATAGTATTATTATGTTTGGTTGACTTTGTATAGCTACCGTGTCACCAAAGGTCATCAGAGGCCTCTTCCGAATTCCACCACAAACGTCCCGTGGGCCTAGCTTGAACGTGCGGAGTGTGTAATATAAATTTAAAATAATCGTTTCACAAAATATTTACCGTTTTTTAATACTATATTTATATCTATAGGCGATACCAAAATATGGTGCTATCAAACATTTTCGATAAAAAAACCGTAACCTAAATAAGATTACGTGGTGTCTGGGAGGTTTGGAAGGAAATAAGGGGAGGCCTTTGCTCAGCAGTGGGACACGATCATAGAAACGTAAAAAAACAGGAGAGAAGTGGCAAGAAGGCGTGTCTGTGACGTCGCGGCATGCCCGAAATGATCATGCAATAGGCCGTCTCCGCAACTAGTGCCCTTTCGATCGTAATCGTGAAAAAATATATGAATGCCGTGTTGTTCAGTGGTTTCTTCTAAAAACCGAAGCCAAAACTTTGTAAATCATGGAATCACTTACCACTTAACATACTCACTTACCACCTGTATAAATATAGGTAAGTATTTTACTATATTTGTCCTTAAAATCATGAAAAACAACAATTTGTAAAATATTTCTTGCTTTTACTACGTTTTTTTGTTTTCAAATATCGTAACGACTACTATTTTCGCAGTAAATACATTGCTCCTTAATCACTGCCTATACTCCATTTATAATAGCATTAGAAAAAAGAGGCTCGTAGAAGCAGGAATGCAAAACATTTTATTTCAAAGTTATGATAAAACAATTTTAAGGGGGATGCGCTGCGGTAGCTGGCGAAATTCATATTTTCTTGTAATTTTTTGCAATTTGCAGGTTAGTGTAAGGTTAATCAAAATATGATGCGCGACAATAAGAAATATGTAGGTAATTATACAATTTTAACCTTAAAAATCATCAATACATCCCTTTAAGTTAGAATTGCTCCGGATTCGTCTGATTTCACGGGCTACTGCAAAATTGTTTTAACAAATATGGACGTATAATATAAACAAAATAAAAGTACTATTTTAAAATTATGCTTTATTTATAGTAACGTCTAACCGCACAAACAACGAAATAACAACACTTATAACTATACGAAAGCAATAACAAAGGAAAAACAATAACAACTAAATCACGAAAATTCGGCAATAACAATAAACAAAGCGTCCCAATCACAAGTACTCACAAGTGAATGACAATAACAGAACTTTATTGACATCAATTTGACAGATGACATACACCAGTAAAATTAGAAAAACTCGCCTGTCACTACTTATGAAGAGATTAGGTAACATTTTAAATTTGGTAGTATTATAGTGAAACGAATAACGTTTCATCCCTGCTTCTTTTTTATGTTTTTAGTATTGACACTGTAATTTTAAATTGGAGTTAAATAATATAAATAAATGAAAGCCACATAATTTCATAAGATAAATAGTTAAAATGGTTACAATTAAGTGTGACAGTTGCTGTAAAAATAGATCATAATAAATTTACTGTTGTAATGTTTGTTGTACTTTTGTTACAAAGTGTGCATTAAAAATAACCTTTTTTAACTTCTTTCTAATGCTATTATGTAGTAAATGGAGTATAAGTATATGTCACTAAATGACTAGACAAGCAATGTAAAAATCACAAAACGCTACTTTATTTATGCGGTGCATTGTATGGTACGGCCGCTGCTGGTTGCGGTCAGCTAGTGATGTGGCTGTGCAGATCCACTAACGTAGGATATGTCGGCAACAACAATGTCGATTACCCAACGAATATATTGTTAATTTTACAATTTATCAACCGTTTAAACCCAGTTGGAAGATCGATAACTTTCCGATTTAGTCAATCACTAGCGTATATGTAAAATAAATGGCTTTTGCATGGCACAACGATAGTGACAGATGTTTTTGTGTGAGTAAGTTGTACGGTGCATGGTAAATGCACGCTGTTTGATGAGTTAAGGTTTATAATTGATTGTGTAGTACGTTCCGATTTATGAATTGCAAGTGTGTGCGCGACTTTGTATCTATTGCTTTTACTGAACTACATGATTGTGTAGGTAGGTAGTAGTGGCGCGGTAGTGGGTAGGATCTTCTTAACGACATGGAGTTCTGATACATTTTCAACCTCAGGGCCTCAGGGCATATCTCTTTCTATCCTATATCTATGGACACAATACAGGCTAACGAAAAAAAAAATACGTTTACGTCATGCATATGAAGGCATGACGTAAACGTATTTTTTTTTTCGTAGCGGTAGCGGTCACTTTCAATGCGTCTTACAGCCTTTTCAGGTCTTCGCTCCATTTATCTGGAGGAGACTAACTCATCAACGCCTAGACCACAGAGTCCTTGGCCCTAAAACGCTTCAATTGACGACACGATCAATCACGGTCAATTGGCTGGGCGATCGACTGCTGCGCTGCGTGTCGCGGGTTCGATTCCCGCACGGAACAATTTGTAAGTATTGCCTAATTTGTATTGTAAGTATTGGTAGTTGTTCCGGGTCTGGCTGTTTGTGTATGTGAGTTTAAATGTTTGTAAACGCACACACGATACAGGAGTAATTCCTAGTGTGCGGCAACGTTTTCTAAAAAAAAAAAAAACAACAATTTTGCAGAGGTTCTGGCATAGACATTATGATGCGGACAAGGAATAGGTAAGGTCAGAAATTCCAACTAACTAAATTCCTAATAACTTCCAACTATGGTAGAGTGCTAATGGAAGATTTATTTAGTATTCCTATTTGTATGTGTTACAAGGTGAGCCAAATCTTATTTCTGGAACAGAGCCCCAGTTTCGGAAACTGTCATTGACAAGTACCTATTGCTGTACCTACTACAAGAATCATTTGGCGCACGGAGAAAACTTGAACTAGCGCCGCCATCTTGATTTTTCAACACAATGTAAATGTCATTCAAGAGTCAACATCTTTGTATAGTTAGGTACCGGCACGTATGTTGGCAAGAGGTTTTGTAGTGGGGGAAGTTCGCGCATGTAAAAATGTATGAAATTTTGCGTGCGCGAACGTCCCCCACTACAAAATCTCTTGCCAACTTTCGTGCCGGTAACTACTTATAGCACTTTAATTTATTTAGATTTATACCGGTATTTTCTTCATTCTCGTGAGCGTTCGTGGAAATAAACAGAACATCATAAAACAGGTGCGCTTGACCCGCAGTCTGTGACATGTTTGTAGTTATTGTTGTTGATATCAAATAAACTACGTGTTAATAATAAATTAACTACGGTTAACTGCGCTGATAGCCAGCTATTTATGGAGGGAGTGTTTATTTGTGATGATTGGTGACTATTTTTAGGTCCGTGTCTGGGTTAGGCTGAAAGTAGGTACCTACTTAATTTTCTTGACTTTCTTAAAAGTCTAAATTAGGTCCACCCGAATTGGGTGCAATTCGGGTGTAGTACCTATCCGAAAGATTTTGAAGGAAATAGGTAATCCATTGATTTCGTTTGCTCAACAACGTAAATAACGCAATTAAAGTTGTTGAACTGTCAAATTGCTGTTGTTGGTAAGTATGTTATGCTAATTGGCACTCAAGAAAATTCGACTGCTGAGTTTGGAGTGCGGTTTTGGGTTCGATCTCAGTCGAACCCGGCAGTTTTGATAATAAGTTCAACCATTAGGTCACTCTCCGGAGCAACTTGGATTCGTTATTTCGTGAGACCTAAATGTGGTAAACAAATTGTACCAACGAGCTAGGTGCACGTAGAAGTGTTGGTACCTATAGATTACTGCTACAGGACGTTTGTGAGCAGTCAATGTTACGCGGGTTGACATGAAAACGTGTACCAATGAACCAATCAATCTACCAAAGTTCACTTGAATTGGGTAAGTATGACGAAATAACGCTATTTATTATAAAATTCAAGGTTTCTTCAAATTTTATGTACGTACAAAATACATGCCCACGATTACCTACTAATGATTAATTATCATTTAATTGGGTATAATTACCCAATTAAGTTAAAATATTTAATTACGTACAGGATAAATATTTATGTTATTCCACTATTATTATGGTTCCGTAGTCAACAAGGAATTCTTATACTTAGTTTCGCCATGTCCGTCCGTCTGTCCGTCCGTCCGCAGCTTAGCTCAGAGACTCTTAGTACTAGAAAGCTATAATTTGGCATGGATATACATATCAATCACGTCCACAAAATGGTAAAATAAAATCTTCAAAAAAATTTTTTATTAGGTACACGTAGGTACCTACACGTACCTACGTTTTCTCGTCTACCCCATGTGGGGAGTGTGGGGTAACGTTAGAAAGGTCATTCAAAAATATTGCGGGTTCGAGAAGACAATTTTTCGATCCAGGGATCCGTTTGTAAAATATTAAGCTATAAAGTGCTAATAGTCAAGTGTCGCCCCCCCCCCCCCTGCCAGCTAAATGATTGTTTTTGGATACCTATATATGTGAAAAATTCACGGTAGTACCTAGTAGGTATATATAACGAAGTTGGAAGGAAAACTATCACAACTAAGTAGGCTTTACAAGTTCACGAGTAATAGTCAACCCACTTACATTTGCACTTGTTTCTATAGCTTATCATGCGCGAATGAAGGAGTAGTAGATTTTATGATATTTTGATGTTGACTTGAAAGAGCATGGCAGTTGAGAATATGTCATGCTCAATTAAATGTCTCACTGGTGGTGGCGCGTGTGTTGGATCATTCGGTTTCCTACGAAATGGTTGAGATGGGTGGTGCTGATCCACGCGTCATGTTCGTGAACGGGCGCCATCGGTTGAGACTGGTCATCTCTTAACTGCCAAGGCTTATTTTTAATTTTATATTTTGTTTCTTTACATTGTTCTCACATATAGAAGCAATAAGAATAATGTAACCAGGATTTTGTAAAAATGTCTTGATTTAAAAGAGTGTCCGTGGAGTTTCTTGCCCGTTCTTCTCCATAGAGATCTACGCTTTGGAATGGGCAACTAGCTTCAACTTTCTGACTAACTGACCGACTATTTAATTTTGACAATTCAAAAGTGCCCGTAAATGGTTTAATTGAAATAAATTATTTGAGTTTGATAAGGTACCAGTTGATCCTCCACGCTTACTCTCGGCGCGCATTGTGTTGAAACCGTAAAAAAAAAGAAATAAATTGCGATTTCAGCCCAACAAAAACACGTTTTTTTTCGGAGTTTTCTTTCACAGTTAGTCAGAATGATGAGTCTTATATTAACAAAGATAAACTATTGGAACTTGCCAGGGTATGGTCATGAAATACTGATTTCATAGGAAGCGGGACCAATCAATCTGCCTAGGTCGGCTCCCAGTCTAACCGGATGCAGCTGAATACCAGTATTTTACAGCAAAGTGGATCATAATAAATAAATCTTCAGACCTTCGCCACAGAAATATTCCCCGAGAGGGTAAACTGTGATGTGTAGGTACCTACAGGACACATTAGGCCGATTAAGTCCCATGTCATTATTCAGCCAAATGGAGACTAGTGCCGGACATAGACCTGGCAGGCGATTCTGTAACCATCTCAACGTGAAAACTAAGGTGAAGTGAGCTCTCAGTCCAACTAATACTAGGGATTGACACTATTGACAGCTCACTTTACGCTCACTTCACCTAACTTTTCACGGTGAGATTTTTACAGAATCGATCGGCTGGGCCAAAGTATTTTCACAAGAACCGATCTTATGCTCCTCGCAACCAACGGATTGTCACAAACCGGGCATAACTCCAGACTCCGAGCTGCTACTGACAAATATTTGATGGCTAAACCTAATAACACTTTGCCTAACCTGAGGACGGAATCCAGGGGGTCTACTCCGAAGTAGTATCGGCCGAATGTTCGGCCGTTTCCTGCTACAAAGTTACTACTTGTTACTATTTGGTTCGGTCGGTTCCGATCCTACACTCCTACACTCTTTCGAATATTGACTATGGTCCCGACCCAACTGAGCCGATCCGAACTTTTTTCGCATTTTTCAATAATATTCGGTTCGGCCATGTGTCGGTCCGATCCGAACATTCGCACTTTGCACTTCGGAGTAGGCCCCCAGGACTTCAGAACTCACGCTTGTATTACCTAGCTACCTATGGGTAGGTATTGCAATAACGTCCTACTGAGGAAAGGTAGGTTGGCTTATTTTTGTACAGTCACGAGCACCAATATGTCAACACTTGGCAACTTACAATTGCGATTTTTTCGTGAAATAACGAATGCAACGTTGAAATACGACATATTACATAAACCTATGGGTTCGAACATGCTATGTTCGTAACAACATAAAATTTCATTAAAAAATATAGGAGTAAATCACTTTTGAATAAAGCCGAGTGTAGGTATACATACTTTTGCTCGTGACTGTAGGTACCTATATAGGGTGACTCGTGGCTGGTAATTAGTGACCGATACTTGA
Source organism: Apamea sordens (assembly GCA_945859715.1). Taxonomy (NCBI): domain Eukaryota; kingdom Metazoa; phylum Arthropoda; class Insecta; order Lepidoptera; family Noctuidae; genus Apamea; species Apamea sordens. Next base: position 14,951,849 of record OX244009.1, read on the forward strand.
AACACAGGATACGTCTGGTGGTTTGGATTGGATTGGGGTCATGCGCTTAGTAAATTTAAAAAAAAATCGTTTCTTTGGTATGATGTGTACAATCATGTGTTTAAGTATCGGTCACCTACTGGGTAATCAGTCACCCTATATTTCTTACTGAGAGGAAATCCCTAGGTATGTCAACAAATTATAAAGTTTATCTCAATTCTCAAACAATTCCGGGTGACTAATAACGGCATTAAATGCATACTTAATTAACAGACGCTTTTTAATTAATTTACTTTTTATAATCAGTCGTCGAGATAAACTCTGTTCACGGTTATAATTCGTGTCTGGTTACACAAAAATATTTTAGTAAACACTTCCAATGTTTTTATTTTTATTTATCTTAACTTGACTTGTCTCCATGCAATAAAAATAAACATTTCGCCGATTTTTTTATCATTCTAGTAATTATAGCTTTGTTCAAGCGGATCTGGAGTTATTTTCCCAGAGGTTGCTCTTTTGCACACGACATAATGAGAGTTTATTGATCTGTCTGACGTACTCTGGACCTCTACTTCGGCAAACTCAGCCTATGTTGGTATGTGTCTTCATCATCTACCTAGCCTTTTCCCAACGTTTGCTGGAGTCAGCTTCCTGTTTAACTGGGTGCAGCTGAATGACTGGTTGTCAGGCTTTCGGGCTTCTGACTGTAACGACTGTCTAAGATCTACGAATAACCGTCTGTATTCCGATTCACGCGCGTGTGTCTCGGTACCTATGTAATGTATGTCACCCATCCTCAGACCAACCTCGGCAAGCGATGCTTACCCTCAAGATTAACTTGCGCGGCTTTTATTATTTAACCACGAGCCCTTCTCTTGTAAAGTGTGTCCATTAATAAGTCGCTAACGCTGACTGAGTTATAAATAGTCACAACCCTCAGTCTAGCATAATCTCCTCCTGTAATAGATTGTTATTAATATTAGGTGTTTGACCGTCTGTCTGTCTGTCTGGGCGTAAACGACTGGCTATCAGTCACAAGGTATGTGGGGGTTCAAAGCTCCCCGATTTATTTATTTAGATACCATTATAAACGTGTAACCATAGATTTAACTGATGACACCATAATTAAAAATAATTTTTTTACTAGTCATAATAAGTTTAAAAAATATATACCTATTATATTAAAATTAATAGATTACCTAATTAGAAAAACTCAAAAATCTTTAAAATGCCAAAAAGTAAACAAATTAAATTCAAAACTAAGGCAAAAAGAAAGTAAATTTAATACAAGAATTAAAAAAACTGTAACAGTGAATTAGAATTGTGTAATGCTATGTATGACACAGACACTCAGCACCTTCAGGATGAATTGTTTGTTAGGGAATACGCTCTAAAGGATATCTTTAGTGAATATGAGACTTCTCAACAAGACCTGAGTAAGCGCATGCAGGAGGCTAATGAGTTGGCAGACCTGGTCAAGTATAATGCGGAGAGGTATGAGTCTTTGACAAATAACCTCTCTTTTAGCTGTACCTGGCCCCGGGGACCCCAGCTTATTACACCCACACCCTCAGTAGCTCAGCCAGTGGGTAGTTGTATTAGTGATGATAGCAACAGTATGAATAATTTGAATAACACTACCTACTTATATTTTTTCTGATAAATTTGGTCAAGGTTTTGGTACCTAGCTTATTAAATTAGTGTTCGCAACAAGATGTAATTAATAATTGTTTACCCGGTCCCAGTATTATCCAATTAATTAGTAGGTAATATCAAATTGACAAAAATAAACCCCAGTTCAACTGTTATATTATTACATGGGGATAGTTTAAATGTAGGTAAGTAAAAAAGACATACCTAATTGAATGTGTCCATGTGTGCATCTTAATGAGACTAATAGTTGTAAATTTAATTTTTGTGCCTTGCCTTATTCCCATTATTTAACTGATGAGCAAAATAAGCATATTTATAATTTAAATATGTTCATTTATAATAGGACTTGTCGTCACAGTAGCATTACTGTGACGACAAGTTTTTATATTTTGATTGTAATCAATTCATTACTGATTACAAACACAAATTAAACTATGTATTTGCCACCTAGTTGTAGGAGACAAATTGCTAATCTTTTAGCATACAATATACTCAGTGACACTGGTACTTGTAGTGTACCATCGATTACTGTTAGTACTGATACTAACACAACTTTTGATAGGCCTACGCCTTGTAGTTAAAAATATTAAGTGCAACAACGGGTCAGCCGCATATGTTGAATGTCGTACATCAAAATATGCAGGGTCTTTCCGGCAAAGAGCTAGAATTAAGTTTATTTATGGACAACTATGATGTTCAGGTGATTGACTGGAGTGTGGTGTTTTTAAGTTTAGTTCGGTATCAGAATCAGGCACTCATGTCGTGCTGTAAGTGATTGAGTCATCTTTAAGGTGTTTATTTGTTGTGAAACTTCATATTTTCTTCTTCTTCCTCTTTTTTAAGTTGCTCTCCTATTTCAAATTTAATTCTATTTAAAATGTCATCTGCTAAAAGCTTGTTCCTGAGAGTCCGATATGATGATATAAGCACTTTGTTGATGTGTTATTGTTAAGAGCTTCGGGTTCGTGACAATAAAAACTGCCGATAAAAATTACCAAAAGTTACACTTTAATATTAAACAACACTATAACAACTCAAACACACTAATTATAAAACACAATCGCTCTTAAGTCGCACTTGAAGATCGCTTTCGATTTATTCGCTTCTATCGCATCTATCTATTGTAGAAACATCTAGAACATATTTCAGTTTCAGTTCGAGTACATAGCGGCCCCGACTGACCAGATGTCGATTTCTAAGTTCTAGCATCGAAATTTCTACTCGATAATAGATGGCGCTAGTGAGTCTATTAGTTCTGCTACTCGAAACTAGATGGCGCTAGTGGTAACTAATGTCACCATATATCAGGCATTAATTGTGGCGCGCAACATTATTATGTAACTAACTATGGTAGGTAACTGATGATATTTTTAATAACACTTGAAAATTTTGTATTAGGTATATTCCAGGATCAACATTGTTTATTGTGGAAATCTTAGTGTTCTTAGTATAATGACAAGAGCAAAAGGATTTTATAGGTTGAACCAATTAATTGAACTTTTGCGATTTTTATAACTTTAATTAATTCACCTTTAAAAAATCTACAACCAGCGACATCTTACGGCACGAAACGTAACTAACGTCGCTCTTGAACTGCGTAGTTCTATTGATACGAGATAGATGGCGCCGCATAGTCAGTAGATCGATAATTTTCCGCTACACACTGAAGAACATAATACTGAAATTATTGCGATACATAATCATTACAATCATACGCGCAATCACAGTAATAATACAACCTAACATACTTTAAAACCTAAAAGAATACGACAATCATAATTAATAGTCAGACTAGATACACTAGCAAGCACATTTATAAATAATTATCTATAATTTTTTAACATAAGTACCTACCTAATGTTATATCAATCATAATATATTATTATCTAAATTCTGTAAAGAAATCATGGCAATGAATAGAACAGAGAAATAATATTTAAATAATCAAACAGGTCAAATTATAAGAAATAAGAAAATTAAACTATCTCAATTGGGTAAACTTCTTATCAGAAAAACAGAGATCATGTACTGTGATCATTTTTAAACACCCCTTGTGCTATTAACACTGATAGCACTTCTTCATAAAAAATATAAACATAAGGTTTATTCAAATATCAATTTAAGACACGTGTGAATTAAGTTGATTTTTGCGTACTATTAAAAAGTCATAAAAAGTTAAAGCCCTTTCTAAAAACTCATATTTGTTTTCATGTTTGTAAACAAAATTGCGAACGCTCATTAGATTTTTCTATTCTTCACGTCGAATCCATCGGTGGACGACTGTTGAACGTCCATACCAGAATTGGCTGGAACATAATTTTGAGAAAACTTATAAATATCACAAAACTATATTCCAGTCCAGCCTGAGTAAACGATCGGAGGTGTCTTCGACGATCTTCGGGCGTCTTCGGCTATCCTCGGTTATGTTTATTGAAATTGCTATACTTACTACACACCAAGACGCTTTGCAGTCGCGGTTACAAAATGTGCAAGTAGCACGATAAAATATTTGTATCTGAATCTAGCTTCATCTCACTCGTGCCTTGTAAAACCGCGGCTGCCACAAAAATACACCAAAACGTATTTCTGTTCTTTTTAAACAGTTTACATGTAAGCAAAACAAAGTAGCATTATTTCAGTAAAAAAAAAATGAATTTAACAATCTTTTTATCAATCTTTTTCATTCACACACTGGAAATGCCTTTCATTGTGACAATTCAATTAATTAATACTCATTGCGTGACTTACGTTGTCCAGCAGACGAATCAATTTTATTTTTCAAACATAAATCTGTACCAATATCCATAAGCCTGAAAAAATTCGTTTTTCTTGGACGCGTTAATCCCTGGGTTCTGGGAGTTTTATGAAAATAGGGCTGTTATTTTAGTATATTTTACGACTTCCACGCGAACGAAGTCGCGTGCACAGCCTAGCAATATGTATGAAGCAATGGGTCATTTATTCCTTCGGATTGTGATTGTAAGGGCGAATTCCTCCAAAGTTTTATACCTAGAATAAGTCTTATCCTGGGCATAAATTTTGAATTTTTGACAGTTTTTCCATACTACAATTGAGGAGCGTTTTCACAAAGCAATAGGTACATCAATCAAAATCTCAAAATTGTTTTTTTTGTCGTTTCGTACTCAATCTCTATAGGGCTACACGATGGTTTTTACGAATTTTCTGTAAACGATACATAAATCATTCTAAAAGTACAGCGAAGTGCATTCGTTTTTTGAAAGTGATACATCTACATCGATCGAATTTTTTCAAAACGATTCCTCAAACGCTGTTATTGTTGTTGTCTCGTTGGCATGAAAGCCAAAAGGCCAAAGATATGATAAAGGCAAAACTTCCATTTAAAATAAGCCATACCTGAATACTACATTATACTGTAGTTGGATCCCGCGCTTTAAAAAATATTGAAATTAGTGTTCAGGAAGTTTATTCTGCTGCGCCAGTGATAGTTGATGTTAAGAAGAAAAACGTCAAATCTTTTTTACGATTCGACTGTGCTCAGTTTCCTAAAATCAACATGGTTTCTTCAAAAAAGAAAGTAGATGTTGAAAATTTACTCAAATTCTGTGATATATCTGATGATCCTGATGCTCAGGCATTTTATGCAGATGTGCTCCAGGGTTCTGTTGAAGATGACAATGTACGACGAAACTATGACGATGAAGAACCCGTAATATAATCCACTAATATTATAAAGGTGAAATCCCGTATCCGTGCAGCAAATTCGAACTAAATGTATCGGGTTTTTATCAAAACGTGACATCAACAGTAGTATCAAAGTTGAAAAAACTCGATGTTTTTGATGTAATTTTGTTGGTATGTTTCTGTGTTACTTTTTTATTGTATAAGTAAAACGTATCTCATTAAACTAATTAATAAATTAATAAGCAATTTCATTTAATATACTTTATAGAAACCCTTGTAATTAAATAAATCACGTTCCTGAAAAATAAATCATATTACGATGTATCGTTTTGAAAAAACGCTCCTCAATTGTCAGACGTCAATTTTAATCCACGGATAAAAGATATCTGACTTTGGTAAAATCAGCCCTTAGTGTATTACACAACTAAGGTCAAGTTTTACTTCCTCCGGCTAACTTATTTTTTTACTAAATATAGAATCTGTAAAACAATCAACAGCAAGTCATCGACTAAAACACAAATAAAACTCGTAGGTATACAATGTCAGTTATTTTATTATCACGTCTGCTTATAATAATGCGGCGCCAGTTCCAGCAGCCATGTTTGATCTATGGTCATCATTTCCCGCATGTACGTCTTGTCTCCTGTGCTCTGTACGCTCGCGAACATCACCCTGGAAAGGAGAATAGGTTTTTATTAATATGAAAATCATTTCGGCAAATCGTTCTGTAAACGCGGGTATCGTCAGAAGTCTTATTATTTTAAAAATTATCACACGGGCCGGGTTAAAAAGTGTCCTATGTTCTTACCCAGGCCATTGGCTTCTTGTATGCTAAACTTCATCGACATCCATTCAGCCGTTAAGGCGTGAAAGGGGATAGACAGTTATTTTCGCATGATCTATAAATATGTAGAACGGATGCCCGCGATTTTGTCAAAACTACTAAGTTCATTTCTTGGAGTTCGATTTTCCTCCAAGGTAGCCCGCGAAATTCAAATTTTCTTACGTTTTTTGCAATTTGCTGGTCAGTACTAAGTTGTACGTTGATTAAAATATGATTCGCGGCCGTAACAAATATGTATTTACAGAATTATAATCATTAAAGTCATCAACACAACTCTCTAACATCAAGTAATCCTACTGAATGACTATTTCATGAAATCTTGACATTTTAGGATTATGCTAACTTAACACGTTGTATTACTGATTCTAATGATTATAATTCTGTAAATACATATTTGTTACGGCCGCGAATCATATTTTAATCAACGTAGAACTTAGTACTGACCAGCAAATTGCAAAAAACGTAAGAAAATTTGAATTTCGCGGGCTACCTTGGAGAATCCACCTTAAACCATTTATCGCATTGCACCAAGTCCCACTAAAATAAATGCCAAAGAAGTATCTTGGTTTGTCCTTCTTTCACACAGCAACGGAAAAACGTGGATTTTTACATAGAGATAGTTTAGTTTAGATATGGTATAGAGTAGAGAGTGACAAAGGCTACTTTTATTCCTGAAAAAAAGCACGGTTTTCCAAGGAATAGCCGCGGGTAAAAGCTAGCAATAATAATGATATTATGTTTACCACTTAGGTTGCTGTACTCTAAACAGACAGCTGTCAGGACTGATGTGCAGTGTGGCGCCTCGTATGCCGCTGTACGTTGAGCTTGTGTTTAAGTATGCGGCCTGAGGGAAGTAGCCGGATAGGACGCATTTCATTACGCGTTCTGTTTTACCTGAAAAAGTTAACAATATTTTTTAAATACACTTAGGACAGTATTTGTCAAAAGCAGGTTTTTTATATAATATTTTAAAAAAGTTATCATATTTCAAAGTTTGGACTATGTTAGTAAAAACGTTAAAAATAGGCAAAAAATACTTTTTTATTTACCTGAACCTAAATCTATGCCATCGAAGACTTTGTCTTCCATTTGGAATTTCCTTTTTATTAGCTTTTCTAAGCTATCTCGAACTTCACATGCCTGAAAATGACAGAAAATACAATTTTAGTTATTGTACAAGTAAAACGGAATTAATGATTATTCAAAACTTTAACATACACAATGATGTATATTATAAACAATAGGGTTTGGGGCGAAAATAGAGATTCGTAGAATATTATACGCTTTCAGTGCGCAGCTCCAAGTTGACGGACGTCACACGAATCTTTTCAAAAAGAGACACGCGTCGAATGTTTTATAGTAAGCTTCTAGAATGGTCTAGAAGCTTCGACTCGCTCTCATTGGCCGGGCGGGAACGAGAGGAACGAACACCTGGACGCGTCTCCGCCAGAAGCGCGTGAATTGTGGCGGGAGTGGTTAGAAAGAGGTTCGCGTTATAAAATCTAAAAATATTTAATAATTATTTCTCCATGCTCGGAGTAAGGGCATTTTCATCCTTTGTACTTAATAACAAAACAATAATAATTTGAGTTTTTTCTGTATTGTCCATATCTGAATTAACGCAACATAAGTTTAAAGTAATAAGTAAGAACAGATAAGTTACCTTTTCCATAACCTTATAGTTAACATAATACTTCTGGCACCATTGCTTGCATACTTTCGCATTCCTCTTCTCATCTTGAGAAGTCTTCAGTTTTAGGTACGCATCCATTATGTTTAGATACATTATTATGTCGCCTTCTGCTACCTGAAACACATAAATACGTATTTGTTTAGTATGTATGGACGCTATAGCTACCGGTTAACCCTTCGTTAATGAACATACTCTATAATCTTAAGCTAGGGCACTGAGCAGATTATTGTATAGAAAAAAATATTTAATTACTTGATAACAAAGATCAAAATAGCACATACCTTTGACTAAATGTCGAGATAACATCAATTTATAACCTTTTTTCACATTTTTAATGTAATGTAAAGAAGATCGTTGAATATTCTACGGTATTGACATTGCGACAAATAATAATTACCTCGAAATTATTCCTCCTGCTAATCTTAGCGTTAACACTCTCTTGTCCACCGCTGGGCTTAAGGAACACGTTGTCCACTTGTAACATGGCGGCTATTGAGAGAGCTTCGTCTATGCAGCCCCATTCACCTGGAAACGTAAACAAATTCAATTTAGGTTATTATCATAAATAATAAACTGAGGGGCCCGTGGCTAAATAATAACAGCCGCACAGGTCGATTGGTTCAGGTTAAGCTACGCTTGCCGCAGTTGGTATGTGGATGGGTGACCATCTTTACATACCGAGAATACGCTACGGCTTAACGTGCTTTCCGAGTCACGGAGGGGCCGTGACTCGGAAAGCACGTTAAGCCGTTGGTCCCGGCTGTCATTCGTGGATCTTTGACAGTCGTTACGGGTAGTCAGAAGCCCGAAAGTCTGACAACCAGTCTTACCAAGGGGTATCGTATTACTCAGTGACTGGGTTGTGGAGGTCAGATAGGCAGTCGCTCCATGTAAAATACTGGTATTCAGCTGAATCCGGTTAGACTGGAAGCCGACCCCAGCATAGTTGGGAAAAGGCTAGGCAGATGATGATGATCATAAATAACAAACTATTCAAACTGGCACATAGCAATTGCTACTTGGTAATAGTACTTTTCCACAAGAAACTGTACTGCTACTTATCAATCAATCAATCATTTATTTGCTATAAATATGGTACATGAGTTGTTAGTGACAGTTATAGACCAAGACATATTTCACCTAAGTTACAGGTATGCAAATATTAAGGAATAAAATTTATAAATACATGAATTAATGAAAATTGATTAAACAAATAAATTTAAGTTTACATTATTGATTATATTACAATGTCAAAATAGATTAAAATGAAATACGAAATAAATTTATGCATCCTTAAAAAAATTGTAGCAGCATGAGCTTTTCTTCAAAAAATCTTTTACTGAGTAAAAACTTTCCTCTATCAACCAGCCCCGTAAAACACGACAGAACTTATGATATGGTAATTCGGAAATATGTTTAGGTAGGGAGTTGAAAATAAGTGGCGCCATATATGCACAGTTCCGTCTAAACCGTTCTAATTTTGGGACCGGCATTTTGAGGGGTAATCTCGTTAACAACCGCTTACTTATATTGTCATTGGCTTCGAAAAGGAATGGATGACCCTTAACAAATTTAGCGACTTCGTATATATATAAACTAGGGACAGTTAACAGCTTTTTTTATTTGAAAATCGGTTTACAAGAATCAAACCATTTCATACCATAAATTGCACGTACTTATACATCTTTTCTGCGCAATAAAAACCCGGTTTACCTCAGAAGAGTTACCCCAGACTACAATGCCATAACGAATGAAAGAACAAACATAACTATGAATTATGATACACCATTAGAGATGTTTCTCTCGACGTTACGTCTTTAACTTTTTGAAGAGCAAAAACGTATTTATTAATTTTCTTACAAATACTGTCAATATGATCCTTCCATGTAAGATGTGCGTCTAAAGTTATACCGAGAAATTTTGTACTTTGTATTTGTTCAACTTTATTATGGTCAAGGCTTATATTAAACTCAAACTCTTTTCGGTCAGGCGTTTTAAAGAATATAAGTTTGGTCTTGTCAATATTTATTTTTAATTTGTTACCTTTCAACCATTCAAATATTGAGAAAAAAAAATATCACTTTAATAATTCTTATTGATGGTCGATGACAATAGGCTCGTCCCTATTACATTACACTTAAACATAACTGGAGACATGTGGAGTACATACTATAGATACACGTGCTGCCTAACCCTTCGGGGAACAGTGGCGTCATGTTGTTATTAATTCACTGTCATAAACACATTCATATTTGGACACCATTGAGTACAGTAGCTAGATTTTAAAGAGCACTCTAGAACACTCTCATGAATCGTGGGTGTGTTTCATCGTCAACATCATCATTACCCTCAGCCCGACTTCCCCCAGAGCTGGGTGTTAGCCTCTCCTTGATTGTGTGTACAGACACTAGGCTTACATGCACAATCAGCTAGATCCGGAACAATAATCTTAAGGCCGCCATACAAATATTGATTTAATGCAGGAAGCAAAACAGTGACCCATAGTATAGTCCACCTTGTAATTGCTTTACCAGGATAAGATAAGGTTTAATATCACTTGCAAGTCATATGTGATTGGGATATATTTGTCTATGTTACAGTTTCAACTTTAATGAAATAGCAATTTACCGGGAAGTGTTAGAAAAGTGCTTAAGCAATTACTGGTGGACTATAAAATTGTGCAAAACCAATGCTCAGTCACTGCGGCCATCGTTCGGTCAAGAAAATTGTCGTCAGGACACCTGGATATGATCTTCAATGTCCGTTCCCTTTCTCCGGGAAGAAATCTATACCCTGCTGTTGCCCGATTCATCATCTTCATCTGCCTAGCCTTTTCCCAACTATGTTGGGGCGGCTTCCAGTCTAACCGGATGCAGCTGAATACCAGTATTTCACATGGAGCCTATCTGACCTCCACAACCCAGTTACTGGGTAGTACGATACCCCTTGGTAAGACTGGTTGTCAGACTTTCGGGCTTCTGACTACCCGTAACGACTGCTGTTACCCGATTACAGACTGTAATTTATCAATATAAATGATTCACTGACCACTGTTACACAGCATGGCCGCACACATAGGTTTGAGCGGCATCTCAGCCACTATTTCTCCCACAGACGTCAATTCTCCTAGTTTATCTATGATCTTCAATGCGTAGAGAGTTTCTAGACCAGAGAGAATGCTCTTCGCTGGCGGCGGAGTGGGGAATGTGAATCTGCAAAATAAAAACATATTATCATTTTCATTATTGGCTCATTTCAACAGTAGGGAGCTTGTGACTTAGTAATAACAGACGCACGGGTCGATCGATCAGGTTAAGCTACGCTTGCCGCGGTTGGTCTGTGGATGGGTGACCATTTTCACAAGCCAAGACCCCTCCGTGCCTCGGAAAGCACGTTAAGCCGTTGGTCCCGGCTGTCATTCGTGGATCTTTGACAGTCGTTATGGGTCGTCAGTAGCCCGAAAGTCTGACCACCAGTCTTACCAAGGGGTATCGTATTACCCAGTAACTGGGTTGTGGAGGTCAGATAGGCAGTCGCTCCATGTAAAATACTGGTATTCAGCTCCATCCGGTTAGACTGGAAGCCGACCCCAACATAGTTGGGAAAAGGCTAGGCAGATGATGATGAGCTCATTTCAACAGTATAAAAACGAGTTTTTAACAATGTGAATGCGATTATTTGTCGCATTATGATTTACAGGGCGCATGCTGCGTATCCTTCGCTTCGTCAATTAGGATTTTCATAATCACCTAATTTAATAGCGATTGGTGTCTTAATATTATAATCCCTTTATCGCCCTTGAGGACAAAAAATGTCATCATATTTACAAAATTCTTCTTTTCTTTATTTGTATGTGTGTGCAAAAATCTATACTTATAATAAATCTGTAGAAGTGAAAATTCTGTACATTGAAAATATCAAAAAAATAATTTACAGGGGGTGTTACTAGACCGACACCGAACCCAAAAATGTGATTAAAAAAAATTTTGTCTGTCTGTCTGTCTGTCGGTCTGTCTGTCTGTCTGTCTGTCTGTCTGTCTGTTTGTTCAGGCATCACGCAAAAACTACCGGTTCGATTACGATGAAACTTGGTATAATTATTCTTTAATATCCTGGGCACCACACTGGGTACTTTTTATCCCGGAAAAGTATATACAATAAAAAACAAACTTAATTTTGCGGTTCGATCCCTATACCCGATTACCACTGTCTGTACTGTACCAACCGCAAATACTAAGTTTGTCGTAGGTTGGGTCACCCGCAGTGGAGTTCATTTTTATTCCTTTTAGTTTTTAGAGTTATTTAGGTTTATTTTTATATGAGTCGTAGGTATAGATTTTAATTTTAAAGTATAGGTAGTATATTTGATAGTGTACGTAGTGACCGTAGGTTATTTTATAATACTGTTAGGTAGGATTAGTCATTCGTATAGATATTAGTTTTTAGGGATTTTGCTTATTTATTGAGTTTAGATTAGTTATCATCAGAAATAGGTTTATTTAGGTAGGTATTTAATTTTCTGCTATTGAGTTTTTTTTTTTAATTAGGTAGGTACTTAGGTAAAGATATCATATAGGTACCCTCTTAATCACCACTAATGAGACACAATTGGTTTTCTACTGTAATTAGCCACAAAGGGCCCGCGAGATAGATGGCATTCTGGGGAAGCACATACATTTTATCCTGTTAGCACATTCCCGTGGGATAATTTCCGACATCCACGCGGGCGAAGCCGCGGGCAGAAGCTAGTTAACAATAATTACCTAAGCAAGTTATGTATTCCTAAAGCTTTTAGTTGCAGCAGCATCCCAGATAGATCACTTCTACACATCTCGGGAGGAACTGACGGCGGGAGTTTTTCATACTCTGCTTCTGTGTATAATCTGAAAGTAAATAAATTCAAGTTAATGCTGATCAAAATATTGAAACTAAGTAAAAGATTGTGCTTGATTTGTTGAAAGCGGACTGGTTTTAGGGATTTCTTTAAGAAATTCTTAGTAGCAGCCCGGATTCTGCATCTGTATTCCAAAATTCGAATTATAAATCAGCAGATGTTTTTATTAATTTGGCAATGGATGTTAATTTTATACTTAACTTTATTTTTTCTCGACGATTTTTCTATTAGAATTTATACTTAGTTAATGTTATTCAAACAATATTTTAATTGTTGGAAAAAGTAGGGAAATATAAAGTTGAATACAGATAAATGTGTCAATAATTTCCTTTAATGAGTGATTGCGTAAGAATTTAACCTGAAAAGAGTCTGTTAACACTTTCATCCAGATAGTTTTGGAACAGACAATAAGTACATAATTAAGTAACTTATTTTTCAGCTACCTACCTATAGCACTTCCCGCGACTAGTCCTGCCCGCCCGGCCCGCTCGTTGCGTCGCGTTGTTCTTAGAGATACAAGTCACAGTTAAACTCTCTACTCCAACTGAAGGGTCGAAGAAAGGTAGCTTGTGGAAACCGCTGTCTATTACTGAAATATGACACAAAAATAAATACGCTGCATTCAATGTAATAACAATAATCAGAAACTAAACTATGTAAAGTTAACTTAAATACAGGTTGACAGGGACATCGACGCGCAACCTGTGACCATGGATTCAGTACATAATTGCGAACCTCCCTGAGTAGAAATGTTTCGAAGGTTGTAACCATAAAGCTACATAGGCTAAATCCTACATATTCATATTAATTTTGATATTACTCACCATAAACAACCCCTGGTATAGTCACACTAGTCTCAGCCACGTTAGTAGCTAACACAACTTTCCTCACATTATCCTCAGTCCTCTGAAACACCTTTATCTGCTTATAATGAGGTAAAATGCCGTACATAGGCACAGGGAGCATGTTGGCGGCCTTGATACCGCTGGGGAAGTGGGCTCGAGTCCTGTTTGTGTCGTTATTCACGTCCGCGTAGGCTCGGAGGATTTCTAGGGCGGTTTGGATTTCTTCCTGTAAATAAATAAGATGTTTTAGTGATAAATATTAAATTACCGACATAAATATCTGTGGGCCATACATTCAATTTGGTACCTACGAGAATAGAACGCGCGGCACATAGTATTTTACTGAGACAGTCAAACCAACATATAAAAAACAACTAGGTATCATGTTTGATCTTCTCTACACGGGGCCTAAGTTATTCCTGTTCATATTTTTTTTAAACTTACCTAGTTAGGTTGTTTTAAATATTTACCCAAGTTGATAACTGTACCAGGACCAAAAATCTGAGTATTTGCGAGCAGATTATAAAATTTCAAGTCAATATTGATTAAACTAGATGGCGCTGGTGTTCAATGTTACCTTTGGACATTGACTCAGCACTTCGCCTGGCTTACGCGCGACCCAGATTAAATAATGATTTGGTTGCATCTTACACGCATAGGACACAAAGATTTTGTATAATAGTGTGTGTTAAGAAAAAGTAGTATATAAGCTGTAACATATTGTAAATAAATCAGATTTGAATTTTATATTCTTGTCTCATTACCCCTCACTGTGGCCAAGACACCTTTAGCCATCTCTTAGTAAACTTTTTCTGAGAAACACTGAAATATATTAATACAGAGGTTATGGTATTATAACGCTATTTTAACGAAAAAAAAAAATGAAAAAGTGTTTATTTACATAACTAATTTTAACCTAGACATTTATTACCTCCGCCAAACTGCAAGCAGTTTGTTGGCAGACGTAGCTCCTTTTTTTAATAATACAGGGTAACGTTTTGAACTAAACTAAAATGATGAATATTAAAATTAAGTATGATTGTGAAATGAATGTGGAACTTACTTGTGACGTCAGGAACGCTAGTATATCACCGAAAGGTTCGTTCTCATGTATTTTGATCACCGTGTCGACTGTAGCTTTCACGTAGTCCGGAACAGGCTCTGCAGGAAATATACGAAAAATTAAGTCATTTCTAATACCATATAGTTAATTCCCAAATAAATCAATAGATGGCGCTAGTAGATACAAGTTTAAATTGTACCTACATTTAAGTATACATAGGTACCTATGAAGCTATTATGACATAATTATAATGAAAAAGGACTTATTCGGAGGTTGTGAAACTGAAAACGTCATTTATCGTCCAATAATAAAACACCGGTCAAGTGCAAGTCGGACTCGCGCACCGAGGGTTCCGTACGAATTTGTAACTACAAATTTATAGTTTTCGGAATTTTCCTTTACTTGCGCTACATGACATTGCTTCTTGCCAAATTTCATGATTCTAGGTCAACGGGAAGTACCCTATAGGTTTTGATTCCCTTGCGAGTGTCAAAATATGCGGCATAAACGGAAGACAAAAAAACTTTAGTTCAGACCTTGATCCATATGATGTTAGTAATACACACTACTTATAAGCTATGTTAGAAACAAACGAAAAACAAGATTTAATTCATACAATATCTGTTGCACTCACGAGACGCACCGGGTATATGTACATGTACATGTACCCAATGCGCCATAATGGTGCAGCACGGCTTATCACTAATGACCTTCAGAATGTCATTGCCGATCCCACGCACTCTGCGCATCATAGAAGCAGTCTTCTTACGCAGAATAGTACTGAAACCGTCAGTACGTGCTTCCGCAAACATCCCTGACGCGCTACAGTAACGTGGGAGCCCCAAAAACATCCTGAAAGTATTATTATACTGAACTCTGAGGGCGTTGTATGCCCTCTGCGTATATCGAACCCAGAGTGCAAGCCTTGATATAAAAATAAACGCCCGTATATTTTGATTGCATTTACTTCCTTATCCTTCCAATTTTGATATTTTCACTGCTTCATGGGATTGCAGCAGCTGCTAATTTTTAGGTAAGTATTAATTTCAACTTGATAACTCTACGCGTTCGTGAGAAAAAGGCCTTGAGAGACGGACGGACAACGAAGTGATCTTATAAGGGTTCCGTTTTTTCTTCTGAGGTACGGAACCCTAAAAACAAAAACTATTTCAGAAAATCATAATTTTAAGTAAACATCTGATTACCTGTGGGGTCAACACCTTGAGAGTGTGATTTTATAAACATTTTTTTGCATCTTTTGGATGTCGTCCTCTGTGTAGTTCTAACTGAACAGACAGCTGTGCTGCTGGGAAGTTTGTTGCGCCACTTCTTCTTCCCAGCGATAGCACTAGGAAGTGGTGAAGGGCGGGCGTTTTTGTGGGACTGTCTTTTGTAATTTTGACGTTCGAAAAGTGCTGATTCTCAGCCTAATTTGAATAAATGACTTTTGATTTTGATTTTGTAGTAATAATAATAATATCCTTGGACATTTCACACAGTTTTGGCTTTGTACAATTATTTTTTACTAGTACATAAAGGTTTTAATAAATAAAAGCCTTTCCTTACCTTCACTATAAAACACGTCAATAGGATGCGTCCTGCCTTCCATGGACATTATAGTAGAAGTGCTAGATTTGACCGACTTCCTATCAGTCAGGTTGAAGAAGTCTCGAAGAAACTCGGCGTCCATTGTGGCTGACGATACTACCAGCTTTAGGTTCTTGCGTTTCTGGACAGAAATAATAAGTATTATGAAGACAGGACCAATAAGCGCAGTGGTGGAATAATTGAAGGCGAATATGATGCGGATTGTAGGTTCGTTTCCTGCAGGACAATTCTTATGATATGGATAGTTTGAAGTCTGGAAAGATGGAAGACGTACATTGTTGTCTTGACAGCATTGGTGAATAATTATCAAGTACAAGTTTATAAAAATACCTTTATAATTTTCTTCAGCAGCCCCATCAATACATCTGTCATCTGTGTTCGTTCATGGACCTGAAATTAAACAGTGTTTTAATTGCAAAAAAAATACGTTATTTGTGTTTTATCAGCAAGTTATTATGAAGCCTGTTATCAATTGTTTTAAATGATAAAAAATAATTGGGGAACCAAATCAGATTCTACTGGCAGAAACAAAAAATAACCATGCAGACCTTTTATTTCAGCTTAAATGTAACTTTTTCAATTTATATGTTAGTACTTTCTGACTTTATATTGGACATCTGACGGAACAGACAGACATCGGTGACGGAAAATATCATGAGGAAACCTTAAGTTTTAGTTAATATACAGCGTGGCGCTTTAATGGCGACATTAATTTAACACACGTAGGTATACGGTTTCGCGTTTTAGTTGTATGAATATACCTATTTTAATTTAATTAAACATTAATATATTTATTTTGACGGCACGGTTGGCGCAGTGGTTAAGCGATTGACTGCTGCGCTGCGTGTCGCGGGTTCGATTCCCGCACGGAACAAATATTTGTATGACCTACATGTATTTGTTCCGAGTCTGGGTGTTTTTCTATCTATAATATGTATGTATTTACAAAAAAAAAATGTATATAAGTAGTTTATCAGCCATCTTGTTACCATAACACAAGCATTAGGTTGCTTAGCTTGGGACTAGATGGCGCTGTGTGAAATGTCCAGGGATATTATTATTATTTATTAGTATTATTTATTAACAATTTTCTAAAATAGCATCTTAGAGCAACCTGACTTAAAGAACTGTAGCGCAGGGGTCATTTGCCGGGGTCACGGATCATAACATCGCATCAATGTAATTAAAACAAAAAACAAATAACGTGCAAAGAGAAGGCGAATTAAGGAAAGAGAGAGAGCCCTATGTCGGCGAGCGGCGCAGGTGGAAGTTTTCAAGTTACGATGTTTCTTATGTTGTTATTATTTTTATGATTACTGGCCACTAGCCCTACCCGTGTGTTAAATTAATGTCGCCATTGTAGCGCCACGTTGTATAAGTCTGAAAGGCCAAGTCCGTCTTGATCACGCGTGGTGATCAATGCTCGTTCCTTCTCTGTGTGAGAAGGGGCCTTTGCCCTTCAGTGGGACAGTAATAGGCTGGTATTGATAAAACAACAAAATACTGACCTCATCGAGAACTATGCAGGAATATTGCATCAGTAGTGGCGAGGCGAACATCTCTCGTAACAAAACACCTTCTGTCATGAACTGAAACAAATAATAATTATTCAATCATAAAGCATATAAGATTTAAATATTTCAATTTAATTTCTTAACAGGTCTGACGAAGTGTGGATATATGTGCACCTCTGCTTAACCTTCCGGAGTAAAAGGCGTCGTGTTATGATATTAATTTATTAAAACGACACTTAATCGGCGAAAGTTAAGCAGAACAGTTACTTACATAGACGTAGGTAGGTACTGGAATGACCCAACATCTCAATTTCTAGTGGTTTTAAGGGTAATACTTACAAGCTATCGAACATAATTTATTAAGCAATGCAACTCGTAAAGGAAGGATAAAATGCATTAAAATTAGGAGGACATATTATGTTTAATTCAATCCAAAAATAATGATTCGCTATATATAGGTAAGTATAGTTATTAATCAAGAGGAAAAGTCAGGTTATAAAATATAACCATAAGTAATCTGTAGGTAAAATAGTCCGTAAGTTAGTCTCGTTTTGTTTATAAAAATCAATCTGTCAAGCCTTTTCCCAACTATGTTGTGGTCGGCTTCCAGTCTAACTGGATGCAGCCGAATACCAGTATTTTACATGGAGGTAGAGTATTTTACAGGTATTGGGTAGCACGATACCCCTTGGTAAGAGTGGTTATCAGACTTTTAGGCTTTTGTTTATTAAATAAACACAGCATGAGTTTTTGGATCTATTCCATGTAATATGCCAATCTTTGTTTCTACTTTGGTACTCACAACAATCCCAGTGCCGGTCCCTCTGCAGCTGGTATTAGCAGCAGCATACCCCACTTGCTCGCCGATAGCTTCGCCCCGCTCCTCTGCCACGCGGCTCGCTAGCGACACGGCTGCGGCGACGCGCGGCTGTGTCACGCACACTTTGTGGCCTATCTCGTGCAAATACTAGAAAGAAGAGAAAAGGGTTTTCAGTGAAATACAATAACAAACAATGAAATACAGGGTGTTATTGACAGCCCTCCGCAAACTGATAGGGTAGCTTCAGTACATCATATTAAGATGACCGGTACATGTAATTCTTTCAGGAACATTAAGGGAATCCAAAAAACCAGATTTGTTTTATTACCTCACACGCAACGTATCGTTACCGTGGCAAAACGCACGTAGCGGACGGCAGCGCAGCGAGCTTGAGCGAGGCTGTTTTCAGCTGTTTTATTTACATAAATGGAGTGTTGCATACAGAGAACGTAATTTTACATTGAAATAAAGGAATATCAGCAGCAAAAACGGCATAATTTTTTTTTTCCTGAGAAAATTTCCAGTGGGATATGATTCAGAATAAGGAGCTGAATCAATCCTGTGTTTTTGTGGAGGGCTGTCAATAACACCCTGTATAGCTATCGAAATGTGGGTGTACTATGGCGCACGTGTGCCTAAGCCTTCGGGAAGAACAGGAGTGATGTTGTGTGTTTAGTAATAAAAATGACTGAGGTATTCTTAGGATCGAGGAAAGGTAGTCAAAAGTAAAAGTCCAAAAGTCTGACAACTAGTCTTTCCTATACAAGGGGTATCGTGTTACCCACTGGGTTGTGGAGGTCAGATAGACAGTCGCTCCATGAAAAATACTGGTAAACAGCTGCATCCGGTTAGACTAGAACTAACAGAGGACTAACGTCATACGGCTAAATACTCATGCTGAAGAACTACGCTGAATAGATTCAGTCTATTACTCTAAAAAAAACCCCGAATCCCAAATTTATCCAATTCCCCGAATTTATCGAAATTCGCGAGCTATATTTGGAGCAGGAAATAACACCGAGGTGAGATAATAACTTAATATAATATTGTTAAATATACCTAAACTAGCTTTTGCATAAAATACATATATCCTGTATCCCAGGTCATGGTTTATCCATGACTATATCAAGTTTCATCCAAATCTATTCAGCGTTAAAGCGTGAAAAGGTAACAGACAGAATCACTTTATAATACGGGGTGGCAGGGCGGGGCACTGGTCCGTCCATTTTGACGACGCAGTTGGCGCAGTGGCTGAGCGATCGACTGCTGCGCTTCGTGCCGCGGGTTCGATTCCCGCACGGAACAAATATTTGTATTGCCTATAGGTAGTTGTTCCGGGTCTGGCTGTTTGTGTATGTGAGTTTAAATGTTTGTAAACGCACCCACGATACAGGAGTAATTCAATGTAAGGCAACGCTTTATTAAAAAAAAACGCTTGACGCGTAGGTAGGGTACTGCACTTTTGTATGAAACAGCAGATTTTTTTAATAAACGACGAAAAATTTATACACATGGGGATCTAGAATCATGTGCTGAATGATTGATGATGGTTACAGTTTGTTTTTGATGTCCCTGCCACCCTGTATTGGTACGGGAGGCGCCCGTTTAATATTGTTTAACACACCAAAAATATCGGTACTCCATCGCGCCGTTTCCTAACCAGACATTCTCTTGACCGCGTTTCGAATTTTTTCATGCAATGATGGTTTAGAAGTTGCCCGTCTCCAAAAATTTTGTTTATTTCACGTTAGCTGGCATCGGAAGTTTTATATTGACAATGTTTGTGGTTATGAAACCATATATAGACTTTAGATAGGTATGTGGAAACAGATTTTTTTTAAAGGATATTCAGTTTTGTGTACATTTATGGTAGACTTGAACACTGTATTCGTTGTTTTCTTTGACAGTTCCAAAATGGGTTTTATAAGTTTTATTATTGTAACATAATAATTATATAGGTAATAAGCCTAGCTTTTTCCTAACTATGTTAGGTTCGGCTTCCAGTCCAACAGGATGCAGCTGAATACCAGTATTTTGCATGAAGTGGCTGCCTATCAGACATCCAAAACCCAGTGGGTCTCACGATACCTATCATAAAGAACTTCGGGATCTTTCCTGAAACTCGCCACAACTCACTTTTCAGAGGGTTCCTCGTGCCAATTTGGATAGTTTTGCGAACATAAAGATTGCATACGCGTTCTTCACATTATAATCACACACACACACACACACCCCCACACGTTCTTCACAGGTTGTCTGAGATAAATAAATTATTATTATTATTTTTATTATAATGATCACAGCATTTTAATAAGAAAGAAATTGATTCTAGCCAGATTAGCTCAAGTCTCAGCCAAGAGAAAGCGTAAAGATGACAAGTAAGATAACAAACTAAACATTTATAATAACCAATCATAACTTGGAAAAGAGACGGAATTTCTTCATGTCAAAACATAATACTTATTGAATAATTTTAAATCAGTGTAGTTCGGAAATCAAGGGGCCTCTTACAGCCTGTGGCGGGAAAATAGAGCGAAGTAGACAGATGTTGAGATTATGGGAAAACCGACGTTTTCTGTCGAATCAGCACGAACTATACAGTATAGTTCGTATACAAGGATATACCTCAAGTCATGCCTAAAAGACTAAGGAGTCCGCGAGGAACTGAAGAATCATGACGAGCCTTTTAAAGAAGACAAGTTAGAAACAATACCTCTCTCTTTCGTCAGAAATATACAGATACATGTAAAACTACTGAAATAGCCGTAATAAAAAGGTCAGCAGGTTGATAGCAGGACCGACTGCACAGGATGCACCTGACATACTCAAGTGGTACAAAACCTTACTTTACATACACAACGCCATCTGATGGCCATGACCTCAATGTGTAAATATTGTAGTGGTTATCACCGTGTTGATTCGTATGCGGCATTATTTCATTACTAATTAAGAGGCGCGTCAATGGGTTTGTGTGTTTAAATAGGCGTCACGGTAATCCCTATAGGGGAACACTATGGTGTCAATGAACTGTCGAAAAAGTGGTACAAGGAATTCCCAGACTAGCGCAGCGTAGTGAAGTAGCGATTATGAGAACTTACGCCAATCGGCCAATGTAAGTCGCCGAAATTATGTTGCATTTAGCTTCCTGAACGAAGTGAATTTCAGCGCTGGTACATCCTTATTCGGATTTACCTTAGTCTACCTCCTAGTACAGTAGAAACATTCTGTCAAGTCGACTTGATGTCGAAATTTCACGAAGTTAAACTGTCAACCGTCCGTCCAATTCTAGCAAATAAACGTTTGATTTGTCTTGAAAATGTAACCCGAGGAAGCAGACTTCGCGACAAAGCTTAACTAGGTACTAGTGGATGGGTAATGGGTATCATGCTTGAAAAGTTGAAAGCAATAAGTTGTTCTCCTAAAGTTGTGCAGACACACTGCCGCCCTGTCTAAGTTCTGCTGGTAAGAACGCTGTAGTTTATCCCCTTAGACATGCTCTCTTACTCGGCTTTACAATGCCTACGGGAAAAGGGGCGGGTTCTCCTGTCGGATACCACTCAACGTAATGTTGATTTATTCTGTTTTCTAACCCGCACGGAAACTAGCTTACGGCACGGCTTACTGGCTGGCTGGTCGCGACATGTTCATTTGTTGTACAAGGACTAGACAAAGCTAAGGTACTTGAAGCTAAAATAAGGAAAGGAATGAAAGTATCTCTTTCTCGTTTTAGCTTCAAGTACGGGACAGAGATGCTTACTTGGCAAGTTAGGTTGAATAAAAGCTTCTAGACAGCCTACAGCCTTGATGATTTCTTTGCAATGCTCGTTCCTTCTATGTAAATATATCTTTGGATAAGTTCAGGCTGTTACTATAGTTTTATACTGCGTTTTCTGTGGTGATACTGCAGTCCGTGTCAGAGGATATCCAAAGATATATTTACATATAGAAGGAACGAACATTGCAAAGAAATCATATATTAGCTAAGCTTTGCATGACAGCCATTTCTATTTCATATTAATTTTATCTACAGGAACGAAATAGCAACAACTTTAATTTATAAGATGACCAAGTAGTTATAATACCAGCCTAAAATTGTTCCACTGAAAGGCAAACCTATCTCCACATACAGAGCAGGACTAGGGCTTCCATTACATAATATAATATCCATAATATGTATGTATTTAGAAAAAAAAAATGTATATAAGTAGTTTATCAGCCATCTTGTTACCATAACACAAGCATTAGGTTGCTTAGCTTGGGACTAGATGGCGCTGTGTGAAATGTTCAGGGATATTATTATTATTATTACGTAATTACGAAGTCATTTTAAAGTATTTTCAATTCCGTAACTGAAGATGTCAATTCCGTACTTACGTAATTATTGGTATCATCAATCAATCAAAATAGTCAACCAATAAAAAAGCATTATACGTACTTACACATTTATAATGTGGCAACACTGTACGATATAACTACATCGAAACTGTACAAACAGGGTGTTCCCCGCAGTTTATTTTGTCGTTTGTTAAATCTTTAAAAAAATAGTTCCAACTCAAGACGTACAGAATAGAGTTCAATCAACTTGGCGAGTCGGCAGGGCCGGGGAGTCCCTGACGAAAAGTCCCTACGACCACGGGAAACTTAGGGGTACTACCATAATAAATTACTATGGTACTACTATGCTCTTCACTTTCTTAACTAAAAACAATTTTAAAAAAATTATTGAAAAAATAGCCACAAATAGAACAAAAAGGGTATTATATACTTAGAGCAAAAGAAAAAAAATAACCTTGATTTCTGACCCTACGTTAAGTACCATTAGATATTACTTTACTCTTTGGTAAGTACCTACGTATGAAAATGTTGTCCCGTCGGAGGACCGCTCTAATTATTAGCCTAACGTTCTGTTAAAGTTTAAAATAGTAGTCCATTATTAGTAGAAATGTGCATTTACGACAGCGCTGGCGGCGCGGCGGCGATCGCGAAGTTTTTTTGACTGCAGCGTATAATTATTTGCTTTCGATAACACCTACAAGTGTGGAAGCCGAGCGAGACTTTTTATCCGCCGGATATTTTTGTAATAAACTAAGAAGTTCCCTGGGTAACAAAACTTTAAATGCCTTGTCATTTATGAGATCACATTTTCAAGAA
Source organism: Apamea sordens (assembly GCA_945859715.1). Taxonomy (NCBI): domain Eukaryota; kingdom Metazoa; phylum Arthropoda; class Insecta; order Lepidoptera; family Noctuidae; genus Apamea; species Apamea sordens. Next base: position 14,975,576 of record OX244009.1, read on the forward strand.
GAAAGATTATATTCGGGACGAAAAAAAATGGTTTGATTTAACTGATGTACAGACGCCAGCACATCAAGCTACTACAATCTGTCAAATTTCTATAAGAGATTTTCAACTTTATCGCTAAAGCATGAAGGTTCAAGGTTGATTGGAAAAATTTGACAGTTTCGGGTAGCTTGACCTGCTGGCGTCTGTACGATGATAAGTTCTTGAAAGAAATATTTTTTTGTTAAAATATTGTGTTTATTTTGATAATTCCTTGAATTTGAAGTAGTAAAAGATAATTGTAAAAATTGTAGATACTCTATCTACAATATTTACAAAAATTCATAATCGATTAAAAAAAATTGGGAAAATTACGTAATTGGAGAAAAACGTTGCGTAATTACTTACGTAATTGACATTTCCTTAATTTTGGAAGCCCTAAGCAGGACAACAAGGCTTGATGTCTCGTAAATCATGCCTACACTAGTTTAATCTCTTTCATATTTCATCTGCAAGACACAGACTGCAATAACTTTAATTTAGTAGATGTCCTACACCTACAGAATGGCTCCAATGTTACTTTAACACAATCTTCGTAAAGTTTTTGATTCAGTAGGTTTTGGCGCGTTGCCAGACCGTTTATCTAGTGGTTAGGAGATACGGAAAAGCTGGCAGCTTGTCACGTCAAAGTGCAACTTGATCAAGTTGGAGACAGCCTTGTTTTAAGTGTACTTACATAATGTGTAGTGGTTTGTGACAAAGAAGAGATTACAGAGTAGAGGCAGAAGCCTGCAGAGTGGATGGCGTAAAAGGCTTCTAAGTGATTAGGTCTGTGATGAGAGATCGCTGAAGGCAATGTGCTGCGATCATCACTGCTAAGATTGTGGACTCATAATGTTGAGGTCATCATCATTCTCTTGCCCTTATCAAAATCTATTCTGGGTCGGAGCAACATGTCTTTTTCTTCCATACTTTTCTATTAGTCGTCATCTCGGCAGTCCTTCCCTTTCTAGCCATATTATCTTTCAAACAGTCCACCCATTTTTTTTTCTTTGCGATTATGGTGAGGCGAAAAATAGTCTTCAATCTTTTAGGCTTAAGTATCCTCTTCCTTTTCGGGTAGGCCTAAGTATCTTGATGAAAGTTGTTAGAAAATAGGTTTTGTCCCTAATCCAGACATGATTTCTCAAAAACAATGCTGATTGATACTGATACACAGAGACTAGAAGGATCATGACCAATTTTGTAACCGCCACAATGATTTAAGGCTCCCGCAGACTCGGCTCGCGCCATCTGCCTGTTAAATAAAACAACCAAACTGGCGTATCATAGTCAAGTTCTCAAGTAAGGGCGCGTTCACATATAACGTCCGTTTTACAGGTCCGTTAAAACATAATACAGTATTTCGGATCCAGTATACTGATCCGATCTCTTAAAATCAGTCCTGTGTGAATACTATCTCCAGTAGCGACGGATCCGTTAAAAAGGATCCTATAAATGCTGTGTGAATACTATCTCCAGTAGCGACGGATCCCTTAAAAAGGATCCTGTAAAACGGACGTTATATGTGAACGCGCCGTTACGCCACAAAATCTGACGCCGCATAGTGATAACAATTCATCCAATTAAAAGACTGCGTCCCAATTACCGACAATAGAGATTGGTTTAAATTGGCAAATCTTGTTCAGATAAATATTCGTTTTTTTTTAAATTATATTTTGTCTAGTTTCGTGATAGTTCGGAGGTTAAAGTGCATCGTGCAGTGGGACAATTTTATTACAAGTCAAAGGTCCTACCGTAATCAGGCCGGAGATGTGCAGGCCAGGTTAATACTCACATAATTGCCTTTAGTAATCTATACTTATAATAAGAATGTAAAAAAGTTGTGTCTGTACATTGAATATATTTAAAAAAGAATAATTGAGGGGGTTTAAGAAACAGTAATAGAATCTATACTACTTAATAAGAATGTAAAAAAGTTGTGTCTGTACATTGAATATATTTAAAAAAGAATAATTGAGGGGGGTTAAGAAACAGTAATAGAATACGAATCTAATAAAAAAAGTCTGTTTGTCTGTTTATCTGTTTGTCTGTTTGTCTGGTTGTACACGCTAATCTCCGGAACTACTGAACGGATTTGAATGAAACTTGTTTTGTTATCTATCTACTAAACCTGGGCAACATATAAGCTATAATTGATTTTGGAAACTGGAACACCTGATGCAGAACCGCAACAGACCAGCTTAACTATAAGAGTTACAAAAATGACGCCATAGAAAAAAATGTTGTGTCTAATGAGCATTTTCTGCTGAGAGAATAAAATTGAAGATCCGGAACACCTGATGTGGAACTCTTAGAGCACAGCTAAACTATAATATATATAGGTTTGACATCTTTGCAAAAGTTATTCATTCCGATGAGCATTTTCTGCTGCGAGAATAAAACTCGAAGATCGGAACATCTGATGTGGAACTCTAAGAGCACAGCTAAACCATAACATATATAGGAATGACATCTTTGCAAAAGTTGTTCAGTCTGATGATTATTTTCTGCTGGGAGAATAAAATTCGAAGATTGAAACATCTGATGTGGAACTCGGAGAGTACAGCTAAACTATGGCATATACAGACATGATATTTTAACAAAATTTGTTTGGTCTGTCACTCAGTGAAAATTCTTTCACTAATGGCAACCTCCAGTATTGCCGAGTGTCAGAGGATATATTTTATGTTAAAACAAGAAATTTCACGTCGATGAAGTCGCAGGCAGCAACTTGTAAGTGATAAATAATAACATTGTGGCAAAACCACTCGTAGGTATGGCCTCTAGCCATCTTTACGATTTATATCATGGGTTCATGACAAACTAGTTACTAAATATGGAAGATGCTGGTCTAGAATCTAGGTTTATATTTAGCTGTGCGATCTCAGCCTGATATGGCGAGCAAATCCTGTCTGTCTGCATTGCTGCTTGCTATACCTAAAGAAATTGTAGGTTGTTGGTCGGAGGATTCGGGTGCAGATAGACGTGACGATAGTCTGTTACTTTGGCAATCAAAAGATAAAAGATAAAAAAAAAATGTTTCTTGTTGGTCGAACGATATTGAACAAAACAGCGGGGTAATTGCGTAACACTAACAGTAGCAATGGCTTTCCTTTTGACAGTTCAACAACATTTATTACGTTATTAACGTTGTTGAGCAGTCAATTTTTTTCGAGCTTAGAAGCAATGGATTCGTAATATCCTTCAAATTGGTTCAATTGTGGCTGATAGTGTGTCACGCAATTAGGGTGAAATTTAGTCTATCGTTGACAAAACAGTGTACTGTGACGCACCAGCACTGTTTTTATGGTGATAGTGGTGATAATTGTCACTAACGTGAGATAATCGTGAGTAGGTAGGATCATCTAGACTAGGCATGTGCATGATCTTGGGAAATAAAAGCAGGCCCATTCAGCAATAAAAAATAAACAAGTTTTTGGAAGGTATTACGAGAATCAAAGTACGTTTTCCCACCATCAATCAAACTGTCCAACTAAAATAGTTTCGTGAATTACAAAAATCAATATGAAATAATTGCTATCAGCAATACATCAGTGACCTTAAGGTCAGAAATAGTAACATGTCATTGTGTATTGATCCACTGATGGTAGAGCTACCATTTCCATGCGTTCCATTCACTCACAATTCATGCAGCTCTGCATGAATTGTGAGTGAATGGAACGCATGGAAATGCTAATGAAAAAAAATAAGATGATGAAAAATAATATGATCTGGCAAAGCTGATTGCGTAACAGATACGCATAATCTAAGGAAATGTCTGTCTGTCCGTCGAAAGTAGAATAGAATACCATTGGATACAACTGGTGGTCTATGAAACGCAAAATAATATTAGTTATGTAGTAAATAGTATTATGTAGGCTAGGTAAAGAGCCATTTTGTAAAAAAATATAACAGGTATGCACGACTACACATCAAGCTACACATATTTAAGCAGTACCTATAAGCTGACTTCTGATTGTACGAAAAACCTATACAATGCGAGGTCAGCTAAAACTGGAAACATATAGGTTGATATGTCGCCCTGTATACCTACCCAATTCAGTTTTACTTCATTTTGGTGTCGAAAAAACCCTGGAAAGTGCAACAACCCTACTACTTCGTCACGTCAATTTATACTCTCACCGCTTGCCCACTATTGTCATAGCGTGATGATAAGCAAACCGTGTAGTTTTTCTGTAATCATTTCATGAACAATACTAATTTAGGCAATCACAATGCATTAGGGTACCTACTTACGTAAAATCGTATGATAGTATTTGTTACGTAGGTAAAGTATACATAGATCCTGACTATTGCCCTCACAAATAACTAGAAATCTGGAAATTATTTTTATCAATACACTAGCTTCTGCCCGCGACTTCGTCCGCGTAGATTTCGGATTTGTGACAGGATTGCGTATCTCAAAAGGAAATCAAAATAACCCATAAAAATACAAAATATATTTTTTAAGTAAATAGAAGAAGATGTATTTTTTAAACTTTGCGAAAAATGAAATCAAAATAACCCATAAAGATACATAATAATTTTTTTTTAAATAAATAGATGTAAGAAGATGATGTTTTTAAACTTTGTGAAAATTATGAAAACTTTATAACACTATACAGATCATGGATGTGATGTAAATAGTTATATTATGACTTGATTTTGTAAACTTATTCCTGCACGTGCACGGCCTTGGTGACGCCCACTTCGCAACGGGCCGTGCAGCAGAAATCGTAATATTTTAATTTCGCCATAACTTCAAAACCAAACGACCAATTTTAATCATTCAACGACCAAATATTATCTACATAAACTGTACTTACTGATAAAATAATTTATTTTGATAAGGATGAATAGCATGAGTAAAATAAATGCGTATAAATGTAGTCCAAAAAAATTCAAGATTTTTAAATAAAAAAATGGTTGTTGTGCCTCACTCGACATAGATAGGTATAGTGTGTCGCGGACTTTTTTGTAGATATTTATAAGATCTACAATTAATTTGAACATTTTATGGTTCTATCTTTTATAGTTTAGGCAGCGTACGCAAAATAAGTAACTTTTCTGGTTGATTTTTTACACCTTGCGTCCGAAAAACCCAAATATCTTACGGAACCCTATTTTTTTCCAAAATAAAATTTAGTCTATGTTACTCATGGATAATGTAGCTTTCGAATAGTGAAAGAATTTTTTAAATCGGTTTAGTAGTTTTCGAGCCTATTCATTACAAACAAACAAACAAACAAACAAAGTTTTCCTCTTTATAATATTAAGTATAGATAAGTATAGATAAAACATCACGCCTGTATTCCCCGGAGGGTTATTCAGAGGTGTACCTATGTAGGTACACCTCTGAATAACCCCACATTTCACCAGTTATGTAATAGGGACACAAATCTAGAGTCCACCCTAATTGCGTAACACACGATCAATCGTAATCTGAATCATTTTGAAGCAAATTGCTAATCCATTGCTTCATAAGTTCGATAAATTTGTCTGCTGAACACGTAAATAACGCAATGAATGTTGTTGAACTGTCAAAATGAAACCGATTCCGATTGATTGTGTGTTACGCAATTAGGGTGCGGGCTGCTGAGCTGCTAAGAAATTCTTGTTTTCTGAATAATTATTTGCTTTTATAATTAGGTTAACGAACTGAATTTGCTTTTAAAATCTGTATGTGTGTAAATGGTTTCAGAGGAAACCGACTGACTGATCGAGAGGCAGACTGTGGAATGATTCAACCAGAATTCTAGTGAAAAGTGCACCATCCAGCGTTTTGAAAGTTAGTCCTGTCTCAATGTCCGATGACAGGATTAAATATGTTTTAAGTATTCAAAATTCTATACTTACTTAATTTTAATATTATGCGAGAGTAACTCGGTCTGTCTGTCTGTTACCTCGCGAACGAAGGGCTCAACGGTTTTCAGTTAAACTTGGTACACCGATAGACCATGCCCTGGGTTAGGACAAAGGATATTTTTATCTCGGTAGTACAGTTCCCATGGCATAATTTCCAGGCTCCACGCGGGCGAAGCCGCAGATATACTAAGAGTTTAATAGTTGTTAATACACAACGAAATGGTTCAAATAAAAAATTAAAAATGGTTTATTATTTTAACAAGTGAACCTTAAAAACTAGTGATTGGAGCCTCAAATGCCAAAATATGTACTTTTGCTTTTTCACTAGGATAAAACAAAACATCTCGAGCAATACCTACTCAACCTTATTTTTAAAAAATTATGGTCTATGTTATCATGTCAACAGCGTAATGTTTAATGAGGTACATTCTCATTATTTTTCTAGTGATGACCTTTTTATTGCGTTCAAGGTACAATCGAAGTTGAGGTCGCCTGAGTTCATGGCAATCTTTTCTTGTTTAGGTATGTTTTACATTTGAAATGGGTTACCTAAACTTACCTAGTATATTTTATTGTACCGAACCACTCGTTCGTGACTGCACGTAAATCGTCAATGCTTGAAGAATAATAAAAACTTGTAAAAATGTTTTTATTTTTCCCTTTTTAGTTGTGGTTAAATGTAAATAATAGTGACAGTAAATTATTATTGTAACGTCAGCGTACTCGTATTATTGAAGCTGACTCAAAAACGACGTATCAGAACTTGACCAAAATATGGGACCAATCTGGAAGTATATCGACTTTCAAATAAAAAAAGAATTTTCGAAATCGTATACATATACGTACATATATGGTGTATAAATGACGGAGTTCTGAGTTCGTCTTCTTTTCTAAAGTCTGTTAAAAAAGAATAACGATCTATGATATAACCTGGGCCTGATGCTAGATGGGTTATAAAAACTATTGAAGAAATACGGCTGTATCATTCGGAAGAGTTTAAGTTACATAATTTTAGGCACAGCATGACCAACGCCACTAAATCTAATCAAAATAAATTTGCTTTTCAATCTATCTAATAATAGTTGTTGTAATCATATAGTTGACAGATTTACAATGGTGAAATTTTGAGAAACTGTAAGGTAATTGCGTAACACAATGGCAATGCCTTTCATTTTGACAGTTCTAAAACATTCATTGTGTTATTTACGTTGTTGAGCAAACGAATTTGTCAAACCAATGAAGCAATGGATTAGGAATACCCTTCAAAAGCCTTCGGATTGCGATTAAGTGTTTTACGCAATTGATAAGCTGGAATTAGTCCTTCATCCAATATCTGAATTTACGCAGAATAATTTCTACGTAGAACAAAGTCGTTATTACGTGCTTATAGCAAGCAGCTTATCAGCCGGAAGTGGCAACAGTTACTGCGGAACGCACTACCTACTTGTGTAACAGTGTAGTAGATATTGCAAGCATGGCATTATTTATGTTTTATGTTCCTCGCTGGGTCGCTGTCCATCGCGCTTAAAGAAAGCGGTTACAAAATTAGTAGCCAACAAGTTAATTCCTCCATAGACAAGTATGACAATGTTACCCAGTCAGTCGGTTGTGGAGGTCAGATAGGCAGTCGCGCCATGTAAAATACTAGTATTCTGCTGCATTCGATTAGACTGGAACCCGACCCCAGCATAGTTAGGAACAGGCTAGGCAGAAGACAACTGTCATTCACGATCACGACGTCGGAATATTTGACGGATCGGAACGGTGATGTTATAAATTGGGTGGGTGGGCTGCATTCCACTGAGTTATTCTAAATGTCTTGGTTGGCTACCGCCCTAAGGAAGAATTGAGTGCATGATGCATATTCCCGGTGTATTACATGCCCGGTGGGATTTCCCATTAGAAAAAAAAATAGTAACTTCCATACAAACTTTCATCCCCTATTATCCCTATCCTTTTAGGGGATGATTTTTTTAAATCATTCCCAAGTGCTCATCTTCGTTATACAATACGGAACTCTAGTGAAAATTTTCATACTTCTAGACCCAGCGGTTTAGAGTGTCTTTGTCTGTCCGTAAATTTAAGATTTTTATTAAGTAGGTAATATGCCAGTGTGACTGATTCCAATTTGATTATGTCAAGCGTAGTCCTATAGTAGCTCCAGACCACAAATGGCAGCCCTCAAAGTCCGTTGTTTTGTCAATATGGCAACAAACGTATGAAAACGTGCTTAGGATGAGACTACCCGTTTAGTAGTTTAGTTTGTGAAACCGAGGTCGCGAGGCTCATAGCACCAACCACCCAGCTTAGGACAAAGGCTTTCTTATTGTGTAACTAGCTTCTGCCCGCGGCTTCGCCCGCGTGGATGTCGGAAATTTACCCACGGGAACGTGCTAACAGGATAAAATGTATGGCTTCCCCAGAATGCCATCTATGTCGCGGGCCCTTTGTGGCTAATTACAATAGAAAACCAATTGTGTCTCATTAGTGGTGATTAAGAGGGTACCTATATGATATCTTTACCTAAGTACCTAACTAATTAAAAAAAAAACTCAATAACAGAAAATTAAATACCTACCTACCTAAATAAACCTATTTCTGATGATAACTAATCTAAACTCAATAAATAAGCAAAATCCCTAAAAACTAATATCTATACGAATGACTAAACCTACCTAACAGTATTATAAAATAACCTACGATCACTACGTACACTATCAAATATACTACCTATACTTTAAAATTAAAATCTATACCTACGACTCATATAAAAATAAACCTAAATAACTCTAAAAACTAAAAGGAATAAAAATGAACTCCACTGCGGGTGACCCAACCTACGACAAACTTAGTATTTGCGGTTGGTACAGTACAGACAGTGGTAATCGGGTATAGGGATCGAACCGCAAAATTAAGTTTGTTTTTTATTGTATATACTTTTCCGGGATAAAAAGTACCCAGTGTGGTGCCCAGGATATTAAAGAATAATTATACCAAGTTTCATCGTAATCGAACCGGTAGTTTTTGCGTGATGCTTGAACAAACAGACAGACAGACAGACAGACAGACAGACAGACAGACAAAAATTTTTTTAATCACATTTTTGGGTTCGGTGTCGGTCAAGTAACACCCCCTGCCATTTATTTTTTGGATATTTTCAATGTACAGAATTTTCACTTCTACAGATTTATTATAAGTATAGATGTACAGTAGGAGGTAGGTAGGCTTGTGTATACTGCGATTTTCCTGTGTTATTGCTCCACATTACAGAGCAATGCACTTGATGTTGATAACAGCAATGCAATGCACTTGTGGGTGGTAAGTATCAGTATCAATAGATATCGGAGAGTAGGTACTTTCACTACATTACATTACAGTCATCAGCTGCAGTGCGATTCTGTAACCATCTCACCGTGAAAACTTAGGTGAAGTGAGCTGTCATTCCAACTAATGCTAGGGATTGACTACTCTAAGCTCACTTCACGTAACTTTTCACGGTGAGATTTTTACAGAATCGATCGGCAGTTCCTTAGACTAGTCTTTGTCGGACTATTTCGTTCGAGGTAGTTTTTTACCGTTTCAGCCCTTTGTCGTAAAGACGCTACTAAATACTCAATCATTAACTCACTCAACCATTCGACAATGTGCACTTAGGTGCTAACTTAACATTGTGGACAGTTGAAGTACTACGTCACAACCATAGGCAGCGTTGTCTTCTTTTCTGCTAAAATCGACAGTGATCTACAATCCATCTGAGAAGCGAGGTAATCATGGCTTTTCATTTTCAATGTGGTAGTGAGTGGTTACTAGGCTGCCCATCTTTGATCGATGCCGATATCCCTATACGTATCTATACTTACCTATAATAAATCTGTAGAAGTGAAAATTCTGTACATTGAAAATATCCAAAAAATAAATGGCAGGGGGTGTTACTTGACCGACACCGAACCCAAGAATGTGATTAAAAAAATTTTTGTCTGTCTGTCTGTCTGTCTGTTTGTTCAGGCATCACGCAAAAACTACCGGTTCGATTACGATGAAACTTGGTATAATTATTCTTTAATATCCTGGGCACCACACTGGGTACTTTTTATCCCGGAAAAGTATATACAATAAAAAACAAACTTAATTTTGCGGTTCGATCCCTATACCCGATTACCACTGTCTGTACTGTACCAACCGCAAATACTAAGTTTGTCGTAGGTTGGGTCACCCGCAGTGGAGTCCATTTTTATTCCTTTTAGTTTTTAGAGTTATTTAGGTTTATTTTTATATGAGTCGTAGGTATAGATTTTAATTTTAAAGTATAGGTAGTATATTTGATAGTATACGTAGTGACCGTAGGTTATTTTATAACACTGTTAGGTAGGTTTAGTCATTCGTATAGATATTAGTTTTTAGGGATTTTGCTTATTTATTGAGTTTAGATTAGTTATCATCAGAAATAGGTTTATTTAGGTAGGTAGGTATTTAATTTTCTGTTATTGAGTTTTTTTTTTTAAATTAGTTAGGTACTTAGGTAAAGATATCATATAGGTACCCTCTTAATCACCACTAATGAGACACAATTGGTTTTCTATTGTAATTAGCCACAAAGGGCCCGCGACATAGATGGCATTCTGGGGAAGCACATACATTTTATCCTGTTAGCACGTTCCCGTGGGTAAATTTCCGACATCCACGCGGGCGAAGCCGCGGGCAGAAGCTAGTTTATAATATATTTGACAACATCCAGGTCGTGAAGGTCAGATGGAGTTCGCTCTTTTGCACCAAATTAATTAACCTGCTGAGTACTTGCGTAACACACTAACAATAGCAATAGCAATGCCTTTTATTTGACAATTCCACAACATTCCTTGCGTTATTTACGTTGTCGAGCAGACGAATTTTTCAAACATACGAAGCAATGGATTAGGAATTTCCTTCAAAATCCATAGGATTGTGAATTAAAGTGTGTTACGCAATTTGGGTTCTAGAAAGGGAAGTGTAAGGTAGTTGAGAAAATACTAGACTAATCGAACAAATTGCATTTTGCTGAGTGAGAAACTATAGCCTAATTGCGCTCCCTATTATTCTCCGTTACATGATGTGTAAGATATCTGGCTATTTGTGGTTTATCTGGTTTTCCTTTGAACAATGTGCATTATCCGATAGCCCGGGAATAACATGAATCCTAATATTTGACCGTCAGTAAAGTCCCCTATTTTCCTGTACAGTCACGAGCACCAATATGTCAACACTTGGCAACTTACAATTGCGATTTTTTCGAGAAATAACGAATGCAACGTTGAAATACGACATATTACATAAACCTATGGGTTCGTAAATGCTATGTTCGTAACAACTAAAATTTCATTAAAAAATAAAGGAGTAAATCGCTTTTGAATAAAGCCGAGTGTATACATACTTTTGCTCGTGACTGTACGTATCGTGATCCCACCAATGAGAGACGCAATCAGTGGCCAATCCGCCCACAATCGGTCAGAGCAGATACTGCTATCAAAATGGTTTATCTGCTGTTGTATAATAAAGCAGTGCAATAATCTAAGGATATCATTTACTTGTGTATTATTGGCACGCTGCTTTTTAACAGTTGAACTCGGTCGATCTTTTAGGCTGTAGCGTCAGGCAAAAAATCTGAGACGCTTTTGGAGAACCTAACAGTTCAGATCTGTTAAACCGTCATCATTGACAAAAGATAAATAGTATTTGTGCTTGTGACGTTGCACTTACATCCTTATTATAGAACCATTTCTTGGAACTAGTTTTAAGTAGGCAATGCTTGAGTTTTGAGTGAGGTTCTGTATACGTGCCTTAGTTTTATAAGCATTTTGAACTTTACTAATTTTATTGTTCATGGTAAGAACCTAAGAACTCGCCTGGCAAAGAATTAGACACAGTTATTCTGGCTAGTGTCGTAAAATGCAACTAAAATATGGGACTAACTAGGGTTGTCAAATATACAGCATTTATCAGAAAGGTGTGGTCATATACAGAGTGAGATATACATACCATCAAACTGAACAACTTTATCCATGGGACCAACATCGTAATCGTGAAAAAATTATCAACTGTCCCTTACAATTTGGGTCGAGTAGGTATTAAAGTTTTGTAAGGGACAGTTGAAAATTTTGAAAGTTTTAAATATGTCCACTCTTTTCCGATACATGCTATATAGTCACCCATTCATACGTTATGCATTTGAAGTTACTTTTTTAAATGTGAGTCAGTTCAGTCAAATCAGTCAAAAAAATAACTCATTAGTCGATCCCGTGGGAATATCGGGATAAAAAGTATCCTATATGTTAATCTTGGTTATAAACCATCTGTGTGCCAAATTTCATCCAAATCCGTTTAGTAGTTTTTGCGTGAAAGAGTAACAAACATCCATCCATACAAACTTTCACGTTTATAATATTAGTAGGATAATAATAAATTGTTATACTTATAAATAAGGAAAAAAAAAGAAAAAACCTGAATGTTCTTAACAAGACGTATTTATTCTCAGATTGTCGACGAGAAAGTACAATAAAATCTAAAACTAAACAATGTTTGCAGGAACATTTCAGTTGTCCCCCCTAACATATCTCACACACAACAATATAAATAAACATCTTTTCATTTTCACCTTAAAAGTAATAAAAAAATCTTAATATAAGTATACTACCCGCATTTTAAACAAATAATCACAGATAAGTATAAACAATCAATTACTTACAATAATATGACTGACATTTAAGATATGATGGCTTTTATAAATAATTTAATTAGAATTTGCAACCAACTTTTAGACACATTAAGTTTTTAATTCTCACAAAGAAGAATTCTTAAAATATACTGTGAAACTTAACAAATAGAATTAGAACACTAACTCCGGAATCAATCCTTTCAACAGCTTATAAATATTTAAGTCTTATTTCCCAACTTTTTTTAAGAAGCCTCTAAAGTGCTCAACCCACAATATTGGCAGCCTTAACTCAAGCTTGCCTTAATAATAGCCACTTATGCCCGTTTTCACCAACATCCCCTAAGTTTATGGGATCCCCTAAACATGCTTAGGGGACCGTTAAAAGATGGTTTCTGTTTCACCAGCTGTTAGGGGTCAACTAAACGCTAAAAGGTCCCCTAAATTTAGGTGGTCGACATTTTGGCCCATAAACCGGCACCTAAGTGAGTGATCCTCTAAGCAACGAACATGGATAGTGATTTATATGATTTTTTGGAAAATTTAGAAACTGTTTCTACTATATTCGACGTAAATAACCGCCGTAGACCCAAAATATATCGAAAACGACCAAATTACTTCGAAAGTTTTGATGAAACTGATTTTTTTCGGAGATATAGGTTAAGTAAATCGTCAGTGTTGTTTTTATTGGAAAAGATTGAACATGCCTTAGAATTTCCTGATAATAGGTAAGTACAACCTACTAATTACAAGGTTTTGTATGTAGGTAGCATATTTAAGCGCATACAAAGACAGAATTATATCATTAGGTAGGTATGCGCATGCGCATGGTATTTTTTTTGTTTAGTTGGCGCTACTACTATATTTCTGATAAACTTGTGTAGTTTAGTTACAAATGATGTCCTTACCTATTTCATTTGCTTTTATTTTATTTCAGAAATAATTCTATATCTCCAATAAATCAATTATTAATAGCATTGAGGTTTTATGCTACGGGTAATCACTTGTTAGCTGTGGCAGACATGGGTGGAATCAGTGTGGCTACTTGCAGTCGAATAATAAAGCGAGTATCTGCAGCGATTGTCACTTTACGTCCAGATTTTGTCACCTTCCCTGATACAAGTGAGGAGCAAGAAAAAGTGAAGATGGAATTTTATAATATTGCCAGATTCCCTAATGTTCTTGGCTGCATCGATTGTACACATGTGAAAATTCAATCACCAGGTGAAACCTCAAGACTAGCCTTTATTAGTTTAACAAGTCAGAATTTTACTGAAACATACCTACTGAAATGATTTGGAACTTACACAAAATAAAATTTGATGTTTTGTATGTTTTTTTAAGGTGGAGATGATGCCGAGCTGTTCAGAAACAGGAAGGGATACATGTCCATAAATGTGCAGACAGTAGCATCAGCCAATTTATTAATAAGAGATGTTGTTGCATGTTGGCCAGGTTCAACACATGACTCCGCTATTTATCAAAATAGCAATACATTCGGGAGATTTGAAAGAGGAGACTACACTGACAGCTATTTACTGGGTGACAGTGGATATCCATTGAAGGTAAAATAGAAATAGATTCTCTATATCTATAGTAATAAAAATACTATCCATGTATCATAATAAAATCAATTTATTTAAAAAATACAGTTTCTATTTAGTCATTCTTTGGCACACCAAATAAATTCTTCAGATTGAAGTTTCCACCTGTAAAGTAAATTTTAATATTAAGAACTTTTAAAACAGGATATATTTTTTTTCTTTTCAGAATCATCTGTTGACTCCTTACTTAAATCCTACGACAAGAGGACAACAAAAATACAATGAGGCTCACATAAAAACCAGGAATGTGGTGGAAAGGCAGTATGGAGTCTTAAAACGACGTTTTCCTGTATTAGCTATAGGTATAAGACTGGAATTGAAAAATGCTATAAATGTTATCATTGCGTGTTGTGTTTTACACAATATGTGTATTTTAAGAAATGAACATGAGCCAATCAATGAAAATATTGTTCCTAATATAGAAGAACTTATTTCAAATGGGCAAATAGCAAGTATTACCAACAGTACATCCCAGAACTCATATGGTTATCGACGATTACAAATTACAAATTATTTTGAAAACTTGTTACGTGCAATAAATTAATGTACCTAATGTATATAATACTGTTGAGTCTTTTTAATAAATGTTATATAATAACATACCTTTTATTTGATTTAGTACTTCTATTTTTATTTCTAGGTCTTTTCTTGCGGATTCCAACTGTATATTATATAGGCTTCTTTTGAATTCTATTTCTTCTTCCAATAATTTCTTTTTTAAATCTTCAATTTCACTTTTTTTGTTGTTTATGCCTTGAAATCCTGTACACAGGGTAGACACAACTTCCGACTGTGGATGGTAATTTTCTTTAAGTACAGGTCTACGCCTTTTCCAAAGTGGAGTTGCAGTTATCTTAGAACATGTTGGTGTGTTCATTACCTTGTGATCATCTTCCTTCACTTCATTTATTGACATGTCCTGAAAACAATTTAATTATATTAATGTACTTACAAGAAGCCCTTTTTTATACAGTCTGTTACATAATAATAAGAAAAAACAAAATGATTGACAAATTCTTTCACAATTTTTTTACTTATTACAATCCTATAATTGCCTGGGCCAATATAATTAAATTATTGATCAAATAATAATATATCTGCCAGTACTTACCGTAACCAGTTCAGTGTCTAAAATTATACCCTGTGATTCTTCACCGGTCAGTTCTGGATCTATGACGTGTGTCTTGACCGATGAAATTGGTATGGTGATAACTGAGTCCGAGTCTAAAACATCAGCAATACCACTGCAACCTCGACCCATTAAATCGCAGACTTGTTCTAAAATTGGGTCTGTTTTTGTAGTTGAGGGTCCTCCACCGGTACCAATAGTACAACTCCTGTTCCTTGAGTTGTATGTTTTTGCTTCACTTTTCATTTTCTCCCAAACTCTCATGAGGGCATCTTTACTCCTAAGATAAAAAATAGATGTATAGTTGCACATGTGGTAATTATCATAATGATAAAATTTGGCATGTTAGTTTTTATTTTAAAATGTTAACTAACCTGTACATATTTCCCGTTGAATTATATTGAGAACAGAGGTTTATCCAAGCCTCGTTCTTAGCTTGGTTGGTTGTACCATCTGTTCTTTTATTTAAAATTATGTTTTTAAAGACACACACCAATTTCACCAACTTATCTTTTTCGTCCACTGTGAAATTTTGACTACGCTTCCTTTTTTCTGCCATTTTATTAGAGTAAACGATTGTCAAACGCAAAAGATTGATAGAAACTTGGAAACTAACTTGTAAAAATAACACGGAGACAAACTCAGAGGCGATCAAAACAAACAGTGCTGTCAAACACAAGTTACCACAGATTAAATGCAAGTTTCATTATGCCTAAACAGAGTAAAAATGCAAGAAAATATTAAATGAATTAAAAATATGAATGAAATTATATTTATTATTCCTATTAAAACATTATTTATCATAAACTGTATCTATTTGTGTCATTACTTTAGAGAATTTTATAAAAAACTATAATGTTTAAAAGTATCGATAGGTCTACAAGTGAAACAGTCACTAACATTAAAAAAATAACGTCACATAGTAATGTGACCCCTAGTTAGGGGATTGAAATGATGGTGAAACGAAATTTTAAATAGGGGCTGGTTTAGAGGAGCTTTTAAGTAAAGGGTCCCATACTTATGTGGTAGTTTAGGGGATGTTGGTGAAAACGGGCATTAGACCCCTTAGAATTAAGGGTAAGCACACACGTGCCACCGGCCACAACCATCAGTGGCCGTCGCCTCTTGCTGCGGTGTTTAATACTGCTGTAGCAGGTAGCCGCCACCGGCCACACGTGTGCGTTGACTCAATACAAAAAGTATGAAAAAGCATGTGAACTGCTTGTCGCTGGGCTATCGGTGGCTGTGGCCAGTGGCTCATTTGCGCGTAGCCTTAGAACTCAAAACAACAAAAGAGGCTCACTAATCTTTAAGATAAACGAAAAAAATAAAGAATTACATTTTTTTTGGCTGTTTATTTTTTATTTTATTTTATATTGTTGACATGATTATTCAATAACAGTATTAATAACTTATTTTTGTTTTTAATGTTCTGTTTGATCTTTGTTCTTTTAAATTTATTACAATATTATTATTATTCTTTAATTACTTAATTTATTGTAATTCTGAGAGAATGTTTTTAATTAGTAAACATTCTCTCAGACACATGTGGCAAACATGCAGGCGTACCTAATAATGTTGTTACCATCTTGCATGCTCGTATTTTCTTGTATGTATGACACATGTTTAAGCAACTAAATATTATCTTATCTTACAATGGCGGCTTGTAACGTCAAAAAAAAATCTCTTTTTATAAGCTGTTGCCAGCGCCATTTTTTCTAAAAACCTGTGATTTATAGCTCAAAACGAAATTGGATTCGAAATCCATTTCAAATAACTTATTACATCGTTTTTGATACCTTCTAGAAAACTCTTTAGTTTCAAAGAAAAATGAGCCTTAAAAGTTTGTTGCTAATCGACACCATTACCTCAAAGCAAATGGACTGCTGCGGGAAACAGGTGCTCTGTTTCCCGCAGCAGTCTACATAAATCTAAAACTACCCTTACAAAAATACATCGACATTTATGACATACAAAATGTACTTTATATTATAGTGGCATATCTACAATATCGCAACCAACAAATCCTTATACCGAAATCAGTCGAAAATCTAGCGATTACATTTGTATTCTATTTGCCAGAACAGTTAGCACAACGAGTCCCGCTATCAAAAGGCATCTTTCTTCACATAACAATATTTAAAATTAATATTCACACAAACGCCTGAGATCTTATGAACTAAGGTTTAGTGTTCTTTGTAGAAAAGATAGCGATGGATCATTTAGTGTATAGCAAAGTGGCACCATAATACCAAGGAGCAGTCATTGAGATTTTCACAACGTTCTTGCCTTTATAGCAAAGTCCTTGATCAGCAGTTCAGCACCATAATTGCGTAACACACTATCAATCTCAATCTGAATCATTTTGAAGGATATTTCTAATCCATTGCTTCTTAAGTTCGAAAAATTTGTCTGCTCAACAACGTAAATAACGCAATATCTGTTGTTGAACTGTCTCCCCGCTGTTCCATCTCCCTTTCACGGGTTGACTTCGCCTTGCTAACACTTTTGATAAACCAAGAATTTTGGACACAAGGACCAATAAGTGGTGTCACCGCTATAGGAACACCGCGCATTTTTTTTTCTATTAATGGGTTTAGGTTTGTATTCACATGGATTCTACTTAACTGTTTAACATTTTTGTTCAATATACACTCCTTTAAGTCTTTCTAAGTTAATTAAAACACGATTCTTTCAGAATTGTTTGATTCAACACTCATTGAATCCCTGGTTTGCTTGAAGATATTGAACATTGTTATGTTCATGGCGTTTGTATGATTATATGATTATACAAACTCATCTACCATATCATTAGACCTATACTATAATACTTCAACATGAAAGCCGACCAGGCGACATGAATAAAACTGCCGACTATAGAATTAAGGGGCATGTGTCTTTTTAAAATTACAGACTGTGTTGCAAATAGCACACACGTGAAATGTCTATATTTACTGAGGTAAATATGGACATTTCACACGCGTTTGTTAAATTCAACAAGTTTTTTTTTTTGAGTCGAAAACAGTTTTAAGTGTTATTTAAGGTCGGTGAATAAGTATAACCAAAAGTTTTTAAAGGGCTAAAGATTTGGGAAAAGCTTTTGACTGCTTAAAATTTAGACAACAGTCTTCGACACGTGCCCCTCATTTCCACAATCTAAGTATAAATCTATTTACTGTATTGGACTTGACACGTGTTGGTATCACGCCAGTGACTTACATACTAGAATGTTTCGTTATATCACGAAATGCAGTTCTGGACGTTCAAGGACGTTTGTTATTGTAATGTGGGGCAATGTTTCTTGACCATGTTTCTGGCACGAGATTTTTTGGGCTTCGAATATTTGAGTCTTGGAGCGCAGAACTGAGAATGCAGTTTTTTTGTTGTATACATAGGTTTGAGGCTACGTTTGGAATCTGAATTTTCAAGGCCGTACCTGAGTCCTATATTCCTATATTACCTAAGCACTCGGTTTTTTTCGGCTCACAGAAGGCAAAATTTTTTTGAACTTCTTGACAAATAGCAAGCTCTCCTTCTGTTAGGTTTCAACGGCCTTGCCTAGATTAACTTCGGAGATCCCATAAAGATGATTAAAGTTCTCACAGAATTTAGGGCTCAAATAAGTATACATCCCATAGTTGTTTAAAGCTCTCACAAAAACTTGAGTGACACAATAAAGAACAGTAATGAATGGTTCACACTTGTAGAAACAACATTAAATGCATGCTATGTCGATGGTGTAGTGCCATTTGAGAACCAAACATATGTATGTCACAGTCACAGTTTATTATGATAGTTTGTTTCCTTATAGATTCCCTTATACGGTTTCTATTTAACGATAAAATTCTGTAAACTATTTTTTTATATATAAATGCATGACAATAATAATTGTGTTTCAATGCCCATTGCTTGTGAATAACTAAATTAAATAGAAACGTGTAAAGAAGAACAAATCCAAATAAGATCCCTGAAAAAATCCGTTCTTTTAATAGGTTAAGAAACATCGCCTCAAAATTATAATTTCTTAAACGTTGCTTAAAGTAACGAATAATAATGTCTTGCTCCAAGGTAACCCGCGAAATTCAAATTTTCTTATGTTTTTTGCAATTTACTGGTCAATAGTAATACTAAGTTGTACGTTGATTAAAATACGATTCGCGGCCGTAACAAATATGTATTTACAGAATTATAATTATTAAAGTCATCAACACAACTCTCTAAGATCAAGTAATCCTACTGAATGACTATTTCATGAAATCTTGACATTTTAGGATTATGCTAACTTAATAAGTTGTATTACTGATTGTAATGATTATAATTCTGTAAATACATGTTTGTTACGGCAACGAATCATATTTTAATCAACGTATAACTTAGTACTGACCAGCAAATTGCAAAAAACGTAAGAAAATTTTAATTTCACGGGCTACCTTGGAGCATTCACCTTAAGCATCTACTTTTTGTCGTTTAAACGTCTCTTTACCTTTAAGTAATGTTTAAAAAATATGGGAGAATATTTACAAAGACAAATTTGTAAGTAACAAAAAGCTTCCAACAGATAAATTGGCCTCAAACCAGTGCCCTTAATCGCAGCTTCCGCCCAGACGCGAGCCGCAAGCGCAGTTATCAGAAAACATTTGAATTGCGTATTTAATATTAAAGTGATAAAATTGTTTATATTCGGAAAGGCTGTAATGTAAATATTTTATAAGTTTGGTAGGTAAATTGGAATATTCGAATTTGGTTTTGTTAATTTACAAAACGGTAATTTCCGAGTAATAATAAGCATAATTATGTATTAGTTAGCATTTTCCTTTTGTTTTCACAATAATTTTGTCCATATTTGGTATTGTCACGATCCTTAAATGTTATGCTTTGGTTAGTGGTTTTATTGCAGAATTTTTTCCCTTCGATAACACTATGTTTTTACATTTATTAATTTTCTCCGCCACAGTCGGGTAAAAAGAATGTTGCCTATATTGTTCACCTTTTTTCCTTTTTTACTTTAGGAAGAAAGGTGCCGAAAAATAGCGATCATTTTATTCAATTTGAATTCTATTTATCGCAAGTACTTAAAATTGAATCAGAACACACAAAAGAGGCTGCTAGTACAGACGCCAGCACATCAAGCTACTACAATCTGTCTGATTTCTTTAATAGATTTTCGACTTTATTGCTAAAGCATTAGGTTCAATGTTGATTGGGAAAATCTGACAGTTTCGGGTAGGTTGACCTGCTGGCGTCCGTACCACTTGGCTCCACAAATAAAAACAGATTTTGAGTCCACAACACAGTGCATAGACCATGGTAATTATAAGTAATTTGTTTGTCAGTTAACTCCTACAAGTGGTTTTGAATAAGTAAATAATTATTGAGTCGACAACCTTTAAAAGGTGGCTGAGAGTGCTAGGACAGGCTGGATGCGGCAAGCGAAGAACCGGCTGTTGTGACGCAACCTGCCTAGCTTATCCCCTATTTTGTTGGGGTCGGCTTAGTCTAAATACATGTAACTAAATAAGTACCTACTAGTATTTTACATGGAGCGACTGCCTACCTGAACTCCACAACCCAGTAACTGGGTAACACGATACTCCTTGGTAAGATGGCTACCCGTAATGATTGTAAAAGTTCTACAAATGACAGGGGCTCGTGCTCTCCGAGGCACGGAAGGAAGAAAGGCTAAGCTGATTCATTTAAATGATTAAATATAGAGGAGTCTTGTTCTTTTATTTGTTGAGAGGCGACAAAAAATATCCCAGCTAATGAAAAACTATTCGTAAAGCAAGTTTAATTGATTCAACTGTTATTCACGGTCGTTTCGAAGAACGACAGAAATCGTACAAATACTATGGAGTGTGCAGTCATGTCAGGATGCCTTTCTGCGAAAAATGCTGACAAATACCATAGCGAGAGAAATCTTAGAATAAAAGTAAAAATAAACTGTAAGACAAAGACGGCAGAGTCTGAATTTCTATAAGTTATTTACGGTTCAGTCTAGGCAATAATTCTGACTTATTACGTCTTTTTTTTTCCACACTAGGATTAGGTACTCCTGTATCGTGGGTGCGTTTACAGACATTTAAACTCACATATACACAAACAGCCAAAACCGGAACAACTACCTGTAGGCAATACAAATATTTGTTCCGTGCGGGAATTGAACCCGCGACACGCAACTCAGCAGTCGATCGCTCAGCCACTGCGCCAACCGTGTCGTCCATTGACTGAGGACTGGCAGACGCGTTTTATTTTGACAGAACGTTATTTATGTTACATACTGATTTGTTTTTTTTCTTTAAACATTTTCCCTTGGCGCAGTTTTACTCGTACTTCTTTATTTGCAAAAAAATGATAAAGTAAAGATCAAATAGACAATTTTTTTTTATCTGAACTTTTTTGTTGCTTTGATAGGTTTTTAAAAACTATGACGCGGCAGTTCCAGACAATGATGGTAAGTGATACGAACTATACCAATTTCGCGAGGATTGGTCCAGTACTCCAAGATCATAAGACATTGAAAAGCTAGAAGAGCTGATCAGCATGAGGAGACTTGTACGGTCGATATAATCAATATTTGTTTTACATCGTTTTGATTTCCTAAGCTCACTAGGCTCAAACATTCATCTCTTATCTAACTCAAAATAATGTACTTATACTATATTACGCGCTAAGTGGTAGATAAAGTCACTCACAGCCAGTCAGAGCTAATCTCATAAGTTAAACAAAAAAAGCATTACTCATCTCACAAGGTATGCGTATTAGATTACCGTAGATTCTTAACGAGAGTATTCCCTCTGGGGCTTGGGGTTCGCAAGGAATGTTGTAGTAAGGAGGATGTAGTATTTTTATTATTTATTTAAGCTTGTTTTGTATCCGATCGATAAAGATTGAGGGGAGTTTTGTATTGGATGGACGGAGGTCGCTGGGGAGCCTGTTAAGCTGTTTCTTGTTCCCAGTTACATATTTCTGTAGAAAAGTGTAAAAGCTGGAGGATTTTGGGGCTGTAATTAAAAACGGAGACGCTTTAGTCATACAGTTTCCAAAGGGTGAAAGTGTCTTCAAATAGACTACTAGAAGTACAGCACTACCAGAACAGTTACAAGGTAACAAGTATAAGTTTGGGAACAAGAAACAGTGCAATGCAACAGCTTTCAAGTTCCAAGCAACTCACCTGTTTGTTATAAGAAACTGGCATCCAAACAAAATGAAAGTATAGGTACACATAGCACAGCATACCACATAAACCTCAACACAAGAGCTTTACAAACCTGTCGACTTAACCCAACACCGGTAGTTTAAATAATAATGCTTGACGCAACTCACAATCAGCTGCGTGACATTCTGAAGGCCACGGTCCAAAATTTCAGAAGTGACCTCAGTAGGTGCAACAAACTTGCTTTATACAGGTTTAAATCTAGATATTTTTTAAGTTCAATTTAATTAAAAATTCTAAACGGCTTTGTAAAAAATTGCGGTTGGTTAAAACTTTAAAAGCAACTGGCCCGGTACAAAAAAACTGTTATTATTGTAACGTTTTCGAAAGAAAGGGCAGGTTTAGTTTAGAAAAAAAATGTACATATCTATAAATCTATGAATACTCATAGATTTATAGATATATGTACATTTTTTTTGTGAAACATGATGTGGCTGGAAAGGGAGTGAATACCGAGATGACGATTGATAGAGGAATAAGAAAAACGTTTCGCCGACCATAAATAAATTGGGATATGGGCAGGAGAATTATGAATAGATAGGTATTCTAACTCCTATTAAACAAAAGTTCTCTAAAACTCATCAACCAACGTCGTCAACAACGAAGCCTACTCGACTCGCTGGGTTCGTTTCAACCCGATCGACCATATAATTTGCCAAGCTCACAAATGCCGTGTAAATTACTGGATCAATTCTGATAATGAGGCACATATCGATTGGTGTCAGTCTGGTGTCGTATACAACGTTATTATAGCATTTTCAGTGAAACACGGTACTGTAGTACCTAAGTATGGGTTGTGCGGTATTGATTCTATGAAGCAAGGTTCCAATGAATGTTTTAAAAACTAATATTTACTTATAAAAGTTTGCAACTAAATTCCTGAATGAACTTCTTGCTATATAAATGCTTTGAATTTAAAACTAATAGAAGTTATGCACAGCTCTTTAGAATATTTACAGATAAAATAATGCAAATAACTTTTTAAAAGGCAGACTGCTTGAGAATTTAAAAGTGCCTTTAATTAAATGATGGTCTTATTGAAATAAATGCTTTCACTTTCAATCTAACAGAACTTATGCACAGCTTTTCAGTGACATTGTTAACTTTTCAAACTGTTAAATAAGTACGAGCGCAGATTAATTTAGTAAGAAATATACCTAGGTATCTCAAATGATAGGATAGACTGGATGCGGAAGGTGGAGGACAGCTTGTTGTGGCGCAGCCTGCGAGAGGCCTGCGAGAGGCTGAGTTGATTAATTGATCTCAAATGATACTGCAGTAACAACGATTTTACAATATTACGTAAGCAAAAACTGTTGCTCTGTTACGACTTACAACAAAAAACAAAAGAATTATGGGGATACCTTCATTAAAAAACCGGCCAAGTGCGAGTCGGACTCGCCCATGAAGGGTTCCGTTACGTTACGATTTATGACGTATTAAAAAAAAACTACTCACTAGATCTCGTTCAAACCAATTTTCGGTGGAAGTTTATATGGTAATGTACATCATATATTTTTTTTAGTTTTATCATTCTCTTATTTTAGAAGTTACAGGAGGGGGACACACATTTTACCACTTTGGAAGTGTCTCTCGCGCAAACTATTCAGTTTAGAAAAAAATGATATTAGAAACCTCAATATCATTTTTGAAGACCTATCCATAGATACCCCACACGTATGGTTTTGATGAAAAAAAAAAAAATTTGAGTTTCAGTTCTAAGTATGGGGACCCCCAAAATGTATTGTTTTTTTTCTATTTTTGTGTGAAAATCTTAATGCGGTTCACAGAATACATCTACTTACCAAGTTTCAACAGTATAGCTCTTATAGTTTCGGAAAAAAGCGGCTGTGACATACGGACGGACGGACAGACAGACAGACAGACATGACGAATCCATAAGGGTTCCGTTGCCATTTGGCTACGGAACCCTAAAAAGGTATCAATGAAATGACAAATGGATACAAAATTGTAAAGAAGTAAGTTTAAAAGTCATAAAAAGCCAAGAAACGTTCAGTTTTGTTTTTCTTTTACACTTTCACTTAACTTGATATTACTCAGGGCTGCTTTTTCTCAGCCAAGAATTTCTACAATGTTTTTTTTTATGTTTTATTTAATATCGGCTTTACGCAGCTCAGCAGTGAACTGACATAGTTGCGTGCGTGCATTGCGTGTCACTTTAAAATAAGCCGAAACATCAATACTGTACAACCCTTGTATTAAAAGGTAATAGAATCCAACATAACGTAACATGACGCCAGTATTCCCCAAAGAATGGGTAGGCCATTAGGCAGAGGTGTATGCTCACCCACATCGCCAGTTATGTTAAGTCCCATGTAATAGGCGTAAGGCGTGTGTAAGGGGCGAGCCTTATGCGCCAAAAGTCTCAACTTCGAGCTGCTACTGAGAATCCTTAAAAGAAAACTCAATACAAATCTGCCCAACTCATCTATTCTTATCGAGGACTCCTTGCTCCGAAGTCGCACTTTTAAGTTTACGACCAGACCAACTAGGCATACTTATCGGTTTAAATTGGATTATATAATATGAAAATAACTTTGAACATTAAGACGATAACATTCATGCACGAGAAATTAGGCCTCCAAAGTCACGTGAGAGTATGAACGCCCAAAACATTTCTTCGACCAAAGTCAAGAAGTTATTTAAATACCAAAACGAGTTATTGATAAACTAAACCAGACGATATTTTTGCAGGTATATCACGTCATGCCGAAATTAACTGCTTAAGGAAAGAAAAACATCAGAATCTACCTAAGTAATTCAGTAGGCATAACTGTGACTTAACTTAATGCTTTGAAAAAGAAAACCAAGATAAGAACCATGACAAACCTTACAAACAAAAAAAGCATGAATCATATTAATCTTCAAGTTTGCATGGATTTAAACTTTTTTATACTGATAATTAAAAGAACTCTTGACTTATCTTTTTATAACTCGAGTGGCAATATCTGTATTACTCATCATTTCTAAATGGAGGTAGTTGCCCAGTTGCCCCAAATTCTAGAGGACTAAAAAATGCTCCTGTCTATTAAATCGATGACATATATGTCGCTAAAATGGTCTGGGGTCACAATCCTTACAATTAGACCAATTATAAGCTAAGGATGACTAACACAAGATTGATTGACAATCTCCAAATGGATTGATATGTCTGCCATTTAAATAAGAGAAAAGCAGGATAAGAAGAGATTTAGATCGTGAAGAAATAGAGCGAGAAAGGCAAGGTGAAAGATTGTCATTGGCTCTCAACCGCAGTCTTATAAAGCATAAACTATTAGAAAATACATAACACATCGTTACCGGCAGCCTATCTGCGCGTGCCATTAGCGAAAGAGTAAAACCCGACGCCGAGGTCCCAAAAAAGTCGTCCAGCTTATAAAACTGACGTAAGAGATTCAGTCTCAAAATTATGAAGCACTAGTCAAGTCAGGTAACAAGTCAAAAGTAACGTAACTTGGCAACATGCCAACGGATTTTGGCAGGAGAGAATTCGAGGCATTTGGAAACCAGGCTCAAATAACAACTGTATAGGTCGATTTTAACTGGGTTTGAGGAGCCATTTTGTATACGATAGAAATTAACCCGGTTGGAATTGAATGTTATTTTGTAGCCGTTGTTATTTTAAATAGCCCTCAGGAAAGTGGAAGCCTTGAAAATTAGACACCATGTCCTGTGGAAAAACTTGAGAATGGCTGGAACGAATTGTTGGTTTGGTGGCTCTTATTTTTTTAATGTCTATAAGTTTTACGGTTAACAAGATTTCGGTAATTTTAATAACTTTTGTCTGTGTGAAGCATCATAATTTGGTCTAGTGAGATATTAACATAATGAGATATTTAATAACCAGGCCGTCAACAAAGCCAAAGCATTATGTTTTTATATTTCAATTTGTGTTCCCCTGCCTATAGTATTCATTAGAGCTGTCAATACGGATGCCTATTTTGCTGGACACAAAAGATTAATAAATGTCGTCATCCAATTAAAAACACAATAAACAGTTAAAATAGAACCATACGATTCTCCAGGTATCTATTGAAAAGAAATTATAAAACTGATCAATATCAGTTACGCCATTTACTGAAGACGATCATATAGCGCGACAAGCCCGGATAAAACAAATAATCAAGAAAAAATATAACACAACTTTTACAGCAATAAAAAGGTTACAATTTCTATTTCCTACGCCTGTTAAGTAAAATAACTTGGAAAATGTACTTAAAAATTGATGGCAATTTACAATGCAATACAACTGTCACTCCAAATCCTTTGAGGCTGAGATGTGTACGTTACTAACCACTAACCACGTACTTAGTCTAAGCACCATTCCTGTCACTGTCGCACAACTGTCTAACTACTAGTGCAAGATAGAGACGGGAACATGTCTCAGTCAAGCCACGGGTAACGTAGGTAACGTTTATAGATCACGGCCTGAGACTGGAATAAAAGTGCCCGCACGGATGACAATACGAAAGAACTTTCAGCACTCCCGGATTAGCTATCCCTCACACCAAACTGGGTACTAATGAGCAGTTGTATAGCACATCACTTCTGCTAAACTTGAACTTTCTCGACTCCTATTAAGAAATGTGTGTCTGAAATAACATAATCATCACGCCTACCATAACCAGTAACTCATTCAAATGTAATAAGGATACAGCTGCTGATGCTGATCTTTCGGGAATAATTTCTAGTCACGACTTCTACTGGAAACTTGAATAGTACAGAGTGACCTTATTTGAGGCCGGGACTTTTTGCTGAAGATCTTAAGGAAACATTGCTTCGCTATAAGTGGTGTCAACGCTCGATAATACAAGGAATTGTCCACGCATCATATGAGGAAAGAATTGATTAAAGTTATTTGTAAAATCGGTTGGTCGACTTCATTTTTGAGAAAGACTGTCCGTCAGAAAAAAAAATGGTAGCTGAAAAATTTGAAATCGAAGAATCGCAACATAATTAATGTTAATGATTTAAGAGAGATTTAAATAAATTACTAGAAAAATTGTATTTCTATAATCCTTGTGTTACCAATGCAAGGAATATCGAGACTGCTGAAGAAATCCAAAACATTAAGGTCGTAACAATCATAAACTCTGAAAGAATTACTGAATAGGAAAGATACATAACAAAAAGTATGTTTTATAGGAGTTTTTAAGTATTAACAAACAGGACTCAGACCCCACAGATCTGAAGGCGGAAATCCCACATAGGGTTACCATGAAGAACCACAATGACTCAGATTAAATACAGCGTTAGAAACCACCATTGTAGTTTAATAAAAAGCCGTATACGTCTCTAACTATAATAATAATTTCCCCATCGCCGCGGCGCCGTATATCTACGTTGACGTCGTGGTGGGGCTTGCGCGGTCTAAACTCTAGGTCTGTGACGGAAGAGTTTATTCTGCCGGATCAGGTCTGCCGTGAGTAGCCAGACCAAGAGAGATACAGGAACAGCATGTGGCGAGCTGTTGCGCAGTAGCGACCCCATGGACCCTATCTCCCGGGAGAAGTCTTGTTCCTCACCTCTAGCTTACCTTTATTGGCCGGTTGGAGTGAACACTGACGAGGAACAGAGCTCCCAACTTATTCTTGCCTTTATGGGCTGGCTTGAGTGGAGATTCGCAAGAGCAAACGTGCCCGGAGGAAGGAAGTATTTCAGTAAGATGCTGGTAGGGATCCTGACCGTACTTGCGAGATTGATCACCTGATAGCCGTGGAATACCTCTCCACTCCTCACAAGCACCTCAGGACATGTTGCCCCCTTGTTGCTACGACACTGCGTGCTAGCGACCGTTTTCGGGGGCCCATTATTGAGTGTGCAAGTCACCCCCTGCCATTTCATCTGTGAATATTATATTATCATTGGTCAGGCAGGGGACATAAGACTTTCCATAGTTCAAGGTAACCGATCCACTATAGCTACCCAAACCCATAGCTCAGTATATTTTGTTTCCATGTTTTGCAATAGTCCTGCACCAACCGGGGGTTGTTCTTGGGTGCACTTGCATGGTGCATACAGGGATAATCGTCGGTTGGTGCCTCCTCATCATTTAAAATTGTATAAAGGGCCTCTGCGAGTTGGCTTCAGTCCCTAGTACGCCTTTCAAAGGTCCGGTCCCGAGACTATGTCAAAGATAATAATTTGAATATATTATATTAACTAAAGCAAGGTTAGTGCTCTCTCATTTCATTATTATGAAAAGGACAAGGACATGCATATAAACTGACTATTGAATATTAGAGAAAAACTACTCTAGTAAAAAAATTATTGTTCGATGACAAAACATATACAAAAACTTATAAATGTTTTTACTGCTATAATATAATATGCTGTTTATGGCTTTATTTTGTTTCGATTCAGTACTAGAGAATATTATGAACACTTACATAAAAGAGAATTGTAAGGTTAATCCTAGGAGCTTATCTTGAAACCTTACCACCTTTATATTGGGAGAAGCCGTACAAACTATCAGACGACGAGACGCTTCAATGTGATGAGATGTTTTCAAATAGCCTCGATCGTAGGATCGATTGAGGCAATAAGATAAAATGTTACAGTCTGGAGTTCAAAGGACGAATGTTGGATTGAATCTGGGAAATAGAGGAGTTTTCAATAGTATACACCGTCATCACCGTCGTCGTTTGTCATTTCACCGTCGCTTACTTTGCTATTCTTCTTTTCAGATATTGACACGATTTATATGAAAAAGCACATGATATGCATGGTAAAAAACACACACACAGTCAGGGAGGAGGTAGCAAAACTGACTACCAAGGAACTTGGTAATAATTTCACCGATCAACCAACTACTCTTATTTTAGCCACGTGAAAAAACCACCTGAATGTGTCATGTTGTTTCCAAAACAGATTGAAAAGCCTATAGTGCTATAGCCTACGCCGCGCGCCGCGCCAAAAAAATAAAGGTCAAAACCAGCTTCCATAAAAAAAAAACGGGTTGCACTCCGGAAGTGCCGGCAGAAGTGAAAACTTAAATGTTAACAACGTTGTGCATTTTCGATATTTTGGAATGCGGTCTACTCACCCTCGGTCTTATGAATTTTCGATCAGGTCACGTGTCCTGACGCGAGCTCCGTCTTACGAATTTTCGATCAGGTCACGTGTCCTGACGCAAGTTTAACATTTTTTACCCTTCACAAAAAGTGCACAACGCCGCTAAAGAAGGTTTTCACTTCAAAAAATCCTCAGACGGCCATGAAGACCATGCGATCATTCAACGTTGATCGATATCTAACCGTTATTACTTCATTACAAGAACAAGGCTATATCCCACGCCGGTTTTTATTATAAATCTCAATGGAGCTATCATTAAATTAGAGTAAGTTCGGGACCTTGGTTGACACAAGTCAAGGTGGCTTATGAATGATTTGTCTCCGTCGTAGTTTGTGCGGTGATTCAGACGGGGATCATCATCTTCTGCCTAGCCTTTACCCAACTATATTGGGGTCGTCTTCCAGTCTAACTGGATGCAGCTAAACACCAGTATTTTACATGGAGATGGAGACTGGAGTAACTGCCTTTCTGACCTAATCATCAACCCAGTTACTTGGTAACAAGAGGTAAGACTGGTTGTCAAGAGTGATATGGATGTGTAAGATTGGTTGAGTCGGTTGACTCAAACTGGGATATGAAAAAAAAATGGCAATCAGCGTTGGGTAAAACTGGCCATGTACGTGTGTGTGTTTTAACAGAAGACAGCTACAAGCTAATAATGATAAAGCTAAATCTTTGAACACCATCTTTGCCTAGAATCCATCGAATTTTTTCGTCAGGTCAACGACCCTTTGAATCCATTATAGA
This sequence comes from Apamea sordens, assembly GCA_945859715.1. NCBI lineage: Eukaryota > Metazoa > Arthropoda > Insecta > Lepidoptera > Noctuidae > Apamea > Apamea sordens. Next base: position 15,005,932 of record OX244009.1, read on the forward strand.
TGTTACGCAATCATGAAACGAGTCGACGTAACCAAAAGTACGAATATAGAACTGCCATCATAAAACAGCATTTTCATTGATATTCCTCCTGAAAGCCGTTACATTTACGTATCCTATGCGTGACCGTTTCGCCTTATTGAATTGCAGATGAAAATGGCTAAAGGTAACAGGATCCAATGATTTTAAGTTCAATACTGCTGGAGGCATGCAAATGTTTGTGTTTTTAGTCTTGAAGCACGCGAGAACTACGGTTACTGCAAGAACATTGTCGATGTTTTTTATCATTGTTCTGCTGATTATTTCTCAGTAGGTACTATGAAAACTTGGTAGAAAACAAAGGAGTTGACATAGTGACTTAAGTCACTCCTCAGTGACAATCTGGGGTTCAAATCAAAATCACGGATTTGTCTGCTTCTGTGTTTTTAATTTTCAGCTTGATAATCACATTACCACGCGTTTGGCCCGGTTTACACTAAAGCGAAGGACTGTCTCGAAAAACCAATGTGCGCTGTTATAAATTCTAACGTGACGATATTATCGTGGACGTCCACGGCATCACGATAACACAGTGAAGTATTATTTATAGGAATATATGAAGACCCTTTTAAATTTTCATTCACGTTAACGTTATAAGGTGCACGACATTTACTTCCCAGCCATGTTGCCTACGTCCACGATAATATCGTCACGTTAGAATTTATCAATTTAGAAAAGCGCACAAAAAGGAATCTATTTTATTTATCTACTCTCTGCTTACTGAACTCTGTGCTTAGTTTCAATGAATAACAATAACCTTTTGATGTTCGCGAGATAATCATCTGCGCTTTGGAGGAAATCGGCCTATAAACTATATCTTTTTACGTTTTTCATGTCCTTTTCCACGAGTATAACTAATACTTAAGCTTCAAGTTCATACATGACGTAAGCTATCATAGAACCACTAGAGCATCAACTTATCAACACGAGCGAGCCTGTTGAGAGTTATCTAAAGTAGGTACTCACTGACAACAAACTAGCCAATAGGGTAACATTAACTCAGGGTCGAATTAACTACAACCTAGTTAATTACCCTTTCAGGGAAATTAAAGGAGAACAGACAGTTTGACGTGCTACTGTATTACTGTTAGTCACCATGGTACTTAGTTAATGTAGAGGACGATTAAGTTGCTGCTACAAATCGCGTTGGGATCTGCAAAGGAGCCCCTTTGCAACAGTTGCAAATATGTAAATACTTAAAGTACACAATTGTTTTAATAGATGATATTAATAAGGCTTCGTTATATTATTTTATGGATATCCAAAATAGTTTTTGGATAACAAAGCTTTTTGAAGATTGGAAGACAGAAGGTCATTTCACACTATGCAAACACGACACGCCTTGGTGAAATTATAGGGGAGGAATTCGATGCAATATGTAATCGAACACTAGGTATTTAATATTTTGACTCTGAAAATCTTCTATTAATGCTAACTAAAAACATCTTTAGCATCAACGTGAAAAAAAACGTTACGACATAGTAGTTATTATAGTACCGGCAACAATTGACGGAAATCTTTAACTTGTATTTGTCATTGTCAAAAAGTTTGACTTCTTCTCACTTCTCCCGCGTGTCATCACGAGCGACGAAGTGTTTCAGTGTTTTTTCCAGTTTTGTTTTGTTTATTGCTGTGTTTTTTGGGCTCGATTTTTCTACCACTTACGACTACCTTGGCTGTTGAAACTGAACCTGTATTACTCGCTGACCCGTTTTTTTTCTTGTTATTGTTAAAATCAGAAGTATTATGTGGTCAATTTTAAAGAGCTATAACTTTTTTTGGTGTATTTGTAATAGAAAACTAATTATACTATCAAATTCTATAATAATTTTCCTTTTTTATGAAATATAAATAATCTTTGTCGGTTCTGGCCGACTCTTGTAGGAAACCTTGGCATTCACCTTGAGCAATCACTAACTCAATACACTAATAACCATTTTGAGTACAAATGATATTTTGAAAATTGAAATTGTTTAACCAAAGGAGGTGGATACGAGAAGCACAGAATTACACGCACAAATATTTGAATAAGTCTCATTGAACGATCTTTCAAGGTTCTTCGACCATTGTCAAACTTACAAACAAGAACCCTTCCACAGGATATCCAACCAGCTAGCTCAGTTTAACATATTTTTGGTAGAAGGGCCAGCTCTGACGTCATTAATATAGCTGCAGACAGCACTGCCACCTCAATTATAATCAACAAACATCAACCAATCTTAGTCGGGTCTACCCTTTATAGCAGAACTTTTTATGTCATAATATTGTTTTGCATAACAGCGGATAGCATAAACTTCATTTCGCAGAAAATCGTTTGGCAGACAGTCATTTATCATACATTCAAAATTCATAATTTTGTAAGTCAGAATCATCTTTAGGCATAAATTTCATATCCATAATAATTAAAAAGTAGAACCATCATATCGCAGAAAGTTCACAGTCAGAATCGTCTTTTGGCATACATTTCATATCGATAGTCATTAAAAGGCAGAACTATCATATCTCAGATAGTTTAGAGTTAGAATCATCTTTTGGCATACATTTCATATCCATAATCATTACAGAAAATTAATTAATTCATTCACCATGCATGCAGCATGCAAACAAGCATACACCATGCATGTAGCAATCATGCAGCATGCAAGCGAGCATGCAAACATGCAAACAAGCATACACCATGCATACAGCAAGCATGCAGCATGCAAGCAAGCATGCAAACATGCAAACAAGCATACACCATACATGCAGCAAGCATGTAGCATGCAAGCAAGCATGCAGCATGCAAGCGAGCATGCAAACATGCAAGCAAGCATACACCATGCATGCAGCAAGCATGCAGCATACAAGCAAGCATGTAAGCAAGCATGCAAGCATGCAACATGCAGCAGGCATGGTTTCTGTCACGGCTCCGGCGCTGCGGGGCTCCGGCGGTCCCACGCGAGCTTATCGTCGCAGATGGTTTTAAGGCTCACCACCGCAGCTTCGGCTTGCTGGCCGGCTTCGCCGGCCAGCCTCAGCTGCGGCGGCGAGCATTAATACCACCTGCTCCTCAACTCGCGGGCCGCCTCGCCCCTCCGCGCCTACGCGGGCTTAAATTACACTCTAGGGGTAGGGCAGACAAGACTACGTGGAGTCGGTTTTACAGCGATTCGTTTCTGTCACTAACTTTTGTAGCACAACATATTATTGACTTTTCACGACAATGTTTTAATTTAAGGTTAAAAATGCTATTGTATAGAAATGTCAATATGCCTAATAAAATTATTCCAAACGAAATTCTGCCATTTTCATAAGTATGCGAAGTGAACGTTATGCTAAACGAAATTATGCGAAATTTTAACTTTGCCAAAGGTAATTATGCCAAATAAAATTCTGCTATTTTAAAACTATGCCATTGTAAATTCGGACATATAAACATTCGGCCAAACAATAATTATATTAAATAATTTTTATGCCTTTAAAATATTCGTTTAAAGAAGATTATGCCAAGTGTGTTATGCCAAATAAATTTCGGAGCATCAAGATTCTGCCAAATAGAGGGAACCCATCTTAGTCGACGAAAGACAACGAAAGAATAAATTGAAACTTTCAGAAACCAAGCATTTGCTTTGAGATTTTCACCGTTGTGTTCTAAATAACAGAGATATACAAGCAATGCAATCAAATCGAACCAACAGTAATATACACATAAAAGCTAATACGAATTTAATGGAGCAATCGATACAGATGGAACATGGCGATTAAAATCATCAATTCTGTGAACACTGACAATAGACAACTGCCGACGTAATTACATTCGAATTAAAGTAGACACGTTTATGAGGTACTTAGAGACGTATCAACTAATGAGAGTCTAAGGGATTGCGGTTGTAAAGTTATTTTGGGACGAAAACTAGATAGCGCTCAAACCCATGTCTTGGGTGCTTTGAAGGAAACCCGCCCGATACTCAGGTGCACCCTTGGCTGTTAGTCCTGCTAGCTAACTTTTCGACTGCAATTTTCCAAAGATACAAGCTATTCTCTACACAAAAGAAGAAGGAATGCATGACATGATATCATGCACCGTCAGTACTACTATCATCATAATTTTCCTGTCGCTATCCCAATTTATCTCAGTTCGGTGCAGCTTGCACTTTTTTCCCCATCTTCTTTTCAGTTTCATCGTTCAAAAAAGTGCAAGCTGCACCAAACTGAGATAAATTCCAGTCATATCATCTTTCACACCGTCACTCCGTCGTTTTTAGGGTTCCGTACCCAAAGGGTAAAAACGGGACCCTATTACTAAGACTTCGCTGTCTGTCCGTCTGTCTGCACCAGGCTGTATCTCAAGAACCGCGATAGCTATACAGTTGAAATTTTCACAAATTATGTATTTCTGTTGCCGCTATAACAACAAATACTAAAAACAAAATAACATAAATATTTAAGGGGGGCTCTTAAACAACAAACGCGATTTTTTTGCCCTTCTTTGCTCGATATCAATAATACGATATTTAAGCAACCCTAATCTAAAAGCTATAAAGTGGCAATTCTTTTATGAAGTGCGCGACTGAGCTTGAACGACGAACGTGTTCATAAATATTTTCCTATACTTCATAAAGAATCCTATTCATTGCATGATCTAACAATAGTGATTCACATAGTAAATGCGCGGGAAAATCTTCAATGTTTATGCACTTTGTTAAACTTTGACTTCAATAATGTAGTTGAAAATATAACGCAAAGAACTGCCAGAATGGTTTAGTGGGCGTAAAAGTGGCTACTGAGCGTGATTTTGTGTTCGGCACCCAAGCTGGAAATGACTATAGTATTTTTTAGGGTTCCGTAGCCAAATGGCACGGAACCCTTATGGATTCGTCATGTCTGTCTGTCCGTCCGTATGTCACAGCCACTTTTTTCCGAAACTACAAGAACTATACTGTTGAAACTTGGTAAGTAGATGTATTCTGTGAACCGCATTAAGATTTTCACAGAAAAATAGAAAAATACAATAAATTTTGGGGCTTCCCCATACTTAGAAATGAAACTCAAAATTTTCTTTTTGCATCAAACCCATACGTGTGGGGTATCTATGGATAGGTCTACAAAAATGATATTGAGGTTTCTAGTATATTTTTTTTCTAAACTGAATAGTTTGCGCGAGAGACACTTGGTAAAATGTCCCCCCCCCCCCCTCTGTAACTTCTAAAATAAGAGAATGATAAAACTAAAAAAATATATACATATATGATGTACATTACCATGTAAACTTCCACCAAAAATTGGTTTGAACGAGATCTAGTAGGTAGTTTTTTTTTATTACGTCATAAATCGTAAAACGGAACCCTTCATGGGCGAGTCCGACTCGCACTTGGCCGCTTTTTTGTGTACTTATCCAGCAACCACTAGGAGGAAAAAAAATTCTTAAATGCCATAAAAAAATGAGTACAAACAATGTGCAGCCCTGACTCCTGCGCTAGGTAAAAACACCTGTGTTAAGGAGCCAGTTTATTGTGTGTGTGTGTGTATGTACATGTCGTTAAGCGGGGTACGATGGAGCACACGCTGATTCAATAGTTCCTATTCTTACTGTTTCACATCGTTTACGCGTTTGTATACTTAATATGATCCTTTTAAGAAATTCACAATGGCAGATTTAACCGAATATTGTGTTAGAATGTGCCCGGATAATGGCAAAAGGGCCTGCCTATTTTTTTCTTTCACAGTCGGTAAAGTTTGTTTATTTAACAAACACATCTGCCTAATTAAGCCTCCTAGGAATAGGGAGATGAATCAAATTTAAGTAAACTATGGAACAAATCAACTTATTTAAATTATGCCAACTTTGTTTGTGTAAAGTTTGTTCAATCAAATTCATGAAAGTTTCTACTTCAACAAAATTAAGTGTGTGTGTTCTGAAACTTTGTTCGTGTAACAGGTGTAACTCATTAGTTTTAATTTATCTGCGTCAATTTGGTGGGAGATTTTTTCAAGATGGTTACTTCTCGACATGTTAAAAATCAAATAATTTTAGCTAGCTATACCTAGTAAAGTTATTTAAAATGGATTAATAATATACTAGTGTGAGATATCTATTTTTAGTAATCTCGTTTAAATTGTTCAGCAAGAATTGTTAAAGACAACATTTTAAAGTAAGTATTATAATATTATGGGATTTTATTTAATAAGTTGATCGAGCATTCGAGCTTCACTAAATGAACCACAATTATCAAATCAATGAGAAGATTAATTTTATTAGTCAATCAGAGACACCTTTTAAATGAAGATTGTGACAATACCAGCATAATATTATAAATGTATTATGAAACCTAATATGTAGGTAGGTTAGGTATCCAAGTTTCTTTCCTATTTTATTTTATTCACTAATCAATCATTTAAAAATCGAAAGGTTTTTTAAATTTTTTCAAAACAATGAACAAATTTATCTTTCTAAATTCAGATCAAATCGGTTTTAATGTCCCACTTTCACAATCCGACACTCCCTACCCACTCCGACGGTTCTATATAAAACCAATAGAAACATTATAAGCAATGAAACCGCCATGCCATAAACATAAACAAAGCAGAGCGGGACTGGTTTGGAACCAACACATCTATTTTGATCTCCATTCTAATTTTACCTACGAAATAATTGGAATTCAGAGCGTAAACTTAAGAGGGTCAAATTACTTCCTTGAACCTTTTTTTACGAATCTCTCTCGACTAACCTAATAACATTTAAAAAAAAACAACTATTTTTAGATTTTTTTTTTTAATATCCAAACAATAACAGAGCACCTTAAACCATTTTTATAACATTTTTAACAATGTCAAGGAAATAATCATCGCCCATCGACGCCATTCAATACATAAGCTCTAATGTTATCAATAAGATATTCTGAAGTACCTACAGCTACTATTAATCCTAAATAACCAACATAATGTACAGTTTTCAAGAACCACCAGGTTTTATCACAAAATACTGCCAAGGACAGCACATGCAGGTAACTATGAGGATTCATTATCCTCCAAATGGCTGATGCAAAGAAGAACTTACCAGATTTAAACATAACTTCTCGTCTAAAAACATCGTATTCAGTACAATAGTAATTTTCTAAAAGATCTTGATAGATATCTATGTACCTGTTCCATGATAATGATGATAGCAACATTTGTCCCGAATACAGACCAATGACTTGAACTATCTTCTGGAAAGTCACTTTAGTTTTGTATGAAATCCCATTGTCGGCATTAAGGTCCTTTTCTATGTCTTCTGTCGAGTTTATTTCTTTTAATTGGTGGTAAGGCAGGGAGCTTACTGGCGTGTTCTTATAGCCACGTCTCGGAGGATTGTTCCGCAAGTACAAAGTTATCCCAATCATCATCGCAATAACGCCAAGTAAATCACAAATCCCGTCGACCCAGTAGCCCAAAGTTCCAACGTCTGATCTTTCTCCTTTTATATGTTTTCTCTCTCTGGCTACATGGCCATCCAGATCATCCAAAAACATTCGAATTTGGAACAGAACTATGGCTACTCTCCTTGCAGCCAGATTCGGGCACGTCAACAGTTTCGCGCCAAGAAGTGCAACAAAGACATGGAACACTGATATCATGTTCGGTGTTATGAGGAGCATGTTCTCAGAAATGCCTAGACCTACATCCATGATCGCACACAAAGGCCCATAAATATAGTGATTGATATGGTCTACCATTAGTGCTTTCACCGTAGGGTGACATAGTGGGTTTACGGTACATGGAACACATGTTACTTCCTCGTAATTCGGCAGTTTTCTCGTTTCTGTAGAAGTTTCTTGGGTGACATTAGGTTCTACGTCGAAGAAATCTATTTTATAGTCCTGTATCCGTAGAAATAAGAACGTGTCCATACAAATGCAGTACAGAACAATAACTAGAAGTAGACTTGTCAGTATTTTACTAGCTTGAGATGAGGGCCACATCATTTTTGCTGTTAATGACTGTTAGTTGAACCACGAAGGGCTTCTTGCAAGAGTACAGGAACTGAGTCAAACCACAGTATTTAGTACCAGCGTGGGCAACGCAAACCCACGCACGTAATTCCAAAACACAAACTTTACGATTTCACAATCATAACAATCTCGTATTGTTAACGGTTTAACTTTGTACTAAAAACACTGTATACACTTGTCATAGCAGCAGTCTCTTTTAAGAGCCCACTAATAATCACTTTTGAAAACACTTAAATCCCAAAGTATTTTTTTCTCGGTAAAATCGATGCATACACAATCGTTGTCGTTTCGTATGTTATCAAAACAGTTGTGTTGTAAGTTACAAGTTGCCGATATGTTAGCATAACAGTGTTTGACACTTGCTTTGTTTAACAGTTCGATTCATGAATGTACCTATCGTATATTTATTTTTATCGTTGATCGACAATACAGTTCGCGTCCCGGTGAACAAAAGAGCGACATGCACCCGCAACAAGACGCCACGTTCGACTGAATAGCGAAGTAAATGCTGAAGGGAGTAGAGTAGGGACAGGGCCTCGGGGTAGCCAGTCCCGGTTTACAAATTCCTTTGTAATCTTTTTTAGGATATTTATTTAAAAAGCAGCTGAGATGAATCGGCTGATGCAATTGGATATTTTATTTTATCACGCAGATTTACGTTTGTTTAAAAATGTGATGTAACCATTCACCATAATATTATCGCGTTAGTAAACATTCGCTTGAGAAAGAAAAATTACTTAAAACTGCAGGAAAATTAATTACCTAGAATCATGAAATTGATTGGTTTTTTCTTCAAGCAAACAATTTTTATGAGAAATAGTTAAGTATTAAACATCCGCAGAAACTATTATAGTGAAAACTTTAATTTCTTTGCATACTTACCTATTACAAATAAAATTAATTCAAAATAATGTTAGTCAATATCAATGAGGCTAAATATTTTATTTTTCTGCAATCGGAGGAAAAGTCTATATTCTAGCAACACTTTATTAATGCGGGAGAAGCACGGTCAATGTTTCGAAACGACCGTGGCGCCGTTTCCCGCCAAAAGTTATGTCAAATGAGAAAAGGAACGCTATTAGCGAGTTCATTCAAACGATTTTTTTTTTCTCACTAAACCGCTAAATAAACTTAACAACTGTTAAATAAAGAAGGTCTAATATTGTACAGACGCCAGCACATCAAGCTACTACAATCTGTCAAATTTCTTTAATAGATTTTCAACTTTATGTGTGAAGTATTAAGGTTCAAGTTTGATTGGGAAAATGTGACAGTTTCGGGTAGCTTGACGTGCTGGCGTCTGTACTTTTTAACCGACGAAATAAAACGAAGTTCTCTAGTCGACGCGTATTTTTTTTAAATGTATGGCTATGCATAACTTTTTACAGAGTACCTACCTAGTCCGATTTTGATAAATCTTTTTTTATTAGAAAGGGTATAGGTACCCCAAAGTTGGTCCCATATAAATTTGGAAAAAAAATCTGCAATTAAGATGTTAGAACTAAATAATTATTAACTTTCGAATTATAATCTAAAATAGGAATACTTAGCTGTGGTCGAAAAATCTTTTTAGGGTTCCGTAGCCTAATGGCAAAAAACGGAACCCTTATAGGTTCGTCATGTCTGTCTGTCCGTCCGTATGCCACAGCCACTTTTTTCCGAAACTATAAGAACTATACTGTTGAAACTTGGTGAGTAGATGTATTCTATGAACCGCATTAAGATTTTCACACAAAAATAGAAAAAAAAAACCATAAATTTTGGGGGTTCCCCATACTTAGAACTGAAACTCAAAATTTTTTTTTCATCAAACCTATATGTGTGGGGTATCTATGGATATATAATATGATATTGAGGTTTCTAATGTATTCTAAACTTAATAGTTTGCGCCAGGGACACTTCCAAAGTGGTCCCCCTATAACTTCTAAAATAAGAGAATGATAAAACTAAAAAAAATATAATGATATACATTACCATGTAAACTTCTACCGAAAATTGGTTTGAACGAGATCTAGTAAGTAGTTTTTTTTTAATAAATCGTAAACCGCAATTTACCTTTCATTCAATCAACTCATGATTGATTTTTATAGATAATGGTACGGAAACCTTAGTGCGCGAGTCCGACTCGCACTTGGCCGGTTTTTGTTTATTATATGTACCGTATACATACCGTAAGCCAATAAAATGTGTTGGGTAGATAAGTGACAAATTTTGACAATATTTACTAATAATCGTTTTTCTTTACTAAAATGTATTTACTAGTTAGTAAGTACAAGTTATTTGTGCTGGAGAAACAGAAATTATTGTGCTCGACACTCGATTTATTTATTAGTGCCAATCATCGAGAGTCTAAGCAGCGACGTAAGTTGAAGGAATACACAAAATAAAAAAGCGGCCAAGTGCGAGTCGGACTCGCCTATGAAGGGTTCCGTAGCAGCAAGTAACATAACGATTTATCCTTTTTTGATCCTGATTTATGACGTATTAAAAAAAAACTACTTACTAGATCTCGTTCAAACCAATTTTCGGTGGAAGTTTACATGGTAATGTTACATCATATATTTTTTTTAGTTTTATCATTCTCTTATTTTAAAGTTCACGTTACGAGTTGGAAATCACGCGCGCTACGTTAATCACTTTATTGTTAAACAAAATTCGGCATCGACACCGAAAATATAGATTTCTCTATGGCTGCTTCCCATTTATGTTTTCCATTAATTTTAAGAGTGTTTTAATTAAGATTGGTTTAGACCGTGTCCTAATATAAGAGAGCAGCGCACACATACGCGCCCTCTATCGGCGCGACGACGCGTTCGGGTTCACCGAAAGACGCTCTCTATTGGGACACAGGGTTATAATTTGAAGTTGATCCCACAGTAACAGTAGGTTAGTAGGTACTTTTACCCCCTGGAATGAATAATTATTCAAAGAAAGCCAGTAGTTAAACTAATGACCGTTTAATTAAAGTAATGCTTAAGCCATTGACGTCGGTCTAATAAAAGTTAATCATACGCATTCCTCCTCAAGTATACCAGGCATAGGTACGTCTTACGAATAAGAATCGTCTTTATGCTCGTAATAGACGAAGCTAGTTTTTGGCGCTACTAGGTCAAAATCAATCAAAAGTCATTTATTCAAATTAGGCTGAGAATCAGCACTTTTCGAACATCAAAATTACAAAAGACAGTCCCCCAAAAACGCCCGCCCTTCACCACTTCCTAGTGCTATCGCTGGGAAGAAGAAGTGGCGCAACAAACTCCCCAGCAGCACAGCTGGTCAAAAAATAGAACCCCTCCCTATTAAACTATATGAGCCTAGAAATTAAGCTAGTATATACAAAGCCAGAGTAGGCTGGCTAGCTTACTATCCTGGCTTGAGAAACTAGCCTCGTGTATCTCAGGCATTATTTTTAAGTGCCTATGTCCAGCACCCCGCCCAAATATGGCAAACAGTTTCTGCATCAACCTTGCTGATTGGCTAATATGAACATCGAATTGACGAAACAAAAGATTACCCCTACATAACTTGAATAGCAACTTCTTTCTGTGTATTATTGTTATTCGTAAAGGAATAGGCGTTTGAAAAATGTCCGTATGGTAACAGAATGTTGATTTGCTACTAATATTATAAATGCGAAAGTTTGTATGGATGGATGGATGGATAATTTATAACCAGGATTAACACATAGGATACTTTTTATCCCGATATTCCCACGGGATCAAAACTTATACGGGTGAAACCCTGGGGCGCAGCTAGTGATATTTATAATACTTCAGCTTTACGGTAAAAAAATTAGATACTAATTACTATACTGTTCCATGGAACTGAGATAATACAGGTTAACAATAAAGGAACCTATTTATGTACTTGTGTACCTATTTTTAACCGACGAAAAAAACGGCGGAGGTTCTATGTCGACGCGTATATATATATATTTTTTTATGTATGACCACGTATAACTTTTTACGGAGTGGTCCGATTTTGATAATTCTTTTTTTATTTGAAAGGGTATACCTACACCAAAGTTGGACCCTTAAAAATTTGGAAAAAAAATCCAACCCTATGGGTGGGAAAACAGGGGTGATTTATTGTTCACTCACAGATTTGAATGCTGAGTTGTGTATTAGTACTCTACTCAGTGCCACATATGCCTCTGCCCTTTGGCAAACATTAGTAGATTATAGCCACAAAAAATGATACAATAAGAACTTTTTAACAAAAAAATTAAACCGCCGAAAAAACTGAAAAGACGAAAAGAATAAATGAAAAGAGAAAAAATAATAAACCTTTTTTATTTAACCTTATTAACTAAGTTCTTAAACTAATGTAAGTATACCTAAGTAATTTTGAGTCGGCGCCAAACAATCAATAAACAAAGATCACTAAATTACTTTAAATTTAAACGGAGCCGACTCAAAATTATTTATAATAATTGATTATGATAATGTTTTATTATGTTCCTCTCAAACTGATTACCTATCATCTTATCTCTTCACCACCCTCGTCCTCGGGTGACTGATAGAAAATGCCTAAAGCATTAAGTCCACCTTTGCCTTATTTTTGTGTGGAAGTTTAAATAAATAAACAGTCTACAATTCTGCATCTTACATGAAAGGCTCTTATAAAATACCGTAGATTGAGAGACCCTCTTATCTTAAAGAAAACAATAATATAGAACTCACCTGAGGCACCTGCGTAGACTTCCCGCATCCCGTCTCCCCAATCAGCACCAACGTTTGATGCCGCTCCAACAGATACAAGATATGGTTACGATACTGAAACACTGGTAACTTCTGTCGTTGAGTTTGAAACGGTAGATGGTGATACCGGTTGTAAACAAATGAAGTACGGGAATCACTGTCTATGGTCAACGCAGAGTCTACGTTAGGGTTTACCAGTGTTTCAATGACACCATCTTTGTTTCTCGTTGGGTAGAGTGTCTCTTCTCCTATAAGAAATTTGAGGAACTTAGTTTTATTAAGGTATTCTATGATATTGATTTTTAAATTTGTACTAAGAATGCTGGCTGTTTGTTATTTGGTTTTATAAAAATAAGTCCAGAATTCAAAGGTTTTTGAGTTTAGTGAGACCCAGACACCTACTGTCCCGTACCAGTGAGTTACTTTTTGTAAATGTGTTAAGGAAAGACAATTAACAATCAAAATCAAACTGCCAATGCTAGAGAACCTAGTAGTTTAGTTTGTGTTATTGAGTTTCAAGCATATCGCACCCCCGGTGCGACACTGTCTCTTTTGCAAAAAATGCAAAAATGAGTTAAATATCTAAACATGATCCTAAAGTACCCCTTTACTTGGTGCAATAACGTTACTTTTGTAGTATGCATAGTTTCCGTATGAGGGCGTGAGTTTCATTGCCGTTTTCGTTTGTTTTGGTGAGGTGTCAAAGTTTAAAATGCTTCTCCTGAAAAACTAAATTTTTGCATAAGTGACAGTGTCGCACCGGGGGTGCGATATGTAATCCACAGAATATATTGCATAGACAGCAGAGAATATGGCTAGCTAGGGCATCATCAATTCAAGGAGATATTTGATCATGACATCATAAAAACAGCATGATATGATGTCAAATGATCAAATATATCCTTGAATCTAGAATTTTAAGTGTAAAGGTGTTATTTTTAACCAATTTACAAAATAAATATCATTTATAATTCCTTTCCACGATCGGAAACTGAGTTAAGCATTTTTTTTTTTTTATTGTATAAGATGCCTTCATCCACTAGCTTTGTTTCTTAAGCGTCTATTTGTTCGATGGAATAGAATACCAAAAGAAGGGACACCATATTGTAGGTCTAAGTAGGTATCAAGAACAAAGGAAAAGGTTGGGCGGTGTGTGGTATGGTTAAAACAGAGAATTATTTATCCATCAATATCTTTGATATCTAATCATTGGAAAAGTCAGCAGCAAGAATTCTGTTCTTCAAAATATCTTTTGTAAAAATACCGCTAAAAAGGCCTGGATTACGAATTTTAGGATAAAATAATACAGCTTGGAATGCAAGCTAAACTAAACGGAATATTTTTTTTTTTTTATTATTATGAAAAGGTAAATTACCTGGCTTGATAAACCTCGGTCTTTGCCCCAACATGTTTAAAATGAAAATACAACACTTTTCACTCAACTTATTCAGTAATTGTTACGTATCTACACAGTTATTTTATTTATTTACGTTATGAAATTCATGGAGTGTTCTCCATTGCAATAATTCACGATAGATTCATTGATTTTACTGTGTTTCAGGTAGGTATCGATATTAATGCGATAATAAACATTCAAAACAGCTTGGCCTATATCTAATTCTTGTGAAAAAGCGAACTAGAAGATTGTGGGTGCGTAAAAACTTGAAAATATTTTAGTCGGAACGCCGTCCGCGCAAAAAATCAATAACATATGACAGCATCCAGCAGTGACAAATAAAGTTGCGTTCAAAAATCATGTTTTTTTTTTTAAATGATTGTTTTAGTTTTCGTCTAGCTACTTCTTTCATGGGGTTCTCTACTCGTCTTGTTACTCTTTACTATATATGCCGCTGTGAGCAAATCATTTTATAAGAATTTTTATTTATTTCTGTTCTGAAACAAAAGTAAGAATTTAGGCAATGTCATCCAATCAATGATATTTGCATCCAATCTTAATATTCATCATGCCCATTCATTTACCTTCGTTAGGTACACGTACTTCGCAACAGCTTTGCAAGTTATGCTCACAAGGGTATTTTCCCCTAACGTAATCATGTAGCTATAGTATAGGTACATTTTTGTACCTATGTACATTTTTCATTTACCATACCTGCCTACTCATCACTTGGGTTCAGCTTCCAGATAGATCCAGGCGTGGCAAAATCTAAATATTTTATTCGGAGCTAGAGCTAGTCTACTTTCGTTTGCTAGACTTTACAGTCATTTACCCTATCCCCCAGCCACACACAACCCAATCACATGAACCAAATGTTACTTGAAAACAGATGAAGATATTTTACGGCTCGAGTGGACTAATGTCTGGCCGAGTATTTTTACCTTTTGAAAGAATTATCAGCTGCCCTTGGATGGACTACGCGGCTGCTTTTTTAACCACTGACTACTAAGTGGATAAAATAATAAAAATTGGTTCAATTGGTGGTTCAGCTCCACACGACCACACCATAGTTGCAACACTCACACTTTAGAGCTGTTTATAGCATCATTTGAGGAAGCTAGACTTTCTGCTTCTAATACTACCAAAAATAAAACTACACATTTTGACCTAAAGTTTATTTTTTAATAAAAACAAAAATTTGACTTTTTCTTCTACTTCTGAGGACTAAGTTGAGCATTGTTGTTGTGAAGGGGATCCTGTTTCTGATTCGCTCGTGCAATATACGTTTGATGTATCGTTTTTGTTTGATGCGAAACTCCTGGATTCATCTCAATGTGCCTATAATGTACCGGCGGCACATCGATAAACTTATCTACCTCCTTAATAGATAGTTGATCAGGGTGCACCCCTTTAACTTCTAATAAATTTGGGAAGTATTTCGCTTCGTTCATTCTATTCAGCTGCAATATTTCTTCAGGCGAAATGTCAGAGTTCAGACCGTGGACATAAGTAATCTGATCATTTAAGCTCAAGTTTTGCTCGTCTAGAATCTTTGCTTGAACTAAATCTCCGTCATTGAAAGTCAATTTCAATATTTCTTCTTTAGGATAACCTTGTAGGTTTGGCGAAACTTCTGTTACGTTAGAAATTACTATCAGTTCTTGTAACAGCTTCATGGGATCGGCATTCAAATGCGGGTTCTCAAGTAACAACGACTTCATGTTCGATATAAAACTCAATATGGGGAGTCTATATTTCACATAATATACAGGTTGGTAAATAAGTGGCTTCTCATGTTTCAGCATGTACGTTAGTTCAACGACACCTAATTCACGTTGACCTACTTCTAAAATGTTTAGGATTTTATTTACTAAATCGGTATTAGATCCTTGGTCTGGAGTTAAAAGTCCTTGACTGTCTAGCCACTTGAAAATCGACATGAAATCGTGGTCAGGAATTTGTTGTCCACCATCCACTGTTTGATATCCACCATCTGGAGTTCGGTACTCATTAGTGTGATCTTGATTTGTTTCCTCAAGTACAAGTTTTAAATTGGGTGGTTTAGAATCCCGATTTGGTAAACCTAAATTGTTGTTTGTTGTCTCAAGCCATTCAACTATGTTACCATGCAATCCTCCTTGATTCAAAAGACTTAATACATCCACCACAAGTTTTGGATTGGACTGTTTGAATGGTGCTAATTGGAAGAACAAGGTCTTCACTTGGTTGTCTTCTAGTTGTCCAGTGACCTCGTTGCTCAGAAGATTAATTATGGTTTCTATAAGTTCTGGGGTCAATAACCTATTACTGTTAAGGAAAAGCAAAATTTCCAAAAACCTCGAATTTAAAACACCAGGTGCATTCTCTTGTAGCAAATTCAGAAGAATATTTGCATGTTTAGGATACCGCACCACGTTGTTCAATAAGAAGTGTATAATATCAATACGTCTGGTATCTAATATTCCATTTTCAGGATACAAGAACGACAATATGAAATCTAAATGTTTCGGACTCAAATGCCTACTTTTGGTCAACAAGAAATGTATAATATCAATAGGTCTACGATCCGTATGTCCATTTACATATGGCTTCAAAAGTGCAAATAGTTCATTTAATTGGTTTGGACTGATTCCCATTTCATTCCACCTAGATAAATTATCGATGATGTCAACTTCTATGGGATTATTTTGGTTTGGTTTCAGAAGTTTGAGTAAAATATCCACATAATCTGGACGCAGCAAGTTATTTTGATATAAATGTATCAACTTAAGTATTCTATCACCTATGTCGGCATCCAAGTTTCCTTCTTTGAATGGTCTCAAAAGCGACAGTATATATTCAATATGATTTTCTTTCGGTCGCTTTTTAAACAGGTTTAGTATAATTTCGACTATTCTGGAATCCAGATTGCCGGTATGATCTGGTATCAAGTGAGACAGCAAGTGCTCTGTGACTCTGTCGTCCCATGGCCAGTCTCGATTTCTTTGGGAATCGAGCAGCATTAAGAATATATCATTGAACCTAGGAATATTATTCTGTTTATGAGCACTTAAAAGAGTTAACAGGAGTTTGAAAATCCTCGGGTGGAAATTATTTTGGTTTTCTTCTAAAATATTCATGAGACGATCAAACAAGTTTACATTGTCGTATTGATCACTTTTTTGCAAAAGTTTTATCAGAATATTGATAGTTTCTTCTGGTTGCATTGGTATAACCTCTTCTATGGTCTCATGTATCGTTTCGTGAATTTCTGGCATCTCAATAGATTGGATTTGTGGAATTATATTGTCCTCGATTTGTGGCATATTATATTCATGAGTTTGAGATATATGATACTCATGAACTTTAGGCACGTTATATTCGTGATTTTGAGTTATACTGTATTCATGAACTTTGGGCATGTCATATTCGTGAGTTATACTGTATTCCTGAACTTTGGGAACATTATATTCATGGTTTTGTGTAATACTATACTCATGAACTTTGGGTAGGTTCAATTTAGGTTTAACGAATTCCTGAGCTTGTGGAACGTTATATTCATTAATATTATAATCTTGAATTTGAGGCACATTGTACTCCGGCAGTTCAGACACGCTATATTTATGAATATTATACTCATGAATTTGAGTCTTTTGAGGAATATTATACTCATGAATTTGTGGGATATTATATTCGGGGGGAGGAGTATCTCCCAAAGGGTGCATCGCCGGCATGTCACCGTAACGATCACTTTCCGGAGTAATATCTAGATTCGGTTTATGTTTGTCTACTTGGTCCAATATTGAAGCTATCAAGGATTTTAGATCTGGTCCTCGATGGAGATGACCTGTGGGACGATCTTCTGGTTGGTGGGCGGCGAAATTATATAGATAATCCCGACATTGTGGATGCTCCTCTAATTCCATATACGCAGTATATGCTATTTCAATCAACTTCTCTAGAGCTTCTCTGCAATGAGGCTCTTCCACGCTAGGGAGTTCGTATTTCAAAATTAAATTAGTTCTCGCCTCAGATCTTGGCTTAGCCAGCATTTGAAATATTGTTTTAGAATCTAATGGGTACAGCGGTTTCTTAACAGCATTTTCCTTAATAGTTTCGTGATCTGACATTCTGTTTAATTCTTGATCGAGTTTTTCTACAATGTTATTTATATCTGAAGGCATTTGGCTTACGTACTCAAGTGCTGCCTTTATCATTTTGTGCACCATTGAGGGCGTGAAGCATATAGTTTTTTCTGTATACTCTGTATTATCCTCAACATATTGGACGGGTCGTGGTACCTAAAAGAACAATATTTTGATTATTCTCTCTACATAATCACGCCTGTGTTCCCAGAACGGTTAGGCAGAGGCGTACATACCTACTGTATGTACATCCACATTTCGCCAGCTTTGTTTAAGTCCCATGCAATAGGGAGCGAGCCTTTTGTCATCAACCTGGCACAAATCCAAACTCCGGGCTACTACTAAAATATTGCTGATGGAAAAATCCGATAACACTTTGCCTGGCCTGGGAATCGAACCACGGATCTCATGATTAGCAGTAGCGAATCTATGAAGGTTACTTTAAAATTGCTAGAAAGTTGTCAAAACGGCTTACACTTCTCTCTTTTCGGCTTACTCTTCTCCGTGTACTCGCTCCTCCAAAATGGATAGCTAGCCTTTTAAACAACATACCACCTTCAAAGAGAGAGAATCTGAGCCCATTGGTTTTTCCTAAGGATTAACTAAAATAAAACCTGGCACCGTATTAAACCAAACTTACTTGAAAATTTGGACCCTCATCAGACACAAATTCCACGTCAAAGCTCTTAGTTTCTATACGGGACTGAGGGTTGATCGAATGAACGGGGTTTGCGATTTTCATGCCATGTCCCGGATATCCATAATGACCCTGAAATCACGTAAAATATTTACTCTTCCTGACTTGTTTTGACCTAGTTTCACCACCTGCCGAAATGCAGATTATTGTCTTAACTATTTTTTAATTTTTTATTTAACATACATTAAAAAATACCCCCCGGGGTAAGTTTTCCGGTAGAATCATCAGTAAAATAGGACTATATTATACAAATAGATTCATCTCGTTACTGATACTTTACTTGATATACCAGCGGGGTAATTGCGTAACACACTATCAGTTCCAATGGCTTTCATTTTGTCAGTTTAACAACATTCATTGCGTTATTTTCCTTTGTTGAGCAGACAAAATTTTCAAACATAATAAGCAATGGATTAGCAACGTCCTTTAAAATCATTCATCGTGCGTTACGCAAGTAGGGTGCAGAAGATTGAATTGTAACAAAAACAGCAACTCTCCACCAATAGATCCAAGAAAATAAAACTCAAATCAGCCTTGATAACGATACAGCCTTACGTCATATCACACGAATATGTGCTATGGATCTGTGTGAGAACCATCGAGAGAATCCAGGAAAAGTTACGCTTCAATCTGATTTGTCAATGTTTATCGAACAATGCATGTTCCCAATAATGAAATCCCATTGTTTCGTGGCAACAACAATACAGTTAAAGATTACCTCATAATCTATGCAGTAGCAAAATCTATCGAAATTAATACATACTTTAAAATTTAAGGAACACGATTATATGGGAGAGAAATGGAAACTATTAAAATAAATGTAGTGCCAATGTGCAATATTCACGGTCAATTCGAAACGGTTGCTGGTTAATTTTCATACTTTTACATTGAAATGAAGGCACGAGTTTGTACCTAGGTGAAAGTGAAATCACTGTTTTAGATGTTTATGATATTAAATATTTTCAATGTCTCAAGTTGTTCGTTCAAGTCCATCTTAGATGTTAAGGTCAACGAACTAAATCGGATTTTATATCAAGTAACGGTACTTGTAAACAAAGATCACGTGGTCCAACACGGACAAGATGAAATAAAATCCGATTGCATCAAGACAGATGGGCCAGAGTCTCACAGTGGATGCCTGAAGACGGGCGTCGTTACTGAGGCAGGCCCAAGAAACGCGGGCGTGATGATTTGGAATCGTTCCTGACCGACTGCTGGCCGGTGAAGGCACAACAAAAGAAAACTAGTAAAGTATGGGGGAGACCTCTGCCAAACAATAAAAGTAAATTAAAATGGAAAAAAGGTAATTCTAAGCAAACAATATTATTATGGACAGTATGATAATGAAAAAATGGTTTCAATCGAAGATTGACTACATACACAATAAGCTAAGGTGTACCTAAGGTTCATTGAATAAGAACAATGAAGCAGTAAAAGGATTTTTCTGGAGATGGTAGCAGTTCTAATAGAGATCCAGAATTTGGTCGAGTTTAGATATGAAAAAGAACACTTTTTAATAAAGTTCAAGCAAATACAAGTCTGGCAATGTTTTCGAAACACGCTGGGTAAGATTTACAAATATTGCACAGGTAAAATACCATGGCAGCAAAATCTGCAATGAATTGAAATCTTCAAATAACTCAGGCTTGCACCAGTTGCACCTATAAAGCTAAGGTTACCTAAGACTGCGGTGGCCGCCACATAGCGTTCGCAATTTAAAGTAAAGTGACGTCACTGAAACGTTATTTATGAAAGTAAGTTGTTGTGTTTTCTTAAAGAGCGTTTTTTGGCACCGTAAAGTCAAACCCCGCTGTCATCATTTTCATGGCAGCCGTCACTGCAGCAGTTATGTAGCGGCCACCCTCATTTTAGGAAATCTTAGCTAGCCTTACAAGGCAGTACTAGCAGAACAAAAAATAACGACAGTCAAATGTTATTTTTAACATCATCTCAATATAACAAGATATTATGCACTTCGCCTGCGTGGATTTGAAAGAAAGAAAGAAAAAGTATAATTTATTGCGACTCATATAGGAAGATAATAAACTTAACTAAACACAGTCAAAAGTAAAAAACCACATTAATTAAAAAAAGTAACAAAGAATAATTAAACAGAAAGTCCTATACGAGGCCAAAAGGCTCCTATCTCAGCATGATGCTGCGACATTTAAAAAATGAATGTCGCAGCGCTGGTATTCTGGATTTCGTACTTTCCCCTACGAACTTCAACATCCCCTTCACCCCCATAACAGGGGAGTTACATAACAGGGATAAACTTATCATTGCGCTCTTATACTTCGTGTTGTATCTCTGGTAGTTGTAAGTACTAACACTAGTTTCTAAACAACACAAACGGACTGTTTGAAATAAAAAAAAAATGTTTATTATTTTTATTTATTTATTATTTACCTAAAGATTTATTAGTGCCAAGTTTCAAGGTTCTACCTATGTTCTATGAACAGGATCTTGCATAAAATAGTACCACTCTGGTAAGGCGCAGCACGCCTCGAAGGGTTATATAGGTTATATAGCTATAGTACCCATATACCCAGTTCTGTATGTTTAACAGTAGTATGGGGACGACCCTATTCTCATCAACCGAGCATAAACCCGGACTACGAGCTGCATCCAAGAAATTTCTGATAAAAAAAACCTCTCTCTCTGATCTTTCAAATAATCTTTATTTCACCCTTTTCATTTTTGATTGGGTTGATTTGGAAAATCGGTTCTATTAGTGTTGACCGAAGAAAGAAGATCCTCCCCTAAAAACTTGATTTCCCAATTTTACCCAGTTGAGGATTGCTTTACGAAAAAGCCATTTCTACTGCTAATATAACTTAAACTATGACACTTGCAACGAAATGTGCCCAATATTTTGGAAATAGACAAAGATATTTCTCATGTTAGTGCAAACGATGTAGATAATACGTTCAACAAAACTTGCCCCAGAACCAGTGATGTTGGAATACGTGGTGGTAATGAACGCCAATGTTCAGTAGGCACGGTAATTGGCGATTCAGACGATGGTAATTCCCATGCCAGGAGCCGTATTTTGACTTGTTAGACCATAATCGACAAAGTGCAAGAAAGAGATAAAACTACTCAGGCACTCCAAAAAGGGATGGTGTTGGATATCCATGTTGGAACGGTGGCTTTCAAAATACGGCCCCTAGTTTTAAGATGTACAGACGCCAGCACATCAAGCTACTACAATCTGTCAAATTTCTTCAACAGATTTTCAGCTTTATCGCTAAAGTATTAGGTTCAAGGTTGATTGGAAAAATTTGACAGTTTCGGGTAGTTTGATGTGCTGGCGTGTCGTACATAAAGCAATGAGATGAATAAAACAAGTGCTGTAGCTGTAGTGATGCTGCTTACCTCTACCACTTTAGGTGGCGTTTCGGTAATTTTTGGCAATACTTGAGGATGAGCCGAATTTAATGGTGATGCGGGAGGGAAGCTTGTGTCTAAATCCACCTGATCTTGGCATACACAAATTTTGTTTTGACAATCACCCGTTCTGGCCGTCTTCATTGAGTCCTCCAACTTCAAATAATAATGAATTTAAGGTGTGTGTTCTGCCTAACATTTATTGTAAACACTATTTTATTAACTGAGGTCTGATTTTTCCAAAGCTAGATAATTTTATCCGAGGAATAATTTTGATTTTTTGTCAGTTTTCCATACAAAATATGTCAGACGTCAATTTTATTCCATGAATACAAATTATCTGTAGATTGACCAATCTGCCCATATTCTAGTATTTAAATACTAGATTCAATTAATAAATTGGGCTGAAATAACAAAACAAAGGCAAAAAATAAGTTGAAATGCATCAGGTGGAAGTTATACATATACGCGGATCACTGACTCATCACCTCTTGCCCTTATCCCCGATTTATTTGGGGTCAGCGCAACATGTCTTTTTGGATATACCACTGTCCACTGACCATGATGACAAACATACTATTAACTATAAATAAACATCATACTGCGAGTAATATCTATACCTGCTAAGCGTGATAAAATACCGATGGTTGGCCCTAAAGTCATGGGCCTTCTGATTCAGACGCAGTTAATCCTATATGCCTTTTTTGGTAAACTTGGCAGTGATTTGGGTTCAACAGAGGCAGTGATAGAAATGATATTTGTAAAAATTCAATATGTCTTAAAGTTAGAAGGGAATGAAGGCTAAGAAAGCAAGATAAGCTCATTTTATCATGAAGCATCTGTGCTCGTCTTAAAGAGCCTGTATTTTAGATATATCCACAATTCTTGATTACAAAAATGTTTTATTTACTAAAGCATTATCTATCAAATATATTTAAATTCTTGGAATAATGAGTAATGCATCAGTGCTCGTCCTGAGGAGCCTGTTAATGTTGTATTGACAATATTTGCTTCAGAATAAAAAATTATCTAGAATATGAGTAGCTTGATTCTCGCGCGAGTGGTGATGTTCATCCAAATATGACTGAAAACGATAGTCCTACCGTTATATCCAAAACGATATGGCTCCTGTAGGCAGTGATAATAAGTGTACCTACATTATATCAAAGGAGTTTTGTATTCTTTGTATAGGACCCTGAAAGTAAGGCCAAGGTGGACCAATGCCGTCAGGAACCATGTCGCTTAACGGTAAACGATCGTCGCACTTTTTATTGTTTACAAATATTTAAAAAACTTACCCGCTGATTTCCCGTTACTAAGCTAAAGAAAAAAAAACTATACACTAGGCGCAAAATCATTATGGCGTATCGGAACCTCAAGTAGCGTCTGCAAAATATATTGAAATATACACAGTATATAATTGATTGACATGTCACATTATATACCATGAAATCGAAAACAATAATTGAATGATTAAACGCAATTCTATTATGTATAATATCGACGACCTGTTTTGCATATAGTACACGATTGAATGCTATATTAGAATATATAATGTTGTGTTTTCAATGATTTGCCGGATTAAGCGAAGTAGTGTTTTATATGTTTCGATTTCTAAAAATTGTTTGTTAGTCAATAGGCCCCGCCGTTTTTTAGAAATGGCCGTATTTTTTTGAAGATGGCGTTACTGGTGGAACTAAGGGTGCATAATCAACTTGTTGAAACTGCGTATATTTTCAATTAACGTCTCGACATTGCCGCAATCTGCCTCATACTGTATTAAGAATTGATCGATCAGGTATACGATTTTCAATTTTCGAAGCAATGTTGTTTTAATTAACACATACCATACCTATTACCTACTTTGTGTAAAGTGTACGGGAAAAAGGAATTTATTTCAATCAAAAATATAACTGTACATGTAAGGATCCTATGACAGCCGTGAACTGCATCTGACTGATATAACGTTGGCGATTTTGATCCTTGCAAAATAAAGCACAAAGAAGATAACAGCACCACTGGTCCACGAGTTCTATAAAGTCTTATTTTCGTTGAATAATAATAATATCCCTGGACACTTCACACAGCGCCATCTAGTCCCAAGCTAAGCAACCTAATGCTTGTGTTATGGTAACAAGATGGCTGATAAACTACTTATATACATTTTTTTTTTGTTGTAAATACATACATATTATAGATAGAAAAACACCCAGACTCGGAACAAATACATGTAGGTCATACAAATATTTGTTCCGTGCGGGAATCGAACCCGCGACACGCAGCGCAGCAGTCAATCGCTTAACCACTGCGCCAACCATGCCGTCTGAATCTATCTAAGTCGTTGATGATGAAAATCAGCCTAGTTTTTCTATAAGTTAGACATTTTTAGAGGTCAATGCTGTTCAGCCACATCTGTAATAAATCGAACAGATACTTTAAAAAAATAACAGAGTACTTGAATATATTTAGCTATTATGTATTACGACAAAAATAACTGAATTGGTTTTAAATTATAAATACAATTTACCTGGACCTAAGATGATACCCTGCGGTACACCTTCCGAAATATAGCTTAACTACTGAATCAAGATTAAAAATTAGCTGCCAATATTACGGTAGACACCATGTTTTAACAAAATAAAACATTGATTGTTGAGATATGGTGAGAAAGCATAGGGTGAACCGTAGGATATCAATATTAACAGAGTTAAAAGCTTTACTGCGATCTTACAATGTTAAATACGAATGTGAAACTTTTATAATTTGGGCTCATTTCGGCTGGTCTGGCTTATCTAGCCAGTTATTTCTTTTTATTTTTCAAAAGAATCTTTTCAACTGGATTCGAAAGTATTCGTAAACTTTAATGTCTTCGTAGAAATTTTTTACCCATTACATTAATTTCTCTCAACTCTTGATTTAATACAAAAATTGCAAATTGCATAGGTTTAGTAATACGTTTATTGATATATTTTGTAGTTAATGTAGTTATTACTCGCGTATAATAATAATTGCATGACCAACCAGTAATTTGTAATATTGTAATAAATCTTAAACACGAGTCGAATAATATTTTCTATTATGTATTTTAATAAAGCAACGAGTAATGGAACCAATTACATTTTGACAATGTCTGATATTGGAAATGGTAAATGTTTTTTTAAGTACAAATGGCAACACTGGCTTGTATGGAGTTGCTAGTCCTATCAGGTGGTGTCATCGGGTATCAACCGTATGACACCACCAGATAGGACTGGCAACTCCATACAAGCAAATGTTGCCATTTGTACGGACACTGATTGGCTACCCCATTTACATTAGATGTAGTTTACAAGGTCAACTATGTAAAGGTTTAGAAAGTTGGTTAACAACGTAAAACATGGATTTAAAACTGCTAGAAAGAATTGAAAGCATTAAAGATTATTGTGACCAAAATAATTGAAAGAATAGTAGATTATTAACCAAGGGGATAAAGCAGTGTCTTCTGTCGCGGGTGACGATTTAAATCGCGAGCGTAACGAGGACTCGATGTTTACTCCCGAGCACAGCGAGGGTGTTAAAAACTTAAATCACGAGCGAAGCGAGGGATTTAAGACGAGTCCTGAGTGTAGCGAGGGATTTAAGTTCACCCAAGACTAAGACAGCTTTATCACCGAGGAAAATACTCTACTTTCCGTACCATTTGCGAAAAAACATAAACTTAACGTTTATGTATTTGAAGAAAACAAAAACGCGGCAAATTCCTAGACTAATATTTTTTTGTCGGAAAAGCAAAGGCATCAAGCTCATACGGCCTCGTCTGTTTTCGTAATTTTATTAAATAATCATAACTGCATAATAAATGCGTATTCCTTTTTCAAAAAGGTGTATAATACAAACTCAATGGTGTAAACACAGATGTAGTTCAGTATAAATTTCGGTAAGTATTCCAAATTTAAATCACATTCTCCCCCTAGAGGATGAATGAAATTCAGTACAATTTTCTTTCCCTGTTTTTAACAGATTAAAAATGACTATTGTTATGTTCGCTTTTTGTGGCATAGAATGTCACTTTTTAGAGCAAGTGGTATGAAAATAAACTTACCGTACTAGTTTCTTTTTCCGTTTAGCAGTTTGTGGGTACAACTTTCTTTGTGTGGTTTCCATCTAATCAAATCCATAACTTTTATTCTATCCGTCGCAGGCCACGACTAAGCTGGTATAGTTCACTTAAAAAGAGAGGTAATGTATATTATTGATCACATTAGACACGGTGAGAAGTTTGGTTTTCATTCAATCCTTAAATTGATCTTCAAAACATTTACCTAGGTTACGAATTTATCAGCAGCTTATGGGTGTTCAAAATCCGTGACGTATCGGCTTATGGCGATATCTTATTTATTTATTTTATTATTTATGTATGTACAGTAAGGGTCAAAAGTGGAGTGACAGTGTCACGAAGCAATAGATTGACACTTCTTTTTAACTTACGACCTTCTTCTAATGAGTAATTTCTATACTATAGACACACACTCACACATTCGTTTGCATCTGATTGTAGTTCATAAATTCAACCATTAGGTTAAATGGCATGATAGCCTACCTAGTGGTTATCATATGTCGGTAAGCACGTTCATGCGTAGCGATCCGTGGGTTTGAGTCTCAGTTGTTTGAATCTCAATCTCAGTTGTGAATGTCAGTTGAGCGCGGTGATATTTGTTAAAAATATATTTAGAATTACCTACTCGAACAAAAGACTTATAGGGCATCAAAAAATTCGTCCGCATCGCTGTCAACAGCAACAGTGCCCAAAAGGCTGGCAGTATTGCCACGTTGTATGGCGATGCTAATTCTTTGGCCAAGAAACAGGCCAGCCCTCTGGTCACGTGAAGAGTCGACTAACCGCTTGGCGATATCTCGAAAAACCAAGTGGGCACTCGGACCCCATGGCCCTAGTGTTTCAACCCCAAACGGCTCGAAGATTTAACTCCCAATCAGGCTGGAATATTTTCGCCGTTTGGGGTTTTCTGCACCAGCAGCAGCCGCTCCAGCACAGCCCACCGTGCTAGGAAGATGGGATGGCACAAGGGTGTCGACACATGTTGCATCCCACACCAAAGGTCTGCCTAACTTCCAGGGCATTATGGTCATTCCGTCTGGTCTCTTTCCATCGTCGCGTGCCAGGCCGTTGGGTTCTAAAACAGCTGGCACCCCGGCGCGGCGGTGACAAGAGCACGACGGATGATGTCATTAATGCTGGCGTGCCGTGCTATCCGACCTGCGCTCCTACTGCAGGATAGGCCATGGTGTCCGAGGCAGTCGACAGCTTCACCGCACTGACAGCGATGCGGAGCTCGATGTATTATTATTTTAAATGTTAGCTTATATAATGTAAACTTGCGTACCTACTCGAATAATCACGCTATTGAATATAGTTCCATATCATGTTCGCCTTGTTCACATAATTCGTTAAACTTTATGATTATACCCACAAAAATCTAAATAAATAAATTATAAGGTAGACAGATGCAGTTAACTTACGACTCATTCACCGCGACTAAAGTTGGTCATTTGTTTTTGGTTGGTTGTTATTGTAGATTCGTGACGTGTGTTTAATCTATTAGCGGTGTTGTAGTTCATTTTGAAATGCAAGGAAATTTAAATATTGAAATGAAAACAGATATTTGATGAAACCAAAATAACTAAAAGGATCAGCAGATAAACTTTAATTAGAAAAAAAATCGATAAAATAATTAAATCATAATAATCACACTCAGTCCAGTGTGATTATTATGATTTAATTATTTTATCGTTTTTTTTTTTTACTCTTTTTTGTTTTAGAGAAATACCTACTGTGAGTCGGAGCCGTCGGAGGGTCAAAAGATGGCCGCAGCTAGTCAGTGAATAATGAAACAAGTGGTTTCATACCAACGAGATATTTTGCCGAATTATTGGACACATCTGAACCGTTCGCCGTGCAAAGTGTGTTTCGCCCATATTTGTTTGAAAAACAAACAAGAACGTTTACATTTTGCGATACAGCGATGGGAAGCACGGAATGAGAGATCTGATGAGCAGTTGAAGTTGCATTGCCCATGCAATGCAACTTCAACTGCTCATCAGATCTCTTCATATTTCCTTAGATATGGGAACATTTAAGAGGAACAGACATATGTTTCAATATTTGTTGGATTCATGTACCAGCGTTTACTTGATAGCATTGATAATAATGGGGGTTATACAAACAAAGTATTAAGTTATAGAATAGAATAGAATACTTTTATTTCAGACAGGAGTCCATAGGGTTAGCTAACAATTTTACTTAACTTCTAGTGTTAGTAGATTACAGACACAGATGTACATAGTTACAATTAAAACTCAGCGTGGAGCTGCATCCACCTCCGCAACATCGGGGAATCCCAACGATCTACGAACACACTGAGAATACTGTTGGTGCCGTCGCGAACACGCGTCATCAGGGATGCGCTTTAGTTTCGTTAAGGTTTAGTTAAGGTTTAGTTTCAATCTTTTTTTCATAATGATAATGAATACTTAAGCTACAACCGCAATAAGTCCTAATAAATACGATTTGTTAACTTTGACGTTTGAGATAGGTAACTGAAGTTAAAACACACTGGCAGTAAACAAAAAGTAGTACTACTGAGTAATTTAATTGTATTGTAACAAGGAGTTCCCATTTTTTTAATTTACGTGGGTAGATTTGCTACTTGTGATTTCTTAGAGTACCCACACACATTAGTAGTTAAAGCACAATATTTTTATATTTATTATATTACTAAGATACAATATTTTAAGTTTAATGGTCGTAGTTCACTGATTACCTGCTTTACTTCAATAAATAGTTCTTTATGATAAAACAAACTGTTTTGACTAGAAGATTTTTTTTTTTTAGTTTATAATATATATAACGAATAAACCACTTATAAAACATTTTTATTTTAAGCCTGTAACAATAGCAATATAATAATGAAAATAAAATAATTATTACATTATGATTCTTGTTTATTAATCTATAAAAAATGAATAACAAAATAACCGATAAAGATTATTGTTGGAAAAGAAAAATAAAAGTCCAAACTCGAGATTGGAACCCAGACCTATGCGTTCAATAATCCAATACGTAAGACTACCAGTTATCGGTACTTGATTTAATGAGTTCAATTTTAGCAATGGTATGAACCAACCAAGATCATACGTAATTACGTAGCCTGTGTGCAAAAGCGACGGTATGTTTTTGTTTCATTCGACGCCAGCCAGTGTGCGAATTATGAGGTGAGCGTTCTGTGTTGATACATCACTTTATGCACACAGACGTAGGTACGGCCTTTACCGCGCGTTCACAGCAAAACAGTCCCTAAGGAGATACTACATTAATGACTGCAACCGTACACACAGTAAAATACATATTGATCTATTAAGTAGGTACATATTTATCTTCGACATTTCCAAGACGTAAATGTGTTTAGAATGCTTTTTTTTTTGCGGATGGGAATCATCAACAATCATCAAATGACCCCTCCCGCTCTGGGTGGAGCAGAAGGGAGTGTCAGACTCTTACTGACTAAAACCCACCCGTGTTCCTTCCTTAGCCCTTTATGTTCCAGGGCAGCGGTAACCCTTTCGGACGATCCCGCTACCCTGTTTAGAATGCTTAGGCTTTTAATTAGTTCTCAGTTTTCAAGAATAACGTTGGTTTATTGTGTGATTTGAATTATGGGCACTGAAACGTAATCATTATTTTAATTAAAGGAGGGGTTTAAAAGCTCATGAAATCGGATTATGTGTGTGCCAGAAGGAAGATTGCGGATGAATAAATAGAACACTCAGTACCTATATTTATTGTATTCCACAGTGTGAACTTAGGTGGTAGCTTTTACAAAAACATGATTATTGTGGACCCTGTCGAGTACAGCAAAGTAGAAGAGATGAAAAGAGCTAGGAATAGCACATAGGTACTCACTTGCTTCATTTGTGTCAAACATTTTATGGTTCTACCACTGTTTTAACCCAAAGGTGCTTTAGTCTCATTCGTCACGTTTCGATAACCCCCCCCCCCCCCATTTTGAAGTTATCTTCAAGCTTCTCTTATACCACAGATTAGATTTGATAACAGTTACTTGGCTCTACTTTGACAAAACTAATACTTCTCTGATGGACTCATTCTCTGTGTTATACCTAAAATGGGCATAAAAACTTTCGAACTTTAATGCAAAATTATAATGAAAAGTGGAAACCCAGAACAAACAAAGGAACATCGGACCTTCATCTAAAAGATGTGGTACTGTCAAATTAAACACATCAATCTTGTAATTACAATAATATTTATTTAAAAATTGAAATATATGCATATTTTTCAAAGTATGATGCTAGAAAATAAAATTATACACATTCGTAATAAATAGTTTATGCCGACATAGATATCTAGAGAAGAATACAAATTATAATTAGAATATGTTTTTATAGGATACTGATACAATAATTAACTATATTTTTAATAACCTTCTTAATACTCGTATAATAAATACGAGTATTCATCATCTGCCTAGCCTTTTCCCAACTATGTTGCGGTCGGCTTTCAGTCTAACCGGATGCATCTGAATACCAGTATTTTACATGGAGCGATTGCCTGACCCCCACAACCCAGTTACTGGGTAATACGATACCCCTTGGCAAGACTGGTTGTCAGACTTTCGGGCTTCTGACTACCCGTAACGACTGTCAAAGATCCACGAATGACAGCGATACGATACAAATACGAGTATTAAGGTCATAAATAAATATTATAAAGATCATTTGTGAAACATACATATTATTATTTTATAATTTTAGATATATATATATATATTTATATAAAATGATACTTTATCGTCCCGATCTTCTCAAAACGGGTAAAATAACATCATACATATTCTTAGCAAAATTAGTTTGATAATGTGTCTGACATGCCTTTCCTTCTATCGAATAAACTGCAGTATACAGTTTACGTATCAAATCTGCTATAGTATGAGCATCATACCCTTTCTCTCTTAAAAACCATATTATTTGCTTTAGCATTTCGACTTTATTGTCACGGATGATAACGTTCTCTTGTTTTTCAATAAAACTTTTGTAATGCAAGTATTTTTGTAGGATATGTACTATAGCATTTGCATCTGGCTCAGCTTCGACTCCAGCTATGCTTAGAATTATGCCAGCATTGGGTGTGTTATAACTTTCAATAACGTTATTAGTTACATAGTTTTCTAGATTTTCCGGTACTTCTTCTAACACATTATCATATGTATGGGTGGCAAACTGATCTTGCAGACCGTACTGCGAACTGAGCGTTTGGTCAAAAAGTTCTGGAGCATCGAAATTGTGTTGTAAAAGCTCTTCTGTTTCCATGAAGTTCAAAACATAGTTCGGGAATTGCCATGATCCCAAAAACGAAAATATTCTTGGGTTTTGGAGAATATTGAAATTAAAGTTATTCTTGTAGAGAACTAACATAAGTTCATGCAACCATCTTTGCCGGATTAAATTGTAAACGTAGATTTCCAATGGGTGTCGATATTCTGCCTGTGTATTATAAAATATCTTTTCATACCATTCGATGCTACCTTCGGGTTCCTCTAAATGTTTTGCTAAAATCAGTATTATATTGATAATTTTCCTCAAATTCATCAAACCTTTGCTGACGTAGACCTCAGGTTCATCACCATATACTTCTATTGTTTTGATAACTGTATCATGCAGTTTCAATAAATTGTCTAAAGTGAACAGCCGATAGGTTGGAGCTAATTTCAGTTTCCAGTGTTTAAGATAATTAAGTCCTGTTGGTTGGTTCCCGTGAAGATTCGCGATAAGACTTGGCTGTACAATGTGTATTTTATGTTCGTAAGGGTGGTAAGACACTGGCAAGTTATCTTCACTTTTCGTTGGTTTACCATTGACAGGCGTTTGTATGTTAACGGGATATCTGTCTGTGTCTTCTTCATAATCAGAAGTTGGATTATTATATTCATTTGGTAAATTCGTAAATTCAGAATGAGATGAAGCCTTAGAAATGAAACCAGGATGTTTGTGTGTTTCTCCACCGTAAACAGAGCTCGGTTCATCATAGTCGTCCACTACATTTTTATATTCAGAATTCGATGAAGCCGATGAAGAAATCAATCCTGGATGTTGGTGTGTTTGTATGACAAAAACAGGTTCATCATGCTCATCCGGTAAATTCGAATATTCAGAATGAGATGAAGCTTTAGAAATAAAACCAGGATGCTTCTGTATTTGTCCACCGTAAAGGGGGATCGGTTCATCATAGCCATGCTCTTCAGTTGCATATTCCGGATAATAGCTAACTTTCGTAATCAGACCGGGATGTCTGTCTGTGTGTTGTCCATAATTAGGTATTGGATTATTATAATCATTTGGTGGATTTGTATATTCGGAATCAGCTGAAACCTTAGAAATGAAACCAGGATACTTGTGTGTTTGTCCACCGTAAACAGAGCTCGGTTCATCATAGTCGTCCACTACATTTGTATATTCAGAATTCGATGAAGAAATCAAACCTGGATATTGGTGTGTTTGTTTGACATAAACAGGTTCATCATATTCATCCGGTAAATTCGTATATTCCGAATGAGATGATGCCTTAGAAATAAAACCGGGATGCTTCTGTATTTGTCCACCGTAAAGGGGGATCGGTTCATCATAGCCATGCTCTACAGTTGCATACTCCGGATAATGGCTAACTTTCGTAATAAGACCGGGATGTCTGTCTGTGTGTTGTATTGGATTATTATAATCATTTGGTGGATTTGTATATTCGGAATCAGCTGAAGCTTTAGAAATGAAACCAGGATAATTGTGTGTTTGTTCACCGAAAACATCAAACGATGAAGACATCAAACCTGGATGTTGGTGTGTTTGTACGACATAAACAGGCTCATCATATTCATCCGGTAAATTTGGATATGCAGAACTGGATGAAGCTGATGAAGTAATCAAAGTTGGATGCTGGTGTGTTTGTCCACCATAAAAAGGTTCATCATATTCATCCAGTAAATTTGGATATGCAGAACTGGATGTAGCTGATGAAGTAATCAAAGTTGGATGCTGGTGTGTTTGTCCACCGTAAAAAGGTTCATCATATTCATCCGGTAAATTTGGATATGCAGAACTGGATGAAGCTGATGAAGTAATCAAAGTTGAAGGCTGGTGTGTTTGTCCACCATAAAAAGGTTCACCATATTCATCCGGTAAATTTGTATGTGCAGAACTAGATGAAGCTGTAGGGATCAAACCGGGATGTTTGTGTGTTTCTACACCATAAACTGGGCTCGACTCATCATGGTCATCCGGTAAATTTGTATATTCAGAATCGTATGAATCCTCAGAAATTACACCTGGATGCAAGTTTGTTTGTTGGATACGATTTAAATTGATGTAAGGATTAGGTTCTGTATCCCCAATATCAGGTTTAACATCACTAGTGTCTGCACTGGCCGGAGATACAGGCTCAGTGTTGCCTAGGTTTATCAATGACTCGAACGGGGTTGAAGGAACATTCGGAAGCAGGATGTGAACTCCAGGATGTGAACCTATTTCTGGAACTTGCAGTACCTCATTTTCTTGATCTGAATTCGGTTCAGAATCTGAAGAAAGTGTATTTGATAGTAAAAGCACAGCCTTGTGATTTGTTTCTGGTTCATGTCCAACTAAATAGTTAGGTTGATTATCATCTTGGGTTCTTTCAGAAAGAAGATCAGATGGATTTACTTCATTACTTGTATCGTAAGTTGATGTGACGTAATTTGTATTTTTTAATTGGTTATTATTTATTTGACTACTAATATCAACGCTCGGTGTTGATAAGCTGAATTGTGATTCATAATAGCTCGGAGAGGGTTGATTAGCGTACACAATTTTGTTTTCACCGTGAGAAGTAGACATACCATACAATTTTGTTTCGAGATTAGCATTAGGTTGTCTAGACTTCACATTGACGATATTGCCTGAGGTTGGTATCTCATATAAAGTTGTCGCTGGGTTTATAACATAGGTGTATATATGATATGGTTTTTTGACTCCATGTTTAACACTGTGTAATGTGCCAGTCAGATGTGGATTTGGATGTAAAATGATTTTACCGCTATGAGTTATGACACTAGGATACCTGGATTGATACAATATTTTTTTTAAATGGCCCATTTTACGTTCATTAGTCCAGTTAGAATCTGCT
Source organism: Apamea sordens (assembly GCA_945859715.1). Taxonomy (NCBI): domain Eukaryota; kingdom Metazoa; phylum Arthropoda; class Insecta; order Lepidoptera; family Noctuidae; genus Apamea; species Apamea sordens. Next base: position 15,040,468 of record OX244009.1, read on the forward strand.
CTATTTTTAACTTTCCAGGGTAGCTTTTTAGTTTCTCTATCTACAATCGTCCAGGGTAAGGTATTATTAGTTAAATGTTCAATAATCCATGGCTGATGACTAGTTGTTTTATCTTTGATATGCCACGGAAGGTTATCAGTCGTTTTATCTTCAATATGCCACGGCATTATATTATCAGCTAATTTCGATTCAATGGTCAACGGCTGATCATCTAGAATTTTAATCGATTTATCTTCAATGGTCCACGGCAATATATTATCAGCCAATTTCGATTCAATGGTCAACGGTTGATCATATAGATTTTTAGTCGATTTATCTTCAATGGTCCACGGCAATATATTATCAGCTAATTTCGATTCAATGGTCAACGGCTGATCATCTAGAATTTTAATCGATTTATCTTCAATGGTCCACGGCAATATATTATCAGCCAATTTCGATTCAATGGTCAACGGCTGATCATCTAGAATTTTAATCGATTTATCTTCAATGGTCCACGGCAATATATTATCAGCCAATTTCGATTCAATGGTCAGCGGTTGACCATATAGATTTTTAGTCGATTTATCTTCAATGGTCCACGGCATTATATTATCAGCTAATTTCGATTCAATGGTCAACGGCTGATCATCTAGAATTTTAATCGATTTATCTTCAATGGTCCACGGCAATATATTATCAGCCAATTTCGATTCAATGGTCAAAGGTTGATCATATAGATTTTTAGTCGTTTTATCTTCAATGGTCCACGGCAATATATTATCAGCCAATTTCGATTCAATAGTCAACGGCTGATCATCTAGACTTTTAGTCGATTTTTCTTCAATGGTCCACGGCATTATATTATGAGTCAATCTCGCTTTCATGGTCAACGGCTGATCATCTAGATGTTCGTTTATCTCTGCCGAATCAGGAATTCTTTGGTTTGATTTAGGATCTTCTTGAACATCGTTTTCACGTGGGACATGATTGAGACTCAGCGTTTTTGTCGAAGAGCGAATATTAAACCCGTCTGGTACGTCGACGTTTAAGTTATTTGAAACTAATAATTGGCTTCGTAGAATATTTGAGGGTTGGTTAGTAACTGCCGCTTCACTTGATCCAGGATCATTAGACGTGTTGACCCTATCATATCCGTTGTCTGAATCACCTCTATGTCGTCTTTGTAAGTCTAGGTTTTTAAGTTCTAAATTGTCGCTTGCCTTGCTCTTGGTTTTTGAAAGATAAGTACCATTTGAATCCAACTGAGGTTTAGAGCGTTTTTGACCACATTTTCTCAAACATTCTTCGTCATAGTCTCCTGTTACATCTGTTTGAGATTGCGATTCATTTATGTTACTTTTTTTTAATTTGACAAAAGGTATTTGAAGAATATCAATTATACTATCAATCATCGATTCAACTGGTTTTTGCAATTGTGCAGCTTCATACAAATTCGTAAATATATTTAATAACAGAGATAGTTTCTCTATTTTTGTCAACAATTCATCATCATTCGATATGCTATCTATATTTAATTTTATTAATTTCCAATAACTCTCTCGATTTTGAACAGAGATTTCGTGCACTGCAATACCAAACTTTGTAAGGATCAAATCATCAAGTTCATCCCCAAAATCTTTTCTGAAGGTTTGTGTTGTATTTTCTACAGTTAATAAGGTTCCGTTTTGTAATGCTTCGCTTGAATTATATACATTAACTTCATCGGTGGTGATACTAGCGTTGACGTTAGTAAAATTAGCAATAGGTTTAACTTGAAGATTACCTGAGTTATCAGAGTCGACATGCACTTGGCCGGTTTTTTTTAAACTTACCGTTGATTTAGCAGTATTATCATCGGCTTGAACAACGTCAACTTTAACATCACTAAAATCCGAACGTAAGTTCACTTCATTATTGTTAACAACATTATTTTCATTGGTTTGGTTGTTTGCCGCTTCGGCTCTCTTTTCACTGACTTGATGTTCGGTCGCTGTACCAGCATCCATACTTTTAGAATAAAGGCTATGATTCATACGAAGCGTAGTTTGAGATGTTTCCGTGTTATTGGTTACATTGTTTGGGTTGAAATCGTTTGGCACTACGTAATATTTGGATATTGTATGAGTGGCGCCATCTTTCTTTACTACGCTGCGGTCGCCTGCTATTAGCTTTAGAGGGACTGCTTCCTGTGAAGAAGATTTTAATATTTGTTATGTTTAGTGTTAGTTGGAGGCAAATCCTACTTTTACTGGAGGGCAGTGTGGTCACTGATCACATCAGTCTCAAAGTAGAAAATCTTTATAAAAATAATATTAATTTTCATCAATCCCAACCAAAATTTTGCTAAGTTTACCTAAAAAAATATATACTGGTCATTCTGTACCAAAGTTTCAGAAATTATCAAAAATAAAGGTACACAATAAATGAAAATAATGTTGAAATTCAGAATGAGAGCGAATTCTGAATTTAAATTTGGAATAAAGAAACAATTCGGCACGAAATCTATTAAATGAGGTCGGCCATAGGCCCTACCTGTTGAGTCGGTTTTAGTATATTGTCCGGAAAACGATTAAAATTACATTAGAAAAACATAAATAATTATTATAAATAAAACCTGCATATTGTAATTAACGCTTAAAACAATTTCATTTACATTTTAATAATAATTTTAGGATGGATTTTTGTTATTCTTCCTACTAGAGTTGATCATTTTAAGAAAAATAATTGGCTTGCATGACACATCGCATTCACCTAGAATACATTAGAGAAAGAAAAAAAACAATAATAACCACCATTATTGTTTTTTTCTTTCTTTAATGTATTTTACGCGATTGCGGTGCGATTTTGAACTCAAATTGAGTAGGTACCTACCTAGTGGTACCTATTATTACGTGTTATTGAGCCTGCGTTTTCTTGTTGTTTATAATATTTTGATTATTTTATAACATTTTAATCATTACGTAGGTATCTACATGTGTGTGACATTTGTGGAAAAAAAATGACGTAAGATTGGCGCGAACATTCGAGTTTGGAAATCAAAAAACTTCATCGACTACACCAATAATGTAAGTTGAACAATGGATAGTCACATATTATAATAATATGATGTATAATCACTGCCCCTGTTTGTTTGGATGTCCGAAATCTAAAATTTTTAAGTTTTGCTAGTCGACCAACGCTATCATCAAAATCGCGATTATTGCATTCACAGAACATGGATTTTTTTATAGGTAAGTATACATTAATATACTTTCGCGGTAAATAAAACAGTTTTTGTTTTTGTCGTTGACATATACGTAATTAAAATGTGCTTTTTCTAACTCTTTAAATTAACGCACACTCATTAGATATAATAACTAGGTACAGACGCCAGCCCAGCAGGTCAAGCTACCCGAAACTGTCAAATTTTCCCAATCAACCTTGAACCTTAATGCGTTAAGCTAGCTTCCCACGGTCCGTGATATAGCGGACGGACGCGGACCAGCTCGCACGACACACCGTGTGAAGGGTCTCGTCCGTGGTAGCACAGGACGTCTGTGGCGGTGCGCCGGTATCCGTCGCGATGCGGTAACTTCAAAGGTGCGGTGCGACGCGATCCGACACATTATGATAAGTTTTTCCGAATCATTCCCCATGATCCCACCGGTAGGATCACAGGACAGGGAATATTTTATGTCATTCGTTAATTTTCTACCGTGATCAATACAGAAAATAAAATTAGATATTTTGTTGTATGCTGATATCCACCAGCGACGTGGTTTCTTTTTACTTTTACTAGATCGCATAATTTGGTAATTGTTAATTAATACCACAGCCGCAGCTGCAGCGACGATACGTTCTCTTTCACTTTGCATTTTGAAATGAAGCCATCAAAAGATCTACACAGACCGACACGCACCGTTGAAAGAGCCCTGTCTGTGTGCGTTGCCTTCCGTTGTCATCGGCTGTGCGTGATGATCCGCAGAATCACGCACCGTGGGAACCCAGCTTTAGCGATATACTTGAAAATCTATTATAGAAATGTGACAGATTGTAGTAGCTTGATGTGCTGGCGTCTGTACAGAATCAATTTAGGGTGTTGTATGATGTCGTCATTAAATGCCACAAACAAACTTATATAATCCGGTGGCTGAACGTGGAACTATTTTGGCGAGGCTACGTGCGCGAAAGACCATTTACGCCGTGTACCTATGCAGATTTGTTATAGTATCCTCCTGCTACTCCCCTTTTCTGGCTATCGTGTAAGAACCTAGTGTAATCAATTTATATCTTTCCGACTGCTGGGACACAGGCCTTCTCTCAGCGGGAGAGAGTGGCAAACCACCACGTGGGCCCAGTGCAGGTTGGCAGATGTCACATCGAAGATTAGTAGTAAGTCCTCCATGTCCATGTGCCTAGCCTTTTCTCAACTACATAATTAGAGTATTTCACCCAGTAATAGACGTGGAGCGCCTGCCTAAGTGACCTCCACAACCTACATAGTTACTGGGTAACACAATACCCCTTGGTAAGACAGGTTGTCAAGAGTTTCGGGATTCTCACTATATTTATTAATCAGTAGGTATTACAATTTAATTAGACTTACCGATATTAAGAAAAGTAATAAGTTAATGCAAAAACTTAATATTTTCTTCATATTGCACTTAACGATTGTACATTATTGGGATCTAGCGTTTAACAAGATCGACCTACGATCGAGTGTGGCCTATTTAATACAAAAATATATGATGCAGACAAATTATGTGGAGCGTGGCCTGAAAAAGACTAAAGATTACAGATGCGACAGTTTAATTTAAACATTCAAGTACCCTCTGAAACAGTCTGGTAAAAAGGTACAGCATTTTGCCAAGCTTGCCACCAATCAGTATAAAAAGTCAAGTTGAATGATTGACTGTTGTTTTTTGAGTCAGTTTTGGGAACCGCATCTGATGACTGCTTGCCGCACCTTGTGCTGTCGAGCTGTCGCCCTTTTGTGCCTACTCCTGGCACTTTCCTACACATGGAATGATACTTACAGCGCCATGTGAGCGTAATTGGAACTTTTAAGTTCCAAATATACTCACAATGGCTACCTGCATAAAAATAAACTGGTCTTTGTAATAATTATTAAGCAACAACAAGACGTCCATTAGAGGAATAGAGAAGAGGACTTCTGCATATTTTTTGACTTACTCTTTGACCATTATACGCATTTTTAATGATCTCGGGAAAGCTTGAAAATCCGATAAATTGGTTATTTATTCTAACATAATTTATACAGTCACAAGCACTTTTCCCGCGACTTCGTCCGCGTGGGTTTCGTACTTTCCTCAAAAAAAATTAACACCCTCTCCACAAACATTAATTTAAAACTACCTTTCAAGAGGTCCTTTGAAAGGTAGTTTTAAATGAATGTTTACGATCTTTATAATATACATATTTAGAGAAATAAGTATTCGGGTCAATTTTAAGTAAACTAAGATTTTTCAAATAAACTGTCCTCCCTTTTCACCAACACAGGGCTTGTTTTTAAAAAAGTGCTTAGTACGTTTCTATTTTTATGACTTAAAGATTATTTATACACATTTTCGAGTTAATGGAAGCAAGCAGTAAAATCTAATCTTAAACTATATTACCATTTTCCACCCCGGTAGGAGTCGATTTCTGAAAAACCCTAAAACACATACTTTTTTATTTTAAGTATTAGTAGGTACCGAGTTTCGAGTTAATCCAACAAGGGGTTAATTTTTTTTCTTACATAGGTAATAACTTTGTCACCCCCTAAATCATCTGTGAGGGGTTTTTAAAAAACTAAAAGTGACAATTTTTATTATTTACTGAGGCAAATAGTGCCAAGTTTCAAGTTTCTTAACCTTTGTGAATTTTTTTGTTTTATCATAATGATATGACATTCGGCAATACTGTAGCTCTCCATAATGAAAGAATTTTCGGAATCAGATCAGTAGTTCCGAAGATTACCCCCTACATACAAACTCACAAATGTTACTTCTTTATAATATTAGTGTAAGTAGATAATTGGTTTACCAAAACAACAAAGGCCAATCAAATCACTTGCCATGATATTTGACTGGATTATTGGATCAGAAACCGGAGGTAAGTCAATCTTGCGCATCCTGGACTGTCTTCCCCACTAAGAACAGCAGAAAAAAAAGAACAAAGAAAAATGGTGTTTACAGTTTCAAATGGTAATTACTCCCTGATAATCATTTAATTAATACTTAAACCTAACTACTAAGTATTTCTAAGACATTTAACTGCCAATGTTGGCAATATTTCGAGCTCCATCGAACATTTGACACAAATTTCATAAGTATCCAAACGAGGTAATGATGCTTAAGTTGGTCCAACATTGGCTATAATGCAGATTTACAAATGGCTGAATAGGCACATGTCGCCAAATTATGTTCCGTGGTCTAATTTTATTATTGACCATTAAAATAGTCTAGCTTGTTTCAATAATGCATTATTTCTGCTATATTTTGATAGCAAATCTATGCCCAGTAGGTATGTATGTACCATCATTACGTAAATATACAAACGTATCTGGTATATAAATAAAGCAGAAAATGGATTATTGGCAAAAAAAGTGTAAAAAATACAAAACAAGTAGGTACCTACGTATACAATTCAAGCTTGACAAAATAGATTTAAAAATAATACAACGTCAATTTGTAAATAACATTATTATAATAATATATTCAATTAATAATTGCACGTAAGAACCAATACACAAGAATAACAAATAAATACAAAATTATCCTTATAATTATTAATCACAATTGCTCACAGTTGCCCAGTACTGGGCAACCAATTTTATTACCAATTAAAAAAGTATTTTTGCTGCTCAACAACAATTATTCTAGTATATAAAACACTATTTAAGTAGGTATCTAGAATTCAAAATAGTAAAATTCTATATCTAGCATTTTATGGCTTTTCCATTATTTTCGATTACAATAATTTAATTTTAGTATTCCACTAAACGCTAAAGTTCACGGCAGTCACAGTCATAAAAAGAGGGAGCGAAACGACACAATACGATGTAACAGGATCTTTTAGACATCCCGTAGTAATATTAATCGTCCTACTCGCCCGTGTGATGACTGCAACTGCCACAAGTCTTTAGGAATACGGTCGGTTAACATATCAGTTAATTTGATACTATAAGTCATTTTCCCAACAGTGGGATATTTCAATTCCTGTTATTTTATGTTAAAAAGGATATCTATCACAATAGTACGTAATATATTGCAGGTGTTTGCCCAGCAGTGGGCTATTAATAAACAATTCCATACACGGGTTGTATTACGTTTTCTTAATAATTAATTTTGGTACAGTGTAGGGTCGAAAAAGACGAAACAATAATAATTTTGCAATTTTTGCCTACACTTTTAATGTAACAAAAACACTGCTTTTAACATAGAGCAACCATTAAAATAATATTTAAATTGGTTACATGTCAAAAAATCCGTAAATGTTATTAATGAGTTTGAAACACAATTTTATTGGAATTGCTCACAGATAACAATGTGCCCTAGACCTAGAGCACTCTCACACTGTTATCTATGGTTATTTATTAACATAAACTCTTTCATGCACCTTTTCAACTTTCAAGGAGTTCGGATTTGGGTTTACTTTTGTTCTCGTTGCTCTTTAAATTTAGTAATTGCATTCATGACTGTTAATGTGATCCCAGGCTCAATACACAGATCAAGCAAAATTGTATTAGATTTCTTCATTAAAAACTTCTCAATTCTGGTTTTGGAAATAGTTGGCAATAATGGCTTGTACTTTTACAAGGGCCAACAGCAACATAGTGTGTGAAATGTGTTGAACTGCAGGGACAAATTGAAATAGCTAGCATAACTCCATGTTTATTTTTTGTTTTGTCATCTTAGATATTGATACCTATCACATGACAGTTGCCGAGAATCCAGCAGTGGACTGCTATCGGCTGATGATGAACCCATCACATCTGCGAGGTTTTGCTGGCTAATTTAATTTGGCCCTATACTGGTACTGCCTGGTACTCCTTTGCCTACCAGGCTCTGTTTAAAGGCTTTTCTACCTGACTGGTATTTTCACCCGACACTGTACCAAAACTCTTATAGAACCGGGTTAGACAACATTGCTGGTAAAGATCTCTATCCAGTAGCCGTCGGGGTCTTGGATGAAGGCCAGACCCTTCATCTTACCGTCGTTGGGGCGTTTGATGAACTTGACGCCTTGTTGCTCGAATCTGGAATGTTAGGGTGGTGGGGTTAAAAGAGTTGTCACATAGTAGTTACGTTTACATGGTACAGTTAAACCAGAAAAGGTATGCACTTCGATAATCTTCGTGTCTCCGATTTAGTACGAATGAGGCACTGCTGCACACCACAGAGACAAAGCTTCTAAGGTATGTACTGCTGCATTTGTAGTTGTGTACGCTTTGTTTTCCTTTCTGTCAGGTTACTTACTCCGGTCGTAGATCGTCATCTTTCACTAAAAAGTTTTTGTTTTCTCGGGAATTGCCTAGAATTTTGTGATCATGGTAATACAAAATGTGTTACATACCTGGCACAAGCCTCATCCACATTCCTCACAAGTATGCCAATGTGTCCGAATCCGCGCGGGTCTGAGTTGCCGTTGTGGTAGCTTGAATCGTCACTCTCTGTGCCCCAGTTGCTGGAAATATAATAAATTGTTTGAGTGACAGGTCTAAATGTCATTGTTTCGCCTAGTACAAGCAGAATAAGGCCGTGTCCTGATATATGCGACCGTCGCGATCATTTGTCACTCATTGATTGATATGCGATCGAACGAAATCGTGTTAGTAGCAAAGGTTCCACTTGAAAAGCTCTTTTCATTTGTGTATATCTTATGGCTATTGGGTGCCAAGAATTCCTTATCTTCGGTGCCTAAGTTGTCACCCTTTTAGGTCATTCACTCCATACTGACTAACAATTGGCAAAAGCCGAGTTAGTCGCAAAGGTTCTCATTGAAAGCTCTTACCACTTAAAAGATCATGTTTGCCAGATAAAATTAATGAAAGTTAATTAATTGACAAAATACCAAAATTTCAATAACACTTAATTACTCACATTTATAGCTCTGTAGCTCATTACGTACTAACAATCAAGAGAAATCGTCATGATAAGAAATACTCTCCTTGGTGAGATCTTTCCATTGGTATGTGTCTTAACACTATTGGGCTCCAGAGCAGCCGATCGATTCTGTAAAAATCTCACCGTGAAAAGTTAGATGAAGTGAGCTTAGAGTGAGCTGTCAAAAGTGTCAATCCAAACTTCACGTAAGTTTTCACGGTGAGATGGTTACAGAATCGCACTGCAGATTCGCCCAATCTCCTTTCATTGTGTGCAATTAGATATCTTATAGAAGTCAGACCATAGAAAATTTTGGTACTGCCCAGTAACTGGATAGAAATCAGGTGGCAGATGATGAATATAGTTATAAAAATTTCATGTTCAATACAGATTTATAAGAAGTATAAGAACAATATCCAACATTTACTCACTAAGTCAACTCCAGGGTGGCCTTTCTGGTCATAGCCCAAGCAGTCCTTGTAGCCTCGTCTGAGGGTATCTCCCCAGCATTCTCATAGCCCATGAAGAACAAAGAGAACTTCATTTCGGGGAAGTGCAGCTGCTTCAGTAACGTCATGCCTAGGACTCCGGTGTAGAATGGAATGGACTTGCGAGGGTCTTTTATACGGTACATCGTTTGTTGGAACATGAAGTCCTGGAATTGTATTAAAGAGTTTTTTAGAAAAGCTGCATTGGTTAACTAGTATGAGGTTTGACCTGTGTTGTGGTTGTGGGTAAAAAGTAGACAATGCTTGTCTGTGTCATAAATATCTGTTTTCTGTGGTGTAGAATGGGATGGACTTGATGAGTGTTTTAATACATAGTTCACAAATTGTTGCCACTCCGCTGTGACAGAAGGACAGAAAACTGATCTGATGAGGTTCCATTCTCCTCGAACTCAAATTTTTAATGTTTTAAATTTCATCAACAGCTATGGTGTCCACATAACTGACAACTCAACCCAACACAACAACACATACAATCTATTGATAATGTGATTGCAATGTGTCATAGCAATAATCATAAATTGAACAATGTACTATAGGTACTGATTAACCTTTAACTATGGACGTGCGGTCTCACAGGCCGCATGCAGTTTGTAATTCTTGTGCCCCTCTACTCCCGCGCACCCCACGCGTATCCCGGCCTCAGTAGCTTCGGTTTTAGTGGCGAAACGATAGTTGAGAGTGAAGATTACGTCGCCGGCCGAATGTCGCGTGAGTAATTTCGCTTTATATTTTGAGTGCGGTCTGTGAGACCGCGCGTCCACGTTTGTGTTATAAATTGACGCTGACGGTGATTTTGTTTGTTTTAAAATTTGTAAACTAAAATGTCAAAAATCGATCAACCAACGACTGCAGGCAAACGAACATCGAGTTCGTCCATTCAGAGAGCCAGCAAATTATTGGGATTAGATGATCCTTCTTTTGAAGACGAGTTTCAACAATTGCTTTTAGAATCGGATCAGTGCGGATGTTGATGATTATTTGTTTTATGAAGCTGACATTGAAGAAAATCACTCGAGTGAACAATGACCCACACTTGTGTAGGCTGTAAACAGCCAATATGCGTACACTGCTCTAAGCCGCTATGCAAAGACTGCCAATAAATATGACCAAGTTGGGCCCTTGTCGAAATTTTTTATGTTAAGTTTTGAGAGGATTATGTTAAGTTTTTTATGTTCTTTGTTCTTTATATTTTATTGTATAAGAAGTTAAAACTAACTAAAAAAAGTCATTTTACTGTATGAATATACCTATGCAGTGATCTCAAGCTAAAAAGTCTGAAAAGTGCCTTTGATTGTTATATCGTTAGATTTAGTTTATAATAAATACATTTTTCATTAAAATTACATCTTTTATTTACATTTAGTAACTCTTCTAAGGGATAAAAACGAAAAATGATACAATATTTACGCATCAAGATAGAAACCAGCCCGTAAAGATAGCGGTCTGTGAGGCCGCACGTCCATAGTAGTGTAACAAAAATGGAACGTCCATAGTTAAAGGTTAAGATTTCATTGTTACACAATGTTTAAGTCATAGGTCACTGATAAGTAGGAATGAAGTAATTATTACAAGTTAATGGTTTATTATAACCACTAAGTAGGTACCTATTGAGTTTTTAATTAAAATCATTTGGAAATTGATAGTTGATTAAGAGATGAATGGAAAATACCTGTGTTTACATAATATTTAGGATAAAAATCGCACAGGTAACAGGTTGCATCTTCTGCTTCTTGCTACTGTAAAATATTGTTCAAATTGCAGTTTGAAGGACTAAATGTGCCTGCTTGATTTCCTATTACAATACCTACCTTATTGATAAATGCAAGGTAAGGGTAAAAATAGTGTTTCAGATTACATTTTTGAGGTTTAAGTTGAGCATAGTTTTACTCTGCATTTTTAATAAGGGGCTAGAGTCTATACTCTAGCCCCTTATTAAAAATGCAGAGTAGTAAAACAACGAGTAGTGTAACAAAGTTACATGTATTTTGTATATGTAGGTACCTATAGGCCATGAAAAACATATTGTGTGAGCTGCTTGCGTTGCCAGGGCAGTAAAGTGGCTATAGTTGACCTTGCTAGTAACTTGTAGTTTATGACAGTTTTGTCTAGTATTAAAGTGTGAAGGCTAAATTAAATATTTAACAAAACTATTGATTTTTTTAAACAGCATACTAAGACCGATATTTTCGTTCAGTATTTTTTAATATTTAAAGTTTTGTTAAATCAATGTAACATTACTGTCATGATAGCGTAATAAATCAGAATTATCTATTCATCAAGTACTTATTATCAGCAATAACTCAACATGTCAAAACTTTAAAAAATCTATGAAATTTATAAGAATACCTACCCTGGTCGAAGGGTCAGGGGTCTGGCAGAGAGCCTCAATTTCTTGCGGCGAAATTCCTTCGTGGGCCATCGTTCTACTAAGGAAAAAACATATATTTACTTAAACAAGTTAGAATCTAACCTAGAAACACCGACCTTTGATTTCGGTAGTAACAAATAATGTGATAGATGATTTTTGTAAAACGAGGCATTAAATAAGACATTGGAAGTAATACTTACGTTATTTGTAGCTAAATCTCGTAATAAAACTTCGAAAATTATTAGAAGACGTTCAATAACACCAAACTACAAAGGTCCAGTTGACGTCTGCCAAAAATGTAGTCCAGCAAAGTAATTTTTAAATTCCAGAATAAAATTGTAAATAATAATCAGCCTTTTGACGTTGTTCTATGGTTGCTATTTTCAAAGCATGTTGTAATCGATAATGAGAGTAATTCCAAATATATTTGGAATTTCGTGGATGGACTCCTTCTATTATTGTTTGCGTTTCGTTACACACAACACTAGTAAGTTTTGTTCTAATGATTTTTGAATGATTTGCTTTATACGGAGAGAGGAAAAATAGGAGAACAGAAAATCATGGTTTACTAGAAACTCCCGTTTTATTTAAACATCACTTACTCCAAAGATAAAACTTTTCATACAAATATCTAAGTTCTTGCATCCACACAATATCTCTTTCTACCGATGTTTTCAAGCATTCGTATGCTGAGACCATCCTTACATTTTTATCATCTAAAAAAATATCTCCAATAACACTTAAATAATCCCCTTCTGTAAAGTTCAATGGTTTTTTTGCTATTCGGTCCAACAGAGTAGACATAATGTTAACGTTGTCATTGCCTGATATCGTCGCTCCAGAAAAACCATAATATAAATCTTTCAAAATGGCCGGTGATGTATTTATATTACTTTTTGTGCTATCATAATAAATTTGCACTGATCCCGTAGCGTCGGAGAGCTCCATATTCGTTGCGCTGCTAGTTGTATTGTAAATAGACGTAATTATGCCATGTATCATGATATTCTTGAATGTCAGGCCGAATAATTCGTAAATGTATCTGTTTTCTGTATTTTTGGCGCGAAATATATCTTGAATATAAAGTTTCATAGGACTTTGTTGAAAGTTATTCATTTTTCGAGTCTTTTAAACACTGTTCACGTAAACATACACTAGTCTATAGTTTTATTCACTCACTTGTTGTAAAATAAACACCACACATGGTTTATTTTATTTTGATATATTGTGTACAAATTATTTGACATTGACTTGTGAAGCCTCACGATACGTCATACAAATTGATTGACGTTTATTTATTCGTTCAAAAAGTTAGAAGAAATTGAGCTCAAGAATTGCGCCTTGTTAATATTTGTTAGACTTTTTCAAATAATACGTTTAATGTCGTATCATGAAAATAAGATTAGAATGTAAGTTTAATTAGTTGAGAGATTTTAACTAAAGCTTTAGAATATCTGCCGTATCTATCGGATTCTTATTATTAGTATAGATATTTACATTATATAGGTAAGCTAACAATTAAAATAGGTAACATACATGTGAAAAAATAAGCAAAATAATCATAGGGCATCAAAAAATTCGTCCGCATTGCTGCCAACAGGAACAGTGCCCAAACGGCTGGAATATTATAACTCCCAATCAAGTTGGAATATTTTCGCCGTTAGAGGTTTTCTGCACCAGTAGCAGCCGCTCCAGCAGCCAGCACAGGCCACCGTGCTAGGAAGATGGGATGGCGCAAGGGTGTCGACACATGTTGCATCCCACACCAAAGGTCTGCCTAACTTCCAGGGCATTATGGTCATTCCGTCTGGTCTCTTCCCATCGTCGCGTGCCAGGCCGTTGGGTTCTGAAACAGCTGGCACCCCGGCAGTGCTAAGAGCGCGATGGATGATATCCTGGCGTGCCGTGCTATTCGACTTGCGCTCCTACTTCAGGATAGGCCATGGTGTCCGAGACAGTCGACAGCTTCACCGCACTGACAGCGGTGCGGAGCCCCACAAGGAGCTCCCAAACGCAGACAGGTAGCGAGCCGGAAGGTGGTGTCACCTTGCATAGTGCCTATGTTGGGTGACGGGAGTGCTTGAAGCCAACTTCCACTCACCTGACAGCCAGCAGTCTTGGTCATTGAGATAGGAAAAAACATGGAGATGCCGCGTTATTCTATACATACATTTGCTTATACAAATATGAGTGAAATATGATTCAGAATTTGAAATATCGTTATGTCTCATTCTTTCTAGTGAGATAATCTCATTTGATAAAAGAGACAACTATATTTTAAGTTGTTGCTAATTATGGCAACATTTTGTCTTGACGTAGTGACAGTTGTAGGTAAGTGCCGTAGCAGCCATCTTAGGTGACGAGTTTCGTGGTAGTTTTGCTGTCAAATGGTTGTTTGTTTTTTGTATTATTGAGATTTGCGAGAAAATTACGAGGATTTTACCTTTTAAAACTGCATGTAAATGTTGGAAAACAGAAGTTCAACATGCCTGTGTGTTGTATTGTGAAGTGTGGTGCAAGAAAGAATGAAAATCAACCTCAATTGCAGTTGCACAGGTTAGTAGCCGGTTTTCATGCATTAATACATACAATAATACACAATCGATGATACAATTGTAACGCGATCATGAATTTATGGCAAAAGTATTGATATTTGGGTTCATTTCCATATAACAGGCCTTTTTATTATATTTGTTAATTCATTCGTTTGTTTACAAACAGATGTCATAATGGAATAGTGTTGTACCGTTGCCGACTTACCGTAATAGTTTCCGAAACTAGTTCCTCCGCTGGAACGATATCAGTATATTCTGCGATGTTAACATAAATAATCTTGCGTCTTATTCGGTCCGAGTGACCTAGCTAGGTCCGGCCTGTGGTTCACACTTCACAGCACCAAAATCCATCGTGATCCAAACGTGATAACTAGTAAAACTCGTATATAGTATCGTTACTCGTTATAGTAACAACGAGATAACAGTTGTTCCTTGATTGACACAACCCTAGCAATGGCAGCCATTTTATGCGACAATATGAGTTGTAGGTATGCACCCTTTTTTTGTAGGTATTTCCAGTCCATACTTTTCGTCTTGGTGGACATATTGCCGAATGCAAATTAATTTTAGAGAGTCTGTCCGAAATGTCGTTGAATTTTTTTTTTTTTTTTCGGATTCTTGAAATTAATGTGAGTTTGTCTCATTTGCCTATATTACAATAGTAGACAGTATGTTCTACAGGAAAAAAATAGCTTAATCCTACCTACATCCTGTATTTTATTAGAAGAATTAAAAATAATGACTAAGGAAAATAATTGAAGAAAACCACAGACAAGAGCTTTGCCAGTAAAACAGGAGCTATGACGTAGGAAGTCAATTAAATCCTCCTCCCCCCACTTCCGTGATCTCGGTTGTTTTGAAAATAATTGGCTACAAGTATCAGCAAATGCGAATACAACGGGTATTCGACGATCGACTGGCTTGTTTCAACTGAGGGAGAAAATCAAGTGTCTGGATATTATCTTTCAGTAAATTCTGGTACAAATTGAGAGTTCTTTGAGAGAATTGCCTACAGTTAGTATGTATTAGGTAATCCGTTCATTTGGTTTGTGGAGTAGATAATTGTAGATACTTAGCTACCTATAGGACGCAGAGTGGTGAATTTAGATTATTTTTCAATCCACCCAGTTTTTTTAATTTCTTAAATTAGATGAGAGAGTTTAAATCGCATTTTCTTCGATTTCCCAGAATGTCTCTGGTATTGTGGGATCCTGTCGCCTTTCGAACTTACTGTAGGTATTTCTGAGAACGGTTTTGTGGTTGTTTCTGAACGAGTGACTTCGCTAAATCCACTGCTCACAGATAGCATTTCTCGGTAGCCAGAGCTCTTTAAGCATCTTTTGTAGAAACTTGGGGACGGTGAGAACCCAATTATTTTCCCCAAAGAGTAACAGCGATTTAAATAGGTTTTTCAATACATTAATTTTATTCATAACATAAGATTTACATTATATAAGCTAACATTTAATATGTTATTTTAATATGTACATGTGAAAAAATAAGCAAAAGAATTATAGAGCATCAAAAAAAATTTCGTCCGCATCGCTGTCAACAGGAATAGTGCTCAAAAGGCTGGCAGCATTGCCATGTCGTATGGCGATGCTAATTCTTTGGCCAAGAAACAGGCCAGCCATCTAGTCATGTGAAGAGTAAGGACATAATTAATTAATTAATAATAGATAAATACATTAATTGACTTGTTACAATATTATAATATATAAATAACTTCAGTAGTGTAGTAAAATTAATAATAGATGCTCCGAAAACAAAAGAGTTTAAAGTCACCCCCCTGTGAAAGAAGGGTTGTCTCCCTGCAGGATTACATCGATTTTATTTTATTACTTCTACTTTGAAGTGAGTTTTTCAGTATACCTACCTATCCAGGTATACTGAAAAAGTCATTTACTAAATCCCTACTTTTATAATAATTTTGTTTAGATAGAAATAATGTTTTTCGAGGAAAAACTGCCAGTTTTAACCAGAATTTTTAAATCCTTTAATGGGTAAAAAGACAGCCAAGAGCAATGATATTTTAGAATATCATTGGCCAAGAGTAATAAGCAATCCCGTACGCCGAAAATACTCGATAAAACAAAATCCTCTGTTCCTTAAAAAATCGAGAGATCGCAAACTCTTCTCAGAAACCAGACACTTTTAATAACGCCACGTCAAAAATTTTCAAGTACTACATATTACATTTAGTTCAGTTAGGTATCAACCCTAACTAGAGGTGCCACCCGACGCGGCAATTATGCAAACTGCGCCCGTCTGCGCTCGCTTATTTGTAGTGTTTTCCCCGGCGAATAGAGGTGGGACATATCGATGGATAATTGAGACGTAATTGATTTTGGATTGGTTAACATGGTTATGTTCTTCGTGTGACCGGGATGTGGATGGCGAGAACCGTTTTTTAAAATGATATTGATAATGTTCGTGCGTTTATGAATAGCGTTTGGAGTTGATAATGTTATGAACCTGAACAGCAGCTGCTTTTTTTTCTGTATATAATTGCAACAAAGCTAATAGGTGGTGACAATACTTCTTGTGGTGAAAATGGAATGATTTTTGTAAAGAAAGGTAGGTATAATTTATTTGGCAAGGATGATAATAATATTAATTATTATATGAGAATAATTATGTGAAAATGGTACGTATGGTTACAGTCTAGTTCAGAGAATGCTCTTCATTAAATGTAGTAACTGATAATTAGGACATCTAGAATAACTTATTACACATCCGCCATTAAAAGAGGCTTGTAATGTGAATCATAAATTCATAACAAGGCAGTCCAAAAGTAGGTTGTGACTTTGACAAGTTTGTTCAAAAGTGGTCAATTCCAACAATTGGAACGAAAAACCGCCAAATTTAAGATAGATTTAAGTGACAGTTAAACCTTACCTTTCCAAATAAAACAGCCAATATCGATACTTCAGCAATTATTTTCCAAAAACATCGACTATGTCCCACCCGTAGCCACTCTCATCATCGATGCGTCTATAGCGGGAGCGTCGCATTGGAATCGTCTGCTTTTGCCCTTCACTATCGAGCTTATCGACAGCCTTATTAAAGAACACTGTTTTTGTTTTACACAGAACAGCTTATTATATACTTAAAAGTTTCATTGGAAAATGGGATGGTTTTTTTACTTGTGGTGGGTATTTTTCATTATGTGGGTCGGTCGGTACTTAACTGAAGTTACCGGAACCCGGAAATTTAAAGTGAATGGTTGAGGGAATTTTATTGCCATGGACAGTTTTGAGAAACCATTAGGTGATAAATATATAAACGTATTTTCTTTCTTTACTTCTTTTCTATACACAACGTGCTAATTGCTTATTTTATAGCTGTGTTGCATAACATCAATATTAGTTAGTTTAAAAAAATTAAAATTAAATAAAACTTTAATTCAAACTCCATAAAACTTTGTTAGTTTTTTTTTGTGTTTATTCGAGTCTTCTAAGTAATTGAATAATAATCCCATAAGTCATATAATAGGGACTGGTGCTTTCTTATGTCAAAAAGTTGTTTTTGTATGTGTCATACATAATATAATATACCTAATCAAACGTCATGAAATTTTTTGCGCATTGATTACGGTGCCGAAGTTGCGTAGCCATACATACATACATATACTATGGCCGCGTGTCCTCCGCACGGCCATCTCCTGGACGCCGTCATCCCAGCCGTCATTCGAGTAGTTCGGCGCAACCGCTAGAACTGGGCCCGAGATTGTAACGGGCCGATGTGCTAGCAATACAAAACAACTTATATCTCGTCAATGCGGTGCGGCCGTGCCACGGCAGTGTGTGCTGCCGTCACACGGTCGCACCGCATTGTTCGCCCGGTTTTTGTTTTTGTTTATCATGCCGAGTTCGGCTGCGGTGGACAAACGCCCTTAAACTGAGCACTCTTTGATGAAACAACCTGTAAATTACCTTACTGTTCAGTTTCACAGTATCGTTAACACTTACTACTGAAACTTCAGCTTCTATGAACAACTTGGTAATGTTCTAGGAAAGTAAGTACCTTAGTAATTGCATGCATTTTTTAAATCGGCTTCCCTTGCTTTTGTATAAGCCAAACGAGGACCAATCATTATTGTTAGAAAGAACATTAGCCTAATTCATGAACTGGGTCAGTACTTAAAAGTAACTGCGTAACATGGGGTAAGTATGTACTGGGTTCGACTCTCACTGTTAATTTAGGAATTTTTTATAAGAATACGGTCTCAGAGTCTGGATTTATGCCCAGTTAAAGGCAATAAACCCTCCCCCTATTAAGTGTAGGTATGTACATAGTATAAATTCAAGTCGCTTATCGTGTCTGTCTGTGTGACCGTTTTGTTCTTCTAAACTACGCAACGGAATTTGATACAGTTCTCACCATCATTTAGAGAATTGATTCCAGAAGGTTTCTTTATTCTTAACTTACATATAATACAGAAATAGCGATGTTTTGTCAATTAGTAAAAACCGTGCGAAGCAGGGTCGGGTCGTAGTGTTTCAAATAACTGCGCGTGTAACCACTGCCTCTCCCTTCAGTAAATATATGCGTGGTGTTATTGACTTAAAACCTGGAAACAGAATAAAAGAAAGATCCTAATTCTTTATCACCGAATGGAAACTCGTTGAAAGTAAAGTAATACCGGATAGTATCCATAAAACGGATCCCTTGAATACCTAACTCCATTTTAGTACTTTTAAATCCGCAGGCTATAATTTTCCGCGCTCTGATCTGAATGGAAATGAGGATATATTATGTACCTACAGAAAGTATTGATGGTTCGAAGGTTCTAGATCTGCAGGTCTGCTCTGTAAAATCTCACCGTGGAAACTTAAGTAAAGTGAGCTTGAAGTGAGCTGTCAAAACACCTGCGGGGTAATCGCGAAATACACTAACAGCAGAAATGCTTCATTATGTTCAAAAAATTGACGGCACGGTTGGCGCAGTGGTTAAGCGATTGACTGCTGCGCTGCGTGTCGCGGGTTCGATTCCCGCACGGAACAAATATTTGTTTGACCTACATGTATTTGTTCCGAGTCTGGGTGTTTTTCTATCTATAATATGTATGTATTTACAAAAAAAAAAATGTATATAAGTAGTTTATCAGCCATCTTGTTACCATAACACAAGCATTAGGTTGCTTAGCTTGGGACTAGATGGCGCTGTGTGAAATGTCCAGGGATATTATTATTATTATTAATTTGTCTACTCAATAAGGTGAATAACGCAATGAATGTTGTTGAACTGTCAAAATGAAAGCTATTGCTACTGTTAGTGTTCTACGCAATTACCCCGCTGTAAAGTCTGTTCAGTCTTCTGTTAATGATAAATGATTTTATTTTTGTAAGTAGGTTTGTACAAACACTTTTACACGTCAATCATATTTTAAAACTAGATGAGGTCGGCGTTTCCTATCTGACTAGTCTGAGAAGAAAGGCCGAAACCAACTCAGACGTCACAGTCTCTTTTAAAGTCCAGACATAATCTTGGTCAGATCATGTGAAGACCATGTAGATTTATATCTGAGATGGTTTTTTTGAAGAAAGAAGTAAACAGTTTGAGAGGACCTGTCCAGTCAGTGCACGCATTTGTCAGAAATCGTGCAGCTCAACTCAAAATTAGCATGTTATAGCTTTATAAAAATGTTGCAGGTATAGCTTTATAAGTAATGCAAATACGTCACTAACAAAAGGTATTCTGTACGTATACTATGGCCAAAAGAGCTTTCCATCTTACGTTCGGCTGTTACATTGAGGCCAGAGACATTGATCAACCGGCCACCATTACATTACTACCGCCAAAACACCAACCCTTTCTCATTAATACTCGCAGAGTTTCATTCCGTTTTTCTTTTACCGCACTTAGAGCAAAAGTAGAACGACCTTAATCACCATTACATTTCGACACTGCCTACAGTATGCAAACATTTGCCAGCAATAATAATTAGCTTTAATATAATAAAACAAAAGTACTAATTCCAGTAATGCAAGCCACTGTGCGTTAAAGAGTGAAGAAATTCAATTTCGAACAAGTTACAGATGTAACAGGATCAGAATTCGCCAATTCAGGATGATAATAAAAACAGCCATTTCAGAAGATCAACGTTTTTACCTACCACTTTAAAATAGTAGTCTATGCCTACCACGGTCCTTTGCCACGGTCACAGAGGGACTGCCGATCTATTCTCTAAAAATCTCACCGTGAAAACGTTTGTAAAGTGAGCTGTCATATGCTAGGGCTTGACACTCTTGACAGGTCACGTCAACGAGATTTTTACAGCATAGATCAGCTGTTCTAGACAGAATATACCTGAAATGAACTATATTCACCAGTTTCTGTGCTGTGTAAGCTGAGGTTATGTCTAGGGTCGATTGTGTCTGGTAAGACATTCAATATTCCATTGCATTCTTGGTAATGTCAGGAACTCTGTTGTAACAACACATTCGCTTATACCGCCAGGCGTGACGAAGGCCAAAACAGACACATTTAGGAACAATAAAAAAAAAGTCTTTTGTAGATTGCCTTAATCTAGGCTGAACAAATTTTCAACTTTAAAATTAACGACCTAGATATCTGGCCAGTGGAGGTAGCTTGTTCTTTGCTAGCAACTTGTTATCCCATAAGATAAACTTATGCCATGCCATATGGTGATTATTGATGATAATAATGTGCAGTGCTTTCCTATACTTTAGATACATGTGAGATCTATTATGACAAAGACTTTGGGTTAATGCTGAGTATGTGTTTAGTTCGTAAGCCTTTATACATATATATAAATAAACATTTGCCAGCCAACACCGTGCTAGTGAGGCTGACTGCACAGGGTGTGACTATTTCAATTACCGAGTGATGCTTCTGTATCAATTTGCACAATTTTCAAGTAACAGTTATTGTGCTTTCCCATTTAAGAAATGAACTGAATCGCGGGCGTTTTGTTTCATTGTTAAAATAAGTGTTTGTTTTATACAAATTCAACAGTCAACCGGTTTTTTGACCAAAGTTATAAGGGCATTTGGGTACTGTTATGTTAGTTATAACGTAACTAGTTTATTCTAGAATTTGGTCGAAGAAGAGCTTCTTTGTGGGTACAGACCGGTGGGTGGGACGAATGGATGCGGAAAGCGTAAGACAGGTATTGTGGCGCAGCCTGAGAGAGGCCCACGTCTAGCAGTTGACTGCGATAAGCTGAGTTGATTGATAGCTTCTTGTGAAATTGCTAGTCTAGAGAACTTGTGTTCCAATTTGAAGGGTTGCGGCGAAATAACAGACAGGCATATGAGATGTTGCAAAACTAAGCGACATAGTGATAATACTCGTAGTATTATCACTATGTCGCTTAGTTTACCATTGCTTTGCCATTGGTTGTAGTAATACGCATCTACCTTAGATGCGTATTACTACAATAGGGGCGAACCTTTCCGGGAATTTCCTAATAGAAACTAGGAACCTACGCTCTTAGGTCACGCTTGAGACAAGTAGAATAACAGACAGGCATATGAGATGTTGCAAAACTAAGCGACATAGTGATAATACTCGTAGTATTATCACTATATATGTCGCTTAGTTTACCATTGCTTTGCCATTGGTTGTAGTAATACGCATCTACCTTAGATGCGTATTACTACAATAGGGGCAAACCTTTCCGGGAATTTCCTAATAGAAACTAGGAACCTACGCTCTTAGGTCACGCTTGAGACAAGTAGACCAACGGGGCAGAAGGTTTTGAATTTTAAGCTGAATTATATAAAGCTAAGCGCACATTAGCCACATCGGGCCGCAGCGCATCGCATAACAATATAAAAAAAAAAAAAAACAAAAAGCCGATTGTAAGTAAAAAGTGAATCAGATTGCTTGACAGCTGAATTTATTTTGAATTATTATATTTTTAGAATCGTCTCCTCAAGCCTATTTTGTACGGTCAGCATCAAAAGTCGGTTAACACTTTGGTTGTTTAAATCTTAATTATTGAGCTAAATATTCTTAAAAAACATATAGTAATAGAATATTTAAGAATAATTAACTATTTGCTGTTACATGAAATAGAGAAAACCAATGTATCGCATTATTTTGTATCAATTTAGATGATTTGTAAAAGTAACAGTGTTAATTGACTTTTGTTGCTGACTGTACCCCTACAGGGCTTTTTAAGACATTATTTAATGACGTTCAAACTCCTTTAAAAAAAAAAAACCTGTAGGTATTATATACCATCGCACGACCTTGACAATTCTCATTACATTCATCCAGCCGTTAAGATGCTTCAAGGGTATAAAGAATCCCACATACCAAGATGTTTACGCGTGAAAACATAACCCTGTCTTTGCTATGTGCAGCCGGGTATAAAACGCGGTGCTGGCTCGCCTGTAGTGTGCGATAGTTCAAACAAAATGTACGAAAGCCTTCGAATACCTTCATTCTTGGGCAGTCAGCCACCATGACAATAATTTGTCAATAATTTTACCATAACGCAAACACCACGAGTTAGGTGTTTGTTTTGTAGTTAATAATTATTAATTATATCATAATTGTTAAATGAGGCACATAATTTGTGTAAACAGTAGAAACTTAATTGCATTAATGGTAATTAAGTAATGGTTCATTCATGAGCACAGGGGCTGGAAACCTTTTGACGATCGCGTGAAGTTTTAATAAATATTTTATGTTTGTTATGCGATATAGTTAGAGCAATATTAAGTCACTAGCTTCTGCCCGCGGCTTCGCCCGCGTGGATGTCGGAAATTATCCCACGGGAACGTGCTAACAGGATAAAATGTATGTGCTTCCCCAGAATGCCATCTATCTCGCGGGCCCTTTGTGGCTAATAACAATAGAAAACCAATTGTGTCTCATTAGTGGTGATTAAGAGGGTACCTATATGATATCTTTACCTAAGTACCTACCTAATTAAAAACAAAAACTCAATAACAGAAAATTAAATACCTACCTAAATAAACCTATTTCTGATGATAACTAATCTAAACTCAATAAATAAGCAAAATCCCTAAAAACTAATATCTATACGAATGACTAATCCTACCTAACAGTATTATAAAATAACCTACGGTCACTACGTACACTATCAAATATGCTACCTATACTTTAAAATTAAAATCTATACCTACGACTTATATGAAAATAAACCTAAATAACTCTAAAAACTAAAAGGAATAAAAATGATCTCCACTGCGGGTGACGTAACCTACGACAAACTTATTATTTGCGGTTGACACAGTAATGGGTCTAGGGATCGAACCGTAAAATTAAGTTTGTTTTTTATTGTATATACTTTTCCGGGATAAAAAGTACCCAGTGTGGTGCCTAGGATATTAAAGAATAATTATACCAAGTTTCATCGTAATCGAACCGGTAGTTTTTGCGTGATGCCTGAACAAACAGACAGACAGACAGACAGACAGACAGACAAAAATTTTTTTAATCACATTTTTGGGTTCGGTGTCGGTCTAGTAACCCCCTGCCATTTATTTTTTTGATATTTTCAATGTACAGAATTTTCACTTCTACAGATTTATTATAAGTATAGAAGAAGATAACCTGGGGCCATGAGGCTTGCATTTATGAGCTTCTGCTTGTAGACCTAGGCTTCATCTTATAAATAGCCGTAACGGGGCCGGATAGCCTTTACCACAAGTTGTCATCGTATCTGTAGTTCACCAGCTTCAATATCATCAGGATTTTGCCGGTATATAGCAGTTCGTCGTGGACATGGTAGGACAGTGGCTCCCTAGACATACTAGTATACTACTATACAGGTTGGTCAGAACAGTGACGTCGTAAAAAAAATTAGATTCCTATGCCGAGGGGTATCGGAAAATACCCCATTTATGTTCCGCGTCTGCAAGAATATTCCATAACAATGAAAATTGCAAAAAAAAAATGTGAAAAAGTCATGTAAAGATAAAGATACAATTTTTTGAAGCGGTTCCCATAAAATATTCAAGCAATTAAAAAAAAAATATAACTCGAAAACTCAAGAATCGCGCATGGCATGGGCATGAGGAATCTATTTTTTTTAATGACGTCACTGTTTGGACCACTCTGTATATTATAATAGGTACATCCTAGTCATAGAAGATAGCCGCCACGCAACCTTCGATGCGACGCGCGACGCTCTGTTAGAATGACAGTAATCAGCCAGTATCACTCTTATCCGGTGGTTCCTTGTAACTTCGTAACAAGACTAGACGGCGCCACTTGCTACGCCGCACGCCGTCAAATATAAGCCTTATGGCCTATCATCTACCTAGTCTTCTCCCAACTATGTTGGGGTCGGCTTTCAGTCTTACCGGATTCAGTTGAATACCAGTATTTTACATAGAGCGATCTGACCTCCATAACCTAGTTGCTGTATACACGACACACCAAGGGGTATCGTGATTGTCAGACATTCGGCCTTCTGACGACCCGTAACAGCTGACAAAGATCCACGAAAGGCAGCCGGGACCAACGGCTTAACGTGCTTTCCGAGGCACGGGTGGCTTGGTATGTAATGATGGTCACCCATCAACGGACCAATCGCGGCGCTGTTATTACTTAGTCATGGCCTCTGACTATTCGGAAACCAAGAAAAAGTTACTCTTTTTACCTACTATTTTTTTATAAATGACTCCCTTCATAACCTCTATCGAAATAAAGTAGGTCAAAAGTCAAAGGTTGTCCATCTCTGAAGTAAACAACTGTATGATGTAGGTGCTGTACAGCTGTAGTATAACTAATTGACATACCTAGGTACCACTTTGATAGTAATTGTTAACAGTCAAAGCTTCGCCTAACTTCGTCATCCATCCTTTTCTCAATCATTTAATTTTGGGGTCGGCGTAACTAGTCTTCTTCTTTAATTCGGCTTCTTTCGGGCCTAACGACGGTCAAACTCCGTCGTTTCTTCGTTCGTTCATCCACATTCCTTAAAAAGTTTTAAAATATATTTTTGACGTGTCACTTATCATTTATAATGAAAGCTCTGCGCAGCAAGTTAGCGAATCGAATCTCCGTGAATTTATTTTTGCTAAAGATAGCACGACAAACCATTTACCTAGACATTTTCAATGGCGAAAAATTTACCTTCACCGAAAACATGGAAAAACATACTCCTAATAATTATTTCCTTTTTTTCTCCATGTTACCATGTAAGGTAGTCTTGGAGCGCATCTTTGGCATCGCGCCAGGCCCGACTCAGCCGAACGAGGCATGCACTACTGGCCTAGTGATGCGCCAATTATCGATAATTTTCATCGATAACGAACGTGACTCTGATTTTAGGTTAAGATATCGTTGAAGGTGTGGTTTTAATTTTAGGGATGGGATTTTTGTTGTGATGTTGTTTGATAATACTTTTGTCGACTTTTTTCGACAAACTTTACTGTATCGTATCTACGTGAAGATAAAGTATTTCTGTAATATTCTAAGTTTCAAGTTTTCGACTCAGGAAATCATGCCGGTTTTAACGGATTTAGACGGATATAAGGCATTTAATCGTCGGATTATCGTAAAGTTTACTTATTGATAATTAATTGACCTAAAAATTAATGTTGTAATTTAAAGCAAAATAATAAATTAACTATAAGGCGTAGGTATTATACAAATGATAATTGGTGCCCTACATAATTTCTTATAAGTTTTAGTCGTAATACCATGAGTAAGCGAGCAGTACTTGCTACACGATTGTTGTGGTGAACGTAATCCTGTCACAGTAAAGCTGTATTAAAAAGAAACTACAATTCATAATGAGCATTTTATTCCATCAAATAACATCGACATCATAATTAACAACCTCATCGATCAACCAACACATCCCTACAAGAATCGTTGTCAATAATCGGCTAGGTATAGACCGCAGCCTTATCTTCCCGTATACTTGCTACTCTTATGTTCAAGCTTACTCCTTGCTGGCCCAGCAGAATGCCAGGCTCTGTTTTAAATTCAAGGAGTGTACCGACTCAAATGCTTCCTTTAAAGTTTGAGGAGTTTCTTTCCAACCGTATTGACGATAGCATTGAGTCAATTGAGGAGTATTTTATTTTTGGTGGTGGGAATTTTCGCGCTGAATTTTCATGAGAGTTGTGTGCTTAGCACGAACACGCGGACTAAACGTAACGTATTTATGTTACGTTACGGGAAGCCAACATAGTTGGGAAAAGGCTAGGCAGATTAATTGATTGGGTGATACTAATTATGGTTGTCGAAAATTTAAACCATAATGTTAAAGGATCATAGAAATATATCTATGTATATTATATTTTCCATTAAAAAATCGTTCGAATTTACGTTACGTTGTCGTGCCGCGTCGAGCTTATGTTATCTGTTTGATTATGTTTGCTCTATTTACCAGATAATGTTAAAATTGAACATGTCTGATTTGGCTGTAAATGTTTGTAAGATAATTTAACAGAAAATTATCTAGAGGTATGGTGATAAAGGCTATTAAAAATTGCAGAAGTTTTTCATAAATACATTTGTAAATATAAGTGGGTTTATGTAGAAGGACCTAGGTCCTCGGTAATGGTCGATCTGAAGTTAAAATTGCTACCAATAGGCAACACTGAAATATTTACCGATAAAGCCTAATTTACATTTCTTTATTTCCCCTTTCTTTTGTCAAAATATTTTTAATGTATTCAAAATATATTGTAGAACATAAACTAAGTTATAAGAAAACAACGAGCAAAAACTTATAAACACCAACCTTTACTCAACTCTTAAAACTTAAGTGAGGTCTGAAACTCGTAATTATTTTCAAGCAGTAACTCTATCCTTCTGTAAACAAGCACACAGTTACTTCGTAACTTGAACATAGGAATATAAGTTGAAATTACCGTAACATCGTTAACTCAACAGTTATCTAACTTGAACTCAGAACGTAGCCTTGAGGTAATTTTACCTTTGGGACTCACGGGTTGAGAGAACTGAAAACAATACTTTATTCGAGATTTTTTTTTTACAATAATTCGGTTGGTATGTATTGCGATGAAAGTGGCAGTCGATCAGATCATTATTCTCCTGCTCTTATCCCAATTTATTTGGAGTTAGCGCAACATGTATTTTTCTTCCATACTTACCTTAGTTGTCATCTCATTAGTTAACCCCTTTTTATCCATGTCATCTTTCAGACAGTCCATTTTCGTTTCTTTGGTCGTCCCCTACTCTTACAACCATCCACGTTCGTACTAACCGGTAATTTCTGTCTATTACATTAGCCCTTGCGTGTGTTATGTGTGTCTGTCTTTGGCATCGTAGCTCTGAAATGGATGGATCGATTTCATGCTAATGCATTTTTTTTACTAGTATTGGGCTGGTTCTTATATATGTTTGAAAATGTCACCAATCAGTTTGAGTTAACATCTTGCATGATGGTGTTACTCATATTACTCATATTTTGGATAAATAAATTGTCTTTATAATCATCAGCTCTTTTCTTGATTCGTGTAGAGATTTCAATATAAATTGTTTTATAGTTCATGGCATTTCCTCTTCGATTTAATTTACTCGTAAATCAAACTACTGTCACAGCAAATCTCGAAAAACGGAGGAATAGAAAAACCCTTCTTAAATATTCCCACTAATGTTCTCTCGCCATTCTGTACACCTGTATACATCGACCTCCAAAATATTTCCATTATTAGGCGAATTGTACTACAACTTCGAAGTTGTCTGCTGACTCATGAACGAGCGCCTATTTAACTGCCTACCCTGTTTGCTAAGGTCCGTCGTAATGTCAGGTATTAGCCGAGTTAATGTTCTACAAGCCTTTACATTTTGTGCTTGTATTTAAAAATATGATTATACTGCAATGTGCAGTGAATTATTGAAGAATCGTTGGTTGGTGGTTAGAATAAATAAATAATAAGAAATAAAAAAAAATAAAGGACCAAAAATTAAAACAGTCATTAAACTTCAACTTGATTTTAATATACAAAAATAAATTATAATATACATCTTAAATACGAATTACAAACTACCGAACTAGCAAAAAAAAAGTGCTATAAGAGTCGAACGCACTTTCCTTTTTCAGCTTAAAGTTATATAAAAGTGTTATCAATGGTCGAATAAGAGATCATTAAACGTTTTAAAACATTGATAACTAAGTACTGTGAAAGATAACTCGACGATTATAGCACACACAAGGAAAAAATGCTGTAGAGTCGAGATGACTACTTTAATGTGACATATTTGCATTTCGAAACATTAACATAGCTATTATTTAGCTATAAATCGAGTAATTCAAAGTTTATGTGCTTAATTTGCTTGGATTTGTATACGACAAGTATTTATTAATTTTGTTAATATAGTGATCTGACAAAACTGGTTTATCACCCAAACTTATTTGGTGTTTCAAATTCGCGATGGTTGATAATAAATAACTTTTGGGAGTCGAAGCCGATGGGGTTGAAAACAAGAAAGGGGTAGGAGTTGCAGATACAATATTCTTAATATTAGTGTACAGATTAAGAATAGGCTTCTTTGGAGTAATAGCAACAATATTTTCTGGTGTCACAGCATATACGGGTCTAACAGTTGAGACTACTGGCAATGCACCATCTCGACGGCCATTCGCATTCGTCACAAATAGATCTTTCAACTCATCATAAGATGGTCTTACTTGGCCCTGTGCTGGTGTATTCTGGTTATTGTGAAACGTAGAGAATTTGCTTTTATGAGGTTGGTATACCTGATCTAGTTCTGAAGAATAATCCACTATTTCTTTTGAAAAATCAACTTCATCAGAGAACTTGTAATCTTCTTTTGCTCTTTCTAATTTATCCTTACCTTCAAGATGCGTGTTATAATGTTCCAAGTAATCGTTATTATTATCTGATAAACCATCTAACGTACGATCATTGATATTAGCTCCTGTGGTATCTACATATGCACTTTTAGTTGGATACACATTATAATATTGGGCATTATCATTTTTGTTTCCATAATCATTGATATTTTCAAAATGTTTCTGTTCATTATTATTAGGAATAATAGTTTTGTAAGACGTTGGAATTGGTTGTCGACGGTGTAAAATTTCTTCATTTTCATACGAATCTTGATGAACTACATGGTCATTCTGACCATAATTATATGTGGTTGGCAATACATTATTTTGAAAATCTTTATCTTTGCCGTTTCTAAAATCGATACTATTATCCTGGTTGTGATGATCATCGTATCTGACATCAGCATTGTATCCGTTTTCGTCAGCGGTGTAGGAAACTATCTGCATTCTTCCATCGGGGAGTCGGACTCTGTACTCGCCGTTGGTAGCTGACCCAACACTCTTTTGGGAGTGAGAGAAGTCGTCACCAGTTTTGTCGTCCTTTACTGTGTAGGAGAATGCGTAGTTGTCACCCTGTAGAACAAAAAAACAGAAAATGGAGTTTTTTTAAATGTGAGAAGTAACGATGATTACAGATTAAGGGTAGTTCTTATTTATTCATGATAAAAAATAAGGAGATAATAATGCTTACGTGGTTATTATCCTTGCTATAGTCATGTTCTTCCCCATTGGTTTTACTATTGTAAAACTGCTCAGGTGAATCCTGAAATAAAAAAAATACATGAATTGATTTATTATTATACTATTTTATCTGTGCACATAAGAATTGGGTGTCAACATCATTACATTCGACAGTAGATTTGCCAATTATAAGCTCAACTAGATTCAAGAAATCGGAGAAAAAAAAAGAAATAGATCCCAACCTTATATTTATAGGGGTCGGCCTTCGGAGCTGTATTCTGATGTGTTTGAACCTTGTTGTACTCGTACAGTGGTTTTACTACACGTAGCTGTAAAAAAAGTGCATAATTAATTAGTACCTACAGTAATAACATTTTTCTCCTCCCATCCCAGTCTCTTTTCAGCGTTATTAATTAGTTATACTAAGACAGGCACTTTCGTATCTTTGTTTGAGGTTGAAAAGACGATATTTATAACATAGACGTTTTGACAGGAATCAATACATAATGTTTGTATAATTTCATTAAGCACAGGATCACACAACGTTTTAATACAAAGCGAACATTTCAATCCGTTTAGCAAGCTTAATATTTTTAAAGGACTTTTTATAACAGCAAAATGTCTGTCATTTTGTAATAAATGGCATCTTCTTCTCGTTTTCATGTCAATGAATGATACTTTCATTAAATAAGCATCCGTGGGTTTTGTTCTTGGACGATTTGTAAAGCCCATACCGATATTAGCCAAAAATAATCATAACAAAATCAACAACAAACATGAACACAACTACAGATTAATCACCGATAACCAGCGGCGGGCAAACGTTTACAATGATCCTGAATGTGATCCTCGGATAAACAAACACACCTGTTCTTGTCCACAGCCACAATAGCGGCCATAATCAATCACCGGCCTTATGCCAGTGAATAGAGAAAAAATAATATCACGGATTCATTTTGTTTGGCGGCCATGACTGTAGCGAATTTGTTATACAGCTTATCTCAGAAATGTGTGATCAATATAATATGAATTAAGGATAAATTATTAGCTCATACATTTGGATCTAGTAGGTATTGAAATTTTGTAAGGGACAGATAATTATTTTTTCGCGATTACGATGTTGGCCTCATGGAGAAAGTTATTTAGTTTGATTGTCTGTACCAAAATCAAAAATCGTTTATTCAAATTAGGCTGAGAAAAAGCACTTTTCGAACGTTAAAATTACATAAGTTAGCCACGATATCCATAAACATGGCCATACATTTCTGATACACGCTGTATAAAGATAGAGCGTATTAAAAACATACTGAGGTCTTCTTGTGTTTGTAGGCGCATGATTGATGAGGGTTAATTGCGTAACACACTTCATTGCCAATGCATTTTTTTATTCATTGACAATTAAAATTCAAATATTTACTGCATTATTTACGTTGGTGAGATAATATAATATAATAATATCCCTGGACATTTCACACAGCGCCATCTAGTCTCAAGCTAAGCAACCTAATGCTTGTGTTATGGTAACAAGATGGCTGATAAACTACTTATATAATTTTTTTTTTTGTAAATACATACATATTATAGATAGAAAAACACCCAGATGAAGCAATGGATTAGGAATTTCCTTCAAAATCCTTCAGATTGTGATTAAAAGTGTGTTACGCAATAGTTGGACGGGTCCGGGGTTCGATTCCCAGGTCGACCAAAGTGTTATTGAGTTTTTCTATCAGGATTTGTCAGTAGCAGGCTAACCACACGGAGTCTGGTATTGTGCCCGAGTGAAGGCCAACGTTTATGGCAAATTTTGATTTGTCGATAATTTATGGAAAGCCAGATTTGAAAAGAAATAAATGTGGCAATGATGATGATTATGAGAATTTTTTTTTACTTATTTTTATACTTAGACTTCGGTGTCCCACTCCTGGGCAAAAAAATAAGAAAATATATATGAGATATATACATAGGTATAGGAGAAAAATATATGGCATGTTATGATACTGATGATGGTAGGATAATTAGCCAAAAACCTGTGGCTTTGCTCCTCTGCCTGAGTTGTAAAAAGGTTTCTTCTCCCTCCCTCCATTTCTTCCAAAATGATGAGCATTGCTTTTAAAGTTTTGATCATTGTCTTGATATTTGACACCCAGCATCACACTGCGACGTGTGGATAAACCTATAATTTGCTCAATCTCTTCCGTTTCTTCCGCACTACCTGACGCTCGAATTTTCTCGTGATCACTGAGCCGATGCCATGCATCGCCATTTGAGTTCTGGTGAAGACTCTGGAACGGTCTTATTTGGATATCTCTATCATTATTAAACTGTGCGAAATGTCTTCTTTGCACTTTTTTACTGTCGGGATAGTATTCAAGGTATTCTGAGCTGTTTGATTCTAGCTGATCTTTTCTTCCGGTAGTCTTTTACGAAAAGGAAAATTAAGTTAATTATTAGGTTTGTATTTTGTTAAACGGTATTTTGTACGCTCTTATTCCATGTGTTTTTGTCTGTTAGTTACCCATCTACCTACATCAATTATTTTCATTACCCTTAAGTGACCCACCGCAGGGCAAAGACCTCTCATTCCTCTTTCTTTTGGGGCAATCTCCTTGAAAAGAGTCAAGTTCATCCCTCCATCTGTTACTGCGCCTGCCACGCTGTCATTTACTGCCGTTTGAATTCCTTTGTCATCACCACTGCTCAGCTTGTCTACATTTCGCTTTGTTTCGACTGGATTATATTTCTTTTTTAGTACCGGAACCAGAACGTATCGATACATCAAACAATTTGAGAGTCGAGTCCATATATTACTTTTATTTATTAAGTATAGAAACTCACATACAGTTTTTTGAAATCAAAATCAAAGTTGTTGTCTTCCTCATTGAACTCATTTTCATAATCTTTGCCACCGATAGCGTTATAATCGGCTTTTCTGCTTTTCAAGGACGCATGTAACACTTTGAATTGTTTTGCCTTGTCTTCATTATTGAGTATAGGTTTTGTTCCCATTGGTCCTTGTTCAAGCTAATATAAAGATAATATTATCATTACTTTTCGATATTTAAATAAACAGATTTTTAATATCTCGTTAGCATAATATTCGGACGCGGCACTGCTGAGCATGGGGCTTAGGTTCGACTCACAAGTTGGGCAAAATATTGCTGTATTTTTCCATCAGAAATTTCGCTGTCGCAGCCTGGAGTCTGGATTTGAGCTCAGTTGATGGCATAAAATTATTACATTTCTCTGACTGTATGTAAGCTTATTTGAAGCTGGAGATAAGAATAAGCAATGTGATACACTTTCCTTATTCATTATTATAAAAATTTCCCTTTCTATTTAGGTAATAAAATTCATCATTCAGCTGAAAGACGTCCACTGCTTGACATTAGGCCTCCCCCACACCACATCGCGTCGCCTCATCAACTGTTTCTGTGCTTCTGGCATCCTGCATATTTTTGTGGCCTTCACAAGGGCAATAAAATTACAGGGATATAAAGTTATAAATGTTATATTAAACCAAATTAAACCTGATCAAATCCTTTGCGTTGAATAGGTTGTCCTTCGTGTTTTCTTGGATGTATAAAATCCATCAAACGTTTCTGATAATAATGACAAAAATCGGTTTGAAACAAAGTAAATTACGATATTTCAGATTAAAAATAAAACAAAATAACAAAACTGGTCTAGCAGTAGTGTAATGGTGCATATTTATAATCCCAGACTGGCCCCATATGACTGTATATAAGCTAGAGATTATATAATGAAAAAGGAAAGTTTCCTCTGCCACCATCTGCCTAGCCTTTTCCCAACTATGTTGGGGTCGGCTTCCAGTCTAACCGGATGCAGCTGAATACCAGTATTTTACATGGAGCGACTGCCTATCTGACCTCCACAACCCAGTTACTGGGTAATACGATACCCCTTGGTAAGACTGGTTGTCAAACTTTCGGGCTTCTGACTACCTGTAACGACTGTCAAAGATCCACAAATGACAGCCGGGACCAACGGCTTAACGTGCTTTCCGAGGCACAGAGGGGTCTCGGTATGTAAAGATGGTCACCCATCCACAGAATAACCGCGGAAAGCGTAGCTTAACCTGACCGATCGACCTGTGCGGCTGTTATTATTTAGCCACGAAAAAGGAAAGTTAGGTAATATTAAATATATATTTTTAATCCCACAGCTGGGCAATGGCCTTCCCCAAGTCCTTCCAGGAACTCTTTTCCTGCACCACCTCGGTACAACCCTCACCCTCACGGTAGGCGTCCAGGTCATCCGTCACTTGATTCTGAGCCGGCCTCAATAAAATTATTAATGTCAAATTAAACCTGAGCAAGTCTTCTGCGTTGAATAGGTTGGTCCCATGTAAAATTAAAGTATTTTGGGTCGGGTGTTCTTGGATGTAAAAATTCCATCAAATGTCTCTGATAATAATGACAAAATCCTGTTTGAATCAAAATCTACTGCAATATTTCACATTCAAATAATCTCAGACTCAGGCCCATTGTCCATACGACGCGACTAAAGCTACGGTTTCCTGGAAGAGCGGTGGCCATCATTTATTATAACGGCCGTCATAAAATTTTGTCATTTTCTGCAGTATCACAACAGAACAACATGGTTAACGCAGTGGCTGAGCGATCGGACTGATGCGCTGCGTGTCGCGGGTTCGATTCCCATACAGAACAAATATTTGTAAGTCCTACATGTATTTGTTCTGAGTCTGGGTGTTTTTCTATCTATAATATGTATATATTTACAAAAAAAAAATGTATATAAGTAGTTTATCAGCCATCTTGTTACCATAACACAAGCAATAGGTTGCTTAGCTTGGGACTAGATGGCGCTGTGTGAAATGTCCAGGGATATTATTATTATTATTTGTCATTAAGGACAAAAACGCTCTGTATTTGGATAGCCGATATAAAATATAGTGTGACCGTCCACCGTTCTCTTAGGAAACTAAGGCTTTTCTAACGTGTTATTAACTAGTTTGTGACTGGTTGCGTCGTGAACGGACCGACAGTAAAATGCTGTGACATCCTGGTTACTTTTCAGTAGCGTCGTGAACAACGGGCCTAACAAATACGAACAAGGGTTTTGAACAGCTTTCGATGTAAAAGAAACTAGATCAGTGATTTTTCAATAACTTAAGATACCTAATTGTCGACTGCCTTGTAAGAGTAGTGGGTGCAAGCGGAATTGTTTAGCGTGGGTTCGATACCCAAGAAGTGTTATAGGGTTTTTTTATTAGGAATTTCTCGGTAGCAGTCCCGTATGGCTTTTCTGACAAAATGTCTACTGCACTTCTACGAGGCTGTCTATGTCTAGAAAAATCTTCACTTCATAATCGCGTTTCTTCCGGCCCGACACGGGGACTAGATCTACTAAGAAAAGTTGGCGAGTCACCGTAAGAAAAGAACAAGCAAATGTGAGGCGGCCCAAATGTCTACTGGACTGTTCTTAGACATTATTGAATGGAAAATATTCTGTAGACTTCGGTTCTGAAGGAAGTTGAAGTATTAAAAGTATTCATAAAAATCTTTTTTTCAACAAGCTTTATATGAACTTAAAAGTACAAAGTAAAATGTACCTACGTAACGTAAGCAAAGAATTTTAATTTTTATCTTTAAGCGCAAGTAGTATGTCCACACTTCAAGCTTTTACAAGCAAGGTTGCTGTGGCCTATGGGTAGAGACAAATGAAGGGGCCAACATCTCATGGAGTAATTGGCCTCCTCACGATAAGATTGATTGGGCTTTTTACCCCACCAGTATTAACCAACTATTAGCAGGGCAGGTCAAGGTGACAGTTAATACTTGCACTACACTTAGGACAAAATCATATGACACCTCTTCGTCTAACATAAACCTGCAATAGAATAACTTCTTACCTCATAATCCTTATAAAAATTCTCCTTTCTATTCTGGACAGTCCTTGCAGCATCAGCATAATCCAGCTTGGACTCGTAATCATACACCGGAGCCACTGTAGCCAGGTTATAACTATAGGGCTCATAGTGTTTTCCCCTGGCCAGATAATTGGGTCTGTAGGTGACTTGGTGGTATTGTGATTGGGCTGCGAGGCTATTGTTTGGATTCAGCTCACTTCTGGCTATGGATTCGCTGAGTGGTCGGGATGTCACGATGAGTGGGGTTGGTGGCGGTGGTGGTGCGTCGTTCGGAAATTGTATGGGGCCTTTTCTGGAAAAGAAGAAGAATACATTTCTTAAGCACAGGCAAAGATAAAAGGCATATATTCAGTTCCGCAAAATAAAAAGTGTATTCCGTTGTAAGAGATTAGCAGGAAAATGAAGTATTATTTAATTTTGTGGTTTCTGCTTATTCTTATGGCTTGATTTTGTGTTAATTTTTAGTTTCTTAGATGCTCTACATTAATGTGTAGGTTCAATTAGCAGAATACTATCGACGTCTAAAGATACTTGAAATATGCCGCCAACCGTAGAGAGCAAATTAAAAGGCATGCATTAAATCCAACCTCAAATAATTCCCATTTTGATTTCTTAAAAATATGAATAGACACTCTAGATTAATTTGCCTCTTTTTTGAGCTTTAAAAGTCCCTAAACTATTTCACAACGAGCTCTATTTCATTATTTACGTGTATTTGTCTGCTTCGATGATCTGGATTGCAAGTATGATAAGTTAGGCAAAATGTTTTTAGATTAAAATCTTTCAGTAGCCTCCCGGACTCTGGATTTGTATCCCATTAATTACATGGCGAATTTGGGTCAAATGAGTCAACTAACCCTCGCCCCCATCGAAAAAAAAAGAAGGGGGAAAAAGAAATCGTCGGTAGGTACATAACTATTAATCGCCTCGACTTTTCCCCTTAACATTACATACTATTGCCAGCAGATAACTACAAGAAAATAATTGCAGACTAATGTAAAATCAATACTGCAGCTATCTGTTTGAAACCGATGGCTTTAACTGTTCGATTTAAACTTGGCGAGTTAACGCTAACGACTTCTTATGGTTGCTCCCTGTTATAATTCTGGGTTCGTTTGTGGAAAAGTGTATGAGATTAATCAAAAAAAATAAAAAATAAACCGAGAATTAATGTAGTAGAGAATGGACAAATAATTACCATATTTATTGCAGAGGATCACAGAGAGCATTTCATATTTTGGTAGGTAAATTAAAGAATATGTTCTAGTAGTGAATTGATAGAATGTCCCTGCTTCATTTCTTAAAGGGTTAAATAGAAGTGTATACCAACATCGTCAGGACCGCAGCACCTTACTTTCCTAAGTAAGGTGCTGCGGTCATATAGGCCATAAACAAAAGGTTTACCTCCTGGTAAAACTTTTGGTTATGGCCTGATTTCTATTTCTTCCTGATATTTATTGGATTAACCTTCCTTGTCAATTCCTAATACATAGTTTAGCATAAGAAAACATTAACTTTTTTGAACCCGTATCCTACTTTTCAGGCCGAAAGTTTATTTTACACGTAAAATAATATTTCCAAGTAATTTCAAAGGACTAGGTATCCATTACAAATCCTACGATTAAGAAAGCGAAATGTTTGTGTCGGATTGAAATTTTATTGGATAGGTTCGGAGGCCGATTAGGTACTGAGGCTGAGTGTCGAATGTAGAGTAAACCTACTATTGTATTCAAGCAATTGTCTATTCACAAATTATGTGCATAGATAAATATGCACGGTATTCGTTGTTCTACTGTCCTTCAAAAACGAGCTGTTCGAGCAATTTACCAGCTAGGTGCCAGAGTTTCTCTAAGAGATTTTTTTAAAGATATTGGTATTCTCACGGTTGCATCACAATTCATCTTCGCCAACATTTTATATATTAGGCAAAATTTGCACTTGTACACTAAAAACAGTGATATTCACAGTGTTAACACTAGAAATAAGGACAAACTACGTGCCCCCTTTCACCGGCTTCATAAGGTTCATAACTCATTTGTTGGGCTTGGTATAACCTTTTATAACAAGATACCCTCTTCTTTGCTAGACTTGCCTTTCAATGCGTTTAAAGCTCAAGTAAAATCTAACCTTTGCTCAAAGGCTTACTATTCCATCAACGACTACTTACACGATAAGAATAGTTGGTCGCCCTAATTAACTCAAGACAATGTTCATGTTCTTTCTCCAGAATCAGCTTACTGACAGGTTATTGTTATTAGTATTAACTTATTTATTTATTTTACTTCAATGGTCCTAGTTTTTCATCTGTGACTCAAGTGGCAGCTATGTGACCAGAACCCAGCTATGCATAAATATGTAAGCTGTCACGCCCTTTATGCCTGGAGGCTTTTATTTAGGTAGTAAGTTTTTATTTCCATTTGAATTAATTATTTTTCAGCTTGAGTACGTATAGTTTTTATTATATTTGTTGGTATATTGGCGTGGCTAGCTGACATATTTTTATGGCAAATAATTTAAGTTTCTTGTAATGTTAATGACTGAACATAGGTTCCTAGTATTGTATACATGCACTATATTCTAACTGAACAGACAGCTGTGCTGCTGGGAAGTTTGTTCCGCCACTTCTTCTTCCCAGCGATAGCACTAGGAAGTGGTGACGGGCGGGCGTTTTTGGGGGACTGTCTTTTGTAATTTTGACGTTCGAAAAGTGCTGACTCTCAGCCTAATTTGAATAAATGACTTTTGATTTTGATTTTGATTTCTACTGGTCCTAATCTTGCTGCGAAGGGTGGGGTCTTGGTTTTGTCCACGTGGAAAAGTGTTATTATTGGGTTTTCCGACAAGAAAATTCTCTGTAGCAGCTCAGAGCCTAGATATGTGCTCAACAGCTCAACTAATGGCAATCGACTCGCCCTCACTACATAAATGGCGAAATGTAAATGTATACACTCTATTCACTTCTGCCTACTTCTTTAAGGCATATTAGGCGTGATGTTATGTAAATAACTTATCAAGGTAACCATCTAGACAGGCCCTTCGCTTAGGCAAAGTGTTAGAACAATAGCAGTTGTAGTTTTTATACACCGGTGGGAAAATAGACAGTTGTACTGTAGAATATACATATGTAGTAGCTGCCTATCCAAACACAGTTACTCACACATTATGTTGTGAGAACGCACAGGTCAAGAGATCACTTTCTTATAATTTATCTATATTTGCCACTTAATAACATAGAACACTTACTTGGCTTGCTTATGCTGCACAAACTGGACTGCATTGAACTGGGCTTGATACGGTCTGGGTGAGTAGTTGGACTGCAAAGGGTCCTGGGTCCGTACTCCTGGCAGAATGAGGAGCAGGAGAAAAAACATGGCGCAGTCTTATGTGGTTATCTGGAACAGGAGAAGAGAATTTACAGTATTTTTTTTAATTTAATGATTTATACTCTTTATGGTTTATCACATGTCATTGTTGTCTATTGGTTGCAAGCGTGATAGCTGAGCGTGAGGTCTAGCACAGAGTAGTCTTAGGTTCTCAAGAGCAGGCAGGAGTCGGGATTTGAAGTCAGATAGTGGTTTTAAAGTGATGCGACTAGTGGCACGAACTTAGCTTATGCCATTGTAAGAAAGTACCGCCACTCTTACAGTACTTAAACTTATCAGTATTTTGCCACATAAAATCTGCGTGCTATTTTCAAACTTAAGCTCAAAGCATTTATTTCAATTAAACCGTTTACAGGCACTTTTGAACTGCCAAAGAGTCGGTCAGTTAGTCAGAAAGTTGAAACTACTTGCTCATTCCAAAATGTCGATCTCTATGGAGAAAAACGGGCAAGAAACTCCAAGGACACTCTATTAAATCAAGATATTACAAAATCCAGGGGACATTACATTAAAATAAATCCTATTTAGGTACAGTAACTTAAGATACAAGTAAAATTAAAAAAAAATGCTGTATGATATGATAATAATGAATACCACTTCTCCTAACTCATAGGTCTACAAATTAATAACACTTACGATCGTTAATGGTATCAAACTTGCACAACGGACAACGTTCTAATTTTCACATAGTTAACTATCATTGTTAGGTTAGTTTGCAAGTTTTTATAATTGAGTTAGTGAATGGATTACGTTATGCCTGATAAACTAATAAATTTGCGATTAGGGCGTGTGAAATTGAGTTAATTTAAACTGACAGTACGTTAATTACGATAAATTCATAATGTATAGAGTAGTCTAACTACTCATCATAATATCAAGAAGGAAAAATATGTGGAAGTGAATAAGAGGTAACATACGCATAGCATAATCAGCATAGGCTGATTATGCTATGCGTATGTTACCTCTTATTAAGTACTAGCTTCTGCCCGCGGCTTCGCCCGCGTGGATGTCGGAAATTATCCCACGGGAACGTGCTAACAGGATAAAATGTATGTGCTTCCCCAGAATGCCATCTATCTCGCGGGCCCTTTGTGGCTAATTACAGTAGAAAACCAATTGTGTCTCATTAGTGGTGATTAAGAGGGTACCTATATGATATCTATACCTAAGCACCTACTTAATTAAAAAAAAAATCTCTATAACAGAAAATTAAATACCTACCTAAATAAACCTATTTCTGATGATAACTAATCTAAACTCAATAAATAAGCAAAATCCCTAAAAACTAATATCTATACGAATGACTAATCCTACCTAACAGTATTATAAAATAACCTACGGTCACTACCTACACTATCAAATATACTACCTATACTATAAAATTAAAATCTATACCTACGACTCATATAAAAATAAACCTAAATAACTCTAAAAAGTAAAAGGAATAAAAATGAACTCCAATGCGGGTGACCCAACCTACAACAAACTTAGTATTTGCGGTTGGTACAGTACAGACAGTGGTAATCGGGTATAGGGATCGAACCGCAAAATTAAGTTTGTTTTTTATTGTATATACTTTTCCGGGATAAAAAGTACCCAGTGTGGTGCCCAGGATATTAAAGAATAATTATACCAAGTTTCATCGTAATCGAACCGGTAGTTTTTGCGTGATGCCTGAACAAACAGACAGACAGACAGACAGACAGACCGACAGACAGACAAAAAATTTTTTAATCACATTTTTGGGTTCGGTGTCGGTCTAGTAACACCCCCTGTAAATTATTTTTTTGATATTTTCAATGTACAGAATTTTCACTTCTACAGATTTATTATAAGTATAGATATAGATATAGATTATTATTTACTCTCTTATTAGGTCTGTGTTCCAGCAGTGGGAACATTATAGAATGTTCCCACTGCTGGAACACAGACCTCCTCTCAGTGAGAGGAAGTGGACCATAATTTAACACTCAGACCCTGTGCGTGTCGGTAGATGTCACATGCCTTCGAATTTTTGGTTCTAGGACATACCGGGTTCCTCAGATTGTTTCCTTCACCGTTACGAAAGCAGTGGTGTTGAAATAAAAACTCCATAATACGCAGAAAGGTAAAATAGAGGTAGGCCGTGAGGAACATTCATAGACAAGACCAGGGGGCCTACTCCGAAGTGCAAAGTGTGAATTTTCGGATCGGACCGACACATGACTGAACCGAATATTATTGAAAAATGCGAAAAAAGTTCGGATCCGCTCAGTTGGGTCGGGACCATAGTCAATATTCGAAAGAGTGTAGGGTTGTAGGATCGGAACCGACCGAACCAAACAGTAACTTCGTAGCAGGAAACGGCCGAACATTCGACCGATACTACTTCGGAGTAGACCCCCAGAAATAGGCAAAATAGAAAATGGCATCACGAGTGTCACGGGAGTCTACACGCTTGTTGATGTGATGCCATTTTTTTTAAGTCTTAAGACTTATGTCACTCCATCAAGCGTCTACAGTGATGAGACAGATGCTTGTTGGTGTGACATAAGTACTTAGTAGTAAGTACTTATGTTTTGGTCTATGTATCATGTTGGACTTGAGTGTAACTGAAATATGAGCGGCATATTAAATTGTTGATAATTTATTTGAAACATTGGGAAAGAGTAAAACTGTTGCTTGGGCAAAGCCACTGTTAAATTTTGACAGCTAAGTTACTGATCAGCCGATCTATCTATTCTGTAAAAATGTCAACGTAAAAATTTGGTGAAGTGAGCTGTCAATATTGTCAATCTCTAGCATCAGCCGGTCCATTCTGTAAAAATCTCACCGTGAAAACTCAAGTGAAGTGAGCTTGATGTGAGTTGTCAGTAGTGTCAATCCCTAGCATTATTTGGAATGACAGCTCACTCCACGCTCACTTCACCTAAGTTTTC
The DNA here is from genome assembly GCA_945859715.1 of Apamea sordens. Lineage (NCBI taxonomy): Eukaryota > Metazoa > Arthropoda > Insecta > Lepidoptera > Noctuidae > Apamea > Apamea sordens. The sequence goes on from OX244009.1 coordinate 15,082,643, forward strand.
ACGGTGAGATGGTTACAGAATTGCACTGCGGATGGAATGACAGCTCACTTCACCTAAGTTTTCACGGTGAGATTTTTACAGAATAGACCTGCTGGAACTTGACTTGACTTTTAGTAATCAAGAACCCATCCTAATGAGGGTCTAAATAGACCATGTATTTCGAATGAAAGGTTTTCCGTCTAAAATGAGACAAGAAACAAATGAATGCGTTTAGTTTAGAGTGAACTATTCCATTTTAAAACGATTTCATTCAGTTTCAGCCTTCTCATCGATTTTTTACATTTCCGCCACTTCCTATTATCCGATCGGGTTGAACTTTTGCACATCCTTGCAATTCTGATGTTTATACAAAACTTTGGTGGCACATTACCTATGTCACCAAAGCTTTGTGTAAACAAAAAAATAATAAAAGGGTGAATATTATGCCAATAATTATAAGTTATCTGTCCATATTGCAAAACTTTGACCGACTTTGAAAGTGTTATTATAATTATCGAACCCGACTTCAGAATGGCGAAAAGTCGACGAAGACCATCGGAGAGAGAAAGTGAAACTACTCCATTTACACGGTGCAAGTTTCTTGATTGTGGCTTACAACAAAATTGAAGCGACGGATGACTTGCATTGCATCTTCTATCCACCGTTTATATGGTGCAAGTTTTGTTGTTACTTTCATAATGAAAGACTAATTTACTTTGGTGTTTAAAAAGAGGCCGCGTTCATAAAAGGCTCTAATCATTTTCGATGAGTCTATCGGCATTGCATAAAACAACACAGTGCTACTAATTAGCTAGGTTCGATAACTCATCGTATTGATGTAACGGTTACCTACTTCCCACAGCTTGCGTGGTGTGATAATATCTCTTTACGGCATGTTTTATTCTCATTCTTAGAGACATATGGATTTATTAGCGCTGTGGGATCTTCTGATTGAGATTGGTTAGGTGATTGGTCTATCTATGATATTTTAAGAGGATGATGGAACTTGGTAAACCAATATTTTAACGACGCTAAATTGTGAAGATCGCAACTCCATATTGATATGACAGCGTAAACCAAGTTCGATAGACTGGTGGATGCAAATATCCATTTAAAAAAGTCACGAAATATCTAGTAAGGTATAAATACCATTGCAGTTGCCTTGCTTATAAGTTCTATAGAGTAGTTTTGTTTCAACTGATAAACGAGCAATAAGCACTTTATAAATCTTGAAACCTCTTTCACAGAAGCTATTAGACCATTTATTTAAAAACGATTTGTGAAGTAAAATCGAGAATAAAGGGTGTTCCTTACGTATTGCGGTAGTTCGAAGATGCAAGTTATTGTTTTTCAGTAAAATAAGGTTATACAGGACTAGCTGTTCTCCGCGACTTCATCTGCGATCCAGGATGATAAGTAGCCTAGGTATGTCCTTTTGCTAGGCCTAGGTGTGTCCAGGTCCCAGGCTACCTAATTGTAAAACTTCTACACAATCGGTCCAGTGGTGGTGTGACAAGATACAGACAGACACACCCACAAACACACCTACAGATAGACCAACAGATAAGAGTTAATTTCGCATTAATTATAATATTAGCTTATCCATAACTTTTAGGTTGAAGTTCAGAGTATAGAAAGACTTTTAAGCTGAGATTTCGTTGATGAATCGCTGCCTCTCAGGTCTTTGTTTATCGCTGAAGAAAAACTTCATGCTGCATTGAGAGCTGACTTTCCAAAAACCGTCACATTTCCTATGGTTACTTTTGCCGATGATATAATAATAATAATAATCGTTTATTGACCAAATAGTGTTCTTACATTTCCTTATAACTGAGTACAAATAAACTACTCCTAAGATTATTTTTACAGGGGAAACATAATTTTATGTTTTAACTTGTGGACTCCACACACTAGGTCGAGCCTGTCACTTATGTATCACTTTAATTATAAAACATAATAAAAATAGAAACTAGAATGTGACATTAAAGACGCATTACAACAATCAATAAACTGGCTAGAACAAAATAACTTAGTATTGTATCTAAATAAAACTAAAATTATGCAGCTTAGACAAAGAATTTATCTATAAGACCAACATACCGAAATGAATTAAGCCTAAGAAGATCAAACATCATGTCCATTTCAACCGTGCGGCCAACTCATAAATTGGATGAAACTTTACCAGGAATTAGTGGTAATTTGTTACTATACACACCTCTTTTCCTGAAGTTGTTGCAAAAAAAACTGAGATGCTATGACCAAAAATAGTTGGCCGCTAGAACCGCCACGTGCCGTAGTCATCGCTTGAGATTACACAGAAACTTAATAATGCAGATAGGCGAATGATACATCAAAAGAAAGGTCTTAATTTGTTGTATTTGTTGCAAAAATAAAAAGCATCAAAACGTAAATATACAAAAAGCCCCTTATGAGAAGAACATACTTTGCATGGCTCCGAAAATTTTTATAAGCTGACAAACTGAACCAAATGACATAAAAGATTTTAACTTGACTCAATTTAAACGCACCCTGAATATTTTTTTAATAGACAAATGCCATACCATTGACAAATAAATCTGACAAAATTTCTTGTGACTGATCCTGTATTTATGATTTATAATGTAATATTCCTATCTAACTTTTAATTTATTTGAATTGTATCTTATATAATGTTTTATTTAATTTCTAATATTGTTAAATATGTATAATATGTATGCCCTAAAGGGTAGATTTTTGAGTTTCTATAAAATATAATGTAAGACCTGTTATATCACCAAAAATCGCACTAAAAATGCTTTGACTTTGCAATTAACGATCTTGAACGAAGAGACTTTCTTCGTGTCGCCAACTTGAGTAAAACAAGACAAAATAACGAACTAAATTCTGTCTGACACACATACATACCTACGCGCATATAACCTTTCCTCTCTACTGTACAGCTGTAGTGGGGTAAAAATGTTTACGATCATCCGCCAGCAACTAAATAACCCTTAATCTATCATCGTGCATAAAAACCGTACCTATATTTCTTTCATTCATCAAAAATCTCAACAATGGCCACGCATGCAAATGGCGGCAGTTCGCACGGAGTGCGGGAAACAATCGGTTGCCATGACAACGGCAACATGGCGGATTTGTGACGCGGTCACACGCCGCGTTGAATCAAGATAACTACGCATTGTTTTAGATTGATTGGGCCAAAGTAATTATTAACAGGGTTTATTTTTGGGCTTAGCTGCTGTTTGTTTATTATTATGACACAGAGACATTTTAATTTCTATGTGAGATATCCCTTACAAATGTCAGAGATGTAATTAGGCAGATATGTTATGCACTAAATACCTGGTGTTTGAATTGAGAACTTGTATTCCTTTGTTCTCTACTTTACTAGTGGAATCGCAAACAATTCCAAATTTCTTTGCCAAAAAGGTAATAACTTGTGAATTATGCGGGCGACATTGAAGGAATGCTAAAAGTTCGCAAATTCAAATTCCCAATTCAGAAACCGGGTTTAAGTTGGCTTGGGGCGAGGAATTGGAAACACACCTAGGACTCGGACAGGTGACAATGACAGCTAGGGACCGGTATGGTTCGATGAGGTCATCGGGATAGTTTTGAATGTGTCAATAGATCATCAGCATACCGTAGTGTGTATCGTAATCACCGATCTGTTTGTAGTCGGGTGGATTACAACTGTTTACACAGTGTATGTTAATAGGCTGACAGATAAAAGATTTAAAGATTTAACAACCAAAAAAGTACGTTCATTTCCCGTAACATCACTTAATAGGGTATTTTCGTAATTGATTGAAAAGTTTGCCTGAGTCCAGAAAACAAAAGTGCGTTTACTTCGTCGAACCTGTAGGTACTTTCAAAATAATGCATTTGTGTGAAAGACACGAGTTCACCAGGTGGGGCCACGGAGATAAGTAGTTCCAATTCGACTATGGTCTGTTCCAAAAGTATCTGATAAAACTGTAAACAAATCCTGTTCAGGTTAAATTCTTATGCAGTCACTTACTAAAGGGAATAAGTAACACATTCATCTGTAATTATAAGGTCCTTATATCTAGCCACTTCTCCAACAATTATTGTTTGGATAACTATATGGGGTAACATTCGTAAATTGTAATGAAAAAAATCAACGACTAAAATTGAGGTCATAAAATTAATCTCAATTAATTGTCAAATGTAAAACATTAGAATGATGATGAATGGTGATTTAAAATTAGAATTTCTGGTTTATGTATTCAAGTAATCAAATCAACGGAAGGAAGGTAAGTTTTCTGATCCATTTGTTTACATTTTCATCAGAAACTTTTACAACAGAATACAAAGCTCTATGTAAAATACTGATACCCAACCGCACCTGGTTACACTAAAAGCCGACCACAACATAGTTGGTTAAATAAGCCACGTTGTTTTATAAATTAAACATGTCTAAACCATACTCTTTAGTAAAAGCTAAACGAAATAAATTACTACAAATAAATCTGGATCTAAGTTTCAAAGTGGAGATCAGGGAGTTGTGTCGTTAAATAAACGACTGTAAAGGATGAACCAGCCATGCCTAGGTGTTTCAATTCGACCTTATTTATTACTTTCAACTTTTATAGAAGCAAAAGAATTATATTGTGCTGTTTCTATTCCTGTGCCTTGTCAGCCACAAGCTTTTGTGCCACCAATCAATCAATCTGCCTGGCCATTTCCCAACCACTGTTGGGATTGGCTTCCAGCCTAACAAGATGCGGATGAATACTAGTATTTTACAAGAAGCGACTGGCTATCTGAAGGTGTAATTTAAAACGTTCAAAATCTAGTCGCAGTCTCATCTCAGCGACAAACAAATGTCAAAAACTTGTCAAAATGTAGGGAAATTAGAAGTATTTTTTGACAGATTGAGACTGAGATCAGACTGTGAACGGTCTTAAAATTACGAGAATTGCCCCTCTGACCTCCACAACCTAGTTACTGGGTAACACGATACCCCTTGGTATGACTGGTTGTCAGGCTTTTGTGCTTCTGACTACCCGTATCGATCATAACAGTCGGGACCAACATTACAGCTTAACGTGCTTTTCGGGGCAAGGACCGTGTCGATATGTAACGGATGGTCACCTGTCCACGAACCGTCCGCTGTAAGCGTAGCTTAAACTTCGGTCGACCGATGCGTCTCTTGTTTGCCACGGTGCTACTCAATAACATAAATAAAAGAACATCATCAACTGGTAATAATTACATCCTTCTATCACTAATTGGTTGGCCAATTAATCAATAATATTCTCCTATAGGAAAACCTTTGTCTAGTAGACATTGGTTAATGATGGTAGTATGTAGGATGGTAGGATTGGAACCTACTACGCTTTGAAATGAGCAACTAGCTTCATCTTTCTGACTGACCTACTCCTTGGCAATTCATAAGTGCCTGTAAAATTGAAATAAATGCTTTCAGTTTGAGCTGGTGATGAACCTTCCAACTTGTCATTTGTCAAACGTCCATTGTTAAACTTGGACCCTTCGTAGACCACTAACTGATTAAGGATCTTGATAAAATATTTTAATTTTACGGATGGCTGACAGATTGATAATTGCAGAACCTTATAACCAAATGCTGCTGCTTTAAATAAAACATTTTATGAAACAGGATAATTGGGCTTTCCTTCACCAATAACCACACAAAAAGCTAAACTCGTAATATAACTGGCATTCCTACAATATTTATGAGCTGAGTGAACATCCTGTGTATATCGTAAAACAAACACGCTGTATAGGCCTCAAGGGTGCTATCGTTTTGTTTGGTACACACATTTATAGCTGGTGGTTCGAAGGTGAACAAAGCGTTGCGGGTTCGAAACCTGGTCAACTTTTATTAATTGCAGTTTAAAGATTTACACAGATCTACATGGTTTTACACTATTACTTAAACAACATAATCACGGCTGCATTTTTCAAAGGGTAAGGCAGAGGTGTATAAGAACGTTTTCATTTCGCGACTTCACGACTTATTGCTTGTCATTATTTCGTTACTTATACTAGTATTCAGCTGTATCCGGTTAGACTGGAAGCCTACCCCAATGTAGTTGGGAAAAGGCTAGACAGATGATGATGATGATGTTTCTTTATTTTAGGGTTAATAAAAACCAAGACGAAAAGTATTTGTTTGCCTAACAACCAACGTTTTCCTGTCTGCTAATAACAACAAGCTCCGATCACTAAACCCTTTTTAATTAAGTATATTTGACCTTTAGTTGTAGCACTTATTGAGTGATAGCAATTATAGCACTTATAATAGACAATTTCGTTACTGATAATATGTCTTAGTTATGGAATTAAAATAAATATTTAGAAATAAGGAAAATTATAATAGTAACTCTTCTACTTATTTAAAATGTTTCTGTGCCCGACAGCATCATTTTAAATAAGTAGGAGAGAGTAAAACAAAGTACTAAAATGAAACACTAACTAACAAATAAAAACTCACTTTTCACTCTAAACCAAATAAAAAACATAAAATAAGAGGGTAGGTAAAAGTGTAAGTTCGGCCGGGTTAGCAGGGATATAACGGCGGAGCAGTGTTCAGTGTTGTTTATTAGTAAAGCGTGGTTCATACCTAGGCCAGGAGATAGTCCTGGATTATACATGAAAAAATTAGGATTATTTTTATCTCAGGATTTTTTTTTACGTGATAATAAGACGTTTTCTTTATTATAATAAAGAAAAACTCTTGTTGTCAATAAGTGTCTGAGCTGTGACAATTTAATAAAATAAAATTGTATGCACAAAAACTAGTAAAATTCCTGTAAATAGGTGGACTTATAATGTCTCACGTGACGTGTAGATAAAACATGACAGACGTACAATAAGACGGAAAGAAAAAACTAAATTTAAAAAATGCGTATAAGATATTCAAAGATAAGTAATAAGTTAATCAAAGTCAAAGATCACTTCATAATTGACAATGAACCATTGTTTAGAGGTAATTACTATGTACCTATTCAAGTCATTTGTTTACATACGTGCAAAAAATTATATCAAAATAGACGTTTCGTTAACCAATCTGAAGGCCTATCTACATGAACAAAGTCTACTCTGAAAAGTCGAATAAATCCTGAAATAAAGGGACGAGGGAAGAGATGGCTTTCTTAACTGTTATTTTCATTTTCAGGAATCAAAAAATTCAGATAATCGATAAACTTATTTAAGTCAAACACAAATCCTAATTCCTGCTAATATTATAAATGTTAAAGTTTGTATGGATGGATGGATGTTTGTTACTCTTTCACGGAAAAACTACTAAACGGATTTGGATGAAATTTAGCACACAAATGGTTTATAACCAGGATTAACATATAGGATACTTTTTATCCCGATATTCTCACGGGATCGAAACTTATGCGGGTGAAACCGCGGGGTGCAGCTAGGGATTCATATTGTTGTTAGTAACACTCAGTTTAAGTTACAATCATATTATATTCTGTGTTTTTCTCTCTATTTTTATTACAAAATTGTTTCCAATAATAAAAAAAAAACTTACCAATTAAACGTATAGAAGGACTCACAGGAAAACAAGTCTTTCCTTATCACATGTCACAAACACTAATCAAAACACATAAAAAATATGTCAAAATTAAGTAACTTCTAATTTTGAAGAAACCTTTTGCGTTGATTAATATTTAAACAAAATACTTAAAATAAAATAAAAAAAACAACCAAAGAGTATTTCAGAAAGTTATAAGGCAAAGACTAATTTTTTAATTGAATTCTAAACAAAATTTTCTTGAGTGCCGAATTAATAATAATAAAACTCAATTATTTATTATTTAATAATGTAATACAAGTGTGAAGGAGCCTTGTTAGTGGGAAAATGACGGTAGCGCAGCGTTCACTGTTATTTATTACTAAAGCGTGGCTCAAATGTAGGCCAGGAGATAGCTAGATGGTACGGATTTATCTAATTTTCAACTTAGCACTATTATTTTCCAGTGGTAGAAAAGTGATTTATATTAATACCAACTAGAATGCTCATTTTATACTACGTTTTTATGAAATTAATTAGATTAGTAGCGTAATCTGTATAGTCAAATTATTATAATTATTTTGTATGCAATTATACATCCAGACTTACTTAAATCCTTAAAAGAATTTGGCACTTAACGAAATCTCCGAAATTACGTCATGTCTTTGAGTGATTTAATGACGCTCACAATAAATAAAAACACTGAAAAAAATGTACTTAACTATTAAATAAAGGATCGACTTGGTATGTACAATGTTTTTGGCAAAAACTGTTACGTTTTATGCAATATTTTTATTGCTATAAAAATGGCATACATTTATTATTTTATATTCGAATAAAAATAAAGTGTGAAGGTTTTACGCAATTTTTTTGTTTATGGTGTTACATTTGCATGCATTGAAAGTGTTATTTAAAATAAAAATATTAAAAATACTGTTGAAAAACTGCAATATTTTGAGTTAGTAGGTGCAAGTTTGTATCAAATTATTAATCTGTTTAGCCAGACAGTGACAGTATATTACATAGGCCACATAGAACTATTTTCACTGTTTTATTAATATCTCTTTTTTAAATTTTGCATTAATATTGATTTAAAATGTCAGTTTTAATTTTCATATTCATTTGGAAACATTGTGGGCTTGTGGCTAAGTTATAACAGTCGATCGATCAGGTTAAGCTACTTTTGCCACGGTTGGTCCGGGGATGGGTGACCATCTTTACCCACCGAGATGTCTGTGCCTCGGAAAGCACGTTAAGCCGTTGGTTCATCTTTGACAGACTTTACTGGTCTGTCAAAGATGAACCAACGGTTTAACCCCAACATAGTTGGGAAAAGGCTAGGCAGATGATGATTTGAAAACATTTTATTTAAAAAAAAAAACAACAGTATTAACTATTTAACTTTTATTCTGCTTAACCTTTCTCACCCTCACACCACAAACACATTACTTACAATTCCACCAGCCGAGCTCCTAAACTACAGAAAGTAAAGTTCCTTATTATAAGTTGGAACCTTATCGCATAGCATGGCGGACCATTGTTCGTTCTGACTTTGTGGCCGAGAGTTCGAAAGTTAGTTTGACAGAGTACCAAGTGACTATCTGCTGTATTAGCACAATGAGATGGGATGCTGTAGGCTTTGCAAGGCGTGTTTGTAATCAAATTAATTGTGTCTTATCTTATTAAGAAGTTATGAATTTATTGGTTTATTTAATTTAGTTTTGATAATGATAGGTATGGTTTTTTTCTAAAGTGTATGTAACCGAAGATAAACTCGCGCCCTTTTCCCATGGGGTAGGCAGAAGTTACTATCTTAGTAGCGTAGCATGTATATGTGTCTTAATATGATGGTATAGTCAGGGAAATTAATTGTTTATCAAATCGATCATACAACTGTCAAAGAACAAAAAAGTCGAGAGGTGCCCCACGACACCTCTCGACTTTTTTATTCTCTGCTTCCTTTCGCTGTATATTATGTGTTAAATAACGGTCACAATTAAATATAAATTTAGTTTGAGAGTAAATAAATGAATAACAAAAGAAACACATACTAAAGTAAAACTGTCGTGCCGGTCATGATGTTGCAGTGGTGGCCCAGTGGTAACGTCCGCGACTTACGAGTTGTAGGTAGTGAGTTTGAACCCAGCCAGGTGGTTTACTTTGTGTAAATAATATCATCACCACTGCTCTCAAAACGGTGAATGAAAACATCGTGAGGAAGCCGGCATATCCAAGAACCAAGACATTCGAAGACGTGTGACATCTACCAACCACACTGGGCCCGCGGTGGTGAATTACAGCCCACGCCTTTTCGAGAAGAGAAGCCCTGTGTCCCAGCAGTGGGAACATTATAGGCTGTTTATGATTATGGTCAAAATGTTACACTTTGTTCGGTCTTGCTCTCATTCGCCATGTGTACAGAGGACACCGCCACGTGAGATAAAGAATTTTGTTTTAGCAGTGGTGATCCGAATATACGGCCAATTTAAGATGTATGTCAATTTGATAAGCAATTAATTTCCGCGACCTTACTTATAAGGATGAAAATTCTTCCAAGTTCTGTCCATTAGTTAGGATTATTTTAACAAGTACCTATTTTTTAGGAAGAAACGTTACGCTCATTTGGCATAAATATTTACCTGTGTTTAAAGTGCAAGCAGGCGCATCCTTTTGACCATAAAGAAGTGACGTAATAGGCTCATCAAAACCTGCCTCAGTGGTACAGACATTCTAAATCATAACTCTAGCATTAAAAGTCTCGTAGTTATTAGTGTTTTAAATCTTACAAAATATCTTTAGAAAGAAATATTAAACACCACCGAGAGAAAAGTTTCCACGTCAGAAAATCTGTCGCTCATTCAATTGTTAAATTGGTCAATTGGGACAACCCAAGGTTCAGAAGCCAACCATCATATAACCACTATTATACTTAGTTATCAATAACTTGTCAAATCTTTCTCTGGTAGTCTTCAATGTTGGGACGTTTCTTTTTGTATAAACAGCGGAAGCAAGTCTTGGGTCACGACTATCTGTCACGAATACTCACTCAATAACCTAGTTTTCGTTCAATTTGCGTTCAATAGAGACGAGCACTTATTTAATATTGGGTTTAGGGTACTGTAAGTTAATGCTAAAATCCATAATAATAAGGCATGCATAACTGGCGAAATGTGGGTGTACTAGGTATAGGTTATTATTTTGATTTCCTAAACATATTAATTGTCACTCTAATCCAAGGTCAAATTAAATTAGCTAGCGAAACTCCGCAGACGTGATGGTTATCGATAACTGAACACGATAAAACAAAAAAAAAAAAAATAATTTGACGATGTTTTTTATGGCGTCATCGACCGCAGTTAGTGTAGTCACTTGAAATATCAGTTTAATAAATCCGTTATTTTCTGTGTGTTTTAACTTCACAGACGTGATAGACAGTAATAAAATGATTAGGTATTACTGTGATAAAATATTTATTACTGTGATTGCCCGTGACCAGCGAGCCCTATCAGAATACCAGCGCTTCGACATTTATTTTTTAAATGTCGAAGCATCATGCTGAGATAGGAGCCTTTTGGCCTCGTATAGGACTTTCTGTTTCATTTTTTTACTTTTGTTACTTTTTATACAATTTGTTTTATTTTTTATTTTTAACTCTGTTTAGTTTAGTTTTATGATCCTGTACGAGTCGCAATAAATACTTTTTCTTTCTTTCTTTCTTAATATCTAAACACGATAAAACAAAATGATACACATTTTATCAACTCATAATTTAAGTAACAAGCGGTCGTTGACTTCTCAAAAGAAACATAAAATCTTTTTTGTTTTTATTTTATCCTGTTTAGATATTGATACCCATCGCGCCAGCAGAGTTTCGCTAGCTAATTTAATTAGACCCTGTATAATGAATTTGCTTTTTTGTGAGCCTCAAATATTTCCCATTTTGATGTCCTAAAAATATTAAATACGTAAGTTTAGTTAAGTAGTTTGTTTAGGATGCCCTAGCTTACTTACTGCGAGCAACTTTGAGAAAAAGAAAAAAAAAACTTTTTTAAAACAAGCTTTTATTACTTGTTAATAAAAAGAACTAAAAAGTTAAAAATAATTTAAACCTGATAAAAAAAATACCATTATATAGGTACCTAGATTGCAACCTTTAACGATAATGAACCTTCTTCGTCTACGTCACAATAATCCCATATCGTACATACCTAATTATATATTTTCATTAAACCCTAAAACTTTACACCTTGTATTATTTCTTGATTAAATCTTTGCGTTTTTATTACAGACCCAATTTTTTATAAATAAAAGCGTGTTACATTCATCATCATCTGCCTAGCCTTTTCCCAACTATGTTGGGGTCGGCTTCCAGTCAAACCGGATGCAGCTGAATAATAGTATTTTACACGGAGCGACTGCCTATCTGACCTCCACAACCCAGTTACTGGGTAATACGATACCCCTTGGTAAGACTGGTTGTCAGACTTTCGGGCTTCTAACTACCCGTAACGACTGTCAAAGATCCACGAATGACAGCCGGGACCAACGGCTTAACGTGCTTTCCGAGGCAAGCGTGTTACATTGTGATTCAAAAAAAAAATATAATGAAAGTGTAATATGGTAAATCTTCTTTAATGTTCCATCAAAATGTAACACGCTTTTATTTATAAAAAATTGTAGCTGTGATAATATATATATAAATATCTTACGTTTTCCTTTATCTTAAATCTGCTTTATATAATTGCACAGGAGTTCCTTAAATAACGAAAGTGAGCAATAAGGAGGGATTTTTGAATATACGGGATGTATATCTAAAGGAATCATAATATTTAATAACGATGAATGTATTAAATATTATTATTATATTATTATTTAGCTGGTATTCAGCTGCATCCGGTTAGACGGGAAGCCGACCCCAACATAATTAATATCCCTGGACATTTCACACAGCGCCATCTAGTCCCAAGCTAAGCAACCTAATGCTTGTGTTATGGTAACAAGATGGCTGATAAACTACTTATATACATTTTTTTTTTGTAAATACATACATATTATAGATAGAAAAACACCCAGATTCGGAACAAATACATGTAGGTCATACAAATATTTGTTCCGGGCGGGAATCGAACCCGCGACACGCAGCGCAGCAGTCAATCGCTTAACCACTGCGCCAACCGTGCCGTCATAATTGGGAAAAGGTTAGGCAGATGATGATGATGATGATGATGAACGTCTTTATGGAGTATCTTTGCCGATGGAAAAATACATAATATGTGTCATAACTCTTAAAGATATATGCTGCAAGTACGAGTATCAACCCCAAGCAATTTGGTTAATACTGAAAAATTGAACGAGGAAAATGTCGCGAGGAAAGTTTTGAGTACGAATGTCTGGATATAAGAGTAGAGCAAGACCAAAGAAAAGATGGTTGCACTATGTGAAAGATGATGTGGCTAAATGTGTGGTTGGTGTGTGAATACCGAGATGACGACATAGAGAAGTACGGAAGAGAAACATATGTTGTGCCGGCCCAAATAAATTGGGGTAAAGGCAGGAATGATGACTGGAAAACTGAACGAACCTTTGTACTATCACCACATTATCTAGGTATCACGGATAGGTTACCTACAATGTTATCAAACCGTTGGTTACCATAGTTTAATTTAAACAATTAAATGTTGTGTGATTTTTTCCCATAAACACTGACTCACTTTCTGATAGTCAAAACATTATTAGGTCATCCTCTTTTAGTTTATTTATTAAATAAAACGTCTTGGTTTGTTAAACAAAGAAGATTCAAAATTAACGTGATGACAAATGAGATGAACCCTTTGCCCAACTATGGAACGACAAACCGATGCCGATGTAGATTGCTCTTCTGATATAGTAAGAGTCATCATAATCATTTTACGCGAAACACGTCCACTGCTAGACATAGGCCTCCCCCAAGCGTCACCACTTCGACCGGTTTTGTGTTTCTTACATCCAGTGGATTTTTGCGGTCTTAACAAGGTCATCGTTTCACCTTGTGGAAGGCCTTGCAACGATACGTCTTTCGGTACGCGGTCACCACTTTAGAGACTTTCGGCCCCATCGGTCATCTGATCTGCAAGCAATGTTCCCTGCCCACTACCACAGTTAGGCAGTTCTTCGGGCTATGTCGAATATGATAAGAGTAATCACGCATATTAATCATCATTTGGATGTTCAAAGCCTCATAAAACGAAAATAAATGAATTGGATGATTTTTTGTGGAATCAACGACTGAAGTGTATGAGGGTGACACTGAAAGTTCTTAAAGTTCTTGTCGCCCTCGTATATACTAAGAACAAGAATGGACCCAGTATTGAGCCTTGCGGTATACTTAACTGAACTGGTAGCCCGGAAGATTTCACACCATTAACATGTACACATTGGACCCTATTATGTAAATAAGAAATTATTACGTTGAGAGCTTTGATTTGAGACCGTAATGACGTAATTTACGCAAAAGCGTGTCATGGTGCACGCAATCAAAGGCTTTGGAGAGATCACAGAAAACTCCAATAGCATTTTGCGATTTCTCCCACGCATCAAATATGTGTCTCAGTAGAGCAACACCCGCATCTGTAGTTGAACGACCTTTTGTAAAGCCATATTGTTCATTATGGAGGAGGCTATTTAAATTAAAATGTCTTAGCAACTCCTTAAGTATTAACTTTTCAAATATTTTGCTAAGTGCAGGTAAGATAGAAATAGGTCTGAAATTGCCAACGTCATTCTTATTCAGGTAATAATTTAAATAATGGTATGACTTTACTAATCTTCATGAGGTCAGGCAAAGTTCCTAAATCAACACATTTATAGCTAGATAGGGGGCTACGATGTCTATTATATTACTTAAAAGTTTAATGGAGATGCCCCAATAATCACCGGTGTTTTTAGACTTAAGTGTATTAAAAACATTAACTACATCACGCGGGGTTACATGTTCGAAAATAAATAAAGGACTACATTAAGGTACATTACTATGCAACCGGTATTCAGCTTTAGATGGGGACGAGTTTAAGGAGCGATTCGTAGTTATCGGTATGTTGGCAAAAAACTCATTAAATGCCTAAAAAACTACGTCAGCTGCTTTATTAACTAATAGCTTCTGCCCGCGGCTTCGCCCGCGTGGATGTCGGAAATTTACCCACGGGAACGTGCTAACAGGATAAAATGTATGTGCTTCCCCAGAATGCCATCTATGTCACGGGCCCTTTGTGGCTAATTACAATAGAAAACCAATTGTGTCTCATTAGTGGTGATTAAGAGGATACCTATATGATATCTTTACCTAAGTAACTAACTAATTTAAAAAAAAAACTCAATAACAGAAAATTAAATACCTACCTACCTAAATAAACCTATTTCTGATGATAACTAATCTAAACTCAATAAATAAGCAAAATCCCTAAAAACTAATATCTATACGAATGACTAAACCTACCTAACAGTAATATGAAATAACCTACGGTCACTACGTACACTATCAAATATACTACCTATACTTTAAAACTAAAATCTATACCTACGACTCATATAAAAATAAACCTAAATAACTCTAAAAACTAAAAGGAATAAAAATGAACTCCACTGCGGGTGACCCAACCTACGACAAACTTAGTATTTGCGGTTGGTACAGTACAGACAGTGGTAATCGGGTATAGGGATCGAACCGCAAAATTAAGTTTGTTTTTTATTGTATATACTTTTCCGGGATAAAAAGTACCCAGTGTGGTGCCCAGGATATTAAAGAATAATTATACCAAGTTTCATCGTAATCGAACCGGTAGTTTTTGCGTGATGCCTGAACAAACAGACAGACAGACCGACAGACAGACAGACAGACAAAAATTTTTTTAATCACATTTTTGGGTTCGGTGTCGGTCAAGTAACACCCCCTGCCATTTATTTTTTGGATATTTTCTATGTACAGAATTTTCACTTCTACAGATTTATTATAAGTAATAGATTTGTTGTCGACCATAATCTCAAGTTGTTTTTCTTGTTTAACCGATTTACCCGTTTCATCTATCTATACTTATAATAAATCTGTAGAAGTGAAAATTCTGTACATTGAAAATATCCAAAAAATAAATGGCAGGGGGTGTTACTTGACCGACACCGAACCCAAAAATGTGATTAAAAAAATTTTTGTCTGTCTGTCTGTCTGTTTGTTCAGGCATCACGCAAAAACTACCGGTTCGATTACGATGAAACTTGGTATAATTATTCTTTAATATCCTGGGCACCACACTGGGTACTTTTTATCCCGGAAAAGTATATACAATAAAAAACAAACTTAATTTTGCGGTTCGATCCCTATACCCGATTACCACTGTCTGTACTGTACCAACCGCAAATACTAAGTTTGTCGTAGGTTGGGTCACCCGCAGTGGAGTTCATTTTTATTCCTTTTAGTTTTTAGAGTTATTTAGGTTTATTTTTATATAAGTCGTAGATATAGATTTTAATTGTAGTATATTTGATAGTGTACGTAGTGACCGTAGGTTATTTTATAATACTGTTAGGTAGGATTAGTCATTCGTATAGATTTGGTTTTTAGGGATTTTTTATTGAGTTTAGATTAGTTATCATCAGAAATAGGTTTATTTAGGTAGGTAGGTATTTAATTTTCTGTTATTGAGTTTTTTTTTTAAATTAGTTAGGTACTTAGGTAAAGATATCATATAGGTACCCTCTTAATCACCACTAATGAGTCACAATTGGTTTTCTATTGTAATTAGCCACAAAGGGCCCGCGACATAGATGGCATTCTGGGGAAGCACATACATTTTATCCTGTTAGCACGTTCCCGTGGGTAAATTTCCGACATCCACGCGGGCGAAGCCGCGGGCAGAAGCTAGTTGTTAATAATTTTCCAAGTAGTTTTTACTTTATTATTAGAATTTTTAATTGTATCGCCTAAAAACTTTGATTTAGCAAAAGCACTAATCTTTTTGGATACTTTTTGACATACTCTAGGAAAGGAGTGTCAAACCTATATTTTTCAAACCATATAACTTGTATAGTCTCGCTCTACTTTTCTAAATAGCTGGAGTAGGCAGTTGGTTAAAGCCAACAGAGGATCCATTAATGTTAATAGTTTTGGTCTTGAAAGTAGATTGGTACTCTTTTTGCAAAACATCAAAAAGGGCACCATAAATTTCATTGTGATTCTCGTATTCTACTATAGATGGTGTAATTCTATGAGCTATATTATTTTTAAACATTTTGCAACGACTAGCTGTATAAGGCCTTTTTATGTAATGGCATGGGGAAGCTAGCTAATATACCACAGCGGTCTGACGTTAAGTCCGTTAACACTAATTTATTTTTGGAATCACAATAACTAAATATAGACGAACATGCTGTGATCCTAGTAGGTTCAAAAAACAAGTTAATTAAATTATAAGACCTAAAAAGATTGAGAAGTCTAATACTTTATGGCGTAACATTTAAAATATTAATATTGAAATCTCCACATAAAATAATACTTTTGTTACTTGATTATTTTCAACCTATTGAGAGAATCATCCATTACCGATTCGAAACTAATAAAATCCCCAGAGCGGAATCGATAAACGCAAATTATAACATATCGCTCAAGTTCAACACAAGACAATTCTACATAAATTGAAAGATTAACTAAATCTAAACGTTGTTTACATTTCAACTTGTTTGAAACAGAACTAAAGAGCTACCGCGAATAGCACTTTTTCTCACAAATGCCCTCTGTACGGTAAAGTTTTCATCATTAATAAACACTACTTCATGTTTCTTCAACCAGTGTTCAGTCAAACATAACACCTGAACATCATAGAACTCCATAAATAAACTTAATTCTAGCTCTTTGCCGGACAGACCCTGCATATTTTGATGTACAGCATTCAACATAATGCGGCTGACCCGTTGACGCACCTAATAGTTTAAACTACAAGACGTATCAAAAGTAGTGTTAGTATTAGTACTAACAGTAATCGATGGTACACTACCAGGTACCAGTGTCATTGAGTATATTGTATGCTAAAAGATTAGCAATTTGTCTCGTACAACTAGGTGGCAAATACATAGTATAATTGGTCAGTTTATAATCAGTAATGAATGGATTTCAATCAAAATATAAAATAGCATCACTGTGACGACAAGTCCTATTATAAATGAACATATTTAAATTATAAATATGCTTATTTTGCTCATCAGTTAAATAATAGGAATAAGGCAAGGCACAAAAAATAAATTTACAATTATTAGTCTCATTAAAATGCAACATCAAATGGACACATATGTACAATCATGTCCTTTTTTCTTACATTCAAACTATCCCCATATAATAATATAACAGTTGAACGGAGGTTTATATTTGTCAATTTGATATTACTAATTAATTGGCTATTACTACCAGTATTAGCCAATTAATGTAGCCGGGTAAACAATTATTAATTACATATTGTTGCGAATACTGATTTTTAATAAGATACCAAAACCTTGACCAAATTTATCAGAAAAATTATAAGTAGTGTTAATCAAATTATTCATACTATTGCTATCATCACTAATACAGCTACCTACTGGATGAGTCACTGGGGGTGTGGGTGTAATAAGCTGGGATCCCTGGGATCAGGTACAGCTAAAAGAGAGGTTATTTGTCAAAGACTCAAACCATTATACTTGACCTGGTTTGCCAACTCATTCGCTTACTCAGGTCTTGTTGAGAAGCCTCATATTTAGTATAGATATCCTTTAGAGTTAGAGCGTATCGAGCGTACCTTATCAAACAATTCATCCTGAAGGTAAGTACCCAGTGTCTTTGTCAGAATTATAGAATTCTAATTCACTGTTACAGTTTTTTAATTCTTGTATTAAATTAACTTTTTTTTGCCTAAGTTTTGTATTTAATTTGTTTACTTTTTGGCTTTTTAAAATATTTTTAGTTTTTCTACTTCATCTATTAATTTTAATATATTTTTTTAACTTATTCTGACTAGTAAACTATTTATTTTTAACTATAGTATCATCAGTTAAATCTACAACTGGCTCAACACATATGGACCCGCTACCAACCAATTCATCATAAAGACTGCAGGTGATCGCAGACTCATCACGGCTTTGAGAGTTTCCAAACCGGTTATGTTATCAATTTTAATATCAATGACCTCTATTATTATTTGTACGCCTTCGGGTATAACATAGCGCTCTTCTAAATTTTTGTAACAACTATTTATTGTACCTGTGTTAACAAATGAATAAATGACTTATGACCGGTTATTGTGTGGTGGACCTTGCTTAATTCCCGTTCTAGTTCAGATATGCGTCTAAAAGCCAGTTCGTGGTTGTCGCTACATTCCTGGAAATTTGACACTTGTTAACGGAGATGTTGATGCTGGTCAAGTAATGCATGTAATTGTGTAGCCTCTGTTGGAGATACAATAATATCTAAATAAATAATATTACAGTAACCAATCCTGTTGTCGACTGCCATACTTAAAACTCTACGCTTCATTAAATTAGCAGTATTTTAGAAACAAGAAGGCCAATTCTCGTAATTTAAAACGATCAAAATCTAGTCGCAGTCTCATCTCGGCGACAAATAAATGTCAAAAATCTGTCAAAATGTAGGGAAATTAGAGGTATTATCGACACTGAGATTGAGACTGAGATCAGACTGTGAATGTTCTTAAAATTAAGCAAGAATTATAATTAAAACCAAATTAAACAAAATTAACTCAACAATTCCTAATTTCTACGGAACCATGAACAAGGAAGTACGCAAATAAAGACAAGAATAGAATCCAAAGATTGATCAACGCATTTTGTTTTTGATGTGCTAACTTCCGGTACACAACGGATATTGCGAAATGTTCCTTTAATAAATTAGAGGGTGGTCCAAAGTTCTGAAGGGTTGAAATCTGGGGGGTGAAAGGGTTAATTATGTTTTGTAACGGGGTTTAATAGCATCTTTTTACGGGTGTTGTTCAATCTTATCTGATGATGTTGAGATGTAACAACGGAAGGGGTTTTCGTAATTTCTTGCTAGCGATTCGGTTTAGTGTTTGATTAGATTAGGTAATCAGCTTTTTCAGTTAGTTGAATGTTATTGAATATTTTCTTATCACACAGTATGTGGTGTAGTCTTCAGGTGCCACTTGTATTGCGAATGCGCCGGTTTCAGGTGCTATGTATAATGAATCATTTATGCCTGTTTTCACTAACTTAATAAAGAGAATACCTAATGAATGCCATAATCTAAAAATAAACAAAATCGTGATTTTAGTGTGAATGTGTGTTAGTTATGCAATTGGGTGCAGGCAAATACTCATACCTACCTCGTTTTGTTCCTAGCGATAATCAAATATGTACGTATTCACTCAAAACTTGCTTCATTGCTCACTCAATCCTAAGAGACATCACATGTATTTGTATTATGTTTCACATTGAATACAATTCCAATAACCGTTAATTTCAAAAGTACAAGAATAATCCACTTATCACACTAACGCCATCTATCGCTTTATCGCCGTGCCACCAAGTGTTTGTTGATTACTTTAGCGCCATCAATGAAAGAGTGGGGAAGCTGAACTGGAGGTAATAAATGGCCGTTTGTCGTACGCCTGGCAACGTTCCATGATGTTGAATGCAATAAAGGTTATAAAGGCCGATAGAAGAAGCACGGCTTATTGGGGTTTCGACTACAAAAAAGGGATCTGATCTCTCCCCGGTCGTGTCGGATTGCCGATGCCGCCCCAGCGGACTATAAGAGTAAGGGAAGATGGAGTGCATCTGTGTTTGCGCACTCACTTGTGCCCTAAAATATCTC
The DNA here is from genome assembly GCA_945859715.1 of Apamea sordens. Lineage (NCBI taxonomy): Eukaryota > Metazoa > Arthropoda > Insecta > Lepidoptera > Noctuidae > Apamea > Apamea sordens. The sequence goes on from OX244009.1 coordinate 15,102,979, forward strand.
CTGCGTACTTGGCTAATCTCCGTAGAGATTGACCGCCGCCGTGACGGAAATTCGGTCGAGAGGATATTATTACAAAAACGGAGAATTTTTTAATTTGGTATTTCTTCTTCTACTCAATAAAAAAACAACATAGTTAAAACTTAATTCAAATAGTGGTCTTGGTGACGTTCATGATAGTACAATAAATATATTAGGCCCATTTTTTATAACGTCGCAAAACTATGCATTCCATACTTTGCTGTAGAATACTCGCTACACTGTAAGTTACATACTTACGAGTACACCTAAATTCGTACTAGGGCTACATTTACATAGCTCAAACGCACTACGTTAACTTGCGCTATATCAAAGATACTCCTCGTCAATTTCAATGTTAGTTAAGATGAAATGCAATTACATTGAATGCTAAAGGCAATCAATTGCTTGGTAACGTCCTGAACAGAACGATGTTCTGAGCCCTAAGCATGGGGAATATTGCCCAAATCATTGTTACGTCAAACGGAGGTTGGCACACAGAAGACGAAATTCTCGCTACCTCAACCTATAGGGTGATAATATTATTAGATGCAGATTTAAGAGCGTTGACACAAGTGAAGTTTATAGGTCAACGATTCCATGATCGATATCGATTTAAAAAAGTACCAAAAAGAAAACGTGTCGGGGAACTCCCGACAGGAAACGAAATTCAAATTGAAAATCCAAGATGGCGGCTACGAAAATTTCAAAATAAAACTTTCATCATCAAATTCAGCCCAGTTTTCTCTCTACACATAGCTAACATAACTCGATCGTTAGCTCATCGACGTCCATAGATCTCTATTAAGCGTTTGGCTGCCGACCAAACTCGACACTCTCGCACTTATTACGTGCTTTCACTTGCATACATACCAAGTAAGTATAGTACCTAAGTATGTATGCACATAGGGTGCTTGCAATAGATGCAGGTTCCTGGTTAAAACAAGTCAGTATTCGTATTCATTTATTGTATTCCATACGATACAAATCAAATCAAATAATTACCCTATTACGTATAAAAAAAAAACTAAAAAATAATAGAGTTACGATCATCATCACTAGCCTTTTCACCGCAATTACATAGAAACCAATTAATTCAATCATACGCTGAACGCTGTCGACATTCCTGGAATGGACTCTGTGCATGTAAATGTGGTAAGTTACTGCGAACCGATTATTGAATCCGGTACTCAACAGTTCGAACAATTCATTGAATTTCAGGCTTGGAATGTCCTGCAACAACTATTGTTGAACAAAACTGGCGCGAACACGATGATTTTCTTTCATCATTTCAGGCAAAACACGTCTCACTGTTGAATATACTCCTCCCACAAGCATTGCAGCACGGTTCACCTTGTAGGGGGACCCACAAGTTTCCTTTACCATCATTTAATGGTGTTTTAGTTATAAAATTGACATTTCAAATGTCACATTTTCAGGTTTTCAACCCAAAACCTGAAGCGCAAACGGCGACTACGTAAACACAACCCACGCCTGAAAGAAAGGTCACATTTCATGCTCTTGGGACACGGTGATATTTATGTAAGAGCCGCTTTAAACCTCGTTTAAGCGAACGTAAACACAGATAATATTTAAATTATTGTTTATCCATTATTATATGGTGCGCGGAGTTTGAGTTACTGGATGTGCCTTTCATTTGAGTTATTTTGACAACAGATTTTTCTTTAACCTTTGCGAGAGAGGACAGGAATAAGTATTTTAGACCCAGCGTTGGTTATATGGTGGTATGGTGTGGTGGTGAATCTGTGGGGATAGTTAGTTTTTGATCACACACTATAACCTAGGATTTAACTTAATTGAGATATTTCAATGCTTATGCCATGGAAACAACATAAAAAATCTGACGTCTGTTATCCCCGAAAGATTAAGCAGAGGTGTACATGTAGTACGCCCACATTTTACCATTTACAACATAATTATGGATTAAAGAAACTCTGGGTACAGAAGGCCAGCCTCTGTTATTATAGATGTTCCCAAACGGCGGTGGCTTTTTACCAACTAATGGCCTTCCTGCTTGTAAAAAAAATTGGTGTTAAATGTATTTAGTCCACCTAGGTCTCCATTTTCTACTACTATTTCGTTAATAAGCCACGTTTTTACCCCTAGTAACTCAAACTCTCAAACTCAAACTCAAATCATTTATTTCAATTAAACCATTTACAGGCACTTTTGAATTGTCAAAATTATTAAATAGTCGGTCAGTTAGTCAGAAAGTTGAAGCTAGTTGCCCATTCCAAAGCGTAGATCTCTATGGAGAAGAACGGGCAAGAAACTCCACGGACACTCTTTTAAATCAAGATATTTTTACAAAATCCTGGGTACATTATTCTTATTGCTTCTATATGTGAGAACAATGTAAAGAAACAAATTAAAATATAAAATTAAAAATAAGCCCCGGCAGTTAAGAGATGACCAGTCTCAACTGATGGCGCCCGTTCACGAACATGACGCGTGGATCAGCACCACCCAGCTCAACCATTTCGTAGGGAACCGAATGATCCAACACACGCGCCACCACCAGTGAGACATTTAAGTGAGCATGACATATTCTCAACTGCCATGCTCTTTCAAGTCAACATCAAAATATCATAAAAACGGATCCATTGTTCTTACAATTACAAAATTTTCAAATATGCTTCTAAATTATACAAAACTATAGTTTGCAATTTATTTAAGAGATGAGAGAAAAAAAAAATTACTACCAATCATGAAGAGGTATTTAATACTGATGTATTAAAAATTAATCCTGATTGAGTAAAATAAACACTAAACAAAAAAAACAAAAAGGGGAAGCATCTCCTCCAAATATTGAAATTGTGATCAACTTGTAAGCCCAACTGCCTGTGGAGCAGGACCAGCATTAAGCCAAGCATTTTTATCTACTATATACTCGTCCAACTTATAATATGCTTGTCTACATAGTGTGCGTTTAATGCATGTTTTAAATTTCTTCTCATTTAGTTGAAGAATATCGAGTGGTATTTTATTATAACATTTTACACAGTACCCCATAAAAGAAGTTTTTACTTTAGACAATCTGAAGCGCGGTTGATCTAGTTTGTTCCTATTCCTAGTGTTAAAGTTATGCCTGTCACTTATCTTACTAAAAAGATGTAGATGTTTTCGAACGTACATAATGTTTTCGTATATATATTGACAAGGAACCGTCATGATGTTAATTTTTTTAAACAGTTGCCTTAGAGATTCGCGTCTGCTGAGATTGTAGATGGCTCTGACAGCCCTCTTTTGCAGAATGAAGATAGAATCAATATCTGCAGCCCGTCCCCACAGCAAAATACCGTAAGACATGATGCTATGGAAGTAACTAAAATAGACCAGTCTTGCGGTATCCACGTCTGTTAATTGACGGATTTTCCAGACAGCGTAAGCGGCTGAACTTAGCCGCCCTGCAAGTGATGTTAGGTGAGGACCCCACTGCAGCTTTGAGTCAAGCGTGATCCCCAAGAAAACCGTACTTTCGACGAATTCTAGTATCTCCCTATTCAATACAACGTGACATTCACTACTTCTAACATTCGGTAAAGCGAATCTAATGCATTTAGTTTTTTTCTCATTTAATACTAAATTATTTACAGTAAACCAATTATGGACCATAAGCATAGCATTATTTACGTCGTCAAGCTCCTGTGCACGTCTGTCTACTTTAAAAATCAGTGATGTGTCATCAGCAAATAACACCATTTGTGGTCGGGTTTTTAGTAAATGAGGTAAATCATTTATATATACTAAAAATAGGAACGGCCCCAATATTGAGCCCTGCGGCACACCCATTTTGACTTTTAAACCCAATGAATTCACACCGTTTATTTGAACTTGCTGAAATCTATCATTTAAATATGATTTTATTAAGCTAACAGCTAGTTTACCCAGTCCGTAATGCTCAAGTTTCAAGAGCAGTGTTTCGTAATTCACGCAGTCAAATGCCTTGGATAGATCGCAAAAGATGCCTATTGCATCTTGTGCCTCTTCCCATGCGTTAAAGATGTGTTTTAATAAGGTGACACCGGCGTCAGTTGTACAACGTCCTTTGGTGAAGCCATACTGTTGATCGTGTAGGATGTTGTTACGATTAAAATGATTGAGCATTTGATTTAACATTACTTTTTCAAACACCTTGCTGAAAACCGGCAAAACCGATACGGGTCTATAATTATTTGTGTCTTTGCTGTCCCCAGATTTGAAAAGTGGAATAACTTTACTGTACTTCATTAAATCCGGGAATACCCCTTGATCTACACACAAGTTAAATATTAAAGCTAAGTAGGGTGCAAGTGTCTCAATAATGGATTGACAAACTTTAGTAGACATGCCCCACAGATCTTCGGTAATTTTGATCTTAAGTTGCCTAAATGCTTTTATAATAACTATAGGGTTAATATGTTTAAATTCAAATTCCACAGTACAGGCTGACACATTCGCTCTCAATAATTCTATGGCTAGTGCGGGCGAGGAATTTAACGTTTCTGTAGTTTTAATTGGGATATTGGTAAAGAAAGTTGTAAATTCCTGAGCAACATCGATGTTATCGCTAATGAGACCGCGGGCAGTGTTAAGTGTGAAATCAGTATTACGTGTTTTGTTCCTGTTCGTTTCATTGTTAATAATCTTCCAAACTGTCTTTATTTTATTGTCTGCTGATTTAACCTTGCTACTAATGAATGATGCTTTAGCTGCTTTGCAGATATTTTTAAAAGTTTTAGAATAAGTAGCAACATACTTATTAAAAGTATCCGTGTTAATATACGGCTTAAGGCCATACAGTTCAAATAATCTATCCCTACTTTTTCTGATTCCTTTAGTTGCCCAGTCACTGAATAAAAACTTAGGGCAAATAGTTTTAGAGTTCTTCTTAAAATAATGATTGAACTCTGTTTGTACTAATGAAAATAATTCTTTATACAAAATATTACCATTAGTCATACTTAGGCCCTGAACACTTAACTTGCTATTTAAAGTTATATTAAACTTATTCAAATTACTCAATGTTATTGGTCTACTTTGAATCTGCACTTTTTGTATTGGTGTGTTGGACTTAAAATAAACGGTTTGACCGCTGTGATCAGAAGGGAGATAATTTACAATGCCCTTCTCTAGATATTCGCAGCAACAGAAAACATTATCAATACATGTAGCAGTAGCCGTAGTTATTCGTGTTGGTTCCAAAAACACATTTGACAGATTGAATGATTTAAAGAGGCTTAATAATCTATTGCTATTTGAATTGATTTCCAAAATATTAATATTAAAGTCACCACAAATAATTACTGATTTATTACTAGTTGCAAGTTTTGCCAAGACATCTTCCATTACTGACTCAAAAATAGAGTAGTTTTGATAGTTTGGAGGTCTGTATACGCACACTATAAAATGCTTATCTAGCTCAACACAGGACAGTTCGATGCTATGTTCCATCGATAGTTTAACTATGTCTTTACGAGTCTTATATTTTATAGAATTTTTAATTAAAATTAATGAACCTCCACGCAACATGGATTTTCGGTTAAAGCAACTGCCCACACTGTAGTTCTCAAAATTAATTAGCATTTCATAATCTTTCAACCAGTGTTCAGTTATACAAATAATATCAAACATTGTTTTTTCTAAAAACAATTCAATTTCTAATAATTTGGAAGAAATACCTTGAATATTTTGATGAAACAATTTCAAGGAATTCTGCTTAGCCCCTTTTTTACACTTAACTAATTGAGAGCTAGAAGATACCTTGTTGGAGGTGAGATTAAGAATATTGTTATTGGTACCTTCTGTTGTCTTACTGACTAGTTTAAACTATTGTTGCTAACCACCTTAATATTAGTATTATTACTAATTTTTATGGTGCTAATTACATGAGACTTCGACATACTACTTATGTCTGAGTTAATAATAAAAGCTAATAGCCCTGCTATTTGACGTCTAAAACTAATAGGCAGATACGCTGTATCCCTAGTCGATTTAAAAGGCTCAACAAAAGTGTTGGTGTCAAAAAATATGAGTTTGTCACTATAGTGATTAACTAAGAAGTGCATATGGTTATTTAGCATATGTATATAATAATTTTGCCTGCTTGATGAGTGCTCAAAGTATGGGAAAGCACACAATATTATCTTCTGACAATTAATCTTTAAGATTTCAGTGACACTGTCAGTGATGTCATCTATTTTTACCTTAGCACTATTACCTACAAGTACAGAAATAATGGCATTTGGATCATAATTATTGCTAGTTACTGATGACATTATCTCTTTGTAGGATTTCCCAGGCATACAATAATTTACAGCAGATTGACTCAGGTTGTTACTCAATAATTTACCTAACCCTCTCCCTAAACTATCTGAAAACATAACAGAACAACAACAAACTTTACTAGAAGAAGTGACAGCATAAGTCTCTGTCTGTGCTACTTCAGATGAACATTGTACAACATGTGGTGTAACTTGATCGGGGATACAGTTCCGAGCTCCTCCAGACTGGGACGGGTCCTCCGTTGCCTCAGGTTGGATAGCCTCAAGGTTGGTTTCCCTTTGACAAGAACATTGAGTGGAGCTCAGAGTCATCGGGTCCACTCTACCTGCCTCATCACTATGCATTTCCACCAACTCATTTGCAGCAAGGATGTGTTCCTTTATTTGTTTTTGAGAGCTCACATACTTAATATAATGTAAATGTAGTGACTCTTCAAGTACCTCAACTTCAGACTGTAATCGCTGAGTGTCAATGTGATAAATGTTTTTACTATCTTCTAATTTAATTTCATAGTTTTTTAATTTATTTATTAGAAAAACACGTTCCTTCCTTAGTTTAATATTATTGGAATTGAGTTTTTGTTGTTTCCTAAATTTATTGCATCTATTTATGATTTTATTTAGTTTTGCATATTTTTTTATTTTATTTTGACTTACTTTATAACTGTTATTATTATATTTCAGTATAGAATCTTCAGTAAGGTCTATTGTTATTAAGGAATGAGAGTTGCAATTAGTATTAGCTAATTCAGTATACAAGTTATCAGTTTCCTTAGCCTGAGTACATTCTTTGACTTTCTGTAACTTAGTAATTCGTACATTTGCATGAATTAATTCCTCTTCTAGGTCCCTAACCTTACACAAAGCCTCCTCATATAAGTTACTGCAGTTATTGAAACCATCCGTGACTAACCGCAGTTTATCCCGTTCATCAACAACGACCAGGTATTTTTGATGAAGGTCTACTAGCTCCTGTTTTAAGCTTGTATTTTTGTAAACAACCTTCTCGACTTCCTTCTCACTATCCTCTATTTCCTGTAACAGCTGATCACATTTACTGTTTGAAGCCATAAGATCTTGAGTGGTTGTTTTCAATTTAAGCTCCAACTCCTGAGCAGCAGCCTTACGGGTCATCACAGGCATGGTTTCAGGAATAAGTACTGAAAGGGAAATTAAAGAAACGGTGAGAACCAGTAAAACAGCCAAACAGAAAAGAAAAGCTAGAAATGAAAGGAAAAGTTGGAGAAGTTAGTGTAGATTTATAGGTAGAATGAGGTAGGCTGAATCTAATTGAAATGCAACTGATATTATTAGATAGAATACACAGTTACATTGGTTCTATTGACTTAAAGATTTTACTTTTTTTTTAATGTGGGTAGGATGCCCAGACAGAAAAATCTAGTTTTGCATTAGGTATGATTACAATTATTGAAAAATAACGATAGTTAACGTTATTGTAGTTATGTACACTATGACACTAATTTAAATTCAATATTTTAATATTTCACAATACTTAGTAAGTTTCTATAAGATTTACGTAAACAAAGTGACATAAACCCAGTGCAGGCTGCAGGGTGACAAATCAAACAAAAATTGGGATCAATGAATGTGTTACAGTATAAATGACGATCGTGTGCTAATTACAGTATAAAAGTAAACAATACTCCCCGTTTAAATCCGCAGGTCGAACATCAGCTGTTCGTGAGAGGTTACCGGTAACGGTGGGCAACCAAATACCGTATTTAACTTTGTACAACTTGCAGGAAAACAATAGTAAAGAGTATTTATGCAGTTATTTTACATTTAGATATACTATTACCACTTAATTACACATAGAAATTAAATAAAACTAATTTTAAAATACGGAACAAAATTTTGACATGTCACTCGGGCAGTGTTGCCAGATGATCCATGACCCTAAGCTACGTCCATGCGTGTCTTTTTCGAATTAGCAATCTAAGGCTGTATCTTACCCACGAAAACCAAGGTGATAGTTCCCTCTAACCTCATCCAGCCCCCCAACATCCGTACACATATAGTTATGCGGGAGCACGTGTTGCTAAACTGACTAACTCGACAGTCGCCGCTCCGTATTTTTGTGTTCATAACTCCGACATGTTGTAATTCCAACATGTTGTAACTTCAACATGTTGTAACTTCAGAGTTGTGACCAGAAACATGTTATGTGGGATTTTAAATAAAAGAGAATCGGGAAATCTGTAGGGTATCATTAATTTTTTTCATGTTCACATATCCGATCTGACCGATCGGATCAGATTCTAATGTTTAGAATTTCAGATTGATCTCTACATGCATGACTACTTTACACCGCAATTTTTCATAGTTTTAGAAATTAATGGATTCATAGAATTTATTACCCTCAGTATGTTTTGGTGGTCTTGTTGTATTTCTAAGCATTTTACATGAATGACTGCTATCTAAAGTCTGCAAAACTAAAGCCTGAAACTCCTGCAGATGTCAAAAGGGTTATAAGAATTTCTGACTACCTGCCGACTGTAAAATATTTATGCATGATTTGGGCACCTGTCCAACCAGCAACGAGGACTCGCTATGTACATTTTTCTCGCTCTAGAAACGTACATATGAAAGTACAGATAGATACAGTAAGTCCCGTGTAAGAAAATGAAAACCTATATATTAATAGTTCATCGCTGACTGTTTACGCTACCGACGAGTACTCGTTTTCTGCAGTGGCAAGAGAGTTCTCGCTCAGCGACGCTCGCTTAGCGGACAGAAAACTCGCTGAGAGACTCACGCTTGGTTATACGCATACCAGCAAATAATCGCTCCTCGCCATCGCGCACTGGCTGCTCGCCATCGCGCACTGGCTGCTCGTTCCTCGCCAAATCGTTTTTAGTTGCTAGCTCTACTGGCTTTTAGATAATCGCCGGCGGTGGAACTAAGTATACAAATATGTATATAAACGTTGCAGTACTGAACCCTGCAGGCTACTTGTGATTTTCTTTCCTATAGTATTTTACTGTATTTTATTTTTACAGAAATAATCACTTTCACATTATAAAAACAGCAAGGATAAACATGAAAGTAGGTATTAAAAAAAACCAGTTAAATTTACACCAATAGAACATTATAAGCAAACATTATTCTTAAACCTGTGTATAGGGAAAACTTGGCGCAGCTTGTACTCCTGAACAAAAAAGGTAGGTATACAAGCGAGATATAAGCCGCTCACCTATGAACGCTTACGGTAGAACTTTAAACCCAGACAAATCCTTTGAAACAGCCCTATTCCGGTAGATGAAGGAACGAAGTACGGACTTATTAACTTTTACAGGGGATATTTTACTAAAAACCCTATAGTGTGTTTTTACTGACTTGTAGTTTCTGGTAAACAAATATGGCGGACTGAGAATTTGATAATGAAAAAAAAGTGTTTAAAAGTGTTTAAGTAGTTGTTCCTGTAATTCATGCCATGTTTGTGTTGTACGTCTCTTAAATGTGCATTTTTACCAAAAAAGGTAAGAACAAGCAAATGCACTGTAGTTCGGGATGAATATTATAGTAACTACAAACGCAAATAGATTAGTTATAATATTGCATTTACCTATTGTGGTATAGTAATTTTATGTTTAGGTGCATCGTCTTCACATATAATTATATAATTAATGTATGCAAAATATTGTAAAACATTTTAAAAGAGTAACGGTGGAGTTTCTTGCCCATTCTTCTCCATACGAAAACTACCTTTTGGAAGGGGCGACTAGAATCAATTTTATTTTAATTTTAATTTTTGACGTTCAAAAGTGCCGTTTATGTGCCTACTTGAAATAAATGATTTGACTTTGACTTTGCAGTGTTGATGTATGATTCAGCATCATATGCCTAGTTTTTTTCAAACTATGTAGGGGCCGGCTTCCATTCCAACCGGATGCAACTGAATAACATATAGGCAGTTACAGTAGTGTCGGTGAATGATTACGATGATAAAAAATTAATATGTGCCCAAAGACTGTAAAGTGTAATGTACGACGACGATGCTGTGAAAACACCACCAGACTATATTGTCCTACTCCATAGCAAATACCTCTTCTCATACAGAGCGGGCATAAGCTTTGATCACCACGATTGCTCAAGCCAGATTGACGATTTAGACCTATATTAACCACTAGCTTCTGCCCGCGACTTCGTCCGCGTAGATTTCGGATTTGTGACAGGATTGCGTATCTCAAAAGGAAATCAAAATAACCCATAAAGATACAAAATAACTTTTCTGGTTGAATTTTTACACCTTGTGTCCGAAAAACCCAAATATCATACGGAACCCTATTTTTTTCCAAAATAAAATTTAGCCTATGTTACTCGTGGATAATGTAGCTTTCGAATGGTGAAAGAATTTTTTAAATCGGTGCAGTAGTTTTTGCGCCTATTCATTACAAACAAACAAACAAAGTTTTCCTCTTTATAATATTAGTAGGTATAGATAAGTCCAGCGGGGTAATTGCGTAATACACTACACTGGCATTGGGTTTAATTTTGACAATTCAACAACATTCATTGCGTTGTTTATGTTGTTCAGCAGACACATTTTTCGATCATGAAGCAATGGATTAGCAATACTCGTATCCTTCAATATGTGATTGAACGATTGATACGCAATTAGGGTGCTGATTTCCTCACGATGTTTTTCTTCTCCGATGTCAGTTATGTCCAAGATAAACATAGACGCTGTGATAGATATTTTTTTAACCTTATAATAAATAGCATTATTTTATTTTATAGTCGGAAAATCTTAAAACATTTTTTTTCCTGGAATAAATACTTTGTGATATGATATTTTTCCAGACAAAAAATCCTTTGTCCGATTTGTCGTTCACAAATATTCTCAATAGGTACCTAGATGTATTAATAGGTATTGTTTTCCCGGAAAACCTCCAACAAAGAAATATGTTTTAATGGCACATTTTGAGGATTTAAGTACCTACTTAGACCGTCAAAAGAGTCTTCACGAGTAACGATACTTAAGAAAAGACAGGGTAATTATTTGTTTACCAAATTGAGTACAAACTTAATCTATTATTCTTTTACGCAATTTTTTATCACTATTAATTTCTGGGATATAAAATATCTATTCAACTCCTAAATATTTATCAATGTAAGTTGTATAATAATCAAATCACAACCGTTATTCTTTGAAATTAGTATGAATTGACGTTGTAAAAAAAAAATGGAAATGGATGGATGGATAGATGGAATGATAATCCTACTAATATTATAAACGTGAAAGTTTGTATGGATGGATGGATGGATGTTTGTTACTCTGTCACGCAAAAACTACTGAACGGATTTGGATGAAATTTGGCACACAGATAGTTTATAACCAGGATTAACACATAATAATACTTTTATCCCGAAATTCCCAAGTGATCGAAACTTATGCGGGTGAAACCGCTGGGCGCTGCTAGTAATACGTAAAAGTGAACAGCTTAAAAAAAAGGTATTCAATGAACAAAGTTAACCACTATAATTGGCAGAGAAGTGGTGATTTGTTTTTCTGTAAGCAATATTATACAGACAGAAGAACACCCTGCCCTTCTCTACAATCCGTTTACAGTTATTTTATTTACCTCTAAGTTTGTATCACTGTCCAAATCAAAGTGATCTTTATTTTGTCACAATAAGGTTGCTGTTAGGTTGCCGCTGGCAGTAGTAAAATAACTGTCAAAGGACTGTACTCCCACAGTTCAGAGAGAGCGGTTTTTATTTATCCCACAGACACACAACAAGACATAGCTTTACTACCCTTTTAAACACGCGACACAAATTTACACCCACCAAAAACCAACAATTTCCATAAAAAACAGAATCATCTCACCACCTCCAGAATACGTCCTCGCTTGAAACAAGCCTGGCATATAAACTCAAGGACGAACTTTAATATATGCATTTTGCACCCTCAGTGCACTATACACGAACACACGAACAGACATGCATACATGCATGCTTTCATGTAAAATGTATGGATATTTATGCATAGAACCGCACTGTACCTACACTTTTAGCGAATTGCGAATCAATGTTTTATGTTTTTGAAAACATATGACGTCAATTTGTTTGCTCTGTGTAAGTCTGTAAATCCATACAAATATTAAAGTTGCGAAAGTAACTCTGTCTGTCTGTTACCTTTTGAACGTATTTGGATATTTGGCACACGGATAGACCATCACCTGGGTTAGATAGATAGATAACAAGTTTATTTGGTGCAACAGAAGACACAATACAAGCAATAATAAAGAAATACATCAAAAAAGGTGAAACGTAAAAAAAAAACAAATATTAAAAAACTAAATTGACCCATAGACACATAGTACAAATAAATATAAGGACCGATCACTCTGGGCGGTGTGTGTCTCATGGTTGCACCAAATGGGAGTCCAGCTCAGCATGTGCCAGGTACAATACCTGACGCTGGTATTCTGCTGCATCCCTTTAGTGACACCCGGATGTTGAGAAGACACATCTGAGTATCAACAAACTAGTACCTACATAGTGCGGCGCGTATAATAAGGTGGTAAGTACCTACCCACATCTTAATTTACTTACGTTTAAGACCGACAGAAAGAAATATTGAGATTTTAAACTTACTAAATACCCGTGTAGTGTTTACTGGATTACTTGATTAACACAGTATATGCTATGTAATGAATGGCTTGTTTATTTTTAAGCGAGTATGTGTACGAGTTTACGTGTTGGTGTATAATAATATTATAATGTTATGCATTATGTTACGGGTATTTTTTTAAAATAATTATATACAGTGAGTATGGCGTAATTTGCTTAAATATATTTTCTATTGTAATTCGTTTTACATAGTTGCCTTAATCTTTGTCTACAGGATAACGCGTAGACAAACATGTCGTGTGGAACAGAGCCCCAGCCATCTGCTATATTATGGACGCGTTTGTGACGGTCAGGCCCAGTTTTTTCTGTGAGTCGATCAGATACTGCCGCAGTCGACTTCTAAAGGTAGCAAGTGTTTTTAGATTCCTTATCGGCGGGGGTATGTTGTTCCAGCATTTGGATGCGGCATACCTGAAGCTGCCTCTGAAGGCGGCCGTCTTGTGTAATTCTGTAGAGAGTTGCTGGGAGCACTGTCTGATCGCGCATTCTCTCCTACTAGCAATCCAGCTCAGTTTTTTGTACAGATAAGCTGGCTCTTTATGCTTAATAACCCCAAACATCAGACACGCTAAGTGTAACTTGCGACGCGATTTCATTCTAAGGATGGAGTGCTTATTTAAAAAAGGTGTTATATGGCTTCTAGGCGGAACTGTGAAGCAAAATGGTGCGCAGGCGTTTTGTAATCTCTGAATCAGTCGCTCAGTTCTTGCCAGCAGTCTAGGACCGACAACGGTATCTGCGTAGTTTAAATTAGAGAGTACTAAGGATTCAACCAGTCTAATACGCAGCTCCTCCGATAGATACGGCCTTATTTTGTACAGAACGTTGAGCCTGTAAAAGCAGCTGCGCACTGACTCTGCCACGTGACCCTCGTATCTCAGCTCAGCGTCCATGTACAGACCCAGATTTCGTGCCCCACTGACCCGACTGACCAGCTCACCCAACAAAGTAACCTTGAGCTCTGAAGGCACAGCATTTGTTTGGTGCTTGGTTCCAAGTAGCATGTATTTGGTTTTGATAGGATTAAGTACTAAACCATTATTTTCTGCCCAGCATGCTATCCTATCAAGGGTTAGGAGATGTTTTTTACCGGTAGTTCGTTCCGGTGGGATAATTCCGACCCCCACGCAACGAAGCCGCGGGCAAAAGCTAGTTGAATCATCCCCAAAGAAAAAATGGAGTGGGGTGTAATGCGGGTTGAAATGGGGCGTTGAAGTTATACTGGAAAATACGAAAGTCGCAAATAAACCTCTATTTTATAATATGATAAATAACTACTAAATCTTAAAACACACCGAAACATCTTCTATGTAACACAGTAACGTTACACAAAGATTAGTTAGTAAGGATTACGAGTTAAAGACCGCACGACAGGGTTCGGAGCCGATTATTCGATCAACAAACATACAGAAACCCTTATTAGTGTATTGACGAGCCAATTAGAGTAGGTTGTAGACTGATAATCCTGCTTAAAGTGGAGAACTAACAAGGTTACGTTTGTTTAAATGTAGTTTCTTGAACGAAGGTTTGTTGTAAAGATTTTTATAAAAATGTCTGTAAAGGCTGATTTACATTGCATTAGTTAAGAAGTGAGTTCCTTTGAGGTCTATACGTGACACTTCATAATGAAAACCTGTCATTTTTGAACTGGCGTTTGGACTTTGGATCTAACTTGCTACTTGAACTCAACTCGTTATAAAGGTATGTGGAACAAGGTGTAAAGTTCGTTTATCCTCCATAGAAAAGGGAGGATCCTCCGACCTGACGGGTGTTGTGTCTGGTGGGCAACTGCCCGACGATCGTGTCGCACGGTAAACTCTGCTTGCGCGATGCAGGATTTTTGCATGACGTCGCCGGTGTGATGCGTAGTTCGTATGTGGCGATGTAGATAACGTTACATTGCTACTTAACTAATGCAAATCTTTAAGGAAATCTCGAAACAGCTGTTTGACACTTCCCGTGACACAAGGGCTGGCTTTTACCTTGGCCAGAGGCTAAGCATTGACATACAACGTGGTAACGCCGCCAGTCTCTTGGGTACTATACCAGTCGACAGAGATGCGGATGAATTTTTTCGACGCCATATTTTAGTTTGTGAATAGTTTTAATTTATTATTCATTAATTAGGTATTAGTTGTTATTTTAAATTAAATGTATATGCAAAAGCAAATCAGCCATATGAGAGCGCAGTATCGTAGGCTGCATTTCAATGGGACACCAGTTTAAGCTGGCCTTTTATTCGATTGAAACTCCGTACTACGCTTAGCCAGCTCAAGGTCGAAGTATTACGACTGATGTACGGTCGCACGTAGTTCATCATGAAAATTTCTGTCATGTAGCAGCATTGCGGGGCTGTATTATTTTATGGGTATGACAATAGTAGGCACGTTATGCATACGCGGTATATTCATATATTGGGAAATGACATTGGCCTTGGCACAACTTCAATAGGACTTTTAAATAAGGAATGCGTCAAGTCTTGGACGTTATGAAAAATAACTAACAAAGGTGGAATGTCACAAATGCTACTAAATGCGATTAGCCCATCTAAACTGCGTTCAGGGTTAACGAGATTTAGAGATGCTAATCACGTGCAGTTCGTTCAGATCTCGAATTATTTTTATGTATTAGGTGGCGAGAGGTATTTCCGATTAGGCGCGCCATATAAAATATAGGAAAATTATATAAATAAGCCGAAATAGGCGTCCTCAATTCTATTTAATCTGATCCACCCAGTCACTTGCTGCCCTCCCCCCACGACGCCTTAAGTCGTGGTCCGTACCCCACAGGGGGTGCCCTTAGCGTGTAGTCGCTTAGTTTTTAAGTTTTTTAAGTCTTGGCTGGAGGTCTTCATTTATTGAGTCACCCATATGCAAGCCCAGTTAAGCAGCCGACAACCTTCCAGGTTGACCTGTGAGAAACCATATAAAAAAATGAAAAAAGTCCTCAATTCTTTCCGCGAGTCGCATAAAAGGTGCCAGAGTGCCAGAGGTATCAAGAGTCTTGATATGATCCCTCTGGCACCTTGTCTCAACCTTGGATTCAAGACGAAGTGCTGAAAACAAACCCACAGCCTTTTATAAAAAAAAAATATTAGTTAGCTAACATGATCATTATTTTTTATTTTACCAAATTCCAAACCCGCTACTGCAAACTTTGCACCAGCAAACCAGCTAACTTGATGAGTGGCCTATGTCCAGCAGTCTATGATAGGCCTAATAGAATTAGCTGGTGAATCCGGCCGGTCTTAGGCTTTATATTATGTTGACAAGTCAGATTCCTGCCGACGGTCCGTGTTAGACGCTTCTCTTTACTTTGCTGTAGGGATGGGACAGTGTCGACAGTTTTAGAGAAGAGGAAATCATTTAAATACTGTGTGCTACCCCCGTGCCTCGGAAAGCTCGTTATGCCATTTGTCCTGCGCCTGTTCTCTCTCCGGTCGTATCGAATTGCCGTCCCATCGGACTATGAGAGTGAGGGAAGAGGGAGTGCACCTGTGTCTGCGCACACACTTGTGCACTATAATATCCCGCGCCTAAGATTGGTCGCCATGGCCGAAATTCGGTCTGAAGGACTTTGTCTATTGCTCTTACTGTGAAAGGACACAGTGATACCTACTTTATAATATTATAACGCCTTTGTAACGTGTTTGCACTAATAAACATATCTGGTTTGATTGTTTTTTTGTGATGTAGACCTGAAGGCCAATTCTCGTAATTTAAAACGTTAAAAATCTAGTCACAGCCTCATCTCGGCGACAAACAAATGTTAAAAACTTGTCAAAATGTAGGGAAATTAGAGGTATTTTTGACAGATTGAGACTGAGATGAGACTGTGTACATTCTTAAAATTACGAGAATTGCCCCTCTGATGTGGGTTAGGAGAAGAAATTGACGTGTTTCGATTCTAAAGCGGTTTTTTGTTTGGACTAGAAAAAATATGAGGTCTTTTATCATTAATTTTTTGTGGACGAAGTGGTAATGAAGTTAGTCATTATTGTGGTCAAATTCTGAAAGCAGTGTAATTGTGTAATTTAAATGTGTTGCATGATGAGTTTTTTTAAACCATATTCATTTACCGTGGCGAGCTTCTATACGGTCTAAAACGATTATTGTAATGTAAATCTTTCTTGTAAACAGATATCTAATAAATTATCAAATATTAGTAGTAATTTGTAGGTAAAACCCATAAAACACAAGAATCCTTATTCATTCAACAATCAAACTCACTTCTATGAAACATCTAACTAGTATCCATATCTACACATTCTACTCTACTAAAAAAAAAATCGTCGTACATGTATATGTTTCTATCGACATTCCCCCATCCTTATCCCGTTTGCTCGGCAAACCGCATTTTGTGGAAGTCGCTTGTCGGTTCCCGAAATTAGATTTGCTCTCCAAGCTGTAATACTGATTAAAACCATTTTCGTTCGGCTTGCTTCCCGTCTTGAAACATTTTTCAATAGTTTCACATGATAGTTTGCTCTGGTTTTAAAATGGGGCAAGTTTTTTTATTCTTGTAGGTTCTACGTCTTCTTTCGTGTCAGCAGGAATTGTAAAAGAATAGCTCATGCTGTGGAGGAAGGGGTCGCCAGCCAGCAAGGTGGCAGCGGGCCGTCTGAAAAGTAATATCGACAAATCATAATCCCTTGACGTGAGATTGACTTAGAGTTTGAGATTTGTGCCAGTTGATGGCAAAGGCTCGCCCTCTTATTACATGGGATTTAAACAAACATAACTGGCGAAATGTGGGTGTATTAAAGGACATCTCTCTGCCTAACCCTTTGGGGAAAACAGGCGTGATGTAATTAATGCATGTAGGTAGTTTGAGTTGCTTCAATCCTGAATCATTTTGATGTATCCACACTACGACGCACTGATGCATACAGTTAAACTAAAATGTAATAGATTTGTTGAATTTCCAAGCTCTTTATGAACGTTACAACATCCACAATATTTTTCCGATTCGTGGTAATGTTACATGAACCGCGAGGTACTCAGTTGCGTAAGATGCTAACAATTGCAATGCCTTTTATAATAATTTGACAACTTTTATTGCGTTATTCACGTTGTCGGGCAGACGAACCTTTCAAATATATGAACGAATGGATTAGGAATTGGAAAGTTTGGTACAGTATTTTTTTTATTTCACTACGCGACACATGCTTTACTTCTGCAGTGCGATTCTGTAACCATCTCACCGTGAAAACTTAGGTGAAGTGAGCGTGGAGTGAGCTGTCATTCCAACTAATGCTAGGGATTGACACTACTGACAACTCACATCAAGCTCACTTCACTTGAGTTTTCACGGTGAGATTTTTACAGAATCGACCGGCTGTTTACCAAGTGTAAAAATACGCTGTGAATGTGTGTGTAAGCGCTGGAGCTCTCGGTATCGTCCGAGACAACGGCAAAGTCGGACGTGTGCATGTGTGTGCTGATGCTACTCATCTTCATGCACACATACACAGCGTGTTTGTACATTCAGTTACCACAATTAAAGCGCGTGTCGCTTTGTGAGATAAAAATACTGTACGTAGACCTTCATGTTATTAAAATACTTTATTCCTCTCAAATTATTTCCTTGAATATTTGCACAAACAATAACAGCCGCACAGGTCGATCGGTCAGGTTAAGCTACGCCTGCCGCGGTTGGTCTGTGGATGGGTGACCATCTTTACATACCGAGACCCCTCCGTGCCTCGGAAAGTACGTTAAGCCGTTGGTCCCGGCTGTCATTCGTGGATCTTTGACAGTCGTTACGGGTCGTCAGAAGCCCGAAAGTCTGACAACCAGTCTTACCAAGGGGTATCATATTACTCAGTAATTGGGTTGTGGAGGTCAGATAGGCAGTCGCTCCATGTAAAATACTTATAAATATATTTAATAATAATAGTTTACTTGGAATAAAAATGGAATGGATGTTTTCCTCTTCCGCTAAAAAGCTGAAAGCCTTTGCAAAAAAACTCCTACCTAGCGCTAATCCCAAGATAAAGCCTCCCACTCATCATTTCTAAGCTCGTCTAATTCTTTCCGTATCATTTAATGTGTACAATAGAATTAGGAATGTGATGAATAGCCCGCATTAACACATCCTTACTAATAGAGGAGGCTATTGTCTTTAGTTTCATAGATTTATGTTCACGAATTAAGGTTTAGGATTATGTCTTACTTACTTATCTAACCGGGGCTTATCATCATCATCATCTGCCTGCCTTTTCCCAACTATGTTGGGGTGGGCTTCCAGTCTAACTGGATGAAGCTGAATACCGGTATTTTACATGGAGCGACTGCCTGTTTGACCTTCACAACCCAGTCACTGGGTAACACAATAACCCTTACTAAGACTGGTTTTACACGGATTGTGTATTTGTTACTTAGCCACGAGCCCCTTATTTACAATATTTGTAAATATATGAGCACCATGTCAGATAGGCAGTCGCTCCATGTAAAATACTGGTATTCAGCTGCATCCGGTTAGACTGGAAGCCGACCCCAACATAGTTGGGAAAAGGCTAGGCAGATGATGATATGAGCACCATGTATCTATCATATAATTAATTTACCTGTCATTGCTTTATTTTTCATTATTTTTACCTATTGTGTAATGTTATTCTAGGTGCATTGTCTTCACATATAATTATGTAGTAGTACCTAATGTAGTAATGTATACAAAATATTGTAAAACATTTTAAAAGAGTAACGGTGGAGTTTCTTGTCCATTTTTTTCCATACGAAACTAACTTTTGGAAGCTGCAAATAGAATCAGTTCTATTTTTTGTACATTTCGACGCTCAAAAGTGCCTTTTATGTAACACAAGCATTAGGTTGCTTAGCTTGGGACTAGATGGCGCTGTGTGAAATGTCCAGGGATATTATTATTATTATGTGCCTGTTTGAAATGAATGATTTGACTTTGACATTGAAATAGCGTCCACACGTACTAGCTAGTAAAATGTCGCTGTATCTACAAAAGACCTCTGGCAAACCCTTCAGGGTGTACCTACAGACGTGATGTTTTGTTTAGTCTACAAGATACAAAACACAAACATACTCCAAAAATTATAAACTCGCTACAATCCTGAGAACCTCCAGAATTGCGGTCTCATAAATTGAACCAAACCGCTTGAAGTTAAATGAATAAATTGTTGCTTTATTGATTTATATCTTCACCCTTTAAAGCTTCATCAGGTAGGCAGAGCAACAGGTTATCGTGTCTATAGCTGTACAGTCAACAGCAAAAGTAGATGAT
This sequence comes from Apamea sordens, assembly GCA_945859715.1. Taxonomy (NCBI): domain Eukaryota; kingdom Metazoa; phylum Arthropoda; class Insecta; order Lepidoptera; family Noctuidae; genus Apamea; species Apamea sordens. The sequence goes on from OX244009.1 coordinate 15,123,192, forward strand.
CAAAATCAGAAATTCAATACTAAAGAACGGAGTTCGCGTCAGAACTGTGTGGCGTTGAAGTAATTCAAAAGTATGTGATTGTAAATTATACCAAACATTTACTACTAGTACAGCTACCATATAGCTGCGAACTCCGTTCATTAGTATTGAATTTCTGATTTTGATCATCTACTTTTGCTGTTGACTGTACATCTTTTAGCCAAAACCCGAGGGCTAACGGTCAGAACTAACGCTGCCATTTTTTTTCAATAATTGCCCTAAAGTTTACTAACAGCGCCCCCTGTTGAAGTCATTCGTGCGACAAAAAATTCTTGTAATAGGGTACCGTATAGCTTTTATCCTTTATAATTAATTTCTTTTCTTTATGATTTGTAACAATTCTATACTCGATGAAGAGAAGTGAAGCGTACAGTTTGCGTGTGCAGCTCTTTCAAAGATGGTAGCGATAGTAAAAAAAAACTGTCCAGTATTTAAAAGAAGGTGTGTATTGAACGAACGTTTGCAGATATAAAAAATAAAGCTTTATATCTTGCAATTTATATACATACTTATGAGCACCAAACACAAATGCTAGAAGCACTTGCATCATGATGGAGGGTTAAAAGAAATGTTGTATTTGTCCAGCGATTACGTACAGGTAATATTGTATAGACAACTCCAACGTCTTTAATTAACTATTTAAAATCAAGTGGTTACTTAATTTCATATTATTATTGCAGGTCTGTACTGTTTGTGTTACGTAGAGACTTTTAAAGATTTTGAATGTACGAAATGGCGACTAAATAATTGGAATTTTGAAATTAAATAATTTAGAAATAAAATCGATTTTATAATTTATAGTTTTAATCGACTTTGAAACCATAATATACCTAAAAGACTAATACCCGGTCATAACGAGGTAAAACTAACAATATTCAGCAACATAACTCAACAACTGAACACCAAAACAAAACAAATTAAACTTTACAAACACTATCCAACCTGTTCTGTTGTCGGTACTTGGCAACAAAGGTGCAATGACGTCACACAAATATTTGTTCGTTAGACTTTGGACACTGGATACTGATCATTTTGTACATAGTCCTCTGTTTATAGTACTGACGAACCTACCAGTTTATTTGTAAAGGCTGAAAATATTAGGTAGGTACGAGTATTGAAAGTTTTTTGCAAGAAGATTACATTTTTAATGGTCAAGTTTTCTAAAGTTACTAAAACTATTAGCTGATACACACTGCTGATGTTTAGCATGCTAAACTACTTCGTCATCTGCCTAGCCTTTTCCCAACTTTGTTGAGGTCGACCTGCAGTCTAACCGGATGCATGCTAAACTACCTGTCAAATACAATAAGTAAAGCTATTAGTTGCAATCTTTGTCACATTGGTCAATAGAAAAGGAAAAAAAGCATTATCTTATTACAATTAAAAGGAAAATGTTCGTGTGTGTGTCCACGTATAGTGGCATGGGCACTTGTCTATTTGCAGTATGTCGAAGCCTTCTGATGGGCTGACTACAAAAGTCTACACTGAAACGTCGCTCCACTCAGCCTGAGGGCGTCCTAACTTACGTTTAGGTACCGATTCACAGTCTCCACTCTAGAACACGTCTAATGGCCATCGGTTCTACGGTTCTATGGCCGGCCTATTTCCTCGTTAGCTAGCTTATTTTGTTATTAAATCGATTACTGATAATCTGCCTAGCCTTTTCCATACTTTGTTGGGATCAGCTTCCAGTCTAACCGGACGCAGCTGAATATCAGTATTTTACATGGAGTGACTGCCTATTTAACTTCCATAGCCGAGTTATTTGGTTAACACGATCCCCTTAGTAAGTATGACTGGTTGTCAGATTTTCGAGTTCCCCGTAACGACTGCCAACGATCTATGAATGACGGCCTGGACTTTACGGGGCTTTACGTGCTTTCCGAGGCGTGGAGGAGTCTCGATATTTTATGGTCACCCATCCATGGACTGACCTCGACAAGCGTAGCTTAAATTATGATCGGCTTGTGCGGTTGTTGTTATAACGTCGTGTCGTGTCAACTACTGTAGTACTTGGTTTAATTAAACTAGCTAATAAACATGTGACCTAAGAACGTAATATTCAGGAAACCTAAAGCTCTGCTTACCCCGCGAGGAAGCGTCCGACATACGTGTGTGGTAGACATTAACAAAGTGTGTACATAATATCAAAAGACACAAATTACGTACTGCACACCCCGGTTTATTACAGCGTCGTAATGAGATAGAACTGCGAGGGGTGTGGAGTCGAAGAGATGGCAATTTTATAAAGATTTTTTTTTTGTATTATATAGTAGTAAAATGTCTTGGAGGGCCAAAGGGTTGATAGATCGATTCTTCAGCATTGGGTTGTGGGTTCAATACTAAGCTATTATCTTCATAATATATCTCGCGAAAATAGCCTCAATCTTTTATCACTTGGACTTCCGAGGGTTTCGCAGTAATAGATAATTGTATTGCCTCATTCATTAGTCAAGGCTTGTTATGTAGCCTACGTCATGCCGTCTCACTGGGTAAAATCCTTTTCTCACTTTCCTTCCAAGTTTTTCTATCTTTCTTACATTAGTATAACTGTTTCGTGCTTTCTCAGTTTACGTTCGATAATAAATAAAAGAAATCCTTCCTAAATAAACTCTCATAACATGATCCTCTCCACCACCTGTCCTGTTCTACGCAATGCGCACATGCCGGCTATCAGTCATGATTCACATAAACTCCCCACTCTTTGCCGCTGTTAATTAAGAACACTGTTTACATGTCTAGCCGCACCTGAGATGTGTTGGGAAGCGTGTACACAGTGGTCCATGATGGCCGTTGGAATGGGTGGCGAAGAAGTTATGATCATGCCACTTTTAACTACAATTCCTAGTAAATTAAATCCTCACTATGGTAGACTCTATCTTTCGATCACATAGATGCACCTTATCGTTTTATAACATGCAAGTGACTTTCAACCTTAGGACGGTAAAGCTATACGACTATCTATCAATCTTCCAACAACGGTACTATTATTATGAAATGACACTAAACTCACACAAATATCTAGGTATTTTTATGTAATAAGGAATTAGAGAGAACCCGTTTTGTCTAATTTATGATAAGTCAGCAAACGAGTGACGTTGTTGGACTGCCTGATGATATACATACCTACAGGGTTCACCGAGTTGCCAACCTTATGCAATATTACAAGATTAGCGTCTCATGACTAGCGATATCATCGGGACTCTATTCTCTACAAGTCGGAATATAGTAACGCATCTAGACGTCAGAATTAGGACCCTCTCCTACTACAACTACTAGGACTAGGAGATTTGTTGTCAAACGGAGTTCTTAGTTATTGAAAAACGGGCGCAAGTAGATTCCTAGATTTGTTTACAGCGGTAATCATCATAATTATTTAAGTACCTTCATGATTATTCTCTTTATTACAATCCAAATCGCATAATCCTCCACCAGACACGCTCCGTCAAGTCCCCCAAACTATAGCATTTATCTCCCTAAACATAGCCCCAAATTGCAATATCGCTTTCAGCTTTTACAATAGCATTGTCTATCTGTACCTACTGAGCTATATTGCTCTATAAAGCCGCAATTTGAATTGTAATGTGCAAGCGGTCAAAATGACTGCCTCTCTGCGGTAGGACCGAGTGTACCACAACGAATGCCAACACGATTTTGATATAGGATCGTGTGTTTAAGCTATCGTCTTTTTGGTGGCTGTATGGTGGTGGAATTGAGGTTTGAGGAGCTGGTTGTAAAGCTAAAGGTTGAGGGTTTACAACCTGCCGATCGATTCTGTAAAAATCTTACTGTGAAAAGTTAGGTGAAGTGAGATTAGAGTGAGCTTTCAATAGTGTCAAACCCTAGCATTAGTTGTAATGACAGCTCACTCCACGCTCATTTCACCTAAGTTTTCACGGTGAGATTGTTACAGAATCGCACTGCTGTAACTGTCATACTATCGTTTATCTACCCTGTTCCCAATTACGACTGGATATAACCGGATGAAGCTGAATATCAGTATTTTACATGGAGCGACTGCCTATCTGACCTCCACAACCCAGTAACTGGGTAACATATTTTAACTTGATCTGCACTAACTGGAGAATCAGAAATGATGAATGAGATATTTAATTAATTTATGATATTTAATAAGTATAATCTGTCCTTCTCCCTTCAATTCCATCCAAAGATTGTCTATAAAAAATCGCTTTTAGCGATAAGGCCGCCCATGTCACATTTCTACATTCATATCTGAAATTTGGACGGTGTACATAATAAAGAGTACTCTATTTAACAAAGCTCAGGTGTGTCCGTTATTTTAATTTAATTTCAGTTGAATGTAATTATAACTTAAAACACAGAAAGTAATTTTACGAGGCTGTTTGTTCTAAGAATAACAATGTATGACATGGCACCAGACCTCCTGTCTATTTCGTGCATGTCCAATTAATTTCGGACTTGACTGGAGCATATGTACATCCTCCTCATGTGTCTAACCGAACAATATAAATGAAACGAAACGAAGAATATAAATGAAATGTGACTCGCTCGGTTAAATACTCGTTTTAATTACGATATATTACAAAGGTATGTTATTTAGATAGATCGCACGGAACACGGTACGTCCGCCGATGACCGAATCTGTAGACGAGTAGTGGGGGCGCGGCCGCGGCTCGATCAGCTGTGTGGCCCCTCAACCCGCGGTCCCGCGCGTCCCCCGCCGCTGCTGGTGCACGCATATGATGCGTGAACATCCTCCGGCGCGTTGAAAGCCTTAGCTTTTAAGACGTAGACGAGGTAGGGAGCGTGGAATCGGCCCTCTCTGCTTCGTTGTCATCTTTGGATTCTGAAGTTGGCAAAAGACATAGCTTATTGATAGCCCTTCGTATAACGCCCTTTGAAGTAGTGACGTCAGCTACTCTACTGACGCCGTCGGCCCCTGGATAGAGGCGACAGACGCGCCCTAGCCGCCATTGTAATGGCGGTAAGTTGTCTTCCTTCAGCACAACCACGTCCCCGCTGGTGAGTCCTTGTTGACCGGTGCGCCATTTGGTGCGTTGCTGCAGCTCAGAGATGTACTCCCGGCGCCATCTCTCCCAGAAGTGCTGCCTTATCTTCTCTAGGAGCTCGTGTCTATTAGGTCTGGTAGCGGTGATGGGCTTCGTTGGAATAGACATAAGTGGTCTCCCAATTAGGAAGTGGCCTGGGGTCAGAGGAGAAGGATCAGTACAATTGGACGAGAGAGGAGTCAGCGGGCGTGAATTCAGAATAGCTTCAATCTGTGTGAACAGCGTAGCTAACTCCTCAAACGTCAAAGCAGCCTTTCCAGCTACACGTTTTAAATGGAATTTAGCTGATTTGATTCCAGCCTCAAATATTCCGCCGAAGTGGGGAGAATAAGCGGGGCTAAATACAAATTTTATTCCTTCAGAAGTGGCATAATCACCGACAGACTGACGGCTGGATCTAAGCAGCTTACCTAATTCATTGTTGGCACCTACGAAATTCCTGCCGTTGTCGCAAAAGATCTCATGACATTTTCCTCTGCGTGACACGAATCGTCTTAGGCATAGAATAAAAGCTTGCGTACTCAGTTCACTCACAAGTTCTAAGTGTATTGCCTTTGTACTAAGGCATACAAATAAACATAGGTAACATTTACTAATTCGGTTACCACGCCCTTTACGGTTACTTATCATGAAAGGTCCAGCAAAGTCAACTCCACACGAGTAGAAAGGGAAACAAGCATTAGTACGCGCTTCAGGTAAATGACCCATTATTGGTTGCACCGTATTCGCTCGCAGACGAACGCAAATAGTACACCGTCTAACTACTTGACGCGCTAAGCATCTCCCTCCAACAGGCCAGTACTTATCACGCACTGATGCTAACAGTAGTTGTTGACCTGCGTGGAACAAACGTATATGTTCATTAATCATTATTAATTTGGTTAAATGATGTTTTGAATTTAATATTATAGGGTGTTTCTTATCAAAATTATAATTTGAGTTTTCTAAACGACCACCCACACGAACAATGTCATTTGAATCTATAAATGGAGTTAACTGTAATAATTTATTTCTCTGTGGTAATGTTTTTCCTTGTTTTAGTAACCCAATTTCGAACGAAAATGATTGCAATTGACCAAATTTAATTAATAGCATAACTGAATTATTTATTTCATCTGAGTTTATAGGGCCTGAGTACCTTTGTTTATTTTTATTACAGTTGTTAGCAAAACGTAGAACATACGCAAATATTCTACTTAATTTATTGAAATCGGAGTACTTATTGAAATCTATAAATAAGCTCTTGTCAGCAGAACTGTTTGCTGCAGATAATAACGAGTGTACCTTTAACTCGGGTATATTTTGTTCTACGTATAAATAATTATGTGGCCATTCTATACGTTCCTTCTTTAAGAAAGGAGGACCTTCCCACCACAAAGAACACGAAGATAGGTCCTGGGTTTCAACTCCCCTTGAGGCCAAGTCAGCTGGGTTCATATCCGTAGGTACATGTCTGTGTTCGAAACCATTAGTTAACTCATTAACTTCGTTAACCCTGTTGCAGACAAACATTTTAAGATTTCTTACATCTGTTTTCAACCATCCTAAAACCACTGTTGAGTCAGTCCAAATGGTTTTACAACTTATATTAAATCGCAATGACTGTAGAACTTTGTAACATAATCTAGCTCCCAGCAAAGTACCAAGTAATTCCAATTTTGGTATGGTAGTAGGCTTTAAGGGTGCAACCCTTGCCTTTGCGCACAAAAGTCTTACCGTAACCTCATTTTTATCATTTATGGAACGTAAGTATACACATGAGGCATACGCTTTCTGTGACGCATCGACAAAACAATGCAATTCTATGGATGTCGGGAAATTACAAAGAACATTCCTGCTAATTTTAATATTAGAAAGGTAGTGCAAAGTAGATATGAATTTAGACCATGTATTTAATAGGTTTTGTGGTATAGGCTCCTCCCAATCTAACTTAATGACCCATAACTGCTGTAAAAATATTTTCGCTTTAATAATACATGCACATTTTACAAATAGTAGCTATAACAACCTTTTTTGTGATAGTTTGCGGTGGCAATTCGACCCTTGAGTGAAACTCAATAATGTCTAGTTTTGGAGAATAATTCAAACCTAGCACACTGGATTCTTTTGTCAAATCTACCGGGTCGAACATAATGTCCTCTCCAGCAAATGCCTGTAAACAGTTAGTACGAATCTTTCTTAGGGGAAAGCATGCTGAATCTAGAATTTTCTTAACATTTATATATATATGCAGTAATTCACTTTCACTATCCGCTCCCGTATTCAAGTCATCTATGTAAAAATCACTTTTGATAATGTTAGCGATAGTGTCGTCTTTGCATTCTTTAGCTAATTGTAACAAACATCTGGTACTCAAAAACGGAGCGCTGGCCAACCCATACGTTACTGTATTTAATTGTAAAACTTTTAAATTACTATTATTATTATCGGGTTCCGCAAAAGATGAATCCCTCCACAAGATTAACTGAAGGTGACGTTGAGAAGTATGCAAGGCCGTTTGTCGGTACATTTTCTCAATGTCTCCTAAGAGAACAAACCTATGTCCGCGAAAGCGTAACAAAATTGAGAATAAGTCGGACTGCACAACTGGACCTACAGCCTGTATGTCATTTAATGACTTACCAGAAGAAGTTTTGGCTGAGGCGTCGAATACCACTCTCAATTTCGTCGTTTCACTCTTCTCGCGAATTACGCAGTGATGCGGAAGGTAATTACCAAATTCTGGACGATCTACCTCACTCAAATGACCTAACTCTTTATATTCTTCAATAAATTTAGTGTATGACTCCTTAAGTTTCGGATTTTTATTTAACTTTAATTCTAAATTCAAGAAACGTTTCTTAGCCAGATAATATGAATCACCAAGACTAGTTTCGGGTTCCTTTAATGGCATTCGGACACAAAACCGACCGTCAGGTAAGCGGCTTGTGTTTTCTACAAAGTCAGTTTCACAAAACTGTTCTTCTAATGAATTTGTTTTTGTCTCTGCAGGTAGTTCTTCAATTTCCCAAAATTTCTTAAGGGAATCATCAATATTCGAAAGATGATTGAAATAACAATGGACCTTAGACTTGGATTGACTGATACCGACTGGGCCGGCTATCAACCATCCTAATTGTGATTCTTGTAAAGTAGGCTTATTAGACCCTAGCTTAATTTGATTTATCCCGAGAATGTTCCAAAATATATCAGCCCCTAACAACACATCTATAGTGGAGGGCTGGAAAAACTTCGGATCCGCTAGCTGTATACCGCACGGAATATCTAAATCTCGGACGTCTATTTCGACATTGGGTAAAATACCGGTTATCGTTGGCACCAATAAACAAGAGACCTGAGCACTGTATGCAGTTGAATAAGAATTAATTTGTACGACACATTTTCCTAAAATGTTAGTTTTAATGTTATTAAGCCCACAAACATTTAATCTTTCACTAGAGCTCTTACTTAACCCTAATTTCTCTCGCATAACATCTGTTAAAAATGACGATTGACTACCAGTGTCTAACAATGCTCGTGCCTTAATCCTTTTATTGTTTGACTCATTAACGATTTCTACCTGCGCCGTGCACAACAACGTATGAGTCATCGTCGTAGCCGATAATGTAACCGGCTCATTTATTGGACTATGTGTACTCTGTTCTACGTTAGAATTACTGTCACTTTTATGAATCAAAGTGTTATGCTTCCCTTTACATATCTGACAAGAACCCTTCAAACGACACTGATAACCCTTATGCCCACTACGTAAACATTTAGTGCATAGTTTTAACTTATTTACTTCGCGAATTCTACCGTCGCAGTTCATTTCCTTAAATTTCGAACATTCATGAACAAAATGATTCCCATTACAAATTTCGCATTGATATTTCTTAGAACTCGAATCCGAAGCAGCCAAGAAAGATCTCACTGGTTTATTATTTTGAGAGTTCGCCTTATTATGTTCCTGTTTATCAGATCTATTATAGTGGGTAGTTTCTAAAATGTCTGCTCGGTTGCGTAAAAATGAGTAAAATTGATTCAACGACGGTAAATCCGATAAATTATTCTTATATTCCTCCCATTTCATACTAGTTGCGGAATCCAACTTTGCTGAGACCATGAATATTATTAAAACATCCCACTGCTCGGTGGGTAGCCCAAGAGTGTGCAAAGAACTCAAGTTTTTAGAAATGTGGTCAATTAAATACCGCAATGCCTTAAACGATTCCCTCACAACAGGATCGATATTTAATAATGACTTAAGGTGCTTATTTATTAAAATATTTTTACTGTTATAACGGTCACATAAAATTTGCCATGCATTTTCATAACTATTAGCGGTAAACTCAATTGATCTTATAACGACAGCGGCACTATTTTCTAAGCTTGATCTGAGATAATGATATTTATTAATTAATGGAATCGAGTCGTTTTTATTAACAAGGGAATCGAAAGTATCCCTGAACTCTAACCAATTCAAATAGTTTCCATCAAATTTTGGCAAATTTATAGTGGGTAATTTTATTGAATTCATGGAATGTGAACCTTGATTTGATATACTTTCATCATTCACTGATCTTTTCTCTAGATTAGCACATTCAATCAATTCTTTAGCCGTGGAAAGAAGAGTGAAGAATTGTGATTCAATTAAATCCCGCTCAGTTAACTGTTCATCTTCATTTGAAGAGAGCAATTCTATGTCTGATTGCATCTCATTGAACTCTGATAACAACTCTTGATACTTATCAATCCGTAAAGATAATTCTTTGACCTGAATACTAGTCATTTTATTCGCGCCCACCTGGGTTAGGACATTCACATAATCTTTAAACTTTGTTAGTCTACCTTTCATTATGCTACGTTTTTTAAGAAGATCCTTCAAACTTCCTTCCATAGCCAGTTATTGCGAACAATGAAATTAAACAATGAACTAGGCAAGAGAACGAAATTATCAAACCAGTTACAACGGTTCCGTCGCACTTTGATCCAACCGCCCTCCTGCAGTCGCCACTTGCCACTCAAGCGCTCGATGGGCTCGCGAATCACAAGCCAAGCACTGGGTACAGCGGAATAGAAATTGCTAGGCGCGACGTTAGGCAGTCCCCTTAGAGTTTATCTGGAATTTTGCATAAATGCGTAAAAGTTAATAACGAAACTTATGAGAGGGTAGGCGGTAAAATGTCATCAGCGAAAAAAATAAAATAAAAAAAAAAGATGACCAGGTAATGTTTGAAATGGACTTAAGCTTTTGTGCTAGGGATGGAAAACTTTATGAATGTATATTTAAACTATAAGCTGAAACCCTAATTATTTCAGCGAAATGGAATTTAAGTTCTAGAAAAAAATTTGAATGCAGTAGGTATTGGCAAGCTCTCGCAATAGCCGAAGCGTAAATTATAAAAGATAGTACGTGCACACGAAATGCTATCTCATTGGCGCTTTCGGAGCGGCTAGCTGCACACAGATTCGAAAGAAAAGGATTAGAATTAGTGGATAGGATTAAGTAGGTAGGCCAACTTCCCTTGAGTATTCAGCCAGACGTCCAGCAGTCCTCAGCAAAGTTCTTCACTCCACCAGGGCAGAAGGCAGCATAAGCAGCAATCCGATCCAATCTTCCTTTCCGTTAAAATTCAAATTCGAGTAGCGGTTATCCGTTGTTACTCTTGACACGTTGAATAAGCAGTATTCTGTTTTTTATCGAAGACGGTCGCCAATTGTTAAGAATATAAATGAAATGTGACTCGCTCGGTTAAATACTCGTTTTAATTACGATATATTACAAAGGTATGTTATTTAGATAGATCGCACGGAACACGGTACGTCCGCCGATGACCGAATCTGTAGACGAGTAGTGGGGGCGCGGCCGCGGCTCGATCAGCTGTGTGGCCCCTCAACCCGCGGTCCCGCGCGTCCCCCGCCGCTGCTGGTGCACGCATATGATGCGTGAACACCCACCATTCCGAGAATGTACAATATTCCCCGAAAACATCACTAACCTATCCAGAATCCTTAACGTTAAAACAAGCCACATTAACAACCGTACTCACAGCACAAAACTAGTCCATTTTCTACAACGAAATAAATAATTCAAGACTATTTCAATATTCTTCCGGAACCCATTTCAATTATCCACGAGTCGTGGCACACTAGTGCCCTCTAAGTGAAATAGCTTGTACTTTCAAAACTTTTGTTTCGTTACCGTATAGTCGGGTAGTTTCATTTTAAATAATTGATTAGTATTTGACTGGAAGACCATGATGTGTTGCGAGGGTAAAAGGGTGGGGCGGTCTAACAATAAACTATGATTACTGACTGACTGACTTAAATGCGTGCACTGACTAGACAGATCCTGACCTGTGTGGTACTTTCCTGAAAAGATAATTTCACACACTAATCTGGTCCTATGATTTGACCAAGATTGTGTCTGGACTCAAGATACTGTGATATCTTGATAAGGTGTTTCTTCATAGAGTAACCGGATAGTAAGTGATCGGTTCTCAACTAGTTTTAATATATGCTTTTTGACGTGTGAAAACTAATTATACCGTAAAAAACTCAAAGCCCCTGACAAAGAGTCTGTCAGTTAACTTGCGTTTATACCCTTATACAAGGTATATCCTACATACATTGTTGCAGACATATATTGTTCCGTTATGCATACTCTTTTTTGGTTTATTTCCGTTCAACATTTCATAATTAGTTTACTTTTATCTTTTTATACGACCACAAAAAAACTGGCCAAGTGCGAGTCGGACTCGCGCACGAAGGGTTCCGTACCATTATCTATAAAAATCAATCATGAGTTGATTGAATGAAAGGTAAATTGCGGTTTATGATTTATGACGTATTAAAAAAAAAACTACTTACTAGATCTCGTTCAAACCAATTTTCGGTGGAAGTTTATATGGTAATGTACAGACGCCAGCAGGTCAAGCTACCCGAAACTGTCAAATTTTCCCCATCAGCCTTGAACCTTAATGCTTCAGCGATAAAGTTGAAAATCTATTAAAGAAATTTGACAGATTGTAGTAGCTTGATGTGCTGGCGTCTGTACATCATATATTTTTTTTTAGTTTTATCATTCTCTTATTTTAGAAGTTAGAGGGGGGACACACACACACATTTTACCACTTTGGAAGTGTCTCTCGCGCAAACTATTCAGTTTAGAAAAAAATGATATTAGAAACCTCAATATCATTTTGGAAGACCTATCCATAGATACCACACACGTACGGGTTTGATGAAAAAAAAAATTGTGTTTCAGTTCTAAGTATGGGGAACACTCAAATTTTTTTTTTCTATTTTTGTGTGAAAATCTTAATGCGGTTCACAGAATACCATCTACTTGCAAAGTTTCAACAGTATAGCTCTTATAGTTTCGGAAAAAAGTGACTGTGACATACGGACGGACAGACAGACAGACAGACATGACGAATCCATAAGGGTTCCGTTTTTTGCCATTTGGCTACGGAACCCTAAAAAGAGGAGGTTCTGCATTCGTTGGATTTTTTTTACGTCTACAATTCACTCAGAATACAATTTGATGAGTCTTTTATTTATTCCCCACCAAAATTTAAAAAGCGTTTAGCCATTGCACTATGACATTGGCAGAGTTACCGACCTCGGCACTAATTTAAAAACACAGAGAAAAATAGAGAGAATTATTGTTTTAGGTATTTTGTATACAGTTTTGAAAGTTTTGTATACAACAAATCTTTAGAACTTGTTTTAGGTGTACACGATAATCGAAAACAGTAGACACGACATAATTATTTAATACATGTTTTTTACCTTCGTGTAAACGCAAGAATTAGAAAGTAGAAGCTAGTTGCCCGTATAGATAGATAATAACTAAAGGCCAATTCTCGTAGTTGAAAAACGTTTAAATTTAAGTCTCAAAAACTTAAGGGTAAAAATAAAGGTTTTTTTTTTACATCTTGAGACTGTGACTAGAATGCGAACGTTCTTAAAAATACGGGAATTGCCCCATTGAGCTTCTAGACTCCTTTTCACCTGTCCGTAATATTACAATTTTCCCTCCGATCCTCATTGTCCAATAAAATGGCGCTGGAGAATATAAATCTCGTTGCAATAAGAGGTATATACCCTCTCCTACGGGGAATCAAGAAAAAAACATTTTGAGAAACAAATTACTGGCGCTTTGTCTAGTTTAGTGATGTGAGTGATTACTGGATGTGATGTCGATGAAAGGAATAAAGGTGGGGTATGTTTAATAGTGTTTTTTTTCCACTATTACAGGGCTTGTTGCTAAGTAATAACAGCCGCACGGTTCGATCGATCAGGTTAAGCTACGCTTGCCGCAGTTGGTCCGTGGATGGGTGACCATTTTCACAAACCAAGACCCCTCCGTGCTTCGGAAAGCACGTTAAGCCGTTGGTCTCGGCTGTCGTTCGTGGATCTTTGACAGTCGTTATGGGTCGTCAGTAGCCCGAAAGTCTGACAACCAGTCGTACCAAGGGGTATCGTATTACCCAGTCACTGGGTTGTGGAGGTCAGATAGGCAGTCGCTCCATGTAAAATACTGGTTTTTAGCTGCATCCGGTTAGACTGGAAGCCGACCCCAACATAGTTGGGAAAAGGCTAGGCAGATGATGATGTTTAATAGTGATTTCGTATGCAGGGCGTGTGTGTGTGTTTGAATTTCAGAACATACGCACACATACACTCACCGGCAGTAAATGTCTACTTTAAACTGTGTTAAGGTGAAATTATTCACTTAAACCTACTAAAGACGCTACTTGTCATCTATTCTCATTAAAAAATCCAAAAAAATAAGTTTAGTCGGTTCACTTTGTGTTTAAGGCTTGGGCCACATTTACTGCCGGTGAGTTGAGTATTAGAATTTAAGCTATTCATGCCTAGTATACAGAGCTATGTAATCAAAACTGTTCGAAATGTATAGCAAATCAACAGACGAACTTTAGGTGAGTTTTTGAACAAAATTTCAAAGACATCCCGTGATCTGGCGTTTTATTGAAATTTAAAGTTCACTGACTGGTTTAAGTCGTCATGATTATATTGTGACATAAAATAAACCGTTATTCTACTGCTCCTAACGTGCTCTATTGCAATCTCAAAGCTGTTATAGAGTAATCCCGTAAGTGAAGTGGAAACAAACATAGTCATTAATCAGTTTCATGAATGAAAGTGACAAAACACCGACGTAATTTATATCTGTAATTTCTATGCTGTATATACATATATGTAGAGTATTCTATTATATATATATTTTTTTTATATCGATAAAAATGTCTGCCTCTATCTATACCACCCCATCACTACACAGGTATCCACCGTAGTACCTACAAATGATCGTCATCTATCCACGCCAGTCAACACAGTTTGTGTTGGGGTCAGCAGAGGAGCGGGTAGTGAGGTTCCTTTAATAGACGTTAATAGGACGGCTTGTTGGTGGTCGCGGTCTTTGGTGAGAAGAGACGGTTGGACAATTTAGTGTCAGTCACAATCTGAATCATTTTGAAGGATGTTGCTAATCCATTGCTTCATATGTTCGAAAAATTTGTCTGCTCAACAACGTGAACGCAATGAATGTCGTTGAACTGTCAAAATGAAAGCCATTGATGTGTGTAACGCAATTACCCCGCTGATTATTATATTGAATGTATGTAATGCAGGTAATTATAATTGTGAGTGTCCAAACAATGTCCTCCACCGAAACCTAAAGTAAACAATAAAATAACAACAAATCAATCAAAATAAATGTACTTACGTGGATATGAGATTTAACAATTTGATTTCATAATTTCTTTTGCTGGTCTAGTGGTGGCAAGCAGTACTGCTGAGCATAGGTCTTGGGTTCTATTCCAAGGTCGGGTAAAGTGTTATTGGGTTTTTCAACAGGAATTTCTACTGAGAACACAAATCCAGACTCCGGCTTTTACCAAGCAGCCCGGCCCGTTTGCTGGCAATAGGCTCGCCGCTATTATATGGAACTTAGCGTTCATATAGATCAGAGTTTCCGTTGGCATAAACAAATTGAAACCGTCGCTACTCGGGTTCGAAGACTCATATTTATATTTAAAAGACTTCGTCAGTCAGCGGACCCAAACACCCTGCAGATGGTGTACCTGGCTCTATGCCAGTCTCTATTGTCGGACTGTTTGACCGTATGGGGTGGAGCACCAAAATCTACAATGCTTCAGCTTGAGATCGCCCAGAGGGCTGTACTAAAGGTTATGACAAAAAGACCTTACAGGTACCCTACGGCTGAACTTTACGCTGAATGTAAAGTTCTCACGGTGAGGCAACTGTATGTCCACATGACCATAGCCCGTAAACACAAGTCTCGGCCTCTGCAGGAGCCTCGAGGTAGAATTAAATATACGGTCTTTAAGCCCGATCGAACAAGAACCTCCTTTGCGGGTAAACACTATTTTATCCTTAGCGTAAGGTTGTATAATGAGACAAACAAACAGCTAGATATATTTCACCTGAACAGAATAAACTGCAAAATGAAGGTCAAAGATTGGCTTACTTCCTTAACTTATCGGGAAACTGAGGAATTGCTGGTTAGCAGCACTGGCTAAGTTGTACATCACACGCAACTAAATGCACGCATCCGCAACTTATCAACACACATACACACTTACACACTACACTCACCCCCACACTACACTTACCCTCACACTACACTTACCCTAACACTACACTCACCCATACGCTACACTCACTACTCCACACATATTATAGCAGAGATGAAAATAGGGTGGTTATTTTATGATTATTTTCTTCTATGTATCCTAATAAAACTAAACTTAGATTAGATTATAGTTTAGATTATAATTATTATTATTTTTATCTGTGTAAATCTGTGAAAAATGGAATGTTAGGCTTCACAAATGTGAAGGGCCGGGAGGAACGCTGACACCTGAGATACAGGACATGTCCTAGTTTGGGTGTCAGGAGTTTCACACAACGTGCATATACCTAGCCTATTTATATAAGGATATAAGCTATTTAAGTAATGCACTGTTAACCCTTTTTTCTCTCCTTATTGTATTAGGCTTATGAAATAAATTATTATTAAAATTATTATTATTACTTAAACATAACTGGCGAAATGTGGGTATACCTACTATATGTACTCCTCTGCCTAACCCTTCGGGAAAAAAGGGGTGATGTAATATTATGTTTTCCTATAATAATTGTTATTTATTTATTCCCAAATTTCGTACATAACAACTTAACAGCTATAACGCCAATGCGATGTTACTATAAGTTACTACCCAAAAATTCAATTAATAAAAAACCATCATAATTACAATTAAAAAAATACAATCCTAATTACATTAAAACAATTAAAAATACAATCAAAATTACAATTAAAAAAAATAAAAGCACAATTAAAAATACAATTACAAATACCATTAAAATACTTGTACCATTAAAAGTTATGTTTTAAATTAAAAGTTGTGGAACCTTTAGACCAACTGGTTCAATTTCTCAGAAATTCCTACTTTTTGAAACTCCCTAGTAATTCCTGATGACATGACTTATGAGGGTAGAAAAAGTATAAAATCAGCATTTTGTTTCAATACAAATAAGACCTACGTTCATTGGGTAGTGGTAAGACAGACGTGAATGAAGTATGGGAGTGAGAGTTTATAAGGAACGATCGCGATACGACTGCGGTACGATTACTATTGGCTAGTGTAGTAGTGGATTAAGGCTTTGTGAAAGTATAATATTTAGAAAAAGATTGTTTTGTTTACTTACATATCTTTTACAATATTTTACACAACTATTTACACTAGGTATTAAATTAAATGACTAACTATATAGGCCAGTCAGATCTAACACTAAAAATTGTCTGATTCAGCCTGAAAACCGTATGTATAATGTATCTGTACCGTGTGTAAAATAACTAGCCTAATACAAATAAATACAAAAACTAGAGGACATTTTGGTGTCGACGTACCTACTCATCCGCATTGTTGTCGTTCAGAAACGTGCCCAGAAGACTGGCAACAATGCCACGTATTTAGAAAATAAAACAGAATATTGTTTATTCTTGCTGCAGGTAGTTAACAAATTAAGTTGGTATAAATTAAAAAAAAAACTCTACAACATACCCCTAGGGAGTACAATAATAATGAAATACATAAAAATAATATTCTAACATGGATAGGAACAGAAAACCAAACTATATGTATACAAAACTTAAATAATGTCCTTATTGATTTTTAATAGCTCGTACCATTTGTCAAACTACTTTCAAACTAATCATTCCCGGTAAACACATAAAAAAGCAGACTTGTCTTTATTTTTTGGTTTACATTCCGAAGTAATAAGTAGCATTGACTTATTTTTATTAAATCTTAAAACGATGAGAATAATCTGCTAACGTTTACTAAACGGCGTAGCACGTAGCCGGTCTACGCTGTGCTACGAAAGCGTAGCCGTCGTAATACTAACATGTCAGTGGTATAGTATATTGATACGAGTATGTTAGTGAAATTAGTTTGTATAATTTTTATTCGTTTTGCAGATGCTTTTTTTTTATTGACAATGGGCTCACTCTTGACTTCAATCCAGCCCAGAGGCAGGGATGAGATCTACGGTGGAACGAGCTTGCCTAGAAGAAGCCTATTCACTCTCGCCTTGAAGAGATTCGGGTTGTATGAACTCGGGAATGCAGACGCAGGCAGACGATTCCACTCCTTAGCTGTGCGCATCAGAAAAGATGACGAGAAGCGCTTAGTGCGTATATATGGTATATTAACCAAATAGGGGTGGTATCCTGCAGTGCGTCTGGACTCTCGATGGTAGAAAGGTGAAGGCGGGATGAGCTCATGTAGCTCTTGAGCACACTCCCCGAAGTACAGTCTGTAGAAGACGGACAGACAGGCGGGTTTTAATTTTGTTTCCCTTCTATAAGTAATTTTCGTGTATTGTATTGTGATTTATTTTAATGTGTTCGTCCTTATCAAACTTGCTGTACCTAGTGAATGATGTGGTCGCCTATAATTGGAGGCGCACACTTGTATCTGTCCTTGTTCATGTTTACATATGTACATGTAACTGTGTAGCCTCTGTTGGCGATCCAATAAATAAATATACAGGTGTCACAAGTAGCATTAGTATCATCACAATACAGATGACACAAGCAGTATCCGTATATACACGCGATAACTAAAACTGAACTAGTTTTTTTTTAACTTTTTTAGTTTTGGTATACAGGGTGTTATTGACAGCCCTCCGCAAACTGATAGGGTGGCTTCAGTACATCATATCAAGATGAACGGTACATGTAATTCTTTCAGGAACATTAAGGGAATCCAAAAAACCAGATTTGTTTTATTACCTCACACGCAACGTATCGTTACCGTGGCAAAACGCACGTAGCGGACGGCAGCGCAGCGAGCTTGAGCGAGGCTGTTTTCAGCTGTTTTATTTACATAAATGGAGTGTTGCATACAGAGAACGTAATTTTACATTGAAATAAAGGAATATCAGCAGAAAAAACGGCATAATTTTTTTTTTTCCTGAGAAAATCCAGTGGGATAATTATGATTCAGAATAAGGAGCTGAATCAATCCTGTGTTTTTGTGGAGGGCTGTCAATAACACCCTGTATGTACCCCACACAAGTTAACGTACAAGTTAGTGTACCACTATTAATATGCTATGTGAGAACATATTAGGCTGGCAGTTAGGAGGGACGTCGCGTTAGTAAAGTACGTGGCGAGGGTGCTGCGCGGGCTGGTGCACCACCCAGATGTGCTGGAGGCGCTGCGGCTGCGTGTCCCGGACGGGTATGTGGGGGCACGCCGCCGCCCCGCTTTGTTAGATGTGCCATGGGCCAGGACGAATTTACTTAAATTTGCTCCTTTGTCAAGGGCCGCACGTATAATAAATAATATGCCGTCGGAAGATGTGTTCGATAGCCTGCCGAAATTTGTGTTAGGAGCACAAAGGTGCATTGAAAGAGGCATAATATTGTAATTTTTATTATTTTATTTTTATTGTTGAATTTTATGTTTGTATAGTTTATAAATAGTTTATTAAGTGTGTATAACATCGTCTTGGAATACTGTAAGATGTTGTACTTATTGGTGTGGTGTGTAAATATTATTATTGAAGCTAACTTATAAACTCCACAAGCAAAGTTAATACAATTTATATGGTACCACCGGGTTGCGGGTTTTTCTTACCAAATAAAAAGATATAAGTACGTAAATCGGCCCTGTAATCTCGGTGGAGTCTGTGTACATTTTTTTTTTGTTACCCTACCTTGTGTCCCACTGCTGGGCAAAGGCCTCCCGTTTTTCCTTCCAAACCTCCCTGTCTTGTGCGATCTCTGGCCACGTTGGCTGCATTCGTTACCAGATCGTCGCACCACCTTCGCCGCGGTCTACCTCGACGGCGATGTCCTTCCTCAGGCGTCCCACTGGACACCTGAGGGAGGACATCGTCGTCGCGAATGCACCCCGAGAGATGGGCAATGATCGTCACTCACTAGTGACGATCTTTGTCCATCTCTCGGGGTGTGTGTGAGTGTGTAGAGTGTGTGTGTGTGTAGTGTGTGTGTGTGTGGGGGGGGGGGGTGTGTGCAGTGTGTGTGTGTGCAATGTGTGTGTGTGTGTAGCATTAGGTTGCTTAGCTTGGGACTAGATGGCGCTGTGTGAAATGTCCAGGGATATTATTATTATATTGTATGAAAAAAGCGTGTTAATAAAACTCACCGATTGCATAACTACCTAATTTTTTTAAATAAATTAAAAAAGGAAATGTCACCTAAACAGAGTCTGGTACGATGCATACAAATTTGCAATGTTACTGGTATTTACGTTTATTACAGAACACCTACCAAATGAGCCGTGTGGTATAAAGGGGCTCCCAACATTAGGCAGATTAAAATTGCTTTTTTTTTGCTGACAGGACCTTGATGCCTCCTATTTTGATAACATTATTGTTCTCATGTTCTCCTAATTCGGTTTTTTCATCCCTCAGAAGGGATGTAAATATGTCTGCCAGTTATTTATATGGCATAAGTGATATATATTTAAAGGTAATGCTTCTACTTTACGCGTTTTGCTAAATTATGATGTCATGTTACTGAATTATTCTACAACAGGATAAGGAAAAAATTGTGGGAAATTCGCGTCTGATTTCGAAGTTGACGACAACTCGTTTGTTGAATCGAATTTTATGTTGATATACTTCGCAAGTATATTTTTGTGCATCAAAAAATATATAATGTATATTGATATAATGTTAGGGTATCGTATTACCCAGTAACTGGGTTGTGGAGGTCAGATAGGCAGTCGCTCCATGTAAAATACTAGTATTAATTCATTCAGCTGCATCCGGTAAGACTGGTAGCCGACCCCAACATAGTTTGGAAAAGGCTAGGAAGATAATGATGATATAATGTTACCCTGTGTCCCTGCTGTGGGAACATTATAAGTTGATTAGGATGACGTTCGTATTAGTTACGACCCGCATCAACGACACAGCAAAAAATTTAAAGGATTTAATAATTATTATTTATTAAATTATAATTTAAAGGACGCTTTTTAAAATGCAAAATGAAAACCTTAGGTAACTCATCTGTGGACTCATCTACAATACACAGTAAATCTAAAGGGGAGAAAAGTTTTTAAACGAAAAATACTCTCCCAGTTCTGATTTACCACTCTATATTTTTGCTAGCACAGCACATTACTTAGCCTCCTGGTCCTGCTTACCCTACAATACTGATTAAGGGTAGCCGGTACAGCAATAATTTTATATTAAACGGACAATTTCTATGCGCAGAGGATACCCGAATTTTATGGACGAAGATAATGTATCGAATATGCTTAAATATTTATAAATTATGGGCTATGTATGTATATCACGGCTTTGCAAGGCCGGTTTGTAAAAGAAACGATGATCAAACTAATTTTATGGGTTGAATTTGCATGTTTTTGTAGTTTATGTGTCGCCATATTCCTTTTTTAAGGCAACTGGTTTGTGGGTTTTCCAAATATTGGGTGGCAGGGACATTACGCGCAAACTGTAACTATGAATTCAGTACTTACAAGATTCGAGGGTAAACTGCACAACAGATGGATGCGGTTTTCACCATCATTTAGAATGTTTATTCTAGAAGGTTTTACGTCTATACTATATTAATATTATTAAATTTACAAAACAATACAGAAATCTCAAAGTTTTGTCAATTTGTAAAAACCGCGCGAAACAGGGGCTGGGCAGTAAATAATAAACAAAACATTGCTAATAAGACACAGACATACAGATCCAATTTTTTTTTTACATAATGTTTTCTGGCTTACTTTCCTGCGAAGAAAATGCTAAAATAACGAAAACAAAATAATGTTATATCAAATCTCCAATCAGCCTTCAGGCGTCGTAATAATCCCCCATCCATTAACTTTTCAAACCAAAAATCATGAAAATATATTTCATAATCAAAATAAATCCACCATATTTATAATTTCTGTCAAAAAACGTGAAGAACTTAGAAATAAATAACTCGAGGCGAGAGTTCGCCGTTCACTAGAATAATAAGGTCACTAGTGTTGGGGCGTGTTCGGTTTCCGGGTTTCGTCGTCGGCTACAAAAATATTTTTTGTAATATTATTCCTCGTTCTACCAGAATATAATATACATAGGTCGTAGCAGAAAGGTTGAGAGTCAGCTGGCCGTAGTGAAGTATCGTTCTTGGAGATTTAATTTCAGGAATTTGAGAGGTTTCAATTTGAACTCTTAGTGACTCTCACAAGTCATTAGGAGTTTTCTAAATTAACTAGACATCTATAGGCGTATCTACTTACTTTCGGCTACGGTAATCCATAACATGAAACCACAGTCATAAACAAGTCTAATAATAGTGTAATTATAATTGACCTATACACAATAAGTTAGTTTAAAAAGTTATCCCTTTGTTTAATCAAATCACAAGGGCTGAGATACGCCCACACTCAACATGTGGCCATTATGTGTATTTATGTAGTTGTAGCTTTTACATACTTTTACACTAATTTGTGGCCCAAGAAAACAAGTTGCTACTCATCGTCTTAACTATTTTATAATTCGTTAAAAAGTTTGCTACAGATGCTGATCTATATTATTATCTTTTTTTGCCACATAGTCAAAGTAATGTGTATCGTATACTAGTAATAATAGTTTCGTGTAGGTATTACTAGTGGAAACCCCTAAAGCAATGGTTATTAGTTGAACCTAAAAATATTGAATGTTCAATACAGGCATCGAATATTTAATTCAAAATCAATCACTAAACAGCTGAACCAACCGTATCATCAATTCCAAGATAAAATCTGACACAATTGCTTTGTCACACCGATTGCTGAAAGTTCTAACACAAAAAATAAAGACGCTGTTTATTTCATTGTAACACCTATAACTTCATTTCCAATTACATAAATACAGGTCACAGACTCCGCAATACCAGAAATCGTATAACAGAACAAAATGAAACCAAGTCCACGTGCTATCTTAGCACTCGATTAGTTCCTTTCACCAGCTGAACAATAGGCGAGGAACGATAGGGGGACAAACCATTCGCACTAAATAGATAGGTACAGAAGGCCGACTTCATGCAACGTGCAAAAATGCCACACACATAAACACGTTTCACGTACAACGAGTGCAGCGACTGTCATTTGTTTTGAGATCACCATACGTATAGTCTATTTCAAAAGTATCCGATAATCTGAAACGGATCAGAAAACGTGCCTATGGATGCCAATTTGTAGTGCCATTTAGGTACAAATCGAGTGCTTTGATTTGATGATTGATACTTTAACCCGAAATAATTTTAAATTGCTTTATAGATGTTTTTCGTTTGATCGTCAATGATTTTTCAAGAACAATAATAACGTTATTCAAACAATAATTGTTGGAAGAAGTGGTGAGTTATAAAGTTAAAACCTTCCAAATAAAGAAGAATTTTAGTAACCCTTTTAGTGAGTTATTGCGTAAGCAACCTGAACGGGGTATATTTACATTTTCATCAGATACTTTTGGAATAGACTATACGTGTCTATGTGCGCGTGCGCCTGTTTTAGCTCGTTGCATGTAACCAGCCTTCTGTTTATATCTACATATTTCATGCCATTCGGCCTTCGGCCTCCCGCCCATCCTTAATTGCGTTTTTCCGCAAAATAACTCAGTCGCTAATTGCAAGGCTTTGAAACTTCATTAGTACGCAAAATGAATTTTTATTTCTCCTTTATTTTTATACATCAGTATGGTTAAAAGGTTCACATTTTTTAATGTGGTGGTCCCTTATTTTAGTGATTGGTTTTTTAAGTTAGGAATTTGATTTCGGGCACCACCTTTTATTTATAAATAAATGTTGGTAGATCGGGGTGATTTTTTGATGAAATAGCTAAGTAATTAGAAGACTGAACGTAATATCAGCGGTATGATTAGTACTATATATCAACAACATAACGGGATTTTCCAAACGCGTTCCTACTCGTAGTAGTGAAGGCAGTGTTGAAAGGTACCTACAATTAGCATTTTGTTTGGCGGCAGGTATAGGAGGGCTCTTGTTATAAAATCATAGTGGGTACTATTAATTATTATTATGCTTACTAAGAGTACCATATTCATCGAACAAACAACCATAGTGAATAGATCATTACAATGGTTTCAGTGAATTGCTGTATTTTTCAATGAATTTGTTCCTTTTTATCTTTTCGTCGCTTGTCAACTAACAATTTTACTAAGTAGTGAATAATAAATATAATTATCTCCCATCTTTAGGCTCATATGAATCATAAAAGTTAAACCTTAATCTAGACTGACCCCTAAAACCACGTACTCACGTAACAAATAATAAGAAGAGCAATAAATAGTAATCCGCGACCGCTGCGGACCGAATGGACCGATCGCATCGAATTATAACAACTAACTAACTAACATCCCGGATTATGTAGTTAGCGGGTGCCGAGTTAGCTGGGTTGCCAGTGACGGACAAGAACTTTCTTCTGAAACAGGTAGTTTTTATTGAAATTTAACGTCGACAGTCTTCATTTCAACACTTCCTAGTGCTTTAGCGTAAACGTAGGTAACTGCTAGATATTTACACAACCCGCGAGCCTAAAAATTTAGGAATCGCTTTTCTCGCAAAGGAAGCGTTTAGTACAAGTTTCTACAACGATTTTCAGCAAAAAAAAAAAAATAGTTTTATTACCTTCAATTGTACAAGAAAACACTTATCTCAACACATTAAGCTTTACAACTAGGGAAACAGAGTGTCTTCGATGAGCTCTGGCACCCAATGTATGTTTGACATAAGCTTTTCCATCATCGTTATTGCTGATAGAATGTTACTTTGCTTAGGCGCCCTGATGTTAAGCTGTTGTGGATAACCACAACAGCCATCAGGCAGCAAACTGATATAAAACTGTTTCATTGCTTCTTTGATTAATCTATTTGGCTCTCATTTCTTTAAAATCTGAAATACTGAAATGCTACTTGGTGACAAAAATGGTACTTGTTGCAGTTTCTTTCATTGTGACATCATTTGTGCCTATATTGTATGTAGTTTGCTAAGGATGGAGTAAAGTTTCCAGTTTATTCATGGACCACGGTAATCAAAGACTAACCTTGTAGTTATTTTTTTATTCGCAAAGCTGGTATTTTCTTCCTCGATAATTTTTCCCTTCATCGTAGGTAATTTTGTTTTATAAAATTTCAAAAAGTGCCATCTCTGTGAGTTCAGTTTGATTTAGGATCAGCATTCCAATACAACGTGGCAATACAATACTGCCATCCTTTTTGGCACTTTTTGTGTTGACAGCAATGACGAATTTTTGGTGCCCTATGATTTTTTCCCTCCTTTTTTACAAACACGTACATTTTATTTTAAGACTGTTTAATATGTTCATCGTAATTATTTGAACATTTTCCCTAAATATAGGGGAAAATATTGAACATGGCAACTCCAAAACTTAGTGGCAGACAAGTTGGCAGAAAATAATTCCTTCACTGTAGTTTTATTAGCGGGGCGTGTCTAATGGTGGTGAACGTTTGGTACTGAAGTGGGTAGGTAGAGTCTAAAGTTGATAAATGTATTTACTTAGTCTCTTCAATACTTAAAAAAATCGCTAATGAGTTTTTTGTTGTTGTATATCATTGTAATCAGGAATATTATAGATATTCCCACTGCTGGGACACAGGCTCCTTTATGTGGGAGGGGTTTGTTTATTGGCATCTTGTGTTTTTTAGTTTTACTATTTATTGTACTGAGTTATTAATTAATTGTGCTTTTGTGTGTTGTGCTATTTCTTCAGTGTGCACTAAATACATTATTTATTTAACTATCTATCTATAATATATATACGAGGGCGACACTGAAAGTTTTTAGAACTGGCCACTTGTAAACGATAATATATAATAAAAAAATACGTTCAAATTTTGAAAACGGAACTCTTCCAATATTATTGTGTATGTATTTTATTAATTTGTCATTTGTTTACGATTTGGCAGCAAATTGAAAATTGTCTACGTCACGTCAGCATAAATTTAACGCGAGAAAATTTTCTTACAATGATTTTTTATGACTTACGATGTCATTTAAGTCAACAAGAAAGTTATGATAGACTTCGATTGGCCTTTCACCTTTTCAAGAGCTGTGTTCGATCGACATACTTACGGGTGACGAAAGCTGGATTTATTGTTATGATCCTGAAATTAAGAGACAGTCTTCGGTCTGGGTGCTTCCTTCCGAGGAGTTGCCAACTAAAGTGAAGAGAGGTCGAAGCGTGGGAAAAAAGATGGTGGCCTCGTTCTTCGGAAGGACAGGTCATTACGCAACAATTGTTTTAGAGGATCGAAAAACAGTTACTGCAGAGTGGTACACTAACAATTGTTTGCCACTTGTCTTGGAAAAAGTTCGGGAGAAACGACCTCGCAGTAGGATCCTCCTTCACCACGACAACGCCTCGTCGCACACCGCCAAGCAAACAATCGACTACTTGGCGACGTCCGACGTGGAATTACTGGGTCACCCGCCCTATAGCCCCGACCTCGCACCTTGCGATTTTTATTTATTTCCGAAAATAAAAGAAAAACTTCGAGGAAAAGGTTTTATGGACGCCGAGGAAGCAGTGGCTGCGTTTCAAAATGCCGTCTAAGAGACCCCTAAGGGTGAGTGGATCGGATGCAGCGATGTATAATTGATTTAAATGGACACTATTTTGAAAAGATATAAGAAAACTAATAACTTGCTAGTTTGTTCCGTTTTTGATTTTCTAAGAACTTTCAGTGTAACCCTCGTATATACCTACCTGCAATGATGCAAATTTTGTTCAAAACTCCAAGGTGATTTGCTATTAGAAATGAAATAATGGAATTAAACGCAAGTCTTAAGAAATTTCTTATTATTTATGTGCGTTAAATCTTTGAAAATACAGATTTAGAAAAGCCTTCGTTGGTATTCGTATTTCAAAAATAAATAAAAAATAAAATTGTTTTTGGGTCTTAAACAGTTACATTTGCAGATGTGATTGAGACAGCCCCAGTAAGTAATTAATAATACCTACTTGTGTTGGGGTTGTCTCAAATTTAATTTTATTAACATTCTTTTATGTTTATTGACCGGCAAAATGAAAGACATGCATAGGTATATGATGGAGATGGTAAGTAGGTATGCACCTAGTAGATGCATTGCCATTCCAGAGACGAAGCTAAAATGTTTTATTTGCCTGTATTAGATAAGTTGGACACACACGCATGTTTCCTGGTGGCCACATGATTCCGAAAACTTTTCGTTCGATTATTGCTCATAGTTTTCGGCAAATCGATTTGTGTGCCTTGATCTAGCTTTAACACGATATGAACAAATAGATGTAACACGAGACTAAGTTATAAAGCACTATAGCAGTGCCCCGCGGTTTCACCCACATAACTGTCGATCCCGTGGGATTATCGGGATAAAAAGTGTACTATGTGTTATTCTGATGAAGCTATATTACTGTAAAATTTCATCAAAATTCGTTCAGTAGTTTTTACGTGAAAGAGTAACAAACATCCATCGATGCATCCTCACAAACTTTCGCGTTTATAATATTAAGTAGGATTGCCTTTAAGTTCAGCCAATACACCATCATAGAAAAGCCCCACGACCCCATACGTTGTCATACATAGTCATAATCGAACAAGTGAACATCAAAGAGTTCGTTACGAGCCGCTCATTAATGAAAACGTGTTTACATGGAGCACGTGATGTGCATTATAATAAGGTTTAATATCAAGCCTGTATTTCTGAAAGGGCAGAACTATCTAATTTTTTAATGGAATAATCAAATAACTTTTTGCCCTAAATGGGGGTCAAATCCAGGATCTCAACTCAAAGGTCACGCTTGCAAACCACTGATCAATAAGAGAGTTACAAACTAGGTTGCTTTAACAGGTTGACTCAGAAAAAAGACACATCAGTGAGTATGTACGCAAACCTATAAATAACACAACATCAGAGGGGCAATTTTCGTTATTTTAAGAACGTTCACAGTCTGATCTCAGTCTCAATCTGTCAAAAATACCTCTAATTTCCCTACATTTTGACAAGTTTTTGACATTTTTTTGTCGCTGAGATGAGACTGTGACTAGATTTTGAACGTTTTAAATTACGAGAATTGGCCTTCTGATCTATATTAAAATCTCTTTCTACCTCAAGGCACCATGCAATTATTTCTAACCAAAAGTGTTCACCGAAGCATTTGCTACAGATGGTCAAATATGTTTATTTAATCCATCTTCAAAGACCGCTGATTACTTTTAATCGATCGACCTTATTTATTTACTTAGCACCCTCTTCCTTATTTCAATTAAGGTAAACAAAAACACGGTCTAACCTTTCCGGAATCTTTTGAAAAGATACTTTCAGTAAAATAAAATATAAAAGAAACGCACGAATCATTTTAAAGGACTCGCCACAAGGACATCCACACACGGATTCAATATACTTTTGAACGTTGCCTCGCTGACCAATCAGTTAGCTGTACTGACAACTTAGTTCTATTGACAAGATGTTGCAGCTTTTATTTATCAATCTTATATGTTACCGTATAATTATGAACATCGCTAGTTTATAATCTATCTCGCGAGATTATAAATTAATACGATATATTGTAAACAGTGTGGTACAATATAGCGACAGTTTACGATGTTCACAGTCATACGGTGGCTTTTACAATCATAAATTAAAGTCGCTTTCCGTGTTTGTCTGTCTCACCGTTTAGATCTTCTGACCTATGCAATGGATTTTGATGCAGTTGTCACAATTATTTAGACAATTCATTCCGGAAGGTCTATGTGTATATTATTATTTAACTTAGATATAGCACAGAAATCACGATATTTTTGTTAATTCGTAAAAACAGCGGATTACTAGTTTGGTATAAAATAGATTACTATTTTATAGAAACCTAGTAAACCGCCCTTTCTTTGCGCGGTATTTTGCACCTACTGCCTAATGGCAGTAGTTGCAAAATAAAGTTGCAAGCAAGAGTCTGCACGCTCGTTCCACCGTAGACCTCATCCATCGCTTTCCATCAAGAACGAGATTCAATCATTTTTCAAAAATATAACCTAATTCTCCTGAGTAAGAGTATTGTGGTAAGTAAACCTACATCTATTTAATTATTATCACTAAAAATAGCAAAAAAATCAGTACGCGCCAGTTGTCAGTACGCGCCAGTTGCAGGCAGTTTTAGGCTTATTCAATTGACGTTAGCATAAGGTAAATAGCGGAGCTCTGGTAGCTTTTTTGACAGTTTGAAAAATTTGATTGTGGAGTCAATCTGGTCCATAAAAAAACCTATGCGAGCACTTTTTGCTGAAAGGATTGTTATTACGTATGGTTTTAGATTAACCTATGGGAAACATGACGACAGCAGGATAAGAGGATCTTATCATGCACATGTATTAAATGGGGAAAGAATCATAGGGCACCAAAAAATTCATCCGTATCGCTGTGAACAGGAAAAGTGCCCAAAAGGCTGGTAGCATTGCCACGTTGTATGGCGATGCTAATTCTTTGGCCAAAAAATAGGCCAGTCCTCTGGTCACGCGAAGAGTTGACCAACCGCTTGGCGATATCTTGAAAAACCAAGTGGAACCTCGGACCTTGGCCCGGCTCAAACATTTAATTAGTTGTTTTAGAGCAAGTGTACTTTTAAAACAAAAAAAATATAGATCTCGCATGTATTTAAAATTAAAGGACAACATTGCAATATTAAATAACGTACTTGAGCATTATACAAGATAAAACTACACTACTACTTAAATACTTAGAAACTCATCCTTTTTTCCCATAGGGATAGGCAGAAACTATAGAACGCCACCTGCTACGAATTTAAAAACATTAAAAAAACGAAGATACAAAATAAAAACACATAAATATCGCTCCCTTATTGCCTAGAGAATTCAAATACAAATATTTTATTTGTAGAAAATAGGTAGGTAAACGGAAAAAAAAAATACATCAGTCCAGCTTAGTTCTAGCAACGCAATCGCTTCGCCAACATTTCTCTCTAGACTTTCACTTCGCTCTTGCACTACCCCAGTTTCAAAACAAAACAACAAAATCTTTATTCTTTTATGAACGTTTTGTTAGAGACATAAGCAGGTTATATTTGACCAGGATGTGTCGTTATCTTGTTTGCGAGAACATTATTCCTTACTAGCTTCTGCCCGCGGCTTCGCCCGCGTGGGTGTCGGAAATTTACCCACGGGAACGTGCTAACAGGATAAAATGTATGTGCTTCCCCAGAATGCCATCTATGTCGCGGGCCCTTTGTGGCTAATTACAATAGAAAACCAATTGTGTCTCATTAGTGGTGATTAAGAGGGTACCTATATATGATATCTTTAACTAAGTACCTAACTAATTAAAAAAAAAACTCAATAACAGAAAATTAAATACCTACCTACCTAAATAAACCTATTTCTGATGATAACTAATCTAAACTCAATAAATAAGCAAAATCCCTAAAAACTAATATCTATACGAATGACTAAACCTACCTAACAGTATTATAAAATAACCTACGGTCACTACGTACACTATCAAATATACTACCTATACTTTAAAATTAAAATCTATACCTACGACTTATATAAAAATAAACCTAAATAACTCTAAAAACTAAAAGGAATAAAAATGAACTCCACTGCGGGTGACCCAACCTACGACAAACTTAGTATTTGCGGTTGGTACAGTTCAGACAGTGGTAATCGGGTATAGGGATCGAACCGCAAAATTAAGTTTGTTTTTTATTGTATATACTTTTCCGGGATAAAAAGTACCCAGTGTGGTGCCCAGGATATTAAAGAATAATTATACCAAGTTTCATCGTAATCGAACCGGTAGTTTTTGCGTGATGCCTGAACAAACAGACAGACAGACAGACAGACAGACAGACAGACAGACAAAAATTTTTTTAATCACATTTTTGGATTCGGTGTCGGTCAAGTAACACCCCCTGCCATTTATTTTTTGGATATTTTCAATGTACAGAATTTTCACTTCTACAGATTTATTATAAGTATAGATTATGCGCAGTTTATTAGCATGTATTTATGTATCGCCACGTTTCTTCTGTACAGGGTGCTTGGTATTGCAAGCTAGTCTATTTTTGTGGAGACATGTTACGTATTGAGAAGTGTAGGATATTTTGGTGATAGCAAAGAAGTCAAGTCAAAGCAAATAACTGTTTTAAGTACAGACGCCAGCTGCAGGTCAAGCTACCCGAAAGTGTCAAATTTTTCCAATCAACATTGAACTTTAATACTTCAGAAAAAAAGTTGAAAATCTATTAAAGAAATTTGACAGATTGTAGTAGCTTGATGTGCTGGCGTCTGTACATTAACTGAATGTGATCAGCACATCAACACCGATTACAAGACCTGTCAGTGTCATCATTGTTGTGGAATACTGACACTGACAGTTCTTGAACGCAGTTTAGAAGCGCTGATCGTGTAAGTTTCATTTGTGAAATGGTCGTTCTTGATACCCTTTATTCACAGACGTCCTATAATGATTTTCAAGGCAGTTGATGTGCAGGTCAAGGTGACAGTTAAACGTTGCATAAAAATTACTCATTTATAACATTACACATTTTTCATAGGGTGACACAACAGGCAGACAACCTTTGTATATAATAGGTATTTACCTGCTATAACAGTGGTCCCCTTAGTCTTTATGGCCCCGAAATGGCAAACACGTAGTCAGCTCGTATTTTCTCTGTATTAAAAGGACATAGAACGACCTCGTGATGTTCTTTAGAAAGGTCTGGTGCGTGGTACTCGTAACCGACGTGCGTGTATGACCAGTTGTATGAACGTAAACAAAGGAGTATGTCAGGATCGCAGCAGCTGGCAGTTCTGTAGTTACTGCCTACCCCCATGCGATGAAGGCGTGAGTTTATGTGGTACGGTTACAAGCTGATATTATACTTCAGTTACTACTTTAAGTGAAAGCACTCCAGTTCACTCAGTAACCCAGATCCAGTGCCATATATCAGAAGTGAGTGATATTTCAGAGTGGCACTTACAAGCGGGAACAAAGGAGAATTTAATTTTTTTTTCAACCACCTTCGCAGTACTAATGTGGGGTGTGGAAGTGTGGAGGTGGATTTCGTGAGAAATATAATATTTTGAATAACAGTCTGTTGTCCAGCATTTTTACAATGTGACTTTCCTATGTAATAATTTCAGATTTTAGTTACAAAACGAAGACTACTTAATTTTACATACAACTTAATTTTCATTGGCCAGTTGTCCATATATCGGGTTCTGACTGTTTGTATATTATGCGCTTACAGACATATTCACAGTGTGTTTTTACACTTGGTTAACACAATTCTAGCGCGTGTCGCTCGTGAGATAAAAATACTGTCACATAAGACTTTTCAGTTTTTCTCTCGGTTACCTACGTCAATGCAATAATACATTTATACTCACCTAGGTACTTCTTGTAAGACGCACAGTCTACCTAAACATTAGGTGGTCTATAAGTAATTTTCGCCACAAAATAGCCCTTGGCGATGCCCACTTGTATAGAGTGACTGGCCCATTGAAACCCGGGCACCACAGTGTACTAACAATCTACATACATGCAGTATGCAAATAATGTTTGTTTGTCTGTTGGTCTATTCTATGAACGTTGTATTGAATGTTTCTATTTGAATGCATTGGCAGGACTTGGAGTCACGTTCGGACTTCCGTTAGGTTTCAATATACCTACGTAGGTAAGCTAATTTACTATCATCGCGGTCTATGACATGAAAAACCAGCCTGTTATTATACCACTGCAGGGCATAGGTCTCTTCTTATACAGAGAAGGCACGAGCATGTCACCACGCTTGCTCAAGACAGGTGGCAGGTTGGTGATTTCAGACTTCTATTAACGACGACGGCACGGTTGGCGCAGTGGTTAAGCGATTGACTGCTGCGCTGCGTGTCGCGGGTTCGATTCCCGCACGGAACAAATATTTGTATGACCTACATGTATTTGTTCCGAGTCTGGGTGTTTTCTGGGTGTGTGTGTCTATCTATAATATGTATGTATTTACAAAAAAAAATGTATATAAGTAGTTTATCAGCCATCTTGTTACCATAACACAAGCATTAGGTTGCTTAGCTTGGGACTAGATGGCGATGTGTGAAATGTCCAAGGATATTTATTTATTTATCTTTACGTCCAGGTTTCTTCACGATGCCTTTCCATCACCGATGTCAGTAAAGACCAAGATAAACTCAGAAAGTAGGTAGATATGAATTGCAAAAGTCACGTTGCTATTTTCCCAGATTTGAACCCACATGTGCACGAGAGGCAAGGCCTTTACCACTGGCCAGCATGACATATCGAAAAGAACATTATCAGCATATTATACATATTTGATTCAAAGGGCTAAGGAACCATTATAGATCATCAAGGTTAGCTCATGTTTGTTACAAACCAATAATTAGTCTAAGTTTTCTCGCAATGTTTTACTTCCCTTGAAAATTCTTTTGAAATTCAAAAGTAAAAAGTAATACCACCGTTCTTATTTCTCCTGCTAAACAGAATTGCTGTGTTTAATTTAACAAAAATAATAAAGATATGGCAACTTACTGCATAAAATAACTTATATTTTTGTTTCATCTGTTTCCTGCTCTTATTCCAATTTATTTGGGGTTGGCGCAACATGTCTTTTTCTTCCATACTTGATTAAGTACTAAAAAATCTGTCTCCATTACATCCAACACAGTACCCAAGATGTCTGCGAAGGTGTTGGGCCGCCCTCTTCATATTATTAAAACCTTTTCTTTAAACTAATGCAAGTTTGATACTACAAATGTTTCTTGTATGATTTATGTAACATAACATGCACCTGTATTCCTAAAAGGGATAGGCAGGGGTGTTTTAGTACAGTGACATTTCATCAGTTCTTTTTAAGTCCCTTGGGGGGCCAGCTACCCTCCGGGGACAGAAAAAAGTAGAACCATCATATCGCAGAAAGTTCACAGCAGAACCGTTATTTGGCATACATTTAATATCGATAGTCATTAAAAGGCAGACGTTTACAGTTAGAATCATCTTTTGGCATACATTTCATATCCATAATAATTGAAAGACTCATCTATAACATTACAGAAAATTCAAAGTTAGAATAATTTTGTATTTCTTACAAATAATAATAATATAATTGATTGAACAGTAATTTGCAGCCGCAGCTTCGGCTTGCTGGCTGGCTACGCCGACCGGCCTCAATCGCGGCGGCGCCGGGCGTTGAAACCACCTGATCCTCAGCTCGCGGGCCGCCTCGCCACTCCGCGCCTACGCGGCCTTAAATTACACTCTAGGGGTAGGGCAGACAAGACTACGTGGAGTCGGTTTCGCAGCGATTCGTTTCAGTCACTAACTTTTGTAGCACAACATATTGACTTTTTAAGACAATATTTGAATTTTAATTTAAGGTTTAAATTTATATTTTAAATAAATGGCAATATGCATAGTAAAATTATTCCAAATGAAATTTTGCCATCTTCATATTATGCCAAGTGAAATTGTACCAAATGAACGTTATGCTAAACGAAATTATGTGGAATTTTAACTTTGCTTTTTTTGCTTTTGCTTTATAAAATTCTGCCATCTTAAAAGTATGCCATTGAAATTCGGACATATAAGCCCAAAAATATTTATATTATATAATTTTTATGCCTTCAAAATATTCGTTTAAAGAAAATTACACCAAGTGTGTTATGCCAAATAACGGAGCATCAAGATTCTGCCAGATACAGGGAACCCCTAAGAATCAATACTACCCAAGAAAAGTATGTAACAATCGTTTGTGCCTACCCCCATGGGAATAAGGCGACAGTTTATTTACGTTTGTAAGTACTACCCACACAATTTAAAAAAATAGTGAAATAAATAGTGAATGCACTCCTACCTCGTTGGATACAGGCGTAATGTTTTCATAACTTCCACATTTTTCACTTACCACCCACGAAAAGTCGTTTCCCTACCAAGAGAACAGTAATTAAAGAGAATAATGCACAAACACAATAACTAGGCTTAATCCTCCTTAGTACCAATTAGTTCTATTACTAATTAGTAAGAATACTCGAGTGTTTTGGTGATTAGTAAAATACTTATCTAAGTGTTGTTCTAGTTTTCACTGTGACGTTTCTAGTGAATTAGAACATAGTGTTCATGACTGAATTTTGTACAGAATAATTTTGTTAATTGATTATCTTAATTACATAGTAGGTACTAAGGCGACGTTAAGCTGTTGGTCCAAGGTATCATTTAAAAGATCCATGTAGATCTTTAAAAGTCGTTACGTAGTTAGAAGCTCGAAAGTCTGTCAACCAGTCTTACTGAAGGGGTACTATGTTAACCAGTAACTGGGTTGTGGAGTATAAATAGGTAGTCGCTCCATGTAAAATACTGTCTAAAATAATAAGCTGCATCCGGTTAGACTGGAAGCCGACCTCAACGTAGTTGGAAAAAGGCTGGATAGATGATGGTAGATGCCAGTTTCATCGAAAATATTTTTTAGAAATTAAACAAACATTGCATATATATGCAATGTTTGTCTATATGTGTAAATGTGAATATATATTCACATTTCGCCAGTTATGTTATGAGTGTCACAAATTTTCAAATGGAGACGCGTGATAAAGCGATACTATCGCTATTAACTAAGAAAACATTACTGGCGAAATGTGGGTAGGTATACCTTGGGGGAAAACTAGCCGTGATGTTATGTTGTTTTTTAAATTAAACATAACTAGTGAAATACGGGTGTACTTTAAATACATCTCTACCGAACCTTTCTAGAAAAACAGATGTGGTGTACCTAATGTAGTAAGTTCTTACATGGGACTGGACTGGAGTGAACAATTATTTAGCCCCCGAGCTGCTATTGACAATTTCATTGAAAACCTAAAAAACCTTTGTCGTGTCGGGATTGACACTATTGGCAACTCTCTTCCAGCTCACCTAAGTTTTCACGGTTAGATTTTTACAGAATAGATCGGTAGGTGTCCACACTCAACAATCGCAATAGCTAAGTACTACATTTTTACCATACAATTCAAAACTACGTGCAGGGCAGGCGTAGCCGTGGGCAACATCTAGTTTTTTTTTTTAACAAATAGAAGCCTTTTCTAGTCAACAAACAGCGAGTTATTATTTTGTTATGTTTTGTTTGTGTATTTTTAGTCGTTTCCGAATCAAATAACTATTTTACTTTATATTCTATTTTATGCGGAGCATAAGCTCCTAAAAGTTGATGTTTTTTGAGTGGGAATATTGTTGTAGCGTGTTAAAACTTGTTCATGATACTTAACTAAAATATATAAGATCAAATATAATAGACTTTTTATTAAGGTAAAGTCTAGTTGATTGAAGACAACATAAATGAATACCTACAATAAAATTCCGAATCCTTCTCATAAAGAGATGGCGTGAGCATCGATCACGAGCAGTATTGCGTAACACACTTTCTCTTATAATCCGAAGGATTTTGCAGGATATTCCTGATTCATGGCTCCATATGTTTTGAAAAATTCGTCTGCTCGACAACGTAAATAACTCAATGAATGTTATGGATTTGTCAAATGAATGGTTTTCTTATTTGGATACTTCGAACACAATATTAATACGTTGCGAAAGCAAACTACTTAAAAAAAAAAAAGCTGGAAACCCTATGAAATACCTCTAGATAATGTTACAAGTTATAATAAGTAGTTAAATGTAATAAATAATAATAATAATGTAATGTGTGTGTTGTGTGTAATGTATATAAGTAGTTTATCAGCCATCTTGTTACCATAACACAAGCATTAGGTTGCTTAGCTTGGGACTAGATGGCGCTGTGAGAAATGTCCAGGGATATTATTATAATGTTAAATATTGTTATTACAAGTGGTTGTTTCACGCCCTACCCAAGTACCTACCTTAGAATTTAATAGGCATTTTTTTTTATCTCTGCCATATTTTCTTTTCTGATTTTCACATGTCGCAACTTAGTCTTAAGCCCAGTTATCGGGCTTTGCATTCATTTTTACCTTGCAAGAGCGCACGGAACATAAAAACTAAATAACCTTTTAATTCAATTTGTGTAGTGAGGCCGATAATTACACCACTCGCCCTAGCCAACGGTGTGGTACAAGTTAGATGCGGTACCGGGTTAATCGTCGTTTGTGGTTCATTTAATGTAATGTAACCAGTAATAATTCTTCCTTTCTTTCTAATGAATGGGTTGCCATCGACACGCTGAGAAAAAAAAGGATAATAGATAAAAATATAATAATAGATTTAAGTGTATTATAAAAATAAGGGTTCCTAGTTGACTACGGAACCCTAAGAACATCAGAAAAGTGAAAATGAAACCCAGTGACTTTTGACACAATTAATTTTAATTCTCAATTCTTTATTGCATTCCATAATGTGGTTAAAACAGTTGGTTTCGATTTGTCACAAACGACACATTCGTTTTCAAGATTTTGTTGTTATTAGCAACAGGCTCGACTAATGTACCTAACTGAAGCTGATATTCAGTTTTTGTAAAAAAAAAAACTTGAGAGGTGTCAAGGGACACCCGGATGGAACGAAGTTCAAAGAGAGAGAGAGAGAGAGACAGACAGAGAAACACGCGCACGCCGCATAGTTTACCTATAGCAAAAAGTGTCGTTCCAACTTTTGGTCTTAATTTTTTCCGTCTAGCCCCCTTTCGCAACGCGCGATAAGGAACTTCGTTCCAAAAACACGATTCTTAGATACAGAGGGTAAAGAATATATTATTGTAAATGCAACGTCGTCGAACGAACGAACTTTGACGAACCACTTTTATCTTTTCTTCATTTTCAGCTCCCGTCTCACAGCTACATTTAAAAAAACATGCACCACACCACGGCACCCATAAATATTCCGTAAACCCAGCGCCACGCGACATCTCATGCCTCCTACCACTTAAATAGTTGCATAGCTTAGATGCAATTTGGACCGCGGACCCACTCAAGTATGGTATACCGCGCCGTCGCGCATTTAATAGGATTTCGGGGGCTTTTACCCTACTGTATGTAGGTATAGTATGCGTTTATAATGTTTGCTTGTTAGTTCCTGGGTTTTTTGTGTAGTTGGACTGCTGTAGCCAGAATGGTGTCTGTAGTTGTTGTGGTAGAAAGGTCGTATGGTTTTAAATTATAACCTAGCAATTATTGACCTTCTAGGAACTCTGACGTTGATGGAAGACTGTGAAAAAAATGTAAATATCTGAAATCACTATTGAGCAATAAATGTTATACTCGTTGCTTTTTCTATAGGTACTATAGGTATGTGACTCTGCAATGGCACAATATTTTATGGAGTTTCGATATATTATACGCCTTTTAGGAACCCTAATGCCAATTGAGAGTATGACTGTGTAAAGAGGTCAATTAAAAAAAAAAGGACAAAATTAACGAATAATTATACAATCACTAGTTTATTTAGATTCTAACTTAAATAATAAGATTCCAACCTACCTATTTTTTTGTATTAGCGATAGACTTTACCTCCTTAGCAATCAAAACCGAAAACTTTCACCTAATCCTACAACCCTGTATTCACTCCACGTTAATATACTTCCTTTCTCTTATACTACTGTTATCCAATGAAACAAGATAACAAATAAAGAATTATATTCATGAAAGCGAATGGAAGCGCGCACTCACGGGTAATACCGACTAGCAACGTTTTTTTTATTATCGCACGCACTTTTTACGCCAATAACCATTTGCTAAACGATAATAAAGGTATGGCCATTGAGTGGCAGGTGAGCAGAGAGATGGCGTAAGCGTGGATTGGTCTGCGGGGTAATTGCGAAACACAATATCCGCATATATACACAATAGCCACCTATTTTGACTAAGGTGTAGAGTTTGCGAAGTTAGGCCTTGTAGAGTTAGGGCGTGTAGAGTTAGAAGCTTGGCTCTACATGAGATCTGATTACTTTTTGACAGTGCGAGCTACATGTTTGTACTCGGAAGTACATTTATTCCTGACCCATTTTAATTCAGTGATTCTGCAAATCCATAATTTAATAAATGTGTATTATGTTAGCGTATTTTGTTCACATACAAAGACAATAACATTAAATTTATCTTTTCATCAATGGCCACTTTAAATTTTAATTTAAATACGGTAGCGAATCACATTGATAATATTAATATTGCCACATCGTTTGTTACCGAACCGGGCCAATGTTCTAAGCATTTAAGTAATGGCGAAACTACGAACATCTTACACATGAACATACGTAGTCTGAATTGTAACTTTGATAAGCTCAATGTTTTACTAATGAGCATGGACTTAAGCTGCGATATAATTGTGCTATCGGAGTGCTGGTTAAGTAAAGTAATGAACCTACCCGTACTTGATGGTTATGTATCATATAAATCAAAATTTTCAAACCAAAACGACGGCGTGGTTGTTTATGTGTCCTCTAAGTTGGATTCATGTACATGTACTGAACCTACCTTTGTTGATGGAAACTGTCTAGTATTCAAACAGCAGAGTATCGCTATTGTTGCCGTATATCGCTCGCCTTCGTACAAACAAATTGACAGCTTTTTGAGTAGCCTCAATAATGTTTTAACTTCTTTAAACTCACTCAATACGGTTATTATAGTGGGTGATATCAATATCAACATAAGCCCCAGCAGGAACAATTCTCACGCCGATGAGTACCTTAGTCTGACAGCCTCTCATGGCCTCCTACCGGCACATGAGATACCTACCCGGGGTGAGAGTTGTCTCGATCATGTAATGCTCAAAACAAATAATATTTCAACGGTCTTTGTGTTGGATACGTGTATTACTGATCATTCCCCAACCTTGCTCTGTGTTGATCTAAAGATGAACCAGACTAAAAATACGAAAATTGTTAATAGACTCGACACTCAATCCGCAATAGGTGATGTTAAAAATACAGATTTCACTTCAATTCTTTCATCAAACGATGCCAATTTCGCGGCCGAAAACCTTGTTACCATTTTATCAAATATAGTCAAAACAAATACTAAAAATGTCACAATTTCGCATAGAAATAAAATCATCAAACCATGGATAACACCGGGCCTTTTAAAATGTATCAGAAATCGCGATAAATTACACATAGAATCAGAAAAAGATAGTAAAAATATGATCAAAAGAATCACCTATACCCGATATCGCAACTTTTGTAACGAACTTTTAAAAAAACTAAAGAGAGTTTATAACCAGAATGAATTTGAAAAGGCAAAGGGTGATCCTAAGGCTACGTGGGACGTTATTAAGACTATTGCCCAGCTTAAACAACAAAAATCTACACCTGATGAACTACTGAATATTTCAGATGATCCTACCTCTTCTATAAATACAGTTAATGAGTTCTTTGTTAACATAGGGAAAAATCTAGCTGTGACTATCATGCGTAAGCAAAATGAGGCTAATGCAAATTCCTCACAAATTCCCCTACCCTCGACAAAGAATAGCCAGGATCCAAATTTGACAGGTACCTCGATGGGTCTTCTAGATGTCGATGAGAGAGAGGTTGAGACAATCATCATGGGACTTCGCAACGATTGTGCCATAGGATGGGACGGAATTTCGGCCAATTTCTTGAAGGAAATACGCACGTTTATTTTACCTTCCCTGACACATGTTATTAATTTGTGCTTTTTGCATGGGAAATTTCCTAGGGTATTCAAAAGAGCTCTTGTGTATCCTGTCTTCAAGAGTGGGGATAGAGGCAGTGTCACGAACTATAGGCCAACTTCAGTATTGACCACAATTTCTAAAGTTATTGAGAAAGTACTCAATGCACGTCTGGTTAACTTCCTGAACACGAATAACGTTTTAGCACAAAATCAATTTGGATTTAGACGTGGTAAGTCGACTGAAGATGCGATTATTGATCTGACTGAGCATATCAGTAAGACACTAGATTATGGCAATAAATGCATCGGCTTGTTTCTTGATTTGTCTAAGGCCTTTGACACTGTCTCGGTGCCCATCCTTGTCGATAGACTGGAATCCATAGGCATTAGAGGAATTGCTCTTGATATTTTTCGTAACTATCTAGAGGAACGCAGTCAGTCTGTTAAGATTGGTACTCTTGTCAGCAATGAGCAGTTTGTCAGTTACGGTGTGCCCCAGGGCAGCGTGCTGGGTCCAACGCTGTTCTTAATCTACATTAACAATTTATGCACGTTAGCCCTACCTCATACTAAACTCTTGTCATATGCCGATGATACAGCACTGCTCATTGATGGTCCGAACTGGGACCAGGTTAAAGTTTATGCAGAAAACACCTTTAGAATTGTTATGAATTGGCTATCTGGCAATCTCTTAACACTTAATCTAGACAAAACAGCATTCATAACTTTCTCCCTTTCGCAAAGAAGCCAACCTCAACCAGAGACGTATACAATTCAGGCGCATCGCTGTGACTCTGCCAACGCCTATTGTGACTGCCTCCGCATTAAGAGGACCTCAAATATAAAATACCTTGGAGTTCAGGTCGATTGTCTGCTAAATTGGAAAAGGCACATTGAAGAACTCGTCCCCCGCATTCGTAAACTCATTTTTGTGTTCAAGAAACTTAGATCAGTGGCAGATCTTAAAACACTGAAAACAGTTTACTTTGCGCTTGCCCAATCTTTGCTAGGCTACTGTATCTCTGTCTGGGGTGGTACCTTTGCAGTCAGTATGTTACGAATTGAGAGAGCGCAAAGAGCAGTCCTTAAAGTCATGTGCAGGAAACCCTTCAGGTATCCTACCGCACTTCTCTATAAAGAGTGTGAGGTACTAACTGTTAGGCAACTCTTTGTGCTCCAGATAACATTACGCAAACATGCCACTATACCACACTCCCTACGGCTTCGAGAAGGCAAGCGCAAAAGAACGAGACTGTGTAGCACGGAGAGACATAGAACTGCTCTTGCCCAGAGGCATTATTGGATACTGGGTTCACGGGTTTATAATAAACTCAATGCTGCTCTAAATATTTGCCTACTTACCCGACACCAATGCAAGAACGCTGTGAGTGCCTGGCTGAAGAGTCTCACCTACGAAGAATCTGAGAGACTTATACAATTAGTGGGTTAACTGACTATTTCATCAACGCATACTCACTCATACCTTCTGGAGTTTGGACACACAATACCCCCCACACACACAAACACACCCCCACACACACACACTCACCCCTACATACATACACAAAAACACACATACTTCCTAAACACCCAAATACACATACACTCAAATACTCTTTTTGCTTTTTTTTTTTTTTTTTCTCCTTTTCTTCTTAGATATCTTTGTTTGTAAATTATAAGTTAATTACTATTTTATTCATCTGAGTTTGTTTAGGATTTATTAAAAATTTAATATCTTTAGAACTATTCTAGCTGGTCCGGAGGAAGGTGATGGCATTCGTGATACAGGGTAATCCTAGTACGAGTGCCAAAGCACTCCTTTGACTTCTAAGTGTCACATTATTACGTAAGACCAAATTTATTTGTTTTTAAGGAGATTTACTGTACCCATTCTTCTAGTAATAAAGATTTTTATTATTTTATTATTATTATTATTATGGTCTCGTCTTGGCAATATTTAACATGAAATGTTTTTGTGGGATATTTTTTACTCAAAACGGTTATAAATGTTTTTTTAACAACTATTATTATGTGTAGGTCTCGACAAATAAGTGTTGTTTTACT
The DNA here is from genome assembly GCA_945859715.1 of Apamea sordens. NCBI lineage: Eukaryota > Metazoa > Arthropoda > Insecta > Lepidoptera > Noctuidae > Apamea > Apamea sordens. The sequence continues at coordinate 15,165,523 of OX244009.1, forward strand.
ATTTTCAGGCCAAAACAAACTGGTCCTGAAAGACAAGGATTTGTCTATGAAGTAGCATCAGAAAGGCATTGGTACATTCTTACAAAGACTCCGGAGCTGGTGTGCAGTTGAAGAAGGTTTTATTCTGTCAACTAATACTAAACCTGTAAATCAAGCACTACATACGTTTTCATGAGTACCATCTACTTTAATCAAATGGAGGTGAAAATAACAATCGCTTGTTTCAAAGCCCATATTTTAATACGACGCGTGTATCCTAATATTTCGCAATAAAAAACACCGTCTGGAATTACCAAAGAAAAAATCAAGTGAAATTCTTTGTACGGTTTATAAAAACCTTTTACTTTTACAACTTAAGTATAGTTTTCCTAGAAATAACTACAACGTAAAAAGTTTTAAAACTTATGAAGAAAACTGTGTATTTTAATGCTTGTGGCCGTCAAAAGCTGCGTTATAATCTTCTCGCGTACCACGGGCAAAGACGTAGGTATTAGTTGTTTTTTTTACCTGACTGTGGAGAGGAAAAGGACGGTTATGATATTCACAGACAATGTTTGTTGCATAGTGAGATAGCTTATATGCAATAAACATAATGAATAAGTTTCACTAAATTAGTTGTAATTGAAAGCATTTAATGACGTTCGGTTTCAATGATTGGCTAAAATATGCAAGCGACGCGTTAGCAATTTAGTTTCCAAAAATGTAAACAAATATTATGTGTTATTTGAAAAAATACTTTAGAATCCTACATAAAAGATTTAATTCACCTATTTCTATTCCGTTATCTTCTTCCAATTACAGGCAAAACTCATTTTTAGTGCGAGCGAGTAAAGACTTTAATGACTTATGCAAGCAGTTCTCTTTTGACTTGTTTTCAACGCAAGGCTCCACCGTACGCAATAGGCTGAACATTGATTTCTTCAAAATTAATTCTTAGTGTTAAGAATGTGTGGATGTGTGTGGGTGTGTTGTGTGTTGTGTGTGTGTGTGTGTGTGTGTGTGTTAGTGTTGTGTGTTGTGTGTGTGTGTGTGTGTGTGTGTGTTAGTGTGTTGTGTGTTGTGTGTGTGTTGTGTGTGTGTGTGTGTTCTGGTACTTATTTAATTTAATTTTATTGTAGTTTATTCCTTATGTTTGGCGGTACCGATTTAATAGTTGGTGCGCTTATGTTCTTGATAATTTGTCGTGTATAAGATCTCTTACTGTATAGCTAGCCGTGAAAACCTGTGGCTTAATGTTTCTTATTCCAGTATATTTATTGTAGTTATGTAAAGTTGTTGGTTTTTCATGAGATAAATAAGTAAATAAAGTTCAGTTTGCGCTACAACTTAATTTTTTTTGTGTTATTTTCAATGGCAGTCATTCTGAAATCAACGTAATTTACACTATCACAAAGTTGATATTTTGTTTAAGTAGAAATAATATCAGCAGCAAACAACGATTTGAATAGACCGTAGCTACTGATTGAAGTATCGTCATTCCTGAAATCTTTTGTAATGCATTCCGTAATTACAAATTAATTCGGGTCTCTGCTAATTCTCTTTTCTTTAAAAACCTTGAATACAAAAAAGCAATTAGGACTACCTTCCTAAAACTCGAAAGAAACAGCCGTTTGAATTAAAATCTTATTATTTTATCCAATAATTAAGTTGCCTTCGTATATTCTGGTCTGACGTTGATTATGTCTATTTTTTTCTTTTCAGAGCGGCCATTACAAGTGATACAATGGAATTCCCTTGATGAGGGTTGTGAAGGAACGAAGAATGGAGGCGGCAAAGTTAAGTAAAATGTAGGTAGATGCTGGCACTTGGCGTATTGGCCCAAATATTCGCGTTAATCAGGCAATACATAATATACTTGATTCTTTTTCCAATAAAATTCATCTGTAGTTAGCGAGATGATGACAAGGTTTGCAGAAATATAAGTGTAGTGCCGAAAAGCCAGCCGTAAGAAAGATTCATTTGATCGTAGCATGGTATGAAGTGTAGCATTACGGCGTAGCAGAGTTGGGTAGCAATCTAGCGTAGCAATGTGTCGTAGCAACTATGTAGCGCAGCGGTGTCTAATCCCTGATCAGGCACTCGCGGATGAGTTTTGCTGGTATCAGACACTCGGAGTGGATGGAGTGTTACGGAGGTCGGCCACTCGGAGATTTAGTGTCACGAGTGACAAACTTGAGTGTCACGTCTGTCTGGCACTCGAAGACGAGTGTCGTGTGTGTCAGACACTAAATAAAGCCGTGAATGTCCCACTGCTAAATTAAGTTCATCCTATCACTCTGTCTTTCACAGAACCACAAACTATGATGGTAACTTCCAAACAAAAATTGTTTCAAGAAGTTTATCCTCTTATCGATTTCACTCAGCATCTCTGCTCACCCCGAACAATAGGAAACATACAAGACCCCTCATCATTCCAATTTTATGTTTTCCAATCGAAACACTGAACTCAATCCACGTTTATAGAGGAACTCTTCATAAAAACTCTACGACCTTTATTTTATAGCACAGAGTATGAATAAGACAAGCTTCTGTACAAATCTCACCGTGAAAACTGAGCTGAAGTGAGCTTGAAGTTAGCTGTCATTCCACCTGGTTTTCACTATTGACAGCTAACTTCAAGTTGTTTACAAAATAGATCGGAACGTGTATTGCCTAACTGAGAATACAATTGGATGGAGATCGCTTTTGCTTAATTCTAATGGCTACCACTGACGTTAACGGTAGAAGGAACCGATGATTCGCACCACTGGAGTGGAGTGCAAGTCCTGTAATTCGAATGAAAGTACTTTATTTTAGGGTAATTACTTCTCTTAGTTATCTCCCGCTGTTTTCTAGCAAATCTACTGAATATGGAACAAAAATTTACTAACCAATTGTCAAACGCTTTTTAACTGCTGTTTGGTGGACCGAAATATAAAAATACGAATCGACCAGAGGGGCAATTCTCGTAATTTTCAGAACGTTCACAGTCTGAAAAATACTTCTAATTTCCCTATATTTTGACAAGTTTTTGACACTTGTTTGTCGCCGAAATGAGACTGCGACTAAATTTTGAACGTTTAAAATGGCCTTCTGATCACCTATGAGTTTAATTTTGACACGTCGATTTTCGTTCTAAGAACCGGATGTTATGACTGTTATAAAAGTGTGATCCAATTGTCTGTGGCATACCATACGTTGAAGAAATGATAGAAGTTGCGTCGTCTTAACACATTTTACGATGCAAGTTACCTGTTGCTTCAATTTTATTGTATGCTACAGGTAAAACATTGGCATCTTGTAAATGGGACTTCAGTCTGGGTTATGCCCGTGCATAACCGCTCATCTTTGCACTAGATCAATGAACTGGATACCTTGTATCATTCAGACCCTGCCCCTATGATTTGTTTTATGGCCCACGACCATGAGATCGATATGGTTTATAATCAGGCGCACAGTTTGTTCTATGACATCATAAAATGATACTTTTTATCACTTATGGGATCAGCAGATGGTTGAAAAAGTTTTTAGAGTTCTACCAGTTATGTTTTATTCTTAAGACGCGTGGAAAAATAATTCTATAGAAGAACGTATTCTTTCAAAGAAATATTTTTCAAGGAGGCTGCTCGTAAACCGAACATTTATCTGCAAATAGTAACCATTTTGTGAGTGAAATTTATATGGCAATGCCACGTGAACAGATTAAGGCTAGTATCCGGACATCCCCATGCATGTGAGTAATGCTATAATATATATCTGCCCCTAATTTAGCGAGTATGGTCATCTGTCAATCCGTCAGACAGTCCAACTAAGTAGGAAATGATGCTTAGAAACGCCGGAAAATGTTATAATATTTTCTTACGGAAGGAGAAGGAAAATGATTCAGAGTTCGTTTCTCTATCTTATTTTAGCCTATTCAAGAAAAACTAAACACAAACATTATTTACTTCACTTTTATCAATAGTCACTACATTCTACATTGATTCGATTGTAGTGTTCTCCAGTTCTCATAACATTCTTACCCTGCGTCCTAACCGAAAGCGACTGTCGCGCGAATACGCGATCTTTTCTATAATTTATGACTTACAACACACGCGACTTAATTGATGGCGCGTGTATGTCATATTCATATATAAACCGCGTGTATACTTTTCTGGCGCTTAGACTTAAGTTTGCAATTGTTAAGTCATAGTGTAGGTGTACTCATTGTTGAAGAGCCTAATAAATAAACGACCGTGACGATCGCTTTCGATTAGGAAGCGGCCTTAAAGAAAAATATCTTTTCTAATTTCTTAAAAAACCGCATCCAAATTATAAACGACAGGCGACACTCGCCATTCATTAACTCGGGAACGGTTTAATTCTCATCTGAACAAGGTAATGAGACGTGCCACTCCGAGCGAACACTTTTAATTTTATACCTTCACTAGCTTTTGCTACCGACTGTACCTCCCCCCTAGGCGGGGCTGGTTTCATCGGACGGTGGCAGAAAAATCTTGATATTTTCATGTTTCTGAAAAAAAAAAAATACAGTGTCAAACTCATATTCAAAGCATTTATTTAATTAACCTACAGCCACTTTTTAATTGTCAAGGAGTCGGTGTGACATTTCACACTTGCATACGTTTAAACGATTTCAAATAATTTTGTCCATGTTTCTTACATCGTAAGTCAGAGGTAATTAAGGTTATCATCATTCACAGTATAAAAATTGCTAATATTTCTAGTAAATTTCATTTCTTTGAACCCTGGGTAAATCAAAACAAAATGTCTATTTTTCAAGCAATAAGTTATTAAAAACGAAACAATGTTAATGTTTAAGTCAACTGTTATTTTCAGAGCTACTAAATAGTTCCAAGGAAAAAAATATCTGTTACAAACGAAGAACTAAATAAATAATTAAAAAATGAAGTAGAAATTGTCCGATCGTTTAAGGCACCTAGTCCCCGACAAGCGAGTAGAGCTAGCAACTAAAAATTAGTTGGCGAGCAACGACACGCGAGTGCGCGACGGTGACGAGCGACTCGCTGGAACGTGTACCAAGCGTAAGTCCCTCAGCGAGTATTCTGCCCGCCGAACGAGCATCGCAGAGCGAGTTCTCTCTTTGATAGTTCTTGTCACTGCAACAAACTAGCCCTGGCGCGAACAGTCAGCGATCAACTATTAATACTTATATGTATCTCTTTGACTTAGACGGATCCTACAATCTTTGGTACGTTTCTTGAGCGAGTAAACTATTGATAGCTAGTCGCTTCCATGTCGGTGGTGGGATAGGTGCCTTAACGAAAGTTAAAATGGATGTCGTAGTGACTGTGAACGTTAAGTGTGACAGCTCTGTAGATATATTGTTACTTGTTTGTGTCATGAGTGGGCATTTTTGTGCGGTGACTTTGTGTTAAGAGTAAAGTATTAATATACCTCGTTGGTCTAGAGTGGGTTGCAAGCGCTGAAGGATGGGGTGGGGGAGAGTGGTGAAGTTTTAATTCCCGAAGCAAGCAAAGTGTTATTGGGTTATTTCGTTTGGAATTGCTTAGTAGAGTCTGGACTTGCGCACGGCCAACGGGAATTGGCGCAGCCCTATCAATCAAATCGCAGTCCACTGCTGGACATCGGCCTCTCCCGCTGCACCACAATATCCTGACCTCCACCTTTCGTAAACAGTCTGTCTCAGCCACCTTCTTTAGGTCGTCGCTGTTGTATATTACAGAAAAAATATAGATAACTTCACGAATTATTATGGTTGTACTGTTATGTTCCTCTCTGTCTGTCTGGAGAATACATCCATGATGTTATGTTTTGTTCATAACAGAGGAAGAGTTTATGAATTGAGTTTAAGAGAAAAGTAATTGATTTAGAAAAATACAGACACTTAGCTTTATTAACAAAATAGTCCCTAAGTACTACTCACAGCGTGCAAAAATGAAACTCGCTAAAAAACACATGCACAACCTATCATAATGTTGTTCCCGTCGGAAGGTTAGGCAGAAGTGAACCCATAGTACACCCCACATTTCGCCAGTTATGTTTTAGTCTTATGTAATTGGGTGCGAGTGTACTGCCATCACATAACTACACCGGGTGCCCACCACGCGGATAAGGAATCAATCTCTTCGAACTTTCGGTTCTAGAATATGGTTTTCTCACGATGTTTTCTTTCACCGATTTGAGAGCAGTAGTGATGAGATTATACAATGCCGTTTGGTGCAGTGGTAGCCCAGGGGAATGGGCCTCAACTTACGGGTTAAGGTCGTGGGTTCAAACCCAAGCAGGCGCTTTACTTTGTGTATTGCCATTACGGGCACAAATCTAGACTCCGGGCTCAAAAGCAAGTCATAACAAAAATCTTTATCACTATATACAAAGCGTATACCTACTTAAAGTTAGTAATAGGAGCATAAGTACTAAGAAGAGAGAAATCCTAGCTTTATTGCAAACGGCACTGTAATGCGAATACCTAAGTCTTTAGCTGCAATAGAACTTGCACCGGGGATCGAGATGAAAATACTTCTGTTTACATCGACCAGTTCCTTTTTTGAGTATTATTAATACCTATAGTCTGTTCCAAAAGTATTTGATTAAAATGTAAAGAAATGGATCAGATAATGTATTTGGAAGCCATTTTGTGTCCGCTACAAACTGAGTGCTTGGATTTGTTTATTTGTATACTACATGTTAAAGAGGTTTTTCATTTGATAATTGAGGTTAGTTTTATGTTATGTTGTTTTTACCAAGTAAAATATTTATACGAAAACCTTGTATACTTGTGAATTTTAAAGCACAGAACTATTTCATTAGTAGTGGTTGGTTGTTTATTTTTATTTTTTTATTATGTCTGTGAAATCACATCTTTAAGCTTTCTTCTGTTAAGAAAGCTTAATTTACTTGTAACGAGAGATAAGCACAAGTCATAACACTTCTATTTATCTAAGTAACTTCATTATTACAATGTCATTCTCACCCCACCTGGTACGAAGAACCCTACACAAAACTTTTCACTCGCCAATCTTATCACGGAGAGGAAGAAAATCCCAAATTTTTGGGCAAAAACTTCCCAAGTCACCGGATGAAGACACTTGGGCAACTTTTTTAATTTCACTAGTGAACATAATCTGTGGACATCATCAATCTGCGGGTGACATGTAAGTGGCTTCGGGAAGGTTTTTTTATAAAGTTTTATAGAGTAGTTACAGTGTTTTGTTTTAGTAAAGTTGGGGCTAAGTTGTAGCGTTTATGTGGTGGCAGAAACATGAGTGGCGCAAGTTAAATAATAATCAAAAGCATAATCATACGTTCCCACTGCTGGGACACAGGCATCCTCTCTGTTAGGGTTCCATAATCTACCACGCGGGGTTGACACCCAGTGTGGGTTGGTGAAGGCTTCGAATTTTTGGTTCTAGGACATGCCGGTTTCCTCACGATATTTGGCTTATGTGTCTTGAGAACAGTGGTGAAAGAATAAATCACACAAATTAAATTGCCTGCCTAAGATACAACCTACGACATGTATGTCGGGGCCGTTACGACTATAAAAATAAAATGCTAGCATAAAAATACGTGCTCAATCCATCAAATGAAATATCAGTAAAAAAAAATCTTGTGAGTCAGAAATTCTTTTGTGTTCATACCTACCTAAGTTTTTATATTTTTATATTGCTTACCTGACTTAGCAATGTCAAAAACGATATAATGCATACTTAGCATATTAGCAACATAAAGATGTATATCAGTAGATCCCCATTCGTATAAAGGCAGGAATTTATACTTAGTAAAGTATAAGTAGAACTTGTTATTTGGCATAGATATTAATTGGAGATTAATAAGGATTATGGGACCAAAATATCTTACAATCAGCTGTAAAAATTTCTTAACCCTAATTGCTCCAAATTCCAACTAAACAAAACCCTATCAATGAAACTAGAAGACGCCGCAAAAGCAAAAGTTAACTTAACCTCAAAAAAAAAACTAACAAAAAAAATATTTTCAAACACAAACTTGTTAAAATGTAATAAAAAAATATAACCATCCTCTAACCATGTTTTTCTGTGGTGACGTCATTATAGAACTGATTGATGCTTCCACAGGAAATGTTATGTAGGGCGACCACGAATTGAGAGCGGGAAATTAAAGAAAACAAGTGTGTTGGTTCTTGTATCGGCATTTATTTATATTTGTTTCAAGCTGACTCATGTTTGAATGATTAAAATAATATCACTACTGTATTATCCGAAGCAGTAAGCAGAGAAGTAATAGAATACCCACATTTTGCTAGTTATGGAAAGTCTCAGGGGCTTAGAATACTGTCATCAACCGAGCACAATTGATTAATGATAATTTTTAATTTTATTTCTGTAAGTTGGTTTTAAAAAACTCTTGTACGCGGTAAAAAGAAAATTAAAGAATTAAAACTAGATGAGTTGGTCTTTCCTACCTGGCTATTCTATGAGAAGAAACACTGAAATAAACTCATTTAAAGTCCAGACATATCTTGGTCAGAACAATATGTGAGAACCATGCACATTAGTGTTTGAGATGGTCTTTTGAGGAAACCCAAAAATACAGCGGAATACGGAACCAGCAGTCCATATATGTATAGTATTTTCGAAAAGTTCATATACTATTTTGTAGTAATGTTAGAAAGTATGGCCACCGCCCGCATCAAAAGAATATAGGTATATCGGAAAAGTAAAGTGAGTGTACAAGTGCCTAAAGGCTCTCGAGTTGTCGACACACGCGTGAACTGAGAGCTGTCTGCACTAGAAGACGTAGGTTGTAAGAGTTTGCGTTCTACGAGATATTAGGTAAGGCTGGCCACAAACCGTCAAGTGATCAGTGTCAGTCACACACGTCTTCTCCGTGCCCCGAAAAGCTTGATAACCAGTTTTACCAATGGAAAGGAATGGCTTTAATTTTGACAGTTCAACAACATTCATTGCGTTATTTACGTTGTTGAGCAGACAAATTTTTGGAGCATATGAAACAATGAATAGCTACATCCTTCAAAATAATTCAGATTGTAATTGATAGTGTATTAGGGTGCGGTTCAGTGGTTTAGGTGGAAAAAGGTACCATATAGACAGGGGATGGATTTAATTGTGTAATTTTGCTATCGTATTTCAGTTGTGAAATACAAGATAATTAACTAAGTAATTGCTCTATATCAAATATTTCGTAGAACCACTAGAGCACTAGACTAACGACGCAGTCGAACTTCATTAGAAGTATTATTCTATAAGCTCTGGGTGCCGGTGTAGTGCCAGTTAATCCGTTATCCTTCCTATCTCAAAACTAGCAGAAAGCTATGCAAGTTGAATTCAATATTCCTAACCTATCAAAATGTAACTCAAACTAGTTTTTGCTCGCGGTTTCTCTCTTCTTTGGATAAGCCATAATTGTTTTTGAGTGTTTTTCTCTTTCCAAATTTATCCAAATCTGTATGACTGATTAAGTAAGAAACAATGCCACATTAAAAAAAAAACATCTCTATTCATTATCATCAGCAGCCGAAAGTCGTCAACTGCTGGGCTTAGCCGACCCAAAGTATTTAAGTATAATGTTATTATGACCAAATATGCCTAGCCTCTTCCCAATTACGTTCGGGTCGGCTTCTACTTTAGCCGGACGCGGCTGAATACTAGTATTTTACATGGAGCGGGCTGCCTATCTGATCTCCACCCCAGTTTGGCTGACATGATACCCCTTGGTTAGACTGCCTGTCAGACTATCGGGATTCCGACTACCTGTAACGACTGTCAAATATCTATGAATTATAGCCGTCACAAAGCGCTTAACGCGCTTTCCAAAGCACGGGACGGTTCTCGGTGTGTAATGGATGGTCACCAATCCACGAACGGACCTCGGCTAGCGTTACTTAACATTAAAGATAGGCCCTTGCGGCTGTTATTACTTAGCCACGAGCTCCTCACGTATTATTTAAGTAGAAATGAATCTCTTATCAAGCTAACACTAACTTCAAACCAAAATCGAGCGTGTGTAGCACGCCTGCGTTTGCGTTTGACGTTCGCCTAAGTACTTTAGTTAACTTTAAGAGTAATTAGTTACAGATTCTAGGCAGTCTATAAGTTGTGCTAGGATGCTTGGCTACTTATAGTTTAGTGCCTTTTCATGTTGTATATTAGAAGGCGCAAGGTTAAGGGTTAAAGTTTTTAAAGATGGACGTAAATGGGCTAATATTTGTTTATGGAGAAGATAAATAGATGTGCTGGGCAGAAAACTCGGATTTACTGATACTTATTTGGAACTTTTTTAGAATGTTTGCAGTATCCTGTAAAATCCTATGTAAATATTCCTTATGCTCAAACATTTCTAATGCTACACAATATATGTATATTCCCATGCCAATTTCGGCTACGGTAACCAATTCTGTTCCTGACGGCTATGGGTTACGAGCGTGTGCTTCTTTGTGGCGAATGTAGCCTATCTTCGCTGCGAGGGTTAGGATACCATTTACCATGTTGCTACACAATATACATTCATAAAAAATGTTGTTTCTGCATTACAAATGGCCGAGACTATATCGGTTATTTATGCATGATGCACATATAAAGACGTTTTATAAAAAAACTAAAGTAAACAAAATGTTTTTACATGTATATTTTTGCTTAATAAAATCACCAACTACTACTACTACCGTTTGTTTGTATAGCGATTCCAAGCGCTACTACTGAGCATGAGTTCCTGGGTTCGATTCCCAGGTCGGGCAAAGTGTTATTGGGTTTTTCTATCAGGAATTGCTCAGTAGCAGCCCTGAGTTTGGAGTTATGCCCGGTTGATGGCAATAGGCTCACCCCTATTATATGGGACTTTTGAACTTAACTGGCGATGTACAGACTCCAGTACATCAAGCTTCTACAATCTGTCAAATTTCTATAATAGATTTTCAACTTTCCCGCCAAAGCATTAAGGTTCAAGATTGATTGGGATAATTTGACAGTTTCGGTTACTTGACCTGCTGGCGTCTGTACTATAAATAATTATGAACTTTAATTCAGCTGACAAGCCACACACCTACCTAACCCTATTCTGACGCATACAAAAACAAAATTCAATTTAGCAGTTGCGCCTTCCACCCACAACAACAAACCGACACCTCTGACCTAGCTACACCACAGATAACAGAATGTCACTCCATAACTGTCCCACTGCATTCGAAGCTAAAAATCAATCAAACACGTCAGAATAGTGTTGAACAGGACTGCATGACACGCCGTGATAACGCGTCACGTTTAACAGAGAAACTATCGCGGAATGGGTAACTGTGTGGTATGGTATTGCATGTTCTACGTACCTATTTTTTTCATAGAATATTGCATCACGCCTGTAAATAATCTAAATCTATACATATTATAAATTAATTAAAGTCGCTTTTCGTGTCCTGTCTGTGTGGCCAAGTTTTTCTAAACTACGCAACGAATTTTGATGCGGATTTCAACATCATTTAGAGATTTAATTCCGGGAGGTTTAGGCGTATAATACATTCATATTTAAATTACATACAATTAAGAAATCTTGGTGTCTTGTCATGTTGTAAAAACCGTGCAAGGCAGGGGCGGAACGCTAGTAAATGATAAATTGCATTTAGTGAATGTAAATTGGTTGTATAGGGACAACACTAATAAGTAGGTCATAAGTAATAATATAATAGCTGTTCATTAACCATTGTTTAGTTTTAAGTTGTTGAATGTTTTCTGTTACGGGGTGACATTATCACTAAGTGATAAAACCCTTTCAAATAAATAAAGATAAAAGAAAATTGGTTGTAAATAACACTTTCACTCTTCAAAATAAATAATAATCATTATTTGAAAACTAGATGAGGTAGTGTATTGCGTATATATCTACGTTTTAGATCGGGGTATATAGTGCACCCACGTTTCGCCAGATATGTTTTTCATCCCATGCAACAAAGAGCGAGCCTATTGCCATTATAAAAAATTAAAAAAACCCCTGACACAAAAATAATAATAAAAATAGTACGGATGTAAAAAGCCTTGAACAATAAAAAAAAACGATTGAAAAAATAGCCACAAATAGAACAAAAAAGGTATAAACGTAAAAACATATAAAAAGAAAAAAAATACCTTGAAATTATGACCCTACGTAAGATAGAGAAGAGTACCTACGTATGATTTTTTAAATTTAAATGTTGTCCCGTCGAGGGACCACTCTGATTATTAGCCTAATATTCTGTTAAAATAGTAGCCGTCCCCCGACGCGCGACGGGACAATATTTCGTAAAAATAATGTGAGACAGAGACGACAATATGAGCGTTAGTGTAAAAGTGCTGGTTAGCTTACTCTTTAGTAAGCTAACCAGCGTTAAAAAGACATAAAAGTCTCAATTACAGTTGAAGCAAACAAAAAAAAACCTTTTTAGAGAAAAATAAATACAAAAAAAAAAAACATTCAAATACAAATATCATAACGTGATTAACTGCAATAGAATCCATTGCAGTCAATTAAAAGTCAATGCATCACTTCAAATAGTAGGCACATTGATCGTGTCACTCTCGATAGCGTGACACCTCGTTATCGCGATATGCTGGGGACTACAAGCTATAGCACTAGCTGGGGTATTACGTGTTAAGAGAATAGTTGCTGTGCCGTTGCTGGTTGAGAGAAACTATGTAGCAGAATCAGCACCATTAGGACCCTTCTCAATAGTAACTTGTAGACAGTACGCAGCGTTTAGTACAGTAAGTAACACGTCAATAGTATTACATAGTTGACCTTGAAACCGTATAGGCGGTTTAATTCAAGGGTACTATTGCTGTGTACTGTACGCGTGTACAGTAGGCCGCACGTCAGTGGTAACAAAAACAGTACATATAAGTTGGCCTCTTATTATATTCCAAGCAACGCTAGGTCAAAGTGTGAACACGTCTAACCAAAGATATAAACAAATAAAAAAGATATGGGAAAACCAGGAAAAAAATTCATGTTCAATAAAAAAGTGGCACTACTGTTGCGCATCATCACTACTACACAACTTCATATCTCATACGTAATACCCCAGTTCCAACGTATAGAAGCATTGTCAATGTATCACGCAGACACATTCAACTCGTAATATTAAAGGGTAAGCAGAGTTACAGCTAGTGCAGTTAATTGGTATTCGATGAGAAGGACCAAGATGGCGGGGATTGAGAGCAAATGCGAGTTCATCTGAAGGATTTTATGTGCCAAGTAGATGTCCTTTGTTTAGCCGTGTGTTAGGGTATAGTATAGTGCCTGATTGTAGTAATAAAGACTCGGCGCCGGGTCATAAAGCTCGGTCCACGCAGTCTTGGTTGGAAGTGAACGTTTCGGACTTCATCAGAGCTGAAGACTGGCCGTCGTCTAGTCCCGATCTTAATCCGCTGGATTATGATTTATGGTCAGTTTTACGAGAGTGCGGCTTGATCTAAACGCCATGATAATTTGGAGTCCCTAAAACAATCCATACGATTGGCAGTGAAGAATTTTCCCATGGAAAGAGTGCGTGCTTCTATTGATAACTGGCCTCAACGTTTAAAGGATTGCAGCCAATGGAGACCACTCCGAATAAGCTTTTTATATTTTAAATTGTTTTATATTTATGTATTAAACTAACACACTGTAAAAGTAATAAATATTATTTGCAATTTTTTTCTTCGTGACAATAATTATGGCAAGACTATTATTATATCTAAATTGCTAATTACAAGCCTCCACAGACAAATACAAAAAATATTACTCCTTCATGAGATTCCTCCAACCACAGATAATTCTATCGGAAGAATAACTTTGAATTGTTGACAGTTCTTCCATACATAAATTGCCAAACGTCAATTTCAATCCTCGAACAAAAGTTATCCGGCGATTGAAAAACAGCCCTAAGTCCAATGATATTCTAGTAAACAGATATGTTATACACTTACAAAACAACAGAAAAATGTGTTCCGCGCCGAGAGGCAACACACATACACACTTTTCATTCATTTTACATTTCACTACAAGTAAAAAGGATAGAAAAAGGATAGCTGGATAAAAACCAATAAGAAAAAAAGTGACAGCTAGATGTTGTCAATTGCGCGTGAATGTAAACAAACATTATTCGGGCCACCAATCACAGCACGTTGGCATCATAGACTAACAAATTAACTAGGCAGAAAGTACAAACCGCGTGTACAGAATTTGCAGTCGGGATTTGTGCAACGAATAAACACTATTAAAAGGTAGGTAGGTGAAAAATAAAACACGTTTTAAGAAGAAAGAAATATATATATTGTAAAAATAATCATACACCTTCGAAAAGATTTAATTTATTTGTTTTCTGTCTCTTAGAGAGCTTTTTTATTTCGTGAGCGGAATGGAGGCGAACTGTTGTATACTTATCAATTATAGTTTTTTTGTTTAATTTATAATTAAATATATCAAACAAAATTATAAAGAAAAGTTATTAAAAGGAAAACTAGAACTCTGCTGTAAAGATGACTTTACTGCCTAATATTCGCATCTGTACTTTTATTCTATGTCCGGAGTGCACGCATCCTTGTCGTTCTTACGACAAAAAATGTATTTTCCATCTCTTTCTTTTTTCTAACCTCCAAATATCAGAATATTAGGAAAATAATTGAAATATATTAATAAATCGAAGTATATTGTGTACTTCTGTGTGGTATGAGATCCATTGTGTTTTATTAACTTTGGTAACATAATTGGTACACTTTTTATATACACAAGATGGCATTTTGGATGATAATTACGTAGTAGCGCGCACCGTCTATCTCGTAGACGTGCGCGACACAGACTAAAGGCAATACGTCCCAATTAGGACGTTTTCTAGTCTTCACGATTTGCGCGCTCATAACATATCTGTTTACTAGAATATCATTGCCTAAGTCACATTAATTAATGCTTTCAAAGTTGTCTTTTCTCGTTTGTTCCAATTTTAAGCCTATCTGGACAACAAACAGTAACAGTCATAATACCGCTAGTAATAAAAAACTTAAAAATAATAATTAAGTATTAGGGGTTAAAGTATGAAATTGCCGATTTGTACTGAAAAATTTAAATTGTTATTTTTTTTATTTAACATAATTATTTATTTAATCAAAAAAATTACCATTATTATCTATACATTGCTGCCATCTAATAGGAAGGTCATTTATGCCTTTGCGATAGAACTCTCGTGATCTAGATTCGACCAACTGTGTGAAAGCATTTTGTACTGCCTCCTGAGAAGAAAACTTTTTATCACGTAGAAAATTGTCCAAATCACGAAAAAAATCGTAGTCCGTTGGAGCAAGGTCTGGCGAATACGGAGGGCGACGAATGGTTTCTAATTGCAGTTCCTGTAGACTTAAAACGGTTTCTCGTGCAATAATGGTGAAGATCGATTCATGAGTCGGGGCTGTTTCACTGCTAGTTTTGCTATCATTGTTCGGAGTTTGACACAGTAGACATCTGCCGTTATTGCTTGACCAGATTGGAAAAAGCTATAGTGAATAACACCATGCTAAGACCACCAAACAGTTACCAGTAGGTACCTTTTTATTGGTAAGCTTTGCTTTAGGACACTGTTGCGGCGTTTGACCTGGGGTCAGTCATTGCATTTTTTGCTTACGGTTATCGTAAAAAGAATTCACTTTTCATCACATGTCACAATTCGATCCAATATTCCTTCATTACTGTATCGATTCAACAAGGCAACACAAGTTTCAACACGCGTTTCTTTCTGCAGATCAGTCAAATCATGAGGCACACATTTCTCATATTTTTTTTATTTTATTGATTTGACGCAAATGAGTCAATATAACGTAAAAGGTAAGGTAACGTTAAACCATGCCGCTAATTCCTGGGTAGTTTGGCTCGGATCGGCTTCCACCATCTCTTAATCGAATGTTGCACATTTTTTAAAAGAAGAACTTCATAGGTACCATGTGAAAAAAGTTTCACTCAAAAATCTCAAACCATGAAGGTTCTATGTCAATTCGAAGTACCTATTACAATAAAACGGCAATCTCATACTTCACCCCTATTAATTAACTAAAATGTCATTGTTACGTAAAATTTTGTTAAACTCAAATGTCTCACAAAGTAGCTATAAGTACCTATTACTGATGACTAGATTCATCACTGAATATTTTTTGTTTCATCATATTATACTATCGATCAACACGACGCAAAAACAGTTTATTTCAAAATGGCACGTCCGCCATTGGCGAGGTTCGATGCTCTCTGACAAGAAATTAAAAGTGAAATCGGCAGATACATCGTTTCGCGCTTGGAAAAATCTGGACTAACGCCACCATCTTATTTTTTTCAATAACATTTTACAAAAGAATGTCACAAATGTTCACCAACAACGTCTCTCTGTCAATATCATTCAAGTGCCAAAAGACCCTTCCTAAAGTTTTGGTTGTTCCTAAAGTTTCGAAATGATAACCTCATTCTTTGCAAATTGCTCCTTAAATCCCCAGACCATCCCTCTTTCATCAGCCTCATTTAGTCCATGACAATCAAATTGCCACGTCTAATCACCGCGCGTGCACAAATGGTCATTGAACATAATTCCCTCGCAGACCACATCATTAACGTGGGCAAAACAAACAGGAAGGGGCGGGCTATGTGGGACGCGGAGCGGGAATGTGTGGTTTTACTGTATGAGGTAAGCTTTAGAATACCTACAATATAACGACTGCAATATTGGTCTAGAGTTCGCAAGCAGCGCTCTGGAATACAGGCGTCGTAAATGAATGACGTAGTCAATTATGATAAAACGCAGAAGTATTAAACTGAAATGATATCGCAACAGCTCCGACTGACTGACTGCTTCGTTGGTCTAGCGGAGCGAAGCGCTACTGCTGAGCATGAGTTTTTGGTCCTGGGTTCGATTCCCAGGTCGGGCAAAGTGTTATTGTGTTTTTTAATTCTTAGTGGCAGCCCGGAGTCTGGATCTGTACCCGGTTGATGGCAATAGGCTCGGCCCCTATTACGTGGGTGGTGGTGGTACTTTCTGCCCCCATTTGAAGGGGACGTGAGTTCATGTATATGTGTGTTGTAATCATACAACACACATATACATGAACTCACGTGTGGTCTTACTACTGGCACTTTAATTATATCAATAACAACATAATTAAAGTGCCAGTATTAAGACCACACTTTAGGAACTTACGGCTAGGAACCGTTTCCGCTCCGCATGTTCCATAGCAGTACGCTAATGAACTAATACAATATCGTTTACAAACGACTCTATATAAAGCCTAATGGCCATAATTGCATTGACGTCACCCAGCCGTGTCCGACAATAGATTGGAACTTGTGGTTATTACTTTATTTAAAAGCGGAATATTCAGGTGGTAGAGACATCGATGCGCGAACTATAATTATGATCTCAGCACATGGTTCTAGACCCACTATCGTAGACATTTTTCGCCAGTTATAAAAAAAAACAGCTATTTCATAGAAAAGTGCAATAGAATAGAATATATTTTTATTGTAAAACATGAGTATATATCATATCATGTGCAAGGTTTTATAATAATGGTTAATCTTATATAATCTTGTAATAATACCTACGCGGTCAAAATGTATGTCCAAATATAACAGCAATTTTTTTAATGGTTCAGGATCATGCACTGAATTTATGCTAACAGGTTGCGTGTCGATGTCCCTGCCACCCTGTTTGGAACGAAGTTCCTTATCGCGCGTTGCGAAAGGGGGCTAGACGGAAAAAATTAAGACCAAAAGTTGGAACGACACTTTTTGCTATAGTTGTAAGCCGTGCGGCGTGCGCGTGTTTCTCAGTCTCTCTCTCTCTCTCTCTTTGAACTTCGTTCTATTCGGGTGTCCCTTGACACCTCTCAAGTTTTTTTTGTACCTACCTAATTCAATACCTTAAATTGGATATATTTTGATAAATATTCGGTGTTTGAGATAGTTTGTTGTTTCCTTATCTATCGATACCGGGCCACCTGTCCTTTGGGCTTATGTTAGCTTGCCGTAAGAGGCTGCAAATTTTAATTTTTAACACTCTTTATAATAATATATGCGCGGGCGATTTATTACCGCGACGATTTTTTATCGCACACTTAATTTTTTAACTCCGTGTTAATCCGAGCATTGAGAATCCACCAGCGTGCATCTCTGCGCGTCAAAACGTACATTATTAGATTTTTAACTCTCGGCGCTCAGCAGTGCGTCGAAAATCCAGTACGAGGGCTAACAGTGTAGACAACTATATCCAGACCAATCCAGCGCTGGATTCAACTATCCAGCGGCTGGAATGTTACAAACCGGCCAATTGAGACGAACACTACAGGTCATACTTAATACTAATACCATTAGATTACAGATTATAATGTTAGACAGGAGATTAGGTCGGTCGCCAATATACAGACCGGATTGGGTCAGGTATTGTAGTTAAGCTTATGTCATTGACTCGGAGAATGACAATTAACTGTGGCGTGGTGTGTGGTGCGATTATCTCATGATTATTCTCCGGTGATTGTGTTACGAGTTTCACACAACGGGCTATTTTTCATGTTATACTAGCTGCGCCCCGCGGTTTCACCCGCATAAGTTTCGATCCCGTGGGAATATCGTAATAAAAAGTATTCTATGTGTTAATCCTGGATAAAAACTATATTTATGCCAAATTTCATCCAAATCCCTTCATTCGTTTTTGTGTGAAAGAGTAACAAACATCCATACATCCATACAAACTTTCGCGTTTATAATATTAAGTAGGATTTCCCATTTTTTCACATAGACACACACACACACACACCCCTACACATCACATCTGATATTGTCAGAATTAGCGACATCGGCACAGGTTTCAGAAAAAATAATAGTATATGTTTAGAAAACGCTTACTTTAATACCAAACTATTTTAAATCACGATTATTTAAATACATTTGGGTGATTTAAAAAAATATTCATCAAAAATCACGATTAGGAAAACTGATGATAATTACGTCCGTTTGCCGTAGATATGTTTGAAACTAAAAACTCGAGACTAACCTATGCTTTCATTCGAGTTCTCAATATTTTTTACTTCTACTTATCTCTTTATTTTATACTCTTAACGTCAAAAATTACCGAAAAAATAAAACAAACGAATACACTCGACTCCATTCCAAACTAACTTTTACGAAACATAACAATATTTCCGAACGCGAACTGTCGAGTCGTCTGGACGGTTTAAAACAAAACACTAACAAACTCAAGTAAATACAAATAATTCTCGATATTCAGACGGGCATGAGTCGCGGGTATTTTTGACAAACTTTAAACTAACTATACCAGGGTTGGCATACAATATAGTATACTTTTTTTACTATTTTTTTCATAAGGCTAAGAAAAACTCAAAGTATATTATAAATAAGATGTTTCACAGCTAGAGTTTAAATTGACAAGAAGTTTGTCAGTCAGACAATCTAGACCACGCGGTTTCTACCTAGCTAATGTGTTTATGTAATATTACTGTAGATAAAGATTGTGTTTTCATATCTTTCAGTGCATCTTTTGCATGGCTCCGACCATTTTTAATAAATTGCCCAAATCATGGAAAACATTAAATATATCTGCTCTTAAAAGTAAATTGAAGAGTTTACTAAATGAAAGAGCTTATTACAGTATAGCAGAGTTTATGAAAGAGGACAATTTTCTTCGTTTTTGAAATGACAATGTTATATTTTTGACATATTATTGTAATCATAAATTGTTATTTGGAATTGAAATTTTTAGTGACAGTTATTTATGTGTATTTTTATTGACAATTTATTTAATTTTTACTTAGACATTTGAATTGTATCTAAAAAAATGCTTATTGAATTGTAATTATACCTAATCTTTAAAGAATAATGATGAAATGTAATTTTGATGAATATTATCACGGTTTATGCACCATCTCTTCCTACCAATTTGTACGCCACGATATGCGGCTGAACATGTTAGAACTTTTCTCTATCCTATTAATAACCTGCATGCGCACCATGTACACCATGTTTAAACAAATAAAATTTACTTACTTACTTACTTACTAGTGTTGCCTATATTTTTCCAAAAGAGCTAATTATATCCTCAAAAACGAATTTCATTTAGATATATTTTAATAAGCGTCTAGCAAAGTGTCAGCCCTACAAACAAAGTACCGTCCACAACTAAACAGCCAGCAACATGTCACGAAACGTTCGCGACGTCGCACTCGCGACATGCACTCACAGGCTACTTGTTTGTGAGTCACAGAATATTGGGGAATTTTATCTACTGTTTTGTGGTAGAGGAATGTTAAAATGTGAGAGAGTAAAACTGTAATCTGGTGGGCCTTATGAAAGAGTAAGCGTGTCACGGACTGCCTGACCAGCCGATCGATTCTGTAAAAATTTTACCGTGAGAAGTTAGGTGAAGTGAGCTTAGAGCGAGCTGGCAATAGTGTTTAATCCTTAGCATTCGTTGAAATGACAGCTCACTTCACCTAAGGTTATACGGTGAGATGGTTACAGAATTGACCGGCTGATGACTAAACGTAAACGAAGCAAAAGGAGTACTTATTAAAATTTAAGAATCGTAGCAGGTGGCGTTCTGAAGTTTCTACCAACACTCATAAGAAGAAAGCCAAAAAACCAAAAAAAAAAAACCATAATCGCCACAATTTCCAAACAGATTAGAATCATTATCATTAGCCAGCCTTTTCCCAATATTGTTGGGGTAGGCTAATAGGCTTCCAGTCTACCTGGATGCAGCTGAAGAAAAATGACACGATCTATTTTTCTCCGTGACAGTTAGCTAGTTTCCATCATATGAAGTTTTAATTTACTGGGAATTGTTGTCAAAGTAGTAAAAATATGACGAGGTCGACGATACCGTCGGCACCTTCTACTTATCTGGTAAATTTTCCTCACCCCCAAGACAGGGACTTAAAGTTTTCTGTTTACATTAACCGAAGCGTTCCCTTCTAAAAGCCGGGTAACTTGAAAGCTATAAAATCAAGTAAAGTACTGATCGATTACTTGATAACTTGATGAAGTTATAAGTGTTTTGTTTACTACGCTTGAAGGACGGGTTTCGTGGTAACCAATCTTAAATGTAGGTAGCTATTTGTTTTGTTGATAATTTTGTCTTTGTTCATCATCGTATTTCTGCCCTTTTTTTTTTTCAGGATGGGAAATCATCAAATCTCCTCCCGCTCTGGGCGGAGCAGAAGGGAGTGTCAGACTCTTACTGACTAAAACCCACCCGTGTTCCTTCCTTAGCCCTTTATGTTCCAGGGCAGCGGTAACCCTTTCGGATGTTCCCGCTACCCTGGCAGGCTTCGGCCCTATCAAGCCCCGTCAACCTATCGGGCCCCGTCGTATTTCTGCCCTTGGGCCATGTTACTTGGGGTCGCCATTATGTTGCCTATAAATAAAGAAAAACATCTTAAGACGTTGGCCTGAAAAGTTTTGCTTTGTCGTAGATTCGTTTTTAAACACAAGTCTGCACATGCCCATCTAAAATATTAGCCTGATCTAGTGGCAAACCCTGAGTTCTGCAGCATCACCGATGACGTTAATCATGATTGAGATTAAATAGTGTCCATGGACTTTC
Source organism: Apamea sordens (assembly GCA_945859715.1). Taxonomy (NCBI): domain Eukaryota; kingdom Metazoa; phylum Arthropoda; class Insecta; order Lepidoptera; family Noctuidae; genus Apamea; species Apamea sordens. The sequence goes on from OX244009.1 coordinate 15,187,079, forward strand.
TTGCCCTCATAAGAACCTACAACGCTTTGGAATGAGCAACTGGCTTCATCTTTCTAACTGATTGACCCTTTGAAAATTCAAATGTTCCTTCAAATGATTGAATATAAATAAATGCCTATCCACCAACCCTCACTGGGCCTGCGTGGTAAATTATGAGCCACTCCCTCTCACAGAAAGGCGGCCTGAGTCCCAGCAGTGGGACATTAGAGGCTGATTATGGATGTTATGTAAATGCTTCTGGTTTGAGTTTGAGTTAGCATGTCCTATTGGAAGCCTGAGTTCTGCAGCTTAACCATGACTGTAGTACTTTAAATCTCAGCTATAGTAAGTTCACAAAAAATAGCAGTTTCCACAATCCCGTCACGATGATTTATGTGTACTAAAGCACCATTGTCAGTAGTACGGCTCGCTTTGTTCCGTCCGTTTTATAACGGTTTGAGTAATGGCTCCCGCTGGCTGTAAAATATCATGACAGCCTTAACTTATGGCGTTCTCCCATATGCACTAGGTTTTAAATACTTCGGTTTAATGCTTGGATTTTGAGGAATGTTATAGGGTATTCTCTTCTCGGATGTATTCATAAATTAAACGGCAGTCTCGATTTGTGCTCGGTTGATGGCAACAGGCTCGCCCCCTAAAACTGGCGAAATGTGGGGTATTTAAGTACACCTCTGCCTTACACTTCGGGTAAAACAGGCGTGATATTACATATACATAATATGTTAAACGTGCAACGGGTCTTCTTCTGCCTACGCCGTCTGTAGGTCTGTCAGTCTGTCTATCAGGGCTGTGTCTTTAGAATCGTAATAGTTGATTTTTTTTTACAGAATATGTGTACCTACCTATGGTTAACAGCCGTTAACATGCAGCCGTTAATAGCCTTTACCCTTTTAATTACTACGAGTATTAGCATTCCACTACAGCTTAGCGGCTTTTTGACCTTTTAATTAACAAGATGATTATTATTTACCTTTAAATTTAAAGTTTTGTGATCGACAGAGATTGGTAATTTGAAGAAAGCTATTTCAATTCGATGATAAAGAAAAGGAAAAGTAACCTAGTAAAATAGTACCACAATAATTTTCATTACGTATTCTAAAAATAGCCTCGACACAATACAAATAACTTCCCTTCCGCTATGTCAACTTGAGGCCTGAGTGCATCATTATGTTAAACGACGACTTATTTTCCGCGGATTAAGGCCGGATTACACGAATGTCCGTCACTCTATCACGGAGGCAACCGAGGGTTATTAATTTTAACAGTTATTTACAAGGAACAATAAGGAAATAACGGTGATTTTGACAGACATGCTATACTTAAGTAATTTGTTACATCTTAACTAATATTATAAATGCGAAAGTAAGTTTGTTTATTGTTATCTTTTCACGACTAAATCACTGAACCGATCATCCTAAAATTTTGCATACATGTATGTAAACGGATATAGGGTACCTTTCCTCCCGAAAAAAAGTGCTGTTCCCGAGGAAAACAACAATAATGTTATTATTATAATAGATGGCGCCACATGTCTTTCGAATCATTGTTAATTAATCAAGAAATTTCACGTGGACGAAGTCGCGGCCAGAAACTAGTTTATAATAATTTTGATTTTTATTTAGGAATCCTGTGTTTTATGTCAATCAATCTACCTTGCTTTTTTCCAACTATGTTGGATATGGATCGGTTTCGAGCTTAACCGGATGCAGCTACTTACATACCAGTATTTTACATGGAGTGACTGCTTATGTGACCTCCATAACCCAGTTATTAGGTAACACGATACCCCTTAGTACGACTAGTTGTCAGACTTTTGGACTTCTGATTACCCGTAACGAATGTCAAAAATCCGCACCAACCGGCTGTTTGCTTTGCGAGGCACGGAAGGGTCTCGAAATATATTGGATGGTCACCCATCCAAAAACCGACCGCGGCAAGACTTAACCTTCGGTCAACCCGTGCGTGATTATATTGAGTGAGAGTATTCTCACTGGATTTTAGGTAGACCCAATGTAACAAGGGGCGAGTATAAAATACCGAGTAAACTAAGCATACTAATTACAAACTTCAAGCTAATAATATTGCGAATATTTCTCCGAAAATATGTTCTTTCATTCGCTTTTATTTGAAACCTAGATTTTTTAACGTACTTAATTACGTTCTGAAACTAGGCGAAAAAAAACAACAAATGATCTTTTAATTTTTCCACAGATCTGCTATATAAATCCTGCAATGTACTAACTGTACTAGCTTTTCATTATGCACTTAGTATTAAAACAGCACACCATGCTTGCCTACAATGCCGATAACACTAACAAGAGACGAAATGATCTAGTATGCATGTCTAATGCAGCCTCAAAACATGTCTTTGTAGAAAGATTTATAATATTCTTAGGTCCATTCCTTTACAATAGATTAAAAAGAAAACTAAGTAAGTATCTATAAACTAAATTACTATAGCTGTAAACAAATTATATTAAATTATTTACTAACCATCGATTATGCACAGACAGAAGACCTACTTATTGTCTGCAAATAAAACTACTAACATGGGGATCCCTTCTTTTCGCATAATGTTCTTTGTCCTAATATACTTCGGCATAACGATTTTGGCACAATTTGTTTTGGCATAATAATACTTCAGCATAATTTTTTTAGGCATACATTTTATGTTGGCATAATCATCTTAAAGACTAATTTGTTTTGGCATAAATTTGATTCGCATAACGTTACTAGGCCTAATGATTATTAGCATAATAATATTTGGGCATACAATTAATAGAAATAACGGAAACAAATTTGAGTTATTTTTACGTAAATATTTTCACTCGATTCTGAATCACTTTTTCCAAGAGTCGGGGTGCCCCAAGGTCTAACACATCTCGATTTAGTAAAAAGGCAATGAGAACTTAGGATGCAAGAGCGAGCGAAGCGAGCTCGGGAATTGGGGCACCCCGACTCGGACAGGTTAGGTTCGAAGGGGATGACGGGGGCTCAAGTGAGCGAGCGGAGCGAGCGAACGAGCCCCCGTCATCCCCTTCGTGTTAGGTTCCTTTAAACCCTGCAGACAGAAATAGGGGCCCCGCGAAGCGGGGCTCCGTCGACTACGCCTTATTATTATTGTTATGCTTAAGAAAGTTATGCTTTAGAATGTTATGCTTAATAAAGTTATGCTTTAGAATGTTATGCTTAATCATTATTATGGTTAGAGAAATTATGCGTAAAAAAATTATGCGTAAGCTGTTATGCGTAAATAATTTATGCGAAAATATAATTAGGACAAACAAAAGTATGCCAAGTTATATTAGGTCTTAAAATTTTATGCAAATGGATAGGGAACCACTAACATGCTATTTTACTTTTATTTACCTAAGTTTATAAATTTGTTTTTACGTTATATTTATTGTTAATTTATTTCATTAAGTATATAAGCACTTTCTAGCCTGAAGCACAGCTTCAACCTAGTTCAGGCAAATTAGCAACAGTGCGCTATTTTTAAATTGTTAAGGTATTAAATGTAAATGTATTCCCTTTTTATAAATAAACGATTATTATTATTATATTATTTCATTTTTATTTGAATAAATACAAATACATGAATTTTGTTTTTAATAAAGCCATTAAAGATCTAAAGATCAATACACTTGATCCAGATATTACGTCAACCTTATGACCACCACAAGATTTCATTCTAATTTGCTCAATCTAAGAACCAAATTCAGATCTTTCAACACCGACAATTGCACAATAACGTTCAAGTAACAATACACAAATAAACTACAAAATACACTCACTACCTGCACCCAATTTTAATTCGATTGCCAATAAAATATCGCATGAATAAAAACTACATCGAACAAAAAATAACTGTTACGAGTATAAAATCACTGTGACAATGATCACTGTTCCGTTGCTTCAACGTTCCGTGTTCAAACATTAATTAAGAGGTACTGCACACATCTCTAGTTATAGTGGCGTTAGCTTCGATATTTTTGTACAATCGTTCCGTATATTTTAGTCGGCTGGATATAAATTGATTTAGTAAGGTTGTTTCTTTTCTTACTTCTACTATTGTTTTGATTACAAAAACTAATAGTGAAAGATAAGGTAAGAACATCATATAATAGCTGTTATGACCTTGCTGTTATCGTGCATATTTTACATAAGAAGATATATAATCCTAAAAAAAAAACAAGCTCAAGGTCTTTATATTTTGATTTTGCACCACACAGCCACCTGTGTATAGCAAAATCAAAATAAAAACTCGTATTATTTTGGTATATGAGCTCAACTGTTACTAATGAGACACAATTACTTATCTATTGTTATCGGCCTATAAGAGGCTTCTCAACAGACGAGGGGACAACTTAGAAGAATTGACAAACTTATTTATTTATTTACCATTTATGTACACACATATATAAACAGACAATGAAAAACAGAACAGAAAAAAAAATGGTACAGAAATGATGCTTATCTCATTATTCAAATCTCTTCCAGCATACCTGAGATAGGACAATAGACACAGAGATGTAGACAGCGTGTGATAGAGCAAAGGAGACAAAAAATAATATATAGAATCAAAAAAAAAAACACTAAAAAACTAAACAAAAATACGAGAATATACTAACATACATAAATACTTCTAAAATAAATATTACTAGAGTGATAATAATTAATCATACTCAAAATAATAAATACATACAACTATGATGAAGTGGACAGATTCTTTCACTCTTCTTTTAAAAACTGCAACAGTTTAATGCCAGGCGGTAGTGAATTCTACAATCGCACCGCGTGCACTGTAAAGGAGTAGGAATAGAAGTCGGTGGAGTGGGGAGGGGACTTGAGAAGGTTTTTAAGATACGACCTGCAAGGTGCATCAAAAGGACGGGCGTAGGAAAAACGCTCCCGCAGGCAGGATGGTGTTTTAGGATTGTGAAGGAGATTGAATACTTAGCAGACACAATATCCGAGAGTTCCTGCGAAGTCGAAAGGGGAGCCACTTGAGTATCTTGTGAAAGTTGGAGACATGATCAAACTTTTTAAGGTTAATTACAAAACGAATACAGATATTTTGCAAACGCTCAAGTTTATTTAAAAGCTCCTCCGTGGTATCCAAGTAACAGGCATCGGCGTAATCAATAATAGGCTGAATGAGGGTTTGAGCAAGAGAGGTTTTGGTGTTCAAGGGCAAGAAGCTCTGGAGACATTTCAAGGAATGGAAAGTATAGTGCAATTTGCGACTGACTTGAGCAACATGAGCAGTCCACGACAGGTTCACCTTGCCTTCTGCAGACCAGCAGCTATTGATGCTTAAATGCTTGCGGGCCGCAGTAAAAACCTGGTGTCGTGACTTGGTCAGGAACTCAGAAATAGTGAGGCCGCTGACCTTGAGTGTAGTTTTACTATCCCACACTAACCGACGATACTCCATGTCATTGAATCGCACCAACACAGGTCTTGTTTTGCCCTGGAGGGCTCCCAGTCTGTGGCATACATCCAAGTGATCCAATTTAATGTCATTGATTGATAGTTGTTTTGACAACATAAGGAGAATCGTATCACACAGCTTTTCATTAGGCTTCTCAGGAATACCGTGAAATAGCAGGACCGTTCTTACCATTGCAGTCTCATGTCTGTCCAGACTCAAAAATGTTCTATCTGAGTTTTAAAGTGAGCAAACCTTTGCAAATGAAGGATTTAAACTCGGAGGAGTCCAGGGAAAGTGCAGCAAGGTCTCAGAGTGTGCAGGGCCAGTTCCAGCTTTAGCTCTCAGCAGCTTATCTTCGTACTCGCGCAAGCGAGAGCTAAACAGCTTCTCCATTTCTTCCATACTGTGCACAAGCTTGCTGTCTATGACTTGTTGGAGTATTTCACGTGTTGTGGATGTGGAAAAGTAAAGTGAAACGAAATTCCAAGTTTATTGGTTAATTAGCACATAAATATAGCAAAAAAGAAACAATTAACTATTTTTAAATAAATATTAAATATGAGAGCTAAAATTACGTATATATGTCAAGCCTACCCACGTAGGAAAAAAAAAACTTACTTATGTAAGTGGCAGTGGGCAGGGCACATTGCTCGTAGAGCATTTTGGCCGTTGGGGCCGAAATGTTCTCGAGTGGCGACTGGCGACTGCGCAACGGAAGACGTAGCATTGGAAGATCTCCCACAAGGTGGACCGATGACCTTGTGAAGGCCGCAGGAATCCGCTGGCTGCGGGAAGCACAAAACTAGTCGGAGTGGCGGTGTTTGGGGGAGGCATTATGCCCAGAAGTGGACGTCTTTCGGTTGAAATTATGATTATGATACAACTCAAACTGAGAATCAGCCATTCTTTAAATCAAAACTTAAAAAACATAGTTCATTCCAGAGTATGGATATCAGCCTCTTTTATATATTGATAACCGGCTGACTTAACGTCGTCCTGTCCGAAAGTTCATACCATTAATCCCATAAATAGAAAATATAAAATAATATCCCATAGAAAAGAGGATGTTCAGTTTTTACCGAATTTATACATTTTCCGGGACATTTTTTCTTTTCTTTATAACCTAATTTAATTCGGACTCTTACGAACATTTTGAAAAACAAATAAGAGCCAAATCGGTCCAGCCGTTCTGAAGCTGTTCGTTGGTAAGCGATGCTTACCAACGAACAGTATTTCATTTTTATTAATATAGATAGATAGATAATAATTTAAGATATTTTTTTTTCCTTTTTTTCCTACGTGGGTAGGCTTGACATATATACGAAATTTTTGCTCTCATATTTAATATTTATTTAAAAATAGTTAATAGTTTCTTTTTTACTTTATTTATGTGCTAATTAACCAATAAACCCACCTTCGCTTAGTATTTCCTTTCACTTTACAATTACACATCCATAACAAGTGAAATACTCCATCAAGCCATGGACAGCAAGCTTGTGCACAGTATGGAAGAACTGGAGAAGCTGTTTAGCTCTCGCATGCGCGAGTACGAAGATAAGCTGCTGAGAGCTACAGCTGGAACTGGCCCTGCACACTCGGACCTTGCTGCACTTTCCCTCGACTTCTCTGAGTTTAAATCCTTTGTTTGCAAAACGTTATCTCACTTCAAAACTCAGATAGAACTCCTATCTTTGAGTCTGGACAGACATGAGACTGCGATGCGAAGAAAGGTCCTTCTATTTCACGGTATTCCTGAGAAGCCTAATGAAAAGCTGTGTGATGTGATTCTCCTTATGTTGTCAAAACAACTATTGATCGATGACATTAAATTGGATCATTTGGATGTATGCCACAGACTAGGAGCCCCCCAGGGCAAAACAAGACCTGTGTTGGTGCGATTTAATGACATGGAGTATCGTCGGTTAGTGTGGGACAGCAAAACAACACTCAAGGGCAGTGGCATCACTATTTCGGAGTTCCTGACCAAGTCACGACACCAGGTTTTTATTGCGGCCCGCAAGCATTTTAGCATCAATAGCTGCTGGTCTGCAGAGGGCAAGGTGATTGTCTTAACGCCTGACAAGGCACGCCGGAAGATAGCATCCATGGGTGAGCTTGACAGTTTAATCGCATTATTCCCCGCTCCGGCTAGTGCTGCCGCAACCAATGATCCCGTGCTGGCCGCGTCTACCTCGCCTGCAGCGGCTTCTACATTGACTGTTACCGCAACCCCCAAGAAAAAGGTTGTGAGGAAGGCTCGTCGCTGAGTTGGCTGTTTTAGACGTCCCCTTGCATGCTTTTCGTTCACCGTTTTGTAACAGATTTGTGTTATGTCGGTACACTTTAAATTTACATTTTCCTTTTGCGAATCTACCCAAAGCATTTACTTTTAGTTAATTTTTTCTCACAACGTTTAGCTCGCCGGTAGACGTTTTTATTTTTATTCTTAGTGACGTCTGTCAAGTGTGTGTCAGTGTCATTTTTTTTTTTTCTGTATGTTGACGTTACGTTTGCGTTTCGTTACACTTTGCGTTTGTTATGGTTTGTTTGCGAATGTTGTGGCTGACAATATTTTTATTGATTTTATACATTCTTATTTTTTTTAATTTTTTTTTATGTTAACATAATTTATGCCTTAAGTATATTTTTTTTTCTCTTTTTACTTACCTATAAAAATGTTGTGTTAAAATCTTTACCAACACCAGCTAATCGATAGGTTTTATTGGTTGAGCGTTTTAAATTATTTTTGTTATTTTAGTTTTACAATTGTTAGTATTTTGATTCTTTTGCTTTTATTTATTTTTTATATATTATATATATTATTATTTTATTTAATAGCCAACTATGATCGATGTCGACCTGAATGATGATTTTTTCTCTTGTTCGTCCTCTTCAAGCAGTTTCCTTAGTGCGGCGAGTGGTTCTTCCTCTCCTCTTACTCTCAGCGATCAGATTTCCTCTTTGATGTCCCACCTCCCCTACAATCTCAACATAGCCCACATTAATTCCCAAAGTGTTCCTGCCCATTACTTAGATCTTCTGGCTTCCTTTAACAGTGCACATATTGATGCTTTGCTCATCTCTGAGTCCTTCCTCAAACCCTCTCTCTTATCTGTAAATTATACCCTTCCTGGCTTTGTCCTTATCCGTAATGATAGAACTGGGAAGGGTGGTGGTGGTGTTGCCATTTACTTGCGTACTGATATTCCCTACAAGATTATCAGCACATCACCATCTTCGTACTCGGGGTCAGCGGAGCATCTATTTCTTGAAATTTCCTTGCATCACGCTAAAATGCTTCTCGGGGTCGTTTACAGCCCTAACCTCAGTATCGATTACTTTGACTCTTTTGATTCGCTTTTAGATGATTTCTGTCCCTCTTATGACCACGTAGTCTTGATGGGCGATTTTAATACTTGTCTTCTTAAAAACGATAGTCGTACTCACAAACTTCAATCTCTCTTATCCTCCTATAACCTTAGTATCCTGCCTCTGTCTGCTACTCATCATTTTCCTAATTGCACCCCTTCTCTGTTGGACCTGATGATTGTCTCTAACTCAAATAATGTATCTGTCCACGGACAGCTCACTGCTTGTTTTTCCTATCACGACCTCATCTTTATGTCCTACAGGATTCGCCCTCCCAAGCGTAAGCCGCAATATATGTTCCTTCGGAACTACAAGGGCATAAGCCAGGAGGCATTGCTGCGTGATGCTGGTAGTATCGACTGGACGGACGTCTTGGAGAGCACATGTATCAACGATATGGTTCATATCTTTAACAGAACTTTACTCAGCTTATTTGACCGGCATGCCCCCATCCGTCGAGTCAAGGTAAAATATGTTCCGGCTCCTTGGCTTACTCCTGCCATTAAGGATGCGATGGCAAGTAGGGACAGAGCCAAAAGAAGGTTGAAACGCAGTCCTTCTGAGCGTAACTTGAATGCGTATAAGGTGCTGCGAAATCGCTGCAGGCGTATGTGTAGAGATGCAAAGAGACGCTACTTCCATAATTCTCTTGACAATCGTAACTCGTCTGATGTCTGGAAGTTTCTTAAAACTGTCGGCATTGGCAAGTCTCCAGTGTTTTCCAGTAATGATGTTGACGTGTGTGCTCTTAACAAACATTTCTCACATCCCCCTGTCACTTTTGATCCGCACGTCAGATCAGCTACGTTAAATAAACTTTCTGGTCTGCCATTGCCGCAGTGTTCCTCTTTTGAGTTAAATCAAGTGAGTGAAAGTGAGGTCAAAAAATCTATTTGTGCTATCTCCTCCACTGCAGTTGGTAATGATAATATCTGTTCAAGAATGATTTCTCCTATCCTCCCTCCACTACTTCCTGTCTTGACCCACATTTTTAATTTCTCTCTGTTCTCTTGTACTGTTCCTGAGGTCTGGAAGCAGGCTCATATCATCCCCTTACCCAAAATTCCTAAGCCGGTCTCACCCACCGATTTCCGTCCCATTTCTATCCTCCCATTTCTCTCTAAAGTTCTTGAGCATATTGTTCATCAACAACTCTCTGCCTTTCTATCTGCGAATGACCTCCTTAGTCCTTTTCAGTCTGGTTTTCGACCTGGTCATAGCACAGTAACGGCTCTTTTGAAGGTTACTGATGACATCCGCTGGGCTATGGACCACAAATCTCTTACTTTACTTGTACTTCTCGACTTTAGCAGTGCCTTTAACTCTGTCGATTTCGACATCCTTCTAGGGATCCTTAAATCTTTAAATTTCTCCTCTTCCTCTATTGGTTGGTTCAATTCTTATCTTAATGGCCGCTCACAGCGGGTTCGTCTTGACGAGTCATCTTCTGATTGGTGCTCTCTTACCGCAGGTGTGCCTCAGGGTGGCGTTCTCTCTCCTCTTCTCTTTTCTATTTTTATTAACTCTGTCACCAGAGTCATCTCTTCTTACTTCCATCTCTATGCTGACGACCTGCAGCTTTACAATAATTTCCTAAGGGAAGATGCGGAAGCTGCTGTTTCAGCCATGAACAGTGACCTGGATTTGATTAGTGAGTGGTCGCGGTCTTTTGGACTGCAAATCAACCCTAGGAAATCCCAGGCCATAATTATCGGCGGCAGGTATATGCGGAATAGGCTCGATGTAGCGTCGCTGACTCCACTCTGTCTGAATGGAGTTCAGATTGAATACGCACAAACGGTTAAAAACCTGGGAGTGACCATGGACTCCTACCTGTCGTGGACTGCTCATGTTGCTCAAGTCAGTCGCAAAGTGCACTTTACTTTCCATTCCTTGAAATGTCTTCAGGGCCTCTTGCCCCTGAACACCAAAATTTCTCTTGCTCAAACCCTCATTCAACCCATTATTGATTACGCCGATGCCTGTTACTTGGATACCACAGAGGAGCTTTTAAATAAACTTGAGCGTTTGCAAAATATTTGTATTCGTTTTATTTTTAACCTTAAAAAGTTTGATCATGTCTCCAACTTTCGCAAGATACTCAAGTGGCTCCCCATTCGACTTCGCAGGAACTCTCGGATATTATGTCTGCTATTCAATCTCCTTCACAATCCCAAAACACCATCCTATCTGCGGGAGCGTTTTTCCTACGCCCGTCCTTCAGATGCACCTTGTAGGTCGCATCTTAAAAACCTTCTTAAGTCCCCTCCCCATTCCACCGACTTCTACTCCTACTCCTTCACAGTGCACGCGGTGCGATTGTGGAATTCACTACCGCCTGACATTAGGGACTGCCAAACTATTGCAGTTTTCAAAAGAAGAGTGAAAGAACACTATCTGTCCACTTCATCATAGTTGTGTATGTATTTATTTTATTTTAGAAGTATTTATGTATGTTTATTTGTATGTATATATTCTCGTAATATTTGTTTAGTTTTTAAGTGAATAGTTTATTTTTGATTCTATGTATTATTGTTTGTCTCCTTTGCTCTATCACACGCTGTCTACATCTCTGTATTTATTATCCTATCTCAGGTATGCTGGAAGAGATTTCTTACGAAATAAGCATCACCTCTGTACCTATTTTTTCTGTTCTGATTTTCAATGTCTGTTTATATATGTGTGTACATAAATGGTTAAATAAATAAAAAAAAAAAAATAAATATTTAGCAGGCGGTGTTCTGTAGTTTCTGCTTCCCTCCATGAGAAGGAGGCGTGAGTCTATGTGTGTGTGTGTTAAGATATAGGTACATATTGGTATAACACAATCAATCTGTTTATTGATAATTGCAATGTGTCGTGATTCTTTCACACCTGTATGTTGTAGAACGTAATAAGCCTGTCTTTTTTATCTTTGTTCACGTTTCAATACAACTAAATCCTAGTTCAAGCCTGAAGTTCTAAAGCAAAATGCATTTTATTCGACAATACATGTAAATGCAAATGCAAGTACCCCATAACCCATATTTCCATATTTCCGGTTCAAATACTAAAGATAAAGTGAATTCAAGCTTTTGTGAACTGGGTCATTATATTAGAATTACTTTGTCGTGCAATATAAGTACTGCGAATGCTGTGTTAGTTTAACTTTTAGCTATTACTGTCCAATTTTGTTTTGGGAAGAGAAAGCAGGCTATTATTGTACAGTTTCCGAAAAAATAATAACTTTATAATACCAACCTATTGCTATCCCACTGGAGGGAGAAGGCCTCTTCTCAAACAGGGAAGGCACGAACATTAATCACCACGCTTGATCAAGACAGGCTCGCGATTTCAGAGTTATATTAAGTAAGTCCAGGTTTCCTCACGATGTTTTCCTACACCGATGTCAGTAATGTCTAAGATAAACTCAGAAAGTACGTGTATGAATTAAATAAGTCACACTGGTTCCTGCCCGGATTTGAACTTCGTGCATGAGCTTCATGGCCTTAACCACTGGGCCATCCGCTCCTGGGCCCTTCTAGCAACTATTTATTACTCTGATAATTTTTTTGTCAAATGTCTATTTAGGTATCACAATCTATTTCATTCATGATTCACACATTTAGTGACTAGACATGTGCCATAGGTGTATCTAGGAATGTGGGTAGTATGATATTTTTGTAAGTATACAGGATACTTGTCTTGTATGTTGTTAGAAATTACTGTTCCGTGAATTTATGTTATGTCGTGTTATCTTCGTTTTATCGTGACTGTGGCAGGTATCTGATATAGCTGTTTTCCACAATATTAAGCTTTCATTTCAGCTCAGTTTTAGAATTCAGTTCCTTTCGTTATTCCATCATCCAAGCACACTTTCATCAACTTTCACGGTAACGGCCGTGACCGTGTTACCGTGAAAATGCAAAAAATATTTTTCGTCAAATAAAAAATGTATACCTACTAACTTTAAAACAAAGCTGCGGGACCCCAAACCTCGCAGTTTTATCTCAGCGGTAATGAATTTTTAAATCTGTGTTGTTCAAGAATGCTGTAAGATTAGAGTAAAAATGAATACTGGCGCCCAAGAAGGGACTCTCACCTTATGTAATAAAAACGTATTTCTACTAAATTATAAGCTTTGGGAGACGTAGCAGTTTAAGTTTCGTTAGGATAAAACTGTGCATAGGGTCGAATTTTAAATCAGGTGAAGGGAGATTTTTAGTGGCGCCCAGCACGGGTTTCATTTTTAAATCGGTACCTTTAACTGTTTTTGTTTAGAGACAATCTAAATCATAATACGACACACTCCTAAATTTGTGACTACTCATTTCTTTACTCACAAGCCTAGATACCTTTTAAATAGCTATGATGGATAGAAAGAATATGCTTTATTGTATGTAGCTCAAAATTTAACAAACTTCATTAAGTTATAACATCACATCTTATTTAGATAATAATGAAGCAGTCATACATTGTCGGTCTTAGTAGATACAAGCCAAGTTATTGGTACTAAACACGTAAACCACGTTACTTATTTACAACAGTTCAGGCATAAAGTAAAAACATGAGGCTTTTATTTAATCCTAAAAATTTTCCATGTTCATCTATTTTCACCACCAAGAAAACCAACTTTTTTATCAGGTATTCCTTACAATTGAGGTTTAAAGTTCTAAGTTAAGCAGTACCTTAACACAAAAGTCAAACGTTTGACGCCACAACTTAGGAAGATGAATAAGTATGAATTTTAAAATTTAAATTGGATAAGATATGCAAAATTTTTGATTTAAACTAAGCTAGTTGGGGCTGACTCACACAATGCAGAGAAATTTGTAATTAAAATAGTTTGAAGTTGAGCTTTTGGCTTTCCTTTGTGACACGAAAGCTTTTTAATATTAACGGGACGAATGTGGTTATAGTGTTGGTAAGAAACAGACCTCAGTCCACAGTCTTTTTTTGCAAGTTTGTGGCGTACAAAAAGTTTGTGATGAGTAAGTAAATACATGCATTGTTTGTAATATATTGCTTTACTTCTTGTAGTTCTTTGTTGTCCATTTTGACAGACAAAAACACTGCATCGCGAATACCAACATAACTAGCGAAATGTGGGTATACTATTAGGTACACTTTAGTTTTCCCTTCGGGTAATACAAGCGTGATGTTATGTCATGTAATCTAAATACAATAAACAGAAAGAATAAAATAATAAGCAATTTCTGTTAAATCAATACATTCTTTTATCTTCACACTAGATGTTTACAACAATAAACAGAAAGAAAAAAATAATAAGCAATTTCTGTTTAAATCAATAGATATTCGATTATCTTCACATTAGTTAGATGTTTACAACAATTAACAGATAAAAAATCAACGGGTGGCACTCCGGGAGTGCCAGCAGAAGTGAAAACTTGAATATTAACGTTGTGCATTTTTGATATTTTGGAATGGTTAGGGAATAATTTTGCACGAATTGCTTTAATTATCAGTATAAAAGTACTATCATTTATGTGGTAAAATACAATATTCATTTATTGTGCTATCGTACATAAACATGACAATTTATATTAGATACATTAAAAATTTAACACTTCAGAACTATTACAATTATTTTACATCAAAAAGTTTAACTCTCAGAAAAATCAACTTCCTTCCAAAATGTCAACGACTCTTTCACCATCATCATTACCAGAACCATCATCGCCAATCTCTAAAACTGATACGATGGGTTTATGGTAGCTGAAGTAAGAAACGAACAATACTCTCCCTCCGTCTTACGAATTTTCGATCAGGTCACGTGTCCTGACGCGAGTTTAACATTTTTTACCCATCAAAAGTGCATAACGCCGCTAAAGAAGTTTTCACTTCAAAAAAATAATAAGCAATTTCTGTATAAATCAATATAATTCAATTATCTTCACATTAGATGTTTCTACAGTCAATTAAATAATAAAATAATAATTAAATACTTCCCCAACACACCAACAGATGGCGTTATTATAAACTATTAAAATAAACCTTTAGCACGCGTGAGTTGGGACGCAAACTACAGTGAAACTGGAACGACGGGCTTCGCCCAGTCCTAGCGAGAGTTTGACTGTGAATTTTATAATTTCACTTTGAAATTTGTTGAAATGTATCTTTCAAGTTACCGCCGAGATATCGTGTAAGATGTCTTGGATGAATAACTGGAAATGAAAACGTTTTTCGCGGAGTTTTGGCGTCCATTCAAGCGGGGAATTGCGTTTTGGTTGGTTTTTGTTTTCGTCTTTTTATAATCAGTCGTGAACTATGCTTGGTTACTGTAGTGATAATCTATATCTATCTATACATAATATTAAAAAATAAAGTCGCTTTATATGTTTGTTTGTGCGTCCGCGTTGTTCGCGACGCATTTTGATGTGGTTTCCACCGTCATTTAGAGAATCTATTCCGCAAGGCTAATGTGTATAAGCTAAACAAACTAAACAACACAACAACTTACATATAATAAAGAAATCTCGGTTTTGTCAAGTCGTAAAACCGTGCGCTTGCCAGCCTTTGCTTGCAGTGTTTGTAGAGCCAGATTATGAATATAGAGTTGTTATCGTAATCTCGAATCGTCTTTGGTACAGTATTATCCACGCACCTATGTTGTTTTATAACAACTCCGGCCATATATTTTCACTGTACTGCATACTGTAGCGAAATAAAAACCAAATCTTCACTAGTACACGTTTAATTTTGTATAAATCAAAAAAACTGTTATCAAAAATTTTATGAAGGGCACAGCACTATTCAAAGGATGGTAATAGCTCTGAGGCGACGTCCCTGGTGTTAAGCCCTATAAATTTCACAATTACGCAAAGAAAAAAAATTACAATTACGCGTCGGTCACGATACGTTTGCAAACGCCTAGCCTCCAGGATGTCAGTCAGAGGGCTCGCTGGCTGGCTGGTACTTGGAATCACCAGCGTAGGGTACGGATCCCAACACGCAGCTCGCAGTCGCCAGGTCCCAGGCTAGCGGGGGGGCGAATTCAAGATTCGCCTAGTCTTCGGACAAATCTACAGACAATAACGAAAAATGATAATCCGAGACGCAGGCAGAATCTTTTATAACATAAGAGATGAAGCAAAAGTTAAATTACATACCAAGTCCTCAAAGATGAAACCTGACTCGAAGTTTTAGATGCTGAAATTTCGGGAACAGTTCCCTTTGGTCTGGTCGCACAACGGTCAAACTCGGACGCTCAAATCTTTATAGTGGCAAACAGTTATATGATAAAACGGGAAAAAATAGTAATATTGACGTCCGTCCTGTGCCCAAATAAAAGCTTCAAATGAAAAAAACACTGCAAGAGAAAAGACGACACTTTTCGATTCAAAAAACACAATATGAAGAAAAAACCTTTCTGGTTACAAATAAGGTATGATTTGTTATAAAAGAAGGTTATTCGTGAAAAAATTATAATGTAGCATTTGCCAATGCTGCAATACCTACTATTGTAAGTGTCATAAAAGTTTAAAAGAAAAATTCTTAAATCAACCGTATTGAGGGCTTTTTCACCTAATAGAAACGTGAGAGATGAGCAAACTTTATTTTTATAAGCGAAGCTTCAGTCATGAACCCATTTCACCCTTTAAAATAATAAAAGCATCGATCGATCAATTAATTACTTTTAAAAACAGATTTTATAATTAACACAACTTTAAAAAAATATTCCGTCGCTCTTTTTTGCTATGAATACACGATAAAATCCATTACAAGTAAGTGCCGTCGAATCCAAATTTTATAACAACGAAATAATAAACATTCTTAAAATAAATCAATCAATCAAACTTAGTTCTAGGTACAGACGCCAGCACATCAAGCTACTACAACCTGTCAAATTTCTTTAATAGATTTTCAACTTTATCGCTAAAGCATAAAGGTTCAAGGTTGATTGGGAAAATTTGACAGTTTCGGGTAGATTGACCTGCTGGCGTCTGTACAGTGTACATTATAAAAATACTTATACAAGTTGTTACTAAGGGCGCGTTCACATTTAACGTCCGTTTTACAGGTCCGTTAAAACGTATGTGTTATTAGCGTATGTAGTTGTATGAGCCAGTTCACACATAATACAGTATTTCGGATCCAGTATACTGATCCGATCTCTTAAAATCAGTCCTGTGTGAATACTATCTCCAGTAGCGACGGATCCGTTAAAAAGGATCCTGTAAAAACGTACGTATATGTGAACGCGCCCTAAGTCTTACTACGGTGACAAGTAAACACCGACTGAACTGGGGGCTTGCCACCAGCTCTTATAGAAGAGCAGCACTGCTTTTATGTACTCAGTCATAGGACAAAAAAGCAGTGCAGTTTAACTTCTGCTCTGCTGCTGTTGGCCACCTGAACCGCGCGCGAGGCGGCTTGCGCGCGGAGTAGTGGGGGTGAATTCGAGCAAACATTGTTACCTGCGTGTGCACCATGTTTATATCACGACCTTTTGTTTTTAAACGTGACAGATGTAGCCAAATCCTCGGTATTATACAGAAAAATGCTATTTTTTCAATTGGCTCTATCTCTGTTCTCTGACTTTGGTACTTTTCGCCATAGTATGAAAGAGCTTTAATTTGAGATATACTCGTATTTCAATTATGTTGGACTTACGCCCATTTTGTCCCATCATCCAAAAATAAACCAAAAAAATGGTATCAATCAAAAACCAACGAATCAATCTTCAGTTCGACAAAAATAATACTGGTTTGTTACATATTGTTTTATCTGAGTACTGTCGACGATAGAATCGTTGATTTTTTGTAACGGGAGTAGTATAAAATGAAAAGTTTAGGTTTAAAAAAAATTGTATGATTGCTAAACTAGCAATGCCTTATTCCCTTTATTCCATCTAATAAGAATTTGACATATTTATAATAGAGGATAAAAATATATCCACTGGACAACCCTCTTATAATATATTAAAATCTTCAAAAACTCAAGAAACTAGCAGCATTGCCACGTTATATGGCAACGCTTAGCCTCTGGCCAGGGTAAAAGCCAGCCCTTAGGTCACGGGAAGTGTCAACCAACCGTTTGGAGATTTCGTTGAACAAACCATTCACTCAGATCCCACGGCCCAAGAATTTCAACATCAAACGGCTCGAAAATATAAAATTACCGATAAGGTTATTATACATTCGCCGCTTGAGGTTTAGATTTAAACGTTAGATTTGGTGTAGATAAACACAACATTGAATGTTACATAGATGCTACTGGATACGGAACGCCTGACAAGTCTCCTGTATATGTAAAGTTTACACCTAGGGGATTGCCGATGTGTTAACGATCTGTAATCATGTCCATCCGCTTCTACAAAAGTTATCTCATTTTTTATCTTAATTTCACCGAGACGCATACCTACCCACTGGAACAACAAAGCTAATTTGAAGTAGAAACAGGTATTCCTTCCCCGGTCGAACACATGTTTAAAGAAAAATACTTTTTTATTCCAAAAGCGAGCGCCACCGCGGCCACAGCTAGTAAATATATCAAAAACAATTTCGCACTCGCATGTACAAAATATAAAAACATTACTCAATTTTATTCGCAACCGTACCTACCGAAACAGTAATAATTATATTTTCTGCTCCGTTGATTACCTGTTGAAATAATTATAATGTCACTCTGTTTGTTATTTATTATACATGTGGTAAATAAAATATGACTATGGTATAGTTAAGTATAACCTTTCTCTCTTTGTGGACATCGTACGTAAAGGCAATAAGGGATAGATAGCTTCATCATCATTAGCACACTCCTGGATATAGGTTTCTCCTATTGCCAGTCACTGATCTTTACGCACTCTAATCCAACCATAATCAGCCTTGTAAACAACTATAACCAACCTTCTAAAGATCGCCGTTCCATGTAGACTGAAACTCAACTGTTGCTGGGATATGTGGGTTTTTTTCGCCCCTCTTTTTTTATGATGACATCCGACACGACGTTTCTTTTTCACATATCTACTTTTTCATTCTCTACTCAAGAACAATGTATTTGTATACTCCAAAAGCCATTAGCTGTTTAGTTAAATACTGCATTTCATCCACACCTGAAAAACAATAATGCCTGTAAAAAAAGCGTGCGTCCAGGGGACTCCCGTCTGGAACGAAAGTCCTTACGCGATACTCGCACGCATACACACTCTTATATAAAAGAGAGAGAGAGATAGAGAGAAACTGTGAATTTAATACGTGTTTTTAATACAGCGCCATCTAGTTTTTAGAAGCTCTAACAGAGTTGTTGCCATCTTGGATTTTCATTTTGACCTAATGGTCGGCTTATGTAACCTCGAAACCATGAAAACGACACAGTAGATTTTTTTTTTTTAAATTTTCGTCGCCTAGTCGTTGTATTTTCAGTTTGACCTTACTCAGTTTCCTAGAAAACCATGAAAATTAATAAGACTAAACTTTTAAGAACTTCGTTCCAAAAAACCTAGTCGCAATTCCTAATTTCGTCTCAGCGACAATCATAGTCAAAAGACTTATACAATTTGTGACAGATAGAGACTGAGATTAAAATGCAAATGTTTTAAATACGGAAATTTTCCGCTCTGGTTAGGCGGCCCTCTGTTTAGTAGACTAAAAGCCTACCTAAACATAGTTCGTGAAAAAAGATTCGGAGACAACCAAAATTTAATTCCGAAAATTGTAACCTACAAAACCATTAGTATACAACAAAAAAACCGGTAAACAATAATGACTTTTTCATACCACATTACACTGAGATTCTTTCCCTTTTAACAAAAGCAGCCTTTATAAAAAAACTTGAACATTTTCGAGCAAAAACTCTTTGGTAAAACATCTTGAGGCCACTTGACCTTGGCAAAGGAATTCTTTTGAAAGTTAAGTTACACCTAGTTGGATGGTCAAAGGAGTTTGTCTGTTTATAAAGTTATTACAATGTTTTTAAAAACAATTTTAGTTCAAAGGCGATGTTGTAAAAAACCCTTTTGAAGGGGTCGTCTCGGAAACCACGTTGAGCCGTTGGTCTCGGCTATCATTCGTAGATCGTACAATCGTTACGGGTACACTGCTACTAGGATATTTTGGCACTCGAATGACGATGACAGGAGGCGTTGATAATATTATCTTTGCAATTGTTTTGTGAAATGTCACTTGAAATATATTAACAAGATGTGACGTTAGTACCGATTTTCGCTACGCGCCAAATTTACCTTGTGGCACGTATCATAGTCAGAAGCCCAAAAGCTTGACATAGTGACAACCAGTCATAACAAGGGTATCGTGTTACCCAGTAACTGGGTTGTGGAGGTCAGATAGTCGCTCAATGTGTGTGTACAACTTCAGCTTCCTCATATGTGAGAATAATTCTACCTATGCCAATATTTAAGGCATAATAGCTGCAATCAAAGTTCCCAGTCTTAATTTAGCTGCCACAAAAATTTCGTTAATATGAGTCGTTTAGTGTGTGTTAGCTGGAGTGACGTCATCCCAGCTTCCTCATTCAATACAGGCAAACCAGGGAGGTTGGGGTTTTGGACTATAGTTAGAAAAATAAGGCATAATAGCTGCACAAGGAAGGAAAAAACTGAACGATAATATTTAAAAAGTGTTGAAACTACGATCAAAAACGTGTGTGTAAGCTGGAGTGACGGCACCCCAGCTGCTCATGTCATATCACCCGAACGAAAGAAAATGTGATCATGTATTATAGCTCAATAATTAAGGCATAATAGCTGCCATAGGCAGCAAAATTTTCAAAACTCTAGGCCTTGTAGTTTTAGGTAATAAACAAAAAAACAATTTCCGCGCCAAAAAAATCAAATTATTACTTCGGAGGAAGTAAGGAGCGGCGTTGCCGTTCTGTGCACTACATTGTCAGTTTGAAGTAGTTCAACTAAATTATAGACATTGAGCCGACTGCACACTTTAATCGTACAATTTTATAGTCATATTGTGTGTTTAAACATAGGATTCAAGAAAAAATCTAAGTATAACAGTTTTATCCTAAATCCAATGATATTTAGAATATCGTTGCCTAAATCACATTTTGAGTTGTTCAGATTAATAGATATATTCACCAAGTAAAACATTGTTCAAATGCGTGAGCGTGTGTTTACTACGTACGCGTACGTACGTACGTTCTACTATGTAATAGTTACGAGAGACCCCAACTTCTTCTGCTTTTTACATTGTTGTGTTCCATTTTTATGGAAATGATAGCTTGTTAAATTATAAGTACAGGACCCTTTTCAACTATATCATAGACAATTCTCTAGCTAAATGTGTCAAGTATCAATTACTTTCCGTCGAGGGATTGTTTACATCAAAACGGAAAAAAGTACCTACTACGAAATAATTTGACATAGTTCTATTAGGTATAGTTTATTTTTTATGAAATCATGTAGCCATACATACATAAAATTCGCAATGAATGTGTGCAATATGGAAGGATTGATGGGCTATGGAGAAATGCTGCACTTGCACGCTGCGTGAGCGTGTCCGAACCATCGCCACTCGTTCGATGTTCACCGCGCACAGAATGGATGGAAAGCAGCAGATGAAGTGATTTTTTGCTCCGTTGGTGTATTTGCCGTTTGGCGTTCCAGTGTGAGGATAAATAAATAAAATACTGTTGATCAACATAACTACGTATTTGTGTAAAATAATCCTTCGATCGGTTCAGTAGCTTAGGCTGTACGAGCTTCACACCCCACCATAAGTCACCTTTCTGTTCCCATAAACTACCTACAGTATTTCTTCTAATCACACATAAAACACATTAACTTTACCATTAATACTAATTTAAACAGTTCTACATTAAGAATGGTAAAATCGAATTGTGGCGTCCGTTGGACCACAAAGTAGACTGAATTATGCCGCCATTTTGAGCCAAAGAAGCGACAAGCCGGATAAAGCCAGTCGTAACCGGCTCTAGAATCGACCGGAATCGTAGGTCGGGAGCGTAGAACTGAAAAACGATATTGACTAATTTATTTTAAAGCGAACCGTTTACATTCATCTTTATTGTTTAGGACACACAAAAAAATGCACAATATTAAAAAAAGCAATTAAATGATAACTAAGTATTTTACGTGAATTTATAGGAAATACAAGTTGCAATTATAAAAAATAAAACGGGTTGCACTCCAGGAGTGCCGGCAGAAGTGTAAACTCGAATATTAACGTTGTGCATTTTTGATATTTTGGAATGCGGTCTACTCTCCCTCCGTCTTACGAATTTTCGATCAGTTCACGTGTCCTGACGCGAGCTTAACATTTTTTACCCATCACAAAAAAGTGCACAAAGCCGCTAAAGAAGTTTTCACTTAAAAAAAAATTCAAGGAAGAAAGTGGCACATAATTCATGATATACAGAAGTCGAGCAGGCGAGATAAATGCGCAAATTGTTGGTGTTATGAAGAACTAATTGTTTTCTAGTGATCAAAGCTCTATAAGTACAATTCTGTCTAACCGTTCTGGGATTACAGGCGTCATGTTTTGTTATCTTTTTTGTTTCAGAAGCGGTCTATTTTCTCTGCATCCCCATTTCGCCAAATTGTACTTTCTCGCAATATGATTTTGTTTTTATTTCGCTTGTTTGTTTAAGGGATTTTTGTAGACGTATGAGAAAATGTCAATCCCATCGTGCTTTTACAAATAATGACTTAGTCTTATACAAAACTAATCTTAGTCATACAAAACCAAAAATAACTTACTGATTTCTTATCTAATAAAAAAAGGATATTAAATATAATATTTTTTTCTGAACAGGGAATTTTGTGTGACTATTTAGTCTATCATGATTTGTGACGACACGTACCTACGAGCAATTTTTCGTCTTAACGTTCATGTCCGTGTAATCGAGATAACAGAGCGTTTCTACGAAAAGTTGAAATTAAACGGAAACATTGCATTTTGCTCATTGCTATTGGAAGCTTTTATCCCTATAGTTACTAGGCTAAAGATTTCTCTTTGATTTCCAGTCTGTCACTATAAAAAATATGAACTAAATATTGAGATCACATTGTCAGCTACAGAACCCTTACAAATAAGATAATTAATTCTTTTTACTTTTAAACGTTTGTTAGTAAAAGTTAAGGTTTCTAAAGAAAAAAACATGTTCTACTTCACTCACAAAGCGTTCTCGGTACACAAGATAGACACCACTAACCGGGCACAAAATATGCAGACTTCATGCTGCTACTGAGAATTTCTTAGTTCAAATACTCAATACCACTGTCCTACCTTGGAAACGAAACCAGGAGTGCCCAGGTCCCAAAGATTGCGACCACTAGAATGACGAAATGAAATGAAATAGTTTATTCTGTAAATAGGATATCAGAATAACCTTTTTACGAGGTCGGCGTTTCCTATCGGACTACTCTCAGAAGGCCGAAACAAACTCAGAGGTCACATTCTCTTTTAAAGTCCAGACATACATAATCTTGGTTTGATCATGTGAACACCATGCAGACGGGGTAGTCAATGTACCTACTATTATATTTATTTATTTATCCTCACACTGGAACGCCAAATGTCCAACTACATGAGAATTAAACATAACTAAGTGAAATGTTGATGCAACATAGGTACACCTTTGCCAAACCCTTCGAGAATGACAAGTGTAACGTTATAATTTATGTAGTAATAGTAACAAACTTCATATTAAAATAAAAATAATAATAACCGAACCTAACTAAAACTATTACCTTACTAAAATATGGCGTCGTAAAATTCCTCCGCATCGCTGTCGCCTGGTAATGTACCCAAGACACTGGCAGCATTGCCACGTTGTATGGCAATGCTTAGCCTCTGGCCAAGGTAAAAGCCAGCCCTTGGGTCACGAGAAGTGTCAACCAGCCGTTTGGAGATTTTTAGTTAGTTATTTATATAAATTAGTATAAGAAGTTAACCCAGTGTTCATACATATTTTTATCCTATTTAATATAGCAACAACATAATCCTCGATTTGCTTTAAACATTCAACCAATTTTATTATTCACACATGTCAAATCCAATCTAAGCTCCCGAACTACCGTTTTAAAGCGACCGCGGCACATAAATCAGGAACACTTTTCTACCCCCGACCACCCTTATATATTTGCAATTGGCCTGCGATAAATTTGAACCAAATTAACACTCCAAGCTATATTCGATGAGATTTAATACGATTTTTATGTACATACCCTCCTGTTTTTTTTAATTAACGGATTTTTTCATTAGCATGGCGGATTAAGGACATTTTCTTTTTTACTTAGGTAGTTGGTGCCTGCCTACTCGCACGGGAAGAAGGCGGGGTTTAATGTATGTAGTTATTGCCTCTACTTTTGCGTGTGTTTGTTTCACAGCAGGATTATTAAATCAAACAATACATTGAGTCTATATCATTTCGCTACAAGACAAGTAGGCCATTAAAAATAACTTTTTACAAGAAAACAAATTATAGAAAGTTACTCCTTTTAGTACTAAAAGGAGTAACTTTCTATAATCTGCTAGTAGTATTTGCTCCTTCCAAAATGTAAAGAATAGACAAGAAACTCAATAGTTACTCTTCAATCTCTCTCTCTCTTAGTTGTTTTTTAAAGTGAGCAGAAATGGCATTACAACCTCAAAAATTAAGAAGTTTTTCCCTTCCTAACCGATGGAAGTAGAGCAACGTGGATAGGCAGAGTCCCTCACTATGATAATGACGACCAACACAACAGTGACGAATCCAACTTACTGTCCAGGAGACAATTAGGGCAATTTCCCCTTTGTTCATCCCCTTTTCAGCAGATTTTCATGAGCTGATAATATGACAGAATCAACACGTAAAATGGCTTTAATGAGACGTTGGCTTGACTTTACTATTATGTGATTCCATAACATTATAAATCTTCTGCTGAAAATAAGATTTTGATGGACCACGATTGAATTTGACTCATTGCGTAACACACTTTCAATCACAATGCGAAGGATTTAGGAAAAAAAATCCTAATTAATTGCTGCGTATACTCCGGAAACTCTTTTTGTATACATTGTGCTTTCTTTAAACTCTCCCAATTAAAATACATACCTTTTTCATTCCCAAACCAAATAAACAACCTCGTCAACGTTTGTTTGAAAGTGTAACCCTTCAATGTCCATGTTTGAACAGGGTAGCACCCTGGTAGTAAGACATGGCAGGGTAATTTACACACTCATAATACATTCTGCACATGTCCGCTCCGGGGTCACTTAAATGGCATCCACTACCACAGAATAGTACAGAAGGTCGACTTCATACATCGAGCGAAAACGTACACGTGGGTACCATAATATAGGCTACATAAGCACATATAGGATACACGACTTAATAATGTATATAATTACCATTATTTATTTTATTTACCAATTTACTGTCTGGCGGATTTTTTGTGGCCTACACAAATGTCTTGCATATCTGGTAGTGTCGATTTACGAATTGTTGAGCTCCCGAAAATAGGCTTGAGCTACACGATGACTAATGCATGCATGCCGTCGATCGGGACAGGTCATGGCCATGACCTCTGTTTGTTTCATTCATCTCTTCTAAGGGATCAGTCAACAAGGAAATATCGGAGCCATTTAGTTTTTTTTTAAATGAGTACCAAAAAACGTAGGTACGTGTAAAAGTCTTAAACTCTACTAACAGAAATAATCATAATTTTATTTCACATATGCCTCACGTACGAATATTAGTCGCAAGTGCGCTTGCACTCGGTAGTGCAAGCGCACTTGCGACTTATATTCGTTTGAGGTCGCCGCACGGCGCACGGACATGTCTATTTTGCGTCCGCCTGTTATAACTCGTCGTATGGGGTTGACCTTCTGTACTATTCTGTGCTGTTACTTGGAGAATGTTATGCACTGCTGGATGGATGTTTAGTTTCAGAGTAATATTGACCTAGATTCTGTAAGGGATCATAGTTCATTTGTAGGTGAAACAAGAAAAAGATCGGAAAACGTAATGTGACTGTGCATATGAATGAAAGTCATGTTTGGATGTTCAAAATTCAAATAAAAATTGTTCAGAATGTTGAGCACTAAAAGTATATAGCCAAATTATCAGTATTTTCAACAACCCCATACGATTTATACGGATCAATAAACCCTTAAAAGATGGTCACTCAAATTATCTCAGACCCTAAATAAAATAAGTAATAGGAACAGGTGACACTGTACCTTAAAAAAGGTATACTTTTTATGTACGTGGGTCGCATAATAATCGTAGCTATATAACTGGGCCGAGTCCGCTAAAGTATGATCAAATACACGTCAGTTAACTGCGAAAAACGCCCTTACTGCAACAACCTTAAGGTGCTGTCAATGTCAAATTATACCCTGGAAGTGCGGTTGACAGAGAAATAAGTGGGGGTTCACATACAATGGGTGCACTTTACGTGTGTTTGAGGGTGTCTCCTGTAAAGCAGAGGTTCATGTGAATCATTCAAGCGAGAACTCGTCAAAAACCACACTAGACCCTCTAGGGCCTTAAACGAGTATTTATGCCAATTTGATCGCGTTTACGTAGGTAAACTTCAATTTGACTTTAATGGGAAACAATCATTCCTTAAAAATTGAAGTGAGTAAACGTTAACATTTACGCGATCGAATAGGTTGTTATCAAAAATTCTCAGTCACTCAATAGACCAATTTACGTATCTACTTAAAAATTTAAATTAGGGCCACAATGTCATCTCAGCGACGTTCTATGTCAAAAGCTTTACAAATATGTAGGTAACTTAGAGATGGTTTTGTCAGATTGAGTTAAATTCGAATGCGAGCGTTTTTAAATAATATGGGAATGGTCCCATCATGAAAAGAAGCCTTATAGTTGTAAAGCCACAAAAACCTAGACCAGAATGTCCAAAAATCAGCCTTGTATTTTTAAAACATTCCTATATAAACCTAAATTGGTATCCATAAAAAAGAAACCTAGGTATGTACCAAAAACCGTATGCAAACCGCCTTGCTATCAGCAATATAGTGTGAATAGGCACTAAAATAGACGAAATATAAAAAGCTTCAGACGTCCAGTGCTAAACAGGGACCGGGACCTTTTTAGACCTTTGCGACAAAATATGACCTTGGCGAATAGCAGACGAATGAGTAGGTATGTCCTTTAGGTTCAAAGACTAAATTTGGGATGACAAAGGTTTTATTCATTTTTGGTCACGGTATTATTCTTTACCCTACAATACACTGCTACAAGCATCTGGCGCATGAATGACATTTAGGCGGGTATTACATCTCTACCACCGATGGGCCCGTGGCTAAATAATAACAGCCGCACAGGTCGATCGGTCAGGTTAAGCTATACTTGCCGCGGTTGGTCTGTGGATGGGTGACCATCTTTACATACCGAGACCCCTCCGTACCTCGGAAAGCACGTTAAGCCGTTGGTCCCGGCTGTCATTCGTGGATCTTTGACAGTCGTTACGGGTAGTCAGAAGCCCGAAAGTCTGACAACCAGTCTTACCAAGGGGTATCGTATTACCCAGTAACTGGGTTGTGGAGGTCAGATAGGCAGTCGCTCCATGTAAAATACTGGTATTCAGCTACATCCGGTTAAGTCTAACCGGATGCAGCTGAATACCAGTATTTTCCCGCCGAAGGCTACCCCAACATAGTTGGGAAAGGCTAGGCAGATGATGAACATCTCTACCACGAACCAGAGCAGCGAAACCGCAGTAGTTCCGTACGACAAACGAAACAGAAGCGAAACTGCCTGTTCTAACGCACAGATTTGATTATCATTCTATTTCCCCCTTGATTTCGCCGATCTGCTCGGAAGCCAGTTACACCATCGCACTCAGCCCTTTATTTTGTTGCAGTACCGCGTTTGTTTCGCACTTATCTATGACAGTCGACAAGTTTATAAAGCGAAACTAATTATTTTTTTTTGTAAATGGATATTATTTATTGGAAAAACTAAAAAGTCCGAAGTACTACTTTTTACTGCTTTTACCAAGTCGAAAGTGACGACATTTTGCACCGACTGCTATAATTCAACTGACTATCATGATGCTCCGCTACTCGAATCGCAACATAATAAAGCAATGTTTCTTATCGGAATTGGTTAAGTGGTTTCCCATTTCCCAAAAAAAACTGAATAAGAAATCTTAGGTAAAACAAGACATGCTGCGCTGATCCTAAATTAATTGGGGTAAGGGCAGGAGTACGAAAACCGTGTTATTCTTTTTCCTCTATCGTTTTGTGACAATATTGGGTACAGCCCTGGGTGCTTGACTATAAATTACCACCATGATTATCTAAATTATGTTCATTTTGAATAATACCTAAACGAGTTGTAGTTTGGAAAAGCAAGACTATCTTTTAAAACCCCAAAAAAAGTCTTAACAAAATGTAGCGAAGGAATTTAAAAGATAAATTAGGTATCTCCCAAGAAAAAGTCTAGTGTGTAGTACGTGTTTTATGAAAACGAAAACTTTTTCTGTCTCCTAAATCCTAAGTTATGTAAAGAGCAATATCTTTAAAAATGAATATTTTATATAAATCAAGGTTACACTGGAAAAAACGTATGCTTGAGAAGCATGAATTATTTAAAGAAGGTTGTAAAATCCCCTACTACACAAGAGAAATGATAAAAGATTATACTCGAGACCTTTTTCGGTTACTCAAATATTTATTGCATGAATTCATGAGGAAACATAGTTATTTTAATACCTTTTATGAACTTTGTAAGGGCACACCAATTATTGCAATCTCAAAGTTACAAATTGTAATGCATTGCCTTTATTAGTTTATAATAAATAAAAATAGACATTGTGTATGTAAAGTATAACTAAGTTATTTACATGTATTACTTTTGCAATCACAAATTTCCTACTGTTACTTCTAAATTAAATTAACAGGGTCCATATGTTCGACATAGCTAAGCTTTTTGTAACATACTTACATAATACTTTTATTATTAGCCTTTTATATCCCACTGCTGGGCAAAGGCCTCCCTACTCTCTTTGCACCTCTCACTGTCAAGAGTTACCAAGAACCAGGAAAGCAATTAATAAATGAATGCGAATATGATAATATTGATAATTAATTGAATACTTGCTTATTTCATGTCTGTCATCATCATCATCATCTGCCTAGCCTTTTCCCAAATAAGTTGGGGTCGGCTTCCAGTCTAACCGGATGCAGCTGAATACCAGTATTTTACATGGCGCGACTGCCTATCTGACCTCCACAACCCAGTTACTGGATAATACGATACCCCCGGTAAGACTGGATAATAGGATAATATTGATAATTAATTGAATACTTGCTTATTTCATGTCTGTCATTCATATAATTTATAAAATCAAAATAGGTAGGTACTTTACTTGTACCCAAAGAGAGTCTTTGCTTGCACCATAATCATTATGTAGGTGTTTGTTTGTGTGTCCATTAATAAATAAATATTTATCTTTTTATCTTCTAGTGACATTTAACCCTCTAGTAGTGGTTTAAATTTATTTTTGACATTGCAAGGGTTACCGAGTCGTTATGACGAAGCGGAGCACTCATTGTAAGTAGTTGGTTATCGTAGGACAACCTCCATTTATATTGTGTGATCAAATCACGTATGGTTTATTTTTGCCAGTATTTTACATGAACCGACTGCCTATCTGACCTCCATAACCCAGTTACTGGGTAACTCAATACCTCTTGGTAAGACTAGTTGTCTGACTTTCGGGCTGCTGACTACCCGTAACGAGTGTCAAAGATCTATAAATGGCAGCTAACGGGCACGGAGGTATGAAATAGATACCTAGTCACCCAGATGGGTGCCGAGGTCAGTTGGTAGATACGAACCTCGGCAAGTGCAGCTTAACCTGATCGATCGACCCTTGCAGCTGTTAATACTAAGCCACGAGCCCGTCTCGTTATTTCCAACAATGCTAAGAATTATTTTATCATTTGCTCAGAACTTGTCTACATTACAAGATAGTTTTTCAAAGAAATTCTCTGAGTCTTACCTACATAAATTATCTCGTTATACAAAACTGGCTTGTGCCCGCGGCTTCGCCTGCGGGGATGTCGGTAAATATCCCACGGGAAAATACTACCGAGATTAAAATTACCCTATGTGATAATCCAGGTTATAAACTACCTATCTGTGTGCCAAATTTCATCTAAATCTGTTCAGCTGTTTTTACGTCAATCCGGAATATACAAGTACATTCAGACAAACGGACAAAAATTCAACATGACTATTTTATTTATTTTATATTTATAGAAAAAAATCTCGTAACGCATAATAGAACTTCTATTTTTAGAAGAGAGAAGTTCTAATAAACGTATTTTATCACCGGGGAAAATCTTTATGGTACCAAAGCTGCTTATCCCAAACAGAAAATTAACCAAAAAGATATACACAAAAGGAAACGGGTCACCTCTCACCCCAAAAACATACATCACTAACTTTTAAAAACCCATAAACCACAAATTACATTCTTAACACCAAAATGTTAACATCCCACAATCCCGCAAAAAGAATTCCGCTATCAGTTTGACATCGTTTAATCCCGGGATTTATAAAAGAAAGAACGATAGAAAACGAATTCAAAAATTTGAATTTCATGAACGCATTCGCCTCCTTTTGAAATTAGAACGTGGAATTCCATGTTCAAACGTATTTCCACGTAGAAATGCGGGCGTGGAGTGCTCTCTTAGTCGAGCAAGTAATT
This sequence comes from Apamea sordens, assembly GCA_945859715.1. NCBI lineage: Eukaryota > Metazoa > Arthropoda > Insecta > Lepidoptera > Noctuidae > Apamea > Apamea sordens. The sequence continues at coordinate 15,217,543 of OX244009.1, forward strand.
TGTTTTTAATTGGTCAGCCTGGCTTTTGAAAATTTTAAAATTAAAAATTACGTGTGCGGGATTAAAAATGTCTATCGGTGGTGACGGGTTAATGTTTTACGGCTTTTTATGGTGTTGGATAAAATGACTATGAAACTTGTGGTTTGTTTTAAAGCTTCTAGATAGGCTCCAGTTAATTTTTCCGGCAGATAAGTAACAAATTCGGTTAATTATTTATTTTATCTGGAATTTAATGTATATTCGGACACTAAAACCAGCCCTCAGTTTGATAACTTGATTGGTACGAGTGGCTGGCCCTTTTGTTCACTAAATTGAGGGTAAATTCACATGGTGTCACTATTTACTAGCCCTTTAGAATACATGTTAAGGTGTAATGAAGCCTATAACTTCTAGGGTACAATAATTGTGTTACACTACTAGGCCCCTTGTCCACTATGCAATGACTATGCGATGCTACTCAAAATTAACCGGTTCCAAACTCAATCACCATTGAATATGTACGGACTGACATTGAAATAGTAGTGCTGTGACGTCATAATGGCTACTCATTAGTGATTTGAGTTTACAACACGTTAGGTTTGTGTCAGGCGCTTTAATTTGTGTAAATTATTTCATCACAGTTGTGCAGTGGCTCCCAAAACGGTGCAGGAAAACCTCGTGAGGCAACTGGCACGTCCTAGAATTAAAAATTTGAAGACATGTGACATCTACGCGTGGTGAATTACGGCCCACTCCCTCTCACAGAGAGGAGGCCTGTGTCTTAGCAGTGGGAACATTATTATGCTGATTATGCTTATGTTATAGGTTCAGACCTATAACATAAGCATAATCAGCATAATAATGTTCCTATTTGTAAGGCACATAATGTGATTATTTGTAAGGCACATCGTCCACGACGCTACTCAGGTAGCGTCGTGGACGATGTGATAATCTTTCTTGTGAATGTAATAAGTAAGTATCTCATCTTTCTATTTTTAGGTGGGATTTGGGCAGATTACTGCTTCTTCCTCGAAATAAGGCCAAGATATTGTTAGTTTATAAGAAATACCATCTAATTCTCCAGCACCTTTTCTTACGTTTATTTTTAGATAATATTTCTTATTAGGATCTGATCGCAACAACAACAACGACAATAAAAACCACTGTGTTGCAAAATTAGAGGTAAAATAACTGTGACAGGTCTGCAAACACTGAGTAGAATACGAGTATACGACTTTTAACTTTAAAAATCTTATTAGAAAACGAGTTTTAACTTTACTCCAGGCCCAAATCTTAAAGTTCTTATTACAAAATTGACTACTCAGATTCGGGTTTAAAGACAGTTTTTGTAATTAGAACTTTAACTTTGCCGGAATAAAGTTTGAAATTAAAAATGTCTTGATGGTTTAAACCTGGGTCTAAAGATAAAACTTTTTGTTTATTAATGTGGAAATAGTTCTTAATTGACATCTGACAGGTGTCAAGTAAGTATTCTCTCTGTGGCCGAAATAATATTCATACCTCTGCTGTCAACTAATCCTTGAAACCACACACCCCTCTTCAATCAAACGGCATTATTTCATAAAAATATCATTAGCATAATGGCGGGCACAGGGGGAGATAAAAACTAAGGAGCCAACGAAACAGTGGATAATATCACAGGCTCTAGACTGCGGGCAACACGCAAATGAGAATTTTATGACATGTCCGCGTTTGGGGGTTAGTCCGATGGTATGGAAAGAGATTTTAAATAATAATAACAATAATAATTTCATCTGGAAAAAAAATGTATTCCAGAAAGTTTATTATTATTAATCAATTTATTTCAGATAGCTTCTGCCCGCGACTTCGTACGCGGATCCAGTCCCTTTCTCGTTCCGATAGGAATTTCGGCAAGAGTTTGAACTGTGCGTTACTTAATCGAAATCCTTCATCGGTTTTGTTTGGTATACCTTAGATTGAGTGTTGTAGACAATGGGTAGGTTATAACTTCATTAAAATAAAAAGGTAGAATTATTTTCATTCCGAAATTATGAAGCGAAATTAATATCAATTAGTTAACATAACTATTCTAAAAAAAATCTTTATAAACTATACAGGGTGTTATTGACAGCCCTCCACAAAAACACAGGATTGATTCAGCTCCTTATTCTGAATCATATCCCACTGGAAAATTTTTCAGGAAAAAAAAAAAATATGCCGTTTTTTCTGCTGATATTCCTTTATTTCAATGTAAAATTACGTTCTCTGTATGCAACACTCCATTTATGTAAATAAAACAGCTGAAAACAGCCTCGCTCAAGCTCGCTGCGCTGCCGTCCGCTACGTGCGTTTAGCCACGGTAACGATACGTTGCGTGTGAGGTAATAAAACAAATCTGTTTTTTTGGATTCTCTTAATGTTCCTGAAAGAATTACATGTACCGGTCATCTTAATATGATGTACTGAAGCCACCCTATCAGTTTGCGGAGGGCTGTCAATAACACCCTGTATTGTTGGTTTTTCCGTCGGGTGCCAGAATATAAAACCCGGAAGGCTAACCCTTGAGAAAGCAACATAAAGTTGGCCATGAGAAAAACAGCCGGTTCTCAAATCAACACCAGCAGCTTTCAGTGTCTGTCTTCAATCGCGAGACAATGCATGACGATCACGATCAGCCGTAAGTCGCGCATCACGGTCTTAACTGGTTTCTAGAGACCTATAAGTGGATGTGCGGATATGCTGGGAACTCAAGCGTGATTCGCTTTCCGTGAATGTTTCCGACTCGCGAGACAATGCATGACGATCACGATCAGCCGTAAGTCGCGCATCACGTTCTTCACTGGTTTCTAGAGACCTATAAGTGGATGTGCGGATACGCTGGGAACTCAAGCATGATTCGCTTTCCGTGAATGTTTCCGACTCGCGAGACAATGCATGACGATCACGATCAGCCGTAAGTCGCGCATCACGTTCTTCACTGGTCTCCAGAGATCTAAAAGTCAACGTGCGAATGCGCTGAGAACTCAAGCGTGATGCTTTTTCTGTGAACGTTTCTGATTCGAGAGACAATGCATGGCGATCACAATCAGCGGCCAGTCGCACTTCACGTTCATCACTGATCTCTAACGACCTAGAAGTCGACGTGAGAATACGCTGAGAACTCAAGCGTGATGCTTTTTCTGTGAAAGTTTCCGACTCGCGAGACAATGCATGACGATCACGATCAGCGGTCAGTCGCGCATCACGATCCTCACTGGTCTCTAGAGACCTAGATGTAGATGCGTAAATACGCTGAGAACGCAGGCGTGATTGTCTTTGTGTGAAAGTGTCAGAAACGCGAGACGATGCATGACGCTCACGATCAGCGCTAAGTCGTGCTTCACGATCCGAAGAAGTTTCCGCTGGGCGAGATACAGCCTGATGTTGTTGAACGGCATCAAGTCTTTCCTGGCGTTCTTCATTCGATTCTTGGGATCTAATGATCTTCAATCTTTTAGCTAATTTCGAACATTGCGAAAGATTTGACCTCTTTCGTGGCATGGTTATGGTTATTAATGTAAACTCAAACTCAAACTCAAATCATTTATTTCAATTAAACCATTTCAGGCACTTTTGAATTGTCAACATTTTAAATAGTCGGTCAGTTAGTCAGAAAGTGAAGCTAGTTGCCCATTCCAAAACGTAGATCTCTTTGGAGAAGAACGGGCAAGAAACTCCAAGGACACTCTTTTAAATCAAGATATTATTACAAAATCCTGGGTACATTATTCTTATTGCTTCTACATGTGAGAACAATGAAAAAAAGAACAATTTAAAATATAAAATTAAAAATAAGCCCTGGCAGTTAAGAGATGACCAGTCTCAACTGACGGCGCCCGTTCACGAACATGACGCGTGGATCAGCACCACCCAGCTCAACCATTTTGTAGGGAACCGAATGATCCAACACACGCGCCACCACCAGTGAGACATTTAAGTGAGCATGACATATTCTCAACTGCCATGCTCTTTCAAGTCAACATCAAAATATCATAAAAACGGATCCATGGTTCTTACATTTACAAAATTTTTAAAAAATGCTTCTAATTTATACAAAACTATAGGAATAATCAGGAAGAGGTATTTAATATTTAAGTATTAAGAATTAAATCTTGATTGAATAAAATAAACATTACGTTCGTAATGTCAGAAACACAAAAAAAGGGGAAGCATCTCTTCCAAATATTGAAATTGTAATCAACTAGTGAGCCCAAGTGCCTGTGGAGCAGGACCAGCATTAAGCCAAGCATTTTTATCTACGATATACTCATCCAACTTATAATATGCTTGTCTACATAGTGTGCGTTTAATGCATGTTTTAAATTTCTTCTCATTTAATTGAAGAATATTGAGTGGTATTTTATTATAACATCTTACACAGTACCCCATAAAAGAAGTTTTTACTTTAGACAATCTGAAGCACGGTTGATCTAGTTTGTTCCTATTCCTAGTGTTAAAATTATGCCTGTCACTTATCTTACTAAAAAGATGTAGATTTTTTCGAACGTACATAATGTTTTCGTATATATATTGACAAGGAACCGTCATGATGTTAATGTTTTTAAACAGTTCCCTTAGAGATTCGCGTCTGCTGAGATTGTAGATGGCTCTAACAGCCCTCTTTTGCAGAATAAAGATAGAATCAATATCTGCAGCCCGTCCCCACAGCAGAATACCGTAAGACATTATGCTATGGAAGTAACTAAAATAGACCAGTCTCGCGGTATCCACGTCTGTTAATTGACGGATTTTCCAAACAGCGTAAGCGGCTGAACTTAGCCGCCCTGCAAGTGATGTTAAGTGAGGACCCCACTGCAGCTTTGAATCAAGCGTGATCCCCAAGAAAACCGTATTTTCGACGAATTCCAGTATCTCCTTATTCAATACAACGTGACATTGACTACTTCTAACATTCGGTAAAGAGAATCTAATGCATTTAGTTTTTTTCTCATTTAATACTAAATTATTTACAGTAAACCAATTATGGACCACAAGCATAGCATTATTTACGTCGTCGTCGTTACGTACTTTAATAACTTTGCAATTAAGATCTAAGTGACTGCTCCCCTGCATTACCGGGTAGGCTACCGTGTCACGAAGATAAATGGAAAAGGAAATTAAACACTCAAATAACATAAGCCCGAAGGCATATCTATTATATTATGATTTAGCCAGTGAAGCCAAGTTTTCAATGAATTTACCATCGTCATCGAAAAGAAGGCCCAAACTGTTACCGCTTTCACCGCGTGGAGGTACTCCTAGCTTATGTTAATATATTAGTATAAACTGATTTCCACATCAAATGTTCCTGATCCTTGATTTTTATTATCTCGGCGGAAAATACTCATCAGACCAAACAAATTTTGTTAAAATGTCATGTCTGTATATGCCATATTTTAGCTGTGCTCTCCGAGTTCCACATCAGATGTTTCAATCTTCGAATTTTATTCTCCCAGCAGAAAATATTCATCAGACTAAACAACTTTTGCAAAGATGTCATTCCTATATATGTTATGGTTTAGCTGTGCTCTTATAGTTCCACATCAGATGTTCCGATCTTCGAGTTTTATTCTCGCAGTAGAAAATACTCATCAGACTGAATAACTTTTGCTAAGATGTCAAATCTATATATATTATAGTTTAGCTGTGCTCTAAGAGTTCCACATCAGGTGTTCCGGATCTTCAATTTTATTCTCTAAGCAGAAAATGCTCATCAGACACAACATTTTTTTCTAAGGCGCCATTTATGTAACTCTTATAGTTTAGCTGGTCTGTTGCGGTTCTGCATCAGGTGTTCCAGTTTCCAAAATCAATTATAGTCTATATGTTGCCCAGGCTTAATAGCTAGATAACAAAAAAAGTTTCATTCAAATCCGTCCAGTAGTTTCGGAGATTAGCGTGTACAAACAGACAAACAGACAAACAGACAGACTTTTTTTTTTAGATTCGTGTTCTATTACTGTTTCTTAAACCCCCTCAATTATTCTTTTTTAACTATATTCAATGTACAGACACAACTTTTTTACATTCTTATTATAAGTATATAGATATATAGATAAAATCAATCCATACAATTTCAAATTATAAATACTTACAGAAAAATATATAAAAACAGAACAAATATATAAACAGAAAAATAAATCATTACAATTATAGGTAGGTCACACAATATGCATCCATTTACTCTGGATAGGGCAATCCGCACGAGATACAACCATCTGCAGGATACTGTTGCTACTGCCTCGCACGCGCCGCCACAATGAGGCTACTTTCTTCCGTATAACCGCATGAAAGCCGCGTCCGTTCGCGCCTCCGCAAACATTCCGGACGCACTACAAAAGCGAGGCAGCCGCAACAGCATCCTGAAGACATTATTGTATTGGACACGCAGAGCACTAGCAGCTCGGCGAGTATAGGCTACCCACAGACTGCTCGAGTAGAACGATTGGCAGTACCTACGCCTTGAAAAGAGTAATTTTCACCGCCCTCGAGCGCACCAGCCCATCTCACCTGGTTCCTCTGACACGTGTACCAATAGCGCATCACGGAGATGACTTCCGCCGGCACACCCGCACCTTCCAGTTTGGCCCACAGCTTAGTATACAGGTAACACATAGGGTGTTACCTGTATAAGGCCTTGGACAGGTCCAGGAAGCATGAATACACCGGCGTCCTCCTCTCCGTGTAGTACCCGACAGGATTGCTCTTTCTGTTGACAGACCACTCCTGAACCCAAATTGGGCATCATTCAGCTTTATGTGCTGCAGGAGAATGTTGTTAAGCAAGCTGTCAAGCACCTTGGCCATTATTGTGGCCAGTGAGATGGGCCGATAGTTTTCTTTATCTGACATGTCACCAGTCTTATTCTTGACAATCGGTACTACAATTGTTTTCGTCAGCTCTTCAGGCAAGTAACCGTGACATAAACATATTATATGTGTATAATAAATAAACTTACGAAACATTATGAGACAGAGATTTCTTTACCTAATTTATTATCTAAAGAAATCTCTGTTTTGTCAAATCGTAAACACAGTGGGAAAAAGGGTCGTTAGTTATTTACAAAACTACTGGAATCGTATATTATGTATTTAATCTATGCCCCGTAAAACTGTTTTCGCGGTTTGTCTGTGGGTTTGTCAAAGGGCTTATTGGAGGAAGCAATATTGTGCAGCTAAACGGCTTGAATAGGTATTGGAGATATAATAATTATGAAGCCTGTCAGGTGCATTGCCTTGAGGAGTAGGTAGGTATACAGCGTGGAGCTCTAATGGCGACATTAATTTAACACACGTACTTAATATACGGTTTCGATTTCGATTTATGAACATATTTTAAATTCATATTTATTTATTAATAATTTTGTAAAATTACATCTTAGAGCAACCTGTACCTAGAGAACTGTGGCGCAGGGTCATTTTCCGGGGACACGGATCATATTAACGCATCAATGAAATTATAACCAACGTGCAAAGACTAGGCGAATTGAAGGAAAGAGAAAGAAGTCAATGTCGGTGAGTAGTGCGGGCGGTAGTTTTCAAATTACGAATTATTTTATGTTGTTTATTTATTTTATGTTGTTATAATTTTTATGATTACTGGCTACTAGCTACCCGTGTGTTAAATTAATTTCGAACGTTGTAGATTATATGATGCTAGTTATTGGCACAACAGACATTTCCATGGCTTTAACGGTTGAATGCCGTAATTACAGAAACAGTTCAAAAGCCATTGTGTCTCGCGTGAATCCACACAGTTCAAATAGTTCTGGAAAATGTCACGGTGTTGAAGGTGCGTACACTCTCTTCTAACACAGAAAAGGTATGAGCATTGATCATCACGCTTGCTCAGGGTGGATTGGCGATTTTAGACTTTTTCCTCACGATAACCAACCTTTGTAAAAATCTCTTTCACTTTCCTTACATTAAGCATTAACATAAAATAAAAATAAAAGTCAATACAATAAAAATCAAAAAAACAAAAAACCACTTCCACACTAACCGCGCCGTATATTTTCGCGTTGACCGCAACAGAGTATTATTAAAACATTATTTACGTAGGAGAAATGTATTTTTGACTACGAAATGTCCCGGGTTCGTTTGCATTTCGGCCTAAAACTTTCAACTGTGTTCATGTGCCAAGTTGGCAAAATAGTAAAAATTTGAATATTTTTTTATGAATTCGGTCTTCTAATTAAATATTAAAAAGTGATGTAACTTGCCTATGTGTTCAATATTATGTATCCAAAGGTAGGGTCAGATATAATTGAGAATTGTTCTTTAAAAGGGCTAAGAGAATAATTATTAAAAGTTTCAAGTAAATTCTCTGCATCGTCATTAATAATTACAAGACCCTGCCAAAAGTCTGTAAGCCAGTGTGTGTGTCTTGTCTTTAAAAAAAATTAAATTAAAACAATATACATATATACTTTTTGTAATGGTTAAGGACTATGGTCATTGTCTGAAATAAATGAATTGAATTGAATGAATGAATATATTATTAACAATTGTGTGTACAAGTATATAAAGAGGAAATATTTTTTGGCCAAAGAATCAGCATTGTCATAAGTACAACGTAGCAATGCTGCCAGTTTTTTGGGAACTTTTCCTGTTGACAACGATGCCGAATTGTTTGATACTGTTACAATTTAAAATTTGTTGCCTCTAGCTATCTAACATAAGCCCAAAGGACAGGTGGCCCGGTATCGATAGATAAGGAAACAACAAACTATCTCAAACACCGAATATTTATAAAATTAAATCCATTCTTTTCGATTGCTAACCATAGAAATAATATCGTATGGAGCAATCCCTAATAATTTTCAGCATTTAGTAAAAATTAATAATAAACTAAATAACCGAATACGGAAGTGAAGTTATTTTTTGAAACGAAGTTCCTTATCGCGCGTTGCGAAAGAGGGCGAGACGGAAAAAATTAAGACCAAAAGTTGGAACGACACTTTTTGCTATAGTTGTAAGCCGTGCGGCGTGCGCATGTTTCCCTGTCTGTCTCTCTCTCTCTCTTTGAACTTCGTTCCATCCGGGTGTCCCTTGACACCTCTTAAGTTTTTTTTACTTTCACGTCAGTGTATAATATAAGTAAACACAGTACAGTACAATTTGAAACAACTTCAAGTCAGGACAAGGTGTGATGTTTGACGGACTGAAGTCCCCGCAGGGTGAGTTGCTAACTTGTTATAACTTATGTTATAACTAAATTGTCGCCTGAACTTCACTTGCGTTTAGACTTTACATGGTTGACTGCCGACGTATGTAACTCGAGGCATACATTCATGTGTCCTAAAGCAGATATCAGACGCTTCACTTTATGTTCATTTTTGTATTTCATTCGCCATTTCGAAGTAAAAAGTTCGAACACAAAATGAATAAAGGTAAAAAAATAATTTATTAGTGAACCTATTCAACGATGTTGGATTTCGGCACTCGGTTTCTTTCACTGGCCTACCGAATGATCGAAAAATGAATTGAAATGAGCCGAATACAGAATAGACCGGCTGACATCAGCTGTATGCTCGTACGTCTATACAATGTGCAAGTAAGGAAAAATATCTCTATGATTTCATCGCAAACAGATACCACTAGGACCGTTTACCAGTGGCTTTTGTATTGGTTGCTAAGCTACGTGTAATGGGTTCGTTTTCCGCAAGGAGCAAACATTTTTCAATTTTGTGTTTGTTTGTGCTAGATTTTATGTTTTATTTTATTTTGTAAGTTAAACAAAACAGTAGTATATTAAAAATAAATAGAAAAGTCTTTACAAAACTTAAAAAATACATAATATCGTAACTGCAGTCAACTGCGACAACAATAATTATAATATGAACAAAAGAAACTAAGAAAATAACAAAACAAACCTCTTGTTTGTGGGTTGTATTTTACGGGTCCTATAACAATAATATTTATACAGTATCCGAGGGCTCATTATTGAGTGTGCAAGGCCCCTCTGCTATTTCATCTGTGTATTTTATATAAAACATTGGTCTGGCAGGGGCCATAGAATTCCCATAGTCCTAGATAGCCACCCAAACCTATAACCCAATATATTTGTTTCCATATCCTGCAATAGTCCTACACCAACCTGCACCCTAATTGCGTAACACACGATCAATTGGAATCGGTTTCATTTTGACAGCTCAACAACATTCATTGCGTTATTTACGTGTTGAGCAGACAAATTTTTCGAACTTATGAAGCAATGGATTAGCAATTTGCTTCAAAATGATTCTGATTCCGATTGATTGTGTGTTACGCAATTAGAGTGCTGGTTGTCCTTGGGAGCACTTGCATAGTGCGTATAGGGATAATCGCCGGTAGGTGCCTTGTTTAATTAGAAGCGTCTAACGGGCCTCTGCGAGTTGGCTCCGGCCCCTCGTACGCCATTTAAAAGGTCCACAACCCCATGGTGCCGAGATATATTAACAAAAAAAAATGTATTGTTTTTTTGTGTACTCAGGATACAGGAGAAATGAATGAATGTGGGTCGACGTTAAAAAAACAGTTAAAGTCGGTGTTGGTTTCTTAAGGTATCTTTGAATGCTCTTAAGTACTGTGGAGGGCTGGATGAGCCCTCTGAGGTAACGGGAGGAATCAAACACTATATTATAGTGTTTGATTCCTTTTATACTATATTTGCAGAACGTCTTTACCTATTTCTGTCTAAATCATCACTTCCTATTCTAAACCCAAAATCCTAACTAATCTCTTTTGACACTAGCTTGAACGTTCGAATGTCATTCGTGCTAAATTATATCCCGCCTGCAACATATGAGGTTGCCCTCGGCAGACAAGCCTCTACAGTACGTAAGAATGCTTATACTCTCCTACCGTCTATTTATTAAAGTATTGATATAATTTTTACACAATCGTCAGTACAACCCTCTAAGTTCATAATACATAACATACATAATACATAACATACATAATCAGCCTATAAATTTTCCATTGCTGGGACACAGGCCTCCTCTCTGTGAGAGGTAGTGGGCCGTAATTCACAACGCGGGCCCAGTGAGGATTGGTAGATGCCACATATTATCTTCGAATTTTTGGTTATAGGACATGCCGGTTTCCTCACGATGTTTTCCTGCGCCGTTTTGAGAGCAGTGGTGATAAAGTAATTTACACAAAGTAAAGCCTGTCTGGGTTCGAACTGCGACCTACAACTCGTACGTCGCGGCCGTTACCACTGGGCCAACACTGCTCTAGTTTTGCGAAGTTCATATAATCCTAATAAATGACTATTTCCAAACACATAAAGAAAACAACAAGAAACAGTCTCGATTTATAACCGACGAAAAAAACAAACGGAGAAAGTTCTCAAGTCGACGCGTATATATATATATATTTTTTTTTTTAATGTATGACCACGCATCACTTTTTACAGAGTAGTCCGATTTTGAGAATTTTTATTTTAAATTTTATTGGAAAGGGTATAAGGCCGAAAGTTGGTTCCATATAAATTTGGAAAAAAAATTCTAACCGTAAGGGTGGGAAAATAGGGGTGATTTATTGTTCACTCACAGATTTGAATGCTGAGTTGTGTATTATTACTCTACTCAACATATGCCTGCCTTTTGGCAAACAATTAGTAGATTATAGCCACAAAAAATTATAAAATAAAAACTTTTTGACTTTTTAGTATACCTAAATAATTTTGAGTCGGCGCGGCGGCGTTTTGGCGTTGTCTGTCAGTGAATTAATGAATTTAAGATTTTTATTAAATAGATTTCAATTCTGCAACTTACGTCACGACCTAAACCATCACCACTGCAAAAGCCACCCATCTCACAATGACAAATGGACATAAGACCCACACGAAACTTCCCAGACTTCTTCAGATCTTGTAACCCATTTCCAATCATCCTAACTTTGACTCTTGAAACTCTAACTTCGGGCTCAAAGGCCACCGCATACGATCAGACCCATTATATTATCAAATACGAAACTATGATAAACAGGAAATGGCCATAGAAGGTAGAATAAACTGTTGATTGAAGTTCCGGTGGGCCTGTGGGCTGGTGGGCCGGATATTGCGAGCCGACAAAGGGGGGATAACTGAAACTTTGCTTTCAGTACTTGTTTCTTAAAGATAAAGGTAGGTTGACCTCAATAGCAGTGGATAGAGAGGGAAGAAGGTTCGAGACTTTTTTTAAGACCACTGTTATTTAGAGTTGGACTTTGTCTACTAAGAATTCTGGCTTTTGCTTTGGGGTTGCGGTGAACCAAAAGAGCCAACACTACTACTAACTTCATAATACTTAAATCAAAGCATCCATTTTGTAAGTGGTACTACAAATTGCCATCTACGGGTACATTTTCTGATCATTTGATTACATTTTCATCAGAGATATTTGGAACAGACCATAGCTTTGATTTTCAGGTAAGCAAAGTAATATTAGGTTTTCCATTAACTTTCATAGTTAGAAGCCCGGAGTCTGGATTTGAGTGCCCAGTTCATGGCAAATTTTCGCCCCTACAAGAAACTTAAGTCCCATGTAACTATCGTGCTATACAACCCTGCCTTCCAAACCTGTCTGTCTGTGCTTGACGTTGTTTGTTTTGTTATTCGACAATCATGTGTTTTTTTTTTAATTTATTGTTATTTTTTCTTATAAATCGATTATTTTCTATTTTGTTAATGTGGGAACGATGTAGGCATTGGAGATATGAGTCTAGTTGTAGTACACACGGCTACACATCAAGCTATGCAAAACCAGTATTAGCTGACCGTTCATTGTGAGAAAATATCATACAAAGTGAGGCCAAGACAAACTGGTTTTGTATAGCTTGATGTGTAGCCGTGTGTACCTGATAATTGTTGACAGGCCTATACTGCCCCATACCTACCTAAACAGTGTAATTTCAAAACATTACAATGGCTTACAAGACAATTATTTTTAAAAGTACCGTGGAGATTCTTGCCGGGTCTTTTCCACAGGAAAGAACCAACTGGGACCGTGTACCTTCAGACGTGCAGCTTCTGACGTTTCATACATGCCCATGTTTTTTTTTCATTTATGAGAAATTAACAACTTTGATTTAGAAATTGACCAATTGGGATCTGTGCCTGAGTTGTATCAACTTGACTTTCTGTATCTATTTCCGTGTTGTAACTTTGAGATCATATACTTTGTCGGGCACTGTGTTCGAACTGTGTTTTTTTTCTGAGTAATGGGTTTGTTCGAGTATTTACTTCGTACCTAGTGCTTCAGTCTACGTTGTTTGTGGTTTTCAGTGAAGTAATATCAGCCGCACGGGTTGATCGAAGGTTAAGCTACTTTTGCCGCGGTTGTTTCTTGGATGGGTGACGCCTCCGTGCCTCTGAAAGCACTGCCGGCTGTCATTCGTAGATCTTCGACAGACGTTACGGGTCGTCAGAAGCACAAGTCTGCCCAACATTCTTGCCAAGGTCAACAAGTGTTATCTGAAGGTAGAGTCATTCTTATCTACTTTTTGTTGATCTGGAATACCACTTTACCAGTGACGTATATAAATGTGAAAACATCGTAAGGAAACCTGGACTTAATGGTCTGAGATCGCTTTCAACCACCGCTTTCTGTCAAAGAATTCGCTGACTTGGAGTTAATTAAATTAATATGTCGTGAAACCTGGAGTCAAGTGCCCAGAATCTTAAGAAAGGGTGATGATCAATGCTCCATTCTTCTCTGTATGAGACGAAAGGCTTTGTTCTTCAGTGGGCGGTCCCACTAAAAAGTTTCTTTGACAAATTTATTTAATATAAAAATCTGCAATCTGTAAATATACAGCGTGGCGCTTTAATGGCGACATTAATTTAACACACGTATACGGTTTCGCGTTTTAGTTTTATGAATATATTTTAATTTAATTAAACATTAATATTTATTTATTTATTAACAATTTTCTAAAATAACACCTTAGAGCAACCTGACTTAAAGAACTGTAGCGCAGGGGTCATTTGCCAGGGTCACGGATCATAACATCGCATCAATGTAATTAAAACAATTAACGAGCAAAGAGAAGGCGAATTGAAGGAAAGAGAGAGAACCCTATGTCGGCGAGCGGCGCAGGTGGAAGTTTTCAAGTTACGATTTTTTTAATGTTTTTATAATTTTTATGATTACTGGCCACTAGCCCTACCTGTGTGTTAAATTAATGTCGCCATTGTAGCGCCACGTTGTATAACAGCCTGTTACCTACAGTTAACAAGTTGTTACAGATTGCAGTATTTCTATGCCGAAAATGAATAGCTCTGTTTCTGGTGTAAAATGATTGATTGTATAAATTACCTATATAAAAAAACCTTATGACTTTTGAATTTGGTAAAGCATTGGCCGTAACTTAACTAATTATAATTGTAAAAACTGGTTGTTTTTGTTGTTGATTTCGGTATGTCCTGTAGGTAAGTAGGTACAATAATAACTCATTATTTCTGCTAAAACCTTAGCCATTATCTCAGCTAGACTTCCCAATAAAAACTTTTTAACAAAAAAATTAAACCGCCGAAAAAACTGAAAAGCAAAAAATTATAAATGTTTTTTATTTAACCTTAGTATCTAAGTTCTTAAACTAATGTAAGTATACCTAAGTAATTTTGAGTCGGCGCCAAACAATCAATAAACAAAGATCACTAAATTGCCTTAAATTTAAACGGCGCCGACTCAAAATTATTTAGGTATACTTACATTAGTTTAAGAACTTAGTTATTATGGTTAAATAAAAAAGGTTTATTATTTTTTTCATTTTAGTTTTTTAAAGAAGAAAGAAAGAAAGAAAAAGCATTTATTTGCGCCAAACATGACGCATAAAAAAAAGGACAAAAACACACAAAAAAAAAACAAGTTGGGGGTAAACATGCGTCACATTCACGCAGTTTAATTTTTTTGTTAAAAAGTTTTTATTTTATAATTTTTTGTGGCAATAATCTACTAATTGTTTGCAAAAGGGCAGGCATATGTGGCACTGACTAGAGTAATAATACACAACTCAGCATTCAAATTTGAACAATAAATCACCCCTATTTCCCCACCCTTAGGGTTGGTTTTTTTTTCAAATTTATATGGGACCAACATTGGGGTCCCTTTCCAATAAAAAAAATAATTTGAATTATCAAAATCGGACTAATCTGTAAAAAGTTATGCAATGCTATATGCTAGTTAGTGTTCATACATGAAAAAAAAATACGCGTCTACTTGAGAACCTCCTCCGTTTTTTATCGTCGGTTAAAAAGAAACCTAAACCGATATTTATCAATCCGTTTAGAGAATTTTACTAAATCCTCATAAAATTGAATCTCGGGGTCTTTGGCCGCTATATCGAGCTCAAGTGCACTCAAACGATATTCCTATCTTATAGTAATACTCGAGATGAAAATAGATTCTTAGGTGAAAGATTTTTGGCAATATCTAGCCTTTATTGCCTACGATTTATGGTGGAAAATGTTTAAATGTGAGCATCTTTGGTGAAGAATTAAAGTATTTTGTGTGTGGATTTATTGGTCATTATTTTTTTATGAACTAGAATTTCTGAGATTTGTTATTCATTAGAATAGTTTTCTATTAATCTATTAAATTAATTGTTCTTTAAACATCAATGTCTCGATCTTAGTACTATTAAGTAAAACAATTTAATTGGGGTCCCACTGCACTCCACTGGAGCTAATGTTAGGTAGTAAATTTAATTGTGTGTCTCGTAATGTTAATTACTTTGCATACCTACTATTGTATAGAATCAAGTATTTTGTAACTTAACCGAAGCTGCGCTGCTGGGGAGTTTGTTGCGCCACTTCTGCTTTCCAGCGAAAGCACTAGGAAGTGGTGTAGGGCGGTCGTTTTCAAATCAAATAATTTATTTGCAACGAATGTAGGTTACATTAAAATACAGAGTAGAATATTTTTATTTTATTTTTAATAGTTACATATTCAACATTTTTTAAATTATTCTTTTTGGAGACAAATCCTTATCTTTCATCTTATCATAAACAGTTACTCGTTTAATAATATCAACCATTATAAACACACATATTGCTCTTCAGTAACAATTCAGTTGAATATAATTAAATTAATAGAAAATATATTACGTATGATTCCATAGAAGTACTTACTTGAAAAATAAACTTAAAATTGCCACTACATATACGAATAAAGTTTTATAAAGATTCTTCAATCATCTCAAAATAGGTACTAAAAATAAAGATATAGACTACTCAAAAACCCTAATATCGTAGTCCAATAAGTCATAAGAACTACTTACAAGTGGGGTCGCGCCGTACCCCGGTCGAGTGCAGTGCTAACTGATATTCCATACGATTAAACCGGGGGCCCTGTCGTTTTTCGAACGGTTTAACATTATTGGCCCTTAAATTGTCTAGGTAACTTGGTACGGGAATTTGGGAATAGTTTATTTAATTAATTGAACAGTGGTAGTTGCATTTGTTCATGACAAATTGACCAGAAAATGCAACAGAAGTGTAGATGGGCCTTCCTTCCCCTCGTATAGTGAAAAGATGAGTTAATCAATGAGGGTAGAATCGGGACTAACAGTCCTGTTAGACGATATTCAAATCAATGCAGTGTTTGGACTATAAAAAATTTTGGAATAAACCGTAACTTAACCGAACCGTAACCCTAGCTTGGTTGTCGAACCCTGCTCCCCAAATGACCAGCACAAAGAACAAATTCCTACCCCCCCTCCCCCCAAAAAAAACCAGGTGACCCGACTACCCTTGGCAACGGTAGCGGTCAAGGCCACGATGAGGCAGAAGGCCGCAGGAATTCACAGAATGCGGGTGGCACGGAACCGGTCGAAGTGGCGGAGCATGGGGGAGGCCTATGTCCAGCAGTGGACAAAAATGATGCTGATGATAATGAATACATGTTCCTACGTAGCATTAACTTTAAGCTTGATGTTTGATACATAAATGTCTATTAAAATGCTTTTTCTGTACCCACACCATACTCTATACACCACACCATATTCTTAGTAGATGCTTGGTAGCCGGGAACCGCAATATTTTAATACCTCCAACCAAATAAAATTCCACAACTCCTGTACCGCGAAACGAGTCAGAAACCTCCCAACGATATTAATAAACAATGAACATGTAGTTTTTACCAGAATTTACTATATTAACTTATAAACTATTCTGAATGGAATCAATAGGCAATAAATGAACTACAAATATGTTATGATGCTCGCTTGATATGGTCGTAGATTTCAATAACGATGAATTGAAATTTGATTAGAAGATATTGCGTACTCGGGGATGTTTCGATGTGTGTCGGTATGGAAAGTAGTTTAAACAGTGGCTGTCTGGTTCAGTTCACTGGAGATTTTGGAGCACTATGTGGCGAGGTTCCGTCAAAATTGGAAGGAGGGCGCGCGGGCTCGCGAAAGATGGAAGGTGTGGGGGGAGGCCTTTGCCCAGGAGTGGGACAGCGTAGACTAGTAAAAAAAAGAAGTGGCGAGGACGGCAGAAGCCAAAAACCTAGGAGCCCTGTGTACTGGGTACAGTCTCAACAGATAATGGTAATGTTGTCAAACTAACATAGGTCTTTGACAGCATATTTTCTGATCACCACATACTCTCTGTAGGTAATTAAGGAGTAGTATAATCACCATTATTATATCGCCTGATAAATATATAGTAAGTATTTGTAACAGAGCTTTAATTAAAAGAGTGTTTCAATGTTGAATTCGACGATATCTGGATGTTCCAGAATTATAATAAATTTAAGACCCCGAAAATACATTACAGAAAAGGACTCCAATAACTATAAAACATTTTCGAAACCTCAGTCAACTTACACAGGCGATCAATAAAGTCACAATAGATTTTTATTCCCAACAATTTAAAAGAAAACATTATTTTCTGAGTAAGTTCGGTAAAGTGTGCGATTGCCCAGGCGGTGCTTGAGACCCTTTTAGACAAAGGCTTTCCTGGCGGCCGTTGCCTGTCTGGGGCCTTGAAAACATACGTATTTGTAGTTGATAATGTAGTTAATTTAATGTGTCTGGGCCTTAGTAGTTTGGGTCTGCATAAGGCGCGGTAGTTTCCGATTAGATGTGAAATTAGTGGTCCTGTAGGCCAATCGTCCACGACGCTGCTGGAAAGTAACGTGTTACGAACTCCATCTCCAATGAGTAGCCATAATTACACAGCACCAGTACTTGAATGGCGACAATAGATGATGATTGATGGAAAGTGGCTTTTACCGCTATGTTACAAAGTAACCTTGATTTAAGAAGCGAATAGCCATACTTCTTTCCGTCAAACTACATATACCGTTGGGACAGTACAGTACAGTTGGGACAGACTTTAATATCCAATCTTCTCCTGTCGACAATCGAGATTAGATGAGATAAGAAGCCTCTTATCTATTCCGTGTTATATGCACTAACTTCATGAGAGCCCATACCGCTGTAAAGAATAGGTACTAGTCATCAGACACGTTTTCATTAAACGTTCACGTCCAAAATACAGACCCCTATATGACAAGCTCACCTCGTCCCAAAGAGTATGCAAATTATCCAAAATGTACCTGTACTTACAAACGTAATAGTTTCTTTTAATTTAATTAGTAAAAACGCTTCGTTAAACATGATCGTGTATTTTATTGTAATTGTGTTTTGAGGTTAAGCAGGGCACTTTACTGAGCGGGCAAAGAAAAATTGGGCACATAATCTAAAGTGCTTTTGTGGATAATTCTCTGATTAAAGTAATTTATTTTAAATAGTATTTTGCCTTTTAAAAACTATATAATGTGAAGTCTTTATTTACATGTTGCATGTATACACAAATTGATTTTATTTAAGTATGCATACACATGTCACGTTGCAGTATGAACTTGATTTACATCCGTCACCTCACACATCAGGTCCAGTTGAAAACCAGCGTCAGGCACTAGTTATCTGGGTAGCGGGACCATCCGAAAGGGTTTACCGCTGCCCTGGAACATAAAGGGCTAAGGAAGGAACACGGGTGGGTTTTAGTCAGTAAAAGTCTGACACTCCCTTCTGCTCCACCCAGAGCGGGAGGGGTCATTTGATGATTTCCCATCCACAAGAAAAAAAAAAAAAAAAAAAGGCACTAGTTATCTGGCATTTTTGCTGAACTGAGCCTTTTTGGTAACCGTGAGGCACACTTTCCTGCTAATTTCTTACATCGGATTTTTCACTCTTTATTTGTTTTAATCTGATGTTGTATCTGATGTGTTGTGTATCATTTAGTCTTTGAAAATTTCTTTCTTTCTTTCTTATAATGGTAAACAATGTCAATCGACCAAGTGCGAGTCAATAATGCACACTGAGGTCACAATTTCCAATCCAAACTGTGCTTAGGATTCCTTGCAACCAAAACTGTTTGTTAATTGTTTAGATTATTTCTATTATGTGTCACTCGTTATCTGTAAAACATCCAGCTGATCTCATCATGTCTAGCCTTTGCCTAAGTAAGTCAGGGTCGGCTTCCAGTCTAACCAGATGCAGCTTGAATACCAGTATTTTACAAAGAGCCACTGGCTACCTACCTATTATTGTTAAAAAGATACAGCCTTGTGACGGATAGACGGCGCAGGCTTAGTAATCCTTACTTAATAATATAGGTATTATAAATGCGAAAATTGAGTTTATTTATTTGTTACGCTAAACGGCTGAATGGATTTAGATGAAATTTTTGACCAATGGGTAGACGATGACCTGGGTTAGGACATAGGATACTTTTTATCCCCGTAGTACGTTTCCCTGGGATAACTTTCGACGTCCACGTGGGCGAAGTCACAGGCAAAAGCTAGTAATTTATAATAGAGTAATGTTAGCAGCTAATAGGAATATTGCGTCTGCTAATATAAGAGCGTCCACGAAAATCTATTCTTGTGGTCCGACGCACTGATCAGTCAGCCCCACTACCAAACTTGCTAACTGGCTACTTTTATCATCATGGCAATAGGAACAATAGTTATTCATGAAAACGGATTAGTCTAATTTTGCAAACAGCTTAATACGCTGCAGTTTAAGGATCCTTAGTAAATTGATATTAAGTAGGAACTTAGACAACTGGGCATCATCTATGTGTGCTTAAAACTACATAATTATCTTGATCGAAAGCCTCTTTCTGCATAGCAAGCCTAAAACATACAATGTATGGAATTCCAGGTCAGGCCACCACAAAATAAGGAAAGAAAGTATTAGTAGAATAAGCAAAAATACAAAAGAGAAACATTTACAGAACTGTCGTTTTTGTAACGATTGCACATTACAAGGAAATGGTATAAAAAATAATACTCAATTTTCTGATACGACACCATTATAACTTATTTATTATATACTTAGGTACTTCAAGTAAGAGTGTTTGCCTTATTTTCTTTTACAATAGTCGTACTAAAGGCGTATGGCTAAATAATAATATCCGCGCGGGTCGATCTTCATGGATAAGCAACGTTTGCCGAGGTTGGTCCGTGGATGGGTGACTATCCATTACATACCGAGACCGAGTAATGGATATGGTTACTTTGTTACGGTTTGAAGGGTATGGGTGCCGATGTAATTACAGGGACATGAGACATTTCAAATTTGTCTTTTGGTACCTTTAGAAAATCTTCAGTCATCATCTGCCTAGCCTTTACCCAACTGTGGTCGGCTTCCAGTCTAACCGGATGCAGCTGATTACCAGTATTTTACATGGAGCGACTGCCTATCTGATCTCCATAACCCAGCTACGGAAATAACCGTTTGGTCTGTTTGGTTATCGGAAATCTTCAGTAACTGGGTTATTATTGTGTGTGACAGCCTCTTTGGCCTAGTGGCCACAAGCGCTACTGCTCAGAATGAGGTCCTGGGTTCGATTCCCAGCTTGGGTAAAGTGTTATTTCAATAAATAAAACAAAAAACTTGAGAGGTGTCAAGGGACACCCGGATGGAACGAAGTATAACTGGCTTGCTTTCTATAAGAGAGAGAGAGAGAGAAAGAGAGACAGACAGAGAAACACGCGCACGCCACACGGCTTACAACTATAGTAAAAAGTGTCGTTCCAACTTTTGGTCTTAATTTTGTCCGTCTAGCCCCCTTTCGCAACGCGCGATAAGGAACTTCGTTCCAAAAACCTCTACCTAACCCTTCCGGCATTACAGGAGTGATGTTATGTTATGTAATATTATGTGTTGATGAAACACGTTTCATTCATTAAAAAGTTTGGCAAAACCACAGAACTTGAAAGTTGGTTGTTTGATTTTATTAATTGTTTTGTTTCGATGTACACCAAAATCTTGTTTTAGCATTCAACAGCCAGCTAAATTAATCAGACCCTATATACATTATAGGGTTCAATTAAATTAGCTGACAAAACTTCACAGACGGGATGGGTATGGTCACAAAAAACAAACATTTCCTAAGCTCATAAGTTTGAACAACTACCTGCAGCAACTGTTTACGGGGCTAATGGCTGCTGGTAGTCAGTCAGTTAAGTTATTAGGATCGTTTTTTTTTTGTTGCCAAAAGGTTGCCAACGGCATCCTATTATTAAGGCTCCACCGTCCGTCCCTCCTGTTACGGGCTGTATCTTTTGAACCGTAACAGGTAGACACTTGAAATTTTCACATATTGTTTACTATAGCCGCTATTACAACAATTAATAAAAATAAAATAACATTAAACGATGTCCCCATACAAGAATACAAGAAACGTGTCATTTTTACTAAAGTATTTTTTTTTAAAAGATAAATGTAGTGTTTAATATTGTACGGTGGTTTTTTATCTTCATTGAATATCGACCATCAATTCTGTGAAGTTTTGTCAGCTTATTTAATTTGATCCTTTAAATATCATACAAATTATTTCCTTTTATCGAATTAGACTACTGATACATAATATAGGGAGTCCCATCTAATTCCATGAGTACCGAAGCGTGGGCAAAAGGGAATGAATAATTATGATCAGGGATGCACTAAGAAATGGCGCAGAAGCCTCTTTTACGTCTCGCTACTGACGTTAATGATATTTTCTCGAGGCTTGATGAGCTTTCAAACGGATGGTGTTATGCAATATGCTGTAATGAAACAAGTAATATTTTGAATGTAATTAATAAAAATGTTTCATTCACTGACAGACAGCACACAGCTTAAATCACTGTGTCTATAAGTATGATATTCTGCACAAGAGTTCCT
Organism: Apamea sordens; assembly: GCA_945859715.1. Lineage (NCBI taxonomy): Eukaryota > Metazoa > Arthropoda > Insecta > Lepidoptera > Noctuidae > Apamea > Apamea sordens. Next base: position 15,239,697 of record OX244009.1, read on the forward strand.
TATACAAGGAAAGTGAGCACTGAGTAAGGAATTTTGAAAATGAATCCCCAAATCTTCGATCAATAATAGTCGATAATAAACTTTAATTCCCTTCTTAACCCATTTGGGGCTTCCAAATGGGTTAAGAAGGGAATTAAAGTTTGTATGGAAGTTCGTAATTTTTTGCCGATAGGAATGCCAACTAGCTTCAACTTTCTGACTAACTGACCGACTATTTAATTTTGACAATTCAAAAGTGCCTGTAAATGGTTTAATTGAAATAAATGATTTGAGTTTGACTTTGATCGGGCACTCGGCTTGTATTATAATAAAAGTCTAATAAAACTACTTGTCACCACTCTCTATCTATCGTTGGAAATGTCCCACTGCTGGGCAAAGGTCCCTCTCCCTTTCATTGCATTATAATAAAAAATCATCATCGTCCTCCTTCCAGCTTCCTGCTCTTATCCCAATTTATTTGGGATCAGCAGCAACTGAGAAAGGAAAGGAAAGGAGGAAATCGGTTGTCACGGTACAGGCATGTGATGCGGAGAAATGAGGGAAATGTCGTGAAGAAAGACTAAGAGTATGAATGTGGATGGCTATAGGAGTAGGGGAAGACCAAAGCAACGATGGATGGACTGTGTGAAAGATGATATAGCTAGCATTGGGGTGATTACCAAGATGACGACTAATAGAGAAGTATGGAAGAATAAGACATGTTACGCCGATCTCAATTAAATTGGGATAAGAGCAAGAAAATGATGATGAAACCATCTCAATATTAGTATCTAGCCATATCAACCATTCATAGTCGCTGTAACAGTTGTGGAGATGATTTTATTTATTTTGTGCACAAGGTACTTAAAGTATTTTATTTCAATCCAATTGTTTATGTACAATACAAACAAAAAACTAATCCTACATCCTGAAAGGATTGCCTACAAATCAGAACTTCAAAAGAGTACCATTTAATCTGTTGTTAAATCCCATGCCAACATAAATGATTGGTTTTTGTTATTTAGTGCAACAATCACAAACGGTAACATGATAGTTTTGAGAGCAGATTTATGGACTACACTGGATTATTTGAGTACTTGGATAATGTTGTTATTAGTATAGGATAACATAATGAAATCCCATTTCATCATTTTGGCAGTTATGTTCCAGTCCAATTTAATATTGACGAGCCTGTTGTCACAAATCCAGACTCCGGGCTGCTACTGAGAAATTCCTGCATAGCATAGCCATGTCCAATAGTTTGGAGACTGATTTGCTTTAAAAAAGTCTCTACGAGTCCAAATGTAAGGCGCCATGCTCGCAAATCTCGATACCCAATTTTTTTTGGCAGTGTTTTAATTATTTACTAAATAATAATCCGTATGCAACGTATCATTCGCAGTGTATTCTTTGACAGTTACCGTGGTGTCTACCAACCCACTGACTAAGAAAAAGAAGAAGAAAACTATTAATTGTTGCGCAGTAGACGCACACAATTGCAGTAAAAAATGTCACTAAGTTACTAATCTTTTCACCGACATGAGAGAAATCAAAATATATCATAAATATACCTACAACGTCTGTCGTTATTTAAATAGCACATTATTTAAATAAATTTCTGGCATACGCGATCTCACATAACACCATCCAACTGTAACCGACTGTATCTGTACAAATTAATTCTGTTACTTACTTCCACCTTGAGCACAATCGTCGCCCCTGCTCTCTGGACGAGCATTTAACATATTTAATGAGTTAATGCAATGAGCATAAAGATGGACTGTGCTCGCTTTATTAGCACATTGTGAACTTTGTCGGAAATGACCGGAAATAATCGATTTTTAATTGTGTTTGCTGCATGGAGCTTAATATGTTAAGGATCAAAGCAATAATGTACTTTAATTTCTCTTTGTAAAATGTTTTTAAGGGAACAAAATATTCGTATTATGGTCATTTGTGGTATCAGTGATGGTCCAGTGGTAACAGCTGCGACTTGTAGGTCGCAGGTTCCAACCCGAACAGACGTTTTACTTTGTGTTAATTATTTCGTCTCCACTGCGAGGCATGTCACATCTACCAACCCGCACTGAGCCCGCGTGGTGGATTATAGCGCACTCCCTCTTACAGAGAGGAGGCCTGTGTCTCCGCAGTGGGAACATTACAGGCTGATTATGCTTACGCTATGCTCTTTTATACACTTAAACACAACTAAATGTATAGGATAGTCACCCTTGGTAGAACGAGTGGTGATCGGAATATTAGAAATAATTTATCTAACCTCTTTGTGTATTGAATAAACTACTTGGTACTCAGTTAATTGTCATAAAAGTAGACTCTTGTACATACGTAGTGCAACGGATAGGTCCGAACTCTCAACCTCTTACTTACCAGTTCGACGATTTTCCTGTTGAGCGTTTGCCGTTTTTTATGCCGTAATTCACACTACGGAACCCTAAAAAACGGCAAACGTCTCGAAATCCTTATAGTTTCGTCATGTCCGTCCGTCCGTCCTCGGATTACTTTCGAAACGGTTAGTGCTAGAAAGATGAAACTTTGTATTAATACATATGTGTATTTATCACGTCGACAAAGTTGTTAAAATAAAATAACGAAAAAAATAATTTTTTGGGTATATCGACTTCGTCTGAAATAAATTTCTTATTATTATTATTATAGATAGGTATTTTAAAGACATTGAGAGGTTGGTAAGACGATTTTTTGATTTAGGTATCCGTTCCGAAATATTCAACGTTAAAGTGCATTTTTTTGTTAAACCCCCCCTCTAAAAGCTGGCTCGAAAAAACATGATGGTAGTCCATATAACTTTGAAGGAAAACTATAACGGCTTAGATAATTTTGTTAGTTCAGGAGTTATAGAGGCCTAACTTCTAATAATGCGCTTACTTACTTGGAAAACTTCGTACAAAAATAACGAAATAGAAAATATTTTATTGTCCAGGTAATACAGTAAGTACAATATGGTATTTGCTAGTGAGCCTCAAACTAGACAGTTAGTCTGTATCTTGGGGATCGGAGGACGAATTCCAGAGTGGAGACTAGACAGGTGATTTCAGTTATGGTATGGTGCGTGTGTATGTGTGATGTTAGTGTGGTGTGTGTGTGTGTGATGTGCGTGGGTTGTGTGTGTGTCTGGTGGGGGTGTGTCTAGGTGTGTATTTGTAAGGGTGTGTGTTTGGTCCATTGTGCTTCGTTTGATTTGATGTCAGGTCAGGGTCTTTATATTAATTGTTCCGAGTCATCCTAACCAGTGTTATGCAAAATTTCTTTTACTATTTTTTTGCAATTGAATGAAGTAGTATTTTTAATTTCGCAGAGATTGCAGACTTTATTGTAAGTATTAACTAAACTAAATAGTAAAAGTAGCAGTAGTAAGCAGTAGTATAGTTAATGTATTTTTGCAAGAGATTTTATTATACCAAAAACACGTCTACTCTTTGACAGCTCAGAAGCAATGTAAACATGTTGTAGCGGTATTTACAACGCCACATGTGAACAACGCGTCATACTGACGTCACGCAAATCCTGCATCTCGCAAGCAGAGTTTACCGCGCAATTAGCATAGATACAATTTCCCAACATCAATCGTTGGGCAATTGCCCGCCAGACACAACACCCGTCTGGTCGGAGGATCCTCCCTTTCTATGGTGGTGGAGTGAACTTTACACCCTGTTTCTCATGCCTCCAAAATGTAAAATATTAAAAATAAAATCATAACAATTATCTATTGGACACGATTTTATTTCAATTTGAATCCTCTTGTCGTTGTGCATTTAATGTAATGGTGGTTATAGTAGATCTATGCCATTATGGGTGACTACGGAACCCTATTCTATGCGTGGCCTGACACGCACTTGGCCGGTTTTTTTATCGTGCTGGAAAATAAATCTATTTATTCATCGAAATCCCTTTGACATCTTTCTCTACATGAAATTGAAAAAATTGCGCTGTCTTTTACTGGTTGATATGATTAGAGTACCTATATGACGGATATGACTCGGAGTCTCTTTGGAGGATGAAATTAGAAACTAAATTATCCGGAAAAGTATCGGAGTTTCCGACATGGCTTGCAGAGTAAGTAAACTGAAGTGGCAGTGGGTGGCCATATTTGTCGAAAGACCGATGGCCGGTGGAGCAGACGAGTCCTGGAGTGGAGACTGCATATCGGCAAGCGTAGCGTGGGATACCCCCCAGCTAGATGGAATGATGACCTTAAGAAAGTGGCTGGGACTAGATGCGGACGGCGGAGGACAAGGTGTTGTGGCGCAGCCTGGAAGAGGCCTATGTCCAGCAGTAGACTGTGATAGCTTGAGATGATGATTGGTTTACTGTAACACGCACAAACTATGGAAACGTATTCTTTCAGGTAGAATACATTCCTACCGAGTGCAAATTAACACCAAATGCTAAAAATACGACCCCCAAAAAATCGTTTATTGAATTGGAAACAACCTTTTTCAGTAATGAAATGAATAGTCGAGGCATATGTTTCTCCGTACCCATTCATACTGCTGGAACTCATAAAATTTAATTACTCCATATAAAAACACAGTTAAACCCGGTATGTTAACGATGGAGCCGGTTGCTGTTAAAATAACCTACTTATGGAACGTCACGGTTAACTGTTGGTATGGGGATGGACAGTTTAGTTTTTGGCTGTGTACTAAGTTATAGTTGAGCTTTTCGCTGATGGAATGACCAAGGACATTTTGCCGCCTTCCATACTTTATCCTAACTAATATTATAGATGCGAAAGTGAATTTGTTTGTTACGCTTTCACGCTAAAACGGCTGAACGGGTTTGGATGAAATTTGGCACACACATAGGACCATGAGCTGGGTAAGGACATAGGCTGCTTTTCATCCCGGATTGCAGACGAAGTCGTGGGCAACAGCTAGTACTTAATATTATAAATATGAAAGCAGCTCTGTCAGTCTATTACCTTTTGAAATTTGGCACACCTAGTGACCTGGGATAGGACATAGGTGACATGTATACTTTTGATCCAGTAGTACGTTCCCGAGGGATCATTTCTGACACCCACGCGGGCGAAACTACGATCAAAAGCCAGAAGATATAAGTATATTTTTGTCGCCATCATACAGCATAAGAAATCTGAAATAGGTCAAAATTAAACGATGAATACAATAAAAAACGTGTGATGATATTTTAACATAACGTCACGCCTACGAAAGGGTAGGCAGTGGTGATAAGTAACACACATTTCGTCAGTTATGTTTCAGTCTTATCTAATAGGGGGTGAGATTATTGGTTATTATACTGTTGTTGTACAATCAAGATGAAATAAATAATTCACAGTCTTTAATGATCGTTTGTGAGATTTAGTTGCCACCTACATTTAGCCAACTACTTGAAGAAAATGAGTTGCTTATTATGACCTTGTCAACTATAGGTACAACGGTGCAAGCACAACAGCGCGTGCCTAAAATCGGAACTTCTTATTTTTTCAATACCTACAATTTCTGTGACAATTTCAAAAATGTTTACCAACAGCGCCCCCCTGTCAATGTCATTCAGATACCTAAAGATTCTTGTAGCACTATTAACTTACCACTTCAGTCTGCCTCAAACATTCCATCAACCCGATAAAAATACGGCTGACATTACAAATCAATTAATTTCCTTAAATGGCATTTTCAATGATGCTTTCAATGTCCTGTAACGAGCTTTATAGAAAAATCTCAAGGCCTCTCAATTATATGGAGTTTAAACGCTTAGGATTAATTATTTGAGGAGTGGAGAGTATCGGCGCCATTTTGTAAGCCGCCATTTTGAAAAGACCCATTCAATCAGTGTGACTGTCAAATTAGGAGACTGTTCGTATATTGAAGATACGTAATTATAACTTTTGTAGGATTTTTATTCTATGGTGTAAATAGGAAAACCTTTCATTTTGTTTAACTTTCCTGTTTTAATTTGTTTGCGTCATTTAAATTCATTCATTTTGTTTTGAATTGAATGCAACGCATCAGACCTGTAATTCTCGTTGGTTTAAATCCGTTCACTTTGCTGTATACTATACTACAAGATTCATGTACAATCAGCAAAATCAATTGTTAAGCACGTTGACACTTTAGTCACTTTGCCGTGCCTTTCCGTACAACTGTCAAAAATGACAGTTGTGATTTGAATATACGGACAATTTGGAATTCAATTTACCTAACAATTAATTTCCCTACTTACTAAGAGGCGAGCCTGCCATGCGGCAATTCCAAATGAAAAAAAACAACATTTCTTGAGTCCAACCCTGAAACCCAAGTTCGCGATAGGCGGCCTGTCAGCTCTTGAATGCGGTTTATATTTGCGCTGATCGCGGTCAGTTTTATTGGTGCAATTGGCCCTTAATCTTAACCAAAATCAAAACAAGACAAAACTAAAATCTTGCCTACACATCACATCTTATCCACAATCAGAAAGGATAGCCTGAAAACCGGCTACCAGTGAGCACAAATAAAGGTCTGTAATAAGCGTCGTCTGAAAATATTTTCGTTTATAGCAAATATAGGGAATGTAAAAAGGCTGACCTTAGCAGGGGACCTCATATTGTTTCACATAAAGAACTTGTGACGGAATCTAAAGTAAGCTTTTGTGGGGCGTTAGCACAAAAAGTAGCGGAAGACGTTTTTGTTTAAAGGTGTTTTTTTTTTTTATAAATTAAATCATAGTGTAATTTTCGGTGAAGCAGTTTAGAAATATACACCCATGTGCTCAAAAATCTAGCCATTGGGTACACAAAGTTAAAGTTTTTATTTGTAAAACATAGGTCTAAAAATAGGGGTTTGAAATAGAACAGGTACAAAGATCTCTATGTTTTGCTGTGAACGGCGTACAAATATCAAGTAGGTAAATTACGCAAAAGCATGCGAAGTTACAATAAAATATTAAATTTTTTGTTAAAATTAAATGATAAGCTACTGTAACAGGGTTAATTATCCTCTATCAAACTTAACAATATTGATACAAAATTTGTTTAAAACATTTAAAATGTTAGAAACATAATAACATTTCTTTAATTATTAAATTTTAAATATTTTCACAGCTGACAAACATAATCACAAATTAAATAACTAATTATTGCCGCACATATTTATCCACATATCTTGCATTATCTTCTAGGTATTCATTGATGGAATAAAATGCCTTTTGAGTTAAGAAATTATGTTTTCAAATATATTTTAAAAAATAAGCTCGTGTTTTCTTCTAATAGGCTTCGGTATTTTATTGTACACTATTTCACTCTCAATAAATAATATATTACTAAATATGAATAGAATTGTTAAAATAAGCAAAGCGTTTGTCAATTGAATTGGCTGATGTCGGGGATTCTAATCCTAAATTTTCTTACCACATAGGTACTAAGGGATGCTCTCATGGCGTTTGTAGGCTGATGCCGCTGAGTATGGTTTTAGTTTTAATTTTTCTAACTTAGATTTAATCTTAATGTTTAGTCAAGCAAAAAGTCGTGCAAAATCCACGAGAACCTCCTGCCGACAAATTGCTTTGCAGTTTGGCAGGTGTTATATTAATATAAAACTGTTACATTATTTTTTTTTATTTTTTTTAAAACACATACACTATCATCACAGGCTTACCTAATACAATAGTGTAGTTATAGTTAATAGCTTACAACTAGACTAAAATAAAATAAATAGAATTAAATAACTATATAAAATAAATACAGCATCAAATATTTATGTCAAAACATTATGGATGGAATGCGACAAAATATTTAATATGTTTTTTATGCAAACATCAACCATTTTGTTTTGATTTAATATTTTCATGATGTATCTATGTAACCCTAACACGTTTTAAAACGCTACTTAAACAAAATAAAAATACTTACGTCATAAAATGTTTGCATCTTGACTCAACGCTTGGTTGGCAACACCAGGTCTCTAGTGTTAGTCAAAGGGTCAACGGTACTCAGCGAGCTTTTCTCCCTTCTCAACTCTCCTACTCCTCCTTCTTATCTCGTATCTCACTTCCAATATCTATGTTCTTCACACGCTAAGAATCTGCGTTCTTCTAACAATCTTCTCTTACTCTGTCCTTCTCATACGTTTGACTTGTTTCATTCTTCTTTTCATATTCACTTCATTCTTCTTTGGAATTTGCTTCCTCTTGATGGACGGCCACCAGTCGGTATGCATTTAAGCATGTACGTTTGCCCCGCACAGCCCCCCAGAATTTGCGTTTTAGGTGTGTACCAATGCAATGTACTCGCCTCTAGGAGTATATGTACCTGTTTCTTTTTCAATGTACCTCTGTACTTTTGAAGATATTTGCAAAAAATGGGGGCCGTACCAGCCAAAAGTTTTCAGCACGGCCCCCGTGTAACTTCAAAAATATATAGCGTATTAAAAAGTTTCTTAAACTCAAGGAATGTATTATAATAACACGTTTTATGTACTGCAACAGATATTGTGAATTCGTAATAACAAATAATATATAGATATGGACAGGGGGCCGTGCTGGAAAAAAAATAGAAGAAAATTTCTAATTAAAAAGACAAAACAAACTTAGCCAAAAACTATTAAAAAATAATTGATGTTTGGTAAGTAACATATTATGTAACGCATAGGTTTCTCATACAACTTGCTAAATTTGAAAAATAAACCAATTTTAGTTCATTCAGCACGGCCCTCTACAGTTGCCTATATCTTTTTAAATATTATGATGTTTGTATACAAAATTCGTTTTTCTGAATTATGTATAGGAGTACAATCGTTCCAAATAAATTGCGATTCTGCTGTATTAGTACTTTAAAAAATAAATTAGATCTAAAATATCATACTTTACGACTTGTGGAGTGACCATGATTCCATATATTAGGTACATAATTATTTACTTATTATATTTTCTTATTTGTATGTGTATATAACCTATTTATGTATTTGTGTACCTAGTTTTAAGAGTTTTTTTTATTATTGTCCCTCTCAACCAAAGCACCTGCCATTTAATCTCTTCACCACCCTTGGTTGACTGGTAGAGAATGCCTAAGGCATTAAGTCCGCCTTTGTACCTTTTTTGTGCGAAAAGTTTAAATAAATAAGTAAAATGTAAAAAAAATAACCGAGTTTTATATTAAGTTTTTCTGCTAACCGTCCCCGTATTTCATCACAGATAGGTAGGGAGGAATGGGCCGAGCCGAATGCCCAACGTTTATTGGATGCGAAACCCGCACAGACAGGAATCATATTTTATTGGTTCGAAATAATAATATTATGATAAATATTGTAGCTTCTTTTATTTTATACTTTACGTATGTTTTATGCTGGGGGTCAAAAGATTTTTGTGGCTTTTAATACTGTATGCTGCCTCTTTTTGTGGGTGTTGTAAAAGCCAAGGGATTTGCCTGTTTTATTACTCCGTAGCGAAGTTTATAACTTTTTGATATACACAAACTTTGCCCATCATTTTTGGGAATGGCTGACCAATGATTAAGCTCCGGGCAGTCAGCTCTGCCAATCTATTCTGTAAAAATCTCACTTCCAATTTAGTGGCATTAATAATAATAATAATCTCTTTAATTCAGAATACAATTCCATAATTACAACATTACAAAGGGGTTAGTAACATAAAAACTTAAAAACTACATTACTACTTAATAAAAATTCACTGACAAACAACGCACAGCCTTTTTTTGGTTTCGCGGTGGAAATCCTCATGGACTTCCTCCATCGTGGGGGTGACGGAGGGGTATGTCGGACTCTTACCGGATAAAACCACCGCGGGGTTCCACCTCTGCCTATGGCCGGGGGTGCGGGATTCGCATAAGCATTCACCGCTCCCAGACAACACACAGCCTAAACCGCTGGAGCAAGCAAGCATGAAATAATGCAGAAGATTTCTTTTTATAACGAAGTAAAGAAGGATTTTAGAAAAAATTTAAAGGGATTTAATAGGGGATGATACTATGTGTGGGATGTTCGTCATTTTTACCGATGGGAAGTCCTATCACATGCTATATGAGAATTGTCTCATATAACTCGTATCTACTTGAGAATAGTAAGATCGGTTACAATATTTTTTACATATGGAAATACAAGCACAAACTAGTACGCTGCTTACCCTACAAGGAAACAGCACCATAATAAAGATTGGGGTACGAATGACTTATTTGTTGTTCTCAGATAAATCTTATATAAATCTTGATTTGTTTGCCGTAAATATAAGAAAAGTGGGGGAAAAGCGATAATACGATAACTTTGACGTTTCGAGGTCGTGGCGGCTAAAAATAGGAATCTCACTCTCTTTGGTAACAATACCTTTACAAATTTCGGTACTTAAGTTCGTCAGGTTACATCCTGTTCAGGCATGCTATAAAGCTTGCTGAATTATTTTTATCACCATGGTAATAGCCATTAAAAAGGCAAAAGGTATTAAAGCTCATGTTGATACAAGATAATTCTCCTGTAGTCATTCATGAGCCTAAGTTAATTTTACTTTTTTTGGTCAATTTATGCTTGGTGACTGTCTTACCAACCGGTATCGTGTTACCTAGTAACTGGGTTGCGGAGATCAGAACGCAGATAGGTAGTAGCTCTATGTAAAATACAGGTACTTATTCAGTTGAATCCGGTTTGACTGGAAGCCAAACCGGAGTTCATACAACCCGAATCTCTTCAAGGCGAGAGTGAATAGGCTTCTTCTGGGCAAGTTCGTTCCACCGTAGATCTCATCCCTGCCTCTGGGCTGGATTGAGGCCAAGAGTGAGCCCATTGTCAATAAAAAAAAAAAAGCCGACCCGAACATAGTTGGGACAAGGCAGGCAGATGATGATGAAGAAATTACTACTGGCTACTGCACAACATAAAAACGATTCATCCATATCTGAATGCTCTATAATAAGAAGCCTCTTAGCCTCCTAGCTTACTCATTGACCTTTTCATAGTCACTACCTTCACTTTCTCCTTTACAAACTAATAAATACAAACTTTAAAAACAATTTTCCACCTCTCAATAAACTCAAACCTCAAAAACCAGGCACTTAATCCGAACCTAAACGAAAAATTCAGCAAAAATTTTCAATATTCATCAGGTGTCGATTTGTGTCGCGGTTCACCGCGTACGTAACGCTAATATCCACTACAGGGTTTAGCTTTTAGGCAAGTTGGAGTTGCAGGCACTATTATACGTGTTGTGTGGTACCTAGATATGTAGGTGTTCGTGCTCAGTTAGTGGGGAAGGAGTTTAGGTGCTTCAGTTTTTTTTATGGAATTACTAGAGTAGGGACGTAGAAATGGTTCAGTCTTTTGTTTTTCCTTGCGTAGTTTTGTAGCTTTTGTTTTGAAATATTATTCTCCAGCTTGTGGGTTCTAAATTCTAATGTATTCTTCGATCGAAATTTATTTCTCATGACTATCTGCCATTAACGGAGGCCAAAGAGTGTTGCTAACGTTGGTCATCCACATCACATACTTACTGCGTTTTGATATTTCTGAAAGAATGCAATGGTGTCCTCTTTGCTCCACTATTTTTGTACGTGCTACAAAAAATTTAGCTTTCCGGGTGATGCCAGCTGGGCCGACCTTGAAAGTCTTCGTCTTCGGCGGGAAAAGCCCTTTCCCCAATTCCTCTCTGTGGCCTCTTTTCACAACGTGATAACCATCGACGACCTACTATCTCGATTTACAAACAAATATAAAGAAAAACATGAAATAGATAAACGTTTACTCTATTATTTCTTTATAAAACTCACCTCAATCCATATGTGGAGCTATAAAACAAGCGGGGAGGTATGAAAGCGTGCTCCACCCGCTATCGCTCCGTGTAGCTACCATTAACATATCAATATGGCACTGAACTCATACGTATTGCAGGCGGTAGTGCAAGTTAGGAGCGGAAGCGATTTTATCATAGAATTATTGTTTTTAAGAGAAAAAAAAATCTCGTTTGTGCACCGATTTCTTGGCCGCCTCATATGTAATAACGTAGACTTTATAAGTCCGTCCGAAGTGCACGTACATGACCAACCATTCTTTACACATTAAAACCTTTTGTCAAGACAGTTCGTTTTATTTTACAACCTTTATTGTCCTTGTACGTTGCCTTCTCCGACCAATCATCTAGTTATTGGATGAAACACTTAAGCGGTGGAATTTTTTTCAACCAATCAATTCAGACCAGTCCACTGCAGGACATAGCAGCAGCCTCTCTCGGGCTGAGCCCCAATAACCCATCCTCCACCATCCGTATACCCCCGTCTATGCCAGTTGTTGTAACCAACAAATCGATTATAGCAAAAAGACTTATTTTCACTTTTATAAAAAACAATTATCACCAATCCATGCGTAAGTATTAAAAAACTGCAGTTTTCTATGTATTTTACACAAAAAATTAAATCAATAATCTGAATGGATGACGCCTGCCTCATTATTAGGAGGAATCCTACGCATCCAAGCTGAAAATCCTTTCATAGATTTCCGACGCAATCTATTACATCAGCAAATAATGGATTGAAAATTTGAACTCTTCACTGAATAAACTGAAAAGGGTGTTATCTAAATTAGTGCTTTGGGGCCGTAGTTTTAAGTTTATCGATTAAGATATTATTCTGGCATTTATCCAACTTAATAACTTAATATTCTACCATGTGAAAAGTTAGTTAAAAATAAATCTCAATTCAGCTAAATAGGCGTTTTTGGGTGTCATTAAAAATGTTAAAAATGACTAATTGCAGAAGATTATTATTATATATTATTATTCGTTAAAAGCTGGGGTAGTTCCGGGACATAGCTAACCGGTTGCTCGACTCTTCACGTGACTAGAGGGCTGGCCTATTTTTAGTCAAAAGAATTAGCATTGCCATCCAACGAAGCAATGCTGCCAGCCTTTTCGGCACTATTCCTATTGTCAGCGATGTGGACACAGTTTTTATACCCAATGGGCCCTTTTTGCTTTGTGCCCTTTTTGTAAATACTTGTACATAGGTATCATATTTTTTTAGTGTTAGCCTGTATAATATATTCTAAATTTATATATAGCTCTGATTTTTCGATCTTTAAATTTTGTCTAGTTGTAAAAACTATGCGAAACATGCGTGGGTCGCTAGTTATTTATTAGAGTTGAATAAAAAATCTTTCTCTGGCGCACCCGGTTTTCCGCTCATAACTTGCAGCACACGTCACAGAGATCTGCATTTGACGGTAGACCTGTATTTAGCATATTAGGCACGGATTTACACTTCCGAATTAACACGAGTAATTCCCTTGGCTTTGCGAAATTATAATTCTCCATTTTCAGATTCTGACCTGAAACGTGTTTCGTGCGATTTATGTAGTGTTTGCGTGAAGGATTACCTGTTTGTGCGAGTTTCGGGTGCTGAAAGCTTCTGGTAATAACAATAATTATAGTAATAAAATATGGTTGGTCTAGTGCTCGCAAGCGCTACTGGTAAGCATGAGGGTTCCTGGGTTCAATTCCCAACTCGGGCAAAATTTCATTGGTTTTTTTCATCAACAGTAACAGCCTGGAGTCTGGATTTGTGCCCGGTCGATGGCAATAGGCTCGCCCCCTGTTGTGTGGGGGTACTGTAGGTACACCTCTACCTTACCTTCGGGGATTACAGGCGTGAATGTCATGTAATTATAGTAATAGTATGCAAACATTTCTACACTAATAATATATAAGTAGATGGAAGTATTAGTGTTTTCCCTTCTGCTTTTCTTAAGTTGCATTTGGATTTGAACCAAAACAAAATCATATCAATCAATTCAAACTCATCCAAATAAAACCTTATAAAAATTATAAATATGTACCTATTCCTTGTCATTTATAAGATATTCATCTTCAACATTGATTCGTAACGGTCTGGTGTTCTTGTACCGGAGATCCCTTGCTAATTAAAAGGGTTACTTATTGGTATTCTCTTAAAAAATATATTCAGTTGAATATATTACGCGTATTTCTCATTATAATAACAGAAGGCAAATTCTCGTAATTTTAAAAACGTTCACAGTGAGAGGGGCAATTCTCGTAATTTTAAGACCGTTCACAGTCTGATCATAAACATAATTAGCCTAAAACTGCCACCACTGCCGGGACTCAGGCCTTCACTCTGTGGGAGGGAGTGTGTCGTAATCCACTAAACTGGATCGAGCTACATCAATTTACAAACAAAAAACAAATTCAGGACTTTTACTATAGAGTAAAAGTTCTGAATTTGTCCGTATATCCAAAATACCATCTGTATTTTGTCATTTCAGTTAAGGGTATGTAAATAAAAGATCGTTTTAACATATACGCTTTAATTCAATTTTATGCTGATTACACAAATGAGCTTTATGTAAGTACGTAATATCAAAGTCACATTTTTTTTTGGGAATTACAGAACAATTTACAACCTTATTTATTTATCGATTGGGCTTATTTTACAATGATCGCTGAAGATGAAGTTATCGTTATCTGAAATAAGGTTTCACCAACTTGTTTTTATATAGGTATAAAATGATTAAAACCTTTTTTCTTAGGTCAACAAGTTGGCGAAACCTTTAAGATTAATAATAATTTTATTTAACAATATTAAATAATTAGAAAATACTTATTTTTTTTCAAAGATGTGGATCGGTTCCAACTTGGAAAAAAAAATGTAATTAGGTATGAATAATTTTTAAAATATTGGAAATAAAAATATAATTACGTAGATAATTTTAATGAATAACCACATCTTTTTCATAATTATTAAACTGACGATTATTACCGAAGTTTTAACATTGACTTGTTTAATTAATTAATTATTTTTAATTATCTTAATCATATTGACAATATGTTTTGAACATTCGATTAGCACTTACCGCTAGATGACAAGCTCATATATTTATTTTTTAAATTAAATTAAGAAAAAACAGCAACAATAATTTGCAACGAAATAACGATGTAAAACATTTTTTTACATTTTGAACTTCGAGACAGGGTAAAATTAAAATAAATGTTGAAAAAAACAGTACACTTATTTTTTATTGAAATTGATTAAAACGAAAAGCCTCGATGTTTTAATGATCATAATTCAAGAAATATGTAATGAAAAGAATGCACTTATTACTAAAAAGTTCGTTTTTATATTCTTTATACTAAATTGGCAATATTTAAAGTGATATTTTATTCTCAAAATGGCGTAAAAGTATAAGGCACGGTTTTAATATTTTACTAAATTTACTTAAATGTAGAAGGACGTCAACCCAGCTAATATTTATTATCTAAATGGTTATTTACTCGCGAAAAAAAGATCTGCTTTGGCACTTTTTCAGTTCATTATACATTTTGTTAAAAAAAAAATAGACAAAACAAAAGGTTTTCTTTTCCTCGATTGATATGTTTTAATAATTGGAATTTTCATGTAAAAAAGGAAAATAAAGGAAATAAAAGGAACTATAATAAAACAAAAAAATATTATTAGGTTTTTTATTTTTATTCGAAATGTAACAATAGACTTTTTTGTAAATATAAAATCGTGTTTCGTCATTGGATGGACTCTCAAATTTGGAGAACTTATGAAAAGGAATTGACAGTCAGTCGAAACTTTAGAGAAAATCATTGCAATTGTTACAACTTCGATGTAAAGAAAATATAATAGAAAATAATTAAGTATCTTAATAACTTAAAGTTTAAAATTAATAAAACTTTGGCATGTGTATTATGACCGATTAAATTTTGGGGCTGAAATGCTATTAATGTAAAAAATACAATTAGGTACATATATTATTTACATATAGAATCAAGATGGACACAAATTAAAATTAATTGAACTTATTTTTATTGTCAGTTCGCGCTTTGAGTATTATTATTTTTTCTTATTTACATCGTAAAAATGCAGAGAAAAAGTAACTTACGAGTAAAAATTTACAAAATAATAATTAAAACTGTAAATATGTATACAGTTAATCTTTGTAAAAAATTACAATTTACAGTTTATAAATGACAGTCGTTCAATATTTGACACATTACGTAATGGGGTCTTTTGTAATAGTTTAGTATTTAATTAAAAAGTTTTAAAACGCAATTTCAGAAAAAAAATGTAAACGTACAAAAAGAAAATGTAAGTACAAATGTAATTTACAAAAACTATCTCAAAACTAATGAGAAAAATCGCCAGGAACAACTTTTTAAGTCTCGAAAACCATTTCTAACAATAAAAATGTATTTAACACTTTCTAGAGAACAATTTTAAGTAAAAAACGACGACAGGATAAAATTCAAAATTTTTCCCGATTTAATAATTTCTTGTTTTTTTCAAAATCGTATTTTTATAACAATCATAATTATCTTAAAAACTTAATTACGAGAGATCCTTTAGTGGAATCAATAAAAATTTGGATTCGCATTTAAGTAAATTGTTCGACAATTTGTGGAGGTTTTTAACTACCAAACTGAAAAAACCCTTTCCATAATTTAGTCACGTCATTTTCACAGTTTTATTAAAACTGTCAGAAAACAAGTTCACGCATCAAATGTGACTATTCTTAAAGTTATACTTTTATAGTAATACCTAAGTTAATTTTCTTTAAAATCTAGCGAAGTCAATCAAATCAATAAATCACCAAATTGTCGAACAACACAAGATCCAGCCTTTAAATAAAAATGAAAAAGAATAAAATCGTACATTTACCATCTAAATGTATTACCTAAAATGATTTTACAATTGGACATTGAAAAAATCATATTTTTTTGTTCGCCTATGTCATTTGGACGTATTACCTATTACAATATGATAAGTCAGTCGAACATTTTAATACAACCTGACTAGCCCAAATTCTAATTTAGGCAACGTTGTCATATCTATCTACGCAATGGACACTAATCGTTTGAGAGTTCGTTCATGTATCACATTCAATTATTTTAAATCTATCTACAATTTTATCTAGTCCATTTATTTACACTTTACTTCAAAGTTTTACACTCATACCCGACTTTACACTTTAAATTAGTCACTTCACACTTTTAGTTTGTCACTTGACGTTTTTAGTTTGTCACTTTAGTGTTTTTTTGTCAGTTTAGACGACGTGTGTTTCACTTCTTTTGTTGAATGATTCGTCGATTGTGACGTTTTGTTTTTTGTTTTCTTTTTTGATGGTCCCGTATTGTGGGACGTCAGAAGTGAGGTTCTGAACTGTGAGTATCTGATTGGAGTTTTGCGGCGTGCTCGATGATATGGGGCTACCGTATTGGTTGCCATATTTGTGACGTGATGGGTCCTTTAGGATTGACTGGGGCTGCTTCGGCGCTGGAGTTTGGACTAGGTGCTGTAACAAAAGAGGTCTGTTAGAAAGATTTCGGACATACGCTAGAAGTGGCAGTTACCGATTGTCAATTTAATTGCTTTAAGAAAACTACGGTTTCAATGACTTTATTATAAATTAACTAGATATTTTCTAATACTTATTTTAAGACGATTCTATTTTCAAAAGTCTTATCAAATATATGATTGCTTTTATAAGCCCAAAGCTTAAATCAGTTTCGATTCGAAGTCGAAAATAACAAAATTTACTAAATAGACCATTTCAATTAAGCCCAATAGAAATTGAATCACGTATTTTCTTACGGCATTTACACAATTACGTTCTGGGCGTAAAATGACAAAGTTTTAGCAAAAAGTTGAGGATTTTCGAATCCATTGAAAAGTTCTAGAATTTCAAAGCTTTAGCAATGGAGAGAGAATTTGTTGTTAATTAATCTTAAATTATGAGATCGTTCATGCCTAACTGGTTATGTAAAAGTATTGTAAGCGAGACGAAATACGGCCAAATGGATCAAAGGAGCTTATTGGAGTAATTCTGGGTATTTTGTCTTTGTATAACGTTTGTTTATTATCGTTAGTAAATTGTCATAAACAGAACTGGGTTTTTATTTGTATTTTCAGGCGTCTATTTACTCTCGTTTACAATTGGGGCCTATATACCATGATAAATATTGTGAAAATTTTCCTCAAATGCTGTCTAGTACTAGTTCATTAACGTGAAAAGCTATGTTTTTTTTTCTGGCAATGGAAAATGGTTAAAAGAACAAAAATTAACCTAGAACTACAATACCAAGTTGAAAAAGTGTTAGGTATGTGCCAACCTTAGCAAAAAGAATGTAAAAGCCACAAATATTTAAATTTTTTACATTTGATCAATCTGCCATTCAAATCTAAAGGAGTTGCTAAAACAAAACACTTCAAAAAACATACGTTGGATAGATATCCTATACCAGTATCATCTTCAGAGCGAACAGTACCTACAATAGGTCATTGTGTCCGCCTGGCAAGAGGCTATCCGCTGCTATCTGTCACAATTTGTCCTCTACCTAAGGGATTCTAGGTCGTAAGATAGACCTATTTGTTACAATTTGTATGGTAGATGTATGTAGTAAGAGGTCTTTAGGGTATGTGTCCTGTTTAGTGAAAAAGGGGTTTAGAAGAAAGGAAGACGATCTTTCGAACTAGCTTCTGCCCGCGACTTCGTCCGCGTGAAATTTCTTGTTCCCCCGAGCCACCCCGTCGCATCGCATCGCCCGCCCGCACTATTACCTACCTCGATTTCTGACCTTTTTTTTCTATATGCTCTGTGTGGAAATCGGTTGTCATGGTATGGGCATGTGTTACGGAGAAATTAGAAAGATATCGTGAGGAGAGTTTTGAGTATGAATGTCGATGGCTATAAGAGTAGGGGAAGACCAAAGAAACGATGGATGGAATGTGTGAATGAGGATATGGTTAGAAAGGGGGTGACTACGGAGATGACGACTAATAGAGAGGTATGGAAGAAAAAGACATGTTGCGCCGACCACAAATAAATTGGGATAAGGGCAGGAGAATGATGAATGATGCTCTGCCCCTAAGAGTTCTAGCATGATGTTAAAAAGCCGATAGCCTTCCTAAAGAATTGGGCTATCAAATGTAAAAATAATTATTTTTTCATATCCGACTGGTAGTTCCAGAGATTAGCGCGTTCATACAAACTATTCAGCTTATCGCGGTTGGATAAAAAGTATTACTATGTCCTTCCTTGAGGTTCAACCTTACTCTATACTAAAATTCATCAAAATCGATTCAGTTGTTTAGCCGTGAAAGCGTTACAGAGTTATTTTCGAATTTATAATATTAGTAGGTATGCAAATAATGCATTAATTTCGAACAAATTTGATTACCATGAAAAAGGTTATAGTGAGTCAATCTTAAGAGATAGACATATGTTGTCGCGGAATTTTTTCAGAACTTTTAAAGAGGAACAATTCCATCATACATGACTTCTGGGTAACTTAAACCGTTTACGCAGCGCACGCAACGGAAGCTCTCAAAAAGGAATAATTGTTCCCGTTTTTGCAACATTTTACATTGATGCTCCGCTCCTATTGGCCGAAGGCATTACTATCTAACACAAAAATATTTTTTCAATTCGAACCAGCAGTTCCTGAGATTAGCGCATTCAACCAAACACACTTCAGTTTAGATAAATCGAGAGGGTCATCAATCCGCGAAAACTCTTAGCACCGGAATTCAGAAAAATGACGTATTTGCACAACGCCATCTATGGGTGAATGGATTGCATAAAGCATGTGCACGCGATGAATGAAAGTTGTATTCGTGAATGTTTTAGCGGCATTTTGCGTTTTTAGTATTTTATATTATCTCCGAAACTATAAGACCAATTGGCATACTGTAAAGGGCAATTTATTTTGATAAGGATTCATGTATTATTCAAAATTTATATTTTCATTCAAACGTAAGCATGTCAAAAAAAATACTTTTTTAAAACATAAAAGCAATATTAAAAGATAGAAATATGGCGTCCCGGACTTTTTTGTAGTTCAGAACTATTTAAGGCGGACCAGATTGCCATACATTTTTTTTAGTTATATACAACTGTTTAGGCAGCGCATGCAAATAATTCTGTTTTAAGAGGTTACCGATATTTCCGACTTGCTAGACAAAAGTTGTGATAGCTCAGCTAAAATGCATGATGTAAACATATTTTATAGCCTATAGCACTCACACATAATGTAGCTTACATTATGCACACATAATGTAGCTTACATTATGTGTGAGTACGTACGTTCACTGGTAGACTCGCACGCACAGATGGTTTCGCAGCGATCTTACGCAAGAAAGCGGCGTCACTGCTACACAGAGTGCGTGTGAGTAGCAACAGCATCCTAAGTGTGATAGCGGACAGGTATAATTCTACCAGTGAAAACATTTTTAGAATTGGATCAATAGCTCCGGTGATTACCTCCTACATACAAACAAACAAATGTTTCCTCTTTATAATATTAGTATACATATAGATTTGAGTGATCTATTAAAGTAAGTAAGTGTTTACAAATATCGAGGTACCTATTATAGTGTGGATTTTTCTCAAAAAAGGGTAAATAAAGGAACATACTAGTAGAATATACCTAAACTTTATTACAGAAAATTAAAGTTATTGTGTATGTACAATAACAGATTTAAGCGAATTTGACAGCCATGTTGGCTTGCAAATTAGGCTTGCTAAACCAAATATGCTTGCTACTATAGGGTTTACGTCCATATTGCAAGATTATGGGGTTTAAACTCATAAACTCGAAACTATACCAACTACTGACCGACTATTTAATTTTGACAATTCAAAAGTGCCTGTAAATGGTTTAATTGAAATAAATGATTTGAGTTTGAGTTTGAGTCTATCGAACTCGAACTTATCGGCAATATGGGGAGCGGACTTCAATGCACTGTGTCCGTTTTAGAGGTAAAATCTTTCTATTTTATATGATAAAAGAATATCAGTCTCACCTGTCCACAAGTCCCCTGGTGCAGTACGGTGACGTCAGGCGGCGGCACGGCGGCCATCTTGTCGAGTCTCTGGCGCCTCAGTGTGCCCCCGGCCGATTGTCTGTCTAAAGGTAGAATTCTTTATTGTTTAATGTATCTGAGCTCTTTTACAACTAATTGGTTCTCGGTTACACTGAACTGTCTTAATATAGAATTTAATGTTGTTTTGGATGAAAAAAATTGTGACTAAATTAAAATTGGATATAGGGATTTCTTCAACAAAAAATATTTCTGAGATTACTGCAAGGTACTTTACATATAAGATGTATCCTACTCAAGATTTTCTTGAAATTAGGGAAAATTATAATGTTAAAAGTCAGAGGTCACTGTCTCTTTTCAAGTCCAGATAAAGTCCTGGTCAGATCAAGTGAGGACTATGTAGACTTGCGTCTGAGATGGTCGTTTCAGTTAAGAACTACACAGATTTAAGTGGACCTGTCTACTGTCCAGTCAGTGTACGCCTTTGTCAATAATTGTGCAGCTCAACTCAGAACTTAAGTGCTCAACGACTCAATGTTGAGAAACTGACCTTGGGAATTTTATCTAGCCAATAGTATCTTCATACAATGTACATATAATATAAAGCCTCATCAAAACTTACCATCAAGCGCATAGCTGTGCGGCGGGCTCGCCATGTGCGCGGGCGAGCCGGCGGGCAGGCCGTTCAGCAGCTGCGGCTTGGGGAGGGGCGCGCCGCCGTACTGCTGCGGGGGAGTCGGCGTGCGGCCTTGTTGCTGGGGAAGGAATGTTCTTGGTTAATGATAGAGTTAAAAGTGTATCATAATCGGTCAGAGTCCGAAATAACGCGGTCATAAATGTGGAAAATGAATGATGTGAAGATTTGGGAGATCAATATCTTTTATGTAAGGTAGGATAAATCGAAGAATGAAATCATTTTGTGACAGTGTGTAGACTTCAATTTGGAGGGCGTTTCTGAGGCAGTTGTCAAGACGACTTGAGTTGTCTGTATTAGTCGAGGAACTTCCTTTAAATAGACTCAAAATATCAGTGTACAAGCGTTCACCTGGCGTAACTCATGCCTTGAGCATAGCATGATATTATCATATTGCAACAGAAATAAGAAGAAGACAGCCGGGCCTTTGCCTCTTGCGACTTGCTTCGTTGATTTTAACATCAGAACCACAATTGTATAATACACCTCTGCCCTACCCTTCAAGGTGTTATGTGTAAATATTTACACATAACAACAACACGACACCTATTAAGAAGAACGGATCACTACAATTAAAATGAATAAACAACGACCTGAATTTCAAGTGTAGAAGTCTTACCTGCTGCAAATATTCCCCAATCAGCGGCGGATATGACAAGTACCTATCCGACGCCATGTTGTAATATGAACCGTCCAATGGCGGCATCGGACTTGGAGCCGGCACGTAGTTGTTCTTGCCTGGTGACAAAAATAATAAGAGAAATGTATTACTATTAAAAGAATGAGAACTGAAAACTACTGAATACTACTGAATTGAAAACTAGTTATTATTATTTGAAGAGCAAATAACGCATAAAGAATGAGATATAGTGATGTATCAAGTAGGACTTGCAGATGCTGAAACTTGATGAGATCCATTACCATGTAGAAATGTATGTAAATCAGGGGGATTTAGATCAAATTTGGTGAAGAATATCAAATCAGTAGCATATCATCCTGTTAAGGATTAGCTGTGGTTACATATAGTTGTGCATGACAAGATAACGTAGTACCTATGCATTTTTATTTTACAGAATATTATTGTAATGTTTCTCTCGTTGGTAATCCTTAAAATAAATAATTAGAATTACTATTTAAGGATTTGAGTTTAGACAGTAGTTTAGATAATAAAAAGAATAAGAACTGTCCCATGGTCATTTGAAGGTTGTTGAACTGTCAAAATGAAAATCATTGCTATTGATAGTTGTTGTTGTGTCACAATGTTTAATTGTCTATTAGAGCATAAAAACTCAATTACATACCCGTATGTATACCTATTCATAAATGAACTCGAAAACTATTCGTCTACTCACCAGCACTTCTTCCCAGCGTACTGTGCCCACTAATATCCTTATGTCTATGAGGATGCGGCAGAGTCCTGGCATGGTCTCCATCGTAGACCGCGTAGTTAGGAGGAGGGTAGTCTAGCGGGGGTGGGATGACGAGGCCCTGGTCATCCATTAGGAACGCATCTGTTGTCTGTAGGGGAGGAAATTGCGGTAAGTGTCATGCCAGAAATAATGGTTTTTGAAAGAATAATAAAGAAAAATTAAAGTATAAAAAAACTTTTTAAAAACAAGCTTTTATTACTTATTAATAAAAAGGACTAAAAATTTAAAAAATGAACCTGGCAAGAAATAAATAAAAGCGTGTTACATTTTGATGGAACATTAAAGAACATTTAGAACACAAGTAATAAAAGCTTGTTTTTAAAAAGTTTTTTTTTTTCATTTAATGGTATTTTTAACTTTTTAGTATTTTTGATGCGAGATTGACTACGGCGTAGTTTGTAGCGCGTAGCAGTCTTTTTCCGTTATATGCGTTTACTGCACTTAAGCCATCTGTTCATTTTTAGTCCCTGGTTACCATCTAGCACCAAAGTACTCGTCAAGACGAATCATATGAGCCCAAACTCGATGGGGTTATGTCGTTTAATTACCGAGTTCCTATGGCCAACTTCCAGCTCCATCATAAGACCCTGGTTATCATCTAACACCAAAGTACTCCTAAAGACGAATCATACGAGCCCAACCTCGATGGGGTTGTGACGTTTAAATACCGAGTAACTATGGCCATCTTCCAGCTCCATCATAAGACCCTGGTTATCATCTAACACCAAAGTACTCGTAAAGTCGAATCATACGAGCCCAACCTCGATGGGGTTGTGACGTTTAATTACCGAGTAACTATGGCCATCTTCCAGCTCCATCATCAGACCCTGGTTACCATCTAGCACCAAAGTACTCGTCAAGACAAATCATACGAGCCCAAACTCGATGGGGTTACCGAGTTCCTATGGCCATCTTCCAGCTCCATCATCAGACCCTGGTTACCATTTAGCACCAAAGTTCTCGTCAAGACGGATCAAACGAATCCAAACTCGATGGGGTTGTGTCGTTTAACTACCGAGTTCCTATGGCCATTGGCCACCTTCCGGTTCCATCATCAGATCAGCTCCGTGTCATAATAATTTTGCATTGTTGTCCGATTTACACATGCATGCAAAATTTCAGCTCAATCGGTTGAAGATCGCTCAAAATCGCGTGATCAGTCTCTTCAAAATTGAGTTGACCCGAGTTCTCCCGATTGAGTTGAAGAGTCCACCCGAACATACATCGCAAGTTAAATAAAAGCTTGTAAAAAATACGACTACTCGACCCAGATTAATTAAAATTATGGAATTTCGTATGTCTGGCTTAGAATCTTCTTCGTTTTTCTCCATTAATGAAACACAAAATAGATCTTTCTTAACATCCGTCAATATTGACACCCTTACCTGACTCAACATATGCCTAGTCGGCATCGACGGCACCTCCGGTATCGGCGGCGGCTGCCTATCATCCTGTCCCTCATCCTGGGAGTAAGTCTCCGACTTCTCAGAGACGGAACTGAGGGTTTCTCCCGTCATCGTGTCATTGTATGATGACGGTGCGTACATCTCTATTGTTGCTGATTTTGACGCTTGGCCGGCTTGTTCTGTGAAATGTGATAGAGATATTGTAGAAAATGATGTATATGAGAAACTTATAGATTTAAATGAAGCTACTGAGCCTAGACAAGTAACAATCGCTTTCAAAGCGTTTCGTTTTTCTACAATGACTTTCAATAGGATTAACATAAACTTTTCGGTAGCTTATGTCAGTCCCATAATATGTTATCGCTGATAGACAACGATGTCACTCTGTCTAGGCCCTCTGATATAATTGTACCGTTTCACGAAGTCCTGTTAGTTGGGTATCGCTATTTGAACCTTATATTTAACGTCATAGTGGTAACAAGACTGAACTTTGTGAAATGGTTTAACTATATAGAATTGAATACTATAAAATGAGTAAGTCATTTTGACTAGGAAAAACAAAATAGAAGTAGTATCTAATCGAAAAGCAAAATGAGGACTTCATGGTTTCTGGAACTATGAATATTATGAGCTAAAATAAAAAGACTTCACCTATTTTGGCGGACCGAAAAGTAGGTAAATTTACATAACCACAACCAAGAGTAATTGCTAGAAATTCAATTCAATTCATAAAAGTAAAAGGTGATACAAATAAACGAAAATAATAATAGCAAATACAACAATAATTACAAAGGAATTGCTGGCCATTAAGGCATCGAACCGTACGATACGACTTAACCATATCGTTAATATTATTGATGTAATTGAAAACTTTGTATAAATAACTTGCTTTTGCTCCTCGTAAATTATCAAGGACTGCTTTTGTTTTGATTGAATCAATATTATTACTTTTGCCTTTATAGGTACATTCGTTATTAGTTCTGTTTTACGAATTAGTATACATTTTATCAAGTTACTTTTCAATATATCTTTAGAAATGTATTGTATCGGTAATATAGTTACGAGCAAAGAATTTAATTAAAAGCATGCGCAACAGTAGTCATTTTCTTTCTGCTATCATAATATTTCTGATAGTAGGTACTAATTCGTTTGCCAGTTTCTTTGTAGACCCTAGCCCTAGCTAATTTGTTTTTATGTAAATAACCCCAAATATAACCTTAGAATTAACGAGTAAAATATTTGTCAAGAAATTTAAGTACCTTACATGAAGTTATTAATTTACAAGAAGGGTTATGTTCTAACAAGGACAAATTAATTACTTAAAATGAGCAGAATTTTGCTGAAAATATTATGTACGAATTTATAGACATTTTGTCCTTTGGGAGCAGACTTAGCCTGGAGCCAGTGAAATATATTTTTGTTACACTTTATAGGTCACGTAATAACCGCAATGCTTGAACACGTTCATAATTAAATTACTCATGAGAATTATAGCATGTAAAATATATAACAATATTTTTGAACTGTATTAAGGTATCATCTCCGCTAAAAACATGTATCAACTCAGTTGACAAAACATAATGACAAGACGTATGGCAAAACATAATGAGATTTACGAAAAATCCGTCAGTGATAAAAAATAATTGACAGATGGAGGTAATAAATTTCAAACAGTAGATTTACATGCAAACGACATAAAAAACAAACTAACAGTAAAAGCGAAAATAAAACAAAAACTTACCTTTCAATCGTCTAGAACGTCTTTTCAATACAAAACAAGCAACTAAGGCAGCGTTTATTAAAACTAATACGACTCCAGTGATTGACACGTAAATAACTACAGATTTGGACACATCAGCTGTTTCTACGAATTCTGTTGACACAACATTCAGCTCGCCTACTTCTGAAGAAGCTTTAAAAGAAGAGAAAATAAAAATAATTAGCAAACATAAATAAAGCAAAAAAAAATTGTTTTGTGTAATTAAATGTTGAAAAAAATATTAATTTCGTTACGTTTGTCCATTTGCGATACAACATGTAAACGATGCTTTTCATTAGCTTGTTTTTTTTTATATATTATTTTGTTCAATTCGTATTTGCTATCCGTAGTTTTTATTATAGTAAACAATTTTAAAAAATCGTACATCTTTTTTTTTTTGTCAATCTAAATATAAAATGGGAACGCCACCCGTCCAATCTTATTTCACTCTTTACAAAAAGAAACAGAGTAAAACAATTCAACATTTCAAGTAGATATTTGACAATTTTAATCTAAAACTCTTCATCTATCTTAATCATGACTATTGTTAAATTCTTTTTATCATGAATGTACATAAATGAACGAAACGGTCAAACAAAACTATTTTGTTTAGTAGTACTCAACAAAATTCATCTTCTGTGACACTGCCGTCACTTCAAACTGAAAAATATACATACTTTCTCTAACAAAATTCAAGAACAAGTTACTATTTGAGTGAACTTTTCATGTCGCCCTTGACTCTAATATAATTTTCACGGTCGCTCTTTGTAACTGAAAGCTTCAGAGCCTTCGTTTCAGTAGATATGCTTTTAATGTACCATTGGAGTACTGCCTCGCTTCACAATTTTTTGTTTTATGTTTTAAATATTTTAGCGTGAAATGGGAATTGCTTTTAGTGAAATTCTAGAAAAGTGTTCGTTTTTTAGGTGGCAAATAGTAAGTTAAGAATGTTTTAAAACGCGTTAAAAATATAATAATATGCGTGTTTAGAATATGTATTTTAAAAGCAATGTAAAGTAAAACAAAAACACTATAAAATTTTAAATTGAAACAATTTTACCAAAATATCAAAAGTACATCGTAATATTCAAAACTACAGACACAAAACCAAAATCATAACAAAAGTCTTAAAACTAACATCCAAAAAAATATCGATTGAGAAGCGAACCCAAACCTCGAATCCTTTTATTGGTCCTTTTATGAAGACAGAATCCGATCAACAATACATTTAGCAGTATCAAAGCTGTTCCTACTATTGTACCAGTTATTATGAAAACTCCTGGTACATTGTAGTTGTATTCTTCAGAGGAAGACTGTATTGATGAGGGGATCATGTCTGAGCAGCGTGGAAAGATTTGGTTTGGATTAGGCTGAGTATAGTACCTTGAGAAACTCTTCTAAGATAATTAGTTTGACCAGACTTATTGATATTTGGGATTCGAACCCAGTGCAATAAAGTAGGTATAGACTGTGTTTATTAACATTAACACTCCGTTAATTTGAATTTTGACACGAGACATGTTTGACAATTTCAAATATAATTTGAATTCATTACGCATTGCTGGGTGCCAATGGCCTGTCTGAACATTCACACCACCTTAATATCTTGTCATATAAGGCATTTATTTCTTCTTTGAGTAAAAATAATTAAAATACAAATTATATTGTGAACTCACTTAGTGTAGTAACTTTGGTGTCATCAGGTCTGTATTTGCTTTGGCCAATTTTGTTGATAGCCATGACGGAAAATACGTAATCAGTGTTTCGTTCTAGACCACCGATTGTGAATTTTGTGGCGTTTCTAGGTACGACATCTTCGTATTTGTAAGATTCTTCGAAGATTCTCCTGCAAAAATAAGTTTTGTTAAAATTCCGGGCTGTAGTTTGATGGTTCCATTGTTGGGGTTAATATTTTAGTACACTTTAATAAACTGTTTTAATGTTAGTAATTATTCTGGCATATTTTTTTTTATATACCTAGTGGTAAAAAAGAACTGGCTAAATAAGAAATTCTCCAGTTTCACTTATACTTATAGTTTTTGATATATTATAAAAAAACAATTTATTACGGTAATTTTATAGGTACTGGTATCACAAAATAGTTTATGATTCTTTGTTAACTTGCCTGTATCGTATCCTAAACCAAGACTGCAGTCCGCCATCGAACCCGGGCACCCATTGTAACGTCACGGTGTTATGGGTCACATTCGTCATCATCAGTGATATCACTTGATCTGGAACAAAGATGAGAAGGGTTTGAGGATGGATTATAGCCGAGACAACTGAACGTAAGACTACCATGACAGTTCATAACTTCACATGTTATTTGAGATGATGCATTTATAATAGTAATTTATATAATATATTGTAAACTAGCTATAGGTAATATTTTAAGCTACTCATGTCGTCTCACATGCTGTTCTAATTTTTCTATTTGCTTAATTAACTATAGTTTACGATCTGTGCTAGTAGTACTATATATTGTAACCCACAGTCTCTAAAGGTTAGATTAGAAAAAAATTAGATTAAATTATTAACTTTGTCCAGTGACCAGAAGGCCAATTCTCGTCATTTAAAACGTTCAAAATCTATTCGCAGTCGTATCTCGGCGACAAACAACTGCCAAAATCTTGTCAAAAAGTAGGGAAATTAGATGTATTTTTGACAGATTGAGACTGAGATCAGACTGTGAACGTTCTTAAGATTACGAGAATTGCCCCCCCGGTCACTACGAGTATAGGCTGTGGTGGTGCAGGTGGGGCCCACTGCTATATCTGTTAAAAAGTGTTCCATTGCTTATAATAATATCAGGCAGTCTTCGTAACTTTGATGCTTGAAACAATGTGAGTAGTACTAGAATATTAACATTAATAAATTTCATCGGTCATATCCTTAGTTTAGAATTTTACCTGGGGCACTAGTAATATCCAGCTTAACAGACGTCGTGGAGAATCCCAAGTCATTCCTCGCTCCGCACTCATACGATCCGTAGTCTGAGGAGCTGACGTCACTGATGAGAAGCACCGAAGTGTAGGTGATGGGATCAAGCTTGTGGTACTCTGCAAAGTACTTGGTAGAGGTGTTGACGGGTAGTTTGGCTCCATTCTTAGACCAGGTGAAGTTCGGTGCGGGGGCTGATTTGCATCTGGAAGAAATAGGGGGTTAGTATGGTGGCGTATGTAGATTGTGTATCCAGCAGTGGACTACCGTAGGCTGATAATGTCGATGTTTGCAATGTTGGAATTAGTATGGATTTAATTGATAAATTATTGACTTGGATAGAACAGTATTGGATTAGTGTGAAGCCGGCCGTACCGGTGTCCGTGAGCCACAAATATTTGTATTGCCTATAGATAGTTGTTTTAAATCTGGGTCAATCTGCATGTGTGATAAGTGCCTATCAACATAACTATGATGCAAAAGAAATTCCTAAAGAGGGACTACGATTTTCCAAATCAGAAAACAAATTCTAAGTGCCTACTATCACATTTTGTTTTTGTTTTAGAATTAAAAGATTCCTTCAAAACGGTGATAAATAAATTGGATGTTGACGTTGAAATTGCAATTGTTCGAATCTTAGCTGTGACTCTGCTATACCTACTTAAATCACGAATCACAGTCATCATCATTACACACCACAGCAATAAAGCTCGATCTAAGCTCAAAATTATTACCATATCAATTACATTTTAAATCGTTTTGATCCTTTAACACGGTATTAGGCACAGGTGTACTTTAATCTAACTGCCTGACTAATCCTTAGTTAATTAAATCGTAATTCTAACGAGCAATTCATGATTGATGAGCAATGATACTCAGTATTATCCTTGTTGAAGATTACTAGTGGTCATGTCTGAATCTAGTGATCCTATTAACCCCTCTTTCGGTGCTAATACGGTAGTGCTGCAGCTTAAACCTGGATGCGGCTGACACAGGGGCGTGGGGATCGGCACAAGCAAAGGGGGACCTACGAGTATGTGCAGCAGACCTAATGTTTAGTACTTTGTCATTAAAAGACAATGGACGTTTACTTTTTGTCCTAGCGGTGTCAGCGATTACTTAACCTTAATTAAGTTTAAAAAAAAGTATGTTTTGCACAGTATAGAGAGAACTTAAACCTAGAAACCAGGCTAGTTGAAAACCTTTCCATTCATATATCTTTCCCTCTGACACTTCACGTCCTATTTGATCGTAATAACTCAGTCTTAGACTCTCCCCACCACCATTCTTACTGTCCCTTATATTCACAATTTTTTCCCGCTTAAGATAAGCAGATTTTATTTAATGTTGAAAGTTTTTTTTTTATCATTGGATCGTCACAACTACCTACCTACTTATTAAGATATACAAATAAAATTATATTGTAAGCACGTGCCAAAACCAATTCATTTTTCACGTGTATGCTTGTAGCAGTATTTTCAGATAACAAAAGTGAAAAAACTAATTAATAGTTTTTGGACAAATACGCAACTTTTATTTTTAATATAACTCTTTGCGCCAGCCGGGCATCAGACTGAAAAACCAGACTGGACTGCTTCTAACAAATTCCTAATAGAAAAGTTCAATAACAGTTTGCCAGATCCATGATTTAAACACTTTGAACCCACGACCCACGCTCAGAAGTCGCCACGAGGGAACGGCGGCGTGAGGCGTAAGCGTGATGGAACTGACGTAATACGTCAGTTCTCTCTTCACTTTTTAAATAAGCTACAATTTTGCAAAAAACCTTATTTAAGAAAGTCATACATAAAGAAAGAAAATACATTTATTTGCGGAAAACATGACGCATAAAAAAGAAAACAAACACAAAAAAAAATACATGTTGGGGGTAAACATGCGTCACATCCACGCAAAACGGCCATCGCTCAGCATAATGCTAAGACCCTATACGAGACAGAGCCCCAGCGCTGGTACATGACATACGAGTATGTATATATTATCATTGAAGGGCTCAACGCCCTATTTATACATTCATTACCGAGTAATAAAATATCACTTACTTGCAAGTCAACCTCCCGACCTGTCCCACATTCGAAGCTGACTTCATCAGACTCGGAGAGCTATCCAGCTCTGGCTTGAATTTCACCACCAACATAACATCTTGCCTCGATTCACTTCCAATGCCATTGTCCACCACACATTGGAAGTTCCCTACATCTTCTCTGGTCGCTTGTTTTATGACTAAAGTGCTGGTCAGGTTTCGAGGTTCGAATGTTACTTGGTTTGAGTTGATTTTGTACCCTTTTCGCTCCCAGCGTATGTTGTCGGCTGTTAACGGGTTGCCTGAAATTAAATATTTGTTGAAAGGTGGTTCCCTTGTTGGGTGGCTGTCAATGAGAATAATAAATTACACAAAACGATATTTGATCCGATGTGATCGTAAAATAGGTACGTGAATTTTGCTATTTTTTTATGAATTTCCATTGGAATTTCAATGTTTGCATTTCTGGAAAAGTTATTTACTTTCATGTAATCGTTATAAATGTAGGTTTGCCATAATTTGTACTAGATTTTAATTTTTCCAATGGGAATATAAAAAGTTCAGAAAAGTAATAATAAGGTTATAGGAAGTTTTTCAATAAAACAAAAAACGCCTTGTTTTTCTTCAATTTGACCACAACCCTAACGCCAGTAATGATAATAGGTACAACCAACTCACCATTCGCTGTGCAAGATATTGCAGCATCTTGATTAGGACTCAGGACTTCAAGCTGTGTCATAGACTTTATACTCGCCGGATCTGCAATAAAACTCTCATTTAATCTATTTTTTTCTTATAGGGTGATATGGAACATTACCTCTCATATTTACCTTCGATAAATGAATAAAATATAAGGAAAAAGGCTCATAAGACGAAACAGGACATCTCTCAAAGTCGTCGATTGAAGACAGAAATCTCCAATATGTACATTGTGACCTCGTTATGAATCAATTTGATCCACAACTATATATGAACAAAATAATAACTCATTATTACCTCAACAATATCAACCAAAAAGACGTTCATATATAAACCAAAGTCCTAAATAAAATCGACACAAAGAACAACTTAGTACCAGCGTCCACAAGGTATATTAAATCAAGACAAACCAAGTTCGCTCTCACAATTTAATAAACTACATAAAATGTTCTACTTCTACAAAGTATTCAATTTCCTGCAGAGGAAGACCGCTTAAACCGCTATAGAAGAAAGATGTAATTAACCTGCGGAACCTTTCTCTAAGAGACGGGGTTCCAAAATACTGCCGATTTGTTATAGTTTTTTTATCGAATCACGAAGCGACACGCGCTTGTCCTGTCGTTACCAATGTGTGTGTAAGTGAAGGAGCAAGTTTGATCGGCACATTACTGACAATAGTTGATCAATAATTCCGTTTGCGAAGCTATGAAGTTTAATGTTGAGGGTATTATGGAGCCATCATTATGTTTTGGAGGCAGCACAGGGCTTAGTTACGTCAAAGTTGTATTAAATGTTCGATATAATGTTATTTTCCGCTTCGTGGCATATTTTGTAAGAGGCTTTGGGTGACATTTTAGCAGCGGTGTATTATATTTTGAATTAGGTTTTGGTCGCCGCTTCACCCACGTGGATGTCGGAAATATCCCACGGAAACGTACTACCGGAATTAAAAGTACCCTATGTTGTAATCTAGGTTATAAACCATCGGTGTCTCAAATTTCATCTGAATCCGTTCAGTCGTTTTTGACAAACGGACAAAAATTCTAAAAACTATATTTTCGGTACCAGACTTGTTCCCACACCTCGTAGCAACTACCTACTTTTATCAAAAATATTTAACTACAATTTTGAATTTGTTCCTATTTCATTATATATTACGTAAAGATTAAAATCAAATCAAAAGTCATTTATTCTAATTAGGCTGAGAATCAGCACTTTTCGAACGTCAAAATTACAAAAGACAGTCCCCCAAAACGGCCGCCATTCACCGCTTCCTAGTGCTTCAGATGATGGAAAATCGGATAAAATTGAGTTGAGCATCAGTTATACCCTATAAAGTAAGTAACATAATATATTCACGGTCGTAAATATAGCACATGGAGTTTGAGAAAATGTTTGGCTTTATTGAGCGTCGTTTTGTCGAGAGAATATTGGTTTTGGCTAATATTAAGATAATTCAACACTCTAGTTTATGAAACCAACAAAAGTAATTACTTAAGAGATCAAGAATTCTGAGCATTAAATACTTATACGTATCTCTCTGATTATAATATTTGGAAGCAATAGTGATCGGTTCTGTTATGTCTTTTTAGTAGTTAATGTCGAAGTTAATGCGTTCTTATCTAAGATCACATCACGTTACTCCTAAAAATGAATGATATAAATGAAATAATAAATAACCTTGATATATTTGGGGCCCACGAATCGTTCATTTGTCCCCCCGATAAATGCCTTCAGATCTTGGGAAACCCAAATAAAACGATTAATGTACTACATTTAAATATACGTAGTATTGTTAAGAACTTTGACAGCGCCCTGGTTTTGCTGCATTCCTTAGGTATCAGGTGTGACGTCATAGTATTTTCAGAGTGTTGGCTCAGTAAAAGTACTAATATTCCGATATTGCCTGGATACACGGCCTACCCGACAACTAATAGCCTAAATAAAAGCGATGGTCTAGTGATCTACGTTCTTTCTGATTTGAAGCATGACATAACGGAGCCGGTGTTTGTTGATGCTAATTGCCTTATTTGTAAACTTACTGACATTATAATCATTGCTATCTACAGGCCGCCATCTTTTCGGAAATTAGACAATTTTTTTAATAGTATCAACAATATATTAACGTCAATGTCCTCCTATGGAAATATATTTTTAGTGGGAGACATGAACATTAATATTAGCCCATCAAGTAATGACCCTAATTATAATGAATACATGATTATGACTGCATCTCACGGACTTTTACCAGCCTATACTTCACCTACTAGGGAAAACAATTGCTTAGATCATGTCATGATTAGAA
The DNA here is from genome assembly GCA_945859715.1 of Apamea sordens. Classification (NCBI taxonomy): domain Eukaryota; kingdom Metazoa; phylum Arthropoda; class Insecta; order Lepidoptera; family Noctuidae; genus Apamea; species Apamea sordens. Next base: position 15,273,759 of record OX244009.1, read on the forward strand.
CAAGAAAATCTGTAGTGTCTTTCATTCTTGAAAGTCATATTACCGACCATGTCCCTGTACTTTTCTGTGTTAAAAATAAAACACAACATCAAACGAATAAATTCCTCTCAAAAGTGGATCACAGTCAAGTTGTTTTGGAAATTGCAAAAACCGATTTCAGTGCCATTCTTTCGTCTAGCAACGCTAATTGGGCTACTGAATTTCTTATTAATACTATTGTGTCAATCATACAAAATAATACCGTAACCATTTGCGTTCCTTCTAGGCGTAGAATAATCAAGCCCTGGATCACGCCAGGACTCCTCAGATGCATTATAAATAGGGATAGAATGCACAGAGAATACAAAAATACACCAGATAATTACGTTCTGAAATTAACCTATTTACGTTATCGCAATTTCTGCAATAAACTTCTGCATAGGCTTAAAAATAATCATGAAAAAAATGAATTGGAGAAAGCGAAAAATAACCCTAAAAAGACCTGGAAAGCCATTAACAGTATAATAAATAGACAAACATCCAAATCTGCTCCTAGGGAGTTGTTGTCTATATCCAATCTAGACTGCAAGGCTTCATTGAATGTAGTCAATAGTTTTTTTGGAAATGTTGGCAAAGAGCTCGCGGCTAGGCATGGAAATGCTGGGACGATACATGAGGCATATATGAGGCAGGATGAACAGGTCAACTCAATGGCCCTATTTTCCCCGGATAATGCTGAGGTTGAAAACATTATTATGGGTCTTCGTACGGATTCCGCCCCAGGATGGGATGGAATCAGTTCTAAAATTCTGAAATTGAGCAGACAAACACTGGTACCCCTCGTCACTCACATATGTGATCTTTGTTTCTCTAAAGGTGAATTCCCAAGAGTTTTAAAGAGAGCGGTCGTACATCCTATCCACAAGGGAGGGGACAGAGGCAGTGTCAATAATTATAGGCCGATTTCGGTCCTGCCGGCATTATCAAAGGTTCTTGAGAGGGTCCTCAACAACCGTCTTTTGTCTTACTTAGAGAATAATAACATCCTTTCTAATAATCAATTTGGTTTTCGTAGGGGGAAGTCCTGTGAAGACGCATTTGCGACCCTGATTGACGATGTTGTTGAGGTACTGGATAAAAAGTCTAAGTGTCTAGGTTTATTTTTGGACCTTTCTAAGGCATTTGACACTGTCTCTGTTCCTATTCTTCTAAAAAAATTGGAGCGAATAGGAGTTAGGGGTCCTGTACTCTCAGTCTTCGAGAGTTACCTATCCGAGCGAACGCAGTGCGTTAAAATCGACACATATGTTAGTGATGAGTGTACATTGTCCTTCGGTGTGCCCCAGGGCTCCATCCTGGGGCCCACACTTTTTCTGGTGTATGTGAATAGCCTATGTGATTTAGCACTCCCATATTGCTCCATTTATACGTATGCAGATGATACGGCCCTTCTGGTGCATGCGGAAAATTGGGACGAGGCTAAGAGGAGAGCTGAAACTGTCCTTAGCATTGTCATGTCTTGGCTAACGGCCAATAGTCTGACCCTAAATGTAGAAAAAACAAATTTCATCACGTTTTCATTAAAATCTTCCTCGCAACCAGACAACTCATTTACAGTTAATGCGCACACTTGCGACGCACACCCAAACCAATGTGCGTGTCTTCCCCTCACAAGAGCCACCAGTGTAAGATACTTGGGTGTTCTTATAGACAATCTCGTCTCGTGGAATGCTCAGGTTAGGATGTTGTCTGGCAGAGTTAGAAAACTAATTACCGTGTTTAAAAGCCTCCGGTATAGTGCTGATGCGGATACTTTACGCATGGTTTATTTTTCGCTTTGCCAGTCAATATTAACTTTTGGCATTACGGTCTGGGGTGGGGCCCCGAAAACAACCATGATACAACTGGAAAGGGCACAGAGAGCTGTCCTCAAAGTCATGACTTTCAAACACTACCGGCATAGTACAGCACTACTGTACAAGGAATGTGAGGTCCTGACCGTGAGACAGCTCTTTGTGCTAAACTGTACGTTGCGTAAACATACCGGCCTGCGGTGGGATCCTGCTCGTCCGGTAATGCGCAGAACTGCTGACGTTTGTCCCTCTGTAAGACATAGAACTACGCTTGCACGGCGTCACTACGCGGTACTTGGCAGTCGTATATACAACTTTGTCAACGAACAGTGCAACATTTATGAATATAATAAATTTGACTGCAAAGCTCTAGTCACAAAATGGATAAACACTCTTTGTTATGATGATGTCGAAAAAATTCTCAATACGTGACCTTATTACCCACTTACTCACTACACCAACTTTCCTCCATCCCACATATTATCCTCAATACATGCACACATACACACACACACACACACACACCCCAACACAAAACTTAAACACAATACACATCATTATGATTTGCCTTTTTAAATTAATTATTATTTTGTTGTATACTTTTTTTTAAAAATAATTATTATTTAGTTCCCGTTTGACGTGCACCAAACTCCATTTTTTGTATTTACTATCCTAGTGAACTTAGAGAGCCCTGACACCCATAATACAAGTTCAATCTTAGCTTGGGTGTCAGTAGTGTTTAAGTCTGTATTAAGTACAATTCTTTAAACTTTGTCAAAAAATTGTCAAACATACGCCTCATGCAGGTATAATTTAAAATTGTATAAATCTTATTGCATAAGTCTAAAACTACTGGGAGAAGACACCGATTCCTGTAACACAGGTTACAACCTAGCGCAGGAGTCTGGGTCTCCTTTTTTAATTGTATCATTCTTTTATGTCAATAAATATTATTATTATTTATTATTATTACTTACAATGTACAGAGACGCTGATATTAGCAACAACCGCTCCTTGAGAGTTCACAGCTTCACACGTGTAGATGCCTGCATCATGTCGTGTCAGCTTTGTCATGTTCAGCATACTGCCTTCTGATATTATCCTGTCATCTGGAGGAAACAAGTGAAAATTTATTACCAGACCACTTTTAGTACAAGAATGTGATCTACGAGTGGGTTTTCGGAGATAAAATGTTTTCGTTTGTAAATTGCTTAATATCTAAGTTTTGCTAAATTAATTTGATTTGGAGTTTTAGATAGCAAAATAATATGTGCTTGTCAGTGACAAGTATCAGATGATAACCATAAACTAAATGCACACTGTTGTTCCACTTTATAGGAACTGTTTAAATAATAATTTCTCTCATATTTTCGCCCTTTGTGTTCATTGTTAGGTAACCCAATAGCCCGCATGCATACATGTTAGACAAATAGCCGTTTGTTCATTTCCTTTCGTTCGTTCTAAACAGTTTTAACCTTAATTCTCTCATTATTCATATTAACACTCATTATATTTATATCTCATCTTCGTTATTAAGTTCCTTGTTACGTGTTGTTTGTTCCTATTTATCATCTTTCACGTCATTTTTAATCAAATCAACTGTAACTTTAATAGTGAAATCAGAATTTAGTTTTCTCGTTAGTATCCAATACGAGTTATCCATTTATTGTTCTATTTCTAGAACAACAAATAAAACTCATAATACTACAATCAAAAAGTAGGTATATACCAATTTACATATTAACCGCATTTATCCGGAAACGTTGATGATTGACCACAACTATTTGTTTCAACTAAATATCATACCGAAAGTGGTATTATTTTAGAGGATTAATATTAATATTGTTAATCAGAAAACAAACTCTCATAGGATATCAATTGTGTTAATGATGCTTGATCAAAAGCTAAATACAGGTGATTGTATGCTAGAATTAAATAATTTGTTGTTAAATAAATGTTACAGTCATTACTGTTAGTAGCTTTTGAAACTATTTGCGTATTGGTAATTGATCTGTTGTAGTTTGTTAGGAATTAATTAAATGAATTAAAATACTAATATAATTAGGTGTCAGTTTTTATGTTTTACAAAAGTAGGCCTTCTAATGGATATAGTAATTAGTGGTTTTTGAAACGTTTAGTTAATTAAAAGGAATTCTCACAAGGCCTGTCCAAATTCTTAGCTAGAAGAGAAAAAAATAAACAAATTTTTAATTAAGTCTCCAAATTACATTTTTCTGTTAGTAATTTTTTTAATGATTCTGGTTCCAAGAACTATGATTTTTAACTAAAAAAAATCTCATTATTTAGCTTTCTAATGTTGTTTCTGAAACTACGTGCCCAAAACGAAGTTTTTTAAATAACTAAATTACTTTATGTTATTAGTTAAAAATACACAAACGAATCACGAATAAGCTTTGAGCTGCCAGAACGGTTTTTGTAAACCTATCTCAAGTCACGATCTATTTATAGCTAAAGAGCATAGCACTTCTTTCATCATCAACTTTACAAAACTTTATTATTTTTGTACTACTTACTTCCAGTACTGTAAGAAGACTGCGTGATAGGCAGTCCATCCTTGGTCCAGGTATATGTGATGCTCCCAGGATTACCATCAGCTCGTAACACTATGATGAGCGGCTCATTTTCTACTCCAACTGTCGTGTAGGGTGTAGTCTCATCGAATATTGGCGCATCTAGATATAATAGTTTTGGTTAGTTAGTTGAACAAAATTCAAAGTGTGCTCGACATAACAAAGCATCTTGCTTCAGGATTGCCTAACTATTTTGACGAGAAGCAGTATATTCTACAACAACAATGCACAAGTCGTGGGGCGGCCATCTGACCATAAGGTCAAACTGGATTGGCCTATTAATCATTTTCTATCATCACTGATATATTTTACTACTCTACGGATTATCAAGAATATTAAGAAATGGTAACTCCTCAAAAACATCAAACTGCGATCGATAATCCCGCACACAAGCATAATTATAAAGTGAAAATTATATGTGAAGGATATCACGATAATATTATTATATTAACTTCTTCCAATTTCGGAATTTAGTAACTATATTTACGCACAGCCCATTAAAAGTTACAGAAAATTCTTCTTCCCAATACTTACATAAAACTTTGAGCGGCAGCGCATCGTGGACACTCCTCTGTAACGCTTCGTTCATGGCCTGACAGGTGTACACAGCACCGTTCAGTTCCTTGGTAATAGAGAGCTTTAGTTCTATCGTGGACACTGTCCCTCCGTGGAGGCCTTTCGTCTTCTTTGGTGGTAGGCCTGGAAAAGATGAAGAGGTTGTAACTTCTGGAACTGGGTCTCGAGTTATAATATTATAACCATCTCTCCTCTCCCTTCAAATGTTTGTTACTAAATGTATTTACAATTAAATAGAATAGATTATCGTCCAGATCCTAAAACGCAGAATTATAGCGGTGGAAAGTTTATTGAACGCCTTAAAGTTAAGTGATATTATAGAATTCGAGGGTTATTGAAGGAATTCTTATTCAAATGTGTGTGTAAATATCAACGGTGTAAAACCTTAACTCATGTTGACGACACTTTCGGCAATCGGTATTTTAAAAAGTTGTATAAATATAGACGCGAAACCTAAATTATAGAATCACTTGAGTTATTTTGAACGAAAATTTGCTCTTGTTTGAACCCGCTCTAAGATGGACCCTTAGGAAAAATTAGTCAAAATTACAAATACTGAAACAACATACTAGAAAGTGACAGACCATTCCAGTAACTCTGCTAGCTACATATTGACGACTTACTAGTCCGACGCAGCCATGTAGCGGAATCGATTTGCTACGCACGGCTAAATCACGAATGTGCACAGACAAGGGATTTACATGCAAAACAGTGTGAACAGAGTCCTGTATTGCTTTGTTAAATTGTCAATGAAGATTCGCTTTGGGTCAATAAGACTATTTATGAAAGAAGTTTACTCGTGATTTAGCCGTGACCCTGACATGTTTTCAAAAGTGTTGGCTCAATGATACCTATATAGTTGAAAATGTGGTATACTATACATTTAACTTTTTCTAGCAGATAGGTTAAAATCTAAATAGAAAATTAAAAATTGAAGACATCAAAATGGTAGGATATGGCCAAAATAAGATTAAAATCGGCTTTTAATGTTATATACAGGAACCTAGAGAGTGCAATAATGATTACAAAAATAAAAAACATGGAGTTTAACAATAAAATGAAGGAGGTACATTGTTGAATCAAAAATCAATATCTATTTGAAAAATTTGGTACGCCATGGGCCAAACCCCAAATAAATTGGGACACGGGCAGGAGGCTAGTGATCTAAATGGCTAGTGCAGCACTACAAAACAACTGTTTAGTACATCCTTCCACTCACCTTGCACTGGTATTCCATCCCGCCACCACGACAGAGTCGCAGGCGGGTTACTGCTGGCCGCGTCACAGAAGAGAGTGGCTTCGATTCCTACTTTGAGCTCTTCTGGTTCCACTCGCACTTTCACTGCTTCGGGAGCGACTGTTGAAAGAAAGTTATGTTAAAGATAGGTTTTGACAAACTAGGGATGAGTTGTATAAAACTAAGATTATCGTGTTCTTTAATTCTATTATTATCTCCTACACATGGAGTGAGATCTGCAATTAGCCTGTTTTGGTAGGTATATTACTAAGTTCAATTTAAGGCGCATTTAGTCGTTTTTTATTTACTACAAACGCTTTCAGATGCATCGCCAAAGTTATTGGTAATAAGAATGAATAAAATAGTAGTTTAGTTTCGGTTCTAAACATTTGGAAATTCGTCAAATATACGAGTAGAATTTGATTTTGAAAATAAACATATAACCTGATTTATGTACGGTATTCGAAAACTTTAAACTACGTGATTGGCGAAGTTTCCACCATATGCTAGTCAAAGACAGCGTAAACCCAATTTGTAGGAGTACAAAATCAGCTGTAATCTTTAGTCAGTCCTAAGTAAACATTCGATACGAATTCTCTTGAATAGTAAGGAGTTAAGATAATATATTTTGCAATATCCCTTACGGTAGGTTCTCCAGTTATTTCATTTACTATTTAGTGAACCAATTAACCCCTGGTTTCTGAAATCCTATTCAATTCACTTAGGGATTTGATTGGCTGTTGTTATTTCGGCCAATCCCATTTCGCAGTAAATTGACTGCAAAGAGATTTGATCAATGATCAGCGGGGTAATTGCGTAACACACATAAAATGGATATTTACAAAGACTTTCAACGGGATTGACATAAGCTTTTCGGTGGCTTATCAGTCAGTACCATACATTTTTGACTTTTTCATTATCTCGGTCCTCAGGGCCTTGGTTAAGCCATAATTGTTCCGTTGCGAAAAAGGCTATTCGCCCTGTATAGCTCCATCTCTGTCCCATGCTGGAACAATGATCTCTCTAACACCTTACAGAACCTTGGGGCTGTGAAACGAATTATAGTTATACTTACAATAAACATTCAGTGTAACAGTTTCAAACAGCGGTATTTCAGTAGCGCTGTTGGTCGCCTCACATCTGTACTGAGCTTGGTTGTCAGTCACGTTCGTCAGGATCGAGATCTCGGCAGACACTGAACGCTCAGTCGTTTTAGTTACTGAGTGGATCTGAAATAGAAGAATAATGTGAGTTTTTGAAGATCAAAGTATCCTGTTGAGTATATTCTTTTGAAGTCTCACGTTCACGTTCAGTTCCTTCTAATCTAAGCTTAGCAGACAGAAAGGTTGACCACTGTATACTAATATAGCAAACAGGATGACGCTGCCTCCCTACTTCTAGAAGTAGCTCCTTTGAGCTGCCCATCTTGTTGTCGAAAGCGTTTGGTCACATTTCAGTACATCTTGAGTATGCCATCTAAATTCATACTAAAAACTTTCCTCACCACATATCCCTCATACCTTTGCATCACATGACCCATAACTACTACCTCTTATAACTTCTCGACCACCGGAGCCACTTTCAACCACCTCTAACATCCTCATTTAGTTCAGCATAAAACGAAATAGAGCAGTCAATATTCGCTTCGCTCTAGCATTTTGCAATATTAATATTTTTGGACCTAAATAATTTCGCTTTCATATCGGAACGATTCGGAAGCTTTCATTGTTTCACTGTTAAGAATAGTTTAGTGGGCTGGAATGATTCGATATCGATACTCGAATGAAATGTATCAATATTGTAATAACTATCTCTTTTGTTCAAAATATTCCACTCGACTATCTTGTTGCTTACATCGATAATAGCTATTACATCGCACTGTATTTGGTTAGTAAAATGGCACATCTAACTACATACTTACATATGTGTTACTTTCACATGTTAAGATATTTTTTTAACCTCGTATAGGACTTCTTAGCTTTTATACATTGTGTTTTTATCTCACGAAACGTCGCGCGCTTTACACACATTCACAGCGTGTTTGTACACTTGGTTACCACAAGTAAAGCACCCGTCATTTCGTGAGATAAAAATACTGTACTGTTGTTTTCATTGTTGTTTTTTTGTGTTATAACATTGCGAGTCTCAATCAATACATTTTCTAGTTTTAGACAAAGTTATACTTTGTAGAGTGTCGTCCCTGTCACTCAAACCAGTGTAACAGTCTCTTTCTAAAACTCGTTGTGACATATTAACAGCCAGCTCTGGTATCCATTTTGCCGCCACACAGCTTTGATGTATTCGTATCTAAAGGGTGGGGTCTCGGTGAAATTACTGTAGAGATTACAACTTTATCTCTATGATAGGCAACACATTAATGATTATAGTACCTATCATTAAACGTATCGCATACGCGACCACGACCCACTGGTCGCGGGTTTATAACAATGCTATGTTAGATGCAGGACGAAGCGATTATGGTCGCGGTTGTAGTAACAAAGTGGGTCGGTGGGCTTAGAATTCTCGCTCACGGAGCGACCATGATCTTATGTTTCAGTAAAATGTTAGTTACTGCGCCACGGTTGCGATCATGGTCGCCAAGTGGATGGTCGGTACACAACCAACATTTCCGACTTACCAATCTTTCCACCACGATACCAGCTTTTCTGTGATAACTCGTGCCTACTTGAAAGCAGTAGAACTTACTTTTTTATCATTCTTAAACCACGTCAGTGTAGCCAAAGGGTTGCCTCCCGAAGATATACATGACAACCTCTGAACGGTACCAGCAGACAAGGTGGTCCCAGGGACGTATCCAGTGATCATAGGTGCTGTTGGAGGGTCTGAAACAAAAGAAGGGAGTGTTATAGAGTGACCCATCACTTTTGAAACTGGGGTGGTGGGCGACTTAACTTTTGGTTCAAAAAGAGATTTGTTACGAGTTAAGTTTCTTTAAGGTAGAATGCTACGATATTTATTTAGTTAGGATATGTAGTTAAAATTGAGAGTATTCTAGCGGAATTATATCGAACGTTTCGACGACGTCCCAAAGATTTTTTTGGTGTGTAACTACTAACTTTGCTATCAAAATAATCATATCGACAGAATTGTTACCATTTTATCGGAAAAACAAAAAGTACAATTTTCTCCACTCTAGCTTAGTAATAATTTATTACTACGCTAGAGTAGACCATACTATTTCATAACTAATAAACCAGTATGGAATCGATCAAAATTATCCTTACTTTACTCCATTTACCACAAATTAGCCTCCGTTTTAAATTAAGCAAATTAAAGGCCCGAGGCTTACCGCTTGAGTGGTCACCCATCAAAACATAGGCCTCGATCGTTCAACTTAACCCCCAAGATCGAAAACACAATTAAAGGAGGATCTCTTTCATTGCCCTGTCATTCCTTTGCCTTAATTATGTAGTTAATAATCATTAATTATCAGTATGAAATGACAGGCTGGGAGCGAGCAGGAGTTGGTTGTACACTTGCGGGTTTGCAATTGAGTCTTGCGATTTTTATGTCGTTTTTTAATCACTTGAATTTTCTAGTCAGTTTTTAAGCTCTAAACTTAAAATTTGTTAGTTTAACTATCGAAACTATTGCTTCGTAAGTCAGCATCAGTTTTTATTTGATGTTGCCGACCATTTTTTTTAAAGTAAAAATGTATACTTATTTGCACAACTCTTTTTTATAGTTGCATGAAAATATTTTTCATCCTGAAACATAATAGTAAAATACATTTTTACAATAATAATTTAAAAGCAATGAATATTTATTAAAAAAAAAATAGAAAAATAAAACGACCAAAAAATCCAATTTTTACAACTCTGTCGCGAGTCGGTAACTACCCTTGCAATTACAAATTATAAGGAAGGGTCTAGTCACGGAACGGTGATTAAAATAATGGGTACAGCCCTAGTTTAGGGATGTTCCTAATTGGATACCATGTACGTGTTTATATAACATTGTAATTATACTGTGAGCTTTGCAGAGTTTATTAGTTTTGGGAAAATGGCAACATTTCCTCGTAGACAAGAAGGTATGGTATACAATATCCAAATTTTTTTGCAGTACAGAATAATTTATGTGTGTGTTTTGCATCGAATGGCGGCGTAAAGGAAAATGCCAATAACCCATTTATTATATTTTTGTTAGTTCTTTACGCTTTATAGTAACATAATGATATATAAACTGGAAGCTGAGTTTAAATTAAATTATGATGAAAACTGCTTCAAAATCCGTTGCGGAGTTTAGAAGAACAACGTGGTCACACAGACAGACCGAAAAGTGACTTAAAGTTATATTATGCATAGATTCATCCAACATCTAGTGCGAGTGCGGTGCTCCTTAGTAGACTATGTTCCATCTGCTAGAGTGTCCCCAATTTCCGTTCACCTGCATCCTTGACGATCTGAACAACGCCTTAGACGCCACAATAAATGTGGCTACTGGGCCCAAATAATATAAGACACTTAGAGTCATAGGTGTACCGTCGAAACGAAAATAAGAAGATTCAAAAACCCAAATATCCTTAATACGAATCAAGCCGAACCCAAAAACCTTCAACCAAGGACGTAACCAGCCGAAATAACTAGAGATTTACCCAATAAATAACCGTTCGCCGTATCAGATAGCGGTTACGGTGATATTCTCGTCACGTGCCCACTGCAATCAGGATTCATGCGACAACCTTGCTGGAATATACGAGAGGAAAGTTGGGGACGGACCGGCAGGATTTTCTCTGCGTGACCTTGGATTAGAACTGGAGAAAACTATTGTATTCGTTGAGGTGTGTGGGCTATTATAAGTAATGAACAATAAAATGTATTATAGACAGTCTAACCAATTTAAATGTACCGGCAAATATCATAGTAACTCCTAATATTACAGCATTTCCTTTTTAAAATAAAACATTTATCAGTAGATTTGAATAATCCTCGAGTTAGACTTGCAGTAGCCTGGAAAGAGCGTTGACTGGCCTTTATCATATACTTTAATTTATATGTTTTGCTTGCCCGCTACATCTAACTTCACGCAAAATATGCTCCGGGATCCGTATATTAGGGTGTCGATTTAAGCTAAATCTGGCGTCATACTATAGGGGGACATTGGTTAAATCGACGTATTATCAATACCTGCGTTTTCATATCTTTAAAAGTACACGTGCGAACAAGACTAAAACCCGTTCAAACCGCAGCTTCGCCTCTCAAACTTCATACCCGTATGTTTACAAGCACTCACAAAAACTCGCTATCCTAATTTGCTCTTGCTCGTAAGCTGTTTCACGATACTCTATATTAACAAGAAAACTGTCACAGACTAAAACAGGTGACATTGAGAACTTTCAGTCTTTTTCAGTCACAGAATAGTACCTACAGAAGGTCGGCTGCATACTACGAACGACAACGCACGCACACATACGAACTCGCTTTACGTACAGCGAGTGCAAGCGCACTCGCTGTACGTAAGTTCGTAAAGCGCTATGGATCCGACCTTCTTTCTATACCTATTACTTATTCTGTGTTTCAGTCTTCAAAGTTTTTTGACCTCGATGCTGAAAACGTATTATTTTAAATTTTTGAGACTCGAATTTTGAACGTGTAAATTAAATGTAGTCAAATTTTCTGAAGATATTATTATGATAACGTTTGAAAAGGATTGAAGCGTAGGTAGAAATGTGATTTGTCAAAATTATTCTGAATTAACTACAACAGTGAGATTTTAGTGAAAAAAAGCAGTGGTATTCTGTGAAGATTTGATCACGTTTAAAGGTTTAGGACTTGAACAATTTTATTCTTAATCATGAAAAGCATATCTTGCTACTATTACATTTGCAATGATTAGACATTCATTTGATTAGACCACAGTACAACAGATTTTAATGTAAGGTCAATAATGATTTCCTCAGTTTTCAGCCAGTCGGACCAATCTATATTATAGGTATCTTTATGTTTCTGAGGAGTAATTAGTTAGTTAATACCTACTTAAGCACGCTGTATTGTTATAATTAACCATTATGTATGCTTCCAATTACGCAGTTATTTTCTTTTATAACGTTCATAATAATTTTATATACCGTGTTTTTATATCCTCATATTTAAAAAAAATATACTTATACAAGGTGTTGCTTTGCATCCTCGTCAAATTCAAGAAGGTAACTATGCTACTGATTCTCGACACGAATCCATAATAAAATAAGTAGTTTTTTTTTTCTAATTTTCGGAAATCGGCATGTATGGGACACGCATTTCAAAACGCGGCCTGTGTGAGACCGCACTGTAACTGCCCTTTTACACACACATAAAAACGCGGCCGCTTATACTATACCATAACGCGATTCTGTTCTTTGAAAGTGGTGTATTCTGAAATACTCAAAGTTACATAACTAAAAAAACAAGTATGTATTCATTATTTTCAGGGATCGTTATTTTTATTTGATATAAATAATATCTTTCATAACAGTCTCCCGAAATTTGACGAGCATGCAAAACAACAGCTTGTATGTGTGAATTAAAATGACGGAAATAATAATTTTAATATTTACGTTATCCACCAACCCACGCCCGCGTAGTGGATTATGGCCCACTCCGTCACACAGAGAGGAGGCTTGTGTCCCAGCAGTGGGAACTTTATGGGCTAATTATTATTAGTTTTTTTTATTTTTTTTATTTTATCTCTGTATTTTTTGTTGTTCTAAAAGTACCTTTAAGATGAAAGTCAAAACAGTCTACAAATAGGTAATTCACGACGCCATTACTTCTTACCACATAACTCTACAAGTTAAACCATCATAAACGCAATAATATAACTGTTAATAAATAAGCAAGAAATCGTACAAAACGCAAGTAACAGCATTCCAGTATGATTAATGTTTTTACATACCTACATATATACCACTGATGTAATAGAGATGTATAGGTATCTATGTCATTAGATAGGATTGAGGAAGTGAGCGCACGACCGTTGTTTCGTTTGTGCGTATGTTTTTTTGAGATTGGATACTGATGGGTTGATTTTGATGTGATTGATCAGGTTTTGGATTCGGAAATATTATTAGTAGATATAGCGAGTTTGATTTTAGATAAAAAGGGTCAACTTGTTCTTCTTTTAGTATAAACGGTAGATATACATCTATTTTTTACTGCTTGGGCTTATCAGGCCACAAAGTCAGTTTTTGTGAGTGGAAACGTCAATAAGAGACAAGAAAATGGGTTTGTAATGTGTACATATGCTTTTTTGTTTACGTAGGTTTGGTCATCATATCTTGCTCATTGCAGGTTTTTTTTAATTCAAATCAATAAATGGAGTTTTCCTTTGCTACAATACAGTTAAGTTTTAAAATAATGTCCATAATTGAAGAAGGTATTTGTAACACAAATTTTTGATTGCTAAGTGACTCTATAAACAAAATTCATAGTTGGTACCTATTAGGTAAGTGCTCAATATAAAACCAACTTCAACTACAAGAGAACCCACGTTCCAACACTAGTATATATACGCATTATTATAACATTATTATGTATATTTCCTTCAATACCGACTAATGCGTTCACTACATTGTGACTTGAATATGTAACTCACAACATGATTTCACTAAGTAATATCGTCATTTTTATTCAACCTAGTTTCTCGGCCTATTTTATATGAAGGTGCGGCTTTCTAAGCTCTATTACGTGGCATCACGCCTGTATTCCCAGAAGGGGTAGACAGACATGTTCCTATGGTTCCTCATCACCATCATCATAATTTCAGTCGAAAGACGTTCTCTGCTGCACATAGGCCCCTTCCAACCTATGGTTAGACCTGTATATTTACTTAGGGATTCCTAGTCCAATGAAGAAGGAAGCGAGTCTTGCGATTAATAATGATTAACCTTGCACCACATTCAGAGCCCGCGCGGTAGCTACTGAGAATTTCGTAATAGAAATGCCAATAATACTTTGTTCGGTCCGGGACCACAGTTTTAGCAGTCACGCTTGCAAGCAGTGGATCAACAAGGTGGATATATTATGCATAATTTTAAGTAGAGCAGTGAGTACAAATGCCTTTTTATGTGTCTGTAAATGCAGCCTTGATCCAAGAGAAAATACAGGTAAAAAAATATAAATTTTCCTAATTTCCATTCCTCTTCAAGATACGCTCCATAAAATCTCTTCCATCGCAGCTTATCCTATGAAAATATCATGCATTATGTTATCACAATCACCGTATCCCCCAAGAACCGTCTTTGCAACTTCAATCGGGCATCAAACCAGCTACCCTGTCATGTTATCGATACCATTAATCATTGAGATAACAGGGTTATCCTCGAAGAAATCAGTTGATACGACGGATGGGTTGTACAGTGGTATTGATAAATATTTCATTACTTGATTAGCTTTAATGATATAAATAAGGTAGAAAACTCAGAAGTTCTGGAGAGGAATTTGTGGTTTGAAATCGTCAACACGTAGTGAACAACTCTGTATAAGAAAAGTTCTTTGTCATATTATGATAATTGCAGCCTCGTATTATTAGGTATATACAGGGTGTTATTGACAGCCCTCCACAAAAACACAGGATTGATTCAGCTCCTTATTCTGAATCATATCCTACTGGAAATTTTCTCAGGAAAAAAAATAATTATGCCGTTTTTTCTGCTGATATTCCTTTATTTCAATGTAAAATTACGTTCTCTGTATGCAACACTCCATTTATTTAAATAAAACAGCTGAAAACAGCCTCGCTCAAGCTCGCTGCGCTGCCGTCCGCTACGTGCGTTTTGCCACGGTAACGATACGTTGCGTGTGAGGTAATAAAACAAATCTGGTTTTTTGGATTCCCTTAATGTTCCTGAAAGAATTACATGTACCGGTCATCTTAATATGATGTACTGAAGCCACCCTATCAGTTTGCGGAGGGCTGTCAATAACACCCTGTATATTATACCTATGTATAAAATACTAAAATATTGCATCGAAATATTCCTATGTATTGGTAAGAAACAAATGACAGTCGGTATGCGTAAAATACTGATAACTAACTGCATCTGGTTAGGTTTACACTTCAATTTATTTTGGAAAAGATAGCTAAAACGCTATAAGCCAGACTCTGCAAAATTGGGTAAATGACCATTTAATTTTGTTGCTGTATTTGACTACATACACACATCAGCTTGTACCTACACCTACTTTAATTGCCGAACATAGTGAATACATTCACCGTTAAAAGGACGTGGAGAATATCTCCCAGAATCCACAAGTATTAAACACGAAATGTGAATAAAACAAACCACAGCAATACTACTTATTTAAATACAGCTTACAGCACACTTTATCCTGAAACTTTACAGCTCAAAGCTCCATAAAAAAAATCTATAAAAACCAGCTTTTAAAAACCCATACAACGCTCTTTTATCTGCAAAATATAAACACGAATGGCACACAACAAAGTACATTAAAACGCAAAATTTCAGGGCTGCCCTGCAACAATTATAGCCACACTTGTGACTAGGGATGTCACCGCAGCTAACAGTTGAGCAATTAATTCGTGCGATGTCCACAGTCTCATTACTTTAATGAGGGAAACGTGCTGGACGGAGCACCCCTACATATAAGGCTGTGCACACAACGATTTAATTTAAGTAATGGAGTTTTTTAGTGCTGAGATTAGATGATGTATTCTGTTTTTTTATGTGTGTGTGTTTACGTAGATTTTGTATGTATTTACTTTTTAGCTTTTTTTGTTGATAAGAGAAAACTAAATAAATAGAATGATTTCATAGTGATTAATATGCAAATGGAATATTTTATTTAGTAAGATACTCACACTATATATTTTTTATCTATGCTAGTGTCTTTGATTGTTGTGGACTCAATAAAGTGACCTTATTGGTGATGTTCTTCAGAAAGGTCAGGCGCTCAGTACTCTCAAACGGCGCGTGTATGACCAAATGTATGAACGTTAACGATGCAAAAGGAGTATATAAGGATCATATCAGGTGGCGTTCTGTAGTTTCTCCCTACCCCCATAGGTTCTCCCTACCCCCATAGGTTCTCCCTACCTCCATAGGTTCTCCCTACCCCCATAGGTTCTCCTTACCCCCATAGGTTCTCCCTACCCCCATAGGTTCTCCCTACCTCCATAGGTTCTCCCTACCCCCATAGGTTCTCCTTACCCCCATAGGTTCTCCCTACCCCCATAGGTTCTCCCTACCCCCATAGGTTCTCCCTACCTCCATAGGTTCTCCCTACCCCAATAGGTTCTCCCTACCCCCATAGGTTCTCCCTACCCCCATAGGTTCTCCCTACCCCCATAGGTTCTCCCTACCCCCATAGGTTCTCCCTACCCCCATAGGTTCTCCCTACCTCCATAGGTTCTCCCTACCCCCATAGGTTCTCCCTACCCACATAGGTTCTCCCTACCCCCATAGGTTCTCCCTACCCCCATAGGTTCTCCCTACCTCCATAGGTTCTCCCTACCCCCATAGGTTCTCCCTACCTCCATAGGTTCTCCCTACCCCCATAGGTTCTCCCTACCCCCATAGGTTCTCTCTACCCCCATAGGTTCTCCCTACCTCCATAGGTTCTCCCTACCTCCATAGGCATGAGTTTATGTCATTAGTATTAAAGAGTCTCTACGAACGACAGTGGATATTAAGCGCTCGTCTAGCACATAGGTTCGCTTCGCTACTAACTTGCTGACTAGCTAATCTTTAACCACGTAAGAGCTAAATATTCTTATACTTTGAGTAAGCATTTTCAGAATTAACGTATGAAATTCTGTCATGAATTTACATTTTCATTCAGTAAAGATATTCCTAAATCATTTTACAATTTGCTCAACATAAAAATCGATAAAAATAATATCGCAAAATTCATGCCGAACTTACTCCGGTGTACACCTTTTTCAGCTCTGTATATTGATATTTTATTCAACTTTGACAATATTTACCAGAACTATTTGTACTAGGTACTAAATTAAATGACAATACAAATAAATACAAAAACAAAAGGACACTGAGACACCGAAGTACTCGTCCGCTCTCTGCCATCTCGCTCTGTACTCGTATATTATTTAAGTACCTACGTTACTATCGGGTTTAAAGTCATATTGAATTTTTTATATTTTTCAGGTGATATAGTAGTCAAAAGCAAGTCGTGGAATATTTATTCGGAGTACGAATGTTTTTTTTTTAATATAAAATATTCAACATCACTCCATTATATTCTTAACAGTGTTATGTCGTATCACACTTATTTTACCCAACGCAGTAGACAGAGGTTCCTACTATTATCCACCTTCATTTATTTTAAACCAATGAAGTATTTAGTCCCACTGCCGTTTGAAGGTAGGGGTGCACTCAAAGAGCATTCACAATTTACCACAGTTAATAATACATACTATATGATTGTAATTGTGAAGAGTAATTCCTGTACTGACTGTATGCTATATTTATGGCTGAAATTTAAATGGTGTACATAATAAAGAGTATTCTATTCTATATTAATGTGAAAGTGTGTATATTTGGATTTTCGTTTCTCAATGATTCATAAACATATGAACGGATTTGGCACACAGATACTTTATAACTTGGATTAACACATAGGATACTTTTATGCCGGTTAATAAAATCCACGCGGGAGAATAACAGTATTTGATAAAAACATAACGCATTATTGGCTTCGGCGCGGTCTGTTATAAAGAGAAACAAGGCATATCCTTCGCAGTTCTTTTTCGATTATTTATTTACACTGTGCAGCGCCGTTAAACCTTAAAAAAATGAAGGACACTATAACTTTAAAGGTGTAATCAATATTTTAACTACCATTTGTAAATAAAAAAAATGACTTTTGATTTTGATTAGATAACAACACCTCATCTTAAATCCTACCTCCCCACAACTTATAATACGCCCCATAATCAAATAAGATTCCTACAAAAACTGCCATCTATTCAACCCGGCTTGAAAACGCAAGTGTATACAAAAAGCGTGTATGTATACAAGACGGGGCAAAAAGGGGGTATTATCATAGTCCCCCAAGAAAGGGGGTCAGTAAACAACATGTGAAAAGGTTTTTTGCATCGTCACCTTGGCAGTGGCCTAAAAATGTTAGGCTTAAGTTTTGGTCTGAAGCGAGAGGCTGAATGTGCTTTGAATAAGACCTATTTTTAGGTCTTGGTCATTTGCTGTGTTGATTTCAGTGACAACATCTTTTCAAAGTCAATGATTTATATTTTTCAAACTACTTACTGCCCTTTCTTGAAGTTTTTGTGGTTAAGAAATATTGAGGGGCTCATTACGAGTTCGAATTTTCACGAAAAATGACTAAGTGGCTTGAAAAGCCTCTTCAATTAACAACAAAGCAAAGGTAGATTAAATTAAAAGGTCATCGGTTAATGAGCATCCAATTTTCCCGTAACTACGGTGAGTTTAGACACATACATACATTATATGGATTTTGAAGCATTTTGTTCCGTTTTAATAGGAAAACGGAACAAAATACATCGTGATAATAGTACATAGTAATGTACTATAATCATTAACACACTAGTGCAAAGTGCCAAATGTCTAGTTTTATTCTCATATTAAGATAAACGTTATCAGCATACGTAAATCTGTTTCCTGGCCCCATCTCAAGTTTATGCTGGCCAGTGGACCACTGATACATTCTGCTAATCTGTTGGATAGTGGGTTAAATGCACAGACGAAGCGGGGTAACAAAATGGGGGATTAAAATAACTTATTTTTTTAAGTTTAATAATTTGAGCTTACTTGACAAAAATATTTATCTTTTTTCGAACCACAGTTTTGTTTAGATTTATGACGGAAGAGTAGCCAAATAGTTCTATTTAAACTAGATATATTTTCACGTTTTTTGAAACCTCATATATTTTATTGTTTAAACCAAAATTTCAAAACCACAGTACAAGTTTAAAATCACAGTCCCCCAATTAACAAAAACCGCTGTCCCCAGCCCTTTACACCAGCTCCTTAAGAAATGATTAATGTTGGGTAGATAACAACTTGGCTACTACGCTCAGCATATGTTTGAATGAAACACAAGATTTGTATAGGAATGTTTGTTTAAGGGGTGGACCTTGAAAGACCTGGCTTTTGAGCCAATTTCGGAAGGTGAATTATTTGCTCGCTCAAAAAGGTACGAGTATGGACTGTCATAGTTTTCGGTTTTTAGGAGTGGTTGAGCTTAGCGGTCATTGAACAAAAAAGTCAGCTGCTCCCTAAATTTCGTCGAGTTATCCTACCTACTAATATTATAAACGCGAAAGTTTGTATGGATGGATGGATGGATGTTTGTTACTCTTTCACCCAAAAACTAATAATATGGATGAAATTTGGTACACAGATAGTTTATAACCAGGATTAACACATAGAATACTTTTTATCACGATATTCCTACGGGATCGAAACGTATGATATATAATCTATATAAACCTATAATAAAAGTTGATCATAATGATGAGTATGATGTTTTCAGTTTTCCCAAAAAAATATACAAAGGGACGAGCATTGATCGCCACGGTTGCTTGCATGCTGGCGGCTTCAGACTTTTAACGATTTTTTGAGTCATTATGTGGTGTAGGTATTTGAAATGAAAAAGGATCAACATAACGTAACAAGCAATTTATAACGACATTAGTTTTATACATTTCATTACGCAAAAATTCTACCATTATTAGACCGAAAAGATCTACCAACGCGCACTGGGCGTGTTGGCGGCCCACTCCCTCTCAGAGAGGAAACCTGAGTCCCAGCAGTGGGAACTTTATAGGCTGATTGTGTTATTAGACCTAATAGATATTTAAGTTAAAAATGATAATAGGAATACTAGAATAGTGCTAATCACTATCTGGTAAGACGCCAGTAATGAAATCATCATTAATTCAGCTTTGCTTTCACAGGCTAGTTGACATCCTCACAAAAGAAATAATAGAATGTAGTAATATAGCAAAGAAAGGAACTCCGTATTCCTTTTGATCTCTACAATTCCTTTATACAATTAGTGGGGACTAATTCAAAATACAATTATTCGTCCTAAATACTGGTCGTAATGTAATGTAGGCGAAGACTAAAAATAACAAGAATGAAGATTATGCTTCGTTGAAAGATGAGCGAGAGATGAGCTAAGTTAGGAGGCTGCGGATGTAGTGTGTAATTACCCAATGCAACGACGTTTGAAATTCCATTGTTGTTGTTTATTGACAAAACAGTATTTGCAGCCTCGTTTTTTCAAGGCTTTTGAGGCGTTGGAGTTTGTTTATCTGTATATTATATTTTCATCATCACTCTATAGCAGTCCACTGCTGGACATAGGCCTCTCCTATTGCACGCCATTCAATTCGATTTTCGGTAACTCTCATCCAGCTGCTACCAACCATCCTGCGAAGATCGTCGCTCCTCCTAGCCTGAGGGCGTCCCACCTTACATAAGTTTACCGATTCGCGGTCTCCACTCAAGAACATGTCTACCCCAACGGTATCGGTTCTACGGCTAATATGGCCGGCTCATTGCCGCTTGCTTATTTTGTGAGCTATGTTGACAACTGGTTCTCGCCGGATCAGCAATATTATATTAATCCCATTAAAAATAATGGTGTGAGTTAGCTTTAAAAAAAGTAACTACTCATTTACTAATAGTTCGCTCAACAGCTAGTGTAAGGCTATTTTGTTTTGCTGTTAGATTTCAGTCACTGAAACTGTCACCTCATCTCTTTCTACTTCAGTAAACCTAGATCAATGCATACACGTAAATATAGAGCTGAAGACATGACACATAAAATAACTCATTCATCCTACAAAACTCAAGGCCAGAAACTGCTTGTTTTACTCCCAAACACCTCCAGGCGAACCTATTCATTCGCACTAAAAACGCAGCCATTTCATTTGACGGCGCGACCTGACCTCAAATCCAACATGGCGGCCGAATTAAACATTCAAAAGCCACACTAGCGTTATGTTAATGACGAACGTAAAATAACAGCTTTTAGAAATGTGACAAAAAGGTATGTTATTAGGTATATAGTTGCCTAGGGGAAGAGCCTATGTCCACTTAGGTTACGTAAATAGATCTTGGACCTTTATACATGCATTTAAGGATAACATCACGTCAATGATCCTCAAAGGGAATGGCAGAGGTGTAACTATACACCCACATTTCCCGGCCACACAGACTGCTACTGAGAAATTCCAAATGGAAAAGGTATAGGTGCCTGTGGGTGTAAATATCGCATACCTTTTCTATTCAATCTTTGGCTTGGGTAACTTGGACATTCGAAGGTCACCACGAATGAAAATGGATAGGTAGATAAAAAAAAGACGATTTTGATCTTTGATCAGAAAATCTGCTACATTCTATACTGCTTCTCAATACTACTACATTCACTCACTTCAACTGTTATGTCTGTAATTCATATGGTGTACTTATTAAAGAGTATTCTATCCATCTATTTCGAGAGTTTACCGAATGGAGTCAACCTTTTTATTTAAATCGTATGAGCTGAAACCTGCTGCCGTACTTCAGAGTTTTGTGTATAATTCAAAATATACTTAGCAAAAGTACTAAAACTTTTTCCCAATTTTATAGTAAACACACACACATCGTCCCCCATTTCCTCCATCCCGCAAAAACCTGGTGCGCAAACTTTAAACCACTAAAAAAACGACGGCATAAATCCGTTGCTAGGAAGAGATGGCAAATAAAAACGAGTAAGAGAGAAAGAGACAGCACCAGCAGTTTAAAAAGCTGTTTAATCCGACCTAGGGTTTATCGCGTTAGGCCGACGGAAAAAATACTGGGTGTAATGAATTTACAGTCTAGGGTTCCGTTCAGTAAGCCAGATTTTAGATTGATTGGTTCCCGACACTGATTTTTTGTCTCAATCGGCTCAGTTAAAGTGAGAAAAATAAATAGAGTGGTTTTTTACTTCTGTCTGTATATCATAAATAATTGATGTATGTTGTTAGATACAGTATTGTTTAACCTTTTATTTCATATGTCGTAGCACTCGAAATGGGCACCCGAAAAATTTGGGTAATTTTTCGCAGACATGATAGACAGAAATAATAGGATTTATCATACGAAAACAATACTGTAACATAAATGTGGGTGTCCTATATAGGTACACTTCTGCCAAACCCTTCCGGGAATACAGGCGAGATGTTATATTGTAACGCGGCGCGGTACAGTTGTGCGTGAAGGTAAACTATTAAAACTAAAACAAAAGTAATTCATCATACTCACCCACCTTGCAAAAGCCCAATATATTATGTATATCCAAAACTACCACAATGGATTACACAATTTCCCTACCGAACCCCGAAATGCCGGCAGCGGCCGTGACGTCAGCTGCGTTTCCGGTTCCGCAAATATTATGATAATTCGTACAGACCGGACGTTATGTCCGTTGTTTATTTAGCATAGTTTTATCATTTTATGTATAACTAGCGTCCCGCCCCTGTTTCGCGCGGTTTTATGACTTGCAAAAACCGATGTTATGTCATAAACAAAAAATACATCTTGATAGATGTCTTTAATAGTTAAATACTAATGTAGTCTGAACTTTCCCGAATACATTTTGTAAATGATGTTGAAAACCGCATCTAAATCCGTTGCGTAACACAACACGTTCACACAGACAGACACGAAAAGCGAAAAGCGACTTTAATTTATAATATGTATAGATATAGATAAATTATATAGTTGGATGGATTCCATGGTTTGGTAGTTTCATGGTTCACTGGGTTTGTTATGTCAATGGGTCAAAGGAATTTGTGGGTATTTTTTGTCTGTGTGCTGTGTATTGCACGCACGTTAAAGCATTTTTGGAATACCATTAGATACTTTTTATTTCCATAGATAACATAACCACATAACATCAACCCTGTATTTCCCGAGGGTATATTTTTATGACGTATTAACGTATTTTTTACAACCAATTTACATAAATAAATGACATGATGTTATAACGTCTGTTTTTCCCGAAGGGCTAAGCAGAGGTGTATCTGTAGTACTCCCACATTTCGCCAGTTATGTTCAAGTTATGTTTAAGTTCCATATAACAGGGGCGAGCCTGTATGGCAGAAATAAATATCATTTATCAATGTGCTCCATTTACTCCTGATAGTATCTAATAATTAATATATCCCCTCGTCTGATAAGCAAGCTTATTAGATTCGGTAACAATAGAAAAAGTAATTGTGCTACATTAGTGACAGTTGAGCGCCTATATGTATTCGTTAGGTTCCAAAAATAGTGTACTTATATATTTTAACCCCCATTTCAGAATACAAGGTCTATAGCAAAGATCGCCTACAACCACATACGATTTACAAAGGACCCAACTTGACCACAAGGGGTACTAAGGGGTCTTACCCCCGGCTAGAAATGATTTAAAGGGTAATCTTAGTTACCACGATTGCGTAAGGGTTAGACCACAACTGATGGAGGGGCTGTTCTGTGTGGCAGTTGTATTACCCATGGTCAAGTTTTGATTCGAGTTTTTATGGTTTTAAGATGGAGTGGTAGAGTTATAAGGTTTTAATGAGAATGGGCTACTAATCTCTCTAAGGTGTGTTGAAATATGAATGAAAGAAGACATTTTGGAAGGAATTGGACGATTTGATTGTGAGTAGTGTCATTACAAATTTTAAGATATTGTTTATATGGATATTTTGTACTATTATGGCGCTGATTTTAAAACTTCACAACCAAAGTTTTTGTGAGGTTAAAAAAATCACGTAAATCTATTTAATCATTGTACAGTCACGAGCACCAATATGTCAACACTTGGCAACTTTCAATTGCAATTTTTTCGTGAAATAACGAAAGCAACGTTGAAATACGACACATTACAAAAACCTATGGTTTCGCAAATGCTATGTTCGTAACAGCACAAAATTTCATTAAAAAATAAAGGACTAAATCGCTTTTGAATAAAGCCGAGTATATACATACTTTTGCTCGTGACTGTACATACAAATTTAAAAATATTCCTTAATAACATACTATTTAGAAGCCGATATAGGACCAACATCTGCATAAAAAATATCAACTATCAATGGACTACACAGTGAAACTTCCAGTAGTAACTTCCAATAAACAATTTCAAAAGCAAATAAACAACATATTCCACAATCCAAAAATCCTCAATATCAAGCGCATTGCACTAACTTAAACAGCAATAATTCAAACATTCCATAAAAAAACAACATGGCGCCCGAATGCTACAAAATATTGAAAGAATTTAAAACCTCAAACTCGTACATGTGTTATGCAAAAGGAATTGGAGAAATTCTCTGAAAAAGAAATACTGAAACGTTGGCCGTTGCATTTTACAAAATATTTCAGTTTCCTGCAGTAAGTAGAACTTTATATTTCCAATTATTTTAGTGAAGGGTTTTCCGTTTTTAGTGAAGGCGTTTTAAGGGTTGATTTCCGAAAAAAATGAAGTTTAATGTGTGAGTTATTTGTAGATTTAGGATTGTAAAGTTTTGTGGGATAGGCAGTAGTGTCTGACACGATTGATCATGTTGTAAAGGCATATGCAATTCCTGAATTACACATACTGAGTATACGTCTTGATACGTCTTATAATAATCGTGCATTATAAATGATAAGCTAAACCAGTTGTATCAGAAGGATCAGATCGTCTAAAATATATGCTACCGATATTTTCACTCTACAAATTACTGCTTTTACCTGAGGCTATCTATACAGGATGGCAGGGATATCGACGTGCAAACTTTAACCATGAATTCAGCACATGAGTCTACCCCTAAGAAAAAATCTACGTTAGGGGGTTTTTTTTAAATTATTCTGCCATTCGTTTCTGTACAAAATAAGTAGTTAAGTATGTCATAAGCTGAGTCATTTTATAGAACGATTAATTGTAAACGCGAGAATTATTGCAAAAGTTACTTAGTATCGACGATTTTATAAGAAAAGCGAACAATTTTTTGCTATAAATCTTGAGCACACTATTTCACATAAAAAGCCATTACAAGAACCTCGTAAACTTAATATTTAAAAGTCGCCACACTACTCCGAAATATGTCCTTCGTTCGTACACCCCGTATTTAATATACAGGTTGGTTCAAGATAACGCCACAACACGTTGTGAGTAGCACTACGTTTTCAAGTCACGTTTCCTAAGGGTTTCAACTCGACGGAGTTATTATAAAGTCAAATAGACTCCTGATTAAGTTACCATGTGTGGGAAAAATGACGGAAAATATGTGGTTAGGGATGTAATTATTGTTGTGCAGTAGGGTGGGTGATTG
The DNA here is from genome assembly GCA_945859715.1 of Apamea sordens. Lineage (NCBI taxonomy): Eukaryota > Metazoa > Arthropoda > Insecta > Lepidoptera > Noctuidae > Apamea > Apamea sordens. The sequence continues at coordinate 15,299,285 of OX244009.1, forward strand.
GTGATGGGGGTGAAGGGTTTTGGGGGAATGTTTTACGTTAATGTTGTGTTGAGCTGCACGATTTCTGACAAATGCGTGCACTGACTGGACAGGTCCTCTCAAACTGTTTGGTTCTTTCCTCAAAAAAACCACCTCAGACATTAATCTACATTGTCTTCACATGATCTGACCAAGATTATGTCTGGACTTTAAAAGAGACTGTGACGTCTGAGCTTGTTTCGGCCTTTCTTCTCAAACTAGTCAGATAGGAAACGCCGACCTCATCTAGTTTTAAAATATGATTGACGTGTAAAAGTATTTGTCCAAACCTACTTACAAAAATAAAATCATTTATCATTTATCAATGCTTGGTGTAGTCCGCGAATGTCCATAAAAACTTTAAACCAAAGATTTAAATCGTTATATTTGCCCTCACTGTACTAAATCGCGCAAAAAGTGTCCCAACGGAGAAGAATGCGCTCACACAATAATAGTGATGTTTTCATGACAATCAAATCAAGTCTCTGCGATATTGTGTGAGTTAGGTGTCAAAACTCTGACGGCACGGTTGGCGCAGTGGTTAAGCGATTGACTGCTGCGCTGCGTGTTGTAGGTTCGATTCCCGCACGAAACAAATATTTGTATGACCTACATGTATTTGTTCCGAGTCTGGGTGTTTTTCTATCTATAATATGTATGTATTTTCAACAAAAAAAAAATGTATATAAGTAGTTTATCAGCTATCTTGTTACCATAACACAAGCATTAGGTTGCTTAGCTTGGGACTAGATGGCGCTGTGTGAAATGTCCAGGGATATTATTAAAACTAAACAGAAACCCGGTCATCTTTTGACACGGTGGAGCAAATCTACGATTTAAATCTTTGTGTTAAAAAAAATGTTCGGAAGTGTTTTGCGGAACATCGTCGCGCTAAAATAGTAATCCCATCTTGGCACTGGTCGCGACTACCGTTGGTTTTGTTAAGCCTCTCTACTTTTTGTAGTCCTCTCTAGCATCGGTTTGACAAACATACAGGCGGCAGTTTGGTGAAAATCAAACACGCGGCCCATCTGATGATAAGTGGTTACCGCTGCCTATGTTCATAACATAACATCACGCCAGTAGTCCCAGAAGGGTTGGGCAGAGTATACCGATAGTACACCCACATTTCACCAGTTAGGTTTAGTTTTCATGTAATAGGGGGCGAGGCTTCGGGCACAAATTCAGACTACGGGCCTATGATCGTCTACTTTATAATATTACAGGTATTGCAGGTGCCTAGGCATCCCTGAGACAACGCTAAAATGTATATCGCATGTGTCTGTAATTACACCGACCTCTTTCAAGCCAGAACGTAAGCAGCCAGCAACGCTACTTGGCGTCAAAAATGCATGGTAACACTAATTTCCCGGACGAGTTCCTACACAAAGAACCTGCACTACAAAAATTCCTAGCATACTAAAATTGCAAAGACTATTTCTATTTACATTTCGCAACTAGCATACCGTGACAAGGTGGTAAGCCCTAGCTTACCACCTTCTACCACTCCAGTTCATAATAGTCCTGGAGCTTCTAATAGCTCTAATAGTGACAGTTAATTCGTAGTCGAGGAGTTGCGTTATAAATTATTCTCTTTACTTGCCTCTTCAATTTTACTTCATGTTGTAATTCCACGAAATACTCAATGTTTAATAAATATAAAATTGGATGGTTACTTGTTGTTTGTGAGACTGGCAGGTAATAAGTTTACTGAACAGGGGCTTTCAAATTGAGAAAGGAAATTGCCATAATCGGTTGGCGGACGAAGTGAAATTGCAGTATGTTATAATTAGTATATTGGAGGACGCTGGTACCCATCCTTTGTTTAATATTTAAGTCAACTCCTAATTAGCGAGTCAATTTTATATTATAAATGCCCAATATTCTAATTTGGTCAAGTCTTTGAAAGTCTTTTTAGATGGTTCTTTGTTACAGTCACATTAAAATACATGGATCCAAAGTAATACTTACGCGAATTCAACTTTTACGAATAAGATAGTATTCAAGTTTCATTACATAAAACAACCATAATCAGGGCAGATATAAAATATAATTCAAATGACACCTATGATTTACATATTGTTTTCCCAACTACCTAATTAATAATAATGTAGGAATTAAACTCCCCTCAAAAAATAAATAAAATATAAATAAACTTATTCTTCTAAAAGTTAATAATAATAATAATAATAATAATAGCTCTTTATTTCAGATTACAGGATCCATAATGTGTTAGTATTGCCTTAACCTATTGTTAGTGTAAAATGAAATTAAATTAAAAACAAAAGTGACATCACAAATAAACAAAAAAAAAAAAAACAATTAATTTGGCACATGTACGTCTGAACGCACATGTCTCCCAGCCCAGTGCCTAATAAACGGCCCGTCTATTTTGTCCGCCAGTGTACCCAAAATATTGTTCGGACTACCTCGGAATCGCCGCAGCATAGATGCACTTCGCTTGCGCATGATGGCATAAAAGTCGTCCAGTCTCGCTTCAGCAAACATGCCTGATGCGCTGCAAAACCGAGGCAGTCCCAACAACATCCTGAGCCCGTTATTATATTGGACACGCAGGGCGCTATAGGCCTTCTGCGTATACCTAACCCACAGGCTGCACGAGTAAAACGTCTGGCAATAAGCCTTGAATAGAGTTAGCTTTACCTCCTTCGTGCACCGCGCAAACCTGCGAGCAAGCATATTGCATCGGGCCGCCAACGCCCTACGTTCCCTATCAATATCCTGATCGTCCATAAGACCATCCGTGACCACGTGACCGAGATATTTAAACTGAGTGACCACCTGCAACGGAATTCCACGCAACGTTACAGGTGGAATATTTGCAGGTGTATTTTTAGGTACTTTGAACACCATAACCTCACTCTTAGTGGCATTATACCTCAATCCATGAGCCTCCGCATAAGTCTCACAGACGGCCAGCAGTTTTCTTAGACCGCAAATTGATGGGCTGAGCAGCACCATGTCATCAGCATAACTTATGTTATTGATCATCCTTCCATCAACAGAACATCCAACCATGGTGCTGCTCAGCTCACGCACCAGCCGGTCTATATACAAGTTAAACAAACTGGGTGAGGTCAACCCCCCCTGCCTCACTCCGCAATCCAGTCCGTATGAAACTGAATGGGCGTCTGCCCACCTAACGCAATTCTTCTGACTCTCATACCAATATTTAAAAATATGAATGCTCTCACTGGGAAGGTCCGTGTCATCCGACAGTTTTTGCCATAGAATGTCATAATTTACCAGGTCAAAGGCTTTTGACAGGTCAAGAAAACAACCATATACTGGTGTCTTCCTGTCCGTGTAGTACCGCACAGTCTGCTTGAGACACAAAATTGCACTTTCAGTAGACAGACCGGGTCTAAAACCGAATTGCGCGTCGTGTAAATTAATGTACGCATTCAACTGCCTCTCAAGCAGACTGTCCAACACCTTGCCAATGACCGTAGCTAGCGATATAGGTCTATAATTAGTTTTGTCGGATGAGTCACCTCTCTTATTCTTTGCTATGGGAACTACAACAGTTTTAACAAGATCTTCAGGTAAATAAGAGTGACCCACACAAAGATTAAATAACATGGTGAGTGACCTAGGCAGATGTACACCAGCGGACCTTAAATGCTCAACACTGAGACCGTCATGCCCAGGCGACCTACCCCGTTTCATATCTTTTAAAGCAGCATTAATTTGCTTGACTGTGAAACGTTCGTATACGTCGCCCTCACACAGGGTTCGAATGCCTCGCATATTTGTCCGTATAGTAAGCGGATTGACCTTAAAGTGTTTCATAAACAAGTTCGCTACATCACTGTTGTCCGATAGGCCATCAACACTCGCTGGTAGGCTCGGCTGAGGATTCAGAGAGTTAGTTTGTTTCCAAAATGAACTAAACTTTTTTTCATCATGAAGTGATGCAATGTTGTCCATTTTTATCTGCACTTCATTGTTTTGACACCATCTTAATTTACTTTTAAACATCTGTCTAGAAATTTTCATCCCTTTATATACATCTCCATATGTAGGTTTCCCGTGTAAAATCCATCTTTCGAGCTCCCGCCGTGCCAGCGCATGAGCCGCCTTCACATGCTTATTCCACCCAGTAATGTAACGATACTTTTTATTTACATACGTATTATGACTAGAAATCGCAGCGGCTTGCAAAACAGAAACAATCTGATTATACATACTATCAATTAGTAATCTATGATGAGGATTATTTCATATCTTATCACTACATTCTCTCAACTGACTAGGAAAGTCAATGTCACGAAGTCCTTCATGACAACGTTGGGAGTAGTGTAGAATTTGTTCTGAGTTTCTAGTCCCCCATCTCACTTTGTTTGGTACAGCTTTTTTATCATTATACTTTGGCACTAATACATTAAAATTACAACTTATTTCTAATGGGAAATGGTCCGACCACGAAACCTCATTAATTACATTTACTTTTACAATTGAACTTTTCGTAACACTTGTTACTAAGCAGTGGTCTAACCATCTAACGCATCCGTGTGAGTCACTCAAGTACGTATAGGTGTTGGAATTTATACCAAATATATCAATGTCTGCACACGTTAATTGATAATCAGCACAAAACTTTAATAGTTCGTTACAGAATAACTCACCCGGGTGCGCGTTGAAGTCTCCCAGCACAAACACATTTTCAACACTATTGCATTCCACAATTGCATTTATTTCAGCTAAACATTCCGTATATTCACTTATGTTACTATATTTACACACGGGCATATACACAGAAAAAATTAAAATATCTCGACTTGCAATCACTACCTTAATTGCAGCCAGCCTCACATTGTTACAGGTTATCACTGATACACTATCAAACGCACTAGATCTCCATAGTAACGCGACGCCTCCATACGGTCGGCCACGCACTACATCTGACGACTCCGTTGCTGATACGCCCGTGGCTCCAAAGCCGGGACAGATGTTATGTAGAAACGCCAAATCATGTGGAAGTAGCCATGTCTCCTGCAGTGCAATCACATCCGACGTTACACATAGTTCTCTTACATAATCCACGGATCTTTTAATCGACTTGCAATTGAAGCTGACAAGCTTACATTCCCGTGTTACTTGACTACTTTGAGAAGGATTCATTTTTGTGCCTCATTTTCACCCGTGCCTTGCGTACTTTTTGTTTTGAAAACAAAGTATCGTCTAAAGAATACACCAGCTGGCCACATGTTATCATTCTCGAATAAATCTATTTGATGTTTCGGAATCATAATCTTATAGGAATCGTAGTCTTTAGAGTGTTTCATTTCAATCCTCTCCGGAGCAACGATAACCTGGGTTTTTTCCTTCACATAACATGCAATATCCTCAGAGCTGACATCTTTCGACACATTATATAATAAGAATGGTATTTTTATGTCAGCGGCCTTAAATTTACTTATGTTGCCAACCTTCGCGGTTCCTATTCTTCCTACAAATCGAGATCGTTTCTTAGACGATTGCACCAACGACCATCCCCCTTCGTTATCAGGCAGAGGTTGCTGTTGCTGCTTATCACTAAGCGGTTGCCCGGTTATCGGCATAATCACAGCATTCCGTGAATTCATTGGTTGACTCTGCGCTATCGCCGGCAATGCCTTCGCGCGCGACAGGGACGGCTCGCGCCTACCTACACGTCTCGCATAGGATTGTTTGTTGCTTAAGGTGGGATCATCACTGCTGTCCGTAGGTATAGGTGGCTGTGAACTAAGTTTCATGGGCGACGTAGCACAGCTGTTATTTATCTCGTTCAACGGTTCCAATATACATATCGGTCCGCTATCCATTAGATTACACGAGTTGTAGGTAGATGTACCGCGCTTTTTGTAGTTCACATTTCGCTCAAAATCGTACGTTAAGGACTCATTGCTGGTAGATCTGACTTCCTCTAGTTGTGCCTTGGTTGCATATACCTCTTTAATTTGCTTAATCTCTGACTGCACCATTATTATGTCCTTCAACAACCTTGATACATCGATATGATCGAAAGTCAATGGGGGTAATTTTTGCAGGTCTTTCGCCACAAAAATCGGTACATTTTCTGGGTCTGTGTTCTTAAATAAACTAATTATGTCCTCTAAGTCTCGACACAATTTGTTATCCTTTTTTCGCACCACTTTTTTCATTTTTGTTTTCACTGATTCAAATAATAACGTTTTTGCAGTGTCCACATCCTCAACCGTGAATGCAGAGCTACACACTTTGACGATACTCTCCTCATCCATAATTTGAATTTTATTCTGAACGAAAGCGAGTACTTCACTAATCACAATATTACACGAATTACACTTAAGCAACGTCATGTTTTTTTTCGCACTAAGGTCACCGACCTCCCGCGTCCGTACGGTAACTCGTTCCGGACGAGACTGAAATAATGACTAAATATAATATAGTTAAATATAATGTAACTGCTGAGACTGGAAACTTATAACAACATAATTATGTTGGTATAAGTTTCCAGTCTCAGCAGTTCCAGCTGAATACCTGTATTTTACATGGTGCGACTGCCTATCTGACCTCCATCACCCAGTTACACGCTATTGTGTAACTGGGTGATGGAGGTCAGATAGGACTATTCCTTGGTAAGACGTTAATAAACCTCACAAGGGTCCCAAAACAAGCCAAGACAAAACAAATGAGAACGTTTAGTTTCAAATTTACAATTCCAATTTAAAAAAAAACCTATGTTTTTAAAGATGGCGCCAAGTTAGTTCATATAAATAAGGTGCTGACACATTTCGTATTAAAACTTCGGAAAATCTTGTTAACCTTACGGTATATCACGATATATTTTTCGTGCATATCAATATGCTTCGGCCCGATTCTGTTCATGACAGCTCTCTAATCAAATAGGTATTTGATGGAAAATCTTTCGTGTTTACTTAAGCCATGGATTATCATATTTTGTAGGGTAATGGAATTTTCGATTTCTGCTGTAGGTAGGTGGGAAAAGTATTATTGGTTCTGATGACGTGTTTTGAGTTTTGTGATCTGAATAAACGCATTCATTCGTTTTACAGCTTAGGTATTTATCATCTCTGAAACTATACCTAAAATACCTCGGTATTATTACTATACTCGTAGATTCCATTTCATTGTGTTTTCATAACTATACACCATGTTTCTCAAAAGCAGTACATTTAATGATCAGTGCTTTAAATATTAGTAAAAATACAATGGATATCGTATTTCTGTCTTAATATTTTAAAAGAATTTCTTTTGAAATGTCTACATCGCAAAATGAACATTTCAATACAGTGTTTAAGTCTCTATTTTCTAGATATTACGGTGGACATATTTTTATAAAAAGTAATCTGTCATTTTGATATCTTGTAATTTTTGCAACATATTTTTTTCTTTTTTTGACACGTGATAAGTTTGCAATATTGAACCTTGTTTTTTTCTAAAATATTTTATTTTTCCAAATAGGTACTTAGCGATACCATTTTATTGAAAATTCATCTAAATAATGACGTAATCGTAACGTAAAGTTTATTTATTTTGTCAACATACTAAAACCCTAAAACCAAAAATTAACAAAAATAGTAACATACGTCAATTCCATCATGTTTTAAGCGCGATACTAAAATAATGATAGAACAGTAAAAACTAAAATACTTACATAACACATTGATGGTATGTGTAGCGACGACGTTCTCAGTGAGTTGTCCGTTGATGCCATGGCAGACGACGACGATGGACCTCTTGTTGGGTTCCACAACTACCGTGATGTTCGAGGTCGTGATCCAGCCACCTGAGAAGAATAGCAAAAATTATAGAGTTGAAAAAGTGGTAGAAAGCTTCAATTAATGATGATGCCTACGCTTAGCACGGACTGGGTAGAGAAACCACTACCAATGTTGCTGACAGTTCAAATCCACAATATGAGCTATTGTCAAACCCACCGCCGAGAAACAGTTCGAAAAAAACAATGTCCTCATAAAGAGCAATTTCGATTGTTTTTCTGTCATTCAAGTTTCAATTATGAATTCAATGACGAATCGAGATGAAATGCCAATGATGATCAAGATGTAATGCTATCAAAAGAAATTTATTTTAACTAATAATTGAAACGATATTGTTTTCTTCATCATACTTTCTTTCAAAACTCTATACTGAATCAATTTAATTAGTTACATTTGAAACATTATTTTTCTTTCTTATTACCTTAATAACGTTCCTCATACATTTCACCACATCTTTCTATACAACGTAAAATGCCTTGAACGGCTTCATATTTTAAATTATCAATAGCTGTATCGGCTTTCGTATCAACCTTCGGCGATTCAATCTATTCGTCTTTGTATAGTCGAGGTCTTGTTCAAGAAATCTAGGCCAAGGTTTCGCTAACTGTAGTCCTTGAACATACGTTTTCAGCGATCGTTTGACATTGCCAAACTATGATAGTTATACTTCCTTAAAATTAAAATTATGTATTTGCCAATTTTCGCATAGAACTATATGGGAATACTTTTTGTGTGAAAGAGTGACAAATAGGTAGACCACAATTTAAATTGATAAACACCAATATTATAAATTGGTATGTGCATGTTAACAGATGCATCGGCATTACGGTCAAATACTGAAACAAAACTGATGTCGCTTTTAAATATCAGGCTGTCTCTGTCTTTCCATAGGCGCACAGTGCAACTTAGAACTTTAAAATTAATTGGCGCTTGAGATTTGGCTGTTATAGTCTCAATTGAAATATACGTACCTACTTATATTAATTGCATAAGCACTTCTATCTTTCACACAGTTTAGCGATCGCAATAGTTAAAGTGGTATTGTATAAGCAAGTCTATCACATGGAGTTCTTTCATTAATAATTGCCTACTAAAAATCAATAAAAAATACACATTTACCTTCAGGCGATATAATAGTTCTGTTACTAGCTTCCTTGTGATGCTTTCCTAGTACCAGCCACTTGATATCTGCGGCTGGGTTTGAGGGAGCTGTGCTGCAAGTCAGAGGCACTGGATCTCCAACCCTGGCTTCTGAAGGTCCGGAGATAGTCACGTGTGATGGGGCAACTGAAAGAGAAAAAAGAGTTGGTCGTTTGATATGGAGTCAGAGAAATATGGAAGAAAAAGTCATGCAGCGCCGTCACCAAATAATTTGGGATAGTAGCAAGAAAATAATTATGGTAATTTGATAAGGATGATATGAACGTTTAGAGAAGCCTTGCATGTGTCAAGGGTTCTTTATTCAAATGGTTGATAAAATAAATGACGACGTAGGGAATGTTAAATCAGGAATGATAAGTATTTAATTGAAAATACTAAAATCCAACAGTGGAATACTATAGCCCGATGATAATGATGTTGGTATAACTACATATATTTTTATACAGAGAGCCAAACAGACACAGATTTCAATAATACTATTTTAAACCAAAGATTACCCCGAAGTATGAAGAAACTCCCGTCAATACTAGCGACCTAGTTAATATATTTACAAAAGATAGTCACATTATGCATTGAATTTTAACAGCAGAGCCTGACACTGAATAAATTAGATAGCAAATTCTAAAGCATAGCAATTTAATGCATCGCTAATATCGTACTAAGCCACGTAACCACGGTATCATGTGAAATTTATTACATTTTGAAAGCCTGCATGTTGGCGTAGAGAGTCGAAAGCCTATGTAAAATCAATCGCTGGAGAAATCTGATTTATTTGGAAGATTGATTTCATTTTTATGAGCAGATGATGTATACTTTGGGAGGAGAAAAAAATATTTTATTCTTTTTGCATTTTGTGTAGGTCAATCAAATTGATGTTGTCATTTGCATTTCTCATTATAAAACTGAATTTGATCTATCATAATTAGAAATAATTAATGAACACAAATGTTCTGCTAGCTTAATTGTTTGAAACAAACAATTCGTAACATTACTGTTGTAAATAAACTATGCAATTAGAAATCTTATTAATTGAAATTACCTGCTCTGCTAACAAACAAATGAACTGTCATGTTTCATATTCTATTTGAATTATTACATTGTTTGTCACGGTTACTTTTCTAGATTTGTTTAAAATCAGCCTTAAATATAGTATTCTGCTTACTCTCTTTAACGTAATAAATCCTTGTCTCATCTAGTACTAACCGTATGTTATCGACCTTAAAATGAGTGGACCGAAAAAAGGAGCATTTAATTTTAATTCTTTCTAATTTTCTGCTGCATAATTTACAAATTAATCTGATAACGCGTAAGTTAGAACAAAGTATGCAATTTAATCGAGATTAGTAAAAGTCAGCTGCTAATGTATGAGTAGAATTAATAATATTATACATATCTAGTTAGGTGTACCTTTGTCTAAGGTTGTCTCAAGGGTGACAGGACACTTACAGTATCAAACTTGAATTATATAACATAAAGTGGCTAGATTCTTACTTCAAGTGTAATTAACGGTGGTTGAAAATTTATGAAATTCTAATGGATGGTTTAAGTACAATGGAATGAAAGATAAATTTATAAATGTATCTGATGACGTTGTTAAAATAAACGACTGAAAAGGTTATGGAGGGGGTTTATGTTACAGAGAGTATTTATCTAATAATGTTTTTGGAGTGGTATTATTTAAGGTAAAATATTTTTAGGTACTTTAATTTTTGTATTTTATTCAAACTAGCGAGAGTATTTATTGTTGTGTAAGTGGTTCAGCCAATAATGAAATACTTAAGTTTGCCACAGCAAATCAATCAATCAACACTACAGATGTTACAGTCAATGTTATACATTTATTATAGTTTCTCTATGTTTTGCCATTACATTTAAAAGAGGCTTTTGCCAATCAAGTGAATAAATTAGCTATATATGTATGTACTAGTATTATAAAAAGGTAAAAGTTTAATTAGCAATGTCAATATCAATTTTAATAAAAATGCATTAGGTAATGTCAATCTTTAATGAAATAGGATAATGTCAATAATAAATAGTTATGATGTCAATAACTTACTGCTAAGAAAAATGCTTAAAATTGATATTGTCCACAGTGCTGTGAGAGTCGTCATGCTTTTATAGTCAAGTTACGAGTTTACAAATATGTTATGCCAAAGAACTGTCATCAAAGTAGTCGCTGAGAGAATAGTAACATTTTTGTATTAATATAGTATACATATAATTTACGTTTGAAATTTACAATTTTTTTTTTTTTTTTATTGAACAAGTTAATTTATTAAATATTCTTTGGGCCATACAAAAAAATCATTTCCTCATTAAGGCCGTACCTGTATATGGTACTTTGAGCTCTAATTTATTTCTATCACGTAGTTGTCTATATTAACTTTTGAAAGCTATTTCATATAGGTTCATGTTTGTTTTAACAAATATATTTACCTCATAAATATACAGAGAAGGCAAGGTTAAAATTTTGAGACTTTTAAATAGAGGTTGACAGCTGTCGGTACTTTGTAAACCACACATAGCTCTGATGCATCTTTTTTGGGCTTTGAAGACATAATCCTTATTTACTGAATTGCCCCAATATATTATACCAAATCTTAGTGTGGATGCAACATAGCCATGGTAAGCCATTAAAAGACATTCCAGGCTAACAATTTTAGTCAGTTTATAGAGGGGGGCATATGCAAATTTATTTACTTTTTTTACAAATATGTTCCGTTTGAGGTTTCCAGGACAAGAACACCAAGAAATCTAGTCATAGTTGCCGACTCTATTTTAGTCCCCAAGTAGTTAATGTCAAGGTTTATATACTAGAAATCCTTTGATAAAAATGCATTATTTTAGTCTTTTCTAGATTTGTGACAAGATTATTGTTATTTAGCCAAGTAATTAAAACAAAAACAAGGAATAGTAGATATTACTAACGACCTTTTCAGGAGAAAACTACTTGAAAATATAACATTTCAAAAAAGAAAATTCCAATTTCAGTGTACATTTCTAGATGGGAGCGATAGAAGTAAGAGTTTAACGTAAAAATACGTTCGGCAAACTTCTGGGGGGCGTCAATGGAGTCGGAACAAATTAAAACTTTGCCCTCTTCGTATAAATGTCAAATAAATTTGAATGTCGCCGTGGGAGTTGGTGATTTATGCTTGTATCATTGAGCTGTTTCGTTTAGGGAGTTGGTAAAACGTGAGGCGATTACAATTGTTTGATGTGGGGGCCGAGCTTGATACGTAAACATTTTGACTATGAGATGAGTCTGATAATCAATTTTAAACTATTTGATGTGGACCCTGGAAATAGCTTTTTCTTTAAACAAGAGATTTCTTTAAATATTACTAGTACAACAAACCATTTAAAATATAATCTAGGAACTCTTTAAGCTCTAAAGCTAAGCATAAAGACTAAAGCTAAAAGATATTTCTATTAATTGCTTGCGTTTATAATCCCTTTGATAAGACCCTTTATGAAGCTGACAACAAATAAGATATTCTTATAACTTTTCGTTTTAAAATAGTATTTGCAGTTAAACATGTTTCATACAAAATGCATGCCGGGTAAGTCTCTCTAGTTTTTACATAGTTAGCGGCGCCAAAATGGTTGCCAACCCCTAGAAGCTTAAATAATATACGAGTAACTTCCAGTTAACAGCGGCAAAAGGAAAACAAACATTGCTATAAGTTTGGCTTTACATGCAGGCTTTAGAATAAACAAAATGGTTATGTTTTACCTTGAAACTATAAGCTGTCGTAATAAAAGTGACTTACAATAATTTCTTAAATGTCTCTACTGAAACATAAACGAACTACAAAAGCTTTATAGACGAGCAAACACCTAGGTTAAATTGTATTATTAAAGATCAATTGTGATCAATATTGATAGATAACCTCACTCTAATATTACTAAAGATAGCTAGCATAAGTCAAGGAATATTAGTAAAGCTAACTAATTAATTAGAGTATCGGCTGATTACGATACTAACGCCCCTTTAGCAAGGCCACCAAAAGCTAATTAAGTATCACTCACGCCTTTATCTCTTAAGGGGTAAGCAAAACCCAATTAACACTAATTAGTTTGGGTATAAGTAGATAGTAATCCCTAAATCTGCGTGGATTTAGAGAGCGGCTTTCGTCATGTTGATGTCGGGTATCAAAACTTTGGTCAGTACGGACGGTAATGCGTAGTAAAAATGTTTAAGGTTGTTAAATACGTAGTTTTAAAGAGAACATGCTACATAGTAAGGAAAAATATATTTATGACCTTATAATGTAATAATATTATAATAATTTATAACCTGTGTTTAATTAATAGCTTAATACATTAGGCTTCTCTTAGTACTTACTACAGAATAAAATGAATGAATATATGAAATAATATTATAGTTTCCAACGTTACATGACTATTCGAATGTAACAAAAAATCCTCGCGATTAATGGTTGTAATACCAATGTATTACCTTCAAAGTAATTCTCATTTTCATCAGCATTTACGCTATTAAACCGAAAACCACAAAAACACAGCCTTTTACATCATTTATTATTACCAAGCCAGCGACATCATACAGCCAAAGATCTCTAAATCGATCTTTTACTTCAAAAGTCTTTGATAAGTCAAGCAAATGTGTTTTGTACAGAAAAAACTGAGCCCTCCACGGTTGGACGATTACACCAGACTACCTGCCTGTTCTTTGTAAATAAACAATAAGACAGGATTTAGGGGATACTTGTTTGAGATGTGGGCCAAGTAAGAAGAATTTTTGGGAGAAAAATTATAAATCCAGATTACTTAGACATTCCAAGTGGATTCCACCTTGATGAATAATGGATGTAAAGTAATAAGATTGCAGATTTTAAACTGACGCTAAGTAATAATGTGGCACTTGAATTAACAGACTTAAGCCAATAAGAGACTAATGGAACCATTGGAAATATTAAATATGAATTATAATAATGTAGGAATTTTTTGGTCTATCCACGAATCTAACCTATCCTTACATAAAGCCTCAAACCTCAGCTCTAGATTTAAACCATAACAATTTATACAAAAGTAAAATATAACCTATAAAACCTGCTAAAATTCTTCTAATATTCGTAAATGGATGTCCATTCACGAACATTAGAAGCATTTAAGAAAAGTCTTCCATTCATCGCTTGCACCACACGGAATCGAAATGACTGCGCTTTTTGACTACCCTGTACCTGATAGAGTTATATTATCAAAGGATTCGTTGCTCTTAGGAGATAGACTGGGGTTGCTAAAATAATATTGCTTATTCGTTTTGATACCGAAGTCCTTCGGTAGGATAAGGATGATGCTGCGAGATGCGGTGAGCTAAGATGGGTCATGTTTTTGATATTTTGTAACAAATAGGAATGGGCTTTGGAAATGGTGGACGAAAATATGATTATAGGTTACAACAGAAAAGAGATTCTCTGATTTTAAAGACGATTATAGTAACAAAATGTTGGGACTCAATTTATGTAACCCATCACTTTTTGAACGAGTAGCCAATGTGATAAGCACCCAAGGAATGTTGTTTCTAATTAAGTTTATCTATCGTATAATATTGTTATTATGATTCAGAATTAATCTAACAAAAGCATTCCGTACTAAATGAAATTCTACTTAATTTTCAGAGACCTGAATAATATACTAAAGATTCTAAAACTGTAGAAGAAAATACCTGAACAAATACTCCATTTCCAGTCTCAAGTTATTATTAGGTTCATAATGCCTCGATAGAAGTGCTGATTACAAAGCATTACTCCAAATAATCCCAGTACTTAGTCCACTTACAAAATAAATATCAAGTCCACAAAATGTCGGAAATTTTCAGTTCAAAATCTTATTGTTCGTACATTTTCTGTATTTATTACTTTGCGATACAATCTAATTGCTTTGAGGTTGTTCCTGTTTATTTCCCAAAGGGATTTCGGTCTTTGATGCTTTCCTATTCAAAATGCGATCGGTGCCTCTACCTCTTATTGGATTCTGACAAATATTGTGTGAGCTTATAAGTTTAAGTTCACTTTGAATATCTCTATGATGTAGTGTTTTTGTTATAAGCTTGGTCTCAATATTATTGAGTAACGAAGTTATGAGTTTTTATTGGAGTTGTGAGTATAGAGGTAAGTTTTAGGTCAAGTTTTAAATGTAGTTTTTTACTGTCGTCATCATTATCAGACTATAGCAGACCACTGCTGCATAAAGACCTCTCCAATTGCAAGCCACTGAACTCCCCGTTTTGCTTCTTTCATCAATTACTATGATTGTAATCAGCTTTAGGTATATTTAAGTAAGGAACTTAACAAGAAATTATCATCAAATGCAAAACAAAAAAGTAATCAGTAATAATTGCTACTACACAGTCTTTTTCTCATTTCATTATATTAAATTGAATAGTGCTTGCAGAATCTCTGTGTTGTTAATTAAGCTTTTACATAAAATGAAAGTCCACAGTTCAGACTAAAAGTAAAATAAAGACAGTGAGTAGATAATTGTGCATGACTTGGTAACGACTGTTATATCTACAATGGCCACAGTTAACGTCATTCGTCGTCGTTTTTTTTTTCGTCGTCGTCCTCATGCTATTTCTATCTTTCTTTTCAGCTATTTTCAGCTTTACATCTTGCTGACCTGATAGCAGAAGAAAATTTAAAAATATGTACTCACATAACACAGTCAGGTCTATCTCAGCCTTCAAAGTGTTGCTGATCATCACATTCTTAGCTTCACAGGTGTACCGCGCCTTATTGTCTGACGCATCAGCTTTAAAAGACAGCACGTTTTCTGACATCCTTCCACTGGTTCTGTAACAACAGAGAACATGAACATGATTAGTGAAATGTTGGGGAATCTCCATTAATAAAATATTTTAGTTTAACACATAGTAAAATCTCCATGTTAAACACAAATATTTAGCTGCATCAGGCTAGACTAGAACCCAACCCAAACACAGTTGGGAAAAGCTACACAGCCGACGATGATTTTTACACTTAGCTAAGGACCACAAGAGCTTAAATAATCGACGACTCAATACGTCTGATAAACTATAACCTTTTTAAAATGGCGTCAACTATTTTCGTAAAGGTCGGTCTAATAAGAGAGCTGGAGAATATTAAGGTATAAGTTATATCGAGATACACATTTCTAATTAAACAAATTAATAAGCAAATACTAGTGGGTGCACAACGTTTTTTAGTTAAAAGTGGTATGACTATTATATTTAATCATTTTGTTTGATCATAGACTACCTAATTAATTCGTGCCTCGGAAAGCACGTTAAGCCGTTGGTCCCGGCTGTCATTCGTGGATCTTTGACAGTCGTTACGGGTAGTCAGAAGCCCGAAAGTCTGACAACCAGTCTCACCAAGGGGTATCGTATTACCCAGTAACTGGGTTGTGGAGGTCAGATAGGCAGTCGCTCCATGTAAAATACTGGTATTCAGCTGCATCCGGTTTAGACTGGAAGCCGGCCCCAACATAGTTGGGAAAAGGCTAGGCAGATAATGAGATGAGACTACCTAATTAATTCGTCTCAACCTCACTGTTCTTTGATTTTACTGTTACTTCAGCTAAATAAAAACCTTCTGTAGGTATCATTTATCCTTTCTTGTTTATATAAACACCTATTTGGACTACAATATTCTCGTTTTTGAATAACCTAAGAAATTTAATCTGGAGATCTATCTAGATTAAATTTCGAGTGTACCTTTATTAACTACATTTTCATATAGATTCTTGTCTTATATTAAATTAATGTTATTCTCCGCTGCTATTTTAAACTTTAACAGAACGTTAGGCTAATAATTAGAGCGGTCCCCGGACGGAACAACATTTAAACATGTGTATGTAAAAGGGCAGTTACAGTGCGGTCTCACTCATGCCACGTTTTTAAATGCGTGTCCCACACATGCCGATTTCCAAAAATTTGAAAAAGAAAAAACCTACTTATTTTATTATTGATTCGTGTCGAGTAGTAGCATCCTTGAATTTGACGAGGATACAAAACGACACCTTGTATATATTTCCGTTATTTGTTTATTTTGCAATAAAATCGTTACAGTTTTTTAATAATAACAAATTTGTATGTCAGTTTCATGTGACTCAATAATACATAACTGGCGAAATGCGATTGTACTATTGGTATACCTCTTATTCACCCGAAGGGGATTGCAGGCGTGATGTTTTGTTATTTATGGAGAATGTTAGTTTTATTACCATTAATCGAATCCAATTGTTAAAGTATTGCGGGGGTTTTAAAGTAGGTACCGAAACAAAAAAATTTTTTTTTCCAAAAACTAAAACCCAATGGTGATGAAAATGATCGAAAAGTCTATCATAAAGATGGTTATGAAAACCAAATCTTTAACTCAAAGCCCTTTATCTTTTAGCCCACACAGTTTTATAGTAAATCGACTTCTAAAATCTTCTCCACTAAAATTTTCACTACAAACAAATTCCAAAATATTGATAAAACATTTTAAGGGTAGCTCAAACAGCCATCTTGGGAAAATGCCAAGAACAAGGAATCCATAATAGATTTTTTATGAAACAAACCATTATCCGGTAGAGAGGATCTCGTATTAATATTGAAATTCATGGTCCGTCAGTCTTCCCACGGTTATAGAGTAGATTAAGGAGAAGATAAGATTCCTATATCCATCTCTTTCTAGTGTAATATACTTTAGATACTGTAGAAAGAGATATCAGGTTACTTTGTGTTAAATCTGAAACTCGTTGGGGGGATTACTTTGATGAGACGGGTAGACTTTTCGGCTGCATTTAAAACAGCTGTCAGATAAGATGGTCAAAAATACGATGGTTCAAAAATCTTCTCTAATTGTTTGCCCATAGAGACTTATTTCAAGTAGAGTAGTTTTCATTACGTTGACAAAACAACTGGCGACCCATTTGATTTTGAAGTAGAAACTGCCACTTACAGACATCTGCAATGCGTTTTCCAAAGCCAACCTTAAGCTTTGGTTTTCAAAGAAAGCGGTGAACGGTCAAACAATAACGGTTGTCCAAATACAGAGCGATTCTTGACACCTTAATGACAAATGATTGATTTTCATGACGGTCGATTAACATGACGGAACCGCGTTCTTAGGAAACCAAAGCTTAATTGACTAAATTAAAACGTGTAATCTAAACTAATATTATAAAGTAATCTTTTTGATTTTTTGTATAAATAAATAAATCATTTATTGGCCTAAAAAAATGTGTACAAACAAAGTGAAGCCCTGACTCCTGCGCTAGGGAACAACACCTGTTTTACAGGAGTCAATATTTATGTTTGCTTGTTACGCTTTCGCGCTAAAACGGCTGAATGGGCTTGCATGAAATTTGACACATGGGTAGATCATGACCTGGTAGACCTGGTAGTACGTAAGATACTTTTATCCCGGTATCTCACGGGATTAGCGCAGCTAAGTATTCTATGATTATCTTCAATTCTCGAGGGAATACCTATCTAGGCAAACGATTCTAGTAACTATAAAAAAAAAATATAATCTCCTTTACCTTACAAAACGGTTAAGTGCCAAGTCTGACGTATAGTCAGGGAAATTAATTGTTTAAGAAATTAACAGTGACACCCTACGTCAAGTTATTGTGTTATACTTATAGCTATTTCATATAACTGTCAAAGATGACAATTGTGATTTTAATATCGCTACGTACAATTTAAGTTTCCTTGACTTTATATACATAATGTTTCAATTCACGAACACTTGAATTTATCATATAATATATATATATGTATAGATATAGAGAATTGGTGAAAATAATCCGATCCCTCTTTTCACTAACCCCATTTCATCCACAAACACTTTTATTTATACCGTCGAAACGCGAAGGGAAACAAGTTAATTCCATAAAATCTTCTTTACATCGAAAACCTTCAGAAGGAGTACGAACAACTTGGAAAACAATATCACAGGCCGGAAGTTTGGCTTATCTCCGCTTTCCCCCCTTTTGAGTTCACGCTATTGAATTTTTAATTGCATTTTTACTTTTTAGTTAAACAAGGGATTATATTCATGGTTTTAGGGTCATTTTTTTGCTCTATTTTAGTTTTACAAGCAGGCATTTTTATAATGACGACACTGAATTCTGTTTACTTCATAATCTTAGTATAGTGGCCTCTAAGACTCCGTATTTATACTGCACCTCTTTTCCCTCCGTTTACAAACACACGCCACACCTACATCACAAGACACACATACATACTAATACTGCACACACTTAGTACAAATCAGCATACGATTGAACCGTATATCTTATAGTCCTAAGCAGTATGTATTAAAAATGCTGTACTCTTTCTGTAGGAACCTGGGCTGCCTAACCTTAATAACACAGGTTTTACCATGTAAACTACACAATACACGACACTTTTGAAATAAATCAAATGACAATAAAAACTGTCCCACTGTCTCAGGGCACTCACACCTACTATTAAATTCAGTCGCGGTATACATACATGAATTTTATTTAGAAAAAACACTTCATTACCGTTAATAGTAAATATATTGTATTGATTTTTCAAAGTGAAGTAGGTACTAAAGGTACTATAGTGCAAGTCAAGGCCAGAAAAAATCTTATTTTAATGCAAATAACGTGGTTAGACGCTGCGACAACACTTCTTGTTGTGCGTCACAGCATAACAAATATTTGCGTCTACGCATAACAACACAAAACATATGGCGTTATCCTATTGTCCTATAATACTGCTGTTACAGGATGGTTGCTACGCTTAATTTTAAACAATTAGGTATTGCATTCAAATACTGCAACGCATTCTATTCATCGTCATCTGCCTAGCCTTTTCCCAACTATGTTAGGGTTGACTTCCAGTCTGACCAGATGCATATAAATAACAGTATTTAACATGGTTCGACTGCCTATCTGACCTCCACAACCCAGTTGCTTGGTAACACGATACCCCTTAGCAAGACTGGTTGTCGGACTTTCGGGCTTCTGACTACCGGTACCAATTGTCAAAGATCTACAAATGTCAGCCGCGACTGACAGCTTGACATGCTTTCCGAGGCACGGAGGGGTCTCGATATATAATGGATGTTCACCCATTCACGGACCTACCTCGGCAAGCGTTGTCTGATCTTGAAGATCGGCCTGTGCGGCTATTATCATTAAGCCTATAGCCCCCCAACAACAAGCAACGTATTTTATTAATTACTACTATAATTCAAATGATAGCCCTCCGAATAACAAAGCAGAATAGTCTTACGCACTAATAATTGCAGCGTTGGCTGGCGGCGGTACTTCCCCGGTCGTGCTCCTTTTCAAAGAGCTCTACAACTAGGTAAACTGTAAACATGTTTGACAACAGAATCTTCATCATAGCACATGTAAATGGGCTAAGCCTTTATTTATTCAAATGACAATTATTATTTTCCGTACTCACAGCAACGCTAGGAATGCCCGCAAACGTAGGTGAATCGAATTGGTAATTGGGTAAACATTCAAATACTACGTAAAATACTCTATAAGCCTTACCAATATATCTATCTGTTTAGGCTTAAATAGAACTGCCCCATACAAATAATATGACTAATAATTATTAAATCGTCATTCACTAATCGCGAACCACCCGACTGATGTTAAAATCAAATAATACAAATTCGAAATAATTAGTGCGCAGGGCGACGGTATAATCATCAACTCATTTCTGATTAATTACTAACTTTGAATTTGATTGCAGAATATTATAATAGGTAGTTAGATGTTTCGTCAAATGTATAATTATTGTGTTGGTATACAATTTGTTGCCTTTAATTTAGTGTCTAGTAGTTTAAATTAAAAAATTACTAAGGCGAACGGCCTTAGTAATATTTTAATTTATCATAAAACCTAGACTCACAAAATGACCAATATCTACGCAGTGAGCAAGCAATGCTCATTCTTTGCTCTGCATTTATTAAATTTCAATCAAATATATTATTTAAATTTCTCTGAAGGTCGTCTTGGTGAGAATATTTAATCAAATGGTCTTCAAAATCGGTTATATCTTGAGCGCAAGAAAACTAGAAAGCAAGTCTATTACGGAGAAAACATAAGTATATTTAAACATAATATGCCAAGCAGGTACAATATACAGAACATCAGACGCTTTACTTAGACATACGAGTACGTTATGTATTCATACATTTTATATTTACAGACAGAAGCATACATACGCAACGAAAACAAAATGAGGAAAACATAACCCTACTACTTCTCCCTCTTAAAATATATACAAAAAAAATCCGCGCAAAAAATAAAAATAAACTTGAAAATTTCAAACTTCCCCGCTCAGGTATTCAAAACTAAAAACACTGCGAAAGTTGCAAAAAACCGCTTAACCACATCCTTCCGTAGTCTATATTTTATTTTCTATAAATATTGTTGAAGCACCTCGAACTCTGCCGACCCCAGTTTCAAACTTCGCCCGCTCCCGAGATGAATAATTTCCTCTTTGGAATTCTTGGGATGTTTAAATTTTAAAGCGTTTGGAGTACATACTGAGTAATACAGTCTTCGAGTGACGAATTTTAAATCCAATCATTTTTGGAATCTTTACGCCAGTTTGGTTTTGTTTAAGCAAGAATTTACATGAAACACCTTTTTCACACACTCTTAAGGATTACCTCGTCTTTTAGTATTTTAGAAATTTCAGTCCAATAAAATTCACGGTTCATTAAAATATTTTTCTTCACTAAAAAACTTTCAGCAAGTACAGACAGATATCACTGACATCACATTTACATCACTTTTTAAACCCGAAACTTCGTGCTCAAGAAACCATTCCATCGTCACTCCTTAAATAATTCATTCCACCATTGAATAATTCAATACAAAATTGAACAAAACATCATAGAACATCCAATAGACCGCATCATTCTTGTTATGGCACCTAACGCCATGGACCCATTTTCCCATGGACAGAAACCCATAACCCGATCCCGTGGGATACTTTGGTGACCACAGATCGTTTTTATTACAAACAACAGTAGTTTTGGGTTACATTTTCGTGTGTAGATGCAGGTTTGTGGGTTAAAAGGGGCAGTGTCCTTTTCTGTTTTTAATTATATTTGGAGAAAATTGTCAAAATTCGGCTAACGATTTTATCACATTGTTTTTCGCAATTCAAATATGGTTAACTGCAAAGACGTACCGGGCTATTAGTATGTACAAAAAAAATACATGACGTGAAACATTAAGTTTTATTTTAGATGTTTTCAGATTGGTTTTCTAAATTACTGAAACTGAATTTTTGTAAATGGTGAAATACTGTTTTGATCAATTTTCTTTCTGACATAAAGTATACCTACTGCGACAAAATGATTGTTGTTCGATTTGTGATGTTCTAGTTTATAAATTTTCAAATTATTACAACCTCTACAGAATGAATAATAAAATCTGTAATGTAACACCAAAACCTTGTGTCACATAACACCAATAGTTTCCAATTTCTCCTGTAGGGTAGTTACACAAATTGTCTTACATCCCGTTCAACAATCAAAGGGTCGTGACACCAACACTTGTCAGCAACCGGTTGCTGTACTAATTGTGACAACGACTGCTACCAATCAACCATGCATTCACATGGGCTAATTATTTTGTGCGTGGTGTGAGCTATAGGAGGTAGCGATTTAAATATTTTATTTTTAGGCTTATTTTTATTCAATTTTATGTCATAATTTATTTTTCTCTAGATTTTTAAAGGCAGAGTATGTTACCAATTGTGATCGGTTAGCCAAATTAACAACAACCAACAAAATCACTTGACGCCATATTTGGCAATAGATTTGATTGAGTAGACATTCAGAAATAGAGGGTTTATAAATGTAAAGTCACATAATTGCTAACCAAATTGACTACAAATTAAATTATCCGTATATTCAAATCACAATAGTCATTTAATAACAGTTGCAAGAAATGGCTACTGTTTACTTTATTAATAAATTAACTTCCCTGGTTGCACTATACAAACAATCATTATTATCTTGTCTAATTCAATCATCTGCCTAGCCTTTTCCCAACTATGTTAGGATCAGCTTCCAGTATAATCGGATTCAGCTGAATACCAGTATTTTACATGAAGCGTCTGCCTATCTGACCGACAGTGACCCTGTGTCTAATTTAATGTTTTCCTTTATAAGGTAGCTTGTTATAAAAGGTAGAATGAAGAGACTCCATAAATATGTGCATATAATATCACCGGCATTGGCGAGCATTGGTGGCTTTGGCGACAAACATGCTTTTAGTACTTTCCCGGGATGCCTTCTAAAGCTCGTCGATACAAAGAGGAGAAGAAAACTGGCATAAAATAAAGGAGAAAAGGTAAGGGAGAAGAAAAAAAGAAAGAAAGTGAAATAAGAAAAGAAGAAAAAAGAGAAAACAGAAAAGAAGAAAGAGATAATAGCTTTGACCTAACACCATACCCCAAACTTCCTCAAAAGAAAGCGGCTACCCACCACACACTACTTATAACACTTGAAACTAAATCAGGGAGCCCCATTCACAAGATCCCATCAGTTCCCACGCTGCGATTCTCTGAACCGTGACCCTGCATTCTAATAGATTTATTGGTGCAAGACTTTTTACATAAAAGTGCATGGGATTCTAATTACTTTTTGTTGTTTAGTAATCTTAATTATTATTGTTTAATTAGGAGATAATTATTTGGGAAGGAATGCCATTTTAAAGGAAGGAATGATGGGAAGTTTTGAGACCTTCATTCTTTTACCAACTAATATTTTTGAACTTATAGTCGTTTTACGTACAGTAGTCTGAAGCCCGACAGTCTGACAACCAGTCTTACCACGTAAAGTAAAAAAAAAGCGGCCAAGTGGGAGTCGGACTCGCCCATGAAGGGTTCCGTTTTACGATTTATGACGTATTAAAAAAAAACTACTTACTAGATCTCGTTCAAACCAATTTTCGGTGGAAGTTTACATGGTAATGTACATCATATTTTTTTTTTCGTTTTATCATTCTCTTATTTTAGAAGTTACAGGTAATGCGGTTCACAGAATACATCTATTTACCAAGTTTCAACAGTATAGTTCTTATAGTTTCGAAAAAAAGTGGCTGTGACATACGGACGGACAGACAACCCTAAAAATAGAAAAAATCGTTTATTTTAACATTAAAATTACATTGTAGTGATAGCGTTGGTCCCAAACTAGGCACAACCTGTATTTTGGGTATCATTAGTGCCGTGTTACCCAGTAACTGGGCTGTGGTGCTCAGATAGTCAGTCGCTCGATGTAAAAAACTCAAATCCATCTGGTTAAATTAGAAGCCGATGATGAGTCTCAGTAGTAAAATCCAAAACTAATAAAAAATCTGTAAAAACATTTTAATGTTATCTCCACAGCCTTTTCAGAAATACCTACATTGAGGTTAGCTTCACGAAGTGCAGCCTAACGAGTTTATCAAACAACATAATTATTTGCAAAATTCAATAACGCAGATTAATAATGAATTTGGTAGTCAAATTAATAAGTAATTCTCACTAGCATATTATAACAAGCCTTTGAGTTTTAAACAATAGAATGATTGATCGACGAGATAATAATCAATCATATTGCGTTTGACCCTTGATAACATCGACCTATAATTGACCTATTGGAGGGTAAAGTTGTCTTCTCATACAGAGGAGCATTGATCACCACGTTTGCTCACTGCGTGTTCAGACTTTTAAGTCCAGGTTTTCTTCACAACTACAATACAGGGTGGCAAGGACATCGACGCACAAACTCTAACCATGGATTCAGCACACGATTTTGAACCTCCGTGCGTTGAAGTTTTTCGTCGGTTATTAAATGAAAAATTGCCGTTCCATATATTTTGACCGCCTAGGTCGACCGCTGCGCATTTCTTGGAAACAGTAATTTTTTTTTTTAACCACCGACGAAAAATTTCTACGCTAACGGAATCATGTGCTGAATTCATGGTTAAAGTCAATGCTGCCACCCTGTACTTTCCTTAAAAGTATGACCTTCTCATCTATATACTTATAATAAATCTGTAGAAGTGAAAATTCTGTACATTGAAAATATCAAAAAAATAAATGGCAGGGGGTGTTACTTTTAAGGGTGAGGTCCCTTGGACGCGCTAATGACCGGATCCCCTCCGGCCATGCATCCCCTCGGCACGCTAGACCTTGGGATTGGGGTGATTTTTTAGAGAGGTTGTCTTCCTCGCAGCCCGAGCCTCAGTGGCCCGGGCCCCCGGTCCTGAACCCAGGATTACGGTTTGGCCGGCGGCTGGCATAACCAACCACCGCCCCTACGTCCCCACGCTGCCGCCGGATACCGGACAGACGCAGCGCAGATATGGACTTCCTCCACAGCGGCGCGAACCGCCCCCCCCCAGTATACGCCCACTCACCTTCCTCTGTAAGCAGAGGGGGAGTAGGCGTCTATAGCCCGGTTCCCTTCAACGACCATCGAGGATGATCGGTGATTGGAACCGTGCCCTTCCCCGTGTGTTGAAGATTAGCCGCCGGCCCCAAGTGCCCACCAAAACCTGGTGGACACCTGGAGCCGACGTTGCCCAGGGTGCGCCACGAGGAGGCTCTTCTTTCTCGAGGTGGCATTGCACAAGTCCGAGGCCATGTCCTTTCATGGGCCTCGGTACGGGCCACCTCCGGGATCCCAACTAGTGGTAGGAGGGGTTCACATCGGCGTCGAGACCACGATGAGGTACCTGGGTCTCGTCCTCGACAGCCGATGGAACTTCGTCGAGCATTTCCGAC
The DNA here is from genome assembly GCA_945859715.1 of Apamea sordens. Classification (NCBI taxonomy): domain Eukaryota; kingdom Metazoa; phylum Arthropoda; class Insecta; order Lepidoptera; family Noctuidae; genus Apamea; species Apamea sordens. The sequence goes on from OX244009.1 coordinate 15,325,025, forward strand.
GTTTGGCCCCCAAACTGGAACGGGCCGGGGCCGCCCTAAAGCGGCTCTTGCCCAACCTGAGGGGGCCAAACGCCTCCTGCCGGAGGCTTTACGCGGGGGTCGTGCGGTCCATGGCCCTATATGGGGCCCCGGTATGGGCGCGTTCACTGCGGCTTCGAGCCGCACACTATCTGAACGCGCCCCAAAAGGTGGTAGCCGTAAGGCTGATCCGGGGCTACCGCACGATCTCAGGCGAGGCAGCAAGCCTCCTTGCCGGACTGCCACCATGGGATCTGGAGGCGATAGTCCTCGCGCGCCTATATGATTGGCGCGCGGAGGCACTACGCCGGGGGGAAACTCCGCATCCGCGGCAAACCGCGGCGGAGCGGACGAACCTCCGGTGCGATCTCATGGCGGCATGGAAGGAGCGACTATCGCAACCCAGCGCAGGGCACGCCACGATAGCGGCGGTAAGACCCCTCTTTGAGGAGTGGCTAGAGAGACGTCACGGCGCTCTCACCTACCGCCTGACGCAGGTCCTCTCCGGACACGGATGTTTCGGGAGGTTCCTGCACATCATCAGGCGGGAGGAGACGCCCGGGTGTCACCACTGTCAGGATCGCCCAGAGGACACGGTGGAGCATACGGTGGAGGTCTGCCCTGCTTGGGCAGAGCACCGCCGTGTCCTCGTAGAGGCGATTGGCAGCGGCGGCGACCTCTCGCGCCCGGCCCTGGTTCAAGCCATGGTCCGGGGTGAGAGGGAGTGGGAGGCAGTCACCTCCTTCTGCGAAGCAGTCATGCTAGCGAAGGAGGTGGCGGGGTGGGCGAGGGAACGCGCCTTGCGCACCTCACGCCTCAGCCGCCGCGGGAGACGCTCCGGGCGTCGGGAGCCGCGTGACGACTCCCGGCCACCGTAGGCGCGGGCCTGCGGGCGGAGAGTAATGGGTAGCTCTCCGTCCGATCAGGACTAGGCCCGTGCCGGACGGCGTGTTCGTGTTCCACGCGCGCCTCAAAGAGATGTCAGCAAGTGACGGGGCCCCACAGGGCCGAAGCCTGCCAGGGTAGCGGGACCATCCGAAAGGGTTTACCGCTGCCCTGGAACATAAAGGGCTAAGGAAGGAACACGGGTGGGTTTTAGTCAGTAAAAGTCTGACACTCCCTTCTGCTCCACCCAGAGCGGAAGGAGTCATTTGATGATTTCCCATCCTCAAAAAAAAAAAAAAAAGGGGGTGTTACTAGACCGACACCGAACCCAAAAATGTGATTAAAATTTTTTTTGTCTGTCTGTCTGTCTGTCGGTCTGTCTGTCTGTCTGTCTGTCTGTTTGTTCAGGCATCACGCAAAAACTACCGGTTCGATTACGATGAAACTTGGTATAATTATTCTTTAATATCCTGGGCACCACACTGGGTACTTTTTATGCCGGAAAAGTATATACAATAAAAAACAAACTTAATTTTGCGGTTCGATCCCTAGACCCGATTACTGTTCCAACCGCAAATAATAAGTTTGTCGTAGGTTACGTCACCCGCAATGCACAGCTATTAATAATAAGTATGTAAAGTTGTCGAAAATTTACCACTGACGGGACAAAAAATGGTAATTCAGTTTTTAAGGGGAGGATTTGAACTTGAAACTGTATGTTACATTTTCACGCCTAAACCACTGAACTTCTGATTTGGCATAGAGATAGATGGCATCCTGGGGAAGCACATACATTTTATCCTGTTAGCACGTTCCCGTGGGATAATTTCCGACATCCACGCGGGCGAAGCCGCGGGCAGAAGCTAGTTTTACATAAAAGCCTGAATAGTTCAGTCTTGAAAGCAAAAAGAAGCTAGATCAATTGTCAAACCAGACATCAATGAAAGAAAAATAAAATTCACATTGGCGCAAATCCAAGCTCCATTCAACAACTGCATTTTATACGCTATCTTTTTATAAAAACAAACAAAAAACGATCTTTTATATGGCTGGTCATCTAAAAAGAATAGCGTGACAGGTTTGACATTTTTATCTTTAAAAGATAAAAAATTGAAAGCGTGTCAGTCTGTTTCAGACTATCTGTCCTTTTAACTTGAGCTGTCTTAATAAATATCAAAGGTCGTTTCGTAGAAAACGTTTTGATTTATTTATAAAATGTCTTAAGAAATTAAGTGTTGTAAAAAAATCTTCAGTAATACAACTTGTTAAGTTAGCATAAATAGTGGGTATACGTGGGCGCTCTTTTGGAAAGTTTTTTGCTGTGGAATGTATTTGGAAAAATACCACACACATCACAGCCACAGCTAAAACTATCTATCCCACTAGCGATGTGGATGAATTTTTCGACGCTATATTTTAGTTTGTAAATAGTTTTAGTTAATTTATGATATTATTTTGTTATTTTAGTGTTTTCTCGAAAATAAAAAAAAGCATAATGTCAAGATTTCCTGAAATAGTCATTCAGTAGGATTACTTGATCTTAGAGAGTTGTGTTGATGACTTTAATGATTATAATTCTGTAAATACATAAGTATTGATTATCTACGGCCGCGAATCATATTTTAATCAACGTATAACTTAGTACTGACCAGCAAATAGCAAAAAACGTAAGAAAATTTTAATTTCGCGGGCTACCTTGGAGCATCCACCTTAAACAGTCAACTATACCATTTCTAGAGATTTATTGAATTAAAAATAATAAATTCGAAATACATTGACTGCCTCGTTGGTTTAGAGATCACAAGCGCTGCTGCTGAGCATGAGGTTCTAGGTTCGATTCTCGGATTGGGCAAAGTGTTTTTGGGTTTCCATCTGGCATTTCTCAATAGTAGCCCGGAGTCTGGATTAGTGCCCAGTGGATGGCAATGGGCTCGCCCCTTGTTACGTGAAACTTAAACATTATCTGGTGAAATGTGATTTTACTATAGATACACCTCTGCCTAGTTCTTCGGAATACAGGCGTGATGTTATGTGTCTAAATACATTCCACAGCAAAAAACTTTTATTTACTATACCCACTATTTATTTACCAAACTATCTATTGAGCTCTCAATAACGGACACGTCTTCGAAAAGCCCTGGTTAAACATCCCGTTCCTCCATTCAAAACATTTTCGACCCCTGTGGTAATTTGGCTCTTTTCTATGAAAATACGGACTTCGAAAAAGGGTCCGATTCGACCTACATTTTTTCGATTGGTGTTGAGAAGTTGAATCTACTGTGTTTATTTTGTCCTTCTTTTCGGTGTGGGGTCTGTAATACGTTGCTGTCATATGCATGACCTTATTTGACTTGGAATCGACACCAATTATAAGAACTAGGTGAATAAACTGTCGGTTGTATCAAAAGGAATTCAGTCAATCGTGTGCAACAAAGGTAACTACCTCATTCAATGTTCAAACCACTTACTGCCGACAATGGCAAACAGTGAAGCCATTAGAGCAACCTAGTGTAATTATTGCTCAGTACGATTCTAGACACAACTATTGACTTCTTGTTTCGTGCATAAAACGTAAGAATCTGCCTTAAGAATCATTTCTTCGTTAGTGTTGTGGTCGGTGCTGCTGAGCATGAGATCTTGGGTTCGATTCTCAGATCGGGAAAAGGGTTATTAGGTTTTTCTACTTGGAATTTCTCAGTAGTAGCCCGGAGTCTTACCGTGTCTCGGATTTGTGCGATCGCAATAAGCCCGTCCCGTATTACGTGGGGCTTAAACATAACTAGCGAAATGTGGGTGTACTATAGGTACATCTCTGCCTTTCTCTTTGAGAACTATAGGCGTGATGTTATGTGTATAGTTGAAAAAGCTAACAGCAATTTTGATCGTGTATAGTCTACAGCCTAAATGCAAAATAACTTTTTGCTAGACTGAAATACAATAGCCTATGTAAATCCTATTTCGACCCACATCTGAGGTTGAATACCAAGGTCGAACAAAACAAAATTGGGTTCACCTGTTACAAAGTTTTCAGTTGCAGGCTTAGCCTATATCACTCTGAAACCAAATATGTGGATACTGTCACCTACACAAGGGTGTGCGATAAAATACCATAAGCTTTTGGGAATAGAGGTGGCAATCGTTTCAACTTGTGTTAATATTATATACTGCTGGATGGGTCTTTAGAACTGATTTTGCTTATGTCATCAAGTTTGGGAGACGGCTTGGTGATCGTCTTTAGTTGTTATAAACAGTCCACTGGCCATAATTTGGATATGAGGGTGCTAAGATATGCCGAAGATTCCTCACTGCGAAACCTCGCGATCGCAGTTTAGCTCGCTACCTCGATGTCACCTCCATGTGAAACAAATGTATGCTAATAGACACGCACGCACATGCCGCAGGATACCTCACTGCGATACATCGCGGGCTGCTTGGGGGTTACCTCGATACCTGGCATGGACGTGCGTGTATATTACATGCATTTGTTTTACATGGAGGTGACATCAAGGTAGCGAGCTAAATTACGATGCACTTAAATTTCCTATAAGAACGGTTCCGTCAAAATCTGTAATTTTCATCATCGAAAAACGCTCTGTATTTGGCCGGCCGTTATTCGTGTGACCATTCATCGCTTTCTAAGGAAACCAAAGCTTTAGTTGAGTTTTAACATGGTATCCCAGGTTGTAAAGGGTTTGCTTAAGGCCCGGGATTCATAAAATTAAATATTTTTTTGTGAATGCAAAAGTTTTTATTAAAGAAGAATATTATGTAAAAGCAATGGTACAGTCAAAGAAAGGCGTTGTTTTTAATCTTTTAAAGCACTGATATATCTTTTAGTTATTATGACTGAAATAAATCAAACTGAACGTGTGGAAGACGTTGCAAGTACTGGAGTGTGTGGGGCGAGTTGTAGGCGGAAGCGTTTTGAGATTTCATAGCTATTTTACAGCAACATTAAATTTTCCCGCTCTATTTATGATGAAACTATGCTTGGTGTTCTGAAACTGGCACTTACTGACTTTTAATATAAACTAGAGCAAATGCCACAAACGATACGAAACAAAAATCAATCCATCCAATGGCAAACAAAGAATTCAAATACTTAATTATAATCACCAGAACCCAATTGTCGAAAACTCGTTATCAAGACCAACGAGAAGAACCAAACATAGTCCCTATTTTCTCAAGAACAACAATTCTAGACTTATTCTTCTAGCCTAGACTAGATTAAAAAAAAAACAACTTAGATCAAAGAACTCTAAAACCTTACAGGCCATAATCGGTTCACATAAAACGAACCAAGCGTAAAAGTGTACAAAAATAAAAAAAAAGCGCTGCCGCTTCTAAATTCCGCTGCATTTTATAAATTTCTCTCTAAATTTTTCGAGGCGTTATTTATAACTTAATCTCGAAGCTCGGTAAATGTTTTAAGCGCTAACTGCTAAAGATATATCTTTTTAAGATCCAGTGAAATGTCCTTTTATTCGTTGGAGACTAGGCTTTATGGGGCTCTTTTGAAAGTAAGTAGTAGTGTGGAACTAGCACTATTTGCTTCTAGCAGTGGGTTACCATGGAGTTTCCAATCCGAATTTCTTCACTGTTATCTACGTGAAGAGTGGGCGTTTTGGGGGCTGTCTTTTGACTGGGCTAATTCTCAACCTAATTTAAATTGTATTATTGATGAAGGATGTAACTTCTACTTTTGACCTTATTGACAAATGAAGGACCTGATGGTGCTCGAATATAATTGGCAAGGGGTCATTGTTGGTTAGCATTGAATTGAAATCGTATTGAAAAAACAAGATGGCGGCGTTAGTTCCGATTTCAGCCACGCGAAAAAAGATCCTGTGCCATATAATATAATTCGTATTTGTTTATTCTGGAGTCATATATCGACACTATTAAAAGAAAATTATGTGAGTTTTTTGTCTTAAAAAACACTAGCCCTTTCTAACAGAAGAGACGAAAACTTTTAAAATAAATGTTTTGCTTTTTAACGTTGCTTTTTCTACAAAATTAGTACTTGGCTCAGTATTTTCCACTAAGTATATTCTCAGTGTTTGAAGTTAGCACCTTTTGAAGAAAACGGAAAGAACAAAATATTTCTTGTTGGAACTACATGGTTCCTGAAAGCACACTTTTCTGTAAAGAACTATGGAGCTGGAAGGAACTTGAAATGTGTAGGGCTTTAGTAGCCTTTACAAAAGGAAAATACTGATATTTAAACAAGAGCACGGACAATTTTTTCTACAATAAAGTACTACAGAGTGCGGGTTCAAAAGCTTCTAACAACTTAAATTGACATTCGTATTATCTATGTAAGTGATCCTAAGATACTAAATACTAAAGCTTAAAGAAAATATAGTCAGGAAACCAGAATTTCAGTCAGAAACCAGCAAATTCACCGCCAGCAAATGTAGTTATGTTTCTTGGTGTATGTATGATCTGTGGCTTCACAAGTTTGAAGAATGCTTTAAAAATCTCCGAAAAAGTCGCTAACCGACCCAAAAATCAATGTTAACAAAATATGTTTTTGATCTTTGACTGGCGACCGGTGCGCGTCATCGGGACTAGTTGCATAGATCCAGAGAAAAACCTCTGTGACAGACGACAAAAGGACCACATTATTTAAGGTAACCTAATAACATTACATTTAACACTAAAAACACTATTATATAATAGTGTTTTTAATGTTAAATGTTATTAGGTAAAAAGCTTCAAAAAAACTCCAACCAAAAAATACAAAAAGATACCTCGTGCCAAAGTCACACGTTACACTAGAGATGCGGGTATCCATTAATCAATCTATCGTTAAGACGCTTCACGTTTTTACGTCGCGACAAGGTTACGTCGAGAGGGTCTTGAGTTGTCCAAAAGTTTTATCAAGTGACGTATTTGGAACAACTTTTGGGTGTGTTGATTGTTTTTTAAATATTGGCAGATGAGAGGGGTTTCTTGTGAGATGTAGTTATCCTTTTATTCGTGTCGTAAAAGGCGTTTTAGGGATTATTATCGAAGTTTTTGAAAAAGAATGAATACCAACAGTGTAGGCTGCCTTGTATACTTTTCCAAATAGGTTATAATATTCTGCGTGGTTTTCGTCAATAATGTAAAGAATCCAATCTAACTTTTGCTTGCTAGTCCATTGAGCTAAAATTTCCACAATAAAACAAGCAATGACTACAAATCAAATATAATAATAATACAATACAAAAAAATATAATAACGCAGTAATTTAATTCCTAAATTGAACAATCAATGGCGCCGATTCCCTTGTTCACAAACTAAACTAAATTTAAGTTCAATGCATCTTTTTCTTTCTATTTCATTAAGAAAAGGACAGAAGATAAATATTAGTTTAGTCCTGTCAATTTAGTCAGCGCCTGACGTAAATTGACGTATTTTTGGTAGCCATGTTTTTAATCACGTCTAAACTGTCTATGGAGTATCTTAATTTGACAGGACTAAACTAATATTTATCTTCTGTCCTTTTCTTAATGAAATAGAAAGAAAAAGATGCACTGAACTTAAATTTAGTTTAGGTTGTCAACAAGGGAATCGGCGCCAATGTTAAATTAAATGTCCATTGCTTCATTTACAAACTAGAGGACCATGTATGTAGTAACTAAAGCATCAATGGACAGTCGTTAACAGCGGCTATTACATACAGGCTACATGAGGGTCAGTCGATGGCCATTTTAGTGGCCCGCAATGAGCTAGAAATAGCCATCGCAGTTGATTATAGGCATGTAATAGTTTGTTAATTTGTAGTGTGTTTCATTATGTGCTTGTGTTTTTAGTAAGCAGAGATTGTTGGTAGGTTGAAATCGTTTGAAGGTTTAATTGCTAGGGGTTTTGATTTGAACCCAATATGGACAAATGTTTAGATAGTAACTTCTGTTGTCACAAAAAAATATTGCCACCCTTTGGTTTCCTTTCAGTAGTTTTACAGTGGGTACCTACCTACTGTAAACTAAAACTCAGTACAAATGCGAAAATAAGTCTATCTGTCTGTTTCATTTCCACGCCTAAACCACTGAACTGGGACCCGGAAAAGGACATAATGCTACTTTTCGATGTAGATCGCAGATGAAGTTGTAGGTTACAGTTAGTACCTAAGTAATAACAGGAACTGAAATCTTTAATGTGTTCATTTTGTCATTCAGCATGATGATTTTCTCTATTATGCCTGTGTTTTCACTCTATAAACGCACTTACTAAGCGAGACAACCAATTTTATTTTATGTCAACAACTACACTAAACCTTCCAGCTCGAAAACCAATCCAAAATCTCACCCAGGCTTCGCCTTAAAGGCTCACAAAGAAAATCAAAACTATGAGAAGCGATTACGTCTGAGACGGTTTCTCGGTTTCTCGAGGATTCCAACATCGACTCTGGTGTAGGGTTACAAAGGAAAATGGCTGACGTGAAACTCGGGCAGGCGGGGTTTAAGTAATAAGAGCGGAGACTATTTTAATTTTTGGCTCGATTTCTCTTTTAAATTGAGTTCGTATCGAGGTGTAGGTTTTTTAAGGTACTGATTCTTTATGTTATATACGAGCGTGTGTGCATGCGAGTGTTGCGTAAGGACATTTGTTCCTGACGGGGTTCTCCCGACGTATTTTTCCACCACGACTTTCAACTGGATCAGTGGAAAGAAGCAGGAGATGATGTATTCGGGAGTATCTTTTTTTGGCTATAGTTTCAAGTGAATCATTTTTGAAATGTGCGTTTTATTTGTGCAAAATAATCCTTTTTTCTTTCCTAGTTCTCTTATAACTTGCACCACACACGCGCGTCATCTCAAAGTCTATTATCTTACTACTTTCGGTGTAATACCGCGATACTGCGCCGCCTCAAAGGATGCCTACTGTACATAGAGGCACAGTTATGTTATATAAGTGGCATTTCAGCTTAGAGTGAGGTAAATAAAGTGATGTGTGGTGATGCCCTAGTTTTAGTGTTGAGTGTTTTGTTTCTATAATAATAAAAAGACTGTAGTAACTGGGTTGTGGAGGTCAGATAAGCAGTCGCTTCATGTACAATACTGGCATTCAGCTCCGTGCGGTTAGATTGGCAGTTGAAACCAATGTAGTTGGGAAAAGGCTAGGCAGATGATGATGATTACTAACTGGTGAGAAGGCAGACTGTGCCTATACATCGCTGACTACCCCTTTGGTGAATAACAGGGTAATGATTATCTGGAACTGTATCACTGCAGGGTTTAAGCCTTTTTTATACATACACAAATATAGCATTGATTAAGGATTTCTATAACATTTTTTATGTAAATAAATAGAAAAAAAAAAACAATTCAAACTACATCTGAAAATGTCACATTAGTTCTTGCTAGGTTTTGAATCTGCAGTTGAAAGCTTTAAGATTGAAAATCTTTTTTTAGAAATTCTTTTAGTATTTTATGCCATAATGATTTTCTTATATTCCTAAATTCTATAATAATTTATCGTTTATTTAAATAAGGATGTTATACGCCATGTGCTGACTACACCAGATCGATCTTTTCTTTATTTAGATTTTCTTTCCTGACCTTTTACTTGAAAGCTTTCTTAAAGGTGAAAGTTCACGTACGCGCTATTTATAAACGGAGATTACGAGAAGAATTATGAAAGACTGATTATATCTCTAATCAGTAAATCTGTTGTTAAATATCCTGTTAGCAGTTGTGACCGGTTGACCAAAATAAAAACCATCAATTATTTCTATTGACATGATGTGATTCTACAATATAGGTACTAGATTTTCAATAACTACTCCTAATTATCACTGATATAGTATTTCTATCTCACAAACCGACGCGCGCTTAACTTGTCATTGCCAAGTATACAAACGCGCTGTGTGTGTGTGCGTGAAGACGAGTTACAAGCGTCAACATACTAACACACGCACACACACACACACTTCCGACTTCGCCATTGTCTCGGACGGTACCGAAAGCTCCTGCGCTTACAATCATAGCGTGTTTATAGAACACTAGGTAACCACAAGTAAAGCGCGCGTCGCTCCGTGAGAGATAAAAATACTATAACTGGTCAGTTAAATATAGGAATCCAACATTAATTTATTTACTAGGTAATAACCATCAATAAAATATACTTAGAAATAAAAAAAAATATGTTATAATTTTACGAAACAGCACAAGAAAAAGCAACATGGCAGATATACCTAATTACCATGAAGCAGTAAAAAACAGAATCTATAAGATGCAAAATAAGCTGATAATTCAGCTATCACGACGTTCAGACAGGAGCCGACAGAATGATAAATAGGCCGAGATTAGGAACGGCGTAAGGCCGGCTTGAGGGCAAGTCAGTGAGGTCTTCCGAAATTTCATTACGGACTGAAGAAATTTTTTGAAATATAGCCCATGTTTTTAGAGGGGCATAAAGTTTTTTGAGGTAGGGAAATAATATGGAGATTATTTTGACCGACTACATTGAATCAAGACGACTTATGAATTTTACAGAACGTGTGCCATGTGTGTGAGATCGTTTTTCTTTTCTTATTACCTAAATTGGTGTACAAATTTTAATGAATATTATTGAAAATCCAATAGCACTGAATTTCACTATGGAAAATATTTATAGTCCTACAGAACAATATTGATATCGTCTAAAGATTGAACTTAAAAAATCGACGTTGGTTTACGTCATCAAAAATATAATTTAGCACGCTGCACAAAAACATTGAATAAACAAATAAAAACCATTGTTCAACGATCCACGACCAACATCTAATAAAATGCCCAAAACATATTTTCAATATAACTAGCGTAGTGACGCGCAACACGTAATATATCGACAGTCGATACTATTGTACCAACTAACAATAGACCTGTGACATTTTTACGATGTCGAGGAACGTACAAAGTATATTTTGGCTTAAGAAACTTTTCGACTTTAATAAATATTGGTTTATGGGCTATAAGACATTGTTGTTTTTAGATTAAAAAGAATTTTCAATGCTGTAAGCTTTAGTGTGTTCCGTATGTTACATTGTAAATATAGGAAATATTTGTATTAGTGCCTGGCAAAGAAAATATCATTTGTTATTACGTTATAATAACTTAGATGTTACGTCGAGAGAAAATGCAGCAGTGTCCTCCTGTCTGCTAGCATTCCCCCAACTATGTTGAGGTCGTCTAACCGGATGCTGCCGAATACCAGTATTTTATATAGAGCGACTGCCTATCAAACACACAACCGGTTACTGGGTAATATTCAAATACGTACTACTCCTGTTTGCTAAGAGCAACAAACTGTAATCACCAATCATTTTACCAAGATTTTTTTTCTTCTGCCCTTATCCCAATTTATTTGGGGTCGGCGCAACATGTCTTTGTCATTTTACCAAGATTGGTACTCGTAAATACTTTTCGTGTTGATAAACAAAACTACAGGTTTCGTTTTTCTTAATAGATTTTATTAATATAATAATAATACACCTCAAATCATTATGAAACGCCAAATTACGGACTATCGCGATATATTCTAATTAAACCTGTCGTTCATAAATTAAAATAAAAGTAAAAACATAAGCTCATTAAACCTAATTCTGTATTATCTTGTATCAAAGTCCAATTACATATTACTTATTTTAATTTGATTTTGTAATACAGAATTAGGTACACATTTAAATATTCTAATTAATGAAGGAAATATTTAGCATTCAATTGTTTATTCACAAATGAATATGAATATGGCGTTAGTCTATTATATAATGAATGATTGTGGTTTATATTGCCGATAGGTATCAACAGCACCCAGTATGCTGCGCGTAGGCAACGTTAGAAACAAGGTTGGATTGTCTCATGTGCCTGTAAATTGCCAACTCACATCCCTTTCAAATTGAAATAGTTATTATGACAGTAGAATAAGAAAGCATTCATTTGACATAAAAAAGTAGACAGATACAAGTTGAAACTTAATTTAGTAATGTGCAATTTTGTAAAAATAAATTAGAGTAGTACCAATTAATTTTGAGGATAAGAAACGTAGGGAAGAAAGTAAAAGGGGTTTAAATTAATTAAATACAAAGAAAGGGAGTATCTATTTATGCACCAGGCTGTGTTTGTGTGTTTGTATGAGTCTAGATGTGTAATCTGCATTCGTGACATATTCGACCAAAATGTAAACAAAGATGAGTTTTTGGAAAAATTATGTACTTTAATTCCTACTCAATAAAGTTCAGTTTACGCTACAACTTTAAACGTCTTTATAACTTTTTCAATAGTGCTAGTCACTCTGAAATCTACTTAATGACCATTAAAATAAAGTTGATATTTGTTTAACTTGAAATAACGTCACTTTAAAACAAATAAAATTTGAATATAGGTGTGAGTAGCTTCGTCTTAGCGTTTCGATAGCAATCTAAGTACAGTCAGCTCATAATTTGGCTACGAGTTTGGCACCTTTAGTAACCAGTTCAGTCCATTAGTTCCTGTAACGTACAGACAATAGGACACTCTGGACAGGATATTAAGTAGCTTTTACTCAGAATTGTAAGAGCTCCTTATATTACTGAATGAAAACAAAAACTCAATGCATGGTATTTAAAAGAACTATTTGTGTCACATATCGTACCATCCCTACCCAACTCTATACAATTCAAATAAACATAAAAAAGATTGTACACATACTTTTCCCTTTCAACCAATCTATTCGCTCTGTTTACCCAATAAATTCAAATAACAATAGTCGATATATTCGCATCACTACGGACAAACATTATTATTCGTTAGTGCCTTGTTTATATATGGATAATATTATTTATGCTTTGTATTCACGAAGTTTGCTTTCTATAGCAAAGTCCTATGGGAGAATGGAAACTATGTATATTGAATTACTCAACTGTCCTAGTGATAGCATTATGTGTTGTTGACCTCCCAAAGATAGGGTTGAGCTACACGATTAGTGATTCTTGTGTGTCTATTGTCAGGATAGATCCATATAAGTACCTAATGTATGGCTATATTTAATTTGACATAATATGTATTTCAATTTGTTTTTTTTTTAAACCGCCTTTTTGTGTTACGACATAAAGGCCAAATAATTCAAATTATTGCCATAGATGTACAGTTGACCGTTTCAAATTGATATTGGCTATTGCAATACACTGAATCGTGTGAATTGTAAGCAAATTATTATGTAAAAATCTCACCGGGAAAACTTATGTGAAGTGAGCTTTCTGTGAGCTGTCAATAGTGTAGTGAATTATAAATTGTGTAAATGCTTATCCTAGGTATTTTTGTTTTTTTTTCTAATTTTTTCTTATTTTCCGTGTTATGGAAATATTTGTACGCCGATACTTACGGCTAAACATGACTGGACTCAAACGACGTAATATCTTGCATGCTTTTGTATGTATACAATGTTTAAACAAATAAAGAAATCTTATCTTATCTTGTCAATCTCTAACACCAGGTGTAATGACAGCTCACACTCACACTCACCTAAGACTTCACTGTCAGATTTTTACAATATACATAAATTAGCTGAACTAGTTTAGAAATCACCAACACAAAGCAAAGTTGATCAATGCTACTTCCAGCTTTCAGGAAAAAGCCCCCTTGCCCCACATTGGCCCTGATTCCCTTGTTCACAAACTAAACTAAATTTAAGTTCAGTGCATCTTTTTCTTTCTATTTCATTAAGGAAAGGACAGAAGATAAAATATTAGTTTAGTCCTGTCAAACTAAGACACTCCATAGACAGATTAGACCGGATTAACAATATGGCTACTAAAAATACGTCAATTTCCGTCAGGCGCTGACTAGTTTGACAGGACTAAACTAATATTTATCTTATGTCCTTTTCTAAATAAAATAGAAAGAAAAAGATGCATTGAACTTAAATTTGGTTTAGTTTGTGAACAAGGGAATCGGCGCCACTGTTACAATTACACCCTACTATTATTATTCCTAAAAACGTCTGCTTTCACCCTTTTAGTAAAACATGCTCCATAATATTTCCTGTACATGTTGTATATTCTACACACGTCTCTTTGTGCCAAGCTTCTTATATTAACGCCAATAATATGCATACAATTTTCAAGAGTTTTCTTTCCCAGGAAATATGGCGTCGTATTTTGCGTTGCTCTTAGCCTTGTGGTTAGAATAGGCTATAAGGCTATAAGTTATGGGGGTAGGGGTGGGGAAAGGTTGTTTTAGTGGGCCAATAGTTTGGTTATATTGGTTTTGTAATGCTGTGAAGAAAGTGCTTTGAAATCATACATAACATCACGCCTCACTGTATTCGCCGGAGGGATAGATAGAGGTATACCTATAGTACACCCACATTTCGCATGTTAGGTTGGAAGTCCCATGTAACAGGGGCGAGCCTATTGTCAGCAACCGGGCGCACATTTAGACTACTCAGGGCTCGAACCCAGGACCTCATTGTCAGCAGTGACGTTTGCGACCACCAGATCAAAGAAGCTCTGAAATCTACTGTAGTATTTTGATAGGTCTGGTGGTATTACTTCCCCGGACGAGCTCCTTCACAAAGAGCCCTACAGTGACATCCACATACTATACAGACTTTGCGGTACTCTTCTGTACGCCCAACAAAAGCAAAAAGCGTGAAGGTACCAAATAAACCCAGTACACACGTTTCTTACGTGTCTAGACAAGTTTTTCATGAACTCAGCCAAATCTGTAGATAATATAAAATCCTGTCACCTTTTTGCTGATAATATTTGCAAAGAAATATGAGGAGACATGATGTGTATACACTACCTTACGAACGGGCCCGGAATACTAATTCTTGAAGTAAATAACCTTTTTGAGAACCAGAAAGGTTTCTTGCTTACGTATATGATAATATTATAAGTTTCTGAAAATCAGAAAGGTTCTCGTGCCTACACCTATGATAACGTTATAAGTATATAATGTTGTGTTTGTAGGTAAATACGACATCGTAATTACTTTACCACTTTTGAGGCGTATACTTCACAAAGGGTTCAAAAGACATTCGTCAAACCCAACCATAACCAAACCATAGTCGAAAGTGCTATCATTCTCCTGCTCTTATCCCAATTTATTTGGGGACTTGGCAGCATATATTCTGAACATAAAAGGGTAACAATCATTTATACCTTCCTATCTACCTACTGAAAGACAGGACGCTCTCTTACTCGTCCTCTGCGTTGCCTTTTCCCAACTAAGTTAGGGTCGACTCCCAGTCTACCAGTAATTTACATGGAGTGCCTATCTGACCTCCACAACTAAGTAAGGTAGCTTACTTGATTGTGGAGCTGTGGACAATGAGTATTACCAATCCCCTCGGTAAGACTGGTTGTCAGAGTTTCGAGCTTCTGACCACCCGTTACGTGTCAAAGATCTACGAATGACAACCGAGAACAACGGATTAACGTGCGTGCGAAGAGGTGACGATATTTAAGGAGGATGGTCACCCATCCACGGTTTGACCTCGTCAAGTGTTGCTCAAAGATCGACCTGTGCGGCTATTATAATTTAGCCCCACCATCCACAAAATCTCCAATGGTCAAGAGTCATCGACTCTAATTTTTACCACTATCTGAAAGATATGACAATTTTACTAAACTAACAAATTGACGTCTTTCACAATACATCTCTAAAATCGTCACGTGTGAATAAAGTTACTACTGCCTATCCCCTTTCTAAAGCAAAAATTAACTTTTTCCTGTACAAGCTACGTATACTTCCCCTAAGTCCTGACTTACTACGAAACTAATAAATAAACAGCTTTTCTCTTAAAAAAGGTAAATGAATAAAGAAAATTTTCTCATAAATTCTTCGGACTAAATAAATCGACAGACTACACTTTAAGTCAGGTAAAAAGTGAAGGGAAAAGTAAAATATTATCGAGATAGAGCCACTTTTTAGCACTAATGTTGGGATTGATTATCGATAAAACGGATAGTGCTATTTTCCGCTAGGTTTGCGAAATGCGTTCAGTATTCAATTGTTATTAGGGAATTGATTTGTTCCGTTTCAAAGCTTTAAATGTATTAGACGGGTTCGCGATTTGTTTTCGCTGTAAGTTTAAATTTTGTGCTGTGTAATGTTAAAGGAATTTCAATATTACAATATTGCTTGTAAGGTATTGAAAATGTGAAATGGGAATTCGTGAGGATTTAGTGGTTAAATGGTTTGAGTAGATGGATGTGTTATGGTTCATCTTTACGGTGTTGAACAATATTTATAGATACTTCAATAGAGCTGAGATTGATGGAGCTGAGATTCATAGAGGTTAAATCTCATAATACTACAAGTCACTAAACGCTATCCATAATAATGTTTTACATGCGAAGGTAACTTTGTATGTTTGTTTGTTACGTTTTCACGCTTAGACCACTGAACCGATCGTTATGAAATATGACAATTAATATGTAGCCTGGGTCCTGGAGAAGAACATAGGTTATCCAGAATACAAATTATTGTATTCTGAATATTTGTATACAAAAATGATGGAATATAAAATACATGCACTAAGTCGCGGGCAACAGCTAGAGTGTAATATATTATTATTTACTACTTTATTTTTATTATTATACTTGAAATGGTGAAGGGTATATCATAGAATCTACAAATTTTTCCTAGCATTTATTTTCATTGAAAACATCATCATCTGCCTAGCCTTTTCCCAACTATGTTGGGGTTGGCTTCCAGTCTAACCGAATGCAGCTGAATACCAGTATTTTACATGGAGCGACTGCCTATCTGACCTCCACAACCCAGTGACTGGGTAATACGATACCCCTTGGTAAGACTGGTTGTCAGACTTTCGGGCTACTGACGACCCGTAACGACTGTCAAAGATCCACGAATGACAGCCGGGACCAACGGCTTAACGTACTTTCCGAGGCACGGAGGGGTCTTGGTTTGTGAAAATGGTCACCCATCCACGGACCAACCGCGGCAAGCGTAGCTTAACCTGATCGATCGACCCGTGCGGCTGTTATTGATGATTTCTAAAAATAAACGTAAAGATTCTGGGTAAAGGGATAGAGTAGGTATTTGATCGTGAGCTAGTTAATTGAATTAAAACGAACTCATTTTGATTTTATAATATCTTGGCAAAGATGCTCAAGATAATGAAAAGTGACATGTTGAAATATATACAACAAGCCTCATCTTGCTGACTGGCTCTCCATAAATCTCCTTAAATAGGCAATAAATGAAAAGTACCTGTAAATGTTTTCATTAGAAAAATGCTCTGAGCTTTGAGGCTGAGACTGGTAAGCAGAAAAGAAAAATTAAATATTACCTTATAAAATAAATACACTAGGTCATCATCTACCCAGCCTTTTCCCAACTATGTTAGGTTATCTAGGAATAAATACACCAGGAATCTTGTAGTTTATTTAATGAACCAATTAATTTAATTAAATAAATGAGATCATACATTATTCATTTTCAGTATTACACAGTTGGAACACATAACAATAAGAGGTATCTAAGATATTTCATGAAAATATCTGAAAGATAAACCGGTATTTACTAACCTTCAGCCTAAGTCAGAATAGGTACAATTATAAAGATCTTTTGAGTTAGCTTGAAGTGGTCTTAATTTGTTTCTTTGACCTATTTTCTGTTTGATGTATTCTACCATTCTTATAATTATTGTGCTTTGAATTCGTTAGTGAGTGCGCAGAATTTTGATTATATATATAGAAATTGATGGAGGAGATTAAAATCTTTCGTTATATATAGGTTCTCAATATCATTGTTTTTTTTGGTTTGTGTAATTATGATAAAGAAATCATGGCTCGTGGCTAGGCAGTTACACTTGCCGCGGTTGGTTTGTGGATGTGTGACCATCTTTACACACCGACGCCCCTCCATACCTCGGAAAGCACGTTAAGTCGTTGGTCTCGACTTTCGTTTGTGGATCTTTGACAGTAACTAGGGAGCGTCAGAAGCCCAAAATTAGTCTTAACAAGGGGCTCGTTCAGTATTACCCAATAACAGTGTTAGGTTTTGGAGGTCAGATAGGGAGTCGCACCTTGTAAAAATCTGGTATTCAGCTGCATCCGGTTAGACTGGAAGCCGACCCCTAGATAATTAGGAAAAGGCTAGGGAGAATCTTTTTTCTTAGTGTTTTCTCAAAGTATACGTGTGCTAAAAAGCAACTACAAGTGACGATTTTTAAAGCAAAATTCGTACAAAGGAATACAAATACAAATTCTAATTCTGTTCTGTGAATACAAATACTTTTGCAAGTTAGTACTTATATATGAAATTACCTAGTAACTAATCAAACAACAAAACTTTTAATTACTTATGTAAAACAACATAGTTATGTACAATGATAATTATCCTATTGTCAAATATGGCATAGAATATTCAATTAAAGTGTTGTTACTGAATATTTACTTATGTGTTTACCGAACTATCTCATTATGTCGGATTTCACTCTACTACAAACCCAATTATAGTTGGCAAACATTTCTATTGCCATCGGTTTGTGTCGACGTCGATAGTTTAGTTGATTATATTAAATAATTATCGATAGTTATTAGGAAAATTATGTGCACTAATCATGAAAAAAACCGTAAGAAAACAAAATGATATGAAAGTTTTAAACGGTTAAATAAGAAAAAGTGAATGAATTAAGCAAGTGTTTGTCGAGGAGATAGTACGAGACTTCATTATTTGCAATGAAATGCTTTGCCAACTTAAGCCTCATGTATTAATTATTGAGTCTATTACCATTCCCCCCACAGTTAACTATTCACTGTTAAAAAAAAGGAAACACATCGCAAAAAGATACAACGTAACTACAACCTTAATCATTTGACCTGTACTTATGCCAATCGTATTTCGTGGAAAACGCGGCAACGCAGTCCAATTTGAATTTAATTCACCGTATTATTATTTGTATAACGATATGCGGCGCACCACTAGCGAGTGCAGTTAGTGAGGCCCATAAATCAGTTTCCGTAGCCTGTAGGCACGTCTTAATACAATTTTATAAGTAACGGGTGCAAACAACGTGTACTGACGATAAGATCTTGTCGATAGTTACAACGTTGTAATTGGTTTTTGTTGATTCAGCTTTTGAGGAACATTTTCCTTGTCGGAAAATGTATTTTATTACTGAAGCATAATGACCACGGAAATCGAGTTTGATGAGAAAAAACTCTGACTAAGTCAAACTGAACTTGAAGTTAAGCGAGTCATTCTATCATGACAAGATAATATGAAATACGCATAAAGATCGCGTAGGGAAGAAACTTTTTGGGTACAAAATCAGAAACTTAGAATTATGATACACATCAGACAGAAAAACTAATCATGCATAACATTTCGCAAGACAGCATTAAATAAAATGAACAATACGTGATCTGAATCACAAAAGCCAATTTTATTTATCGATACTACTTTTGATGAATCCTCTTTTTGTTGGTAAAATATGAAGTAAATTCGTAACCAAAAAACCGTCCATTTACAATTTCATCGATACGCTTCCCATCACTATACTTCAGCTTACATAAATCATGAGGACATACGCCCTATCTGTTGCCAGCTTAATACGATCCCCCAAATAGGGGTGGGGGGCTTTTTATAGGCAAAAAGCTGAGTTTGCCAGTTTGCCTTGGTATTGTATACTTTATATTGGGAATCTAAGCGGCTGTTATTCAGCAGATTTTAAGAAAAAAAAACGTCATGACAACTTTTTTGTTGTTTCATTCTTTTTTTTTTTTGAACAAGGAAGTTTAAGGACTGGTTGTCAGCGATTAGATTATACTGACGATTTTTTAAAGGAAATTTTGATTGAGTTTTAAATTATTTGAAACACTTTTTGGTCGTCATCCGGATACTTTTACTTCCGGTAACTAGAATGCGGTGGCTTTACTGACACAGCTAGTCATTGAATATAGATGAATCTTAAACATATAATGCTTTAAATAACTTTTACAATATTTTACACAACTATTTATACTAGGTCCTAAATTTAATGACTAACAAGAAATGTGCATACACACGCGTGACACGCTTCGGCGATAGACACAACTGCAACGGTCGACAACGTATCGCTCGTGTATTTGAGTGCGGTGCTCAAATACACGAGCGGCATGTTGTAGTGTCGACGGCTGTCGCCGACACTTGCCGACGGTTGCAGTTGGCCCTGCAGTGGAAAATCTACAGGCTGATATAAAACATTCAGGGAGGTACAGTCAACCAAATATCAGCGGAAACATTTTAAAATTCACAGCGCCTTTATGTCGTAGTAGTAAGGGTAATTTTCGTAGAGTGATGTGCGTTTGACTGTACTATGTAGGATTTTTCGCTACACACGAATACAGATGAAAACTAATATAAGCGATACATTTTTCGCTCGAAGACATTCGAAAAGCTTTCCACATTGATTTTCAGCCAACGGAAGCAAGTTCGATGTTCGCGTCACTGAATTTTTCAGCACGTTCATATAAATATTTATGTAAGCCACACTTTCGCGCGGTTAGGCACTGAAAATGCCGTGAAAAAAATCTGAAGTAGACGCCTGATTTTCAAAGTAGGTCTAGATTTTTTTTTTGTAAATGGGAGTTGTGGTTTCGATTTTGGGGAATACCAAGGGTTTGGCAGAAATTTACCTTTTAAATGGTGGTAAGTGACAGCCATGTGAACAGAACCCAGCAATGCATAAATATGTAAGCTGTCACACCCTTTATGCCTGGAGGCATTTATTTAGTTAGTAAGTTTTTATTTACATTTTAATTTTAATTTATTATTTTTTAGATTGAGTACGTATAGTTTTTATTATATTTGTTGGTATATTGGCGTGGCTAGCAGACATATGGCAAATAATTTAATTTTATGTTCTGTGCCTTGTAATATTAATTACTTAAGAGCCTGTACAACGGTCCACTAGCGCCACTCCTTTAAAAAAATATTATCTCGTGACTGAGAAGGAATTATGAAAATCTGCTCAATCAGCGACCTCGGTAAGTGTGTCTAGAATTTTCTAATACCTTTTATTAAGTTTCATATTGAGACACGAAGCAACTAAATACGACATATAGGAATGTGGCCGCTTTTCTTTAGATCGAATTTTGTTGCTTCGTGTCTCAATATGAAATTTTATAAAAGGTATTAGAAAATTCTAGACACATTTACCGAGGTCGCTGATTGAACAGATTTTCATAATTCCTTCTCAATCACGAGATAATATTTTTTTAAAGGAGTGGCGCTAGTAGACCTGTGTGCACCCTCTTAGCACCTAGTATTGTATACAATCAAGTATTTTATAACTGAACAGACAGCTGTGCTGCAGGGGAGTTTGTTGCGCCACTTCTTCTTCCCAGTGATAGCACTGGTGAAGGGCGGGCGTTTTTGGGGGACGTCTTTTGTAATTATGACGTTCGAAAAGTGCTGATTCTCAGCCTAATTTGAATAAATGCCTTTCGATTTTGATTTTGGTAGTTTATAACTGTAACGTATCGGAAGAAAAATTCCAAACTTATTTGGACAGAATTTTATAGCAGAAAAATTCTAAAATATTTTTGCCCTGCCCGGGAATCGAATTTCATGCCTATACAATATAATACAAGCCCTATTTAACGTTATCTTTCAAAGAAAAAATCCAATTTCAAGCATAAAATTAAGAATTCTTTTCTACAAAAAAAAAAAATCTAATTAAACTTAGCTTTAATTAGAATGTTCGCTAATTACATTTCATGTAATTAGATTCTAGCCAAAGGATCTAACGATTTTAATGTCTTTTGAGGTTTTACTGTAACCCTTTTAATTTTAAATGAAAGTGTGTGGGTTTGCTTAAAAAAAAAAACGCAAATAGGTATATTTGGTTGAGGTTTGGTAAACTCTAAACTGAGTTTATTGATTTTCTGATGGATCTTTGAAGATAGCTAACAACTTTGTTGACTGGAGATGTTCATATAGAGTTTTTGCCGACAGGAAGCCAGAAGAAATAAACTTTTGGTGTTAAGTCAGAAATTAATTGTTTGCAAACTTAAATTGTCCGTATATTCGAATCGCAACTGTCATTCTTTGACATGAAATGGCTATAAAACTGCAAATTGACGTAGTATGTTGATTTGGTAAGTAATTATTTTCCCTGACTACAGTTAGACCTAATGATATTGGCTGTGTACTCTGCCCGACTTGGACTTCTAGACCAGCAAACGAGGATAATCTTATCACTTGTAAGTAAAACATCAATAATTCTATTGTAATAAAAATAAAATAAAACACTTACCGATACGCCATCCGGATCTGCTCCCCATTCTTGTACCAGATGAGTTGGGCCGGTGGGTTTCCACCTCGACTCCTGCAGACCAGCTCGAGGCTCTGTCCTCGACGTACCGTCTCGCCTTCAGCGTAGCCTTCGATGTACGGGGCTCCGGGAGGATCTGAGGAAGATAAATAAGATTTTTATTTCCGGAAACAATACTTATAGGAGTACAAACATATCGTGTTGCGAATAGGAATTTCGCAGTAGCACCCCGGTGTCTGAACTTGTGCCCAGGTGATGCCTAGAGTACCCGCTATTACATATTACTAAACTAATTACCCCTATTACTTAAACACAACTGGCGAAATGTAGGTGTACTAAAGGGACACCTCAACCTAACCCAGCGGCGATTACAGGCGTGATGTTCTGCTATCTTATTGTTATTTTTTTCAAAAATCTTTTATTATATAACTACCTATATTAGTCGTCATTTCGGTTATATGATCAATCAATCTGCGTAGCCTTTTCCCAAATAAGTTGCGGTCGGCTTCCAGTCTAAGCGCATGCAGCCGAATACCAGTATTTTATATAGAGCGACTGCATATTAAAATTTGACTTCCACAACCCAGGTACTGACGATACCCCTTTGTAAGAGTGGTTATCAGAGGGGCAATTCTCGTAATTTTAAGAACGTTCACAGTCTGATCTCAGTCTCAATCTGTCAAAAAATACTTCTAATTTCCCTACATTTTGACAAGTTTTTGACATTTGTTTGTCGCCGAGATGAGACTGCGACTAGATTTTGAACGTTTTAAATTACGAGAATTGGCCTTCAGACTTTTGGGCATCTGACTGTAACGACGGTCAAAGATCTACGAAGGACAGCTAGTACCAACGGTTTAACGTGCTTTCCGAGGAACAGAGGGGTCTCGACATGTGATAGATGCTCACACACCGGCTGTTATTATTTAACCGTATTATTACTTACGTTATTTTTAACATTACATGAACACTGAGCGGATCATGTTCATGATAATGTTAAAAGTATAATGTATGTTTTTATTTTTATTATAGGAAAACTTCATTCCACGTAAATACTTGTTTTTTGTAGATAGAGTGGTAAACAAAATAATTATCTGATAATGATTTATATATGGAAAATGGAAGTGACGTCATGAGGTACAGATGAGAGCAATAGTTTTATAATTTTTTAATAAAAAATTGTATGTTCCTGATGTGATTGTTAAGGGCAGATAAACTCTGGAAGCACTGATCCGATCACTTAAATTCTTTCAGTGACAGATTTTTTTTACAAACCCGCGAATAGCGAATTCGTGGGCAAAAGCTAGTGGAATTTATAAAGTTAAAACGAATGTAGAGTTATAAAGAAAAAGAATTTTATTTTTATTGTTAATTTGATCCTTTTCAGCATACCCACGTATTTAAAAAAAATACCTGTAATAAAATAACAGCATTTAACTACAAGCACCATTTAAAATGTACAAAATACTCGTTATATTGAATGCGAAAAACGCACCCACAAAAGTAATGAAATTGATATTTTCGTGGAAAAAAAACTCAATTCAAATAGTTAGTTTGGCCTTGAGTTCTAGGTATTTCCACAATCATATTATGATGGAACAAAAGAGAAATCTAGACTTGACTGTTTTCATTAAATTGTTAATAAACTGTTTTTCAATTTCAAATTCTGCCTAACACTTTGTCTATGTTAAGTCCTAAGAGTATTTCAGATCAAATAAGCTAGACTTACGTCAGTTCCGTAACATTTAAGGCATGAAATATAACATAATGCACATAAGATAAAATAAGAAAATTTCCGAATCAATTTAATAAGAAATATTTTATTCCAAAACGCATTCAAAAGAAACAGGTAGATAAAGTAAGAGAAAAAATAAAATAAAAGGACTCGATGCTATCATCTTTCACTTTACCCGACTGACATGCCACGCATACAACTCTTTTGTTTTAAAAATCCCTTTTCGTAACAAAAGATGCTGAGAATGATCAAAAGAAAAAAAAATATACTCATAAAGATTTTTTACCACAAAGAAACACTTTTCCAAACGAGTGTACGGGAAAATTGCCTTCGACGAGAGTTCATTAACCCCAAAAACGGGGTTCCGTAACATTATTAATAAGGTTTCTTTAAGAAAAATAATAAAACGATCCCTATCTTGAGGGTCATATCATTTGTTTGTGCGATTACACTGTAAATCATTTTGTCTTAAAAATATAAATTTTCTCGCTGACTGGGTTCGTATTTTTGGGTTAAATTTTGATAAATGACTTCGCAAGGTATGATTAATATTGTATTTTAGGAGAGCTCAGTGGAACTGAATCAGGGTATTATATTCAGTGAATAGACAACATTAATTATATTTAACACTAAACGTTGCTCGCCCCTTTGGTTTCTGATAAAGTGTGGAACTTTTCTCTCTTCCTATACAAGTAAAATAAAGTACCAAGCACCAAGCAAGAATTAATACAAATAACAAGCACCATAATCAGCCTATAATATTCCCACTGTTGGGACACAGGCCTTCTCTCTGTGAGAGGGGGGGGGGGGGGGATCTAGCATAAACATAATAAGCCTATAATGGTCCCACTGCTGGGACACAGACCTCTGTGAGAGCGGGATCAGTCCCCCTTTGTGATAAATTGGTAGTGAAAGCAATGCCGTTCATTATGGAAAACTGCAATGATAAATAGACAGAGATTACCCTTTTACATACACGTACGGTGTTCCAGACCCCATCACTTCTTTAGTTAAAAAAGCTGTTACCAAATTTGAATAATTTCACACTTCCCTCTAACGGCCCCCAAAAACTCTTAACCGTTGACATAAATAGCAAAACCTACTTTCAAGCCGAAATATCTTATTACAACATAACTATTACCTTCTCAAGTCCCTATGAGGGTTAAAACCGATTTATTTTTATCACGGAACCCACGATATTTAAGCTTGAATAGTTTTATACGCTTTCTCGACTGGGGGGTCAATTCATACGTTATGAGCCATTGAGTATATAATATTATGATGGCCCCTGTATAGTGTATGGGCCGTGTTTAGTGTATGACCCTGTATTAGTCTGTGTTGCGTTCGTTTTTGGTCGATTTGATATAGATTGAGTGGGGTTTGAACAATGGTGGAAGATAATTGTTTTCTCTTAATAGAAAAAAAAGGGCCGTCAGTCAGACTGACTACGCACAACCAGTTCGTACGCGAAATATACAAAAAAGAATTTACTCAGTGTCATTTTGAAATGACGTAATAATATATAGGTATATATTTTTATAGTATTTTTGTCACGTGTTGGTGCAACAAAAATATTTTTAAAAAAGCTTAAAATTAAGTATCCTTCAAAAACTGAAGAGTCATCACATGACGTTCAGCCTGAAACAGAAGTTATCGAAAATTGATCACTATTGTGTTCCGTAAAGAATGCGCCCAAAGAAATATCTCTTCTAAAACCACCCCAAAGAAGGTCAAACGCCGTGCTAAAAGTTAGAATGCAAACGAAGTCACGGACAAAAGCTACTGTATGTGTACACGAAAGGAATGTAGCAAAGTGACAATTACAAGATGGAGTCTCAGATTCGCCCCCCTCCATCCCTCTGTACCATTCCATTCCCCTTAGAATAATTAAGTTCAGACGTAGGGATGTTACTGTTGGTAGCCTTGAATTCTTTCTACTTCGACCGTTCATTGTATAGGTAGTCGTTATTTTGATGTCCATGTTTGATAGTAGATGTTTTGGTGGAAGGATAGAAGAGAATGGAGAATGATTGAATTTTCTAATACGGGTTCTGAGTTTCAAGCCAGGAGGTAAAAAATATAGAGTGTTTAAAGTTTAAATAATCCTATTGGTCGATATTTCATGAAATAGTCATTCAAATTTGAATTTCGCGCGCTACCTTGCCCCTCAATCTATTTAAATAAGGCTGAGAATCAGCACCTTGTGTAGTTCATGGTAGTTGTTCCAATCTGCTGGTTTGTGCATGTGAGATTCGAGTCTGTAACCCAGTTATCGGAATGTGGGGAAACTTATTCGAAACAATATTACGATATATATAATATACAGCTATAACGGCTCTAAAAGAACTTGTAAGTATGAGTGCCAATACCACTTTAAGCCTTAATAACTGCAGTAAATATAAAATAAAATAAAACTCGCACAAAAATAACACCAACTCTCCAACTCTCAAACATCTTGAATTCGTTTACCCACCAAACACCATAATCCTCCAACTTTCCGAACCTTTCCATGAAAATTCCACAACATCGTATTAATTCGTTTAAAACTTCCTCAATCCAATACGCTAACCCTATTCGCATGGCAAATCTCGCGTAGTACGCGGTACGCGGTACGCAAGTAATACGCATGTCAAGTCTAGCGTTTGTAATTAAGAGGGCATTGTACCGAGAAACGACGAATTTGTTACTTGTAGGGCGCTTGTCACACCGAAGCGTAATTCTAATTGAGTTTCTGCTTTGAATTTTGCTCGGAAAGCGAGCAGTGTTGAGATGTAAATTGTAGGAAACGTAGGAGACAAAATGCGATTTTGTGTTTGGTAGTTTACTGATTTTTTTATGGGTATTTAAAAAACTGCACCAGGTTGGACTGAAAGACGGGGAAAGGCTAGGCAGAGGATGATGATAATGTATTTTGAAGTTAATTTTAATTTGACATGGCGGCTTATCTCTTGGGTTTCCTTTTACAGTATTTTACTTTTTATTCCGAACACACTTAACTAATTAAGACTTTGCTGATGAATCTGAAAGGTTTAAACGCTCTTCATTCGTCCAATGTCTAGAGACATACCGTGCAAAACTTAGGTTTCTCTTATTTATGGTATCTTAATTTTTTTTTACAATAAAACCAAAACTAATACTCATCACCATCATTTCAGCCGAAAGGCTGCCCCCAAGCGTCGCCACAAAATAAAACAAAAGATAAAATACTTAACATTTTAATAGAAACCCTAAAGTGAACCAGCTTATTCGAGCCACAATAAAAGGCAAATCGCTTCGCTCAATGTTATTGTTTCATTCCAATGTTAAAACACTTATTTGCAATGTCAATAAAATCGATATAAGCTCGTTGGTTTCAAAGTTTGAAGGTTCAAAACCTAAGCAGAGGTAGATGACATTGATCAATGACGATGTAAGATTAATATAAGTGTTTTTAGTTTAATATCATCCATTACTAAGATTTATGGAATAATAATACATTAGTAAGTTTTTATTGAATACTGTTGAAACTATTATCCAATGACATTATTTATGATGTTGATTTTTTTAATGTAATTGAATCGACTAGAAATCTATGGGAAAACTTAAGCCTAGTAGTAAAGGCTGTCTCAAAAATAAGTTTATTTATATTGGAACTACCCATCGTAAAGAAAAACGTAAGAAAACCTTAATTTCGTAGTCTGACATAGTGAGCACGTATCTACGAGTATGTTCGTTATTATGGAGTATGATAAGATTTATTTTCATAACAGTGTTTAGAGGTGTAAAGTTCACTCAACCTCCATAGAAAAGGGAGGATCCTCCGACCAGACGGGTGTTGTGTCTGGCGGGCATTTGCCCAACGATTGATGTTGGGAAATCGTATCTATGCTAATTGCGCGGTAAACTCTGCTTGCGAGATGCAGGATTGGCGTGACGTCAGTATGACGCGTTGTTCGCGTGTGGCGTTGTAGATACCGCTACATCACTCCCCTCCGGAGAGAGACCGGAGGTCGATAATGGGCTGAGTCTTGTATCTTGCGATGCTTGCCAGGCCAGCTGAGGTTCCAGTGAGTCGGAACCGGTTGCCGCATAGTTCACGGTGAGTCGGAACTGTCTGCGGAGATGTCCCCAGTGAGTCGGGGTGGCGCTGCGTTATACTCCAGTGCGTCGGATGTCGTACAGCGCTGGGTTGAGGCTGGCTGCTGCGTCGACCAGGAGAGGGTGCTCTGCTTGTTGACCGGCCGAAGGTGCAGTGTGCTGTGCCAAGGTTGCTGATGAGGCTGAGGGTGATGACCAGGTATGCGCGGACGCTGCATGCTGGTGGTCAGGATACCCGTTGAAGCCGTGGATGCTGGCTGGCTGGGTTACTCGCCGCTGAAGCTTGCGGAAGTGATGATGATGACGTCGATGAAGTGTTTGGACGAAGGCTGCGCTGACGTTCATACTTGGGGTCACCAGTTTAGAGGGATGAAGGACAGGGTGTAAAGTTCACTTATCCTCCATAGAAAAGGGAGGATCCTCCGACCAGACGGGTGTTGTGTCTGGCGGGCAATTGCTCAACGATTGATGTTGGGAAATTGTATCTATGCTAATTGCGCGGTAAACTCTGCTTGCGAGATGCAGGATTTGCGTGACGTCAGTATGACGCGTTGTTCGCATGTGGCGTTGTAGATACCGCTACATCACTCCCCTCCGGAGACCAGAGGTCGATACATCCATCCATTACATTTTTTTTTTTTAAATATAAATGTTGCCTTGCACTAAGAATCACTCTTGTATCGTGGGTGCGTTTACAAATATTTAAACTCAACTCACATACACAAACAGCCAGACTCGGAACAACTACCTGTAGGCACATGTACATTCTAATACTATGAGTATTAAGCTCTCGTCGGTGTGACACGCATCCAAACACAATGTTACGCTGTAAAACTTCAGTCGTGTTCGGTATGTTTAACTTTTATTATACTTCGGATAAAACTGTTCATACGCGTCTTAAATTTGAAAGAACATGAGTACATATTACTGCTAAGACTTTCTAATCATTTCAACATGTTGTGTGAAGAGAGGAAAGAAAGAAAGAAGAGTTAATTTTGAGGTGAGATTCGTAAATCTTTAACAAACGACAATCGTCACGGGTAGTCAGAAGCCCAAACGCCTGACAACCAGTCTTACTTAGGGGCATCGTGTTACCCAGTAATTGGGTTGTGGAGGTCAGATAGACAGTCACTTCATGTAAAATACTGATATTCATTTGCATCCGGTTAGACTGGAAACCGACACCAATATAGTTGAGAAAAGGCTGGGCAAAGAGAGATAGATATTTTTTGAGAAGAGAAAGAAAAAGAAAAATGAAATGAAAAAGGTTTTCGAATGAGATTTTATTTAATTAGTAGAAAACAAACAGTTCATTTATCAAACTAAATTTCATTCGAAAACATCCATCGGTTTCTTACTAAACTTCAACTGACGACACTTCCTACCTATCTCTTTTATTGACTGCACCTACAGTCCACCGTACATCAGTGCTAACACTTGCACTACGAGAATCGTTCCTAATGCTACGGCACAAAAGGCGCTATCAATGTCAATTTGTTACCACTTATGTGCGGATGTCTCCTACAACGTTCCAAACCTAACCTAACCTACAACGTTAATTTTCAGCGATTTGAAGAAATTTCACAGACGTGATGGGTAGGTACGGATTTCTAATCTTACTGAATAAAATAAAGTTGAATGCTGCTTTTTGTTTGCAAAATTAACCACCCTGACTTCCGTAACCTGCATTTTTCAGGTCATCTGTCTGTTGGTGATCAAACATTAACATTCTCAATAAAAAAATAGCTTAAGAAAAATCGTTTGATCTGTCCGTATTCAAGAAAAATCTTTCATCCAAAACCGAACACCTTCAAAATCCTTTTTGATTAGCAAAATAGCACGAAATGTACGATAATTATAATCAAAATTCATAAAAGAGTACTGTTTACAATTAGTACAATGGTAAGGTTTTTCCTCTCTGTGATTGGCTCAAGGCTATTTTACTTCCCTGTCTGTTCTCTTTGTGCAAAACGCCTTTGTTTTGATGTTGTTATTTTTTTATTATTTCATGTTATTTTTTTGTTTTTTTTTTAAATACTTCACCTCCTATGGCGTTTGTGATTGAGGTGGGGTGGTATCGATAAGAACGGTTAATTTGTAGTATCGATATTTTGAAGAAATCAGGGATTTTATCGACAAAGGAATATATATAGTATACCTACATTTATGCAAACAATAAATGTCCAACATGAAACTATTAAACAGATGTGCATGTAATTATGATTAACATAATTAACAAATGCCATGCAATGAGCGATGCATGTTACTGGGATCATAATTGAGTAAATTATCTTGTAAAAAACAAACTATAGGTACTTTACATGAAGTTCTTGAAAATCATATCTGACCCTAAGACACCTACATCATCTTTGATTTATTAACCTCTTGGCTGAGCCGCCATTTCCTACGTCTAGTAACAAAACTTTTTACATCCATCAGTCTTCGAAATAAGATTTGAAAAAGCCGAAAACCTTAACCCTAAGATTAGATCCGACCTTTATCGAACCAAACTTATTTGATTTATTAATCCTGCCTTGTCCAGGGCCCAAAGAAAAGTATTTCCGACCACCATTATTTTAGAAGGGATTCCCGCAAAGTAAAGTAACGCCTTATTCAATCAATTAAGGTAGACCTTGCTACAACAAAATAAAATACTTGGAACCAAAATTTAATTCGGAGCTTCGGTAAATCTTGTTACTGCGATAAGAAAGAAGTGGCCAAGTGCGAGTCGAACTCGCATATGACGGGCTCCGTACCACCGTACAATCATTAACAACATTTTCTAAAAACGCCGAGAAAAGCGTTTCTTGTATGACCCCCTTTCATTTTTAACTTTATTTTCTACAAGCTGCGCCCCGCGGTTTCACCCGCACAGGTTTCGATCCCATGAGAATATCGGGATAAAAAGTATCTTATATATCGACGGTGAAGTGCCAATAACTCCTAAGTTACAAAATACAAATTTTACACAAACTGAAAAAAACGTTTAATTTCTTGGTAAATTACAAACAAAACGATAAAAAATGTGAATTTCGTGAAAATTGTTAGTTAGGAGTAATTGGCACTTCGCCGTCGATATGTTAATGCTGCTATAAACCATTTGTGTGCCAAATTTCATCCAAATCCATTCAGTAGTTTTTGCGTGAAAGAGTAACAAACATCCATCCATCCCTCCATACAAACTTCCACATTTATAATATTAGTAGGATTAGAGCAGCCATAGTAGTACGCACTGTGAAAATTTCAAGTGGTAGACACATGAAATTTTCACAGTGCGTACTTTTACTGTTCAAAAGATACAAGCCTTGTGACAGATGGACGGACGGACAGACAGCGAAACCTTAGTAATAGTGTCCCGTTGGTACCCTTTGGGTACAGAACCCTAAAAAAAGATTTTATTTCGTTTAAGGCTTTCTTGGGATTTATAAATTGTCGCCATGGATACTGTTTTATGTAAAAGATAGATGATCTGAAGTTGAAAAGGATCGAAGAACTTAAGGGGATTTAAAAAAAACTGAGAAAATTATTTGCTTTTCTTAAGCAGTTAGGTACCTATTTTATTTTTCCTATTTGAATGTAAAAACTATATTTCAATTTAAAGAAAACACATTCTTATTTTTTTACTGAATAATAATATTAATATTTCTCAGACAAGTTAAAAGAACAAAAGATTTCGATGCAAAATATTTGCATTCCCTACTCTCTATTATTCTTAAAAATAATTCGAATGAAAATTGTAACCGTCACCAGACTTTAAAAATTAAGACTACCTACTTTAGTAATCTAAAACATAATTTAAAGTATCGACATCCTAACTGTCCCATCACTACGCTATGTAAGCTGAGCATAGGGGAAAGAAAACAAAGTGCTCAATGTAATTTCACGATGGAATTTAGCAAGCTCATAATGAAACACCATGTATATTAATAACGTAATTATTATACTTGAACTTTATAATGGATATTAAGTGTAAAAAGTGTTAATTAAAGCAAATTTTCTTTGGTCACAGCTGCTTCACCATCTGCCTAGCCTTTTGTCCAACTATGTTGGGGTCAACTTCTAGTCTAACCAGATGCAGTTGAATATCAGGATTTTACATGGAGCGACTGCCTATATCTGACCTCCAAAACCCAGATACAGGGTAACACGGATACCCACTGGTAGGACTTGTTGTTAGACTTTCGGGCTTCTGACTACCCGTAACGACCGTCAATGATCTCCAAATGACAGCCGGGACCAACGCTTTGACGTTCTTTCCGAGTCTTACCCATCCATGGACCGACTTCAGCAAGTGTTGCTGAAACTTCGATCGATCCGTGCGGCTGTTATTATTTAGCCACGAACCCATGTCAGAGTTGCTTATGACACATGATTTCATTCCTGTGTAGGTATTGTGGTGTTTTGGAAGCAATTGCGTCGCAACATTCGTAACAACATAAGCATTATCAGCCTCATACTGTTCCCATTGCTGAGAAACAGGCCTCCTCTCTGTGAAAGGGAGGGATTTGGGTGAGCCGTAATCACACGATGTTTTCCTTTACCGTTTTGAGAGCTGTGGTAATGAAATAATTTACACAAAGTAAAGTGCCTGCTTGGTTTCGAACCCACGTACACACAACTCGTAAGTCACGGCCGTTACCACTGGGCCACCACCACTCTACTCTTCATTCGTAAGGATTTGAAAATGTAAACTTGATCGGCACTCGATATTGGCATCAATTGACTTCAACTTTTGAGACTACATAATTATGTGTGGTTGCTGGCAGCAAGTTAGGAAGCTTTTTAAAAAAAACAAAAGACTGCAATGACCACTGTCTCCCAAGTCAAATTCTATCTTTGGCAATTCATTACGGCGACCTAGACCAAAAGACAAATTGAAACAATGTTCATTTAATTTTGTTTAAACCTACATACCTATAAAACCTTTTAACCGCTTTAAAAATCCATAAAACTACCTGATTCATTCAGTCCAAAAATCTGCGTAAAAAAAATTACAAAAAATAGAATCCAATCATAATTTTCCAACAAATTACATTTTTGCAGGGTAGGTCGGGGAAAGCAAACAGCCCACTCCAACGCAACGACACGCTACCGAAGCGGACACGGACTTAGAGCCATGAATTATTAATTTTCCATTTAAAGCGGCACTGGCAATGTTTGCTTTTCCCCAATGTCCCCCTATTGACTTTATCGCTATTCGATGGTGGGGGAATTAATTGCGTTCGGAGTCGAAAATTTCGAGACTGATCAATTTCGATTGTAGCTTTTAGGCCTTTGAGGAACGAAGGTTTCTTTTAAAAGAAAAATAACGTTTTTAAGAATGAATTTCGAGATCGAGATATTGAAGGATTTGGTTCGCGTTTTAAACTTGAGACGGAATTTATTTTTCGTAAGTGCGTAGCGTCTATGCGCACATTTTCTTTCTAATCTGCGTCCCAATTGCGTAAAACACTTTCTTTGTAAATCCGAAGGATTTTTAAAGAAACTCCTAATCCATTGCTTCATATGATTGAAAAATTCGTCTGCTCGACGACGTAAATGCCGCAATGAATGTTGTCGAATTGTCAAAATGAAAGGCATTGCCACTGTTAGTGCGTTACGCAATTACCCCTCAGTTTGCATTAGAATTTGCATTGCAATATCATGAGTCTTTTCATAATTGTATAAAATTAGCACCCAATTACAAAATGTCACAAAAAATAAATGCAGCATGAAAGTAACAATATGCTCAGCGCAGTACCGCCAGAAATTCAGAAAATTCACAGCGAAGCACAGCAAAAGAAGATACAAAATAGTTCTTTAAATAGTAAATCAGACGGTCTGTTTTCCTTAGAGCTGCACAATGAAGAAATAAGAATTTCCCAACGCAATTTCCAGTTCTAAAATTCGAAATTAAAGCTGGGGGAATAACAGAAGAAAACTTACATTCTCTATTCCGTTTTAGTCCAGTTTCCTCTATTTAAATTCTGAGTAAATTTGGGTCGAAACTATTAAGAAAACATGTGCCGGCTTGAGTTACATGAAGATGTTAAGATTTTCTACTTAATTTCGTTTTTAAAGCCGAAAAAGTAAGCAAGTATTACAACACCTTGAATATTTGGGAGTGAATTAAAGTTCCGTATGTGGCCTCCATTTTATATTTCGGGCCGATACGAGTTAGGAAGTAGTTATTGTACTTCTGTGCAGTAAAATCGCGTTAAATGCTTAACACACTCAGCGCCATGTGTATCTTTTGTGATACACACTGTCTAAACACTTGTGTATCCTTTTTGATACACAAGCACCATTCCAGTCTAAGCACCGTGTATCGCTAACGCGCACACTTTCCATACATTTTGTATACAAAAAATGTTGCCCTGGCCTAGGGAGTTTTCCTGGTGTAGTGGTATTGGCATATGGGGCTTGGCGCTGAGCGTGTTAAATTAAGTTTTGTAAGTTGAAAAAAACAATTATTAGTTCACGAGAATTTAACTTTGCTTTACTATTTTTTTTTTTATTTAAAATTTAATTATAATACATAAGTGTATTTATTATTTTTATTCCGTGTTTTTATTTTTTTCATTGTAGGAAAAGGGCAAATTGTATTAGAATAGAATAAGAATAATTTATTTTGCCAGAAACATGGTTACAGGGTGTTACGTTACATTATACATTGTAGAAGTTCAAAATGTCTCATCGTATTATTGCAAATGAATACCCTATTAGTAAAACTCTTTAATCTGCATTTAGGTTAGGTTAGTAAAAATAATTTAGTTTGTAGCGCAACTACCGATAGTGCACGGTCAGGTACACACACCCTTGACAAGCGACTTCCAAAACAATAAACAAACAAACATCCAACCCTTACAACTAGATGGCGCTGCAAGCTAGTAACATCCTTCAATGTAAACGTTGAACTGGCGGTCTCAATCGAACGGTTTATTAATAATTCATGTCCGTCGAAGTCGTGTCGTCGCGAGAAAACAAACCGACGCGAGTTGCGAATTTGTGAGACGATGTGGAAGTGTTGTTATAGAGAGATCAGCTGACTTGGCGTATTATTATAAGTCTGGCCTAGAATTTTTATGAATACTTAGCGTGATTCAAAAGTCTATTGCTAGCTTAACTTTTTAAATCGATAAGATGTCGTGATAATCATAATAGCAGTAAGAACCGCCCAAATATTTTTAGTAGCTATAACTTTAAAACGTGATAAAATTGCCAAGTGTGGTTGCTATTGCAACAACAAAGAATTTCGGACAAGCTTATTTCTTTAGAATTTTTGTTTGATATATTATATAACTGACTTAAAAAAATGACGAGTTTCTATAGTTCTGGATTTTGTGTTAGAACATATGTACAAACAAATAATTTTCTGTTAAAAATAACCTTCAATAAGTTTTATAAAATTGTCCAATTCATCACCCAAGTTCACAGACCTCAACACTAGATGGCACCACTGTCTCAATCGAGCGCATCATTAATAATTCATGTTGTCCCGTCTCGTAGTCGTGTCGTGTCGTGGAAATAAACCTTTCGCTTACAATTTGTTTATAGAAGTCGTGTGTGGGGAGCTTAACTTTTGCGTTGTTTTTGCTCATAGGGAGCAGGAGATAGAATAAAAATATAAACATACTGTTTGTAAAGTCTGAGAAATTGTTTACCGACTTCTATTCTATTTTTTACTATGGCAAGTAAAGCCGATGTTGGCCATTGTAACGATGTCTAAAGTGAATTGAAAACCAAGTGTGTGTGATAAAGACTACCAACTTGAATTGTTCCGTAAATTCAAATCACAACTGTTGAGTTGAATAACAAAAAAACATCAAGCTCCTTTTTGAGCTTCCTCGCAGTCGGGTTGGTAAAAATTGGATACGTAGATATAAAAGTAATTATTTAAAAGCTACCCACTTTAAGAATCGAACATAGTATTTACTTCCAAAATACAGTTAAACCCACAAACTCCAGTTACTTAGTATATTTTGCCTCACAGCAGGAGAGCTCGTCCCAATTTGATGCAATTGTGATAGAAATATCATCCACGCGGGAGATGTAATGCTCTTATTATTGTCCCCATTACTTATTTGTTTGTCAGTATATGTAATAAATAATCAAATATTACATAGAATAGGACAATGAGGGTACGTAATATTGGTATTAATCAATCTTTCAAATGTAATGATCCTGAAAATAGTACTGTTTGTGGTGACTAGTTGTCTTGCTCTCGAAGCCATTTTTAAATAAAATAACGCCTGTATTTCCCGAAGGGTTAAGCAGGATTAGTGTACCTACAGTACAAATTTTAGTTGATAAATGAACTGTTTATATCTATTAATTCAATTAAATTTTATTCGTTAGCATCCATTGGTTCCTTAATAAACTTCATCTATATCCGACGACCTGGTTACTGAACTCCTTTGGTGACCGTACAACCACATTTCGCCAGTTATGTTTACTCCCATGTAAGAGGGGGCAAACCAACTGGCACATATCCAGACTACGGGCTGGCACTAAGAAATCCCATATAGATAAACCCGGTTCCTCTTTTTCTTAGCTGGAGTGCGAACCTAGAACGCCTAAACACTAATAATAATAAATAATAATAATATCCCTGGACATTTCACACAGCGCCATCTAGTCCCAAGCTAAGCAACCTAATGCTTGTGTTATGGTAACAAGATGGCTGATAAACTACTTGTATACATTCACACTCATCCTTTAATTGCTTTTGCACTGCTAGGACACAGGGGAGGGGCCCGTGGCTAAATAATAACTGCCGCACAGGTCGATCGGTCAGGTTAAGCTACGCTTGCCGCGGTTGGTCTGTGGATGGGTGACCATCTTTACATACCGAGACCCCTCCGTGCCTCGGAGAGCACGTTAAGCCGTTGGTCCCGGCTGTCATTCGTGGATCTTTGACAGTCGTTACGGGTAGTCAGAAGCCCGAAAGTCTGACAACCAGTCTTACCAAGGGGTATCGTATTACCCAGTAACTGGGTTGTGGAGGTCAGATAGGCAGTCGCTCCAAGCACATAGTTGGGAAAAGGCTAGGCAGATGATGATGATGATGCTAGGACACAGGGCTTCCTCTCTGTAAGAGAGTCGTCTGTATGCCACCACGCGGGCCCCCAGTGCGGATAGGTAGCTGTCAGAAATATCTTCAAATGGTTCAAGGACATGCAATTAAATTTTATATTAATCATCAATACTTCAGGCCGTTGGTCCAGGCTGTCAGTCGTATATATTTGACGTAATTACGGGCATTCAGAAGCCCGAAAGTAGGACGATCTCTATGACCAAGGGGTATCGTGTTACAAAGAAACCTAAGTTGTGTTGTGGAGGTCAGGTAGGCAGTCGCTCCATGTAAAATATTGGTATTCAGCTGCATCCGGTTAGACTAGAATTCGGCCCCATCATAGTTGGGAATATAGGCAGGCGATGACGACATACCTAACGCAGGCCCCGTGAATGTGAATTTTTGGTTCTACTCCTAATAATATATTGATCACTTACATAGTACGCTGAGCTGAACAGTGCTCCTCATAGGACTATCTCGTTGCAAAGCTTCGTGTCTGGCCTCGCAAGTGAAGTCGGCGTAATCATCGTCTGCTGTCGCTTTGAAATGTACTCTGTGGACAAAGAGGATAAGGTTTAGAATTAATTGCACGTAGGTAAGATAGGGAGATAAATTGTGGGATGACGTACAGGTTGAGTTTTTATAATATCAGTGCAAAGTCATAGAAAGAGAGAAACTAAATACTTATATTTGAATAAAAATAAACTTTCTATATTAAGTACTAGCTGCGCCCCGCGGTTTCACCCGCATAAGTTTCGATCCCGTGGGAATATCGGGATAAAAAGTATCATATATGTTAATCCTGGTTATAAACCATCTGTGTGCCAAATTTCATCCAAATCCGTTCAATTGTTTTTGCGTGAAAGAGTAACAAACATCCATCCATCCATCCATTCAAACTTTCACGTTTATAATATTCGTAGGATTTTGTACTTTTATCAGTAAAAGTTTATTATCAACTGGTGAAGTAATTATACAGGGTAACTTATTTTCCTTAAAATAACTAATCATAATTTAATTGGATATTTTCGAAAACAAAATATGCCCTTTAAACTTTCCCCGGAATCGAGCTCGTTACCCAATTACCGCACGAACAGGTAAATGCCAAATTCGATATAATGAAGCAAAGAGTAAGGGACGTCTTCCACGCTATGATAACCACACTTAATAGTCCTAAATGTTCTAATCTTCCAATTAAGAGGACAGTCCCACAGAGATTTTGAGTTGAATCAGAAATTAATGTAGTACTCGAAGTTCGGTCACTTATCTATTAATATAGGATTTAGTTAGTCTTCTCGTCTCTCTATCTTCGGTAAAATGTGTTTCATACTAGGGTAAGATGATTTTATCAACGATCCCGGAGGTTTATGAGAACATTTTAATAAAGTATTAGATTACGGGCTTAAAACCTGGTATTACCAGCACCCTAATCGAGTAACACACGATCAGCCACAATCTGAATTATTGCTAATCCATTGCTTTTTATGTTCGAAAAATGGTCTTCTCAACAACGTTAATAACATAATGAATTTTGTTGAGATGTCAAATGAAAGCCATTGCTATAATGTAGGAAGTGTGTTATACAAGTGATCCGCAGGACCCTATTTAATATAATTGACAATGCGACATATTTGTCAAAAACAAACAAAATAGACACATGGTGCCGTTTAATAACTATTAAACCTAAAAAAATTCGGATTTTCACCTTTCACATGTGTTGAGATATGTGCAATGTTAAAGTTTTAGGTTAGCAACACTCCAACAAGCTTGTATCTATGATAGGTTTACTTTTTGTCTATGATGTAACTAGAACTGTGTAGACGGACGCCATAATTGTGTTACTAGAATATAAAGTGATTTTGCTCTAATAAACCCTGCTAAAACAGACTAATCGGCGTTCTCAATTACTGCCCCTGCGTACAACATGGCGGTTTTATATTGGCCCTAGAGAGATTGGAATATTGCTATGTTTATTTAAGTTACGGTGTTTAAAATATTCTACTCAAAACTAAAAGAGAACTGAATGTCCTCCTGAAGACTCATATAAAAGAATATGTTATGTATTCGTTTGTAAGTAAACGACTCTCCAACAGATGTGAGCAACATCCCCATAGCACACAGAGTAATAACATGCAACGGCTGGAGAGTCTTAGAAAATAACAACATGAATGTGGAAAATCTTTATTTTTTCCATTGCTAAGAGACTTAAAATATAAAAGAAAACAGGTTTGATTTTACAAATTAGAAATGTCATAAGTCTTAATTATTTGTACGTGTAACTATAGTCTTGACAGATAACTTGTAAGTGTGGTGCAAAACTGTTGATTATTAATAAATTTAAAAAAAATCCCACACAAAGCCTTTTATCAAGGAAGTTTTAACCCAAAATCTTGACCTAAACTTGTATCCAACATGTAACTTACATATTTTCTATTTATGAAACAAGGGTGTGAAATATCTATGCGGAACCCGTTATTACAAAACGTGACTCCTAGCTAGATTCTAGTACAGATTCATGATACAGTAAATATGCTATGCATACTATATGGTTCAGAAAACCTTGTTTTAAGATGTATATAAGTGTGTGAAAAACTAGGGCAAATGTATGTGGGTGAGATTGTTAGGTTTTTAAGATGTAGAGTTATGTTATGTATTTGCATTTTTGGATTAAAATTACTCAGCATAATAATTGTATTATCAAAATAAAAAAATACTTAAATTCTCAGTCTACCAGTGCGGGTGCTATATGTCACATGTCTTCGAAAATTTGGTTCCAGGATAAGATAAGATAATTTTTATTTGTCCAAAACATGAGTTGTATACTCATGTTTTGGACAAATAAAAATTATCTTAATTTTCTATATACACATGGTATGCAAGATGTTTTCCTCACCATGTTTCCCTTCACCGTTTTTGAGGGCAGTGGTGATAAAATTATTTACACAAAACAAAGCGCCTGGCTGGGTTCGAACTCACGACCACTAAAGTCGGTCGTCATTGTTGTTTGGGTCACTATGGAAGCTTGTTGACAGACATGTTGCCGTAAATTCGAAGACATGTGACATCTACCAATCCGCACTGGGCCCGCTTGGTGGATTACAGCCCACTCTCCCTCTCATAGACAGGAGCACTGGGAACGTATCGACTGATTACGCTATTTGGTGGCAAACAACGTTTTCTAGCTAATGGTGATGAGACAGGTGAAGATGAACTTTGACCCAAATTAATAAGTAAGTACCTGACTGACGTTTATTATCACATACTTAACACTGTTGACTCATTTATATTACCGTGAAATACTTCCTTCTTGATAATAAAACAACATTGACAACCATGTTTGATCACGTGCTATGTGGCTATTAACACGAACACTAATAAAATTAACGATGGCACAGTTTGCACTGCAGCTGGTCTACGCTACGGGTCCAAGGTTCTAATCCAGATTGAAACAAATACCTATATTTTCTAAGAATTTCATATAGTTGCGCAGGTAATTTTTACGAATGCATTCATTGGTTTACTTTTTACTCATGTAGGTAACTACTTCAACATACAAAGAGTAGGTACCTGTTAATACAGACTACTGTAGTTAAATGTCACATTTTGTTTATAGACACAACCACAAAACAGTAGAAATTCTTGGTGCGGCTTTTTATAGATAAACTATGTTCAAAAAAGGTCCTGCACTAAAACTGCAACACAGCCGCCACATTCACAGAATTTTCCGTAAAACATCAAGCTATTGTGGCCACACATTTAATTTCAGACGGGACATGTCGCGTAATTCCCTCGCTGTCACTTGCGCGACGTCCCGGATCCGGTTTAATCCGGTTATATCGGGTTAAATCTGCAATAATGCGGAATTTATTTCATTGCAGACTTTGTGATTCGCTTTTAATGGTAGTACACATGTTTAAAGAGAACAGGATTAGATGTAGTGTCTTTTGTTTTTGGAGTTGTTTGTTTGTAGACTTTTGCTCAACATTTTGACAGTCTGTTTTATCCTGAATTTTTGGGCGACAACAAGGACACATGAGCGATTGGTATTATGAAATTTGATTCATTAATACGTTTCTGAATTTATGTAGAAAATCATCATTAGCATAGCGTTGTTTTAACAAAAGAACACCTTTGCCTACTTGATGAGCTTTCATCTTTGTATGAGAAAACCCCTTTACCCTGCAGTAGGGACAAATTACAGGTTGATATTTTTCGCGTATGTCTATTACAGTTTGTGCTATTTGTTGTACAATCTGCGTTTTAATAAAAAGATTACATAAATACACAAATTGTATAACAAATCTCCAATAACCCTGGCTGGGATGCTA
This sequence comes from Apamea sordens, assembly GCA_945859715.1. NCBI lineage: Eukaryota > Metazoa > Arthropoda > Insecta > Lepidoptera > Noctuidae > Apamea > Apamea sordens. The sequence continues at coordinate 15,366,363 of OX244009.1, forward strand.
GCAGCATTGACTGGGCTCCTTTAGTTAATGTTGAGTCGATGGACGATAAAGTCAATTTGCTGACAGATAACCTTGTGCAGCTGTACGATATTCACGCTCCCATTCGTGCAGTGAAAATCAAACATCTTCCGGCACCATGGCTTACAGACGATATTAGGGCTATCATGCACAGAAAGGCTGTAACCAAAACTAGATATAAGTGTCGGCCCTCACCGTCGAACCGGGAGATCCTTGTTGATGCACGCAATCGCTGCAATAAGATGTGTAGAGATGCTCAACGCCGCCATATCCACACCTCAGTTGAAAACGGAGATCCAGCAAAAGTCTGGAAATTTCTTAAATCCATGGGAGTTGGAAAATCACGCCAAGAATCGATTCCTAAAGACTTAGATATTGATCTACTGAATCAACACTTCTCATCTTCGTCCCACTGTAATGGGACCATGAAGGCAGCTACTGTTAACTATCTTTCAAACCTTCCAACCCCGGACCATCCCCCATTTATTTTTAGTCAATTCTCTGATTGTGATGTTAAGAAGAGCATAGTTTCAATCACGTCTAACGCAGTCGGTAGTGATTGTGTAAGTCGGAAAATGGTACTCCCTGTCCTCGACGAGATCCTTCCTATCCTATGCTATATCCTGAACTACTCTATATCCTATGGTGCCTTTCCATCGATGTGGAAAGAGGCCAAAGTCATTCCTTTACCGAAAAAATCCAATCCTACTTCCTTTTCAGAATACCGTCCCATTTCCATTTTGCCTTTCCTCTCCAAAGTCCTAGAACGCCTTGTCCACAATCAGCTTAGTACTTTTCTTTGTAAGAATAGTCTGCTGAATCCTTTCCAATCCGGTTTTCGTCCTGGTCACAGTACCACTACAGCCTTAGTTAACGTCACTGATGATATACGGTTAGGCATGGAGGAAGGAAATCTCACAGTTCTTTGCTTACTAGATTTCAGCAATGCTTTCAATACTGTCGATTTCGATATCCTGCTTGGTATGCTTCGCTCGCTTAACATATCTCCAACGGCAATTGACTGGTTTCGTAGTTACCTGTATGGCCGCCGGCAACGTATATGCATAGAAGAGTCTTGCTCTTCGTGGTGTTATACTTCTGCCGGTGTACCTCAGGGTGGCGTTTTATCTCCTTTACTTTTTGCAATATTTATAAACTCCATTACCAAAAAACTTCTTTCATCCTACCACCTTTATGCAGACGATTTGCAAATTTATAAACAAGCTGGACACTCGGATTTGGCTGATGCTGTTCACATTATCAATAAGGATTTGATTTCAATCTGTGAGTGGAGTCAGGCGCACGGGTTGCAGGTTAATCCATCGAAGACTCAGCTCATTGTTGTTGGCAGTTCTAGGATGATCCCCAAGATAAACTGGTCGCAGCTTCCCCAGGTTCAATTTGACGGAACTGCTATTCCTTTCAGCGAAAAGGTTAAGAACCTTGGGGTTTGGATCGACAAACATCTTTCCTGGGGTCCTCAGCTACAGGAGGTAAGTCGTAAAATGTTTGCATCCGGTAAGTCACTGAGACGGTTGCGGAACTTCCTTCCAACTGCCACTAAAACTGCGCTAGCAAAATCTCTTTTACTTCCCATCCTTGACTACGCTGATGTCAGTTATCCAGATCTTACTGAGGCACAACTAGATAAACTTGAGCGACTTCAAAACTTTTGCATAAGATTTATATTTGGCCTGCGCAAATATGATCACATTTCTGAATTTCGTACAAAACTCAAGTGGCTTCCTATACGTCTTCGCCGGAATTCACATATCTTATTTCAGCTCTACAGTATTTTGTTTAATCCTAAAACCCCCTCTTATCTTAAAGAACGTTTCAAGTTCCTTCATGACACACATAATAGATATCTGAGGTCATCGGAAAACCTGAGACTAGAGATGCCGATGCATTCTACCCGTTTCTTTGACAAATCTTTTACTGTTCAAGCAGTACGGTTATGGAATGACTTGCCCGTGTCGGTAAGGCGTGCTCAATCTTTGTCCGCTTTCAAAATTTTGATACAAAAGCACTTCCTCTCTCCTTAAACATCATCATTATTATATTATTATTTATAATTTTTTGCTTTGCTCCTGTTTCATGTTTATTATTATATGTATATATTTATTTAGACGAGTCAAATATATTTTATGTATATATTAATTGTGTAATGTAAATGGTACGCCACAGACTACCTACTATATTTGTCTCTCCTTAATTTTAATCCATCCAAAGGTTGTCTTTAAAAGATCGCTCTTAGCGATAAGACCGCCCATTGTGTCACCCTTTGTAAAATTGTATTTATTTTATTTATGTTCTGTAATTTGTATGGTGTACAATAAAGAGTATTCTATCTATCTATCTAACCCTGTATAATGTCAATTGCCGGACGTTAACCTCTTCATAGTCAGTTATAATGAGCGATCTTGGCAAGGCAAGCTTGCCAAGTGGATTGGTGATCGCAGTATGATGTCATTATTATGACGTATTATATTACTTAACACAGCACATCAGTGGTAATACTTTGAATCACGAAAACCGCCCTTAATGCTACGACATAAAGGCGCTGTCAATGTTGTTACCATAGACGTGTGGTTTTATTAGGTAGGTTCAGTCAGAGATATTAATTATGAAACAAATTGGCACCCTACGTCACTTTGCTATGTCAATCACAACTGTCAAAGAATTAAAAAAAGCCAAAATTCTTCCAGCCCAAATTCTGGTCGACTCTTTAATAATATAGTAGATTGCTATCGACACGCTGAGAAGAAGACATTGTGGTTTGAATTTACAGACAATTTCCCTAACTGTACATTCAGACAGGTGTGCTGCTAGGGAGTTTGTTGCGCCACTTCTTCTTCCCTAGGATGTGGTGAAGGGCTGGGGGACTGTCTTTTGAAATTTTGACGTTCGAAAAGTGCTGGTTCTCAGCCTTATTTCAGTAAATGACGTTTTGGTTTGATTTTGATTCACTTGTGGCATCTGTACTTATCAGCCCCAATTTCCATAAATCTACCTCAACATGTAAACAGAACTAAAAGATTTAAAACCTCATGCAATAATAACAAAAAAAAAAAACTGCATTCACAATTTTATTTACCACCAATACAAATAAAATGCGCTCAAAAAGAAATAAAAAATGGTGGCGTATCTGCCAACTCATCGTTTGACTAAAATTAAACGAATGATATCGCGTTAAAAAAAAAAAAAATATGACGGGATACGGTCGTGTGTCATGGCTGAAACGGATATTTTCCGTATTTTTTTTTTGTATTGAGGGTAGTTGTGATTATTTGCGAACGAGAAAATTTTATTCTTCTAATTCTACGACTTCGTCGACTACGAGATGTGCTGCGGTATGCGAGAGAAAGCGCGCGAAATGTAGTTCGTCTTATTGCGACAATGTAGCCGAAGCATAACTGAACGGTCAGTTGTGCTGCTGAAGAGTTTGTTACGCCATTTCTTCTTCCCAGCTAAAACACTAGGAAGTGGTGAAGGGCGAGCGTTTTGGGGAACTCTCTTATGTAATTTTGACGTATAATAAGTGCTGATTCTTAGCCTAATTTGAACAAATTAGTTCCGATTTTTATTTTATGATAGCCCACCTCAAAAATTCCTTTGTCATTTTTGACAACATCTCCCAGTAAATTGAAACTTCATTAAGGTTGAAACTATCTAACTTACATGACATTAAAGTAAACATAGACCTTGACGTTGTAATACGAGCAAGCGACATTCAACCTTAGGGTGGTAAATCAATTTTGAGGTTAACTATACAATGTTTGTGGTGAAGAAAAGAGTATAGGTAGAATCCAAGGAAGTAGATGGAATAACTAAACAACAGTTACCTTGTTGTCGAGTTTAGAAGTGTGGCGAAAACTACAAAGTTGCGTATTGAGAAAAACGTGTCTGACCTATTTTATTCATGCAAAAATAATACGGTTTTATAACAAATTTATATAATTTAACAGAATAGGTAGATTTAGCATTTGCAGCTGGTAATAAACCATTTTTGCGTGGGAGCAAAATCTCAGAAACTGCTGTTTACGATAGTTGAATTTTAAATTGTATTTAAATCTTTGGAAATTCTAAAACGAGACTAAGTACCAAGGGTTATTTGTGTCTCAAGGGGTACTTAGTGTAAGCACTCAAATGAAACCTATATCTAATAATTATTTTTGACATAATTTTAGGCACGACGTACACTAGGCCGCATTTCAGTGGTCAGTGATAATCGCTTCGACCTTGAGCTGCCTAACGTAGTAGGTACGGAGTTTCAATAGAATAAGAGGCCAGATTATACTGGTTTTTTCACTACTGAAGTACCGTCATTTATTTATCGGCTGACAGTTTTACCAGATGAAGCTGAATAGCAGTATTTTACATGGAGCAACGGCCTGAACTCTACAATGGTTACTGGATAGGTAACACGATGCCCCTTGATAAGAATATACAGCCTCAAAGCAATTTCTCAAAATAAAACCATTACAAATTAACTAGCATTTTCTCCAAATCACACACACTACACATCCCTTGTCCCACTCAAAAATCAAAATCAAAAGTCATTTATTCAAATTAGGCTGAGAATCAGCACTTTTCGAACGTCAAAATTACAAAAGACAGTCCCCCAAAAACGCCCGCCCTTCACCACTTCCTAGTGCTATCGCTGGGAAGAAGAAGTGGCCAACAAACTTCCCAGCAGCACAGCTGTCTGTTCAGTTAGAATAAAGTTGCATGTATACAATACTAGGAACATATGTTTAGTAATTAACATTACAAGAAACTTAAATTATTTGCCATAAAATATGTCAGCTAGCCACGCCAATATACCAACAAATATAATAAAAACTATACGTACTCAAGCTGAAAAATAATTAATTGTAACCCGGTTTATCTGAGCCACCGAGAAGCAGACTCCGTAATAAATTAAGTGCATTTAGTAATTTTCAGCTACGTGGCATTTCGCCTAGCAGGAACACCCGTACTTTGTTGATGTTAAATAAATCGAAATGTTGGACTATTTTTCGGTGAGCTGAATTTCAAGTAGTTTTAATTATTTTATGGAGTACTTACATCGTAGAGTAGCTGTTGCATATAACTATAGTCTATTTCCAAAGTATCTGATGAAAGTGTGAATAAACCCAGTTCAGCAGTGCGATTCTGTAACCATCTCACCGTGAAAACTTAGGTGAAGTGAGCGTGGAGTGAGCTGTCATTCCAACTAATGCTAGGGATTGACACTATTGACAGCTCACTCTAAGCTTGCTTCTCCTAACTTTTCACGGTGAGATTTTTACAGAATCGATCGGCAGGTTAAATTCTCACGCAATCACTGACTAAAGGGAGTTAGTATCACATTCATCTGTATTTAAGGAAAATTGAAAAATCACAAACATTGGGGCTGAGTCTTTAAATTTCCATACTTCGTACAGCCAGGGAAATTAATTGTTTAACAAATTGACACACTACGTAATTTTGACGTGTTATAGCCATTTCATACAAGTAATAGCAGTTGTGATTTGAATACACGAACAACAATTTAAGTTGGTAGTTAATTTGATAAACAAATAATTACCCCGATTTAACTTCTATGAAATATAGAATCTACCCTATGTGCATTGTTTGTTAGTCAAAGAACTTTCCTCAAATCAGATACTTCGAAAAGGTCTACGATACCACTCCCACAACTTGTATTTGTATTTCAACTAACATTTGAAACCGAAACATAATTTGTATGTATGTTATGTAATAACTTAGTTCAGCCTATAACGCTCTCTCGTTGGAAAGTTTTCGAAATTTTAACAATTTTCATGAAAAGTTGAAGTCGTTACAACTCCTGATGTTTGTTCAAACTGTTTGGAGGATGTTTTACGTAAATTAAGGATACAATGGAAAGGACATGCTCTGCGCCCATACATTGTTCGCCCTGGAACCAAGAGCATCGGAAAATTATGTGTTGTATTGTCGATCATTAGTGAACTTCCTATAAGATCTTATTTGTATAGCGGACTAGCTGCAGAATAGTATGTATTTGCAACGTTTAAATGCATAGAATCTAATTAACATAGGGACCTGTATTCTTAGCATTGGTTTTGGAATGAGATAAAATGTTTGTGTGTATTAATGTAAAAATAATGCAGTCTCCTTAGATGATTTTATTATATTGCAACTAAATATAATAAAATAGACAATTAATTATCATGTATGTCCGATATTTCTTGTGCACAGGGCGATTCCGGGCAATGTCCTTTATTATTTGAAAATTGTTATTGAGACATTTTATGATTTCCAAATATAACCATTACAGCTGTTTTTCACGAAGGGGTAGGTTGAGGTATATCAGAGTGCACGCGCACTCCGCACGTGATGTCGTACGTCCAATGGAACAAAGGCCGACCCTATTACCACGAGAATTTCATCTGCTATAACACTTTGCTAACCCGGTCAAATTCAGGGCTCAACGCTGAACAGTCTAAGGATCCTCTTTGTGCAAAAAATTAAAATCATAAATTGACCTAGGCAAGAACAGCTTAACCCGCCAGATTTATTGAAACGATTGCCTGCTATTTACCCATAAACCCCTCTTAAATTTACCCAGGTATATGTCCCCATAACTTGAACCAGAGGTCCAACACACTAACAAAATTACGGAACCCTAAACATCATGATATTATTATGATGTCAGTTAAACATAATATTAAAGGAATGGTTCCGTAGCTAAAACTAATTTGTTTCTGCGACAATCACTGTCAAATTTTGACACAGGTTAGGTTTGGGTCTAAGAGGATAATCTAATATATCTTTATTAGAATGAATATTAATGCTTATTTTTTAACAGTATAAAACAAGTTTTTTTTTGTATTTTTCTTACTCTCTTGTAATAATTGATTGACGGGAGAAAATTGCAAATATTTAAGATGTTTTTTTTTTCATGATCGTAATTTGAATTAATTAAGAAAAACCTGCCCGGTTGGAATCTTGAGGTTTCCTTTGAAATATTTTGAAGATGATAAATAATTAATTTTCAGCGTAAACCTTTACTACAATAAATATCTTGGGACATGATTTTTTTCCTAAGCACTCCTGAAAACGGGGTTTTTGAATTTGGTAGATATATATAATTGTATTTTAGGTCTTCAAGGTCGCTCAGCGTGCTATAGAGCGGGAAATGCTTGGAGTTTCTTTGAAGGATAAAATCAGAAATTTTATTGAAATTATCCGGAAAAAACCGAAGTTACCAACATACTCGTACATAGCTTGCAGAGCTGGCAAACTGAAGTGATGACCGATGGTCGGTGGAATAGATGAGTCCTGGGGGTCTACTACGAAGTAGTATCGGCCGAATGTTCGGCCGTTTCCTGCTACGAAGTTACTATTTGGTTCGGTCGGATCCGATCCTACACTCCTACACTCTTTCGAATATTGACTATGGTCCCGACCCAACTGAGCCGATCCGAACTTTTTTCGCCTTTTTCAATCATATTCGGTTCGGCCATGTGTCGGTCCGATCCGAACATTCGCACTTGCCACTTCGGAGTAGGCCCCCTGGAGTGCAGACCACGTATCGACAAGCGTAGTGTAGGACGGCCCCCAGCTAGATGGACCGATGACCTGAGAAAGGTGGCTGTGTGCGGAAGGCGTAGAACCTAGTGTTGTTGCGTAGCCTGGGAGAGGACTTTGTCCAGCGGTGACTGCGATAGGCTGAGTTAATTGATTGATTTTAGGTACGTACTAACAAAATAAGAAGGGGAAGTCAAAATCAGTCATGATAAAATACGAGTATTATCTTTGTTATCTATCAGATAATTCTCACTGAACCCTAAATTCCTTTCTAAGCTATTCTAGCCCCAGCAACCAGTTCTGACGTCATAACTTTAACTACCAAGGAGTATAGCTGCGACTGCGACCAGTTTTTGTGGCACGTCCCTATTGCAACCAGTTGTCAATTACTTGTGAAGACTTGATGTGTTCCTGTCGTGTTCAGTTTTTTGTTTGTAACCCTTATGGAGGAAAAGCGGTATTTGTTTTTAGTGTTGTGCGTTTTAATCTAGCTAGAGTTGATATTGTGTGTTTATTTAACCAATACATTGGGAATCGGTGAAAGGAGGTTGTCTTTGAGAGCTGTCTTTTGTATAATGTTGTGTGTCTAGACTTACAATAGGGTTTTGTTTGCCACTTTGAAGCCATTAGATGTGTTGATCTTTGTTAAATGTTATATTTAATCGTTTTGATAAAGTACCTATATTATAATTAAATATGTATTATATGAATAAACGGATGTACGTACCTGGATACCGTGGTGTATCTCATAGCCTTGGGGTTTCCGTTAGGATTCTCCACTTCCTTGATTTCTTCCTTTGAAACTGCAACAAAAGAAATTACAATAAATAATTACGACAAAATAACAAATCAATTAACCAACACATAACGTCTGTATTTCCCGAAGGGTGGTGCATCTATTTAGTACATCCACATTTCGTCAGTTATTTTTAAGTTCTATCTAATAGGGAGCGACCCTATTGCCATCCAGCCAGCACTGATCCAGAATCCCAGCTGCTACTGAGGAATTCCAGATGAAAAAACCCCAATAACACTTTGCCCGATCCGGGAATCAAACCCTGGATCTCATGCGCAGCAATGGGATATTAATTTAGAAAAAGTCTTTTGAGGAAAGAACTACACAGATTTGAGTGGACCTGTCTAGTTAGTGCTAGCATTTGTCAGTCGTGTAGCTCAACTCAGAATTAAGGAGCTCGAAGATCATCATCTCATCATCACTGCTGTGACAGACAAGTAACATTATAGCGTCGCCCGTAAGAGACTACTGTAGTGAATGTAAATTAATTATGATTGAGTATGAATTTGAATTAGTTTTATCTAATTTATGTCTTGATGTTGTATTTATATTGTATTTATTGATGTGTGATGTTTTGTATTTATTAATTTGTAATCATTTTAATTTAAAGATGTTTTTCTAATATGGGTTATGTGGTACCTGAAATAAATGTTTTTATTATATTTCTTTATTAGCTTGATCTAAGTAACAAGATGTAGTGGTGGCTTCGCCCCGCAGTAAGGCAGTAACAGCAACGGATAAAATAATAAAGAAAGAAGAAGTTAATAGACTTGTTAATTCATCAACAACCCATTCAAACAAAGAGCCATTAACATTTTAAATAAACAAGACACAAAACAATGTTTAAAACAAACTACTAAACTGTAAAGGCCGTCCCAGACATTAACATAACTACATATTTTAAGCGAGCGCTTTATTCCGGCGTTGTTAAGGTGTGATCACACACTGGGGAACGCTTGTGCTTAATTTAAGCTATCTAGGTACTGACAGTGGCCCGCTGAGAATGTAGGGGGGTTGTGTTTGAGAATTAAAGTTCGGGATAACGTTGAGACTGTGTTTTAGGAGATAGTTTTCTGTATATGACTGGAAAATAGTCTGAAATCTTTATTGCTTTAAAGGGTCATCACAGACCTTACCGAAGATTCATCGCTTTCCATCAGGCGTGATCGAGGTTAATAGCGGGTCCATTCAGCAAAAAAAAAGGTATGAAGGATAGTTTTTTCAAAATGTCACGGAAAAATAATCAGCCTAATTATAATATGTCCACTGCTAGGAAACACTCGTATCAGTTATTTTCGGTGACATAATCGATTTGCAAACAGATACATACTTTCCAGTGGCCTATCATCATTCACTTGCCCGCATCCCAATTTATTTCGGGTGGGCGCTGCATGTATATTCTTCCATACTTCTCTATTATTCGTTATCTCAGTAGTCAGGGTTCATATCATATTTCAGTCTTTTCAGTGCCTTTGGACAACATTGTAACAACTTTCACGATAAAGTAGGAATGTCTCAAGTGCCTTTCAATTCCAACACACTTCGAACTTTCCCAGGCAAACTCTTTCACGGACACCTTCAAACCACTAAACACATCAACTTAAGACGTCTGTCAGCCACCTTAACAGCTCCACTAACAAAACTTACACCACAAGTGTTCCTTTATCAAACAATAAAAAGGAAAAGCAGAAATATCCCACTCGCCGTGTGTCCACAACAACTCTGACGTCATAACGTAATGCGTCGCGATCTCCAGCGCGTGAATTTGTCGAAATGCCGCCATTTTGTGCAGAATAAAGTGCTCTGTTACGTTAATGTTCTGTTTATATGGTCTGGTGGGTATTAGTAGCTCATCGGGTGTGATGTAAAGAAATTTGCATGAATGGGAATGAAAAGAATGTGGAGTTGATGGACTCTCATTTGTGTGTAGTTTGTTGTGACGTAAGTAAAAGGGTGGGTGTGTTTAGGTTTAGGATTTATAGTATGTATGTTGGTTTTCCTTTCAAAAGTTTCAAACGTCACTAATTTGCGAGATAATTATCATGTTCCTTACTTTCTTCCAAATGAGATAGGCAGTAGGTAAATTAAATTTAAATGTTTTATCGGTAAAACCAATCAGCACATCATCAACATAGGTCAACTTTTCCCAAAATTCCGTCCACCTCGACATGATGATGCGCGCTTGTTTAATCCAAATTGCCAGATCAGTGCCAGAAATAATTGATTCCCAATACATCCTATCACTACTGGTTCGGATCTCGAAAGCCAATTAAATCTCCCGTTTTAAAATCTGTCAACCCAGCTTCAGTGCGGTTGTAATGAAAATTTTCGGGCCAAGTTATCGAAAGTCAACGACGTGTATTCGACAGATCTGCTTCGACGGTATTAATTAGGGAATCTTTGGGAATACTTCCGAGTAAATTAATTATTGAAAATTTCTGAGCTTTGAGCACTCTTCGTTGAGGTTTTCGTTCGCAGTAGTTGGCGATTTTTTAATTGTGCTACTGGTTAGTTAATTATCTTCGTTATTCTTGCATTCGTTGAAGGATTATTATTGGAATAAAAAAAGACTTATTATTATGAATGTTGTCAAATTAAAATGACGAAGTACTCACATTTTTAATCGAGAATTTTCAGTAATTTTGAGATTAATTGTCATTGTCTATAACTATAGTCTCTACGTTGATCTACTGCATGACAATCTAATAAAATACGCAATTACAAAACAATATACCTTTACCTACATCATCTTTCTTTAAGTTCTTTCTTGAACTAAATTCCCATACCATTCACAACCAATAAATCTATATCCCAAACTTCGTTCAGACCTACTACAAAAAAGTAATTCCTTCCCACAGACGTTTCAAATTGTGTCTTCACATTTTTGTCTGCGAAATAAGTATTAATAAGTCTGAATGAGTCTCCATCTGCCATAAGCCTCGCTTTTGGAGCGACCACAAAAACTCCTTCCTCCAATAAATAGATGGTTTGAAAACCGCAAAACGCTTACAAATGTCTTGGTTGTAGGCTTATGTTAAAAGTGGGAGCGGTTACTGTTAGAAATATTTGTATTGTCATTCATCTTTGCCTTATCCCAGTGTATTTGGAGTCAGCGCAACCATGTCTTCATCTATACTTTGTATTGTCAAAAAGAGTAGGATTATTAATATAGTCTGTAGTCTGTCAATTGTTTCAGTAAGCAGTTTAATATTGTAAACATTTTATCAATTATCTTCTCCTGCATAATAAGTTGCATTTCAATTTAACAGCACACACTTTTTTATGAAACCTATATTATCAGGGAATTTTCCAGATTATCATGACCATATTTATCAGTAAGCCTGGTACACAGGGTGTTTTTTTCAAGCGCGTTTTGGTAGGTTTCTGCACTATAGTTCTCTAGAGAAAAACACTGAAAAATTACACAATATTTTATGACCAAAAAAATTTCACCCGGTATACTAGACTTATATGGAATGAATTGTGTCCTTCTCTATATCACTTTTAATTATTTGTTTGAGGTACTACTATTTTTTTACCGCTCTCGTCTATAAATCAGACAGTAAGTTGCCGAAACGAGCCTCCAGTATCGACCCTTTCATGGTTTCAGTATCTGTGTTATTGCTGCTATTATCTACAAATATATCTATAGGTATATCTTTCATCTTTGTATTGAGATACAATATTCGTGTATGAATTGCTTTCCAGATAACATAAAATGAGGGATAAGTTTTACTCAGTATTCCTGTGAGGTTAAAATATTTTCTTGTTATTTCTGGCCAGGATTAACTTTTTCCACAAAGCAGATTAATAGCTAGACGTGGGATGTCAGACGATTGCGGGCAAGACCTGGTAAAGGCTCGCACAGACCAGGAAAGCATAGCACCAAAGGTAGGAGGCCTATACTCAGCAGTGGTTGGTACTAGGCCGCTCATAATGTTGATGATGATGATGTGCATTGACTCTCAGTCTAACTTCGAAGAAACTTGAGCTAAAGTACTTTCAATTATTCATTTGTTTCAATATAAATAGAATTTTCCTTCTTTTCCGGTACTTTATGATTATTTATTTCACAAAGATCTCAGTACATTTTGATGTTAAAAGTCTGTCACTCGTCATTAGCTTTCACTAAAGTCATAAAGCAACGCTTTTTACTTTTATATATATAATCTTATTCTACTTCTTGTATTTCATCACAATATTTTTCTATTATCTGTTCATATCACGGCTACATTTGTTTTATTTTCCTCAATATATTAGCTGTGGTTTCCGCACACCATATCCTTACTATAGCCACATTATCCGCATCAGCCCACGAAAACCTCGTCTGGCTGTGGCCGTGCTTTTCTTAGGGATATTTGTCATCATAATTTTATACGTTCTGTTTTGGTTACGGCAAAAATATTATTATATATAATTTATGATATTTTTATAACGATTTTTATATATAAAATATAAACAATCTTATAATTACAGAATAAATCAGAGCCCTCAAAAAATAAATTGCTTTTAACCAAATATTTTATTAATATCAAATTCTCAGAATTACGATGTTTCTCAGAATTCAAAAATCTTGTTGAACTGAAAACGTTAACTTTGGTGTTTGAAAATTGTTTGCGAGTGCTTACAATACCTACTGCCTACAATTTGTTTAAGGTCACTACACCAATAATATAATTGACTACCACTGAATGTGTGGGCTTGGTTTCGATACTCAGGATGCGTTATTGGGTTGTCTGAACATGAATTTCTCAATTGTGCCCGGTGAATGGCTTGCAAATTCTATACCGACATGGCGAAGTGTAGGTTTACATACATTATACTGTGCAACTTGTAAAGGACATCGATGGGCAAACTGTTACCATGAATTCAGCTCATGATTATAGCGCGATCAAAATATATGGAACAGATACTTTTTTAACCGACGAAAAATGTAAAGGCTGGTGGGTGGTGGTGGGTGCATCACGTACTGAATTCATGGTAACAGTTTGCGCGTCGATGTTCCTGTACACCTCCGCCTCCCACTCCAAGGTATACACTCATTATATTGAACTTCACCAACTTAAATAGGGCACCTAAAACTCTACAAACAAATCCATAAAACCTTTCACCAACAACAACTTTGTCCCCGGATCCCACCAATATCCCAATCGTAACTTCATAAAGCGAATAAGAAATCAAATTAAAAACTTCAATGATTTCCCGCTGTCAGATAAAAATGGCGTCAGGGGAGGAAATCGGAAAAATTCAGATTTTTTTTTCGCCCCCAAATACCTCGGAATATGGAACGCTGTGGGGTCATGTCAATGTCACATGCGGTTATTACTCGCAGAGGCGCGGATATAAGGAGCTAGAGTAACTAGATGTGACTTGAAATTGGCTGGCTATGGGAGCTAGTTTTTAAAGACGTGCCAGTGACATTTGACTTACCTAATTGATTTATAGTAAATGTGTTTATACATAAGCTCACGCCTCCTTCGCCACACACTACAGAACGCCACCTGCTGCGATAGTTACATACTCCTCTTAATTCGTATACGTCCATAATAATAACACACCAAATTATCGTTATTAAAGTGATGTTACTTCTTTATTGTGTTCTAACTTTTTGATTGGTTTAACGTGATTAGCATTGAGTTCGAAACTATTGGGCCTTGCATGACCAAACCAGTAATTATACCTACACCCACAAACGTACGTATTTCCATAAGTTTTGTCACTATCAAACAAGGGTTTACACATTTTTAAAATTAGAATATGTATGCATAATTATAGGAACAAAATGTAACTGTGTTTTCCTTTAACTGTTGTTTTCCTGTCAATTTAAGCTCGCTCTGAGAACTATGTCAGATCAATTAACAAAACTGCGATGAATTAAATGGAACTTAATACTTTCTGGCGAATTGCAGTAATGGAAATTCTGTGTAATATTGCTATTGGAATACCTTTTACTTTTTAGGGTTCCGTAGCCAAATGGCAAAAAACGGAACCCTTATGGATTCGTCATGTCTGTCTGTCTGTCCGTCCGTATGTCACAGCCACTTTTTTTAAACTACATATAAGAGCTATACTGTTGAAAAGTGGTCTGTGAACCGCATTAAGATTTTCACACAAAAACAGAAAAAAAACAATAAATTGTGGGGGTTCCCCATACTTAGAACTGAAACTCAAAAAAATTTTGTGGGGTATCTATGGATAGGTCTTCAAAAATGATATTAAGGTTTCTAATTTCATTTTTTTCTAAACTGAATAGTTTGCGCGAGAGACACTTCCAAAGTGGTAAAATGTGTGTCCGGCCCCCGTAACTTCTGAAATAAGAGAATGATAAAACTAAAAAAAAAATATATGATGTACATTACCATGTAAACTTCCACCGAAAATTGGTTTGAACGAGATCTAGTAAGTATTTTTTTTTAATACGTCATAAATCGTAAACCGCAATTTACCTTTCATTCAATCAACTCATGATTTACGGAACCCTTCGTGAGCGAGTCCGACTCGCACTTGGCCGGTTTTTTATTTAGGTGTTTTATTTTTTATTTAAATATCATATTTATATCTGTAAAGTTGTTAACATCTAATTCTTGTAAATTTTAAATGGTTTTCGGCAACTTTAATCCCTTGACACATCTAGTGACGCTAGCAAACCGAATCTCTAGTGATGCAACTAACGGATATCGACATCTAATATTTTATGCCACGAAACTCGCAGTTGCGTGTAGTGACGGGCGTCGATATCGACTTTTTTTCATTAATATTTGTCAGTAAACTTAGGGTTTTACGTCAGTTCATTTTATTTTGTTTAATATGCGAAAAATTTGAGATGGATTATTTTATGGTGCTATGGTTTTATATACCTACATATTTGAAAGTGTTTTCATAAATAATGGAAGACAGTAGGTGTCAATCTTCCTCAAGCTCACTTTTTCGTTTCTCAGTGAGTTGTTGGATTATTCATTTTGTATGGATTTTTTTGGACAGGAATTATAACATATTTTCCTGTTTCGTGGGAACCGCAAAATCAATTTTCCTTTTAAAAATTTACACACACACACAAATTAAATGTTATTTTAGGTAAAATATTTTACATATTTTTTTTTTTTTTTTTTAAGAAAACTGGCTAAAAATAGTTAAAAAATAGTTTTACTGTGTATTTTTAATAAACTTACAAAATAATCGAACAAATTAACCCTGAAGTCGATATATCCATCGCAAAATGCACTTAACTATCGATATCACCCCATCACTACTCATCGAACCTCGTTAATAGCACAGTGCAATTGTTTACTAATTGAAATCGAAAACTTGTTTAATTAATGACCGTACAGACGTAGCGATGAGCCAATTAGTGTTGGGCCACCCAATTATCGAGTGGAGTGCTTCATGAAACTAATATTAAATTGGTGTTATTTGAGGGTACTTTTGAAGTTGTGTGTGGAAAATTAAAGTAGTCGCTGTATAGTGGTTAGTGAAAAAAATATTTTGTTGAGTACTCATAAAGTTTAAAGAATTCATCGAATCGAATCGAATCATTCATCGAATGTATGGAATGGCTGATTATTTTTTCGTGTTACGATGATGGTCTCATAGAGAAAGTTGTTCAGTTTGATGGTCCACACCCTTAAATATGACTACACCTATCTGATAATGCTGAACAAGGTGGCAGGGACATCGACGGGCTAATAAAACGCAAAAAAAGCAATCAATGATTTTAGACGCACCGGATTTTTTATGAGTTGAAATTTT
This sequence comes from Apamea sordens, assembly GCA_945859715.1. Lineage (NCBI taxonomy): Eukaryota > Metazoa > Arthropoda > Insecta > Lepidoptera > Noctuidae > Apamea > Apamea sordens. The sequence goes on from OX244009.1 coordinate 15,382,480, forward strand.
TTGTCGGTTACTAAAAAAAAGTCTGCTGTTCAATATATTTTGACAGCATAGGTATTGTACTATGACACAGCTGATATTTTTACTGAAAAGTTTCTGCCGAGGGGATTCAGATTCACGTACTTGAATCTATGGCAACAAGCTACGCGTCGATGTCCCTGTCACCCTGTATACATAGATACCCTTGAACTCCAAACTCGATAAACATCAAACCAATCGAGAGCCCTTCCCTTAATCTTTCCCTACACATGGAACACAGATTGCGAATCCATGTAAACCATTATTTCTTTTCTCGAACATCGAAACAAAAAACAATAATATCTCGAAATCAAAAATTGGATACGATTTTCCGGGTCAGTAACTTCGGCCACGGAAAAATATATCTTGGGGCAATCGAATATAACTTGGATATATACCTATGTATACATGATCTGATATTAATTGGAAACCTGGATGACTGGTAAAGCGATATTGAATTTTTTAAATCCTTGCACTGACGAATTGGATTTAAAGTTTCGATATTTATTTTGATGTTTTCGAGATATTTCAAAGTGGCTGTAGATACATTCTCCCGTATTTATTTTGTCTGTTTGCTTTCTCGCTACGTCAAAGCGTTGTAGTACAAATATTGGAAACGAAAAGCGTTTTAATATACCTACGCATAAAAGAAGCAATATAACTAGAGATTTTGTATCTAATTACATAATATACTAGATTTTGCCTGCGACTTCGTTCGCGTGAAATTTCTTGCTCCCGAACCCAATCCACGCATCATATCTTCTGCCTGCGCTATTACCTCGTTTTTGCTTAGCTTTCTTTCTGAGTTTTTTTCTGTTTGCTCAGCTCCTGAGGGTCATAGCGTGATGTTAAATAGCCGATACCTTTTCTCAAGAATTGGGCAAACAAATACAAAAAAAAAAAACAAATCCGACTGATAGTTTCCGAGATTACCGCGTTCAAACAACCATACAAACAAACTCTTCAGGTTTATATTAGAAGAATACAGATTGATTTGGTTGTGGAGTCGTAAATGGGTTGTGGAGGTCCGATATTCAGTCACTCTATGTAAAATACTGGTATTTAGCTGCATCCGATTAGACTGTAAGTTGACCCCAACATAGTTAGGAAAAGGCTAGGCAAAATATTGTAAAATTGAATTGAATTTTAAAATTATTGCACTGTGCAAAATAAAATTAAATATTTGTACACCGTATATGTAATGGTAAATGTTGAGGGGTCATTAAATGTCGGGGGTATAAGTATTATTCACATAAGTACATATACTTACTTACTAAAAAGCTCAAGCCTTTTCCCCTTGAACGTAGGCAGAAACTATAGTCCGTCATATGCTACGATCCTTACGTATGTATTTTGGTTGCTTAGTCATAGGTACACACGCCGCGGTTACAATTGGCTGCTTGACCTTTTTGAAGGGTACCTACTGCAAAACTTTCAGTAGTTTTGTAGTGCCCTTCAAGAGGGTCAGATTACTAATAATTCGATAAAAAAGTAACCGCGGACTTTCCATAGGAACACGGATATAACTTTCTAAGTAAGTAAGTAACTGACTTCTTGACAACTCAAATTCAAAGTTTTTATTTCAACCACCATTTACAATCTCTTTTGAATTGTCATGAGGGTGGTCAGTGAGAAAGATGAAAGAAGAACGGGCAAGAAAATCCATGAACATTCATTTAAATTATGCTGTTATCGCTGTTGTTATTGTTGTTGTTGTTTTATTGTTTTATAGTGCTCCCAATGTATTTGAAGCGCAAAACATTATTTTCTTCTACTTTGTTTTCAAATTTCTTCAGAGTTACAAATTCACTCTAGATCGATAAAACAGCTACAGACCTGCATAGAATTGCAACACTACCACTAGGGACTGACCGCTCTCCAAGAAAGGTGTCGATGTGTCGACAGCATACCTCTTGCAAATCTTTCGGGAATACCGTACCTTCCAATATGCTGCTCGTGTAATAGATAACTAGTTTTACCACGTTAGAGTAGCTTAGAATGGAGCTTATAACTAGCAGATATTTTTATAGCTGTATGATTTGTGAAGTCTAATTTAATTCTCCTGTCCTTGTCCCATTTTATTGGTGGTCGGCACAACATGTCTTTTTCTACCATAATTCTCTGTTAGTCGTCGTATCGGAGTCATCCCCTTTCTAGCTATAATTATCATGTTTCACACGGTCCATTCTCCTTTTTTTGGTCTACCCCTACACTTATAGCCATTCACATTCATACATTAAATTTTCCTCAGGAAATTTTCGTCATCACATGCCCATAACAACCGATTGGTACACAACTCTTCAGTCACAGGTGCTACTTTCAGATTTCCTCTTAGGTATGTACTCATTCCATATTGCTGTGCGAGCGACAGACAGTCTTAGTATGGTAAAGCAATTACGAGTCAATTGTACACAAATGTTACATGTGAATATGCGAATACTTGACCAACTATAAAACATTAACATCTTTAGTTGCTTACCTTTATCCCCCTTGAGCTCCACGTTCCCTCTGAACCACACGATCCTGGCTGCAGGCTTGGCGTTCTTCACCAGACACTCCAGAGACACATCCTCCCCCTCTTTAACCTCCAGCTTCGAGTTGGGGGGATGGTTCGTGATTTCCACTGCAGTTGGGGGTGCTGTGAACAAAAAAAAAACAACAGGTTAAGTTAAATAAGGATTCTTTCATCTGGAGGATAGTATCACGTAGTGGCCACATGAAGGCAATTTTTTATAGTCGTCAGGGTTGCTGTTAGTCACAATACAGTTTCTTCAATTTATTTTGAATTCAACCCGAAAAGACCAAGATTTTCTTACTCCAAAGCACAGTAGGCTAAAAACACCAATAAATATTTCATTTTACCCGACTTTATCAGCCCCTAAATTATTAAATTAATTCAAATAGCATAAATTATTATTAATCATCAGCTCCATTTTGTGGGTAGGTATTAAAAACCGAACATCGTAAATTAAAATATAATCCCAAGGGATGTCGAGGAAGTCATTCATTTTCGGCAAAAAATGGGCCTCTGATTTAAACATGAAAAATCAAAAATGAGCCTCTGATTTGTTATAAATATCATATTAAACGCATCTGCGGGGAACTGCGTAACACACTAACAGTAGCAATGGGTTTCATTTTGACAGTTCAACAACATTCATTGCGTTATTTACGTTGTTGAGCAGACAATTTTTTCTAGCATATGAAGCAATGGATTATCAATAACCTTCAAAATGATTCAGATTGTAATTGAAAGTGTGTTACGCAATTACGGTGCTGGTTTAACTGGAAAACGTTCTCCATATACATATTACTATAAAGATAGAATGATTTGACTCAGCTCTGGGTTTGACAAACCTACCAATAAAATACCTTTTAGATACATCAAATCAAATTAAATTTAGGCAGGGACTTATAGAAAGCAGTTGGATTTGATTGAAGACTAAGATGGAAAACCGGGTGTTATATAGGGGAAATAAGGTGACCTATATTCAGTATTTTCTTCTCAATCGTTCTCTCACTGGTCTTTCCATCAGTTACGATCATTGGCCTGGTTATCGGTGGAAGCGGTCACTTTGACTGCATACTTTGGGACGCAGAGGGCAGGATAGGAGGTTTGCGACATAGCTTCACAACCACACCCTACCGGGAATTTGCAATTGCTCAGTTATGTGATCCAACCACCTTTTTGGGCTTCGGCTCTAGGTCTAATGCCCTCTATTTTTTCAGTCACCATTAGTTTCATGTTTTTGGTACCTCTGCGAGCAATGTGGCCGAAGTATCTCACGACATATTTCGACACAATCCCGTATTATTCAGCAATAAATTACCGCGGTATCTACAACGCCACATGCGAACAACGCATCATACTGACGTCACGCAAATCCTGCATCTCGCAAGCAGAGTTTACCGCGCAATTAGCATAGATACAATTTCCCAACATCAATCGTTGGGCAATTGCCCGCCAGACACAACACCCGTCTGGTCGGAGGATCCTCGCTTTTCTATAGAGGATGAGTGAACTTTACCCTGTTCCTCATACCTCTAAAAATTTATAAGCGTAGTTCATTGATACGTTCATTCAGTACCCAAGCGCAAAGCTCTGTGGTCTACAACAACCAAGGCTGTATATCTTTCTGGTGTAAGAAATATTTTCTAAGCTACTAAATATCTAACATAGAACCTCTAATTCTCCAATGAGAGACACCAAAGTCAGAACGTTATCTTCTTGACTTTCACGGACTATTTTTCGCTACCAAGTTCTGTCTGAAGTTGAATATTATAATGTAATTGTAACCGAACTCGCAGTGGAACCTGCCACAAACATTTATAAACACAGAGAGATGGTTTCCGACTTCATTTATAAGCTGAAGCGGATTTTATGTAATGCTTATGTTTAGTAGGCATTTTAAATCTAATTTATTTCTATTAAAAGACACACAGACACAAGTATCAACATTTACAAGAAGAATTGAATCTAGTTGTCCCTTCTAAAAGGAATTGTGTTTGCATGAAAAAAAGTGGGCAATAAACTCTTTTAAGCTAAGATATTAATAAGATATTAGTAATAACCATGGTGCTTGTTAGCGGGATTAAGTTTGCCATAATCGCCACGCTTAGCAAACGGTTTGGCGACCGCATTATGGTGTTAAAGTGCATAGAGAACGCAGCAGCGTTATTTTTCTATCCATTCTCTAATAAGTCTCTTAGTCGACACCCACGGGAAGAAATAACATGGTTTTATTCTTTACGTCCGCCACCACACGGAATCTCACAATAATCAAGCCTTGTTTAAGTCCAGCACAATTATTACAATAGGTATATAGTTTCAAACAAACCCAGCCTTCCCGTGGTCCAAATGCTTTGGTTCCTCCGTATCGACAGACCACAGGAACCAAACAATTCAAGGCCCTCAATCCTTAGTAGGGATGGGCCACAGTCTGCCGAAACTCTCGGCACATAATGCCCGCTATTCACTTATAGCTTGCGGTCAGTAACCGGATATTGTTGTCTGACAAGCGACGCTGAACACAAAGGTGAGAACCTGGCTTTGTTGCGGTCTACGTGGCACTTTGTATTGGTTTTGTGTTGCCAGAAAAAATAAGCAGATAGGTACCTAGATGACCATTTTGATTTTTCGGAAATAGAATTGGGATCGGGACTGATGGTCTATACGCGTCTTAGCCATGACGTCGCTTTTTCTTTATATTCAATATAGCTTCTGCCCGCGGCTTCGCCCGCGTGGATGTCGGAAATTTACCCACGGGAACGTGCTAACAGGATAAAATGTGTGTGCTTCCCCAGAATGCCATCTATGTCGCGGGCCCTTTGTGGCTAATTACAATAGAAAACCAATTGTGTCTCATTAGTGGTGATTAAGAGGGTACCTATATGATATCTTTACCTAAGTACCTAACTAATTTAAAAAAAAAACTCAATAACAGAAAATTAAATACCTACCTACCTAAATAAACCTATTTCTGATGATAACTAATCTAAACTCAATAAATAAGCAAAATCCCTAAAAACTAATATCTATACGAATGACTAAACCTACCTAACAGTATTATAAAATAACCTACGGTCACTACGTACACTATCAAATATACTACCTATACTTTAAAATTAAAATCTATACCTACGACTCATATAAAAATAAACCTAAGTAACTCTAAAAACTAAAAGGAATAAAAATGAACTCCACTGCGGGTGACCCAACCTACGACAAACTTAGTATTTGCGGTTGGTACAGTACAGACAGTGGTAATCGGGTATAGGGATCGAACCGCAAAATTAAGTTTGTTTTTTATTGTATATACTTTTCCGGGATAAAAAGTACCCAGTGTGGTGCCCAGGATATTAAAGAATAATTATACCAAGTTTCATCGTAATCGAACCGGTAGTTTTTGCGTGATGCCTGAACAAACAGACAGACAGACAGACAGACAGACAGACAAAAATTTTTTTAATCACATTTTTGGGTTCGGTGTCGGTCAAGTAACACCCCCTGCCATTTATTTTTTGGATATTTTCAATGTACAGAATTTTCACTTCTACAGATTTATTATAAGTATAGACTAGCTGTGGCCGCGACTTCGTTTGCGTGGATGTCGGAAAACAATAATGTGTCTCTTTATTTATTATTTTTCTAAAATAACAGTAACCCAAGACAATAATCCCCGAAGGGTTAGGCAGAAATGTACCTATAGTACACCCACATTTCCCCATGTGTGTGTGTTTCCCATGCACCAGGGGGTGAGCCTATTACTATCAACCGGGCACAGACCCACGGGCTGCTACTGAGAAATTCCAGATGGAAAAGCCCTAACAGTTTATACTTATCAATTACAAAAAAATGTGAAATGTATATTCCTTTATCAAGAAAACCTCATTCAACATGTGACGCAATCAATTAACTCGGCCTATCGAGGTCAACGGCTGGATCTAGGCTTCTTCTAAGTTGATTCACAACTATTATAATACCCGTTTTCACCAACCCTATGCGACACATAAATGTAATGAGTAAATTTATTAGGCAGTTACTTAGCGCAAAAAAACATTTCAGCATCAGGTGAAACTAAAGTTACAATGCTAATGCACCGATTGCCTAGCAACAGGTTTCTAACATAATTGACAGAAATAACTTACAAAACTATAGGAAAGTGTGAAAAACTTCAAAACTTACGAGTTACCTGCTGAGAAACGACCTGTTAAACGAGAGTGGTTGCTTAGAAAACTGCTTCCGTTGGTATTGCCTAACCTACGTTGCTTTGCTCTAGAAGGACATATAGCGACCTTATTGGTGTTGTCTAGAAGGACATATAGCGATCTTATTGGTGTTGTCCTTCTGAAAGGTCAGATGCGTAGTACTCGCAAGCGGCGCCGGCGGCGTGCGTGTACTACCAGATGAATGAACGAAAACGAGGCAAAAAGACTATGTAAGAATAAGAATCGTAGCTTGCGACGTTCTGTAATTTCTTCTGGGAAGAATAATAATAATAATATCCCTGGACATTTCACACAGCGCCATCTAGTCCCAAGCTAAGCAACCTAATGCTTGTGTTATGGTAACAAGATGGCTGATAAACTACTTATATAGGTACATTTTTTTTTTGTAAATACATACATATTATATATAGAAAAACACCCAGACTCAGAACAAATACATGTAGGATTTACAAATATTTGTTCTGTGCGGGAATCGAACCCGCGACACGCAGCGCAGCAGTCCGATCGCTCAGCCACTGCGCTAACCGTGTTGTCAAGGTGTGAGTTTATGTACATATAATATGTATGTTGGTTTATGAAACGTCAAGAAAACCAACATACATATGTATGTATGTTGGTTTTCTTGACGTTAGTGAAAGCGGGCATACACTCAGTTCTCTTTTTTCAGAATCGAGTAACTAACTAACTAACGATTTCAGAGATTAGTTATTTGTAAAAAGTTAATTACGTCGTGAGGTTATTGAGGATCACTCCCTCAATAACTTCACGACGTAATTAACTTTTTTACTTTAGGTCTTTTAACGTGAGCAATATTTTGTCCCAAAAAAAAAATTAATGACATGTCAGCCACAGGTTAAAACTATCATTAAAACATGAAAAATAGTAAATAGTATCTTGATAAGACTTATTACAATAAATATTGTTTTTGTATAGAACCAACGTAATTTATATTTTGAAAATTGAGTCTGATTAGCTCAGTGGCAGCCGTCGACACCCGTCACTGGCTGCAGTTGGCTGTGCCGTTGACGTGTGTTGCTCATGCGTATGAGCACAAATATTTAAAAAAAAATATTTAATATCGCACTTTGGGTTTGGGTATTTGATGTTTTCAAAAAACTCCTAAACTGTCAGGGTTTTTATTTATTGTCGTCCCCATAAATAAACAAATCCATTTTCCTTAACCAATATGACATTAATTTTACCGTTTTTCACTCAAAAATTCTCGTTTCACTCTAAACAGACTACGAAAAAAAAAAGCGTCTACCCACCCCTAACACACAAGAATCTCCTACAAAACATTCCATCAATACTCCATGAATGGCTATATTCTGTAGAGCATCATGGCTGCCGTTACCATAGCAACGGGCCGGGAGATTCTAACAATAAAATATGGATAAGATTATAGTGGGGGATATTATTCATAATATAGTAGTCTTTTCGGAGATGTATGCTGATGTGTGTGTGTGATAACCCTGGCGGGAAAATATAGGGTTTTTTGTGAAAGATTTCGTCCTAGAAATAGTAAAGAAATGGTGAAAAGCTTAAAAATAAATTATCAAGTGCTCTCTGTAGCACTGTCCACACGTGTCTGCCTGCCCGTTGAGTGATTTTACTGCTTAGTTATTTATTAAATTACCCTTTTCATTTAGTTTACTAGTACTGCTTAGGTTTTACTGCCAAACTTGTTAATAAACATGGATTTTGTCATTTTTAATTTACCATAACTACAATAAACAAGTGCCGCTTTAAATCAGTGCCATTAGTAAATTCTAAAACTACATTTATTATTTACTTTCAACGTCAAACTCTACAACACCCTTTCTTACTGCCTTACTCACTTATCCATTTACCATTCGCGCTTCGTCTAAACATTTACTAAACTAACTCACTAACTATATATTCGTTAGACCCTTTTACTTTCTTTCTTTCGTTCACAAACTTCGTGAGATGTTCGGAATAAGTGATGGGGAGACTGAAATTAGGGGCAAATCGTCAGTTTGAACATCTTTATTCCTAATTAGGTGTTAGCTGATGGTTTTATTATTAACTTTTTATGTTGAGGAGTGGATGATTAAGACTTTTCTTGGTGTTGCTGTTAATTCATTTTACGAGCACCTTAATAGAAATATGTATAACTAGCTTCAGTCTGCGACTTCGTCTGAGTGAAATTAATATTCCCCTGAACCACCCCGTCGCATCGCATCGCCTGCCCGCGCGTTTTTGTTTGGTTACAATAGTGGCAACACCAATTCAGACTCAGAGTAGCCCATAATAAATATTCATTAGTACAACCACTCCTAGTTGGTTAAATAAAATAGTTCACTAAAATTAATTAAAACTGCAACAAACCCCAGAAATAAACAAATAACCTCATAACTTCTCTCTTGGTTCTAAACAACACAAATCAGTTTACTCAAAAACAAGAAAACTCCTAAGGAGGCTGTTTCTTCAAAAAATATATTTAAATAATTCTCTAATCTAATTCTGGTAGGAAAAGGGAAAAGAGAACCCTGAAAAAAAGTCGAGGAAACAAAAGGGTTCCGCCGATCGAAATGTGCCAGGTTAATAATGCAATTAGAAGTGCCGCTTGTAAGGTTAGTATGGGGGCTTAGTGACAAGCGGTGGCGTGATTAGTGGAAGCGTTTTTTTTTAAATTAATTTTAGGTAGCTCAGAAAGTGTTTTTTTTTCTTGTAGGAAAAAAATGCAGATTTGCTTCCCATAACATTTTAATTCCTTAATACCTATAGCTTCGTGTATTTCCGAGATATAAACTCAGTTTGTCAAAGTCAAATCATTTATTTCAAATAGGCACATAAAAGGCACTTTTGAACGTCAAAATTAAAATTAAATTGATTCTAGTCGCCCCTTCCAAAAGGTAGTTTTCGTATGGAGAAGAATGGGCAAGAAACTCCACCGTTACTCTTTTGAGTTTGGGTCGCGGAAATCAAAGTATTTATTTCAATTAAACCAATTACAGGCACTTTTGAATTGCCAAGGAGTCGTTCAGTAAGAAAGATGAAACTAGAAGTAGATTAGGATTACTAAAATTACTGTAAACCAAGTGAATGTTATAGTTTCTGATGACTTCTTAAGATACTTTATAAAATTAACAAATTCGGAAAAACTGTAAAAGAATCTCGCCTAACTCGCGGATTAACGTTTTTCGACGACCCGCTTCCCGCTCCCACCGCAGCCACACCCGCCTACTAAAAGCCACTTCTGACCGTGGGAAAAGGTAATTATTGACTTTTTCAACTTCCTTCCCTCCCTAGACGCCTGGCGAAAGTAGATAAGACCGGCCTAATTAAAACCCGTAGCTGTACTTCTTTTGACGTGCTCAAGGATAAAAGACCAAAAAATACTTTGGTCTTTTGTGGTAAGATGTATGATTAGTGAATACATACACAGAATATTAAGTCTTTTTATTCATTTATCTTGTACTAGCGACCCGCTCCTGTTTCGCACGGGTTTTACAATCGAAGATTTCTTCGAGGATTTTTTCCATTTTGTGAATGTGAGAATGTTGCAGGTCTTGTAGACTCATAGATGACCACCACCGAGATTTGTTGACCATTTTCTCGCCCTTAAATGGGACCTAAACATAGTTGCTAGCGAAGTATGGGTGTACCTACTATGGGTACATCTCTGTCTAAACTTTTGGGGAAACAAGGATGTTATGTTGTGTCAATATTATTTAATTGCTGTGCCCTTACGGGGTTTATATGTATCAGGTGCTAGACTTTTAAAACTGCAATAAATGTTTTACCACATGAGAGTAATAAATATTTGAATTTGAAGACAGGTAGACAGTGTAGGTTTCCACAAACGGGCCCGTTTTAGCCCTTAAAGTACGGAACCCTAAAAACCACAAATACCAATGAACAGCTACAGACAAAGGACCAAAAAAATTCCCTACCAAAAGACTAAGGCCAAATAAGGACAATGAAGGCTTGCCCCACACTTAGGCACCTCATTTGGAGCTGTATTTGCTCGCGGCCACTATTTGAAGACCTATTGTGTAGCTTGATTGCGGCCTGGCTTTGCTTCTAGTAGTTTATTACACATTTCACGCTTTTAGAGACCTTGTTGGTAGTAAATTATTTTAGGGGAAGAATTGTTCTTTAGCTTGTAATGTTCTTAGTGTAAGATTAGATTTTTGCTAGCCTATTATTCTGGTCTGGTACTATTAAAGTTTATTTGGTTACAAATTTTTCTTCAACTAGGTAATGCCGATGCCAACTTGTTTTAAATTATTGCCGAACATTGACTTGTAAAACTGTCTTAGAAGATCTATTCATAGAAATAAATATTTCGTTTCGTTTCATTTTATTGGTTATTTCAGCCCATTATAAAAATGACTCCTGATCGACCGATATATGAGTTTTCGAAGTGGTTCTGATTATGAGAATATAGCTTCAAAGCAAGTTTTTCTAGGAATTTATTCTTAGAACACTTACAAGAATTCACAGAATCAAATACACGTAAAAAGGTTACAAATATATTCGAATTAAATACCTAATGAAAATGTTTTCCACGAAGTAATTTAAACTCAAAACTAATAAATACTATAACCATAACCCTAGGGATCCAATAGCAATTACTATGACACGAAAGCAAACCCAAGAAATCCGCCATGACACTTCATTTGTTAATGAAAACACGAACCCTTTGAGTGAACCCTTGCAAGCTTGGAAACACAACCATTGACGCTAAATGTATGAAAAATGTATCACTGTTTTTTGTTGATCAAATGAATTGCTGAAGTTACCAATAACATTTTTATTTCAACTAGCTTCTGACACCCCCGCGACTTCGTCCGCGAGGGTGTCAGTTGCATATATCCTATGGCACTCGACCTTAGTGTAGCTTTCTATCTATGAAATATTTTTTGTAACCGGTTCAGTCCTTCCAGAGATTACGTTTTACAAACAATCAAACCATTTTACCTGTTACACATTTAAGATGCGATCGAGTTTCAGGTTTTTGTGAAGCTTTTTAATGGGAAACCTTGTCATCTAGAAGTGATGTTTCTTTGCTTTCTAAGTCTATTGCATGTACAAAGCTAAGCGATTGCTCTGACTATTTTATGGTACCCGCGACTTCGCCCGCGTGGATATCGGAAATTATCCCACGGAAACGTGTTACCGGGACAAAAAGTAGCATATATCCTTCCCCTGGATGCCATCTTATCGAAATACGTTCAGTGGTTTAGGCGTGAAAAGGTAACATACGGACAGAGTTACTTTCTAATTTATAATATTGTTTTGTAGTACGTATGGATAGTGGGTCTGTGGGCCTATCGATAGGACTGGCCTGCATTGGCCGAGGATAGACAGGTATGGAAAAGGGAAAGAGAGACCTTTGCCCTGCTGTGGGACATTCCGGGCTAAATAGATAGATCACTCTAGTGTTTACCACGCTAGAGTGATCTAACTATTTAGATAGATCACTCTAGCGTTTACCACGCTAGAGTGATCTAACTATTTAGATAGATCACTCTAGCGTTTACCATGCTAGAGTGATCTAACTATTTAGCCCGTTTTAGTTGGATAAAAAGTGTTTTTTGAGAGCTTTAAAATATGAAAATTTCCCTCAGCTTTGGTTGTATTTTTTCACAAACATCATAGAAAAACTTTTGACATTCACAAAACAAATATTAACTCCAAAAGCCAAAGCGTTCGTGGAAAAATCGCACCTTTCGTTTCCCTTTTAATAAAACACGAATGCTCTATCAAAATTTTGGACAGAAACCTGGTTGGTAGGCTTTTAATAAACAACAGGGCATATATTGACACGCCTCAAAGGCACACGGCAGAACTGTGAGCTTCAAATGCGCACGTCCGTGAAACACAAAGGACAAAAAAAAACAAAATTTTAGGTCGAGAGTTTTTGTACGAGTATATATATTTTTTTAAGTCAGCATTTTCTGTGTGAGTTTTGGAGCTGTTGAAATTTTAATTGAGTGGGATTTGAATGGTATTTCTTTTGATGATTTGTGTGGGGATGAGGCTCGGGATACTAGCATAACAGCAACTGGCAGGTCAGTTCATAACATTATGTCTGCTGATGATCGTAAGGTCGTTGACATTTTCGAGCAAAGTAACTAGTGTATTTGTACATGTGATATCCACCACAGCACAGGGCCCGCGTGGTGGGTTATGGCCCACACCCTCTACAGAGAGGGGAGCCCGTGTCCCACAGTGGGAACATTATAGAGTGATTATGCTGTTATGCTGTATTTTTACGACCTTTTCACATCTACTTTGATCATGTTGTAGACAACAGAACAATAATAATTTTAAGTATTGCTTAAAACGTCTACGTATAGTTATAATCCCAGTACTTACGGTAGGTAAGCTTGAAGTTGTTCAGCCAATTTTAATTGCTCTTTAAACATTTATATTAAGTTTTCCTTTTAAAGAATGCTTTTGACGTAATTACCACGAGACGTTAGTACCTAACATTATCATAGACTAGAAAGTTAAAAGAGAAAATGCCTTAAGGAATAATATAATAAATAAATCATTTGCAGCCGTATAAGGGATAATAAACTCATCTGCCCAGCCTTTTCCCAACTATATTGGGGTCGGCTTCCAGTATAACCGGATGCAGCTGGTCTAATTGAAATATACGATTTGAAATGTATTAAAATATGTATTCAAATCCTGGATTAATATAATTAATATTTCTCACAACCGTGCGATGTGTGAACATAAACAAGTCCAGAGTATTGTGTAAGGATCGTAGCAGGTGTCGTTTTCTGTAGTTTCTGCCTAACCAGGCCTAACCCCATGGGAAGAAGGCTTATGCATGTGTATATTTTATTTTATTATATTCGATATTTGCACACCTATTAAGGTAGGATATGGTTTAAAGAACTTGTAATTATGCATCACCTCAAGTAACAACCCGTATTCAAGCAAATAAATGATTTGAATTTGAAAACTTTCACTCTAGATATAGCAAAAACCGTATATAAGTTCCAAACACTTGACAAAATAACTTGAATACAGCACCTTGGCTCGAATCGGCTGCCTCTATTCCCAGCATCGAAAAATACGTACATAACTACAAAATACGGCTCCCCAACTATGCAGGAAGTCCAGAGATAAAAATCTGTATTGATAGAACCCCTGCATCGGTTTAAGTGCCAACATTTAAGATTGGCCCGATATTTCGTGCTTTGTTAGAAACTTGAATACGACAAAGTTAATAAAGCTGAAAAGGGTATTTTAAAAATTAAAATAGTCAGTTTGGAGTCTAATATTTATAATGTAATAAAGGCTAGTGGATTATAAGAATTGGTGGAAGTAATGGACATTAATGAACCGGGCAGCTGAGAATATTTTAAGGAGTTATTATTTGCCGGTAAAAATGGTAATTGTTTTTTTTTCTACGAAGCTTCAGTGAATTATGAATTGAATAGATCATGAAAGGAACCATAAAAGAGAGGTAGTCCTAGAAAGAATAAAATTTGACGCCCAAATCATCATAAAAATGAAACCCGATAGTTTTTACGATATTTAGAATTGAATAATGATCTGAATCCGTGAATATACTCGTAGCTTCATCATTAAAGTTCAAGAGCTCGTTAAAAAACATACGACTTTTCCAAAGTGCTCCAGCAATAAATCAGAAAATTCTTAGAAAGAAACGATACTTTACGATCAGGTTTAAAGAAATCCAATCTTGATCTCTTCCTCAAACAAGTTTTCATCCATCTTCAAATGTTTACTTGCTTCGAAAATGCAAAGACACCCAAATTCAAGAAGACTCGAACGTATTGTAATTTTTATCAAGAAAATCAACGCTGCTACCAGTCAGGAAGACCGTTTTCACAGAGCCCCGTGCCAAGTAACCCAAGATATGCATCAATGAAACAAAGATACTTGGCAGAGAACCAAGTAGGATTGTTTAATTTTTAGTTTTACTGTACCCCCAGATTTGGCTCGGTTTAAAGGAATATCGATTTTTTTGAGTTATATGTCCAGGATGGTCATGCTCGCTTAGCTTTGTGGAGCGGGTTTATAATGGAGATTAATGGGGATGCTGACAATGCTGACAATGCTGGTGGAATGGCTGTCTGGGCACTAAGGGTAGACTATAGTGCTCTTAGACTTATGTAGCTCTACGAAATGTGAATGTACTACATTCGTGATATGCAGGTTTAAATTCAATTAAAGTTCTATTAGTTATTTCAAAAGATAGGATAGTAGGTGCTTCAATTTTTAAACTCAATGCCTCTACTATTACTTCTTTATGAAATCTCTAGTTGTTGCCCTTCGTCTACGGTCTAGTATAAAAGTAGCCTGTCCTTACCCAGGCCATGGTCTATATGTGTGCCAAATTTCATCCAAATCCGTTTAGTAGGGTGGGCGTAGGTGGTACAATGTTCATGCTTAAGTACTAATCTTCATCAAATAATCTCAATTCATCTTATATTACTTCTTTATGAAGTCATTAAGCATCATCAACTGCTGCACTCTAAATGTCGTTCCTGAAATAAACCAAAACGTGCAAAGCAAGTAAGTTTCCATCCATAACCCCGTCAGTTACTGTCCCGTCATTTTATTGCCGACAAAATTAATCGACATTAATTATTTAACCATCGTCATCATCAATAAAAATGACAGTCGTTTCATAATGACTTATGAGCTATGCATTTTAATATTTGGAAGCGCCTAAAGGGCACTGACAATGCAGTGGTGATAAATTAAAATTTATTTTCCAGTGTTTTATGGGCATTTATTATATGGTTTTTCAAAGTTTATGGGTTTCGGATTTTGATCTGTAGTTTTGAAATATTATTTCTGGAAATAGTTTAGTAGACTTTTTAAAGTAAATCTTTTGTTGAACAAATATGATGAGTTCCTACTTTATGATATTTTTTCTCTGGAAGACAATCTGTTAAAAGCTAATCTTTTTCTGTCAGAAACGTTTTTGCTTTCATAATATATATTCCTAAAAATCTCCTTATTGTGTCAAAATGTGTAAGCTTCTTGTTTTATGTGCCTATTCATTTAATTTCATTTTGTTTCCACAATAATATATCTATCTATATTTCAATATAAATACATATAAATTATATTTTGAAATATTAAGAATGTAAAAAGTATAAAAAAACATTTAAAAATAGTAGCCCACCGGTATCGGAAACAGGGTCAAGCTATCGGGTGGTCAGGCTTCCAGAGAGAGGAACCTACTAAAATGCGAGCCGTGTCCAGAAGTACCGCTTTCTGAATCAAGCATTTGATCCAGCTGCCCAACGAGAGCCTCCTCAGGTGATATATATATGTATAATATACATATAAGCCTATTAAAATACTTCATTTTGTCACGGAAATAATGGCCATGACCACAGACTTTGGTGACACTAAAACCTATTGCGAATGTAACTAAAATAATAGGTATAACACAAACTCTTTCCCAATAAAACGCAATAAAAACAAAATCCTTCTCAACGAAACAGAGAATATTTCTCCAATGCCTTTGAGAACAAGACTCTTCGTCAGCCTCGTCCGCTGTCGTTTCAAAATAATATCAAATGACTTTGCTTATTGACAGGACTTTTGACAGGAAAACTTATTTTCTAATAAATTATAATTCATTTCAAACTTGTTACAGAAGTTTTTGGGTTCGTTTGTGTGCAATGTCCGTCTGTTAATGAGAATAGGAAACAAATGTTAATTCGAGTTAATGAATCATTTCTTTGATGATTCTCGTTAATATAGGTCAATGGAAATGTGTCGTTTCTAAGAAAAATAATTAATTGATTATTGGAAATGTGGCTTACAATATTACATATTTTTCTCGATAAATGTCTTATACTAGCTTCCTTTCTTGCTATACATGTAGAGTTGTGGTATGAAGATTATTATCTAAGGCAGACATCACACTCCAACAACCTGTCTACCACATGTAGCCTAAAAATATCGCGACACTAATTCAGTTGACTAACGGCAACGCTAGAGCCTAATTAACACGGTGCGGTTTGATTGCCTGTGGCATACCGCATACCATAAGTTGAAGCAGCAATACAAGTGGTTTCTTTTATTTTACGTCACACACAAGTATGTAACTTGCATCGTGTAAATTGGGCTTTAGTAGGTGTATTAAAACAAATGCAGCGTGAATACGGGGTGACAGGGACATCGACACAAACTGTAACCATGAATTAATTCGGCACATGTTCTAGACCCTTTAGCATAGAAATTCTTTGTCATTAAAATAAAAATTTGCTGTTTCCTATAAAAGTACAATACCCACGTGGTCAAAATGTATGGAACAGCAATTATTTGTTCAATATAACTGAATTTCACATCAAGTACTGAATCCATGGCAACGGGTTGCGCATCGATGTCCCTGCCATCCTGCATAGTGTGTATATCTACACTCAATATTTTAGGACAAAACTTTAGCTCTAATTCAACAACTACTCGAATAGTGTTGACCAGCCGCACTGCGCACTCAGGCGTCTCTTTAGTCTCTCGACATGGGAGGAATTGAGAAAATTCTCAGCATTTCGAAGCGTTGGTAATTGCGAATGAATTGCTAGATGTACTGTAGTTCCTTGTACAGAAAATGCTATGTTATCTATTAACTATGTCCATCTGTGAACTTTGTTTATGTATCAGCTGTTTCCTATGTGCTTCTAAGACTTAATAAAAACGACAGTAAATTCTGATCAGAATCTGTGAAACCGGTTATGATATATAAAGAATTTAGTTTATTATTAATAGTAGGTACTATACTAATATAAATATACATTATACTATAGCGGTCTGCTTAGAAATCCATGTTTAATTATACACAAACCTACAATTAAACCTAAATACCAGGTCTCAACTTCCGTTTCGAAAGCCTGGTCAAAGTTGTCATCTTATGCGTTTCGGCTCTGGTGATTGGTTTACCAAAATAACAACAAACAATCATGTTACTTGCCAAAAGCTTTGTCTAAACCGGGGTTTAGTCAGAAAAATCAATTTCCAAGTGTGTCCATCCCCTAACATCCCCCAATATATGAGCTTAGCTCTAAAAATCCGGATCAAAAGTTCACGACATAAGATTTTTCATTTCCTCCTCTAAGTTATGATATTAACAAATCATATATATTTCGTGCCTATCCGTTGGTCGTCCGTATTTGCTGGCTTTTCTCCAAAACTGGCCATAACGAACGCATTCTGACTGCATTTGCTTGTGGCGTAATTTAAAAGCGGAAAGTTGTATATTTTAGTGTCTGCCTGTAAATATAAATCATTTTTGTGAATGTATAATTTTGTAAGTTTTTGTACAAAAGGTTTGTTTGTATTGTTGTACTGTGTGTTGCTGGGTTATCAGGTCAGTGGTTTTGGTCTAATTTTTGCTTGAGATTTTGGACTATTATATTTTGGGACCGGTGTAATAAAAGTTAGCCACTGCATTGAAATAAACACTCCTAAAGTACGGTTTACATTTGTTTTTGTAAGGCCATGTACGCACTGACAGGTGGCTTGCTTAGCGCCTAGAGCCTAGCGAGTCACCTTGTGAGTAGCGAAGTGAAACGAACACCCTAGAATTTTCGCAACCGGCCGCACTGCGCGCTTGGCGCGTTCAATAGTCGCTTAGCGTGTATCGAAGGATGTTACTCGTAAATCTCTAGTTCAGCCAACGAAACCGAATTTGATTTTTTTTATTTCCTATAAAAATACAAAGACTTGTATTCAAGTGTAATACAATAGTAGTAGTATGTATAGTAGTTGGTAGTAGTAGTGTAGTATAATATTTCTAGAATGGTATCGCTATTTTTCCTACTGTTTTTACCTGTGCGACAAAGAGCTTTTTCTTTTTTCACTCACACACATACACATAATCACCCTATAATGTTAGGTACCACTGCTGGGACACAGGCCACTAATAGGGTATTTTTCACACTACACAATCTTAAAGACCAATTTACGGGCGTCACGTTTATAACCATACATTCTGTGAATTCTTTGTATGTGCTGTTGTTGGTGTACCAAATAAATAAATAAAAGTACCAACATCACATAAATCGCGGCCACCTTATCTCTTACACCATCGTCGGTTGACCTACGCCAAGTAATTTATATACTGTGGCGCGCCCCGTCTGAGGCAGACGTTATTCCCAAATAATTGGACGATCACACATAAGACACATGTCGTATATTATATTTGTTGTGGAAAATTGATTATTTTGTGGAAAAAGTTGAACATTTTATGTCAACATTGATGAATTAGGTTTTTTAAGCAGAATTATGGGTAGAAAGTAATATACCTACCAAAGTAGATAATAATTTGCACAAATGGTATGCTAAAACCATGACAAGATAACGTTGAAGCCCAACTAGCAAATTATTGCCAGTCAACCCGACTCATCCTAATTTAAATAAATAAGATAATAACCGTAGACAAGACTTTAGAAGAAGAATTGCAGTTACTAGTCAAAACTTTACTCAGTTCTCTTAGCATAAGCTAACTATTACTAGTTTAGCATAATATTCTATAAGTTAAATATTAATATTTTATGCAAATAAAACTTCCGGAATAAATTCTCGGAATTTTCGTGAAAGCCCGTCGATATAGCTTTAGAACTAAGCAGTCACACAGCAGACACGAAACGTCACTTTGTTTTAAGGGAATATATTTTTTAAAACCCCAGACGCTATACATCGTACCGCGTCTGATACGTTTTCAATGGCTAAATGTTGATATGCAATATGTCAACATTTAGCCATTGAAAACGTAAACACGCTTTGAATCTATGAAACAGTTTGGAACCGGGCAAAGCGTTTGACCAATTCCCCGAATTTGAGTATTTCTCCTCAACTCTCCATATTTAATTCTCATCATTTCTACAAAGTTGCTGATCTAGTAAATCGTTTCGAATATTATTGGGAGTGGTTTTTGAGAACACTCATAATAAAATTAGCAGGTCTATCAAGCATTACAGCCTATAATGTTGCGACTGCTGAGACACAGGCCTCCTCTCTCCACGAGGGAGTGGGCTGTATTCTACCACGCGGGCCCAGAGTGCGTTGGTAGATGTCACATGTCTTTGAAATTTTGGTTCTAGGACATGCCGGTTTCCTCATGATATTTCACTTCACCGTTATGAGAGCAGTGGTGATGAAATTATTTACACAAAAAAAAGCGTCTGCCTGTGTTTGAACCCACGTCCTACAACTCGTAAGTCGTTACCACTGTGCCACCACTGCTATAAGCAGCGAATGCTGGCATAGAAATGAATATTTTATAGATAGACATTCAACATCACATCACCTGCCTATCCTTTTCCCTACTATGTTGGGGTCGGCTTCCAGTCTAACCGGATGCAGCTGAATACCAGTATTTTACATGGAGCGACTGCCTACCTGCCCTCCACAACCCAGTGACTGGGTAACACGATACCTCATGGTAAGTTTGACTTTCGACAGATCCCCGAATTATAGTCGGGACCATAGTTATAGGGCTTTTTACGAGATTTTACACTCTACGTCGTTTTTTCCTGTTATAGTCATTTCATACAACTAACAAAGAATGACAGTTGTGATTTGAATATATGAACAATCTAAGTTGGTAGTAAATTTGATAAACAATTCATTTCCCCAACTGTAGCTTCTAAGAATTTTATAATCTACTCATGTTTTCATCTTCACTAGTTTGAACTAAGTGCATTGTTTGTTAGTCAAAGAACTTTCCTCAAATCAGATACTTCGAAAATGTCTACAATACCACTTGTAATTTGCTTAATCAATTTGTCTTCTCTTCTTGTCAATTTGCTTAATTTCCCCGACATTACATAGAAATGATATTGCCAAGAGTCACTCCCTTGGCTATATCAAGGGAGAAAAGAAAATGACGATTCACTGCTGGGAAAGAAACAGCATGACGCGATAGCAACTTTAAAGTTAATATAATCAAAAGCAATTTACAACATAATCATTTTTTTTAGGGTTCCGTACCTCGAAAGGAAAAGACGGAACCCTTACAGGATCACTTTGTTGTCCGTCCGTCCGTGCGTCTGTCTGTCGGTCAAGACCCTTTTTCTCAGGAACGCGTGGAGGTATCAAGCTGGAATTTATATCAAATACTCAGGTCTACCGACCCTTGGAGCTGTGAAAAAATCACTACACACTTCTAAGCCAACGCAATCAAAAGATACAGCCGTTTATGCCGCAAATTTTTGACACTCGCAAGGGAATCAAAACCTTACAGCGTACTTCCCGTGAACTCAGAATCTTGAAATTTGGAATAAAGCAACGTCTAATAGCACAGATAAAGGGAAAATTGCGAAAACCGTAAATTTTTAGTTACATACCCACAAATTTGTACGGAACCCTCGGTGCGCAAGTCCGGCTCGCACTTGACCTGTTTTTTTAAACTGCTCAGAACAAAGTAAACCGTTCAGAAAACATTTAAAAAAAGTTAATAATTGAATGACAAAAATATTTCAAAAGTCGCCCCAGTAATTAAAAATGCTGGCATTAAGCAATCAAGAACAAAAGGGGTATAAAGGGGCGGAATAAAGGCTAGCACACACGAGCAATTAGGGGAAGCGTGCCAAATGTCACATTGAATGGTGAATGGCTTTATTTTATAGGAGACAGCGAGTCTGGATTACCCTTTACAGTTGAATGATGTGTGATGTTTTAAATGCCAGTTTTGGTTGGTTGGTTGGTTGAGTTTAAACAATGGTTGTAGTTTGTCCATTACTGGTTTTAGTAAAGTTGAGATGGACTTCTTTTCTTCTAACGGCGCAATGGATATTGTGTGGCACCTTTGAAAATATTTTATAGGCAGAACACACTATTAACATAATTGTTATCTACTATGTAATTAAGTCATTCGAGTATCATCAAATCTGACATATTTCGACATACATAACTGGACCTCTCCTAATAAAAGGATGGGTACCTAATGCTTTCGTCGTCTCCCAACTTTTTTTAAATCCTAAGAATCGTATAAAATGTTGCCTGTACTTGTATCTATCTCTCCTGTAAGTATTCCGAAAACATATTTAACTTAATCTGTTGTTGAATCTCATGCTTGCCTAATTATATAAGACTAGCGGCCCGCCCCGGCTTCGCACGGGTAATTAAAAAAAAATCATAATTAAAAATTATAATACACACACATTTGCGGCAGGTTACTAAAAAAGAAAATTATAAAGAAAGTTTGAATATTATTATTTTAATGAACTTTTGTTTTTATTTTAATGTTTTTTTTTTTATTTCATATTTTTGTAAAAATATCATAATTATATACAAAACAAAAGCCGTTCAATCTATTGCGTTAGAGCTTCCCTATAAACGATATTTGACATTGTTTTATTTTGTGGCAGCAAAATACGAGTAAGTATATCTATTTTCAGGAGCTCCGACCCGCGATAAGCGATACAGTTGGCCATGAGTACAAAGTTCTTTTCGTAGGTCGATCCCTACTAATTCGAAGGTTTGGCTTTGGGACTTGTTAATAGTTAAGGCGAAAGATGTTTTCACCGGAAATTGAAGCCGTTTAAATGGGATTGGCAAATCAGTTGGGATCATCGGTGTCCTCGGTATATGCCAATCGGTATATTAAACGCCAACCTCATCTAGTTTTAAAATATGATTGACGTGTAAAAGCAAACACTTTTACACGTCAATCATATTTTAAAACAAAACAAACCTACTTACAAAAATAAAATCATTTATCATTTATGAGCCAGTTGACCAGCTGCTGGGCCGGTGATAATGGTCGCTACAGTTAAATTATTCTTCAGTTCTTTAATAAGCAGCCTCGTCCTATTGCACATGCTCGGAGGGCTTAAATTTCTCAAAAGCATGATTAGAATTCTGATTTTTAACGTCAATTCATGTGATGGCATTCTAGAAGGGTTTAGACAATTTAAAAATTCCTGTGGGCAATGGACTGCGTCTTCGATATTAGTTACAGTGTCGATCGATTTGTAATTTTTTATTTGACCAGGGACTTTTTGAATAATCAAATTGTTTATTTCGTTGACCATATCATTCCTAGGTGTCACTGTTGCCCTAGAACACAACCAACGAAAGTCCGTTTCGTGCAAATTTTCAATGACATTATGTATTTAAGTATTATCAGTACCTACTTACCGAAAAATATTGGTTTAGTTCTGAAAAAAACTTTTATTTAGTTCTAGAAAGAACTTTTTTGTTGATTTTAATTACCTACTAAGCGAATTCTAAATATTTTCAAGCTAGAATTATTCGATTCCGCACACGACTGTTGCGTAGGGAGCCCTTCATTTCTTAACATTTACTTGCCGTACGGCCCGTACCCCAGTGACGCCTATGTACATTGCATATAAGGTGCTGCCTAGCTAGCCGAGCAGGGTGAGCGGCTACCACGAAACTTTTTTCTAATACTTCCATTTTTAAACTCGTGATATCTTTCGAATGGAATGTCCGAATTGAATAATTCAAAAAGTTACCTATATAAAGGTATTGAAGCAGTCTTGAATATGAATTAAATTATTTTGATAAGGATTAATACCAAGATACAAATAAAGAGCCTTTTCTAGCGGCGGCATTTCAATTAAATTTTTAAAATAAAAGAACACTTATTGTAGCATAACTATAATAGTTAGACATATGCAGTCGCGACACTTTTTGTAAATAATAAAAAGTCGTAGTATATTAGTACTTTATTCTATCATCAACAGCTTTCGCAGCGCACGCGATGTAAAGAATATTTTAAGTAATTTTTTTACACCTTGGTTTACGTTATTAGAGTTTTATGTAAGGATCCCTATTTTTTTTTAAATATAATATACCCCATGTCACCCGGGGATAGTGTAGCTTCCCCACAGTGAAAGAAATTTTCAAATCGGTTCAGTAGTTTCGGAGCCTATTCAATGCAAACAAACAAACACAATCAAATCTTTCCTCTTTTTAATATTAGTATAGACATAGATAGTATAGATATAGATTCTATATTATATCACTACTAGTGAAGGACTTGATGAGACTTTCTAAAAGTAGGCTAAGACCAAACCTATTTGTTAATTTAACTTTTTTCCTAATGAGCATAATACTTCAGTACACTTAACCCAAAAAAACCAAGCTTACTCTCATTAGAACACACACCAGTCAGCCTTCATCCAATCAATGCTCAAAAGAATTTCCATTAATTAATTGATTTAATTAACATTTAAATACGCCACACCACTCCAAACTTGGGCCATATGTGCCTTCACGTTTACCAACTTACCCTTACACTTCTCACAACCTCTATCGGTTACTCTAGAAGGTTGGTATTTGTCTGGCAACGGTCTTGTGATTGTGTATCATTTGTTCTGCAAAGCAATAGGATTCAATATGGCACCATATGCTCTGTGATGACGATTTCATTGCTGGAATCAAAGCCCAACACTTGCAGCAATTAGAAGCAAACATTAATGTTGAATTGAATTGTTTGTTTTATCGAGGGGGTTAGGTGAGGTTAGGGTTGAAATCGTATATTAAACATACATACACACACACAACTCACGACTACACTACATTAAACATCCATTATAGAATGTGAGATTGTGGATTTCAACCTGCAGCCTAATTGCGTAACACACTTTCAATGGTAATGGTTTTACCATAATCAGCGTATAACGTTCCCACTGCTGGGACACAGGCCTCCTCTCTGTGAGAGGGGTGGGCGGTAATCCACCACGCGGGCCCAGTGAGGGTTGGTAGATGTCGATTCGAACCCACAACTTAAATCTCGTAAGTCATTGAGTTATTTACGTTGTCAAGCTGAGGAAATTTGAATCTTATAAACAAATAGATTTTGAACTTCCGTAAAAACCCTACGGATTGTGATTGTTCTACATAATTAGGGAGCTGACAAACTGGCAAGTGACATTAAAAATATTTCAAGTATAACTTTGTCATCATTGACTTAAGAAGGTGACGGAAAACAACATTTTCTTGACATTCCAGCTACGTTATAAGTCCTAATGTGAGCTAAATAAATTCAGAATTTCCTTATCGACAAACTCGATAACACGATCTTGGGAATCGAATCAAAGTTCCCATCTTCAGCGGTCACACTTTATTGACGAGAAAGTCAGCAAAAAAATATTTTAAATGTAAGCATGAATGATAACATACATATAACCTCTCCTATATTCGGTTAGGTTAGGCAGACGTGTACCTATAGTGCTCTCACTTTCAGCTCAGCTTTCAGCATAAATCAGAGAATACATCTCTTCCTACCTTTTGACTACAATAACCTGTAAAGTCCACAAAGAGTGATAAAAGTAAGTGAACAAGTAATAATAAAATATCAACACTAGACAACGTTCAAAACTCTTTGACAACATCCTCGACTTTGACGAAAAATACTCCTTTTTCGTCTCCACTCCCAGTCACGGAGCAAAAAAACTCCACGGATTTTTCATGCGGAGAATGTTGCCAGTGTAAAAAACTACTGCATGGCGATTTTTACTCCGAAAGTCATACTCATGTATAATATCCCTTTGTCTATACAAGCCCCTCGGGGTTGCCAGTTCTTTTTCAATTTCTTCAGCAGACTATTTCGATCACAATTTGTGTTGACGACTCGTCAATTCCCAGTGGGTTGGTAGGGATGGGAAATGTATCGAAAATCCCGGGGTCACGGGAGAGTACCTACGGGATTTTTGATTGATGATATCGAATTTATCGAGGTTTCAAAATGATTACTGGAAAGTTAAAAACGAGTTTTCGTATGTATGTCGTAATTAATTTTAAGTGCAACCATTGAAGTTTAATACTGCAGTGTTGTGGAAATGGAAATAAAAATCCTATCAGCTTGAAATTAAAAAACTTTAAGCGTAAATTCATTCCATTTTGTGAGTATTTCTGAATTTCCACGGACAACACGAATTTGTTTTAGTTTAATAGCTTTACTGACGTCGTTTTTCCGTAATGTTTAAGTTTATGAAGTAATACATCAGAAGTTAAATTCATATATTAAGTTATAAAATAACCGCGTATTCAAACTATATAGTATACAAAAACAATTTAAACCCTGTAAAGCAGAATATCACTATTCTTGCACGGATAGAGGACCGTTTGACCACAACTACTACTATGTGGCCAAATCTTCAAAGAATATGCAAGCAAAATATCGCGGGATAGACACAAAATGTCCCGCAAAAATCCGGGTATTATTAAAAAAAATAACATCGCTAGTACTCCAGATTTCAGCTCTTTGGCTGTATCAACGAGGTTTCGAATAAATTGATGTGTTTCGGATACATTTTGTTTATTTCCGATTGATATTCGAATACAAATTCATGTATCCGATTTTGTAAAAGATAATATTTTGAACAAGATTTTTAGATTGTCGGTTACATAAGTCTTATGAAATGCAGAAATATTTTTTTATTTATGAATCTTTTAATGGGCTTATCAGAAAAGACTCGTCATTTCATTTTAATATTTAGGCAAAATGGCTTCCCACTTGAATTGTCAGTTTATTCAAATGACAACTGACATTTTTTTGTACGAAATGTGAAAATACTGGCTCAACAATAGATGGATTAAAAA
Source organism: Apamea sordens (assembly GCA_945859715.1). NCBI lineage: Eukaryota > Metazoa > Arthropoda > Insecta > Lepidoptera > Noctuidae > Apamea > Apamea sordens. The sequence goes on from OX244009.1 coordinate 15,408,769, forward strand.
AACAATCCTACTAAGATAAGCAAGTGTTTGAAGTTGAACATGTCCTGTCACTTGTTAGTCAGTATGTTAACCATCCGACTCAACCACGACTTTGCACTATTAGACCAAACAAATAGTGCGAAGGCTAAAATGAACAAAACCTTAGTGAAAAAAGAAACGAGTTAGTGAAGAAATTAATAATAATGAAAACGATTCACATCATAACACATAAATAAAGTGTTTTTATCATTATATCAGGCTCTACGAAAGTGGAACGGACTTGTGTAAAGTACAATCAACACTATTCTAAGTTTTAAAATGATTTTGACGTAGAAAAAAGGTTTACTTAGTTAGATTAAAATTGTATGTAAGTCTTATAGGTTAGATTGTAATTAATTATTAAGAACCTGGTTCTTTATAATAAAGGATAAAAATATATTAAGATATTATGTTAACTGCTGAGCTAACACCGCACCAAATATGTAGGTAGGGCTTGAAAATGCTCAATAAAAGGCAATTTTCTACCCGATCAGCACTAAAAACTACCCTTAAAATTCCAATTATTATCGAAATCAAATTGCTAGGCGTTCTACCGTGAGCCGAATAAAATTTATTCGACCAATAAATTACTAAGATAACAATTCTCTCTGTTTGTTTAATTTTATTCGAAATTATTCGGAATAATTTAGCCTGGAATGGTTTGAAACATCATCATGTATATGAGGTAGAATTAATTGATTGACAAATTAAGGATTATTTATTACAAATTGCAGGAAAATAGTAGTTTTAGGGCTGATTTTTCAATCGACAGTTTTAACTGTGGAATAAAATTGACGTCTGTCAGAATTTTTATGGAACAAATGTCAAAAATTCAAAACTATTCCTCGGATAAAATTATCTGGCGCTGGAAAAATCAGCCCTTATTTGAGTAAATACTTACTGTGATTAAACTGGTTTTCTCAGAGGTTTGGAGGGAGGCTGCGGGTTCTTTTTCTTTCAACTAGGACGCGGCTGAGTGAAAGGACTTGAGTTCGATTCTAGGTAGGGTCAAAGACAGTCATGTTTTTTTTTTTAAATTTCTAGTGTCAACTGTAAAACTCAAACTCAAAGCATTTATTTAAATTAAACTAATAACATGCACTTTTCAACTGTCAAGGAGTCAGTCAGTCAGAAAGATAAAGCTATAATAGTAGCCCATTTTAAAGGGAAGTATCTTCCCGCGGAGACGAACGGACAAGAAACTTTACTAAAGGGTACTGACTACTGGTATACTGGTAAACCGAATCGTTTTTGGATAAATAACAACCGAACATTTGTTCGTAGTTGCGACAAGGGAATTAAACGCAATTCCCTATTCCCTTCTCGAAATTGGGATACTAGGTCAACGAGATAATAAGTCAGTCCGTATTGTATGGAACTCAAAACCATCAAGAGTAAGATATGAATAAGATAATGGTCTTCTACTTTACTACCCACCCCTTTGGAAAATTCAAGCGTGATAATGAAGATATTTAAGTCAGATGGGACAATTAGACGATGAATTTTCATATGAATGACTTTACCTGATTTTAATCTTTCAATTGATTATCTTTTACCCAGATAAGCCATGTTTTTACCTCACAAAATGTACTTCAAAAATCCAACTTATTCTCCAAAAGAATAGCCCGATATTTATCTCAGACAACAAGAAAATTTTCCTTGAAATTACACCAAGAAGTTACCTCAGAGAAATTTATTTGTACCGCAGTACCGTTTGATTATAATTACAAGAAGGAAATGTTTCTCATGCTACCATTGTTTTCAGTCATTAGGCAAAATAGTTGTAGAAATCCCACCAAGATTACTCGGGAAAATTGAAGCAAAGGAATCTAGTAATGAGCATTTCCTGACGAATATCGAAGACGAACACTGCACTCGTTTTTCTTTTTTACTTCTCTGAGAACTTTTGTAAGGAGTGAAACTTCTTTTAAGTATCTATTCTGTGCTCGAGGGTAAAATATAAAAAATAATTACGTTTTACCATCGCTGGCCATGACAAAAGCCAAATACATATTCCTTTATTAACTACGCTCGGTAGAAAAAGGATATTTATGATTTTTTTTTTTGCTTTTTTCTTTTATCCTGGGTCACAAATTGGACTTTTTCTATAAATTAAATCAGAATCGTAAAATCGAGTTTTGGGTGGTTAACGTTTTTAGGTAGGATCGTTTTAATGTTGTAGAAAAGGTAATAAAGGTTAAGTTTTTACTTAATTTTTATCCTTCAAAATATGAAATTCTTTTTCCGAAAAATGAAAACCATTGTTCGTAAAAATATCAGTTTGTTTATTTTTAAGAACACCGGAGCACTAATTAGAAAGAAAAATTGGTTTATTTTCCACAGAAACACGTGCGTACAAAAAGATATATATTAACTCGAAAAATAAAGAAAAAATTTAAGAGGGTGGCGGACATCGACTCACAACCTGTTACCATGAATTCAGTACATAATTCAGTACATGATTCTGGACCACCTGCTTTGACATTTTTCGTCGAACGAAAAATTCCATTCATACATTTTCCTCATTCCTCCACATAACATGTCCACACCATGACAACCAATTTCCACACAACTTTTCGGTCACCGGTGCCACTTTCAGACTTCCATCAAAATGACAGTAATTCCATTTTAAAAGGAACAAACCTTTTACACGTTGACACAGCACTAGTAATCTGAATAAAATAGTGGCCCAACGATTCAACATTATTTCCCAAAAGATAACTGGCATACAAAGATATGATATTTCAGAGATGGGGTTGTCTCTAAGGAAAGGGATAAGGAAAACTGTTGACTGAAGAAAAAAGTAATAAATTGGTTTGAGTAGATTATATAATTTATATTACTATTTTGAAAGTTCTGGGCTAATAACATTTATTTGAATCAATAAATCTACGAAGGGCAAAGAGTCAAATGCGACGCCATTTTAAGTCGTCGTTAAGTCTCATGCTGTCTCCGTCACTTTAATGTGTATTTTAGCAACATAAATAGTTTTAAGACCGTCTTAAAGTTAAGTCTCATTTAAGTATCTGGAGGTAAATTCATTATTGTGTAAGTTATAGTGACTTGCTGACATAATAATTATAGAGCTGTTGCATAGCATAATTCGAATTTATTGACAATCTAGCTTTAAAATTGTACACTGGCACTGCTTTTGGCTTCTTCTTCTTTTCGAATCGATGATATATTTGTTTAGTTAACTATATTACTTTGGCCTAGTAGGAGGCCACGTTAGTCGCGGCGTCAGTACCTAGGGTTCTTTGCGTCCTCATATCTGCGGGAATTAATTATGGCTGTACCAACATCTCTATGGGCCTTACAAAGATCGAGGAATTAGTGTAAAATTTTCAACACCCTTTTAAAGAGTTCTGTGGAATACTTCTGTAGTAATTCATAAGACGTAGCCTTCCTTGCTTTCATTCTACTGTGTGATATATTGTCGTCTATCTTCGAGCTTTATTATTTAACGGGAGCTAGAAAAGCGGAGCTGAACGAAGCGGAGTTGAGAATGATGGCGTGATATTTGGTAAACTGGTGCTTTTGAATGCATAGCGTCTTTTGTTTTCATGTATCTCTAATTTAAGGGATCATCTCCCTTTATTATCTTCTAATGTCCCTTTGAACAGAAAAGTAGAACGTTTTCGCACACCTGAGTAATGGGATCCGAGACTATTGGAAGCCATTTGAGTGCAGCGTGTTGATGAGAGCTGAGTGTGATAGACTACGATGGCAGATAAAACCTTATCACCAAAAACTACTTCCAGGCACAATTTCTTCAACAAAAATATAAACAGCTATCTACTACGCTCTCTATCTCCGCCTACCCTCAAACTATACTAGCTACATACCCCTTTGTCAGGTCCTAAGTGAATCAATTTATCACTAGTGATAAAACGCGAGGAGATATGATGCTAACATTTATAAACAGACGCGAAAAAGTAGATTTATAATACGTCTTTTGCAATAACGTATCATAGCGGTACAAATGTATGAAAAAGTATCGCGTTACGCGGTGATATCAAGGGAGCGGAAAACGTGTTTAGTAGCTGGTGCTGTTATTTTGCGAAGGAAAACATCGCGAGGAAAGCATGTCCTAGAACCAGATATTCGAAGTCATGTGACATTTAATAACCCGCACTGGACCCGCGTGGTGGATTCGTCGTTCGACAGTCCCCCAAACGCTCGCTCTTCACCACTTCCTGGTGCTTTATTAGCTGGGAGAAGTTGCAACAAACTCTCTAGCATTATGATTTCCAGACGTATCATTATTGACTGGTTATCATCATTTGTCTAGCCTCTTCGCAAGTACATACCGTGTTGGCGGTTTCCAGTTTTTCCAGATGCAGCTGTACTAGTATTTTAGATAGATAGATAAAACGTTTACTTGGTGCAACAAAAGACACAATACAAATAAAAAAAAACATCAAAAAAAGGTGAAACATAAACAAAAAAAAAACCAAGATTAAAAAGATAAAATTGACCCATAGACACTTCGTACCTATAAATAAAAAAAAACTTGAGAGGTGTCAAGGGACACCCGGATGGAACGAAGTTCAAAGAGAGAGAGAGAGACAGACAGAGATACGCGCCCGCCGCACTGCTTACAACTATAGCAAAAAGTGTCGTTCCAACTTTTGGTCTTAATTTTTTCCGTCTAGCCCCCTTTTGCAACGCGCGATAAGGAACTTCGTTCCAAAAACTTGAGAGGTGTCAAGGGACACCCGGATGGAACGAAGTATAACTGGCTTGCTTTCTATGAGAGAGAGAGAGAGAGACAGATAGAGAAACGCGCACGCCGCACGGCTTGCAACTATAGCAAAAAGTGTCGTTCCAACTTTTGGTCTTAATTTTTTCCGTCTAGACCCTTTTCGCAACGCGCGATAAGGAACTTCGTTCCATTAAATAACGGTCGGTCACTACTGGGCGGTGTGTATCTCATGGTTGCACCAAAGGGGAGTCCAGCTCAGCATATATCAGGTACAATACCTGACGCTGGTATTCTGCTGCATCCCGTTAGTGACACACGGATGTCGAGAAGACACATCTGAGTTTCAACAAAATGGTACCTACAATCTACATGTAGTGCGGCGCGTATATTATAAGGTGGTAAGTACCCACACGTTTACACGGTACAATACTTTACTGAACATAAATTAAGTCCAAATGATAACATAAAAGTGCAAATAAAATATTCACTACCTACTTAAAAGTAATCAAGCTTCAAGCTTCCAAATTAAATAGATGTTAGAATTTTTCTCGTACGTTCTAAGAAATAAAGAATTTAACCTTTATCTTTTTTACGATGAAATATAATATTTGGGAGTATATCATATTTTCAAAGGAACGTCTTGTGGTAATTTACTTCGATATACATTAAGTATGTGTTAGGAGAGGAAGAATGAAAGGCGATTAATAAAAGATATTTACCAGGCCGATGTGAATGGAAACGTTATTAAAATTACGAGAATTAGCCCCTCAGATGTATGAACGTAATCGAATCAGAAGTAGTATGTAAGGATCGTAGCAGGCGGCGATCTGTAGTTTCTGCCTACCCCCAAGAAGAAGGCGTGAGTTTATATACATATGTATGTATCTGTATATATTTGGAACTGAAAACATCGATAAAATCGTGACCTTTTGCCTGAGGAAACGGCCTCGAAAAATCATTCGACAGGTATTTTAAGTTGGGCGATCTTTTGAATTAATTTTTCCTATCTTTTGTCGCAAACGGGCTTGGGGTGAAAGATAACACGGTAGTGCGTGAGAAAAGTGACACTTGTTAACTTTATCATTTTCATGTCGAAACACAAAACTGATTATGGTTCTGGAAAATTCGGTCGGTCTACTAAGTAATCAATAATTTACTGTTCATCTCTCGTAAGAAACCTGATAAGTTGGACATTCAAATATTTTTTTCCTTCATACTTAGTAGGTTCAAGATGAACCAGTCAGCAAGCGTGGTGGTAAGGCACATCCGGGCTGGTACTGAAAAATCCCTAATGGGGAAACCTAAGAATACTTTGCCCGTCGTGGAAATCGAACCCACGACCATGCTCAGCGGTAGCGCTTGCGCTCGCAAGCGTTACCGCTGAGCACTTGACCGACGACGCAGTCACTCATCATCTTCCCGCAAAATCTTTCTGTCGATCCTTTCACCAAGATTCACTTGGCACTAAACTATTTCAAGAAAACGTTTTTATGTGACCCCTTTACTTGCCAAACCTCTAAGCTAACTGCACACTTTAACCAGAAAACGCGGAGATAACTCGTCTCGCAGTTAAATTCTCTAGTCTTGAGTTAATTCAAGTTTGCTAGATAAATTTCTGGAACTTTTGGAATATATCGCTGGCTTCAATCGGTTCGAAGTGAAGTTAATTTGGTCGGGGAAGGGTGGCTATGTAGGTTGGTAATGCTGAGACTGTCTCCGTGAAGTTTTCCAATTTACCTATAATCTACATATTGATTTCCTGTAAATCTCTAAAGAATATCATGAGAAACGTCATTAAATGAAGTTCAACACTTACAAAGTCGTATATAATTATGTTTTACTTATGAATCGATCTTTAATAGATAGACCTTTGTATTTTACAACATAAGGCCACAAATAATGAAAAAAAAACCGTAGATTATCTTCGTAAAACTCAATATCCAGCTCACTTCCAAATTCACAAGAAAAGAAGCTACAATTTTTTACACTTATTTTCCCTCACTCGTTTAAATCACAGATAAATTAAATATTTGGTGAATAAAGCAGGCATTAAGGTGCCTAAAATAGTTGAACAAAATAATCGTAAAGACTGTCCCAATATCAATCAAAACCCCACCCACCCTACCACCCAAACTTTATATCTGAAGGCGTGCGATTCAAACGTTTTGCAAAACCTTCCAACTTCAATGGCGATCGGGTCTTCATTAATTAATTGGGTTAACTTCTGAAATAGGCTAGTTTTTGGGATGATGCTTATCAACGCTCAATTTGAGTGGTTTAACTTGCCAGTTTCGAAGATTCGGGTTCGCAGCATTCATTGGAATAGTTGAAATTGCGGTTGGGTTAGTTGTGATTGCAGAGGTTGATAATTCTCTGGGTTGGCCGAGAGAAACCTACCTACTTTTTTGAAGTGTCAAAGGTATGGCACAGAGGAAAGTAAACCCTTGAAGATCTCAGAGCCTGAGATGCTAAGAAGGGGAAATAAAGTGAATAAAATGAAATGAAATTGTTTATTATGTAAATAGGATATCGGAATCACGACAAAGATCAAAACAAACTTAGATGATTATTCCTCCGAGTTTGTTTGTTAGCCGTCGAACTGGATCCATGAGGATTTAAACACACAAATAAGAATCACATTTTGTATCGGGTAAGTAATAGATGATATAACAACAAAATCACTAATATTAACAACATATAACAACGGAACCTATAATTTTATTTAATATAGCGATTAGTTAATATAATGAACGATTGATATAATTTTTAAGAACTAATTTTTATAAGCATAACATACATTAAATATAACATCGTTTGACATAACATACATTAAATATAAAATCGTTTGACATACCACTCAAAAGATATAAAACTTATTTGGTCTAATATGATGAAAACGCCTACTTAAAAACACAAAGCAAAATGGTTGCATATTAGAAAATCAAAACTTTCCTCAGCAAATTTCAAAAGAACAACGTACAAATCAACAAAGTTTAAAATAACGATGGTCATTTGATCAAAAGTTCAGCTGACCAAAGTCTGGAATATCAATGTTTAAATTATTTATTACACTATTGACCAAATCGATGAAATCCCAAACAGCGGCGACGTAGTTCCCGCGATTAATATGTTTCTGGCACTCGCCGGCCGCTGCCGCGGCACCGCTCGCTGCGCTCGCTCGGCTCGTGCGTTGTCTGGTCACAGTTCTAACCTAACCTAACCTAGCTGTTTCGATAAAAAAACTTTTGATCAGTCGTTCATTTGATGTCACATACATTGGGATTTAAAAAAAAAACATTGGTCATTTTTGTTATTTAGTTTATTGTTCTTTTGAAATTTGCTCGAGAAAGTTTTGATTTTCTAATATGCAACCAGCAAAATTGCTAAGATAGGTCTATTTCTGGATGGCTTAAAAAAAAAATAACCACGAAGGCTAAGGCGGGAGCTCTGCTCCGCTTCGCTCCCGCCTTAGCCTTCTAACCTAACCTATCCGAGTCGGGGTACTCTGAGTCGGGGTGTTAACCATAATGACGTTTTTTATATATATTAAACATTAGACCTAATGATTTTCGATTAAATAAACAATATACATATTAAACGTTAGACCAAATGATTTTCGATTACATAAACGTTATATCAAACAACGTTATACTAATTAAGTTTTAGAATAAATAAATGTTATATGTAAAGAAATTATATCAACAGTTGGTATATGTCACGTTGATTATATCTTATGAACGATAATAAAATGAAATTAGACCAAATGAGTTTATACGTTATGAGACGCACCCCACCAACATAGTTGAGAAAAGGTTAAACAGAGGTCTATGCTGATGTAGGTATCATCATCGTCGACTGCCTCTCCTGTAATTACTCTAGTAGGGTTTTTACCAAATGTAGGTAAGTCACAATCACAATAAGGTTGCTCTTAGGTTCTTATCCTACCCGTATTACCCAAAATTTTTAATACGACTTTTTTCTATTCCCCTCAATACTTACACACAGACATAAAATCAGAAAGCCACCCATTATTTGGTCGGCAACCCGGCTGATTTATAAGATCCTAACGGTGAATATATTAGGGTGGTCGCCAAGACCGAGCAATGTATGTGCGGGTATCTGATGGGAACCTAACATGTTTTGAAATACCCACTTATGTGGTTAAAAGGCATTCGGGGTGATTTTATTTACATTTGGAAATTGGGTTAAGGTAGTGCCCAAAGTACGTAAGATTGTGAGGTTTGGATTCATAGTTTCTTGACTTCTAGTAACAATTTAAGTGTGTTCCAGTCCAATCCCAAGTGTCCAAGTCCAAAATGCGAAATGTACGTAATATGGATGGATTTATGGAACTATGGAGAAGTGTCTTGACGCTGCGTGAGCATGGGTGATTCATGGCCACCCGTTTGATATCCACCGCGTAACACTGTTTGTTAATTTTTCACGCATAAACTACTGAACCGATGGAAGCTTGGAACCTAGAGAAATGATATAGGATACAATAAAAACAATACCTATGTACACACGGCTACACTATCAAGCTATGCAAATCCAGTATTGGCTGACCGTTCATTGTGAGAAAATATCATACAAAGTGAGGCCAAGACAAACTGGTTTTGTATAGCTTGACGTGTAGCCGTGTGTACTACTCTATTTATTAACCGACTTCTAAAAAAGGAGGAGGTTCTCAATTCGGATGTTTGTATTTTTTTTTTTTTTTTTTTTTATGTTTGTTCGCGCATAACTCTTTCGCTTGCCAACCGATTTGAAAAATTCTTTTTTTGTTGGAAAGGGTATACTTCCCAAATGGTCCCATAGAAATTTCATCAAAAACGGTTCAGTAGTTTGGTTTTTAAACCAAAATTACTGGTAAAAATTACAACTTAAAAGTGAAAAATAAAAACTTTTTTGCAAAAAAAATCAACCGACTTCCAAAAACGACACTACAAAGTGAAAAATAACTTTAATTTCGGAAGTCGGTGGCAAACAACGAAAGTGTGAACCCAACGACACCGACTTCCGAAATTAAAGTTATTTTTCACTTTGTAGTGTCGTTTTTGGAAGTCGGTTGATTTTTTTTGCAAAAAAGTTTTTTATTTAAACACAGCATCAGCACGCTCAGTTTCAAACTTATCTTGAAAGTATCCAAAATTTACTAAAACCTACTTAAAATGATAAATAGGCTGATAGGTAATGGGCTAAGTTAGTAACTTAAATAACTTGGCAATCTTTTAAATTAGTTTTGATCATGGAAACCTTGTGATTTAAGCATATTTCATGATATTCAGGGAAAGCCATTATTTTTTTAAAGTGTCTTTTACATTTTATAAAGCGCAAAATTAAGCGAAGAAGCGAAAAAAAAAACAAATAGGTATATTATAATTCCTTAAACAGTAATTTTGCAATTCTACGATCAATGAAAACTAATATTGTAAAAAAAACGATTCTGCATAATCTAATTATTTTGTGAACCGTGACATAAAAACGTTAGGGTGGTGACATAATGGCGTGCCGCAAAGCTATGTATGCGCGTTGCGTGACGTGATTGTCGTCACTCTGTCGATTCATCACTGTTTCATTGTTTGATTCTACGATCAAGCAGTGAAGTTTTTCTACACTACATACAATCCATCACGCGGGCCCAGTGCGGGTTGGTGGAAAAAATTTACTGAATTTGAAATGTAGACAGTAAATACACATCTTAGCACCACTGGGGTATATTTCATTATAATTGCGTGCGTTATACACAGACAAGCAATTTTGCAGATTTGACTACCTAACACATGGTGTTAAAAGTAGTTGTAGTTAGCTGCCTGCATAATTAACTTAACCGCTGGCTGTACGCAAAGCAAAGGTATGAATTCGCAGCGCAACTTTTCCGTTGCGGCCCGCGCCAATGTGTGCTCACCCTAAAGTGGGTAACTTTATAACTCGGGGTAAGAGAATGATTTATCAGTATACCCTCGGGCCAGAAGCATGAAATCTTTTTGATAGAGGTACAATGGGTGCCTCAGGTACGGTACAATCGAAACTTGATGCGGCATTTATTATTTGATAGTAGCTATATTTGTTTTGAGGTATTCGTAGTTTTCGGTAGTCGTCATTTTGGAGGGCTTTTCGCGCTGTCAATTGTTTATTTTTATTGAATAAAAATAATGGCGTATCTTTGTGTTTTACCTGTTAGCCGCTGTTATCTTATTTTGAAAGTCTTCAGTTGATTTGGTACTTACCTGAAAAAAAGAAACAAATAATGAGAAAATTATGTTAACTGGGTAATTGACATTACATTCAGCAAAAACAGGTACAATCGCGATCAAAACAAGAAAGAAAAAATTGTACAATCTACGCTTTATGGTTGAACAAACGATGAAAAAAAAACATCTTACTTAATAATCCACCCTAATCTTCCCGTCTTTAAATAAAAAGTAAAAGTCACCCCAGGAAACGCAATAAAAAATAAAAAAATCACCAAAAAAAGGAAAGTTAAATAAAGGTAACGCCACACTTGGGCTCAACTTAATAAAATTCGTGTTACATGTCTGCTTTTAAATGCTTTACAAAATTTAGTAAGTTGGCCTACAGTGTTTAAACTTTGGACATTAATCCACTTGGAACGGTTCAAGTTTCTTACAACTAAAATAATGTACAGACGCCTCTGGAATATTTTATTTAATTAAATAAATATGCTGTTTAATCTTCGGATGAAAATGGGCTCTTTTTTCTTTCACAGTGGCTCGTGCTTATGAAGCCATTGCGTTAAGATTTTTATGACAATTTTTCTATATTTTAAAAGAAAGAAAGGAAAAGTAAACTGTAATTAGTAACAATTTCGTATTTTCATCAATATTGAGTGCGCTAGTTATGCGAATTAATATTAAAAAAAGAGGTGAAGTTTGTGAGTTGTGTATATAGTAATTTTCGGAACTACTCTTTCGATTCCAAAAAGTAATGGGATGCCACATTATCCCTGAATGTAATAGGCAATATTTAAAATAAATACATGAGACAATCTGCTCTACACTTGGGCAAAGGGTGCGGGCGAAGTGCTAGTTACAATAAAATATTGAATTTCTTTGCCACTTTCCTACTATTTCACATAGTAGCAATATATTATAAACGAAATTTAACAACGTAGTTGAATATATGAAGGAAATAATAATAACGTTCGCACCAAGAAAATTATAAAACTTCAGACTCAGGCACAGCTATTTACATAAAACAACAAACAATACAGATTTACTTTTCCTTCTATCCAAAACGCTAAAAGGAAAATAGCATGAAAATTAATAACTTGCTTAAGACTAGAACATTCTAGGAAGTTTTCAGAACCCTTTACGGCATTATCTTTGTAATAAAAAACGAAATAAAAATGGCTGTAAATGTTTTATAGCTTTGAGCTCGCGATTCCTAAAATTAAATAATAAATTTATGTTTTACGAAGAGGTTGTTTGGGTTATTATTTTAGATAAGAATTTTAATGTTTAACACGAATGCCTAAGGTAATAAGGAAATCGAAAGACTAAAATAAATAAAACGTATTAAAGGGAACTTGCATTTATGTTGATGTCAAAATGCTGCACCATCTGGCACTCACCTACATTTTGCTAACATAAAAAAAAATATTTTGGAATATCAAGCTTATCTCAAACCTACTTACAAAAATGTTTACACCAGTATGACATTATGAGGCTTTACGAAACCTCTAAAAACCTGTATTAAAACAATCAACATTACATAAAAAAAACTCATTCCAAAATCCAAATCGTAAAGAAAATTTATATTCCCATAACACTTTTCTCCTCAACCGTACTCGTCCAACAAAAGTTTCCACACGGTAAAATTTATTGTTCCTATAATAAATCTTAAATATAAAATGCGGAGGTTCAGCCGGTATAAGACAGGCGGCTGAGTTTTATCACTTTTGTTATAGTCGTTTCGGGCTCTTATTAAAACTATTTTCGGCTATTAAAGTTCAAGAAACGCTTTTGGTTGTAAGTTTACGCGATTTCGCGATTGCGACGGGACGAAGTTATAGCTAGAGAATGAAATGACATAGTCCTTTTGCTTCGTTTACGTGCATACATCTGAGGGGCAACTCTCGTAAATTTTAGCACGTTCACAGTTTGATCTGAGTCTCAATCTGTGAAAAATTCCTCTAATTTTCCTACATTTTTAATTGACATTGATTGACGCTGAGTAGAGACTGCGACTAGATATTAAACATTTTTAATTACGGGAACTGGACTTCTAGTCATACACGCACGCCGGTTACGAGTACTACGCACCTGAACTTTAAAGTATGTAAAGATCGTATTAAGTGAGGTGAGGTGGTGTAGGTTCTGCTACCCCCATGGGAAGGCGCGAGTTTATGTAGGTACGTATGAAATCAATCGTATGATTTTGCTACTGATCTTAGCTAGGTTTTGGTTCCGGATTTACCTAATCGTTGTGGGTGTTTGTGTGGGTGTATATTGAAACCAACCACGACAAAAAAAAATCCTAGAATACTTCAAAAGACTTATTTGTATATTACTTCTACTTGTGCTACACAATCTTTTTTCACAAGGATTTTTCATCTTTCTAGAAATCATTATACATAATTCTCGGACGCATCAAGCAACAAACATCGTCGTTTTTTTTTATTACAAAGGATGTGTATTATTTTAACTTTCCAACATTTTAGTAATACTAGCGACCCGACTCTGCTTCACACGAGTGCATCATTGTACTGATGTGTGGACATATCAAAACATCGGGATTTCTATCTAAATTAAATATTATTGGATCCTACAAACCCTTAACAAACCTTCCAAAATAAATGCTGGATGAGGTTCGAAATCCATTGTGAAGCTTAGAAGATTTAAGCGGTAAACAGGCCAACCCGAGAGAGACTTAGTTTTATACTAAGTATAGGATGCGAGCCTACGATCCGCAATAAAGTAATTTTCTATGTATATTATTGCTACCCCAATTCATTGACACAACAACCTTATCCTACACTTTTAATACACTCCTCCATCTGCCTTGCCTTTTCCCAACTAGTATGTTGAAGTCGGCTTCTAGTCCAACCGGATGCAGCTTAGTAGGTACCAGTATTTTACATGGAGCGACTGCGTATCTGACCTCCACAACCCAGTTACTGGATAACACGATACCCTTTGGTAAGACTGGTTGTCAGACTTTCGAGTTTCTGACTAACCGTAACAACTGTCAACGATCTACGAATAACAGCCGGGACCAACGGCTTAACGTTCTTTCCGAGGCACGGAGGGAATGGGGGAGGGTATGTAAAGATGATCACCCATCCACAGTCCAACCGCGGCAAGCGTAGCTTAAACTGACCAATCGACCTGTGCGGCTGTTATTATATAGCCACGAGCCCCACTTTTAAAACACTCATTACAACTAAACATCAGCAACCCTGTTTCCTGACTCAGGCCCTATTAAAACTACGCCGCTATTAAAGTTTCCACAGTCAACGGAGATGTTTGCCTAAATTCCCGTTTGTTAGTCCAAATTCAGAGTACAGAGTTTGTTTGTCTTCCTGCTAGCTCCTTTGTGACACAGATTAATGATTTACGCGTTGTACTGCAGTTCTGTGGGCGCTGTTAGTCAAATAATTGTACTGGAAATCGATTCTCTGTGTTTTTACCGACGGAAAAAGGGGGAGGTTCCCAAGTAGACGCGTATATTCTTGTTTAGAGCGTGTTGGAAAGTTGTTTGGTTTTAGCGAAAAAGGGGTATGTTTGGTATTAATGTATAACAGATCATTAGTGTCTAAAACAGTTACGCTAACGTAAAAAAGCGGCGATTATAAAAAAATAAAGTGTTTTGGTTTGTTACGTCTTTATACTTTTTTGTGTGACTGTATAGTTATAGGTAATTGTAATTATAGGTGACTAACCTTTATTCGCCCACCCTCGTTAACAATTGTAGCCGGTGATCAAAAACGGATAAAATTATTATTAGTACTTACAGTAAAAAATCTCGTCGATATCCCGTAAACCAATAATAATCATTATTCTATTCTCGTACGATATCTTGGGAGAGAAGTATTGAGAGTTGGCAAAGTAAAAAAAAGTTTTCTAAACAAACAGCTAAGTTGAAGATTGATGACTTCACCTCAGAGGGTACATGCAGAAAAGTTTGGCATACACAGACGGTTGGCCGAACAGACCAACATGTTGGCTCTTGCATTCGGAGTAACACGACCTAGCAACAACAACAAAATATAATAATAATATGTAAACAAGCGCCTCACCCCTGCTTCGCGCGGTTTTTAAGACTTGAGAAAATATCACATCTTGACACTAACTGACCCTGCCTATCCCAGTCCCCTACTAGACATAGGCCTCTCTCAGGCTGCGCCATAACACCGTCCTCCGCCTTCCGCATCAAGTATGTCCCAGCCACCTCCTTAAGGTCGTCAGTCCATCTAGCTGGGGAGCGCCCACACTACCATTGCCGATGCGCGGCAAGCGCGGCATGACAGAAGTGGTGCGCTTAACGCACGGAGCGAAGATTCCGTGCTCTGTGGCCCAGAGATAATATGACAAGAGCAGCTAGCAATATATTCAGCTGCGTCTAAATATACATAGATATATAGCTGTTGATATTCCGACGTATAACTGAAGATATTGATTTTGCACGTACTGCCTTTGATGTTTGATGTTCAGTTAGCACTAACTGAATAGCAAACATATACATAGACGTATACATATAGATATTATTAAACCAATAAGCACTTATTGGTTCGCACTAGTGGTCGTAAGCGCTACTACTAAGCATGAGGTCTTGGGATCGATTCCCGGGTCGGGCAAAGTGTTATTGGGTTTTTCCATGTGGAATTTTTCAGTAGCAGCCTGGAGTCTGGAGTTCCTGGCCGGTGGATGGCAATAGGCTCGCCCCCTGTAACATGGGACTTCAACATAGTCGAAATGAGGGTGTACTCAGTACTAGGACAGGTACACCTCTGCCGAACCCTTCGGGGAATACAGGGGTGTTACGAAAGAACGCTAAAGACTTGTCAGAATCACCCTTGAAATTTGCATATTTTTTTGCAGCTGCAATGTTTTGTGTAGGTCATAGAATATTCTCAGTGTTGACACATTTTCAGGGTACAGGTTGACGTTTACCAGACCGTTCATCAAACCGCATCGTCACACGACTTTTCCATTTATGTTTCAGAGAATATCAGTAGAAAACGGAAACGTTGTGATATCGTAACGAATCAATACAGCGTGAAAGGTTAAATGTGAACCTAGTGACGTCACACAGAGTTTGTCGTCATAAAAAGGAAAGTGGACGTGATTGAAAACTAAAGGTTCGTTGAATTACGTGGTAACGTGAGATGTGTCATTTAAAACATACAGTTTCACATTAAAACTGAGCTCAGAATAACATTTATCAGAAAGGAAAAAATATCAACTGTCCTATAAAAAACTTCAATATCGACCCAAATGTATGGGACGGCTGATTATTTGTTCGCGATTACGATGTCTGTCCCATGGAGAAAGTGGTTCAGTTTGATGGTCTGGTCTGATATAATTATGTTGTATAAGGTAATGATAATATATTTTTTCTGTTTGTAAAAAAAACCCTTGATCCTGCAGTGGAGCACCTATTACTAGCTATAAAAAAGCCAGAGAATTAATATACTTACAGAAAAACCCAAGACCATTATTAATTACCTATCGCGACTACAAACTGCTAGTTTAATGGTTCCAAGGACTAAATTATAATTTACAAGATTGTTTATAATGCGGAAAACCACAAAACATTTGAATAATTGTAATCTGTTACATAGATAGATGATGAAGGAAATGGGAAGTATTTAATTGATCCCACATACACTTGTGTAAACAGACACCTTCTTCCCGTGGGGGTAGGCAGAAACTACAGAACACCACTTAACGATCCTTACACAATCGTTTTGCCTCCTCTAAAAACTTATTGTCTTTCAAATGATGAAATGATGTACACTTTGTTAATTTAATGAACCTCTAAATACTTTTCGGGCTCCCAATGACGCACACTTTTTATTATTCTAGCCTTTACTCACAGTTGGTCGTAGTAACTAAGCTAGGATACCCCGACCCAACGGGTTAGGTTAGGTTAGAACTGTGAAAATTGGCAGGCGGCGGGGCCAATGACCTGACCCGTCGCAGGGAGACCAAGGATGCCCAGGTCGTCTGACGCCCATGTGCATGGTTTGGTCCCTAGGGTGGTCACGGCGTGCTATGTGTTTTGGTGCGCCGGTTATGGGGAGACCTCCCCAGAGGAGGGTCCGGTGACGGACAGCCGCGGCGGGTTCACGGATGAGTGCTAACGCGTGTCCGTGTTCCCGCCGTAAGCGGCAGAGGAGGACACCGTGGAGTTTCAGTGGGTTAGAGTCCCACATAACTGCAAACTGTGTCCACGAGTCCAGCGAGCAAAGCAAGCGGTACCACCACGTGGGTATCACGGTAGTGGCCTGCGAGCGCTACATTCAAATTGGTCGCAGTGTCTTGGCTATTTATATTAGTGTTTTTGGGAACCCAAAGTAGGAATTATAAGTTTCACAAAAAGAGGCACATTCCATTATATTAGAGGTTCAATAATGGTTTTAGGAAACCAACAAGGAAATTATTTCAGGTTCGATTAAATACATGCCTTTAACAACAAAATTGCTAATTGCCAATATTAGAAGACCTCTCGTGTTAAAAAAATACTCCTGCTGACGTCATTAGGATTACTTTTTGTAACACGATTAAAGGATCAATCGCATTATCACGTGATAATGCTATTAATCCGATCAAATTTGAATCAGCATGAATAATCCTCCGAAATAATCCGCCGTGTGTAACGAAAAAAATTTAAGAAGAAAATCTGAAGTCGAGATTTGTGTGAAACTTGGGCCCCTCTCACAAATACTTTGTATCAACGAAGAATACCGATCAATCAATCAGTTCAGCTTTTGTTGGTCTTCTAAAATAATATGTCGCAACTTTTCAACTTGGATTTCTGGTGACGAAGAAGGAAACTCATCGATGAGTTTTTATCATTTGTTTTTGCAACTGTGTCTTGAAGGAAAGGTAGACAACTTTTACCTGAAATAAGAGTTGAGTGAGATATTTGAAAATAACTTACGTTTTTCTTTTCCCTTTTTAGGGTTCGGGTTTCGTATCTTAAGATGAATTTGTATGGCGAGTAAAATATTATAGTATCTTAGCCGTGTGCAGTGCCCCTAAGTTATGCTGTAAACGTAGTGCTGAAGGTTGAATTTGGCTTGCACCGTTCACAGCACACGAGTGGCGCGCGGCCGCCACGGATCGGAGTCTGAGCGCGCGCATCACATCATACGTTTTTAGGGTTCTGTAGCTAAATGGCAAAAAACGGAACCCTTATAGATTCGTCATGTCTGTCTGTATGTCTGTCCGTCCGTATGTCACAGCCACTTTTTTCCGAAACTATAAGAGCTATACTGTTGAAACTTGGTAAGTAGATATATTCTGTGAACCGCATTAAGATTTTCACACAAAAATAGAAAAGAAACCAATAAATTTTGGGGGTTCCCCATAATTAGAACTGAATCTTAAAAAAAAAATTTCATCAAACCCATTCGTGTGGGGTATCTATGGATAGGTCTTAAAAATGATATTGAGGTTTCTAATATCATTATTTTCTAAAGTGAATAGTTTGCGCGAGAGATCCTTTCAAAGTGGTAAAATGTGTCCCCCCCACCCCTGTAACTTCTAAAATAAGAGAATGATAAAACTAAATTAAACTTCCACCGAAAATTGGTTTAAACCGCAATTTACCTTTCATTCAATCAAGTCATGATTTATTTTTATAGATAATGGTACGGAACCCTTCGTGTGCGAGTCCGACTCGCACTTGGCCGGTTTTTCATTATCTCAGATTTTTATTTAATTATATTTACAAAAAAAAGTGGAAATCTACTTGAAAACCAATCAACATTCGGTCCTATATAATAAGGAATAATATAATAAAACTTCTTTTGACGGTGTTTTTTTTTTTCTGATGAAAAATCCCTATTAACACGTTGACTGCCAGACAACAGACAAAATAGAAAATCTATTGTTGGCGGACACAATGCCTTATTTAACAAAATCCTAAATCCTACTTAATATTATAAACGCGAAACTTTGTATGGATGGATGGATGGACGGATGAATTATGGGGTTTGTTACTCTTTCACGTCATATCTACTGAACGGATTTGGATGATATTTGGCAGACAGATAGTTTATAACCAGGAATAACATATAGCATAATTTTTATCCAGATATTCCCACGGGATCGACACTTATGCGGGCGAAACCGCGGGCCACAGCTAGTTAACTTTATATTCTGGACCAAAAAACTAATATGGACTAATATAAGAACATGCACGTACCAAAGACATCCAAATATCTATATATATTTGGATTCTTTGGTGCAGCCTGGGGCGGCAGGGACATCGACGCGGCGACGTGCAACCTGTTATCATGCATTCAGTGTCATGATTCTGAACCACTGACATTTTTCGTCTGTTATTAAAAAAAAAAAAACCTTGGCTGGTCCATAGCTTTTAGGCTCCCGGCCACCCTGTATTAACAGATTCTAACAGACCCCAAGCCGCTTAAGTACATTCACTTAAAACATAAACAATGTTACGTTTAAAGGTTAGACTCGGAACTTAGCATTTATAAATCATTACACTTGATTTATTAATCGAAGATGATTTATTTGAGAGTCCTGTTTGTGGTATACCGTGCTGAACACTACGATGGGTTGTAGTGGTCGCAAGCTGCCTGTTAGGTCTGGAAATCTGATAAGAAATGTAAGCTTAGGACCTTTAGCACTTAGTTTTGAAGGTCAAACACCACTTTCAACTAAAATTTATATCCGTTTTCACTAACTAAGTGACATCAGTGATTTTAAGTTTTCGTCGATGATTTTCCAATTACAATTTACAAAAAATATTCATACAATATTTGTTGAAAAAAAAAAAATCAACCGACTTCCAAAAACGACACTACAAAGTGAAAAATAACTTTATTTTCGGAAGTCGGTGTCGTTGGGTTCACACTTTCGTTGTTTGCCACCGACTTCCGAAATTAAAGTTATTTTTCACTTTGTAGTGTCGTTTTTGGAAGTCGGTTGATTTTTTTTGCAAAAAAGTTTTTTATTTTTCACTTTTAAGTTATAATTTTTACCAGTAATTTTGGTTTAAAAACCAAACTACTGAACCGTTTTTGATGAAATTTCTATGGGACCATTTGGGAAGTATACCCTTTCCAACAAAAGAAGAATTTTTCAAATCGGTTGGCAAGCGAAAGAGTTATGCGCGAACAAACATAAAAAAAAAAAAATACAAACATCCGAATTGAGAACCTCCTCCTTTTTTAGAAGTCGGTTAAAAAGGAGTTGAGATATACCCCTTTATTCATAAATGTTGCTTTTCAATAGTGATTAGCGACTGTTTAACCATACATTTTTGACGTTTAAAAGTCACTTAACATTTATCATCGTTTTTAAATAAACCTTCCAAGTACATATTAATGTGTTACTAATTCTGCACTTCCTAGTGCTTTAGCTGGGAAGAAGGGAGTGGCGCAACAAACTCCCCAGCAGCACAGCTGTCTGTTCAGTTAGAAGAACTACTACTTATATAAATACAGTGTGAGAATACCTTGCCTATAACTTCGTTTGCATAAAAAGTCTTTACCTCTACATGGTGTTATTGTTCAAGGCGTTTTGTCTTCAGTAATATAACTGTATTGTATGAGTATCTATGGAAGACTACACTAAAGTATGCCATCGCTTTTGAAACATATGTATAATGTAAATTATAGTTCTGAGCTCTATGACACCGCTAGGTATTGTCACAATAAAAATTGATCCTTCGAACCGTGCGCGTTCCGTACAATCCATTCCTTACGGTTTTATTAAATGAACGGAAGATGATGATGAAAATATAGTCCCGTATTCAATGGAAAGAGGGGGGGCTCGTGTCTAAATTATTACGGCCGCACGAGTCAATCGAAGGTGATCGCGTATTGAATCCACATAAGACCCAGTTCCTGAGTAAAACGATACCCCTTGGTAAACCTGGATGTCAGACTTTTAGGATTCTACCCGTAAGGGCTGTCACAGATCTACGAATGACAACCGGGACCAACGTGCTTTCCGAGCCACGAAGGGGGCTCGTTTTGTTTCGACGGCACGGTTGGCGCAGTGGTTAAGCGATTGACTGCTGCACTGCGTGTCGCGGGTTCGATTCCCGCACGGAACAAATATTTGTATGGCCTACAAAGTAGTTGTTCCGGGTCTGGTTGTTTGTGTATGTGAGTTTAAATGCTTGTAAACGCACCCACGATACAGGAGAAATTTCTAGTGCGGGGCAAAGTTTTTTATTGAAAAAAAAAAAAAAAACTTGATAGGTGCCAAGGGACACCCGGATGGAACGAAGTTCAAAGAGAGAGAGAGAGAGACAGACAGAGAAACACGCGCACGCCGCACGGCTTACAACTATAGCAAAAAGTGTCGTTCCAACTTTTGGTCTTATTTTTTTCCGTCTAGCCCTCTTTCGCAACGCGCGATAAGGAAATTCGTTCCAAAAACTGATAGTGACCCATCTACGAACCGACCGTGGCAAGCGTAGCTTAACATTCGACCGACCTGTGCGGCCGTTAGCATTTAGCCATGAGTCCCTTATTACTCTTGCGGTAAACGGCTAAATGTTTTTCGACAGATACACACGGTACCCTGACAACATTTTAAGATTAGAAAATGTTAATAATTACATCACCAAGGTAAGTACACAATTTATAAAGCTTAGTAAAATAAAAGACCTTCATTGTTTGATACACGAGTTACTAACTAGTAGACTAGTGTCGGCAGACTAATACGTCAAAAGGAATCATTCGGTCTCATAGATTGTTAAGGAACCTACACGTGTAGAAATGAAGGCTCCTTGTATTTTGATATTGAGTTTTCTGTGTGTGTGATTTTTTTTTTATAATACCTAATTGTATTTGTACATTCTGAGTTTATCTCGAACATTATACATCAGTGAAGGGATACATAATCAGCCTATAATGTTCCCACTGCTGGGACCAAGGCCTTCTCTCTTCGAGAGGCTGTAATCCACCACGCGGGCCCAATGCGGGTTGGTAGATGTTACATGTCTTCGAATTTTTGGTTCTAGGCCGGGCCGGTTTCCTCACGATGTGATGAGAAGGGAAACATCGTAAGGAAACCTGCAGAAGAGGCAGTAAGCAGGCCAAAGGCTTCTCCTCACACAGAGAAGGAACCAGCATTGATCATCACGCTTGCTAAAGACGGGTTGTCGATTTCAGACTTATATTAACTATAAGTCCAGGTTCCCTCGCAATGTTTTCCTTCACCGATGTTAGTGATGTCCAAGATAAACTAAGACAGTACATATTATGAATTGAAAAAGTCATATTGGTCCTTACCCAGATTTGAACCCACAATGTCGTGCATGCGAGGCGAAGGCTTAAAATACTTTTTTATTCATATTTTTCAGGTGTTACTTTGGCAGAAGCTTTACCCCCAAAGTATATAACTACGATAGATATTGTGCTAAGCAGTCTGAAGGGCCAATCTTGGAGTGAACACGAAAGAACATGTTTGGACCAAACTTTATCAGTGTTGAACAATGTGCGAAATTACACCGTTTGGGCAGTTTGGAGTAAGTATTAGCTAGATTGAAAACAGATATTAAAAAGATATTTACTAACTAAACTGGTCCGCCCCTGATACACGGTTTTTACGAATTGACAAAAAATCGAGATTTCTTTGTTGTCGTTTAATATGAATATAATATTATAGACATAAATTTCGGAATACGTAAATTCTCGAAGTGATGGTGAAAACCGTATCAAAATCTATTGTTTTTAAGAAGAACTAAGCGATCATAATGACAGGATAAAATCAAATCTACTCTTTTACGAGTAGGTATACTGTGTAATGAAATGCTAATCATAACTTGCAAGAACTTACCTACTAATGAGCTTAATCTCTAAAGCTTACTTTATATTGTAGGCCGTCGATAACGATAATGAGACATATTTTTGATGCACAAAATAAGATTGTTGATTTTCCATTCGTTAAAACTTCCGCAAAAAATTAAAAATCATTTCCACAATTTTGCAGTGTGGAACTCCATGCAACATCCAGTTGGAACATTTTACGGATCCAAGTACAGTTTGGGTAATTACGACCAATGTTTGAACGCACCTTCAATGTCTGCTGACCAAAAAATAGTCACTCAGTATTGTCTAGCCGATGTTACATTGACTGGTGATAAAAATGAAGGGGGTGACCGAAATGTGCTGGGAGCTACTGGTGCTTATGTTGCAGTAAGTAGTTTATACGTGAGTTTAATTGGTGAACGCAACACATAACCCTCCTGCGAAAGATCTAGCGTTAATGATGATCATTAATTCTCCAATAGGGGTAACAATAATAAACTTTATTGACATTAAAAAAAAATATTACAACCATACATGTGAAGCACCTGAGTCCTGTGCTAGGGGAACCTGTGTTACAGGAATCAGTGTCCTCCGCCTTCAATATCATTTCAATGTTTATGGGTGCCATCCAAACACACATAATAGTACGCCTGTTTTCTCTGAAGGGTAAGGCAGAGGTGTACTTATAGTGACACCCACCAAACATTCAAATAGATTTAATACGCCAGATTTTGAACCAAGACGACATGCAGATTTTAAGACTCCACTACTCGGTTCTCATTCATAATTACATATTTACTTTTTACAGACTAAAACCAAAATAGGCAGAAATTTAAATAAAGTGATCTGGGGCACCTGCCTCCCATCCACCTGCAAGCCTGGTACCATAGCGAAGATCATGAAGTCAATATACCTAGCAAACCCTTTGACTCCATCAGTACCTGAGATTACCGTCAATTTCTGTCAAGTTGCTGGGGAGAAGACGGAGTATACTTTTGGATTTTATGCTTTTATGTAAGTTGGAGTCCCTCAAAAAACCCATTTTGTCTTTCCTATACATAAAAAAATAAAAAAATTAAAATGAAGAAAAATTCAGAGATTGGTTACAAGCAGTGTATTCAATCTGGAAATCTTTAAATAGACCCCCGACTCAGGTAGGCCGAAACAAAGAAAACCTGCTCAGGTGAAGACTCGTATATGACTCCGCCCTGGAGTGTAAATGTGGTGCTGTCCCACAAAAAATTGGGCACTTCGTATCTAGCATGCCCTCTTGTATACACGCTACTGGAGTTGATGAACGCTACTGAACGTGCCAAGCTCGTAGCCAAATTCTGGGCTGACTGTATATAGATTGCCATTGACACACGAAGTAAGAAGCAGAGTATTTCTGTTTTCTAATAAAAATTGAACTTATTAATCCAACTGCTAAACCAAAGACCCAAAAATTTAGCCAATATAATACCAATTTTTCATATCACGGTATTGTGCGTTGCTAATCAATACTAAAACAAATTGCTAAAATTCTATTTACTTCATTTTATTTCAGAACACTAATAATCACGTTATTAACTGCTTCAATTCTGTCAACATGCTATCTTCACCACTCAAACACAAAATCTGGCGGTAAGTCTTTTGAGTACAGTTACTTAAAACTTAAGTTTCTGTGATCTAATGAAGCAAATTCCCTCATGTTTATACCACTTAATTTAAGCAAAACTCTAAAGGATCTAACAACACTTGAAGTTACTACATAACTTAAAACCACTGTAACTTGGGATCCTAATTCTTCCCAAGGGTGAAAACGACTTAAATGTCAAACGAAGTTGCTATCTCAAGGCCAAATTTCATGAAAGGTCTGATTCAGTGTCCGGAATAGTCCTTACGATCAAACTAATTTAATTATCGTTTCAGCCAAAAGACGTACACTGCTGGACATAGGCCTCTAAGTGTCGCCACTGCGATCTGTCTTCTCGCATCAAAAATGATAATTCAATAGTCCACTATTTATTTATATATTTTTTGTACAGAATTTAAAATATTCTCCCAGATGAGTCAGATCTTCTCCAGGTGTGGTTTTACATCTCTAGAATATGGCTTATAGCCCCGTCAGTAACTTAGTTAATGACAAAAATCCTGCGCGTCAAAAGAGAGATCTTATTAGGCTACGTACACACTGACAGGTGGCCTGCTTAGCGTGTAGAGCCTGTGACTTAACATCCTTCGATACACGCTAGGCGGCTAGCGAAGGCGCCAAGCGCGCAGTGCGGCCGGTTGCGAAACTTCTAGGGCGTTCGTTTCACTTCGCTACTCACAAGATGACTCTCTAGGCTCTAGGCGCTAAGCAAGCCACCTGTCAGTGCGTACTATCGCTGAAATCTATATCGGACCACCATAAGGACTATTCCTGCTTGCAGCGCATATTATTAGTCGACCTAAATAGATCCTCTTTTGTTTTAATCACGGACGCAGCTTTGGTCATCAAGTGCACGGGATTTTGCAAAATAGTCAGATATAGGTTTTGGTGACGGTACGTAGCCTGAAGGTTCCGTCTTCCTTTTAAGGTTGGAAATCTCAGTCAATTTTTTGATTTCAGTAATACATGGCATAATTGATTCATTCTATATGCCACGAAATTGGACATCATTGACAAAGAAATCAAACGAAGAGATAGGAATGCTGAACTTGTTAAAAGTGGGCCTAGCTACACTAGCTGTTAGCACACATACTGCTTTCTTTGAAGTTATGGGACCTATTAGCAATGGATTGGATTTTGATGACGTAAGCTAACTCGACATTCTTATAATAAATCGAAACTATACTAATATTATAAAAAGGTCAAAGTGAGTTTGTGGGTAATCTTCGGAACTACTGATCCGATTCCAAAAATTCTTTCACTATTGGGAAGCAATACTTGTTTCACAATAAGGAGAAGATTAACACTCGACAATATTGTAGGTATTGTCGAGTATTATAAGATTTATTTTATGTTTAAACAAGAAATTTCACGCAGACGAAACTGATTAAATTCATCAATCATCATCAATCATCAATGATAGACGGTTTTAAAAGGATCAGCCAAAGAGTTTAACTATTGCAGTTTATGACATCATCTGCTGCGTCTTTGAAACGGTGACGATCCTGTCGAAAGTTTTAATGCTACGTTACATGTTTTGAACTCTTCGCTTAGACCTTTTTACTAAAGGTCTATTTGAGCAAGCAAATAATAAAACAGAGCCTGAAATTATGGCAAATATTGACTCCTTCTTATCTTAAATTAAACTGATTTATTATAATATTTCAGATGATATTGGAGACTGAGAGTCCTCTTCTAAATTCCGTAAAGCATATAGATTTACCAGTTGATAACTTTCTTATGGTATCAGGACTCCTACTCGTTAAAGGTTTAATGGAGAAGAAGAAGAAACCTATAGTCGCATTAACTAACCGATATTTTAGGTAAGAATAACCAAATAAACATTTCAAAATGGAAAAGGTTCAAAAACTAATAAATCAAGATAATCTAAATTCTAAAAACAAAGCATTGGCTACACAATATTTAAAATGAAATGCTACGCCGTTGCCAGAAATAGAGCTTCCAAATCATTTCGACTTGCCATGATACCACTATAAAAGACTATAACGCACTGCTGGGACGCAGGCCTCTTCTCTGAGAAAGAGGAGTGGGCCGTAATAATAAAAAACCGGTTGGTGGATGTCCTAAGTCTTCGGATTTTGGTTCTAGAACATGCCGGTTTATTGACGATACCACTATACAACGTAATATTCTAGAAATATTCGACTTATCAAAAATATAAAGAAGAAATAACAAATGCTTGTATTTCCAGGCTCACAGCTTCATTCGCAGTAGTAATGTTCTACGTGGCATCAGTATCTATGTATACGGGTGATGGTCCTATTTGGCAGAAGTTCGCTGGTAGAGAACAAAAGGCCTGTGCTGACCACTGGTGGCTTGGCCTTCTGATGATCAATAACTATGTGAACAGCGAGAATATAGTGAGTATACTTAAAGAAATATGTATGTTTGTACATATCTCTATCTAGTCATACATATCTATATAAGTCTCGATCCCAAGGGAATATCGGGATAAAAATATCCTATGTCCTTTTAAAATTAACTCTATAAGCCTTTTATACCGAATATTTTAAAACCAGTAGCGTGTTTTTACCAAAAATGGTCCTTCGTGCTAAAAATAATTAAAGGTGATTGATTATTTATAATACAAGCCTATTAATGTCGCACTGCAGGGTAAAGACCTCTACTTATACTGAGACGGCACGAGCAATGATCAGCACGCTTGCTAAAGACGGATTAGCGATTTTAGACTTTAGATACATATAGATAGTCTGGAATCGCCTAGTAATATAAAAAGAAAAGATTTGATTTTTTGTATGTTTGTTTGTTACGCTTTCACACTAAAACGGCTAAACAGATTTGGTTAGAACTTGGCACATGGGTAGACCATGACCGTGGGAAGGTCATAGGCTACTTTTGATCCTGGATCGCAGACGAAGTCGTGGGCAACAGCTAGTATTAACTATAAGTCCAGGTTTTCTTACGATGTTATCAGAAAGTATGTAATGAATTGATTTACTACCCTTTTTTACATTTCAGTGCCTTATAGTAAGCTGGTACATACCGTGTGACTACCAGCTAGCTATTATGGGGACCATATTGTATTTAGTATGGCAGAAAGACAGGACTATGGGACAAGTTGTTACTATTGTCACAGTAATATTAGCCTTATTGATACCTGGAGCTGTTACATACTGGAAAAAACTGCCTGGAATGATACTGTTTCATGATTTAGAGTAAGTTCAGTATTTATGTCCTTACATACATACACTCGCGCCTCCTTCCCATGGCGGTAGGCAGAAAGAACAGAACGCCACCTGATACGATCCTTACATACTCCGCTTGCTCGCTTCGTTTTAATTCTTAATTGTTAATTTTGATCTTGAACTAATAATCGTCTTTTTAAACGTAATTTTCAGAAAAATCCTCGACTTCAGGAAGAATGACGTTTACCTAGACACCTACATTCGCAGTCACAACCGCGCCGGCCCTTACCTTATAGGAATGGCTATGGGATACATCATTTCAGTTTATAAGCCTAGTAACTATAGAAATGTTATTTCTAAGGTATGTTACTACTCTACTGTTAATTAATTCGGCTCCTTGACAATTCAAAAGGTCATGTAAATGGTTGAATTGAAATAAATGATTTGAGTTTAAGTTTACATATGACATAACACCACGCCTGTATTTCCCGGAGGGTTGGTAGAGGTGTATCTATAACATTTCGCCAGTTATGTTTAAGACCCCATGTTATATAGGTGGTGATCTAGTTTTAGCATTTTTGGAACGAAGTTCCGTAGCGCGCGTTGCGAAAGGGGACTAGATGGAAAAAATTAAGACCAAAAGTTGTAACGACACTTTTTGCTATAGTTGTAAGCCGTGCGGCGTGCGCGTGCTTCTCTCTCTCTCTCTCTCTTATAGAAAGCAAGCCAGTTATACTTTGTTCCATCTGGGTGGCCCTTGACACCTCTCAAGTTTTTATTTAAATTTTTATTTCTCAATTTCATATGTAAGTACTGTTGTTTCAGAATCTTTTGGTCCTTCTGTTCGCAGTAGCTTGTTTAGTTACTTACAAAGTGGTGACAGAGCCCTTATCATGGGTTACTTTGGAGTATGACCATGTGAGTTCAGCTTTATATGCAGCTGTCAGCAGAAACCTCTGGGCTTTATGTACATGCATTACTATTGGTATTGTGGAGTACGGGGATATTGGTAAGAAGTTTTTTGTTTTTTGAAAAATTTGCTTGGTCGTAATTAAAATCAAAAGTCATTTACTAGGCAGCATTAGCACTTTTTAAACGTCGAAATTACATTAGACAGTCCCCCAAAACACCCGCCCTTTACCACCTTCTAGTACTTTAGCTGGGAAGAAGAAATGGCAGAACAAACTCCCTAGTATCATAGCTGTCTGTTAGTTTTGAAAAACTTGCTTCTATATATTATATAATAGTAAGTATGCAAAGTGATGCACATAAATAACCACAGAACATTAAATTAAATAATTATTTGGTCGAGTCGAAACCAAGAGCGGTCTCATTAATTCATTTAAAAAAAGCTGAGGTTAGCAATATTTTTATGAGAATATTATTCGTAAAAACTTTTTAACAAAAAAAATTAAACCGCCGAAAAATTTAAAAGCAAAAAATAATAAACCTTTTTTATTTAACCTTATTAGCTAAGTTCTTAAACTAATGTAAGTATACTAGGTTAAGATAACTATATCAAAGCTGGTCGCAGTTACTTGGCAATTTAGTATTTTTAGGGCCTCAAAATAGGAATTATTTGAGGTTCACAAAAAGAGGTGCAGTGTTTATATTTGAGTGTTCAATAATATTTTTAGGAGCACAAAATGGGAATCATTGGAGGTTCGATTAAATACACGTGTTTCTTAAAAGCGTAATCATACTAATTTCTGTCGTTTTTACTTCAGCCTCTGTACGCAAATTCACAAGCTGGCATGGTTTCACAATACTTAGCCGACTCTCCTACGGAATCTATCTGACGCACTCAGTAATCTTACAACAAAATATGTACTCAAGGAGGAATTTACAACAATTTGATTTGATATATTCCGAGGTTTGTATATTAACTTAATTTGGTCTTTTTTCTCAATAATATCTTGACGGTGAAGGTGTGTGATCGAAAGGTCCAGTTGATTTGCTATTTAGTATTGTTAGGACCTCAAAATAGGAATTACTAGAGGTTCACAAAAAGAGGCGAATTGATTATATTAGAGTGTTCAATAATGTGTTTAGAAAGCAAATTGGGATTATTTGAGGTTAGTTTAAATACATGACATTCTATTTCTTGCTCAGCGGTAGGTTACCTATGTCTACTACAACGGGTGGCGATTTGCACAGGCTCATTAAAAAGAAGTAGCTGTTTGCTTTATAAATTCTTATGTATGGTGCATGTTACAAACTTTTTATGGTCTCCCCAGAGATGTGCCATACCAGGAGTTGTACAGAGGGGTTTCGGATCGGTCTTTTGAGAGGTAATGCTACCGGGTTCCTTCTTCCTTCATGTGCAGATGATGAACCCCGGGTGGTTTAGTGAGGTAAAAATCCCACACTCCCCGGTCTTATCTCCAAAGCCCGGGCGCTTTTTGAAGGACTTACCGAAAAAAAAAACTATGTTACAAACTTAATGTGACATTTTTTACAGGGTTTGCATAGCTTTGGGGTCATGATGATGTCTATAATATTTGCAACTCTGCTATGGATGTTTGTGGAAGCACCCCTGAATAACATCGTCAACCTATTCATCAATTCTGGGTAAGAGATGAGAAGACCAACTTCTTATGTTTACCATCATCTTTCTAACCTTTTCCAATTCTGTTGGGTAGGCTGCCAGTCTAACCGCTTGCAGCAAAATACTAATATGTATTTAAAATGCGAGTTATCTACGTAATAAAAGTAAGATAGTTATTAGACAAAACGAAAAAATTAAAATTGACAGAAAATAAAAATTCAATAGTCTGAGAGATCTAAAGGTTAAATTAATTCTACCTAATTTGCTTAAAAAAGGTAAAATTTAAAATTTACTTTTACTAATGAGTATGACATAATATCTAATTCATGCTAAACAAAATAATAAGAACTTAACGAGGTAACAGACTCGGGTCAATGTGACGACACTCTAGTGTCATGGCCAAATGAACTGCCAAGAGTGTGGACCAACACCTAAGAGCTCTCGTTCGGTCAAGGATTTTATGCAGAAAGCGGTATTTTTTTCCGGTGGTTGTGTTTGCTACTGCCGAGTGTATTCCTGGGTTCAAACCTCCAAGTGTCATGGGAGTTTTTGTATTGGGTTTGTTTTAATTACAGTCCGGTTGATGGCGATAGGCTAATAGAGGTGGGTGTGCTATGTTTTTCTTCTTATATCAATACTGGTGTTGTTTGCTCACTGTAAAATTTAGAACACTCGTACCTAGGTTTCCTAATACCGCTAATATAATTATGCTTTTGGCATCTTTTTTAGTGAGTAGTGGTGGCTCAGTGGTAACGGCCGCGCCTTACGAGTTGTAGGTCGAGGTTTGAACCCAGACAGGAGCTTTAATTTGTGTAAATTATTTCATCACCACTGCTCTCAAAACGGTGAAGGAAAACATCGTGAGGAACCCGGCATGTTCTAGAACCAAAAATTCGAAGAAATGTGACATCTACCAACCCGCACTAGATCCGCGTGGTGGATCACGGACCAAGAGGAGGCCTGTGTCCCAGCAGTGGGAACATTATATGTTGATTATGCATCTTTTTAAACACTCCATCCCAACATGGTATTTATACTAGTTCTTCACATATTACCTTTTCAATGAATCGAGAGCAATATACTGAGACGTCATTTTAATTAGGTCAGTTGTAGCATTGACGTTCAAGTATTATTTAGAAATATAACTAAGAATTAATACAAATTTATTTACAGGTCGAAAAACCACTCTCGAAACCAAGAGACCAAAGACGAATTGGAAACTACAGGTTTTGAAGAAACAACTCCCAAAATAAAACGAACATGATAAAAAAACCTTTCAAAATCAAAATCATTCTTTGTTTTATTAATAAAACCCTGCACTTATTTATGTCAATCACCTTTTGAAATGATAAAAATCTGAATAATAATCATGGTCGTTTCAAACGGGTACATATTTGAATTTCGAAAATTAAAATACCTACGTGTAAAATGTCAACGTTCAAAACATCGAAAATTTAAATATCGAACGACCATAAAAACGAAAATTAAAATAACGTGTTTATTGTCGAATAGTGAGATAATCTACGTCCAATATATCTAAAATCTAATTATCGACAAACATGACATCGAAAGGCTTAAATATCGAAGTACAGATTATCTAATGACGTAAATATCGAAGTACAGAGTATCGAATGTCCTAAATATCGATATTTATTTATATTTTGTGCTACAATAAATTGTGACAGAAACAAATCGCTGCAAAACCGACTCCACGTGGTCTTGTCTGCCCTACCCCTAGAGTGTAATTTAGCCCGCGTAGGCGCGGAGAGGCGAGGCGCGAGCTGAGGCGGAGGTGGCTTTATCGCCCGCCGCCGCGGCTGAGGCTGGCTGGCGAAGCCGGCCAGCAAGCTGAAGCTGCGGTGGTGAGCGTTAAAACCATCGACGACGAAGCTCGCGTGGGACCGCCGGAGCCCAGCAGCGCCGGAGCCGTGACAGAAACCATGCCTGCTGCATGATGCATGCTCGCTTGCATGATGCATGCTTGCTTGCACGCTGCATGCTTAAGTAATATTATTTTCGGTTCCCTATCCATTTGCATAAAATTTTAAGACCTAATATAACTTGGCATATTTTTGTTTGTCCTATTATATTTTCGCATAAATTATTTATTTAGAGAAATTATGCGTAAGAAAATTATGCGTAAGCTGTTATAGCTTACGCATAATTTTCTTACGCATAATTTCTCTAATCATAATAATGATTAAGCATAACATTCTAAAGCATAACTTTATTAAGCATAACAATAATAATAAGGCGTAGTCGACGGAGCCCCGCTTCGCGGGGCCCCTATTTCTGTCTGCAGGGTTTAAAGGAACCTAACACGAAGGGGATGACGGGGGCTCAAGTGAGCGAGCGGAGCGAGCGAACGAGCCCCCGTCATCCCCTGAACTGAAACTGAACAGTCACTTTCATACAGAGTCTAAACTGTCATCTAGTCTCTAAAAACAACCTTAGGCTTACATACATACATACATAAACTCACGCAGTCTTCCCATGAGGGTAAGTAGAAACTACAGAACGTCACCTGCCACGATCATTAGACACTCCTTTTGTTTCGTTTACGCACGTTTCGCACGCCGGTTGCGAGTACTACGCACCTGACACTGCCTAGTGTTATTATATTTTGACATCCTTTTGGCTAAGACTTTTTTTGCATGCAGGTTTATATTAAGGTAATTACGAATAATAGTAAATTGAATAAGTTCCGTTATATGTAAATACAGCTCATGATTGCCTCAAGTGTAAAACCCCAGTGAAAGGGCAAGAACTATTTTTACAATTTGTGTTCCGACTTTCTTGTTTTTTGGAATACCTCGGTTATGTTTCATGCTGACGCATATCGGATCAATGGACAAACCTCAAGGCTCTTTCTATCCACACCTCCTCGTATTATATATGCGAATTATCTGTCTGTGCCTGTTATGTTTTCACACCTAAAACACTGACCCCATCGTTATTTTTAATATACATATAGGTAGCCTGGGACCCGGAGCAAGACATAGACTACTTTTTTGTATTGGAAGCAGAATATACGCAGGCGAAGCAGACGACCGACGATCTAAAGATGGCTGGGACAAACTGGATGCTGAAGGCGAAGAATAGGGTGTTGTGGCGCAGCCTCCGTGAGGCCTATGTCCAGTAGTCGACTGCTATAGGCTGAGTTGATTGAAGCGACAAACGGAAAGACTTGACGGAGAGAGCGAGACTTGTTTGACTCCTTTCAAAAAAGGTGGTCCTTAGATTATATATATGAAAAGTGGAAGGAGAGTATAAAAACACCTTTGCCTTGGAAACCCTGCAGGTAACAGGTTCAGGATTTAATTAGATTTTGAATCTTCTTGGTTAAAGGGCAAAGAAATTTTGGAATAGTTAAAAAAAAAGGTTTTTTGAATCTTTTCCAAAGAATCAGTCAGCTGAAAGTTAGAACTTGTTAAAACAAACTATCTGAATTAAGTTTCTTAGGTCTACAAAAACTAAGGCTTCAGATTTTGCTAAGCAGTTACGGTGCTCTAGTTTGAATAGATAAAATTCATACAACAGGTAAAACATAATAAAAAGGATCTAACGAGCATAACAATTATTTCGAATCCCACATCTTAAAGGTTAACAAAACTGAGAATGAACGTGCGTCATACATTTTTCCAATAATAAGTTAAGTGGTAATTATTATGTATAGTAGGGCAGTGAAAGAGTCAGTCCGGGAAGTACCTAGTACCTACACATTTGTTTTATTAAAATGGAAATCAAACAAGTTTGTTTAACTATTTATATAGGTAGCACGATCTAGTACAATTATGTAGATGACTCAATCAATCAACCAGCCTCTTATTTATTTAAACTTTTCGCACAAAAGGTACAAAGGCGGACTTAATGCCCCTTCCCGACTATTTTAGGGTCAGCTTCTAGTCTAACCGGATGCAGATGAATATCAGTATTTTATATGGAGAGCTCCACAACCCAGTCGATAAGAATTTTTGTCAGACTTTTGGGCTTCTGACTATCCGTAACGACTGCCAAAGATTAACAGCTTTAAACTTAACAGGGACCAACGGCTTAACGCCAAGGCAAATATTATGAAGGTAGTATAATAGTAAATAAAGGTAGTAAAACACTATTATTAGGATAATGTCGAGAGGAAAGCTTTGAATATGAATGAAGAAACGATGGATGGACTGTGTGAAAGGTGATATGGCTAGAAAGGGAGCGATTACTCAGATGACGACTAATAGACAAATTGTTTGGAAGAAGGAGACATGCTGGGTCCGAAATAAATTGGAATAAAAACAAGAGCATGATGAATAGATTTATATTTAAAAATGAACACCAAAACTTAATCGCAAAAGAAATAATAACAAATATGTAATGGTAAACGCAAGGACCAATTTTTTTGCCTTAAAGTAGGAACATAAAGAAATCAAGCTAAGTCATCCAAATGTGCCGAGTTAAAGTTAGCTAATCTTACTAATTAGGTATATTAAGTTAGAGGAAGTTTAAGTCTTGATCAAATTAACAACTTGGAACTTTATTTTGTGGGCTATGAAGGCATCTTTGCTTAGAAATGTTCTCTTAAACTTTCATATTAATTAAGTTTATTATAAGGCATCTTTAACTAGTCGGATACAGTATGGTACATCCTGCGTAAAGTAGGCATTCAGCCCTGCTACCGACCTTGATGGCTGGATAATCATAACACGAGGAATGAAGAAGCTTCGACGAGGGTCACTACTTAGAGCACTGTAGTTACCTACTGGGCTCAAACAATGTAAAAACAAAATACCATCGACACGAAAAGAACAAGAAGCACAGATTACTAAAGACTTGTTCTTTTTGTGTTTCGTCTCTGCGTCATATTGCCCGAAATAAATGTATTTTCTTTCTTTTTTTAAAGCCCTCTTTTTTTTCTAAATAACCGCTCAGAACTAAATTTTAGTCAGGTCAGATAGACAGTCGTTCCATGTAAAATACTGATATTCTGTTCTATCTGGTTAGACCGGAAGCCAACCCCAAATTAGTTAAGAAAAGGCGCGAGATTCGTTGCCCGGAATGTTACCACCTCATATATTTCATGTTTTATCATCTTTTTTTAATGTATGTTTATTTTATTTTTATTAATGTTTTAGGTTAGTTCACAAATCCATACTCCGGGCTGCTACTGAGAAATTCAAGATGGAAAAATCTAATAACACTTTTCCTGACCCGGGAATGGAACCCAGGACCTCATGCTCAGCAGAAGCGGTTGCGACCATTAGTTATTCTGTGCCACTACACCAACGAGGCGTGTCTACAATTTTTTTTTAATTGATAAGATGAAGCATGTACTTTATGTCATAATAATGGAGAACTGTTTGTTCAGCCGCTTTTGTTTATATTTAATTATTTGTTTAGTCACATAATACACATATTTGTACGATGTTAGTATTTTCGTCTGTTTAGTGTTGTGAGCACAAGAATTGAACGAATATGTTTTTTTTCCTGGTTCACTATTTTGAGAAAACATTAGGTTTATTTCCTCAACTTTAGGTTTACATTAATTACCTTACCTTAGATTAAGACAACGTAAGAAGAATTAGTACTTGTTAGTCAATTGAAAGATGTTATTATTAGAGTTTCATGAAAGTTGTTAAAGTATCTTTTCGACAAGCCCTGAAATTTATAACTTCAATCAAGTGGAAACTTCTTCAGAAAAGATGACATTACAGGAAAAATAATAATAAAACCTGTGATTGACTTCGAAATACATATTAACAGTGAAGTGTTGATAGTAAAATATCATGTTATTATTTTACAATTCAAATACAAAACACAAACATAATCAGCCTTTAACGTTCCCACTGCTGGGACACAGGCCTCCTCTCTGTGAGACGGAGTGGGCTATAATCCACCACGCGGGCCCAGTGCAGGTTGGCATAAAACATGTACATATATTACAAGAAATTAATTATGTTATCACGGAGCGACCAGCGAGTTAAGTTACTGTTAACTGACATTTTACCATCTTTTGTGCGTTTGGACCCTTAGCCAACCGTAGCAATTGCAAATGAATAAAAAAAAGATATTCCGGAATGTGGCTTGAGCATAAAAAAGAAGTTTGTCCTGACTCTGACGTCGATACATGGTATTCCTGTCGATATCAATTTAGCCTCTAAAAAGGACATAAAAGGCTTTTCCTTCTAGTGTGTACTGACCCCTTGAACCTTCATGTTGCTTAAGTTCTTTTGAATAAGAAAAAATACATTTTTCAAACTAAACATAGCTTACATCCTACTAAAACTTGATTAAAAAAATAATCGTATACTTAAATAACCTACAAATTTAATTTTGGAACGGAATAGAGTGACCGTTAGTAATATTTTCAAAAATAAACAAGTTACGACAAAAAAAAACTGGTTAATCTATGTATCTCAGAGATAGACTAAGTAGTAGTACCACCAAAATATCGTTATCGTTAAATTATTATATAAGATACAAGTTCATTAAACATAAACAGCCGCATGAACCCGGCTGTTTATATACCATTGCGTACGTTACACATATTTTAGTTCCCAAGTAAAGGTGTGGCAGATAGGACATTAAAATTGTTAAATTAAAAAAGTGCAAAAATGAACGTGACATGTACTGTCATTCAGATAGTTCTGGCCAGTTTTTTCTGTAAGTACCATTCTATTTTTTTTAAATTATTTTATTAATATTTGTTTATTTAAAAATGTGGTAAAAAATTAAAACAAGCTCAAGAATGGAATAAAAATATTAATTTTAATGTTAGCTTGTTTATTGTTTCTAAGATTTGTCAAAATATAAACTTAGTAAATAAAATTACACGAATAATAATTGTTAACTAAATTTGATTAATATAACAATTAAATTAAGTATTGTTTGTAATAGCAAAAATAATATGAAAGAAAATATACAGGGTGGGCAGGGACATCGACACGCAAACTACAACCATGAATTCTGCACATTATTCTAGACCGGACAAATTTTTGATCGGTCATCTGCGGTTTCATAGAAAAGTGCGTTTCCTACGCGGCCAAAATGTACTGAAAAGCATTTTGGCCGCGTAGCATAATTATTGATCCGTGACCTAGTCGAAATTAGTTGTATTATAGAAGTAATAACAACACAACAAGATGTTTCCGGTTTTTCGTGAAACGTCACTATATTTTTTCTTTTTTAATTAAAAGTGTCATCATAACTTTTACCTTAAAGAAAAAGGCATACTGTAAAGTGAGT
Source organism: Apamea sordens (assembly GCA_945859715.1). NCBI lineage: Eukaryota > Metazoa > Arthropoda > Insecta > Lepidoptera > Noctuidae > Apamea > Apamea sordens. The sequence goes on from OX244009.1 coordinate 15,446,053, forward strand.
ATTAAAACTGACAGTCGGTCTGGACATGTTCTCTCAATGGTTCACTCATGTGTGGTTCTATGCCTAAAAGACCATTACAAACGTTTAACATTTTTTTTAAAGGCTTTTATTACGTTAAACTTTTTCGTATTTTAATTAGTCCTCACACATACAAGCTACACGCGTCGAGCGAAGTCCGTCAACGAAGAAACGGGCCCATCCTCAATCGTCTCTATATTTCGGAGTAAACCCTACTCCCGATTAACTAGCTTTTACAGACGGGAAAACACTCATCGAAAAACTACCCCTGTTTCTCAATAGGCAATTCGTAAGCTTCATAATATATCTAAGTTGTAGTCACTGTTGTCTGTGGGGTTATGTGTTTTAATGCTAAGTAACTGTTTAATGTACGTATTACATTTAGGTGTCGCATAGTGTTACTGAAAATGGGCAGATGACCTATAGTAAAAAGTCATTTATATAAAATGACACTATAGTCCACCCACATTTCGCCAGTTATGTTCTAAAAGTTTCTTAATTTATAGGCTTTTAATTTTTAATGTGATAGCTTGACGAACAGTCCACTTGATGGAAGGTCCCGAACTATCGACACGTGCAAACAAGGAATTTCCCATGCGTTGTCATGATCTTGGTGATAAAATTGCAATGACGCACATGCACTTGTGGAAGTAATTACACAACCCACGCATTTTCAACCGGAATACAGCATTGCTATGTTTTACCGCAAAACAGCATTGGTTTGTGGTAGGAATAGGTAGAGTTGAGTTTGTTGGACTTCCCCGGGCGAGCTTGAACAATGTGTTTGTAACAGACTGTCTCGTTAACGTAGCGGTCGTAAGCGCGAATGCTGAGGGTGGGGTCCTGGAGCTCGTTCCCGGGTTGGTTATTGGTTAATTACACTAAGTAATTTGATTTTCCTATTTGGAAATTATCAGTAGCCGGTGGCAGTCTAGATTTTGAGCAGGATTCATACCAGAACACACTATAAATACATACTCTAAAGGGTGGAATGTGGGTATACTAGGTATACACTTCGTCCTCTGCCCATCACTTTGAAGATATAGGTGTACAATATCATGTAATGGTGATGTTTCAGGTATATCCTCAGCTGAATATATCACAAACAGCAGGAAGACAGAAGTAGACATCGTCATAGAAGGCTTAGAAAACCTAGAATGGAGCGAAAATGAGAGACCTTGCATAGACCAGACACTATTAATATTGAACAATGTGAAGAATTACACTGTTTGGGCGGTTTGGAGTAAGTATAAGAACTTTAGTATGCATTGTATAATGTATTATATATCTCAGCCTATAATATTCCCACTGCTGGGCACCTGTGTCTTTGTTAAAGGGACCGTGAAAATGTCGAGTTTTGCTTGTAAAAATGAACATAATACACACATAAAAGCAGATAAGAGCTTTAAAGATTTTTTTATTGAGAGTAGGTACCTTATGAAAATATTAACTAAAAAAATATATATATATCATGTGTAGGTATCTCATTTTATAGATAGACCAATATCTAAAATAGTATATATGAATCTTCTAATCACAATCATATTCTTTCAGTATGGAATTCGATGCATCATCCAGCTGGTAGTTTCTACGGCTCCAAATACAGTTTCGGTAATTACGACCAATGTTTGAAGGCACCTTCCAATTTTGCTGAACCGAAGATTGCTACGCAATATTGCCTATCTGATGTCAAACTAACGGATAGAGAAGAGAAGGAATATGGTAGTGCTGATGTGTTTGGAAGGACTGAAGAGTTTTTAAATGTGAGTCATCATCTTCCTTCTTTCGTAAACGAGGCAAAAAGAGTATAATAAGAATCGCAGCTGGTAGCGTTCTGTAGTTTCTGCCTACCCCTATGGGAAGAAGGCGTGAGTCTATGTATGTATGTGTGTGTATCATCTTCCTGCCCCTGACACATGTTACATGGGGTCGGCGCAACACGTTTTCACCTTCCATTCTCCCCTGTCAAACATCACGCTATCATTCACTCCCGACACTTTGATATCATTCCTCACACAATCCATCTATCTTTTCTTTGCCCCCCCCCCCCCCTCTCTCTCTCTCTCTCTCTCTCTCTCTCTCTCTCTCTCTCTCTCTCTCTCTCTCTCTCTCCCCAACAACATTTATTTTTACCACTCTTTTATTGACCGACGGACGAATATGAGTAACGGATGAGTGAGTTTTTATTAAAAATTTAATGGGCTTGTGGCTAAGTAGAATAACAGCCGCACGGGTCGATCGATCAGGTTAAGTTATGCTTGCCGCGGTTGGTCTGTGGATGGGTGACCACTTTCACATACCAAGACCCCTCCATGCTTCGGAAAGCACGTTAAGCCGTTGGTCCCGGCTGTCATTCGTGGATCTTTGACAGTCGTTACGGGTCGTCAGTAGCCCGAAAGTCTAGTCCCGATGATACATAAGAAATGTAATTATATTTCTAACATTTAAAATTTTCTAAACATACTTAATGAGGATAATGGGGATAGATTAACTCTGTTAGCTTGTCATTAATTTTTTAGCATAATTGTTATTACTAAATTGTAATATCGTATACCCTACCAACTTGATATTTGTACGCCGTTAACGGCAAAACAGAGATCTCTGTACTTATTCTATTTCAAACACCTATTTTTACACCAATGTTTAACAAATAAAAAACTTTGACTTTAAATGTGAATCGATAATTATAAAAACTGACGAAAACCTTGACATTTTTGGAACGAAGTTCCTTATCGCGCGTTGCGAAAGGGGGCTAGACGGAAAAAATTAAGACCAAAAGTTGGAACGACACTTTTTGCAATAGTTGTATGCCGTGCGGCGTGCGCGTGTTTCTCCGTCTGTCTCTCTCTCTCTCTCTTAAAGAAAGCAAGCCAGTTATTTTCGTTTCGTCTTTCTATTTTGCATTGAACAGTGTGGTGTCGCGACGATTATTTTTGTTGAGTGTATACAGGTTTTTTGTACATATTTAATAATAAAAATAATAATTGATCGAAAGCAACTTTGTTCCATCCGCGTGTCCCTTGACACCTCTCAAGTTTTTTAATTGCTTCCACAGGTAAAATCCAAAGAAGGCAGAAAGGCTGACACAATATCATGGGGTACTTGCTTACCTGCAGTGTGCAACCATGAATCAATTTCCAAGATTCTGAAGACTATATACTTGGTGAATCCTATCACTCCTTTGCAACCTGATATCACTGTGGATTACTGTCAAAAAGCTGGAGTGAAGACTGAATACAGCTTGAAGTTTTATGTGTTCATGTGAGTCAGTGGTTTGTTTTATAAATGGTAAAAAATGGTTCAACAATTTGCACTTTGTAATATTGCCATTACCAAGTCGATGGAACTTGATCTATGTTTATTATTATTCATCGCACGGGGAAAGATGTTGACGTAGTCAGAAATACAAATATTGTCCGAAACATACTCATTTTTGTTTGTTCATGTACTAAATTCCTTCTATTACGTATTTTTTTCTAAAACTCACTAAACTGCTCTATAGCAGTGGTAGCACAGTGGTTTAATGGCCGCGAATTACGAGTGGACCGTGGGTTCGAACCCAGATAGGCATGCACTTCACTTGCAATGCAATTTATTTCATCACAACTGGTCTCAAAACGGTGAAAGAACACATCGTGAGGAAACCGGCATGTTCTAGAACCAAATTCGAAGACATGTGACATCTACCAACTTGCACTGGGCCCGCGTGGCGGGCAAGGGCCCACTCTCTCTTACAGAGAGGGGGTCTGTGTCCCAGCATGAGAACAATTTAAGCTGATTTTGATTTTCTCAAGATTAAGTATAATTATTATTTTCAGATACACCATGGTAGGACTAGTTGTGGCAGCTATCACATCAACAATCTATCTACAATATGACAACACAGATTCGAGACGTAAGTAATCCTTAGAAACGATTATTATTTACTCAAATAATTAAGATAATGAATTAATGACTTATGTTGCATGATTACTGAAGTGGCAAGATAATAATAATATTTATTGCCATTAGAACTTTAATAAATTAATATATTATGATAATTAATATTACACGAACATTATATAACACTAGCTTCTGCCCGCGGCTTCGCTCGCGTGGATGTCGGAAATTATCCCACGGTAACGTGATAACAGGATAAAATGTATGTGCTTCCCCAGGATGCCATCTATCTCTATGCCAAATCAGAAGTTCAGTGGTTTAGGCGTGAAAATGTAACATACAGTTTCAAGTTCAAATCCTCCCCTTAAAACTGAATTACCCCTTTTTGTCCCGTCAGTGGTAAATTTTCGACAACTTTACATACTTATTATTAATTATTTTCTGTCAAAAGTATCAATACTGAGTTTCGAGTTACTCGGACCGCGCAATCAATTTCTTCCACACAAACTTAACACCCCTATATCCTCCTTTGAGGGGTAGTTTTGAAAAACTTACAATGATAAACTTTATTAATTACTTAGGCGAGTATTCTTGAAAAGTTTCAAGTTTATTAACCTAATGAAGAAGATTTTTCATATTAAACTGTATCCCCGCTTTTCACCCCCACAGGGGTGGAATTTTAAAAAAATCGTTTGGTATGTATTCATAACTTGACTCAAAGATTACAAAGATTATATACTAATTTTCAAGTTAATCAAGCCATGCAGTAAAATCCTCCCCTGAAAAATTGACTACCCCATTTCAGCCCGTCGGGGGTAGATTTTCAAAAAACCCTGATACACATTATTCTTTACTTTCAATATTAGGTATAAATACTGAGTTTCGAGTAAATCGGACTACGCGCTAAAATTCTTCCATACAACCTTTGAAACCCCCCAATCCCTTAATATGGGGTAGTTTAGAAGAAAAAAAACTGACAATCTTCATAATTTATTTAGATAAGTATTCGTGGCAAGTTTCAAGTTTATTAACTCAAGGAATAAGATTTTTCATACAAACGAATTCCCCCCTTTTCATTATATATAGATGACATTTAAAAGAATATGAGAAAATACAAAAAATAACAACTACGCATAGTAATGACATTAAAGGAGCACATGACGATAAAAAACAACTCTCGGCAATCTATTGCTTACTAATTTATACTTTACATATATCGATTGTATAAGAGTTACATTGCAATGGCTTACTAATGGTTTTACGTTAAAAACTTGTATCGTGAAGTTGCTCCATAAAAGTTATATATTAACATACTGGAGATTAAATACGCACTGACTAAACACGCCTTCACGAATCATAACATATTCGTGCCCGAATTTGACGCAACTGAGCGCAAGTCAGCTGTCACAGAGCAACGTGTTTCGGCCGGCAATCTTAACGGAGACCAGCCTTCGGCGCGGGAGATATTATAGTGCGCAAGTGTGTGCGCAGACACAGGTGCACTCCCTCTTCCTTAGTTCCCTCACTCTCTTAGTCCGATTGCACGGCACGCAATCTGACGCGACCGGAGAGAGATCAGGGGCAGGAGCAACGGCTTAACGTGTTATCCCCGTGCCTTATATAATTAAAGTTTGACAAACTTTAGACTTTTTCTCTGTAGGTACTCGAGCGATTTTAATATAGACAATGTTACCCTGAGAAAATATTATGAGAAAAACAAAAACTAACAAGTTTATAAGGAGGCTTTGAAGTCCTATTAAAAGCTTGTTCTCAACGATGCTGCACTTGAATCTTAACCAAGTCAGTTAAAACAAGTGGGAGCTTAGAAAATAATTGATTATGGTTTCATAGTATATTATTTACAAGCCCATTAAGTTTGTTTACAGAATTGAAAATAAAAAGCTTGCTTCTTTGGAGTTGTGGGCATAAAGATGCGTTCTTTGGTCGGAAAAAAAGTTCTTTATTGGGTTTATCTTTCAGATATTTTCAGTAGAAGCTTGGATTTTTTTAATACATATTTTGGCTCGTCCCCTATGAGACGTATTCTATCTAGCGAAATATGTACTCCTATGCCTACCCAAGCGTAATACTGATATTATAATCTCCGGTTTCTCCTCTACAGTGCGAAGAATAGCATACTCCTTCAGCCTGAAAAGAAACTGGTCTTCTTTCGTCAAGATTTCGGATGATGAGATCCCAGTCCTTAGTTTCACAAAGGCGTTTGCTCTAAGCTTCACGACCTGCGTCCATGTGTTTGTGTTCATTGTCGCCGGTTCTATGAGTAATGGACATGATTACGATCAAGTAAGTATCTACTGCATTTTTTCCATCAATATTATTTTCAAAACATGCTTTTATGTTTGTAAGTTTTTATGTAAACTGGTTAACTTCCTGGCTACCACTTTTAGGGTTCCGTACCTGAAAGGAAAAACGGAACTCTTACAAAATCACTTTGTTGTCCGTCTGTCTGTCCTTCGGTCAATACCCTTTTTTTCATGAACGCGTAGAGTTATCAAGTTGAAATAAATATTAAATACTCAGGGCTGCAATTCCTTGCAGCAGACAAATCTCTCACGTTTTTAAGAAACATTAATGAAATCAATTATTTTTATTCTTTCAGCTAATAAGCATAAAGAACAGCACGCTAGGTAACACATTCCAACACTTAGATCTTCCAGCAGTGGAGAACTTCTTTGTGATATCGGGACTACTCCTCATGAAAGGTCTGATGGAGAAGAAGAGAAGTCCCGTCATTACTTTGTTACAGCGTTATGTGAGGTAAATATACGTGTTTCCTATTTTTACTTTTAACCTGATGATGAACAAGACAAATAGATATGTAGATCTAGGTAAGTAACTTTTTGAAAGATGGACGCAGTAGGTTATAAAGTCTTAAAAAAGTCTCCATATTAGGTAATTAAATTTTACTATTAATCAACCATTAATGTTTAAAGTTGCCTACAGGAAGTTGTTGCTGCTAATTCATAATAATTTATTCATTGTAGATTAACTTCACAATTTTTTAATAACTTTAATAAGAAATGGTTTGATGATAAGACAATTATTACCTACTGATTACTCGTTTAGCTGCTAGGTTCCTAACATCATCCGATCTTAAATAAATTGTTTTTTTTTTTTCAGATTAATATGCTCATTCTCAGTGCTAATATTCTACACAATAGCAGTATCTGAATATGTGGGTGATGGCCCATTGTGGAAGCGCATCATCGGTAGAGAACAGAAGGCGTGCTCCAAGACCTGGCTTGTAGGTCTACTGATGCTTGGAAACTACGTGGATAGTGATAATATTGTAAGAAGTTTTTACCTTATTTGTCTTGTTGGATCTGTTCTGAAATGAACAGCTCCATAAATCATTGGATAAGGTCAGCCATAAACATCAGCTAGGTATACGTAGGTACATATAATACTAACATAATTTTAGGTACAATATTTGTTACGCACTAACATTTTATGATTTTGTTTTTTTGACATTTATTTTTTAATAGGTACTTCAAACACATACATGTACTTAATGCCATAGACATTTTCTAACAGTCAACCTTCTCCTTCTTCTTCTTTTCTTGAGATTCTCTGAGATAAATAAATAAAGGAAATAATACCTAGAAGAAAAGAAGTAAACATCTATTATTTGACCAACTCAAAGACTGTGTTTTTTTCAAAGTCACCTCTACTTATCAACTGCAAAAACCTATCCATTTACGGTATTATTCATTTCTTTGTCTAATTTAATTTCAGTGTCAACAAGTATCCTGGTATATCCCAGCAGACTACCACTTAGCTGTCATGGGTACAGCCCTGTTCTGTCTCTGGCAATGGAACAAGCGTATTGGCAAAATTGTCACCACCATCGCCGTCGTCTTCTCGGTGCTGATAACTGGTCTTACCACTTACACGAAAGGATTAAATGGAATCCTGCTCTACGATGTTGAGTAAGTTCTTCTCATCTACCTTTTTGTTTGGTTCTAGTTTAGTTCCGTAGGCGATTGTGATTGTCAAGGTTAAATTTAGCTCGTTTATTTGTATTCTAATTGCGTTAAGTAAACATATATATTAGAACAGATTAGTGTTAAATATTGTATTATAATCATATGTCATGAGGAGAGTTTTGAGTATGAATGTCGATGGCTATAAGAGTAGGGGAAGACCAAAGAAACGATGGATGGACTGTGTGAATGATGGAAGAAAAAGACATGTTGCGCCGACCACAAACAAATTGTGATAAGGGCAGGAGTATGATGATTGTGTTGAATATTGTTTTATGATTATTAATTACTAGTATTCCTGTTTCCAACTACTTTAACCAAGTATCGTTGTACGTGCTAAAAGTGGGCTCTCATTAATGTGTTGCAATTAACAATCAAGAAGTCTTGGATTCGATCCTCAATGGAACATACACCTTCATCATTGGGCTATTACAGCTGATATCCCATATATGACCGTTTCTTAACTTATTCGTTTATGCTTGCTAGTAAATCATGGAATTGAAATAATCATGTTAGTTAGACGATGCAGGACATCATCATCATATACTTCGCTTTTTCTCAACTAAGGTTTTTACAAAAAACTTTAGTAGAATAAGTAAAAACGGCCATTTCAATTGTTTTCTGATTTGCAACAAATCACTTCGAAGCCTCAATTAAATGCTATGGGAAAGTCGTTAACGACCTCCGTAGCGCTGAAGCTTATAAAAATCCAATTTCCATTGATTGACGTTTTTACGTGAAGTTAAATCAAAATTATATTTGATTGAGGTTTTCATTGAAATCTTAATGAAAGAATTTCTTGGAACCTATATTTTCATGTGTGCTTTCGAAACAGATATCACTGTGTTGTTTCAGTTATGGAATAATATTTACTTTTGTTCCTCGTAATATTCAACATTATTTTCCTGTGACTTAAAAATTACCTTACCCAAAATTTTCTTGATTAATTTAAAATTCAGAATGTGACGGTTCCTTCATGGCAGTTTGCTTGTCAAAAATTATGTAGAGATTAACATCTAAAAGTTTAATTATTCCAATGTTTATATCTCATAAGCCACGAACTTGTACCTAAATCATAAACTTCATTAGGTTGCGGCTGGGGAGTTTGTTGCGCCACTTCTTCTTCCCACCTCAAGTACTAGAAGGTGATGAAGAGCGGGCGTTTCGGGTTAGGCGTGGTGGCTATTTGAATAAATACCTTTTGATTGTGATTATTTTCAGGAAGCTGATAAACGTCAGAGACAACCAGGTCTACCTAGACACCTACATGAAGAGTCATCATAGAGCTGATTCTTACTTACTCGGCATGGCCATGGGATATATCATCACAGTGTACAGGCCTGCTAAGTACAGAAGAGTTATTTCTAAGGTGAGCAGTGCTAGTTGGTAATATAACCAGCCAGTTCCGTCCCACTGCAGGGCAAAGGTCTATCTCTCCCTTTTTCACACAACTCCGTCTGCTAATGCTAATGCGGGCCAGTACTTCCGGTAGAAGTCAAGCTCGTCCCGCCATCATCAGCTTTTCTCGTTACAAAATACCGTTTTTAAAACAAAAACGGTTATTTTTTGGAAGGAATGGATAGAATGCAAGTGATGTTTTCTAGGTAAATAGGACAGACAGATAAAGCTTTGAACTGCGATAACAAATAAATTAGGTACATGTCAAAAGCCAGTATAGAAACTAGAATAGAAAAAGAACAAACCATAAGTTATAAGAAATAAATTTTTTTTTAGTCTCGATGTATTATAACTACTACATAGAACCAATTTTTTTTCCTTAATAAATTAGTCTACATACCATTAGATAAAATATCTAGTTCTCAATCTATCATTTTCCTAAAATTCCAGGAGTTTTCCTACGTAGGCCTCGCAGCAGCCTTCATGCTAGGTCTCAAAGTGTTAACAGCGGCCCCAGCATGGTGCCTTGGGGAATACAACGCTTGGAACGCAGCCGTGTATGCGGCCCTCAACAGAAACTTATGGGCCTTGGCGACTTGTATTTGTATCGCAATTACAGAATATGGGGATGTCCGTAAGTAGACTTTTTATTTGTTTTTAAGATTAACTTATTATCTGTTAGCTTATCAAAGGCTTCTAATACAAAGAAGACACAAGCATTGCTCATCATAATTAGTTACTGCGAGTTAGCCTCTTAAAATATAATAATTAGTCTAGGTTTCCACACAATGATTATCATTCATCGTAATTCAGTAGTGTCCGGGATGGATATTCTTTTTTAATTATTCTAATGTGTCATTCTCATTTGTCAGGATTTAAACCCACAACCTAAAGTTTCAGAAACTGGTGTTTTGACCTGTGGGTGCACCAGCACTCTAATTGCGAACACACTATCAATCACAATCTGAATCATTTTGAAGTTGCTAATCCATTGCTTCATATGTTTGAAAAAATTGTGTGCTCAACAAAGTAAATAATGCAATGCATGTTGTTGAACTGTAAAAATGCAAGCTACTCATAGTGTGTTATGCAACTACCCCCCACAGGTCCGTCTTTTTGATAAGAACAGCTTTGCTATAATCGCAGTCAGAAAATGCATGCCCAAATTCCCCGTTCTTAATAATATATGTAGTTATTTGCTATGCGGGTAGGGAATTCAACCAGGAAACTATGTTGGAACAGTTAATATTAGCTAAGTTAAGAATTATTAAGCTATTCGCTTTATATTAATACCCTAGCTAAGTCAACTTCTGACGGAATTAGACAAAAGCTTGTACTGTATAAATATTTAGAAATACATAAAAGCAGAAAATAAAATACTGAAAGACAATTAAATGATTGCTTTTCAGAGGAAAACCGAACTCACACACAAGTAATGGAAATAAAATAAATAATGATGGCTGGTCGGCCATTGATTAATCTTTGATAGAAGAAACAATGTTCATTTATTTAGCAGAGCCCAACGGTTTCACCCGCATAAGTGTCGATCCCGTGAGAATATCGGGATAAAAAGTATCCTATATGTTATTCTGATGTATAAACTAGATATATTTTTGTACAGTCTTGTCTTCAAAATCCGGTCAGTAGTTTTTGCGTGAAAAAGAAACAAACATCCATCCATTCATCCTCACAAACTTTCGAGTTTGTAATATTAGTAGGAAGTAGGATAGGATAGACTAGGATAGGATTTTACTTACATAAAAATAAATGTGATATAATATCACTGTTCATCCATTGGTGCATTGGCTAAGCTTAAAAGCTTTTCGCATTTTCTTTGTGCAGAACAAATAGGTACTAGCTAACTCTTTTACGTAATTGGGAGTTTGTAAACGTGTATTTCTGACTTGTTTGGGATTAAATCAGTTCATAATGTGGATATAGCTCTATTCTAAAAGGCCGCCAATTTAATGCTATAAATATTAATAGGAAAATTTTGGTCTAATTTTCAACCAATAGGCTTAAAAACCCGTAACAATTTCAACAAACCTTTAATAAAGCTTAGTATTTAATAAATGAAGGATATAAATAATTTTACGCAGTGAAATATGAAAGCGATATGCCAGGAAATGAGTTGCTAGAATTCCTTTTAATCCCTTTAACTAAATATACTCGTGCTTGGGGCATGTTGAACATAGCTTTTTTTTCTAATTTCCCGGGAGAACCCTTAATTTTCTTCCGTCAAAATACTGGTATTATATTTTCATCTCAGTTCCAAGATATGACTGTAACTGTTTCATCAAATTCTAGTTTCTCTGTGATGAAATATTCTTTGGAAAATATTACTGTTCTCTTTTTCTTTCATGGCTGATTCATATATCGTCGCTCTAGATGTGACACCTCGTAAATACGAACCTGACAATTTTCCAGGAGAGACAAAAAACTGCTTTGATAATTATGTATATAGCATGCTTTTTCGTTATTTTATTGAATATTAAATAAAATACCGTATGTTTTCTTATAGGTACATAAAAAATTACCTTGGCATGCTTGGTGTCTATTAAACTTACAAGGTCCCACCTTACAAAGTGCTTCAAAGTATTGTTACGAGATGTCACTAAAAGTCAGTTTTTAAGTAAAGTAAACCTCCTGTACATACAAGGTATCACCAGAAAATGGAAAATTGCGTGAAGGACAGTTTCGCATCAAAATGTAAAATGAATGAATGTGTGTGGCCTTAAGTATGAGTTGAAAACTGCTTTTTTTTAGTTTATTTTACCGAGTCTAGATATCGATAACCATTAGGTACATCTGTAAAGTTTACACAAAAAACACTGTTTGTTTTAACTAATATTTTAAGTGACAACACTACAGGCCACAAAAACCACAAAAAACTCATCTAAATAATTTATTTTTTATTGGATTATGTTTAGATATCGTACCATCACATCTGCGAAGCTTCGCTAGTTAATTTTATTTGACCCTGTAGTTGTTGCATTTAATAAGCGCACGATAATCGTTACAATTTGAAGCTTTATGAGATTCACACAAATGACAGAACGTGCGCTCGTGATTTACATCAACTATACCTTTGTTAGCTTCATACTGCTTATCTCACAAGACCCTTTCAAACTAGATGTCAGATAACAATAAAGAGCAAAGCAAAAACATTGCAATAAAAACGGAGCAACCTATATTCGTAAAAATAACAATACAAAATACAGTGTCACGCAAAAACCACAAAAAAATAAATGACCGAGTTTCGACTATTTGGAAATTCTGGTTAAGATACAGATCATTAATTGACGTCAGAGAAAGATTAACGGTTTTCAAAATAAAAGATTATTCCCTTTTTTTACGAAGTGTTACTGCGGTTTTATTTTCAAGAACACTCCTGCCGGTCGATTCTGTAAAAATCTCACCGTGAAAGCTCAAGTGAAGTGAGCTTGATGTGAGTTGTCAGTAGTGTCAATCCCTAGCATTATTTGGAATGACAGCTCACTCCACGCTCACTTCACCTAAGTTTTCACAGTGAGATGGTTACAGAATCGCACTGCAGAAGGCCAATTCTCGTAATTTAAAACGTTCAAAATCTAGTTGCAGTCTCATCTCAGCGACTAAAAAATGTCAAAAACTTGTCAAAATGTAGGGAAACTAGAAGTATTTTTTGACAGATTGAGACTGAGATCAGACTATGAACGTTCTTATAATTACGAGATGCCCCTCTGTTGTAATTCCAGGATTGGATTTTTTAATAATAACTGTGTTGACTTTGTCTATATCAAATTGTGTCTAAATTTATTTATTTCATTGCAGAAAACCTCAGAAACTTCATGTCCTGGCCTCTCTTCACGATACTCAGCCGTCTAGCGTATGGAGTCTACATAACACATTCCCTAGTACTGGAGCGGTTCCTTTTCTCGCAACGGAATCCATTGCAATATGACATGTTTAACCTGGTACGTATGTATTTATGATATCCTAGTACCACGGAGTAGTACCCACAAAATCAGCCTCATAGAGCGACTCAAAACAGGTGCACACACATATGCATATGGCTGTATAAGAATCTTTTGGCGCGTGGCCAAAACCAGAACTAACGCCGCTATATTGTTTTTTCAATACAGTAAACAAAACAATTACACAAATGTTTACCAACAGCGCCCCCCTGTCAACGTCATTCAAGTTCCAAAAGATCTTTGTAGCATTGTACCTCCAAATCAAACAAACAAATGCCAGTCGCGAGTGCACTTGCACTCGTATGTACGTGATGCGTATCTATGGATGCGTACGTTTTCAATCGTTGTATAGAGCCGACCTTCTGTACCTACCTATCTATGTTGTGCTAGTCCTAGGAATTCCACTTTCATAAAGTTATTTGTAAGTAGGTTGGTTACTTTTGCAATTTCATTTTCTGTATTTTTCTTGGAACTGCACTACATTGAGACCCTAAGGTTTGGTTTCTAGTAAGAGGTTGTATAAATGTTGTATGGCTAACATTCCTTGGGTTTGATATTGGAAATATTACTCTTTTAGTGCTTAATACCAAATGTGGCGTTGGAAGCGATAGTGAACGTCGCAGACCTTTTATGGCAACGCTCTTTAAAGAAGCATGTCAATCGGTGGCAGTGTTTGGTTTAATTGCTGGCTCTTCTCCGTGCACCAAACTTCTGACGTTTTCATAAGTGTAGGTTTATATGTAATAAAATATTTTGAGTTTGAATATGAAAAAACAAAAGTTAAAAATCGAAGTGAGAAAAATCAAGGCTCATTATTCAGTAATGGACCATATCAAGAAACAAATTTTTACGATAATATTAATGTGAAGACTCCATAATCTACATATCTATAAGTCTGTCCAAATTAAATAACTACATACACAGTCGTACAGAAAAAAACTGATATAGACTCACAAGAACATATATATCAATACCCAAGGTTTAACCCACTCGATAAACAATCTGCACACCCCGAACACAGTACAGCTTGAACATACAAACTTCTTAATTGAATTTCAGATACTAAACGGTATAGGAATACTCCTACCGTCGGCACTGCTAGCGGTACTTCTGTGGCTGTTCGTGGAGTCGCCGCTGAGCAACTTGGCTAATCTCGTTCTAAGCCCTGTGTGAGTATGCTGGTAGTTAAATACTAATACTAATAGACTCTGGCGGGAAGATGTTATATATGTGTTGGTCCAAGATGTAGTGCGAATGGTGAAGTATTTTGAGAAGATTAAGATCAAGATTTTGCTGCAACGCATGATAGGCTGATAGATAGAATAAATCGTGGAGGGACCGCACGCTTTACTAGTTTTAATCTCAAAGCTCGTCTGATACAGTTTTAATGTCATAAAATGGGATTAGGAATTTTGATAGTCTTAAGAGTCGTTTTATTAACAGTCTTGGGATTGGAAATAATGCAAAAGACTTAGTTTTTTATCTGGTACACAATCTAGAGAGGGATTTATATTAAGATCATGACTGTATAGTAATACAAGTTCATCTACATTTACTTTCATCCACATAATTATATACAACAGTCGAAAACGAACTCCTTTCTTCCTACTCCCACTTCACTACATTCAAACATCTTGAACAAATAAAATAACTAGCAAAGGTGAACAAGCAACGTACATGATTTTATTTCAACTTTAAACAAACTGTTTCCTTTACCGTTCCAGTAAGAAGCAGACGGCGAATGGAATTGAAAACAAAAAGGAAATCAACGGGCATACTATGATTACAGACTTGAAATATACAAAGGCATTGTGATACAACAAGAGATCTTTGATCTTGTTAATGAAGTACACCTTATGTTCTATGCAGATTTTACCTTTTTAGAACTTGCTTTCTTAGCTATAAAAATTTACGAAAAGATTAAGGATAAAAGTAATATTGTTTTAGCTGTATTATTGTGATATGAATTCGAACAGGCGACCGAAAGTCGGGTGTAATCTCAAGTGCCAATATTAAGACTTGATTTTTTTAGGATAAGGAAGAATAAATTGCTTTTTACGTATTTATTGGGGCTTTCCTTTGTGTTTATAGAATGTAAGAAAATTAACGCAACCTATCGACCAGTGAAGAAAGAAGAAAGCATAAGAATTTTGAGCGCCTAACAAAATTATGATAGCAAGCAATATGTAGATTGCTATTCGAATGTAATCCTTTTTTGACAGGCAAATTGTTCAGACGGCGACCAGAGTCAAAAGTGTGTTTAATCAATTAACAAAACATAGATAATAAAGTGGCTATGTAACGTTACTTGCAAAACACATCCTTAGTGTATAAATATAGATTTCGAAAATTTGTAGTGTATCTACAAGTAATTTAGTAGTATTAAAACCGCTTAAAGTCTGCCGACCCCATAGCGCCAGGAGGAAGTGAATCATATTTGTAATCTTATAGCAAATAATTTAATACACGAACGATTGACTAACCAACTGTAACATAACTCAACCGCCGCTGGAACTTTTAAGACCACTCGATCCTAATTTATGTGGCTTCAATGAACATATTTATATACACACTAGTATAGGAAGTATTATAGGCTTAAATTTTGCTCTAGTTTCTAAATCACATACATAATATATCTCTGAGAAAAACGGTCGGAATATCGGTGAAAGAAAACATCGTAAAGAAACACGCATGCCTTAGAAAAAAAAAAAAAATCGACGGCATGTGACATCGACCAATCTGCACTGAGCCCGCGTTGTGGATTATGACCCACTTCCCCTCACAGAGGAGGCCTGTATCCCAGCAGTGGGAACATTATAGGCTGATCATGTTTTGTTTGTTGTAAGATGATTCACCTTTCCTGTATGTTTTGTATCACGTACACTAAGGGAAATATGAGCGACAACACTATCAAAAGATTAAGATTCTATGAAATTCTCGACAAAGAAGGCAATTCCTTCCCCGCGTAGCGTGGCTGTTGTAAAACACGGTTGAGAGATTACGTCGTAGGGATGAGCAGCT
Source organism: Apamea sordens (assembly GCA_945859715.1). NCBI lineage: Eukaryota > Metazoa > Arthropoda > Insecta > Lepidoptera > Noctuidae > Apamea > Apamea sordens. Next base: position 15,462,329 of record OX244009.1, read on the forward strand.
CGACGCTGTCTGCAAATAACAACAAACTGAGATCACTGATCTACGACAAGCTTAGTAACTAATGCATTGTCTCCTGTGACCATTTATTGGATGGTATTTATTGAAAATCCGTGTATCTAGGATATAATTATTCAAGCACAGCTGCGTGTATATGGCGCCACTTATACCTGTATAACTCGTTACCTATCTGGATAACAGAACTACGTACTTTATAAAAAAATCTGTGTGTTTTTGAAAAGTGGTTGATATCGCATAGTTTTTATTCTGTCGGCGAATTTCTGAACAAAGAATCTTGTCCAACCACTCCAGAAATGCATTGTAATCATTTTTTAATTATTTATTTTTCTTTGTTGATTTAGTTAACTACGTTATTACTATATTACCTACTGTATTTTGGTGCATACCAACTTCATGTATTAAATATTTGCATGCCCATCATTACATGGCGGAATGTATCTTTGCGCTGCAATTTTATTTTTATCATCTTTTGTATAGTAAACAAAAGAGATAAGTATGCAGGGTCGTCGGATATAGTTGAAGTTTAGTAAGAAACGGATTGATGTTTTCGGATAAAGTTTTATTTAATTAATAGAAAACAAACAGTTCATTTCTCAAATTAAATATCATTCGAAAACATCTATCAGTTTCTTACTAAAATTCAACTATATCCGAACACCCTGCATACTTATCTCTTTTGTTGACTGTACCTACCACATTTTATGCAAATAAACGATTTTGATTCGATTTGATTTGATCGGGAGCCTCGTGTGGTGAATAGTTTTAGATTGACTCGCTAACCCCTATGTCACCTGCAGTAAACAATAGAATAATTTAGAACTAGGTTTTGTATATTTATTTTATTTCTTATTTTGATTGTAGTTTTTTTTATCCTATCGTATGCTGCACTGGTTGACGTTATCACGTCAACGCCGGCTGTCACTGAAAACCAGCGCTGGGGCTCTGTCTCGCATAGGGTCTTAGCATTGTGCTGAGCGATGGCCGTTTTGGTTGTGGAGCATATTTTCCCCCAACTTGCTTGCTGCAGCTTGCTTTTTGGTGTTAGTGTTCTTTCTCTGTTTCATTTTTAGCGCAAATAATCGTATTTTTTTTCCTTTTTTTCTTACCTGTCTTTAACAAACTTTTTACCAAAAAACAAAACAAAATAAATAAAACAAAAATAACGCAATTCAGGTAAGTGATTCTTGAGCTGTAAGCGGAGTAACTGACGGAAAGAAGTAACGTTTTATAATATACGGAAGGAAATATTACCGTCTATTCATTCCGTTACCATGGCAACGCTCCCGTCTTCCTCGTATCCATGTGAAGCTAATTTCATCCACACACAAACGATATCAGAATGTTTATTCAGTCATGACCGCTGTTGAAGCCTTACAAATGTTTATATAGAATTCAATTCAACCTGATTCAATTCCACGGCTGTTATTGGATTTAAAGGCAGGTAGGTACAAGGGATATTAATCCTGTCACGAATGTTCAGATTACTAGAATTCAATACGAGTTTTATCGGCGTCACTGGTGTCGGGTGTCTTAAGTATTGTTTGTTTTGATGACAAAGTAATTGAGAAGGCGGATTTCTGGTAGAAGATAATAATTGATTTTGTTTTGATTGATTTTGGATACGGGGCGAAGAAAACTAATTTGTTGTATCTGGCCAACAAGAAGCTATATACGTTGCTAAATAAGATGGAATAATTTTAAAAGAAAAAGAAATTGACAATCCAATCAATATAACAAGTGGAATTAACAAAAGACTATCATCTCTTACAGATGGCTTTCACAATATAGGACATCAAAGCCTCTAATGAGAAAAGCATGTTCCATTATCTTATTAATCTACAAAAGATAAACATAAACATAAGAAAACTCAACAATTACTTGCTAGAACAATCCGTAGCATTATCTTTTCAAAGAACAATTTAACTTATATAGACGACATACTAGTTTTATGTAACAGGCTAAAGGAGCGCTCCAGGAATATGTGATTGCTTTCCTAGATTAGTTTCTAGAATTAGGTTGTTCAGAAATTATTGTATGCATTGAATCCCGAACTGATACGGATAACGATTATACTGCTGGTGTATATGGGTTTATAGGTGTAACCGGGTTATGACCTAGTATTAGTAAACGGAGCTGCGGATCTTAGGGCTCCGATTTGATCTTAACGATGGCTTTACTAGGAAACTTATCTCAGGTTTTATTTAGTTATTAATGGTAAAACCAAAGAATTTCAGGGTTATTTTAATCATTAAAAATTTCGAGATTTTGTAGGTTTTAATTGGTCGCGGTTTTGATAGAGATAATAAAAGTACATTTTTCTCTAAATTTTAAAACTAAATAATATAATGATAATGTAGTTTTAAAATTTAAAGAAATTTAAATATTTCACCTTTTCAATGTAGTCCTAGTAAATAATCAGTTTCACATCTACCTATAGTACTGCTCTCAAAACGGTGAAGGAAAACATTGTGAGGAGACGACATGTCCTAGAACCAAAAATTCGAAGACATGTGACATCTACCAACCAGCACTGGGCCCGCGTGGTGGATTACGACCCACTCCCTCTCACAGAGAGGAGCAGTGTGTCCCAGCAGCGGAAACATATAAGTTGACTATGCTTATGCTTACATCTATACGTATGTTAATTTTAGTTTATAGTCCATCATCCCATGTAGACGCCCTTAATGAGCTTTCCCGGGGGCAATGCCATAATCAACACACTTGACTAGCAGATTGAATTGCATTATGCTATTAGTTACTAAGTGGACGATACGACACTTTAATATACTCTGCCGAAAATTTGGTTGGAAATTATCGGACAGAGATCGCCCATTTTGATTTTGATAAAACTTAACGTGAATTTCACTAAGATATAAATAGAAGTGTGTAGGACTGCGTATTTATCATTGTCTAATTAAATCTGACCTCAGACTTAATCATAAACTGATGCGTAAGTAAGTACTCATTATTTCAGTAGATTCCTAGAATTAATCATAGCATTTTTCGTAATGTGATCGTCATAATTAACCTGCACGTTAATTACCATTTCAATCAGCTGTAAATATGCTGGATTCTAAATCCCCAAAACAGTATCACGAATGATAAGAACCTATTTCATTTAACTGTATTCTTTCCAAATATTTTCTTTACCATTTTCTCCTTCATTCATCTAAATTCGAAATATCCCAAATTCCCTAAAACAAATGATTCCACGGAGCATCCACGTTCATTTCGCATTATATCTCAAGATAAAGCCGCGCGTACACTGTCTCTTTGTCACGTTGACGACGCTTGTCACGCAGACGAGAATTGTCACGTCACGTTATTGGAATATTCAGACGTTGCTAATTAAAGCTCATGAAGATACAGCCTAATTAACTGGTCTGAGGTTTATGTAAGGAGTATTTATACTTGGCGAGTACAATTTAAATTCGTAGAAGTTGTTTTTTTCTTTCTTGTGTTTAAATGGAAAAAAGACTATTGTTAGCTCATTTCTTTTAATCTAAGCAGCATTTGGTTCTTTGTAGAAACATTGTTTGTGGGCTTTTTCCACGGTATTATCAAAGGCAAGATGTAATTATGGCTTAGTGAGTTTTCATTTGAATACGGTTTTGCTAGAAGACTATGTAACTTTTCTTCTGTCGGTTCATTTAAGTAATTTTTTTAATACAGTGGCTGTTCCTAATTTACAGCGAAATAATTTGTATCGTAGGTTGAATTTCATCTAAATTATTACGTAGCGGCAAACCCCCTAATTTGTTCCCAACAAATAATACAACTACATATTTCGACACAATAAGCGTCATAGCAACACCCCCAATTACTCATATATCTAATACCAAACCATTTATGAAATAAAAACTTCTTGATTGTTCCAAAACTGTCACACATTATGAGAAACGGGATCCCTCTCATTTGTCCCATTCATCATTGTACTTAAAGCCTTACCCCAATTTTAAGGGCAGAAGATCCAGTTCTTCAACGCCTTCAAATGAGCTCACTTGTGCACAAGTCAAAGAATACTGAAAAGAACTTAGCACCTGTTAGATACTGCCTTTTGTAGACATCGTAATAATTCAGCAGTCGTATTTAAAATGGCTAAGCTATTTCTGAGACATTTCTACTTATCGTCTTTGACTTTATTTCGGCCTTTTCAGGCTATGCCAGATATTACAGATATTTGAATCGAAAGAGCTCAAGCTCGAAATCTAAATAATTTTTTTTATCAACTGACAGGATTAAAACATTGGCTCGAAGCTGTATTGTAGCTTCAATAATTATAATTTTTTTGTACTTTTGTGACCAAATAGTTTCGTATCGTTTATTTGTATCTGCCCAATATTCGCCCCCTATATAGAGTGGTCCTTCTGCCCGCAATCATTGTGCCCTAAGCCTTACTTTATTACATGCTACGTATGTTTTCTGTTACGAGCGTTATTAATAGCTCTATGGGGAGGGTTATATTACAGGGTAGGCAGAATTCCAGGCACCTGTTGATTGAAAATACGATCTTTGGTGTGTTAATGACAAAAAGATCATGGTTTTGTGCAAGAAATTATGTTCTTGGTAACGTAGTCGGGATTTATTCTTAGAATACTAAGTGTTTTACCCTAGAGGTTATTTTCTGAACTTCGTATAAAAATTGTAATAAAAATGGCTTATAAATAAAATATAAAAATAAACTAAGTGACATTATGAGAACGGAAGTTTTTAATGAATTAATAATGGAAAGAAATTGAGAAAATAGAAGTTTTTAAATAAAAACATTTATGAAGAACCTTTTTAGTAGTAGAACATAAATCAATTTAAAAAAATCCTACGTTTTTTGTTCTTTTTACTGACTAGCTTTTATCACTAGCGTGAAAATTTTCTATATCATTTGCGCAGTTTCACTATTTTTTTCCTGGAACCAAGGTAAAACGAAGTCTGATTATTGATTATCGAATAAATTGCCGAGTTCTATAAATAATATATCACAGGACGATATAAGTTATTCGTCCTTGTTGTTATATTGATTTGTTTGTCAGTCGTAGTACAAGATTACCTTGACATTTTCTTGTAGTTCTATGCCATGGGATATTTGTTACAAATCCTCAACCTCATCATCATCAATCTCCTTATCTAAATTCTTCCAAACTTCTCTATTAGTCGTCATCTCGGTAGTCACCTCCTTTGTAACCATATCATCTTTCACACAATAGTTTCTTTTTTCTAAATATAGCCATCGACATTCATACCTCAAAACTTTCCTTACGACATTTTTCTCATTCCTCCGCATCACTTAATGTGAGAACCAGTCACCGGTGCCACTTTCAGTCTTCCTTCTTCCTACTTATATCCGTTACAAATGTCATGCGAGGTCTTGTTATAGGGCAAAGAACCGGAGTTACTAAAATAGTTTGCAGAGTAAGCAAGCTGAAGTGGCAGTGGGTGGCCATGTTTGTCGAAGGACCGATGGCCGGTGGAGCAGACGAGTCCTGGAGTGGAGACCCCGTATCGGAAAGCGTAGTGTGGCACGCTGTCCAGGTAGATGGACGGACAACTACGACTGCTACCACCTTGCTGATTGGCTAACATTATTTTATCATAGCATGAGTTATTTTCACATTGTTTTATCCTATACTAACTTTTGACCGCGTGAATGTGTGAATGAAAATGTCCCATTTTTACATACATTATTTTCATAATTATATGTACTTAGTGACGAAAGAAGACATAACCTCTTTGTTATTTGCGAGATGAAACGTTATAGTCTTTATGTTTCTCACATATTCATGCATGATTCAAAGTAATTGAAAATTCTAATATTTAATCAATACTATGGCTTCCGTCTGCCATTTTCAAATAAAACTGGCTAGTATGGCTTCCGTCTACCTACAAAAGCATGATTATTTTGCTATTTACCGCTTTTTGTTTCTCACATATTTTTAGCACAACACCCATCCTATTCGGGTTATCTGGCAACGAGTATCAGTTTCTATTATAATTAAATAAGACGTGGTTTGGTACAAAAGAGAGGCGACAGCGATTTTATTAGCAAATAATTCTACATAAGATATGAGTTGAGTCAAAAGTACTTTATTTAAATTAGGCCGAGACTCAGCCCTTTTTGAAAGTTAAAATTACGTAAGACAGTCCCCCAAATCGCCCGCACTTTTTCACTTCCTAGTATTTTATCTGGAAGGAAGAGGTGCTACAAATTTCTCAGTATGAGATATGCATGTGTAGTTCTCCCAGATGAACCTATGTGGTAACACTACAATCTAATTAGTGAAAATATTTTGTAGTCACGCTTACCTACCTAATATCATTAAATCGTTACAAGAACTGAAAAAGATTGAAGTGGAAAATAGCAGCAAGATTGAATTTATCATGGCCAGCAGCTAGATGACCAAAATTATGCTTTGATATTATTATTATTTGATATTATTCCGCTGAAAGCTTAACAAATATTAGCAAAGACGGGAATATCTCATGAAGAAAACCCGTAGTTTTAACTTTAGGCGCATTGCCAAGAATTTTCCTTCCAAGTTTTTTACTTTAAACTTATTAACCACGTACATTTTTAAGCAGTTTTACCATCATTTAGTAGAGCGCTCAAAGCAAAACTTTTTGAGTCTTTGCGAAAGATATTTTAAGTTTGAAAACACTAATCCAGTTTCACCAAAAGCTTTTAAGTTTTTTTATGAAAAATAAATAAGATGTTTTTATGTTTTTATTGACGCGCTAAGCCACGTATTAAAAACCTCTCTCAAAATTGAAATCTCAACTTTATTGGCACTTTAAAACCTTTCATATTTTATTTATCAATAAATTTTGACAGCACGTGTCAAGCGCCATCTTGTATCTTGTTCATCAATTCGACGCTCTTATCTCAACACTTGGACCACATCCTAAGGGTAGCTAATTTATTAGTGCCACACCCTGTTAAATAGTGACTTATTTATTTGAAGTGGGAGTGTCTCTATATTGTGTACTGGTAATTAAATGGACATTGAGATGACTATGTATGGGAGTTGGGTCGGAGAGAGGTTGGCTTTTCATGGAGGCCATATTAGCTGGACGATGGATGTATATAAGGTAGGTAAAGACCTTTACAGCGTGCCTTAGAAATGTGTAGTTATATTTAGGGGACAAGCTTTGATGGCCTGTCCCTTTAATGAACAACTTTCTTTATGGGACCAACATTGTAATGGCGAAAAAATAATCAGCCCATACATACATTTAGGTCAAGAATTGAAGTCTTGTATGGAAAAGCTGATGTTGGCCCCATGAAGAAAGTTGTTCAGTTGGCTGGTTTGTTCCACATTTTTAAATGTGACCATGCATTTCTGATACACTCAGTATGTACCGACTGTACTTACAAGGCGATAGACGGCTGTATTAGACCAATATTATCTAGCGAACATTCTTGAAAATCTCTAGATGCGAAGGTTTCTTTCACAATTTATTTTCTTTGACTGTTTTTAATTTTCGTTTCAAGCTTGAAAACAAACGAAGGATAAATTCATTATTTAAATCGACTTAAGAGCGTTTCAAATTAAAATGTTACAACGTTATTTCTTTTGGAGAATTCATAAACATTCTTCCGAAGTATTTATGTGTTAGTGTGGGCTACACTGTCCCACTTCTGAGCAAAGCCCTCCCCCAAACCCATCCAGGCTTCTAGAGCCACCTCCATCTTCAGTATTCATCATCTGCCTAGCCTTTTCTCAACTATGTTGGGGTCGGCTTCCAGTCTAACCGGATGCAACTGAACACCAGTATTTTACATGAACCGACTGCCTATCTGACCTCCACAACCCAGTTACTGATACTACGATAATACGATATCCCTTGGTATGATTGGCTGTCAGACCATCCAAAACATTAAGGTTAATAATTAATGTAAAAGATTTGACATTTTGATCTTTAATGTTATCAATACTGAAGGACGAATAATCATAAAATATCCGAAAAGCTCTGAAAAAACTCCGCCACCCTACACGAGGAAGAAATAATATTCACCAAAGTAAACAGTTTTCATTTTTTTAACGAAAAAACTGCTAGAGGGGTAGCGTCACTCTTATCTCGAGAGATAAGCGTGACAGAGACCCGACGTGACAAAAAAAAGTGACAAAAAAATAGAGTCACGTCACAAAAATGAATCCGACATAATGTTTTTGGAGCTGAGTGTACTTAAATATTAATGTCACACTGCTTTTAGCTGACTGTACCGTGTCAAAATTTTCTTTTGTTCTTTTTGGGAATTAATTAGGTAGGTACTTTAGTGAATTGAGTTTTGGGTATAGAGTAAATTGTTTCTAAAGATAGAATGTTTATATCTATGCTAATCTATGTATTTATACTAATAATAAAGCTGAAGAGTCTGTTTTTGTTTGAACGCTTAGCGCGTTCGGTTCTCAGGATTTGAAAAAATCTTTTTCCATTTGATAGCCAAATTCTTGAGGAAGGCTATAGACTACTTTACATCACGCCAGCACGCTTAGGAGGCGAACAAAAAGAAAATAGGTCAGAACGAAAGCGAAAACGAAGTAGGTAATAGCGCGGGCAGGCGATGCGATGCGACAAGGTGGGTCGGGGGAACAAGAAACCTCACGAGGACGATGTCGTAGCCTGAGATAATTTTCTTACAATTCTGTGATTCAGCCATTTTGATTTTGGCATAGAAATCGTAATTATATATATATCATAATTTTTGGTAATTATTGGTAAAAACATTAGATCAGGGTAAATTAGGATGATCAGAATATCTGTGTCTTGAAATGAGGACAAACTGGGTGTGTATTAATTATGTATTAACATTTTGCCTAAAAAATAAGTCCCAAGGGACCGTCTCCACGAGCGAGAGAATCGCGGCGATATTATCGTCGTGCCATCCAATTCTCGCCGCGATGACGTCGCCGTGTGAAGACACGTTCTAAGAGTGTGTATAGAAATACGTGGCACAACGATAATATCGCCACGATTCTCTCAGTCGTGGAGACGGCCCCTAAGGCTTGAGTTTTCAAACAAGTACCTACCTATCTAATTTAAACTTAAAAAAGCCTGATCATTCGGTGGTACCAAATACCACCGAAAGCATATGAACGTAAAAGCTTGGTTTATATAACAAAACTAGTAGCACCTCGCGGTTTCACTCGCATAAGTCTCGATCCCGTGGGAATATCGAGATAAAAAGTACCTATCCTGATTAAGTATAAACTATATGTGTGCAAAATTTCATCGAGATCCGTTCAGTAGTTTTTGCGTGAAAGAGTAACAAATATCCATCCATCCATCCCATCCTCACAAACTTTCGCGTTTATAATATTAGTAGGAAGTAGGATCAACACGCCTAAATCCCCAAGGGGTAGACACAGGCGTTTTATTTAGCGAAAATTGCGTATTCCATAGGATCTATCCAGGCTTGCCTACAATCTTCCCTACCCTCACAAACCACCACACAGTCTCAGAAGCCCTCCACCCACATACCAACCTAACTTCAAAACCGTGTAGATGTCCGAACTTGGTCTGCCCGTAAAGTTAAGACAAACATGCATTAATTGCTGACCTACATGGTACTTTAATTAAATGTTCCGCAGTAGGTGCCGATTGTCGTGATTTGAGGCCAGTTATCAAGTATTAGAGGGTGTAGCCTGGTTAGACTGGCAGTAGTTGGCTGGAGGCTGGGAATATGAATCTGGGTCACATGTATAATTTCAACATGGATGATGGAACCAATATTTTTATTTAAAAGCGTGTTCATGGAGCTTCTTGCCCGTTCTTTTCCATAGGAACCTACCATGCTTTGGAATGGGTAATTAGGTTCATTTGTCTGACTGACCGACTACTAGATGTGATTTTTCAATTACTTACCTACAACTTAATAATGTTATTGCTGCCGAAATGTGGGTGTACTTTAGATACACCTCTGCCAAACCCTTCGGGGAAACAAGGCATGATGATATGATCTGTTTTAATAATCCTATTCAAACAATTATATTTGGAAAAGGCTCAGACATAAAGACCAAACCTTCAATACAGATGAATGTGTTACTTCCCTTTGGTGAGAGACTGCGTAAGAATTTAACCTGAACATGGTTTTTGACACTTTCGTCTTTTGGAACAGAACATAGATTTATGTAACGTGTTTTTTGATAGAGATGTGTCATAAAACTAAAGCTATCTTTGCATTCGATCGTTGTGGTGATGCTTATGGGACCTATGTCCAGCAGTGGACGTCCTTTGGCTGATATTATGATGATTACTTTGCATTTGTCAAGTTCTATAGCTGATATTAAGTATTGCCACTTTACCAGCATTACCAAACTACGAAATATAACCAGACAGCCGACCTAGAAATCAAATTGGGTCATCGATTTGCTGAATTAGCAAAATCTATTAGATGCTCAGATCCTTTATTTCTTTTTGTGTCCGTAGCTTTCCTAATCCAAGACTATGTAAGTCATGCAATCTTTTGTAAAAATGTCTTGATTTAAAAGAGTGTCCGTGGAGTTTCTTGCCCGTTCTTCTCCATAGAGATCTACGCTTTGGAATGGGCAACTAGCTTCAACTTTCTGACTAACTGACCGACTATTTAATTTTGACAATTCAAAAGTGCCTGTAAATGGTTTAATTGAAATAAATGATTTGAGTTTGAGTTTGAATCTCTTCGGTGTCCTAAATGAGTACCTTTCCACGTAGGTAGACCCATTTTTACTGACAAAAATGGCGGACGTTCTAAGACAGATACACTATAATTTTATTGCTCTGTACGATGAATCCGCAGTTAACATAAATAAATATAATGTATAATAAATGCCTTACCGCGCCTCAACGGCTGAACGGATTTCGATGAAAGGACATTGAACACATACTCGATAAGAAATAACCTAAAAATAATCTAAAAGTAGACAAGATGTATGGGAGTCTGTGCCTTCGGGAATTACGGCCATAATGTGTAACTTTGCTCCATTTATTTGAACTAAGCAATTAAGGTCCAATAATAGAAACCCTTTTACCCTATTGTGATTACAATATTCTTTGTTATATATTATATTGTGCGGACTTACGCCCTAGGGATTAATGTTAGATCATAGTGTTGTGAAAAAGTGAGACTGAAATAGGTTTGTAATTTTTGGGGGTCGAAAGCCGAAATTGTTATCGAACTTCAAAATGTTAAGTAGGTAGGTAAACATGATTTTTAAAAGAAGAATAACATAGTTGGTATTAAAAATTGGTCTTAAAATATTTTGAACAAAGTCCTGATCAATATGAAAATTGCAACGTTAAATTCCAAACCAGGACCAGGACTTTGTTCAAAATATTAATGAATATTTAGTCAACATACATACTACCAACTTCCATTCAATCCAAAATCCAACCCCAAATCTTTGCATAACACTGTCATGTCATTCATGCAGTACGTCACATCGAAACCATATTTCACGTCAAGTCGAATGCCAAAAGGCCGAAACCGCATCCTCGGTACATCACTAGCCAACACAGTTTATATCAAATGAAAAGGGTTGGCGTAGGATTCAGGGCCGTCACTATTCATTTCTGTTGATATTTTGATCTTAATATTTTGAATTTAAACAGCTTTCGGTAAAGCCTCGGTATAATACAAAGGGAATCTAAAATGTTGTCGGTTTTCTTTTTTTTTCTTTGTAGTTATCTAGATAGGCATAGGTAAATAGGATTTTCCTTTTCATAAAAGCATAATATTCGGTTAGAAAATGGTTGGAGCAGATGGAAAAAAGGTTTGATAAAAGGTTCGCAGAAAATAATCTTTAAGCATTTTTTACAACAACTGTTTGAAATGATAAAGTGTCTCTCCTATGAATACAACTGCGCATCAATAAAGCTTTAACGTACCACTACATTATTATTTTATACAAAAACAAACTGCCAAGCAAATAAAATAACACTATTAAACTACACTTCTGAAAAAACAAAAAAAAAAGCGCTTACAGAATGACCCACCATTTTATCTCAATATCCATTATTTTCGGAATAACCCCGCGAACTGTCATAAAACTCGGCTAACTCTGTAATCCTCGCTTTTTAACCTGTCGGTAATACTAACGTACAGCCCCATGGGTCTATTTGACCCTTAAACTGTGGGGTTACTAACAGACTTGTTACAACTCGGTTTTTAGGGGGTTAAAACATGTTGTAGGGTGTTTTTGGCTGTCTGGGAAGATTTATGTGGTTCTGAACCATCATCGAAATTTTCGTCGGTTATAAAAAAAAAATCTACTGTTTCATAAAAAAGTACAATACCTTAGCGTTAAAATGTATAGAACAGATTTTTTTTTAATGAGATACCTTCTTACTGAAAGTATTAACTCAGAGGTGTTCAAAATCATACATGTACTGAATCCATGGTAACAGGTTCCGCGTCGATGCCCTGTCACCCTCTTTAGACGGCGCGAACCACTTTTTACCAAACCTGCATGAAGAAACATAACATCGACACTCCAAATTCTGCTCACCCCGTTAGCCTAAAAAGCGTAGCTATAGTTGCCGATTACATTCAAGACATTTGATTTTTGATTACAAGTGCGGAGGCTTTGGTTAGGCGAAAATACTGGTATTCAGTTGCATCGGGTGAGACTGGAAGCCAGCCCCGACACAGAAGCAGTGGTGGCCCAGTGGTAAAGGGCCAACGGCGACTTACGAGTTGTAGGTCATAGGTTCGAATTCAGACAGGCGCTTTCCTGCGTGCTAATAATTTCATAATTTCATCACCACTGCTCTCAAAGCGGTGAAGCAAACATCGTGAACGAACCGGCATGTCCCAGAATCCCAGAACCAAAAATTCGAACACATGTGACTTCTACCAACCCGCACTGGGCGTGGTAGAGGACGCCTGTGTCCCAGTAGTGGGAACATATAGCCTGTTATTTTAGACAATAAAGAAGGCTTGGTATATTATGAGTCCATATCATAACATGAGGTCTATTCTCCGGTAGGTACGCATAGGTATATTGTTACACCCACATTTTACCCGCTATTTTTGAGTCCCCTATAATGGACGAGCCTATATTGCTAATAACCGGGCAGAAATCTAGACCCTGCTAATAAGACATTCCTAATAGAGAAACCCAATAATAATAATAAAACTTGAGAGGTGTCAAGGGACACCCGGATGGAACGAAGTATAACTGGCTTGCTTTCTATAAGAGAGAGAGAGAGAGAGAGAGAGAGAGAAACACGCGCACGCCGCACGGCTTACAACTATAGCAAAAAGTGTCGTTACAACTTTTCGTCTTAATTTTTTCCGTCTAGCCCCCTTTCGCAACGCGCGATAAGGAACTTCGTTCCAAAAGAAGAAGTTACAAGAATTTGGAGACAAGATAAAGTTTATGTTGTTCCTGTCGTTCTCTCCACGACAGGTGTTATCCCCAACCATCTCCTCCGTAGCCTGAAATTAATAGATCTAGAAGAATCCCTTTACATCAATCTGCAGAAAGCAGCCATCCTAAAAACATGCAGAATCGTTAGGAAATTCATGCAGTTAGACGAAAGTACACTATCAACATAAATTCATCACACGCTGCATTTACTTGGCTTTGGCCCGTAAATGTAGTTAAAACCAGCCTTAGTGCTGAGAAAAAAGAACATATCCATCGGGATATGTTCTTTTTTCACTAAGGCTGGTAATCTGCACCATTTCTATAAATAAACGTTATTATTATCGAATAATAACGTTTATTTATAGAAATGGTGCAGATGCCAGATTTTGGAACCGAAACCAGGACCCCATGATAAGCGGGATTCGTCATCATTCTGCCCCCCCCTATCCCAATTTATTAGGGGTCGGCGCAACATGTATTTTTCTTCCAAACTTCTCATCATCTCGGTAGTCACCCCCTTTCTAGTCACATCATCTTTCACACATTCCATCCATCGTTTCTTTGGTCTTCCCCTACTCTTATAGCCATCGACATTTATACACAAAACTTTCCTCACGGTGTTTTCCTCATTCGTCCGCATCACATACCCGAACTATGATGATTTCCACACTACTTTTCAGTCACCGTTGCCACTTTCAGACTAATTAGCATCCTGACTAATTTACCTAAAACTAAAATAAGAGAGATATTAATAATGTCCGATTTCTCGAAACCGCTTTTCTCGCTAGACAAAGCGTTTTGCGTTGGTTTTCAATCAAAGATTAAGAAACAATTAACCAAATCATATTAAATTAATTATTACTTCCTAATAAAAATCAATTGAATATCTCTTTCGTAAAAAAGGTTGCATGCCAAGCGGCTTCTATGGCAGTTACCGATGGCGATTCGAATCGATTGTCTTCGGCTCTCGATTGTACCGCATCGAATGGTAACGATTAGTAATCGTTTGAACTGTAACAGTTAGCACGTGTCTTCTTATTGTAAGACCATGGTATTGTTAAAAGCGGTTATTTTTACGGGAGAGATTGAAATATGGGAGTTTATTTCATCATTCATCATCATCATTTCAGCCGAAAGACGTAACGCCACTGCTGGACATAAGCCTCCCCCAAGCACCTCCACTTCGGCCGGTTCTGTGCTTTCCGCATCCAGCGGGTTCCTGCGGCCTTCACAAGGTCATCGGTCCACCTTGTAGGATCTAACTTATAGGAAGCAAAATTCACTATGTGGCAAGTAAAATGATTCTATCTCGAACTACCGCTCTTGGTTTCCATTTAAAAGTACCTAATTAATCTTTAACTCACAACAACTAGTAGATTCCTATTAGTACAGATAGATTACCCACTATTACATACCAAGTTTGTTTATTAATTCTTAAAGTTTAATGTTGCCTCAATAATAACAAGTTAAACCAACCGAAATTGGCGCTACTGTGAACATGAGGTCCTGGGTTCGATCGCCAGGTCGGTATAACTGTTATTGAGTTTTTTAGTGACAACCCGAAGTGTAGATTTGGGCCCGGTTGATGGCGGTAGGTATAACGTGGGACTGAAACTTTACTGGCGAAATGTGGGTGTACTATAGATACACCCCATCCGAACCCTTCGGGGAAACTAGGAGTGATGTCAAGTATTATCCTACTAATATTATAAACGTGAAAGTTTGTATGGATGGATGGATGGATGTTTGTTACTCGTTCACGTAAAAACTACTGAACGGATTTGGATGAAATTTGGCACACAGATGGTTTATAACCAGGATTAACATAGGATACTTTTTATCCCAATATTCCCACGGAATCGAAACTTATGCGGGTGAAACCGCGGGGTGCAGCTAGTGTAATAATATTTTTTCGGGCTGAAAAAGAAAATCTAAACATCTTAACGTAAGAATCGAATCAGCGACCTCTCATCTTAACTTAGTAGACGATGAATCAAATATTTATAGAACAGCAAAAACCTTACCCTTTCTGATTGACTCGGCGCGAGGGCTGTTTATTGAAGCTTTGATTTTCTTTGTTATTGTTGTTCTTGGGGGACGGGGGAATGGGGATACAGTTGTTAATATCGTCTGTGTGATTGTTCCCCAAAGAGAAGGGTAGTTGTCTACACAGAGGTTCTTTAAACGGCCGTATTCTCAAACTTAACTCATTTTTAAATCACCGTTTTTTATGCTGTCTTTGTCACTTTAAGGTGCACTGTAAGGAGCGATAAACTTTTAAGAAAGTCTTAAAGGTCGCTTTGATGAAACTTCATCATCATCAAACTCTAATGAATGTCAAATTCAGCAATTTGACATTCATTAGATTTTGATGATGAAGTTTAGTGGCTTCGTTATAGATTTTTTGTGGATAATATCATATGCTATAATAGCAGTAAACCGCTAACTGTGTTAGTTCAAATACCTGTCGGCCTATTCTGTAAAATTCTCACCGTGAAATAAGCTGTCATTCCACTTGATGACACTATTGACAACTAACTCACTTTAAGCTCATTTCACCTAAGTTTAGGTACACAGTGATATTTGTACAGAATTGATTGGCTAAACAACAACAGATTGATTATTTCTTTTATTTAAATTTCATTGACGTAAAATTAAGTACCTAATGGCCCTTGAAATCCTTGTTTCAGACCTCGCGCAGAAACAAAAAAAGGTCACGAAAAAACTCAGTAGCAAATCCTATAATCTTAAGATTACCACTCAGCATTGCACTATGTACTTCAGCATTTACAGCAGATTAAAAATTACCATCCCCAAACAGATATAAAAGGTAACTACGTCCCTAAATGTGTTTAAAATTTCAGCTCGAATTTCCCCCAAATTCGGCACCGAAAGTAGTCAGGAATTACACAATAATTGGTCTTGTATCTGGCAATAGGGAAAAATAAATTTACGCACTGAACAAAAGATACAAAAGTGTAAACGAGAGAAAGGGACCGAGATAGGGTAGGTTTCAAATTGTCGCCATTGCAATATTCGAGATTAAAAGTAACGCCTCGCTTGGCAACAGAATTCCGTCGGACAGTCGCGAACAGAAGTGCTCTTTTTCGCGACGGGTTTTTTTCTCTCTTCGTTTTTCCTTTTTTTGGACTTTTTTATTATTTTTCCGCGTAGGTAATTGGATTTTTTTCGGGATGTACCGTTTGTCACGGCTAGTTGAGCTATTTTATTGTTACCTGTTATCTGAATGACCATACGGCTGGCACACGGTGCCAAATTATAGGGTACCCAGTTAACTCGTTACTGTATAAAATTGTTATTGCTAAGGCTTTTACGTATTTTAATTGGAGAGTAACTAGTAAGCTGTTAAACTAAATAGGCACGCTAAACGCTTTCATGGTTTGTTGTTTTGTTATTTATACATATTAAAAATGAAAGTCGCGGTTTGTTGTGTGACCGCGTTGTTCTTCTAAACTACGCAACAAATTTTGGTGCGGTTTTCCCTATCATTTGCAGAATTTATTGTGGAAGGTTTATGTGCATGATACATTAATATTTAACTTTCATATAATAAGGAAATCTCGATGCTTTGTCAAATCGTAAACACCATAAAAGCATGGGTGTATCGCTAGTTTCTTTACTTATAAACTAAATTATATAGCACGTAGGTACACATTTAAATTTTTTATTCGAAAAATCAAATAATATTACCGAGTTTTCAACTATGAAACTCTTTTCGCTTGGGTTGTAGCCAGGATTCAGAATTGTTTAACAGCAAAATTAATTGGTCCTTTGGTACACTAATTAAAACTAGCCATTTCATCAATTATTTTACACCTTTTTGGTTCACAAAATAATCAGAACAAAGCATTTTTTTTCGGTAACGAACTGCGTGAGGAAAAAATTGTGTACTTTAGGTATATAGTAGAAATATTATTATACAAATACTAGCTTCTACCTGCGACTTGGGTCACGTGGAAGTCGTATTCATACTAAAATAACAGCCACGTTTTTATAAAAACCCGTCGGCGCACGACCCACCGCATCGCATCGCATCACCCGCTCGCGCTATTACTTAATTTACAGTTAGCGTTGTTTCTGACTTTTTTATTTTTGCTCGTCTCCGACGGGTCGTAGCGTGATGTTAAATAGCCACATATATACCTTCTTCTTATATACCTTCCTCAAGAATTGGGCTATCAAATGCTAAAAGATTCAAATTTTGATCCGACTGGTAGTTCCAGAGATTAGCGCGTTTAACAAAAACAAACTCTAGCTTTATTATATTAGTATAGAATATATAGATTATCTTTTTATCATACACTTTTTATTGGGCCAGAGTGGTAGATTACAGCCCACTCACTCCCTCTCAAAGAAAGGAGGTCTGTGTCCCGGCAGTGAGAACGTTATACGTAATGTTAGGTACATAAATAAAAAATGTTATTAGTACGTTTTCAGAGCATACTGATACTTCAGCGTATCAAATAGTTGTTTACGAAAGTTTCCTCGTGTCAATACAGTTTCTATACATTCAAGTTAGTTCTCAGTACTCCATTCATTTGCAACTAAGTGTAACATTATTCAGTCAAATTGTTTCACTCCGTATCATCCCGGAATTGTCTAATTAGTTATACCCCTCTATCAATTTCCTTTGTTGTAATATGTCGAGCATATAGGTACCTACCAAATGATTGAGGTTAGAATTTGACGTGACATAACTTTATTAATGTGACGTTTATGACGTTTAGTTGTTCGTTTGACGTTTTATGGTAACATGGGTTACTGTCGATGTTTCAAAATAGTTTCGACAGCGTACTAAAAGGTAATAGGTAAGTAATGTTTACCTGTTTTCGTTTTTTGTAGGGATTTCAAATCTGCTAAAGATGATGTACTTACCTGAAACAAAAACCAAATATAATTAATTTCACATTATCATACAGTTTTCATTAAATTACACAACACAGAATTTTAAGAAAAGAAGCTTTTATTTTAAAGATAGCATTTAAAGATAAACTGTTAGCATTTAAAAAACGTACAAAGTTGGACTTAATGCCTAGGCATTCTCTACCAGTCAACCAAGGGCGGTAAACAGAGTACATGGCATATTTTATATGTTTAATAAATACAAAAATAAAGTATCTACTGGAACACTGTTGAACTAAAATGGCTGCACCGTCAGAGACAAAATTTATAAGTTTTATTAGACACATTTTAAGTAACAATCTGTTCAATTTCTCATTACTTTGACAAGTAGTACCTAGAATAAAACGTGAAACCCTACAACACAACCCCAGGCAAATGTAAGCCAATAAAAACTCGCCCCAAAAAATAAAATAAAAAAAACAAAAAAGGCTGACAATTCACTTTTCTCCCCGCCTGTACTAACAAGCGTCCCAGATACATGGTAGACCATATCGTTGCCCTCAAACAGACACGCTGCCATTTGGAGACCACTACCTGAATTTCAGCCGTCTGTAGCAATTTTCTTTTGGTGGAATATTTTCGCGTGAAAAATTACCTTTTTGGGGACGACGGGTATAAGTGCCTGTTGTGTCGCGGTTTGAGGGTAGGTGGAGATGTAGGTAGGTTATTTTTTGTTGGTAAAGGGGTTTTTTGGCAAAGAAACTGTTCTCGATTGAGACTACTCTCGAATATAATTACGAAGTTGGAACACCATTGCTATCTATATAGAAAGAGGTTTTTTCTTCACACCTGTTGTTCCCGAAGGGTAACACAGAGGTGCATTAAAATAGTTTTGAATAAGAGCAGCAAAAAGGACAAAAGACAGGGCAGGAAGGACATGCAGGTATTGGGAAGTCAGGTGGAAGAACAGAGAATGATTCATATTAATTGTTTTTTATAAACGTAGCATCTAAAGTTTAGGTGTTTATTGATAAATGAACCACTTCACATTTTAATTGACTGTTAAACCTTTTTTTTGACGTTTGTACAAACGCTAGCAGGTCAAGCTACCCGAAACTATCGAATTTTCCCAATCAACCTTGAACCTAATGCTGTAGCAATAAAGTTGAAAATCTATTAAAGAATTTGACAGATTGTAGTAGCTTGATGTGCTGGCGTCTGTACCTCTCCTAACTTTAAGCAACGTTTTTAAAGAAAGGGGTAAGTTCCAAGCTTAATATTGTAGGTAAAACTTACAATCCTTGTAAGCTTAGCCCCAATCTTTATTATACTAGAATGTTCTAACAAAACATTCTCAACACATTTAGCGTCGCACTTGAAATAAAATTTAGGACCGCTAAAGAAAACGCGTGTTTATCTCCTTCAGCCTAAATACGCCATAATCCTCTGATTTCGAAATAAAACTAGTTCCCAACCATTATTTCTCGTACTAAACCATTATTTTTTGTATTTCATTAAAGTTAAGTGTCCTTACTTCATACAGAAGTTTCTCTGTGATAAAAAATCTTATTTGGAACGAAAAAAAGAGTATTTTACGAAACTATCTTTTAGTTTTTAAGTGGATTGCGAGTAGTTGCTTTTTCTGAAAGTTTCTGAAAAGATCAAGTTTCGAAGTAAATTTTTTGATTTATAAAATGTTTAAGATTCGCCTCGGTACAGTCGATGTGAAAGTTTTTAGTTGAAGTTTGTATTGTGTTAAAAGTTGTTTGGCATGACCGATTTTTGAATATTGGTACCTACTTACTTTATGTTTTTTGTTGTGGTACTTCTTTGTTATTTATATGTAATATTACCTCAAAAGATATTTGAAATATCGAATCTAAATAACAAAATAAGTTTTTATCTTCGAAGTGATCTGCTACCAACACAAATCTTAGCAAATGTTCAGCACAGCCAAAATAAAATCTCGAAAAACCATCGTCCATTACGGACTCAATAAAGAATCGCACCGAAAACGGACCAAATCCTTTTTTTTATTAGAAACAAACATTCCCGCGATTTATAAGCAGCCATTTTTTACAAGGAGCGCTCGTATTTCGCGTCCTAAACCCAACTATTCAATGTCCAATGATTACAGCAACAAAAAGAAAAACTAACCGTAAAAGATAACTCTGTTTACGTAAAAGTAATAAAGATTACACACTCAGCCCATTTATAACGACAAAGTGGACAATATCGTTGCGTAAAAAAGGAAAAAAAAGGTATTTCTTTAGGCCTTTTCCGATGTTACAGACTGTATTGTGTCGACTTAACGAATGGTGAACGAGAATTGCCGAATCTAGCCGATTGGTGACGAAGTTAGTGTGATGCGAGTTTATTTATTGTTATTGGTATGTGTTTTGTTCGTGATTGTACTGTTTGTTTTGGAAATTTTTAATAGGAAAACAAAATACGTTTCTGACAAGATCATCACTGTAGTTTTGTCTGCTTGTAACAACACATTGTGTGTCTCCACCAGCCATCGGTCCTTTGACCGACCGGGCGATGGACCTATGAACCGACGACATTAAGAAGGCTGGATGCGGAAAGCGGAGGACATAGTGTTGTGGCGCTGCCTGGCACGGGCCTATGTCCAGCAGTGGACTGAAATAGGCTGAGATGATTGACATCTGGCACTACTGAGTTCCAATTTTCAGCAGTAGAAATTAGACGGGCAATTCTCGCAGTTTATTTTACCTCTGATATCGCATCATTATCAAAATCAGTTATCTTTATTCTCGTTAAAATAAGGTTGCTTTTGGGTTGTTATCACTGACAAGTCTGTCAAAATCACAATTATCTTTACTGTCATCACAATAAGGTCGTTGTTGGATTACTGCTGTCAGAGGTAAAATAACTGTGAACAGAATCTAATCTCAGTCTCAATCTGTCAAAAATACCTCTATTTTTCCTATATTTTTCACAAGTTATTGACATTAATTGTCGCTGAGATGAGATTACGATTAGATTTTGAACGTTTTAAATTAAGGGAATTGGTCTTCAGTTATAATGATGGGTCGACTAAAAATATCCCCGCTTAGAAACTAGAATCTTATTAAAATCCAAAGACTAAAACAAAAAAAACACAAAACCGACAGAAAACACCAATTATTTCGATTTTAAAACACCAATAACTCCAATTTTAAAGCACCAATCATTCGTAGACGCCTATTTTAAACTGGTCCTCATTTAGGCCGTTAGGACCAAAATACGGCCGAACTTAAACCCAAAGTTATGGTCCTACCTTCCTACCCATTATGTCCCAGCCTATTTCTACCCATTTGTGTCCCACCAGTTCAGATGGAAGGTACCCACGGTCCATTGGTGACATATTATTATTGGTATGTGCTATTGTGTGCGAAAAATATAGAGGAGTAGTCTTATTTTTACGTTGATTTTCTGGGCGTTATTGAAATTGATTTGTGTATTATTATTTGGGGTTATTTAGTATGTAGGAAAAACATGGTGGTGCCAATATAACTTATATAAAACATATTTGAGTATGTCGTCATGATACAAAAAGATGTCCTTGCGAAGTTAAACCAAATAATGAAAACAGGAAATATTGCAACACATACCCTCACATTTATAAACTTACGCCTTCTGCCCATGGAGGCAGGCAGAATCTACGAGAAGCTAACTAGCAGAAGAACCTGCTACGATCCTTACATACTCCTTTGCCTCGTTTACGTTCATCCACCTGGTAGTACACGCACGCCGCCGGTTGCGAGTACTACGCACCTGGGCCCGTATTCCCGTAATTTCAAACGTTCAAAATCTAGTCGCAGTCTCATCTCAGCGACAAACAAATGTCAAAAACTTGTCAAAATGTAGGGAAATTAGAAGTATTTTTTGACAGATTGAGACTGCGATCAGACTGTGAACGTTCTTAAAATTACGAGAATTGCCCCTCTGATCTTTCTGAAGAAAATCACTAATCACAAAAGTTAATAATAAAATAAAAAAAATATGTATTATAATAGGTATATATATTTTTATTATTTATTATATTTATTAATAATATATTTTTATTTTATTTAACATAACATCTGTAAACCCGAAGGGTTAGGTTGGGGTGTAACTATAGTACAGTGCACCACATTGAACATATTATTGCTGTCCTATTACATTCCTTGTTTTGGAGAGAACTCCAGTTTCCGGTAAACGGTTTAACGGTAAAACCCGTTAAATGGCAACAGGAAAAGCAAATTACCATTGCTACTACCCAATATTTCATTTACCACAATACTGCTTACCCCTACGCGAAATATAATGTTGCCCTTATTCTCCCTACCTTAGCATCTTTATTCTATTAGTAAATACATTACCCTCCTTTCAGCCGTAATCGAGTAGACATGCTGCTGCACTTAAGTGTATTTTCCAATATCATTTGATGTGAACAGCAAAAACCATGTCTTCTATCTTAGGCAGTTATTTTTTATAGTTATAGCGTGATATGGGGCGTTTTGCCGCGGAGTTGCAGCAGTACGGCAGTTTGTGGAATATGTGGCAGTAGTTTACACGTAACCGGGTTAAAATACCTTTTTATATGCTTGCAAGTTGGTTTCGTGACTTTGCACTTAGGTGACTTTGGTTAACTTGTTACTAAATATTCGAACGGCACTTTTTTAAAGTGTTTTTGGTGCTGCAATACATATTGTAGTGACAAAATGACTCGTAACGGCAACTTCAAATGCAGTTTCGTTTGAGTAGTCAGCGGTTTAAGTGACTTCGAGGTTTTCTATCAGCAAGAATGTGCGGTGATCTTTGCGCCAGCCAGGTGTTGATTTTTGACAAAACAACACAGTGTTCACGCTGACCTGAATCCATACTCTTACTTAATATAATACAAGCTGTGAAACCGCGGGGTGCCCGCGGTTTCACCCGCATAAGTTTCGATCCCGTGGGAATATCAGGATAAAAGCATCATATTATGTGTTAATAAACTATCTGTGTGCCAAATTTCATCCAAATCGGCGTGAAAGAGTAACAAACATCCATCCATCCACACAAATTTTCACGTTTATAATACTTATTAGTAGTAGTATTTATACATGCGAAAGTAATTCTGTCTGCCTGTTTGTAACTTCGCCTTAACAACTGAACGGATTTGATAAAATTTACATACGGATAGACCTGTGATAGACCCGTGTTAGGATTTTATTATCTCGGTATAATACCTACGTTCCCGCGGGACAATTTCCGACCGAGACGCGGGAATAAGCTAGTATATTTAAAAGCCAAGGCTTAAATTAGGCTTCGATCTCCTTAATATTTTAGCCAGAATGATTAGGATTGTAAGACACCGAAGTTGAACCGGCCTTCATACAGCTTTCGCTGACGAGAGCACGTCATTTTAATCTAATAATCGAACTATAACTTACATCATTTATCAAGTATGGTAACCCCCCAAAACCCTACCCTATTACCCTCATTTCCTCCAAATTCAACCCTATTACAAAAAGGTACAAAACACAATATGTAACTCAGCCTGCCACAATACCTCGGCCTCTAACAAATGCGCGCCATTACCACCTCGGAATCCTCTTAACGCGTATAAATAAATATAATTCGATGTTGCGAATATTCTGGAGTGTTTATTAGCCTATTTGAAAAACGTATGGTTTAATTAACGAAGATTTTGGCCTGTTTATAGCGTTTTTGGTACGTAAATTCGGAGGTTTGAAATTTTATTTTGTATGCCTTTTTATGTAAGTACCAAAATGTTAGTGTAAATGTTATGTAAGTACAAAAATAAGTCACTCGAGATCCGCCCTTCCTTCGTGACAGTCGTCAAAATATCGACATTTCAATGCTTTATCAAAGTTAAATATGTTACTATACTACTAATAAATCTGAAGTTTGTTTGTGTTTTTGTTTGTTGGTTTGGACGCGCTAATCTCTGACACTAACGGTCGGAATTAAAAAAATATTTTTTTATTTGATAGCCCAATTCTTGTAGATAGGGCATTATGAGCCAAGCAAAAAGAAAACGAAGTACTAGCGCGGGCAGACGATGCGATGCGATACGACGGGGAGGGTCGGGGAACAAGAAATTTTACGTGGACGAAGTCGAAGGTAGAAGCGTGTAGTAATAAAGGGCGAAATAGAAGACGATTATAAAAACAGAACTTAGTCTAAAAATAACTTCAGTGTTGTTCAGTTAATTTTGTACTGAGCTATTATTAGATCAATTTACAAGCTTCCTAAATGCGTTCATTAAATTCCCGAACTAGCATTATTAGGTGTCGGAGATAGGCACATACCTATCTGTAATTACGTCTCTAATTAACTATAGACTACGATAGGCTTTTCAAACAACTACAGGCAACAAGAGAATTACGTAAACACGCAGAAAATAGCTTCTTTCTACTACGCTATTAAAGTTCATTGTTATTGTAAACTCAATACATAACATCACGCCTGTAATCCCCGAAGCGTTAAGCAGAGATGTATCTATATAATAGTACACCCACCTTTCACCGGTTATGTTGAACTCCCATGTAACAAGCCTGTTGCCATCACCCGGCACAAAATTAGACCCCGCGCTGCTACTGAGAAATTCCTGATGGAAATTCCAATAACACTTTGCCTAGGAATTGAACCCAAGACCTCATGCTCGGCAGTAGCACTTGCAACCACTAGACATATAAGGCAGTGTCATATACATTGTTGTTGTGTGCGTAAAACTTTTAACACTTAAGACGCACTTAGAAGTGCGACGTCTAAAACTTGACTAAGTACTCGTTACACACACAACATAAATAAAAAGTACTGGTAAGTTTGTTTACTTATTTCTTTTGTCGACTGTACCACTGATAACTGCAGCTCTTACCCTTGAATTCTGCCCACCCCAAAAGACCAATCCAACACGCAAATTGAAAGAAATTATCCTTTTCACTTCGGCCCATGTAATTTTCTTAATACATCCTCGGGGACAGTAAAGTTGTAAAATAATGTATAACCACCATTTTCTTTTTATTCGCGGTAATAAAAATAACCCTATCTCACCGGCTTTGTGTGACGTGTGAGGTTTTTGGCGCGAAATTTTAGGGTTACGCAGGTTTGAACGTGTTAATAAAAAGCTTAGGTTGGCTGGAAGCTGGATGACGTACATGTCGTAAATGTATTACAACGTGGCAATGTCGAGAGGAGGAATTTTCTTAGCCGCCATGATTGGAAGTATATTTGATTGGGGGATGTT
The DNA here is from genome assembly GCA_945859715.1 of Apamea sordens. Lineage (NCBI taxonomy): Eukaryota > Metazoa > Arthropoda > Insecta > Lepidoptera > Noctuidae > Apamea > Apamea sordens. The sequence goes on from OX244009.1 coordinate 15,487,796, forward strand.
ATTTTTAGCAGTCTTGAGAATATGGAAATAACATTTAAATGTCAATTCACGATATCTGAAAATCGAATTCGAGAGTAAATCGATTTCAGGCAACGTGTTTGCGACTACATCAGCCGAATTAGCCAATTTTGTAGCGAGCAAGCAAAAAAATCTAGACTTATATTATAATTTCGAAAGTAACTCTGTTTGTCTGTCTGTCTGTCTGTCTGTTAACTTTTCACGCCTTCACGAATTTAGATGAAATTTGGCACACGATCTTGACCTGGGTGAGAAAATTGGACACGTTTAATCCCGGCAGTACGTTCCCGTAGGATAATTTCCGACGTCCAGGCAGGCGAAGCCGCCGCGTAAAGTTAACACTCCAAACGAATCTCATTTTAAACTGCACAACCATTATTCAAAACGTCGTTTTCTAGCAATTTTTTTTTTGCGAAAAATTTCGCGCCTTCCCCAAAAATTCGTTCTTATCCCCATTTTTTCCCGTTAGTCCCCCATCCCCCTTCGACCGTGATGAATGACATACGTTCAATGTGTAGCCTACAAATTTGCATGGGCATGTTTGTTTTGCACGAAATATATTGCCATTTACCTGGGTAATGGGGACTTTTACCCCTCACGGCTTTTTTAGAGTATTTTTTTTTTATATATATAGAGTTCGCCGAAACTCAGCTGGGGTAAACGTGTAATTAGATTTTTGTGTTTGGTGTAACTGAGTCGACGATTTAATTTGTAGGGTAATAGGATTAAATGCTGGGGTTTTTCAGTTAAAATATTTTCGGTTGAATAAAATTAGGACCACTAAGTGGTGATAGGGTTTCATAACAATAAAACCTAATATGAAACTGAGGGTACAAAGCCTTTCATCGGTAATTTAGGGATTTATGACACAAAAAGATGCTGCTGTTTACATTTTCGTGCACCAACTGCGATTATCTTTTTTGTATATTCTTTACTACTGCAACATCATCATCTGCCCAGCCTTTTCCCAACTATGTTGGGGTCGTCTCCAGGCTAACTGGATACAGTTGAATGCCAGTATTGTACATGGAAACACTGCCTATCTGACCTTCACAATACAGTTACTGGGTGACCAGACTGATTGGCAGACTTTCTGGCTTCTCTAAAAATTACAGCCGGGACCTACGGCTTAGCGTGTGTCGTGTTACTACTGCAACATTGAAGAAATTATTAGCATGCATTACAAAACCTACCATAAACGTCTAAGAAACCCATAGGCACCATAAAACCATTCCATAAATCCATGCCCTATACCACCCTTTTACAACCCTAATTCGAGAAAAGACGAAAAATATTCAATTTTCCATAAAAAAGCACATAACCTAATTCTTTTTACGACAACGGGAAGCGACTAGCTACAATTTTAATTCGGAAAGCGACAAAAAAGGAATTTAGGAAATGATCGTGTCGGCTGAAAAACCTTGGTATGAATTATTACTGTGAAAACATGGGCGCCATATTGTTGGCAAAATGGTGAATTGAAATATTATATTCTTTAAATTACCTCTGAGGAATGAATGGTTGTAAATGGCTGATTGTGGTCTAAAAAGATGATTTATTGAGATCTGTCTGTGCGTTTGTGCACTTATTACTCGGGAATTACTGACCCATACGTACTTGTGCTTTTTTTCTACTTATAGACGTTTTCTGGTTATGCTTTCAAGAATATTTGGCATATTTTGGAATATTTGGATATAAGGAATACAACCCTAGAGCAATGGTTGGCGAGAAACGGTAGAAGGAGCGTTGGCAGACCAAGCCGGTGGAAGGACGACCTTCCGGAGATCGCGGGGAAGACCTGAATGAGGATTGTACGGATCAGGGAAGCATGGCACAAAAGGTAGGAGGCCTATACTCAGCCCACACAGCACACACACAGTGACTCTCATAGAAAGACAAAACGAAACGTATTTTCTTTATTTTATAGATGAAAGGAATAGAGAGAGGCTAGGAAAGCAAAAAAAAAAAAACCTAAATCAAATGAGAAAAAAAAGCGTGTGTGTTATGTATGGATGTACGTATGAATTTTATTAATACCATCGGGTCTACAACCTTTTGAAGAGAAAGTGGAGAAATCACGAGATAAACTTAATGTATTTGAGTGGTAGCCGGTAAACCCCTTGGGATGCTGCGTAGAAAATTGAACAATCTCAACTGTACCTGAGGACTTTACAAAGCGTACCGGATTATTTTGCTGCGGCGTTTTTAAATAGCGGTTAGGAAAGGAAGAAAGCAGTTTGTTGACTTGAAAGGATCAAGGTACAAGGAATGAGAATCGTATTAAAGAATTTCATCACAATTTCGGGAAAGTTTCAATTTGCAGTTATAATTATTGTCCCATTGCAAGTAGCTCATTCACAGAGTAATGAGCAGTGTTCACTACGATAGTTCACTGCACATGTCAGAACATCAAGTGCAGGTTGTTCACGTAGTTTCCATACTTTAAAAAAAACCGGCCAAGTGCTAGTCAGACTTGCACACGAAGGGTTCTGCACCACAAGGAAATAACCGCCGAAAGAAACAAGTTTCTTGTATGGAGACCCCTTTTAATTTTTATTAACTTTATTTTTATTATAGCGGTACTAGAAATACACATTCTGTAAAAATTTCAACTGTCTACCTATTATGGTTCATGAGACACAGCCCGATGACAGACAGACGGACGGACGGACAGCGGAGGCTAAGTAATATGTTTCATTGGCACCCTTTGGGACGTAACCCTAAAAAATGACCTAAAAAAATTTAAAAACATCACATAGGATTACTAATTCGAAAATCCGCCTAAGAATTGGTTACGTAAACCTTTAAGCCTCTATATTCGAAACAACTAGCTATAATTTACAAGCTGAATTAAATTCAGAATCATAGACCTAAAATCTAGCAAATAAGAACCAAGATAAGTATACACCGTTAGTACGAATTCTAAACAAAATATTATTCCAAGATTTACATGAACCTAAGATGCTTCAAATAAAAATGTATGCCTTTCTTATCAAATGCCATTTAGTTCCAAGATGGAGGACTGAAGCATATATCTATGAAATATGGTTAAAATATTTCAAAAATGTTTAATATATTACTACAACGTTCCACGTTGTACCTATCTATGAATTTATGTTACTTAAAATGTAGCGTTCGATAAAATGTATAGGGTAAAGTGTATGGTGCTTAAGATATTGTATAGAAAAAATATATAATGGGTTTATAGTCTAGGAGTAGGGCATAAAAATAGGGTTTAAAACATAATAAATGACAGTTTTTAATGTGAAAGAAAACATTGTAAGAAAATATGGACTTATGGCTAATTTCCTGCACACAGTGAGCAAGGCTGGCGTTCAATGCTCATTCCTTCTATGTATGAGTAGAGGTCCTTGCCCCGCAGCACGACAGTGACAGGCTGGTAATATTGTAAAATGCAAAATGACAACGCGAAACAAATTAATTCTAACCAGTTTTTTTTTTATTGACAATGGGCTCACTCTTGACCTCAATCCAGCTCAGAGGCAGGGATGAGATCTACGGTGGAACGAGCTTGCCCAGAAGAAGCCTATTCACTCTCGCCTTGAAGAGATTCGGGTTGTATGAACTCCGGAATGCAGACGGTTCCACTCCTTAGCTGTGCGCATCAGAAAAGATGACGAGAATCGCTTAGTGCGTATATATGGTATATTAATCAAATAGGGGTGGTATCCCGCAGTGCGTCTGGACTCATATTATAGTTAGATTTAGTTCCAGTTTAGATTGGAAGTTATACCTAACATCATCATATTCTGCCCAGTCTCTTCCCAAACATGTTGGGGTCGGCTTCCTTCTAATAGGATGCAGCAGAATAGTAATATTTTATGGAGCGACTGCCTAACTGATCTCCATAATTCAGTTATTGTGTAACACGATAGGTACCCTTTGGTAAGACAGGTTGTCTGACATACCTATCTGACCTCCACAACCCAGTTACTAGTTAACACGATACCCCTTGGTAAGACAGGTTGTCAGACTTTCGGGCTTCTGGCCAACCGTTTCGTTTCATGACACGCACTGGCTGTGAAGGGCTGTCCTAATTCCAGATTTCAAGAAGACCAAAAATAGAAAAATGGGAAAACGTTATAACAATAATTATTTTCCAATAACTAAAATTGGATATAAACTTCAAAACTTTATGTAAATCGAAGTTGTTTGCCGCCAACACAATAAACTTTGATATTTGTTACTTAAAATTAAAATTGTGTCTAGATTCCCTTACACAGCTTTGACACTAGAATTATTAACAACATAACATCACGACTCTAATCCCCTAAGGGATAGACAGTGGGGTATACCCAATAGGTATAGTTACAAAAGTTTTTCAGCAAAAAAAAAATATGATCACCTCGGGTATTGGAGATCAATAACCCTATTTTTGGACTATCGTAATTTGCTCACCACTTCTTGGCTGAACAGCAGGAGCTGTTCTTAGGTAATAACTCTTAAATTCTCAAAATAGTGTTTATAGAAACATCTTACCTACACTTATTCGACTACAAAAATGTACTACATTTACTGCTGAAACCATCATTAGTGAGCGAAAATATCCAAATTAAAAAGCGGAAAGAGATTTCCCCTGGGAAATGGAACGGAATTCGTCGGCGCGAGGTTTTTCCAAAACGCGGCAGCCCTAAAGGTTTTTAAACTGAATAGGTTTTTAGGCTAAAGCTACATTTGCGACTACCTCTGGTTTCTGTAAGCCTAGTACGTTTCTTATCAGTAAATCTGCTATGTAAGTGGCTACGTTCTGCCTCCCCTAGGGATGGAAACAAACAAGCATTACATTAACATCGTTACGCCTGTATCCCCGAAGGGCTAAGCAGAGGTGTAATTATAGTACATATTTCGTCAGTTATGTTCAAGTCCAGTGTAATAGGGGGCGCCTATAGCCATCAACAGGGTGGGTACCAGTGTCAGACTTTGGGCGGCTATTGAGAAATTCTGGAACACACAACGTTCCGTCTGTAAAAGTCCGTAAAAGATATCAATTCTCTAATTGTAGTTTAGTATCTGACCAAGGGAAGCACTAATGTTGATTTCGCTAAAGACATCCCAAAAGTAGGTATACTTCGTTTTCCTTAAAAGGATTCGACCAAGCAGTGACAATTTAAGTGATCACCTACACTTACATTAAAGCAAAACTATGAGAAGGAGAGAGAGACTCACAAGCGGAATGAAACAACAATTTTGTCCAAGTACTATCTAAAAAATGAATTCAGTAATGTTTCTTATCCGTGAGACATTGTACACTATTCCTCCGGGAAATCTCTGAGCTGTCTGTTAATGTTTTGTCTGTACATTTCGCTTTTCCAAAACCGTTGGATGATAATGTATTGCGTTGCATAACACTAATACTATGATTGTATTCCATGGAGACACTACTTATAGGTGCTTAATACTCTCATTGTTAGCTACAGACTTTCACAGTTGTTTTGCTTATGACACCAGCAACCCAAAAGCAACCTTATTGTGTCGAGAATAAAGATTACTGTGATTTTGACAGTGAAATAATATGAAAACTAAGAAAAAATCACTGTGCAAGGTGTTAAATTCCATGCAATAGGACAAGATAGGCAATAGATAGGGCAAGATATAATCAATGCTATGTACGCCGTAATTGTCATACATTATTAGTCCTTTAGTTATTAAGATTATTCTAGCAAAGTTTAATTAATGTACGTGATGATGTGGCTGTGCTTTTCTTAAATAAATAGGAATCATTAGGCAGGCTGATAAACTAGTGACATTTGCAGGAATCTGCGGGATGCGGGAAGCATAGTAAAGTCATTGAGGCGACTCTTGGTTGAGGCCCTTGTCCTTCGGTTGAATGTGGATGACGATGATGTGGTACAAATCTAGATTCCAGATTACCACATCGAACATAGACCTAATTTATGTATGTGAGATGTACTAGGGCCTCAAAACCGCTAGGAGATCTTCCGAAGTCCAATCCCAGAAAGGAGATAGTGGCAACAGGGAAATCCTGCACTTACTTTTTTAACTAGTTTTTTTTTTACTTTAAAAATGCAGGTACCAGGCTCGCAGTAACGCAAGGAGTTCAAAGTAAAGAGGTGGCGCGTTCTAGTCAGCTGGGAAATCTAAGAACGACCCGTTCCTCGTTAATGTTACGAATACGTTTGTTTCTATCTACTGTTTTATGTAGGAATAACATTTTGTTTTAGTGCTACTGCGAGGCAATTGTGTGATTAAGGCGACACATAAAATGTGCCTGGTTGTACAGATTTTCTGGCTACGAGGCATATCAGAGTACCGAAATAGCAAGTGCTATAAACATTCTGCAAACTGCATTGCTATTTTGACCATGATGACATAAAGAACGCCACAACCAACGTTGCCATCTACTGGACTTAAACTAGATACGATATATATAAAAAGTAAAAACAACAAAGAGGAAGAGTACCATCGACACGAAAAGAACAAAATGTGTATTTTAAATGTATGTTTTGGGATCTAGGAAGCAAAAGCACCAGTAGCAATTGCCTCGTTCATCTAGTGATTCCAGAGAAATTTGATTTTTCCTTTAGGAATTCCTCAGAAGCAGCCCGGAGTCTGGATTTCTGCCCAGTTGATGGCAGTACACAGTTGATGGCAGTACACAGTTGATGGCAGTACACAGTTGATGGCAGTACACAGTTGATGGCAGTACACAGTTGATGGCAGTACACAGTTGGTGGCAGTACACAGTTGATGGCAGTACACAGTTGATGGCAGTACACAGTTGATGGCAGTACACAGTTGATGGCAGTACACAGTTGATGGCAGTACACAGTTGATGGCAGTACACTCGCCTCATAACATGGGGCTTAAACATCCCTGGCGAAATACAATTGCTCCACACACATCTGCCCACTCCTTTGGGAAATAGCTACCTACCTGCGTGGTATTATTATAAAACCATGTCTTTCAAGAGCAGTGGTGGCCCAGTGGTAACGGCCGCGACTTACGAGCTGTAGGTCGTAGGTTCGAACACAGACAGGCGCTTTACTTTGTGTAAATTATTTCATCACCACTGCTCTCAAAACGGTGAAGGAAAATATCGTGAGGAAACTGGCATGTCCTAGAAACAAAAATTTGAAGACGTACTACCAACCCGCACTGGGCCCGCGTGGTGGATTACGGCCTATTCCCTGTCATTGAGAGTAGGGCCTGTGTCCCAGCAGTGGGAACATTACAGGCTGAATATTCTTATGCATGTCATTCATTAAGATCAATTAAGAAGCTTCATCGTCAAAATGAGTCTTCGAAAATTGACGCTTAGATTTCTGCTCCCCTAAGACTTGAAACATGATGAGCTTCAATTAATTCTCAAGTGCAACAGTTAACTTACGGCATACAAAACGGGCTCGTGAGAGAAAACTTAGAACAATGCTACCATTGACTGCTTGGGACTATCTTAGAGATGAGAACATCGTACAATCTCGAGTGAATTAATTGATTTCGTCATTAAATATAAGTCATTTATGTATGCATGGATCATCTTGACTTTATGACAGTTCCCATGGATGTCATAAAGACGTTAAAAAGCTATAACTCCTTATTAGAGAGCTACATACAGTCCGTTTAAAGTTAGGTATTTTACCACTGATTTTGCACCACTGTCCAAATCACAATGATCTTTATTCTCATTCTTATAAGGTTGCTTTTTGGTTGCTGTCACTGACAAGTTTGTCAAAATCATTGTGATCTTTATTCTCGTTACAATAAGGTTGTTGTTAGGTTGCTGCTGTCAGAGGTAAAATAACTGTGAACGGCCTGTACAAGGATCTTTTGGCGCCTGAATGTCATTGACAAGCGGCCGTTGTTGGTAAACATGAAATTTTCACTGTCATTGCGTATTAGCAAAACAAGATGGCGGTATTAGTTCCGACTGTCGCCACGCGAACTTTGTAGCGTTTTATGTATGCCTAGTGGCAGAAAGCGATTTCTGTGCGATGCTCCGGGGTGCCATCTCTGGGTCAGGCTATCACCATTGAGTACCTAGCCAATATGTCACTAGTATTTCAATTTCCCAAAATACGAACGCGTTATTTACTAGTTTGTGATTGGTTGTGTCGTCGTGTACGTACCGCCATTGATATAGTCCTGTTACATTCTGTCCACTCATTGGTGAATTGAGTTTGCTACACCTTACTTTTCAGTAGTGTCGTAGATGATGGGCCTAAGTGTAAGTGGCCATAGACTCGCTCTTATTACCTACATGGAACTTATAAAAAACTGGTGAAAGGTAGATCTCAGATAAAAAATAAAGCAAACAATCATACACACAGACACCGCCACACACCCCCACACACGCGCACATTTTTATTTTTGTCCTTAAATATAAGATAAGTACTTTGTTCGCCCACTGCACGTACCAATTATTTTGTAACCGCTACTAAGACCCATAAATGGATACTCTTTCCTAAGATACAGACAGGTTTTTCTACCTAGTTTAGGAAAAGGGAGTCCTATGACCTCTGTTATTGTTGTACTGGTTTTACTTTATAACATTTTAGTTTATAAGACCTCTGTATGCCTTAGACAAGCTGCTTATAAAAAAAAAAAATATTATTATTTTTTTAACATATCTCGGGACCATGGGGTCCCGGTCCTTTGGAAGGCGTACAAGGGGCCGAAGCCAACTCGCAGAGGCCCCTTAGGAAATTTTATTGTAATGTGGCACCACCCGTCGATTATCCCTGTATGCACTGCAAGTGCACCCAAGGACAACCCCCGGTTAGTGTAGAACTATTACAGGATATGGAAAAATACAAATTTGGGCTATTATTATTATTATCTACTAAAGACCTCTGCCTTCTCCTCCCAATAAGGGACAATCTTATGTATCACAAATCATCAACAGCCAGTATTATCCACACCACACCACTCGACTAAAACCGCAATCGATTTAAAAGGCATTAAGTATCGAGTATCACTCGATACTAAGCCGATTGCCAGCTGAAAGGTTAATGCAAATCATGGCGTAAGTTCTAACCTTTCGATTTAATCGTTTGTTCATATTTCTTAGTATTCGCTGGGAAATTAAAAGGGTAAATGGTGTTAGTATCTTGTATAGTTGTTTTAAAGTGTAGGAATGAGTGTTGGGTATGGTTATTATGTAGATTTGATTAGTACTGGTTTCAGAATAGTGTTGAGACAGGTCTTTGTACAGATTTCTATGGTAAAATAGTGTGCTTGCTTCATAATAGAGCCCGTATTACCGCTAGAGTTGGGAAGAGGGGTGGGTATAGTATAGTTAACTCCTTTAACGGCTGTTATCGTATGTATAGCTAGCATACTGTCATTTGTAATAATAATAAGCATCATCATCATATCTTTCCTCTCTCTCTGGAGCCCTGAGCAGCGGTATCTTGGACCCTGTTCCCGATAACGGTGGGCTACTATTTTTTATATTTTAAAATGTTTTTATACTTTTTATATTCTAATATTTAAAAATATAATTTATATGTGTTTACATTGAATTAAATTAGATAATGAGCATAATTAGCCTATAATGTTCCCACTGCTGGGACACAGACTCCTCTCGGTGAAAGGGCGCGCACCGTAATCCGCCACCGCCACCGCCCAGTGTGGGTTGGTAGATGTCACATGTCTTCGAATGTTTGGTTCCAGGACATGCTGGTTTCCACACGTTCTTCACCGTTTTTAAGAGCAGCGGAGGTAAAAGAAATTACACAGAGTAAAGCACCTGCCTGGGATCGAACCCACTACGTACAACTCGTAAGTCAGGGGCCAAAACTGCATTTTCATTTTCGATTCGAAGAAAAAGATTCGTGATTAAATAAATACTGATGAATAAGTTACCATCAATGTCTCATGTCAAGGTTTAAAGTTTTTTTTTTTAAATTTGTTGTTGACATCAACAAAAAATTTAAAAAAAAAACTTTAAACCTTATTCAAAAACACGTTTCCGCCACACATAACAGACTATTCCTCCTACATAAGATTGTCGCATATTTCCGCGTCAGAGATGTAAATAATGTATCTCCCATATCTTATAGTCTATTAATCTTCAGGATACCGAGACGGTTTTATTTACATGAGAAAGATGTTTTTGTGGGGTAGGCAGAGGTAGTGTGGTGAGTATGTAAATGAGATTTCTCTGAAATTATTATATAATGTATGTGCCTTAGGGCTGATTTTACCAGTCATATATCTTTTATCCGGGGTATAATATTGACGTCTGACAGTTCTAGTATGGAAACACTGTCAAAAATTCAAAATTTGTTCTCAGGATAAGACTTATTCTAGGTATAAATGTTTGGTGGAATTCACCCTTAATGACAAAAATATAACCTACTGAACATTAAAAAATTCTGATGTTCAAATATCTTGTAATTTTTGCTTGCAGTTTCATTCGATTACTGTAAAAAATTCTTCATATACTCAAATAAAAACTAACCTATATTTTAAGTGAAGACATAGTCTATTTTTATGCCAAATTATATCCAAATCCGTGCAGCCGTTTATGCGTGGTAGTGTAACAAACATACATCTTCACTCCCACATTTATAATATCATGAGGCATGAAGTATAAGTATACCCACATTTCGCCAGTTAGGCACAAATACAGACTCCGGGCTGCGTCCAAAAAATTCCAGGTGGAAAAAGCCAATAACAGTTTATAACAATATTATGATATTAGCTGTGATTTATATCGTACAGAGCAAATATTTTCTTCTATCAGCCTACGTACATTAGTTCCAGTAGGTACCTATTAAAATCTGGTCCGTAACACTAAGATTAACTCAATAAATATGTGGGTAGATGGAACATTTTCACACTAGCCAACGGCTCGACACATAACATATCTCCAGTGACACATTTACTACGATATACGAGCACGTTACCATTATTAGTTGGTTTTCTTACAAAATAAGAAAGTATTTTCAAGAAAAATCTGTATAAGGAATGAAAGGGATAGAGTTATGTGAGGATCTGTGGGGAGGAATGAGAGAAATGTAATAATTTGCGGCTGTAATTGTAGGGCAAGAGCATATTCTCATACGGAGGATAAACGCCACGCTTTCCCAGATTTCAGAGCATTCTTGTTTCCTCACGAAGCCTTTGAATGGAAACGAGAAAAAAACGCCAAACTTATGGTTTTTGGACCTAAATTTTGAAAGGACGCAGACGTGTAAGATGCACCCACGTGTATTATATCACATATAATTTGAGGTGAGCCCAATGCCTTTACTTGGGTACTAATCCAAATTAGAGTCTGCTGAGACATTCACATATTTTAAGAAAAATCCGAAAACGGTTCCCAGCGTGGGATTCGATACCATGACCTGCGGGGTAGTTGCGTAATACACTATCTGAAGCAATGGGTTTCATTTTGACAGTTCAACAACATACATTGCGTTATTTACATTGCTGAACAGACACATTTTTTGAACATAAGAAGCAATGGATTAGATTATTCCTTCAAAATGATTCAGATTCAGATTGATTGTGTGACACACAAAACTGAAAGACGTTATGATTTAAAAACAATCTTACCTAATACCCTACTAAAAGGCTTACCATTTTTGTCCCCGTCAAATAAAATAAACTGAGCCACTAAACAGCTTACCAACGAAACTTCATTAAACTTCACAAAGTATTCAAAGTTAAATTAATTATAACACAGGCTACTTTATGGGAGGAATAATTAATTTTAACATAAAAGGCCCTCCACCCCGGAGGTACCTATTCATCATCATAAGCTGTGCTGAAACGATTTTTTCCTTGTTAATTTAGTAAAGACGTATTTTTTGGGAATGAACTTCTAAATACGGGAATTGTTATTTCGAAATTGTATTGTTTAAATTACTTGTACTTAGTTAATTGACTGTTTCAAAAGACTTTGAAGGTATATTTTGCCGATAATCTTGTGTCATCATCTGCTTAGCATTTTCCCAATTATGTTGGTGTCGGCTTCCAATCAGCTTCAGCAGCAATACCAGTATTTTACATGGAGCGAAAGCCTGTCTGACCTCTACAGCCCAGTTACCGGGTAATACCCCTACCGATACTTTTAAGTGTTTCTTTTTCATATTTTGGCACAGACACACAAAAAACCACAGTCTTATGCGGATTAAGAAAGAAATAAACGGAGTGGTGGATTACGGCCCACTCCCTCTCACAGAGAGGAGGCCTGTGTCCCAGCAGTGGGAACGTTATAGTCTGATTACGTCACAGAAACTGTAGATACACAAAAGATAAGTTAACTCTAATTATGATACGCACCTACCCTTACCTGTAGGTACACTATATTTTCTTTAAACAAAAGGTCTTGTTGTCCTACGACTCTGTTAAGAGTTTATAACGGACTGATTTATTACTATAAAATATGGCTAAGATCTTTGCGAAAGATTGTTTTGTTACAGTATTTTTATTTCAAGAAGCGACGCGCGCTTTACTTGTGGTTACCAAGTGTACAAACACGTTGTGAATGTGTGCGTGAAGACGAGTAGCATCAGCGCATAACACATACACGCACACACACACTTCCGACTTCGCCATCGTCTCAGACGGTACCGTGAGCTCTTGCGCTTTATACAAACACATTCACAGCTTATTTGTACATTTGGTAACCACAAAATAAGCTTCGTGAGATAAAAATAATGTACCAACATATTACCATACAGCCTGCATGCATCCCCAAAATCGAACACAAAAGACACACTTTAGAAACAAAACAACATCGTCCCAACAATCTTCAAAACCATGGCTCATGCATGAAGTAACCAAAACTTCTCTCTTAAACCATTTCTTTATCTCGCATTTATTTGCACAAAAACTCCTCCACCTTCAGTGCTTATTACTTCAAAACGGGCACGTTCTAACAGGTTAATTCCGAACTTCGGTCTTGAATAAACTCGGGTAGAAGTTTCCATGTTAGCCATTGAGAGTGTAACGTAAAAAGTTTAAAACCTACACTACACCTAGACTGGGAAGTTTGTTGAAAGACGAAGTCTTGTTGTGTTTATTTTAGTTCTTTTTTGCAGTGGAAAGTATGGTGCAGTGTAATGTAATGATTATGATGCAGTTAAAAAGTGCGTTGAGAAGGTATCTTGGATTATCGTAGTTATGAAAAATATCGATTGTAAAAACTGCAGTCAATTTGCGTTCGTGATGAAATATTATTTGATTGCACAGGAAAAAAAGTGAACATAAAACTAGTCATTCTAACTTATACCCTGTCCATTAAGTTAACCGTTTTTAGACAACTGTCTTAGAACGTACATATTCCCAGATTTCGTAAAAGTTCTTATTGAATTATCTTATCTGTGGCTTTTTACAGACATTATACCGTACGTGTATCAAACATTGTATTGTGTGTTGCTGCAATCACTAGATCCATCTGTCAAAAAAAAGGTTTACCTAATGGACAGGGTATAAGTTTAAAATCAGGTTTTTTATTGCCTTAAACATTTGAATGTTGAATGAGTCGGGAATACTATAGCACCATGTATCTTGCGTGTGAAAGCTAAGATGACACCAACAGCCAGTCAGATTAAAAAAGGTATGTAGGTACCCACTTATACTGTTAGAAGAATGGCTAACCATTTATCTGCCAACATAGACAAAGGTCTCCAATTTATTGCTTAGATTGGTATAGAATAGAATAATACTCAAAAATGAACCTCGGTTCAAAATCGATTAGGTTTCATACATAACTTTGTATACTTAAGAGGGGCTTGTGGCTAAGTAAAAACTGCCGCACGGGCCTACCGATCAGGTTAAGCTACGCTTGCCGCGGTTGGTCCGTAAATGGGTGACCATCTTTACTTATTAAGACTATCCAAGACCCTTCCGTGGCTCGGAAAGCACGTAAAGCCGATGTTCCTGGTTGTCATTGGAAGATCTTTGGTCCGAAAGTCTGACAATCAGTCTTAGCAACGGATATCGTATTACTGAAATTTCTGCTTGAACATCGTTCTTGAATACAAGCGTTAGTGATTCACTATAGTCCCACCATCTTTCGTAATAAGATGTATCCCCACATCACAGACTTCTACGCTACGATAAATGTCCTCAAGATAACTTAAGTTACTAAACGCGAATAAGTTTAGCGAATCTAAATTGTTTCAAACTTCAAATACGAGCGAAAACTAAGTTTAAATTAACAGAGAACATGAGTGTTTAAACTGGAAACTGTAATAGTTCAGAATAGTAGCGTTTATTTTAGAGTATGCGCTGGATCATATTTTAGGTAGTTATTTGCTAGTTTAAAGTTAATTAGTTTATTATAAAGTTTATATTGACTTCTCGGTTACGTGGGTTAACCTGCAGAATTAACATCACACATAACTATAATTCCTGTGGTCACCTTTCCAACTGAGCAAAAAATGCTTGTTTTAGGAGTTGGTTCTAACCGTGCAACTAGCGGGGCTCAAACCCATAGCCTCTCGCACGCCACTACGACACCTTGACCGCGTTAATTATTGTTTTTGACAAACAACATAGTAAACTTCTAGATTAAAATGATTGGGAAGAAGGACCAACACTCTAATTACGTAATACTTATTTTGAAGGATATTGGTACTCCATAGCTTCGTATGCTAGAAAATTTTGTCTGCTCAACAACGTAAATAATGCAATGAATGTGGTTGAACTGTCAAAATTAAAGCCATTGCAAATGTTATTGTGTTTCACAATTGCCAATAAAAATGCCAATAAATGCATTTTTCTTTCTTTTTCAATTACCCAGCAGTTTATGAGAAACAAGGGCTATTTTCATAACTTTTCTATCCTATTTTTCAAGACACTACACCTCAAATATGAAAGTCAACCCCAAAAAACAAATAAAACTTTCAAAAAAAAACAAAACACAGACGCATTTACATCTTAAAATACTACCGCATAACACGGAGAAGATTCTCAAAAATACCTGCTTATACCGACAGAGCGGCTCACAAGGAAGTATAAACAAAATTTCACACAATAAAGATTCTGAAACTACTTTTAAAGTCATACTCTGTAGAAGATGTTCGGCGAACAGAGACAAGATAGCGGACAAGATGGCTGTAATAAAAACTTTCATGTGAATGCTTGTATGGAATTTTTGATAGTTCTAGCTTTTGTTTCTTTGAATATTGATAGGGAAGAAAGAAAATGCATCGTTTGTCGTGTCTACGGTCTTCTAGAACAGAGATGGCCTCCACATAGTGTAAGCTTTACCGGCGAATGACGTCACTGAAAGGTTATTATGAAAGTAACCAGAAGGCCTTTTAACGTAATTTAAAACGTTCAAAATCTAGTCGCAGTCTCATCTCGGCGACAAACAAATGTCAAAAACTTGTTAAAAGTGTAAGGAAACTAGAGGTATTTTTTATTGAGACTGAGATCAGAGGGGTAATTCTCGTAATTTTAAGAACGTTCACGGTCTGATCTCAGTCTCAATCTGTCAAAAATTCGTCTAATTTCCCTACATTTTGAAAATTTTTTGACATTTGTTTGGCGCCGAGATGAGACTGCGACTATATTTTGAACGTTTTAAATTACGGGAATACGGCGCTGACTGTGAACGCTCTTACAATTACGAGAATTGGCCCTCTGGTGTGTTTTCCCAGAGAGCGTATTTTGACACCGTAAAGTCAAACCTTGCTGCCATCATTATCATGACAGCCACTGAAGTAAATTGTCATTGAAAAATCCCTTCTGGACTACAATTCATACACGAAAATGGATCTTCTGGTTAAAGCCATTTAATTCTCATAAAGAAATTTACATTTCACTTACATGAAAACAAATTTAAACATAAAATATAAAAACTAATCATTGTCCTTCGACACTCGGACTCACAACAAATTAACCTGACGTATTTGACTATATATTATTATTAACAACAAAACAAAATTATACTCGTAGTAACACTAGTATATCAAATTATTTAGGTTCGTGGGTACTCCCAAAAGTTCAACAACAATGTGCCACTATGCGTAACTACCCTGCCTTGAGATAAAGAGTGCGGTCCCGCTGTCACTATGCAGATACATCAGTCAGTAATACAACTTTTGTTTACAGCGGCTATTTTTTTATTTATTATATTATTTTTGTATTGGTTTTATGTTAAGTTGGTAGCATTCATTGTTTATGGTTAATTAATACTGATATTTTGAAGAACATATTATTTAGTTTGGTTTTAAAAATATTGATCGAAATCGCAATCGCATCTTGAACATCATTAAGGTGATTGAGAATTAGAATAAGATAGGGTAGTTCGCTGGGTTTAGTATAATTAACCAATTTACATTTTCATCGCATATTTTCGGAACAGACCATAGCTTTTAGCCCATTCTGCATAAACCCTAAGGATAAAAAGTCGCAAATACACAAGCAGGCTGTTTTATCTCCTTAGGAAGGCCAGCTTATCAATATTTTACATGAACTTATGCGAACACATCTTCCTTCCGATAGCAAATTGCATGCCTCTACGAGATTGTGCGAATACAAGTACAACACACATTTGCGTGTTGAAGCGAGACAGATGTATGTAGGCAGAAAGAGATGGGTATAAGTCTGCGGTAAAATTGTTCCCTAGAATCTGTAGTGTAAAGCTGGTTTTTAGATTGGCGGGGTTGCCATGGCAACGAGCGTGTAGAGGAGGTTGTTTTCTGAGTGAGGTTTTCGAAGCAATACTAGTTATAAGCTCGTTGTGTGTTGCTATTGTGGGTGTCGGCAAAGGGATTATTTTCAGGGTATGAACAGAAACGTTTTTATCTTCTAAAAACCAACATTCATACCTATTCTGAGCACCATTTTTTTTTAACTGTGGTAATAAATACATTAGTAGGTAAATAATAAATACATTTTTACAGTCATTTAATACAGCGAGAAATATTGAGTTACAGATAACCAAACCGCATTTTTCATGACATAAAATTGGTCTTTAAAAAGAAACAGCATAAAGTTTAAAATATTTAAGTACGTAAAAATTTAAATAAATAACACGGGGTCAAATGCAATAAAAATGAGAGGTGACGCGTTGACAGGGTTGAACGTCGGTTTAATATAACTCGGCATGTTTATTGGCGTAACAGGACGAGGGTTAGACACCGAAGTTGTACTTTTAAAATTTTTATTTAGTGTTAATTTTAACTGTTTTTATGTACACATATCTATACTAATAATAAAGCTAAAGAGTTTGTTGTTTTTATGTTTGAACGCGCAAATCTCTGGAACCATTAGTCGGATTTGGAAAATTATTTTTGCATTTAATAGCCCATTAGGCTAGTTTTCTAATAAATTCTATTTAGTCCGTCAGTTAGATTATCAAAAAATATTGGACCCGTATTTTTTCTCTTGTCAACTATATGAAAAATTATGAAGATATCGCCCGTTAAAGTTCCGCGTGACGTCACGCCTTGCTATACTTTTTAGCGTGGAGTGACGTCACGACCCCCCACTTCCAAATGTTGACGCGCTTTATCTTTGTCATTTTTTGTTTAATTGACAAAAGAAAAAATACGTGTCCATTATTTTTCGATTATCTAACTGACGGACTAAATATAATAATTATTTTTTTACCCAGGAACCTAGGTACCCTATTCTTGAGGAAGGCTATAGGCTATTTAACACCTTGCTAAGACACTAAGGCGCTGAGAAAAAACAGTATATGAAATAAAACCTGTACAAAAAACTTACCAATTGATTTGCAAGGAATAGGTGCAGCTGACTTCATTTAAAAAAGTTAATCTCAAACTTAACCTGTGCTACATTAAATTTTAACTGCATCTTACCATACTCTAGACACAACTTTATTCCCCAAAAACATATTACAAGAGACATACAAAAAAATAGAAACTGTGTCCTGTCGGGCTTACAATGGTTCTGCAAGGCCATTCCGTGCAGTATCCTATGCCAAGAACCACAATAAAAACTATCAAGTTATATGCCAAAAAGCATTACTGGAACATGTTTCTTTTAAAACACAAAAAAGCAAAGGAATGTCCATATTAATCTTTTGGTGAAGCTGTTTGAAATGTAAATGGAATGTTTTTTTAAATCTTTTAAACTTTTTTTGTAATTCGAATTTGTCTTTTGTTTTTAAAGAATTCAGTTAATTATAGTTCGTTTTTTAATCCCAGATACTAATCTGACATTTAAGACTTGTGTTTGCGTTTTTTTAGTATAGAAATTTGACATTATACCTGTCAAATTAGTATCTGGGTTTAAAAACGTACGTTAGGGTTATTAGTATCTTCATTGATAGTAGTCTAGTGGGCAGTACAATCTTAGAAATAGATAAGCAAATTAACACCCGACGCCGATTAGCCGTGTTACAGCCATTTTTTTTTTTTTTTTTTTTATAGTTGAATGGGCCTGCTCTTGACTTCGATAACACTGATGGTGGACAGCGATGGATGAGGTCTATGATGGACTTAGCGTGCCCAGAAGATGCCTGTTCACTCTTGCTTGAAGGCAGCCGGGTTAAATGTGGAAGGAAACACAGACCGCAGAGAGTTTCACATTTTGGCTGCGCGCATAATAAACGTGGAGGAGAAGCGCTGAGTACGACTCGTCGGGATATCAACCAAGTGTGGATGGTATGCTGCAGTACATCTGGTAGTCCGGTAGTAAGAGGGTAGTCAATTTTATACAACTGTCAAAGAATGACAGTTCTGATTTGAATATACGGATAATTTATATTGGTAGTCGAATTTGCTAAACAATGAATTTTCCATCAGTATATTTTTTGCATTTTATGCTTCTTTCATGTTTACGGAAACCTTGATAAGAGACAAGCTGAGGAGATAAGCCTGGAAACGATTTTTTCCCAGACTAATTTCCTATGCCTGCAAAGCCAATCTTTTTTCTTTTACCTTTCGCTTTATGAAAAGATAACCCGGTTACCGCTGCAGTTGACCGTAACTTGTGTTGGAATATTGCAGAAATGGTTGGTGTTTTATTTTTAATGGATACTGAAGTTAGTTAGTGTTAGTTTGCGTTATGTTGGAGTAAAGGTCAGCTGTTTTCTTTTTTATTAAAGTAGATTGCTCAATATATTCCAACGCATGAAAGAAAGAAAAATAGGTTTATTTGTCACAGAAACGCGTGCATACAAAAAGATAATTAACTTTAATAGTAAAGAAAAATAGAAACAGAATAGATCTACATATAATCACGAGGACAAAACACAATCATATTAATAATAATCACAATTTTAGCGAGAAATCTATAATGTAAGTATCTACTAATATAATAAATATTAAGACAACGAAATTTCACGCGGACAATGTTGCAGGCTGAAGCTGCTAGCATGACATAAAATCAATATGATTATCAATGATTAAATTCCTGGATCAGAATCCCACAAGAAATAAGATTGTAATCCCCAAAATTGGTCACAACTCCCAAACTCAACCAAAACCCCATAAATTCCACCATAACCAGTAATTATACATTTTATTACAACTTACAACCCTTATCAACATCACGTTTCTTAACGCTATCTCTAAAAAGGACAAGCTATAATATAAAATTCTTATCTCCTTCTCTTTAACGATCAATTAACGATGTTATAACCCTCCGAATGACGCCGAAGGGGTCCGAAAGACCCCGAGTCCGTAACATTACGCGTAATTTCGAACTGGAACGTGTTACGTACTTTTTTGGCGTACGTGCGAATTGGTAGTGTTAACTAGATTCTAGGGAGGCCTTGTTTGAATACGGGAGGCACTGTGAAGGTGAGTATTAGGTAAGAAAGAAGGGTTTTTGTAGGCAGTTCGAGTAAAATAATGATCACTAAGACTGTTTTTCAGGATTTTAGGTAGGTATTTTTGTTTTCGTTGGATCTGGTTTACCCAAATAAACACAGGGTCCTTACCAAGGGGTATCGTGTTGCAAAGTAACTGAGTTGTGGACATCAGATAGGTAAGTCAGACAATCAGTCTTACCAAGGTGTATCATGTTACACTGGGATGTGGAGGTCAGATAGGCTGTCGCTCCATGTAAAATACTGGTATTCAGCTGCATCCGGTTAGACTGAAACCCGACCCCAACGTAGTTTGGAAATGACTAGGCAGATTGATTGAAGTAAACACCAGATCAAATTAAAATAAATTAATAGACGAAATAGTCATTCGCATTTGGTCAGCCGGTCATTTGGTCATTTGTCGGGAAAAGTGGGAGGGAATGGAGGCCTTTGCTCTGCAGTGGGACAACACAGGCTAATAATATTTAAGGCAGGTTGCCCTCGAAAATACTCAGTAATACAAAGCCTGGGAAAAAGGATTTACACCCTAAAAGACACTAAAACCCTCACAACTAAAAACCATTATCCAAAAACCCACTTACACATTTAAAACCTAACCCAATAAACGCTGAAATTACGTATAATTCTCACCTTTTTCACTGAAGGCTTGGCAATAAAACGTTACTTTACATAATTATATTTTTGGGACCCGCCATGCATGTAAGGTCCAGGAAATATAGCGGTCTACGATTGGTTATTGAGCTTAGAGACGGCGAATTTGAATAAAAGGACGCCATAAAATAGTGGCGTATTATTGTGACTGGGTATAGGGTGGTATCGGTATCTATAGTTGGAATTCTATTTTGGGATATCGAGCCTTTTTAGGGTTAACTTTGGGGAAAATTTGTTTGATGTATCTTATTGTTTTCGAAAATCTTTAAGTACCTACGTTAATTATAAATGCATGTTAACACAAAGTGGTTCATTTTGCTCAATATTTACAGTAGTGTTTTTTTTATCAGTAATAATATAAAAACTATATTTGGCAGTCAAGTAAAAATATACAAAATATTAGCTATGCCAAGCTGAAATTCAACAAAAAAACCTCAACATATCAGCACCAAGCCATTATCATTTGCCTCCCACATAAAAAACAATACACAACAATCAACCCTAAGAAGCATCGACATCTAACCCTTCCCTAACCCGAGCCTATCGTCTTAACCCTCCATAAACCGGGCGGGGTACATCTGACCCCGGCCGGGTTAAACCATTCTTACATGACATATCTTTAAGCGAAATTTTTGCAAACCTTACTTGATACAAGAGTTTTCGCTTTCGTTGTATTGACTTTTCAAAATGGGGTTCTTTCTTTTGTTTCTTTTTTGGACTTGCAAGGTTGGAATTGCAATTAGAGTTGTTATATAAAATAACAGTTTAGGTTGTGTGAAAAGACGAGGGGTAAATTCAATGGGGTTGAAATAAATGACGATCCATGCAAACATGTCAAGTTGTAAGGAATTTTAATACGAGACGAGTTATTTTAACTAATATATTTATTTATTACTACTATATTTATTTGAGATCACGCAAAATGTTGTACAACAAAAATTATCTAACTGTGTTGCATAAGCAAGTACCTTTGTCTAAATTATGTACCAACTTTTAAAATTCATGTTCAAGAAAAGAAAATAAGTTTTGTCTATCTACTAGCATATGAGACGAAATAGTAACGCGGGGACTTTTAAACTCCACTTCCAAACCAGTGCACCCCTCAAATCATCCACTCGATTCAATCACGAAAATGCCAGCCAAGCTATTCACATAACACATGATACAGCTTTCACCCCTCTGAATTTCCCAAAATCAGTCTACCCGTCCGCTATAAACGGCACAATTCACACATACACCTGAAAATATTTCACACGTATTTCGGACCTGCAACCCTTGGGGTTGAAACCAATAAACTAAGCGGGGTGAAAATAATAAAAAATTCACATCAAATTGAATGTCAGCCCCTAGAAGGGGATGTTATTAGGAAATTTACGAGCACAAGGCGAGTACGATATTATGTTTTATAACCTCCCTGTGTCATTGTGGGTAGGTTATATGGTAGCTATAAAATACATTATGCACGCGGTGTAGGGTTAAAAAGATTGAATCGTCACTTTTTGCTGTAATTGTTCGTAATAAGGGTTGAAATGTAACATCCCGGAATTTTCGTCCCAGGAATGTAAGAGGAGGTAATAAATGTAGGCTGTGTGCCCGGGCACAACGCGAGCGGGACACGGACGGTGCGACTGAATCAAAAAATAATCGCGCCGTTATAAGCCCCGCTGGACAGTAAAGCTTGTAGTGACCGCCACAATGGTCGAAGATTTTTCATAATTTTTCCTTGGCACCGTAAGCAAAAAAGGTTTTGATTATTTCCCGTCTCTTTTGAGTTTGACAGTATGTGCTTTTAACCGATGGCAAAAATATTGAATTCGTTTATTTTGTTTTTTGATAGTGATAAAAGATTTGTTTGTTTTTAGTCCTGAAAAAATATAACCCTTAAAAACAAATAATGAATCTTAAATAAATAAATAAATAAATAAAAATATTCCCCTTAAATCCCTATAATTAATAAACCCTTCTTTGCATTTGGGTTAAAATTGACTATTGTGGCACAATTTCTATAAGGCGTACCGCAATGGACAATTTATTCGTGTAATCTGTGCTAAAAAAACCTCTTTATCTAAAAATTTATTTAAAATGTTTATCACAGCATCACAAGTACTTATAATTTCTCAAAAGATTATCCAAAAAGACTTTTGTAGGCTTAATTACTTTTAGATTAGTTTCAGATTTCAGCAGATAAACGAAACTTGATATTGTCGAACAATCAAAGTTACGATTCTGAAAAATGGACCTTCTTAAATGAATTTCTTATATTTTGGACGTAGAAAATGTTGTTTGTCAAACAATTGTTGACTGTTATTTTTTTCCATTTTGGGTTTCATCATAACACTAAAATGTTGATTTTATAAAATAATTATATTTTAACAATGAAAACATTAAACGAATTAAAAAAGTTGTGTGAAGTTTAGGTTAAGTTTTCACCAGCGGGGTTATTGCGTCACTTTCAGTAGGAATGGCTTTTATTTTTTTTGAAAGTTTAACATTCATTGCGTTATTTACGTTGTTGAGCAGATAAGTTTTTCGAACATAATATGAAGCAATGGATTAGCAAAAATGATTTAGACTGTGATTAATAGTGGGTTACGCAATCAGGAAGTTGTTCATGTTAACTTATCTGTTAGATAACTTTATGCATAATTCTGTCCTGATCATTTTTAACCGACTTCAAAAAAGGTGGTGGTTCTCAATTCGACTGTATTTTTTTTTATTGTTTCCTCAGAACTCCGTTATTTATAAGGCGATTTTCAAAATTCTTTTTTATTTGTAAGGATATAATTATGTACTTTTAGATTGGTCCCATAGTAAATTCATCAAAAACAATTCAATGGTTTGGTTTTTAAACCAAAATTACTGGTAAAAATTACAACTTAAAAGCGAAAAATAAAAACTTTTTGGAAAAAAATAAAAAATAACCGACTTCTGAAATTAAAGTAAATTTTTCACTTTGTAGTCTTTTTGGAAGTCGTTTTATTTTTTTGCAAAAAAGTTTTTCATCTGGTAGGTAGTGCCTATCGGAACGCCCGACATTTTACTACTTTGACAGCAAACAATTTTCAGCCCCAGATTTTATCGAAGGACGATAAAGGATGGACTGAGCTCGTCTGTAAGCAAAGCACTCCAATGCATCTCATCTGCTTTATCACTGGCATCACAAAGAGATGTTTGACATACAAAATTAAAACTCATAGTTAGTTAGAGCGAAAAATATGAAGTACATAGGTACACAGGGCGAAACATCAAGCTATGCATTTCCAGTTTTAGCTGACCTCGTATTGTATGGGTTTTTCGTACAATCAGAAGTCAGCTTATACTGGCAATGTGTAGTTTGATGTGCAGCCGTGAATAAATCCAAAAAAAAATTGTATCAGCCTGGAATAGTATGTCATTGAAGGCATATTTTTTGTCTACATACCCGGGGACCGAACCCAGGACCCCACTCACACGTTTATCAGTCGCGCTTGCGACCGTATGCAGGTGCCGTTCGAGAACTGAAAACAATATTGATAAACTGTTCCTCCGAACCGCACGTTACAAAATTATGTTTCAGTTCAGTTAGTGGAAGTGCTCAGGTGCGGTTCGGGCAAGTGCGGTTGAAATCAGTGCTCTGAGTGGAATACCTCACTAGACCATCAAGGCAGTCTTTGAAACATAACACAACATCACACCTGCATTTCCTGAAGGGTAAGGCAGAGAAGCGGGTGAAATGTAGGATGTGAACCACATTATGCCCGTTATGTTTAAGTCCCATAGCGGGCGAGCTTATTGCCATCAACCAGGCACAAATCCACTCACTTTGCCCGGTCTGGGAATCGAACCCAGGACTTTATGCTCAGTAGTAGAGCTTGCAACCGCTAGACCGACGGGGAAATATTTTAAACATTGGATCATACTTGGTTATCTTTGTGTAGTTTAGTAGGTAATGAAAGATATACCCGATTGTGATAACTTTTTTCGTTATAACCCTAGGAAAATAATGTTTATTCACTAAGTCAACCAATAAGTAAGTCAAGCCTAAAGGAACTCTCCTCAACAATGTTATCTTTTCGCAGTAATTAAAAAAGGTATCGCCGTAAAATGTTATTTGCTCATTATGTAGAGAAAATTGTGAAGTTTTATGTCGTCATAAAGAAATGACAAAAGGGGATGAGCAGTAAAGTTAATGAATCAAGAAGTCGCTGATTAAGGGTATACCTTAGATGTTAATGTGTAAAAGTTTCTTGGGTAAAGATAATTAAAATTATGTAGCTACTGTCGTGGAGTGGTGAAGCCCTCGTAAATATCTGCCACATAGACAAACAGACCTTGTCGTTTTACGACGTGCAAGCGACATTCAACCTTAGGGTGACAAAGCAATCACGAGGTAAACTATGTACCTACTCTAAAGGTTCCATACAAGATTATTTTGACGAGTGGCCAAAATTGGAACTAACGCCGCGCCGCCATCTTGTTTTGTGAATACAATTTATGTGACAATTTGACAAATGTTTACCACAGACGTTTACCAACAACGTCATTCGTCAATATCATTTAGGCCCCAAAATATGATTATAGCACCATAGGTACACAAACGATTTTCAATTCTTTCCCCTATAAACAAGGTTCAATTCACAATAAAACAACTTAAACCTATAAACAAATTACAATCTAAGTACTTACATATAACAGTCAGCGAAGCATTGGCTCTGATGACCTTATGCATCTGCGCGGGTCCGACCTGACACTGGTACTCAGCATCGTCTTCGAGTGAGGAGTTCACTATACGAAGGTTGTAAACGCCGTGGCGACGGTCGCCGAACATCGTGTAGCGAGGGTAGCCGGGGATTACCGAGGAGAAACCTGGGAAAAGAAGAAAAAATGCTTAAAATGGAAAACAAATGAATAAACGTTGGGATCGAACAGTTTAAAATGGAAACGAAAGAATACAAATATTGCTTATGATCGACATAATTATGTGGTGTTCTGTAGGTTCTGCTGTATCTATAAAAAATGGTGTAGGTATAGTGTTAAAATAATTACTTATAAATATTACAGTTTCATCTATCCAAATGTCGTTGTGGTCTCTTCTCATAATTTTAGAGAAGGAATATTGATCACGCTTGCTCAAAGCAGGTATTTCAGGCCAATTACGTCCAGGCTCTCTAACGATGTTCTCCTGAACCGTATGTCAGTTGTGTCTTAGATTAACTTAGATGATTTATGCCGTAGAATGGGTCACATTGGCATACCAAAATAGATCTGGTTTTGAAACCGCAACCTAGTACCTATTTTAGTAACAAAACCTGTGGTTCACAACAGAATCTGGCAAATATCGTGTCGAAGACATGTGACATCCACCAACCCGCACTGGGCTCGCGTGATAGTTTACGGCCCACTCCCTCTCACCGAGAGGAGGCCTGTGTCCCAGTAGTGGGAACACTATGGGCTTGGCTAGAAAGATGTTACCAATTTTTATTAATTCATTAATACAATCTATAATCAACTTATAGAACAAAAATGTAAAAACAAAAAGGCGTTTTAAAAATATCTAACTATTTATCAAAACGACCTCCACTTCCGGACCACCACAGCTAAAATTCAGAATACAATACCCGAAAAAAAAGAAATCGATTTCGCAAGAACAGTAATTACAGACTTAATTATTATGAGCACCGTGTCATCGCTTGGCCACAGACGGACGAGGAATCGTTCCGATTCGCCTTTAATCCGTTAATTGGTAGAATGGCTAGACCTATCCACACGCGATTGAGATGTTTAGATGGTCGCGGGTCAGTTTGAGACACGGTTTTTTGGTTTTTGAAGAGGTCAGTTGATAATAGTTTTATTATCATCTGTATGGCCTTTTCCCAATAAAATTGGCCCAAAGATTCTAGTATCAGTAGTAGTAGTAGTTTTCTATATTTTTAGTATATGCAGTAAAAAAACTGTAAACGTGAAATTCCAAAAGAGCTGTTGTAGCTGTTCCCTACATTTTTTCGAGTTATTCCTAGGACCAATTGGAAGAAATCTGACATCTACCAAACAGCTCTGGGCCTGCGTGGTAGATTACGGCCCATTCCCTTTCACAGACAGGAGGCCTGTGTCTTAGCAGCGAGAGAGGCTGATTATGTGTTTGAACATTAAACGTATGGAGCAGCTGATTTTGTTTTTGGGATTTCAAAGTGGTTTACATGGGATTTAAACATAACGTACGACATGTGGGTGTAGTTAATACACGTCTGCCTAACCTTTACAGGCGTGATTTTATGCTATGTATTAAAACTAAAATAGCCTCTAAGAGTGACGATACTAAGTCTAACATAGTCTGCCCACTCAGACTTTCTAACAACGTCTGAATATTTCTCATACAACTCACCCCAATAGCAAATCCAATTGCGTCAGAGCTTACTAAGTGACCCATTATACCATTCGCTTAATTGAATTCTAGTTACATTTTCAGGCAATTAAGAGAACTCTCTTCAGGCAGTAATCCGTTGCATCGAACTTAGACATAAAGCTGATAAATCCCATTGAACCCGATGTCATGGCATACAGATGCTGTGACCCTACGGCTGACGCAGTGTATGGTTCAATTTATAAGCGACTGCGATTTTGGAATGTGGGGAAATCGCTGTAGAGAATTTATACACAAAAAGTTTTGATATCTTATTTTTGCAGGGTCGTCGAATTTTGTATCTTGTGTGAAAACCTTTATTAACTATGTGTTGTACTTAATACGTTTACTTAGTGTGGACGTCAAACTGAGAAAAAAAAACTAAGCTGACCGCATTTTGGTGGACGGACCGGACTTTTATTCTTACATGTTTCTAGAAAACTTTATAGATGTCACCAACTTTCATAAATTCATCAATAAATATAGAAAATCAACACGATCAGATTGTTTTTTGATAATTTTTTCAGATTTTTTATTGTTATTTTTTTAATTCGCTCAAATTTTAATGCGTTCCTTGCATATTATTATGGTACTGTGCCAAATGCAATGTTTTATCTTTCTTTTACAAGCTATTTTTAAGGCTATAGTCCGGCCGTCGCGAAAATGCGTTCCTGGCACTTGTAGATAAATAAATTAAAGACTGTATATAAATTACCACTAGGTAGTGGTGAAGGGCGAGCGTTTTGGGGGACAGTCTTATGTAATTTTGACGTTCTGTTTCTCAGCCTGTAATTTGAGCAAGTGACTTTTAATTTGATTAAATTTAACTCGAACCATTCCACAATGCATAACTCTAATTAATAGTCTTGAAATTGTAAACACATGGCAAGCCACACTCGATCTAAAACAACATCTAATACTAACATGTACATGAACTAAATGTGATACCTATAAGTGCTGTGACACTAAACGTACCTCTGCCATCCATTAGGAATATGAGGTTTGCTGTTCAGTCACGACTCTTGAGCAAATATTATGAGAACACACACAGTGGAAACTAAGATAGTTTTAATAGTACTTTTTTATAGACTTTCATATTTTTTTATGAACTGATTTAATTTGATAACTGTTTATGCATGATGAATTTGTATTGTTGTTTCCATCTTTTACCTTTTTTAATTTATTGCCATAAATATAATTATGTAAATCCTTCATAATAGCATAATCGATCAATATCTATCTCGAGATAGTATTTAGGAAATACTCTTTGTGTATACTTTTTTATAGTTAACTTTGCATATATCACTCATTCTATGTAGTATCCGCCAATACGCACTGGGCCCGCGTGCAACAAATGCAACGTTGAAATACGACACATTACATAAACCTATGGGTTCGGAAATGCTATGTTCGTAACAAAATAAAATTTCATTAAAAAATAAAGGAGTAAATCGCTTTTGAATAAAGCCGAGTGTATACATACTTTTGCTAGTGACTGTACACAGAGAACTTGGCACAAAACCCTCCCCCCTTACACTCAACTTTTACCATCCCTATCTAATCATGACAACATTTTATCTCCATGACTCCCGAGTCCCTGGTAGGGGTAGCCTACAGGGCGGAATACGGCGACACGCGACGTCTGCATAACGCTGATTTCCAATAGGCTTTCCCGTTGAATCTAATGCTACGGAACAACAGAGCTGTGACCCATGTGACTACCGCAATGTTCTGTGGTGCTAGATGTGAGCGGTAGCGTGCATTTTGAGAGCGATTTTGGGTGAAGGATTTCCCAAGGGATTTTTTACAGGTTTTTTTTTAATTTGGCAAGCCAATCTGACATCTGGGTTTTTATGTAAGATAATACTGATTAGGTCGATGAAATGATTCGATTATAGTTAATATGTTCCACTCCTCTGTACTCTACATAATTATAATCATTTTAGAACATGTTCATACAACTTTAATGCTGTGTTTTGGCATTATTGATCATACATACACACCCCACCCCCTCTGTATTAATAATACTTATTTTCAAACTATAATTAACCAATAGCAACGATACATCGCCAGTTACTTAAATGCTTAATATTTTAGCACAATAAAGCCATAATTCTTTCTACCAAAACCTTGTCTACAACAAATCGCTGCCGCCTATAACTTAGCTTCCAGTAATTAGGCATCACTGTATACCGTCACCTGACTGTTCTATCAATTCAACGTACATAACTGTGAATGCTCAGAGCAACCATGATACAGTTCACTAAGCTGATTGAGATCAGAGAATATTGAAGTGAACGGAATATCAATACAAGATAAGTCAGGCCCTCCATGCATCAATTTCCGCCCCTTGTGAGCTGCAAGCGTGTTCAAAGGGGCGGACTTAGCAAATTAAACTGCCTTGTTGGTCAACCGGTTGCAAGCGAGACAGCTGAATGTCGGGCACCCGGTCCGAGCAAAGTTTTAGTGAGATTTATCATCAGAAAATCATTAGATTGGAGTCTGAATTTGTGTGTGCAGACTTCTGTATAATTATGTCAAACTCGAAACTGAAATTAGAACTCAAAGCATTTATATCAACTAAACCAATTACAGGCACTTTTTAATTGCCTCGGAAAGTACGTTAAGCCTTTGGTCCCGGCTCTCATTTGCAGATCTTTGGCAATCGTTACGGGTAGACAGAAGCCCAAAAAGTTAGAACAAAGGGTATCAAGTTACCCACTACCCGGTTGTGGAGGTCAGATAGGCAGTCGCTCCATGTAAAATATAGAAACCGACCCCAACATATTTGGGAAAAGGCTAAGCAGATCGAGTAGGATCCTAATAATAACATTAATTCTTTTGTAAGCAAGAATAGGTAAAGAAACAGTTTCACAAACTACAAAGAAAATCCTGTTTGAGATCCATCACAGAAACAATTAAGTACGTATTTCGCTCAATCGCCAAATCGCTGTCACTCATCCCTTGTACCACAGCAATTAGTCCACACTAGCAGCAAATCCTGTCACCTAGCAGTTCACATTCAATTGACGATGAATGTACATTCAGTGCATATATATTCACTCATTCACTCACTGCTTGTTGGGCGCAGGACCGAATGATTTGGAGTCACGGATTAGGACTGAGCAAGATGAATTGATGCTGATGTGCATTGAGACTAAACGGACCTGACGCGTCATTGGACGCCTGGTACCCGATAATAGGGATGGTTTAAGGTCGAATGGGTGGTTTGATGCCAATGGAACAAAAACTCCCCGCGCTCACACCTAAATATATGCAAATGCTCATTGGAGCACTCACTGGTAGCCCAGAGTTAACGGCCTCGACTTATGATGTAAGTCGTGGGTTCGAACCCAGGCGACTCGCTTTACGTTGTACAAATAATTTCATCTTCTTTTTTTTCTTTCGTGTCGATGGAAGTCTGCCTGCGTCTGCATTCCCGAGTTCATACAACCCGAATCTCTTCAAGGCGAGAGTGACTAGGCTTCTTCTGGGCAAGCTCGTTCCACCGTAGATCTCATCCCTGCCTCTGGGTTGGATTGAGCTAATTGAGTCAAGAGTGAGCCCATTGTCAATATAAAAAAAAAAGGTGGTACTCTTCTTCGATATTTTATATTGTTTGAGCCCAGTAGATGGCCTCATTAATTGCGGCATCAGTGGCTTTCATTAAGTCATCCAAGGTGCAGGTGAACGGTCTCAAAACCGTAAAGGCCTGAACAAAAAATTCGAAGACATGTGACTTCTACCAACCCGCAGTGTGCCCTCTACCCTCACTGAGAGGAGGCCTGTGTCCCAACAGTGGACATTTTAGGCTGATTATTTATAACACATTATAAGTAAGATAGCTAGTCAGGTGCGTAGTACTCGCAACTGGCTCGCGTGTGTGACCAGACGTATGGACGTAAACGAAGCAAAATGAGCATGTAAGGATCGCAGCAGGTGGAGTTCTGTAGTGTCTGCCGACCCCCGTAGGAAGCAAGCGTGAGTGTATTTATATCAGCATAAAATGATAAAATAAGAAATTTCTAATTAAGGCCCGAACCTAAATTCTATGTAATCTGGGATTATTCTAGAACCAAAAGATAATTAAGCTAATAAACCTCCGCTAGAACGTTTAATCCCAAACAATGGACGAAGTTAGGTTTATAACAAATATCATTAACTAGCCTTAACGTTGATTATAATGCGGAGTTTATAACTGAGCCTGATGGATCTGTGGACGTATACGGTTCATTAA
This sequence comes from Apamea sordens, assembly GCA_945859715.1. Taxonomy (NCBI): domain Eukaryota; kingdom Metazoa; phylum Arthropoda; class Insecta; order Lepidoptera; family Noctuidae; genus Apamea; species Apamea sordens. Next base: position 15,518,828 of record OX244009.1, read on the forward strand.
TGGACATAGTTTTAATGTTGGTACGTGACATGGCTGTGTGAAGAGTTCGTGAAATAGGTAATAACCCGATAAAGACATTACTAATACTAACAGTAGCAATGGCTTTAATTTTGACAATTCATCATTCATTGCGTCAGTTAAGTTGTTGAGCGGACAAATGATTCGAACAAATGAAGCAACGGATTCGCAATATCCTTTAAAAATATTCCGATTGTGATTTATCGTGTATTACGCAATTAGGGTTCTGTATACTTCCATACATTTTTCAGTTTCACAAAAGTCATCGTGTTTGTACAATCCTGAAGGATTTCTCGTCAAAAATCTCTAACTTCCGGCTGGACTATGCTATCGGGTTTAGGATTAAAATTTTTAGGTAGCAGTCCGGATTTTGGATTTAACTCCAATAAATAATCCGCACGTCAGAAGCTTGAACTACGAAAACCACCGTTATTGCTATGACATAAAGACGCTGTTAATGTTAAATTGTTACTATGGATAATCAGTTGACTGAACATAGAACGTTTACTGTTATCTGCATTATCATCATCATCATCACAGCCCGACTTCACCCACTGCTGGCCACAGGCCTCCCTTTGCTTGTACCGAGCCTGCTCCTCTGATACCCTCATCTAGAAGGCTGCAGGGCGCCCGGCTGCACAAGTGGCAATCGCTTTTAAAGCGTTTCACATTTCTACAACGACTTTCAATAGGATCGACATAAGTATTATAATCTTTTCGGTAACTTATGTCAATCCAATACATTTTCGACTGATCCGTTATCGGTGATAGAATGCCATTTTGTCTCTAGGCTATTAATTATTTTGGATTATATAATTTATTTATTATGTTATTGTCAATTCATCTAATTGACTATATTTTTGATTATGATTATTATTTTGTTTATTTTTATTTTGATTATGTTAGGTATCTAATATTTTTATGTTACGCCGAAATTGTGTAGGTATTATTCTATGGATGTTTTTTTTGTCTGACTAAAATAAATGAATTGATTTCAGGTTCCATCTGCGATGGCAACTATACCGACACATCTCGCCGTAAATTAAGCGGGTAAAATGTGTACTTACCAAGTGCAAAGCCATCCTTTGCCCATTGCACCTGTCCTGCTAAATTGGCAACTGCACATTCTAGTACTGCCTCGGCTCCTTCATGCACCCTCAGACTTCGGGGGACCACCCTGAAGTATTGCTGCTGGAAAGCAGTCGCAACCACCAGCACTGTAACAAGAGAAATATTGTGTTAGAGAAATTACATAAGCACTACTTACAAGGAGTTAGTAACAATATGGCCTATTTATCCTAGAATTATAAGTGCAGTTATTCCTTTCCTTCCTTTTTAGAGTTGATTTGCCTTTTATACGTTAGTGATAAATGATTTCACACGTCAATCATATTTTGATAAAAACTAGATGAGGTCGGCGTTTCCAATTTGACTACTCTGAGAAGAAAGGCCGAAACAAACTCGGAGGTCACAGTCTCTTTAAAGTCCAGAAATAATATTGGTCAGATCATGTGAAGACCATGTAGATTGATGTTTAAAATGGTCTACAAACTACACAGATTAAGTGGACCTGTGCAGTCAGTGCATCGCTATCATAATTCGGTGGCTTGTTTTAAGTGATATTTTGTTAAAATCTAGATTTAAGTCAAATAATGAAGGGGTAAGCTAGTTGTCAGTATACCAAAACACACTTGATTGTTTTGCAATGAAAACAATCAAGTGTGGTGGTTTTTTTCCAAAGGTTAACCTGAGGAAGGGTACCTACATAATTATATTATCAGGTTCCATCGATATACACCTGACATAGCCTTCTCTACACCTTTTTAAATTAATGATAAAAAAAAAACATGGTGGACGTCTCCAGAACGATTTAACTCCTGCGGAACGTCGTGAAGCTAATCCAAAATATCTAAGTGAGATTTTTGAAGTCAGTGGTATTATGATTCGGCTACGTATTATGTGATTACGTAGGAGGCGCCTTCAGCGTTCATGGTCACAGCTTCAACTCTAGCATAGATACAAACGTCGAATTGGCTAACAGATGTTTATTTTGTATCTCATTACATTTTAATTACATGTTTTTTAAAGCCATGTGCGAGTTCTAATGAATATATGGCGCTTTTAACAACTGTCATCGTTGTCACATGTCAGTTGCTTTTAAAAATAAAACTTGTTATTTTTTGTGAACTCTTTTTTTGAACTCTGAATCTTTCAGTTACTATATCAGGGGCTGTATTAGGAAGATCTTTTTAAATCCTTTAATAAAAAGAAGCAGGATCCAAATAATTTATGAAAATCTTGCAAAAGACTAATATGCAATTATAATGTAGGTAATTGTTTTACGTAGAGGCGATTTGTACTTTACACAAGTCAATTCTACTTTCTTAGAGTACCTAGGTAGGTATAGGAAAGTGGCGAAATTATCATTTTTCCAGTACGAAAATGGAGATAAAGTTATTAAGAAATAAAGAATACACGTAAAAGCTTTATAACTTTTCTGGAAAGAAACATTGGGCATTATACTAACTACTAATAAATACATTATACTAACTAACTAGATGATAAGTAAAAACCGTGCACTGTTATTTATTTTATGACAACCATTAATGTCATTCGTCGATCTACGACAGTCGTTACGGGTAGTCAGAAGCCCGAAAGTCTGACAACCAGTCTTACCAAAAGGTATCGTATCACCACTGGGTAATACGATACCTCTTAGTATCGTATCCTCCTATCTAACCTCCACAAATCCCAGTTACTGAACTGGGATTTGAGGAAGTTAGATATGCAGTCGCTCCATGTAAAATACTGGTATTAAGCTGCATGCGGTTAGACTGGAAGCCGACCCCAACATAGTTGGGAAAAGGCTAGGCAGATGATGATGACGACCATAAATGATGAACCAATTTATAGACATAAATCTCCATAAATTGGTTAAAAAAAACACTAACCATTCAATAAAAAAGTTACACTTTAAAACTAGATGACTTCAGTGTTTCCTATCCGATTAAGAATAAACATCGAAACAAACGTACACCCTCACCCTCTACATCGCTGATTTTATTGATAACCTTTAACCCAAAATAACCTTTAACAACTCCACAAAACCTATTCTGAGAAGAAACAACGACGCGCGACGTAAACTGAGACCCATATCAGTCACTATAGGGTAGATTTTATTGATAGCCTTCAACCCAAAATAACCCAAGATAAAAAGGGGATTATACCTTGTAATTGTCCTTAAGGACAAAAATCTCTTCCCATACAAAGGAACAAACTTGTCAACTAACCCTCAATATTGTTATTCATAATTATTATTAGGTAAAAACAAAAGAAACAATGGCTGTGTATTGGTGGCTAATACGAAACTGTCTGAAGTGGGCGTTGAGTTAGCGGCGAGACTAACTAGGGTTAGTGAACTGTGTGAGGTGGCTTTGTAAGCGGGTAGCGGGGAGCGGAGTGGAAGCTATTTGGTGTGTGGTGCAAAGTATTTTTTTTATGTTGGTGTTATTTTGGGTGAGACGCGCTACACTTTTCGCAACTGTAGTAAGCTAGGATGGACAACGGCGAGTCAAATAGAAAAGCTCCGATACAATGAACTACGGCAAGCTCCAGAGTCATTACTTTATTGTCTTCGACACTGAATCGACATTAAAAAAGACACACAGACAGACAGGATTTAAAAACAGACTTTTGGCAAATGAAATCTCAGTAGGCCCAGACGGATAAGCTAACTAAAGATTAGTCCTTGGCAGCTCTGGATAGAGAGAGGTGGAAAGAGAGTAGGGAGCCCCAGCATTAGGATATTAATGGCTAATAATAAATATTTGGACAAGACAAAAATATTTTAGAACTTTTTTAGGCTTCTGGAACGGAAAAATAAAGAGTTTACTTTGAAATGCAAACTAACACACACAGATTAATTAATGTATATTTTGTAAAAAGATACCAGATTATTTTTTGTGGTGTTTTTGAGTTTCTTGTGTTCTCTTCTTCTTTGTTTGTTGAAGAACAATCACCCATCTTAGCCTTGATATAACATCACAAATTGATCAATTTATTCAAAAGCCCTTAACCTTGAATCCTTTAACTGTCTCCAATAACATCGAAGATGTAAATCAGTTGTTAATTTGACACTGTTTGTCTCAAGTGGGTATTGAGTTTGTGGCAAGACAAATGAGATGGACGTACTGTGTAGGTAATAGCGTAAGCGGGTAGCGGGGAGTGGTGAGGAAGCGATTTTGTGTGTGGTGCAAAGTGAATGAAGCTTTGCCCCTCTTATATTTTCCTTATGATTATTTGAAGAAATTTTGTTTAGTGATATGTTTGCCGTTTGTACGCAGGACGACATATCAAGCTATACATTTCCAGTATAAGCTGACTTTTCACTGTAGGAAAATCCTAAACAATGCGAGGGCAGCTAAAACTGGTTGCTTGATATGTCGTCGTGTGTACTGTTCCAATGTATTTTATGTCGTGTGGTTCATTCTTTCAGTTTACAATGAATAATTCTGAAGACTCATTGGTCTTCAGAATTATTCATTGAATTCCTCATTGGTCGCAAGCGCTGCTTCTGAGCATGAGTACCTGGGTTCAATTCCCAGGTCGGGCAAAGTTATAAAGCAACTCAGAGTCTGGATTTGAGCCCTGTTTATGGCAACAGGCTCGCCTCCTATTACATGCCACTTAATCATAAGTAGCGAAATGTGGTTGAAATAGATATACCTCTGCTTAATCCTTCGTGGATTACAGGTGTGATGTAATCTATGTGTGTTATCAATATGTTATTTTTTAAGCGATGATATTTATTATTCAAATAGTACGGTTAATACCAGTATGATTGTTATACTAGGTACTGTAAAGGTGGTCTGCAAAAGTGGACCATATGTTGTGCAGGCTAGCAGAAAAATAACTGGCAGGTTGCATTCGAACATTCAAGCGAATTTACAATGAGCTTTCAAATTATTTCTAATAGGATTTTTGTTTCGAAAAACAGTGATAGAATAGGGGCATTGATGTAAACACGCTCGTTTGGAATAAACGTTATAATTTTAACGTATCATTTGAACGTCCCCACACTATAAGAGAGCGACTTAAGTGTTGTGGATCGTAGGTTCGAACCCTGACAGGCGCTTTACTTTGTGTAAATTATTATATTACCACTGCTCTCAAAACGGTGAAGGAAAACATCGCGAGGAAACCGGCATTTCCTAGAATCGAAAATGCAAAGACATGTGACATCTACCAACCCGCACTGGGCCCGCGTGGTGGATTATGGCCTGTGTCCCAGCAGTGGGAACATTATAGGCTGATTATGATATGATGATGACACTATACTCATTACAGTACCTACATTTAAAAGGATTCCTCAAAATTCTATAGCAGCAAGAAATATGAAAGCCACGTTCCTATATTTACGAAAAGAAGCATAATATTATAATCGTGTTTACTGAGAGCTCTTTGCGTTTATAATGATTGTTTACATAAAACATTTCATGCTTAATACTTAACCGAACTTGCAAATTAAATTATGGATAAAACAAACATTTTCGCAGCTTTGTAAATAATTAAAATTCAATTTGCATTCGGTATTTTATTTATATTGATACAAGTGTTAATTGAACTTTTAATTTATTGTGAAAATGAACCGCCAAAAGACAATAAGTAGTTTATTTCAAATAATAAATAGGGTAAAACCGGGATAGATGCCCCACTTTTCGAAACTGTTTCATTATTTGAATACCAAACATATTTGCTTAGATTGACCCTGTAATATAGTTAGTTTAATCATTCATAAAGCTTTAGAAACTGTATTTATTTACCTAACCATTACTGGTTTTGCAAAAATGTAATTCTTGCGAAACACATTTTTTGGGGATAGGTGCCTACCTATATGGATAGATGCCCCACTATGAAATCACTTAGGAGGATAGATGCCTGTGATGCGGGATAGATGCCTTTTTAAATAATCAACAAGAATACGTAATCACAATGTAATATTTATTTATTATCTTCATGTGTAGGTAATATAAAATGCTTAACCATAATTATATTTATGCATGTCTTTAACAAAAAATACAAAAAAACTGTTTAAGCGATAACATATTAAAACTATCATATAGAATCATCTCAAACGAAACATTCCCGTTTTAACGTAGAAATAATTATTTAACATTAAAAAAAAATCAACATTCATATGAATCTCTAACAAAATAAAAATTAATAATTTCGTTTAACCTTAGTAATTATTTAAACATTCAAAAAAATCAACATATTCGTAAGGAACTATCCTTCATTAAGTGGAACCGGACATTTTAAGCTTTCCACATCTTGAGCAATAGTTCTTAAAAAGTGTGCATGTTTCGTGCAGCCACTTCTGACACATAATACACTGGATCCAATCAGATTTAGACTTCGTGTTATTATAGGTATCGAAGCATTCTACGCAAACATTTTCATCTATAGCATTAGTCTCTTCTAATTTATTTTTTTTAGTTTTTTTCACGGGTAGTCCTATGGTTTTTTTACCTTTTTCGGCATTAGGTGAGAGGTGATCTTCATTTTCACTGTTTGAGCTATAAATAGCTAGTCTTTTACGTAATCCACGATCCTTGTTTACTTTTAAATAATAATCATTTTCTTTATGACTGCAATCAGTCACGTCACCATCTGTTTCTTCACTTGAGTCATAGTTTTTCTTTGGTTTTCCTTTCTTATTTTTATTTTTTTTGTATTTGTTCTTTGGCTTTTTTATTTGCTTTTTTTATTGTTCGTCTTTTTTTGGTAGCTTCAGTCTTGTTTATCTTAGATTCTATTTGTTTCTTTTTCCTGTCAGCAATATCCCTTTTTTCTTTTATTTTTTCTCTAGAATTGAGAATATCTGCCGATTGTTTAGCTCTCCTTGCTAAAGTCAGAGGAATTTGTGGTATTGGTGATGCTTCGACTAAAAATTTAGAAGGTGTTTCTTTTTCTTCGTTATTTAGAATCCGTATTAGTGAATCATCACCTATATCAACAATATCAATAATCGTATCTTCTAAAATCTGAGGGTCGATCAAAAGGCTAGGTGAGTTTCGGTTGAATGAAGTTGATGGCATATTGGGTGGTGTTATGTTCAGGTCTGCGACATACAAATATTCGTTTTCAAATGTAGTTGGACAATCAATTGAAGAAATCGGAGGTATAGTTGTTTGTGTTCTGTGTTCAACTTCAACATGCTCACAAGGTTCTGCATTTTCGTTTAAAGAAGATGTTTGAAGAAGCGCTGTTGTAGTTTGATGTAGCACACAGGGTTGATCAGGATCATTGTCACTGCGATGTGCAATATCAGATATAGTGAAAACAGAATCGGGCAAAGCATTAGGATTTAGTGGATAAATCCCACTTCTTCGAAAGCCAGCAAGAGCATTTGCAGGTGTAGTAGCGCGTATCCATGCGTTGCGTATAAGGGTTCCAGCATTATAACGGCTTATCTTTTTATTTGGATTTGCGCGCATAAACTGATTAGTCTCATGATTAAAGTATGTTTTAAATGGCCCAAACACCGCTACGTCTAATGGTTGTAAAGCTGAGGTAGTGTGGCTGGGTAAACAAACATAACAAAATAATATCGTTATCAGAAGCAACTTGCAGCATGTCTGGTGCGGATGAATGAGATGAGTGCCCGTCTAAAATAAGCAGAACCTTACCTTGCGGTTTCAAAGCTATGAAGTGTTCCGTAAGCCACTTATAGAAAAGATCGGTATTTATGTATGCCGACTTTTTGTTCATGTACACTTTTGAGCCCAGTGGTAGACCGTTCTCGAATTCTGGTTTCTTATTTACACCTTTAATTATTACTACTGGTGGGAGAAAATTACCAATGGCATTGCAACAGGCTACGATAGTCATTGTTTCACCTTTCTCCGCAGATGTAACTGAATTTACTACTTTTGCACCTTTCTTTGCAACAACTTTGCCAGGCTTATTGTTAAGCTGAACTCCTGATTCGTCCATATTATAAATCCTTTCAGGCTTATCCAAGAGATCATTATCGGCCAGGACTTTTGTCAGAAGTTCATGAAAATTATTCACTTCTTCTCTGCTAAGACCTTTAGCCCTAGCGACAGATAAACCTTCTGCTTGCCTAATAGACAACTCTGGATTTCGCTCAATAAAACTTTTGAACCATTCATTCCCAGCTATCTGGTTTTCATTATCAAAATTGTGTTGAATCTGTAGCTTTTCGGCAAATTGGTATGCTAACGTACGTATAGATCGTCTATCTGGGGGAAATCCCGCGTCGCTAAGCTTCAAAATGTGCGCTACCAACCTTTTTTCGTGTTCAAAACCCAGGACAGGATGTTTTCCCAAAGTCAACTTAGTTTGGTTTTTAATAGCGTAACGCCTTCGCAATGTTCTGGATGGAATCCCAAATTGTCTGGATATTTCATTGATCCCCAATTCTTTTTTATCCAATTCATGAAAAGCTGACTGTAACTGCTCTGTTGTCCAAGAAACTACTCGAGCTCGTACGGCCCTCCTTTCTTTTGTATTTCCTTGGCATGGCTCACCTACAATAAGCAAAGTAAGTATAAATAAAACACAGTATCTACACTCATTTCTTTACATTCGAATTATGAAATTAAAGTTGGATACATTTTTTTTTGGTGTTTTTTTAATATTCTACTATTAGGAAATACCAAAATATTCACGACTATGACTTTTAAATACTTTGATAAGGCTCTTGCAGTATAGAGGGATAGATGCCCCTAAAGTCAACTATCCCTTGTAAACTCGGGCCAACTATCCTTTTCACTAGGGATAGATGCCTCTCATTATTTTTTATATAAAATAAATGCAAACATCAGTGATTGACTCTTAAATGTATTCTTAAAGAACCAATGTATTAAAACCATTCAAATAAAATGTAATCATTTAACTGTTTATAAAGATATGGAATAGTGAATACTTACGTTTGAAATTTTGAAGCGTTCGTCGCGTCCGCTGCGAATGTAATTCGACACACAAGCGAGAAACGTCCGTCTAGCACAACAACTCGCGCGTCACTGAGGTGGGGGGTGCATGTGGCGCGTATGTAAACAACGAATTTGCTGTTTCGTTCTCTGGTAGTTGAGTTTTTATAAACGAGGCATCTATCCCAGCGCGGCATCTATCCCGGTTTTACCCTATCCTACTAATATTATAAACGCGACACACACGACAGTTTGTGTGGATGAATGGATCGATTCATGCTTTCACGCCAAAACTACTGAACAGATTATGATCAAACTTTACAGTAATATAGCTTAGACATCAGAATAAAACATAGAATACTTTTTATTGCGATATTCCCACGGGATCGACACTAATACGGGTAATATCGCGGGGCGCTGCTAGTATTAAATATTTAAATATTAATTATATTAAAGGCATTTTTTGTACAGTTACAAGGAAAAAAGGCGTTCGTTATCAGGAACGGTCGAGAAGTTTCATAGAATTTCCTTTTCCTCAGTTGGTACATGTTGCCTTTACGATCTATAATTTTCATTAAAAATCTTGACAATACGTAGTTGTGAAAAAAAAAGTGAAAAAAAAAATAACTGCCTCGTTGCTTTAGTGGTAGCAAGCGCCACTGCTGAGCATGCGATCTTGAGTTCGATTCCTAGGTCGGGAAAAGTGATATTGGGTTTTTCCATTAAACTCTCAGGAGCAGCCAGGAGTCTGGATACGTGCCCAGTTGGTAGATAGGCTGGCCACGTACAGTCAAGAGTCATTAATTGATTACCAGCTTAAGGACTGTATTGCTGTGAACGCGCGGTAACGTCCGTACCTACGTCTGTGTGTAGTGATGTATCAACACAGAACGCACATCTTAGAATTCGCACACTGGCTGGCGTCGAACGAAACAAAAAACATACCGTCGCTTTTGCACATAGGCTACGTAATTACGCATGACTTTGGTTGGTTCATACCATTGCTAAAATTGAAGTCATTTCACCAAGTACCGATAGCTGGTAGTCTTACGTATTAGACTATCGAACGCATAGGGCTGGGTTCCAATCTCGAGATGGGACTTTTAATTTTTCTTTTCCAACAATAATCTTTATCGTTTTTTTTTTATTATTCGATAGATTAATAAACGATAATAATAAGTTATTATATTGTTATTATTATATTGTTATTGTAATATGGGGTTAAAAATAAAAATGTTTTATAAGTAATTTCAAATTGTTTATTCGTTATAATTTTATAAACTAGAAATAAATAAACGTCTAGTTAAAACAGTTTATTTTCTCATAAAGAACAATTTATTGAAGTTAAGCAAGTAATAGCGGTTCATCGTAATTATGTTTTGTAAATTCGTTGCACGTAATATAGTCTATTTTATTTGTATTCACTCATTAGTCCGTAACCACTTAGAAAAAATTCTTATCGCTCAAGAATGCTTTTGTTCTCACTTTGACTTGAATCCAGTTCGATTACTAAGATTCGATTATTAAGACCATACGTTTAATGCAATAAGGTTGTATTTGGTTTAAAGGACTAGAAAAAATAGAAGTGTGTTTGTCGCAAAGATTCAATTTAATATAATAATATTGTCCTTTAATTACCACTGTGTGGGTAGATTTACTGGTTGTAATTTGTTAGAGTACTTTAACAAACTACAACTAGCAAATCTACCCACGTAAATAAAAAAAGTGCGGACTCCTTGTCACAATACAATTAAATTACTCAGTAGTAGTAGCCTACCTAAGTTGCCTATCTCAAATGTCAAAGTTAACAAATCGTATTTATTAGGACTTATTGCGGTTATAGCTTAAGTATTCATTTTCATTATGAAAAGAAGATTGAAGCTAAACCTCAAAATAATCCTTATTACGGATATCACAATATAATTTTAGTATTGCTATAATCAACTTATAATTTAATACTTCGTATAACCCCCATTATTAGCAATGCAATCAAATAAACGCTGGCGCATCGACCCTACAATATTACTACATATGTCTGTTCCTCTTATATTTTCCCAGATTTCTAGGCAATGCAGCTTCAATTGCTCATCAGTCCTCTCATTCCTTGCGTCCCATCGCTGTGTGATTAAACCCCATAGATTTTCTATGGGGTTGAGGTCAGGAGGTCATGCCGGCCATGGAATTACTTCTCTAAAATAAAAAAAGGAGTACTGTTAGGCTACTAAGCAAATCACTAATATTACCTACGATTTAGAAACAAAATTATAATGACAAGAGATGTTACATATATTTATAGAATTAATATAGTTATATTAATCCATCATTCAATAATCTAGGTAAATAAATTTACTTCGGAATTATATTTTCTTGTATTTAGACTTTATAAAACGTTTTAAAAAAATAAGGATCAGCAGTTCTACTTTAATAAGATAAATTGTTTAATAAAATAATTTAATCATTACACTTACACTCAGTCCGGTTTCATCAGTTATTTGTGTTATATTAAGTCCAATTTTACGCAGCGCAATAATATTCGCTTTAATTTCAATGTTCAAATTTGCTTGCATTTTAAAAGGAACTACAACACCGCTAATATTTAGATATAGAACACACGTCGCTAACCCACAATGAACAACGTTCTATTTAGTCGCGGTTGAATGACTCTTTAAGTTAACTGCATCCATCTACCTTATAATTTATTTATTTTGATATCTGTGGGTATAATCCTAAAATTTTACGAATAAGTGAACTGTAGTCAATACCGTGATTAAGTATTCAAAGTAATTGCAAACGAATGCGAGAATGTGTGTGTTGAGTGTGTGAATAGAGTGTGTGTGTGTATACTATAAAGTATAGGAATTACTCATTAGAAGAAGGTCGTAAGTTAAACAGAAGTGTCAATCTATTGCTTCGTGAAACTGGCGCGCCGCTTTGGACCGCTACTGTACCTATTATATGGCAAAATGTGGGTGTACTAATAGGTGCACCTTTGCCTAACCCTTTGGCAATTACAAGCGTTATGTTATGTATATAACAAATAACATTTTCATTCTATAACTGTACTGTATGGTAGGTATCCTTTTTTCTTAAATCGCTTCCGCTCATGACTTACACTACCAAGTGGCCCTACGTCATCGGCTAAGAGCCACTACACACTCGCGACTGCTACAAGTGCGTGAATTAACACGACAAGTCTGACATCTGTGACTACCATGTGTGGCGACCGCTAATTCGAAACAATTGTTTCAGAAAATTTACATTTCCGTATTTTTTTGGTCCTAAAGTCCGTTGACTTTAACGAAATTTGGTCTTATTGTCAAATGACTTGTGAAAAGAAGACAGTTTGACAAGTCCCTTATAAGGTAGTGTGATTGAGACAATGTTGATAGTGTTCAAACAATTTGAGAGTATATACTTACGTGTTAACGCCTTGTTTGGAGTGTCAAGTAAATCTCTAAATAACTTAGATGTGTTACTTCTACTAGAGGTTATTGACTGTGCCCTATTTATTTATTAGATATATTTTAAGTCTCATTTCTCGTACATCTAGACAGGAAGCCAACATTGAAGAAAAATGATTGATGTTAAATCAACATTTTTCCAGAAGAACAATGGTGGTTTTTGCCCAGTGGTAGCAGCCGCGAGTTACGACGAGTTGTTGGTCGTAGGTTCAAACCCAGACAGGCGCTTTACTTCGAGTAAATTATTTCATGACCACTGCTCTCAAAACAGTGAAGGAAAACATCGAGAGGAAACCGACATGTCCTAGAACCAAAATTTTGAAGACATGTAATAGCCGTCAACCCGCACTGGGCCCGCGTAGTTAATTACGGCCCACTCCCTCTTACAGAAAAGACCCGTGTCCCAGCAGTGGGTATATTATAGGCTAATTATGCCAAGGCAATATTTTTTGAAGTGAAAACTTCTTTAGCGGCGTTGTGCACTTTTTTTGAGATGGGTAAAAAATGTTAAATTCGTCTCTTTAACCAGTCCTTACGGTAGGAATCAAGCTCATCCCGCCATCTTCGTCTTGGCCTGCCGCGATGGAGTCGTGCGTAGTAATTATTTTATAGTTGTTAATATTACTAATTAATCCTCGACCCAACTAACCGATTAGTAATACAGCCATTATTTTTATGTTTAATTGTATTTTTGTGTAAATTAACTGCTCTCATACATATTAATGAAATGACAAAACTGTTGGTTCGACTAAAGATCGTGCGTGATACGACACCCACCCTTTTAAATACAATCTAATCGATGTCACGAGATCGTGACGAAAAACGAATCTTCTAATATTATTATGCATAACAACTTTATAGTATCTTAATGTTTGCTTTTTATAATACTAGGTCATCGGACCAAAATAACATAGCTAGAAGGCATCGCACTAACCATATAGAAGATGTGACGAACTGGACAAAACAACCAAACACAGATGATGAGTGGAGGCTTTTGCCCAGCAGTGCGGTGATGAGTTGAGGCCTTTGCCCAACAGTGCGGTGAATTAAACATCACAGGGCAATAATAAATTATATTTATTTCTTGTACGAAATCGTACATTCCTCTAATGAGCTACGGAGGTTCGTTTTTAAAAGAAATTTGGCGCGACATTATTAATATTTTTAGAAACTCCGTCAATGATCTGAAAATGCATGTTGTGCAGGGTGCTCATCATCATTAAATCGACATCATCATACCATCACTATTAGATTAGTAAAGACACAAGAAGACCTGCGTCTTGAAATCACACCTAAGACACTTTTAACGTCACCTGTAACTGTAGAAATGATGGCATATTCTCAGGGAAAGGTTTAACAACAGTTGTTTTTTAAGGAATTCTTAACCACAAGAAGGAAATTATTAATCCTACTGTATGAGCTAACCGACAACCACTATCATTAAGTTACGGGAACCGAAATAATTATAGCAAGAACTTCTATAGAAAACCGATTTACAAACGATTTTCTACTTTATCACGTCTGAGTAAAGTACATTATCGTAAGAAATGTTTTGAAAAGTAATCTACAGGAGAGTTATTAAGAAAGCATTTTAAACCTTAATATGGGGTATTAAAGTGTATTATTGGAAGTCTTATTTTTAAGTGTAGTTAATGCAATGGACAAGCAACTTAATTTGAACTTTTATGCTTGGTAATAAAGTAGGTTTTTAAAAGAAAAATTATCTATAATTATGATGCAATATAAAAACGCATTTTACTAGGGTTGTGGAACAATCGTACCTACTGAAAAATACTTGATATTTTATGATATTTTTATAGGTCTAGTAGTCGCAAGCACTAAAGCTGAGCACGAGTGTTTCAATCTGTAATTTCAGTAGCAGCGCGGAGTCTGGATTTGTGCCTTCACACAAACACACACACATACACACATGGACACACACACACATGGGACACATGGTGTACATGGGACTACACATATCTGGCGAAATGTGCGTGAAGGTATTAAAGGTAAACCTCTGCTTAATCCTTCGGGGGATAGAGGTGTGACGTTATGTATGTATTGTAAAAGGTAAAACCGATTAAATGGCGCAATATTTATGTAGATACGAGTAAGTACGAAGAAACAGATTGCTTTTCGAATATTTTTCGACGTACGAAATGTATTATCTCCTACGTTTATACATTAAGTATGATTCAATGAACAAAACCCACATGCTCATATAATACTGTCCAATTTCCATGTTACATTGGCTTCGAGGTACGGGATTAGCATATTGCAATATTGTATTTAAATACAATATATTGGGCAATGCCAATATTGGAGTTTAGTGGGTTCTTCATCATGACGTATTCCATTCACATTCATACTTATACTTATGATGAAGACGTATTCCACATTGGGCACCCGCTTAAATGGCACCCGAGTGAATGGCACCATTTATGCAGGTTCCCAATGTGGAATACGTCTTCATCATAAGTATAAGTATGAATGTGGATGGCTACAATAGTAGAAGACCAAAGAAACGATGGATGGAATGTGTGAATGATGATATGGTTAGAAAGGGGGTGACTACCGAGATGACGACTAATAGAGAAGTATGGAAGAATACATGTTGCGCCGACCACAAATAAATTGGGAAAAGAGCAATGAAGAGGTACTTGATACTTCTAAATCTTGATATCAAGATTTCAATACTATATATATAATATGTTTCATTGAAAGAAAGAAATACGAATTGGTTTATTGTCACAGAAAACGTACATAATAAAAAGATAAGTTAACTCGAATTAAGCTACTTATTTGAAAGAATTTTTATTGTGTTTTGACTAGAATTTTCTGATTTTATACAAACCCCTTAAGATTTGCAGACAACAAACAAAGTAGTTCTTATTTTTATTTTAAGTAGGTACTTTTTTATTGTTTCTATGAGAATTTTTAGTTTAGTTTGTGATGTTCCTGTGCAAGTTCCAATGAATACTTTTTGTTTCTAATTATTTGTATCTAATTCATTCAAGTATTTTTCCCCTTTCACATCACTATTGGGCATCACTATAGATACTACGTATACATCATCTGCCTAGCTTTTTCAACCATGTTGGGGTCGGTTTCCAGTCTAACCGGACGCAGCTGAATACCAGTATTTTACATGGAGCGACTGCCTATCTGATCCCTGCAACCTAATTACTGGGTAATACGGTACCCTTGGTAAGCTGTCAGACTTTCGGACTTCTGACTACCTGGTAACGTCTACCAACGTCGGGATCGACGGTTTAACGTGCTTTCCGAGGCACGGAGGGGTCTCGGTATGTAAAAATGGTCACTAATCCACAGACCAACCGCGGCAAACGTAGCTTAACCTCATCGTTCGACCCGTGCGCCTGTTATTATTTAGTCATTATTTAGGACCTCTCATAGGATACTTACAAAATTACTAGACATAACATATACATGAAAAACGATTACTTCCAAGCAAAATAGTACCAACTTAACTTAAGAGCTTAAAGACACTGTAAAAACCTGCTCCGATCCAATCTACGGTCACTAATAAACTACATAATTCTAGGTCCTGGGTATTTCCTGGAACCTAGATTAGCATAGACAATTTAATCCTAGCACACACGCATACATTATAAAATACTAGCTTGCTACTGTCCGCGACTTCGTATGCGTGTATTATTTATTTCATAAAAAAATCATTATCTAATATGTAAAGTTGCCTATTTCCTTTTCCAGGTTCCAGGCTACCTATCTGTCAAATTTCATAACTATCGGTTCAGTGGCTAGGGCGAGAAAAAGATAAACAGACAGATATTTACTATCGCAGGTATAAATAATGGATAGTACGGAAGATACTTTATATTAGCGTCATCTGGTAGCATTCTTGGAAAAATACTACGATGAAAGCTTATTAATGCATTTCTGGCTTTATTGAACTAGTATTACGGTACTGGTATTTTAGTACCTAGTATCGATAAAGTATTTGAGTATCGATACTGTACTTATTAGTATAGTAGTACAACTAGTTCGTAGGTTCAGTGATCGCAAGCACTCAATCGCTGAGCATTGGATCCTAAGTTTGATCCGCGATCTGGGCAGTGTTATTAAGTTTTCCATTAGGAAACTCTCAGTTCTTATAGGACTGTGCCCACTAAATGGCACTGGCTGGCGATGGGTGTATTTTCCAACTTTGCTTTCTTCGGCGAGGAATCGAGACTCAATTATCGACATTTTTTTCATATCTAATGAGGCAGCCCTACCTTATAAATGGACCACTTATTTAAGACCGTTTACGATAAAATTTTAAAATAAGTATGTCATGTAAGCACAGTATGTTTATATTTTTATGGATTTAAGCGAGTTATGGTTAAAACAAAGCCTTTAATAGCTCTAATTAAAGATCGATTATATTTTAACTACGGAAGGAAAAGAGTGAGTTTCTGATATTGGGGATTTGTTTTTAGGATTCCATAACCAAAGGGTAAAAACGGAACCCTATTACTAAGACTTCGCTGTCTGTCCGTCCGTCTGTCTGTCACCAGGCTGTATATCAAGAACCGCGATAGCTAGACAGTTGAAATTTTCACAAATTATGTATTTCTGTTGCCGCTATAACAACAAATACTAAAAACAAAATAAAATAAATATTTAAGGGAGCCCCCCTTAATATTACCCCCATACAACAGACGTGATTTTTGGAGGTGGGGGGGTGAGACTTTGGAGGTGGGGGGGGGGGGGGTCATCAATGGCGGTGAAATCGATTTCCCATGGGAAATCTCCTGGTCATGACGGATTGGGAGTGGAACATATACAGCACGCTAGGCCTCATATATGCAGGGTGATGGCTATGCTTCTACAACTTTTGTATGTTGAGGACTATCGTAGTGCCTGTAGTAAAAAACAAAGCAGGGGATTTGTCAGATATATCTAACTACAGACCTATTTCTCTAGCTACCATTGTTGCAAGTGTTTGACGGCATTCTTAATACAGAATGAAACAAATACATAAAGTTACATGATAATCAGTTCGGGTTTCGGCCGGGACTATCTACAGAAGTTGCAATATCGTGTTTTAAGAGTGCTGTTAAATACTATACCGAGAGGAAAACATCTGTGTACGCTTGCTTCCTCGTGCTTTCCAAAGCCTTTGACCTGGTCTCTTACGATATCTTGTGGAGTAAGATGAGATCATCCCAGATACCGTGTGAACTTATTAACATCTTTAAGTATTGGTACGGGAACCAGGTGATCAACGTGAAGTTGTCGGACCCATATAGGTTGGAATGTGGGGTGAGGCAGGGGGGGTTGAGCTCTCCCTCCATTTTTAACCTATATGTGAATGGACTGATTGAGGCGCTCAGCGAGCAACATATCGGTTGTCACATAGATGGCGTATGTTTTAATAACATCAGCTACGCGGACGATATGGTGCTGCTGAGCGCCTCGGTCTGTGGACTCAGGAGGCTGATGAGTTTATGTGAGGACTATGCAGCTAATCACGGATGCTGTATAATTTATATATATATTTATAGTTTTAATCCTTAAAAGGGATCATTGTAGGTACTCATCATTTTAAACAATTTTTACTACGGGAGCAACCCTGAAATCGTGAAAAAAAAAATGTTGATCCATGTTCGCATAACTCGACATAATGTATGGGTCAACTGTTTTTTTTTTCACGATTTCAGGGTTAAAACGATCAAAATTTAACGGTGTATAAACGTTACTTAGCACGTGCTTTGACTTAGACATGTTCCCGTGTATCATGCACTTATAGTTTGACAGTTGTGCGACAGAGGCAGACAAGACACACAGCAACAGCCAGAAAAGGGGCCTGTGGCTAAGGAATAACATTCGCACGGGTCGATTGATCAGGTTAAGCTACGCTTGCCACCATTGGCCCGTGGATGGGTGACCATCTTCACATACCAAGACCCCTCCATGCCTCGAAAATCACGTTTAGCCGTTGGTTCCGGCTGTCATTCGTGGATCTTTGATAGTCGTTACGGGTCGTCAGAAATCTTACCAAGGGGTATCATATTACCTAGTAACTGGGTTGTGGAGGTCAGATAGGCAGTTCTTCTATGTAAAATACTGGTATTCAGTTGCATCCGGTTAGACTGAAAGCCGACACTAACAATACATAATTGGGAAAAGGCGGCAGATGATGATGAGCTGTGCGACAGAGACAGCAATAATTCTTGTCATTTGTCGAAGCTATTTTAGTATATTATTATGATGTTACAATTAGCAAATACTCCCTGTTGTTTAACAAACCCGGTGTCCTAAATTCAGCTACCGAATATAGGCCTCCCGCAAAGACCAATTCGACTTTCGCTCCTGGGGGGATGTTGTTGTCAAAATAACCACACTAGGACGGATTTGGGCCTAAAAATAAACAAGTCTGTGGATCTTCTTAGATTTGAGAAGATAGGTGACCTAATTTGTGACATGTGTGTTTTTGAGAAACAAGAGTGTCCATGGAGTTTCTTGCTCGTTCTTCTCCATGGAGTTCTACGTTTTGAAACGAGCCACTAACTTCATCTTTCTTACTAACTGAGCGACTCCTTAGCAATACAAAAGTGCGTGTTTGTGGTTTAATTTAAAACTTGGACTTAGAAAGCTCAGCACGTGCTTTTTCTACTTTGTGTCAACATAAAAAGCTGAATTTCAGCCATGGCGACCACCCTTCCTACGCGGGAGATACAATTATAGTGCACAAGTGTGTGCGCAGGCACAGGTGCATTCCCTCTTCCTTTACTCTCTTTCTACTTTTGATACTTGGAAGTAGAAAACATTTTTTCTAAACATGTGTCAAATAGTCTACATCACATTAGACTTAGACAAGAATCTATATTCATTTTAAAATTGCTTCCCGTTTCTATGGAAAGGATAAATATTATATATGTCTTAGTTTTCATAGAAACACGAGTGTACGGGTGGGCCCGCGCTCGGGCAGACGAAATGTCGAGTTAGATAGAAAGAATTTGTCTATTCGTGGTAGAATAGAGATAGAAATTGGTCATGCTATGCGAGATGGTATGAGGTCTCAAATAAGTGAAGAAACAAATGAATGCGTTTAGTTTCGAACACGATGAACGCGGTTTCATTACTATTTCAAAAATGCCATATTTACAAATAACACAAAGAAGCTATTTTAAACCTTTTGTTCTCACAAAGAAACCACATTTCACCACAAAACGTCCATTTATTATAAAACAATTCTACAAAATGTGTGAGAACGATCATTAATTAATAGCTTTCCTTTAATTGGTCTTTCTATTCGCTCATAACTTTTATTATAGACGTTTTATTGACTTCGCTTTGTAGGTCAATTTTCAAAGTGAAATATTTTATATGAGTTAGTTTGGAACTACATATATTTAGTGATATTCGATTATTATTATCGACTAAGGATTTAATGACTTTATTTGACAGACTGTAGGTATTTATGGCATGATTAACAGAACAGTTTCAATACATATTGATCTCAGAGCAGTTCTGGAGTGACGACCGCGTACCGGAAGGCGTAGTGTTAGAAGGCCTCCCACAAGGTGGACCGAAGACCTAGTGAAGACCGCGGGAATCCGTTGGATGCGAGAAGCGCATAACCGGTAGAAGTGACGGTGCTTGAAGAAGGCCTATGTCCAATTGTGGACGTCCTTCGGATGATATGATGATGATATAAAGAGTATAGGAAACTATTTAATCTAGATACATAAAACCATCATAGACTCACTCCCAATTACCTAATCACACAGGTACATCGAACGTATCAAAATAAAGGCCCAACTTTCCGAACATCATGCCAAAGAAAAACCTTATAAAATTTCGTCTCATCCTAATTTGGTAATATTGGAGGAAACTCAAGTATTTAGCTCCGAGGGAAGTTCTTAACTCAATAACGGTGACATTCTGTGTGTATTGATTTTTTTTTTTAATGTAGCAAGTCTGAGCTGGGTGAGGTGACAGGGTAAAAAATAAACTGCATTATTGTTGTTTTGTTGTCATCTGCCAATGTCGCGGGCGCATCACGGATTAATTTGTATTGTCAATGTCAATTCATGTGTGTTGTCTTTGGTCCCTAGCCCTGACATCAAGCAATGGACAAAATTGACAACATTTTATATGCTTGAGTACGAGGCTTTTGACTATATTGTATTTTATGTATTTTTTTTATTTGCAATGTACGTTTTGTTTGTGCGGCATAAACTATTTTTCTTTCTTTCTTTCATTATTTTTTTTTGGAAACTCCTTTGGTCTCGTGGTTGCAAGTTAAACAGTTTAACTTGGTCGTGGGTTCGGTTCCCAGGTCGGGCAGTGTTATTGGGTCTGGATTTTAAATGGTACTTATGATTTTTACACTAGCAAAAAGTGGACGAACTTATCTTAACACCTCTGCCTACCTTTTCGAAATATACAGGCGAGAATATTGTGTTATTGAAAAAACACGGCGTTTGATATCAAAAATGTATAAAATATGATTGACGTGTAAAAGTGTTTGTACAAACCTACTTACAAAAATAAAATCATTTATCATTTATAAAAACAGAAAATTAATTATAATTAAAATATCGATTTCCGAAACGGACTTTCCATCAAAATTCCTTGCGGACCCCTAAAAGACTTTGAAAAGCATACTCAAACTTAATGAGCATTTTTATCGTAAAGTATTGAGACTGACAAGGACAATATATTAGAAGAGCCTGGAGGTGCCTACTTCACCAGGAGGGAATGAGGTCACTTTCGAAAATGTACTATTGAAGATTAACCTAAACGGTAAAGGAATGCTTTTTAGTTAAGAATTTTGAGTGATTAGGAAAGAATTTTTGAGTTAGGAACTTTTGGGAAATAAATCACCTGATAATATTGTTTGTGGCGTGAAAAGTGGATGCATTAGCTTACGTTAAAAGGATTCAATGCGGAATAATGATGGATTTTCTACCGATAATGCATTTTGTAGGTATTTTATAAAATAACACCTTCGTTGGTCTCCTGCTGAGCATAACGTCATTGGTTCGATTCGGGCAAAATGTTATTGGGCATCAGGAATTTCTCAGTTGCAGCGTGGAGTCTGCATTTGTGCCCGGTTGGATTTAAAAGCATAATTGGCAATATGTGGGTGTACTATGTACGCTGCCTACCCCTTCGAAGAATCTAGGCGTGATGTTCTGTAGGCCTCTAAATGCCACCACGCGGGCCCAGGGCGGGGTTGGTAGATGTCACAATGATGATGGTACTTGCCTTAGCTTGCCTTGGATAGCCTTGATTTTATCTTATTATTAACACAAAATCACTTCACAAAATGAGAACTTCCCAAACAATAAATAATTTCCAGAACATTGTATCAATAACGGAAAACTTTATGAACATACTAAACTTAATTAATTAATACATATTGGCATAACTAAGACAAGAGGATGGGGTGAATAATCTGCCAAGTTACTGTATTATAGACAAGTTAGAGTTATGTTAGAGTTAAGTTTAAACTTAGATCGATGGCGGAAGATGGTTTAATGACAGTTCGATTGAATTGTGTATACAATGGGCTGGCGTTTATATAATGGGCGGGTGTTGGGCTGCAGTTTCGCGTTTCTAATGACATTTATTAAGAATGATAATATAAAACATTTTTTATATTCATCATCATCATCTGCCCAGCCTTTTCCCAACCATATTGGTGTCGGCTTCCAGTCTAACCGGATGCAGCTGAATACCAGTACTTTATACGGATCGACTGCCTACCTGACCTCCACAACCTAGTTCTTGGGTAAGTAATACAATACTCCTTGGCAAGACAGGTTGTCAGAATTTCAGGGCCCTGACTACCCGTAACGACTGTCAAAGATATGTGAATGACAGCCGGGACCAACGGCTGTAGGTGCTTTCCGAGGCACGGAGGGATCTCGGTATGTAAAGATGGTCACCCATCCACAAACCAACCGCAGCAAGCGTAGCTTAACCTGATCGATCGACCCGTGCGGCTGTAATTATTTAGCCATGGGCCCCTCAAAACAAAAAAGGCTTATTATATTAACATGACAAAATATCAAGCTTGTATTAGGAGGTGTAAAGTTCACCCACATAATGCTAGTTATGTTTAAGTCCTATGTATTAAGTCAGCGAGCCTGTTGCTATTTACCGAGCAGAAATCCAGACCCAGAAAGCAATGGTGACCCAGTGGGTTCGAACCCAGGCAGCGCTTAACTTTGTGTAAATAATTTCATCACTACTGTTCTCAAAACGGAGAAGGAAAACTTCGTGACATGCGACATCTAACAAGCTTCACTGGGCCCGCGTGGTAGATTACAGCCCAGTCCCTCTCGAAGACAGGAGGCCTGTGTCCCAGCAGTGGAAACGTTATAGAAAGAGTATGTATTAGTGCAGATATACTTTTCTGTATATATATGGATAAGTCCTTACGTAAGCTCCAATACTATCAAACAAAAGCCTGAATTCATATACTCATCATCCCAGTTTCGGCGTGAATGTCCTTTATGTTGGAAGCAAGATGGCCGCCATTCGATCACTGACGTCACGTGACGGCGATACAGGGTGTATTATTTATCATTCGTTCGTTCGCTCGCTCCTAATTCCTGTATTAATGTTGCAGCCTGTAGCTATGGAGTGAGGTTGTATCGGCCCCTACGGTCTGTTCTCGACGATAGAATAGTGAAAATCCTGTTAGTCGTGAACATAATCAGCCTATAATGTTCCCACTGCAGGGACACAAGCCTCCTCTCTTCGAGAAGGAGTGGACTGTAATCTACCACGCGGGCCTAGTGGAGGTTGGTACTCGTAGATGTCGCATGTCTTCCAATTTTTGATTCTATGACATGCCGGTTTACCGACGAAGTTTTCCTTCTCCGTTTTGAGAGTGTTAGTCGTATGAAGGTGAACCTTTTTTTCTTTTTTATGCACGAGTACGAATCTTTTGACTATGTGTAGCTTATGTCTTTTTTTTATTATCATTATTTTTTATTAATTTGGAATTGTGCGTTTTGTTTGTGCAGAATAAATTATTTTTCTTTCTTTTCTTTGTATGACTGGAGATAATTTTCTTTTTCTGCAAAAAGGTCTAACACGAAAACAAAAATTGTCATAGGTTATTTGAACGGGGGTCTACGTTTAAAAATATATATTATTACCCAGGAGTTGCCCACTGCAAAACAAAAGAGCAGGGATCCTCTCCATCCGCTTCTTTATCTAGGATTCTTATACGTGATATAGCTGATACGAAAACCATAATCAAAGAAATAGATAAAATTCATGCCCAGACGACACAAACCTCACCAGACGTCAAGAAACGGTTCTACCATGAGAATGAGAACAAACTAACAATGAAACTAAAGTCAATAGAATTGTTACCTCCATTGATAAAAACGTATCATTTTTATACTTTTGCTCAGACGATGATCTATAAGATTATATACATTCAGCAACTTTACATTAGAGGTAAAACTTGCACTAAGAAAATCGCTCTTACTGCTTCGGCATAAAAGCGCTGTCAAGGTCAATTTCTTGCCAGTATGTGCGATTGACTGTACCTATTAGTTCATTGGTATAGCTATAAGTGGATAATGACTGTCTCATAATAATTGCTATTTACTTGATGGCAAACGATAGGAAAAAAATAGACGAAAGAAAGAGAAGGAAAAATGAAAATGTAATAACTCTTTCATGCCAAAACTACTGAACGGATTTGGATGAATTTTGGCACAGATATAGTTTATAACCAGGATTAACACATAGGATACTTTTTATCCCGATGTTCCCACGGGATCGAAACTCATGCGGGTGAAACCGCGGGGCGCACCTAGTAGTGCATATTTTTTTTATGAGACGGAAAATTTGCCAATGCCATCAAAACCAAGATGTAAATCGTTAGATTCACCCTACAAAAAGTACTCGCGCTTCAATTTTGTTTTGACACACAATTTCGCTTCCTGTCATAGAAACGCCATATACAGGATGTGTGAGCTCACTCGTCTCTGTACTGACACTTTTCGCGAGACATGAGTGAGGTGAGGGCAAAACTAATTATTTTACAAATATATCTATACTAGATGCGCCCAGCGGTTTCACCCGCATAAAAAGTATTCTATATGTTAATCCTGGTTATCAACCATCCGTGTGCCAAATTTCATCCAAATCCGTTCCGTAGTTTTTGCGGGAAAGAGTAACAAACATCCATCCACCCATACAAACTTTCACTTTTATAATATTAGTAGGATTTACTGTAATGTTCCCACAGCTGGGATACTCCTCTCGGTGACAGGTAGTGGGCCGTAATCCGCCACGCGGGCCCAGTGCGGGTTGGTACGCCGGTTTCCCCACCATGTCTTCCTTCACCGTTTTGTGAGCAGTGGTGATGAAATAATTTACCCAAAGCAAAGTGCCTGTCGTAACGCCTGGGGGACGCCCCTACGCCGCCTAGTTGACCTAAAGAAGGTTACTGTGACAGACTGGATGCGGAAGGCGGAGGACAGGGTGTTGTGGCGCAGCCTGGGAGAGGCCTATGTCCAGCAGTGGACTGCAATAGGTTGAGTTGATTGGAAGCGCCAGTTTAGGTTTGAACCTACGACCTACAACTCGTATAAGTCGCGGCCGCTACCACTGGTCCACCACGGTTCTAACCCAAGACTCAAGCATAACTAAAACCTACTTTAAAACCATTCTAATAGTTGTAAGTAATGCTTGATTCTAGACTTACTAAACGTATTAACTTTCTTCCTTTCGGCCTATAAAACCAACTGAATTTTAAAAATATCAACAGCTAGGGTTATTATTTTTTTCTTTAATTTTAATTTAAATCGTTTTTTATTTTTACTAGTCAATTATTATTGTCCTTACTCTTATTGAGAACGAAAATCGCATGACAATCCATTTCGTAGTTAAGAAGAACAATGCAGTCACACGATTTTGTCTTACAAGTAGGTGGGTACTTTCTATTTCTAGTTTTTTTTTTTTGTGTAGGTAATACGCATATATTGGACATTTATAAGTTTTTATTAATTACAATACAACACCGACACACACTGATTTTGTATGAGCTTTTCTATAATTTCTAGCATTTAAATCAATTCTCTCAATTTATTATAACGGACACACACTTCCCTAAGTGTCTGTTATTCCAGCGTATGGCACTCGTGGGTTGCAGCTTAGAATCAGCGTCAGGTGGTACACTTTGTGTTGTCATCTGACATTATGCTGAGCTGAGGCCCTTTTGGCAGTATAATCTTTGTTTTCTGTTTTTATAGTTTTAAGGTGTATTCATTTTGTGTAATGCCAATAAACGCATTTTTCTTTCTTTCTTTTTTTTTTGAAGTAGAAACAAAACACTAATCACCCAAGATTTTTGGCTATCGACAACCCTTCGAGAAACTCTCACCGGCCCCCTCCCGTGACAGATGGTACAGGGTAACTCCCGATCCATCACTACCGTTTCGCCAGCCACCATAATTGATCACATTATTTTTCCTGTTATTATTAATTGTTCCGTCTCTGTATTCAATCAAACAGCCTGTATATAGCGGAATCTTTTAGAGCCGTTTTGGTGAAAGACTGATTGCTGGCTTTCAAGGGATGTTGAGTGGAAAATGGGCGTATGTACTGTGTGATGATTGAGGGGTGTATGGAAATGAGTATAATGTAGCGATCTTTTAAGATTGTGTATGGAAAATTCACTTTTTGGAAAGCTAAAAAAAAAAAAATAATAAAATGTACATATTATATATGTTACTGTAAAAGCTCGAACTGCAGTAAATCCTAAGATATTCCAGTAAAACCTAAGATCTACCAATTCCTAATGGTTAATGTCCAAAAAGATTTGCGATTCGAACTTTTACCACCATTCCGTTGGTAAATCTTAGGATTTACATCAATGGCATGGTAAATGTTGAAAAACAAAACATGTCATAACGTGCTCAGCGCACGTTACGGATAAAGAAGTGAGTCTTCGAGAAGTTGTCGGAAAATTGTCGTTAACTGGAGGACAAGGATTCAAAAAATGTAATTGTCAAAAAAAATGCTCGACGAAAAAATGCACCTGCAGATCATCAGGATTACTTTGTAATTCTAAATGCCACAACAGCAATCCGTGTTGTAACAAGTGAAATGTTTTTTTAGGAACCTTACCTATTAATCAATTACATTTGATTGTCTTTTTTTACTTCTAAACCAAATAATAAGAAAAATAATAATTAAGTTAGACTAGCTTTTATAAGCATTATGTTTGTATTTCGTTGTTAAATTCCAAATAGAGAAGTACTGATTCAGTTAGATAGATATGACAGAGATTGAGATATTCAGATATATACGTTATGTGTTTTTTCAAAATAATTTAAATAAGTTGATATTAGTTTGTACTTGTTACTATCATTATGATATCTTTATAATACTATGTACCTGGTTTGTCTAATAGTTCAAAGTTAATAATTAAGAATTACTCATTGTTTTATTCCTAAAACCAACATCTACCAGCTGACAGTGGTAAAACCTAGCATATACTGAGTTCGAATGGTAAAAGCTCGAAAAAATCGTCGTATCTTCAGAAATACTTACATTTACCAACTCATGTCGGTAAATCCTAAGACTTACACTTAAATCTTAAGATTTACCGTAGTTCGAGCTTTTACAGTAACATATACACCGTTAAATTTTGATCGTTTTAATCCATAAAAGGGGTCATTGTACTCATCATTATGAACAACTTTTACTACGGGACCAACCCTGAAATCGTGAAAAAAAAAATCAGTTGATCCATAGATTTATGTTCGCATAACTCGATTTTGTAAGGAATGCGTACGCGTCCGTAAAGCTGAACGGATGCGTACGCATTCCATACAAAATCGTTGTTTTCTATGGACAAAAGCTGAACTGAATTGAATAAGTGTGGTTAGTCCCTTAGTCGGTGAGATATCTAACTTGGAAGTAGACTTTACTTTTTGGGGACGAGTTAGTAGAAGAGGTGCTGTGAAAGAGCTCGTGAGGAAAAGCACTATACCGCTAAACAACGTTCCTGTGTT
Source organism: Apamea sordens (assembly GCA_945859715.1). Lineage (NCBI taxonomy): Eukaryota > Metazoa > Arthropoda > Insecta > Lepidoptera > Noctuidae > Apamea > Apamea sordens. Next base: position 15,546,287 of record OX244009.1, read on the forward strand.
TTGAAGACAGTGAAATAACTAACAAATGAGAAAATTTACCTGTATCAACATGCGTGTAATTGCGAAACACACTTAGGTACAATGGCAATGCCTTTCATTAAGGCAGTGCATTAGAGCCAGTGGTAGCGGCCCCACTCACGAGTCGTAGGTCGTGGGTTCGAGCCCAGACACGCGCTTTACTTTGTGTAAATAATGTCATCACCTTCATTTACATTTTCATACACGTGTCATTATCTAATTTTTTATTTTATTAATTTCTGTATATTTACGTGACATCACAGCGGTAGGGGTCTTTTGGCCTCATACAGGACTTTGTTTTTATTTTGTATGTTTATTCGAGTGTTTTTAGTTTAGTTTGTGATATTTTATTTTTAGTGTTGCATGTTTACTTACATTGTCTACATTTCAATTGCATTAAAAATGTTAAATGAAAGTGCGGAGACTCCTAAGACAAGCAATCCCTTGCTTAAAAGGTGATCTCCAAATATATGTATCTAAATGCCCATTGTAATTGAAATAAACATTTTTTATTTTATTTTCCTGTGTCCCAATAAAAACTTTTTCTTTCTTTCTTTAAGCCTATTACATCCTAAGATAGGACATTCTGTGAAGCTTCAAAATACCCCGAAAATTATAAATTCACGCTACATAATTAATTACATCTCCTACAGCAAAATTAACCAAAATTTTTCAATGTTTTTAATCTCAAATATGTAATTAACTAAGGAAGTTTGGTACCGAAATTTACATTTTGATACGAGAGGCGAAGTCAGTTTATTAAAATTAGTTGTTTACGGACCTTTTTGACCGGCAAATATTCGAATTACCCGGGTACAGTGTATTTTGGTTGTGATGACCCTCCGTTTAAAATATATTAAATTAATTTCTGGGAGCTAATGGAATAATTTTGAGGATGGGAAATGTCGATAGGTAGTCGATATGATGGGTAGGTGACGTGTTAGTAGTAAAATCTTTTAAGACAGTAAAGCAACGAGTTTAATGGGTTCTCCCTTGTATATGTGATATGAAAAAAGGTTTAAAAATCTGCATGTTAACGAAATGGCAAAGCATTATGATATCTTGAACATGTAGATTTAGATTCTTCGAAAGACTTTTTCAAACAAATGGTATCACGCTGCGTTTTTTTTTTTTTTTGTGAATCCAGCACATCCTGTGCAACTCCGCTACAACCAGCATTTTAAATCAAACACCAATCAAAAAACACAACTCACACAAAAAAAATCCTCTACCAAAAACTGTCAATCAAAATATTCGATATCTACAATTACGCAACTATAGCATGTCCCATCCCTACCCGGGATTTGATTCGCTGTTCAGGGATCAAAGTGTTTGAGAATAAGGTCATGCCCTTCCCATATAGAGGCCCGGGATAGTCCGGGACGATTTTATTACCCCCACTGATCCCGGACTATTGGTATTGCTTCGATTTCAACCTATTTTCATGCCGATCGGGTTTTGATAGGATTTTTCGGATATTCGGATATTGTCATCTAGATTTTTGTGACAGACTTGCAATATAGATAGGATATTTAGGCGAGGATTTCTTTTGCTGAATAAGATTTGTGCCAGGTTAGTGGCAACAGGCTCGCGCCGCCGCCGTACGGGTTATATGTCGGTACTACATAATCAGCCTATACGTTCCCACTGCTGGGACGTAGACCTCCTCTCTGTGTGGAACGAATGGGCCGCCGTAATCCATCACTGGGGCCGTGCAGATCGGTGAAAGTCACATGTCTTCGAATTCTTGGTTCCAGAGCATGATGTTTCCTCATGATCTTTTCCTTCAGTATTTTGAGAGCAGTGGTAATCAAATGATTTATATAAAGTAAAGCGATAAATTAAAGAAAAAAACAATGCCATATAACCTGAGAAATAGATATAAAAACAAACTTGAAGTCATTAGCGTACGCACTAATTACGGTAGAAAGACCATATTGTTTGAAGGAGCACAGCTGTTCAATGGATTGCCAGACGATATCAAAGAGTGCAATAACGTGAATATATTTAAAAATAACCTTAAGAAACATGTATGTACATTGTAGCTTCTAATACTCTGGAGGAAATTGAATTGTATTATACTGTATTATCATATTTACTACTTTGTACCTCATTATAAGCGGACTGTAAGTTCTTAATATATAATATATTAAATTAATATATTAATATAATATATTAATAAATTTCTTTAAACCTATACCGCCTGCCTGCTTTCGAACCGTCGACCTACCACTCGTAAGTTATCACTGGGCCACCACTTAAGTATCATTCGCTATTATTTTACTGTTACTGGACAATTAAGTAATACCTAAGCATATAGCCAACCGTGGTCACTAATTAATTTACCAAAATTGGCTATTGCAATATCCTCTAACAATAATTATAGTATTTAGAGAAGCCAATTTTCAACATTTCTCAAATAAGTTAAATACCAGCGTTTACTTAATTAAAATATTTTAATTAAAAGGGATCCTTATTAATCTTACAATTCAAACTATAATATAGCCACCCCCATTATTCGTTCAGTACATAAATAAATTACTTAAGCAAATACCTATTTCTAATCTAGACTAGAATCTAGTCAAATTCCTTGTTTAATTATTAGATTAGGTCCCAGATTATTAAATTTCGGGCGAGATTTTAGACGCAACGGGTAATTTTAAGGCTGCCATTTTGAATTATTCATGAATATTATTAATAATAATGGTTGGCTAATAACCGAGACATCTAAGGGCTAGGTGTTTTTCGCCTGACTTTTTATAAGGTAGGAATTTAAGAGGCATAATTGCTCTGTATTCTTGGCTCTTTTATTCAGCTGAAGTGCCACTACGTGGAGCCCTGACACAGCCAGAAGGCGTCGCAGCAGACCCCGTAGAAGATGGCAGGTCGAGCTGGACAAAACAAACGACCTGTGGTCCACTTTAGCCCTGGATCGAAAGAGCTGGAAGTCAAGGGAGAGACCTAGCAGAGGAATGATGCAAGCTAACAGTAAAATGATTAAATAAATAAATAATTCAGCCTTTAACAATTAAAATCACCAGTGAAACATAAATAGCTATTAAAACCAAACTATAGATTATTTTAACTAAAATATTGTCAATGAAAGTCATTTCAATGTTTTGACATTTCATATGCCTGTAATTTAATCAGAGCACGCCCACTTTTTATCGATAAGTTTTTTTTTTAAAATTAGGTCATTAGTCACAACCAGCTGGAACATTTTGCCAAATCTGTTAGAGCCGTTCACTTAAGTAATTCAACAAATTAATTAACAAAAGCAATTTATAATAACATATCGACTTTTCATTCCAACGACAATATGTCATTCATAAGTCACAACCCTAACCTAAAAAAAACACAAATACACTTAAAAAATCACACAGCAAACAGTCGAGGGCACAGAAATAATAACTAACAATACAAATTACAAAGCAGAGGTAACAAACGTAGTATTTTAATGAAAGTTTAATTGGTGGCCGGCCAGCCCTATAAATAATGGTGGCCTACTTTGTTACGTAAGGGTTGTGTGTGCGGATATTTGCGCAGAAATTCGGATATTTTTGGCGAGGAAGTAGAACAATATTTTTTAGGAGTATTAATGAAGTTAAAGGTAAAATCAATTTGGGCGCTACAAATTTTTTGTTTGTTAAAATTTGAACTTAAATAATGAAGGAGTTTTCGATCGTTACCACGTAACCTGGCCTCTGTTTACTGAACTCAGACAACCCACATGCACTTTTACGGCTACCTGCATTGATCTGAGTCTGCGTTATTCAGTTTACTTTTGCTTTGCTAGCTTTTTTTCTAATAGATTTCTTTACGCTTTGGTTTCTCATACAACGTCGATGCAATGTGAGCTATGAAGTGCAGCTATCGACCACATTATATGTGTTGTGTCCGTGATTATATTTATTTTTTTATATTTTTCTTCAATTATTTTTTTGTATGCATATCTTTTTGAGACAAATAAACCTATTTTTCTTTCTTTCTTTCAATAAGTAGGCAGTCACAAATCTACGACGCTAAAACACCAACATAATCAAATATTTCATAGAAAGCGTGTATTATACATACCCCAGCGAAGTCGAATAGGTTTCATGTTAAAATTCCACCACCCTCATAATGACAGCATTAAATATTCATTACTTTATACTCTAGTACCTTGGCACGAAACTTAGAAATTATCTCGCATATGACAAATATTCGTATTACAGAATCTCGTTTAATTTAACGCGCGACACGTTATTATTACTGTTGGTACAGGTTTGTGTTTGTTTGTAATTAAGTGTACTAGTGTTTGGAGAACTCATCTCGCAAGGCACGAAGGCGGAACGAAGCCACAACAAACATACGTAGAATATTGGATGGTATAGGTTGGCATTTCGGATATTCGGATATATAAATACCTATTTGAGCTGTCAATTAATTTCGAACTGGGAGATGGGTGGTTTAATTTCAGATTCGAAGTTTCCTGGTAATATTGATTCGCGAGTGGTTATTAAATTACTGTTATTAGTCATTCGATGAAGTTTTCATTCCCTATAATAATATGGAGCCACATCCAGCTGCGCTTATCTATGTTGAACGGGAACTTGTTTTCGTTTACATTTGATGTTTGAGCCCGTGTATCAAGCGATCATTGAGTTCTTGTTTCGTATCTACCCACAAAATAATTATTATTGCACAAATTTCTAGTTTTTGTAAAGCCCCCAACAATATTGACTTAATGTTTTTATTATAATATTCTTATGTAAGTGAATTATTGCATTCTTATAAGAATTAATTTATCTCAAACCTCACATGTCTATAAACTGACGTGTCTTTTTATATTTTTATAGCGATTTTCATACGTATAAATTATGTCTCATTGAGATCGAATAATTCGTTATTGAATATTTTTTGTCATAAATAAGTTAATTAAAATGAGCGTGTTTTTTTTTTGAAAAAAAAGACTTGCAACAAGATGATTGTTTACGAACTCATAATAACTAATAATAAACATTAAAAATCAAGAAGTATTTTCGCAAAATATCCGATAAAAATATTTTCGAATATTTGTCCGCTTCGCAACATTCGCAGCCCTATAAAAGCCCTACAGACGCGAACCCAATAAATACTAACCCCACAATAGAACTTTTATAAACGTGTGTGTATTTTTTATTTTATTTGAAAAGTCCTGTTAACATGGACCCAATAGCCGGCCATATTGCCAAGTTTTATTTACAGAAAAATATAAAGCTTTGTATTTTTTTTTTGTGTTTTATTTGAACACTAGACTGCAGAGAAAATGTTATATTTTTATTTTAGATTGGTGATTTATTCTTTAGTAAAACATATATTCTTTAAGGCTCTCGCAGATAGGCAGGACGCAACTCTAGTAGGACAATTTCTATGAAAACTTCATGAAAATTATTCTACTATAATAATAGTCGTGTCGCACGCTTTCGAGCTGTATTCATTCCCTTTTCATTTTTATTCCTGACATTCACCATGGTCGTGCTAACAGCAAAATATACACAGCTTTTCCAGCTTTTACACAGCACCAGGCGTCTGGCCGGTTGCGCAAGCAACCATACATTTTTAAACAGTGCAACTATGGTTGCTCCGCCACTGGTGGCCTAATGAGATAGGAACCCTTCAATATAATTATATAATTGGAAAAGGCAGATGATGATATTCCACTTGACACATTTCAGTTAAAACGAGCTAAGTGCCATTGCAAAGTTGCAAGCAAAACCGTTGATAAAGTACCTAAGCGCCCCATTGAAAATAATTCCGTTTACATAAGTAAGTAGTTTTATACTGATGGAATAATAAGCAGAGGATAAGATTTATCTCAATGGAACTCACTATTACTTCATAAATTGCTTTTAAGCTTAGTAAGAGATTTTAATAGTTTCAGAATTTGAAATAGAAATGGGCAAAAAATGGCGCTTGCGACGTTTTATTTGGTCGTTGGTATTTCAGTTATCAGGATAGTTTTTGGCTTTATTGGCTTGCCTTTATTCGCTGCCTTTATCGTTCTTACCTGCCAGAATATTTCATAATTGCTAAAGAGAAAATTGTAGATTAATCTTGTTATAAAATAGATTCTCCCGTTAAATTCCCTAAGGCCGTAATTCCAGTTTGTAAGTCGCTTGCAAGCAACGCCAATATCGCATGTAGGCCGCTAATCAATTAAACGGTATTGAAAATATGTACGACATATTTCTAATACCGCTGTGTCATGAAATTTGAATGCATGTCTACTACTAACAGTGTTTTACATGTAGTAAAAAAACAGCAGTGCGATTCTGTAAACATTTCACCGTGAAAACTTAGGTGAAGTGAGCGTGGAGTGAGCTGTCATTCCAACTAATGCTAGGGATTGACACTACTGACAACTCACATCAAGCTCACTTCACTTAAGTTTTCACGGTGAGATTTTTACAGAATCGACCGGCTGGTTATTGTTCTGAGCAACGGAACAATCGAAGTTCTTTAAAATACTGAAAATGTCTTAGTGTAGGTACACTGTGTAGTAGGTACACTAAGTATGAGCACTAAGACATTTTCAGTATTTTTTGCAACCGTAGACGAGTGTCGGCTGCTGCCGTCGACGTTGACGGCAGCCGTCGACGAAGGCACTCGTCGACGGCTAGAGTTGCCTCTGCCGTTGACGCGTGCTGCTTAATGTATGCACACTTAGGTACAGGCTTATTTTCTAGTAATTTCTGCCAGTGACTTCGTCGACGTGGCTGTTAACATAAATACCATAAAACATATCCTATGGCATTCGGCAATAGTGTTGCTTTCTATCTATGAATTAATGTTTGCAATCGGATCAGTGCTTCCAGTGTCAATCAATTTTACCTAATACTTAATGGTAAATGTAAATAAAGTTAAGTTTTTGATAAAACAAGGTTATAAAAAGAGGATAAACTTACCACAGAACACGGCGATTAAATTCCTAATTTTGGCACACATTTTGATTTTTTACTATCAACAGCTCTGCACATAATTTAATTAATCAGTCGAGAGAATCACCTCCACATTTTGTCACTAAATCCGTTTTTACACTAGCACAGCACTATTTGTCACTACACTGTCACTAAATGTACCACCGTTTTTTCACGTCACTTGGTCATTTTAGCTTATTAGATTAGTCCACAGTGATTCTGTAAAGAGAAAAAAAAAATATGTTAGTTAAAAATGTTAAAATATTTTTCAGAAATGAATTTTTTGGTGAGTAAAATATAGAAGGTTCAATAATCCGGTTTTAATTTATACTTAGATTGCATAGAGAGGGATTTCACATAAGTCGAAACAACATACAAACAATAATTCTTTACAAAACATGATTTATTGAAACTAAAACATTATATAAAGCCCAATCACAAATAAAATTTAAACACGATGCAGTATTTTGAAACTAATTCACAAACATTAAAAAGGGTAGTCGCCTGGAATCCTAAATAAATAAACAAAAACAAAACGTGTTTTGCCAACATTACGAAAAAAACTTACGACACAAAAGTAAAAGCTGACCCACATTTTTTTGCAAATACCTATGGCATAAAAAACCGACCCGTTTTCAGCTTAAATGAAAAAAATATTAACACAAAAAAGTTCTGACAGTTTATTTAGACATTTTAAACACCTTTTTTATTTGGAAAGGGCGTATTTTTAATGGGCTTTAAAAGAGTAATGAAACATTAATATTGTAGATAAAAGGTTGAGCACGTTTGGGGTCATAGTTGTAAAAATTGACATAATATGCTACGGGTCCCGACGAGCTCGTAAAATATCATTGGAGTAACTTTTGATTTTTTTGAAAGTCCATTTTTGTTATTATTAGGATTTTGTGTTTTTGTAGTAAGCGCCATGGATTTTATTGTTTAAATCTTTAAACTCAATGATGTTCTTTAATTACAAAACTGTCATATTTTGCATATTTAAAATCAAATTAAACTAATTTTTAGCGTAGTGTGGGACTCGCCCCAGCTAGATGGACGGATGGCCTAAAGAAGGTGACTGGGACAGACTGGATGCTGAAGGCGGACGACAGGGTATTGTGGCGTTGGCGCAGCCTGGGAGATGCTTATGTCCAACAGTGGACTACAATCGGCTGAGTCGATTGATTGAAACTAATTTTTCCTGTGTGCTAAGATGGGTGCCAGACATAACTTACGGTTTTATAAAACCCACAAAATAAAAAAAATAAAATTATTCAAACGCCTATAATAAAATCAAAGAATGTAAAATAGGTTAAATATAAATTTCAGTTTTATTAAAAACTGACATTTATTTTCAAACAACAAATATAAAAATCGCAACCAGTTACAGTTGATACTTTATTACTTAGCACAAAAAATGTATGCAAATTCGCAGACTAATAAACTAAAAAGTGTGAATATCATTAGGATTTTTTTATCTGTCTGCATTTCATACACTATGGTGAGATCATTTTCCAATATTAAACTATTATATCATAGATTTATTGTATTTTAAACATTTGAAAGTTGTTAAATTCGCTTTGAATTTCATAGATAAATTCGATTAAAAAGTTTGTTTTAAAAGGCAATATTATTATTTAATACTATTATTTTTATTTGATGATGTTAGCTTTTTAAAGTCTGGTGTGGCTTCCGTTGATATAACCTATATTATAAATATTTTTTTAAGAATCGTTGTAAGTTAGTTTTTAAGTTTAAAATAGAACAGTAGTAATATTTTCATGAACTATTTTTCAATTTCAATCAAAAGATCCTAAGTCACTTTCTAAGTATTATGCATGAAATCATCTCACCATAACAGTTTTCGAGGGAGCCGCTAGCCAGTGCCCACTCAAAAAAAAAATCATTAAGTTAAAAAACTTGATTCTGCTTACGACACAACTTAACCCACGCTTAGCCTAGTTTAATTTTAAGGTGTGGGTTAAGTTTGGAGCTGGTGGCGTTTGTGTTGTATTCGGAATAATACGATTGTAATTATGTACCTTGTATTTTTGTTTTTTGGCTGCACGTAGCTGAATTAAGTTTTTTTTTTTAATTTTAAATTAAACCAGATAAACATTGCTGGTCAACAGAAATATGTATGGAGGTATTATTTCCCTGGACGCCTTCCTTCACGAAAGAGCATTAATTGCCAGTAATTATACTCTTGCTGTAGGTACCAATCTACAAGCACATTGCTAATTACCCGTATATGATTGATTGCAACCTGGTTTATACTTGAAAGGATTTATTTAATTGTATAAATTATGATATTTTGAGCAGCTGATGATCATAAGTTTTTTGTTTCATTATGAATCAGAACTGATTGATGTAGCGGACATATTTTATTTATGAAATACATTATGTATCTACTGGGGAATTATTTAATAAATGTTATTGAAACTGAAAAAATATACTTTGATTATAAGTGGAGAAATCTATACTTAATATTATAAAGATTTAAAATTTGTTTGTTTGTATGTATGTAGGGGGTAATCTAAAGAGTTGATGATCCAAATCTAAAAATGTTTTCACTTGTAGAAAGCTACATTGTATGTGAGTGCTATAGGCTATAAATTGTGTTTTCATCGTGCATTTTAGCTGAGCTATCATAACTGTTGTCTAGCAAGTCGGAAAGAAAAACCTCTTAAAACAGAATTATTTGCATGCACTGCCTAAACAGTTGTATATAACTTAAAACAATGTATGGCAATATGGTCCGCCATAAATAGTTCTACAAAAAAGTCCGCGACACCATATTTCTATCTTTTAACTTTTAATGTCACTTTTATGTTTTAAAATAGTATTTTATTGACATGCTTACGTTTGTATGAAAATATAATTTTTAAATGTGAATCCTTATCAAAATAAATTATTTTATGATCACAATGACATTATAGAGACCAGATTTGCCCTTTACAGTATGTCATTGGTCATATAGTTTCGGAGATAATAGTAAATTACTAAAACGCAAAATGCCGCTAAAACATTCACGAATGCAACTTTCATTCATATCACTCTGCACATGCTGTGTGCAGACGTTTAATCCATTTACCCATAGATAGCGTTATACAAATACGTATTCTTTTTGATTCGCGGTGTTCATACTTTACGCGGACTGATGATATTGGCGGTATTGTCATTGGATGATGTAAATTGGTTGGATGTCGTTCTATTGATTTCTATTGGTTTTGGTTGTTTTAAGTACTTGGTTACTTCTCCTGTTCATAATTCTGGTTACGATTGTTTCTATCTCAAGTTGAGGTAGAGGTTTGTTTGAACGCGCTAATCTCTGGAACTACCAGTCTGTTATGAAAAAATATTTTTGCATTTGATTGATAGCCCAATTTTTGAGAAAGGCTATTAACATCATGTTTCGACTCTTCGGAGCCGTGCAGAGAGAAAAAAGTCCGAAAGCAGAAAGAACGAAGCGAAAACGAAGTAAGAGCGCGGGCGACTAACCAAACATTACACGCGGACGAAGTCGCGGGCAGAAGCTAGTAATAGATGGATAGGCAGATGGCTAAGAAAAGTATTGCCGTCCATCGTAATACGTTTACAGAAGTGTGACTTTACTTATTTTTATTACTAACCAAAGAAAAAATATAGGTTCATTGAAATCTTACTAATGAGATTGGTACTACTTAATATAGAATATTTTTGTTTTATATAAGATACCCCATTTACCTATAATAATACTTTTTGCTTTGCTCCGTTTGATTCCCATGTAAAACAAACATTTGTATGGCAACAGAGCGGTTATCGCTCTGCTAGTGCATGTCTATGTGTAAATTCTTTCTGAAAATCACGAATAGATTTTCATTTGGATAACATTAAGGTTTATAAGAACGTTTTTGTTATCTTCAAAAAAAGTTATGTTATAACACATAATGACATTCCGCTCCCGCTTATGTCTTGCGCCGCTTGACTCAAGTCAGGTGTAGGCGGCATAATGTTTAGTGGAGACAATTATTTTGTCTGTCTGTCTGTTTGCGCTGCTTTTGTTAGCTTTCTGCGTGGACACGACAGCGACTGCCATTTTGATGTGAGAAAGGCTTTTAGACGGTGTCATGTACATTCGGTGAATATGGTTGAGTATTGAAATAACACTGTATTTTTAAATACTTAAATGTTTTAGTGGCGATAGATGAGAAGATGTTTTCACCGGATAGAGAGAATGTTTTCATAGATGGTTGGAGTAGGAAGGACCTAACTTTTGCAAATCTAATGAAATAAATGTGCTTGTAATAGGAATTGGTTCTTTTCAGGGTATTAGGGTCTTCTGACTGATTTCCCCGAAGGGTTAGGCACAGCTATATCTATAGTACACCCACATTTCGCCAGTTATGTTTATTTCCTATGTAATTACCATCAAACCATCCAGCCATTGCCATCAACCGGGTAAAAATCCTACTAGAAACTTAATACTTTGCCCAACCTGGGAATCGAACCCAGAACCAGGGGGCCTACTGCGAAGTGCAAAGTGCGAATGTTCGGATCGGTCCGACACATGGCCGAACCGAATATTATTGAAAAATGCGAAAAAAGTTCGGATCGGCTCAGTTGGGTCGGGACCATAGTCAAAATTCGAAAGAGTGTAGGAGTGTAGGATCTTAACCGACCGAACCAAATAGTAACTTCGTAGCAGAAAACGGCCGAACATTCGGCCGATACTACTTCGGAGTAGACCCCCTGGTCAGCAATAGCGCTTGCAACCCGACTAAACCAACCTACCTTGTTCTCCTTCCTTATTGACCGCGGCATGTATAGATCAATTGATTCGCGTAGTTAGGGGACTTCTTGTATACAAATAACCGCAAACGTAATCATCAATCAGTTTGCCAAGCATGGTGATTATGATGAAATGTAAAACAAATTCCGAAATATCGAAAGCATTTAAATATTTAAATACAAAACTCAACAATAAATTCAACGTTCCAAAATGACACTTTTAGTGCTACATATAATAATTTTATTAACAAATAAACTGTTTATATTACGCTTTTTAGTGGCATATTAGTGTTTTGTGTAATCTCCATAGTTTTATGCACAATATAACTGGATTTAAATGTCATAAGCTGATCGTTTAACGTTTATATTTCTGTTGTAACGCAGTATTAGTAAAATAAAAATATATAATACAAGAAACGCATGTTAAAAAGTGCTGAAAATGACTATGTTGATTTTTTTATTGTGTCGTGGGTGTGTTTAGAGAAAGGGAACAAAATACTTGCACAAGCACATTCAGACCCGGAAGAAACATGTGTCAAAACAAATATTGGTTTTGTGTGGGAATCGAACCAGTGGTAAAGAACCTCATACGCTTTTGAACATTTTTGTTCTGCATAATTTCATCTTTTGTGTACGGTATCTCTTACTAAACAACGAATTATTTTTATTATTGTTGCTTTTTATTAGCAAGTATAATAAAAAACAACAATAATAAAAATAATTCGTTGTTTAGTAAGAGATACCATTACCCAAGTATCTATGATTGTTATTTTCACTAGGTAACTAAGTAAATGATATTTGTGAGTATCTACCAGAATTAAATTAATTACTTAGATGAATTATTAAATTAATCAGAGTACTTTTTTTTTGCGTTGTTTTAAAATATCACAAAACTCCTATTAGGTATGTTAAGTATTTTTTTCCTAAGTTAAGTGGCGCTTCCACCTCACACATTCAGCCAAGTCAAAATGTCACAAATCAAATATCACTGTCTCACACATATGTGCACATATGTGTGTGACAGGGCTACTCTAAGCAACTCTACTTGCGCCCACGACTCCGCCCGCGTACAAACGGACAGTATTGTTGCCCAACTTCCGTCGACCGTGTCAAAGCGTTTCTACTTTCGATGTTAATTTAGTAGAATATTGTGTCGTTAATAGACATTTTCATGGTTGAACATGTCTAACGACATGTTAAATGAGAATTGGTCTGTTTTGTATGAAAACGGGAAGAGACTAGGTTAGATCTGTTCAAGATTTCCCTAAATTTTACCCCGCCTAAGCTACAGAACCCACAGTTATTATATTTATATTATAATGTAAATATAATCAGTCTATGACATTCCCGATGCTGGAACACAGGCCTCCTCCCTTCGAGAGGGAGCTGGCCGTAATCCACCACGCGGGCCCAGTGCGGGTTGATATAAATTCTGGTTCCTCACGATATTTTCCTTCACCATTGTGAGAGGAGTGGTGATAAAATTATTTAAACCAAGTAACGCGCCTGTTTGGGTTCGACCCCAGAACTTGGATGCGTGAGCCGGAACCGTTACCACTGCGCCACCGTTGCCCCCATATCCACATTTGCCATTTAAATATTGGCTCCAATCCGAGGTCAGACACGCGACCCTTAGCGACTAAGCTAATCTAGCTCAGCTAAGTTTATAGTTTAACTAACTATATGCTATGTCAATTAAGTTGTCAGTGTCAGTTGCAACTAAATCACAGTCTTCTACTAGCAAATGACAATCGAAACGAGTTGATAATTAAGGCGTTATAATCTTATCTTAAATCTAAATCACCGTGCTTGGATAACAGTTTAGTGATTGCAGATGACTGTGATTAGAGTTTAAGATTCTGCCAATCTATTCTGTAAAAATCTTAGCGTGGAATCTTAGGGGAAGTGTGTTTGAAATACTGTCAATCTCTAGTAGGTATCAGCTGAAATTATAGCTTACTTTAAGCTCTCTTCACCAATGTTTTCACGGTGAGGTTTAGATAGAACAGACCGGTTGTTTACCATTTATTTACCAAAAATAAACTGTTAATCCCTAGTAGGTATTGGGTGGAATGACAGCTCACTTCACCTAAATATTGACCGTGAGATTTTTACAGAATAGATCGACAGGTCACCATTTACCTACATACAAAATAATCAGAAACCAAACACAAACGCCCCACAAATCATTTATCTTATTAATAAACTAGCATCTGCCCGCGGCTTCGCCCGCGTGGATGTCGGAAATTATCCCACGGGAACGTGCTAACAGGATAAAATGTATGTGCTTCCCCAGGATGCCATCTATCTCTATGCCAAATCAGAAGTTCAGTGGTTTAGGCGTGAAAATGTAACATACAGTATCAAGCTCAAATCCTCGCCTTAAAAACTGAATTACCCCTTTTTGTCCCGTCAGTGGTAAATTTTCGACAACTTTACATACTTATTATTAATTATTTTCTGTCAAAAGTATCAATACTGAGTTTCGAGTTACTCGGACCGCGCATTCAATTTCTTCCACACAAACTTAACACCCCTATATCCCCCTTTGAGGGGTAGTTTTGAAAAACTTATAATGATATTACTTACTACGATTATAATGATACTACTTACGATATTATTACTTACTTAGGCGAGTATTCTTGCCAAGTTTCAAGTTTATTAACTAAATGAATAAGATTTTTCATATAAACTGTATCCCCCGCTTTTTACCTCCATAGGGGTGGAATTTTGAAAAATCGTTTGGGATTATTCATAACTTGATTCAAAGATTATTTATACCAATTTTCGAGTTAGGCAAGCCACGCATTATAATCCTCCCTTGTGAAATTAACTACCCCTTTTCACCCGTTAGGGGTAGATTTTCGAAAAACCCTGATACACATTATTCTTTACTTTCAATATTAGGTATAAATACTGAGTTTCAAGTAAATCGGACTGCGCGCTAAAATTCTTCCATACAAACTTTGAAACCCCCCAATCCCTTATTAGGGGGTAGTTTAGAAGAAAAAAAAACTGACAATCTTCATAATTTATTTAGATAAGTATTCGTGCCAAGTTTCAGGTTTATTAACTCAAGGAATAAGATTTTTGATACAAACGAATTCCCCCCTTTTCACCCTCTTAGGGGTGGAATTTCGAAAAATCCTTTCTTAGTGGATGCCTACTCTTCACGAAGAACCCACCCTCCAAATTTCATGTCTCTAGGACCAGCGGTTTAGGCTGTGCGTTGATCTATCAGTCAGTCAGTCAGTCAGTCAGTCAGTCAGTCAGTCAGTCAGTCAGGACTTTGAATTTTATATATATAGATATTGCCGGCTTAACAAAAAGTGAGCGTAAAAAGATGGGTCAGTAAACGTAAAAAAAAGTATTAAAAAAAGTTTTGTTACGCACATTCGCTTGGCAGATGTTTGACGTTCACACGACGCTGGTTAGTTTGTTTTAATGCCCTATAGGCTTTATATGAGTGCTAAGTGTGTGAGCTAAACCGGGAGTCGAAGTCCCACAAAAGATGTTTGATTAAATTATTAATAAGTAACATCAGCCTGTATGTGGGCGAAGCAATACACTTTTTTTGGTGGAAAATTATAAAACATCATGCTGTATTCAGGTGCAGAAGGTTTTTCAAAAAGTTTTGCGTACAAAGAAGAAAAGAGAATTAATCACCATTCTTGCGATTTCAGACTAAGGCCGTTTGTCCACCGCCACGTCAACGGAACGTCAACGACAACTAGATGACGGCGCCGAAGTAGCGAAACGTACATATACTGCGGCCGCGTGGCCACCGCGCGTCCGTCAATGGGACGTTACGTTGGGTTCGGAAAACCTCGTTTCTCGTTGACGTCCTGTTGACAGTAATAGTGGACAAACGCTGTCACCTACGGACCACCATAAAATAAAATAATATCTTTGATTGCTACCTAAGATTCAAGGCTGACAATGAATGCAGATTCCGTAAGGGCTTAAGAAATAAGCCAAAATAATTCCTGTAAAGTACAGACGCCAGCACATCAAGCTACCCGAAACTGTCCAATTTTCCCAATAAACTTTGAACCTTACGCTTTAGCGATAAAGTTGAAAATCTACTAAAGAAATTTGACAGATTGTAGTAGCTTGATGTGCTGGCGTCTGTACCTATTTTTATTTAGTTTATCTTTACGGCGCCCAAAAAGTAGTCAAAACTGGTTTATCCTTTACCGGAACAAAGCAATACACACTCCTGAAACCCCTAAAAAACTTGTTTGTATAACAATCTCCAACTACCCACATTTTCTTTCAGGAAATATTCCGAAAAAATATATTTTTTTTACGTCCTCAAAACTTTCGGGCACATAATATCATGCCTAATTATTGTGAGAGGTGCCCGAACTTTTTTATGATCAAACTTATAAAAAAACTGTGTGCCATTTTATGTTTCCTACGTTACAAAAAGTTTTTAATAATGCTTTCTATCGATTTCTGTGGGACGATGTTTTTAAGTAATTTTATCGTTTTTTTTTAAGAGTCTCGGAGCTTGTTTTTTATGTTTGCACTAGGGAAATTATGACAGAAGTACATAAGTACCTAGAAGAAGGGCTTTCTATGAAATTGGTTCGTTTCAGAAAATACCACTGCCTACACCCTTCTTCTGCACCAAGCAGTAACTAACTGCAGTGTATTGGTTGGAAGAAATTTATAAGATAGATATTTCGAAGGCATCTTCTCATTTACAGGAGGAATGTGTGCAAATATCCTCACCATTACGGCGATTCCCGTCATGTCGACTTTTGAGTATAGTCGGTTTCATTCTCTCTATTTCGAGCTCGTGGATTTTTGGAAAGATGTGCCGATTATGCTACTATCTACTTCCTACTATAATATTATAAACGCGAACAGATTTATTTGGATAAAATTTGGCAAACAGATAGTTTATAATCAGGGGGTCTATTCCGAAGTAGTATCGGCCGAATGTTCGGCCGTTTCCTGCTACGAAGTTACTATTTGGTTCGGTCGGTTCCGATCCTAAACTCCTACACTCTTTCGAATATTGACTATGGTCCCGACCCAACTGAGCCGACCCGAACTTTTTTCGCATTTTTCAATTATATTCGGTTCGGCCATGTGTCGGTCCGATCCGAACATTCGCACTTTGCATTTCGGAGTAGGCGTCCTGGATTAACACATAGGATACTTTTCAGCCCGATATTCCCACCGGATCGAAACTTATGCGGGTGAAACCGCGGGGCGCAGCTAGTTTAATTCACAATAATCCAGAAAACCAACGACTTTCCCGTGCCTTTTATATGACATCCACAGCCCTAAACCTTTTCAGTCATAACAAACCACAAAATAATTGATAATGAACAGATATTTAAGATAACCAAGTTTTTATATCAACATAATCATTAACGTATCTTTTCTTGTATTTCTTACAATGAAATTACGTCATTTTTTATTGGTTTTACGGTGTATGTTGCGTGGTTGTTTTTATTTGATAGGTACTAGCTGACCCGACACACGATGTCCTGACCTTAATAATTCATTCATTTATTCTAATACAAAAACGGACGTTTTAAAACAAAATTAAAATGGGAAATCGGTCCAGCCGTTCTCTAGTGATGCGCTTACCAACGAACACTATCACAATTAACCTATAATGTTCCCACTGCTGGGACACAGGCCTCCTTCTTGTGCGAGGGAATGGGCCATAATCCACCACGTGGGCCCAGTGCGGGTTGGTCGACGAACAGCATCTCCGTTTTATTTATATAGAAGATAGATAGGAAATATGTCAGGAGCATGGTCATGCTTCGTCTAGTAAATATAATTTAGTAATGGGGACATAGAAACCTTCTTGAAAAATGCTGCATAGTATTTTCAAATATCACAGTGCTGGAAAGGAGGAGAGAACCATCTCATACAGAGAATAAATGAGCATTGACGGCCTTGCTGCTTGCGTGTTTGAGGTCTACGTTCCATCATTATATGTATTTTTCTTCAATGTAAGACAGAAAACACAAAAGCTTTGAAAGATACAGACAATTAATTTAGAAGATAAAGGTATCAGTACCTACTGGTGATTGCCCAATTGTTTGATGGATTACCTACCATGCTAATGCATGATGGGTACCGACCCGCACTCGGCCCGCGTGGTAGATTACAGCAAACTCCCTCTCGAAGAGAAGAGTCCTGTGTCCCAGCAGTGGGAACATTATAGGCTTATTACTACAGGTGCGTGACCGATCATTTGATGGCTAACAAGCCGCGTCGGTTCATCTGATGGTATGTTGCCTCCTCTCTGTAACAGGGAGTTGGCTTTAATCACGCGGGGCCAGCGCGGGTTGGCAAAGAAAACAGCGGATTCGCACAAAGAAAGAATTTTACCTTCACCTCCGAACTAAAAATCTTAGGTGTATGTAAAGATACGAGTACATAAACTAGCACCTTGTACTTCTGCCTACCCCTTCAAACCCACAATCCAAACACTGTAGGTACATTGGTCGGCCACATCTGTGCGCTAAATATGGGCACCACATTGCTACGTGGGAGACGAGTTCTACCGAGCGTTGCCGAGCGAATATACAGGATGATTTTATGAGGAGCATGATATATTTTGCGTACCTCGAAATGGGCCTTGAAAATGCAATTACAGGCTGGTGAAAAGTATGCGTTTTGTGAGTTGTGAATGAAATGCATAATTAAGGAACAATGGTACAAAATTGGTTTTATGTTTAAAGTGCTTTGAATGTGTTACAGCGATTGTAATATGTAAATGCCAATAAATACCCACCGGCGAATGCAAAATTTCGATGAAAATGCAGAGAATACGTCAGTGCCCATTGATGTTTATTTGTTTGAACTTTATATAAACTCATCGCTTTTTTTCTTAAAAAGTGATTTCGATCTAGCGAATTTTTGCGAAACACTATTACAAAATTAAAACCGCATCAATCTCCATTATTTCACTTAAATAATATGCTTTATTATATTTTTTTAACAGTTCTCTTGTCCCTAAAAGTTTATTAGAAAACCAGCGTCAGACAGCATCTGTCTGGCATTAATGCTGCCGTGAGCGGACACTATTGTAGTTAAAACATTATTTTCACTTTTTTATTTTGTTATTTGTATTTTGTGTTTCACGAACTTTGTCCAAATATATCTTTTTCTTTTCACAGAATGTTTAAAAACGTTCGGCACATTCAATATTTATTTTCTATCTTCATCTAAATTGATGAGACGCGATCAATATTGGTAATTTGTCAATCTGAACGGGATTTCCATTGTGTGCTCCGCAATTAGGCTGTAGGCGACATCTGAATATTACTATAACTATTAACTGGTTAGTTACAATTAGCTACACCACATAACTATGTGCCACCATGTTGAAGTCAATTACATTGTTACTTTAAAACTAATTAATATTTTAACGTAAATCTTTGCTTCGTTGAATTTTAAAAGTTTCGTTAACTTAGATATCTTCAAACCCTCGTTAATAAATAAAGAAAAAAAAAAAAAAAAAAAAAAAAAAAAAAAAAAAAAAAAAAACTTAGATATCACTTAAAAGAACATTTTCATATACTTTATTACCAGCTTTGTCCAGCGGCTTCACCCGTGTGGAGGTCGGAAACTATCCCATGGGAACGTACCATCCTATGTTCTCTTCAAATCCGTTTAAGGCGTGAAAAGGTAACCGACAAACCGATACTTACTTTTGCATTTGTAAAATAGTAGAAGCGCCCCGCGGTTTCACCTGCATAAGTGTCGATCCCGTGGGAATATCGGGATAAAAAGTACCTATTTAATGTGTTATTCTAATGTATAAGCTATATTACTGTAAAGTTTCATTAAAATCCATTCCGTCGTTTTTCCGTGAAATCAAACATCCATCCATCCATCCATCCATCCATCCTCACAAACTTTCGCGTTTATAATATTAGTAAGATTAATAATTATAATTAAGTAAGTAATTGGAAAAATTGGGTTTGAAAATTCACTTATTGCCTAAGTTAGAAAAATAAAAAAATATTTTGAACAACCATCTTTTAGTAAAATATTTATCTACTTGTAATTTTAATAGTGTGCCTACGTACCTACTTACTTATCAAACTCAAACATCACTAGATTGTATTTGCTTTTTGCTAAAAATATTATTGGAATTTTTAACTAATTTGTATTTGAAGGGTAAGTAATAGATGATATAACAACAAAATCTCTAATATTAACAACATATAACAACGGAACCTATAATTTTATTTAATATAGCGATTAGTTAATATAATGAACGATTGATATAATTTTAAAACAACTAATTTTTATAAGCATAACATACATTAAATATAACATCCTTTGACATAACATACATTAAATATAAAATCGTTTGATATACCACTCAAAAGATATAAAACTTATTTGTTCTAATATGATGAAAACGCCTTAACGCCACTTAAAAACATAAAGCAAAATTGCATAGACACGGCTTAGTTTAATAAGGTTGCATATTAGAAAATCAAAACTTTCCTGAGCCAAAAGAACAACGTACAAATCAACAAAGTTTAAAATAACGATGGTCATTTGATCAAAAGTTCAGCTGACCAAAGTCTAGAATATCAATGTTCAAATTATTTATTACAATAATGACCAAATCGATGAAATCCCAAAGAGCGGCGACGTAGTTCCCGCGATTAATATGTTTCTGGCACTCGCCGGCCGCTACCGCGGCACCGCTCGCTGCGCTCGCTCGGCTCGTGCGTTGTGTGGTCACAGTTCTAACCTAACCTAACCTAGCTGTTTCGATGTAAAAACTTTTGATCAGTCGTTCATTTGATGTCACATACATTGGGATTTAAAAAAATTTCTAAATAAAACATTTGGTCTTTTAAATTTTGTTATTTCGTTTATTGTTCTTTTGAAATTTGCTGAAGAAAGTTTTGATTTTCTAATATGCAACCTTTAATAAATATTTAAAAGTATTTTTTCTTTGTTTTATTCTTTGTAAGTTCTATCGTAGTTGTAGGTAATAGTAACCTAAGTAGATATTAAACATAACTAGTAACTGATTACCACCTGTGCTAAGATAGGTCGACGGAGCCCCGCATCGCGGGGCTCCTGTTTCTGGGTGGTTTAAAAAAAAATAACCTAACCTATCCGAGTGGGGGTACTCTGAGTCGGGGTGTTAACCATAATGACGTTTTTTATATTTAATAAACGTTAGACATAATGATTTTCGATTAAACATATTAAACGTTAGACCAACTGATTTTCGATTA
Organism: Apamea sordens; assembly: GCA_945859715.1. NCBI lineage: Eukaryota > Metazoa > Arthropoda > Insecta > Lepidoptera > Noctuidae > Apamea > Apamea sordens. The sequence goes on from OX244009.1 coordinate 15,567,255, forward strand.
CATAAACGTTATATCAAACAACGTTATACTAATTAAGTTTTAGAATAAATAAATGTTATATGTAAAGAAATTATATCAACAGTTGGTATATCTCACGTTGATTATATCTTATGAACGATAATAAAATGAAATTAGACCAAATGAGTTTATACGTTATGAGACGCACCCGTATTTGAACAGTTTCATCATTTATTTAAAAGTTTGAGGTGTATTTTATATATAATACTAGCAGCACCCCGCGGTTTCACCCGCATAAGTTTCGATCCCGTTGGAATATTGGAATAAAAAGTATCCTATGTGTTAATCCTGGTTAACAACTATTTGTGTGCCTTTTATCCAAATCCGTTAGTAGTTTTTGCGTGAAGGATTAACAAACATCCATCCATCCATACTCAAAAACTTTCGCGTTTATATTATTTTAGTAGGACTAGTATGAAGGATAGTAGAATGCATTTTTGTGGACTTTTTGACAGAAATCGAATACATAGTAGGTACATGCATTTCGCAGAAGTTTGTGTCGCTTTTATTTAAAAAACTGAGGATTTTTTTGTTGTTGTTATTCCTTGAACTAACAATATCAATATAAACGAATAAACTCCATGGTTTTGGAATAAATTTACCAACGTGCAAATATTTTGCTATCTTTCAAAATTACTGCACATAAACAAATTATTGGCCACTTAAACCACAATATCGAGCTTAATGCGTTATCAGTTTAAACACACAATTTTAACAATAACGCCCACACAAAATAATACAATTAGTTGAGTAGTCATTGATTTCTGTATGGCTCCGAATAAACATTTTGTTTTTAATATCCGACATGTTTTTTAGATACTGAAATATCGATGGGATTGAGTTTGAGTGTGATGGTGAGTTTTGGAGCCTTTTGGTCTCGTATAGGACTTTCTGTTTCGTTTTTCTTTGTTACTTTTTATATATAATTTAGTTTTTTTATTTTTGATTGTGTTTAGTTTATTTTTATGATCTTCCTGTACGAGTCGCAGTAAATACTTTTTCTTTCTTTCTTTATAGTGTGTAAATAATGTAAAAAAAAAATTGTTTTATTAAAAAATCAATCGTCACAAGAATAAAACATTGGAGTTTCTTCGCGGCTCTTCTCCATAGAAAACGACCAATTAGAACCATGCTTTTATATTTAAATTGCCTGAAACTAAGACGAAGAACTACAGAAAACCATTAGAAAAAAATATTTTTAATTTTTTTTTCTACATTCAGTAGGTAAGTATTTTAAACACAAGATCAAATCCCACCACACCAATATTAGAAACACCCTGTACATCTAAACAAGATAATATGACAGGCTTACGATAAAAATACAGCTTCAGTGACCAACGCGACACAACACACAAATATAGGCGCATGGCAGCACGTGGCACTAAACTAATTTTTAATTGGAAATTAATTAGTTTTGAGTTAATCTAACAGGAAAAAATATTGAGGAGTTTTTTAAAGTTGCCTACACTGTCCTACTACTTAACTGTTGAGCAAATTGATTTAAAATTATATAATAAAAGTTGAGGAAATAAAAAAAATGGCTGCAAACACCGAACAGTTTGGTAATGTGAGCTTTTTAAGGGACACAAACACAATCAGCCTATAATGTTCCCACTGCTGGGACACAGGCCTCCTCTCGGTGAGAGGGAGTGGGCCATCCACGCGGGCCGAGTGCAGGTTGGTAGATGTCACATGTCTTCGAATTTTTCGTTCTAGGATATGCCGGTTTCCTCACGATGTTTTCCTTCACCGTTTTGAGAGCAATAGTGATGAAATAATTCATGGAATGAAAATGATTTACAGTCGAACGTGTGCCTTAATTAACTGACTAATATTCTTACCAACACATAAGCATTTCTTTGTCAAAAAATAAAAGGCCCGTGTTGACATTTGAGAATGCGTTCTTGACATCTGTCAGTTTCATACAAACGAATACGTGTTTTGCGAATTTGATCTTTATTAGCTATTAGAGCTATCAGTGTCAAAACAGGCCTTTTATTTTTGGACAACTTTAGTTAGTTTGTTACGTCACGTAAGAACTAGATTTCCAGAACGCCATGCTATAAATGAATAGTAAATACCTAGAAAGTTCACCTAGGATTAACAACCTTATCTCAGAACTTAGAAGGCTAGAGCCAAGGCGAAGGGAACTGGTTGTGTAATTATATTCGTTAAGGACAAACTCTCACTGCGAATGTGTACTAGTTTGTATTATTTGCTAACGTTTTATGGGGTGAGCAGAAGTAGAAAAGTTACATACTCAATTCACATCGAGAAAAAAGCTGCTAGGATGATGAAAAGTGACTGGTTTAGGCCTGTTTTAATGAAAAACTAATTGACTAGGTACTTGATTAGAAAAAAAACACCGCAAATGTGTAAATTAAAAAATAGCTATATGTTAAGTCAGGAAAATTAAATGTTAAACAGTTTGACTACCAACTCAAATAGTCCGTAAATTCAAATCACAGCTGTCATTCTTTAGCAGTTGTATGAAATGGCTATAATACAGCAAATTGTCGAAAGGTGTGAATTTGCTTAAAAATTGATTTCTCTGAGTGAATCTACAGAGTAAAATAGATCTAGAGACCTAAAATCGAATCTGAATTGAACCTATTCTTTGATTAATTAACTCAATTTTATCATACTTCATTATGGGCTGATTTTTCAATAGTCAGATAACCTTTATCGGAAGAATACGTATTGCGGTTTGACAGCTTTTGTGTGGCAAATATGTCAGTGTCATAATTATTATTCAGATTAAAATTATGCGACTATTGAGTAATCAAGTCTTTGCATGACTTTACATTTAAAGAGCATGTTTATGCTATTATCATTATAACCGCAAAAAGAAACTCTAACAATCTATATCGCCTACATATATTTTACATTAACAGAAGCATCAAACATACACTCACCAGATCCCCGATTAAACGAACATCTACAATTAAGAACCTACTCTCAAACATACATAAAATCAACATTTAATAACAAACAAAACAACTTCACCATCCTGTTACAATAAAAAGCTCAACATGGGAACCAAACCTGCACTAATCTTTAAGTGGGAGGCACACCGGACGCGAAACTTGTATGTCTTCGAACTGGTTTGGAGCGGTGGTGTGCACTGGCTAGCTGGTTTTATTTTTATAGACACCCTTCTTTGACCATAGACGTTGTACGTTTTACTTTGTTGGTTGTATTGCAAGTAAATATTGTGGAAGAATATTGACAGGAGAAGATAACATCACGCTAGTATTCCTAGATGGGTTAGGCAGAGGAGTACCTATAGTACTCCCACATTTCGCACGTTAGTCCCACGTAATAGAGGGCGACTCTATTGCCATCAACCAGGTAAAAATCTAGACTCAGAGCTGCGTCTGAGAAATTTCAGATGGAAAAATCCAATAACACTTTGCTCGACCCGGGTATCGAACCCAGGACCTCATGCTCAGCAATTGCGCTTGCTACCAATACACCAACGAGGCAGTTAAAGACGATTAGGAGAAAATAATAATGATTCTGTTAAAGTGAAGCACATCTAAGCATTCTATTTTGACGTAGACCTTCAAAATTCTACGTTTATACTAGGTAGATTAGTACTGTAGTAGAGTATTGTAAGCAGGGATATTATTATTATTCAGTTCCAGGTTTTTATATAGGTACAGGGTAATTGAGAAAAATTGCCTCCAAATAATGCTAAGACGAGTCGAAAGAAACAACAATACATAGAATAATATCATACAAAAGACCTAAACGCGCACAGTAGGTACCGCTGATGAAAAAAAAAATTACCACTCCAAATTTGGTATGTTTTAAGGACAAGTTATCAAAGACTTGGATTCTTAAAAAAAAAAAATTGATGTGATGAAAGAAAACTTGCACCGAGAGAAAAAGGATGACGTATATAGCCTAAAATCGCTAAAACGCAGTGATTACAGTGATAGAGGAAGGAATCATAGAGAATACTCATACATAAAATACTAGAAATAACTACATCTTTAAAAACACAAAACAGAATAATTATAAAAACAAAATTATTCTCAATCTATAATCTCACTGACAGATACACAGAGACACTATGCATTTTATAAACATTAAGTATGTAACGAGCGTAAACTATGTACCTACTTACACAGTTTTTTAGCAAATTTTCCTATTATTATACAGTTTCAGAACTACCAACCACCAACCTAAAATTCAATTGCGTCCGAACACATCTATAAAATTTAATCGAACATGTCATATTGACGATAATGTTCTAATCCGGGTGTACTGACAAATAGCAGAACGTATGATAACGGTGACGCCCCTAAAATTAATAGTTCGACCGTATAGAATGACGGGATCCAAATAGGTTTTCAACTTTATTGGGATATCCGCAGGAATATTGCAATTTCAATATCCTGGCGTTATTAAAACGATTCGAGCTTTTATGGTATTTATATTTCGAGTTTAGAAACGATGGATGGACTGTGTGCAGGATGATATGGATAGAAAGTGGGCGACTACGGAGATGAGGACTAATAGAAGTGTGGAAGAAAAAGACATGTTGCGCCGACTTCGAATAAATTGGGATAAAAATAAAAAAAATTACGTAGGCAGGGCTGCCTATGTAATTTTTTTTATTAGGACTGCGATTTGATTAAGTATAACATAATGAAAGTCAATTTTCCAAGAACTTCGACGCCTAAATATCCTTTTGTTTTTGTATTTATTTACTAGCGGACCCGGCAGACGTCGTCCTGCCCGAAAAAGCAGCGCCACCTACCGGGTCCAATTGTATACAAACCTTGTCCTGATAATAACAAACACAAAAAAAGAATTATCCAATTTGGTGCAATCGATCGGAAGTTATGCGCGTACATACATTTCGGTGATTCATTTTTATAAATATAGATATAGTCAGTCTTTTAATTTAGTACCTATAGTGTAAATAGTTAGTTAAGGGATTATGACAATAGACAGACTAATATTAACATTTAACCTTTCAATAAATACTATTTAATTATTATAAACGCGAAAGTTTGTATGGTTTGTTACTCTTTCACGAAGAAAACCCTGAACGGATTTGGATGAAATTTAACACACAAATAGTTTATAAACAGGATTAACACATAGGATACTTGTTATCCCGATAGTCCCACGGGATCGAAACTTATGCGGGGGAAACCGCGGGGCGCAGCTAGTAAGTAGGTATACTCGTATAAATTGGTGATCTTTGTAGTATTTTCAGCAAACGATACATAAAGCAAATATCTATAGTATTTCCGAATAACTGAAACGCCACTTACGAGGCTGGTGCAATCCGTCATAACGTCGAGTTAAAATTTTATTTTTAATTTTTCTCGCAGAGTGACACACGATCGGAAATCGCGAAGTTTCAAAAATGTCGGTTGTATTTTGTTTTCATTTTGTTTACCTATCTTTATTTTTTAATTCAGTATTTCCGGAAATGTATTCATTGCGGAAAAATGTTGTGATGTTGGTAGATTTTCGTGAGATGAAATCATTTTCGTCGATCATTATAGGTCGAAAGTTTGGAACTGACATTCTCGTAACAATTTGCAATTAATATACCCAGCCTTTTCCCAACTATGTTGGGATCGGCTTCCAGTCTAACCGGGTGCAGCTGAATACCAGTATTTTACATGGAGTGATTGCCTATCGGACCTCTACAACCCTAACTGGGTAACACGATACCCCTTGGCTCTCAAAAGCACAGCCCTTTGAACAGCGAAGCTTAAGAGAGACCAGCGTTTGTGTGAATCATAATTATTGAAAAATTGTCATGAAAGGTACCTCAAAGTCAAAGGATTCCTTAGTGATCTACGTCAGGAAAACTAGTTGTTTATTAAGTTGAGAGAGAGAGGCTTTATCAATTCGCCGTGTTATACCCTTTTCATACACCTGACAAAGAATGACAATTGTAATTCGAATATAGGTACGGACAATTTAAGCCATTTTAAGCTGATACATATTTAATCTGTTAAACAATAAATTTTCTGATTTTACCTATTTGGGACTAATTGCTTCTATGCCTAAAACACCACTGATTTTAAATAAAATGAAGATGATGAGAAATCCTGAAATTAATGGCCAAAAATCGCCAAAAGGCAGTCAGCGTGGTGATAAAATACTTATTCCTTCTTTACATGAGGACAAACCTTGCTATAGTTGACATGCAATGGATCTAACCTAAACTAAACCAACTAACATACATACTAAACACTGCAAGTTAAATAACAGTTTGTAATAAAAGGGACTAAAATGATAAAACATCACCATCAACATCATTCTCTTGCCTGAATCCCATTTCTTTTCAGGTCGACGCGTTATTGTCTTATTCTTCCACACTTCTCTATTAGTTGTCATCTCGGTAGTCACCCCCTTTCTAACCATATCATCTTTCAAACAGTCCATCCATCGTATCCTATCAGAACTTAGTTAGTATTTAATTAGTTATTCAAAACCTATGTGGTTTTTAGCAGAAATTATTATAATTACGAAACTACTGCATCCTTACTGCATGACATTTTGCATGCACTTCAGTGTAATTTTCACAAAGTAATGTAACTGGTGGCCCAGTGGTAACGGCCCCGACTTACGAGCTGCAGGTCGTAGGTTCGAACCCAGACACGCACTTTGTGTAAATTATTTCATCACCACTACTGTGAACGAAAACATTATGAAGAAACCAGCATGTTCTAGAACTAAAAATTCGAATACATGTGACATCTACCAACCCGCACTGGGCCCGTTATCGACGAATCTTTCAAAAATGAAACGTCCTGTCGGTGATCAGTCCAAAGGAGAAACGACTGTCGGTCGTCGGAGAACGCTTGTAGAATCGCCCGTGTGGGGGATCTCTCACTGAGAGGAGGCCTGTGTCCCAGCAGTGGGAATATTATAGGCTGATTATGGGAATGTAACTAGTTCGGTACCACGTCATAAGGAACTGTGTATATAACTCGACTATGTATTTACACTCATGTTTTCTCATTTACATAAGTAAATAGACCAGCTTTGAAAAATACCTTTCAAAACGTAATGTCAAACCCGAAAGGATAGGTGCACGAATCCTTGAGACATCAACTTAAAAACTTATTTCAATATTATGCGAAAAAATGTATGTAACGCATTCACTGCTGAACTACTGAACAATGTTTGATGAAATTAGGAAGGTCCAGAGCTAGACAGCTCAATACAAGAAGGTGCTTAGTTAGATTCACGCGGCAAAAGATGCGGGCATAGCTAGTTCAGTTTTTCTCTTATAGAACCAAGATACAACAGTAGAATTCAAAAATGGCTTGAAATAAATACCTACCCTAAGACCAGTACTTCTCTTTAGTACAGTCGGAGAAATTAACTAAAACTACGTCACTTTTCTGTTATACATTTCATAATTGAATCGCAAGTATAGTAGTCGCGATTCAAATATATACGAACAATACTTTTACTAAAGGTGGTCGCCAATTTGACAAACGATTATTTTCCTGAATTTACGTTTGAAAAAATAACCATGTTTTGACACCCATGTGGTACCCCCATAATGATTGACAACACCCCGCATTTGCATAAGTAAATAAAACAGAGAGCAAGCGTGGTGATCAATTCTCGTTCCTTCCCTGTGTGAGAAGAAGACTTTTGCTTTGCAGTGTGGCAGTAACAGGCTGGTAATAATATAAGCATTGATGTGAAGAATGTAAAAACAAATGACTGCGCATCTGGATAGAATGAAAATCAACCCTAACAGCATCATTATTCTGCCTAGCCTCTTCAAGGCTATAATGGTCGTATTCCAGTCTAAACGGATGCAGCTGAATACCAGTATTTTACGATGGACGACTGCCTCTGACCCTCCACAATCCAGTTACTGGGTAACACTACGATACCCCTTGGTAAGATTGGTTGTCATACATTTTTTGAAGTCAAACCCTAACATAATATTATCGACATCGAGAATGTCTAAGTTCATGATTGTATCACACATCTTTAGCATAATAGGGAACAGATAGTCTAGGGTTGAAACGGCTATTCTCGCTCTAAGGTTCAAAGATACAAGAAACTTTGTGAGTTGACAAAAGCCTTAGTGGCATTTTACTTGACTAAAGTCGCCTACGCGAAAGTGAAATATAAACTGTTTTCCTAGGCTTGTTTCATACCCTTTTCTGGATTATTTTATACAACAACGTACATACTCTTAGTTAAGTACAGAAAATCTTTCAGTGAAACCTAACATTATGAATAAATATGATACGTAGAAGGTAGATGAAAATGTATTTTTCCGAACGTTTCATTTTGTCTAACCGTCATAAAATGTTGTTTTATTTTCATTTTGTTTTCATTGTTCCGATTACTGGCTGCCGCTAAAATATTTATGATTTTGTTTTTTCTTTCTGTCACCAGCAGTGACATTCGAAAATGAAACGCGCCTATCAATATTCAAATGATTCCTGAAAGCGTCACTTCGAACGAAATTTAAAAAAAAAGAACATTGAGGTTCAACCCCAAATCCTATAATCCACTTAAAAATATAATTAAACACTATCAAAATCCAGTTCCAAGCAAAAGAAGTATAAAACATAGGCTTACTCCCACGAAACCCGTATCGGCGGAAATCGGAACCGGTCCGCAGTCAAACCGTCCGGCAACCGGTTATGCACGATGATTTTCATTCATTCATTCATAAAAACACAGGGTAGCACACACTTCGGCACAATTTTTCACTGTAATCCGTAAACACTGGGTTCGGCGCCACAGGTGACCGCGACGCGGGGTATACGTGCACTCTCGTTGGGCGCTGGATGCCGTCTGGCGGACAGGGCGTGCGCCGTACCCGCGGGGGGAAGGGAGGGGATGATCACTACAGCGTCCCGGGAGCTATCGCAGAGCCAGCGAGCCTGCGTGTTCGGGACTGACGTTGCTACGCCAGGGCGGTTTTTGTTGCGTACAGATAATTTGGGGCTGAATTGCGTAGTGATTTCATATTATCGTTTCGTTTTTCAAGAAAATTGATCTTGTTATGGTATTAATTTTGACTGTACATTCGAATATCGAATGAAAAGACCGATTTAAGGTTAAACGTATTGACATTTGGAACGTTCGAAATTTCAAATTGCGCAAATTCGAATTTTTCGTTCTCTTTAGTGATGTAGCGTGTTTGAAATGTGGTATCTGGTTTCTGGTTTCTTTTTCAAACGGACCCGTTTCGGATTCCTGATTCTTGTTGCTCATGTACAAATTGTTCTGGTTGCGCCTTCATCGTATCATGATGGATTACGAACAACTTCGGTGTGTTTCTTGTATGTTATGAATGTAGTTATGCAGCTATTTATTGTTTTTTGCAGTTGTGGACATTGGAGAGCGATCTAAATGTTTGATATTCTTTTGTCTTTTTGTTGCTGATTCGCTAGCTCTAATCGTTATTGTTTTAACATGAAACCGGCACTTTATGATACAAGAAAAAGTCAAGATGGATAGTCTATACATAATTAATTAACTTCGAGATTTAAACTTACCTTTGAAACTCATTTAAAGGTTTTTCTTTTTGTCAAAAATCGATAGCTGTGTCTGATCTTTAGAATTCTTCCAAGGATTACTTCTAAATACAAGCGCTACTGCTGATTGTAACGTCCTGAGTTCAATTCCTAGATCGGGCAAAGTGTTTTTGGGGTTTATCATCGGGATTTTCTCAGTAGCAGCCCTGAGTCTGACTTTGTGCCTGGTTGACAGAAATACCCATGCTCATATTACATGTTACTTAAACAAAACTGACGAAATGTGGTTGTTACTATAGGTAATCCTCTGGCTAATCCTTCGAGGAATACAGGTGTGATGTTATGGTATGTTAAAACTTAAAAAAAACAATCTACTTCCAAAAACGACACTGTGTCGCACACAAAGTGAAAAATAACTTTAATTTCGGAAGTCGGTGTCGTTGGGTTCGCATTTTCGTTGTTTGCCACCGACTTCCGAAATTAAAGTTATTTTTCACTTTGTAGTGTCGTTTTTGGAAGTCGGTTTTTATTTTTCGAGAGAGAGAGAGAGAGACAGACAGAGAAACACGCGCACGCCGCACGGCTTACCACTATAGCAAAAAGTGTCGTTCCAACTTTTGGTCTTAATTTTTTCCGTCTAGCCTCCTTTCGCAACGCGCGATAAGGAACTTCGTTCCAAAAACTACTAAACCGTTTTTGATGAAATTTCTATGGGAACAAACCGGTTGGCAAGCGACGGAGTTATGCGCGAACAAACATTAAAAAAAATACAAACATCCGAATTGAGATTCATCCGACTATAGAAGTCGGTTAAAAATAGCCTCAATGGCCATTTATAGCAAGAATGCTCCAAAACGGTGCTAAATACCTTTCATTCGAGTTCCTATTCAATATAGGTAACAAAGCTAGGTACAAACACACGTTCCTGTTTTCCATCGCAAAGCGTAACTAGTAGACCGTTCACAAATGACTCGAATGTACCCTCTCAATTGCTTTGACGGAATAATTTCAGTTTACTCACCCCACGATGTGTAGGATATACAGGTTACACTGGTAATACTTTACTTTAACCGTCAAAATAATCTTTCTCTTGACCTGATTCCAATTTATTTGGGGCCGGCGCAACATATATTTTTTTCTATACTTCTTTATTAGTCGTCATCTCGGTAGTCACCGCCTTCCTATCCATAACATCTTTCACACAGTCCATCCATCGTTTCTTCAGAACAGTCAAAATATCGGAAGCAATTATTGAAAAATTACATACAATTCTATATGAATGTGATTGTGGCGCTGCTCGTGAAGGTAAGATGTCACAGCTGTCAAATCTGAGGAGTATGAACAGATCGAATCGTTGGTTTAATGGTTGCAATGAGACTGTTGAGCGAGGGGGCCTGGGCTTTTCAAACAACTTTCTAGTCCGAATTGGTTCCTGGTGTATATATATGTACAACTTAAAAAATAACTATCGGAACGAAGGTACATTTGCCTACCCCTTTGTGGATTACAGGCATGATGTAATGCAGTATAAAGATCAATATGGTACGGGTCCATACATCCATGAGCATTGTCCTTTATAGTCAAAATCAAGGCTTGAAGTGTTTTGTGGTGTTAATCCACGAAACATTGTTCTGTTCACCTATTGTTCTGTTTGATTTCTGGTAATGAATGGATTGCCCTTTGCCCCGAAATACACACCGGTGTATTGTTAAAGGCTTCAATCAATGAACTCGGCTTGCCGCTGTACACCGCCGGATATAGGCCATTCCAAAGTTGGGCCATAACACCCGGTATGGCCCAACTAGAAGGGACATCGCATGTCAGAAGTACTGTGAGAGGGGTTTATGAAAGTGTTGTTAACTTTTTACTTGATGATTTTATCTTTTATATGTATATACAAACTGTGTCTTTAATTTCTGTAATTGGTTTTAAACCGTTTTAATTAAAGAAATAAATAATTCGCATCCAGTGTGTCCTAGCCGCCTGATACTATTACGGTACGTATCCTTGTGATAACAATATTTGAAGAACTTTTACAACACCTTAGGCAATATATAGCAAATATGTTAAAAGACATAAAAGGTCTCGACACCCAGTCTTATTTTTTTGTAAAGAATAGCCTCCATAATATAATATGGTTGCCAATGGAGACAAGTAAAATTACAATACGGGTTGGATACAAAAATCCACCCTATATACTTAACTGTCGATATAACACTGAAAACAAGAATTCCTGGAGGAAATTATAGTAGTAGGCACCATGCTGAGATAGGAGCCTTTTGGCCTCGTACAGGACTTTCTGTTTCATTTTTGTTTTTGTTACTTTTTTTTATCTAATTTGGTTTTGTTACATGTTTTTTTATATAATTTGTTTTTTTTTTATAATTTTTGATTGTGTTTTGTTTAGTTTTATGATCTTCCTGTGCGAGTCGCAATAAATAATTTTTTTTTTTCTATATCTATACTTATAATAAATCTGTAGAAGTGAAAATTCTGTACATTGAAAATATCCAAAAAATAAATGGCAGGGGGTGTTACTTGACCGACACCGAACCCAAAAATGTGATTAAAAAATTTTTTGTCTGTCTGTCTGTCTGTCTGTTTGTTCAGGCATCACGCAAAAACTACCGGTTCGATTACGATGAAACTTGGTATAATTATTCTTTAATATCCTGGGCACCACACCGGGTACTTTTTATCCCGGAAAAGTATATACAATAAAAAACAAACTTAATTTTGCGGTTCGATCCCTATACCCGATTACCACTGTCTGTACTGTACCAACCGCAAATACTAAATTTGTCGTAGGTTGGGTCACCCGCAGTGGAGTTCATTTTTATTCCTTTTAGTTTTTAGAGTTATTTAGGTTTATTTTTATATGAGTCGTAGGTATAGATTTTAATTTTAAAGTATATTTGATAGTGTACGTAGTGACCGTAGGTTATTTTATAATACTGTTAGGTAGGTTTAGTCATTCGTATAGATCGTTTTTAGGGATTTTGCTTATTTATTGAGTTTAGATTAGTTATCATCAGAAATAGGTTTATTTAGGTAGGTAGGTATTTAATTTTCTGATTTTGAGTTTTTTTTTTAAATTAGTTAGGGACTTAGGTAAAGATATCATATAGGTACCCTCTTAATCACCACTAATGAGACACAATTGGTTATCTATTGTAATTAGCCACAAAGGGCCCGCGACATAGATGGCATTCTGGGGAAGCACATACATTTTATCCTGTTAGCACGTTCCTGTGGGTAAATTTCCGACATCCACGCGGGCGAAGCCGCGGGCAGAAGCTAGTCACAAATAATTCACAAGATTAAGTACCTATTGTCTTTTCAAATTAATATTGTCATCATCATCATCATCTGCCTGGACATTTCCCATCAATTTTTGGGGTCGGCTTCCAATCTAACCGGATGCAGCTGAACGCCAGTATTTTACGTGGAGCAACTGCCTATCTGACCTCCTCAACCCGATACCCCTTCGTATGATTGGTTGTTAGATTTCGGGCTTCTGACGACCTGTAACGACTGTCACAGATCCACGGATGACAACTGACCAACATCTTAACGTGCTATCCGAGGCACGGAAGGGTCTCGGTATGTAAAGATAGTAATCCATCCACGGACCAACCGCGACAAGCGTAGCTTAACCTAACTGACCCATGCGGCTGTTAATACTTAGCCCCGAGCCCGTCTTCCAAATTAATATCTAAAGAGATATTAAATGGACACCTAAGTGAAAATCCTCAAGTAAAAGCTGTATACTAAATACGGTCCGAAGTGCTTTACTCAATATTATTTAAACAACCTTAGTCAATAATATGCCTGACGTTGCTACACAAGAGCTTCAGCTTTTTCTGAGAAATAGTAAAAAAAAGCAAACGAGCTTTAATTAAAAGCTTCTCACAGACATTAGTTTAATTTTATAACCTATTTTTATGTAGCTACGTTTTAACTAGTCTTATTTAATACTAGCTTCTGCTCGCGACTTCGTCTGCGTGAAATTCGTTGTAACGTGGGTATATAATATTTTTGTGCTCTGCGAGGCAGAGGAAAAGGAAAAGGTAAAACACCGTACTAGTCAGAATGGCTTATGTGTATACTTACAGTTTCTAAAAACCGAATCAATATACTTTAATAACAAGTCTACTCTCAACCCTCTTATTATGTGGTGTACTGTTAATGGATTGGTCAAGCACTCTCTCTCTCTTAAATATGACCAAAAAGAGAGAGAGATAAGATTTAACAGTTAATTCACTCATCTAAGATTCATTTCCTTATGTTCCCGTTAATAAAATAGGACGTTCAGTAAGTTGCACTTTGATGCCGGACATATGTTAAAACTTTATCTCATGTCCTCCCCTCGGCAGCGTGTTCATGGCTGACAGGACTACACGTCTAACTTTGTTAGGCAATGACCATAATATAAGCTCTAATTGCCAGCTTGTCCCAGTTGTAATTCTTGACGCGAGATGTAAATAGATAGACTAAATGGGAATTGTACACCATGGTAATAACATATAGGTTAAAAAGACCCATCAAAATCAGTAACAAAATAAATAGCACTGCACAAAAACAATTGTTGGGAAAGAACTTTTATTTATTTTTGGTGTGAAAATTTGCTGTTTGCAATAGAGAGTTACAAAATTAAATAATTATCCCTTTTCCGAATTTATTGAGGAAAAAATACAAAATTTCAATGACGCGACGTTTCGGAAAGATTGTTCCAAATTAATATGCATTCGGCCATCACCTTAATTCGTTACTGCTGTTTCGGCCCGAAATTAACTTATTTTCTTCGCGCTTCCCATTTATGGAATCATACTCACCTTTTAGACAAAATGGACCAAATTATCAGGCATACATTAACTTCGATTTTAAATGTGGCCTTGGACGACCGAGCTTGGGCACAAACTACTCATCCCATTCGTTTGGGAGGCCTCGGCGGCCGCAAAATTTCTAGTATTAGTTTACCGGCTTTCATATCCTCAGTCCACGGCACTGAGAAATTAATCAGGAAAATCCTAGCCTCCACACTGATTAATTTTGATGTGCCCTGCTTCACCGAGGCTATGGATGTCTGGAGACTTGCTTGCCCGAACTCAGATCTACCCGATAATCCATTTTCCCAGTGGCGGTGGGATGAGCCGCTCTGCAGAGTAGTTCAAGATAATTTACTTAACACGTCTATTACTACTGCAGAGCGTGCGCGCCTGCTGGCTGTGGGTAAATGGGAGTCGGGTCTGTGGCTTCATGCACTTCCGTCGTCGAACATTGCTTGAAGACAATACTTTCCGCCTCGCTGCTTCCTTACGACTAGGAGCACCATGTTGTTCTCCCCATCGCTGTCACTGTGGCGAAGTTGTCAACAGCCTCGGACACCACGGCCTGTCTTGCAGCCGAAGTGTGGGTCGCTTAGCGCGGCACGCAAACATTAACGACATCATTCGACGAGCTCTTGTCACCGTCGGCGTTCTAGCTGTATTAGAACCCAATGGATTGGCACGCGACGATGGCAAGAGACCGGACGGCATGTCTTTATTTCCATGGAAGGTGGGTAGGCGTTTAGTGTGGGATGCAACTTGTGTCGATACTCTTGCGCCATCCCATCTTCCAGGGTCGGCGTGCTGCGCTGGTGCTGCTGCTGCGGCTGCAGAAAACCTCAAGCGGCGTAAATATAATAACCTAATTAATAATTATATTTTCGAGCCGTTTGGAGTTGAAACCCTCGGGCCGTGGGCTCCGAGTGCGCATGGTCTTTTTAAGGAAATCTCGAAGACTAGTTGACACTTCCCATGACCCAAGGGCTGGCTTTTACCTTGGCCAGAGGCTAAGCGTTGCCATACAACGTGGCAATGCCGCCAGTGTCTTGGGTACATTAACAGTCGAAAGCGATGTGGATGAATTTTTCGACGCTATTTTTTAGTTTGTAAATAGTTTTAGTTAATTTAGGATATTATTTTGTTTTTAGGGTTCCGTAGCCAAATGGCAACGGAACCCTTATGGATTCGTCATGTCTGTCTGTCTGTCCGTCCGTATGTCACAGCCGCTTTTTTCCGAAACTATAAGAGCTATACTGTTGAAACTTGGTAAGTAGATGTATTCTGTGAACCGCATTAAGATTTTCACACAAAAATAGAAAAAAAAACAATAAATTTTGGGGGTCCCCATACTTAGAACTGAAATTCAAAATTTTTTTTTTTCATCAAACCCATACGTGTGGGGTATCTATGGATAGGTCTTCAAAAATGATATTGAGGTTTCTAATATCATTTTTTTCTAAGCTGAACAGTTTGCGCGAGAGACACTTCCAAAGTGGTAAAATGTGTGTCCCCCCCCCCCCCTGTAACTTCTAAAATAAGAGAATGATAAAACTAAAAAAAATATATGATGTACTTTACCATATAAACTTCCACCGAAAATTGGTTTGAACGAGATCTAGTGAGTAGTTTTTTTTTAATACGTCATAAATCGTATCGTAACGGAACCCTTCATGGGCGAGTCCGACTCGCACTTGGCCGGTTTTTTTAGTGTTATCTTGTAAATAAATGTTCATCTTACCAAAAACAAAAAATATTATATATTTCTTAAAATGTCAGTAAATGTTGGAATTTTGACCTTCAATATACTGTAACCAGAAGGTTCCATGAACGGTCCAGACTACAAGTGACTCTCGGCTTTGTTAAGTGTCTTAATGTAGTGTATGTTTGTTTTGTGTGTGTGTGTGTTTGTAGGTATGTGGCGGCGCTTGGGGGATGCCTATGTCCAGTAATGAACTTCATTCGGCTGAAATTATCTAAGACTAGCTTCAGCCCGCGACTTTCGTCCGCGTGAAAATCCTTGTTCCCCCTCCCCCCCCCCCCCCGCGTCGCATCGCATCGCTCGCCCGCACTATCACTTTGTTTTCGATTATTCTCTGTCTGACTGTATCCATTTTGACCTAGCGTGATGTTGAACCGACCCGAACGTTATCATACCTATTTTGTTGCGGAGTTATTTTAAAATTATGATATCTCTCATTATATAAAAATCATGATGTTGATTAAAATCAAGTGATGTCAAGGGCAATTTTGTTCACAGTTAAATACTTGTGATGTATAACGTATTTATTTGGATAAGGATTATCATTTGGATAAGGATATCATGTTGATAAAACACCTTCGCAAATAATGCATTAATTTCTAACAAATTTGATTACCATAAAAAAGGTTATAGTGAGTTAATCTTAAAAGATAGACATGCTGTCGCAGACTTTTTTTATTACTTTTAAAGAGAAACAATTCCATTATACATAATTTTTGCGTAACTTAAACCGTTTACACAGCGCATGCAACGGAAGCTCTCAAAAGGAATCACTTTTCCCGTTTTTGCAACATTTTCCATTGATGTTCCGCTTATATTGGTCGCAGCGTGATGTTATATAGCCTATAACCTTCCTTATGGGCTTTCAAATGCAAAAATAATTATTCAAATCCAACTGGCAGTTCCAGAGATTATCCCCTACATACATACAAACAAACAAACAAATTTAACTCTTCATAATATTAGTCTATATGATGAATGATATCCATATTGTTGATAGCAAAATATACCAAAGAATGTAATCTTGCGATTACAACTAAGTTAAAGGGGCATAAAATAATAGCATTGAAATAAACAGTAGCATCGAACGTCTGACCCTTTCAACACGATCTTTGATCCAAGTCCGACCCCACGCAATGTAAAAGATCCCTTGTTCTTTTACAACAATCTTCAGAGCAAAATATTCCCAGACGTCGACTCGGCAACCTGTCAGTATTTACGATTTTTACAATCGTCTAAAATATTACAATAGGGAGGGGATCGCTGAATCTAACGATACCACTAAACGTAATTGTCTATATCAATTCATTTCATTAGTAACAATGGATAGTGTTTGACATTACTGCTAATGACAATTAACCATGTTTTGGTTGATTGTAATATTGTATTCATATTGACATTTGAAACGTGTTTTGGTTTACGAAGTCTGATGGCTTTAATGAAAATTGTACCATTTTATACATGAAACTTAAGGTTTTGAATATAAAATATACAAGGTACAATCGTTTCAATAAAGAGTCAAGAGACGTAAATGCCTTTGTATTACTGGTAGACTCGTTGAAAATAATTCTTGTCCAATACCAATGTGTAACCCATTGTTCTATGTGGTGACATCTAATAACAATCAAAAGTGTTTATGTACAGCCAGATAAGATAAATATCAACAATCGTTTGCGTACAAAAGCGAAATAACTACCATAAAAACAAAACCGGTTGCCACTTTTTTACTCTTATTACCCAAAAATAAATATCACAAATACAAATTACAAATCGGTACGAAAAAAGATTTATTTACTAAAACAGACGATAAACAATGTTTTGAACGTCAAGAAAAAACGTGGTAGCATCTTACTCTGATTTTTTGTTCTCACACAACCCGTTTCGCTTTTTTTTCGATACCCGTTTTTTTAGTATCGGATACCAAGTAATTTTGGAGCTGTCCCATCACTAATGAAGGACTTATTTGGTGCGTGTGAGAGTTTGATTTCGAACGTGTTTTTGTTGTTTAGTGATGTGATTAACTTGGTACTGGTATCCGACTGATGTCAAGTGGTATTTTGGTTTATTTTTTGTTTTTTTAATGTTTGATGAACAGGTGTTTCTGTGCTGGTAGTTTGAAGGTAATAATATCCTTACTGTATTTATGTGTCTTTTGTATAGGCCAGAAGGGAGGTAATTACATAATTGAGGTGATTTGGCGTCGGTAAGTTATGAACTGTGAACGCCACATTCCTTGTTACGTGATTATTTTTATTAACACCGTTTTCCTCTAACACCTAGAAGGTGAAAATATTAATAGACGGAATATGCCTACTTGGTACTAAGTTGATTAATATAATAACTATGCAAAAAAAAACAGAAAACATTTGAGTTAGATTCTAAATGGTATGAAATCATCGTTCATTCCATTGATATTAAAATAGTAAAAAATGGTAGTTACGAGTTGTTACACGCGCTCTGCAAGTAACAAGTCAAAACTTGTCTAATTAGCCGAGTTTTCAAAATGATCAATTCCGATAAATGTTGATTTTATCCGAGCCTCTTTCTAACGCAGCTATTTTTGTTTATAAAATATTGAGTAAGGTTTCAGAGGCCTAATAGTTTACCTAATAGTTTAGTGGTGTGTAGCTTCATTTGTATTAGGTTACGATGGGGCTGGCGATGGCGTGGTCTTATTGTGACCAAAATCCCCTAGATTTATAAAAGACATAAAAAAAAAAACTATTCCGATGTATCAATAAAATTGCAATCTATTGCTATCGTAGTAATACTGTCAATCGCTTCATTTGCATTTGGTAGACGATCAATTTACGCATTTAAATGTGTATCAATCACGTAAATATTGACAATTGTAATTGATCGTTTCGAGAACCCTTTAGTCTTGTCTCTTTTTCGCTCCCAATAATTACGACATGCCGTCCTACTTCCACGTGTCATCTAATAGAATACATTGTGAATTTTTGAAGATCGAATGTTGGGTAGGTAACCTATCTACCTTTTGCTTATAATAATATCATTGGTTGATGCCTGTTTTTAATCCGCTGGTTGCACTCATTAGTATATTTAGTTAGTCGCCATGTCATAGAATAAAGAGAGGAAGTAGGCTATCTCCGGCACAATCCGCGACATAATTGCCTACTGTCTTAGGGTTGTCACTTTTTGTTAAATTTTAATTCAGTGCCAATAAATGGGCAACGGTCGGGATCTTGTATTTTTTACTTGTATTATCAGGGTACCTAAACGATGATGAAACCTTTCACGAAGCACTAGTTGTTTCTGTTTGACTTGAATTATTATATGAAGTTATTTCCACTTGTGTATGTTTGTCAACTTTTTTCAGATTATGCAAATTTAAACTCGGCATACAATTTTTTTTTAGTAATTTTCTAACGCTGTTTTTCATTATGTCTTCTGGGTGGAAATGGACTTCACAAACAACATGATTGGATTTATTTATCAAATCCTCGCGGTCAATTAAGCGCAGCCACTGAAGGCGTCTGAAATGGCAAGCACATTTAATATACATTAGGTATCTATAATAAAAAAATGAATAAAGTGACTAAAATTTTATAAAAAAAAAAACATCGTAAAACAACATAAAAAAACTAACGCCTGTCTCTTAGACTATAATCAAATTTTTGTTCTGCTGTTATGATTCGAACTTTGCTCTATTTATCTGATTCACAATTAGTCAATTACTTATTTTTTAAGTACGATTTTATAACTGTAAGTAGGTACTTAGTTACTATACCTACAATAGGTACTGAGAAATCGGCATGACTAAACATAAACAAAGCAATAGCGCCAAATCAATTGACAGATCAAAAGTACCTAGTACATTCTAGTGGGAAATTAGGCCTACCTACTTCCTCTGTCTGATAGAAAACTAATACAACAAAAAATAAGTAAGTAGGTAGGTATCTCATCATCAAGTAAAAATGATATGCTAGAAAAAGTGACTTTCTTGCCTTTCCTGTTCAATAGGTAATTTGAACAGAGACAATTCTGGAATCGATGAATTATTAAGACACCCAAACACACAGCAATACGTTCTCCTGCGATTATCACTCATTTTTAGGGTTCCGTAGCCAAATGGCAACGGAACCCTTATGGATTCGTCATGTCTGTCTGTCTGTCTGTCCGTCCGTATGTCACAGCCGCTTTTTTCCGAAACTATAAGAGCTATACTGTTGAAACTTGGTAAGTAGATGTATTCTGTGAACCGCATTAAGATTTTCACACAAAAATAGAAAAAAAACAATAAATTTTGGGGGTCCCCCTACTTAGAACTGAAACTCAACATTTTTTTTTTCATCAAACCCATACGTGTGGGGTATCTATGGATAGGTCTTCAAAAATGATATTGAGGTTTCTAATATCATTTTTATCTAAACTGAATAGTTTGCGCGAGAGACACTTCCAAAGTGGTAAAATGTGTCCCCCCCCCTGTAACTTCTAAAATAAGAGAATGATAAAACTAAAAAAAATATATGATGTACATTACCATATAAACTTCCACCGAAAATTGGTTTGAACGAGATCAAGTGAGTAGTTTTTTTTTAATACGTCATAAATCGTAACGTAACGGAACCCTTCATGGGCGAGTCCGACTCGCACTTGGCCGGTTTTTCATTCATTTAGCGGTGCCGAAAAGCCGTGACGCGCGAACCTCGTGCGATGTTAGCCCCGTCTGGCGCGCTGCGAAACCCGCCGAGATTTGTGTAAGTGTGCGTGCGGCGACGCATAGATACTTTGGCGCACACATACAAGCCGCGCGCGGTGCGTTTGTATGAAGATAACGTACTTCCTTCTCTTTATACTATGGCCATGTGGGTAGAAGATCTAAGAAAAACATTTTTGGTAGCTCGCAAAATTCAAATGTTCTTACGCTTTTTGCCGCAGGTCAGTGTTTGATTGTATGTTGAATCAAATCTCATTGCAGCCATAACAAAAATGTATTCACAGAATAATAATTATTAGAATCGTCAATGCTACTCTCAAAGTTAAAAGTGGCTTCAAATGTCATGATTCCATAAAATAGTTACTTAATAGTACAGACCAGCACGTCAAGCTACTACAATCTATCAAATTTCTTTAATAGATTTTCAACTTTATCGCGAAAGTATTAAGGTTCAATGTAGATTGGGAAAATTTGACAGTTTCGGGTAGCTTGACCAGCCTGCTGGCGTCTGTACAATATTTCGTCTCGATGTTTGCCCGGTTGAGGACAATAAGCTCGCCTCCTATGTATTACACGGGACTGAAACACAACACTCAAAATGTGGGTGTAGGCACTATAGGTTTTTTTTGGTTTCGCGGTGGAAATCCTCATGGACTTCCTTCATCGTGGGGATGCCGGACTCTTACCGGCTAAAACCACCGCGGTGTTCCACCTCTGCCTATGGCCGGGGGTGCGGGATTCGCATAAGCATTCACCGCTCCCCCGACAGGCCTTGACCTCCCACCTCCCCGTGCGGCCATTCCCACAATGGTCGCATCCACTCTCGAATGGCGCGCGTGGCCTGCGGCGCCAACTCGGGCCTGTCTAGCCTGTCTGCCTGTCTGCCCCTAGTCCGCCGCCCGCAGGCCACCTCTCATGGAGGTCGCAGATCGTTTTGCACCCTTCTCGGGCGCCCGGCGCGTCTCCTGCGGGAGGGGAGAGAGGATGCGACTTCTCTCTCCCGCTCGGCTGCCACCTTTGCAGACGACATCCTCGCAATAGGAGGCAACCCCGTCCCATGCGCTCCCGCTCTCGATCATCGATTGAACGACGGCCGGGAGCGCTTATAGGCACTATAGGTGCCTTTGCCTTACCTTTTGAGTAATACAGACGCATTAGCATGTTACTTTAGTGCAATTTAACCTAAGATAGTTGTATTGATGATTGTAATGGTTATGATTCTGTAAATAGGTACAAAAACATAAGAAAGGTGATTGAAGATTTTCATATTGAGCTGGCATAGGTACCTACTCCCGCACCATTTTGTTTTTTTTAACGTTAAATGTTTCGGGCTTTGGTTGGTAAGAGGAAGTCTGAAAGTGGCGGTAACTGAAAAGTTGTGTGAAAATCGATTGTCATGTTATGGGCATGTGATACGGAGGAATGAGGACAATGTCGTGAGGAAATTTTTGAGTATGAAGTAGGGGAAGACCCATAGATATAGGAATGGGAAGACCAAACACACGATGTATGGACTGTGTGAATGCCGATATGGTTAGAAAGGAGGTGACTACCGAGATGACGACTAATAGAGAAGTATGGGAGAAAAAGACATGTTGTATTTGGGGTCGGCGCCCAAATAAATTAGGCAGGAGAATGATGATGTGACTACGGGGTTTGGTCTTATTATGGTTTCTGTTTGCATTAATGTCAGCTATCGCTATAGGTTTCAAATCTGGCAGCCATTTTGAAAAAAAAAACATAATGGCGCGACAGTAGGTATGCCACGGACCTTCGCGGGTTACTCTGACACTTTCCTTTTATACAACCATTATTGTAAAACATTTTACGAAAATCTGTGTGAAAAATCGAATCACATCCAAGTTATTAAAAAATATTAACGCATCAATCTTAATAAAACCTTTCCAAACAATTTTGTGATCGAAACATATTACATTTCAAAATTTAATGAAAGCTCCCGCTAGCTACGAAATTAGATTAAATATTAATATAAATTTTTAACTTTTTACTGAAAACCTAATTTAAGTTTTGTGGCCGAAAAGCCTGAAAAAGGTCTGAACTTCTGAATCAAAGTCAAAGTCAAATCATTTATTTCAAATAGGCACATTAAAGGCACTTTTGAACGTCAAAATTAAAATTAAAATAAAATTGATTCTAGTCGCCCCTTCCAAAAGGTAGTTTTCGTATGGAGAAGAATGGGCAAGAAACTCCACCGTTACTCTTTTAAAAAAATGTTTTACAATACTTTGCATACATTAATTATATAATTATATGTGAAGACGATGCACCTAAAAATAAAATTACTATACCACAATAGGTAAAAGAATTAAAATGAATTTATGAAACCATGACATATAAATTGACTAGGTGATAGATACATGGTGCTCACATATTTACAAACATTCCAAAAGTAGACTATTTTCATAAATAAATAAGGAGTAATAAGTCCGGGTGTGACTTTAAGTAATTACAGAATGTAAATTTAATGTCAAAGAGAATAAAAAAAAAAAAGAATAAATTATACAATTACATTAGCAACCAGTTTGATTTTGTCTAGACTCTAGAGATTGTCCTATGGAGCAGGACCAGCATGTTTCCAAGCATTCTTATCTTGGATATAATCCTCTAATTTGTAATATCCTTGCTTACAAAGTGTAATTTTAATATAAGTTTTAAATTTTCTTTCATTTAATTGCAATATTTCACAAGGTATTTTGTTGTAACATTTAACACAGTACCCCATAAAAGATGTATGTACTTTAGACAATCTGAAAAAAGGTTGATCTAATTTATCTTTATTTCTAGTATTAAAATTATGTCTATCACTTATTTTATTAAAAAGATGTTGATTTTTTCTTACATACATAATATTTTCATAAATGAATTGGCAAGGTACCGTCATAATATTAACCCTTTTAAATAATTCCCTAAGAGATTCGCGGCGACGTAGATTGTAAATGGCTCTGACAGCTCTCTTTTGCAAAATAAAAATGGATTCAATGTCAGCAGCCCTACCCCACAGTAAAATGCCATATGACATAATACTGTGGAAGTAACTAAAATAGACCAACCGCGCGGTTTCTTCATCTGTTAGCTGTCTTATCTTTCTAACAGCATATGCGGCCGAGCTTAGCCGCCCCGCAATAGATGTTATATGAGGTCCCCATTGTAATTTCTCGTCTAGCGTGATTGTGAATCGTAAATTTCAGTGTAAAATACTTTTTTTAATAAATTAAAAACAGTAGGTAATTTTGATTTTTAATTTTATAATTGTTTGTGATTTTATTATTTTATTTTTATTCTATTTTGTACCTTTGACTAGGGTGTAAATTTTACCTATGGATATTTATCTGAAATAAATTATTTGATTTTATGTATGTGCAAGACAAAGTCAGCAATAGTCTCGTCAGTACACCATAGATTCAAGGCCAATACTCTGCAAAAGATATCATCTTCATTCACAAATATTAATCGCATACATATTAATGACGACTTAAGATAGAAAACCAATAAAATTATCATTAATGCCACTCCCAAAAATTATAATTAAGTAGCTACCAAAATTATACACATTGAAAGTCCTACGCATGTCATAAGAAAAAACAACATAACTTGACCTCACTTATTATTGAAAATATTCAAAAATCTAGCTCTGGTGATAATGGTCACGTATCCAACGTGTCCAGTTTACAAGCAAGCCCTGTTTGAAAGCATTGACTTCGCAATGAAGGGTCACATTAAAATGGTGACGAGTATAAAAGTCAATGGCCTCATTTAATACTTTTATGCAAATAGTGTCTTTAAACATGAATGGCTAAGGACTGTCAATAGTAATTTGAGATTAAAAATAAACATTACTTCATAGTCTTACAATTGTTTTCTATCGTAGGTGCTTTGGTGCGTTTCATGTACGCACGGCTACACGTCAAGCTATACAAAACCAGTTTGTCTTGGCCTCACTTTGTATGATATTTTCTCACAATTAACGGTCAGCTAATACTGGTTTTGCATAACTTGATGTGTAGCCGTGTGTACAACAGACGCCAGCATATCAAGCTACTACAATCTGTCAAATTTCTTAAGAGATTTTCAACTTTATGGCTAAAGCATAGGTCTAAGGTTGATTAGGAAAATTTGACAGTTTCGGGTTGCTTGCTTCGTCAAATTTTCCCAATAGCGATAAAGTTGAAAATCTATTAAAGAAATTTGACAGATTGTAGTAGGTTGATATGCTGGCGTCTGTCTGTGCATTACGTTCACCAACCCTAAGCTAAACGGGGTGATATCGATATCCCTTTTGGTCGCTGATTTAGGCGGTCACCACGAAGCTAATTGTTCCCTAGTTGACGCTTACGAGTTCAATAGTATAGTGGTGATGCTGATAAGAGTCTCGAGCTAGCCGTGCGGTCTTTCATTCGATTCCAGGGACCGGTAGTTTGACCTGGATTTTGGATTTTAACTTTGCAATGTAGCATTGGATATAGTTATGAAGACTTCTTCATTGCCTTTGTAATCCTACTAATATTATAAACGCGAAAGTTTGTATGGATGGATGGATGTCTGTTACTCTTTCACGCCAAAACTACTGAACGGATTTAGATGAAATTTGGCAAACAGATAGTTTATTACTAGGATTAACACATAGGATACATTTTATCCCGATATTCCAACGGGATCGAAACTTATGCGGGTGAAACCGGCGAGGCGCAGCTAGTTATAAATACTTCATTGATTTTCACTGATGAGAATGTGGGTACAGAAACATCTGGCTTTTTAACACTTTTAGTAATACATACACCCATAACATCGCGCCTCTAATGTCCGAAGGGTTAGGCAGAGGTACCTATTGTACATACACATTTCACAAGATTTATCTAAGCTCCATGTAATATCGGGCGAGCTTAATACATACATACATGCATCATAATTTCAACCATTATCCCTGCTTCTACTTCAAGAATATTTTTAGTAACGCCATTTTAAAAGATTTTATTTAAACCTTAGTACAACTTTCCACCTCAAAATCCTTGAAGACCTGGTGCACCAAGGCCATTCAAATCTTGGCCACCCGGACTCTGAGTCAACTAATCCGTCCGTCAGTTCCGTTAGCGCTCAATACTAAATAGATAATAGCTGATATTGTTAATAACAACTAATGGTATAATGGTCTATTTGTTGTAGCCTTGGCAGGAGCAACACCTGTGTATAGCGAATGTGTTGGTTGAAGTGAGAGGCTGTTGAGGACAAATTAGTGGCAGAAGTATAAGTTATTTAGTATTCTTAAGTAACAGTGATAACATCAGGAATGAAATTATCCGGAAATGAACCGGAGTTACCGACATAGCTTGCAGAGTAAGCAAACTGAAGTGGCAGTGGGTTGGCCATGTTTGTCGAAGGACCGATGGCCGGTGGAGCAGACGAGTCCTGGAGTGGAGACCGCGTATCGGCAAGCGTAGTGTGTGACGCCCCCCAGCTAGATGGACGGATGACCTAAAGAAAGTGGCTGGGACAGACTGGATGCGGAAGGCGGAGGACAGGGTGTTGTGGCGCAGTCTGGGAGAGGCTATGTCCAGCAGTGGACTGCCATAGGCTAAGTTGAAGTAAGTGATCTCATTGTTTTGTTAACTTAGTTTGTAGTAATACTAACATAGTTTTAAGACGTTTGTAACTAACAATTATTATAGATGTACTAATACTAGTATTTAGGTTGTGTATATACCTACTAGCAAATTGGATTTTATGATCTGCCTATCGTAGTCCACTGCTGGACATAAGCCTCGCCCAGACTGCGCCACAACACCCTGTCCTCTGCCTTCCGCATCCTGTCTATCCCACCACCACCTTCGCCACCTTCTTTAGGTCGTCCGTCCATCTAGCTGGGGAGCGTCCCACACTACGGTTTCCGATACCAGTTAGCTAGAAAGACAGATAATATTACTTTCCCAGGCTCAACATGCAGTTTGTAAAACTTCTGCACTTTACCTTCACATTAAGCAGACAGATGACATTTCAATAGATTGGTGTTTAGTGAACGTTAGTTCGTCCTTCACGACGTTCCTCTTACCTATTTCGTTTGTCAATAGATGTTTATCCTCTTCGTACGCAATACGCATATCTTACTATTTGCTAAGCGAAGTCGTGAGGATCGAACAACCTATGGCCTGTGGGGTTACGCGGTTCTTACTTGTTCGTCCTTCTATGGGTGACCGATCTTTATACATCGAAGCCAGTCGCATCTTAGAAAATAGGTGGACACAACATGTGGACCTTTATACCATGTTTAAAGCAAATAAAGACTTATCTTATCTCTTATCTTATCTACCTGTCTGCTGATTTGGGTTCTCGCATTTATTATAAAGTGTATTCAAATCTTTGTTTCCATCAACTTTATATCAATGCTAATTAAGTTGATTTCAAATGACTAGTACTGTTGAAGAAGTCATCAAAAATGGTTTATATAAAAGTGGTTTTTCCAAAGACACATACCTATTTGTTTACACGTTTGAAAAGTAAATGGCAAACGCTGTATAGTGTGCATTTAATAATACTCTACGAGTGGCGATACTAAAATTTATTTTTTGGCGCAGTTTGGACAGTCAGTCCAGTCTGCCTCCGCATGTCACCTTGCTGACTGCCTGATGTAGCCCCAGGGCATGAGCTTTTCTCACAACTTTAGCTGATGCCGGCTATAAAGGCGATAGATACAATAAAATTATACTTGCAAGGCTGAAGGTCTGTGAACTAGTCTAATAAACAATTAGAGTCACAATTAATTCAATAGCCGTTAAAATTGGATAACAGCTTGCTTAGCAGGTGGACTAACAGTTTTATTTTATGCAAATCTATTTTCAATAACATTAAGAATTATTTTTTAATAAAATTCAAATTAGACTGCGTCGTATTATCATTTTAAAGTTGGTGAAAGATTATTTTCAGACCAACAGCAAATTTACTTACCACATATCGCATCCTATGAGCTTTTTGTATTCCTCCTGGACGTCGAACGTCAACTAATACCCAACAACAAAAATATTCCAAACTACTTTAAAACAAAACCACCTAAACTCAACAGACACAATTTAAACGATTAATTTTTTGTTAGAGCAGGTATCTAAAGGCAAGTCGGGTAGCATTCCCGCCACCTGCTGCACCACCGGTGCACGACGAATGTATCAAAATGTTAATTATATGTTTCAACTAGGAGATAAGTAACTATAGACAGATGCATTTTTGCAACAGTATCGACATTAGCGCTTCAAGTTTATTTTGGCGCGTGGCCAAAATCGGAATTAACGCCGCCATTTTTTTTTGTTCTTTTTGTGAGTGAAGTGTCATCTGCCTAGCCTTTTCCCAACTATGGTCTGCTTCGGAATATTCGGCTTCCAGTCTAACCAGATGCAACTGAATACCAGTATTTTACATGGGTAAAACGATACCCCTTGCTAAGACCGGTTGTCAGACTTTCGGGCTACTGACGACCCGTAACGATCGCCAAAGATCAACGAATGACAGTCGGGACCAAACGGCTTAACGAGCTTTCCGAGGCAAGGAGGGGTCTTGGTATGTGAAGATGGTCACCCATCCACGGGCCAACCGCGGTACGCGTAGTGGGTGGTATTACTTAGCCACAAGCTTCTCTATTTATATATCGCACCCTTAGTAATTTGATTTTGAGCCCATCTAACACGAAAATTCAAAAACTCAGTATATCGAGTTGTGCCCTTACATTACTAAGGGTGCGATATATTGTTTTGTCTCATTTTAAAGATAAAATGTCTTTTGTTTTTTATTTTGGTGACGTTGGCTAATTGGATAAGCTGGTTGGAAAGTAGTTGTTGGCTATTTACACCTGCAATTTTAAGGGATTACAGGTGCCTTGAGGATCTTGAAGTCAATGCTAAAAATAGTCGTAGTACGTGAGCTATTATGTCGTCAGCACCTTTCAAACTGGAACGCAGTAAGTAATGCTGCTCGATAGCAAAAATACTCGTAAGAATTGTGCTTGGTATAATATTATGTTTTCTAGGAAAAAATCATTTACAAGGCTTTTCTAATATAAAATTATCTTCCTACAAGGTGTGTCCGATGGGATTTCCTATCGGCAAAACGACAAACTTCCATACAAACTTTTGTCCCCTATTTATATCTGGGTAGTATCCCCTTTAGGGTGTGAATTTCCAAAAATGCTTCCTGAATGCCCACTTTCGCTATATAAGGAGCTCTTGTGTAAAATTTCAAGCTTCTAGACCCAGCGGGTTATCGTGTGAGTTGTCTGTTAGTGAATGAATGAATGATTTTAAGAGTGTATTAAGCAGATTTTATAGTCATCAGCACAGGTCATTTGAGTCAGCTTGCAGTATATCCGGTAGCAGGTAAACATGAGTAGTCTAGACGGGATGACTTCTACCTGACCTTAACAACTCAATTACTGGGGCGTACTGATATCCTATAGAGAGACTATAGGATATCAGTACGCCCTAGTAAACAGTATGGGTCGATACATATAACCGAAGAGTCTATGCGCAGCAAAGCGTTAATCTAAAATATGTATGACATATCTAATTCACCCTTATGCGAGTAACGGACCACCTAATTGCGGAACACACTTTCAATCTCAATCTGAATCATTTTGAAGGATATTGCTAATCCATTGCTTCACATGTTCGAAAAAATTGTCTGCTCAGCAACGTTAATAACGCAATGAATGTTGTTGAACTGTCAAAATGAAAGCTATTGCTAAAGTTAGTATGTTACGCAATTACTACGCTGCGCAACAAACAGCTCGCAGACGCGCGTATTCCGTAGAATGTGCGCGAATTCGCACGACTTGTTTTGTCTCGATAGAAATGCAGTGCATTACATTGAAGAGATAAGGTTGAATTTGCTACGTTATATTTTAGATCTATGCTTCGCCGTGCTTCGACTTTGCGCTACTATGAATCGACTCTTAGACAAGTTAGATTTTCTGAGAATTTGAATGTGATCCAGGACGGAGGGATCTTGGATCTTATTCTGCGAAATATGGCAAGGTCTTGTTGCGCTACATTATAAAGAAATATCAAATGCATATTATAGTGGTTACGTTTATCCGCAGTTTATGCATAAAATATAGGACAAACTGATAACGTACCGTTGATTGCCGTATTAAACCCGTTTCTTGCTACCGCAAGTTGTACTTAAATAGGTGCTACACACACGCAGTAAACGCTTTTTAATTAATCTCGAAAAAAAAACTTAAATTCATTAACTCACTGACTGAAATAATCAGCCTATAATGATCCCAATGCTGGGACCCAGGCCTCAATAGTTAATCTACCACGCGGGGCCAGTGCAGGATGGTAGATGACTCATAGCTTCGAATCTTTGGTTCTTAGATATGCTGGTTTCCTCACGATATTTTCTTGCACCGTTCAACTCGTAAGTCGGGGTTCTTAACATGGGCCACCACTGAACAACTGACAGACAAAGCACCGCCCAAACCGCTGGGTTTAGAAGCATGACATTTTGCACAAGAATTCCTTATACAAACGAAAGTGAGCACTAAGGAAAGAGTTTGAAAATCTTCTAAAGGGGTAAATATGGGAATAAAAGTTTGTATGGAACTTAGAAATTTTTATACACACTGCTTCTTAATAATACGGACAATTTAAGTTGGTAGTCATTTGATAAACAATTAATTTTTCTGAATTTTAAGTATCTATCATCACTTGTAAAGGCAATTTTAATGATCGATAGAAACAAGAAAACACTAGACAGGCGAGGTGTGAACCATAATCTACAACATTAATACAGGAAACAAATAATTAGTCAACAAAAACAGCAAGATTTACGATCTATAGCGATTCCCATTAACCTGGGAAGACGTAGCAGGTATCTTACATGTCGCACGTCGGAAGTATTCTATGGGAATTGGGTTGGAGTAATAATATCTGATAAGCTAATCAGTTTCCGGTTGGCTTAGCAACTTGCGCGTACGCAAGCGACCAGTTTGACCGAACAAGTGAACACCTTGTTATGAATATAAGCTTTCGTTTTGGGAGATCGTTGGTTTTGGGGTGTTTTAAGGAATTGCTGTTGTTATGACATGCACATGAGATGTTTCAGCTTTGTCTCAGGGATGGCAACGCTTCTGCGACGTCTTTAGTATTGCAGATCGTCAAGGGTAGCTGTGACTACTTAACGTTAGTTGGGGCAAGTAATTTTATTGTGCTTTCATTATACCGTTGTTGTATTGTGAAATCGTTCAGAAAATGTGTTAGTTGATTACCATACGTAATACAAGCCATGTGTCCGATGGCAAACTTACCGAACTTCCACACAAACTTTCATCGCCTATTTAAATCTATTAGGGAATGAATATGAAAAAATCTATCTTATCTCATGGTCAATTTTGTTAGGTATATTAAAAATAAAGTGAGCAAAATGTTATGCTTCTAGCCCAGCGGTTTAGGCTGTGCGATGTCTGTTAAAAAGCACAGCCAATAACATACGTAACTCTTATGCTAGAAACAATCTTAACGACTAAATGTCTAATGCACTTGATAAATTATTAATGCATACATAGCGTATATTCAAACCACAACGGTCCGTTTTTGACAATTGTACCTATGAAATGGCTATAACACGGCAAATTGACGAGGTCTGTCAATTCGGTAAATAATTAATCTCCCTGACTTTTACGTACCTATCACCACCGGCGCTCCCTGGACCACCAACCCCGCTGACAGCGCGCTGACTGGATTAGATGCAACTAACGTTACTCGACTATTCACGAAGCGTATTTGTATAACGACTGCGTGTCTATGTACTGTATGTCTACCACGGCATTAAAGTATTCTTATAAAATTAGGTCGAGATGAGATAAGAAGAAGCAGATGTTCCCAGATGCCACATTTTTAACAGAGAGGCTTTCGTCTGACCTCAACCGCCCAATTATTAAGGAATGCCAATGATTTCAAGGCTTTCGGGCTTCTGACTAGCTATATGTTGTTGACATATTTATTTGTATGACAACCGGGATCGACGTAGTCATATTAAGCTCTCAAGGCCACATATGTGGTGTGTCAAAAATGGTCATCCATCCTCTGCCTAACCGCAGTTTGGGCAGATTAACCTCGATTATCTTAAGCTCTTTTTATCTATATTCCGTAGCAATCCAAACGCTAAGATTGTATCACTATCTCATCATTAAACAGTCCTATACGAAACTAGTTTCATTCATAATTTCTTCTTTTTAAGATCCGGCGTGGTAGTTAAACGACCTACATCTGTCTCTGTCGCACGCATACGAGTTTCTACATGTCTGTCTCTCTCACGCTTTGCGCGGGAGTTTAAGTGAGCTCCTAGAATCCGCCATGTTTTTTATTTTGGCTTTTTTTAGGGTTGCGTGTGAACTTAGGTAGTGAGGCTTTGTTTTGAAGTAAGTTTGTAATCAAACAAGCACCTTAGTGATTGAAGTTTTAAACGATTTGTACTATTTTTCATTTCTGAGTCACTCAGTTTCGAATGGAAACGAATACCTATGCTGATTCCTATTCATCCCTTCTTTCTTACTGTCGATGATCGAAATAAAAGTTGTAGGTATTTGTAACAACGCTCTCATCATCGTCATCATCATTGAGAGCCTTGTTCTACCAACTAGATCTCACCTACTTGCTGAGTATAAGCCTCCTCCCTTTTGTGCCATGCTTCCCTGGCCTTTGCGAGACTCAACCAGGTCTAACCCGCGATCCTCTGAATGTCATACACCTGTCTGCCTGTTGATCTGCCAACACTTATGCTTTGTACCTAAAAGGAGGTAATCAGGCAAAGAAGATACCACCACACTAATTTCTACCGTCAAACATTGCCGTGTAAGAAGCAGATGTAATGGCTGGCTCTATGAGTCCTAATTATCTCGAATGTAGGCAAATTCATCAGCAAATGGCATCAGGAAAGACAATCTTTAACATAAAAAATCCATATTAATTTCCTTAACAGAACCCACACAGCTTTGAATCTCGACTCCAATTTAATTTTCTCTTCATCGTACAGTGTAGAACAAAAAGTACATGTTTATAAGACATCCGGCAGATTGGTGTCTAGAGGAAATGACCACGTAATAGTAAGATGGGCTTGCCACGGAATACATGGGTACAGAAGGCTAGCTCTACACAACGAGCGAAAGCAGGCGCACGCACACATAGACACGCTCCACGTACAGTGAGTGATGGCGCATTCGCAACTGGCATTCATTTGAGATCAATGTATGTACTGTCTGTTCCAAAAGTATCTGATAAAATGGTATATAAAACCTGTTTAGGTTAAATTATCACGTAATCACTCAATATAGGGAATTAGTAACATACAATTTTCAACAATTATTGTTTCAATAACATTATTGCAATTATTACAATGCAAAAATCATTCATGCAAATTCAAGTTATAAGGTTAACTTCGATTGTCAAATGAAAAACATCTTTAGGGTGATTTAAAATTAAAATTTCAGGTAAGTGGCACTACGAATGGGCATCCACAGTACGTTTTCTGATCCATTTGTTTCATTTTTATCAGTATCTGAATTTGAATAGACCATATGCGTCCATGCTTGCGTTCGTTCGTTGTATTGAGGCGACCTTCAGTAGCTATATCTATTCTGTGGTCTTACCTGGTTACTATTACAAGTTTCTTGCTCTTTGAGGTCAGTAGAGGTTTAAGTATTAATGCTGTAGTAACTTTAATGGTTGGCTTGAATGAATCGATGATTCGAGTTCCAATGTGAGTGATTATATCCGGAGACTGATTTGTCAATTCGTCTGTATTGATTACCGTTATTGTTATCTAGACGAACGACGATTGAGTCGAAGACATGTGACACCTACCTACCCGCACTGGGCCCGCGTGGTGGATTACAGCCCACTCCCTCTCACCGAGAGAAGGCCAGTGTCCCAGCAGTGGGAACATTATAGGATGATTATGATTGTGACCTAGATTAATTATTGTTGTTACCTTCCAATCCCAGGATTTCTGAACTATACTTTTGGACTTTTATGTACTATATGCTTATCGGATCATTATCTGCCTAGCCTATTCCCAACTTTGTTGGGGTCGGCTTCCAGCCTTACCGGATGCAGCTGAATACCAGTATTTTACATGGACTGACTGCCTATCTGGCCTCCACAACCCAGTTACTGGGTAAATACGATACCCCTTGGTAAGACTGGTTGTCAGACTTTCGGGCTACTGACGACCCGTAACGACTATCAAAGATCCACGAATAACAGCCGGGACCAACGGCTTAACATGCTTTCCGTTAAAATAAACCGTGGAATCCATATGAAATAAAATAATTAAAAGTAACTATTAAAATCAATACAAAATAAAGGATGATTAATAAATAAATAGTTAGCTAATTAAGTATATACAAATAATATTAAAGGCATTGACTCCAGAAACCTGCCTAGCTAATTTTGAAAGTTAATATTTTTTATTTCATTTCAATTCGCCTTATAAAACGTCCACCCGACATTAAAACTGAGCCAACCTTCACCCCAGTTGCTCCTTAAACGACCACCTGTCTATTGTTACTACGCTTCCTATCCGAAGGCGCCCGTCGCGTGAGTACCCGATCGATGCGTTCGTTTGTATGAATAAAAAAATCGACCCCCTCAGGTCGAGTTTGTCATTCAATTCTCGTAATTTTAAAGAAGGTTCTCAGTCTCAACCTGTCAAAAATACGTCTAATTTTCCTACATTTTTGACAGGTTTTTGACATTGATTGTCGCTGACAGACTGGATTTTGAACGGGAATTGACCACGATTGATCGCGTGAGTACGACATATTTATATAAAAGAGCGCGACGATGCTGTACGTACGCTTTCAGCTAGGACGCGGCCTTAAATATTTTTTTTCAACATCATGATTAGGTACTTGATTATTACCTAAACCTAGGAAACCAAAATAAGAACAAGAAAGTGTACCGAAAATTAAAATAAGCAGTATTCAAATGCAGTGCTAAGCCAAACTTACATTTACGATCAATACAAAATAAAGGCATCGTCTCCAAAAACTTTAACCAGCCTAATCTTGGAACTCCATTTATTCAATTTTCTTCAATTTCGATTTGCCTTACAAAACGTCCACCCAACATTAAACTAAGCTAACCTTCACCCCAGTTGTTCTTTAAGCGACCACCTGTCTTGTAACTCTAGTTAGTAGGTAGTCGCGTGTTACTTCAAGCGTGACCAGTATTCATTTGTGACTCACTAGCTTATAGGTCAAGAAGTGTCACGTCAGTATTTAGAGTTCATGAACAGCCAGTTTTTTTCTGTAAACTGAATCTGTTATCACATCAAAATTAAAAGTCATTTTTTTATTCAAATGAGGCTAAGAATCAGCACTTTTCGAACCTCAAAATTACAAAAGACACTCCCTCAAAACACCCGCCCTTCACCACTTCTAGTGCTTTTGCTAGGAAAAAGTGGCGCAACAAACTCCCCACCAGATCAGCTGTCTGTTCAGTTAGAAAAACTTGATTCTATACAATAGTAGCAATGCAAAGTAATTGACATTACGAGACACAGAACATTAAATTAAATTATATGCTGGCCACGCCTGTATATACCAATAAATACAATGAAAACTATACTCAAGCTAAATGAACATTACAAGACACAGAACATCTTCGCATGCAGGAATATATAAATTGACAAACATCTATTATACAAGGTGTTGTTTTGCAACCTCGTTAAATTCAAGGAGGTAACTATGCTATTGATTCTCGACATGAATCAATAATGTAATAAGTAGGTTTTTTTTTTCAAATTTTCGGAAACGTTTGTGGGACACGCATATTAAAACGCGGCCTGTCTGAGACCGCACTGTAACTGCCCTTTTACACACACACATAAAAACGCGGCCGCTTTTACGATACAATAACGCGATTCTGTTCTTTGAAAGTGGTGTATTTTGAAATACTGTCAAACTTAAATAACTAAAAAAAAAGTATGTATTCATTATTTACCAGGGATCGTAATTTTATTTGATTATTTATGTCTTTCCTAGCAGCCTCCTGAAATTTGACGAGAATGCAAAACAACAGCTTGTATAACAAACATTATATATCACGCCTCTAATACCCGAAGAATTAGGCAGAGGTGTACATACCCCCTACCATTTCGCCATTATATGTAAGTCCCACCTAAGTCCATTAAGTAATTATGCTGTACTATGGAAGAGCGGAGTCTCCTAACACATGTATTGTTTGCTAAGGAGGCTTCATACACTAAACCCTTTTTGTAAACTGAAGCATAAATAAAACATGGTAGATTACAGCCCATTCACTCTCTAAATGAGGAGATCTGTGTCCCAGCAGTGGGAAAATTATACGCTGATCATGGTTATGGTATTGAAAACGTGTGAGTATTCTAAACCTGTCTATCTTTCTAGCAGCAAATATATGCTTTTCATGTTTGGTTGAGACTGATCAGAATGATCAGTAAGTAAGAGACTAGTCTGATTTCCTGCTGACAAACACAACATGAATGATTTGATTGAGTGATCACAATAACAGCAACCAAACTTTGGTCCTTAGAGGCATGCTTAAAAGGTAACAGCGATAGGAAATGATGGCTTCATAGAAAGTCTCGATCTGAAAATCTGCACTTAAATCACCTACAAGTTGTGTGCCCAAAAATGACGAACTTCTATACTAACTCTCACACAACATAGCATCACGCATTGTTTTCCCGATGGGTTAGGCAGAGGTGTACCCGTAGTACATCCACATTTCGCCATTCAAACTTTCATCCCCTATTTAATCCGGTCAGGAAAGAAATTTCAAAAATCTTTCTTAGTGCAAAACCTTAGCTATACATACATCTAAGGAACTCTTGTGCAAAACATGCTTCTAGATCCAGCGGTTTAGGCTGTAAGGTGGTCTGTCAGTGAATTTAAGATTTGTATTAAGTATGATTGAATACGCTCACATATCACCATGGAGTATGGACACAAATATATACTTCAATACCTTACCTAACGAGAGGTTTCCACAAGACCTCGATAACTGTTGAGCTTGCTGTCTAGACCACTAGACCAAAACACAGCTAATTAAACTAGCTTTGAATGTCTCAAGAAAATGAAAATCAATTGGTTTCTTCTCCCTCCCCCCTATTCTAATAATACGCATGTCATATTAACATCCAAGACATCCATACAACCAGCACCCTTCGATCCAACAACGATTTTATTCGCCTCGCACTTACGTCGCCTCCTGAACCGTATCGAAGTGACTCAGTGCATGGGTCAGTGGCTCTATGACTGCCGTGGGAGGCGGTTTTTATAGCCTTTTGTTTGTAAAGGGGAACTTCTGGGTTTGGGCTTCAATTTGGAGTAAGATTTGTAATGATATGGGTGTTGGATTTGATGTTTTCTGTTGCAACATTTACCAGATCCATTAATTACATGACGTCATAGTAGGAAGTCATCTATTCAAAGGTGCAACCATATAAAATGCTGCCATTGTCATCAATGAGCCTTATGGATTAAGAAGAAAAAAAAGTTTAATGTACGAAAATAACTTTTTAACCATTTCGAATTTATAATTCGACTTTGCGAAATGTGGGTGTACTAAAGGTATATCTTTGCCAAACCCTTTGAGGAATTGAGGCGTGATGTTATGTTGATGTTATGAATTTACTCTAAAATACAAGACAATGAGATAACAAGTAAATGGCTTCAATATTGCGCAACTGGCCATCACCAAATATAGTGATTAAGTAGGAATATATAAAAGATATTTTTAGAACTACAGTATTCCAGAACTAGAATCAAGGTTAAACAAGATAGGAAGAATGTGTCGCAGTATTTATATGGTGCACATAATAAAGAGTATTCTATTCTATGGTCTCTCCTCTCTTAATCTATCCAAAGGTTGTCTTTAAAAGATCATTTATGACGATAATACTGCCCATTTATCAATTTCTACATTTGTTTTTGTAATGTTTATGTATACATATTCAAGAGTACCTATCTGACGTAGACCCGCCGTACCCAATATGTTGCAATAGAAGACCAAAATAACTTTTAAACTGCACTTTCGAATTTTGTCATCGTTTCCTAGGAGCTGATTCATAAACGTACCTATTTCGAAGTTTCTCAGAATCATAGAATCTAAATCTATTTCCCATGAAGAAACTAGGCTCCATTTACATTGTTATTGACATTTACATACAATTTGCATGTATGTTTGTTGCTATTTTTTCTCAAATTCACACCTCGGAAACTGGTCAAGCGTGAGTTTTGTTTACAGATGAACAGGTTTACTACAACAATATTTTTTTATTGATACATAAATAGGTGTTTTATATTGATTTGTATGGTAGACGTAGTTTTCTCCCACGATTTTATGTTGTTTATTCAATTCAATAGTCTGTTTATGGTTTGTATAAAAGGTATCAATGTTTTTATTATGTTTATTAATATGTAGATAGAAAATTATTACAAAGAATAAGAGTTTTAATTCTTCGGTTTGCTTCGTTGTCCTACTTTGTTTTATGGCTCAATTTGAACACGCCGACTGAAAGCTATAAATTTACTAGCTGTGTCCCGCGGTTTCACTCGCATAAGTTTCGATCCCGTGGGAATATCGGAATAAAAAGTATCCTATATGTTAATCCTGGCTATAAACCATCTGTGTGCCAAATTTAATCCAAATCCGTTCAGTAGTTTTTGCGTGAAAGAGTAACAAACATCCATCCATCCATACAAACGTTTATAATATCAGTAGGATTAGTAGGAAGTAAGGTCAATTCTCGTAATAATCTAGTCGCAGTCTCATCTCGACGACAAACAAATGTCAATAACTTGTCAAAAATGTAGAGGTATTTTTTGACAGATTGATCCTGAGATCTAAAGGTCAATTCTCGTAATTTAAACCGTTCAAAATCTAGTCACAGTCTCATCGGCGACAAACAAATGTCAATAACTTGTCAAAATGTAGGGAAACTAGAGGTATTTTTGACAGATTGAGACTGAGATGAGACGGTGAACGTTCTTAAAATTACGAGAATTGGCCCTCTGTTATCACTATCACACACAACCACATAATGTAAATTGTTTATGAATAAATTGAATCTTGAATTTATGGCAATCAATTATGCACTGTCCGATTTCTGTAATAACTAATGTATAATGTATTGTACCTATGAGTAGCTGGTATGCTGTTGGTTCTAGATCTGCACCTTAATTGCGTTACACACTATAAATCTCAATCTGAATCATTTTGAAGGATATTGCTAATCCATTGCTTTATGTGTTCAAAAAATTTGTCCGCTCAACAACGTAAATAACGCAATGAATGTTGTTGACAAAATGAAAACCTTTGCTACTTAGTATGTTACGCAATCAGGGTGCTGGACACGTTTTTGAACGCTTGTACAATGGATTAGAGTAAGATTTTGGATAAGTTTTTATTTGAAAACTCCAGAAATCGCAATTTCTAGTTATAAAATACACCTAGCCATCGAAACCTGGTTACGTCTCAGGTTCCGGTTGGACACACTGACGATGCCACCATGTAATCACCATATAAAAACAACTGCCGACCGGTCGCAAAGGTCACATATGCAACGGGTCGCTATTTACATAATTACCGATAGACTTTACCGCCATTTAAAATATGAATATTGATAAAGAAAATTTAATTTTGTCCACTGGTTGCATTTTATTATTTTATGAACAGGTTACCGGGGTTGTGGAAAATATTTTGAAGGAAAATTGTTTTTTATTTGTTATTGAATCAAAGTGTTTGTTTATTTTTGATTGGCATCAAGCTGTTTCATCATCTGCCTGGCTTTTTCAAAACTATGTTGGTCTAGCTTTCAGTCTAACCGGGTGCAACTTAATACCAGTATTTTTCATGGAGTATCTGACCTCCATAACCCAGCTACTCGGCTAAGGTTAATCTCCACTGAGATTGGCCACCATGACCAAAATTCGGCCTTGACGACTATATCTAATATTAAAAAACAAACATTTTCCTCAAATGTTGAGCTATACGATATTTTAACGGCTGTTTAAACTAAAAGGGTAGGCAGTAATTGATCATACAGCAAGTTTTATGAAAAAACTTTCGACATTATTGAGATTTATGAAGGTATTATGAAAAAAATATGGCACGTTTGGAGTTTAATGTTTAATAACACTGTAGAAAATAAACCAGAAAAAAAAACAGAAAAAAAACCCAACAATATGACAATCAAAGATAAGGGGTGTCAATCTGTCAATAATATGATTACAGGTTGAAAGAGTATTACTAAAAGAAAAAATAATACGTCGTTTCTTATTATGTAACTTCAAATAAAATGTTCCTACCTACACTGCGCGTGAACGGAAGTTGGAAGGAAATCTGAGAAATTGTCAATAAGCAGTGAGCAAGTCGAAGAATTGAATTGTCAACTGTGCGTTGGGGAACAAAACTAAAGCCCCCAGGGCGCGTGGCCACTGTGCTCAACACGGTGAAGAAAAACATATTGAGGATACCAGCATGTCCTATGTACCAAAATTTCGAAGACATGTGACATCTACTAACCCGCACCTGGGCCCGCGTGGTGGATTACCCACTCCCTCTTATTGAGAGTGGGCCTATATCCCAGCAGTGGGAACATTTTATAATATAATAATATAATATCCTTGGACATTTCACACAGCGCCATCTAGTCCCAAGCTAAGCAACCTGATGCTTGTGTAATGGTAACAAGATGGCTGATAAACTACTTATATATATATTTTTAAATACATACATATTATAGATAGAAAAACACCCAGACTCGGAACAAATACATGTAGGTCATACAAATATTTGTTCCGTGCGGGAATCGAACCCGCGACACGCAGCGCAGCAGTCAATCGCTTAACCACTGCGCCAACCGTGCCGTCAATGCTATATTTTATGTATATGCTGGTTATGCTATCATTTGATCTGACTTGTTTCCCTTACATCCTTTTCGGGTAACCACTGAAAATCAGCGCTGTGCTGTGGGTCTCCTATAGCACAGCATCATGCTGAGTGGAAGCCTTCTAGTCACAGTCATGACGTGCAGCTGTCGACTATTTCTGCTTTGTGCTCGTGAGATATATTTTGTTTTTATTTTTCCTTATTATTAGAATTAATTATCTTTATGTATTTCTGTGACAAATAAACTTCTTTTTTTTTTTGTTCTTTCTATGCTATGCCTAGAAGAGACATATTTGCTGCGAAGTTTGTTGCGCCACTTCTTCACAGCTAAAGCACTAGTTAGTGGTGAAGGGCATTTTGCGGGCTTTCTTTTGATTTGAAGTTCAAAAAGTATTGATTCAAGAATCGAGAAGAGATAATGATTTAAGAAGGCGTTCTGTCTGTTTATTCTTGCGCAAATTACTTTTCTAATCTACTATAAACCTACTGTCTAGTAATATGCGTCTATTGTGCCTATCACTATAAAAGGCTGCAATGAAAACCGGTTCAGAAACCTTTGATTTCTGCAAAACAGACCAATTATCGAATTGCCGCATTCTTTGGCACAGGAAGCTGCAATAAGCGTTTTAACGTTTCATTAGGGGATTGTAACCATGATGTTATCTCAGGCAGAACACCGGATGGATAAGTAATTCTATGGTTATAGTTACGGTATAGGCATTGGGAGATTGCTTTAGATTTGTTGTTATTGCGATCAAAGTACCTAGTTTACTAGATAGACTACAAAGTACTAGATGATAGTCTTTTGATTTTAGGAGGGGCCTGTGGCTAAATAATAACAGCCGCACAGGTCGATCGATCAGGTAAAGCTACGCTTTCCGCGGTTCGTCAGTGGAAGGGTGACCATCTTTATATACCGACACCCCTCCGTGTCTCAGAAGCCGTTTGGTCCCGGCTGTCATTCATCGATCTTTGACAGCCGTTACGGGTAGTCTGACAACCAGTCTTACCAAGGGGTATTGTGTTACCCAGTAACTGGGCTGTCGAGGTCAGATAGGCAGTCGGTCTATGTAAAACACTGGTGTTCAGCTGCATTCGGTTAGACTGAAAGCCGACCCCAACATAGTTAGGAAAAGGCTAGCAGATGATGATGATAGTCTTTTGATTTAAGCATAATTAAATTATTGTCAAGCACTATGGAAGGAATAGGAGCAGTCGTGGCCGTGCACGAGTTGAAGGTCATAAGTTCGAACCCAGATAGGTGCGTTACTTTGTCCAAAGTATTTCATCACCACTGCTCTCAAAACGGTAAAGGATAATATCGTAGGGAAACCGGCATGTCCTAGAACCAAGAATAATCGAAGATATGTGTCATCTACCAACCCACACTGAGCTGGCGTGGTGGAATATCACCCACTGCCTCTCACCGAGAGGAGGCCTATGTCGCAACAGTGGGAATATTATAGGCTGATTATGTAAATAAATCATTGCCAAGCACTATGGACTTAAAAACGAATAATTTTCCATGCAGGCAATCGAATCAGACGTAAGGAATGGCTGAGAATCTGAAGAAGGAAGGAATTAGAATACTTACTTTTTATCTGAGCATCATTATAATATTATGAACATCCGTCGCCAGTATTGAACAATTCACTCCTCACTAAGGCACCATCTCCACTGGCGTGAGAATCCCGGCGATAGTCTCGTCGTGCCATCCAATTCTCGCCGCGATTCTCTCGCTCGTGGAGACGGCCCCTTAGGCTTACTTACTGTGCCTCAATGGAGTCACATTTCCAAGAATACAAAAATTTAAATGATTTTTTGACATTTTCATAAAGGTAAAGACGAAGCTAAACTTTCCTGTAACAATCAGCGATCTATATAATTTTGCATACACATGAGCGATACGCGTCAACGGCAGAGGTAAGGCAGCCGTCGACGCCCGCCGTTAAGCACCGTACTCAAATACACCAGAGCGGCACGTTGTCGACGGTTCTGATCCAGCCTGTCCCTTGACGCCCTCCCCCAGGGACGACCTAAGCCGCGGTCTGTACCCCACAGGGAG
The DNA here is from genome assembly GCA_945859715.1 of Apamea sordens. Taxonomy (NCBI): domain Eukaryota; kingdom Metazoa; phylum Arthropoda; class Insecta; order Lepidoptera; family Noctuidae; genus Apamea; species Apamea sordens. The sequence goes on from OX244009.1 coordinate 15,610,038, forward strand.
TGCCCTAAGCGTGTAGTCGCTTGGTTTTTAACTTTTTTAAGGCCTGCAGGCCTTAATTTACAATACAGCGTGCTGGTGATGATAGCCGGCAGGCTCGACTGTCCATATATCAGACGCTGCAGTGACTTGCACGTCACCTACAGTCGCCGGCTGTCAATATGAAAATGTTTTGTTTGGTTATTGTTTTGTGTTGTAACACTAAAATAAAATTAAACATTCCAACACTTAGCAGTTTTTAAAAACACGGCGCGTATTCCCGTAATTTAAAACGTTCAAAATCTAGTCGCAGTCTCATCTCGACGACAAACAAAATGTCAAAATGTAGGGAAATTAGACGTATTTTTGACAGATTGAGAATGAGATAAGAGCAGCAATTCTCGTAATTTTAAGAACGTTCACAGTTTCATCTCAGTCTCAATCTGTCAAAAATATCTCTAATTTCCCAATATTTTGACAAGTTTTTGACGTTTGTTTGTCGCCGAGATGAGACTGCGACGAGATTTTGAACGTTTTAAATTACGAGAATTGCCCCTCAGATATCTACACTTGCTTCCATATAACTTCACCCACACTTCCTCCTCACCAATATTGGTTACCCCTCAGTACGAATTTCAAAACCACATTCGAATTTTAAAAGAAAAAAAAAGCAGCTACTACCAACTGATCTTTTCTATATCCCTTTACTAAGAAAAATCTGGAATCCTCGGAATATTTCATACCCATTGCGGGTTGTATTCAAGAAGATGTTCTGTATGATAGTAACGGAGAAGCAATGTATTGTAACTTAATTTGAAACTCGGTAGAATACAGACGTTATGTGTCGAAACATCCCCAAAAGGAACAGGTGGCGAAATACACTGTCGGTCGGAGAAATTGGAACGAGATAAAATTGTTTTAAGAATTATTATGAATAAATGATTTTGTTGTATTATACTGTGTGGGTGTTTATTTTCTTTCTAGGAATTTAGGACATAATGAGTGGGTTTGGTTTGAACTTTGGATTGAACTTTGGTTTTTAAAAATATATATTATTTGAGGTTTTCATGAAGGGCAACATTACTTTTCCCCGAGCTTAATTTTACTTTTTGATTTTTATTCATTTTTTATTTTGTTTGTTATAAAAAAATAACAAAGCTAAATATTTCATATATTTTTTCTTAATATTCAACCTTTCTACGCCCAATTTCATAGAAAAATTCTTGTAACTCTCACACAAAAAGTCAAAATAAAAAACCCTTTTTACACGAGATTTTTGTCACCCACAATTAAAAAGCCATTTGTTTGTCGTAGCGTGAATTTGATTAATTGGCAAAAAGGTTAGCGGGTGTACTCACCGAATTAATATGTTCATTAATTTATAATATGGAGTACAAACTGCTTCTGATTTACATTCAAATGGAATTCGATTATATATGTCATTATGAAAGGTTTTCTTTTATCGGGAATTTTGTTATTTTGTAATTTATGAGAATATTTAATTTAGGTTGCGTATTTTTAAATACCGTCTTCGTTAACTCAAGATGAGTTATACGTACGCAGAATAGGACCTAGCTTAAAAGAATTATTATAAATAAATACGCAAAATTTAATTTAATTAACAAGTCACAAAACAAATCTATGGTAATAATAAAGCTGAAGAGTTTGTTTGAACGCGAAAATTCTTTTTGCATTTGCTACCCCATTGTTTGAGGAAGGCTACTTAATATTACGCTAGACCCCTTAGGAGCCGAGCAAAAAGAAAAAAGGTCAGAAAGAACGCTAAGTGAAAATGAAGTAGAAGCGCGCGCAGACGATGCGATGCGATGCGACGCGCGACGGGGTGATTCGGGGCTCTAGTCACGCAGACGAAGTCGCGCGCAGAAGCTAGTACTCATCAGTACTCAAAAGAAAACCTAACAGTGCTTTTTAGGGTTCCGTAGCTAAATGGCAAAAAACGGAACCCTTATGGATTCGTCATGTCTGTCTGTCTGTCTGTCCGTCCGTATGTCACAGCCACTTTTTTCCAGAACTATACACCAATTCAAATAAGAATACATCTACTTACCAAGTTTCAACAGTATAGCTCTACTGTTGAAACTTGGTAAGTAGATGTATTCTGTGAACCGCATTAAGATTTTCACACAAAAATAGAAAAAAATTTTGGGGGTTCCCCATACTTAGAACTGAAACTCAAAAAAGTTTTGTCATCAAACCCTTACGTGTGGGTTAGGATGGATAGGTCTTCAAAAATGATATTGAGGTTTCTAATATCATTTTTTTCTAAACTGAAGAGTTTGCGTGAGAGACACTTCCAAAGTGGTAAAATGTGTCCCCCCCCCCCGTAACTTATAAAATAAGAGAATGATAAAACTAAAAAAAATGTATGATGTATGTACATTAGCATGTAAACTTCCACCGAAAATTGGTTTGAACGAGATCTAGTAAGTAGTTTTTTTTTAATACATCATAGTCATAAACTCATAAATCGTAAACCGCAATTTACCTTTCATTCAATCAACTCATGATTGAATTTTATAGATAATGGTACGGAACCCTTCGTGTGCGAGTCCGACTCGCACTTGGCCGGTTTTTTCATAATTTTTTTACTCACACTCAATTCACAAACAAGACAAAACATATATTTTAAACTAAATGAGTTTTTAAACGGCTTTTCCTATCCGACTACTCTGAGAAGAAAGATCGAAACAAACTCAGAGGTCAGTCTCTAGTATTAGCTTTCTTTACTCACTGCCTCACTGCCAGCATTATTAATTTACAAAAGTAAATTATTACTTTTCAAAACGCCATGCAACGAATGAATCTTCTTACAGTCTTTCTGCATCTTGTTTTCTTATAAACTTTCTTAACCAACTGTTTCCCTTTCCCCGTCCGCCAGTGTACATGAGTCACGTCTCACCATTGTCGGCACCTGCGCTGCCGGCTGCTCCTTTAACTAAACCGTTGACTTGACGTTACGGCTTTGTTGTTTATAAACTGTTATTTATTATTTATTTATGGTTTTACTAGTCTGATCTGCTGTTGCTTTCATGTTGGTCGGGTGTGTACGGGAATAGTTCTTGTTGTGGTGATAGTAGTCGAGAATAATTCAGTGGTTAAGGCATGGACTGTCGAGTGAGAGGACGTTAGTTCGATGCCCACCTGTTGCACTTTTAACGTCAAGTTGCTCATAGCATTACAAGCTTATAATTATGTTGTCTTAGTTCGTGGGGTTTACAGAAATAAGTAATTTTTGGTGTCTGTTTGTACTAGTTTTTCGCATTTTAATGCGCGCTTTAAAATTCCACTTGTCTAGCCCTCAGGGCAATCGTATTTATACAACTTTCAACAGGAATAAATGATACATGATTCATATTGTCGTCATAACTATTCGGTAGCTTATATCATACCAACATATTTTTTACTTTCCTATCATTGATATCGCTGGTCTAAGCACTCTGATCGTTTTATTCTTCAGTAAACCAATCATGAAATCCTTTAGCAATAAACAAGTAAAAGTTGGCAAATATATGTCATATCGCTCGCCGTGACCGACTTTCAGTAGTAATAAAACGGCTTCTTGCAATGCATCGATAAATACTAATACTACGCTACATCAAGCGGGGAAATTAGATTTATATGTTGTGCGAGTCAGGTACGTTATGTTTGATGTAGTTTGCATTCTTTTGTGAAAACTTGGGACTCGATAGACTTCTTAATATTGCCCCTATAACATGAATATGATGTAGGGATAGTCAGTTAGTTAGTTTCAGGCTGAAAGTTAAGGTGGCGACGACTTCCAGGGATGCAGCTTAATACTAATAATAATCAATTAAAAGTCATTTATTCAAATTAGGCTGAAAATCAGCACTTTTTTAACGTCAAAATAATATAAGAAAATCTCCCAAAACGCCTCCGTATACATGGAGCGACGGTCTATCTGACGTGTACATTGTCATACGCCTTGGTAAGACCGGTTGTCAAAGTTTCGAGCTTCTAAGTGCCCGTGCGGACTGTCAAAGATCTACGAATGACAGTCTGGACCAACGGCTTAACGTGCTTTCACTGCTTTCCAAGGCATCTTGGTATGAAATGGATGACGAAAGATGAAAGCACGTTCGCCCATCCATGAACCGACCAGGGGTAGCGTAGCTTAACCTTGTTTAATCCAACTTAGTGGTTGTTACTTAGCCATGAGCCTTTCAAGCTTGAGTGTATGTAGCTATGTATCATTTATTGTACTGTACTGTGGTATGATCTTTCAATCTCACAAATATACATTTCATTACAACCTTCAGAGCCATGTTTTGTTTTCGCCTAATATTTTCTTAAAACCCTCATCTTGCTATGGTCATTAATCTGTGCCCTGTAACCCACGGGTTATTAAAACAACGCAGCCGTGGGATCGTCCCACACTGGGCCGCGGACTGTGACGGCGGGCGTAGGGTTACGGAGATAGCCGCCCGATTGTGTACAGGTTGGGTCGAAAGTAACCCTTCTATGGGATGGTGGAATTCATTTGTCTTTTGTCCTTTCTTTCGATATATTGATTGCTTTTAGTCAAACTAGATAGAAAATAAATAAAATACGTTTATTTGCAGTAAACATCGTCATGTTTACTGCAAATAAACTGCGTCCAGAGAAAGAACACAAACACAAAAAAGAACAAGTTGAGGGGAAATATCCGTCATATCTATGCAAAACGGCCATAACTCAGCATAATGTTACGACCCTATGCGAGACAGAGCCTCAGCGCTGGTTTTCAGCGGCAGCCGGCACGCGGCGCTGACGTGATGACGTCCACTTGAATTTTTGACAGTTCTTCCATACAAAATCTGTCAGACGTCAATTTTATTTCACGAATAAAAATTATCTGTCGACTGAAAAATCAGCCCTAAATCAATTATTATATAAGGTTCCTTCATAAAGCCCGCACCCTGTATAGTAACCTCAAGACACCGTGGGCTAGTCATCTGCACATCACGTTCACACGAGTAATTGTCCGATTGTTAGTAACTAGACCGATATGATGTAATTATAAATAAATAGTTAACGTATGTAGGTACCTACGTACGCACGTCATGAAGAAAATTAAACTAATATTTGATTGGCCAAAGCATTGGCCGTGGCAACGTGGCAAATATTCGCAATCCAAGATGTCCAAATATTCCTCTAAATATTTCGAAATCTGGGGTAGGAAAGGACCGTCCTCCATTGCCCCATACACGACATCAGGAAGGTGTGCAGAGCTGCATCTACTTTACCTACGGACGGGACCGGATTGTAGTACCGCGAGACCCGTTCCTACATCCATTTTGAGAGGCAGACATGATGGAGTTGTAGTCTATATGTTTACATATTATTATTATTATTTACGACTGCTGAAACGACACTACATTAAATTAGTAAAATAAATACTTAAATCACATTCGTAAACAGGAACTAACGAGGTTTTGGATGTTTTCTTAGTACACCAACATAATAAATAAATAAATAATAATAATAACAGCCTCTCGACCGATTTCGGTCACCGTGGCCAATCTCAACGGAGATTAGCGGGAGGTACGCAGGAGATGTTATAGTGCACAAGTGTGTGCGTAAACACAGGTGCACTCTCTGTTCCTTTACGCTTATAGTCCGATGGGACGGCAATCCGACACGACCGGGGAGAGATCAGGCGCAGGACCAACGGCTCTACGTGCTTTCCGAGGCACGGGGGTATTAAACCGTCCACTTCCAAACTCCGGACTGTTACTAAGAAATTCATAACGGAAAACCCAATAACACTTTGTCCGACCTGGGATTCGAACACAGGACCCCACGATCAGCAGTCGCGCTTGCAACCACAAGACCAACGGTGCAGTTAAACACACCCACATATCTAAATAAAATATAACACACGCAGGCAACAATAATGACCTATAACAAAATAAGAAAAGAACATTACACACAAACTAATTCCCAAATAACCCACACAGTGTTACCTGCAAAAAAAACGCGAAGACCACTTGCCGTAATTAATAAATTTATGTCTGCCAACACTGAGAAACTGCCATTACGGGCCCCATTAATTAATGCTTGCCATTTAGGGGATTTCCTTAGGGGTTGTAGGGGGTAAATGGGGCATAAAAATTGGGTATTTTCTTGTTAATTTAAGTGTTGATTTTTCTCAGATGATGTTCTGCTAAATTACTTGGATGTATGCCTCGTTTAGGAACGGAGATCTTGGTTTTTATTTATTGCGTACCTTTTGAGACTTTTGTTTTGTGTGGAAAAAATCATATGACTTCTCCCGCTCCGGGTGGAGCGGGAGGGCGAGTCAGACTTTCACAGACTAAAACCCGCCCGTGTTTCTTCAGTTGCTTGTGCTAGGGGCCACAGTATCTCTTTCGAACAACCCGCGGCCCTAGCAGGCATCGGTCCTAGCGGACCCCGTCAGTTTGTGCTGACATCTCTTTGAGGCGCGCGTGGCACACAACGCGCCGTCGACCCGGGCCTGGTCCTTGCCGTTCGGCGAGCTGCCCATTGCTCTCCGCTCGCAAGCCCGCGCTTACAGTGGCCGGGAATCGGCTAGAGACTCCCGACGTCCAGGGCGTCTTCTGCGGCGACTAGGGGCATGGGGGTTTAGAAATTCCCTCTCCCTCATGCGCTCCGCCTCCTCCTTTGCGAACATTACTGCTTCGCAGAAGGAGGTGAGTGCCTCCCATGCACTCTCGCTCCATACCATGGCCTGGACCAGGGCCGGACGCAAGAGATCGCCGCCGCCGATCGCCGTCATGAGGACGCGGCGGTGCTCCGCCTAAGCTGGGCAGACCTCCACCGTATGCTCCACCGTGTCCTCTGGGCGATCCACAGAGTGGTGACACCCTGGAGTTTCCTCCCGCCTTATCCTGAACAGGAACCTCCCGAAATAACCGTGTCCGGTGAGGACCTGCGTCAGGCGGAAGGTCAGGGAGCCGCGGCGCCTCTCCAGCCACTCCTCAAAGAGGGGACTTATCGCCGCAATTGTGTCGTGCCCAACCTCTTGAGGCCTCCAGTTTGAATGTTCTTTTCTTTTCTTCTTTGTTGGGCTTTATTTCTGTTTAAGTTCATTGTATAAAGAAAAGAAAGAGAGAAAAATATTTTGTTTGGGGCAAACTAAATATTTTTCAGAAGAAAAAGAGCATTTAAAACTAACTAGCTAGCTTTTATTTGTTTATTATTATTAAAACTTTACCTATGCGCAAGTAGAAATAACTGTACAAAGGTGGAGTTGTTTTGGTACGTTCTTTATTAAATTTTTTGTGATTTATCAGAAGTAGGTACAGTAGAGATAGCCTATTTGGTGCTTATATGCAATCTCCGCGAGTTATTGAGAAGAAATACGAGACAAATATTAACTTAAAATTAGTTTAAACAAGACAAGAGGCGTAGGATTTGGCTGACAAACCACGGGACTAATATATAAAAATGTTATTAATTTAAAAACTATAATAAATACGCCATTTAAAAGTGGATAATCTTTAATTCGTTAATCCCGGTACAGTTAGCATCCGCCTGATGTTAACATATTGGTGTCGGCCCCGGCTAGTATTTGAATGGTTTTAGCCCGATGCTAACAGTATCTACTATATAATATAGTTATGGTTTTCTGTCATCATAGGTAATAGAAAGTTGCAACTAAGAATAGTTTCCAAAAATCTAAAAACATTTCCTAAACTAAGAATCGAACTAAGCCCTGAGCTCAGCAGCAGAACTTTCTACCACTATACCACAAAACATTTCAAACACTAAACTCTTTTCACTGCAATATTAAAATAAGGACAAGAACCAACGATAAATATCCCAGCTCAAATATATAACTCATTTGTAAGCAATATATTCGGGTTTAAACTTAATGTATGGAAAATGATTTATTATTACAATATGCTGCCTGAAATATTGTGTTACAACCTACTTTCAGTAGGCTTGCGGTTCTTTGAAAGAATAAGTCGTTACGGGTAGTCGAAGAAGACTGCAAGTCTGACAACCAGTCTTACCAAGAGGTATCGTGTTATCCAGTAACTGGGTTGTGGAGGTCAGAAGGCCAATTCTCGTAATTTAAAACGTTCAAAGTCTAGTCGCAGTGTCATCTCGGCAACAAACAATTGTCAAAAACTTGTCAAAATTTAGGGAAATTAGAAGTATTTTTTGACAGATTGAGATTGAGATCAGACTGTGAATGTTCTTAACATTACGAGAATTGCCCCTCTGATAGGCAGTCGCTTCATGTAAAATTTCAGATTCAGTTGTGTCAGGTAAGACTGGAAGGCGACCCCAACATAGTTGGAGCAAGGTTAGGTAGATGATGAGTAGTGAAGAAGAAGTGCCAACAAGTCCAACAGTGCAGGTGCAATATTTTGAGTGACAGGTAGTAAGTTCGAATTCACTCTTAGCGCAGCCAAGTTAAACTTGCGATACTAGTTATGGCTCTCGCAGAAAGGCGCGACGCGACTCTTGTAGAATAATTTCTATGAAAACTTCAGGGAAATTGTACCAGGGTCGCGTCAGATTCGGGTTGTATGAACTCGGGAATGCAGACGCAGGCAGACAATTCCACTCCTTAGCTATGCGCATCAGAAAAGATGATGAGAAGCGCTTAGTGCGTATATGGTAAATTAACCAAATAGGGGTGGTATCCCGCAGTGCGTCTGGACACTCGATGGTAAAAAGGTGAGGCGGGATGAGCTCATGTAGCTCTTGAGCACACTCCCCGAGGTACAGTCTGTAGAAGACGGACATACAGGCGACACTTCGCCGGTGAGCCAAACTGTGAAGCTTTGCCTCCACCAGATTTTTATCGACAATGAGTCTCTTAGCTCCGCGCTCCACTGAGTCCAAAGTGGCGAGTTGGTACTTAGCTGAGCCATCCCACAGGTGACTGCAGTACTCCATACACGATCGGACTTGTGCTTTGTAAAGGGTTAAAAGCTGTCCCGGTGTGAAGTACCGCTTAACCTTGTTCAGGATGCCCAGCTTTTTGGCCGCCGTTTGTGCTTTAGACTAAATGTTTTCGCCGAAATTGAGATCCGATCCAATCCGAGATTGATGATTGCAGCAACACACAATACATTGATTGATGCACGTACGGTATTATAATATCTGTAAGAAAGAAGCCATAAATAAGATAATTCAATAAGATAAGGCCGTTTATATATTTATTTTATTACGCATTTTATAGTTAATTTTTACGTAATCTTGAATATGTACTTACGTTCTAAAAAAACTGTCAAAAAACGGTTACCCTAATGGACAGGGCTATACCCTGTAAAGACATTTTTTCAAGACATAGATACAAGACATACACGTGGAGAGGGCAAATCTAACGATTTTAATCTTTGTACTACTTTTTTTTTTTTTTTGAGGATGGGAAATCATCAAATGACCCCTCCCACTCTGGGTGGAGCGGAAGGGAGTGTCAGACTCTTACTGACTAAAACCCACCCGTGTTCCTATCTTTGTACTACTTAGGTAATGTTTTAGCACATTTTAGAATCACAATAAGAGGCTATGTTCCAATTCAAAATTACACACGACCCCATCAGTAAAATAGCAACAAATCACAACCATTACATAAAATAATTACTTACCCTGAAAATAAACCTCTGAACCAAAAATAAAGGTAACTGAGAACATTGTGAGCGGCATATTGTTCATAAATCATTCGCTTTTAAAGCCTGAATACGTCGCTTGAAATGAGGCTCTTATTGTGAACGAAGTATAATTTATAGTTATATTTTAACACCCCTTTCTCTGTAGGGGGGTGAACAGAGATCGTTTAGCTGTTTTCTGTAAGTGTACCATTCATCTGAAAAACGATTTAAGGGCACGGAGGTTAAGTTACGAGTCTCAAAGTAAATAAGTATAAGTGTGGATGTGAGTAGTACAGGACCGGTCGATTTGGCGACGCTTGGGAGACGCCTATGTCCAGCAGTGGACGTCTTTCGGCTGAAATGATGATTGGACCTTTATCATTTCGGGTCGGGTACTATGAGTATGCTTCTCGCATTCAGCGGATTACTGCGGCCTTCACCAATGTCCAATGTGGCTTTGTAAATGTTATGACGGTATTTGCTTTTATGCGCATCAGCAGCCAATATTTCAGTCCACTCCTGAACATATGCCTCTCTAATTACATCCCAATAAGTCCATCTTCGGCTACTACCATCCAGCTGCTACTAACTACCCAGCGAAGATTCTCCTAGTGAGCGAAGACTCACCTAGCCTGAAGGCATCCTACCCAAAGTTTGCTGTTTCACGGTCTTATGAACTTATGTGTTAAGTAAATATGGTTTTATGACCATACTAGCTTCTGTCTGCGACTTCGCCCGCGTGAAATTTTCTGTTCCCCCGATCCACCCCGTCGTATCGCATCACATCGCCCGCGCTATTACTTCGTTTTCGTTTATCGTTCTTTCTGTTTGTTCTGCTAGCGTTATGTGACGTAACCTCTAGCCTTCCTCAATGATTGATCTATAAAATGCAAAAAAAAAATCTCAAATCCATCCAGTAGTTTCAGAGAGAAGCGCGTTCAAATAAATAAACCCTTCAGCTTTATTATTATTATTAATATAATAATGTATACTGCCGTTCCTTTAAGGTAGCCCCACTTTACCAAAAAGGGGCCAAAAAGATTTAAAATTCAGTCGTGCTCGTGCCATCGACATGAAGAAGAAGTATAATATACAGGGTGACAGGTAAACTCGACGTATTCCTTGAAAGCAACAAATTTAATCCAGTTATAATTATAACTAGTTATAACTAGGGATCCAAACTGATGGTTACCGAGCTGTGACGGTTCTTCGATTTTTTATAAATTAGCTGACTTGACTACCAAAAACAATTAATTATGAGAAAAAACTACTCCAGACTCCACTCCAAACATTTCATTGATACTTTTCTGAAAGTTGAAAAATTCAAACATATGCTTGCAAAACTTACATAATTTCAGAAATAAAAGATCTTTAATAGCAAAAACTTTTTTTTTTACTTATCCAAGTTTGACCCTAGTTCACTGGACTTAATTTGTTGCTAATGACCTCTAGTATAACCCCCTTCAAGGAATACGCCGAGTTTCCCTGTCATTCTGTAGATACATTTTCTTACGACTAAAATAAACATCATGAGGAAACCAGGGGGTCTACTCTGAAGTAGTATCAGCCGAATGTTCGGCCGTTTCCTGCTACGAAGTTACTATTTGGTTCGGTTGGTTCCGATCCTACACTCCTACACTCTTTCGAATATTGACTATGGTCCCGACCCAACTGAGCCGATCCGAATATTTTTCGCATTTTTCATTAATATTCGGTTCGGCCATGTGTCGGTCTGATCCGAAAATTCGCACTTTGCACTTCGGAGTAGGCCCCCTGGACTTAACATATCCTGACATCGGCAACATACAGTGAACAAGCGTGGTCATCAATGCTCGTGCCTTCCCTCTATGAGAAGAGTGTTGTACGGACGCCAGCAGGTCAACCTACCCGAAACTGTCAGATTTTCCCAATCAACATTGAACCTAATGCTTTAGCAATAAAGTCGAAAATCTACTAAAGAAATCTGACAGATTGTAGTAGCTTGATGTGCTGGCGTCAGTACCCTGCGGTGCGACACTAACAGGCTCATAATATTACATATTCGTGTATCATTCATACATCACTTGAATATAATTAATACTAGTTGCTTTGTGACATGAATTTCCACAATATTGATAAATATGAAATTGAGGAATAATTTTAATTGTTGAACAGTTTTGTAATAAATTGTGACGCTATGATGCAGGCTGCTAATTAATTTTGCTATCGTTGTTAATTTATTTTTAAAGTGTGTTGTTTGGTGCCCGTTTCAGCCGTGGTTTTGGGACAGGGTTTCATTTAGCTTACACATTACATACAAGCTGTTGTTTTGCATGCTTGTCAAATTTCAGGAGGCTGTTATGAAAGACATAAATAATCAAATAAAATTACGATCCCTGGTAAATAATGAATACATACTTGTTTTTTTAGTTATTTAAGTTTGACAGTATTTCAGAATACACCACTTTCAAATAACTGAATTGCATTAGAAAGAAAGAAAGAAAGAAAAGACGTTTATTTGCGGTAAACATGACGCACAAAAGAACATAAAAACAAAATAAAGAAAAAAACAATAAGTAATGGTTGACATGCGTCACATCCACGCAAAACGGCTATCGCTCAGCATTATGCTGCGACCCTATGCAAGACAGAGCCCCAGCGCTGGTTTTCAGCGACAGCCGGCGCCGACGTAATGACGTCGTCCGGTGCAGCAAACAATTATTCATAAACAAGCATAAAGCTATTATTTTTATGTAAACAGTTATTATGACGCTGTACTGGTACAGCGTACATAAAGAAAAATAATACAATCCAATTTAAGTGTGAAAGAAACAAACAGGAACATAAAAAAGAAACAAAAAGGAGGATAATTATACATGCTAAGAGAATATCATCCTTAATAGAAGTTTTACGCTTTGGGTAGTGGCAACATTTCCGAAGCGTCCTATCTATTTGACGTACGCGCACCCAACATGCACCAAAGGAATTATGATGTAAGAAATTACAAAATGGCCAATGATGTAATGTGCTAGGCAAAAGTTATGTGTCAGTGTTCTATGTGGTTCTATGCGTTTGAGAGTGAATTTCAAAGATGAAAGATGAGATGGACCCGATAAAAAGACGAAGCCTTGGATACTGGAGGGTGACCCGACATAATGCCACACTGTACAAGGAGCTTTGGCACAAAGTACATTCATAAATACATTATGGTATCTTATAAGCGGCCGCGTTTTTATGTGTGTGTAAAAGGGCATTTACAGTGCGGTTTCACACAGGTTGCGTTTTAAAATGCGTGTCCCACACATTTCCGAAAATTAGGAAAAACACAAAAAATACCTAGTTATTTTATTATTGACTAGCTTCTGCCCGCGGCTTCGCCCGCGTGGATGTCGGAAATTTACCCACGGGAACGTGCTAACAGGATAAAATGTATGTGCTTCCCCAGAATGCCATCTATGTCGCGGGCCCTTTGTGGCTAATTACAATAGAAAACCAATTGTGTCTCATTAGTGGTGATTAAGAGGGTACCTATATGATATCTTTACCTAAGTACCTAACTAATTAAAAAAAAAAAACTCAATAACAGAAAATTAAATACCTACCTACCTAAATAAACCTATTTCTGATGATAACTAATCTAAACTCAATAAATAAGCAAAATCCCTAAAAACTAATATCTATACGAATGACTTATCCTACCTAACAGTATTATAAAATAACCTACGGTCACTACGTACACTATCAAATATACTACCTATACTTTAAAATTAAAATCTATACCTACGACTCATATAAAAATAAACCTAAATAACTCTAAAAACTAAAAGGAATAAAAATGAACTCCACTGCGGGTGACCCAACCTTCGACAAACTTAGTATTTGCGGTTGGTACAGTACAGACAGTGGTAATCGGGTATAGGGATCGAACCGCAAAATTAAGTTTGTTTTTTATTGTATATACTTTTCCGGGATAAAAAGTACCCAGTGTGGTGCCCAGGATATTAAAGAATAATTATACCAAGTTTCATCGTAATCGAACCGGTAGTTTTTGCGTGATGCCTGAACAAACAGACAGACAGACAGACAGACAGACAGACAGACAAAAAAATTTTTAATCACATTTTTGGGATCGGTGTCGGTCAAGTAACACCCCCTGCTATTTATTTTTTGGATATTTTCAATGTACAGAATTTTCACTTCTACAGATTTATTATAAGTATAGATTCGTGTCGAGAATTAGTAGCATCATTACCTCTTTGAATTTGACGATTATTATATTAGATCCTGGGCTGGTAGACATGTGGGTGCTCAAATGTTCATGTAGCCAATTAGTGTATTTTTTAGTTATTGTTATTTGTTATTTACTAACATAGGATAAGTTCATACTAACACTATATGGATTCACTGATCTGAAACAAAAGTTTGAATTTGAATAAATCCATGATTAAAATCAAAGTAATTTATTCAAATTAGGCTGAGAATCAGCACTTTTCGAACGTCAAAATAACATAAGACAGTCCCCCAAAACGCCCGCCCTTCACCACTTCCTAGTGCTGTCGCTGGAAAGACGAAGTGGCGCAACAAACTCCCCGATCCTGATCCGGGCAGTACCTAACTGAGAATTTCCTAATTAGGTACCAAATTGGATTACTCCTATTTACTATATCCACACAGACAAAATTATAAATAGGTAAAACTTACCTAATTCTTATTACATTTTGTTATTTTCCTTAGCCCTACTAAACTTTTCCATTCCCTTTTATTTATCCTTAGATAATTAGACATTTATAACCGGATTATGACCGGTCGTAACTGGTTAGATCCTGTTACGTCCGTCCCGAACCGGTAAAGAAAGGTACGGAATTAAATGTTAATTACATTGTACCTTTAAATTATATCATTGTAGATTATGGGGGCGATTATCGCAGTCATAATAGTACTTATTATGGTGCATTGGTGTAGATGGAAGATAATTTCCTGTAAATATTTTGGAAGGCAGTTGTTGACAAGTTCGTTAATTGAATGATTGATGAGCGGTAAGCGTTCTCAGTAGATGTTTGATTTAATTTGTTTGTTTGGCGAATTTGTTATTTCGATTTCGACGAACATGGGAAAGTCTTTTGGAATAATTGACGGTGTTAAGATCAATTTTCGTTAGTAAGACAGTTTCTCTAATTGGACACTTTATTCATAAAATATTACTAAAGCCTGTCATGATGCTAATTAGTTTTAATAAACATTACAGAACAACGGAAGAGGAATAAAATGTTTATTTATTTATAGTATTATTGTATTTTTACAAAACTGTCAAGTCGAGCAAAATCTGTACAATAATAAAGCTGAAGAGTTTGTCTGACCGCGCTAACCTCTGGAACTGTCCGTCGGATTTAAAAAAATCTTTTTGCAATTAATATCGCAGTTCTTGAGGAAGGCTATTTAACATCACGCTGGGACCCTTAGGAGCCGAGCAATAAGAAAAAAAGTTAGAAAGAACGCTAAGCGAAACGAAGTACTAGCGCGAGCAGACGATGCGATGCGACGGGGTGGGTCGGGAATAAGAAATTCCACGCAGACGAAGTCGCAGGCAGAAGCTAGTTACTTATAAAGTGCCAAGTCTTGATACAAATGACTAATAACGAAGGTATATCGTCCATGTGACGACAGACTAATTTCAAAGACTAATTTTAAAGAAGGTGGCTGGGACTGACTGGATGCGGAAGGCGGAGGACAGGGTTGTTGTGGCGCAGCCTGGGAGAGACCTTTGTCCAGCAGTGGACTGCGATAGGCTGAGTTGATTGATATGCATTTAGTAAAAAGCTGTTATTTTGACATTACAAATATACACTTCAATTTAATTTATTTTTTAAAATATATATATTAGATATTGTTATATTTATAGTTAGCTTATGATTTGTTAATGAGGTATGACTTAATCCACGGTATAAATTCGCAATCAACTAAAAACGCTTGGACACTGAAATAATTTATTAATCCTCCACAATTCCCGGCCTATTTAACCGAAACAGCCATTATAATAATCCCGACCATTCAAATAATAGCATAAACAATTAATTTATTATTATTATTGTCCTAAACCTTGCAGTTAGTTCCATTAAAGCGTAATAATTCAACTAATAACCATTTTACGGGTAGTTCGCTTATCGAAAACGCCCCGGGGAACACCGGTTAACCGGTTTGAACTGCATTAAACTGGTTTAATGTGGATTACAACTCTTCACCGCTACGTGTATTAGCAATAACCTACGGTATTCCTTTATATCCTGTCCATGATAACCTTACATTACCTTTCCTTATACACCCAGTATTAAATAGAAAGGCAATTACACATACACGTCGAGTTCCTGAGAGCGGACAGTCTATATTTATCTACGGACTGCGAGACGTTGTCGGTTACTCGGGACGTGGAACGGAAACCTGTTGTGTGGCTGTTGGTAACAGGGAGAGTTGACGGTGTTGGTTGTTGTAAAAATGTCATAAGGTATGAATCTGTAGTGTGAGTTGGACGCTAGGTTGGTAATGTTCTTGCTACTGAAGACTATGTTAGCAATGTAGTGGTATCTACAACGCCACATGCGAACTACGCGTCATACTGACGTCACGCAAAATCCTGCATCGCGCAAGCAGAGTTTACCGCGCAACTAGCATAATACAACGTCCCGACATCAATTGTTGGGCAGGGGCACCAGACACAACACCCGTCTGGTCGGAGGATCCTTCCTTTTCTGTGGAGGATGAGTGTACTTTACACCCTGTTCCTCATACGTCTATAGCAGGATATGCCTATCAGAATAGCGCTGCGGTATTTATTTTTACATATCGCAGCACTATGCTGAGCCTTTTTGGCCTCGTACAGGTTTCTTTTTCTGTTATTTTTTGTTTTTCTTGTTTTTAACCCCCGACGCAAACACGACGGGGTGTTATAAGTTTAACGTGTCAAGGTGTGTGTGTGTATGTCTGTCTGTGGCATCGTAGCTCCCGAACGGATGAAGCGATTTTGATTTTGTTTCTTTTGTTTGAAACGTGAATTTGTCGGGAGTGTTCTTAGCTATGTTTAATAAAAATCGGTCTAAGATGGCCGCCGCCACAAAATGGCGGATTACATATTTTTTCACAACTCCCTCAATATGGGTATCAAATGAAAGGGCTTGACTAGTAGAATACTATACACTATGGCAAATTTCAAATCCAAGATGGCCACCACCACAAAATGGCGAATTACAAAAAACCTGATTAAACACCAAATTACATGAATCTTAAAACGCAAGAAAATAAAAGAAATGAAATAATAAGGAGTCCCTCCAAAAAGTATGAAATAAAAAACTAAATTAACAATATAAAAAAAATATTTTAGTCATCTCGGTAGTCAATCCGGCCTTTCTAACCATATCATCATTCACACAGTCCATCCATCACATCTCTCATCATCTCATGTGCTGAATCCATGGTTACAGTTTGCGCGTCGATGTCCCTGCCACCCTGTATGTAGGCCTCTTCCTGTCTCTTCATTAAGGGCCGAATATATCTGAACGTTATTATCAATCATCTCTTCCGGACTCACTAAAGGTACCTATATCAAACTTGAATTTTGTTGCGGGCAAACAAGAATTTTCGACACTTTTAACATCTCCTACAGCGATACTTGGTTAGCCAGTGGTACCATGTTACTATGCGCCTTGGTTTTGTTTGTCAGAAAGTCTTATAGCTAGGTACCAGGCATCATCTACCGAGCCTTTTCCCAACTATGTTAGGGTCGGCTTCCAGCCTAACCGGATTTATAGAACCAGTATTTTACATGGAGTAGTCTCTCCATATAAAATACTGGTGTGGAGGTCAGATAAGCAGTCGCCTATCTGACCTCCACAACCCAATAACTGGGTAATACGATACCCCTTGGTGAGACTGGTTGTCAGACTTTCGGGCTTCTGACGACCCGGAACGACTGTCCAAAACTGATCGGCCCATGCCGCTGTTATTACTTAGCCACAAGCCCCTCTAATGACAATAAATTATGATAGTTAAATAGTTTTTATCTTATGTCCATATTAAAAGGTTAAAGGATGAAATCCGTTCTTTTCTCATAATTTATAATTATTTTCATAATCTTTCTCCTGATATTGCAGCACGTATTTTTTGATCATTTTACTATCCTATTATGAAATTGACAACTAAAATCAAGATAAAAATATATATTGTTTAATTTCAAAACAAATCTTACAATCCAACTAACCACATTACAACGCAGGCCACTCATAATGAGCCCAAAAACACAACTTAGTAAGTTCTCCGTTTGCCCTACCTCTAAGTCTGCCTACCCCAGGCTCACATCTGTCCGGTCGCGATGCACCTGCGGCTGACGACCTGTTACTGTCGCTTTTTATAGCCAAACCGGTTTACGCTGGCTTGGACCACGTTATGCAAAATGGAGGCAGGAAGAAATATTGTTAATTATTTTTGTTGATGAGATCTGAAAAACTTTATTTATTAATAGTTAATTAAGACGGTACAACACCAATTACATTAATTAACATAGAAAACATTATTCGTTGACAATAATTATGTTGCATATAATTTAATTTAAAAAGTAACTTGGAACAGTGCAGTGGACTCACAGAACACCATACATACCTATACGCTTAGATATATTGGAACTGATAATCTGTTGTCAAATCTCGCGTGTAGTAAATAGTAATACCTACCATATTTCACAATAACCTTCTGAATGAGGCGCTTTACTTTGTGTAAATTATTTAACCACTGCTCTCAAAACGGTGAAGGAAAACATTGTGTGGAAACCGGCATGCCTTCGAGCCAAAAAATCTAAGACATTTTTTATATTCTATATAGGCTAGAAGACGCGTCTCCACGCACGGGCTAGCGATCTATGGGGATTTTGAAATAAAATTTAAAGGAAAATCTGGAATTTTCCTGAAAAAACGTATTTTACGACCAAAATGTATGTGAAAACCTGGAATAACACTACCAAAACGGGACTCGGGTTCGCGGAACGCGCACGGTAGTATAGGTAAGGCAGGTAAGTATCAATTTAAATTATAAACAAAGTGGATTTAGCTAAAAATGTTGAAATAAAGTTAAAATAGTGTTCCTTAAAGGGAGTTTTAGTGGATTTTTTTAAAAGTCAATAACGAAAAAGTGTTTTTCGCGAATTTGTCAGTTTTCTCTAGTGGGAACGTTTCAGGGAGCTTAGAAAAGATTTAAATATCTGAAAACAGTTTGAAATTGCGTCACCGGGATGCAAGGTTATATATAGATTTAATCAAAATCAAATATCCCTTTTTTTTTTTTTTGAGGGTGTGAAATCATCAAATGACTCCTCCCGCTCTGGGTGGAGCAGGAGGGAGTGTCAGACTCTTACTGACTAAAACCCACCCGTGTTCCTTCCTTAGCCCTTTATGTTCCAGGGCAGCGGTAAACCCTTTCGGATGTTCCCGCTACCCTGGCAGGCTTCGGCCCTATGGGGCCCCGTCGCTTTTGCTGAAGCCCCCCCCCCTAAAGCGGCCCTTGCCCAACCAGAAGGGGCCAAACGCCTCCTGCCGGAGGCTTTACGCGGGGGTCGTGCGGTCCATGGCCCTATATGGGGCCCCGGTATGGGCGCGTTCACTGCGGCTTCGAGCCGCACACTACCTGAACGCGCCCCAAAAGGTGGTAGCCGTAAGGCTGATCCGGGGCTACCGCACGATCTCGGGCGAGGCAGCAAGCCTCCTCGCCGGACTGCCACCATGGGATCTGGAGGCGATTGACGCCGACATGAACATTGTCTTGATTTAATTAGGGCGACCAACTATTCTTATCGTGTAAGTAGTCGTTGATGGAATAGTAAGCCTTTGAGCAAAGGTTAGATTTTACTTGAGCTTTAAACGCATTGAAAGGCAAGTCTAGCAAAGAAGAGGGTATCTTGTTATAAAAGGTTATACCAAGCCCAACAAATGAGTTATGAACCTTATGAAGCCGGTGAAAGGGGGCACGTAGTTTGTCCTTATTTCTAGTGTTAACACTGTGAATATCACTGTTTTTAGTGTACAAGTGCAAATTTTGCCTAATATATAAAATGTTGGCGAAGATGAATTGTGATGCAACCGTGAGAATACCAATATCTTTAAAAAAATCTCTTAGAGAAACTCTGGCACCTAGCTGGTAAATTGCTCGAACAGCTCGTTTTTGAAGGACAAATATATTTTGTATATCAGCGGCTTTGCCCCACAGCAGAATACCGTAGGACATAACACTGTGAAAATAACTAAAATAGACTAAACGAGCTGTATCAACGTCAGTGTATTGTCTTACTTTCCTGACGGCGTAGGCAGCCGAACTGAGCCTTCCTGCTAGACTTGATATATGAGGTCCCCACTGAAGTTTGCCATCTACTGTTAGTCCTAGAAAAATTGCCGAGCCTACTGTTTCAAGCACCTCTTTATTTAAGACGATGTTGGGTCCTAGATTTCTGACATTCGGTAAGGCAAACTTTACACATTTCGTTTTCTTGGCATTGAGAACTAGGTTATTTGACGTAAACCAATCTGTAACTATTGAGAGTGCACTGTTTACGTCGTCAATATAAAAAAATGATGAAGATATCATCACCCGTTAAAGTTCCGCGTGACGTCACTTGCTTGCGACACTTTTGCAAGCAAGTGACGTCACGATCCCCCACCCAAATTTTGACGCGCTTTACCTTTGACATATAATAAATTGCCTGATGACATGAAACAATTACCTATTCTCCAATTTAAAAAGAAATTACAAACATTCTTAATAAATAAATGTTATTATGATGTCAAAGATTACTTGGGGGACAAAAATATGTTATTTTAATGACAGCAAAGGTCTGGATAGTAAATAATGTAATATATATATAGATATTGGACATATTTTCAAATTTAATTCATTGTAAATTTAATATAATATTGGACATACATAATTTTGATGATGAATAAGATATAATTTTTGGACTGTATTTTATTAGCATGACATTATTATTTTTAATTCCTTATTCTGTTGACTGATCTGTATTAACGATAGTTTTTATTTTCAATGGCATTGTACTTTAATTTTTAAATTAACTGTAAAATTCTTGTATATATTTGCACACCTCACATGGTTATTAACAGTGTACCGCTCGACCTTCTGAAACATCCTCTGAACCTGTTTTATGCAAATAAATGATTTGATTAGATTTGACATTTTTTGTTTGATTGACAAAAAAAATACGTGTCCATTATTTTTCAATAATCTAACTGACGGACTAAATATACTTAATAATATTTTTTTTACCCAAGAAGCTACCCTATTATATGGGGAAAAAAATGTAACCCGTGATCCAACTGTAAACATGAATAACCGACGAAAAATGTCTACGCTAATCACTTTTGTACTGTCAAGGAGTCAGTCAGTCAAAATGATGAAGCTTGTTGCCGATTCTAAAGCGTAGTGGTTCCTATGGAGAAGAACGGGCAAGAAACTCCACGGACACTCTTTTAATTGAATATCATCATCATTCTCTGCCCTTATCCCAATTTAGTTGACGGTGCAACATGTCTTTTTCTTCCATACCTCTCTATTAGTCGTCATCTCGGTAGTCACCCTCTTTCTAACCATATCATCATTCACACAGTCCATCCATCGTTTCTTTGGAAAATGAAAATATTGTTACCAAATATTGGTAACATCATTTATGTTAAAATTATACATGTGAGAACGACGCAGAAACACATGAAAAGCGTCCATAAACATTTAAAAAAATTAAAATAAGCACCACCACCACCACTAGTACCCTAGGATCTTAACAGATATGCTTTACTTCGGACATCACCATGAGCTTTTTACTCGTTTTACACATAGGCAGTCACCAAGTACGTAGAAGCATAGATGTAGTCTTATAATGATCTTTATTATCTCTTTACCACCCTTAGTTGACCGGTAGAGAATATCAAAGGCATAACCCGCCTTTGTATACCTTTTTTGTGCGAAAAGTTTAAATTAATAAACGTAAGCATCCGTACTATTAAACTTTACTAAGATTTTGTAGGATGCGCAGTAATTTCATGACATTATAGCACTAACATAAGCAATTGCTTTCATTTTGACAGTTCAACAACATTAATTGCGTTATTTACGTTGTTGAGTAGACAAAAACGAACATGTGAAGCAACGGATTAGCAATTTAGTATCCTTCAAAATGATTCAGACCGTGATTGCAAGTCTGTTACGCAATTAGCATGCCGCATGCCGTGACCATAGACAATCCGAGCATAGTTTTAAGTAAAATTCTCAACACAGAACTCTTTTTTACATCTATAAAAAAAAATAAGTGTAATAACCGGGCCATTTGGATTTTTCACTTCATATCAAATTATCACTCGTTAATGTATTATTTTATTACAAGTAAACCATAATTAATAATATTAAATGAGCCTTTTAATAGTTACCACGGAAAGCTTAAATACATCAAAGGCATATCATGTTAAATTAATTAAAAAACAAAATGTTAATTTTAAAACGTAATAAGCTTAAGCTTTAATTATAATCATAATTAAAATAGGTCTGCTTTCATTTTAATTTAATTATAATGTTATTGTGGAAACCACTGAGAGAGAGTTGTTATTTTAAGTTAACCCGTAATTCACATATCATAATATCACGCCTGTTTTTCCTGAGGGGTTAGGCAGAACTGTATCTACAGTACACCCACATTTTGCCAATTATGTTTAAGTATACCCTGTCTATTAGGTTAACCGTTTTTCGACAGCTCGTCTTAGACCGTACATATTCCAGATTACGTAAAAGTTAACTTTAAAATGCGTAATTACGTAAATATATGAATTGCCTTATCTTATTTATGGCTTCTTACATACATTATAATACCGTGTATCAATCAATGTACCTATTGTGTCTTGCTGCAATCAATACTTCCATGTGTCAAAAAAACGGTTTACCTAATGGACAGGGTATAAGCACTATAGATAGATAGAATATATTTTATTATATACAAACTTACCACCCACTCATCTTAATGGCAAGCGACATCGCGGCAGGCCCAGACGGAGATGGCGGGATGGCCTGGACTCCTTCAACAAGAACTGGTCCTTAGCAGATTTAAACAGCAAAGTGGAAAGAAAGTAGGAGAGAATTTGCCCTGCAGTGGGCATCACAGGCTTTTAATAATAGGTAATAATACCATAAAACCACCATACCCAGTACCATGTAATAGGGGACCAGCCTATCGTCATCAACCGGGTTCGAATCCAGACTTCGACCTGCTACGAAGAATTTCATCACTCTCTTGCCCTTATCCCAGGACAATGCTGACCTGAAGCCATACTCTCTGAGTCCGTAGACGAAGAAACGGGTCCGATCGAAAGTACAATGAAACTTCGAAGAAATTTCACCATTATCGGACGGGCAAAAACACATCGTGAGTAGGCACAACTGTCAAATCGTGATGTAATTCATTCTTAGGTTAGGCCGCAAACTAATCTTATATCCGTGTTACGGAGTAGGAAATGTCCGTAATTTTGGACGAAACAACATATTATAATTTCGTGCTTAGGGAGTAAACCTCCAGCGACGAGGAATTTACTAATAGGAAATCCCAATTTCGTAAGAAAACCCAACAACATTTAGTTCAACTAGGGCATCGATCTCAGGCCGCAGAGAACTTTCTCCTTATAGAATAACCAAATTACCGAGTTTGACAAAATTAAAGAAGGAAAAAATTTAAACCTTATTTAATAGAAAAACCGGCCAAGTGCGTGTTCATTGTGCGGACCACGCACAATGAAGGGTTCCGTAGTTGGAATGAATTTATCCCAAGAACAAACTTAACGTTGTAGTTGAAAATCATGCTCTCCCATAAATTGCATCTGCAAATGTAAGTTGGAATATTACTCGTAAACTTGTAAAGCCTACTTAGCTGTGATACTTTTCCTTTTAACTACTACCGTGAGTTTTTTCACAGATCCAAAATCAAACGGACGGGCGGAAAAAAAAACTTTTCATGGTTGTTTTTTACCACTTTGTCGGCGTGATTAATATGTATATCCATGACAAGTTATAGCTTTCTAGTACTAAGAATCTCTGAGCTATGCTGCGGACGGACAGATGGACATGGCGAAACTATAAGGGTTCCTTGTTGACTACGGAACCTTAAAACTTGTCTATATCTATACTTATAATAAATCTGTAGAAGTGAAAATTCTGTACATTAAAAATATCAAAAAAATAAATGGCAGGGGGTGTTACTAGACCGACACCGAACCCAAAAATGTGATTAAAAAAATTTTTGTCTGTCTGTCTGTCGGTCTGTCTGTCTGTCTGTCTGTTTGTTCAGGCATCACGCAAAAACTACCGGTTCGATTACGATGAAACTTGGTATAATTATTCTTTAAGGGCCTTACTCTCGTTTAGTACCGTAATACGGTCACTTTATGAAGAATATTTCTCATTAACGGCTTGACTAAAAGATCTGTAAAAAATATATGTTTGCTATAGATTCATGAACAACATTTCTGTAGAAGGATTTTTTCGTATGGCTAATACTTTTGCCTTAAAAAAATATTTACCAACACGCTATTTTTTTCTGATATTCGATATTACTTCTAAACGGCTTTGATGTTTGGAAATATTTTTACACTGAAAAATCGATGGTTAGAGGTACTACAGATTTGTCTTAGCTTATGTAAATCAATTAACATTTGCAAAGGAAATGTCCCCACTTTGAGATCGAGCTTCAGAGGGGCTCTGCGCGGGCGCGGGCGGCAGTCGTGCGTTAGCATTGAGACGGGGTGGCTGTGTCGCTCGCTGCTACGCTCCGGCTATCGACCGACTATGCGCGTCTGTCTGTGTTAGTGCAAATATTTACGAACCAATTGTATCAGTGTGCGTTTATTGACTAGCTCGCTGCAGATGGCCCATTGCTATTGTGCGCGTGGACGACGCTTACGAATACTTACGATAGTAATACAAGTAGTCTCTACTAATATTAAAATGAGAAAAGATTGGATTTGATCAAAATAAAAGTCCAAGATGGCGGCTGCGAAAATTTTCAAGTTTTTCATCATGGGTGTCGTTTTCATATTTTTCGAGGGTGACAAAACCGATAGTGAGGTCAAAATAAAAATCCAAAATGGCGGCTGCAAAAATTTTCAAATATTTCATCATGGGTGTCGTTTTCATACTTTTCGAGGGTGATAAAGCCGATAGTGAGGTCAAAATAAAAATCCAATATGGCGGCTGCAAAAAATTTCAAATATTTCATCATGGGTATCGTTTTCATACTTTTCGAGGGTGATAAAGCCGATAGTGAGGTCAAAATAAAAATCCAAAATGGCGGCTGCAAAAATTTTCAAATATTTCATCATGGGTGTCGTTTTCATGCTTTTCGGGGGTGATAAAGCCGCTAGTGAGGTCAAAATAAAAATCTAAAATGGCGGCTGCAAAAATTTTCAAATATTTCATCATGGGTGTCGTTTTCATACTTTTCGAGGGTGATAAAGCCGATAGTGAGGTCAAAATAAAAATCCAAAATGGCGGCTGCAAAAATTTTCAAATATTTCATCATGGGTATCGTTTTCATACTTTTCGAGGGTGATAAAGCCGATAGTGAGGTCAAAATAAAAATCCAAAATGGCGGCTGCAAAAATTTTCAAATATTTCATCATGGGTGTCGTTTTTATGCTTTTCGGGGGTGATAAAGCCGCTAGTGAGGTCAAAATAAAAATCTAAAATGGCGGCTGCAAAAATTTTAAAATTTTTCATCATGGGTGTCGTTTTCGTGGTTTTTGAGGCTGCTGAAGCCAATAGTGAGGTCAAAATGAAAATCTAAGACGGCGGGTGCGAAAATTTTCAGAATTTTCGCCATGGGTGTCGTTTTCATACTTTTCGAGGGTGATCAAGCCGATAGTGAGGTCAAAATAAAAATCCAAAATGGCGGCTGCGAAAATTTTCAAATATTTCATCATGGGTGTCGTTTTCATGCTTTTCGGGGGTGATAAAGCCGCTAGTGAGGTCAAAATAAAAATCCAAAATGGCGGCTGCAAAAATTTTCAAATTTTTCATCATGGGTGTCGTTTTCGTGGTTTTTGAGGCTGCTGAAGCCAATAGTGAGGTCAAAATGAAAATCCAAAATGACGGTTGCGAAAATTTTCAGAATTTTCGTCATGGGTGTCGTTTTCATACTTTTCGAGGGTGATTAAGCCGATAGTGAGGTCAAAATAAAAATCGAAAATGGTGGTTGCGAAAATTTTCAAATTTTTCATCATGGGTGTCGTTTTCATGCTTTTCGGGGTTGATAAAGCCGATAGTGAGGTCAAAATAAAAATCCAAAATGGCGGCTGCAAAAATTTTCAAATATTTCATCATGGGTGTTGTTTTCCCACTTTTCGAGGGTGATAAAGCCGATAATGAGGTCAAAATAAAAATTCAAAATGGCGGCTACAAAAATTTTCAAATATTTCATCATGGGTGTCGTTTTCATAGTTTTCGAGGGTACTACAGCCGATAGTGAGCTCACAATGTAAATCCAAGATGGCGGCTACAAAAAATTGTTTTTTTTTTTAAATCATACATAAGGAACTTCGAATAACCTAAGTTATTCCGATCAAACTAAAATTTACTAATTATTACTTGATTTTAGGTACACGATACTTATTTGACAATAATATAGTGTGATGAGTTGCCAAATAAACAATGTTATTTATCACGAGACCGCATGAGTGAGTGAGTGACAGATAGATTGCAAAAACAATATCCTATACGGTTAAGACAAAAGAATACTGTATCATTGTGTATTAAAATTCAACTGATTTAATACAGATAACTTATTATTGAAAGATTATCTATTTATCCAGTTCTTTATTTAGATATTTAAGAAGGAAAATTAGTTTTATATGTAACCAACACCTCAAATTGATGACTGAATAATTAGTTACAACTAAAACTAAATTTTTGAAGCCGCCATTTTGGATTTTTATTTTGACCTCACTATTGGCTTTATCACTCTGGAAAACCACGAAAACGACACTTATGAAGCAAAATTCCAAATTTATTGCAGCCGCCATTTTGGATTTTCATTTTGACCTCACTATTGGCTCCAGCAGCTTCGAAAACCACGAAAATGACACCCATGACGAAAATTTTGAAAATTTTCGCACCCGCCATCTTAGATTTTCATTTTGACCTCACTATTGGCTTCAGCAGCCTCAAAAACCATGAAAACGACACCCATGATGAAAAATTTGAAAATTTTTGCAGTCGCCATTTTAGATTTTCATTTTGACCTCACTATTGGCTCCAGCACCCTCGAAAACCACGAAAACGACACCCATGACGAATATTTTGAAAAGTTTTGCAGCCGCCATCTTGGATTTTCATTTTGACTTTATAATCGGCTCCAGCACCCTCGAAAACCACGAAAACGACACCCAAGACGAATATTTTGAAAAGTTTTGCAGCCGCCATCCTGGATTTTCATTTTGACTTTATAATCGGCTCCAGCACCCTCGAAAACCACGAAAATGACACCCATGACGAAAATTTTGAAAATTTTCGCACCCGCCATCTTAGATTTTCATTTTGACCTCACTATTGGCTTCAGCAGCCTCGAAAACCACGAAAATGACACCCATGACGAAAAATTTGAAAATTTTTGCAGCCGCCATTTTGGATTTTCATTTTGTCCTCACTATTGGCTCCAGCACCCTCGAAAACCACGAAAACGACACCCATGACGAATATTTTGAAAAGTTTTGCAGCCGCCATCTTGGATTTTCATTTTGACTTCATAATCGGCTCCAGCACCCTCGAAAACCACGAAAATGACACCCATGACGAAAATTTTGAAAATTTTCGCACCCGCCAAATTAGATTTTCATTTTGACCTCACTATTGGCTTCAGCAGCCTCGAAAACCACGAAAATGACACCCATGACGAAAATTTGGAAAAGTTTTGTAGCCGCCATCCTGGATTTTCATTTTGACTTTATAATCGGCTCCAGCACCCTCGAAAACCACGAAAATGACAACCATGACGAGGTTTATCTACTAAACGGCCGTAGGTAATTATTTCAAGGTCACTGCCGAAACTATAACATCGTTCGATTGGCTACGGAACCCTAAAATGCTATTTAGGTACAGTGCTAGTTAGGTAGGTTTATTACTGATTTATAATAATTCAAATTGGTGAAACAGGATCACATTTTTTATAAAATCTCATTTTTATGTACTTAATAAATCCTCCTACCTACAGTATGCAAATAAAATGTTATTCGATTCCTAAGAAAATACTCGAAATAATTTTTAAAGTTTTACCCCCGCAGGAACTAAGTTCTGATTTTAAATAAAATCGAAATTTCTAAATGAAAAATGCTTAAAATATACGTAACATACGTATCAATCTATACAAAATATATCAGACTTGCATCCGCAATTCCCTTCTGGAATCGTAGGCAAAAATAGCGACCTGCGGGCGGCATGTCTGTGCCTCTGCATACTCTTTGATCGTCGTTTTAGTTCAGCGCGCCACCGCGCGCGTTTTACGTTTTCGGGAGTAGAGCGTTTAGCTCCGCCCACATGCGCAAGGTCAGCGAGCCCTATATACACCTTAATATCTTGGGCACCACACTGGGTACTTTTTATGCCGGAAAAGTATATACAATAAAAAACAAACTTAATTTTGCGGTTCGATCCCTAGACCCGATTACTGTTCCAACCGCAAATAATAAGTTTGTCGTAGGTTACGTCACCCGCAATGCACAGCTATTAATAATAAGTAAAGTTGTCGAAAATTTACCACTAACGGGACAAAAAGGGGTAAATCAGGTTTTAAGGGGAGGATTTGAACTTGAAACTGTATGTTACATTTTCACGCCTAAACCACTGAACTTCTGATTTGGCATAGAGATAGATGGCATCCTGAGGAAGCACATACAATTTATCCTGTTAGCACGTTCCCGTGGGATAATTCCCGACATCCACGCGGGCGAAGCCGCGGGCAGAAGCTAGTTTCAAATATAACGAATGTAAGAAACGATACGGCAGTTACCTTTGATTTAGAATCTTCACTTAGATGCTGTCAAATATGGTATTATTTCCAGAAAACTGTCTCACCACACACACTTAATTTGACTATGTATTTGTCACCCCTTAAATGGCATACCTGACTCTAATTGACGACAGAGCTCGGAGGCAGCTCGGCGACCGATATGGCATTGTCAACACTTTCCATACAAACCACGCGTGTCCACGTATACTCTCACTACGACACAAATAAGTTCATGTTTGCACAAGCGTAAAAATATCGCGACGGATTTTAGCCCGGGCTGGATTTTCAACCCTCGGTATTGAGCCGAGCATTGAGAATCCAACAGAGCATATCCCAGCGCCTCAAAAAAACACAAGTGTTAGATCTTCAACTCTTGGCGCGAAGCAGTGAGTTGAAAATACAATGCCCGAAAAAAATTGCCGCGGGAAAAACGCGCCCGTGCGTACCGCAAGGCATAAGGCAGTCTGTGACAGAAGTTGTACGCTCAACGCACTTTCGACACCTAGATTTTTATTAGTATTGTACTCCAACGCTGCCGGCGCTGTACAAGATTTTCTTCAATAATAAAGCATTTATTTTACTTGTGAAATAACTTTATGAGGTTTTTTGGAAGGGATCTCACTTTACGACGTGTTAAGGAAAAAGGCTTAGTCGATTGACTTAAAAAAAATAAAACTCAATTCTTATTTCTTTAGCTTTTATGGTTTTTCACTCTCATACTATGTGTCTGCCTTTTGGGGCAAGTAAGCCTCACTGGTTGATCGATCAACGTTAAGCAATACTTGCCGAGGTGGGTCTGTGAATAGGTTAGCATCCATCTTCAAACTATGTTATGCCATATTGGGCATAACGGAGGGTTATCAGTTTGAAAACAAGTCTAAATGAGGCTGGTTTTCAAAGCTGCGACAGCAAGCTAGAACCTTGCTATACTATCCTGGCTTGCTATCCTGCTTTGGCACATGTTAGTGCTGTTTTCATAATGCCATACAATTTTAAGCCAGGGTAGTCAGAAGCCCGAAATTCTGTACCAAGGGGTATTGTGTTACCCCCGGTAACTGGGTTGTGGGATAGGCAGTTGTTCCATGAAAGTTTCTAGTAGTTAGCCCCGCTATCAGATTAGTTGTGAACTAATTTATTTGTACCACGGCATTAGCGCTTATGAGCTCTGACACCAGTCGATGTGGCGACGCTTGGGGGAAACATAAGGCGTTGTTACACGACAGCCCTCGGCTAAGCTACGCATGTATGTATATTTAGCTTCTTTTTGTATGAAAATGTAGACGAGATCATCCATTGTGAACTACAGGCACGCTACACATGGATGCAGGACTGGTAAACAAATGAACCGCGCAGCTAACGTGACTGAATCAAACAGTGCGCTTAGTAGAACAGCTTAGGTGCCCTTCAGTCAAATGCCGTTGAAATCAGTGCTCTGAGTGGAATACGGCATACATCCTACAAAACTGCGCCGTTGGTCCTGTGGTCGCAAGCAGGACTACTGAGCGCGGGGTCCTGGGTTCGATTCCAAGGTCGGGCAAAGTGTTTTTGGATTTTTCCATTAGGAATTTTTCAACTCAAACTCAAATCATTTATTTCAAATAAACCATTTCAGGCACTTTTGAATTGTCAAAATTAAATAGTCAGGTCAGTTAGTCAGAAAGTTGAAGCTAGTTGACCATTCCAAAGCGTAGATCTCTATGGAGAAGAACGGGCAAGAAACTCCAAGGACACTCTTTTAAATCAAGATATATTATTACAAAATCCTGGGTACAACAGCCCGAAGTTTGGGATTTAGTGGTGTACAACTCACGGTCGTGTCGAATTGCCGTCCCTTCGGACCATGAGAGTAAGGGAAGAGTGAGTGCACCTGTGACTGCGCACATATGAGTACTTGTGCACTATAATATCTCCCGCACAGAAGGCAGTCTCCGTTGAGATTGGCCACGCTGGCCGACATCCGGCCTGAAGGACTATTATTATGATTACGTAAATAATTTTATTTTGTTTTAAAAACTAGATGAGGTCGGCGTTTCCGATCTAACTAGTCTGAGAAGAAAGGCCGAAATAAACTCAGAGGTCACAGTATCTTTTAAAGTCCAGTTAAAATCTTGGTCAGATCATATGAAGACCATGTAGATACTCTGAAATGGTCTTTTGAGGAAAGAACCACACAGATTGAGAGGACCCGACCAGTCAGTGCACGCATTTGTCAACTCAAAACTTATGGAGCTCAACGATTCGACGAACGATAAGTAGCAGTGGACAGTCAACTTTATGTCCAACAGTGGATGTATTTTGATTGAAATGATGATGATAAGCTATTCTCTTTTAGTTACTACTGATAAGAGAGAAGAATCAGTTTTATTGCTGAAAAAACAGAGATTTAATTGTAAGCCCGAAAAATAAAGAAAACAAGAAACAGGCTAATTACTTGATTAATTAAGGACGCTCACCCTTATAGAGGGGCTTTATTTTAGGGCTCTTTTATATTTTATTTGGGCAAATATCTTTTGTTGCTGTTTAGCTGGTTTCAATGTAGGTGGATGACCCGTAAGTGGAAATTCATGCTGATTTTCGTTAGTGAAAAGATTAATTAAGTAATTAATGTTTTTTTTTAATTTAGAGTAGATGTGACCGGTGGGGGTGTTGGCGTAGTTGTACCCGGTTGACAATAGGCTTGCCCCCTATATTTATTACTAGCAGCGCCCCGCGGTTTCACCCGCATAAGTTTCGATCCCGTGGGAATATCGGGATAAAAAGTACCTATCTTATGTCTTAATCCTGGTTATAAACTGTGTGTCAAATTTCATCTAAATCCGTTTAGTAGTTTTGGCGTGAAAGAGTAACAAGCATCCATCCATCCCCACAAACTTTCGCGTTTATAATATTAGTAGGAAGTAGGATACGACACCTACTTAAAAAAAAATATTTTTAAATGTTTGTCTGTCTGTTTGTTCAGGCTAATGTCCGAAACGCCTGGAGCGATTTTGACGGTACTTTCACTAGCAGATAGCTGATGTTATAAGGAGTAAGATACTTTTTTTATGAGTTTTATTTATGCGGAACCCTACTTCTTTTTCTGTAAAAGAAGTAGGGTTAACGCTACTTCTACTTTTCCTTTTTCTTCATTTACTTGTTTTTAAAGTAGAGTTAATCCTACTTCTTTTACAGAAAAAGTGCGGAACCCTACTTGAGTTCCGCACAAAAAAAAATTAAACTCATAAATTTCCGACATCCAGGCGAAGCCGCGGGCAGATGCTAGTCACTCAATGAATTCTTTCAGTCGCAATCATTTCCTCAACATTAAAGAGAGACAGCAATACCAAACAACACCATTTGTTTATAAATAAAGTCATATTGTCCCCTTTCCTCACAACAGAAAATGTAACTATTATAAAGCTGCCCAGTCCGTTTCGGAAACGGCGCAATAATACCGAGGCAGGATTCCAACTGGTTTATTGTGGCGTCATAAATAAAGCTAGGTCTTCCTTTGTAAGGGCGTGGGGATACTGGAGTCTAGTTTATTTAGTTTTAAAGGAAATTGTAGCATTCTTAGGTTTTTCCTGTAGCTAGAAACATAAATCTTACATGCAAAATGGTCCATAAAATTGTAAATTCTGTACAGAAACCGTATTTAAAAAATATCTTCTCTATTTTAAAGTTGCAAGGGCCGATTGTTTCAAACGCTTGGTAAACGTAACATACGTACTTACGTCAAATAAAAACGATTACGTACTCGTTATTATTTGACGTAAGACAAGGCCATAATTTTGTAATAGTAACTTGAAACAACACTTTTTTTGGTTTGACGATGGTGAGCGCCATTCTTGACGTATACGCGTGCGTCAAGTTGACATGAAACAACCCGCCCTTAATCGTGGTCTACAAATTATACCACTATAGTACGGTCAGGGAAATTCATAATGAATCTTTACACCCTACGTCAATTTACCGTGTTTAGCAATTTCATACCATAAGGCATTTCATATCCATTTTATAGTACTTATTACTAGCTGCGCCCCGCGGAATCACCTGCAAAAGTTTCGATCCCGTGGGAATATCGGGATAAAAAGTATACTATGTGTTAATCCATCTGATTATAAATCATCTGTGTGCCAAATTTCATCAAAATCCGTTCAGTGGTTTCCCCGACTATGCGAGGCAAAAGTATTTTGCTCATACAAAAGGAAAGAACCAGCCGATCGATTCTGTAAAAATCTCACCGTGAAAAGTTAGGTGAAGTGAGCTTAGACTGAGCTGTCAATAGTGTCAATCCCTAGTATTAGTTGGAATGACAGCTCACTCCACGCTCACTTGACCTAAGTTTTCACGGTGAGATGGGTACAGAATCGATCTGCAGGATACATTTTCAATTCTTAATCCGAATCATGCTGATTGATCATCAAGCTTGGAGACATAAAAATATTTTTTCTAAAAAAAAAAATATTTTTCTGCAACTCAACGTTGATATGTATTACCGGTATTGTATATTTTTTTAATTTTGTTTTTTTTATATTCTTAAGGTATGCTGCACCGGTTGACGTCGTCAAGTCAACGCCGACTGTCCCTGAAAACCAATGCTGCCAATGTACCACAAATAACCGTATCTTCGTTCAGTTAGGTTTACTTAAAAAGCCACACGACCACCAATTAATCACTTTTACAAATGATTACTCAAATACTCTTAATTAATGCTGAGAAGATCGGTGCTAGACCGGCAAACTACTTTAAATACGAGTATGTAACAGACACGGTGATTCACTAATTAATTAATGTAACAGAAAAGTAGGTACCCAAGTGAGCGTGGAAATAATTAACGGTAGTTAGAAACTCGCCTTTTTCCCATCACGGGTTGTGTTGCATATTAGCTTGTAGCTAAGTAATAACAGCCGCACGGGTCGGTCGATCAGGTTAAGCTAGGCTTGCCGCGGTTCCCCCCCAGTGGGTTCCCGCATTGTCGAGGCGGGGGGGCTCAGTAGCCGTGGCTGCGCGAGCCACGGTGAAGCTAAGAGGGACCCAGGCGGGGGCCGCTCGTCCGGGCTGTGCGGTTTAGCCCGGGACGTAGCGGCCCACGGGTAGGTTGCGGTGCCGCTTGCGCGACATCGTGACCTACCTGAGGCGGGCCGCGATGTCCCCCGTGAGGGAGACATTGCGGCTGAGGACAGAGGCCGCGGCGGGAGGGGCTCTCCCTTCCTTCCGCGGCCTTGACGGGGCCGCCACCGGTAGATGGCGGACGCGGCGGGGCCGCAGGGGAAGAGGAGTGTTCGGTGTTTCGTTGCCGCTCTCCCTATCCTCTGCGGCCGTAGCTCCCCCAACGCGGGGGGCTTGCGGGGCCCGCCTTTTAGGCGGGCGTGGAGGCCAGCAGGCAACGGGTGCGGGGGCTCCGTTGCCTGTTTTGCACAGGCCTCCACCTTGAGGGACGGGAATGGCCAGGTGTTCCCGGCCATTCCCGTAGCCCCCCAACCTGGGGGGCATGCGGGGCCCGCCATACCACCTTGGCGGGCGTGCGCCGGGAGGGCCGTGGAAGTATTGAATTCCCATAGCCCTCCCATTACGGCGTTTGTAGGAACACCGCTGAGTTTTAGTGGGTATACTGTCCTTCCGACAGGGAGTCCCACATACCCCGTCTCGGTCCCCCGCGGGACGGGGATGCATAAAGCATTTCTCAGCGACAAAAAAAAAAAAAAAAAAAAGGCTTGCCGCGGTTGGTCCGTGGATGGGTGACCATCTTCACATACCGTGCCTCGGAAAGCACGTTAAGCCGTTGGTACCGGCTATCATTCGTGGATCTTTGACAGTCGTTACGGGTCGACAGTAGCCCGAAAGTCTGACAACCAGCCTTACCAAGGGGAACATAAATATTATCCAGTACCTGCGGGTTGTGGAGGTCAGATAGGCACGCTGTGTACGGTTAGACTGGAAGCCGACTCTAGGCTAGGCAGATGATGTGTTGTGTTACAGGTGTGGTTCTTACAGGGATAAGCAGGTCTTTAAGCTTAGTCTATGGATATATGTAGAAGTGAAGTAAGTCTTCTTGAAAGAAGATAATTAAAGACTGTGGCGTTTTTCAAGTCTTTGTTACGGTTAGTTTCGTCGCGACGATTATTTTAGGCTTAATTCTATTTCATTTTAATCCCGGGCTGTAAGGACTCGTTTAATTCAATTTTTGGAGACCAAAGTGAGGTGAGGATTTGTGAAAATGAAGTCCCTAATAAGTTCGTGAAATAATTCAAATAATGCGATGAAATCTGTGTGCTGTAGCAGTAATTCAAGTATACTTCCTCTTTATACATACAAACATAACATCACTCCTTTATTTGGAAGTGCCTCAGTATTATTTTAGTGGCTGATAAGAGTTTCTAGAAGTCTATCAGTGGATGTTTTCAGATTAAAAAGAGTCCATTAAAATAACAGACCTCACTACTCTGAAACACATAATACACGTGTGTTAGTCAACCGTTTCTGACGTGGATCGGAACTGTTTCTTCTAAACTAAACACAGGGTATGTCGTAACATATCCAGGAGAACAGTGAAGCATTCACTAACTAGATTAGGAAACTTCCCTGTGCTTTATTACCTTGCTATGTAATCTGGTCCTAGTTTGGACAATAAATCTTTACTTCAACTCCCGTATGATCATACCCTTACAAAAATAGTCCGCGACCAACTCGTATACTTTATATTATATCATTTCCTACACAGCATCGTTCCTAAGATTAATCTCGACTTACATCGATTTTATTATGAAAATATTGGGTTTTTGTTTTCTGTTAGATAAGAATAGTCTTGTGTCTTCCCACGACTCTTGAAAGAGCTGAAGGGGCTCATAAGCTGCACTAGCCGTGGTCGACCCGTGGATGAACCCTCTTCGTGACTTGGAAAGGAAGTTACGTCGGTCCAGGCTGTCAATTGTAGATCTTTGACAGTTGTCATGGGTCAGAATTCTGAAAGTCCGATAACTAGTGTTACCAAGTAACTGAGGAGACGAATGAGGGATGTCGTGAAGGAAGTTATGAATATGAATGTAGGGAGCTAGTGGAGAAGGAGCAGATGAGAGAAACGAAAGACATGATGATGGATATGGATTGTGTAAGGAAAGAAAGAAAAAAAAAAGAAAAGATGATATGGCTAGAAAGGGGATGAATGCTGAGGGGACGGTTGATAGAGATGTCTAATAATAATAAAATTTATTTGTTCAAAAATAAACAACAATTTAATAGTATGGTGATATACTTGTGACACTTGTTTCTATGACTTGTTCAAATTTTGAACATCTGTGTCTGAACTAGATACCTATATCTGTATTTCAGACATCAGCGCTCTCCCCCTGTTGTAGGCGACAGTTAGAAAATAACTTTGTTGTACCTCTATACACATCTATAAACACAACACTGTATGGAAGAAGAATATATACTCGTACATAGTATTATGTTGATATGTTGGAAATAGATTAAGAAAGGGATAATTTTCGGTAGAGAGATGAATTCTTTGATAAAATTTGTATCAGATGTCGACTTATACCATATTCCATAAAAGTCAAGCCAAAATACTGAAGTGCCGAGCAACACAATCTGATAATTTGATAAGTTATACCCTGTCCAGTAGGTTAACCGTTTTTTGACAGCTGTCTTAGAACGTACATATTCCAGATTACGTAGAAGTTAACTTTAAAATGCCTAATAAAATAAATATATAAACTGCCTTATCATATTGAATTATCTTATTTATGGCTTTTTACATACATTATAATACCGTACGTACGTGTATCAATCAATGTATGTATTGTGTGTTTGTGCAATCACTAGTTCCATCTGTCAAAAAACGGTTTACCTAATAGACAGGGTACAGTTATTGGATTGTATTGAAGACTATGACTAAGAAGGGAGTGGATATTATAATATTGACTATTGCAGAGGACATGCTGCGCCGACTTCAAATTAATTGAGATAACGGAGAATGGATGAAAGCCTGAAGAATATTTGACAAAAGTACAGTTATTATTTCAAAACGAGACGTTTTTGGTCCTAAAGATAATGAAACGACACTGTACAACAAACTAACTACATTCGTTCAATGTTTCATAATACTTATTGATTAAAGTATAAAACACATCGCTCCAAAGGAAGTGGTTACATTTTTATTATCATTACGGCTCGCAACTGGTTCACGGGCAGCAAGGTTGTGGTACAAGGTATGGAGATTAGAGGTTTTACTTTGTAACTTCAACGTGTTGTGAGGTTAATGGACTTTGCAGCAGTTGGCAGGTTGTAAAGTGTATATTTATATACCTATATTGTTATATGGTATGTGTGTGTATCGTCAAAGTCACGGGAAACACCTGGATGAGAGACGCACAGAACCGGGAAGTATGGCAGAAGAAAGAGCTATAATAATTCACATTGAACTTCCTACTAATATTATAAACGTGAAAGTTTGTATGGATGGATGGATGGATGTTTGTTACTCTTTCACGCAAAAACTACTGAACAGATTTAGATGAAATTTGGCACACAGATGGTTTATAACCGGGATTAACATATAGGGTACTTTTTATTCCGATATTCCCACGGGATCGAAACTTATGCTGGTGAAACCGCGGGGCACTAGTTGTAATATGAGGTAATTTATGCGGCCTACCCAAATGCCCCTTCTTTTCGTTCGTCGAATCTTTGATCTCCTTAAGCTCTGAGTTGAGCTGCACGATTACTCATTCACAAATACGTGCACTGACTGGACAGTAGCTGTTCTAGACATGTGTAATTGAGATTTGTGTCAGTAACTCAGAACTACAACTCAAAACCCGTGGTTTTGAGTTGTAGTTCTGAGTGAGAAACAACTGAGAAAAAATGTAAAAGCCATTTAAGTGAAAAGAATGTAATGACATACAGGCTAAATTGTGGAAAACTGCATTTAATAGTACCGCGGCGGCATCTAGACCGCCACATGCTAACTACACATCACACTGTCATCACGCAAAATCCTGCATCGCGCAGAGTTTACCGCGCAATTAGCATATACATATACCTATGGACAACGTCCCGACATCAATCAGCGGGCAGTAGCCCACCAGACACGACACCCTGGTGGTCTGGTCGGAGGAGTCACCCTTTTGTACGGAGGATGAGTGAACTTTACACCCTGGTCCTCATACATCTATATAGTACCTACGAAATAACTAACACGACATGAGTAAACGGAGTGATCAATTCCTTCTTTCTTTGGGAAAGAAGCCGCTGAATTGGGAAGTTTATAGCTCACGCTTACCTTTGCAGTCAAGATCCCAACCTTACCTTTACCTTTGAGTACCTGTATCTCTGGCTGTAGCTGTGTACCTGTTCATTGAAGTATCGTAACAACAACACCGCTTATAACTTGCAGCTACTGTTAATGTTCAAACCGGTCTCGGTCGCCACGAGAATGAAGTAGTGAATGGAAAGGAAGCCAACGGTTTAGCGACGCGGGGTGCTGTTACACCGAAGTGTAATATTGTGGAGGGAGAGGTCAATGATTTGGTGAAGACGTTCATATTTAGGTTCGAAAAATTTAGGAGGAAAATAAGTTGAAGTTCAATAAATTGGGAAATGGCGGAAGCTGATCAAAATCATGACTTGAAATTCAAAAGGTTGCTTGCTACATAAAAAGAATTGCTGATGCTTTGCTGAATTAATCCCAATTGCAAAGCCTTGCAAAAGTACTTATAAAGTACTTATTATTATCGGGAATAAGGATTTGAATTAATCAGAACAAATGAATGTATGGATAAGGTGGATAATGGCTATACATATTAATACGTAAATAAAAAATCTATTGAAGTTATCAATTTATACGAATAAATAATTAATTAGTAGTAGCCTACACTGTTATATCCCACTGAAGATTTGTAACTCCTATCTGATTTAAATTATTTTATGTTTTATCGAGTTGAATGGCGTGCAATCGGATAGGCCTATGTCTAGCAGTGGACTGCTATAGGATGAAGGTGATGATGATGACGTTTTGAGTAATTGAATTAATTTAGTAAAAACATTGTTGTTTGTTTTTCTTTTGTGTGTGCTGCAATTTATAATTTATTTGTGTAAATTCTGATAAAAAATATTGTTGAGAACAACTAGAGAGACTAAATGTTGATAATATCCGAACCAATAGACAAGAAAACACTAACGTTACGCTGCTGTGTGACTGCGTCCATCGTGAGATTCATTCACAAGCCGACGAGTTATAAATTAAGGTGTAGTGTGTATTACAATGTTCTTTTATTTTCTTATTTCTTGGAACTATCGACAAACAGGTTGTACGCTACAACAAGACCGGTCATTCAAAACAGCTTATGTCTATCATGTATGTGCTCTATAAAGTAAATTGTATTAAAAGAGTGTAATTGTATAAAAAAAGTAAATTGTGAATTGTATTTTTATTATGAGCTTTATAAAGTCAGAGTTATAAAGTCAAAGTTATAAAGACAGACATTGTCTCCTATAACACAAGACAAGTGTTGTTATTATAGGTAACAACACTAGGCACCGCAGGAGTCAGGGCTTCACTTTTTTTGTACACATTTTTTATGCCAATAAAACTTTATTAAAGTAAATTACGTTAAAATGAACGAAACTGGAGTAATCATAAAAATAACTTTAGAGAGGAAAGTTTAAACAATTAAAAATTAAGTAAATTGAGAAATCTTTTAATTATTGAGTAAAGTTGAACCCATGATAAAGATCATACAAGCAGCTAAAAAATAGAGTATTACATAAAATTTACCATATTTATTAGTGATCGGTTCAAGTCTAAATAACTGTGGTAATATTCACTATAGATAGTTCCAAATAACTGTGGCGGAAAACTACAATGAGAGCCAATCTTCAGACCAACGCCCAGTATTTAGAACGAAAACTAACGTAAACATTTGTTAACAAATGCTAATAAATAGTCAAACACGTGTAAACTGCTGTGACTGGTTAATTATCTCGAATCAATTAATTATAACCAATTATATCACTTGACTTGCATTTAATTTGGACGCGGGGGTTATTTTCGTTCCAGAAACCTGTTTTATAAGAATCAGCGACCGAAATCTTTTAAATTTCGGGTTCAGGAATAATTTTTCATTATAAAATATGGAAAGAAAAATTATTATAGGTAAAAATTAAAAAATACCAGTTCTATCTCTAGATTCTTGTAAAATCATATCAGCACCCTTTTCAGCGATCACCATAACATCAGCTTGAGGATGACCACTAGTAATCAAAGGTATAACACTAGAATCTACAACCCTAAGACCTTTTACACCATAGACTCTTAATCTACTATCAACAACAGTACCCATTGAACATGTACTACTATAATGATATGTAGTTCCCATCATGGCTAAAGCATAGCATTTCCAGTAAGTTGGCCCAAAAGGTTGGAAGAATTTGCATTCTGGCAAATCAGGATATACAAATTCCACATCAAAGTTATTAAAGACAGTCTTTACTATTCGATTGAAATCTTCAATATATTTTACTACATCGTCTAAATCTTCTTCATGATAGAAGAAGTCTGGTATTATTATTGGTGGTTTATTATAATTTTCGTTTTCTAAAACAACATGGCCTTTTGATTTTGGATGTAATAATAAAAGTTTTGTTACAATTACTTCGCTTCCTTTCGTAGCATTGTATAATGATTGGCAGAGTTCGTCTTTAAATGTATAATCTATAGAACACAGTGAAAGCATTTTCTCAGAATCACTCGGTATATAATTTAATGTTTGGTAATCTGGATATGTACGAGTGTGTGACTTACCAAAAGCGACATTTCCTACAATAACTGGAAAAGGAAATTTGTGGGGATCATCAGGAGATGATTCCTTGTTTTTTATATTCAATTTGTGTACCAAAATTACTCCTAAGTGATCTTGATAATGTTTACCAACAGGCAGGTTAGATTTAACAGGAATTTTGTAGCCTTCTAAATCGTCTTTAGGTCCTATACCTGATAGCATTAGTAAATGAGGAGATTTGATTACTCCAGCTGATATAATCACTTCTCTTTTAGCTTTTATAGTTACTATCTTATCATGTTTCACTGCAGTTACACCGACAGCTTTGTCTCCTTGAAAATTAATTTCTATAACTTCAGTTTCTTTAAGTACATGTAAATTATGACGATTAATAGCTGGTGTTAAATAGGCTAAAGCCATACTCTGACGATAACCATTCTTTATCATAAAGAGCGGTTCATAGTATCCTAAAGTTTGAATACCATTTGCATCTAAAAGTATATTATGTCCAGCTTCTTTAAAAGCTTTTAAAAATGTGTGACTGACTTTATTACGTTGCTTTTTTAATCCCACGTTTCCTTTGTATCCGTGATATATGCCATTAGGAGAATAAAACATTTCTTTATCATGTAAACTTTCAGATTTCTTGAAATATGGTAATAGATTTTCGTAGTTCCATGCTTCATTGCTCACTGCTTTTGCCCATGAGTCGTAGTCGCGAGGATTACCTCTTATGTAGAGAAGGTGACCAAGACTACTGCTTCCCCCCAACATCTTTCCACTGGTAAGTTCAAGAACATTCCTCTTATGCTCTTGTGCTGTGTAAGCATCGTTGATGGTCGTGAAGTTCCAGTCGTATTGTGAATTTGGTAAGTAGGAAAACGTGCCTGGAGACTGAAAATGATGTCAATAGTTAAATTATAGCACTAGTTTGAATTGGTTCAGAGCTCGCAGCTACTTAGATAATTGCTTATTTACTTAAATAAAAGATTTCTCTACTCACAAGTGACTCAAAAGGAGGGTCTCCACCAGCCTCTATCAGTAACACTTGGTAAGTTCCGCACTCCGTAAATCGGTTGGCGAGGATGCTGCCTGCTGTACCGCCTCCCACAATTATGAAATCGTAGCTGGATAATTCTAGAAAAAGCGTATGAAAATTATTATAACTTTGATGAAGTAAAATTGAAAACTTAGTAAAAACCACTTGTGCTGGTGCGGGCATGTGATGAGGCGAGATGATGACCATATGACATTTTTGTCATATGGTCATCATCTCG
Source organism: Apamea sordens (assembly GCA_945859715.1). Classification (NCBI taxonomy): domain Eukaryota; kingdom Metazoa; phylum Arthropoda; class Insecta; order Lepidoptera; family Noctuidae; genus Apamea; species Apamea sordens. Next base: position 15,651,718 of record OX244009.1, read on the forward strand.
CCTCATCATGAGTCATGAATATGGAAGATGGAAAGAGGCTGTGGACGACCACGATTTACTTGACTTCGACTATTGCAATTTTGCCCAATTACTTCCTATATTAATATATAGGAAGTAATTGTATTACACAATTACTCTTTGAACTTACCATCTAGCGGAGTATCCCGTGGCCACAAATAAGACGTCAGGTTCATTAACACGACGAGCTGGAGACCTGCTTGTATCAGTTTGGTTTTTGACAGTAATGCTAAGACATCCATGGTTGTAGAACTGGAAATCACAAGCACGAAAATTAACCAGTCAGTATGTTATGTTACAGGTAGTTGACATTTTTCCATTTCAGCTATGATGCCACATTATGATTTCAAATCAAATCATTTTGGAACGAAGTTCCTCATCGCGCGTTGCGAAAGGGGGCTAGACGGAAAAAATTAAGACCAAAACGACACTTTTTGCTATAGTTGTAAGTACGCCGTGCGGCGTGCGCGTGTTTCTCTGTCTGTCTCTCTCTCTCTTTCTTTGAACTTCGTTCCATCCGGGTGTCCCTTGACACCTCTCAAGTTTTTTTTTTATTTCAGTAATACACCCATATAGAATTTGCACCATATTACAAATTAATTATAAATTATTAAATGATTACAAGACATTGCAACAAAGCAATTTATAGATAAGTATTATTTTAGCTGGTATATAAATTGCCTTAAACGAATGAATTAAAATTAAAAAAAAAAATGGTACAGTCGTAAATAGTTAAAATAGTCAGCAAAAGCTTTATAGTGTACGGTTCAAACATTTTAAACTAGGATTTTAAATCATAATGTGGCATCACAGCTGAAGTGGAAAACTGTCAGCTGTACATAACATACGTGGCTCTACAATGCAATTTTTCAACACGATTTTGAGACAGTTATTCCATACATATTTATACAGATTCTCTCCAGTTAGGCTAGCGCTTAAAAGTTTTTCATCTCTAAACAGGTATTTTCAGAACATACTTCAAACATTCTACCAACATTCTAATAGATTACCAGAAAATAATAAATATTGTCTGACGACTCACCTGAATTATTTAAGCCTGAATAGTTTTCCTTCACACACTTCCTACACATGAAAAATAACAAATAATAAAAGGTATATCCGGTTAGCAGTGATCACTTCATTCTAGACATTTTACGATTCATATAATTACTTACAATATTTTTGAAAAGTCGAGTAGGGATAATTAGAGCATAGCAAAGTTAATGTTGAATCAAATATTATTTAGTACAACTGTGGACAGACAAATGAATTGAGTGATTGTAACTTAGTGGTATAATTCTGGCGGTTGGATGAAACCAACGATGACAGGTACGAGGTTATTTACGACTAGCTTCTGCCCGCGTGGAATTGTTGGTTCCTCCGACCCGACCCGTCGCAACGTTCCTTTCCAACGAGCCTTTCTCAAGAATTGGGCGGTCAATCAAATGTCTTAATAATTTAAGGCCTCCAGGCAAGGCATAAAACTCATGCAGAGTGACTAAAAGAACGAGAAGGGTATCCTCTGTAAGTACGGACGTCGGCTTAGGGCGTTGCTGGAGTAGGGCAGTGAGGGACAGGCTGGATTCGATCAAAACCATTCTTTACACTATGAGGACCTTTGTAATTGATGGAAATCAAAGCGACGAGACGAGACGTTGATAGTAAGTGGTCACCGGTGCTCATGGACCTCTGCAGTATCAGCACAGATGCGTTGTCATCCCAGAAACAAACCTAACTGAACAGACAGCTGTGCTGCTGGGGAATTTGTTGCGCCACTTCTTCTTCCCAGCGAAAGCACTAGGAATTGACGATCGAAAAGCCCTAATTCTTAGACTAATTTGGATAAATGACTTTGATTTTGAATGATATGTTTCGTGTGTTTGTTGTGATGCATGGTTTAATAAACCCCATTTTCCTCAGCACATGATATTTTATTGTAACAAGTGTTTCGATATTTTGTACATGTCTGTTTTATAACAAAAGGATTTGTAACATATAATTATATTTAATGAAATATAATATATTTTTTTTGGGTTTTGTTTAATTTATTTAATGACGTCATTTTGCATATTTAATCAAAATAAAATAGCACTATAACCCCGCGTTTACAGTATTAAATATACATGTTGGAGTCATTTGTTTGACTATTCGAGACGCCAGCGCTAGGCGGCGGCCCTCGACAGAGTCTAGCCTGAGTTCGTAGGAGTCCAGGAGAGCGGTGTGCAGCTCTCTTGATCTTCGGACATTGTACGGACAACATGTGCTCAGAAACTGTCTCGCATTCCGTATTGTCGTGTCGTGTATCTACAGTGTGTGATTCGCTAGTGTGATTAATTTGTACATAAGATTATGATTTGACTTGAACTCCAAACGGTTTTTCTATTGCGCAATAACCAATACTACCCATAGTACGCCCACAGAAATTAAAATATCGCTGATGACAACGAGAGACACGTACCTTCTCCGTCATGTAAATTCTTCTTGACGTGTCTACTGTTTTCCTTTATCGTTTATACCTAAAAAAGTTGAGACAACTTATACAAAATTGTAGAAAACTTATCAAAAATGTTAAGATGGGTAGCCCGCGACATTTAAATTTACTCACGTAAACTCTTAAACTCGCAATTTGCAGGTCACAAGTATGTATTTACAGAATTATAATCATTAAAATCATCAACACAACCTTCTAAGTTCATACAACCCTATGGAATGACTATTTCATGAAATATCAATAGCGCTTTCGCGCTTTCCCCTTAATAATACATGTCTGATATAACGTCAAAACATGTACTCGTATGACACATGTTTTATACACAACATGTTTTTGGTCTTTCACAAGACTTGCCGAATCCATTGCGTTCCATTGGAGATCCCAGAACCTAACATAGTTTGGGATCTCCACTGAATGAACAATGGTAAGTTCATCCAGTGGAGATCCCAAACTATGTATCCCACATTTGCAGAATACGGTCACCAACCCTGGCATCGTCTTTGAACATCCTCCTGGATTTAGCCCAATAAATTAAGCCGTCACTGCTGAGATGTATTCACCTCCCTTCCTAGCCATATCATATTTCACACAATCCATCCACCGTGTCTGCAGTCGTCCCCTACCTTCCACTTCTCTCTGTTTAAAGCTGCTAAAGACCAGTTCTTGTTGAAGGAGTCCAGCTCATCCCCCTATCTCGGTCTAGACCTGCCGTGATGTCGCTTGCCATTAAGAGGGACCCATTGGGTCGTTAGTTCGGCCTATTGACATGCGGCAGATGTGTCCAGCTCAATTCCATTTTAGCGTGGCAGCTTTCCATGTGACATCAGTTATTTTTGTTATGGAACGGATGGTCGTATTCCTAACCCGGTCTTTTAGTTAGATTCCGTTCCATAGCCCTCTGGCAAACCTCGAGCGTGGACCTCTGCTGATTTACTACCTACTCGTATACTGTACATAGTAGTGTTTCATTACATTTAATAGACATCTTCTAGCACCCGATAAACTTCTAACTTCCTCAATCAATATACAAACTGAAAAGTTTAAACTGAAATACTTCACAAACTGTCCCTAAAGATTTATTAGTAGCAAATATCTTTAGTATGAACCCCAAAATAATTACTGTCGACCTTTCACGATGGCCGAGGTTGACCCAAATCAATCGAGGTTCATGTATCCCGGAACTACTTAATGTGTTACGGTAACGTTTACGTTACGTTAAATGATTTAAATTCCTGAAATGTTAACAAATGGATCAGGAAACGTATCTGTGGATGCCATCTTGTAGTGCGACTTACAAATTGAGTGCTTTAATTTGATTATTTGAATACTCAAACCCGAAATTCTAATTTGAAATCTGATGACCTTAAGATGTTTTTCAATTATATAATAATAATGTATTTTTGTACCTACTTAAGTAATTCACTGCACAATTGAGCTTCATATTGTACTTAATATAAAAGATAATGATTAAGTAATAATAATGTTTAATGCATGATAATTTAGGATGATAAGTGCAGGCGAATGATAATTGCAATGCTTGTAAAAGGCTACTAAGTCACAAGTACTAACATAACACACTTAGTTCGCAATTAAACGTTTTGACTTTGAACCACCTGAACCTGAATTTTCATCGATGACTTTTCAAGTACAATTTAATAATGCTTTGCAAACAATAATTGTTGGGAAAAGTGACAATAAAAAAGGTGAGATCTAAAGTTGAAACCTTTTAAATACAGATTTTATTTATTTATAGTTAATTAAAACGGTACAACACCAACTACATTAATTAACATAGACAATTATTACGTTGACAATAATTTAATTTAAAACATCCACTGTTCCATGTAGGAGCAGTGGATTCCATACAATATTAATTAAAAATTACCAGAGTTTTATGAAAGACGCTTATTATAACTGCAAATAAACCATTCTGCATTACGTATACACGTCAGTAGCAGTTTTGTAAAACAATCCAGCTGAACATTGTTCAGTTGTTTTAGATAACGGAGTAGTTTTGTAAAACAACTAGCGGTTTTGTAAAACCGCGGATTCTACAATCCATCTGCGACATATACATTAATTATATCATGATAATAATATGTGAGACGATGAGGGCTTGTCGCTAAGTAATAACAGCCGCACGGATCGATCGATCAGGCTACGGTCGGTCCGTGGATGGGTCATCTTTACATACCGAGAACCATCCGTGCCTAGGAAAGCACGTTAAGCCGTTGGTCCCGGCTATCTTGGATCTTTGACATTTCAGGTCGTCTGAAGCCCGAAAGTCTGACAACCAGTCTTACCGTGTCTTATCGTGTTACCCAGTAACTGGGTTGTGGAGGTCAGATAGGCGTGCACTCCATGTAAAATACTGGTATTTAGCTGCATCCGGTTAGATTGGAAGCCGACCCCAACATCATTGGGAATAGTCTCGGTAGATTGTAGATTGCAGCTGCACCCAGAAATAAAATGACTATACCACAATAAATAAATACCTGTTAAAGAAATAGGGCGAAAATAACAATAAAACCCAAATAAAATTAATCCAATTGTATTTCTCTAACTTTACTACAGTTACATAAATAATAATATTTATCCAATAACTACTAACTAACTAAGAAAACAATATTATAACAACTTAGTACCTTTAACATACGAGAAGTTAAGAACCTAAATATTACATGGGTAGGTACAGTCAGCCTCAAAAATGTATGAGTTTTTTAGATTGTCTAGAATTTGTGTTCCATAATTCTGTGTAAATGTGGCTGGGACAGACTGGTTGCAGAAGGCAGAGGGCAGGGTGTGGTGGCAGTCTGTGTTCAGCAGTGGACTATGATAGTCTGAGTTGAATGTGTTGTTGTTGAATACTGTATCAATGTAGCTACAACTAAGTACCCATATTATATTATGTGACTACACATTAACACAATATTTGTATATTTAAGGGTGGTAAGGTCACATTGACCGCTGGGCAACAGTCTCAATACGGTGGGTGCCTGAGGATAGACGGCGCGCCGAGGCCGGCCCAGGAAGAGGTAGTGACATTACCCAGCTCTAGAAAGGGATGCCTGGAAGGATTTGGGGGAGGCTTTGGCCAGCAATGGGACCTTAACGTATGGGACGGCTGATAACTTTATCGTAATTACAATGTTGCTCCCACGGAGAAAGTGGTTCAAAGTCAAAGTCAAATCATTTATTTCAAATAGGCACATTATAGGCACTTTTGAACGTCAAAATTAAAATTAAAATAAAATTGATTCTAGTCGCTCCTTTCAAAAGGTAATTTTCGTATGGAGAAGAATGGGCAAGAAACTCCACCGTTACTCTTTTAAAATGTTTTACAATATTTTGCATACATTAATTATATAATTATATGTGAAGACGATGCACCTAAAAATAAAATTACTATACCATAATAGGTAAAAGAATTAAAATGAATTAATGAAACCATGACATATAAATTGACTATGTGATAGATACATAGTGCTCACATATTTACAAACATTCCAAAAGTAGACTATTTTCATAAATAAATAAGGAGTAATAAGTCCGGTAAGTTCCGTTTGATGGTCAGCCTATAAGACCACACATTTCTTATACACTCTGTAAGTGTATCGTTCGAGGCTGACGGTACATACTTATATACTTGTAAAAACAATTTAACAATCTACAAGTATGTGATAAGACAATGGCTGCGGGCTCAGAGTAGAAATAGGTTACTTGTACACTGTCGTGCGGAACAACGGGGCAGTTACTTTCTGAGATTTGAGATCATCTTTGAAGCCATACCTGCGATATTATCTAAAGCTGCCCTGAAAAGATTTCTAGGGAAGTCAAACATCTGGAAAAGCAGACCTAATGGTCTGAAATCGGAAACACTTTGCCTGTGAGTGCGTGGTGATAATTTATAGGGGCAGCTCATTGCCATCAACTGGGCACAGATCTGAAGGCCAATTTTCGTAATTTAAAACGTTCAAAATCTAGTCACAGTCTCATCTCGGCGACAAATAATAAATGTCAAAAACTTGTCAAAATGTAGGGAAATTAGAGGTATTTCTGACAGATTGAGACTGAGATCAGACTGTGAACGTTAATTACGAGAATTGCCTCTCTGGATTACTGGCTACTGATAAATTCTTGGACGAAAATTCCAATAACACTCTGCCCGACCTAAGCTTTTACGATGTTATTATTGTGATATTATAAAAAAAAAAAAAAACACTAATGTTCGAAAGTCATCCAGGGTAGACAACCAGTCTTACCAAGGGGTAGTAGCTAGTCGCTCCATGTCAAATCATACTGGTTTTCAGCTGCATACGGTTAGACTGGAAGCCGACCCCAACATATCGACTATGTTATAAATGAAAAGGTTATATAATGCTAGGTATTACAATGTTAGATACTTGCTACTCGTGTCATGCTCTCTCTACGTTACTAGAAACTAAAATAATTTTACTTCAGAATTATTTACTCACTGCATCCCTCGCTCTGGCGGACAGTGTACGACTCTTGTAATTAATTAAACTTGTATAAGTCGTGTGTTTGTTTGAGAGGCGCTCCCCGGCGCTAAGTCAACCAGATCCGATGCAGCACTAATTACAGTGGCCTGCCAACTTCTGGGGACACGAGCTTTGATGGAGGACGGTTTCTTAGGGAAACTCGAGGTTAAGTAAGATTTAAAAGTAAATTGTCCTGTTGGTAAGTAGATATTGTGTTATTAGATGGTCAAATTTTGTTGTATGTCAAAAAAATTTCGTGCTACGAATTCCGCAATGTGAAAAACAGTCACCCATTCTCAGACTGGTCTCGGCAACCGTTGCTTAACCTCGGTTTTTAGTTCTAGACCATAAGTTGGTAAGGGAAGGTTTCTTAGGGAAACTTACTAAATTATCTAACTACCTCATGTTGTTGTTGTTGTTTTTGACAATCACCTTGTGTGAAATAATAGTAAAAATTGATTCAAAAATGTCAAAACACGTCCGTGCTAAAAATGCAATTTGGAAAAACGGTCACCCATCCACAAACTAACTTTGGCAACTCTTACTTAACCACGTTGGATCTATAGTCATAATTCCCATTCAGTCATAAGCCCCAGTCATCATAAAATATTTTAAAGTTCGTCTGCACATTAATTTGTATCACAACGTGATTTTGGCAGAAGGAATCAAGATAATTTTGGGAATATCGGCACATCTTGCAAATTTTCAGATACCTACTATGCCCGATACAATACGATAGTCGATAATAATAATTATGTTTATCCACCAAAAACATAATTATTGCGACTTATGCAAACGCACCTTTACAGTAATTTGGCAATTGACTTGGTAGTTATTACCAGACAGAAGGACGCTGCCCATCCCCTTATCAATACAGGGAAGATAATTGAATAAATAATAATACCTAATAATATATCGGCCAATGGCCTGATGGCCGACAGCCTCGATCAACATCTATCGAGGCTCTCGTTAGGCGGTTGGATCAAGGGCCTGATTCAGAAGGCAGTACTCCTCGATACGGCTCGCATTGTGAGGAAGTTTCTATCTCTGGAGCCCTAACCACCGGTAGCTTGGACCCTGCTCCCGACACCGGTGGATCACTATTTTTTTATATTTTTTAATGTTTTTTTGTTGTTTTGTTTTTATACAAATATTTAAAAATATAATAAAATAAGACAGTTAAATGAATAAACGAAATAATAATAATATTTATTTCCATAAGTAGTGTACAGAGTAGGTATGCGCAGCATTTACAGCGTAGGACTTACAAGTGCACAGAGATTCGATCAATAACCCCCATGCTAGGTGGGACCTGTGTTACAGGGGTCATCCATCCGTCCATTATACAGATTAAGAGGTAAGTAGTACCTACGCATTATTTAGGCGAGCAATTATGTGCTTATATCTAGTGTGAAAAATTTTCAATCAATCAATCATGTTCTTCAATCATTATTAATTCTTAAAGATTACGACCACAAGACCAAGCCAGCTAATAATTTCTTTGAAAAAAAAAACAAGTGTCAACCGATGTATTCTATTAAAATAGCGTCCAAGGGCTGGGAGACGAAGTATCAGTCGTCCGGCAGCGATATGGGCGGACGATATTGTTGCCATCGCGGGTAGAACCTGCATGAGGCTGGCAGCGGAGCGTAGGGAATTAGCACATGAAGAGAGGCCTATGCTCAACAATGGGTCAAGTTGGTGATGATGATTCTGTAATAAATCTCACCGTCAAGTGAGCTGTCAATAGTATTAATCCGGAATTTGCAGTGCGATTCTGTAACCATCTCACCGTGAACACTTAGGTAAAGTGAGCGTGGAGTGAGCTGTCATTACAACTAATGCTAGGGATTGATACTATTGACAGCTCACTCCAAGCTTACTTCACCTAACTTTTCACGGTGAGATTTTTACAGAATCGATCGGCTGATCAGATAGAATGACAGCTCACTTCAACTAAGTTTACACTGTAAAACTTTTACAGAATAGGCCGGTTGTTTCAAACCATCATGTCTAGACCAATTAACGTAGATGCAATTATAAAAGTCCCGTCGTTAATATCAAAAATATCTCAACAGACATGCGAATATTATTTTATACGACGTACTTTGAATTCATTAGTTGGTACTAATGTGGATACGCCGTAGTGAATTAATAATATCAGCCTGCCTGCAACACTATCATCTGCCTAAACTTTTCCTATTGGGGTCGGCTTCCAGTCTAACCCCAAGTTCGGACGTAAAAATATCGCGGCGAGAGTTTTTCGCGCCCTTGATTTTGGACTCTCGGTGTTGAGCCGAGCATTGAGAATCTAACAGAGCGCATCCCAGCACATTAAAAAACACTCTGTTGGATTTTCGACTCTCTGCGCTAAGCAGTGCGTTGAAAATCGAGTGCGCGAAAAAAGATCGCCGCGGGAAAAACCCGCACGTGCGAACCTGCGGGGTAATTGCGTCACAGCAATAGCTTTCATTTTGACAGTTCAACAATATTCATTGCGTTATTTACGTTGTTGGACAGACCAATTTTTCAAACGTATGAAGCAATGGATTAGCAATATCCTTCAAAATGATTCAGATTGAGATTTACAGTGTGTTGCGCAAGTAGGGTTCTGGCTTACCGGATGCAGCTGATTATCAAAACAAAGATTAGATAGACGATGAACTGTCTCAGTACAAGGTAAGTGCTTGTTCAACAGAGAAGGAACGAGCATTGATCACCACAATTGCCAACTGCATGTTTGGTGATCACAAATAAGTTCCTGTTTCCACTCAAATTGACGAATCTAAACTAACGAAAGACACAAAACGCAGGTGTCTTGGGCTTTATTTAAAAAAACACAAAGCTTCATTATTTAGAATGATTATCAATTAATTACTTAAAATAGTTACCTGTAATTTTTCAGCATATAAAAAATACAAATAAATTCTCCAAACTAATCCTTTTATATCAGGATTCTATAGAAGGATTAAAAACGTGATTTTTACAAGAGAGTGTATATCTTTGAAATAGCTACATTTATAGGAAAAGCAAAATAAACGCAACACAATAAGAAACAAGAACATTTCTGCTTTATTTATATGTCAAAGCTTTTTATGATCCGTTTGAACACAACAAGAGTGAGTGACAAGACATTTTACGCACAGTGCATGCGACCGTCGCGGTTACGCGGACCGCATAAGTGTCATATCTGCGCGCGGCTACGCATAGTGACGTATGCGAGCGCTCGCACCAAAGACTAAGTAACGAAGACGGCGCATTACTTCCTACCTAATTCACTCTGCCTCTGAGAGGACGATTCACGCGTGATTTGGATAATGCCTAAGTTAAATCGTACACCGCCTACATCCCCGAAAATGGGGGGACCAGGACAATCACAATCGGTTCCTGACATAGCATCGGCTTCTAGTTGCAAGGAGCCTGATGATAATGTTACATTCAGGGGCAAGCGGCCACGCATTGACGACTCGCCCAACAACCCCACTATCCACAACTCATGTGCATGTCGTGAATTGAAGAGTGAAATACTGGAAATGTTGGCTTCCTGGAAGGCCGACTTCGATCTTAAGTTGTCGGCATGGAAAACTGAGCAGGACAAAATGCTATCCGCCCTGGTTAAAGATGTCTCTGAAATTAAAAACCAATGTGTGATAATCAGAAAAACCACAACGGAGCTCGGGGCTAAAACTAGCACAGCTACTCCCCAAGTGAAAACGAGTGGGAAGGATACGGTTAAGCAGGTGCAACAAAAATATCCCCGCTCGTACACTGAAGTTGCTCAACGTCGTGCGGCTACACCAAAAGTAGGCGGAAAGGTCCCCTTGGAGATCACGTCTAAAGAGGTGGAGGATGTTGATCGGGAAAATCCTGAGGCAAGTCTGCGGGATTGTTCGAAACCCCGTCTCGTCGTGCCGGTGGCAGCCGCTGTTGATGACATCTCGATGGGCGACACAGAAAAAGATGGTTGGACGGAAGTTCGACACAGACGCTCCCAACGTTCACTCAGTAATGTGTTGCGTGGAACAGCAGCGCCCGGTACCACCAATCTAGAAGCCTCTGAAAGATGGAGATACCTGCACCTCTTCTACGTTAAGCAGGGTACATCTGATAGTCAGGTACGTGATCACCTAACTACTATTTGTGGAACAGATGCCTGCACGGTAGAAGTCCTCAAATCCCGTGGTAAATACGCATCCTTCAAGCTGGGTGTGCCCTCAAAATTGGCTGATCAAGTTGTGGCTCCTGAAAATTGGGCAGAGGATATTTGCGTCAAACCATGGCGCCGTAATTTTCGTACCCGAAGCGATGAGACCCAATAAGCCCTATTGCGTACTTGCCGCTCCCGCCTCTCGTGGTTGTACGGATCGCAACGTCTATCTGCGCTTACTGTACCAAAATGTGCGTGGGCTCAAAACCAAGCTACCCGTATGGAGGTCAAGCTTATTACTGTCTGAGCATGATTTGATAGCCGTTACCGAGACAAACCTGGATAATTCAGTGGAGGACTCAGAAATATCGCCTGGAGACTGGCGTACTCTTCGACGAGACAGAGTAACCACGGGTGGTGGTGTGCTGCTGGCTGCGCGGTCTGGTGTCACCGTGAATAGGCTACAGGAACTTGAGACGGCCCGCGGCGAAGATTTGTGGGCTAAGATCACAATTTATGGCCTAAATATATATGTGTGTGTTGTTTACGTCAAACCTAGTGCAACTGACGAGGATTACCTGGCGTGGTTTTGCAAGGTCGAGGACATTATTCACAGTTTGAAGGGAACTATTATTATTTTAGGTGACCTTAATCTAAAAAGTGCGTCAGTAAATGTTAATAATTACTACTGTTATTTTCTAAGCTTTTGTAGACTAGTAGAGATGAATGAGGTGATGAATATGCGTGGCAGTAAGTTAGACGTGGTGTTGGCTCGGGAGGGCGCTGCTGTAAACTGTGAGTATTTCGAGGGTACGGAACTGGTTCCGATTGATCTGTATCACCCTCCGTTGGATATTGCTGTTACCATCCCAAGGCGTAAGGTACATGAAAAACTTGACCCTAGCAATATTGACCGTAGTAAGGATTGGAACTTTTGTAAAGGTGACTACACATTATTGTTCGATCTTGTTCGCTCTGCTCCGTGGCAAGACGTTTTTCGCTGCAATGGCGCGTCCACCGCTGCTTGTAAGTTTAATAATTTAATGTACGATATATTTGATTCCTCTATTCCAAGGAAGACGAGAAGGACCTCTGGTAATAAGCGGTACCCAGTCTGGTTTACTAGAGATATCGTAAGCGACACTCGACGTAAATCAAAACTCCATAATAAATGGAAACAATCCCGATGTGATGCTGCATATGCTCGGTTTAGCGCACTGCGGTCGGAATTAAAAGTGAGAACCGCGGAGGCATATAGATTGCATTGTTCTAATGTGGAAAACAGCCTAGGCAAAAATCCAAAACTGTTCTGGCAGCACATTTCAAGCCTGCGATCTAAGGGTGGGTTTGAGCCGGACGTTGTGCTTGATGGCAGGGTCTATTCAGGTGTCGAAGCGGCTGAGGCATTTGCTAAGTATTTTTCCAGCGTATTTCTGCCGGACACACCAGAATTGGACCCGAAATCAAACACGGTGAATAGTGAGGGAGGTAATTTTCCCCTACCCGTTTTAGTCCCTCCGGACGTGGTTAGGGGTATTTCCAAACTCAAACCCTGCAGCTCGGTCGGCCCGGATAACATCCCTGCATATATCGTTAAAGGATGTAGCAGTATATTAGCAGCCCCTTTATGTCATGTTTTTAATCTAGCTCTTCAGTCGGGCGTGTATCCGGAGATGTGGAAGACTTCACGTGTTACTCCCATCCCTAAAACCAGTGACAAGACATCTGTCGAGGAGCACAGACCCATCGCTATTTTATCAACCATTGCAAAGGTCTTTGAACATGTACTTCACACTGTTATCTGTAAACAAACCAATATGTATCTTTCTGATGCTCAACATGGTTTTCGACCTGGTCGCTCCGTGAACTCGAATCTGCTGGTTCATGTTGACTTCATATCCAGTAGCCTGGAATCCGGTAGGCAGGTCGACACTCTGTATTTTGATTTCCGGAAGGCGTTCGACAAAGTGGACAATGATGTGCTTTTGGCAAAGTTAGGGGCTACGGGCTTCTCATCCGGCCTTCTTAACTTCTTCGCCGACTACCTACGGGATCGCAAACAGTTCGTCCGACATGGCTGCTTTGAGTCGAAGGCTTACTACACTCGCTCGGGTGTGAGTCAGGGATCCGTATTAGGGCCGCCTCTGTTTCTGATCATGATCAATGACCTAATTAGTAAGATTCGATTCGCAAAATGTCTACTATATGCCGACGATCTAAAGCTAGCTGCGCAAATCAGAACAGAGGTGGATTGCGAACTCCTACAAAAAGATATCGATACCGTCTATGAGTGGAGCATTGCGAACAAGTTGTTGTTTAATATTAGTAAATGCAGCGTTATGACTTATGGTCGAGGGTTGAGACCAATAAAATATGTTTATAATTTGGGGGGTATAGTGATCACTCGTGTCACCAGCGTTAAGGACTTAGGAGTGATTTTCGACCGCAGTCTGACATTTAGGGACCACGTGTCTGCCCTTGCAAAGGAATCCTTCAGGCGTCTGGGATTTGTCTTGAGGAACGCTCGTGACTTTCGCAATCCCAGTGTAATTAAACTACTATACACCACTTTGGTTCGGAGTAAACTCGAGTCCAGCGCCTGTGTCTGGCATCCACATACTGCGTCACTGACACTGATGCTTGAGAAAGTTCAGAAAACATTCCTGAGATTTTTGTACCAAAGGCTGTACCATTACTTTCCCTTCATGTACCCAACGAACTATCTTCTAGGGGTGTTGGGCTTCAATTCGTTGGAGGTAAGAAGGGGCTTTGATCAGCTCACGATTGCCTGTAAAACCCTAAGCGGTCGTATTGACTGCCCTGAGCTCCACGGACTTTTCTGCTGCCTATTTGTGCCCGAAAAATACCTTGGGCACCGTCAATGCCGCCGTCATAACCTGTTCGCACTACCGCTATCTAGATCGGTTGCTAGAGCTGAATCCCCGGTATGTCGAACCCTAAGGATGCTAAACGCCCTCCTGACTGCCGACCCTGAATGTGATGTGTTTGCTGATGAATGGAAGAAAATAATGCGTGCCTGTCTGGTGTTTTGTGAGAGACAGTATGCGAGGGTGTCCACTGTTACACGATAGTTTATGTTATTTTATGTTGTTTCTAATTTATTTAACCATTTTCGCAAATAATTATTAATAATTTTATCCACGAATTGTACATCTTTGAATTTGAATTTAATTTTTGTATTGTATGTTATTTGAATGCTTATTTTATTTTAATCTTTATAATTCTATGTTAATTAATGTAATTGGACCTGTGCCGTGTTAATTAACTATAAATAAATAAATAAATAAATAAACAAAAGGGACAAATATAGAATAATCCTATGAAAGAAATGTCAGATGAATATTATATAGAATAAAGTGAACGCTTTCTGTGCGAATAAAAATATGTGGCGCAACTTGAACAAAATGTTTTGTAACTTTGTAACACACACCACCAGTAAAATAGTTAAAAGCCAAAAAATATCTCGATGATATTATTGACGTATTTAAACTTCATATACACTACTGTATATGAAGTTTAAATGATACCAGGCTAAATAATAAAAATAAAAAAAAATATTTATTTTTAACCAAGTACTTGTACACATTTTACAAACCTGCCAAAATGAGTGACAGTTTGTCGACAGGATTAGCGCTCGTCTATATACAATCAGAAGGCTAATTCTCGTAATTTAAAACATTCAAAATCTAGTCGCAGTCTCATCTCGGCGACAAACAAATGTCAAAAAATTGTCAAAATTTAGGGAAATTACACGTATTTTTGACAGACTGAGATCAGACTGTGAATGTTCTTAAAATTACGAGAATTGCCCCCCTGATCAAGGATCTAAGTAGGTAGATACAAATACTTTAAATGGACGGTAAGAAGGTTATAATTACAGCAGCGCAACTAATTATTAATTTTATTATTGTCACGTGTTGTGACAATTTCATTGTGCAGTTCAGTTTTAATTTAATTTGCACAACACAATGACAATATTATTAATTTAATTATAAATAATAAATAATTTAATTAATGACAATTTAAATAATAACAGCCGCAAGGGTCTATCGTAGGTTAAGCTACGTTTGCCGCGGTCGGTTCGTGGATGGGTGACCATCCATTACATAACGAGATTCGTCCGTGCCTTGGAAATCACGTTAAGCCGTTGCTCCCAGCTGTCTTTCGTAGATCTTTGATAAGCAGTCTTACCAAGGGGTTACCTATTAACATAAGATCGAGCGAGCTCTATGTAAAATATTGGTATTCAGCCGCATCCGGTTAGACTGGAAGCTGACACCAACGTAGTTGGGAAAAGTGTATTTTTTTATTAACCACTTCTAAAAAAGGAGGAGGTTCTCAAGTCGGATGTTTGTATTTTTTTTAAAATGTTTTTTCACTTGCCAACCGATTTGAAAAAATATTTTTTTGTTGGAAAGGGTCCCCAAATGGTCCCATAGAAATTTCATAAAAAACGGTTCAGTAGTTTGGTTATTAAACCAAAATTACTGGTAAGAATTACAACTTAAAAGTGAAAAACAAAAACGTTTTTGAAAAAAAATAATTCTTACCAGTAATTTTTTTTAAAAACAAAACTCCAAAAACATACATACATCTCCTACACAAACATCTCCATCCAAAAGCAGGCTGCCATACTTTTTCCCTGTTATATTCCATGCGTAACCTTCCCCGTCGCATCCTCCAGTTTCTATCCTTTACGTCTCATTACCGATACTGCACTAGATAAAGGCAAACGGACTATTTTAATTGTTCCTCCATGCCCCATTAGGTCTCGGATAGGTTCGGAGCTTCAAAATGACCGTTCTACCCCGAATAGTGGGAAATAACGGGAATGTTACGTTTTGTTATTAATTTGGAAGAGAATAGTGAGATGAAAAGTGAACGAGAAAGGGGAATATAGCTTGGTGACAGAATAGAACATTTTTATTTCAGACAGCAGTCCATAGGGTTAGTAATAATTTTACTTAGCTTCTAGTGTTAGTAGTACAGACACAGATCATCATCTGCTTCATCTGCCTAGCATTTTCACAACTATGTTGGGGTCGGCTTCCAGTCTAACCGGATGCAGCTGAACACCAGTACGTTACATGTAGCGCCTGCCTATCTGACCTCCACAATCCAGTTATTGGGTAATACGATACCCCCTGTTAAGACAGGTTGTCAGACTTTCGGGCTTCTGACTGTCACCGCCGGGATCAACGGCTTAACGTGCTTTCCGAGGCACGGAGGGATCTTGGTATATAAAGATGGTCACCCATACATGAACCATCTGCAGCAAGCGTAGCTAAACCTGATCGATTGAACAGTGGGGCTGTTATTGTTAGCCACAAGCCTACCTAGTAGATACAGCCACAGATATACAATTAAAATTCAGCGTGGAGCTGCATTTATCTCCGAAACATCGTGGAATTCCACCGATCTGCGAACAGAATAATGTACACGGTAATATCAGACATTTGCAGAAAGGTATCTTTTCGTTGAATGTATGAACATGCTATGTATGTAGGTACCGTATTTCTGACGAATAAATTTATTTATTTATTATTACGAACACAACTATCATTACAGGTTGCCCCAAATCGGTAACGTTTGTAAAGTTTTTTTTTTTAGTAAATTAATTTTTGTGAACTTATTCAGAGAACAGGTAAATAAATCCACCTTTTCCGCGATTTCATTGAGTGTATGCAAGACACGCGTCAAAGGTGCTTTACCCAGCAGGTTGGTCCGGCCGCGAGGCACCGCCGGTAACCGCGGTGTCCGTCACGGCGACACGTAATTATCTGGTACGTTTAGACACACATCCTTTAGTACACCCGGGTTAGAGATCCTTCCATCTTTCAATAACTGACAAAATATAAGTAATACCTAGGTGCCAAGTCTCTTTTTTTTCCAGCTTGTTTTACCCAACCATACCTAACACAAATAGGGTTGGGTACATCAATGGATAGAAAGTATAGACTGCATAAAGTTTCATGTATGTACAGGTACCGTGTGAATTTATTCTGTATGCGCTCCAGCATTAGGACATAATTATTTGGTTTCATATGGAGCCGTATGGGCTCCATATGAAACATGCCGCATTGAACTCTAATTGCGATCTTACGAGTACGTTATACAGGTCCTACGAAGTATGAAACCTAAGCTTCTATAAGATTTCTTGCAAATCGATGTAATATGTTCACGAAATGTCAGTTCAGTATCCAGACTTACTTTGGGTTTTAACTTTGACTTTGGGTAAAGGTTCGAAACCCAGCACCCTAATTGCGTAACGATCTAGAAGATTTGGAAGGACATTGTTAACCCATTGATGATGATGGTGATGTTTGAAAAATTCGTCTACTCAACAACGTTAACGCAGTGAATATTTTTGAACAGTCCAATGAAAGGCGTTGTAAGTGTGTTACGCACTTACCCCGCTGGTAAGAAGATAATTACCGCGGTGACTTTGCATTGCTGTAGTTTCAAGTTAACATTCAGAGTTAACCTTGACTTGCTGTGAAGAAAATATCGTGTGCCTGAAGATGCAGAAAAATGGGATTAGGTTGTCTAAAATCTTTAAGATTACCTAGTAAGCAAACCTGGTTATCAATGTTCATTCTTTTTTTCGGAGTAAAGTTGCCTTGCACTAACATAATTATAATCTGTTCCAACACTTTTTGATGAAATTGTAAACAAACATCAATCATTTCAGCCTATTTGAACTGCTGGACATAGGCCTCTCCCAGGCTGCGCCACAACACCCTGTCCTCCGCCTTCCGCATCCAGTCTGTCCCAGCCACTTTCTTAAGGTCGTCGGTCCATCTAGCTGGGCGTCCCACGCTATGCTTACCGATACGCGGTCTCCACTCCAGGACTCGTCTGCTCCACCGGCGTCCACTAACATGGCCAGCCCACTGCCACTTCAGTTTGCTGACTCTCACACAGCAAATTACACAACAAATTGCATCTAAAACAAACCAATCACAAATTTATCAGTATTTAGAAGGCTCCAATTATATTTGTGTCCACCTGAATGAGAAGGTTTCAACTGTGTGTCCATGTTTTTCCAACAATTACTATTTGAATAACATGATTAAATTGTAATTAAAAAATTGTCGGCAAAATTTCATGTAATAAAAATAACCTATCAGAATTCATTGTAAGATCAAGTTAAAAGGAACAGTGGGGTAATTGCATAATACACTGACAGTAGAAATCGCTTTCATTTTGACAGTTCAACAGCATTCATGGCGTTATTTACGTTGTTGAGCAGATTCTTTTTCAAACATATTAAGCAATGGATTAGCAATATCCTTCAAAATGATTCAGATTGTGATTGATAGTGTATTACGCAATTGGGGTGCTGTATTATGTATTAACATCTGTCGTCGCAACTGTCGCCAGCCTGCAGACGAACCCCGGGTGCCGCTACATAATTAGACATGTCATTACTCTGTCACTAATGTCAACACCCTGTCACAATACATCGCGAACGTCATGTTCTGCCTCAGGTTATGGAAATTTGTGGGTAATAGCTGGAAATCACGGTGTTTATCGGTGCGGTATTGTACAATTTGGAGTCGGTAGTTTATTGCAATAATAACTATTATAGGTATGGTGAGGGTCACATGGCTAAGTAATAAAAGCCACACCGGCTGATCGATCAGGTTAAGCTACGCTTACCGCGGTCGGTCCGTGGATGGGTGACCATCTTTACATACCAAGACCCCTCCGTGCCTCAGAAAGCACGTTAAACCGTTGGTCCCGGTTGTCATTCTTGGATCATTGACAGTCGTTACCATTTATAAACTCTATGGTCATTACGGTTCGTCAGAAGTCGGAAAATCTGACAACCAGTCTTACCAAGGGGTATTCCAGTAACTGGGTTGTGGCGGTCAGAAGGCAGTCGCTCCATGTAAAACACTGCTATTCAGCTGCAGCCGGTTAGACTAGAAGCCGACCCCAACATAGTTGGGGAAAGGCTACTATTATTATTTTAGCCACGAGCCCCCTAATAAGAAAATCTTCATCCTCCATAATCTATCAACATAACAACGCCCAGTCGCCCAAGAGAACACGATAAACGTAAGTTATCTCTGATCTGACAGTTACATAATTAAACACGTCATTACGACATCATAGCCGTCAGCACCGTCTTAGTGACGTCACATTATTATGTCCGGTTAATTAATAACTTAGTTAATAGATGTTATAATAATTGCTATATGATACTAAACAGAGGAGGGACAGATGTACACAATGTATGTCGTAGGTAGGGTATTGATTTCTATGACGATACAAAGACAACACAGCCTTAACCAATGAAGGAATAACTTGAAAATTTGTATTTTTAAAAGTATGTAAAGGTCGATTACCTATTATAAGAAAGGATTGTCTGACTCAATCCCTGAGTTAGTACGGTGGCGGCATCTACATCGCCACATGCGAACAACGCATCACAATGATGTCACGCACAATCCTGTATCGCGCAAGTAGAGTTTACCGCGCAACTAGTATATTATATACGACGTCCCGACATCAATCGTCGTACAACGGTCGTCTGGACAGAAGATCCTCCCTTTTCTATGGAGGATAAGTGAACTTTACACCCTGTTTTTCATACCTTCAAAGTACAAACGGCTGGTAAAATTATACTGAATGAAGTAGAGCTTTTTATGAAGTACTAGAAAAATATGTTACGGGAATATGTTACTGGGGCAAAAAGTAGCCATTGTCCTTCCCCAGGATGCCATCTATCTCCTTGCCAAATTTTATCGAAATCCGTTCGCTGGTTTAGGCGTGAAAGGTACAGACAGAGTTACTTTCGAATGTATACGAATCCGACTGGTAGTTCCAGGATTAGCGCGTTCCAACAAACAAACGAACTCTACGATCAAAGACTCGATAAGTACAAATCAATACAATAATTAATTATAACTTAAAACAAATAAATTAGAACAGGAATCACAACCCCACAGAACACTGAAACAACATGGTGTCAGCTTCAATATTGTGACAGGCTGTTGACATTCGCGACACAGTAATGACTTGCTAAGTTATGTGCATTCTCTATGACCCGGCGTGGCAGGGTTAGAACTTAGTTTTATAATATCGCGGGATGAACTGCATTATGTAATATGATATTACGCCTGTATTTTCTCCAGGGATAGGTAGAAGGGTACGACTGGCATTTTTTGCTAGTTCTGTTTCAGTCGAGTAATACGAGGCGAGATTTCTGAGGGGCAATTCTCGTAATTTTAAGAACGTTCACAGTCTGATCTCTGTCTCTAATCTGTCAAAGATACCTCTAATTTCCCTACATTATTGTCAAGTTTCTGACATTGATTGTCGCTGAGATGAGATTGCGACTATAGTTTGAACGTTTTTGGTTACGGGAATTGGCCTTCTGTTATGAGCTAGCACCAATCCAGAATTCGCTACTTTGTATTAGTGTGTGGTGTTTCTTTTTCTTTCTTTTTGGAACGAGCTTGCGGCAGGAGTAAAATTGGAGAAATCGTCACGTAACTAAAAAGCGTTATGCCCCTGCGAGTTTTTCTTATAATAGAAAGAGACAAAAGGAGAGAGAGATACTTTTCATGGTCTTCGAGTGTGCTGAAGCCAATAGTGGGGTCAAAATGGAAATCCCCATCTTGGATTTCCATTTTGACCCCACTATTGGCTGCATTTTTTTAAATGTTTCGTCAGGGGTGTCGTTTTCATGGTTTTCGAGGGTGCTGAAGCTAATAGTGAAGTCAAAATAAAAATTCCAATATGGCAGCTGCAATATTTTTTCATCATTTTGTTATTTTCACAGCCGCCATCTTGGAATTTCATTTTGAACTTTTTTGTTTTTATTAAAAAAAAACGTTGCCCCACACTAGGAATTTCTCCTGTAGACAGGCACGACGCGACAGTTTGACGTGACTCTAGTAGAACAATTCTATAAAAAAAAAAAACACTATTTCGGCAACGCTAGCGTAGCACTCGGGACAGCATCCTGAAAATGATTGTTGGCAGAGGGGACTGCCCCATCCAAAGACACTGGGTCAAAATAAGTATAGGTTTATTTTAAATTTAATTTAATTAAGTAATGCTAATAACACTAACATAGTATATAAGCATAATCTGTTATTAACCACTAACAACGTATGTTATAGGTCTGAAATAAAGATACATTATTTATTTATTTTTTATTTGAAAAGTACAATACTTACGCGGTCCAAATGTATGGCGCAGTTATTTTTTTTTTAATAACCGATGAAAAGTTTCAACTCAGGGCGGTTCAAAATAATGTACTGAATTCATGGTGACAGGTTGCGCGTCGATGTCTCTACTACCCTGTATAGTACACTCACATAAGTCCCATGCAGTATGAGCGAGCATATCGTATATTAAACTGGACACATCCGGATTCAGTGCTGTTACTGAGAAATTCCGAATTGGAAATTACGCAAACTTCCCGCCCCGGGGATCGAACCTAGGCCCAACGTGTAGCAGTCGTGTTTTGACCACTAGACTATCGATCGAGGCAGTCTGTAGATGCTTTCTTTTCTCTTATAATCGTTTAAATACGTTTGCTCTTGCGAATCTCCACTCAAGCCGGCCAATAAAGGCAAGAATGAGGTGGGAGCTCTGTTCCTCGTCATTGTTCACTCCAGCCGGCCAATAAAGGCAAGACAGAGGTGAGAAACAAGATTTCTCCCCGGAGATAGGGTCCGTGGGGTCGCTACTGCCCGACAGCTCGCCACATGCTGCCCTGCGGGTTTCTATATCTCTCTTGGTCTGGCTCCTCACCAAAATAAACTCTTCCGGCACAGGCCTAGAGTTCGGAGCGCGCAAGCCCCTTCACAACGTAGAGATACCGCGGTGGGGGTTATTATTATTACAGTCCAGAAGTTATTCTATATTATCCAAAGACTTATCAGGCTATTTTTAGCATTTACGTTATAGCACGTGGGCGCAGTAAAACATATGTAAATGGCTACATAAAACTTAACAAACCGGTCAGTGAAGCCATCAATGTTTAATGCTCATTCATACTAAATGTAATAAAATCGTATGGTATCTATGTTTTATTATCAATGCAATATTCTCATTTAGCCTTTTCCCAACTATGTTGGGGTTGGTTTCAGTCTAACCGGATGCAGCTGAGTACCAGTATTTTACATGGAGCGACTACCTATCTGACCTCCACAACCCAGTTATCGGGTAACACGAAACCCCTTGGTACGACTGGTTGTCAGACTTTCGGGCTTCTGACTATTCGTAACGACTGTCAAAGATCCACGAATGACAGCCGGGACCATCGGCTTAACATGCTTTTCGAGACGCGGAAGGGTTTCGGTATGTAAAGATGGTCACCCATCCACAGACCAACCGCGGCAAGTCTAGCTTAACCTGATTGATCGACCTGTGCGGCTGTTATTATTTACCCACGGGCCACATATGGACTTAAAAGGAACTTTAATATGTGACACATGAATGAATATAAAGCTAGATGAATAGAATAGGCATTACAAAAAGATGACATGAGTTTTAAAGCGTAATAACATATTTATGTGTGTGTAATGAATATCTGTATTCTTATGTGTAAAAATGTAATGTAATGTGCGTATTATATACCTTGCGAACTAAACCGAATTCCACCTAATTTAGGTGCCACATCGTTTTAAGGGTAACGCAAGATTTAACATGATTCTAGAACCGGCTCCTATAAGAAAGCGAGCTCATGACTACTCTCCAATATTGGTCGGCCTGGGTTGGGGTTGCGTAATGAAGGCGAGGCTCGCTTGCTCTTCCCGTCATTGTGATTTTTTTTTGTACTGAACCATACTTGCGAACCATCTGGTTGTGAAAATATTGAACGTCAAAGTTCCAACATTTTTTGAGGTTTTTTACGAAATCATGTTTTAAATGTTAGAACTTAACTTTAAATACTCATACGATCACATGCACCCACGAGCAGAATTTTCTGCGTGCGTTACATTGCGCACTACCATAAATAGCGAATTTTCACACCAACAATAAAAGTAATTTCCACAAACTTACTTAGTTTGATGAACAGAATGCATAGATCATGTCTTCGTGATGGGTATTTTTACACACTGTATGCAGGCAGTCCCCAAACAAGTAGGTATTAAGGCAGCAAAAATTCTGTCCAAAATAAAGAATATTGCAACTATTCGCTGGCATTTCCATTAGGCTAACATCTTCGTCAACGTCCACTATAACATTTCCGCACCACGGCCCGGTCAGGTTGCGGCCACTGTTCCTTAAATTTAAACCGTGTGAGGCCAGGTTACTTCGTTTATTTCCAACTAAAAGGACTTTTTGGATCATCCATCCGTTTTAGAGGCCATAATGAGGTCAGGTTTGTGGCCGATTTGAGGGTGTATGATGTATAGAGGTCGTGGTATTGTGTTTGGAGTGAGAAATGGGGGAAATGGAAGTATTTTAATACATGACATCAC
Source organism: Apamea sordens (assembly GCA_945859715.1). Lineage (NCBI taxonomy): Eukaryota > Metazoa > Arthropoda > Insecta > Lepidoptera > Noctuidae > Apamea > Apamea sordens. Next base: position 15,675,343 of record OX244009.1, read on the forward strand.
GCCTGACTGTATGCTCGGAAGGCTTAAGAGAGGTGTACCTATAGGATACCCACATTTTGCCAGTTAATAGAGGGCGAGCCTATTGGCATAAATCTGAAACCATTCCAGACTCAGGGCTAATACTGAAAAATTCGAGATGGAAAAACTCAATAACACTTTGCCCGACCTGGGAACCGAAGCCAGGACGTCATATTACGACCACTTACAGACACAGCAGTAGCACTTACGACCACTGGACCAACTAGGCAGTCAAGTATTTTAAGTGCAACAAAAGACACAATACAAGTAAGTAATTAAAAAAAAAAGATAAATTGACCCATAGACACCTCGTATAAGTATACGTAAATCTATAACGGTCGATCACTACTGGGCGGTGTGTGTCTCATGGTTGCACCAAATGGGAGTCCAGCTCAGCATGATTATGCCAGGTACAATACCTGACGCTACGACGGTATTCTGCTGCATCCCGTTAGTGACACACGGATGTCGAGAAGACATCTGAGTTTCAACAAAATGGTACCTACATAGTGCAGCGCGTATATTATACGCGCCGCACTATGTAGGTACTTACCATCTTATAATATTCAAAATCAAAATTGAAAGTCATTTATTCAAATTAGGCTGAGAATCAGCACTTTTCAAACGTCAAAATTACAAAAGACAGTCCCCCAAAAACGCCCGCCCTTCACCACTTCCTAGTGCTATATTATTATAAGGTGGTAAGTACCTACCCACATAATAATATGATCCTATATGTTTTTTTATGGTTTGTTGATATGGTAACTGAATTGTTTGTTCAGAGATGCTGAATTCTAACAAAATGGTCAGCGAAATTACATCGTCAATTGTTTTTGCAAAGATCTCAATAACGATTTTTTCGTGAAAATAAACGGGGACCTCATGAGATGTTGATTTTTCTTTCTGCGCAGAAAGCGTTTAAACATTTAATTTACAAAAAATGAAATAATAATTATATCTAGCATCTATTTTTATAATACCACTAGCTGCGCTCCGCGGTTTCAATTAACCGCATAAGTTTCGATCCCGTGTGAATATTGGGATAAGAAGTATCCTATATGTTAATCCTAGTCATAAACCATCTGTGTGCCAAATTTCATCCAAATCCGTTCAGTAGTTTTTGTGTGAAAGAGTAACAAACATCCATCCATACAAACTTTCACGTTTACATTATAGGTAGGATTACTGAGGATTGTGCAATCTTCCCACTGTAAGATCTCTTCTCATACGCAGTAGAAACGAGCATTGATCATCTTACTTATTTCTTTCCCCACGATAATGTAAAAAATTAACCTATAGAATACAATTACACAATTTTAAAGTCACCAAAACCCAAGCTTGAACCCACCACCACACACTCTAAAAGCCTTGCCCTTAACCTCGAGCCAAAACGACAGTATAACTAAGAACGTGCCGTATGCAAAACTTTAATTTATCAGTGGAAAATGTTACACAGTTTTTAACGACATGAGTTATTATGCCCACTGCTGAGCGGACGGCGTGGGCAGGAGGTCAGTGGTCAAGTATGGCCTACGTGAGAAGAGAACAGCGTGTGGCTCGTGGTTTACAAGTTGCTAATATTTACTTATGTAATTGGAAGAGATTGCGCTCATAATAGTTTTGAGAATCCTATCAATATTATAAACGCGTAAAATTTGTATGGATGTTACTGTTACTCTTTCACGCCAAAACTACTAAACGGATTTGGATGTTTGGCACACACATAGTTTATAGCCAGGATTAGCACATAGGATACTTTTTATCCTGATATTCTCAAAGGATCGAACCGTATGCGGGTGAAACCGCGGAGCGCAGCTAGTTTTACATACACACAAAGTCTTGTCTTACCCTACATACAAATAAACTAATTTTACCTCTGTATAATCTCTGGAGCTACCACTTGGATTTAAAAAGATATTTTTGCTTTTGATAGCTCAATTCTTGAGGAAGGCTATAGGTTATTTGACATCACGCTATAACCCTTAAGAGCAGAGCAAAAAGAAAGAACGCTACGTGAAAACGGAGTGATAGCGCGGACACACGATGCGATGCGACGGGGTGGGTCAGACGAACAAGAAATTTGACGCGGACAAAGTCGCGGGCAGATGCTAGTCTTTTATATAAGAGTACTGCCTTATATCTTGGGGAATATCGTCACAGTTACTCTAGAAGTCTGTATCCTAACACGCAGGGTTCCGAATTCTGAAACTCCAAAGTTAACCGTTCTTACTGCCCACACAGATTTCGCTGCATGCAAAATCTTCAATACTTAGACCACCTCTATTCATTTTATAATAGATAGCCGCATCGTCGCTTATGACTTGCAACACAAATAAATGATTAAGTTAGGACTATGTAGGTGTGATTAAGTTACTAATAAGTAAGCAATTGCTTAACGTCATATAATTATTACTTAACGATGGATAAAAGATGTGAGGCGTGGATAGACTGTCTAGCTTTCTGCTTACCGTTTTGGAGTGAAAGCGAAATGATTTTGTTTGATTAAGTAACTTAATTTATTAGGTAATAGACAGATAATTAAAATTGTCGCGGTTGATCTGTGGATGGGTATCTTTATGGGGGATGGGGGATCTTTACATACCGAGACCCATCCGTGCCTCGGAAAACACGTTAAGCCATTGGTCCCAACAGACATTAGTGGATCTTTGGCAGTCGTTACTGATAGTCAGAAGCCCGAAAATCTGACAACCAGTCTTACCACGGGATATCGTATTACCCATTTACTGGGTTGTGGAGGTCAGATACGCAGTCGCTCCATTTAAAATACTGCTATCCAGCTGCATCTGGTTAGACTGGAAGCCGACCCCAACATAGTTAGGAGAAGGCTAGCCAGATGAGACATAATTAAAAATGCTAGACTGATGCGAGTCGGACTAGCAACGCAATCGTAGTACCTATGTAGGTGCAATTCTTTTCATGTTTTGTAAAATATAATAAACTACATATTTCTTTCATCGGCGTGCGTGTATGTCCAGATGTATGAACTTAAACGAAGCAAAATTATATGAAAGGAACGCAGGTGCAGGTGGCTTTCTGTAATTTCTGCCTACCCCCATGGGAATAAGGCGTGAGGCTTTGTATATTAACTGCTTTTCTTTGACACCGTTTCCCTTTTTATTGTTTTACTTATTCGGTTTTAATAATATAACTGTTCCACCATTATATGGCAATATTCATGTAAATAACGAAATGGAAATTAGTTTCTTTTTAATTGTTAATCACGTTATTTATTTTATTTAAACCCATAGAAATTCAAGTCGCAGACTATAAAACCTTCTAAAGCCAGTAAAAAGACAAAGGTATAAATACATGATGCCATTAAAATTGATTGATTATCCTATTGTATGGTTAATGATGTCACAAGAAAGGAGATATGAAGAAGTTCCACTGCACAATTAGGGAGGGCGCCCACGAGCAACTTTTGTCTCGGCAACTAAGTCGCTCAGATCAAGGCTACGGCTTTGTATGTAAGTGCGCGCATTTAGCGACGCGATAAAGACAGCACTTTCATATTTTTGATGTGACAGATAAATAAGCTGCCGAGAAAAAGTTGCTCGTGGGCTGAATCTGCTTGTCTGTTTTCTAACTATTTTGGGGTCGGATTCCAGTCCAGCCAGATGCAGCTGAGTATCGTTTTTTTTTATTGCGGTTTGGGCCCGCTGTTGACCTCGATCACGCCTGATGGCAAGCGATGGATGAGGTCTATGATGACACGAGCGTGCCCAGAAGATGGATGTTCACTCTTGCTTTGAAGGCAGACGGGTTAAATGTGGAAGGGTAACACAGACGCTGGCAAAGAGTTCCATACTTTGGCATTCCACATTTTACAAGTTCTATTGACTACACCTCACGAAATCAAATACATCTGTCACAACTGAGCAAGCCAGTACTGTTACACAAATATGCTTCATGAAGATGTCTACGAAGCTCTTAGCACGCGAAAATGTTTTATTCAAAGTAGTTTTCGAAAAGATTTGGAAATTATAAGGTCTCATGTTACCTACATGAGAACTTTTATTTTCAAACCGTTTTGCAGAAACTGTGTTTTTACTGCAATAAACCGATTTTACTGACAGATGAATGTATGATGAAGCAATTTCCCTACTCAATCCTTCCTTGCCCAGGTCGGGAAATGTGTACTATTGGTTTTTTCCAGCTGGAATTTCTCAGTAGCAGGTCAACGGCTGGATTGGTGCATAATCAGCCCAGAATGTTCCCACAGCTGGGACACAGGCCTCCTCTCTGTGAGAGGGAGTGGCCTGTAATCCACCACGCGGGCAAAGTTCGGATTAGTAGATGTCACATAATTATCTTTTATCTTTGGTTCTAAGATTTCAATTTATTTATTCAAAGTAAAGCGCCTGTCAGGGTTCGAACCTATGACTTACAACTAACTACCACTGGACTGGCCTTGTGCGGTGGATAGCAGTAGGCCCACCCCTCATTACATGGGTGTAGGTACTGTAGTTACACCTTTGCCTAAGACTTCGGAGATGAATGGTGTGATGTTCTGTTATCTCTACCTAAATTGTTAGTGCATTAAAAGAGATTTCAGGCGGATTCTGGTCAGTCAGTCTTGCTATTAAACTTACCGACTGGTCTGTATTTTATCACTGTATAAGCTATTGTCGGGCCTACGCAAGAGAAGTATACGCAAAGTTTCTAAGCCTTTTAAAAGTAACACTTCTTTACTTTTTTGTGCAGTGGTCATGCTTTTTATGGTATTTTAAGCGACTTTTAATATTCATTGTGAGTTTTTAAATACAATGACTAGTAATCGGCATAGGTGCGTATTTAGTTTTTATGTGTTGATATATTATTGTTATTTAAATATTTTAACATATTTGTGAATGAAGTTGATTTTTTTAACATAGCTATTTTAAAAGCTTATTATAACTTGATATTATTATAATTAAGTATTAAATACATATTTAGGTTTAATGTTAATTTTATGATTAAATAGTATTTTAATATTTCGTTAGATCATTAAAATTGGTGGAATTTGGGCGGTTTTTACGAAATATACATACAGAAAACAGGTTATGAAAATGGTTAATAGATCTATAAATTAACTTCATGAAAACACTTTTGGATTTAGGCAAAATTAACCGCCAATTTTCTCTTTTGTTATGTAAGTATGCGATCTTGCAGGTCAACCTAGGACGTGGCTGGCTGCTTAACAGGGCAAGGCCAGGGCCAGGTCATAAAAGTTATAAAAACAGTTAAATAAAAAATTTGAAAAACCCACAACACAAATAAAAACCTCTTAAAAGTAAAAAAAATATTAAGTTAAATATAAGTTGTAGGTCCTATTTTGATCAAAGCATCGTCACGGCCGAGGACGGGTTGTGCAGCTAGTCACTTCATGTAAAATATTGGTATTTACCTACATCTGCTTAGACTGAAAGCCATGGTTGGGAAAAGGTTACGCGGATGATCAATAGTGTAATGTAAATAAAACGTTAATACCCAAACTGTACCTCCCTTTTAACAAGCGTAACCGTTATGCAAAGAAATAAAAACATAATGTCTAGACACACACATACATAGATCACCTGTCTGTCGCCCACGGGTGCGCCTACGCTCCTAATTTTATTACGCTTAACCGCTGACCTTAGCTAACGAATCTGTCAAAAGACATATTTATGTTGGTACCTGCCTTGATCTGTGACCAAATAACAGTCGTTTTTGGTGTCAAGATGGAAGCACACTCTTTTATGAACCAACCAAAACGCAAAATGTTGTTCGATGTTGTGGATGTAAAACCAACTAACAACGTTATTTTAATTTCATTGTAATAATGTATAAATTAAAATGAATGTCGAGAGTTTGTGCACGGCTTAACGTGCTTACGAGTCGCTCTCGATAATTATGTAATGTGGCTGGTCACCCATCCACGAATCGACCGCGGCAAGCGTAGCTTAAACTCAGATCGATCCGTGCGGCTGTTATCATTTTGCCACGAGTCCTGAGAAAAGATTAATAATCTCATTCTCTAAACGGGTCTAATAGGGAATTGAAATGTGTATGCATTCGGGGCAATATCGTATTCTTTAATAAAAAAATATGTTAACAAATTATTGTAGAATATTCCAAGAAAATATATTAAAAGCAAATTTTAAATACGGCCACCCACAATGTATATAAATATTATATTTATAGTTTTTTATTACTTACACACGTTTTGTCCATCCGTCTGTCCCTTATAAGCTATAAAACATGAAGATATAAACGTGTTAGACATATGTGTCTGTTTGTGTGTTTTATCCGTTATATGAAACGTAACTTTATTTCATTATTTGGTTTTTATTTCCTGTGGTATTTTGGGCGGGAGTTCATGTAGGACATTTTCGGAGCTTTTCCGGGAAAGTAAGAGGTACCTACTTGCAAACTTGTTTTTTTAAGATAAGATTCTATTTTTTTAAGATAAGGCACATTTTTTTTTGAATATAGGAAACATTATTCATTATTTTATGGAGAAAGATGGAAGAGGTTAATTTGCCACCAGCAGTGACAAATACTCTAAAATACTGGTATGGAAACCAAGTCAATAGTGTGAGGTGGGCTGGTGCCCTGTCTAGGCCGTATGGGTTGGAGTGCGGGGTGAGGCAGGGGGGGTTATGCTCGCCTACGCTATTCAACCTATACGTGAATGATCTGGTTGGCGCGCTTAGCAGCATGCGTGTGGGGTGTCATATTGATGGCGTGTGTTGTAATAACATTAGCTACGCAGACGACATGGTGCTGCTGAGCGCGTCAATCTGCGGGCTTAGGACACTCGTAGCCACTTGCGAGCAATATGCCAGACTACATGGTTTGGCATATAATGTTAAGAAGAGTGTGGTCATGGTCTTTGGGGCCAGGGGTAAATACCCGGAAGCAGTACCTTCAGTTAAGCTGAACGGGATACCCCTTGTGAGGGTAGACCGGTTTAAATATCTGGGTCACTTATTGACCACTGACCTCAAAGACGATGAGGATATTGACAGGGAGCGGAGGGCGCTGTGTGTGAGAGCTAACATGACTGCCCGCAGATTCAGGCGTGCCTCTAAAGAGGTCAAGCGCACTATATTTAGTGCTTACTGTACGTCTTTTTATACTTGCAGTCTGTGGGTTCATTATACTCAAAAATCATACGGCGCCCTTCGCATCCAATATAATAATGCATTCAGGGTGTTGATGGGGTTGCCCCGGTACTGCAGTGCATCAGGGATGTTCGCTGAAGCTCAGGTGGACTGTTTTTACACCGTGATGCGGAAGCGGTGCGCATCCTTGGTCCGAAGGTGCGGGGCAGCGCCAACAGCATCCTGTCTATGGTAGCGAGTAGGCTTGACTGTGCGTTTGTGAAGCACTGCTGCAGGGTTTCGGCTGGGCCTGTCACCGTGCAGCAGTGATGTCACAATCTGTTTTTCTGTTTTTGGTTTTCTTTTGTAAGTGTATTACTAACATAGGTTGTAAGTATATTGTTACTAACGCTATGAGTCTTGTTACTTGAAATAAAATTATTATTATTATATTATTATTATTATTCTTTTCCTGTTAACAGTATTATAGACAATTGATAATTCTTTCGTGCCGTGGTTTCAAATAATTTAAATAACTACATACGAGATCTATAATTGCAGCTGCATCCGGTTAGACTGGAAGCCGACCCCAAAGGATAAGCAGATGATGATGATGCGAGATCTATAATTATGACAAATAACTGTGGGTTGATGCTGTGTATGTGCTTAGTTAGAAAGCCTTTGCAAGCTAAACAAAGAACTACAACGTGTAAAATTAAAGAACTATCAATAAGCCTGTTTGGAAACCAGCGGGAACCTTGTTAAATATATTACTTCTAACACGCACACAATTAATCGTAGATAAGAGTCGCGGGGGTCAACGACTTGATAAAATAACAATATAATAAAAATATGTAGTTCATAAAAAAAAACGCTTCTATTGTCTTCTTTTTGAATCAATTATAAGTGCGCTACAAGTTCGCGCTAAGAGTTCCACTATCCACCTCCTGGATCCATTATCGGATCAGCTCCAAGATACCAAATTATAGTTTTGTCATCCAAACTATGTACATGTACATACAGACGCCAGTACATCAAGCTACTACAATTTGTCAAATTTCTTTAATAGATTTTCAACTTTATCGCTAAAGAATTAAGGTTACGTTGGTTGGGAAAAATTGACAGTTTCGGGTAGCTTAACCTGCTGGCATCTGTACATACAAAGTATTATTTCGATATGATAATGAGACGTAGGTTAAAATTGACTTCTAACATTTAAAAAAAAAAAAATCATTAAAATCTCTAAAATCATTTAGTACACCTTTAAATTATTATTATATCATATAATTATTAAATTAAAATAAATATAAATTAAAATCAAAATAAAAAATTTCATAAAAATCATAAAACATAATAATAAATAACACAATAAATAAATACAATCCACAAAAATATAAATACCCTAAAACGACTTATCTCACCCATGCCCTAAATATGGGCGCATGTAGGGCCAACCAATGCCGCATGAATGGCCCGTCTAACCTGTCGGCGACGACGGCGAGGAGACTGTTGCCGCTGGCCCTCACTCGGCCCGCTATCGAGGCTGCCCTCATATATCGAGGTTGTTACATTGTTTGGTAGTTACAAGTGAAGCTAACCAAAGCGTGTTAAAAAGAACAGCCACTAAATAAACAGAGAAAAAAGAAACAAAGTAGAGATGTTACAGTCCGTTCAAAGTTATTGTCACCTCTGCTTTTGCATCACTGTCCAAATCACAGTGATCTTTATTCTCGTAACAATAAGGTTGGTGTTGGTTTGCTGCCACTGACAAGTCTGTTAAAATCACAGTGGTCTTTATTCGCGTTACAATAAGATTGCTTCTGGGTTGCAGTCAGAGTGTGACAGTAGACACCCTGTATTTGGCGGTCAACTGCTAAAAATTAGGCACAGTTTCTTAAAACCAACATCGTCTCTACCAGGCAACCCGGTCTACGCCCGTAGCAGACTTATAGCAGGATACCTTTCCCGCATCTACCACCAAAAGAAGCTCTTCCAGCAGGGTGTAACCTTTGATCCACTAAGAAGTCCCTGAACGGCCTCCGAACCCAAGTGGGTAGGTGTAAGTCAAAGCTTGTAAAATGTGGCCACCACGACGGAACAAACTCAAACTCAAATCATTTATTTCAATTAAACCATTTACAGGCACTTTTGAATTGTCAAAATTAAATAGTCGGTCAATTAGTCAGAAAGTTGAAGCTAGTTGCTCATTCCAAAGCGTAGATCTCTATGGAGAAGAACGGGCAAGAAACTCCACGGACACTCTTTTAAATCAAGACAAGAAACTTTGCTCCTACTAATATCCTGCCCTATGTACCTCGAAACATGCAGCCAAAGTGACCTCAGCGCTGTCACCGATAACGCTGTGGAAGTGCCAAAGTTCTGCGCCAACAACATTTGAATAACTCTAATTTAAATTTGCCGTGCCAGCGACGCAAGGAAGAAGACTATATAAACAAATAATTTTTAATACAGTAGTTACGCAACTAAATACCATGCTCAAGTGTCTAATTTAAATTACTCTTTAACTTGGTATTAGGAACAGATACAGGGCAAGGGAACTCAACCTATCACGATTTGGCTGTGTAATAAATATGTAACCTAACTAACTCAGTTGAAAGGTTGCAATTGACGGTTGATTTACTTACCTACCTCGTTAGGGTAATAGCGTGATGATAAAAACTCAAAAAACTCAAATCATTTATTTCAATTAAACCATTTACAGGCACTTTTGAATTGTCAAAATTAAATAGTCAGTCAGTTAGTCAGAAAGTTGAAGCTAGTTACAGATACTACAGAGTTTTCCCACCGTTGGGTGTTGTAAAATTTGCCAGTAGTGTTTATTCTTTTAGTGCCAGCGCATAACAGCCCACTCCCTCTCGAAGACAGGAGGTGGCATCCCAGCAGTGGGAATATTATAGCCTATATGCTACTTTAGTGAGGTTCCAAGTAAATTTTAAAGAATAACATTCCAGATTCTTAGGAAAAATTGTCGTTCCTTTTCTGTATAAGCAAGTTTCTGCCTGGAACTGGATAGTTACAGGCTGGTTATAGTAATAAAGTTAAAATACAATTAGGTACTGTTAGGTTTAATGTACCTAAGTATATCACGAATCCTCCGGAAGCGTGGAAGTGTGGTAAGTAATTATAATTATCTATGGCGTTCCCATAGATGTTCTTGCTATATTGTTGTCTATTGGCGCCATCCACAATATTATACCGGATGCCATTTTTTATCGTCTTGATATAAATAGGGTATAATAGGTGAACGGAGTAGAAGTCAATGGCATAGATATTTTTAATATCATACAAAGAAATTCATCTAGTAATAAATACTACACATTTGAAGTAAACTTTTCATACTAGAACAATGAAAACAAAAATTTTGAAGAAAAAAAAAACCATTTATAAATGTCGGAATTCAATCATACGCACCCTAGTACATGCACTGAATTTATCAATGAATTCGTAGCGTGATCCTGTACTTGCAGATGTTCTCGTGTATGGCTTTGGTTCCACTTACACACCATATTATTTTCGAGACGGTAAAAAACGTCATTATTTTTACAGGCAAGTAGATTTTTTTGCTACCTGAATATTTCTAAGATGCCCCTTGACCCTTTTTCCTTACCACGTTACCTTTAGTCCCCGAATTACGAGATTTAAAAAGAAAAACGACCATAAATTAAAACATTCTAAAACAGAACCCCGAATTCCAAATTCAAAAACCTACAAAGCGATAAACAAAAAAGTTACAGAGCATTTAACGCTTCGAGTAGTACAAATTAAAAAAAAGAACTGGGTAGGTCAAGGACCAAACGACCGGTAGCCAGGAACAGGTTGCGGGCCGAAGGATCCCGAGGCCGTCCGAGTGACGCCGAATGGTGAAGACGCGTGCCTCGAACGTGGGACGAAGAAAACCGAGCGTTGACGTAAAAAACCGAACGGTAGTCTTGGGGAGCGTGGGATTCTTATACCTTTGTCTATTGGGTACTTATGTATTTTATGGGCCACCATAAAGTTGAGAAAGGGGAGCAAATGAGTGATAAGAAGCCATACGTTGTTTTGTTTGTGTTTAAACGAGTATATATTGTTTTGTCTGCGAATATTACAATAGGTTAATAGGCCTCTCAGGCCTCCTACCACAGGAACAATAAACATTTTATTACCTACTTCATTGCTAGTTTGTTTTTATTTCAATAAGATCGCAATGAGCAAGCTCTTTGAGAACCGGCTTTTGCCTTGCAGTAGGACAATACTTCTATAGGTACTCTATACATACCAACAAATGATATTGAAGTGTCTGTCTGTAATGTCAAAATAACAGCTTTTTACTCACAACAAAAAAAAATTAAAAAGAAATTGTCTGTCTGTTTGTTCCGGCTAATGTCCGAAACTGCTGGACGAAAGCCTAATGACCAACAACAACAACATTGTCGATCGAAGAAGGAGATGATTAACCGTTTTTTCATATGTATATGCATAAATTTTAGTATTATACGAATAGGATTTATTAACTTGTAAGATTAATTAGTAATGTTCAGTTGTACTCGTGCTCTTCTAGATTTCGATTCGAATTTGTATTATGTGGATAACGTAGCTAGTTACGCACTGATATATCTAGATTATAAGCTAGCTAGATTATTAATCATGTACAGTATGTAATTGTTGGTTTTCCTTAATAAATAAAATAAAAAGAACAACATATATAAACAACAGATATACAACAACGCACATAACAAACAGACAACAAACAACACAACACCATAGACAACAGAATAACAACAACAACGACAGAGATTCAGATAATTTAAACATAGTTGGAAAAAGGGTACTTCTTCAACGGCTATATCAACACTAGGCTTTGTTATTCCATAAATATATTACGTAGCAGTGCAACCAAAATTGACATCAAATCCTGCAGTTCTCATAAGCCACGAGTCATAACTATTTACTTGTAAAACCACACATGTGCACAAATCTTATTTTTAATTTTGTTTGCAATGCTGCAAATAAATCGTACTCGTTTTAAAACTGCCCTCTTAAAACCTTTACCAATGAATGTTATCACAGACACAAACAAAAACCAACCTCCAAGCTTCAAAGATAAGGCTCAATACAACTGTGAGATAAGTTTGTAAAAGTTAGTGCAAATGGTTCTCACGATGGAGGCTGAAAAGACCAAGCACTAATTCTGATGTTTGAAAGATTAATAAAATAAACTTTGTTATTTATTGATTGTGGTGACGGTCTTGGACCAGTTTCCATGTCACATGTTGTGATAGAAAGATAAAAAAGGCAACTGATTTGTGTTCCCTACGTCACAGGAACAAGGGACTCGTGGCTAAGTATTAACAGCCGCACGGGTCGATCGATCAGGTTAAGCTACGCTTGCCGCGGTTGGTCCGTGGATGAGTGACCATCTTTAAATAAGCGTTCCTCGGAAAGCACGTTAAGCCGTTGATTGCGGCTGTCATTTGTGGATTTTTGACTGTCGTTACGGGTCGTCAGAAGCCCGAAAGTCTGATACCCAGTCTTACCAAGGGGTATCGTATTACCCAGTAACTGGGTTGTGGAGGTCAGAAATGTCGCTCTATGTAAAATACTGGTACTCAGCTATATCCGTTTAGACCAGTTTCAACATAGTTGGGAAAAGGCTAGGCAGATGATGACGTCATAGGATCAAGGATGCCAAACATCATGATGGGTCCTTCTGGTGGCAATTGATTACTGCTTTGGAGACAAAGTATAGAAAAGTTCTAATGTCTCATGTGGCTGTTATGTCAGGGGCAGTGGCTGTGTAGCATAGGTGTACTCTTCAAAACTTCAAACTACTATTAGGCTTCGCGAAATCGCGATGGAAACCTGTCAAACAACAGTCAACTCACTCAGCCTATCGCAATTCACTGCTGGACATATATCTATCCCAGGCTGCGCCACAGCACCTTGTCTTCCGCCTTCCGCATCCAGTCTGTCCCAGCCACCTTTTTATGGTCGTTAGTTCATCCAGGGGGACGTCCCACACTACGTTAAAACAGTTATGGTGATAGTATTTAACCGAAAAACAAATCCCACTACGGTTTTCCCTAGGAATTTCTTAGTAACAGTCCGGAGTTCGGAAATTGGTGGTTTAATACCCCCGTGCCTCGGAAAGCGTGTAAAACACTTGGTCCTGCGCCTGATCTCTCTCCGGTCATGCCGGATGGCCGTCCCATCGTACTAGAGACTAAAGGAACAGAGAATGCACCTAAAACGCACATATTTAATATGCACTATAATATCTCCTGCGTACCTCGCTAATCTTCGTTGAGATTGGCCACGGTGACCGAAATCGGTCGGGAGGCTATTATTTTACTAACAAGCAGAAAGATTGACGAAATCACTATTTTCAAATGAATACAAACTAAAGAAACATAACATGAAAGCTTAGGTCACCACTTTTTGTAAATTACGCGTTAATATTATAATTAAAACTCGTAAAAGACATAAAATTAATTCTCACAGACCGTAATGTATTGGCAACTGGTTTTCCTCCAAAGGAAACTTGCTACAGGACAGGTTTCATAATAAAAATATAATTATCTAGGTGTTCCTGCTTCGTTCGCGTATAGTTTTTATTTTCCAGGAAAAAAGTAGTGTTCGCTTTATAATTATGTTTTACTAGGTTCAAATTGCCCTCACTAATAGAAATGTTTAATTAAAATCACATACGTACTTATTCTCACGCCTTGTTCCCGTGGGGGGTAGGTAGAAACTACAAAACGCCTCCTGCTGAGATCCTCACTTACCCTTTTTGCTTTGCATACACCTGAGGGGCAATTCTCGTAATTTTAAGAACGTTCACAGTCTGATCTCAGTCTCAATCTGTCAAAAATACCTCTAATTTCCTTACATTTTCATAAGTTTGTGACATTTGTTTGTCGCCGAGATGAGACTGCGACTAGATTTTGAACGTTTTAAACTACGAGATTTGGCCTTCTGTTCATACACACGCGCCCTTGCCGGTTGCAAAGTAAATAAAGTCCTGACCGAATTTCGGCTATTTCGCAGACACAGGTGCACTCTCTCTTCCCTCACTCTTATACTCCAATGGAACTGCACGCAATCCGATACGACCGGAGAGGGATCAGGCGCAGGACCAACGGCTTATCGTGCGCACCGAGTCACGGGGGCATCATACCGTCCTTCCAAACTACGGGCTGTTACTACGAAAAAACCAATAACACTATAGTAGACAATCACACAGTACTCACTGTAGTAGTATATATAAATAAATACATAAATAACATTTTGCCCGACCTGGGAATCGAACTCATGACCCCGCGTTCATCAGTCGCGCTTGCGACCACTAGACTAACGGGGTAGTTAAGTTAGTTGCTAGGACTACGCACCTGACTTTTCTGAAGAACATGACCAATAAGGTCACAGTATGTGCTTTTAAGGCGTTTCCATTTTCATAATTAGAGTAAAACTGTATATAGAATATTAAAAAAAAGTAATTGCTTTGAGGTGTGGGAACGAGTCTGATGCTGAAATATTCCAGTTTGACGCGAAAACGGCTGAACGAATTTGGATGAAATTTGGCACACATATAGTTTTGAACCTGTATTAAAACTTTGAATCCCGATGGTACGTCCCCGTGGGATATTTTTCCGAGATCCACGCGGGCGAAGCTGCAGACAAAAGAATAATTAATAATATAATTAGTAATGAATAATTTATTTTACATTTTTTTTATTGCATAATGAGCGATCTTGACCTTGATCTAGCCTTTTTAAAAACGATGAATGAGGTGTATGATGGAATGAGCATTTTTAAATAAATAAATAATACATCCACAAAAGCGAAAACATAAAATTTAAATAGTGAAAAGTTCAATTGACCAAATTAATTGTGTAGATTGTAATGACCGGCCAAAAACGTAACCTATTCGTTTTGGAATATTAATTATTATTGTGCAGTTAGTGCGATAATATTATAATTAAAACCTAAAAGATATAGGTTTTCATTTTATGAACCTACCTGGTTACACTGCGTTAATTCATCCAGTCAGTTTCCATAGACTAAGTATTAATATCGAAATTACTGCAGAGGGTCTCATCATCTACCTAATCTTTTCACAAGTATGTTGCGGTTAGCTTCCAGTCTAACTCGTTGCAGCTGAATACCAGTATTTTGCATGGAGTGAGTGGTGGAGCGAACGAGTCCTGTCCAGCGGTAGACTGCGATAGGCTGAAAAGGTACAGTCGCCAAAGGAGATAAGTAACCAGGGCCGTCGGATATAGTTAAGTTTTGGAAGAAACCGATGGATTTTTTCGAAAGAAATTTAATTTGATAAATGACTGTTGTTTTCTATTAATTCAATAAATTTTTTTTCGAAAACATCCATCGGTATCTTACAAAACTTCAACTATATCCGACGGCCCAAATTACTTATCTCCTTTGGTGACCGTACATGGAGCGTCTGCCTATCTGACCTCCACAGGTTTGTTGACGTACCAAAAGTGCCTTATAAGTGCCTATGTAAAATAAATTATTTGATTTTGCCTTTGACAGGGACCTACTGCAGAGGGTATATCCAGTCTACCTTCTAGCATAGTATTGCTTTTTTTCATACATTAACAAACAGGCCGACGCCTACGACCCACCTGCACCCTAATTGGGTATTTTTAAACTTCATGACTACACTTTTACATGCTTTAAATTTTATATTCAGTATTTAAAATCTCTACAGGGGCCTGTGAGGCGCCCGTGGCTAAATAATAATAGTCGCACAGGTTGATCGACCAGGTTAAGCTACGCTTGCCGCGGTTGGTCTGTGGATGGGTGACCATTTTTACATACCTACCGAGACCCGTCCGTGCCTCGGAAAGCACGTTAAGCTGTTGGTCCCAGCTATCATTTGTGGATCTTTGACAGTCGTTACGAGTAGTCAGAAACCCGAAAGTTTACAACCAAGGGGTATCGTGTTACCCAGTAACTGGGTTGTAGCGGTCAGATAGGCAATCGCTCCATGTAAAATACTGGTATTCAGCTGCATCCGGAAGCCGACCCCAATTAGGGAAAAGGCTAGGTTGATGATGATTTAAAATCACTACAAATCTTATTAATATTTGGAAATCATGACAACTGTATCCAGTCTCTTTTCAATTTATTCTTTGTCTTCAGTGCGGAGCACTATGTAATCAACGGTGCGTCAGTAATTATCTAGTGAATGGGTGGACTCATTTTAACGCATATCTAATCGCACGTTCATTATGAGGAAAACAAGTAATATACTGACCATAGCAATGACAAGTAATATACTGACCATATCATTATTTTAGAAGTAATCTTTCAATTAGTTTTAATAAGGGTGGTAGGGACACGAGTCTGGACCCCCTAGAGCAGACATTTTTAGTTGGTTATTTAAAAAAAAGCGGCCAAGTGCGAGTCGGACTCGCCCATGAAAGGTTCCGTTGAGTTGATTGAATGAAAGGTAAATTGCGGTTTACGATTTATGACGTATTAAAAAAAACTACTTACTAGATCTCGTTCAAACCAATTTTCGGTGGAAGTTTACATGGTACTGTACATCAAATATTTTTTTTAGTTTTATCATTCTCTTATTTTAGAAGTTACAGGGGGGGGGGGGACACATTTTACCACTTTGGAAGTGTTTCAGTTTAGAAAAAAATTATATTAGAAACCTCAATAATTATCATTTTTGAAGATCTATCCATAGATACCCCACACGTATGGGTTTGATAAAAAAAAGAGGTTCAGTTCTAAGTATGGGGAACCCCCAAAATTTATTCTTTTTTTTTTCTATTTTTGTGTGAAAATCTTAATGCGGTTCATAGAATACATCTACTTACCAAGTTTCAACAGTATAGCTCTTATAGTTTCGGAAAAAAGTGGCTGTGACATACGGACGGACAGACAGACAGACAGACATGACGAATCCATAAGGGTTCCGTTTTTTGCCATTTGGCTACGGAACCCTAAAAATTAGGACTAAACTACTAATCTAACGGAATGCAGTTGAATAACAGTAATTTACATGGAGCGACTAGCTATCTGACCTCTAAAACCCAGTGGGTAATACCTATACCTCTTAATAAGACTGGTTTGCAACTTGCTATTACTTCATTTTCACATAGCTTTATTTCTGATTTTCTTTCTTTTTGCTCAGCTCCTAAGGGTCGTACCGTGCTGGTAACCAGTCCAAAACCTTCCTCAAAAATTACAAGGTGCAAAACAAAATCTCTCAAATCCGACTGGCAGTCCCAGAGATTAGTGCGTTCAAACAAACCAAATCTTCAGCTTTATTACACGAGTCGGTATTTAAAGATGGCCGTAACGTCAGAATTTAAAAACACACCTTTCAAAATCTAATCCCGCTATAGATCTTGAATCTAAAATTCCTATAATACTTAGGTCACAGCTGCTCATCCTACATGGACCATTATTCAACCTACTCGTAGATTACGAAAATAGATTAAGATCTGGCGTCTGGATGACAAGCAGGTCGTCAATATACTTAGCGGTTCAAGTCTTATTATGTACCGTGACTTTGAAGGTCACGAGCAAAATATGAATAGGCAGGCGAGCTATTGTCTTGTCAACTTGTTATTTTTAGGGTTCCATAGGCAAATGGGAAATTTTGAGGAGTTTGTTGCGCCACTTTTTATCCCCAGCGAAAGCAATAGGAAGTGGTGAAGGGTGGGCGTTTTGGGGGACTGTCTTTTGTAATTTTGACGTTCGAAAAATGCTGACTCTCAGCCTAGTTTGAATAAATGACTTTTGATTTTAATTTTGAAATGGCAAAAAAGGAACCCTTTTAATTTTATCATGTCTGTCCGTCCGGATGTTACACAGGCAGTTTACCCGGAAACTATTTACCCTATATTTATGCAAAAGAAGTATTCTGAGCACCTTTAAATAATAGTGTAGTGAAAAAAACTATTAAATAAATAAATCCATTTATTAAAGACTAATTTCGTGTCCATAGTTGTTAGTAACAAAGGTCTTAAAAGTGTGTTAGTCGTAACTAAATATCAAAAACAAAACATCATTCAGACTTTCAAAATTCATGTGAAATTGCAGAAGCGATAAGGCCGCCCATTGTATATTTTGTAGTGTTTGATGTGTTTTTTATGTTATGCACTTTTTTATTATAAATAAATAAATGTCAATTATTATCATTGTCAAAAAAAAAAAAAACTCATAGTCAGTAATAGTGGCATTTTGTCACATGAAGGTGGATGAATCACTGAAAAGTCTGGCCTCTCAGAAATTATCTTTAGGATTCCCTGAATCCGGCGCATCAGAAAAGCTGTTTTCTTGCGCATAATTGCGTCGGCAAACATGCCATAATAGGGGTGGCATAATAACATAATACCTGTCTTCCTCTAAGGTGTCAGCAGAAGTGTATACTTCTATGGCTATTATCCGGGAACAAAACCAGCCTTCGGGCTGCTACTGAGAAATTCCTGATGTCAAAACCCAATGATACTTTGTCCGACCTGGTAATCGCATCGCAGGACCTTACTCTTAGCATCATTCCCCACCTATGTAGGTCAACGAAGCAGTCACCGTTGAGCTTGTAACTTCTCACATTGCATAGCCTTTTCCCAACTATGTTGGGCTTCTCTAGTCTAACCGGATGCAGCTGAATATCAGTATTTTACATGGAGTTGCCTATCTGACCTCCACAACCTAGTTACTGGAGAGCTGTAAAAATGTTTTATTCTTTTACTGAACGTTTGTAAACTCGCCTCAGCCCTCAAAGAAACACTGTACACATTTCGGAGCAACTCGGAAACTCTTTTAAACATAGTTTTAAACTTTTAACTTGAACTATTTTTTGGTTGTACACATGTTTGAATTGTTTCGTGTAACTCGTCTGAGTCTGAGCTCAACATTTGTTACACTAGCAGGGCTTCTTGTTTTATTTAGGAACTGGGTGTGCCTTGCGGGTTTGACTGCGTTTAAAGTTATTATTTTTTCTGAACTATGAATAGTTTTAGTGGAAGTGGTATTTCATGGACACTACAGTATGTTCTTTCAAATATGAAAACCAGCGTGATAAGCATGACCACTTCTTAGCTTGTGTGCCAGAGGAGATAGGCATCAGTGGCATTCTTTAGGTCATCCGAGGTGCAGTGTGCGGGCACTAGTAAGCCACGTATGCTTTAAAGTTATTATTTTTTCTGAACTATGAATAGTTTTAGTGGAAGTGGTATTTCATGGACACTACAGTATGTTCTTTCAAATATGAAAACCAGCGTGCTAAGCATGACCACTTCTTAGCTTGTGTGCCAGAGGAGATAGGCATAAGTGAGATTCTTTAGGTCATCCGAGGTGCAGTGTGCGGCACTAGTAAGCCACGTATGCTTTTTTAGGGTTCCATACCCAAAGGGTAAAAATGGGACCCTATTACTAAGACTTCGCTGTCTGTCCGTCTGTCTGTCCGTCCGTCTGTCTGTCCGTCTGTCTGTCACCAGGCTGTATCTCAAGAACCGCGTTAGCTTGACTGTTGATATTTTCACAAATTAACTATTTCTGGCAAGAGAGAAGTCTTCGTGCTGATAATGGATGCTCTTACATCGGATATTCAAGAAGAGGCTCCTTTGTTTATGCTGTTCGCCGATGACATTGTGATGATTGCCGAGAACGGCTTTGAGGTCCAGAGCAGATTTGAGGGGTGGTGGAAAAGACTCGAGACCGTTGGCCTGAGAGTAAGTCGGACCAAAACTGAGTATCTGTTTTGTGATTTTGGCGGTCTCTCCAGTCCTAGGCCCATATCTCTCTCCGGAACGCCCTTATCGATCTGCTCCGACTTTCGGTACCTCGGGTCGCTTGTCCAAGGAGATGGCGAAGTAGACCGAGACGTAACGTACCGGATCAACTCAGGATGGCTGAAATGACGACAGGTCACAGGAACAACTTGCGACCCACGGATGCCCCTCAAGTTAAAGGGGAAAATTTATAAGTTCGTGATAAGGCCTGTCGTACTTTATGGGTCTGAATGCTGGGCTGTGAAGAAGACGGATGAAAAAAGATTGCATGCAGCAGAGATGAGAATGTTGAGATGGATGTGTGGAGTGACGAGAATGGATGAATAAAGTAAGAAATGAGTAGGTAATGTATATAAGAGGAAGTTTGAAAGTGGCGCCAGTGACAGAAAAGTTGAAAGGAAATCGTATGGCTTGGTATGGGCATGTGATGAGAAGGGACGAAACGCATGTGACTAAAAGAGTGATGAATATACATGTTGATGGATGGAGAGGGAGAGGTAGGAAGGCCGAAGAAAAGATGGATGGATTGTGTGAGAAATGATATGTAAGAGAAGCGAGTGAATGATAGCGTGACGGCTGACAGAGGAGAATGGAAGAAGAAAACGTGTGGCGCCGAACCCAAGTAACATGGGATAAGGGCAGGAAGATAATGATGTACCTATTTCTGTTGCCGCTATAACAACAAATACTAAAAATAAAATAAATATTTAAGGGGGATCCCATACAACAAACACGATTTTTTGTCCTTTTTTGCTCGATATCAATAATGGCAACAGGTAGGCACTTGAAATATTTACAAAACACTTAGTTGTATTTTTACTTTAATAATAAATAATAAAATTAAAATAAATATTTAAGGGGGGCTCCCATACAACAGACGTGATTTTTATAAATAATGGTACGGAACCCTTCGTGCGCGAGTTCGGCTCGCACTTGGCCGGTTTTATTTATCACCCGGGAGTAAAACTTGCTACCTCCTCTAGTTATCAACATTAGTAGTTTTGTGTAGGTCATCATTTAACCAAAAGACCACTGTAGGATATAGGCCTCCCCCAAGCACCTCCACTTCGACTGGTTCTGTGCTTTCGCATCCAACGGGTTCCTACGGCCTTCATAAGTCGTCGGTCCACCTTGTGGGAGGCCTTCCATCGCTACCTCTTCCGGTTTAAGCGGTGACCACTCCAGAACCTTTCGGCCCCAACGGCCATCTGTTCTGCAAGCAATGTGCCCTGCCCACTGCCACTTAATTTTGGTAATTCTTCGGGCTATGTTGGTTACCTAGCCGACCCCATGGTTGGGAAAAGGCTAGGCAGAAGATGATGATGATGTTGGTTACCTTGGTTCTCCTGCGGATCTCTTCATTTCTCATTCGATCACGCAGGGAAACTCCAAGTATAGCCCTCTCCATTGCCCTTTGGGTGACTTTTAGCTTTCTAATCAGGCCTATTGTGAGCGACCACGTTTCAGTGCCATAGGTGATGACCTGTGACACTGAAACGTGGTCGCTCACAATGGCAACACGCACTGGTCATTGGTCACTGTGTAGGTAGCTTAATAAAACAAAAGGAAAAAAATAGTACCTAGAGAAAGAAATAATCTTTCCTCATTTTCCTGGTAGGACGTGAACCGTCTTAACAAAGGGCTTATCGCAGCTTGCGTTATGTAGGCTATTTATACGTAATAAATCAATCAATGCTTGTAACCGTTTATTGGTCCGCTAACGACTTGATTGTTTGATTTCCTGTGATAAGATAAGAACCTATGGTGTTGGACTTTACTTAGGTATAACAAATATACTTAGGTAATTACTCAAACCGTATGCCGTAGAGAATATTTAAAAAACTTGTATGTCTGTTTCTATGTAGAAATGCATGAATAGTTTAGCGTACCTATAGGTGAAAAAGTGTTATCATTTTGTTTATTTATTGTACTAAATGAAGGTTCGGATCGGACCGACACATGGCCGAACCGAATATTATTGAAAAATGCGAAAAAAGTTTGGATCGGCTCAGTTGGGTTAGGACCATAGTCAATATTCGAAAGAGTGTAGGAGTGTAGGATCGGGTCCGGCCGAATCAAATAGTGACTTCGTAACAGGAAACGGCCGAACATTCGGCCAATATTACTTCGGAGTAGACCCCCAGGAGTGGAGACCGCGTATCGGCAAGTGTCACGTGGGACGCCCCCAGCTAGATGGACCGACGGCCTTAAAAAGGTGACTGGGACAGACTGGATGCGGAAGGCGGAGGACAGGGTGTGGGGGCGCAGCCTGGGAGAGGCCTTTGTCCAGCAGTGGACTGCGATAGGCTGACTTGATTGATGTATCATTCAGATCATTATTTTCAAGTGTTTCCTTTTCCGTAATACTGCAAAACTTTTCTCACATCAAAATAACAAAGAAAACATATCCCATATAAAGTTAATAGTCGTAAATATGATATAAATCAATCAATGCTTATGATTGTTTTAATGTTTCCTTAATACCGTGCTTTTATTGCCCACTGCGGCGGGCGGACGATAAAGCCTTAGGCCGGGAGTTGGGAAATTCTTTTCAGACTTTTTTTATGCGTGGTAAGGGAGTTTTGTGTTTTCATTGTGAGTGTTTTTGTATTCACAGCGGTGTATTTCGGACATTCAACTGTAAAGAAATGTGCACTGCGTCGAAGTGTGTCAGCATGCTGGTGACAAAAGTGATCCTCATAATTTCACAATTACGATTTAGAGGACACATCATGTGATCGGCGTCAAGGTAAAGAATCGAAGAAAACTCAATAGTCGACATAACAGGAAATGCCCCTATGTCATTTCCTGTTGAATGATTCCTTTTACGGCTGGGAAGGAAGGAGCTTTAATCACCGCAATGGCTCACTAAGCGTTGGCGATTTTAAAACTCCAGAGGGCGTAGTGTACACACGAGTGACACGCATCGAAGACAGAGGCAACTGCAACCGTCGACGCGTGTCAACGACAGCTGTCAACGCGTGTCGGCGGCAGCCAACGTGTATTTGGGTACGGTGCTCAAATACAGGAGTGGCATGTTGTTGGCCGCTGCAGTTGCTTCTGTCTCTGGAGTTTTCAACATCTCCAACGTTTACACTTAATCAAAGCTACATTCTATCACCGATAACAATGATGGAAAAGCCAAAAATGTATTGGTATAATACAAGCTACCGAAACTCTTATCTCAATCTGCTGAAAGTCGCTGTAGAACTACGAAACGCTTTGAAAGCGATTGCCTCCTTGTTTAGGCACTCGGAGGGGCAATTCTCGTAATTTGAAGAACGTTCACAGATAGTTCTCAGTCTCAATCTGTCAAAAATACCTCTATTTCCCTACATTTTTGATAAGTTTGACATTGATTGTCGCTGAGATGAGATTGCGACTAGATTTTGAACGTTTTTAATTACGAGAATTGTCCTTTAGGTCTCCTCACAATGCTTTTCATATAAAATTATTCCCAGCTCCCGGTCTATCATCGACTATACACATTAACCGGTACATTCACGTCAATACCATTGTTCCATTTCTATTGCTAATCGGTTCTTGTAGCTCCTGAACATTATTTGTTTAGAGATTACTTACTTTTACTCGTGGATTCACTTGCTTCGAAGTACTTTGTAACCTCAATTTAAATGTATGACAAAGACTTTTGTTATACGTAACCTGATCGAAAATTCGTAGGACGGAGCTCGCGTGAGGACACGTGACCTGATCGAAAATTCGTAAGACGGAGGGAGAGTAGACCGCATTCCAAAATATCAAAAATGCACAACGTTAATATTCAAGTTTTCACTTCTGCCGGCACTCCCGGATTTGTTTTATTAGCTTACGCTATCCTACTCCTGGGCAAAGACCTTCCTCCACCCCTTCCATCTTCCGCGAGCCCGCGCGTCCTTCTTCCAGATTTGACGGAACCTATCCAGCTCGTCCCGCCATCTCCAACGTGGTCTGCCGCGACCCAGCCTCACTGTCTCAGGGCACCCGGTTCTGTAATAATTGGTATGTATCTTATTCAACTTTATTTTAGCGTATGTTCAGTGGTCGGCTTCAACTTTAGTGATCGATCACAAACAGCGGGGTAGTTGCGTAACACACTATTATTAGGAATGAGTTTCATTTTGACAGTTCCACAACATTCATTGCGTTATTTACGTTGTTGAGCAGACAATTTTTTCGAACATATGAAGCAATGGATTAGCAATATCCTTCACAGTCATTCAGATTGTGATTAAAAGTGTGTTACGCTATTAGGGTGCTGGAGTAGTCTGGAGTAGTCTACGAATGAAGATGAGTAATGTTGTTTTTTTTCGTAATTGTTGTTTTGTTTGTGCAGAATAAACAATGTTTCTTTTTTTCTAGTAATTTAAAGTTCTGTGTTTAATACCTTTATGCGTTTATTGAAATCATGGATGGGAGAAGAGAATTTAAAATGAGAATTTAAATAAAACCATGGCTAGGTAGTCATGGTTTTTTGAAGAAACCATAGGGTCAAGTCGGGTTCATACATTTTAAAACCACATGTTAAAAAATGAATCCACGATTAAAGACATTGTTCCAAATTTTTATTAAAGAACTCGGATGCCTACACGATAGCGGTAACTAAGGCCCTTTGTACACAACATGGTTCCTTACACACGGGGAATAAACAACAGTTCTTCACGGCAAAAAACCGTGTGTGTACAAAGGGACTAACCATTATGCTAGATGTTCAACCTAGGTCCAAACTTAGTATTTACCGTAGTCAAACCATTGTTCCAACTTGAAGACAGGTAAATAAGTTATGAAGTTCTGTACTCTATGTACCTGTACCTCTATTGTTGAGGGCACAAAGCGAGCTGTACTTAATACTAGCCTTGCGTCCAGTTTAATATGTATTTCTGTCCAGTTTCTACGAACATTTAGACAATGGTTCAAGTGAGATGGGTCAAGTTTGATGTCTGTTTAGTGAACTTTAGAAGATACTTAGTCATTATCATAAATAGGGAACAAAAAGAGATCTCGATTATTAGAGAAATAGGCACAAATCTAGACTTCAGGACTGCTCCTAAGGAATTCTGGAAGGAAAACACCAACAACACTTCCAATAACACTTTGCCCGACACGGAAATCGAAGCCCGGACCTCATGCTCAGCGTTTGCGAACACTACACCAACGAAGCAGTCATCGTACTTTTCATAATTATAGTTTTGTATTAAATGCATTCATTCACAACTCAATTTTTTTACCCGACATAATCTAATTTATTTTAAACCATTCCTGAACGCAGCAAATAATCAATAATAGGTATTTATCGTAATTTATTATCACAACTCCATTACAAATACTGGTATTCAGCTGCATCCGGTTAGACTGGAAGCCGACCCCAACATAGTTGGGAAAAGGCTAGGCAGATGATGATGAACTCCATTACAAATACTGGAAAACCATTGAAATTATTCTTGCGAATACATCTTGCAATTTGAGGTTGAAATAAAAAATTTGTAATGTTTACTGAAAAACAGTATTAACAATTTTCATCAACGTTTTTCTTGCTGTGAAAAACTACGGCTTATTCACCGTGTGTAGGCACGGTCGTCTGTTGTGTGGATCACTATGGAAGCTTGTTGACGGACACGTTATTTCTACGGCGCGGTTTACACGCTGCGCCGTAAAGCAACCGTGCCGTGTATCACGAACGTTAGTCTAGTGGTCGCCAGCGCCACTGATTTGTGCCGGGTTGATGACGACATGTTCGCCCTATATAAAAGGGACAGTTCCCAGGTAGGGCTAAGTGTTATTGAGGTTTTCCACAATTTCTCAGTAGTAGTCCGGAGTTTGGATTAGTGCCGGTAGACAGTAATAGACTCGTCTGGTATACCAGAACTTACCACGTTATGTGGGTTTACTATACACAGGTAGACCTCAGATTACTCCTTCGTGGAACACAGCCTTGAGCAGTAGCATACCGCTAGTAACATTTCATTACACTAATTAACCGACCTCAAAAAAGGAGGAGGTTACTTATTATGTTCGTCTGTATGTATATATTTTTAAATGTATGTGTCTATGTATGTTCATAGATATTTTCGTCAATTATGTTGTGTGTAGTTTAAATACTGGTAAACTGCCTATCTGACCTCCACGACCCAGATAATACGATACATGGTGTGGGTATCACGATAGTCCTTGGTTTGAGTCCACCTTGGGGCTTCTGACAACCCATAACGATTGTCAAAGATCTACAATGACTGGATCAAGGGCTTCTCGTGGCTTTCAGAGGCACGAAGGGGTGTCGATAAATTAAGGATGGTCACCCAGCCACGGACTGGTCTTGAAAAGAGTAGCTTAAACCTTGATCGACGTGTGCGCTCGTTATTATTTGACCTACGACCGTTTTCATTATTCATTTTGTCTACCATTCGCAATTACTTAGGTAATAATGACATTAAACCAGTGTTGAAGTTAAAAGAAAAGTGAAAATTATAAGGTTTCAAGTAGGTACTCAGTATTTATAGACTGCACGGAGTCAGGGAGGTAGAGCGAACCGGAACTGAACTAACTGCACGTGTAAGGGCTGTCACTGCAGGAAAATGCGTTTAGTTTATTTTATTTATTTGTTGGTACAGTGGCGTATGTTAGCTGGAATCAATGGCTAACTATGGTGGGGTCGGCTCCCAGTCTAACCGAATGCAGCTGAATACCAGTATTTTACATGAAGCGACTCCCTATCTGACCTACATAACCCAGTGACTGGGTAATACGATACCCCTTGGTACTCGTAAGACTGGTTATTAGAGTTTCGGGCTTCTGCCCACCCGTAACGACTGTCAAAGTTCTACGAATGACAACCGTTACTAACGGTAGGCACGGAGGAGTCTCGGTATATAAAGATGGTCACCCATCCAAGGACCAACCACGGTTAGCGTAACTTAACCTGAAACATCGAACCGTGCATTTGTTATGACTTAGCCACAAGCCCCCTTCCATAAAATAATAACGGTTTAATATTAAATTGATAGATGAGTTCACTTCGCACCAGCCCTACCGTCACCGGTGCATTTATCCCTCAAAGCGTAAGAGGGTAGTAGCGGACAAACCAGGTAAATAACGACATGTATTATATTATATACACGACGCTACATAAAAGGATACATTTCGAGGCGATGGTTCACTTAGATGTTATTCTGCTTTGTATATTCTTTGTGTGTGAGAGTGCTTTGCTTTGAAGGGTTTATTGAAGTACTCTATACGTGGGAACGTAGATACAGAAATAGTCACCTGGTTTCTGTAGTTTATAGGTTATAATATCACGCTTGTATGCCCCGAGGAAAGCAGTGATGGCAGAGTATTATCGACCCCGACTTACAATGTTCGAACTCAAGCAGGCACTTTACTTTGTGTATTTAATTTCACCAAAGCGCCTCAAGTGGAGTTGGGTAGAACATCTAGCTAGACGAGGAGATGGCCGATGGAGTAAAGCTGTGACCGAATGGTGGCCAAGGTTATGCCAAAGAAACCAGCACCCTAATTGCGTAACACACGATCAATCGGAATCGGTTTGATTTTGACAGTTCAGCAACATTCATTGCGTTATTTACGTGTTGAGCAGACAAATTTTTCGAACTTATGAAGCAATGGATTAGCAATTTGCTTCAAAATGATTCTGATTCCGATTGATTGTGTGTTACGTAATTAGGGTGCAGGGCAGGGCAGTCCAGTCCAAAAGCGCGCTGTGTTGACGATATCGTCAAAGTCGCGCGAAACACCTGGATGAGGGCTGCACGGAACCGGGAAGTATGGCAAAACAAAGGGGGTACACTATACCCAGCTGTGGGTGACACCGGGCTAAAATGATGATGATTGAATTTCACCATCACTCTCAAAAACGTTGAAGGAAAACGTCGTGAGAAAACCGGCATGTCCTAGAACCAAAAATCCGAATACATGTGACGTCTACCAACCCGCACTGGGCCCGCGTGGTGGATTATGGCCCACTTCCTTCCATAGAGAGGAGGCCTGTGTGCCAGCAGTGGGAATATTATAGGCTGATTATGTAACATCACGCTAGTATGCCCCGAAGGAATAGTAAAGTACACTACGTAGCATTTTGCCGCGATTTTGCGAATCTATTTTTATTACCTTCTTTCGTTCGCCAATTCGTTGGTCTGAACAGCCGGTCTCTTCTGCTCATCGTGAAAACTTAGATGAAGTGAGCTCGAAGTGAGCTGTCATTCTACTTAATTCTAGGGATCGACACTATGGCAGCTCCCTTCAGGCTCACTTGACTTCAGTTATCACGGTGAGATTTTTACAAAATAGATCAGCAGATGAAGACGCTAACGGGACTCACTGTTACCACCGTCCTTAGGTGAGGCCTAAGACAGAGTGCCTAAGCAGGTTATCAGTAACTCCGTCAAGCTTTTCAGAAGAGCAGGACCTTGGCAATGAAGAAACCGAAAAAGAATAGAGTTTTTCATTAACCACGAAGATCAGGGTTGCTTTAATAATAATAATAATATCCCTGGACATTTCACACAGCGCCATCTAGTCCCAAGCTAAGCAACCTAATGCTTGTGTTATGGTAACAAGATGGCTGATAAACTACTTATATACATTTTTTTTTTTGTAAATACATACATATTATAGATAGAAAAACACCCAGACTCGGAACAAATACATGTAGGTCATACAAATATTTGTTCCGTGCGGGAATCGAACCCGCGACACGCAGCGCAGCAGTCAATCGCTTAACCACTGCGCCAACCGTGCCGTCAAACCGTGCCGTGCTTTGCTTCGAGACTTTTTTAAAAGTACTTTACTCGATCCAGGAATACCGCCCAGGATTGTGTTCAGGTTCACATGAAAGAATAAAAATTAAAAAAATAGACCAAAAAGTGTCAACCAAATTTTCATTTATTTGTATTATTTTATTTGCTTTGTATTTTTATCACGTTTTGTTCGTGTAAGTTAAATTTACTTTGTTCTACTTTGGCGGTGTGAGGGACAAGTGAAAACAATTTTTTTCAGGAAATCTATTCTATACTTATAATAAATCTGTAGAAGTGAAAATTCTGTACATTGAATATATCAAAAAAATAAATGGCAGGGGGTGTTACTAGACCGACACCGAACCCAAAAATGTGATTAAAAAATTTTTTGTCTGTCTGTCTGTCTGTCTGTTTGTTCAGGCATCACGCAAAAACTGCCGGTTCGATTACGATGAAACTTGGTATAATTATTCTTTAATATCCTGGGCACCACACTGGGTACTTTTTATGCCGGAAAAGTATATACAATAAAAAACAAACTTAATTTTGCGGTTCGATCCCTAGACCCGATTACTGTTCCAACCGCAAATAATAAGTTTGTCGTAGGTTACGTCACCCGCAATGCACAGCTATTAATAATAAGTATGTAAAGTTGTCGAAAATTTACCACTGACGGGACAAAAAGGGGTAATTCAGTTTTTAAGGGGAGGATTTGAACTTGAAACTGTATGTTACATTTTCACGCCTAAACCACTGAACTTCTGATTTGGCATAGAGATAGATGGCATCCTGGGGAAGCACATACATTTTATCCTGTTAGCACGTTCCCGTGGGATAATTTCCGACATCCACGCGGGCAAAGCCGCGGGCAGAAGCTAGTACATAATATATTTTTACACAGATCTACACACCAATAAACGCTACACACATAACCCTTAACCAGTCTCCATTACAGGAACTAAAGATGTAATAATAGTTTTATATGCTGTACCCCCGTAATGGGGTAATTTGCACCCCGTCTTGGGATAATCACGGTCAATTTGGTCACAATAATGTCGTTCAGTTGATCAAGGTGCCCCATGGTGCTTTGTTAAATGATACGGTGGTGTGTATGTGTTCATTTGTTTTATGGGGGTTTTGTGGTGTGTAGCACCTTGATGTGTATCTGTAATGTGAAGGTCTGTAGAGATAAAGGAAAGAGTGAATTAAACCGACTGCCTTCAAAGCAAGAGTGAACAGGCTTCTTCTGGGCACGCTGGTTCCACTCGCTGGTTCGCTTTCCATCAGGCGTGATTGAGGAATAGAGCAGGCCCATTCACAAATAAAAATAGTACTTTACGATACACATATTGTATCGTATCGTATACTACTTTAAAGCTCGTGTGACCTAAACCCGCTTTTATGTGTTAAAACGGACTACTTAATTCACACACAACTGTGTGCGCACACACAGGTACACTCTCTCTTCCGTCACTCTCATAGTCCGATAGGATGGCACGCAATCCGACATGACCGGAGAGAGATCAGACGTAGGACTAACGGCTGAATGTGTATTCAGAGGCACAGCGATATCACACCGCCACCTTCCAAGCTCCGAGCTGTCACTAAGAAATTCTACAAGAACGGCTACAAGTAGGTACAGCTCTGACTAACCCTCCGGGCATTACCGGCGTGATGTTATGTCAAGTTACGTTTATCGTAAAGAGGAAGGTCACTAGTCACCAAGTTCGCTGTATCTTGGAATCTTAAATATTAGCTTCGCCATCAATCATTGGTAACTTTGAAAGTAGATATGAAATCAAAAAGTTATATTTACACACCTACCAGCACCCTTATTGCGTAGAACCTGTTTTTTACATTTCTATGCGTAAAACACTATTAATCTGAACCTGAATCATTTTGAAGGATATTGCTAAACCATTGGCTCACATGTTCACATTCACACGTGAAAAGTTTGTCTGCTCAACAACGTAAATAACGCAATGATTGTTGTTGAATTGTCAAAATGAAAGCCACAATTGTGTTACGCAGTTACCCCGGCGCTGGGTTTTAAACAGCCAAATTCTTTATCGTACAAAATGTATACATATATAGGTATTGCAGTTGTTATTTCCCGTACTTACTGGTTTTTTCTGTACGAGTTTTTTACTTAGCCAGTTTTCTACAATTTTTTCACTCAATTCAAAGATTTGCCAGTAAATAAAGTTGCTCAAGGGGTATTTAGGTACTTTCCCTCGTGAAAGCTCTTGCAATATTATCTCTACAACTACTAATTTCCTATGTACGAGAATATTACCTATTCATTGCTTCGGACATTGGTCAGCATTGGACGTAAGCTTTAAACATGGGTGATGTCCAAGTAAGCGTCAGACTAGGTGGATGGCAGTGCAGTAAATTTGTGTGCGACTAACATGGGATAGCTCTCTCCTTCGAAGTTAGGGGTGGGATGATACGGGAGTGTGTTGTGGTGAGCTTGTTGGGTTAGGTACGGAAGCAAATCTGGATTACAAGATGGCTGTGTAGGTTAGCTGGTGTAAATACATAGCATATTCAAACTCAAACTATTTATTTCAACTAAACCAATTACAGGCACTTTTGAATTGTCAAGGGTCAGTCAGTCAAAAGGTTAAGCTAGTGGCCCATTCCAAAGCGTAGTAGGTACCTATGGAGAAGAACGGCCAAGAAACTTCAATATCATTTTTAAAGACCTATCCCTATGGATAGGTCTTTAAAAATGATCAAACCCTTACTTGTGAGGTATCTATATACCCCACAAGTAAGGGATTGATGAAAAAAAAATTTTGAGTTTCAGTTCTAAGGTGTGATTTTGTGTAATGCCAATAAATGCAGTTTTCTTTCTTTCTTTCTTTCTAACCCCCAAAATTTATTGTTTTTTTTTTCTATTTTTGTGTGAAAATCTTAATGCGGTTCACAAAATACATCTACTTACCAAGTTTCAACAGTATAGTTCTTATAGTTTCGGAAAAAAGTGGCTGTGACATACGGACGGACAGACAGACAGACATGACGAATCCATAAGGGTTCCGTGCCAGTTGGCTACGGAACCCTAAAAAACAACTCAAAAAAAGCCATGGTATACCCATAATCAGCCTATCATGTTCCCACTGCTGGTACACAGGTCTCCCCTCTGTCAGAGGGAGTGGGTTGTAGTGCCCAGTGCAGCTAGTTGGATGACATATTCGGTCTTATTACAAAAAATTGCTTAAGTACTGGTTTAAACCAAGACTAAAAAGTCTAGGATTGTGACAGTATTAAGATTAGTACCAGGATCAAAATGTGTCCTGATTACAAAACGAAGACTATCTGAGGATCTGTTAGTACCAAAGAAGGTCCATGGTTCAAATAATATCCACAGATAAGAAATAAAAATGGCATTCTTTCATTCGTTCGTACAGGCTTTATTTGAAGCAACGTTCTGTTTCTCTTAATATTGATATTATAATAACACTTGAATTGATTTAATAATTATTTATCAGTACAAAAATATGTCATAAATGGGTCTTTGTTTGGATTACAATATAATGGAAAAGAACAACTTGTACTTTTGACGCGCTGTTTATAATCAAGTTGTTATATTTTTAACACCTCTAGCGTGAAATGGAGCGAATTACATTCGGCGACAGCCCGCGTCATTTGAAGCGAATGTTTATCAATGGTGTAAATAAATATGGAGTGCAGTGATAGCCACAGCCACCGAATAATATTCCAGATAAAGCGCCAGCCTCAAACCTCTGTTTCAATCTACATCCTCGGAATATTCTGGAGTCATGGTCCACGTCATCTGGTAACAATGTCCATGATTTTCAGGCCAGCATCACAAACCGCCTGAAAAGTGACCGCATATTAGATCTTTAGACTCGTCTCTGTTATTTTAATATGACAAATAAAACAATAATATTGTGATATTATTTGGATTTTATTTAATGTAATGTTAGCATTGACCAAGGGTACTTACTTCATGGCGAGCCCAGTTGTGTAAGTGTTGGGTTTGGATCCTTGCGGAATAAGTGGACTGTATTATCAATAAGAAACTGGTTTACTTAATACAATAATGTTACAAAATAATATAATAATCCCGACAGCGTTATTTCGTTGTTATGCGGGTGCGCATGTGTCCTAAGCGTAAACCACTTGCACTTCAGGACTCAATGGGCATCCTCGAGGGTCGTGGAGTAAATCTTCACGTAAAACATCCACAATTTTTTCCCGAAAACGTTTTGTGAACCTATACTTATATTTATTTTAAAATCTTCGTCACTCAATTTAAAAGGATTTACATGATGACGACATCTGTAAGGTCGCCGAGACGTCTCCAGCATATCCAAATCCATCAAATCAATCATAACAATATCCATTTTTGACGATTTGTAAATAAAATGACACAATAATAATCAACGCTAACCTCAATAAAATTAGTTCCGATGTCAAATCCATGGTTAAACTAGGGGTCTCGGCGGACTAACTTTAGTACCTTAGTTAGTTCAAGAACTAGTGATAAACTTCATTTTGTAATAACGTTTTATTTAGTCATGGTTTAAACCTAGTAACAATCCCAGTACTAAATTTAGATCGTGTTTTGGAATAAGACGGATTATGTCCTAAACTTTTTGGTTCTAGAAACTTAGGTGGACAGCCTGCCTAGGTCAAATCTACGATCTGCAACTCGTAAGTCACTGGGCCACCACTGCTGCTGTTGTAAATTAATTGCCTTGTTTAATAAACTATTTACACTAGATACTAAATTAAATGACCATACAAATGTTTTTGATTGCTTTGTTTTTTTTAGAAAAACGTTGCCCCACGTTGTTGTTTCCGTGTGGGAATCGAACCCACGACACGCAGTGCAGCAGTCGATCACTCAGCCACTGCGCCAACCGTGTCGTCAATGATAAATATACAAATAAATACAAAAACAAAACTTCGCCGCCTAAGTCTCAGGCGTCGAAGTACTCGTCCGCATCGCTGT
The DNA here is from genome assembly GCA_945859715.1 of Apamea sordens. Classification (NCBI taxonomy): domain Eukaryota; kingdom Metazoa; phylum Arthropoda; class Insecta; order Lepidoptera; family Noctuidae; genus Apamea; species Apamea sordens. Next base: position 15,708,959 of record OX244009.1, read on the forward strand.
TATCCAGAAACGTGGCCAGACAACTGGCAGCATTGCCACTTTGAATGGCAATACTATTTTTTTCCAAAGACCGAGTCAGCCTTGTGGCTGGGTCACATGAAGTGTCGACCAGTCGGAGAGAAATTTCCCGCGCACTCGTTTGTTGGTTGGTTGAAATAACAACAACCAAAGAAAATTTTTGTGTAAGTTGACATGAGATTTGATAACATATATTATTTTCAAGTTTCATACTGAGGTAAAACTTTCAGGAACCAATTATTATGATTTTATTTTGTGAGTAGTTGCATAAAAGCTGTAATCATATCAGCCTAAAGACACCTGCTCATAGGTTTCCCCCAGGCATTGCCACCTTTGAACTCTTTGAAGCCGATTGTAAATGCAATTAGGAATGATAATACAGAATGATACCCGTTACCATGAATTCAATACCTACATGATTCTGAACACCCTTGCCTTTAAATATTTACTAGATATTTAAAAAAAAATTGCTGTTCCATACATTTTAACCGCGTAGGTATTGTACTTTTCAACGAAACAGCTGTTTTTTTTTTACGATAACCGACGTAACACCTTCCACTCTAGAAGGTCTAGAATCATGTTCTGTATGGTTACAGTTTGCGAGTCCCTGCCACCCGGTATAGTTTGGTTGAAATACACTGTTGCCCGCAACAACGTGCAAAGAATATTTTTTTTACCACCCAAAACCAAAACAACATGCTCGACCCAGCCTCCTCCCGTATCCTACTCAAATATCCCAGTATTCGGATTAAATAATAGTAAAATGCTTGCCAACTGGTAATCCTGCGCTTTGCCAAGAGCCTGCGTTGCGCCGGGACATAATTAATTCGTAAATTGTGAGCTCACTGAACAAAACTTATCGTTTGTTAATTAAAAATTGTTTAGGTTATATACGAATACGGGTGCGACAAGAAGTCACGTAACATTAATTGTGTTTCATGTTTATACCATCTTTTTGTCATGTATGTTTGTTTTATTTCATATTTATATTGTTGTTTTTATTTATGTCTAATCGTATGCTGCGCTGGGGCTGTCTCGTATAGAGTCTTAGCATTATGCTGAGCGATGGCCGTTTTGCGTGGATGTAACGCATGTTTTACCCCAGCTTGTTATGTTTTTTTGTGGTTGTGTTCTTTTTTATGTGTCATGTTGCCGCAAATAAATGTATTTCCTTTCTTTTTTTCTGGTTGGTCTAGTCTAGGCGATGAAATGAAATAACTGATGCTACATAATGCTATCACAAACATAAGTTCCTGACGTTTATCGTGAAAGGTAACTTTGTAGTGAACCGTTTTCTTTGTTTTTCACCTACAACTGTGTAGACTTAGGGAAATCCAACTTGATTTTATGTTGTACTAGTTTCTGCCTGCGACTTTGCCGCGTGTTTCTTGCTCCCCGACCCACCCCATCGCATCTCATCGCATCGCATCGCATCGCCCGCGCTATTACTTCGTTTTCGCTCAGCGTTTTTTCTGACTATTTTTGTTTTACTCGGTTCCTGAAGCTCCTAACGATGGCGATGTAAAGAGAGATGAGATGAGTATGTAAAGTATATCGTTAGCTCTCAAATGCAAAAAGAGTTTTTAATCCGACGGGTAGTTCCAGAGATTAGCGCGTTCAAACCTACAAACAAAAACACAAACAAACTCTTTAGCTTTATACTGGCTTCTGTCCGCGACCACCGTTAATTTGGAACTCAACTATACCATAAAACATATCCTATGAGACTCGGCAATAATGTGGTTTTATATTAATTAGTGTTTTTTTGGAACGCAGTTCTTTAACGGAGCCTTGTGCTACCACAAGGCTAGGCACAAGGAGTAAACTGGGAGAAATCGTCACGTTATGAAAAAGCGTTATGCTCCCTCCATGCGACCTTTTATTACATATAATAGAGAGAGTCAGAGAGAGAGAGATAGTTTTCATGATTTTCCAGAGTTCTGAAGCCAATAATGAAGTCAAAATGAAAATCCAAGATGGCCGCTGCAAAAAATTTAAAATTTTTCGTCGTTGGTATCACTTTCATGGTTTTGGAGGGTGCTAAAGCCGATAGTGAGGTAAAAATGAAAACCTAATAAATGGCGGCTACAAAAAAATTATCTTTTCGTCATGGGCGAGTTCTCGCAGCCGCCATCTTCGATTTTCATTTGGAACTTCGTTCCTGCCGAGGGTCCCGCGACCCCACCCACACGTTTTTTTTTGTAATCTGTTCAGTCCTCCCAGAGATTAACTCTAAGAAACTAACAATTTTACCTTTTCATAACATTAGTCTCAGGGCTGGTTTTTCCAACGTCAGATCATTTTATTCGAGGAATTTTGAATTTTTGACAGTTCTTCCATACAAAATCTGTCAGATATCAATTTTATTCTAAAAATAAAAATTACCAGTTGATTGAAAAATTAACCCTCAATACATTAAATAATGATGAGATATGTATTTATCATAATATTATTATTATGTACAGATATTGCTTTAATTAAGAAATCTTCCTGGGCCGGCCTCGGCGGCCCCGTCCGTCCTCAGGCACCCACCGCGGTGAGACCTTGCCCAGCGGTCACTGTGCATGCGGCTGGCGAGACGACCTAGATGCATACCGCAAGGGTTAGGTCGAGGTGGCTCTAGACAAAGATGCCTGGAAAAATTTGCTCAGCAGTGGAACAGTGTGAGCTAACTAAAAGGTTGAATAAAGGTTGAATAGGGGCAACACTGGTAGCCGGTTGTCAAAAAACGGTCTCTAGGTTAATTATTTTAGTAAATTAATAAAAGTGTTATAAATATGTTAAATTAGTGTATTATAGTCAAACCTAAGTATTAAGTATTCTAAACAGTTATTATCAAGTGTTTTTTTGTCGCGAAAACTTCGTAAAACAGAGGATTCAAAACCGGCTGTCAACTCAACGTACCAACGGTGACGGATTTCAAACTTTCGTCGATCCCGGGGAGTATTTTGTTCTATTAAAGTGCTTTTAGTGCTTGTATTTACCTATCACTGAACATCACAAAGTACTGCTCAGGCCTCTGAGCTACGTCCATCACACACTGGCACGGTTTATGTCTCCTTTTGCTTGACAATTAGTGGAAGCAAAATCGACGACGAAAACATTCACCCAGACAATAAACACTACATAATTTACTGCACAAAAATAGGCGCATTAGAGCTTATTCACACTATAAAACCTGTGTCTTAAACTTGTTATTGTCAATTAAGCTTCTTTGTGTTTTACAATAAAAGCAGTATCTATTCCTTGTAACTTCACTTCTATTTAACATCTCCATCTTGTCTCCATCTCATTCTAATAACTTCAACTAATTTTAAAATCCATTTGTTAACATTTCATTACTTATTTTTTAACTTACTTTAATTTTATTTTTATATTTCCCTTCTACCTCCTTCTAATCTAAATATTGGAACATCTTTTCTCACACTGTTATTTAGCTGCATAACTTCACACATTTCAGGTGACTGACATTTTAAAGAAAATGATGACCCGCAGTGCTACAATCAAAGATATGGAAACAAAACTAAGATCTACCTTGATGAAGCTAGAGGTTTCTGAAGCTACTTGCAAACAGCTGCTCTGTGAAAGGGAAGACAGCGAGGTGGAAATAAAGCTCATTAATGACAAGAACACTGAGCTTAAGAATCAGCTGACTGAACTACATGTACAGCATATGGACATACTTGACCAGCATCAGCACCTCCGTCAAATAGTGTCAAATTTCCAGGAATGTAGCGACACCCACGAACTGGCTTTGAGACGCATATCTGAACTAGAACAGGAATTAAGCAAGGCCCACAACACAATAACCGTTTTGGAAACTCTCAAAGCCCGTGAAGAGTCTGCGATCACCTGCAGTCTTTATGATGAGTTGGTTGGTAGCGGGTCCGGTCCCATATGTGTTGAGCCAGTTGTAACAATAGATTTAACTGATGATACTCTAGTTAAAAATAAATTGTTTACTAGTCACAATAAGTTAAAAAAGTATATTAAAATTAATAGATTAATTAGAAAAACCCAAAAATATTTAAAATGCCAAAAAGTTAACAAATTAAATACAAAACTTAGGCAAGAAAAAGTAAATTTAATACAAGAATTAAAAAACTGTAACAATGAATTAGAATTGTGTAATGCTATGTATGACACAGACACTCGGCACCTTCAGGATGAATTGTTTGTTAGGGAATACGCTCTAAAGGATATCTTTAGTAGATATGAGGCTTCTCAACAAGACCTGAGTAAGCGCATGCAGGAGGCTAATGAGTTGGCAGACCTGGTCAAGTATAATGCGGAGAGGTATGAGTCTTTGACAAATAACCTCTCTTTTAGCTGTACCTGCTCCGTGGGACCCCAGCTTATTACACCCACTCCCTCAGTGGCTCAGCCAGTAGGTAGCTGTATTAGTGATGATAGCAATAGTTTGAATAATTTGATTAACACTACTTATATTTTTTCTGATAAATTTGGTCAAGGTTTTGGTAGCTTACTAAATCAGTGTTCGCAACAATATGTAATTAATAATTGTTTACCCGGTGCCAGTATTAGCCAATTAATTAGTAATATCAAATTGACAAAAATAAACCCCAGTTCAACTGTTATATTATTATATGGGGATAGTTTAAATGTAAGGAAAAAGGACTTAATTGAATGTGTCCATTTGATGTTGCATCTTAATGAGACTAATAACTGTAAATTTATTTTTTGTGCCTTGCCTTATTCCTATCATTTAACTGATGAGCAAAATAAGCATATTTATAATTTAAATATGTTCATTTATAATAGGACTTGTCGTCACAGTGATGCTATTTTATATTTTGATTGTAATCAATTCATTACTGATTACAAACTGACAAATTATACTATGTATTTGCCACCTAGTTGTAGGAGACAAATTGCTAATCTTTTAGCATACAATATACTCAGTGACACTGGTACTTGTAGTGTACCATTGATTACTGTTAGTACTGATACTAACACTACTTTTGATACGCCTTGTAGTTTAAACTATTAGGTGAGACAACGGGTCAGCCGCATATGTTGAATGTTGTACATCAAAATATGCAGGGTCTGTCCGGCAAAGAGCTAGAATTAAGTTTATTTATGGAGTTCTATGATGTTCAGGTGTTATGTTTGACTGAACACTGGTTGAAGGAACATGAAGTAGTGTTTATTAATGATGAAAACTTTACCGTACAGAGTGCATTTGTAAGAAAAAGTGCTATTCGCGGTGGCTCTTTAGTTCTTGTTTCAAACAAGTTAAAATGTAAACAACGTTTAGATTTAGTTAATCTTTCAATCGAGCGCACTATAGAGTTGTCTTGTGTTGAACTTGAGCGATATGTTATAATTTGCGTTTATCGACCCCCCTCTGGGGATTTTGTTAGTTTCGAATCGGTAATGGAAGATTCTCTCAATAGGTTGAAATCAAGTAACAAAAGCATTATATTATGTGGAGACTTCAATATTAATATTTTAGATGTTACTCCATTAAGTATTAGACTTCTCAATCTTTTTAGGTCTTATAATTTAATTAACTTGTTTTTTGAACCTACTAGGATCACAGCATCTTCGTCAACTTGTCTTGATAATGTATTTAGTGATTGTGATGCCAAACATAAATTAGTGTTAACTGATTTAACGTCCGACCACTGTGGTTTATTAGCTAGCTTCCCCATGCCAGTACATAAAAAACCGCATAAACTTGAATGCAGGCCTTATACAGCCAGTCGTTGCAAAATGTTTAAAAATAATATAGCTCATAGAATTACACCATCTATAGTAGAATACGAGAATCCCAATGAAATTTATGGTGCCCTTTTTGATGTTGTGCAAAAAGAGTACCAATCCACTTTTAAGACCAAAACTATTAACGTTAATGGTTCCTCTGTTGGCTTTAATCAATGGGCTACTCCGGGAATTTATAAAAGTAGAGCGAGACTATACGAGTTATATGGTTTGAAAAAATACAGGTTTGATACTCCTTTCCTAGAGTATGTCAAAAATTATTCAAAATTATTCAAAAAGATTAGTGCTTTTGCTAAATCAAAATTTTTAGGCGATACAATTAAAAATTCTAATAATAAAGTAAAAACCACTTGGAAAATTATTAACAATGAAACGGGTAAATCTGTTAAACAAGAAAAACAACTTGAGATTATGGTCGACAACAAATTAGTTAATAATGCAGCTGATGTAGCTGAGGCATTTAATGAGTTTTTTGCCAACATACCGATAACTACGACTCGCTCCTTAAATTCGTCCCCGTCTAAAGCTGAAGACCTTTTGCATAGTAGTGTACCTAAATGTAGTCCTTTATTTAGTTTCGAACATGTAACCCCGCGTGATGTAGTTAATATTTTTAATACACTTAAGTCTAAAAACACCGGTGATTATTGGGGCATCTCCATTAAACTTTTAAGTAATATAATAGACATCGTAGCCCCCTATCTAGCTGTTACTTTTAATAAATGTATTGATTTAGGAACTTTTCCTGACCTCATGAAGAGTAGCAAAGTCATACCATTATTTAAATCAGGTAATAAGAATGACGTTGGCAATTTCAGGCCTATTTCTATTTTACCTGCGTTTAGCAAAATATTTGAAAAGTTAATACTCAAGCAGTTGCTAAGACATTTTAATTTAAACAGCCTCCTCCATAATGAGCAATATGGCTTTACAAAGGGTCGTTCAACTACAGACGCGGGTGTTGCTCTGCTGAGACACATATTTGACGCATGGGAGAAATCACAGAATGCTATTGGAGTTTTCTGTGATCTCTCCAAAGCCTTTGATTGCGTGCACCATGACACGCTTTTGCGTAAGTTACGTCATTACGGTGTCCGAAACGTGGCTCTCAACGTAATAATTTCTTATTTACATAATAGGGTCCAATGTGTAGATGTTAATGGCGCGAAATCTTCCGGGCTACCAGTTCAGTTAGGTGTTCCGCAAGGCTCAATACTGGGTCCATTTTTGTTCTTAGTATATATCAATGATTTACCATTCCATTTGAAGGGCATCTGTGACGTTGTACTGTTTGCAGATGATACCTCTCTTATTTTTAAAGTAGACAGGAATAGACAAGATTTTGACGACGTAAACAGTGCACTCTCAATAGTTACAGATTGGTTTACGTCAAATAACCTAGTTCTCAATGCCAAGAAAACGAAATGTGTAAAGTTTGCCTTACCGAATGTCAGAAATCTAGGACCCAACATCGTCTTAAATAAAGAGGTGCTTGAAACAGTAGGCTCGGCAATTTTTCTAGGACTAACAGTAGATGCCAAACTTCAGTGGGGACCTCATATATCAAGTCTAGCAGGAAGGCTCAGTTCGGCTGCCTACGCCGTCAGGAAAGTAAGACAATACACTGACGTTGATACAGCTCGTTTAGTCTATTTTAGTTATTTTCACAGTGTTATGTCCTACGGTATTCTGCTGTGGGGCAAAGCCGCTGATATACAAAATATATTTGTCCTTCAAAAACGAGCTGTTCGAGCAATTTACCAGCTAGGTGCCAGAGTTTCTCTAAGAGATTTTTTTAAAGATATTGGTATTCTCACGGTTGCATCACAATTCATCTTCGCCAACATTTTATATATTAGGCAAAATTTGCACTTGTACACTAAAAACAGTGATATTCACAGTGTTAACACTAGAAATAAGGACAAACTACGTGCCCCCTTTCACCGGCTTCATAAGGTTCATAACTCATTTGTTGGGCTTGGTATAACCTTTTATAACAAGATACCCTCTTCTTTGCTAGACTTGCCTTTCAATGCGTTTAAAGCTCAAGTAAAATCTAACCTTTGCTCAAAGGCTTACTATTCCATCAACGACTACTTACACGATAAGAATAGTTGGTCGCCCTAATTAACTCAAGACAATGTTCATGTTCTTTCTCCAGAATCAGCTTACTGACAGGTTATTGTTATTAGTATTAACTTATTTATTTATTTTACTTCAATGGTCCTAGTTTTTCATCTGTGACTCAAGTGACAGCTATGTGACCAGAACCCAGCTATGCGTAAATATGTAAGCTGTCACGCCCTTTATGCCTGGAGGCTTTTATTTAGGTAGTAAGTAGTTATTTCCATTTTAATTAATTATTTTTCAGCTTAAGTACGTATAGTTTTTATTATATTTGTTGGTATATTGGCGTGGCTAGCTGACATATTTTATGGCAAATAATTTAAGTTTCTTGTAATGTTAATTACTGAACATATGTTCCTAGTATTGTATACATGCAACTATATTCTAACTGAACAGACAGCTGTGCTGCTGGGAAGTTTGTTCCGCCACTTCTTCTTCCCAGCGATAGCACTAGGAAGTGGTGAAGGGCGGGCGTTTTTGGGGGACTGTCTTTTGTAATTTTGACGTTCGAAAAGTGCTGACTCTCAGCCTAATTTGAATAAATGACTTTTGATTGATTGATAAAACAAAAGAATTCTATCGTAAGTTATTGAACTCATCAGCGATGAAAATCCTCAAATGTATGTATTTCGATTCAACAATCAGACAAAACATAAGTACCATAAATTATCTACAGACCAATAATCACGAATCCTCATAAACCCAACGCAATAAACAAAGCGAACTGAAAAACCAAAACGCAACGAGCTGAGAAACTCATTTTCATGAAAATTTAAACAATGTTCATCTCGCACCTATCTTCAAAGGAAGGAAAAGATGAAAAAAGGATCTAATATCCATCCTCCATACAGTTGTTCATTTGAAGCCCTTGGCTACAGCTTTGTCGCAAGACTTCTTTTTAAAAACTGGCTAGTGCGAGTAGGACATGCGCAGTAAAGGTTCTGTACCACGAAAACGTGTAGTAGAGTTTGAAATATAGTAGGTAGATTTACATTTCAATCACAAGCCTAGCACTGAAAACCTAAACATACATACATAATCAGCCTATAATGTTCCCACTGCTGGGACACAGGCTTCCTCTCTTCGAGAGGGAGTGGGCTAATAATCTACCACGCGGGCCCAGTGCGGGTTGGTGTTAGGCTTAAAAGTGTTACGTATTGTTTTAAGAAAACAATAAAAAAAAACTTTGTTTCGGAATATCCATTACATACATACATACATATTTGTATATAATAAACTATACTATACATATTTGTATTATATAAAATATAAACGAACTAAAAATCTTTACAAAAAAAAAAACAAGAGCTTTGGATTTGAACTTTTTATTTTTAACCCTTATTTCATTTAAATACTTATTTACATTTTTAAATATTAAAAAAAATATTTGCATGATAGTGACCATAGAATAGTAGTTAAAATTTTACGCAATTCAGCCTAATTGCGTAAAATAATGGTAATACGGTAATAAATATACAGCAGGAACCAACAAAGACAGTGCGGCGGCGGCGGCGTAGGCTTATTTACAGTCCCGTTAGCACCCTTTGGCTAAGGAACCCTAAAAAGGCAACTGCGTAGAGTCTACATTTTAAACTAGGTTATTTTTCCATCTCTTCTTTCTAGTTTGCCTAGTATGAGGGTGCCTACGCGTTTGTGATTTGATGGACATTTTTAGTACACGTGTTTTTTGCAATTTTTTGGCTGTCATTCGTGGATATTTGACAGTCGTTACGGGTCGTCAGAAGCCCGAAAGTCTGACAACCAGTCTTACCAAGAGCTTTAGTATTACCCAATAACTGGGTTGTGGAGGTCAGATAGGCAGTCGCTCCATGTAAAATACTGGTACCCAGCTCCATCCGGTTAGACTGGAAGCCGACCCCAACATAGTTGGGAAAAGGCGGCAGATGATGATGTGTTTTTCACAATTTTCTGCAGTTTCTTTTGGTTTTATTGTTCGGGCTGGTGCGTGATCTGCAATGATGCTCTGCCTACAAGTAACATTACCATATGTAAGACTCGGGTTTTAGCCACCAGTAAACAGTGATCACTGAATTCAGGACCTTTGGCTGGGCGATATAAAACAGTGCCTGCAACATTGAAAATCACTGAAAATCAGCGGGCGGCAACATCAAGTGAGTGAAAGCCTTCTTGTCACAGTCACGACGTACAGTTGCCTATTTTTTTGTTTTGTGCTCGTGATTATAATATGCATGTAGATCTATTAGGGGTTAAAGTATGAAATTGCCGATTTGTACTGAAAAATTGAAATTAGTTTTTTTTTTAATTTAAAATATTTATTTAATCAAAATAATTACCATTATTATCTATATATTGCTGCCATCTAATAGGAAAGTCATTTATGCCTTCACGATTCTCGTGATCTACACTCAAGAGCAATGAATCCGGGTCACTTGAAGAATCCTAAAAATCTCGGAAACTAAAAATGCTAGGTTAATGCAATAAATTGTATTTAATAGACAATGTAATACTCCTTAAATGAAGGTATTAAAACTTCTTAGTTATTGTAAAGTTATATCATAAAAAAATCAAATTTGAAAAAGGGCCACTTTCGAAGATGGAACTACGAAATTACAGCATTTGGTTTTGCTTTTGTTTGTAATCTGTCATTTATGTGGGTACATAAACCATGTTGATAGTGCTCTATATTCGTTATTCAAGCTGAAATTATGTCGCTTACGCCTGAAGAATGCACCAGAATACTTACAATGCTGGAAACCGGCCGGAGTCAGCGCGATACAGCCAGGACTGTCGGTGTGTCGCTGTCAACAGTACAAAGAGTTCTCCGACGTTACGAAGAAACTGGTTCTAACCTACGCAGACCAGGAACGGGCAGAACCAGGTGTACCACAGCACGAGAAGACCGATACTTGGTAAACACCATGCTTCGAAATCGCTTTCTCACAGGAACTGAACTCACAAATCAGTTTCGACGCCTCGGAGGAAGTAACCCAAGTGCATGGACAGTAAGACGTCGGCTTGCTGAATCTAACTTAAAACCCCTTAGACCTGCAAACGGCCCTAAACTGGAGCGTGGGCATCGTATTTCAAGACTAAGATATGCCCAGAGCCACGTAAATTGGAGTATTGAAGATTGGTCAAAAGTTATGTTCTCCGAAGAATCAAAGTTTATGCTCTACAAGCACGATGGAAGACACAGAGTGTATCAAAGACCAGGGGAAAGATTCAAGCAAGCATGCATCGAAGAAAAAGTAGCCTACGGTGGTGGGTCTGTACTTGTGTGGGCCGGAATTTCTTCTTCGCACAGAGCTGGTGATCATAGAAAACGGCTCTTTAAGTAGCGTAAGATATGTGGAAGAAATCCTCAATGATCACGTTGGTCCATTTATGGTTAATTTAGGTGAGGATGCTATATTTATGCATGACAATGCCCGACCTCATACAGGTAGGATTGTGAATGACTACATTCAAGAGATGAACATTACTCGTATGGAGTGGCCAGCGCGCAGCCCGGATATCAACCCGATCGAGCATGCTTGGGACGAGCTAGGCAGATGCGTAAAACAACGAAACCCTCCCCCAATCACGCTTCGTGAGCTCAAAATTGCTCTCACAGAGGAATGGGAGAATATTCCCCAAAATCGTATAAGGAACTTGGTGTACAGCATGCCAAACCGCGTAAACACAGTAATGGAAGCACGAGGAGGCAATACGAAGTATTAAAATTCAAGAAAATCGTAATAAAGTTCAAAAATTTCATGTTTCCTATTTTTGTTTTAAGGAGAAATCAGCAGTTTTTTTCTTTATGTAATTTTGTGTTAATAAAATGTATGGTGACTCATATTTTTTTTACTTTCATTTAAGGAGTATTACATTGTCTATTAAATACAATTTATTGCATTAACCTATCATTTTTAGTTTCCGAGATTTTTAACATTCTTTAAGTGACCCGGATTCATTGCTCTCGAGTGTAGATTCGACAAACTGTGTGAAAGCATTTTGTACTGCCTCCTGAGAAGAAAACTTTTTATCACGTAGAAAATTGTCAAATAAATTTCACTCAAAAATCTCAAACCATGAAGGTTCTATGTCAATTTGAAGTACCTATTACAATAAAACGGCAATTTCATACTCTAACCCCTATTATTTTGTTTTATTTTTCTGTTTACTTACACGAGGTATTTTTTTATTTTTGATATGTCCTTGTTTCTGTGACAAATAAACCTATTTTATTTTATTCTGTTCGGGAAACTTACAGCTAATATAAACAGTGTTCTTAAACAATATGCATTTGAAAACCATTTACAAGTTTCCACGGACACTTAAATAAATAAAAACGGCAGAAAAGGTCGTATTTTTCTTTCATTCTTCAACAAACTACTTAATTGAATTTGAAAGTGTATATGATTGCGTCTAACAGGCTTTTCTTGAAAGAGCTGAACTTGAAAGGCTTAATTATAATCAGCCTATATGTATAATGTTCCCACTGCTGGGACACAGGCCTCCTCTCTTCGAGATGGAATGGGCTATACTACCACGCGGGCCCAGTGGGGGTTGGTAGATATCACATGGTTTCGATTTTATGGTTCTAGAACATGCCGATTTCCTCACGATGTTTTCCTTCACCGTGGTGACGAAATAATTTACACAAAGTAAAGCGCCTGCCTGAGTTTGAACCTACGACCTACAACTCGGAAGTCGCGGCTGTTAACACTGGGCCACCACTGCTCACTAACTTGAAAGACTTGCTTATCTTTAAAAAAATCTCAGCCCCCATATTTCAAGACAGTCTTCCTAAGCCAAGACCTCTGCTCACCCCATTTCCACCCGAGGCGAACAAAGTCGGCGCTGTCCATGGCCGCATGACCGTTTGTTATGTACTAACTCGTTTTTGTTTTACATACACTGCCGCTTGTGTGACGAACGATTATTTGTTGCTTCACCCTGCGAGGTGAATTCATTAGGGGAGTATTTTTGGTGTTTACCAACTGAGAGTTCAAATAGAATTGTGGATTTACATGTTGTGAACGACATTTGATCTGCCTTTTCCCAACTATCTTGGGGTCGACTTCCAGTCTGATCGGATGCAAATGGATACTAGTATTTTACATGGCGACTGCCTATCTGACCTCCACAATCCAGTCACTTGTTCAGTAGTCAGTAACTTCACCCACTTATGTTCTTCATATGTTTTATTACATCACATTATGCATATGCTAACTCTCTTATTGAAAATTGCAATGTTATCAAGAATACAAAATAGAATATAAAATATTGTAAAGAAATAAAAATCTTTCTCATCACGGGGCTCGTGGCTAAGTAATAACGGCCACACGGGTCGATCGATCAGGTTAAGCTACGCTTAGGGCGTTTGGTACGTGGATGGGTCTTCCATCCATCTTTACATCCGAGACCCTTCCTGAAAGGAGGAAATTTCCCCGACGACGGAAAGCACAGGCATTGGCCCCGCCATCCCGTTGGTCTTACCAAGGGCTATCGTATTATTGCCCAGTAACTGGGTTGTGGAGGTCGGATAGGCAGTCGTGGCATGTGAAATATTGGCATTTAGCTGCATCCAGTTAGTCTGGAATGCGGCCCCAGCATAGTTAGGAAACGGTTAGGCAGACGATACAAAATAACTTTTCATAGATAAATCTACGTTTGATCCAAACAATAATACTATACAGGTTGGCAGGGACATCGACGCGCAAACTGTAACTATGGCTTCAGCATGTGGTTCTAGACCCTAGCGTAAACATTTTTCGTCGGTTATCAAAGATAACAAATCCGCTGTTTCATAGAAAAGTGCAATACCTACGCGGTCAAAATATATGGAACAATTTTTTTTTTTAGTTTTGTAATACCTGAATAAAAATTTTAACGCAGGGGGTTCAAAATGATGTACTGAATCCATCGTTTGCGCAGGCCCAATAGGTTGTGCGTCGATGTCCTTGCCACCCTTTAGGCTTAAACTCTTACATTTAAATGCCAAAAATCTAAAATATAAAAAATCTCGAGTATCTTTCGTATCTACTAACTTCTAGGTTCTCAAACGTGTACCTAATCTAATATTTTCTAAAATAAAAACAAAATTTGTTCACAAACTTTATTTTATTTTATTACAATGTCTCTATTACTGTTGTTAGTGCTGGTACCTATTCTGCTGCATCCGGTTAGACTGGAAACCGACCCCAGACCCCAATACCAGACACACCAAGAAACCTAATCAACTTCTGGAGGGAGGTGGGCTGGTTGGAATAACCACCGACGACATAATGGTCCACTTGAAGGAATAAGTGGCGAAACCAAACCCACAACATCTAAACATAGACCGACCCCAATAATTATAGTTGGCATAAAGTAGACGATGATGAACATGAATACTTTTATAAGGTAAATCTATAAATATAATAAAATAGTAACGAATTCAAAACTGTACATTGAATATTTTAGAAAACAAGTAATGGCTACGAGGTGTGGAAACGAGTCTGATACCGAAAATTAAAATGTAGATTTTTTTTCTGTGTGTCTGTTCGTCTGGATGTATGTTCCTGATTGGCGATTTTTGTGCCGATCAGGCTGAACGGATTTGGATGAAATTTGGCACACAGATAGTTTATAAACTGGATTACCAATCAGGGTACTTTTAGTAAAACGTGCTACCAGGAAACTGCGTTCCCGTGGGATAATTTCCGACATACCTACAGTTCATTATAACCATTTTATCACTAAACATTTTTACTGGCGTTTTTAATCATGTCCGATGCTTTCTCTGCCAACATTATAATAGCGGCATTAGGAGCTGCTCGAGTAATCTTAGGCATCACACTAGCGTCAACTATTCGTAGCCTTTCCACCCCTTTAACTCTTAGTTTACCGTCAACCACTTTGCCCATAGGACATGTACCAGAGAAATGGAAAACGCTGCTGGTATGTTCCAAAATATAGCATTCCCAAAATTCGTCTGAGCCCTTTTCTTTTCCAGCACATTCTGGAATATCTAGCCCTGCTACTTCAGCTCCAATTTTCTTAAAGTATTCTGTACCGCCAACAGTGACGTAATCTTTCACAATTTGCACCATCTCTTTCAAATCATCTTTGTTGGTATAGTATCCAGTTGTAATTACTGGATCTGCGTATGGATCGACACTACCCAAACGGACAGTACCTCTTGATTTAGGTTGGAGAAGAGCAAGAAGGGTGTACAGGGAATCTCTACGCCTAACCTGTTTCTTCCATCGGTCACATAGTTCATATCGCATGCCAAAAACTCTTGTACAAGCTAATGTCAAGTACGGTAAGTCGTGTGCGAAGAACAAGTTGAAGGTCTGATAGTCTGGGAATGTCTGAGACTTGTTTAAGGCTACTAAACCTGTCAAGGCAGGAAAAGGAATTCTCAAAAGGTCTGATGCAGCAGATGGTAGGTTAGGAATCGGTAATAAATACTTTTTTAACTTATGTACAATCGTGACAGAGACATGGTCAACCAAATTGTCTCCTACAGGTAACTCTTTTAATACTTTTATGTTAAAAGATTCCAAGTGTTCTTTAGGACCAATACCTGATAGCATAAGTAGTTGAGGAGTATTGAATGCTCCGGCACTTAATATGATCTCTTTCTTGGCTCTAAATGTATAAGTTTTACCTTTATAAACAGCTTCAACAGCAACAGCAACATTACCCTCAAATATGATTCTAGTTACCCTTGTGTGTTTGGAAACATGCAGATTAGAGTAGTCTTTAACAGGTTTCAGGTATGTGTAACCTGGTGTCTGCCTCTTCTTATCAGCAAACATAAATTGTGGTTGTGTATAACCTATATAAGTATCAGCGTTCAGGTTTAACACTGTTGGGTTACCGACTTCAGCAAACGCTTTCAGTATATCAACAACTTCTTTTTCAGGTTGTCTTGTGAGTCCCATAGGTCCATCGGTGCCGTGAAATTCGCCATATTCGCTGAGAATTTCATCGTCATCTACTCTTTCACTTTTCTTGAAATATTGAAGTATGTTTTCGTATTTCCAGGAGTTGTCTTCAGCAAGTTTGGCCCAGCAGTCGAAATCTGAGGCTGATCCCCTTGTATGTATTACATGGTTGAGAGAATCGCTGCCTCCAAGCATTTTGCCTGCTGTTAACATAGTGTAGTTATTCTGACCTCTCGCTGCGAAGTCGTCTCGGGTCGACGTGTAGTTGTAGTCTACGAAAGACTGCGGGAGTAAAAAGAAGAGAGAAACCAGCTGAAATTAGAAGTTTGGAACATTGTTAAACACACAATTTGCTTCATTCTAACTTCATTATAATTTGGGCTGGAGAATAAAGATAAATCTCTCCCTGCAGTGGGAACATTAACGGCGGATTATGCTATAAAGTTCAACAAAAGTAAGTAACCGCTAAAAGTCTATTACCATGGCAGTTATAGGAGGATTGCCACCATCTTCTAAGACTAGTACAGTTTCGTTTCTGGATTCTGCCAGTCTTCTGGACACCACGCTACCAGCAGAGCCGCCTCCAACTACTATGTAGTCGTATGATGCATTGTCTGAAAGAACATAATCGCGATGTTTACACACACGACTTGCCTTCTACTACCTTGTTTACGTGAATAAATGTGTGTGAGGTTAGCTCATGCCGTTACTAAGGGCGGGTTGATTCACTTCCACTTGACGCACGCGTATTCGTCAAAAATGGCGCTAACTATCGACAAACTGAAAAAAGCATAGTTTCAAATTAAAATGACAAAATTATGACCTTGACTTGCGTCAAATAATAAAGATTACATAATCGTTATTATTTGACGTACGTATGTTACGTTAACCTACCGTTGTGAAACAACCGGCCCTTATAAGAATAATTTAATCTAGGTACATTATATTGACTTAAATTAAATTGTCCGCTTAATCAAATCACAACTGTCATGCTTTGACATTTGTATGAAATGGCTATAATCCGGCAAATTGAAGTAGGGTGTCGATTTTCTTAACAAAGAATTTCCTTATCTACTAATTTGAACCGATTATATTTAGGTTCTCGACAGCTTGAGCTATTCTCATTATACAAATATACAGACACCCACACATAATATAACTATACAGACATTTTCGTCAGTTCTTTACAAAAAAAAAAAAATCAGCTGGGTCATAGAAAACTGTGCAAAATGTATGGAACAGCTGTTTTTTCTTTATAACCGACGAAAAATTTCTACTCTAGGCGCTCTATGTAGAATCATGTGTTGAATTCATGGTTACAGTTTGTTCGATGTCCCTGCCACTCTGTATACTTCGTGTCGATATAAAATGAGAATTAAACCCAAAACATAAAGAAAATCAATGCAAACCTTGAAGAATAGCCTGTTTTGGCCACCATATTCCATCGAGGCCAGTTGCAGCGAAGGGAACCTGAGCAGCTGATAGGACATCGGTTGATACACTGGAACCCATCTTCCGGCTTAGACTAAACAAAAGATAATAATTATAACCTGCCTATTATTAGAATGTAAATTATTCATCTATAATACGAGTATAATTATATTTATCCACATAATTTAAAAAGCCAACAGTCAATCATCATCATCTGCCTTTTGCCTCATAGCCTTTTCCCAACTATGTTAGGGTCGGCTTCCAGTCTAACGAATGCAGCTGAATACCAGTATTTTACATGGAGCGACTACCTATCTGACCTTTCAACCCAGTTACTGGGTAATACGACACCCCTTGGTAAGACTGGTTCTCAGACTTTCGGGATTTTGACGATCCGTAACGACTGTCAAATATCCACCATTGACAGCCGGGACCAACAGCTTAAGGGGTCTTGCTATGTTAAAAAAGGTCTCACCCATCCACAGACCAACCGCGTCAAGCGTAGCTTAACCTGATCGATCGACCCGGCTGTTATTACTTAGCCACAAGCCTCAGCTAACAGTCTTAAAATAATCACGAGCAAAAGTATGTATAGACTCGGCTTTATTCAAAAGTGATTTACTCCTTTATTTTTTAATGAAGTTTTATGTTGTTACGAACATAGCATTTTCGAACTCATAGGTTTATGTAATGTGTCGTATTTCAACGTTGCATTCGTTATTTCACGAAAAAATCGCAATTGAAAGTTGCCAAGTGTTGACATATTGGTGCTCGTAACTGTACAAGTAGGTATATAAAAAGAGGGGCAGTGTTATTGACCAATTAGGAGTTTTGCAGTAACAGCAGGGAGTTTGGAAGTTGGCGATGTGATACTCCCGTGCCTCGGAAAACACTGTAAGCCAAAAGGAGGAGGTATTCCACTCAGAACACTGATTTCAACCGCACTTGCCCGAACCGCACCTGAGCACTTCCTCTACCCGCACTGAAACATAATTTTGTAACGTGCGGGGATCTCTCTCTAGTCGTGAGGGAAGAGTGAGTGCACCCGTGATTGCGCACACACTTGTGCACTATAATAATGGTTGCATATTGGGTTGGTTGTTGTTGTTTTTTTTTTTATTATTATTATATATTATTTTAATATAGAATATTAAAATAATTGATGAAATATTTACCTTGTTAACTAACACGTTTTAAAACTTAGTTCGTTGCCTCTTATTGACAGGACAAAATTGAATTAGGTACCATACGAATGGTTTGGTAAAGAAAGGTGCTTTTTTATAAAACACAATACATGAAATACTGCTAATACCTCCGGTTTCATTGCTAAATTTATATTTTTTATTATTTGTGTGGTGGTGATGGGTCTGTCTCACATGGGGTCGTATTTTCTTGTTTTCTTTATTTCAATACAACGGCATACAATTTTACGCGGACGAAGCCGCAGGAAAAAGCTAGTCAAATATAATTTCAAACTCTACCTGAATCGCTGTCAAATCCTTATCTCAGAATGGCCATCGCCAACTTGAAGCACTCTCAAGGACTCCATCCGCAAGTTCTGATTTGACAAAGCAATTTGGCTTCATCAAAATTTGGGAGTTCGTTGCGAAAATTATAACCGGTTCAGATGACTTGAGTATCTATTTCGATTTGACTAGCGACACGCCACTGCTTCGCACGGATTTCACAACTTTGCAAAACATCATGATTTCGTTATTTTATTGTATGTATAGATAACTAACTATTTACACTGGGTACTAAATTAAATGACTAACTATACAAATTAATACAAAAACAAAAGGACACTTAGGTGTCGAAGTACTCATCCGCATCGCTGTCATCTGAAAAAGTGCTCAGAAGACTGGCAGCATTGCCACGTTGAATGGCAATCCAAATTCTTTGGCCAAAAAACGAACCAGCCCTCTGGTGACGGGAAGAGTCGACCATTCGGCGAGAAATTTCGTTAAAAATGAGACGCACACTCGGGCTCCTTAACCATGATTTCTTTATTATATTTTAGTATAAAATTAATCTATCTATACTAATAATAAAGCTGAAGAGTTGGTTTGTTTATTTAAATGCACTAATCTCTGAACTACCGTCGGATTTGAAAAATTCTAACCTTAGGAGCCGAGCAAAAAGACAAAAAGTCAGAAAGAACGCTATGCGAAGACGAACGAAGTTATAACAGGCGATGCGATGCGATGCTATGCGACGGGGTGGGTCGGGGGAGCAAGAAATTCCATGCGGACGAAGTCGCGAGCAAAAGCTAGTGTATGTATATGTATATACCACATAAAAATCCGTTACATATTTTAGAAGAAAAACGCGGTCACACAGACAGACACAAAAAACGACTTTAATTTGTAATATTTATAGTTGTTAGGAAGGACAAATTGGTTTGCATACTGATTGTAAGGGTTTGAGAGATTAGCTGAAGACTTGTCATTACTTGGTTAGTTTAATAAAACTTGTTGATGGAGCTAGCGTTTGATAGTCGTAAACTTAAATGTAAATGGAACGGAACTAGGAATGGGAAATAATTAACTATTCCTTTATAAACTTATTCACTGTCTACTGGTGCAGACTTTTTAAAATTACTGAGCCTCTTTTTGACTTTCTTGTCTTTTCTGAAAATTGTTCGCAGAGATAAGACTGGTCATCGACCGAACCATGGAGGGGTCTCGAAATGAAATGGACGGTCACCATCCATGGACTGACATCGGCTACCTTGGATCCATCCGTGCGACTGTTATTAATTAGCCACGAGATTGGACTTTCTTACCAACACGCGCTGGACTAGCATGTTGGATTACGGCCCACTCCCTCTCAAAGAGAAGAGGCCTGTGTCCCAGCAGTGGGAACATTATATGCTGATTATGTATACCTTTTTTTTGGGTGGGAAATCATCAAATGATCTCTCCCGCTCTGGGCTGAGTGGAAGGGCGTGGTGTCAGACTTTGTATACCCTAAAAATCAATTTTAAAATCTTACTACACATTCCCTCAAACTACGTTTCCTCGCCTATTTAATTAATAGTTACAGTCATTTGTTTTAAGCCCTGTAACCTCGAGAGAAGAAGACAAATGACTGCGTTGTTCTTGTTGCTTCAACCTTTATTATTTTCGGGGGTGGACAGAGCAATATTTCGTGTCCAGAATTGATGAGGTTGAAGCTAAAAGTTACAGACAGGAAAACAAGGATAGAAAATTTTAAATGGCTTTGTTTATTTTTTAGGCTAGTCTAGAATTTCCTACAGAGTATTTTGTAACTTAAGTCGTTGGTGCCGGCTGAATAATAACAGTCACTCGGGTTAAGCTACACTTGCTGAGGCCGGTCCGTAGATGGGTCACCATTCATTACATATTGAGAGCCCTCCTTGCCTAGGAAAGCACATTTAACCGTTAGTCCTGACTGTCATTTGTAGATCTTTTACAGTCGTTACGGGTAGTCAGACGCCCGAAAGTCTGACTTACTGTCCTATCAAGGGGTATTGTGTAATCTGGTGTTCAGTCCGGTTGGACTGAAAGCCGATTTCAAAATAGTTGGGAATGGCTAGGCCGCTGAAGATATTTTGTATTTTTTTTATATTTTTACACTAGCTTGTGATCTGATCTGATCCTGTACGAGTCGCAATGAGTACTTGTTTGTTCTTTCTTTCTTTTCTTTCAACTTCGTTCGTGTGGAAGTTGTAAGACGACACCACAATATATACTAAATTGTCTAATTGTCTGTTGTCTGTATATATTTACCTTTTGGCTCATCTTTTTACGGTAAACTATAGAAGAATACGAACAAACAATATTGTTCATCCCCCATAGCAAATAGCGTGATAATTTTTGGCCTAGTCAGTCTGTAGACTGACCAGACTTATGAGCATAGTTATGAAAAATCTAAACAAAGTCTAGTAGTATTTGAGTGATGCTGGAACATACGTTTATTCAGGCCAACAGAAAAACAGACAAAAATTCTTAAAACTATATTTTCGGCATTAGAACCGTTCCAAGACCCCGTAGCAACGACTTTTTTTTCATAAATACTTACTCAATGTACAGTTTCGACTTCGTTACAATTTTATTATATAATGTAGATAAGGTTTGTTATTATTTAAAAACATACAAGTTACAAAATACTACATAAACCTAAAATAAATGAACAAAAAGTTTGTGAAAGAAATTAATGTATTTTTTAAATTGGCTGTTTTTTGCACTATAAAGAATCGCTGTTAGCTGAATATAAAATAGAGGTATCTTTATTTAACGAATACTTCATTATTTAGGTAACTGTATTTTCTGCGATAAGTTATTTTTAGGGTTCCGTACCTCAAAAGGAAAAACGGAACCCTTATAAGATCACTTCGTTGTCCGTCTGTCAGTCCGTCAGTCAAGACCCTTTTTCTCAGGAACGCGTAGAGTTATAAAGTTGAAATTATTATCATTAATAAATACAATAATAAAAAAACTTGAGAGGTGTCAAGGGACACCCGGATGGAACGAAGTTCCTTTCGATTAATTAGTGAAGGAATTGTAACTTTTTATTTTTTTTAAGTTATAATAATATTTTTTTATTATTAACAAATAAAAAAGCACAGACAAAAAAACTGGCTTGCTTTCTATAAGAGAGAGAGAGAGAGACAGACAGAGAAACACGCGCACGGCTTACAACTATAGCAAAAAGTGTCGTTACAACTTTTGGTCTTAATTTTTTCCGTCTAGCCCCCTTTCGCAACCCGCGATAAGGAACTTCGTTCCAATAATAAATTAATTAATAAATACACAGGGCTGCAATCCCTTGAAGCAGTGAAAAAAACAAACTTCTTCAACGCAAAGGATACGGGCGCTTATGTTAGGGAGCTGGGTTTGATCTCGGGTCAGGCAGAGTGTCAAGAGATAATTGTATAAGGTAGCTCTTAGTACAAGCCCGCTGTCAAAATTAATGCCCGATTGACGGCAACCGTCCCGCCCAGTTTAACATGGGACACAACCATAACTGACGAAATATGTGTGTACCTCTGCCCACCCCTTCGGGAAACACAAGCATGACGTTATAAAACAATGTAATAATAATTTTGAATTACCCTTAATATTGTCAGTCTACCCTCGCACTAAGTCGAAACTATGTGAAATTCCGTAAGAAACTTAGTTAACGCAGTACCTAACCCTTTGATCCATGTTTCAAATGTTTCATGGAACGGCCCTTATCGCGGTCGCTGAGTCATTGTAATAGTTTTGAGGTTAAGCTACTGGGATTAAGGCCGGGGAATTGATGGGTCAAGTGTTTGAAGCACCACATGTAAAATAATGCGTATGCGACTACTGGGCACGGAGTTCTGGGTTAGATACCCGGGTTGGGCAAAGTGTTATGGGTGTGTAACGTTTGATATAATAACAAAAGTTCTAATGATTATAAGACCTAATTTCATTTAATATATATATTTTTTTATATAACGATCAAATGATATAATTAATTATTGATATAATTTCATTTTACCTTTTTCATATGGTATAATGAACAGTTTATATAATGCACATTTGAAATAATAGTCATTTAATATAATATTCAGTTGCTATAATATTCAAAATCTATAAATAACGTTTAATATAACATATACACCGGCTTGTAGTAAATAAGTTGAATCTGTTCCAAAACCGAATCGGGGCACCCCGACTTTACGTAGTATTTTGGCTCCTACCCTAGAGTGTAGGTATATAAAAACCGGAGGCGCGGAGGAAGAGCAACCCCCGGCCGCTGTAACAAAGCATGCTCACCTCCGCAGCTTCGGCTTGCTGGTCGCCTCCGGTGACCAGCCTCAGCCGCTACGACTCGCACTGGTGCCTATCCTTTGTTACGTAAGGGCGAAGGGGTTGCACTTCCCGCAGCGCCGGAGACGATGCAGAAGTAACTTTACCGTTGAGATATTTCCTCTCAGTCCATCGTCGGTCCCGGCTGTCATTCGTGGATCTTTGACAGTCTTTACGGGTCGTCAGAAGCCCGAATGTCTAGCAACCAGTCTTATCAAGGGTTATCATATTACCTAGTAATTAGGTTGTGGAGGTTAGATAGGCAGTCGCTCCGTGTAAAATACTGAAGCTGACCCCAACATAGTTAGGAAAAGGCTCGGCAGATGATGATGAGTCTAGATTTGTACCCGGACTCGCCCCCTATTACATCGAACTTATAATTGGCAAAAATAGGTGTATAGTCACTAGTCAGGCTCGGTAGATGTACAGTATCTCAACAAGAGCTCATAATAATATGTCCACAATCTTTGCACATTGTTTATATGGTGTAATGTAGCTACGATAAATGTAAAGGTACAAGTTCTCAGCCGACTGCCGACGTCGCCGCGACACTACTGGTTTCGATGTTTTTCTATGAAACACCTTCCGTAGCTGGCGACATATCATCTCCCACTTCTTTCACTAGTAGTTTCGCGGTCACTTGTCACCTGCCGTTGTCATCTGCATTGAGAAACGGACTTGTACACATTGGGTACTTAATTATAGCTACACATTTATAAAGTACTATGGAACACAAATTGTAGACAATCAAATGAATTCTTGTCGATATATTATACAATTTTTTGAGGCCGACTGTTCTATTCACCTCTGCGTACTTTCTTAATCAAGCGTAATATAGCAACTCAATCTATGTAAATCCAAAATCATTTATTGTACATTTAAGGATCCCTAAAAAGTCAGCCCGTGGTTCCGCAGTGTCAGACAAATAGCCGCAATCGAGCCCCAAAGATTAGGGGATGTTAAAACGCGCTTAGGGGTAGCTTTGGTCACCATTTGCATAATTCCAGGAAACTGGGATGCATTCGTACGAATAAATAAGATTGGGTCCTTAATTTAGAGTCGTTCTGTATTCAACATTTGGGGTAAGCAGCCTACAAAGTTAACTGCAATAAAGTCGACTTTATTAAAAAGTATTTATTCAATGTTTGTGGCCAGAGAAGTGAGAGAATGAACAAACCTTTCCACAGAAGAAGAGAGGAAAAGAGGATGACCATATCAAATATGGGAAGACGACCTGAAAATTACTGCAGGAGGGACATGGAGGAGAAAAACTCACTATCGTGAGCTATGGAACAGCCTGGGGGAAGAATATTGAGCTATGGAACAACCTGGCGGAAGAATAGTGAGCTATGGAACAGCCTGGGGGAAGAATAGTGAGCTATGAAACAGCCTGGGTGAAGAATAGTGAGCTATGGAACAGCCTGGGGGAAGAATAGTGAGCTATGGAACAGCCTGGGGGAAGAATAGTGAGCTATGGAACAGCCTGGGGGAAGAATAGTGAGCTATGGAACAGCCTGGGGGAAGAATAGTGAGCTATGGAACAGCCTGGGGGAAGAATAGTGAGCTATGGAACAGCCTGGGGGAAGCATAGTGAGCTATGGAACAGCCTGGGGGAAGAATAGTGAGCTATGGAACAGCCTGGGGGAAGAATAGTGAGCTATGGAACAGCCTGGGGGAAGAATAGTGAGCTATGGAACAGCCTGGGGGAAGCATAGTGAGCTATGGAACAGCCTGGGGGAAGAATAGTGAGCTATGGAACAGCCTGGGGGAAGAATAGTGAGCTATGGAACAGCCTGGGGGAAGAATAGTGAGCTATGGAACAGCCTGGGGGAAGCATAGTGAGCTATGGAACAGCCTGGGGGAAGAATAGTGAGCTATGGAACAGCCTGGGGGAAGAATAGTGAGCTATGGAACAGCCTGGGGGAAGCCCAGGTTTTATACTTTGTTTGTTGTCATTTGAATGTCTGTGTGAAATGTCCAGGGATATTATATTATTATTATATTATATTTGCTAGTGTCGTAACATTTACGCAATGTATATCGTCTTTGGTTCCTGGCCTTGACATCAATCTGACGTCTTTTTAGGGGTTCCCCATACTTAGAACTGAAACTCAACATTTTTTTTTCATCAAACCCATGCGTGAATATAGGTCTTCAAAAATAATATTGAGGTTTCTAATATAATTTTTTTCTAAACTGAATAGTTTGCGCGAGAGACACTTCCAAACTGTAACTTCTAAAATAAGAGAATGATAAAACTAAAAAAAATATATATTGGTTAGAACGAGAATCTAGTAAGTAGTTTTTTTTAATACGTCATAAATCGTAAACCGCAATTTACCTTTCATTCAATCAACTCAACGGAACCCTTCATGGGCGAGTCTGACTCGCACTTGTCCGCTTTTTTTTTGTAATGAGCGTTTTGTTTATGCAGAATAAACAATGTTTCTTAACTTTTTCTTTTTTAAATATTATGAAAAATAGTTGATTATGGGGTCAACGGCCGCTGGTAATGTATGTGTATGCCTTTTTTTTGGGTGGGAAGTTACCTTGAAGTATAAGTTAAGAAAATCGTTTATTTTTACTTTTTACGGTCAGATATTGATAATCATCACATCTGTGGAGTTTCGCTAACTAATTTAATTTGATCCTGAATAGTTCGAGAAATAATCAAGTTAAAGAATCAAAAAGAATTTGCTTCTCCATGAAAATCGACGCTAAGAGCCTGATTTCATTTTCTACAAAACCAAAACTTTTCGGCCTAAAAGTTAGACATAAGTTGCGAACCTTCTCTGCCGACCCCCTAACTCCTCATAGTTAAAAGTTGATCTCTTTAATAATGCAGTGAAACAAATTTTGAACATGGATGCGGAATTTAAGAGTTTGTTTTCTTAGATTAAGTATTTGGTATACTGAAATTGCTTGAGCTGCTGAAATGCTGGAAGCGCCGTGGAGGTTTTCCAAAAGATTTAAACGTTTTTCACAAAGTTGCGAGTTGAGACCCCGGTTGACCTAATGTAGCTTTTCCAATTTTAAAAGTATCTTCTTTTAAAGTTACTTTTGTACACTAACATCTTGAGAAAACCTGAAACTTGGTCATTTTATAATATTTTTTTAGTTTTTTTTTAGTTCTTTTTTTAAACGTTGCCGCACACTAGGAATTTCTCCTGTGTCGTGGGTGCGTTTACAAACATTTAAACTCACATACACAAACAGCCAGACCCGGTACAACTACTTGTAGGTCATACAAATATTTGTTCCGTGCGGGAATCGAACCCGCGACACGCAGCGCAGCAGTCAATCGCTTAACCACTGCGCCAACCGTGCCGTCGAACACACATTTGATATTACAACAAAAAGATCAAGGCGTGTTGCAATGGATTAGTAACACCATCAGCCTACAGCAGTCCACTGCTGGACGTAGTCATCTCCTATTGCACACCATTCAACTCGATTTTCAGTAACTCTCATCCAGCTGCTACCATTCATCCTGCGAAGATCGTCGCTCCACCAAGCTTGAGTATCGGTAGGCGTCCTACCTTACGTTTGCCGGTTCGCGGTCTCCACTCAAGAACACGTCTAATTCGGTCCATTGCCACTTCAGCTTGCTTATTCTGTCAGCTATGTCGATAACTTTGGTTCTCTACCGAATCACCTCGTTGCGGATTCGATCCCTCTGAGAGACTACAAGCATAGCCCGTTCCATAGCTCGCTGAGCAACCTAGAATTTATTGACTAGCCTTACCGTGAGTGTAACAATATGTGATTAGTATCGAGTTGGACTACATTATGTAAACTGCCTGATTTGCCCTGATTGATGCAGGTAAGAAAAGTTCACCCGATAGGTACCAACCTAGTTGACAAACCAACCATCCTGGTTGACCCTTTTCAATACGACACGACCTATTCTCTCGCCTCGTGTCTACACGACCTAAATAATAATAATAATATGTTTATTCATCAAAAATTACAGATAGTTACAGCAACAATCAGTGGGTAGCGAGTTATACAGTTAATTAGGTTGTTGTAAATTCTGTACTGAAATGTTTTAAAACCCTGCCTCTCAAACTAGGTTATGACCTGTATTTTGAGAAACAGTGAACGGCCACAAAAATCTTATTGTACACTATTACAGTTACAACAATTTATGAACAGTGTCGTTCTACCGCTGCAATAATTTATGTAATTCTCTTTTGGTTGTGACATAAGTGTATGTGTGTGAGGTGTGTGCATGTAGTGTGAGGTGAGTATTGTGTGGAAGTGTGTGCATGTGTGATATGGTGGGGTGGGCGGGGGTGTGTTTGTTTTAAGTACCATCCGAGGACGTGCGTATGAATACACAAGGCACGACCGAGGACCTTTTCAAAGCGAGGACCTTTTCGAGGGTCCTCGGTTTGACTTGACCAAAGATTCGTATTCTGCAAGCGATTTTGAGTCTTTCTATATACTTATTACGAAAAGGTTGTCTGAACCTCGGTTTGATCAAAAATATTCATACGCATACACAAACATTGTGTATCCACCAGATGGTGCCACTCTCGCCTCATACACAGGCTCTTTACACTCATTTCACGTTTGTTGTATTATCCGAGGACCTATGTGTTAACTTTAACACAAAAGTCCTCGGTTAGGTAGCTTTTCCACACAATGTGTATTTAAGACCTCGGTTTGCTAGATTTTCCGAACAGTGTGTATTCTAGTCCTCGTTTCGACAATTTTCCTCGTGTGTAGAAGACGAGTGCTATCATATAAATAAAATTATGAAGGAGAAAAGCGAAGGTAGACTGAATCCTTAAACAAATCGTTAGTAGCTACTAGGTGCACGAGGAATAATCAGGCTTCTTCTGCAGTATGTGCTAAGTACCTAGGCCTGCTTAGATTATACAACATTATGATTTGCACCATAAAATATTATATTGGCAGGAGCTGAATACGTGTGCTCTTCATAAAGAACCTAAAGTAAATGTCTTCCAAGGCGAAATGTCAGCAGCAAGATTTGAAGCAAACAAAAAGTACAAAGAAATAAAGAATATGAACGTACTAAAGAAAACAACATAAACTTTACTGAAATAGAAGTAAGTTTATTTTAAAATGAATAGAATAGATCTTTATTTGCACAGAAAGTAGGTACAAGTTACAGATGTTAAGTTTAAACTACCTTAACTAGGGCACGCAAACAGTTTTAGCTAAAAATGATCGGACACATACATTAAATACTTTTCTTTAATAGGGCGGTATCGGAACCACTAACAATTAGCAAATTTTTATATTGTCTCCTGATTGTCCGGTTTCTATTTGCGGACACTTTATTAAACAAAAACGGCCACCTCAATAGTATAAAGTGATGGGAATGTTAATAATTTTAGGGACTTATACGTACGCAGCTATCTGTTACTATTAAATTGCACACATACAGCATTAGGTTAAAAAGTACATACGCATCTACACTAAGTTTTTTGCATACTTCTTCTGCTTGTGGTTTCTAAGTTAATTGGCTATCTATCATAATGCCAAGGAATTTGGCAACTATGTAGTACTTGGTCAACTTTTTGTCCATTATAGTGTAAATGTAAGACTTCTGGTGGAATCCATTGATAAAAATGCATTACATTAGTCTTTGGTATATTAATCATTAAATTATTTTGGTCAAGCCGGCGTATAATGTTTATTAACGTTTCATTTATATCATGTTCGTACGTTTTTTTTTGTAAATATATTTAATTAAGGCACTACTATCATCAGCGAATAAGACCATAGGATGTTCAATGTGGCGAGGTAAAACATTAACATATAGCAAAAATAATAAAGGGCCCAGGACACTGCCCTGTGGTGCGTCGTACCTAATAATTCTTGCTTTAGATAAATATTTTTCTTCGTGCTTACTTTTTAAACATATTCTAGATATTTCTGTGTGCTGCTTACGATTGTTAAGGTATGATTTTAAGAGATTAAGTACAGACGCCAGCACGTCCAGCTACTACAATCTGTCAAATTTCTTTGATAGATTTTCAACTTTATCGCTAAAGCATTAAGGTTCAAGGTTGATTGGGAAAATTTGAGAGTTTCGGGGAGCTTGACCTGCTGGCGTCTGTACATTTCCTCTGATGCCTATGATGTCTAGCTTTGTTGTAATAATTTCATGATCAACACAATCAAATGCCCTTGTCATGACCGTGAAAATTGCGCAAACTGGTACTTATTTATCCACATTTTGCAATATGACATTTATTACGTAAACCGCTGTATCTATACCCTTATTTTTTCTGAAACCCTTTTGTTCCGCACTTAAAACATTATATTTGGATAGGAAATTATTTACAGAGCTATAAATAATTTTTTCTATAA
This sequence comes from Apamea sordens, assembly GCA_945859715.1. Taxonomy (NCBI): domain Eukaryota; kingdom Metazoa; phylum Arthropoda; class Insecta; order Lepidoptera; family Noctuidae; genus Apamea; species Apamea sordens. The sequence goes on from OX244009.1 coordinate 15,738,330, forward strand.
CCTTAGAAAAATGTGCAAACTGATAAAAAAACGCAGCGACCTGAAGGCGTATTCTCGTAATTTAAAACGTTCAAAATCAAGTCGCAGTCTCATCTCAGCGACAAACAAATGTCAAAAAATTGTCAAAATGTAGGGAAATTAGAAGTATTTTTTGACAGATTGAGACTGAGATCAGACTGTGAACGGTCTTAAAATTACGAGAATTGCCCCTCTGGTTGACGTCCACGCAGACTCAATATCGACGTTTGTCAGACGCCATTAGTATTATTATCAAAGAAATATTATCAAGTGAGATCAAAATAATTTGGGAAGCATGAAACTTAATAACTAGCTATAAAATGATTAAAGATAAATCATTCATGTCAACGGCTTGTGAAATTCAAAAGTTATTGCTTTTTTCGCTAAATAACACAATGCGGGATCATGGAAACTGATAATAAAAAGGATTAATTGTTGTATCATCAGTTTTGATCAACGTATTAATTAGTTGTAAGTAGCGAAAAACGCAAGAAAAGAAAAAAAGGCAGGTGAGCTGACATGTGACATGTACCTTAAAGAAATAATTATCTTTGGTATAATCAACACTATTAGTTACATCACGTTTAATAAAACAAAATAGCAAACATTCTTTGGAATAATCAATACCAGCATCTTTGAGATCTAGAATTGTCTCTTCTTTAACCCGGCTTATCTGAAAGAAACGAAATACCTAATAACTTGATATTGTATTGAATACCTATCATTTTCGTAAGCTACCAACTATTGAGGAGTTCCCCCATAAAGAAACGACCCTGGCTGCAGCATCAGCACAAACCGGTAATTATTTTAGTTTTACAACTTAAACCTAACGCGTATGCTAAATTTGAAGACGCTGCTATCAACTGTTGAGGAGTTCTCTCATGAAGAAATGACCCTGGCTGCAGCATCAGCACAAACAGGTAATTATTTTGGTGTTACTAGATAGACTTGAGGAGTTCCCTTATGAAGAAACAACCTTGGCTGCAGCATCACCACAAACTGGTAATTATTTTAGTTTTACTACATAAACCTAACGCGCATTCCAGATTTGAATACAACGCTATTAACTGTTAAGGACTTCCCTCATGAAGAAACGACCCTAGCTGCAGCATCAGCACAAACTAGTAATTATTTTAGTGTTACTAGATAATGCGATAATGCGTATGCCAATTTTGAAGACGATGCTATCAAGTGCTGAGGAGTACCGTCATGTAGAGACGACACTACAGCATCAGATACTATAATAATATACTCATTTTAAAGTTGTTTATATAAAGTTAAAAACTTACCTTTCCTCCACAGTGATTATACCCATCTTATTCGCGGTCCGCATCAACGACAAACGTAAAGACATCGACTCGTCCTCGCTTGGTACTTCGTTTTAGAAAAAGTGTGTAAGAAGTAAATCGGAACATTCTACTAACATTGATACAATTATTATCTTACACGAAAAATGTTTTATGTAGGTAGATTTTCCAGGTCCTCGGTTTGTACAAGTTCTACGCGGAAAACTGTCCTCGGTTTAGTGATATAAAGTCTAACACAACGTCCGCACTTTGTACAAGCTATAAGAAATATTGTGTAAAAATACGTCCTCGGAAGGGCGTCGCAGGGCATACGTCAGAGGTCCTCGGTTGGCTTACACAAAGTCCTCGTATGTGCATCGCTGGTCACATTTAGCAGTGTATTTCAGGTCCTCGGTATGATAGCCGAAATTCATACAGAAAAATGTTGAGATAGCATTATCCCAATAAGCTCATCACTATAGATTTACTCACCTGTCTCTTTCTATCTTACTCTAAAAGGCCTACGAGGTATTTAAACCAGTTTTTTGGAGGGTCCTCGGTTCGTTCTAGGACTAACAAGGTCCTCGTAAGGGTGTCTGTACAAACAGGGGTGTGTGCGCGCATTTTAAAATGTGTGTATGTTATCGAAAACGGGATGCGTGAGAGATTAGGTGATGTAAGTAAGTAGAGACTCCGTATAGGCATAGTCTCTCTCTAGTAGCCACTCTGTTACTTTCTTCTTTACCGCGTGGGTGTTTAGTTTTAGGATTTTTAATTCTTTATTAATTTTATTGTAAATATAATTACTCAGTGTATAAAATTGATGCGTTGCGAAAGTGGTTTTATGTTGAGTTCCAGTGATGAGTTGTAGTCGCTTATTTAGATTTGGCGGCGGCAGCTTAGCGTGAATACTACAAAGTCGTCCCAAGAGAAGAAACACGTGCAGAGACCCATCCAGCATCTCTAAATCTGAAGCCAAGCAAGTTTATGCTTCTCAAAGTTATACAGGTGTAAAGTTTTACCGACTTCCACTTCCACTTCAGAGTCGGTTTCACTGGAAGCCGTTCATGCTTCATTTCACCTTAAGTTAAGGATACGAATGCGAGTTGTGTTTTTTTGTTTTTTAAATAGTTTATCTACTTCGTTTAGCGAGTTAGTACAGTACAGATATACCTAACTACGAGTACATATACAGGATAAAATTTAAAACTTGCGTCAAATGTAAATAGTAACTGTTACATAATCTTAATAAATTGTCATTTTCCAAATCTAAATTCTTGAAAAAAACGTTTCATTATCGTCTTAAATGGTGTAAACTAAGTTATTGCATTCAAGTAGTCACGAATTATAGTCGAGTCAGATTTTTTTTTTTTTTTTAATTTTCAAAACAGATTAGTAAATTAAAGTATCAAGTTTAGCGCGCGCCTGATAAGCACTCCATTCATCGCTGAGTTCAAATCATGAAGCAAGTTGGCAATGTGTTGAACTGGCGGTATTTACCTAATTTTGACCGTTCCTACGACAAAAAGCTCGCGCTCGCCTACGCGCACGTATGTGCATCCCTTTCCTTAATGACATGTTCTAAATTACTATAGAGCACGCCGAATTAGATACATATTTTAATTTGTCGCGTCGCACCAATTCAATTTCACCCTGTGCACAGAGTTATTGGTACAACATTAACAAGCTTGAAGGACTGGATTACTAACATAATAAACAACAACTTTTGTTCTATGACTTTTTACAAAACATAATACATTTACCAAAAGCAAACCTTTAAGATTTCTTTGTTCTATCTAACCCCGCTCCCCTCTGCTGCATTTGGTACTAGACACGGCAGTTTGTTTACCTAACTGGCACTTTCTTTCGCTTTGCGTGGAGTTCGTAGCAGAAAATCGAATATTTCAGTTCGTTGAATTCAATTTTTTTATTTTTGTATGAAAATCTGATAAATTAAAATCTGATGAATAAATTAAAGTTATAGAACAAAAGTTGTTGTTTCTGATGTAAGTAATAATTATAGTCCTGAGAGATAGTTAATATTTTACCAATAACCCTGTATAGTATGTTCCAAAAGTATCCGAACTCAATTACCCATCAGATTACAAAGTACTTATGATTTTTGGCTATAAGCTTTTCTATTTTATGGGGTCTCTCTTGCTATTAAAAAAAACAGTCACCCATCCACAAACTGACCGTAACAACCGCTACTTAACCTCACAGATAGAACATCACAATAACCACAAACTTTGCATACATAATACATTAGTAGAGTACGGTCAGCATATACATCATAAAGCGCTAAATTATTTGTAGTACATTGCGCCTGCTGTCCGTACCGCGACGTAGATTGATGGCTCTCTGAACTGTAATAATAATTAATGCTACAAGCTAGCAAAGTGTTGCTTGTAGGTGTGTGGATGTAAATACTAGGTTGTAGGTTTAAAACTTGGCCAAAATTATTTTAAAAAATGCGCTGAAAACCAGGAGTACTCGCAGGCGACTACGTAACAATTTTATGATTTAAAAGAGGCCTACCTACGCTGTGTTCTCCCATACCTACTATAATTTGAAAACATTGTAAAAGCCAATTATTTTTAAAAGAGTAACCGTGGAGTTTCATAAGTGCCCATGTAGGTTTATGTGAAATAAAATATTATAATTTGGATTTTTTGAGATAATAAACTATCTGAGTGTCAAAATTCATCCAAATCAATTCAGCCGTTTTTGCGCCAATAAGGAACATACATCCGGACAAACAGACAAGCGGTAAAAAAATCTAAACACTATCTATATTTTATAATCCGCACCCACACTTATACACCACATGTATTACATACTAGTTTCTGGCCGTGACTTCATCAAATTCCTTGTCGATGTCTTGTGATGCGATATGATGGGGTGGGGACCCCATCACATCGCATCGCATCGCATCGCGTCGCCCGCGCTGTCACTTCGTATTCGCTTAGCGACCTTTCTAACTTTTTTTTTGCCCGCTCCTTACGATCCTAGCATGTTGTTAAATAGTCTATAGCCTTCCTTAAGAATTGGGCTATCAAATGCAAAAAGGATTTTTCAAACCCGACCGGTAGTTCCAGAGATTAGCGCGTTCAAACAAACAAACTCTTCAGCTTTATTATGAGTATAAGTATAGATAGATATAGATAAAAAATTAAAAATAAATGTCGCCATGACAATTTCCCTTCAGAAAAAAGAAGGTTCTGGCTAAGTAGGTACTAAACTCTTTAGTTAACTCTAAATGCCAGTGAGAATACAGCCTTAAATACTCCTAATAAGGCAATTAGGGCCATTTAAGGTGTTAAAGCAAGATCTAATACTAATAATTATGAAAGCCCGTCTTATTTATTTTTTAATAAGGTAGCTTCACAGCTGACAATAAGTACCTATAACATGATTATTATTCTAAACATCACGCTATTAGCGAAGTACATAGAAAAATAAAAAAAGCGGCCAAGTGCAAGTCGGAATTGCACACGAAGGGTTTTGTACCACCGCACAATATTAAAAAAAAAACTCCTTTCTTTACTCATTTATAAAAAGTTTGTAAAAAGTAGTATTAAAAAGAAAAATGCATTTATTTTCATTACAGCAAAATAAATACACCTTAAAACTATAAAACAGAAAACAAAGATTAAATTTAAATTAATTTTATACCAAAAGGGCCATATTGTATTGTTAAATATTGCACGGTGGTACGGAACCCTTCGAATGCGTTTCTGACTCGCACTGACTCGCACTTGGCCGCTTTTTTATTTTTCTGGGTACTTCATTATTGTCGTGATGTGTAGAATAATAATCATGTTATAGGTACTTATTGTGAGTTGTGAAACCAAATTATTAAAATAAAGACAACTCGTGTACCCCCTTTAATTATCAAATTAATTTACTTTTATTATTTGTTGTTATAGCGGCCTTATAGCAGTACACACTCTATGAAAATTTCTTCCCGCTGACCTAGGATCATGAAATTTAACAAAAAGCAATTTCATGTAGCACGAGTAAAGGAAAAATTCCGAAAACCGTAAATTCGTAGTAACATGCCTACTGTACTTTGTACGGAACCCTCGGTGCACGAGTCCGGCTCGCACTTGGCCGGTTTTTTATTTTATTCTTAGCAGCCTGTCATTAATCTCTTTATTCATAAACGTTGCTTAAAGTTAAGTAGTGATTAGCGACTGTTTAACCATACATTTTTGACATTTAAACGACACTTAACTTTAATCATCGTTTATAATAAACCCCTTAGAATCTGCAAGGATTATATCAAAACACCTATTGTTATCCCGAGTACTCGTAACACGAACAAACAAATTAGGCATTACCCTTACTTAGCGATTGATAAAGATTTTATAGTGTCTCCCTCTTCCCGATAACCCTCCCTTCTCTCTTTTATATTCAAAAACCTGCATTCAAGAAACTTCGCCAGCGAAAGGGTTAAAAAAACAAACTTAATTTTGCAGCTCCGAAAACATTTCCACAAACAAAGCTGAACTTTAAACTGTTTTCGTAAACGCACTCATAAGTTTGTTTTGCACAATTTTTTACGTACATCCTTTCTTCTGGTCGAAAAGCGTTTTCGTTACGCGAAATTAGACTTTGTTGAATTGAGATAAGCGTCACTGAATTTAACCCCTATCACCACTGAAAAATCAACCTTCTTTCAATGCGATAAGGTTGATTTTCGCATGTTCCATGTTAATATTGTTGTTTTTTTTTTTCGCTAGAAGTTTGCCCATTGTCTCCAAAGTGTTAGCGTATACAAAATCGTCGGTAAGTCTATATTTGAAGTTTCAACTACTTTCCTGTTATTTTGTTGTTAAATTGGTTGGTAAAACAATTTTATCGAAGTGAAATAGCACTGAGTTTCCTTAAGCTCATTTCAGTGGAAAATACTGCGTCATGCAAAATGATGATTTTTATCATTTGCCTATAGTTTCTCACTGTTTATGGAAAAGGGTATAAAGGGTGGCAGGGGCATAGACGCGCAAACTGTAACCATGAATTCAGCATACTCTGATTCCTGACCAAGCGCGGAAAATTTGCGTCGGTGATCAAACTAAATAATCTGCTGTTTCATAGAAAAATGCAATACCTACGAAAGGTCGAAATGTATGGTACTGTTTTTTTAATAACCGACTCTAAATTGATTAGAGGCAGGGTTAGAATCATGTGCTGCATCCATGGTAACAGCTACCACCCTGTATACGCGGATGGCTAGGTCTAGGTACCTACTGCAAAAGTTTAAGACCTAAGTCTTATTGGGAACATTATAAAGAAATATATACATTATCATTGATATTATTACTGTACGTGTGTATAGGACAAAGGCGTACCCACCGATGGCATTAACGAAATGGTACAGTTCTTGTAACTACTGAACTATTTCGTTCACCACGTTTTGTTCCTAATTCTGTAACATTTATATGCCACTTACTGTCGCAGGGCACAGAATTACCTACTTTATAACGTAGTATACCAGCGGCTGCGTAATTACGTAATACACGAGTAGTAGTAATGGCTGTCATTTTGACAGTTCAACAACATTCATTGCGTTATTTACGATGTCGAGTAAAGGAAAATGTTCGAACATATGAAGCAATGGATTAGCAATATCCTTAAAAATGATTGAGATAGTGATTGATAGTGTGTTACGCAATGAGGGTGCTGATATGACACACAAATAAACATTTTATTTAAAATATATTTATTATAAATCTCCAATTACTATCATTACAGGTAATCCTAATGCGACAGCGTAGTCTTAAAATTAACATATACAATTTAAAACTATGAAAAACGTAAAAAACTAGTATTACTTACTTATAATACATTTACAAATAATAACTACTTTACTAATTTCCCTATAAAAAAATAAAATAAAAACACAAAATATAGCTTAATCTAATCTACACTATAACATAAAAAGAACATCAGTATTTTTGCGAATTCACTCAAATGGCATGTAAATACATCGATCTTCACGTGAAGATCGTTAATAACCCGAATTGCTCGGGTCAACTGTGTTTTGGCGAGAAGGTTGGTCTAATATTATGGTCGAATATTTGATTTGATTCCTATCCATAGGTTGGCAAAGTGACTTAGTTTTTTTCATCATCATCTGCCTTGCCAGTAGTCAGATTTCAGTCTACTCGAACTCAGTTGAATACCAGTATTTTACACGGAGCGACTGCCCATCTAAACTTCACAACCTAGTTACTGGGTAACTGAAAATGGTTACGCCACCTTGTAGATGCCTGCAAAAGCAAAAGGTTTTTCGAAGCTTTGCTCACCTAAAGGACAAAGTTAAATTGTCTCATGTGCCTCTCATTACGTACACTATAGGGTATGGGTATACCCTTGAAACGGGAACATAGCAACATTGTAAGACGGTAGAAATAGTTAATGTTTACAGAACCTACTTCCTCGGACAAGCTCCATTTTTTTTTTATTTAAACATAATAATAGTCTTAATACAGGTTAATGTTTGTTTTGTACCATTAAACCAGAGATGGTTGGTATTGGTACTCACATTCGCTAAAACAACAAGGAGCTTGTATGTACCTATACTAAGTTATTCTCAAAGGCTTTCAATTTCTTGATAATAAACATAACAAGAAAAAACCGGCCAAGTGCGAGTCGGACTCGCGCACGAAGGGTTCCGTACCATTATCTATAAAAATCAAACATGAGTTGATTGAATGAAAGGTAAATTGCGGACACACATTTTACCACTTTGGAAGTGTCTCTCGTGCAAACTATTCAGTTTAGAAAAAAATGATATTAAAAACCTCAATATCATTTTTGAAGACCTATCCATAGATACCCCACACGTATGGGTTTGATGAAAAAAAAAATTTGAATTTCAGTTCTAAGTATGGGGAACCCCCAAAATTTATTGTTTTTTTTTTCTATTTTTGTGTGAAAATCTTAATGCGGTTCATAGAATACATCTACTTACCAAGTTTCAACAGTATAGCTCTTATAGTTTCGGAAAAAAGTGGCTGTGACATACGGACGGACAGACAGACATGACGAATCTATAAGGGTGGCGTTTTCCCTTCTGCTCCACCCAGAGCGGGAGGAGTCATTTGATGATTTCCCATCCTCAAAAAAAAAAAAAAAAAGGGTGGCGTTTTTTGCCATTTGGCAACGGAACCCTAAAAGGAAAAGAAAGAAAAGAGAAAGAAGAGAGAGAAGAAATAAGCAGTAAGTACCTTTGTACTCATATTATAATTATGTCATATCCCTATGTATTTTACTGTGTGTACCTACATAAATAATAAAATAAATAAATAAATAAACATCACGCCTGTAATCCCCGATAGGTTAGGCAAAGGTGTGCCTGTAGCACACACAAATTTCGTGAATTATGTTTAAATACCATGTCATAGCGGCGAGCCTAGTGACAGCAAACGGGTACCAATTCAGATTTAGCCCGAAGAGGCTGCTCCTGAGGAATTCCAGGTGGAAAACCCAATGGCACTTTGCCCGACCCGGGAATCGAAACCACGACCTCATGCTCAGCAGTGACGCTTACCACTACAGGCAGGCAGTCTTGAAAATATACAATATCATAGTACACTATCTTTCTTTAAGAAAAATGTATGTTACACATGTAAAAATTCACTCCATTTCCTATGGGAGGCCAATTTCCATTGTTTCCCATATCGTGGATGTAAGGTAGACTGTAATTAAAAATGGGCATTTAGCTAATAACACATATTTGTACTTTCCCAGGAGCTACCGCGCCGCTGGGAATTTTCGCCAGTGGCCGACGTATTGTATTCTTTGGTAATTTCGCAGATATCAAAGTTGTGGGTGCACTGAAGGATGTAAGATGTTTGCTATAATAGCTCCTACTAAAGCCGCTCTATTCTGTAAAAAACTCACCGCGAAAACTTGGTGAAGTGAACTGCCATTCCACCAGAATGACACCTTACTTCACCTAAGTTTTCATGTTGAGATGTTTACAGAGTAGGTCGGCTATTCTTTCACATTTTCTTTCACATCTGATTTTGCAGCACTGTCAAAATCAAAGTGATTCTTATAGACGTTATAATATGGTCAAATAACTGCGAAAGTACTGGTTCCTCTAGTGCTGTATACACGGTTATTCACAAAACATTAACCACCTCTCAGGACTATATTACTAACATCATAAACAACAACTTTTGCTCTATGACTTTTATTAATTAATCAGACTTTCATACAAAAATGAAAATACAAAATTCGATTTTCTGTTACGAACTCTACACGAAGTAAAAGAAAGCAAAAGTTAGATAAACAAACTGCCGTGTCTAGTACAAAATTCAACAGAGGGGAGCGGGGGGGTTTATTTTTGGTATATGTAGGTACTCGTATAATGTTTTTTAAAAGGTCATAGAACAAAAGTTGTTGTTTTATGAATATGTACTGTAGCTGAATATCAGTATTTTACATGGAGCGACTGCCTATCTGACCTGCACAACATAATTACTTGGCCTGAAATTCTGAGAATTTCAGGCTTCTGACGACCCGTAACGACTGCCAAAGATACACGAATGACAGCCGGGACCAACGGCTTAACTTGCTTTCCAAGACACGGAGGGATCTTGATTTGTAAAGATGGTCACCCATCCACAGACCAACCGCGGCAAGCTTAACCTGATCGAACAACCTGTGCGGCTGTTATTATTTAGCTACGAGCCCCTCAATAGAAACTTTACTAGAAGAAACGACTACGGAGAAAAATAATTTAGGAAAAATCACTCGCGTCGCTTAGCTACACACAGAGAACAAGCGTTAATACTCTCTATTGTATTTCATACTTTTGTTTTGACATGGGAACCCTCCTAATGGGCGAGCCGTAACGTTTCCTATCGTCCATAGACAATAACACGTTTATACTATATCTTCTTGAACCTAGTCAACCGATATCTTGTTACGTATGTGTAAAAGGTTTTTGTTAAAGATATTATTGTAACATAACACCACCCTTGTAATCCTCGACCGGTACGCAGAGGTGTACCTACAGGTGAGTATACACTAGACCATTTTCTCGAGCATTCCCATATAATGTAACGTTCGCAGAACAGATGGCCGATGGAGCTGAAAGGTTCTGGAGTGGCGACCACGTACCGGAAGACGTAGCGTTTGAAGACCTTCCACAAGGTGGACCGACAACCTTGTGAAGGCCGCAGGAACCCGTTGGTTGCGAGAGGCACAGAACCGGTCGAAGTGGAAGTGCTTGGCGGAGGCCTATGTCCAGCAGTGGACATCTTTCGGCTGAAATGATGTAACGTTCTTACGAATAGTACAATACAGGCAAAACCTCTGTTTCTAAAAGCATTTCCATGTAATGTAGCGTTTTTGTGAATGCTCGACGCTGCGTTCGACGTAATGCTCACGGCGTGCAAGCATTAAAAAAAAAAAAGAAAAAAATAATAATCTTATATTCCTTATCCTCCTCTTCCTTTTCCTTATTTTATCTTATTTTCTTCTTTTTTTTTATCTTTTTTTTTCTTATTTAAGTGTACCAAAACAACACGACGGTCATTTGCAACAATGTATCAATTTTAGTTCCTGAGACGCTCAAGCAAGGGACGCTTTGAATCGGCACAAAACCAATTGTCATTTTGTACAGTATATTTAGTCCAGCGTACTTGTTTATTAGAGGTCAGTGGTTATAAGTAAATGCTCAAGTCTATACTCACCTTTAAGTACCCACATTTTGCCAAATATTTGTGTTACATATTTTTGTTTAAATCATCAAAACATAACGAGTTCTGTTGAAAGGAATTTCCGTAGAATTAAGCTACATTATTTACTATTATGTAAATATTAATAATACCTACACCTATTATTTTAATTAATTATGAAATAATATTAAATCATTTCAACTGTGAGGTATTGAAAACAGATCGTTCATAACAAACGCAACCCATGTCTATAAACATTATTATTTACGAACATTAGATAACATCACGCCCGTATACCTCGAAGGGTTAGGCAGAGATGTAACTATAGTACACCTACATTTCCCCAGTTATGTCCAAGTCCCTTATGGATGGGGGGGAGCTTATTGCCATCATCCGGGCACATATTATCCAGACTCCGGGCTGCTACCTGCACCCCAATAACACTTTTCCCCAACTAGGAATCGAGCCCGGACCTCATACTCAGCAATAGCGCGTGCAACCACTTGAAAAACGTGGCGGTCAAAATGATTACTTTCATTTATAAATAATAAGGCATAATCCCACTGTTGGGACATAGGCCTCCTCCCTGTGAGAGGGAGTGGGCCGTAATTACCCACGCGGGCCCTTTGCGGGTTGGTTGAGATGTACTACATAAATTCACGATAGTATTTCAATCAGTAGTAGAGTATTATGCTTTTAATAGGATTTGGATGAAATTTCGCACACAGATAGTTTATTACCTTGATTGACACATAGGATACTTTTTATCGCGGTAATACGCTTCCGTGGGATAATTTCCGACCTCCACGCGGGCGAATCCGCGGGCAAAAGTATGTAAATAAGTAGGTACACTTATTTATGTCTAAGTAGTAACTAGAGTTTATTTATTTTACTATTAATTTAATGTTTTACAAGAGTGACGGAGTAGCTCAGTTTTATTCTTTGAGAGATCTTAATAAAGTCGCCATCTTTTGTAGAGCACAGAAAAGCTGTAACAATAATTAAGAAGGAGACGCCTTCAAAGAAAACCTATTACCTCTGGCTATCCCTTTTGTGCAATAGCGTTAGTGACGTGGATTATAGAAATGTGGATAATCTGATAGTTTTTGTCCTTTGAATGAAATCTTTATGACTGTGTTTGTGTAATGGTTTTTTCTTAATCCACGATTTGCGAATCCTCATAGAATTTGCAAGTTGTGTTCCTTGTAAAATACTGGGATTTTCCTACAAGCTGTGCTATTATCGTATCGTGCGTCGTCGTACACTAATAGGAAGGAATTTTTATAAATAATTAAAGTCGTTTTCCACCTTGGTCAAGTGGTTGCTAACTTAGACATCTAAAAGACCTCACATAGTTTAAAAAAAATATGATTGACGTGTATAAGTGTTTGTATGAACCTACTTACAGAAATAAAATCATCTATCATATTAATTATGAATCCTTCCTACTTCCTTAAATAAATGTTTGTGAGGAAGGATGGATGGATGTTTGTTACTCTTTCACGCAAATACTCCTGAACGGATTTTGATGAAAGCTGGCACACAGGCAGACCTTGATCTGGGTTAGGGCATAATTATATCAAACTCAAACTCTCAAACTCAAAGTAAACTTGGAGAAATCGTCACGTATCGTATAAGCGTTATGCGGATCCATGCGACTTTTTATTACATAATTAATAGAGAGAAGCTGGTTCGAGCTAGCGTGGGAAAAGAGTTCCTGGAAGGACTTGGGGGAGGCCTTTGCCCAACAGTGGGACAGTATAGGCTAAACAAACAAATAGAGAGTCAGAAAGAGGGATAGCGTTCATGGTTTTCATGGGTGCTAAACCGATAGTGAGGTCAAAATGAAAATCCAAGATGGCTGCAAAAATGTTCAAATTTTTCTTCATGGATGTTGTTTTTATGGTTTTCGAAATACCATATCCAACCAACATTTTTTTAATCCTTGTGCCAAGCTAAACCGGGGTGCACACATTTAATTATTCTCCGGGTGAAATTATTTGACGCTTACCCCGAGAACAAACGGTACCCAGAATTTAGTTCCAGCCTTAAATTTGAATATTTTAAAGCTCTTTTTAAAAAAGCTGTTGTTCCTTATGTGAAGGCTAGATTGAGGGCGTTAATTTTAGGAAATTTGAAATAAAGTTTTTTTTTTTCTAGAGTTTTTTGACAATAGAGGGTTGATGAAGTTGAGGGTGAAAATTTTGGTTTTCTTTTCTATAATTTACATTTTCGTATGGAAGTTACAGACTAGGCACGTAGCTCATCTGGTAGTTTTTTATATTGGTGTTGTACCTGCGTTGAATGGATTCATTATATTATGTACTTTTAAATTTGTGGCAGTGTATTGCTTTGTGTATTTTTGCTTGCGCTTTTACTTCGGAGATCGCCTTAGCGTTCTTTCTTACTTTTATCTTTTTGCTCTGTTCGTAAGAGTCCTAGCATGATATCAATATGTAATAATAAAATAATAAATATATAGTCCGACTCGTAGTTCCAGAGATAAGCGCGTTCAAACAAACAAAATCTTCAGCTTTATTTAGTAAGTATAGGTAAAAGATATTGATAAAGTAGCAATAACTTCTATATTAACACAACATTTTAGAAATGGTCGTACTGTGTAAAAACTTAGGCCCATCGTTCACGACACCACTCAAAAAATGTTTCAAACTAAATTCATCAACTCGACTGTGCATAATGAATTGCGTACGAATTGTACGCACATACAACTCGACCAGCATCGAACCGAAACATTGTAGTGTTGCTTTGAATAAATTTGACGTAGGTGGGTACATATTTTTTTCTAGGGAATAATACTTTCAAACACGGATATTATGTTTGTCTATTCACGATTTTTACTATCAATCCAGCATTGAGTAGTGGTGGCCAGGGGTAACGGCCCCAACTTACGAGTCGTAGTCGGTGTTCGAACCCAGTCGGGCGCCTTACTTTGTGTAGACAATTTCATCACCACTGCTCTCAAAATGGTGAAGGAAAACATCGTGAGGAAACTGACATGTCCTAGAACAAAGAATTCAAAGACATGTGACATCTAACAAGCCGCACTGGGCCCGCGTGGTGGATTACGGCCCACTCCCTCTCACCGAAAAGAGGCCTGTGTCCCAGCAGTAAAAGATGTAAGTAGTACAGCAGATCATCGCTCTCAATAAGTAAAAGAATCATCTGGAAGTTGGAACAAGATGGCAGAAGCGAGAAAAATCGTGTTAAAATAGTTAAAAGAACTAATAATTCCAACGTACAACTTAATTTACTTTACGAACAAAAGTGCAAACATATCAGGAATGCACCAGAAAATTGTCCAAAGGTATGTATGGACGTACGAGAAAAAGTAATAAAATACCGCACCACGCAGACTTGCAATAAAGTAATTGTAAATTCTTCGAAGTAACGTTAGCAAATAAAACTTGGTATGTTTTTTTTGTATGTCTGTGTGTCCTATTGTCAGTGTTTTCTTTTTTCATAATATTTTTATACGTCTTTCTTTCGAAATAGTTACTATAATAATAATAATATGTTGTATATTAATATAATGTTAAGTTTATGTCGAAGAAATTGAATGCGCGGTCTGAGTAACTCGAAACTGAGTATTGATACTTTTGACAGAATATAATCTATCTATATACTTATAATAAATCTGTAGAAGTGAAAATTCTGTACACTGAAAATATCCAAAAAATAAATGGCAGGGGGTGTTACTTGACCGACACCGAACCCAAAAATGTGATTTAAAAAATTTTTGTCTGTCTGTCTGTCTGTCTGTCTGTCTGTTTGTTCAGGCATCACGCAAAAACTACCGGTTCGATTACGATGAAACTTGGTACAATTATTCTTTAACTAGCTTTTGCCCGCGACTTCGTTCGCGTGGAATAGTGACTTCACCAATAGATGACACCGACTCTTGACCAATAGATGGCGCTGTATGTCCGGAATAAATTTACTTTTTATTTTGTTTTTTATTTTTTGTAATAAAAACTATCCTATGTCCATTCTCAAGTTCCAAACTATGTCTGTACCAAATTTCACACAAATCGGTTCAGTAGTTTAGGCGTGAAGCAAAGACAGACAGACAGACAGACAGACAGACAGAGTTACTTTCGCATTTATAATATTAGTTTGGATATCCTGGGCACCACACTGGGTACTTTTTATCCCGGAAAAGTATATACAATAAAAAACAAACTTAATTTTGCGGTTCGATCCCTATACCCGATTACCACTGTCTGTACTGTACCAACCGCAAATACTAAGTTTGTCGTAGGTTGGGTCACCCGCAGTGGAGTTCATTTTAATTCCTTTTAGTTTTTAGAGTTATTTAGGTTTATTTTTATATGAGTCGTAGGTATAGATTTTAATTTTAAAGTATAGGTAGTATATTTGATAGTGTACGTAGTGACCGTAGGTTATTTTATAATACTGTTAGGTAGGTTTAGTCATTCGTATAGATATTAGTTTTTAGGGATTTTGCTTATTTATTGAGTTTAGATTAGTTATCATCAGAAATAGGTTTATTTAGGTAGGTAGGTATTTAATTTTCTGTTATTGAGTTTTTTTTTTTTAAATTAGTTAGGTACTTAGGTAAATATATCATATAGGTACCCTCTTAATCACCACTAATGAGACACAATTGGTTTTCTATTGTAATTAGCCACAAAGGGCTCGCGACATAGATGGCATTCTGGGGAAGCACATACATTTTATCCTGTTAGCACGTTCCTGTGGGTAAATTTCCGACATCCACGCGGGCGAAGCCGCGGGCAGAAGCTAGTTAATAATAAATATGTTAAATTGTCGAAAATTTACCACTGACGGGACAAAAACGGGTAATTCGGTTTTTAAGGGGAGGATTTGAACTTGAAACTGTATGTTACATTTTCACGCCTAAACCACTGAACTTCTGATTTGGCATAGATATAGATGGCATCCTGGGGAAGCACATACTTTTTATCCTGTTAGCACGTTCCCGTGGGATAATTTCCGACATCCACGCGGGCGAAGCCGCGGGCAGAAGCTAGTTTCTAAATAAATCTCTTCCAGCATACCTGCGATAGGAAAGTAAATAAAGAGATGTAGACAGCGTGCGTAAGAGTAAAAGAGAAAATAAAATACATAAAATCAAAAACAATTCACTTAATAAAAGATGTAGGTACTTTACTTAAGTCAATGGAGATTCTATGTTTCACCAATGTCAAACGTGAAATGGAAAAAAAATATTATTTATTTCTATACACATACGTCAGTTATTTTTAAAATATTTATGCTCATGCTTACCTTAAAGACAAAAGGGTGTACCAAATTCTGAGAAATTTTATTCACTTCCCTCCGTTCTTGAGAAAACCGAGATAAGCATGATTCTCATCACAGAAATAAATAAGAAAGCCTCCAACACATTTTCAGAGTTACAGAATGAGAGAAATGAAGAATTGCCATTCAAGAATAAAAGAAATAGCTGTTCTGTTTTATATTTGTTCAAAAACTTTGAATTGAGCATTTCGCTTGTTTATTCTGCTGTCGGTACGCGTAAACACTGAGATATAAAGGCGAGTTTAGACGTAACAGTCTTGATTTTGTAACTTGGTACCCTCTTCCAGTGTTAAAATAGTAGGAAAGAATAATAGGAAATAGTTGTTTTAAAGATCTTTAGAAGAACTTCAAATTTAATGTAGAGTCAGGGAAATTAATGTTCAAGCAAATTGGCTACAACTTAAATTGTCCGTATATTCGAATTCAAATTCAAGGTCACGCAGCGCGCTATGGAGCGACCTATGCTTGGAGTCTCTTTGAAGGATAAAATCAAGAATGTAATTATCTGGACAAGAACCGGAGTTACCGACATAGCTTGCAGAGTAAACAAACTGAAGTGGCAGTGGGCTGGTCATGTTTATCGAAGGACCCATGGCCGGTGGAACAGACGAGTCCTGGAGTGGAGACCGGACACCACCCAGCGACGATGGATCGATGACATAAAAGAGGCTGGGACAGAATGGATGCGGAAGGCGGAGGACAGAGTTTTGTGACAGCCTGCGAGAGGCCTATGTCCAGCAGAGGACTGCGATAGGCTGCGTCAATTGATCTTACCGCAAATAAACGTATGTTCTATCTATCTTTCCTTCCTTTCAACAATCCTTAACAAATCAGATACGAGACCTATCAGTGATATCCTAACTGTCCTTTCCAAAGTCAAATAATTTATTTTAAAGGGCACAAAATGGCACTTTTCAACGTCACCATACTAGACAAGAACTAGCTGCAAAGGTATTTATTTTTCTTTTAAAAAAAACGTTGCCCCACACTAATTTCTCCTGTATCGTGGGTGCGTTTATAAACATTTAAACTCACATCCACAAACAGCCAGACTAGGAACAAGTACTTGTAGGCCATACAAATATTTGTTCCGTGCGGGAATCGACACGCAGCGCAGCAGTCAATCGCTTAACCACTGCGCCAACCGTGTCGTCAGAATTAATACCTAGGTACCTATTGCAAAATTTCCACTTAGTTCAGCTTATGCAGTTACAGGGAAAAGCGCCGATTCTATAGCACTGTGTACAACAAAAGGTTTTATGTTTCATTCATAGTAGTCATTTCAATCATGGTAGCTCATTTAACTGGATTTAAGTTACAGAACGCAGAACTAATTTGGAGCCAAACCAATGGTTCTGGTGTCAAATTTCATTTGACTGGCTGGTGGTTAGTTGATTTAGAGAGCATACTTTTACCAGCGTTATGGGAATTGAGGGTTTATAGTGGTTTTATTTCTTGAATGTGATGATTCTTTTTAAATTCTTGCCTTGATGATGTATCGTTGGAAGGCCTCCCGGAAGGTGAACCGATGACCTTGTAAAGGCTGCGGGGATACGCTGAATGCGGGAAGCACAGAACCGGTCGAAGGGGGGTGCTTGGGCGAGGTCTATGTCCAGCAGTGGACGTTTTTGGCTGAAATGATGACGATGATAATGAATCTATCAGGTATCTGAATAATGGGGCCCGCGGGCGGCGAATTTGGGGCCTGTCGTCGCTCGAGCAGTCAGGCTCACTCAAGAGGTGGCACGCAGTATGTGCGCCTTAATGGAAGGATGTGCGGTCGTGGGATCGGCCGCACTTGGTGATGGGGCCCGCTAGGCATGGCGGGCTGATACCAGTCGGGGGTGCAACGAATGGACGAGTATGTACCTCCCGGGCCCCCGACTCATGGTACTGGAAGTAGCAGTAGGGTTTTAGTCGGTAGGAGTCCGACATAACCCTCCGTTCTTCCCAGACGGAGAGTATGCATGAGGATTTCCCAAAGATAAAAAAGAAGGTATCTGAATAAGGATTATGAACAAAACTTGTAATACTGCTATTTTCGAAACAACTTCAAAGCAAACGAAGACACAGGCATAGCTAGTATTAACTATAGCCTTAAAATGTACGCACCCTAAGACAGTGTTACGGATTGCTCCTACAAAGGATGAGATAATCATGTCAAAGTGGAGAAATTCCTCGCATAAGTACTCGCTAGCATTTAGCTTAGGTAGAGGGTCGGCAGACAATGTTTATTGTTGTATTTACCTATAGTTATTTTGGTTCAAATGATCGTTAATATTGATAAGCACAACAAAAAACAAAAAAAAACTAAAAATAATACCGTAAGAGCAAGAAGGCAATAAAAATAGTTTAAAAACTGAAACGACTACAGAAAACTAAAAGTGGTCTAAAATACGAAACAAGAAAATATTTCAGATCGAAATCAAGACATAGGTACAAAAATGGTCAGGGTTAAGCCGTAGTCACATGCCATTAGTTTTGTAGTTGTTCCTGGTATCCACATGGTATACAGGTATTCCTTTTGGAACTGTCGTAGTCGGATACAAATAGAATTCATCAGTCGAAGGACACTGAACGAGACACACCTCTGAGTTTGTTTCGGCCTTTCTTCTCAGAGTAGTTAGATAGGAAACGCCGACCTTATCTAGTTTTAAAATATGATTGACGTGTAAAAGTGTTACAAACCTACTTACAAAAATAAAATTATTTATCATTTATCAATGGAAGTTTAATTTTTATTGTTTAGTGTCCCTCAAAGTGTTCATTGACTTAACAGACTGCTTATCATGATCAGCCTACAGCAGTCCACTGCTGGACATAGGCATCTCATCCAGCTGCTACCAGCCACCCTGCGAAGATCGTCGCTCCACCTAGTCTGAGAGCGTCCTACCTTACGTTACGCCTATTCGCGGTCTCCACTCATGAACATGTCTACCCCAACGGTCATCAGTTCTACAGCTAATATGGCCGGCTCATCATTAATTGACTACTTCAAATCCAAAAGGTACATGTCATACATACAGCGATCATCTATGAAATACTGTTTAAAAATGGCAGTGAAAATAAACTGAGAAGAGAGAGCCTGAATGTCAGAAATCGTCAACACGCAGCAAGCGTGGTGATTAATGCTCGTTCCTTCTCTATTTAGGAGACTAGCGGTGCATTATACAGGGTCATATTTAACTAGCTAGCAAAACTTCGCAGACGTCTTAACACGATAAAACAAAAAAGAAATTAATTTCATGTTTTTTTTCTGTGGGGTGATCGACCGGCAGTAAGTGAGTTCACTTGAAGTATCAGTTTAAAACTTTTGTTTTTATTTGTTTTGTTGCTGTTTTTGTTTTGTTTTACTTCACAGTCGCGTTTGGTATCGATATCTATAAACACGATATAACATATTTTCTCAACTCATACTTCAAATATCTCTCTTCTAAGCTCACTAACAGACAGACCGAGACATAGAGATAAAATGAAATAACACCTCACAGCACAACATTGGTACAAATTACAACCCGTCATAATTCCATATGCAGGTATAGTCAACCTTTTTGACGCGTTTTTAAGCCGCAAACTACCCGAGACAGCTAATATCCCCATTGTAGGGGTGAAGTATCTATGTGTGGCTGAGTAGGTACCTGAAGTTTTGCGCATCTGCTCGCAGGTATCAAAGCTGGTGCAACTAGCAAGTTATTTCATATATGTAAGTATAGGTAAGATGCTGGGGGCATAGACTAAGTTGGGGCGCAGGGGGGTTGCATTTTAATAGTGTTAATTATTTTATTTTAGTCTCGCTACGCAAACTACTAAAAGACGAGCGATGAACCAAAAGTATGCACTCTTGAGAGGTCTAAGAAGAAACGCTACAGAGAAAGACCGCTTACGAGATTGGCGGATGATATCAACAAAAGCCCAAGACAGAAGTAAATGAGCTTTTTTGGAGGAAGCCTTCACACGCGGAGGGGTTCTTGTAGGTACATAAAAAAAATGATTCATAAAGTTTTAAGTAAATTGATGAAACTCAAACTTAACTCAAAGCATTTATTTCAAAGTTGCTGCGCCCCGCGGTTTCACCCGCATATTTGTTGATCCCGTGGGAATATTAGAATAAAAAAAATGAGTGGGCTGTAATCTCCTACGCGGGCCCAGTGCGGTTCGATAAATGTCACATGTCTTAAATTTTTGGTTCTAGGACATTTAGTTTCTTCACGCTATTCTCCTTCACCATTTTGAGAGCAGTGGTGATGAAAGTATTAACACATTGTAAAGCGCCTCGACTTACCGCCTCGACTTACCGTCGTGGGCTCGAACACAGGCAGTGTTCGAGCCCACGACGGTAAGTCGAGGCGGTTACCACTGGCCACCACTAAATTATGATACGCCGACCATAAAATAAAAAAAACTTTGATGAGGAAGATAACTTTGCTATGTTATGTGTCTCATACGAATGTGAGCTTTCTTCGCATAACATTAATGTTCATAATCATATAAAACGTTTCTAGGAATTTGAACATAAGATTCACATTCGTACAAAACGCTTAATTTATTTAGCAAAATAAAGTTAAAGAGCATGTTACCCTTGACGGGTCATGAAAATTCTGAAAATCCTGAAATATAAAACTTGACCCCATTGTATGCAGACCCGTAGAAAGAAGGAATTATAATTTTTCTTTTCGGTCAGAAATAGTTGATAATGTGCTCGTGCAAGTAACAAATTAATGAAACAGCAAAATGAACATAATATGTTAATTTTGTTATGTTTCATTTTATAAGCTAGTATTAGAGCCCAGTTTATTCATTTGTTTATTTGAATGCGCTAATCTCTGGAACTACCAATCCGATTTAAACAATTCTTTTTGCACAAGAAGTTTAACGCAGACGAAGTCGCGCAGTAAGCTAGTTAGGTAGGTATAATTGGATTTATATATTTTTTTAAATGGTTTCATAAAACATGAAATACAACGTGTTAATAGAGAAACAATTAAGATCTTACCTGTGCTCCGAACCTTTTGATATTTAAAATATATTTTCAGACTTTTGAAACCATTTATTAACCCAATAGGTATCCGGTCGTCGCACTTCTGAATGATGTCGCAAAATATTTCTATATATAGGTATTGCAATTTTAGCACTTAAATACATAACTAATAATGAATATTTTGAATATAAAATTAAAACTGCATGTAAATGCAAAACATGTTTGTCACAAGTTTCGAAATAAGGCTGAGTTTCAACAGTTTACAATTTAACAGTTTTCGTAGTTAACAATTTTTCCTAAGAAATCCACTACTTCGAAATCAACTCAGCTTATCGTACCACACTGCTGGACATGGGCTGATGTCTGTAATTTACAGGTCAGTAACAGGTTGTATGTTGATCTAATTTGATTGTCGGCCATCTCTTTCTGCATCCAGTCTGTCCCAGCCGTCATCTTAAGGCGAATGCGTCAGAGTAGTCCGCGAAATTAATATTTTATTACGTTTTTTGCAATTTGTAGGTCAGTCATCAGGCTGTAAGGTGATCTAGATATGATCCGTAAAAAATATTTATTATTTTATAGAATTTATAATCATAAACATCATCAATACAACTCTCTAAATTTATATTCAAGACAATCTCCACAGATAGGTGTTCACAGACGGCTCTGATCTCAAGTGCGTGTGCGGCACCACCCCACAGACAATGGTCCACCTTCCATCCTGCGCCGCATACCCCGTCAGCGTCACCTGTGCACTTGATGGTTTTATGACTGCGTCAGTGAGCGCAGTTCGTGCAGCTGAATTTGGGACAAAAATATTGAACCTTTTTGCCATCGATACGCTAAGAAGAAGTTCTTATTACCCTATTAAATTGCTATTTCATGAAGTCATGACATTTGAGGCCAATTTTAACTTAAAGACTTGTATTGCTGATTCTAATTATTATAGTTCTTGTAAAGTCATTCCTGTCAGTCAATTTACTTGCATCCTGTTAGACTGGAAGCCGACCCCCATGCTATATGGTTATTTAAGAGCAGTGTGGAATTTCTTAACCCTATAGTTTCAGTGCTAACTAGTGACAGTGGGCAGGGCGTGACCGATGGGGCTGAAAGGTTCTGAAGTGGTGACCGCGTAACGGATGTCGTAACGTTGGAAGGCCTCCCATAAGATGGGCCGACGACCGTGTAAAGGCCGCAGGAATCCGCTAGATGTACGAGAAGCACAGAACTGGTCAAAGTGGCGATGGGATTAGGGGAGGCCTATGGCCAGCAGTGGACTTGTTACGGCTGAAATAGTGATGATGACATTTTTAGAGTCCCTTAAGCCTTGTGTGACGTGCTTAAAATACTTCAAGAAGTTAGTCACTATTTAGATATTTTAAGCACGTTACACAAGGCTTAACTTGTGTAACGTGCTTAAAATATCTGAATAGTAACTAACTTCCTGAAGTTTTTTCTTTATATTTACATTGTAACAATTGTTTCAATACAATTTACTTATACAGTCATGATACAAATACAATTACTTTTATTATTTTGTAAAGTGTATGTGTGTGTGTATTTCGGTATTGATATTTATATTTTAGAGGCATGAGGAACAGGGTGTAAAGTTCACTCAACCTCCATAGAAAAGGGAGGATCCTCCGACCAGACGGGTGTTGTGTCTGGCGGGCATTTGCCCAACGATTGATGTTGGGAAATTGTATCTATGCTAACTGCGCGGTAAACTCTGCTTGCGAGATGCAGGATTTGCGTGACGTCAGTATGACGCGTTGTTCGCATGTGGCGTTATAGATACCGCTACAATATGATAATGAAGTGAACTGAAGTGGCAGTGGGCTGGCCATGTTTGTTTAAGGACCGATGGCCGGTGGAGCAGACGAGTCCTGGAGGGGAGACCACATATCGGCAAGCGTAGTGTGGGACGCCCCCCAGCTAGATGGACGGACGACCTAAAGAAGGTTGCTGGAACGGACTGGATGCGGAAAACGGAGGACAGGGTGTTGTGGCGCAGCCTGGGAGAGGCTTATGTCCAGCAGTGGACTGCGATAGGCTGAGTTGATTGATATGATAACCAGTGGGCACATTGCATTGCGACCGCGTACCGGAAGACCTACGTCTTCCGGTACGCGGTCGCCACTCCAGAACATTTCCCCAACAATTTTTTTTCCATTTTTTTGAACCCGTTGGATGCGAGAACCACAGAACCGGTCGAAGTGGAGGTGCTTGGGGGAGAGGAACCCTAAAAATTCACATTATTATAGACTAGCTTCAGCCCGCGACTTTCGTCCGCGTGAAAGTTCTTGTCCCCCCCCCCCCACCGCGTCGCATCGCATCGTCTGCCCGCGCCATTACTTCGTTTTCGCTTTTGGTGTTTGTATGGATGGATGGATGTTTGTTACTCTTTCAGCGCTTTCATAAATGATATCAAGGGTAACCTCAAATCACACATGCACAGAAATCTAAACTTCAAGCAACTGTCCATAAACCACAAATTAAAATGTTCCACCGAAGCGCACTACAAAATGTTGTTTCAGTGCGGTTAGTGGAAGTGCTGAAGTGCGATTCAATCAAGTGCTGTTGAAATCAGTGCTCTGAGTGGAACACCTCAAAAAAACTCTCGTTGGGGATTTGTTACCTTTATACGGTCCACTCACCGTCCTTTTAAAACCGCCAATGTCAAGACGAATTGAGAATCTCCTCTTTTTATAGTCAGTTAACCATACTGCTTCAAACTAGTCTCCTAAACTAACCAGTCCTCACAGAGGCTCAACAAAAAACCATCCTCCACCACTGTCCCTGCCTACCCTACATAATCTTCACGACTGCTCTCCCTCAAACAAAACGGAATTCCGTTGCAGACGGACGCTAGTTTAAGGAAGGAGCTTCTAGTACAAAGGGGTGAGAATTAACCCCCACTGTTTGCCAAGTACCCACACAACCCGTACAGGCTGTATATACTGCGCACTGTGAATAACCTGTATAGTGTAGGTAGTGGAACATCCTGTGTAGTCTCAAGTGCAAATGTTTGAGTGTTGCTAGTCTTTTTGAATTATGTGCGAAATGGCTGTCTTTAATGAAACATCACGCTTGTTTATCCTAAAGGGGTAGGCAGAAGTCTATGGCACACTCACTTTCGCTAGTTATGTTTAAGTTGTATCATGTAATAATGCCATCTACGGGTACGAATCGTGACTCTAGGATGCTACCTGAGAAGTGCTACTGTACTCTATTCTTGCTAAAAACTGCCTCTAAAGGCAAATTTCGCCAAACTTACGAGTATATACCTAGAATAAGTCTTATCCTGAGAATAAATGTTCAATGTCGATATTATATCCCGAATAAAAGATATCTGAGTTTGAAAGATATCATAAACAATATTTTTTTAAATTATAGTGTTACCACTCCAAAGGTCGCATTCGGTATTTTTTAGACAAAAATAATGATTGCCGTTATTTTCAGTTTTCCCATGGTTGGGACAAAAGCGACCGTTTATATAAGTACCTATCTATATTATGTATATAAATATCGGCCTGTGCAAACTACTTGTTCAGATAGATCTGAATTAAAATTAAAAAGAGAATGATGATATAATCTAGAAACTCAATTCTTCTTCTTTCATAAAGGCTAAAACATAACGGTTTTCTTTTTTTTTGTCTGTAGCCTCTTTTGTGTCCCACTGCTGGGCTAAGGCCTGCCCTTGTTCCTTCCAAACCTCCCTTTCTTGTGCGATCTCTGGCCATCTTGGCCCTGCAAATGATATGAAATCGTCACACCATCACCTTGTTCTACCTCGGCGGCTATGTCCTGCCTCAGGCATCCAGTGAGTGATGATATTTGCCCATCTCTCCGGGTACATTTGTGAGACGTGTCCGAACCATGACAGAACAAAAAACTTGAGAGGTGTCAAGGGAAACCCGGATGGAACGAAGTTCAAAGAGAGAGAGATAGACAGAGAAACACGGGCACGCCGCACGACTTACAACTATAGCAAAAAGTGTCGTTCCAACTTTTGGTCTTAATTTTGTCCGTCTAGCCCCCTTTCGCAACGCGCGATAAGGAACTCCGTTCCAAACTGGAATTCTCTACTGACACTCAAGTAGAGCAGACGTGTGTACCTATAAGCAATATTATTTATCACTAGCTTCTGCCCGCGGCTTCGCCCGCGTGGATGTCGGAAATTTACCCACGGGAACGTGCTAACAGGATAAAATGTATGTGCTTCCGCAGAATGCCATCTATGTCGCGGGCCCTTTGTGGCTAATTACAATAGAAAACCAATTGTGTCTCATTAGTGGTGATTAAGAGGGTACCTATATGATATCTTTACCTAAGTACCTAACTAATTTAAAAAAAAAACTCATTAACAGAAAATTAAATACCTACCTACCTAAACCAGTATTATAAAATAACCTACGGTCACTACGTACACTAACAAATGTACTACCTATACTTTAAAATTAAAATCTATACCTACGACTCATATAAAAATAAACCTAAATAACTCTAAAAACTAAAAGGAATAAAAATGAACTCCACTGCGGGTGACCCAACCTACGACAAACTTAGTATTTGCGGTTGGTACAGTACAGATAGTGGTAATCGGGTATAGGGATCGAACCGCAAAATTAAGTTTGTTTTTTATTGTATATACTTTTCCGGGATAAAAAGTACCCAGTGTGGTGCCCAGAATATTAAAGAATAATTATACCAAGTTTCATCGTAATCGAACCGGTAGTTTTTGCGTGATGCCTGAACAAACAGACAGACAGACAGACAGACAGACAGACAGACAGACAAAAATTTTTTTAATCACATTTTTGGGTTCGGTGTCGGTCAAGTAACACCCCCTGCCATTTATTTTTTGGATATTTTCAATGTACAGAATTTTCACTTCTACAGATTTATTATAAGTATAGATATGTCGTTAAAATATTTCCGAGTAATCTGTGACCTAAAAAACGAATCGCAAATTTTTCTGCAAAGTTAGTGATTTACTTTAGTGAATAACAATTAATTATGAGAAACGTTTAAGAATTAAGTATGTCAAATAGTGAAAACAGCCCTCGGAGCATCCCATCACCACGCAGCCCTGCCAGCAAATCTCAAGTACCTGACCATGCCGCTGAAGGCAAAATTCAGGCAGTGGACACCAGGGAGATCAGCAACTGGTTGATCTCAATCGAATCATGCCTGAATGAAGTTTGTACCATCGCTCAGGAAGGAAAGCTGAACTCCGAGCAAAAGCTGAGGATCAATTCTCTATCGCGCAAGGTTGGACATGGCGTTTCACAAATGGCAGTTTACTACCAGGACTTGAAGCTAAAGGCCCAAGGAATACAGAACTCACTAGTGTCGAGAGAAAAAGGTGACCTCACGGATTGCCTCGAAGATATCAAGAAAACAATTCAAACTAGCATTCAAGAAAACTGCGCTAAACCAACGATGGCAGAAAAAGTTTCGTTCGCTGACATGGTTAAAACCAATAAAAGTTATTGGTTTTACCTGCGCCCCAATAACATCAGTTCTATTGCAATTTACCCAACGGATAAATTAAAATCTAGTGACGACACTAAATCCCTTGTCCAAAAAATTATATGCCCTGAACAAATGAAATTGCACGTTAGAGGACTGCGCAAAACAAAAAACGGAGGCGTTATAATCAGCACGGAGACGAAAGACGACATAGAAAAACTTAGGAAATCATCTCAGCTAAGTAGTTCCGGCCTAAAAGTGGAAGAACCTCATAAGAGAAGACCAAGAATTGTAGTTATAGGAGTACCGACCATTTTAAGTAATCAAGAAGTTTATGATTGTATCTATGAGCAGAATGTAGCCGATAAGCTGCCTAATTTGTCTCGTGACTCTTTTTTGGCATCTATAAATTTAAGTCACAAATCAGGTAAAAAGGAGGGACCTACGTGCAATGTTATCCTTGAAGTTACTGCTAGCATAAGAAAGGCGCTTATAAACCAAAATCGAGTGTTCATTAATTGGACATCCTGCCCAGTGAGGGACTTCACGCTTGTGACCAGGTGCTTTAAATGTCAACAGTATGGACATGCTGCAAAGACGTGTCGGGAGACTACCTATACGTGTGGACATTGTGGGGAACAAGGTCATCAGGCAAATGAGTGCACTAAACTTGCTGAACCGTCACATTGTGCAACATGCTTGCGATTTAAAAAACCGACCAACCACAAAACAGGCGACCAAGAATGCCCCGCAAAGAAAATAGCTGAGACAAGATACATCAATTCCATAGATTATAATGACGTCGGTTAAGGCCGCTAATGTTTATTTATAAGCCTTTTTTAATGTATGTTCTATAATTATTATTATTTTGTCTTTTACTAGTTTTACCTACGTAAAAATAATTTTAGTTTTAGTTTTTACAATTCGTGTTATAAATAAACATGCAATCTTGATATTTTGTTGACACAGTAAAATTTTCAAGTATGACGAAGAAAACAACCTTATTAAAATGTAACATTGCAAAAACCATAATAAGTAGAACATTGTTAGAAAAATGTCTTACTATGATGCAAGAGTATCACATTTCTGTCAATTAGAATATAACCATTATTTATAGTAGATCAATTATTTACTATTTGTTTAAGGAATTTTAAATAATACTTATGTATAAGCACTTGAGTGAGATACCTGAGATACAGGTTTATTCCTAGTTCAGGTAGAATCCAAATATTTTTTACCTACCTAGTATTAAGGCCCTATTTTGTAAATATTTATGTAAATCAATTATTTCAATAAACAATTTCAATTTCAAACCTCGTGATAACTATGGTAAAAATATTAGCCTCACAGGAAGGTGCATTTCAAAGTTCTGTTACTTGAATGAATTAAATCTAACGATATCATTTCAAAGTAAATTAAAGATACGTGCTCATTAACAATCATTAGTAGACACCAATACGTACTTACTATAAATTCTATGATACTAATGTATGATATGCAAATCTTCGGATTCATAAAGGGATTATATAGGTAGCTGTGCAAGGAAGAAGACGGGAGCGATTTCATAAAAAAAAAAAAATGCTATTTCTAGTTATTCGGTTGTCGAATCCCAATAGTGGGTCCACTAATCACAGATATACTGATAAGAGCAGTGGTGGCCCAGTGGTCACGGCTGCGACTTACGAGTTGTAGGTCGTAGGTTCGAACCCAGACAGGCGCCTTACTTTGTGTAAATTATATCATCACCAATGCTCTTAAAACGGTGAAGAAAAACATCGCGAGGAAATCGGCATGTCCTAGAACCAAAAATTCGAAGATATGTGACAACCCGCACTGGGCTCGCGTGGATTACCGCCCACTCCCTCTCACAGAGAGGAGGCCATGTCTCAGCAGTGGGAACATTATAGGCTGATTGTGTACACTGATAAGAACCCTGATCAGAGTACATTGCCCGTTATCATCATTATTATCTGACCATCCTTTTCCGCTGAAGCCGATCCCAACCTAACCAGTCTAACCGGATGCAGCTTCTCAGCTTATCAGTATTTTTCACTTTTACAGTGCCCGTCACATCCGGGCGTCAACATGACGCAAGGAGCTTTAGAAAAAGACTTTCACACAGAGAAGAGCCGTTTGAGCGACAGACGCGCTACAGAGCAAAATATTATAAACTAGCTTATAAAGTTGTTATTGTTAGATTATAAATTATAGGGATTTAAAAATCGTGTTACTTTTAACTTTTGAATTCCTCTTTCTGTTTTTGTCGTATACTAGACTTTTGGTTACTTATATATTGTTTGTTCTTTTTAGTTGTGCTAAATAAACTACTTTTCTTTCTTTCACTTTCTGCCTACACCCATGAGAAAAAGGCTCGATTATATGTATGAAAAAAAGAAATATTAATAAACCGCTTATGATCTTATGGCACATTCTAAAAGCTTGCTCGAGCAGGCAGCAAGCTATAGATAGTTGGTATCCATTTTATATCGCTTGAATAAATAATTACCTAAGTCGAACGTAGATGTCAGACATTCTAGGAAGAAGTGCTGAATACCTGTCTTCACTAACGTCCTAAGTATTAAGAAATTCATAGTTAATGAAACTGTTAACTTCATAACATCACCCCTCTACTATCCGTTTTTGTACCAGGAAATGGTCTATTCTACCAGTATGCCTTTCGTCAAAATGAAGGTAACAAACAAACCGCATTCATAATATTACATATTTATATGGATAGTATGAATAACATAATAATATGTAATGGCGACACGTGGCTTCTCGACATTCCTAACTACCCCTTCGTAGAATACAGCTATGTTGTTACCTACGTAGTAGTTTCAAATTTGCCCTTTTAATCTAGCGCTGGCAATTTAGCCACGAGCCTCATTTCCAGCGAAATAATCAACCTATATGAGCATAAATTACTTCCAACGACATGCATAGAATTACTATTACTTCATGCGTATGGCTAGGGAAATTAAATGGTAAGCAAATTGATCAATCAACTCAGCCTATCGCAGTCCATTGGACATAGGCCTCTCCCAGGCTGCGCCACAACACCCTGTCCTCCGCCTTCCGCATCCAGTCTGTCCCAGTAGCCAACTTTTTCAGGTACTTCTAAGGTCGTCGGTCCATCTAGCTGGCGGGCGTCCCACACTACGCTTACAGCCAGACAAAACAACCAAAACAACTACTTGTAGGCCATACTTACAAATATTTGTTCCGTGCGGGAATCGAACCCGCGACACGCAGCCACGCAGAGCAGCAGTCAATCGCTTAACCACTGCGCCAACCGTGCCGTCAAATTGATTGACTACGTAAATTTTCCGTATTATAGCCAATTCATTCAACTGTCAAAGAGTCTATTTAATTTGATAGTCAATTTGATAAACAATTAATTTCTCTGAGTTTACGATGTAATTTTTCCGATCAGGAAGAAATTCCTATGATAGGGCGAGGCGACATGTGCCGATAAAAATTCTTCATTAATGATGTAAGCGTTTTTATTCTGCATACCTGGATATACCTGTTATACTTTCATGTTAATTGCAAATTAGTCACTGGCTCGCTGGTGTAGTGTTACAAACCCTATTGCAGAGGCGCATTTTTTTTTTTTTTTTTTGAGGATGGGAAATCATCAAATGACTCCTCCCGCTCTGGGTGGAGCAGAAGGGAGTGTCAGACTTTTACTGACTAAAACCCACCCGTGTTCCTTCCTTAGCCCTTTATGTTCCAGGGCAGCGGTAAACCCTTTCGGATGGTCCCGCTACCCATTGCAGAGGTCCTGGGTTTGATTCCCAGGTCGAGTAAAGTGCTCATCGAGAATTTCTCAATATCAAGCCCGGAGTCTGGATTTGTGCCCATAATCAGCCTATTGTTCCCACTGTTAGGAAATAGGCCTCCTCTCGGTGCGAGGGAGTGGGCCGAAATCCCCCACGCGGGTCCAGTGCGGGTTGGTAGTTGTCACATTTCTTCGAATATTTCGTTCTAGGACATGCCGGTTTCCTCGTCATGGTTTCCTTCACCGTTTCGAGAGCAGTGATGATGAAATAATCTACAAAAAGTAAAGCACCTGTCTGAGTTCGAACCTACGACCTACAAATCATAAGTCAAGGATATTACTACTGAGCCTGTATTAGTTCACTACCTTTTAGGAAATAAAGTCTGCTACTGTACAAACACCAAATAACTGCAAACGTCTTCAAACAAAACATAATAACTTAAGTTTTTATTCATTTCACACCTTGCATCCATACTATTTCATTTCCTACCTTAAACTTAAAGTGACAAGGTTCAAAATCTCATGGTAAAATGTACAGGGTTGTTCTAAGTAATACTTTGGCATTTAAGGCAGATGTCAGGTAAATTGTTATGGGTGTCTTTAAAAACATCGTAATGGTTATCTTCATTCTCTTCAAGAAACAGGCTAAGATGGTATGCATCTGCATAATGTAATTATTATTATGTCTAGTTCAGGCGGAGGACACACTGAGGCGACACCGCGCGGTACGCGGGACGCGAGTACGAGCGTCGATTGTGTTAAGATTAGGTCATCATCATCAGCCTATAGCAGTCCACTGCTGGACATAGGCCTCTCCTATTGCACGCCATTCAATTCGATTTTCGGCAACTCTCATCCATCTGCTACCAGCCATCCTGCGAAGATCGCTGCTCCACCTAGCCTGAGGGCGTCCCACCTTACGTTTACCGTATCGCGGTCTCCACTCAAGAACACGTCTACCCCAACGGTCATCGGTTCTACGTCTAATATGGCCGGCTCATTGCCACTTCAGCTTGCTTATTCTGTGAGCTATGTCAACAACTTTGGTTCTCTGCCGGATGACCATTAGGACATCCATCAGGACGTCACGCGCCTATCAATCAATCATTTATTATTTGTAACAAAAAAAATACAGGTCTTAAAGGTAAATAATGTTTTGTCTATAGTAAGACATACAAATATGGGTAGTTTTAAAGTTTACAGTAAAAAAATTCAAAAAATGTCAAAAAATTCAGTAGCTAAATATCAAAGAAAGAGAAAAAAAAAATTAATATTCGAACACCTTTAAAGGACCTACATACAAGTTGACACAATAGATGCGAGGGAATTTTGTACCACATCCCGCGCGAGATTCGCTTCCGTTAGGCCAGAGCTGTAGATAAACGTTACCTTGTTGGACTGGTGGTTTCAAGGGCGACTGCTGAGCGTAGTCCAGCCTTAGTAGTGACGACGCCGTGGAAGCGGCCGCGACATACAAGTTGTAGGTCGTGGGTTCGAACCCGGGTAGACACTTTACTTTGTCTAAATCGTTTCCTCACCACTGCTCCCAAAACGGTGAAGGAAAACATCATGAGGAACCGCGCCTATCCTAGAAACGAAAATTCGAAGACGTGTGACATTCATCACATTCCTCTCACTCGCATTGGGCTCGCGTGGTGGATTACGGGCGGAAGTGAGTCGTAATCGAGCCCAATGCGAGTTGGCGAATGTCACATTATCTTAGAGGGATGCCTGGGTCCCAGCAGTAGGAACATAATAGGCAGATTATGTTATGTTAGGTGGGATTTGTGCCTGGTGTATGCAATTCTCTCCATATTACATTTGACTTAATATAAATGGCGAACAGTGGATGCAGTGTACGCCTATGCATATACAGGCGCTAGGCGTAATTACGACCGCTAGACCAACGGGGCAGTGGACAATTATTTTTCATCCCCGCTTCGCTCCGCTCAGCTTCGCTCAGCTCAGCTCTACTCCACAACTAGCCTTAACACAGAGAATTCCGGAGCATTTACTTGAAAATTAATTGGATTTTTACCACCCTTTGTTATTGTCAAGAGTCCATCTTTTTTCAGTTTAATTAAGTTCTATAAGACGAGGGTATGTCTGTAAAAAGAGTATTTTTTCAGCTGTTTCTTTATTTCTGATTCTGGAAGAATTCTAGCGACGAATTGTTCGTCTTGGATTCGTGTTTTCTATTTTTGCTTAGCGGTTTATTTTATTAATTTTGTACCAAAAAAATTAAAAAAACACGTGTTTTTTTTATAAAAACTTTCTTCTCAATAAGATGTCTTCTGTTGGAGAATTGCGTAAAACACTAACAGTAGCAATGGCTTCCTTTTTGACTGTTCAACAACCTTCATTGCGTTATTTATGTTGTTGAGAAGATAACTTTTTTAATATATGAAGCAATGGATTAGAAATATCCTTCAAAACTATTCAGATTGTTATGGATAGTGTGTTACGCCAGGGTGCTGTTCCGGGAAACTGTAATATGTTTATGTATTTCTATCAGTTAGAATTTTTATACACCTACAGACTGTAATTTTGTGTCAGGGCAGTCAGGGTAGGTACTTCGGGGACTATTAAATATAACGTTATAATTATTACATTTATTCCAAGAGCAATCTCTTGGAATAAATGTAATAATTATAACGTGTTTACATCAACGCGCCTATTCTAACACTGTTTTTCGAAACCCCCGCAGCCTTTCAGCCATTTCATTTCATTTTTCAGCCTTACCTTTCCTAACTGTGTTGGGGTTGGTTTCCAATCCAACCAGCGACTGCCCATTTGACAACCACAACCCAGGTACTGGGTGACACCGTAACATTAATAACCCGCCTTGGTAAGACTTGTGGACTTTAGAGTTCTGACTACCCGTAACGACTGTCAAAGTTCCATGAATGACAGCCAGGACCTTACCGTGCTGTCCAAGCTCCCTTTCGATACTGCACGCATAGCATTAGGCTATGCGTGCAGTAACTAAACATCCAACACTACTGGGCAGTTATTCTGGCTATCCACCATAGGGCCCCATGTACACACATTTTTCTTGTCGTGAAAAACTACGATTTACTCGCCGCGTGTAGGCACGGTTAACAGTGTTGTATGGATCACTATGGAAGCCTGTTGACGGACACGTTTTTTCTACGGCGTGGTTTATACGCTACGGCATATAAAGAAACCGCACCATGTACAAAGGGACATTACGGTTTACTTTTCACAAAAGTTACAAAAGAATGAGCTATTCTCATCCTGCTCGTGCCAACAGCAGCCTTGAAAACTAAACCACAATTATAAAACACCTGTAGGTAAGGTCACCAGAACAAGTACTCCTGACAATTTTAACGAGGATATAACTACCTGATAAAAAACCTTATCATTACACTGCCAACACCAGGTGTAGGCTCGATCTTTATTAAGGCTAGGTATACCTTGGATATGTCCTAGGTACCTATCTCATCTTAGTACCAGGTGATGTTGTAAGAACTAATTAGGTTTTTGTAGCGTTTAACGGTACTTTAGATGCTAGGTAGTGTGGTGCGTGGCATGAGCGCTAGCGATCTGAAGGGCAATTTTCGTAATTTTAAGAACGTTCACAGTCTGATCTCAGTCTCCATCTGTCAAAAATACCTCTATACTTCGACTTTTAATTGTATTCAGTAACTTGGCAGTTAAAGGGTTAACAGATTTTGACAAAAAAGATAGTGAGGTAGGTAGTGCAAGAATAACCGAAATTGAATGAACTTAAATAATGTACTTAAATGCAAAATTTTATATTAAATAATATAATAACTTGTCTTAAAAACACGATATACTATTATAAATTGTAGAATTTCTTATATATTTTGGTTTTCAGTAGTACAACTTACTTAGAATGTATTGATTATTATTATTATTCAGCCACTTTTGAATTTCTCTTTTCTTCCAGGACATCTTGGGAATTTTTTAAATTTTTCGGAAATTCGATTATTCGACGAATTACGAAAATTTACGAATATTTAAAGTTTTATTTAAATTAGACCATTTTTATCATTCGTTCTTTACGCAAAATCGTTCACTATCCCAACACTATTAGTTTTAATATGGTCACATTATTTTTCTTTGGACTGTTAAGTTACTGAATACGATTAAAAGTCGGAGTATAATTTGCCTACATTTTTGACTAGTTTTTGACATTGACTGTCGCAGAGATGAGATTGCGACTAGATTTGGAACGTTTTAATTGCGTGTTAGTAATTACGGGGATTGGTCTTCTGGTCTGTTTGTTTTAAACATAGACATGTAGGTTTCACTCCTAAACCCTGGTTCAGAAATACGCCACTAGTGGCGCTGCTCTGATGTCAACCTCCTGTCATGGTTGAGACAGACGCCTCTAGACTTTTCTTCAGTAATTTAATTTAATTTAATATTATTATTATTGTTGTATTGTGTTCTCGCCCTTTCGATTGTGTTTCTTATGTTTTACTCCTTCTGTGTATATATTTATATCGTGTTGTGTACAGACATTATATTTCTATAAATTCTAAGTTGACTTTTGTTTCTTGTTCGTCCGTACCTACATTTTCTACTAGAACTAAACTGGTGACCCCGTAAAGAACACGGAGAGACAATGAGTGACAGTGATTCGGAACACACCGCGTCGTCGCAGCCCGCCGACCACGGTGCGCACCGTGCGCGCAGGACCAAGCGCCCAGCGGATCCAAAGGTCGAGGCGGCCGAGGCGTACCGCGTCGCTTTGCGCCTACCGCCGTTTTGGCCCGAGGAGCCCGATATTTGGTTCGCGCAGATAGAGGCTCAGTTTGAGAATTCAGGGGTGACGAATGACGTCACCAAATTTAATTATGTGGTCGGTCATCTCGACCAGCAATTTTCAAAGGAGGTGAAGGACGTCATCATGTCCCCTCCTGCCACCAACCGATACGTCAAGCTGAAGACCGAATTAGTGAAGCGGCTCTCGGCGTCCCAGGAACGGAAGGTGAAACAGCTGCTGATGCACGAGGAGCTAGGGGACCGGAAGCCGTCACAGTTCCTTCGCCACCTGCAGGGATTGGCAGGACCAACCATCCCCGAGGACTTTGTGCGCACCATCTGGTGTAGCCGACTCCCCACCAGCATCCAACCCCTTCTGGCATCGCAAGCCCACAGCACCCTGGAGGTGCTAGCCGAACTGGCTGACCGCGTGCACGACATCGTCGCGCCGGCAAGCCACGTCGCAGCAACTTCAGCAGTAGGACCCTCGGCTAGTGAGATGGCAGCCGAAATCGCAGAGCTGAAGCGCGCCATGAAGGACCTTATGCTACAGCTGCGTGACAACCGTTCGCGGGACCGCTCCCACAGCCGTGGTCGAGACGCGCGACAGCACTCACGCAATCGCTCATCAACTCGCTCGGATTCCAGCTACCGGCAGCACCCTGTGTGCTGGTACCACGCGATGCACGGCGAGAAGGCGAAGCGCTGCGTCAAGCCCTGCGACTACAGGCAGGGAAATGCCGCGGGCAGTCGGTAATGGCGACATACGATTGCCCTCGCTCGACTGGTCGCCTGTTCGTCACGGAGCGGAGCACCAAGACGCAGTTTCTGGTCGACACTGGTAGCGACCTCTGCGTCTACCCTCGTCGTTTGCTAAGTGACCGTCGTGTGTGCACAAACTACCAACTTACGGCCGCGAATGGGACGCCCATTAAGACATTTGGTTTCGTGCAGTTAAATTTAAATTTAGGACTCCGTAGAGACTTTAATTGGCGTTTTGTAGTTGCCGAGGTAGCCAAACCAATTATCGGTGCGGATTTTTTGTCTTTTTATTCACTAGTTGTTGACTGTCGTAACCAACGACTAGTCGACAATAATACGAACATTTACTCTGTGGCCTCGAATCACTCAGACTCATCTATATTCTCTGTGAAAATTTCTTCTGGTGATTCGAGGTACCACAAAATTTTGGACGGGTTTCCCGACATCACCCGACCAGCCGGTATACTACGCACTACACCGCACAACACCGTACACCACATCCGCACCACCCCAGGCCCTCCAGTTTCATCTTCATTTCGGCGACTAGCGCCAGACAAATTGAAAATTGCTCAGCAGGAGTTTCAGCTGATGCTGGCCAATGGAACTGCTAGACCGTCGGAGAGCCCATGGGCATCACCACTGCACCTGGCCCCTAAAAAGGATAACAGTTGGCGACCTTGTGGTGATTACCGGATGCTGAACGCCCGGACCGTCCCTGACAGGTATCCGATTAGGCACATCCACGACTTCTCACACAGTATCTCTGGTTGTAAAATTTTCAGTACAATAGACCTAGTGAAAGCCTATAATCAGATACCTGTCAGTCCAGACGACATTCCGAAGACGGCGATCACCACACCGTTCGGCCTGTACGAATTTCCGTACATGACGTTTGGTTTGCGCAACGCAGGCCAGACTTTCCAACGTTTTGTCGACGAGCTGACGAGAGGACTGGACTTTTGCTACTGCTATTTGGATGACTTCTTAATCTTTTCAAGGTCACAGGCTGAGCACGAGGAGCACCTCCGCATTATCTTCGGCAGGATGAAGGATTTCGGTATGCTGATCAACACATCCAAGTGTGTTTTCGGTGTTCCTGAGGTAACCTTCCTAGGTTACCACATCTCCGAGAAAGGCACCAAACCGCTTCATTCTAAGGTCGATGCCATCAACAACTTCCCGCCGCCCAAGGATGTCTGTCAGTTGCGCCGATTTCTGGGTATGATTAATTTTTACAGGCGTTTCATACCCCACGCAGCTCAGATCCAGGCGCCGCTGCACAATCTCTTGATTGGCAACGTAAAGGGCTCGCAGCCTATATGTCTTGCGGAGAATACTTTGCAAGCATTTGAAGACTGCAAGGCAAGCTTAGCTAACGCTGCCCTATTAGCTCACCCCGATTGCAATGCCAAACCCGCGTTGATTACTGATGCGTCGGATACTGCAATCGGCGCGGTATTACAGCAGCTTAGCGATGATGGCTGGCAGCCATTAGCTTTCTTTTCCAGGAAGCTCAGCCCTTCGCAAACAAAGTATTCTCCCTATGACAGGGAACTACTGGCCATTTACGAGGCCATCAAATACTTTCGCCATATGCTCGAGGCCAGACACTTCGTCGTGTACACGGACCACAAGCCGATCAGTTTTGCATTCCACGAGAGGAAGAAAAACTGCTCGCCTAGGCAATTCCGGTACCTAGACTTCATTGCCCAGTTCACCACCGACATAAGGCACATTTCCGGCAAGGACAATGTCGTAGCCGACCCCTTATCTCGCGTGGAAGCGCTTCAGGTACCGGTCAGCTTTGACACTCTCGCGGAATCGCAAGCTGCGGATCCGGAGCTGTCCAAGCTACTCCAGGAAGGATCATCATTGATTTTGGAGAAGGTGCAGGTCCCAGGGGAGCGTTCATCTGTGTACTGTGACGTCAGTACAACGCCTCCCAGACCATTTGTGCCCGTAATGCTGCGAAAGCAAGTCTTCGACAGCCTGCATACCCTCAGCCACCCTGGTGTCTCAGCTTCTGCCAAATTAATCGCAGAACGCTTCGTTTGGCCAGGTATTAGGAAGGACTGCAGGGAGTGGGCACGAGCTTGTCTTGAGTGCCAGCGGGCCAAAGTGAGCCGACACGTTTCTGCGCCATTAGGGTCGTATCACCTCCCACGTGCAAGGTTCACCACCGTCCACATCGACCTTGTGGGCCCGCTCCCAATTTCGGAAGGCTTTAGGTACTGTCTGACGGCAGTCGACCGTTTTACCAGGTGGCCGGAGGTCGTACCTATTGTCGACATAACTGCTGAGACAGTAGCTAAAGCGCTGCTATCCGGATGGATTTCCCGGTTTGGCTGTCCCGCAGACATTATCACGGACAGGGGTCGTCAGTTCGAGTCGGCCCTGTTCGATCAATTGTCCAAATTGGCTGGTTTTCAGCACAAGCGGACAACTGCATACCATCCGGCATGCAATGGCATGGTGGAGCGATTTCATCGGCAACTTAAGGCGTCCATCATGTGCCATGCAAATGACAAGTGGACAGAGTCTTTGCCGTGGGTATTGCTTGGTATACGGAGCGCATTCAAAAAGGATGTCCAAGCGTCTTCAGCCGAACTTGTATACGGCGAACCGCTAAGGCTCCCGGGAGAATTTTTCACTCCTAGAGACGAAGGAACGACCGACGTCACAGATTTCACTGCGCGCATTCACAAATTCGCTCAAAACCTGCAACCTACTCCAGCATCCCGTCACAGCAAGTCCAGCATTTTCGTTTTTAGGGATCTGCAGACCACTGATCACGTGTTCCTTCGTGAAGACGCATTACGTGGTTCGCTACAACCAGCGTACACAGGTCCTCACAAAGTTCTGCAAAGGGGAGACAAGGTCTTCAAAATATTATTTAAGGGCAGAGAGGTCACGGTCTCAATTGACCGCCTTAAGCCAGCTTACATTTTGGCAGACAAAGCTGACCCAAAAGAAGTCACTCCACCTTGCAGTAGCAGAGAGTACACCACTCGCTCTGGTCGTCACGTCAGGTTTCCTGATTTTTATCGCCCTTGACGGTCTCTGGAGGGGGGTGATGTAGGTTTCACTCCTAAACCCTGGTTCAGAAATACGCCACTAGTGGCGCTGCTCTGATGTCAACCTCCTGTCATGGTTGAGACAGACGCCTCTAGACTTTTCTTCAGTAATTTAATTTAATTTAATATTATTATTATTGTTGTATTGTGTTCTCGCCCTTTCGATTGTGTTTCTTATGTTTTACTCCTTCTGTGTATATATTTATATCGTGTTGTGTACAGACATTATATTTCTATAAATTCTAAGTTGACTTTTGTTTCTTGTTCGTCCGTACCTACATTTTCTACTAGAACTAAAGACATTATAGTCTATATTACTACTGCCAGGCAAATTAATTGTTAAGCGTACCCTACGTCAATTTTGTCTATAGCCTTTGTCGATCCCGTAGGAATATCGGGATAAGAGTATCGTATGTCCTAATCCAGGTAATGGTCTACCCGTGTGTCAAATTTCATCTAAATCCGTTTAGCCGTTTTAAGGTGAAAGCTTAACAAACAAACATACAAAACATCAAGTGTTTTCTATTTTATAATATTAGTTTAGACTATGACCCTAATTCGCGCGGTTCATACGACTATCAAAACATCGAGATTTATACATAATTATGAATATATGTTAGTTTAATATTAATGTATTATACTCATAAATCTTAGACTGGAAGCTGACCCCGACATAGTTGGGAAAAAGCTAGGCAGATGATGATGATGGCTCATAAACTCGTTAGTTAGTTTTTTAGTGTAAATATAATGTTGTATGTAGGTATTTATAATATTTTTAAGTTATATTAATATTGTATTGTATGTATTTATATGGGCCTTGATGCCTGAAATAAATGGATAAATAAAAATAAACTTGAGAGGTGTCAAGGGACACCCGGATGGAACGAAGTTCAAAGAGAGAGAGAGAGACAGACAGAGAAACACGCGCACGCCGCACGGCTTACAACTACCTATAGCAAAAAGTGTCGTGACAACTTTTCGTAAGAATTTTTTCCGTCTAGCCCCCTTTCACTTCGTTCCAATAAACCTTCCGGAGATTGATGGTGACAACTGTATAAAAATCCGTCGCGCGGTTAAGGCATTGACTGCGACCGCGGTCACCGGTGACCGCCAACAATAGATTTTCTATTGTGTCTGTTGTCTGGCAGTCCAAGAACAACGTGCTCACACACGCTATTCACTCACGTATTGCGGCATACACAATATGAGCTCGTTGAGATGCAGCCTCCTGGCACGCGACGCGGACAGGTGCGCGGCGCGTGCGGCGTTAAGGGGAAGCTTTTCATAGACAGTTTTCTTTAAGGGATAGTTTTTTTTTTGTCGATAAACAAGCGTTATGAATTGAAAAAAATGCATACGCCTTCTTACAATTTTTTTTTTCAACATTTCTTTTATTTTCGTCGTATTATTCATAATTTAGTTGGCTGAACCAAAAATTTGAAGACATGTGAAATCTACCAACCCGCACTGGGCGGCGTGTTACATTACAGCCCACTCCCTCTCACAGAGCTGCTGCAGCCCTGCTGCTGGGATACAGGCCTTCTCTCTGTGAGAGGGAAGGCCTGTATCCCAGCAGCAGGAACATTATACGCTGATAATGATACGAGACTTGTAACCCTTTCTTTACTGCCGTAGTCCCTAAGCATCCCTTACCACAAAGATCACTTAGCTTCCCCTTAACCCACCAGTAACTAATAGTAGTAATTATTAAGCTCAACAGGTGAAGAACAAAGAATTAAAACGTTTTTACTGCTCACCTCATACACCTGTCGCAAGGTGGGGTTAGCACCTGCATTTGTATTTGTGTCATTTGAAGAAATGAGAGTCGGACAGCGAATTAGGTTCGGAATTAGCTAAATATCAAGGCTCTATTCGAAGATGAAACCAGACAGTTTTTTTTTTTTTACTCAAACTCAAAACGAGTTCTAACTTAAGGGCTTTAACTAAGCTTTCGAGCCAGTTATTATATTTTGAACTTTATTCCGACAATAGTAAAGTTTTGAATGCAAAATTGACGACTTAGACTCGGGTTTTACGTCAGTTTTTGTAATAAGAACTTTAACTTATCGGATTATAGGTCGAAATTTAAAAATCGTTCGACGGCTTATATGTGGGTCTAAACTTTAAATATAAACCTTGTTTTGTAATAATGCCGAAGGCGTTACTTTGAACGGTCAAGGGTCGGTCAGTGAGAAATATGAAGCTAGTTGCTCATTCCAAACCTAGTAGGTTCCTATGGAGAGGAAAGGGAAAGAAACTCCATGGACAGTCTTTTGAATAAAAATATTGGTGATGTTGAAATTATACTTGTGGGAACAATGTAGATATACGTTCACATTAAAAGCGTCCATAGCATAGCATAAAGCCGCCGTGGCAGCTAAGGGATGACAGTCCGAGATTGTCGAGGCATTCATATTTCAATATCGGAATTCCCATGTTAAAGGGGTCTCTATTTCTCTGAGCAAAAATCCACGCTCCAAGTTGGCTCTGAGAATTTCCTTATAGAACCTGTCAATATAGGTAGGTAGAAGGGTAGGTCCCTTCTACCTACCTATATTGACACCTGGTATTTTCTTCCTAACCATATAATGTTTTATTAACCCCCGACAAAACAGAGGGGTGTTACTTATAAGTTTAACGTGTGTATTTGTGTGTCTGTCTGCG
Organism: Apamea sordens; assembly: GCA_945859715.1. Taxonomy (NCBI): domain Eukaryota; kingdom Metazoa; phylum Arthropoda; class Insecta; order Lepidoptera; family Noctuidae; genus Apamea; species Apamea sordens. The sequence continues at coordinate 15,780,143 of OX244009.1, forward strand.
CCACCGTAGCTCCCAAACGGCTGAACCGATTTTGATTATTATTTTTTTGTTCGAAAGGTGACTTTTTCTCGGTTCTTGTTCTTAGTATATATCAATGATTTACCATTCCATTTGAAGGGCATCTGTGACGTTGTACTGTTTGCAGATGATACCTCTCTTATTTTTAAACTAGACAGGAATAGACAAGATTTTGACGACGTAAACAGTGCACTCTCAATAGTTACAGATTGGTTTACGTCAAATAACCTAGTTCTCAATGCCAAGAAAACGAAATGCGTAAAGTTCGCCTTACCGAATGTTAGAAATCTAGAACCCAACATCCTCTTAGATAAAGAGGTGCTTGAAACAGTAGGCTCGGCAATTTTTCTAGGACTAACAGTAGATGCCAAACTTCAGTGGGGACCTCATGTGTGAAATGTCCAGGGATATTATTATTATTATTATTATATATCAAGTCTAGCAGAAGGCTCAGTTTGGCTGCCTACGCCGTAAGGAAAGTAAGACAATACACTGACGTTGATACAGCTCGTTTAGTCTATTTTAGTTCTTTTCACAGTGTTATGTCCTACGGTATTCTACTGTGGGGCAAAGCCGCTGATATACAAAATATATTTGTCCTTAAAAAACGAGCTGTTCCAGCAATTTACCAGCTAGGTGCCAGAGTTTCTCTAAGAGATTTTTTTAAAGATATTGGTATTCTCACGGTTGCATCACAATTCATCTTCGCCAACATCTTATATAGGTATTAGGCAAAATTTACACTTGTACACTAAAAACAGTGATGTTCACAGTGTTAACACTAGAAATAAGGACGAACTTCGTGCCCTCTTTCACCGGATTCATAAGGTTCATAACTCATTTGTTGGGCTTGGTATAACCTTTTATAACAAGATACCCTCTTCTTTGCTAGACTTGCCTTTTAATGCGTTTAAAGCTCAAGTAAAATCCAACCTTTGTTCAAAGGCTTCGTATTCCATCAACGACTACTTACACGATAAGAATAGTTGGTTGCCCTAATTAACTCAAGACAATGTTCATGTTCTTTCTCCAGAATTAGCTTACTGACAGGTTATTGTTATTAGTATTAACTCATTTATTTATTTTACTTCGATGGTCCTAGTTTATCATCTGTGACTGCAAGTGACAGCTATGTGACCAGAACCCAGCAATGCATAAATATGTAAGCTGTCACGCCCTTTATGCCTGGAGGCTTTTATTTAGGTAATATTTTTATTTACATTTTTATTTTAATTAATTATTTGTTAGCTTGAGTACGTATAGTTGTTATTATATTTGTTGGTATATTGGCGTGGCTAGCTGACATATGGCAAATAATAAGTTTCTTGTAATGTTAATTACTGAACATAAGTTCCTAGTATTGTATAAATCAACTATTTTCTAACTGAACAGATAGCTGTGCTACTGGGGAGTTTGCTGCGCCACTTCTTCTTCCCAGCGATAGCACTAGGAAGTGGTGAAGGGCGGGCGTTTTTGGGGGACTGTCTTTTGTAATTTTGACGTTCTAAAAGTGCTGATTCTCAGCCTAATTTGAATAAATGACTTTTGATTTGTTTTGTTTTGACTAGTTATTTACCGACTTCAAAAACAGAAGGAGGTTCTCAATCTTTAAATTGCGCTTTTGTGTGAAAAACAAAACAAAAATAGAAAAACAAAACTAAAACAAAACTTTATAATAGTATTGTGTGCCTCACGGCTGCGCCATATAGGCCCAGTTCAGCATAAATGTATTAAATAACGCAATGAATGTTGTTGAACTGTCAAAATGAAAGCCATTGCTAATAATAGTGTGTTACGCAATTACACCGCGGGCTATTTGTACCTAATCCTTTCTTATAGAACTTTCTGTCGGGTTAAACAATTGGGGTCTTTGAACTCAACACCCCATAGAGGCATAGTCCGATGTAGTGTGACAAATTCACAATAGGTTCACAGTTCAATGCCTAGCTAGTGACTTATTGTTCTTAATAGGGAAAGTCACAAAGCATAGCAGTTTTTGTCATGTCATGGTATCGTGGAGACTTGAATTAAAGTTTATGTAATCATTTTAATGTCTTGTGTTTTTCTGTTGAAGGATTTTGGTAGGTTTTGTCAATTTGGAGGCCTATCTTTCAACGAATCCCAGGGTGGCAGGGACATCGACGCGCGATCTGAAACCATTAAATAAGCACATGACTCTAGACCCTCTAGCGTAGAATTTTTTCGTCGGTTATCAAAAAAATCTGCTGTTTCCTAAAAAACGCGGCAAAGTTTACGGAACAGCTGCTTTTTTTTAAATAACCGACGAATGCTTCAAAATCATGTACTGAATCCATGATAACAGTTTGCATATCGTCCCTTTTTTTTTTTTTTTTTTTTGGGTGGGAAATCATCATATGACCCCTCCCGCTCTGGGCGGAGCGGAAGGGAGTGTCAGACTTTTACTGACTAAAACCCACCCGTGTTCCTTCAGTTGCCTGTGCCAAGGGCCACGGTACCTCTTTCGAATATCCCGCAGCCCTGGCGGCATCGGCCCTAGAGGGCCCCGTCAGTTCGTGCTGACATCTCTTTGAGGCGCGCGTGGAACACAACGCGCCGTCGACCCGGGCCTGGTCCTTACCGGGCGGCGAGCTGCCCGTTGCTCGCCGCCCGCAAGCCCGCGCCTACGGTGGCCGGGAGTCGGCTATTGACTCCCGTCCAGGGCGTCTCCTACGGCGGCTAGGGGCGTGAGGGCGCAGCGATTGCCTCTCCCTCACGCGCTCCGCCTCCTCCTTTGCGAGCATTACTGCTTCGCAGAAGGAGGTGACGGCCTCCCATTCACTCTCGCTCCGTACCATGGCCTGGACCAGGGCCGGACGCGAGAGATCGCTGCCGCCGATCGCCGCCACGAGGACACGGCGGTGCCCTGCCCAAGCCGGGCAGACCTCCACCGTGTGCTCCATCGTGTCCTCCGGGCGATCCACACAGTGGTGACACCCTGGCGTTTCCTCCCGCTTTATCCTGAACAGGAACCTCCCGAAACAACCGTGTCCGGTGAGGACCTGCGTCAGGCGGAAGGTGAGGGCGCCGTGGCGCCTCTCTAGCCACTCCTCAAAGAGGGGACTTATCGCCGCTATTGTGGCGTGCCCAGCACTGGGTTGCGACAATCGCACTCTCCATGCCGCTATGAGATCCCGCCGGAGCTCTGTCCGCTGTGCCGTGATTTCTCGCGGCAGCGGAGTTACGCCCCGGCGTTTTGCCTCCTCTCGCCACTCCCATATGTGGGCGAGGACCTTGGCCTCTAGATCCCATGGCGGCAATCCGGCAAGGAGGCTCGCCGCCTCAACGGAGACCGTGCGGTATCCTCGGATGCATATCGTCCCTACCATCCTGTATAAATGCGAAAATAAATGTGTCTGTTTGTTACCTTTTCACGTCTAAATCACTGAACGTTCAAAAAGGCAATTCTTCACCCTATTTTTAAATCTGGTGACCGTGAGCGTGTCGAAAACTATAGGCCCATATCAGTTCAGCCTGCGATGTCCAAGATATTGGAAAAGATAATAAATACAAGGCAGGTTGCATAAATATGCAACCAGCCTTGTATTTATTATCTTTTGTTGATTAACCAATTTGGCTTTCCAAAAAATCTTTCTACTGCTGATGCTGTTCACAAATTGGTTAATCACATAGCTCAGAAACTTGACAACGGTAAGAATTGTGTTGCATTGTTTCTGGATCTCGCGAAAGCCTTCGACACGGTCTCGATTCCTGCCTGGGTATACGGGGTACCCAGCTATGCCTGTTTCAGAGCTATCTTACAAATAGGACACAGAGTGCCATAATAGGAACCTACTCTAGCTACGATTTAAATGTAGCTTTTGGTGTGCCACAGGGCAGTATCCTTGGCCCCAGTTTATTATTAATTTACATGAATAAGGTGCTCAGAGTTAATCTACTTTATACAAAACCCTCATGAGCCATGTATGTGGCACCGAGTCATAGGTCTTCTCATAATCTATCCAACATGTCGACAGATCCTTTCGGGAACGACAAACCTGTTGGCTAATGGCCATATCAATGAGGAGTAGCTCCTTAGCACCGCGAGACCCATTCTTACATCCATTTTGAGAGGCAGACATAATGGAGTTGGTGTCTATATGTTTGTTAATTTTAGCTCTCAAAATGGATGTAAGAACTTTATAGACCGTCGGTAAACACGTGATCGGCATATAATGTTTGCGTTCCGCGGTGCTACCTGATTTAGGGAGCAGGTGGGTAACTCCTGACGTTAGGAATTGGGGTAGCGAACTAGACTCTAAAGCATTCTGGAACTGAGATGCCAAGCGAGCATGCGACCTTGAGAACCATTTAATTTAAAAGTTGTGCAGCCCGTCCGGCCCTGGAAACTTCCAGTTAGGTAACAGACGGACTGCACTAGCTACATCTCGGGGGCAGATGATAGTAGTCAATACGGCGTTCAATCCTGCACTGCCAAGCTGGTTCGGCTGGTTTCGGTCGTGTAGCTCTAGAGTCATTGGCAAATTTGACGTGAGCTACACGACATACCGCTACAGTCGCGCAATACAGAATCGAATGAGTATCGGTGACTGGTGAGGTCTTCGCAGGCATCAAAATAGTTTGATTATTACAGGTTACCTTTCATTCTGGAAAAAGTTATGTAGTGTTTGTAAATATGAGCACACCATGTATCTATCACTGTTCGCAACGGAGCTGGAATGCGCCAATGCTAACGCTCGTCGATGCGTCGCGGATGAAACGCGACGGGCTACCCTGCGCCGGCGGCGGCCATCTTTTCTGCCCTTTTTTGCTCTCTCGGACGAACTGACAACGCGCATGGCGGCATGACGCGCTAAATTTTCTATTCTATTTCTAACTGATTCTGTAACTGTAAAAACATGTCAAGAGTAAAACGCTGAAACCTACTCGAGTCTATTATTGAAGTTGATCACCCAACATATGGAGACCACGACGTGATCAACTGAAGGAAGAGGCGACCGCGTGGCGTGGTGTGGTGCCAGGAAACGACAACGAGCTGAGCTGCTGATTCTGAGAATCTTAAATGACCGCGTGTGCGTGCTGATGACCCACCTGTCCCTGCAATCCTGTGTAGTGAGTGATTTGGTCGGTTCACAGGGAAGTACGCCCAATTTTAGTATAGTATTCATGCTTATCTTAATCTACAGGTCCGACATTCATAATCAGCCGATTTCTGTGCACCAGAGATTCCATACTGTCTCTAGTTAGGTACTGATAATTTCTCATGTAGGTACCTACTCTACTGAAATGACACCTAGGCACTTAAATAACTACTTGAAATGATGATTTTTATAGTTAGGTCTACCTAGATGACAACTGCCCACCTAACTACTTACTTAACTTGCACCTGGAGTCAGATTATATGACAAGTTGCTTAGTAAGGAGGTACTAATTACTAATTAAATGACAAGCATACCTGCCTTACTAGTAACTACTTACTTTCTCTTTCACTTTGCTTACGGGACCACCCTGGCATTTTCCAGACTTGCTGTGCTGCCTGCTTCTTGGGTCCTGTTGGAATGCGCTGCTTTGAACTTACCTGCACATTTCTGCTACTGCTTGCATCCTGCGCTGTGTAACCTGCCTTGCTTGTGTGTGAGTCGCTGACTGCACGAGCTGTTGTCGTAGCCATTGCGCGACATATACGGTTTGGCCTTATTTTCTTAATTTTACATGTGGTATTTAATACCAGCATAGCTACTTTCTTGACAGTCTGTTCAGTTCTTATAAGTGTTCACCATGTCGGCTGAATTGAAATCTCTTGTTCAACAACGTGGTATGATAAAGGCTAGAGTAACTATATTTTCTAAATACATAAATACTATAAAACTAATAGAGGCTGACAGTATTCCTAAACAAATAATCGTTGAAACTGAATTAAAACTGTCAAGATTCAAAGAATTGTTGGTACAGTTTGATGATTTAAAAACTAAAATTGAGGTTTTAGATCCTGATCAGTTGGAAGAAAATGACATGATTGAAAGTGAATTTTGCTCTAACATAGCTAAAGCACAACTGATAATTGAAAGTCTTGCCCCTAGTGATTTAATACCTGAAAATAGGAACTGTAATTCAATATCTACCTGTCAGCATATTAATCAAGATAGTCGTAACTATAACATTAAGTTGCCTACGATTCAGCTGCCTTCTTTTAATGGAAACTATTTAAATTGGATGGAATTTCGAGACACTTTCGATTCTCTAATCAACAACAATGATACTATTCCAGAAATTAACAAGTTTCATTACCTTCGCTCTTCATTGAAGGAAGGAGCATCTGATATAATAAAGTCAATTGAGTTTACTGCTGCCAATTATAAATTAGCTTGGAAGTTACTTACTGAACGCTTTGATAACAACCGGATACTTACTAATAATCATTTAAAAGCTATCTTGAATTTTGACACAATATCTAAAGAAAATTACAAGTCACTTCGTACTATGATAGATTACTATTCTAAAAATATTCGAGCCCTATCTTCTTTGAATGATCCTGAATCCCGCTGGGATACTTTACTTGTGTATATTATGGTGTCCAAACTAGATGGCGCCACGGGTCGCATATGGGAGGAACACAGGAGTACTATCGCTTCTTCGCCAACAATAGAAGAATTCTATAATTTCTTGAGAAATCGTGCTGACGTTTTAGAAACCTTACAGTACAGCAAAAACGATGTTGTTACTAAAACTGAAAAACATACTCACTCTAAAGACAATAAACAAACTAAATCATTTGTTTCTTCAAACACTAATAAAAAGGGCTGTGTCGTATGTTCACAAGATCATTTACTATACAAGTGTGATAAATTTAAAGACATGTCGTTGGATGCTCGATTTATGGAAGTTAATAAGCATAAGCTCTGTCACAACTGTTTGCGTCCTGGTCATTACTCTGCTCACTGCAAACATAATTATTGTAAAATCTGCAACAAAAGACACAATTTACTGCTACATAAACCACAGTCAAATAGAGATAAGACAAACTCACCTGTTGATACTTCTTCTGCAACATCAGTTCCTCAAGAAGCAAGTCCCTCTCAGACATCTACTATTGCCATGTTCAATCCTGTATCACTCTCTGTGGCAATGCCCAGGCAGATCCTTTTATGCACTGCTCAAGTGGAATTAATTGATAGCCGATCTTCGGAAACACACACTGTGAGAGCATTACTAGATAATGGAAGCCAGTCTTCATTTATAACTGAAAGAATGCAAAGAAAATTGAATCTACCCTGTTCTAATACTAATATTTCAATTGCTGGTATAAACAATAAGTTAACTAATACTACTAAAAGGTGTAACATAAAACTTAAATCTTGGATTAACCTATTCCGTGCTAATATTTCATGTCTTTTAGTGCCTGATATTACTGGTATGTTGCCCAGCTCAAGGGTTAACACTTCTGAATGGAATCTTCCCAAATCTATAGAACTAGCAGATCCTACCTACTACATGCCCTCTGAAATTGACTTACTGCTAGGAGCTGATATTTATTGGGAAATTGTAGATTCTGAACAAATTAAGTTAGGGAAAAATAAACCTACACTAATAAAATCTAAACTGGGTTGGCTCATGTCAGGCCCTACCAGTGGGGGGAGCCCTACTACTACTACTAATTCGAACTTTTCTCAGGAAATTAGGGACTCTCTGGCTAGATTCTGGGAAGTTGAAGATATTCCTGCTCTGCCAAATGAAAATATTAAGTTTTCCAATGAGGAACAATATTGTGAAAACCATTTTATTGAAAACACTGTCCGCCTGAGTGATGGGAGATTTTGTGTAAAACTTCCATTACGTGAGGTTCCCAGTAAGGCTCTGGGGGACTCTTATCTTACTGCTAAAAGGCGCTTCTTTAACTTAGAAAAGAAACTAAATAAATCTAAAATAAAAAATGAATATACTGATTTTATAAACGAATATCGCAGATTAGGGCATTTATCTGAAGTAAGCCGTCCTAGCTTTGGATATAACATTCCTCACCATGCAGTAATTCGCGATAGCAGTGAAACCACTCGGTTAAGAGTAGTCTTTGATGCTTCTTGTAAAACTTCTACTAATAAGTCACTAAATGATATCCAATTTGTTGGACCAGTAGTTCAGGACGATTTAATGGCAATTCTGCTCAGGTTCCGTCAGTATGCCTATGTGGTGACGGGAGACATTGAAAAAATGTATAGGCAGGTTATGGTAAATGAATCACAGCGTCATTTACAGCTTATTCTTTGGAGGGAAGACGAAAGTCAACCACTCAAAACCTTGCAACTCAATACTGTCACTTATGGGACAGCTTCAGCTCCCTACCTGAGTACTAGGTGTCTTGTCCAACTCGCAGCGGAGTGTAGTGATGAAGCTGTTGCCAATACTATAAGACATGACTTCTATGTTGACGACCTGAATACTGGTTCAGACTCAAAATCTCTATTAAAGGCTAAAATCTCAGGAGTGATTGCCAAACTTGCTGAAGGTTGCTTCCCTTTGCGTAAATTTAGAACAAATTCTCCCGATATTTTTGATAGCATACTTACAACTGACCAATCTCAAGACTTTAGTAAACAATCTTCTGTCTTAGGATTAAAATGGTCACCTATCTCTGATACCTTAAACTACTCAGTCGAAAATAAAGCGATTCCTAAAGTTACGAAACGCTCTATATTGTCGAACTCGTGTCGAATATTTGATCCCTTAGGTCTCTTATCTGCCTGCACTGTTTTTCATAAAATCTTACTACAAAGGCTCTGGTTACTTAAATTAGATTGGGATGACGAAGTTCCAAAAGAAATTCAAAACTCGTGGATAGAATTCCATAATGAAACGCAACATTTTGCTCACATTCAGATACCTAGATACATTTTCTGTAGTTCTCCTATTTACGTAGAGGCTCACTGCTTTACTGATGCCTCGCAAAATGCCTATGCTGCATGTGTTTATCTCAAATCGACTAATAGTTTAGGCGAAGTTAACTGTAACTTATTATGTGCTAAAGCTAAGGTTTCTCCTTTGAAGTCAGAAACAATTCCCCGTCTGGAATTGTTAGGCGCCTTACTTGGTACAAAACTATACTCTAAAGTATGTCACTCTTTACAAATTAAGATTGCACGCTCAGTATTTTGGACGGACTCAACCATAGTCCTAGGGTGGTTACACACTCCACCTAAGACTCTTAAAACTTATGTAAGCAATCGGATTGAACAGATTCGAGAATTAACTGATATAACTACATGGCGTCATGTACCTTCTGAACATAATCCCGCTGACATTGCTTCCAGGGGCATTCAACCACGTCTTCTTAATGAGAATATTCTTTGGTGGCATGGTCCTTTCTTCCTGACCAAGTGTGAACATGAATGGCCCCAATCTTAATCTACTCCTTCTACTTTACCTGAAATAAAAATAAGTTTAAATGTTAAAACTATGTCTAGTGACGTCATACCCTTTGAAAAATATTCTAAACTATACAAACTACAAAGAATATTTGCTTACATGCTGAGATTTTTGAATAACATTAAAAAATGTAATACTAAATTAAATGGTGAACTTACCTGTTCTGAGTTAAATAACTCACTGTTACTCCTAGCTAAAGCGTCACAGAGAGAATGCTTTTCAAAGGAAATTCACTCACTTGAAACTTTGGAAAAATTAAACTCTAAGTCACGAGTTCTGTCTTTGAACCCTTTTTTGGATCGACACGGTGTCTTGCGTGTCGGTGGAAGGATCGACAATGCATCTCACTGTCCCTATGAAAAAAGGCATCCCATACTGCTAGACCCCAAACACACTTTCTCAAAACTTTTATTTGAGCAAGAACATCTTCGTCTCCTACACTGTGGCCCTCAGCAACTGTTATATACTATTCGTGAGCAATTTTGGCCTACAGGTGGGAAAGTATTAGCTGCGACTACTGTCAGAAAGTGTGTTCGCTGTCGAAGATTTAGAGCTAAGCCTTTAGAACCCATAATGGGTAATCTACCGGAATCTCGTGTAACTCCTGCTCCACCATTTGCGACTTGTGGCACTGATTTTGCAGGACCCTTTTTAATTTTAAATAGAAAGGGTCGCGGTGCCAAGAGCTCCAAGTGCTATTTATGCATATTTGTATGTTTTAGCACGAAAGCTGTACACTTGGAGGTCGTGAGCGACCTGAGTAGTGATGCCTTCATCTTATGCTTGCGTAGATTCATAGCACGAAGAGGTAAACCTCACACCATATACTGTGACAATGGAAAAAACTTTATAGGAGCTTGTAATGAACTGAACAGACTGCTCAAGGACAATGAACGTTCAGTTAGCGACTTCGCGAGCAGGGAGGGTATAACTTTTAAGTTTTCTCCCGCGTATGCACCGCATTTCGGCGGTATCTGGGAAGCAGGAGTCAAGACAGCTAAATATCATCTGAAACGGATAGCGAGTAACTCTAGTTTAACCTTTGAAGAATTATACACTCTGTTTGCACAGATTGAGGCCATTATGAATTCACGGCCCATTACATCTATGTCTGCTGATCCTTCTGATCTGTCAGCACTTACACCGGGACACTTCCTTGTGGGCCGACAATTGACCTCACTACCTTCACCCGTTATCCAAAAAGCCAGCATCAATCGATATCAGCTGATTGAACGCTTGAGACACCACTTCTGGTCACGATGGACAAAGGACTACTTATCCACTCTACAGCAACGCGTCAAGTGGCAGCGTGCACAAGACCATGTTCGTGCTGGCGACCTGGTCCTCATCCTAGACAATCAGCTGCCACCTATGAAGTGGCTCATGGGCCGCATCATCAAGCTGTACCCGGGAGCTGACGGCGTATGCAGAGTGGTTGATGTGAAGACTGAGAACGGCGTCATTCATAGGCCCGTCTCAAAATTATCTTTACTAGATTCCCAAGAGCTCCTTGGGGAACGTGTCCCCAAGGGGGGGAGGATGTTCGCAACGGAGCTGGAACGCGCCAATGCTAACGCTCGTCGATGCGTCGCGGATGAAACGCGACGGGCTACCCTGCGCCGGCGGCGGCCATCTTTTCTGCCCTTTTTTGCTCTCTCGGACGAACTGACAACGCGCATGGCGGCATGACGCGCTAAATTTTCTATTCTATTTCTAACTGATTCTGTAACTGTAAAAACATGTCAAGAGTAAAACGCTGAAACCTACTCGAGTCTATTATTGAAGTTGATCACCCAACAATCACATAATTAATTTATATATCATTGCCTTATTTTAATTATTTTTACCTATTGTGGTATTGGGTAGTGATATTATTTTAGCCGTCTTCACATATACTTAATGATACAATCAATGTATCCAAAATATTGTAAACCATTTTGAAAGGTGGAGTTTCTTGCCCATTCTTCTCCATACGAATTACCGTTTGGAAGGGCCGACTAGAATCAATTCTATTTTAATAAATGTTGACATTTAAAAGTGCCTTTTTGAAATAAATGTTTTGACTTTGACTTTGATGATAAAAAAATTAAACGCAGTCGGAGTTGCGGGGAACAGCTAGAGAATCTATTTAATGTAATGGAACTCTTTTCTCTCCTTTTTAAAAGCCCAAGTTTCGTGGTATCATTTTGGTGTTTCGTGGTATCATTTTGGTGTGTCGTGGATCATTTTGGTGTGTCGTGGATCATTATGGTGTGTCGTGGATCATTTTGGTGTATCGTGGATCATTTTGATGTGTCGTGGATCATTTTGGTGTTTTGTGGTGTCACTTCGCCCGATCTGGGAATAAAAGGCAATCAAAAAACAACAACAACAACACAAAAACAACAATTCATTATTTTATCCACATTTAATGAAAATCCGACAATTCCGACGCTATTCCGGACCGGATCCGGTTTCAGGTAATAATGACGCTCCTTCAATATGGGGTCGCATTCCGATTGTCCGGTACCGTCCGGCATTTGGCAGATTTTAAAAAGTATGTCGAATTGAATCGTTGAGCTAGGAATTTTAGAGTGAGTGAAAATATTTGTGTGTAGGTATGAATGATAAACCGAAGAACGATTGTATTATACGAGTAATAGGGCGGTCGTTGCAGTTTCAAAGAAGATGTCGTGACAATAATTGTAAAGAGCATGCTTATATGTTTTGGTTATGTTGACAGGATGAACGAAAGACGACTAACAAAAGGTATTTAAGAAAAGAAAGAAAAACATTTTATATGGGAGTATGGGACACACACAGGAAATATAAATACTAAAAAAGGACTATTTAAAACTAACAAAGTGACATTAAAAACAACCAAAAACATGACCATAATGCCTTGGAAGCTGGGTAGGCCTTTGGTGTGGGATGCAACCTGTGTCGACATCCTCACGCCATCCCATCTTCTTAGCACGGTGGGCTATGCTGGGGCGGTTGCTGCAGGAGCAGAAAACCTCAAACGAAAAGCGCAAATATAATAACGCACAAACATAGCTCCCAATAGGGATCTATATGTTTGAGCCGTTTGGGATTGAAACACTAGGGCCTTTTTTTTCGCCAAGCGGTTGGTTGACTCTTCACGTGACCAGAAGGCTGGCCTATTTTTAGCCCAAAGAATCAGCATTGCTATCCAACGTGGTAATGCTGCCAGCCTTTTGGGCACTTATCCCATTGACAGTGGTGCGGACGAATTTTTTGATGCCCAACGAGCTCCTGCCTTTTTCTATATTTTTTCGTATTATATACTTATATACTATACAAGGGTTAACTTGTAAAATAATTTTAATTATAAAAATAAAAAACATAAATAAACCAAAAAAAGCTGACCTACACCCTAATCGCGTAACACACAATCAATCGTAATCAGAATCATTTTGAAGCAAATTGCTAATCCATTGCTTCATAAGTTCGAAAAATTTGTCTGCTCAACACGTAAATAAGCAATGAATGTTGTTGAACTGTCAAAATGAAACCGATTCCGATTGATCGTGTGTTACGCAATTAGGGTGCTGGTAAGCCAAAAAGACATCCTACATATTTATCTCTGCATAACGCTGCGATATTAGAAAAAAAATATTTACTAGACAGTAGTGAGTGGAAACGCCCCAGTAGGACGCATCATGACCCAATTAGTGATGTTCCTCAGAAAGGTCAAGGGCGTGGTACTCACAACCATATTACGACCAGATGTATGAACATAAACAAAGCATAAGGAGTATGTATGGATCGTAGCAGGTGGCGTTCTGTAGTTTCTGTTTACCCCCTTAAGAAAAAGGCGTAAGTATCAAAATACATTATAAGCTTACTACTTCTAAAAGTACAAAGCGAATGCACTATCGAAAAGGGAGAAATTACTTGGTTAGAAGGGTAAAACAAAACGAATAATATGGAGTTACATTAAATCTATAATCCACTAATTCAACTCCAATTCGATCGTAGCTCCGCTAGAACCGGATGCAATTCACCAAAATCGTTGGAAATTGAAATTTTCAGAATTCCCTTTGACATCCAGAAGATGTGACGGAGCAGAAATGAAATGGCACAGTATAACATTAGGTATTTATTTTCATATACTTATTGCGTTATTTACATTTTAAGTCCCTATCGCCCTGTCGTGGTTTAGAAGTTTAAAACCTAGGTTTGAAACCTATTCTAATCTATTCTGTTAAAATCTCACCTTTGAATTCTTAGGTGAAGTGAGTTGTCTATTGACACTAGTGTAGCATCAGTAGGCAGAACAGCTCGCTTTAAGCTTATTTCACCTAAGTTTTAATATCACGCTAGGACCCTTAAGAAGCCGAGTAAAAATAAAAATAAAGCCAGAAAGAACGCTAATCGAAAACGAAGTCATTATAGTAACCGGAGTAACGCTCCTTCTCTGTATGAGTAACGCTCCTTCTCTGTATGAGTAACGCTCCTTCTCTGTATGAGTAACGCTCCTTCTCTGTATGAGTAACGCTCCTTCTCTGTATGAGTAACGCTCCTTCTCTGTATGAGTAACGCTCCTTCTCTGTATGAGTAACGCTCCTTCTCTGTATGAGTAACGCTCCTTCTCTGTATGAGTAACGCTCCTTCTCTGTATGAGTAACGCTCCTTCTCTGTATGAGTAACGCTCCTTCTCTGTATGAGTAACGCTCCTTCTCTGTATGAGTAACGCTCCTTCTCTGTATGAGTAACGCTCCTTCTCTGTATGAGTAACGCTCCTTCTCTGTATGAGAAGAGATCTTAGCCAGTGCTAAGATCTCTTCTCATACAGAGAAGGAAGGCCGGTTTTTAACTATCCCTCTGCAGTCAGAGGGATAGTTAAAAACCGGCCAAGTGCGAGTCGGACTCGCGCACGAAGGGTTCCGTACCATTATCTATAAATCTGTTGTATGGGAGCCCCCCTTAAATATTTAGGTACCTATTTCATTTGGTTTTTAGTATTTGTTATTATAGCGGTAACAGAAATAAATAATTTGTGAAAATTTCAACTGTCTAGCTATCGCGGTTCTTGAGCTACAGCCTGGTGACAGACAGACTGACGGACAGACAGCGAAGTCTTAGTAATAGGGTCCCGTTTTTACCCTTTGGGTACTGAACCCTAAAAAACAAACAATGAATGTAAAACAACATCATTTATTAAAATAAAAAATAGACAAAGTAACAAGTAATTTTTTTTAATATTCAGCAGCGAGAAGAGGAAATTAATTGATTTATTGAAGTAACCGTGACTTCGTTAAGTTACAAACTAGAATTAAGCAAGTGCTTAGACCGCTCTTAGACGTTAAATTTAAGTAATTCAAATAAATGGCTTACATTACATAGCAAAGCAAGTTGAAGTGCGTTTTGTGAATCTGGCTTTTAAAGGTCAACCAAACCGTTAGTTTTTTCATATAAGGTATACGTAATTAACATGTATATGTACATATATGCGTATTATCCAGAAAAGAACCGGAGTTACCGATATAGTTTGCAGATTAAGCGAACTGAAGTGTCAGTGGGCTGGCCATGTTTGTCGAAGGACCGTGGAGCAGACGGAACGGAACGGAGAGCACGTCGACGATCGGCAAACATAGTGTGGTACGCCCCCCAGCTAGACGGACGGACAGCCTAAGGAAGGTGGCTGGGACCGACTGGATGCGGAAGGCGGAGGACAGGGTGTTGTGGCGCAGCCTGGGAGAGGCCTATGTTGTATGTGGACTGCAATGGGCTGAGTAGATGCGTAATTAATTTAAGCAGTGCAATCACATGTCTCTTTGATCTTATCAGCCGCTTTTTCTGCCATTGCTATAACAACAGAGTTAATAGCACCACGCATACGCACAGGGATTACACCGGCATCCACTTGTCGCAAGTTGTCAAACCCTAATACTTTGAAGTCATTATCCACAACACTACCCATAGCACATGTACTGTAATAAAGGAAAGGACTGATAGTCCTGTACAAAATGTAGCATTTCCAAAAATCACGGGTACCATACTTTAAGTGAGCACATTCAGAGAAATCAACTCCAACCAACTCAGCGCCAATCTCCTTATATGAGGGCGAATCAACAACTGAAGTGAAGTCGATAATAGACGTCACCAAGTTTTCTAAATCTTCAACGTTATTGTAGAATCCAGTTGTGATAATAGGGCTGTCGAATGGATCAGTAGAATTCAAGCGAACAGTGCCTGTTGATTTTGCTTCTAAGTTCACCAAAACACTGTAAATTGCATCTCTGGATGCAATCTGCTTTTGCCAAGAAAGGCAAATTTCAGAAGAATATCCATAGACGAACTGACAAGCTATTAGTAGGAACGGTGTGTCATGAGCTAGCATTAAATTGTAGGACTGATGATTGGGGATATTGCTAGACTTGTTCCAGGCTCCTGATCCCTGAATCACAGGGAAGGGCAGCTGTGTAGGCTTTAATGCTGGTAAAAGATCTTTTATGTTTAGGGGCACTAAATGCTTTTTAGTCTTAGTAGTTATACAGACTGCACTTGGTATCCTCAAGCTGTTGCCAACGGGAAGATCAGCTACAACTTCTATTCCTAATGATTCCAGGTGCTCTTTAGGTCCAATACCGGACAACTGTAGTATTTGAGGTGAATTGAAGGCACCAGCGCTTAATATCACTTCCTTATTTGCTTTAAACGTATAAGTATCTCCTTTGTAAACCACTTCTACGCCAACAGCAGTTTTACCTTCAAGAATTATTTTAATTACTCTAGTTTCTTTAGATACGTATAAATTAGAGTGGTTTTTCACGGGATCCAAGTATGAATAAGCTGTTGTTTGCCGTACCCCTCCAACAGTTGCCTCATTATTGCTAGCTATGGTATATTGTGGTTGTGTATATCCTGTATTTGTATCACTATTTAAATCATCCACTACTCGATTACCAGCTTCAGCTTGCGCTTTTAAAAAACCTTTAACCATCTCATCGTCACTAAGTAGTCTTGATACACCTATGGGGCCTTCAGTATCGTGGTAATCATCATATTTTTCAGCAAGTTCTAGATCTTTAAGACCTTCACTTTTCTTAAAGTACGATAGAAAATTTTTGTAGTTCCATGAGTCATCCCCCGTAAGGTCTGCCCAAGTGTCAAAATCTGATATAGAGGGTCTTATATGTAGTAGGTGATTCAAAGAACTACTGCCTCCGAGAACACGCCCAGCTGTTAGTCTTGTTTTGTTACCCTGGCCAAATGCATAAAGATCAGGAGTTGATTTGTAGTCATAATCGAGAGGTGATTTCGGCTGAAGAAAAAACAGTCCTGGTGCCTGAAACAAATTTGACAGCTTGAAGACAGTTTTCTAAAAACATAACATAACGTCACACCTGTACGAGTAATTCCAGAAGGGGCTATATTACACCCACATTTCGCTAGTATCTTAAAGTCCGATGTAATAGGGGATGAGTCTAGTATATCGTGCGTGAATTATACGTGTATCATCAACGTTCATGTGTGAACTTTAAAAGAGACTGTGAGTGTGACCTCCGAGTTTGTTTCGGCCTTTCTTCTCAGAGTAGTCAGATAGGAAACGCCGATCTCATCAAGTTTTTACATTTATGATTGACGTGTAAAAGTGTTTGTATAAACCTACTAACAGAAATAAAATAATTTAGCATCAAACACATTAATCTCTTTGTTTAGCACTTATCATGCATTTTATCTACGAGTAATAATATGTCTCGAGTTACCGTTCAATCTTAGCAGGTCAATATTTTGACAAACAGTGTCAGGTTTCCTATTTAATCTTACCATTGCAATTGCATTTGGATCCTTTCCATCTTCCAGTAGTAATACAGTACAGTTCTGGTCTTCTAGCAATCTTCTGGCGAGAGCACATCCTGCCGTACCTGCTCCCGCTATGATGTAGTCGAAATATGTATTATCTATATAAATAAAACAAAGTCGGGTTAGTTACACCATTTATAATTAAAAAACGGCTGGACCGATTTTTATGATGCCTGGTAATGTTTTTGTCTCCGCCCCGAATGACAGGATAGCGATTAAAACATGGGAAAACTTACGAAAAAAAAAAACCGGCCAAGTGCGAGTCGGACTCGCCCATGAAGGGTTCCGTTACGTTACGATTTATGACGTATTAAAAAAAAACTACTCACTAGATCTCGTTCAAACCAATTTTCAGTGGAAGTTTATATGGTAATGTACATCATATATTTTTTTTAGTTTTATCATTCTCTTATTTTAGAAGTTACAGGGGGGGGGGGACACACATTTTACCACTTTGGAAGTGTCTCTCGCGCAAACTATTCAGTTTAGAAAAAAATGATATTAGAAACCTCAATATCATTTTTGAAGACCTATCCCTAGATACCCCACATGTATGGGTTTGATGAAAAAAAAATTTTTGAGTTTCAGTTCTAAGTATGGGGACCCCCAAAATTTATTGTTTTTTTTTCTATTTTTGTGTGAAAATCTTAATGCGGTTCACAGAATACATCTACTTACCAAGTTTCAACAGTATAGCTCTTATAGTTTCGGAAAAAAGCGGCTGTGACATACGGACGGACAGACAGACAGACAGACAGACATGACGAATCCATAAGGGTTCCGTTGCCATTTGGCTACGGAACCCTAAAAAATGAAGATAATTCATATTCTGAGGCGGGACAAAGTTGCAGCTTGCGAACGGCGAGCAATGGATAGCTCGCCATCCGACCCTGGCCTGACTCTTACGACCAGGCCGGGGTCGACAACGTGTTGTGTTCCACACGCGCCTCAAAGAGATGTCAGCACTAAGTGACAGGACCCGCTAGGGCCGATGCCTGCCTGTGTCGCGGGTTATTCGAAAGAGTTACCGTGGCCCCTGGCACAGGCAACTGAAGGAACACGGGTGGGACAAAAAAAAGGCGGTGCGAAGTTCACCTAATCAGCTAGTTTGAAATAAAAGAATAAGTTATTTGAGTGTTCCGTTTTGAGTAATCAAGGGATTCGAAAGAGGCAAAGATTTTTCTTCTTTTTTCTATTGACTATACATTTATACTACACTGTTTGGAACCAGTGGGCGGCCACGTTTATGACGGTGTCAACGGCATTCGTCAGATGGTTGACAATCAGAAGAACAGGGTGCAGGTGAACTGTCATTTTTGACAATCCAGCAGATGGGACACAGATGGAAATCATTAGATTTGTCTTAAAAAATTACTCTGAAAAAGCGAGCTCACACAAAGTGCATCGCTCATTCTTCGCCCATAGAACGATAGTATACAATTTTCAGTATGAGTGAGCGAAAAAAAACTGTATTTCGCACTTCAAAAGTCATATCAGTACCAGTACACTATGGAACGCAATAAAGTATTGAGTATTAACAAAACACAGAAACGTGAGCATCTTTCGTCAGGCGAATGTAACAACTTATTTCTTGGCAAAGTCTCAGCTTGGAGAAATTCTACTATTGCTAGCCCTATTTATCCCAATGTTGGGCAAAGGTAGAAAATACTCTTTATTAGATAACAAAGAAAGGATATTTTGCCTTGAAGACTAATAAAAACGGTGGTCTTTGACGTCCACTGATCTTTGCCTGGAGCCAATGTGTGACATTGCTTTTTAGGGATTCGTACTGAGAGAGAGAGTACCCGGGTGAGAGAGAGAGAGTACCACGTGAGAGTAACCGGGTGCCAACGGGACCCTATTAACAAAGCTCCGCTATCTGTCCGTCCGTCTGTCACAAGGCTGTATATTATAAACCGTAATGAGTAGACACTTGGAATTTTTATAGAGTATGTAATAAAATAAAGGTTCCCGATACCAGAAAGGTGTTTTGTTTCATCGTTTTTAGGATTCCGTAGTCAACCAAGCACCTTTATAGTGTCGCCAAGTGAGTCTGTCCGTCCGTCTGTCTAACCAAATGAGGAACTGTGTCATCTATCATTGTTAAGATAAGTTATTGGAAATCTGCACCATTTTATAAATAAATGTTATTATTATATAACTGTGGCTTAGCTCAGAAACTCTTAGTACTAGAAAGCTTTGGACTCGTAGTAATTTGGCATGGGTATTCTTAATATATTAATAAATTTTTCATTAATCAAAATATATTCAGCTGCCCCATACATTTGGGTCGAGTAGGTATGGGACGACTGATATATTTTCGCGGTTACGATGTTGGTCCCATGGAGAAAATTGTTCAATTTGATAGTCTGTATAAAAATCCAACCCGGAATACTTACTTGTTAACTTCGCTTGTGGCGGAAACACAGCTCCTTTCCATACAGATGCTAACAATATTGTGGTAATCGCTGATACGTCCAGCATTGTTACTGCAACAAAAAATATAATAACAGAAATAAAGACAGAAATATTGCTTCAATGACTCAGAAACTAGAAAGAAAGAAAAATTGTTTATTCTGGACAAACAAAACGCACATTACAAAAAAAGTCAAATTATACACATACATTGTATTCAAAAGCCTCGTACTCAAGCATATAAAAAGTTGAGAATTTTGTCCATTCCTTGAAGTCAGGGCCAGGAACCAACAACACACATGAATTGACATTGACAAAACAAATGAAAAAAATATAATTCATAAAGTTTTGAGTAAAATGATGAAATTCAAACTCAACTCAAAGCATTTATTACAAAGTAACTGCGCCCCGCGGTTTCATCCGCATATTTGTTGATCCCGTGGGAATATTGGAATAAAAAATATGAGTGGGCTGTAATCTCCTACGCGGGCCCAGTGCGGTTTGATAAATGTCACATGTCTTTGAATTTTTAGTTCTAGGACATTTAGTTTCTTCACGCTATTCTCCTTCACCATTTTGAGAGCAGTGGTGATGAAACTATTAACACATTGTAAAGCGCCTGCCTGTGTTCGAGCCCACGACGGTAAGTCGAGGCGGTGACCACTGGGTCATCACTAATTATGATACGCCGACCACAAAATGAAAAACTTTGATGAGGAAGATAACTTTGCTATTTTAAGTGTCTCATACGAATGTGAACTTTATTCGGATAATATTAATGTTCATAATCTTGTGCGAATATGAACATAAGATTCACATTCGTACAATACGCTTACTTTATTTAGCAAAATAAAGTCAGTGTCAAGTCAAAAAAATTCTGAAAATCCTGAAATATAAAGCTTGACCCTATTGCATGCAGACCCATACAAAGAAGAATAATAATTTTTCTTTTTGGTCAGAAATATGATGTAGTTGATAATGTGCTCGTACAAGTTACAAGTCAATGAAACATAACAAAATGAACATCTATATAGTTTGTTTGTTCGTTTGTTTGTTTGAACGCGGTAATCTCTGGAACTACCAGTCCGATTTAAACAATTCTTTTTGCACAAGAAGTTTAACGCAGGCGAAGCTAGTTAGCTTCTGCGCGCGACTTAAAAAAAATATATATACATATAAATCCAATTATACTTAACTAAGTATAACTGGATTTATATATATATATATTTATGGTTTTATAAAAAATGAAATACAACGTGTTAATAGAGAAACAATTAAGATCTTACCTGTGCTCCGAACGTTTTGATGTTTAAAATATAGGTATTTTCAGACATTTGAAACCATTTATTAACGCGATAGCAATATAAAGCAATTTTAGCACTTAAATACATAACAAATAATGAATATTTTGAATACAAAATTAAAACTGAAAGTAAATATAAAACATTTTTGTCACAAGTTCCGAAATAAGGCTGAGTTTCAACAGTTACAGTTTACAATTTAACAGTTTTTTCCTAAGAAATCCACGACTTCGTTATCAACTCAGCGTATCGTACCACACTGCTGGTCCCAGACCAGCAGTGTGGTACGATAAGCCCATGGCTTATGTCTGCAATTTACATTTCAGTAACAGGTTGAATGTTGATCTATAAACAGACAAGAAGAAAAGAACCGAAAAACATAGGTACAAAGAAATCTCTTCCAACTATGTAGTTCCAAAATACCTGTGATAGGAAAGTAAATAAAGAGATAAAAATAAAACAAATAATATGAGAATATACTTCAATAAAGAGATAAAAATAAAATACATATGAAAATATACAAACATACATCTAAAATAATACAAACCAAAGGCAAGTCTGACAACCTGTCTTACAAGGGGTATAGGATTCGCGTGTCGCGGCTTCGATTCCCGCACGGAACAAATATTTGTATGGCCTACAAGTAGTGGTTCCGGGTCTGACTGTTTGTGTATGTGAGTTTAAATGTTTGGAAATTCCTACGGTGGGGCAACGTTTAAAAAAAAAATATCTCTTTCTACATCCAGTCTGTCCCAGCCGTCATTTTAAGGCAAGGTGTCAAAGTAGTCCGCGAAATTAATATTTTATTACGTTTTTTGCAATTTGTGGGTCAGTCATCAGCTTGTATGGTGATCTAGATATGATCCGTAACAAATATTTATTATTTTATAGAAGTTATAATCATAAACATCATCAATACAACTCTCTAAATTCAAATTCAAGACAATCTCCACAGATAGGTGTTCACAGACGGCTCTGATCTCAAGTGCGTGTGCGGCACCACCCCACAGACAATGGCCCACCTTCCATCCTGCGCCGCATACCCCGTCAGCGTCACCTGTGCACTTGATGGTTTTATGACTGCGTCAGTGAGCGCAGTTCGTGCAGCTGAATTTGGGCCAAAAATATTGAACCTTTTTGCCATCGATACGCTAAGAAGAAGTTCTTATTATCCTATTAAATTGCTATTTCATGAAATCATGACATTTGAGGCCAATTTTAACTCAAGGACTTGTATTGCTGATAATTATTATAGTTCTTGTAAAGTCATTCTTGTCAGTCAATTTACTTGCATCCTGTTAGACTGGAAGCCGACCGACCCCCATGCTATATGGTTATTTTAGAGCAGTGTCGAATTTCTTACCCCTATATTTTCAGTGCTAACTAGTGACAGTGGGCAGGGCGTGACCGATGGGGCCGAAAGGTTCTGAAGTGGTGACCGCGTAACGGATGTCGTAGCGTTGGAAGGCCCCCCATAAGATGGGCCGACGACCGTGTAAAGGCCGCAGGAATCCGCTAGATGTACGAGAAGCACAGAACTGGTCAACGTGGCGATGGGATTAGGGGAGGCCTATGGCCAGCAGTGGACGTGTTACGGCTGAAATAGTGATGATGACATTTTTAGAGTCCCTTAAGCCTTGTGTAACGTGCTTAAAATATCTAAATAGTAACTAACTTCCTGAAGTGTTTTCTTTATATTTACATTGTAACAATTGTTTCAATACAATTTACTTATACAGTCATGATCCCAATAGAATTACTTTTATTATTTCGTGAAGTGTATGTGTGTGTGTATTTTGGTATTGATTTATGATAATCAGTGGGCAGGGCACATTGCTCGCAGAACATGTGGCCGATGAGGCTGAGAAGTTCTGGAGTGGCGAGCGCGTACCAGAAGACGTACCGTTGGAAGGCCTCCCACAAGGTGGACTGTCGACCTTGTGAAAGCCACAGGAACCCGTTGGATGCGAGAAGCACAGAACCGGTCGGTCGGAAGTGGAGGTGCTTACGGGAGGCTCATGCCCAGCAGTGGACATCTTTCGGCTGAAGTGATGATGATGATGATGAAATGATAATAATGCCGCTGGTCAGCAACAAGCGCGATTTGGGCTTCCTTCCCGTGGCAAGGAAGCAAAGTGCGATGCGGGCCGGTGGGACGGCGGATACGGAACGCCAACAATTGACATTATTATAGCTTCAGCCCGCGACTTACGTCCGCGTGAAAATTCTTGTACCCCATAATACATAAACTCAAGCTTTCTTCCCATGAGGGCAGAAACTACAAATCTACAGGACGCCACACCTGCACGATTTGTGCATGCTCCTTTTCCTTTTAAATCATTCCTGTTTTAAAATGTTGTTCGGGAAAAGGACACAAAAATTGTTTTCAGAGTTTTGAGAGCAGTGGTGGTCCATTGGTAACTGCCGCGACTGATTTGTAACTCGCGATTTGTAAGGCGCTTTTACTTTGCGTAAATTTTTTCATCACCACTGCTCTCAAAATGGTGAAGGAAAACATCGTGAGGAAAAAGGCGTAATCCTAGAACCAAAACTTTGAAGACATGTGATTTCTACCAACCTGCACTGAGCTAGTGGATTATACCTGATTCAGCGTCACCGAGCGTGACCGAGCCATCTGACCCGAGTTCAGTTTCGTTCACTGTTCAGAAAGAGCGCAAAGAAGTTTTCACTTAAAAAAATAATACAAAGGCATCTCAGGAAAAATAACTTTAATACCTACATGATAAAGTTCAGTTTACCCTACAACTTCAAACAGTTTTATAACTTTTTCAATAGTGCTAGTCACTCTGAAATCAACTAAATTACCTTTAAAATAAAGTTGATATTTGTTTAACTTGAAATAACATCAATTTGAAACATTAGTTTGAATAGACTTTAGGTATGATTGGTTGTCAGGCTCTTGGTCTTCTGATGACTTGTAACGACAGTCAAAGATCAACAAATAACAGCCGAGACTAAGGGCTTAACGTGCTTTCCGAGGGATGGAGTCACGGCTCTCGAACCGACCACGGCAAGGGCAATTTAACCTTTGATCGACATATTCTTTATATTTTCTAAAGATGCTGATAAACATTTGATCACATGTTTTACAGTAAATAATCCTGTGCTGTGGGACTTAAATAATTAACGATCGTTTAATAAAACGCCCTGTTTTTGCTGTAAGGCACCAAGTATTAAACAAGAAACCTCCTTAGATGTTTTACAGCATGACAGTTGAAAACACCAGGTCGTGTATACAGGGTGATTTTAAGTGGGATCTCTGTAATATTTTTTTAATATAATATTCAGGCAGGGGCCATAGCCCTTCCATAGTTCTTGGTAACCAGTCCATCTTAGCCACTGAAACCTAGTTCAATAATTATTTTTGTCTCCATATCCTGCAGTAGGCCTACACCAACCGGGAGTTTTCCATGGTGCATACAGGGATAATTGTTGGTAGGAGCCTCTGGGAGTTGGCTTCGAACCCTCGTACGTCTTCCAAAGGACCGGGACCTCATGGTCCCGAGCTAGGTACAATTAACATAAAAAAATCATTATCTCCCTAGCCCTTTCCCAATTAGTTGGGAACTTTTATAAAAAATAATTTAATATGAATTATAATATGAACCAATCATTCTATTTTTAACAGCCAGTAAAGCTGCTACAGTGCCTGCCGATCGATTCTGTAAAAATCTCATCGTGAAAAGTTAGGTGAAGTGAGCTTACAGTGAACGATCAATAGTGTCAATACCTAGCATTAGTTGGAATGACAGCTCACTCCACGCTCACTTCACCTAAGTTATCACGGTGAGATGGTTACAGAATCGCACTGCTGATCTGTTAAAAAAGTCACTCTGTATACAATATCTAGTCGTAGATAACTAGTAGGTACATTCGTTCGGAATTCCTCGGAGTTATTCGGTCTTAGCTCAAAGATATTGCATTCCGGAGCGAATCGACTGTTTCTGTGCTACTTCACGCTTCCCTTTTACAGGGTAGGTAGCAGTTTTGTAGAGTTATAAAGATTTTTATTAATTTTCATTCCTTTGAAGTAATAGAAGGGTGATAAAAACAAAAAAAAAAGAAATAAAATCAATATAGAGAAACTTTCAAATAATCCTTTACTTAGAATATGCAAGTGCAGAAACAAGTGTTTTCATTTTATTGATAGCAATATATGTCTATTCCACATTTATAAAATTGAATAATTAATAATCAGCCAATAATGTTCCCACTGCTGGGACACAGACCTCCTCTCGGTGAAAGGGAGTGGGCCGTAATCCACCACGTGGGCCCAGTGCTAAATAATAACAGCCGCACAGGTCGATCGATCAGGTTAAGCTACGCTTGCCGTGGGTGGTCTGTGGATGGGTGACCATCTTTACATACCGAGACCCCTCCGTGCCTCGGAAAGCACGTTAAGCCGTTGGTCCCGGCTGTCATTCGTGGATCTTTGACAGTCGTTACGGGTAGTCAGAAGCCCGAAAGTCTGACAACCAGTCTTACCAAGGGGTATCGTATTACCCAGTAACTGGGTTGTGGAGGTCAGATAGGCAGTCACTCCATGTAAAATACTGGTATTCAGCTGCATCCGGTTAGACTGGAAGCCGACCCCAACATAGTTGGGAAAAGGCTAGGCAGATGATATGAGCCCAGTGCGGGTTGGTAGATGTCACATGTCTTCGAATTTTTGGTTCTAGGACATGCTGGTTTTCTCACTGGGCTACTTACTGGGGACACAGTACCCCTTGGTAAGACTAGCTGTCAGACTTCTGGACTTCTGTCAATCCGTCACGACTGTCAAAGATCTACAAAAGACAGCCGGGACCAACAGCTTAAGGTCCTCTTCTAAATACTGAGGGGTTTTGGTGTGTAATGTATGGTCACCAGCCATCCGCTTAACGACCTCGGTAAGCATTGCTTACCCTTTGAAGAACGACCCATACTGCATTTATTATTTAGCCACGCACCACCTCGATTTCTAAATAGAGGGTCAAAGTACTATTATACAATTTTCAAAGTCAAAGACTGACCTCTGTGGCTCAGAAGTTAGACAGTATTGTATACTGCCTGAGTTCTAACCCACAAAGCGAAAATGTCACCAAAAATATGTCTGTGGCGAACATCAAACTAGTAGTTTGGAATTTCATAAATACATAGTTCTGTCGCCGCTGAAAGTTTGACTCGTAACTGTTGTAACTAGTGGAACTCGATATTTAATAAACCCTGTTTAGGCGCCATATATCTGTCGCAGCCAACTGGTTTAATTAGCCGTTTAGTTAACCGCTTAGCCTTTTAACTAAACGGCGGCCGTTCAACTAACGGCCTGAATGATATTCAATAAATTATAGTTTAGGTTGGAACTGTAACCAATCACGTGCGAGCCGAATTGGTCGCAGTAACTAAGCCAGGGCACCCCGACCAAATTTGTTAGGTTAGAACTGTGATCAACCGCGTGCGAGCCGAGAGAGCGAAGCGAGGCGAGCACTACTTCCAAAAGTCAGGCTAATTGGCTGCGACATGTCTATCAACATAATTTATCTGTCTCTGTACCTGTTGTAGCATATAGCATAATCAGCCTATAATGTTCCCACTGCTGGGACACTAGCCTCCTCTCTGTGAGAGGGAGTGGGCCGTAATTTACCACGCCAGCCTAGTGCGGCTTGGTACATGTTACAATGTTTTAGAAAATTTGTGGTTCTAGGACAAATCTCATGTTTGTCCACGGTGTTTTTCTTTACTGTTGTAAGAGCAGTTGTGATGAAATAATGTAGACAAATTAAAGCGCCTGTCTGGGTTCGAACCACTGAAGGGACTCTCAGGAACTCAAATTGACACATTGCCGAATATGGCCGTCGTTTTGTCTTGGTACGTCTCTGATGACTTAGGTCTAAATCGAGGAATAAGACTTTTTTTGTGTATTTTGTGTTTACAACGATATGTTTAGAACATTTTTATCATGAAAGTATGTGCATCTTGTAAAACTCGCTATCACAAATATTAGTTCCACGGACGCTCACGTTGCTGTCAGCGCCAAAATGGCGAAAATCAAATGTTTTCATTTTGTTATCGATAGTATGAAGTCCAGCGTACTTTTTGATTATAGGTTAATTATTCGCACCTACAAGTCATTCTCGATCTCGACAGTTACCACTCGGCCACCACTGCTCACTGGGCTAACACGTATCGATCTATATCGTTCGAGAATCAACAGTAGTATTTAATATGTCACGTTTACACCAGACGCTCAGCATTGTTTAGTATTCAAATACTGTGTTTTAATAATACGCAAAAACATTTTTGAGTTTTATATTACAGTAATATGAAACACTTTATAACAGAAGGTGATTCTATACTTACACCGCTGCTAAAAACTGTGAAGAAAAACATCGTGAGGAAACCGGCGCGTCCTACAACCAAACAATCGAAGACATGAGACCTCTACCAACCCGCACTGGGCCCGCGTGGTGGATTACGGCCCACTCCTTCTCACAGGCGAGGAGGCCTGTGTCCCAATAGTGCCAACATTATTGGCTGAAAGTGACTTTCTGTTATTTCTGCCTATCCCCATGAGAACTCTAAAGCCCACAAACTAAACAAACACCAACTTATTCAATTAATTTAAAAGCCCTATAATAATAAACCCGCATCGTAAATTCATAACATAATCCTACCGGAAGTGCGTCACGCGATACGTGACGTCACAGGAAATCCAACCGGAAGTTACGTCATAAAGGCTTAAGCGTCGGTGAAAAAAATTATGCGCGTTTTTGGCGGGAAACGGGTGACTTCCGGATCCGGGACGCCTTTACAAGGGAAGGTGTTGAATTGTTAGAGATTTGTGTTTTCGTATTATCGTGGGGCATACGGACAAACTTATTTATTGTCTATCTGCCTAGCCCTTTCCCAACTACGTTGGGGTCGGCTTCCAGTCTAACCCGATACAGCTGGATACTAGTATTTTACACTAGCTTCTGCCCGCGGCTTCGCCCGCGTGGATGTCGGAAATTATCCCACGGGAACGTGCTAACAGGATAAAATGTATGTGCTTCCCCAGAATGCCATCTATCTCGCGGGCCCTTTGTGGCTAATTACAGTAGAAAACCAATTGTGTCTCATTAGTGGTGATTAAGAGGGTACCTATATGATATCTTTACCTAAGTACCTACCTAATTAAAAAAAAACTCAATAACAGAAAATTAAATACCTACCTAAATAAACCTATTTCTGATGATAACTAATCTAAACTCAATAAATAAGCAAAATCCCTAAAAACTAATATCTATACGAATGACTAATCCTACCTAACAGTATTATAAAATAACCTACGGTCACTACGTACACTATCAAATATACTACCTATACTTTAAAATTAAAATCTATACCCACGACTCATATAAAAAGAAACCTAAATAACTCTAAAAACTAAAAGGAATAAAAATGAACTCCACTGCGGGTGACCCAACCTACGACAAACTTAGTATTTGCGGTTGGTACAGTACAGACAGTGGTAATCGGGTATAGGGATCGAACCGCAAAATTAAGTTTGTTTTTTATTGTATATACTTTTCCGGGATAAAAAGTACCCAGTGTGGTGCCCAGGATATTAAAGAATAATTATACCAAGTTTCATCGTAATCGAACCGGTAGTTTTTGCGTGATGCCTGAACAAACAGACAGACAGACAGACAGACAGACCGACTGACAGACAGACAGACAAAAATTTTTTTAATCACATTTTTGGGTTCGGTGTCGGTCTAGTAACACCCCCTTTAAATTATTTTTTTGATATTTTCAATGTACAGAATTTTCACTTCTACAGATTTATTATAAGTATAGAGTATAGATGAAGCGACTGCCTATCTGATCTCCACAACTCATTTACTCGGCAATACGATACCCCTTGACAGGACTGGCTGTCAGACTGTCAGGCTTCTGACGACCCAGGTCGACTGTTAAAGATTCAGGAGTGACAGCTGGGACCAACGGCTAAACGTGCTTTCCGAGGCACGGGGGTTTCACACCGCCAACTTACAAACTCCGGGCTGTTACTAAGACATTCCTAACGGAAAAACCCAGTAGCACTAGAAAGAGGTGTCTAATATAAAAATACTGATCATTTAGCCTAGTCTAGACCGAAAGCCGACCACATTATATTATTTTAGTTAGGCATTGTGAAATACTAATTAATTCCTGGAATTTCAAAACAAAGGGACAAAGGAAATTACGTGACATGGAAGGATTAATTTCTGAAAATCAGGTTTTTGAGTACTTTTAATTAATTTCCACAATACAGGGAGCATAATAGTATATTCAGCCTATAATGTTCCCACTGCTGGGACACAGGCCTCCTCTCTGTGAGAGAGAGTGGGCTGTAATCCACCACGCGGGCCCAGTGCGGGTTGGCAGATGTCACATATATGTCACACAGGTTTGTTACTCTTTCACACAAAAACTATTGAACGAATTTGAATGGAATTTGGCATACAGATAGTTTATAACGAGGATTAACACATACTACTTACTTCACTCCCGGATACTTTTATCCCGATATTCCCACGGGATCGAAACTTATGCGGGTGAAACTGCGGGGTGCAGCTAGTCAAAATAAAAATTTTATTTCTGCAATATTAGTCATATTCATACCGGGATAACCCGTACGTACAACGAATTGGTAAAAGTCATCATAGTAAATGGGGGGTTACATAGAGCGCTGCCTACCTCACCTCCACAACCCATTATAACTATTAAAATATTCATGACACACACCATGTCAAACCTTCATAATAAAATCAGCCTGATTATGAGGTGAAACGCATGAAATCATTCGTGATACAGCCTGCAGCTACACTACACTATAATACAAGCAAATAACCCGGCGTTGTCTACAATTTGTGGCGTCTTTGATCACAAACATGTTATTTGTATCTAACGAAATGATTATAAAGTTTGTTAAAGTTTAGATAGAGGGGTGTATTCATAGTCTTGGTATGATGGTGGGTAATATTTTTGCGATGATATGGTTGTTTGAGGTTCTGTTTTTTTGAGTTCTGTACCCAAAGGGTGCCAACGTAACCCTTTTACTAAGCCTCCGCTGTCCGTCCGTTCGTCCGTCTGTCTGTCAGCGGGCTGTATCTCATGAACCGTAATAGGTAGACATTTGAAATTTTCACAGAGTGTGTATTTCTATTGCCACTATATCAGAAAATAATATAAATAAAATAAAGTTAAAA
Source organism: Apamea sordens (assembly GCA_945859715.1). Taxonomy (NCBI): domain Eukaryota; kingdom Metazoa; phylum Arthropoda; class Insecta; order Lepidoptera; family Noctuidae; genus Apamea; species Apamea sordens. The sequence continues at coordinate 15,810,321 of OX244009.1, forward strand.
ATTAAAGGGAACGTCTCCATTCCAGAAACGTGTTCTTTTGTTTTCGGTGTTTTTTTGCCTTGTGGTAGGTACCTACGGAAGTCTTTCTATGTGAGTCCCACTCACACTTGGCCAGTTTTTGTTGACGCTTATCAGAAATGTGTGGTCATATTTAAGGGTGGGCTACAGTCCGGCCGTCGAAAGAATGCGTTTCTGACACCTGTCAGTGTGACCATTCCAGTAGCTAATAAAGATCAAATTCGTAAAACACGTATTCGTTTGTATGAAACTGACAGGCAAGAACGCATTCTCTCGTCAGCCGCACTTTAATATGTTCTATATGTTTTTTTCAAGGCTTATACCGTATTAAAAAATATACAACATTATTTAAACCACTTGAACACATAGCCATAAACGCAACACGCGCATAAATGGTTATTACCAATTTCCGTCTGGTAAGTCGATTGCGTATTTGCATAAGTACCAAAAATTACTATTTCACGTGACTTCTACATACATTAACTGCATTTGTATAAATAACGTCTTTTATTTATTTATAGAAGTGTAATTATAGATCTAAATATAAAAAGAAGAATATAGGAAAGGAATAGAGCAAAACGAAATATGAGAAACCTTAAATGTTAAAAACTAGATTTTTAGATTATTGTTATAGGCTTTACATACCTGCAACCATATCCAATTTAAAAGTCTTCAAAGGAGTTGGCTAAACCACTGCCCTTAGCATGTATAGAAATTTCTCACTTGCTTGTAACATTCAAATATTCATAAATTATTTATTACATGTTTATTATTTCTCTTAGAACCATTTTGACCTTTCATTTTCTGAAAAATGTGCACAAAAAAAGATATTTGCGTAAGCTGAAATAAACGGCCTTATTTATTACATTATTTATTTTTGTACCTCAGTACTTCTCAAAACGTTGATTACTTAGATTGCCTTCATCTGATTTCTAAAAATGATTGGTAATATCTGGAAAGGAACGGCATCGATATTAAAATAGTGCCGGCAATAAAAAGTGGCAATAGATTCTTTTCGATTCACTTGATTCCATTAAAACCAAAAAAGAAAGCTTTGGAACGTATATTAAACTCTTTGTATAATCTTTTCAAATGACCATCACAATAAAAGTAATTCTATTATTTGTAAAAGAATATTGGCTGAATAATGATCGACAAGAACAGTTGTATTGTTTCTTCCAACTTATTCGATTATTTAATCGAAAAAAATACATCTAAACAACATTACAACATAATAATTCAATATAACTGAAACAAATTGTAGGCATTACCAAACACTATTAAATTAAACACATTAAATTTAAAAAAAAAGCGGCCAAGTGCGAGTCGGACTCGCCTATAAAGGGTTCCGTTTTACGATTTATGACGTATTAAAAAAAACTACTTACTAGATCTCGTTCAAACCAATTTTCGGTGGAAGTTTACATGATAATGTACATCATATATTTTTTTAGTTTTATCATTCTCTTATTTTAGAAGTTACAGGGACACACACACACATTTTACTACTTTGGAAATGTTTCTCGCGCAAACTATTCAGTTTAGAAAAAAATGATATTACAACCTCAATATCATTTTTGAAGACCTATCCATAGATACCCCACACGTATGGGTTTGATGAAAAAAAAATTGAGTTTCAGTTCTAAGTATGGGGAACCCACAAAATTTATTGTTTTTTTTTCTATTTTTGTGTGAAAATCATAATGCGGTTTACAGAATACATCTACTTACCAAGTTTCAACAGTATAGCTCTTATAGTTTCGGAAAAAGTGGCTGTGACATACGGACGGACAGACAGACAGACAGACATGACGAATCCATAAGGGTTCCGTGCCATCTGGCTACGGAACCTTAAAAATGCCTATATCTAACAGATTACAAACCGGTAGTGTGTCAAGACTATAAATAAGACGCGACATCCTTCTCTTGTTGGAACCAGTTTATTCAACACGATACAGTAGCAAAAGGTTTTGTTGTACACTTCTATTTATTTATTTATTTTAAATAGAACGACCGAAGCCAATTACATTATTTAAACATAATTATATAATTTATTTAACACATTCATGCATTCTTCTCACAAAAATTCAAACATTCTGACAATATCATCTTCCATTCATTCGCAAACATATCTATGTGAGGGAGTGGGCTTTAATCCACCACACGGACCCAGTGCGTGTTGGATGTCACATGTCTTCGAATGTTTGGTTCTAGGACAAGCCAGCTTCCTCAAAATGTTTTCCTTCGCCGTTTTGAGAGCAGTGGTGATGAAATTATTTACACAAAGTAGAGTGCCTGTCTGGGTTCGAACCCACGACCGGGGCCGTTACCACTGGGCCACCACTGCTGCACTGCTGGCACCTTAATTCATTTAAAAAAGTTAGGCAGAAGTATACTCTGCCAAACGTGACCTGCAATGGCCTATATGGAAAGCATTCAATTGACTGCAGACCCAAGTAGGCCGCTGCAAGTACAATACAGCAAAATAGGGGATTCTAGATCTCACCAATACCCAGTGCGAATGCGGTGCTCCTGACCAAACTATGTCCCATATGTTGAAGTGCCCAAAGTGTACATACACCCGCACTTCGGAAGACTTAAACAATGTTTGGCCACGTATTGGATCCAACTGATTTAACGTGTACATGTATTTACCATTAAAACTTGGTTGAGTCTTACAACGGTGAGTTTAATGTAATCGACATACTTTTTCTGAGTAAAAATATATTTAGGCAGCGAATTCGGGCAATACTTAAGGATCGGCAGTCGAACTTGTAATGTATGCTCTGTTCATATGTACTGTGGCCCGGTTTATGCATATTGTGTATGAGTCTTGTATTTATTGTGTGTGAGTTTTGTATAATGTGCATCAAAATTATAATTAACTATACTTTTAGTTTACATCATATGTATGTATATATATGATATGTCTCTCTAGTTATAAAGTAAGTATTTAAAGTAATCTGTGGAAAACGTAGTGGGTAGCATATTTATCACAGTTTAGTATGTAAGCCTTGTTATAACACTATAATATGTTACTGTTTGTTTTTCCTTAATAAATAAATAAAAAAAAAGGAGCTGGGAGGCTTGTGGATAAGTAATAACAGCCGCACGGGTCGATGGATTAGATAAAGCTATGCTGGCCGCGGTTGGTGTGTGGATGGGTAACTAACTATACATACCAAGACCCCTCCGTGCCTCGGAAGGCACGGTAAGCCGTTGGTCCCGGCTGTCATTCGTGGATCTTTGACAGTCGTTACGGGTAGTCAGAAGCCTGAAAGTCTTATGTTACCCAGTAACTAGGTTGTGGAGGCCAGATAGGCAGTCGCTCCATGTAAAATATTGGTATTCAGCTGCATCCGATTAGACTGAAAGCTGAACTGAACATACCTAGTTGGGAAAAGGCTAGTCAGATGATGATGATGACATTTGTATTTACCATCGACTCGAAAAGAAGGAAATGACACCTCTGCTTATCCTCTTGGACAAAAGTGTGTGTCGTTATGTTTAAACGTGTTTAAAAAAAACCTCTTATAAACGGTGTTCTCATGATTTTCTTATATTCAGAGACAAGAGCCCTCGAAAAATTATTCTAATTGTTATGTAAAAGTCTTTGATATGGTTTTTAAATAAGAATTGGGGCATTGAATGTTACAAACAGCTGTTTTATAAACATTTGCCAAAGTTCATTACTTATTTAGATTATTTGAGAAATGACAAAATATTAAATTTTTGTGTACAGCATAATAATAGTAATTAGTTATTAATTATTCACTACGAGGATAAGGCGGTGTATTTTGTCACGGGTGCTAGTTTGAATCTTGAACGTAACGAAGGAGTCTAGGGCTGCCGAGCGCACCGAGGTCAAACCACCGAGGTCGCGTTACCCGAATCTGTCAAATTTTCCTTATCAACTTTGAATGTTATGCTTTAGTTATAAAGTAAAAAATCTACTAAAGAAATTTGACAGATTGTAGTAGCTTAATGTGTTGGCGTCTGTACATATTTCCTGAGCGAAGACTGCAGCGAGGGATGGAGAGCAGTGGTGGCCCAGTGGTCACGGCTGCGACTTCCGAGTTGTAGGTCGTAGGTTCGAACACAGACAGGCGCTTTGCTTTACGTAAATTATTTCATCACCACTGCTCACAAATTCAAATCACATTATTGGCCAGTGGCAGCGGTTCATAATGAAAATCAGCACAATTTATAGCCCGCTAGAGCCTAGGACTTTAATGACTTGCTTTAGGTAAGGTTTGCATGACATAATATTATCTTATAGCACCTGCATCGGTAGCTTTCACTGACGAAAACATTTTCAGAGATTACCTTTTACAAACAACAATCGATGTTTACCTCTTTATAAAATATTATTAGTTTAGATGCGAAACAGCTGTTCAGCTTCGATCGTATTGTATAAGTGGCGCCATCTATGAACAAAAGTGGAAACTAAAAGGCAAGATCAATATTAGTTACGATGCGGGCCGCTGGATGACGCTTTACTAGGTAACAGTCAGGAACGAGTTCTTTAGTCAATCGACAGATGCCTCTTATTAAAAGAGAATACTGGTTGGTTATAGAATAAGCAAGCTGAAGGGCCAATGGGCCGGTCATACCTATTATCCGTAGAACCGATAACCGTTGGGGTAGACGTGTGATACTTGAGTGGAGACCGCGCATCGGTGGAGCGACGATCTTCGCAGGGTGGAACGTGGCAGTTGGATGGAAGTTGCTGAGAATCGAGCTTAATAGCGTGCAATTGAAATAACCTATGTCCAGCAGTGGACTGTTGTAGGGTGATGGTGAAATGGTGTTTTAAAGAATTTACCCTTTAAAGCTGAACAGGTCAAACGATGACAAAAAGATTATGTTATTTTTGTTTGAGTTTTGTGCAACCAAGGGTAGCCGGGCAGCTGAAAGAAAAGAAAGAAAGAAAATATCTACGTTTATTTGCTGTAAACATGACGCACGGAAAGAAAACATACACTAAAAAGTACAAGTTGGGGGAAAATAATGTCCATGCAAAACGGCCATCACTCAGCATAATACTACGACCCTATGCGAGACAGAGCCCCAGCGCTGGTTTTCAGCAACAGCCGACAGGCGTTGACGCGTGATGGCGTCAAACGGTACAGTATACGTTGAAGACAAGGTAGTTTAGCAATGATTTCTTCTGCACATGTGGCTTCCCTGGCACCTCATTAACAGCATTACTACGTAAATCTGCTCTCAAATTACGATGTTTACTTATTTTTTACATACTTCTTTGACATAATCTTTTTATTATTTGATATACAGACAATTGTAGTTTCAACTCTTTATTAGTGTGTAGTAATGGCAGTCATGTCACTTGGTTTATTAGGTTTTTATGTGTCCTTTTGATAGATTCCTATATATTTTGTAAATGTGAGGACTTTGTAGGCCTTGTAGACTTGATCTGTAGACCATTTTTTATTTTATCAAGTATGGTACTTGTTGACAGGCCTACGCTGTCCTCCCATACCTACTGTAATTTGAAAACATTGTAAAACCCAATTATTTTTAAAAGAGTAACCGTGGAGTTTCTTGCTGGCTCTTCTCCATAGGAAACGACCAATTGGAACCGTGCACCTAGCTTCTGACGTTTCATAAGTGCCCATGTTGGTTTATGTGAAATAAAATATTTTGATTTGATTTGATACGATGAGATATAAATAACACAATAAAATAGACAATACTTAGTTTTAAATTTTGATATACTTAAACATAGGTAATACGGGCTGGTGTCCGCAACTCCACGTCAATGCGCGTATTTTGCGTAGGTATCTAATATTTTTATAATACTTAACAATAATAGCAAAATATTTTTATAATAGCTATATTTAGAGCCAAATGCATCACAAATCACCAAAAACGTTTAATGCTAAACATAACTATTTACATAAAGCATTCATTCATTGAGATTGACAAAACTGAACGATGTTTTAAATTCGTTTAGCGCTGTTTAGTGATTTTTGTTGCAAGCAGGCGCCTTGTGGCCGATTCTTATACTTGTACGGACCGTAATTGGTTAAAATTAAGGTCTTTGCTTCATTATTGGTAGATCAAGTCTTTACCAATAATGAAGCAGAAGTTGCTAACATAGGTAAAATTAGCTTACCATCTGCCTAACCTTTTCCCAATTATGTTGGGGTCGGTTTCCAGTCTAACCGGATGCAGCTGAATACCAGTATTTTACATGGAGCGACTGCCTATCTGACCTCCACAACCCAGTTACTGGGTAATACGATACCCCTTGGTAAGACTGGTTGTCAGACTTTCGGGCTCCTGTCTACCCGTAACGACTGTTAAAGATCCGCTAATGACAGCCGGGACCAACGGTTTAACGTGCTTTCCGAGGCACGGAGGGGTCTCGGTATGTAAAGATGGTCACCCATCCACAGACCAACCGCGGCAAGCGTAGCTTAACCTGACCGATCGACCTGTGCGGCTGTTATTATTTAGCCACGGGCCCCTCCTCGGTAAAATTAGCTTACAAATCTATTATTATGCCTTTTGGGAATAAGGAATGCTACCATTGGTAAGCAAAACGATTCGTTATTGTTTAAAGGAACCGGAGCATTTCTGAGTTTCACAACAAACTTCATCAACATCGTAACGGAACCATAAAACAAGATGGCGGACGCCAACATCAATCTCAAAATTCCACCCCCCTATACTTGAATACAATCATCGCTCCATAAAAAGTCATAAAGAATGAATACACTCCAACTAAAAAATAAGGTATGAAAAAAAAATGGCTGCCCCAGCCTCCCTTATAAATCAATTTCGAGATAAATTGTAGAATCAAAGTCAATAATCTGGAGTTATGAGATAACTTTACGATAGGACTGATCGTAAATAAAAAAATAGAGCCAAAAGTGGGTAGATTTGAAAAAGTTTTGCGGTTTGTCATTGCGCCCTAGAGGGCAGTTGGTGGACGATATGGAAAATAGTATTATGAGCTACCTACGTGTTTTTAAACGGTGCTTGATGTAACTTATGCCAAAAAGCCTATAGTTAATACCGGCCTGTATGTATTAAGGATAGGTGACTGTCCCGTTGGTTTTGTGGTCGCAAGCACGGCTGATGAGTAGGGTCCTGGGTTCGATTCCCAGAGCTGGAAACAGATCGGGCAAAGTATTGCTGGGTTTTCTGAATTTTGTCCGGTTGATTGAATTTTATTTATTTAATTAATTACATAAATTTTAATATGTACAATGTACGGTCACGAGCACTAATATGTCAATACTTGGAAACTTTCAATGGTATCGATTTTTTCATGAAATAACGAAAACAACAATGAAATCGGCACATTGCATAAACTCATGGGTTATAAAATACTATGTTCATATCAAAATAAATTTTCATAAATCTAGTTTATACATACTTATGCTCGTGACTGTACAAGTACAGAAAAAGGAGGGGAAATAATCAAAGGGCATCCTGAACACTAATCTTCTTTGTTCCAACTAAGACAGCGAAAAACAATTTCCTATACAAACCTACCCATTAAAAATAACATTGTAACCCCATTAATTCCACCGTTGACCCTCAAAGACTCGCGAACAATATCTGCCTTCAATTCTTGGCACATTGCCAGCTCACAAGAATCCAATCATTCGGCTTCTAACGCTCAGTAATCAATCGCTAATACATTCAGCTAAAGATGGCTACACACGTAGATGCTAGATAGATTGCTTGCGTGATAAATCTGCATTTTTTTTGTCACTTCTTTGTACCTAATATAAAAAAGCGAAAAAAAAAAAAAGCGGAGAAAGCGGTGACGGGCGGGCGTTTTAGGGACTGAATTAATAATAAATACTTTATTTCAGACCATGGAGTCCATTTTGTTAGTAACAATGTTCTTATAGACCAGAGTTAGTAATACTTAAAACTACCCACAACACCAAACATACAAAAGAAAATAAACTCAACAACAATCACTACTGCGCTATTCCATGACAAATGGCGCAGCAGTGATTAATGTAATTACTCACAGTCCAGCCGACTAGCGATCACGCTGAGGATGCTGTTGGCGCTGCCGCGTACTCTACGCACCAGGGATGCGCTTCTTTTACCCATCGTAGCGTAAAAGCAGTATTATGTACCCACGTTTAAAACATGAATATGAATTCAAAATCAAAATATTTCATGTCACATAAGCCAACATGGGCACTTATGAAACGTCAGAAGCTAGGTGCACGGTTCCAATTGGTCGTTTCCTATGGAGAAGAGCCGGCAAGAAACTCCACGGTTACTCTTTTAAAAATATTTGGCTTTTACAATGTTTCCAAATTACAGTAGGTATGGGCATGGCGTAGACATATCTCGATAAAATAAAAAATGGTCTACAGATCAAAAATGGTCTACCGATCTTAACCTACCTAAAACCGATCAATTAATAATCAGCCTATAAAGTTCCCACAGCTGGGATACAAGCCTGCTCTCTTCGAGCAGGAGTGGGCTGTAATCTACCACGCGGTCCCAGTACGGGTTGATAGAGTCTTCGAATTTTTGGTTCTCAGACATACCGGTCTACTCACGATGTTTTCCTTCACCGTTTTGAGAGCAGTGGTGATGAAATTATTTATGTACACAAACCCACGACCCATTACCATAACTCGTAACTACTCGTAAGGCGCGGGGGGGGGGGGCTGCTGCCACCACTGGGCCACCACTTGACTGCTCTACAAATCAATAAATTGTTTTTTTTTATTTCTTCCTACTAATATTATAAACGTGAAAGTTTGTTGGATGGATGGATGTTTGTTACTCTTTCACGCAAAAACTACTAAACGGATTTGGATGAAATTTGGCACACAGATGGTTTGTAACCAGACTATCATATAAGATACTTTTTATCCAGATATTCCCACGGGATCGAAACTTATGCGGGTGAAACCGTGTGGCGCAGCTAGTTTTGAATAATTTTGTGCAAGCATGCTTGAACGTCTCATCTGTATAATGATTTTACATTTACATAAAATCGAGCTCGTGTTCCAAGAAGGTGTAAGCAGAAGGGTATAATACACCACGTATTACCTAAGTGCATACACATTTCGCCAGTTATGTTCATGCTATGACCATTTTATAATACCATAGAGGCCGAGCCTATTACAATGCCAATAGTAAAAAAAAAGCTACTATCTCAAATCCCACTACTGAAAACCGAAACTGAAAAATTCGATGACGAAAGATCCGCTTCTTCCGAACACTTTCTAGACTAAAGAGGTCTAGCACGGTTTGTCAAACTCACAGCTAGTGTGTCGCCTAAAGGACATTGGAAAGTAGAGAATGGACGAAAAAAAATCGGTATACAATCCGGCAATTTAATTTCAATTAGCAAATGGCATTTCCAGTGGAAAAGGTTTATGGTTCGCTAATTCCGTCGCATCTGAACAATGGAATTGAAAAAAAATCATTGGCAATACATTTCTGTCGACTAAATTTTATTTTTTTAGGTTGAGTGGTGTGTGGTGGTGTGGTTTTTTTATAATTTGGAAATTGGATGGACCTAAGTGACCTTCACTTCCTATAAGAATTTATACCTATGAATAAATGTTGGTTTTTATATGTTTGCTAAGCACCAGGAAAACAACAAGAAAAAGCGAGGTATTCCACAAAGAGCACTGATTTCAACAACACTTGACCGAACCGCACCTGAGCACTTCCAGTGTCCGCACTGAAACAAAATTTTCATAAGTGCAGTTCGGTGGAACACTTTATTAATATTATTTTCAGTCCCGAACGGCACCTACGTAAAATAAATTAAAGTTATGGGAAAAACCAGCTGAAAAATAATTTGCACCTAAACCGACTAGTTGTATGCAAAAATGTCAAAAAGGTGAATAAAATAGCTTACAATGCATGTCTGTAATAACGTCAATACCATGTATGGAACATGTTTTATACTGGACAAGTATCACACACCTTGCACGGGTGTAAACGCGGAGTTGGCGATGTTCTTGCAACTACAACCGTCTTCCATAACTAATTACTTCTTGATTCTACTGCAGTCCACTGCTAAACATAAGCCTCTCTAGAACCACAAGCTTGCAATCATCAAATCGTTAATCCATTCTATGACAATATTCAAGCAGATGCGACAAAATATCATTGTTCTGTCGATGCACCGGTAACTAGTAATGTATTCGATTTGAACCACACTATTATGCGCATAATAAACGTTTTGTTTCCAATACTATTATCATCCATTTTCCCTCTTTTGAAACTTGCAAGGGGTGATACGGAAATATTAGTTTTAGGTACCTTATCTTTTGTTTATCATCATCATCATTTCAGCCGAAAGACGTCCACTGCTGGACATAGGCCTCCCCCAAGCACCTGCACTTCCGACCGACCGGTTCTGTGCTTCTCGCAATGGGTTCCTGCGGCCTTCACAAAGTCGTAGGTCTACCTTGTGGGAAGCCTCCCAACGCTACGGGCGGGGCTAAAGGGTTTTGTTCTGACTCGTTTCCAGGAACCTCTTTGTTTGCTTTGGAAGGTTGTCATGATGCGGTCTCACTTATTTATTTATCAGTATTTTTTAGTTTGCTAATTTTGCAATGTTACTCAATATCACACTATTTAGACATACCTATTCACATATTCCTTACTGTTTTTTATCTAATATAAATTTATTTTATTTATATATTTAAGTATGCACACACACGTCACGTTGCAGTATAAAGCTGATTTACATCTGTCACCTCACACATCAGGTCCAGTTGAAAACCAGCGTCAGGCACTAGTTGTCTGGCATTTTTGCTGAACTGGGCCTTTTTGGCGCAGCCGTGAGGCACACTTTCCTGCGATTTTCTTACATTGGACTTCACTTTTTATCTAATCTCTTATTATTATTATTTATTTTTATTATTATTATTATTATTTTTTTATTGTTTGTTTTGTCTGATGTATGTATCTGGTGTATTGTGTGTCTTTTAGTTTGTGCCAAATAAATGTATTTTCTTTCTTTCTTTCTTCTTTCTTCTACGTCTTCCGGTACGCGGTCGCCACTCCAGAACCTTTCAACCACATCAGCCATCTCTTGATTCTGCTACGGATGTCTTCACTTCTGATTGTTTTCTCCGGTTGAATGACGTAAAAATTACAGAGACCAATAAAAAGGCATTGTGTCTGGCGTGGATCCACGTTCTTACGAAGGGTTAAGGCTAAGGTTATCATCAACTTACAATCTTTTAAACTACGGCTGACCATGAGTGTTTAAATGAATGAAATTGCGGGTAATCACCATGCTTGGCAGAAAGAATTTACCTAATTTGTAGTTTATAGCGTATAAGTGGGTTAAAAAAAGCCGCATCGGATTGTTGACAAAAATACCAAAAATTACCAACGCAAGGTGAACAGGAAGCAGTGTACCGCTACCTTCTCATATTCCTGCAATTTGTGTTTTGCGTGAATGTGTCGCATATTTTCCCCCAACTTGTTCTTTTTTGTGTTCTTACTTTGCGTCATGTTTACCTACCGCTAATAAACGTATTTTCTTTCTTTCTGTTCTTTATCTCTTTCATTCAACTATCACCTGAGCATTCATCCTTTTAGGCCATATCATCTTTCACACAATCCATCCATCGTTTCTTTGGCCTTTCTCTATCCTTATGTCCACACACAACCTGCTACACTACAAAATGGCTTTGAGCGGAGTACTTATCAAAATTTTGATGACACGCAAGTATATCAAAGAATCGTCATTTAAGATGTTCTTTCACTCCCTTTCACTACCTTGCTAACAGCCCCAAAGATTCCGCAAAAAAAGAAGACTAAGCTAAATTTTTCGCTTTGTTCAGCATATGCTATGACGTCACATGTCATGACATAAGGCGTAAGGCTGATAACTGGGTTCCGGAACATCGATGGGGTCGATAAACGCACATTCGTATACGGACACCTAATCAAAGCACGAAAACGGATTCATTTCTAATATTACATCGCGTATGTCGGGTAGGGCTGTCAGAAAATGGATTGTTTGTTTTTCTATGTCATTTTATATTCTCAAATCAAACATTGAAAAATTAAAAATGATTTCTCCCGCTTGCCCTCATAAAAAAGTAAGAGATTTTGCTGTTGGTCCTTTAACCAATTTTTTTTATAAACTCTCAAAGTTACTAGTAAAGTTACTACTAAACTCGTAAAGTTGTCGCCATCTTGGATTTTCAGTTTGACCCCCACTATTGGCTTCAGCACCTTCGAAAACCATGAAAACGACACGACACACATGACAAAAATTTTAATAAAAATCGAAGTTGCAATCTTGGATTTTCATTTTGACCTCACTATCGGCTTTAGCACCTTCGAAAACCATGAAAACTATCGACCATTAACCATCAAAAACAACCATGAAAAATAATATTTCGCTTTTTCTTTTCTCCTACCGTAAGTCGCGTAAAAATCATTGTTCCAAACACGATATTTAAACATGATGTACTTCTCATTCATGTATCGTATCGACAGCCCTGCGCGAGACTCGGCGGCCATATTGCAACAATTCCAGCATGGAGACGTTCACAAATATTATTATTACAATTTGTTGTGTTTTTATGAATCTCGCGTCGCACGAGAGCACGGGACTCGGATATAACGCTGCTTTCAATTACGAAGAAATTTTCCTGCGTAAGCTTTTTAGGTTTCGCTGTGTAGGTATACTGTCTATTTTATAAGTAGATGTTTTGTTTATATAAGTATGGAAGATGTTGAGGGAATGAGAGGCTTGTCAACAATAAAGACTAATCATGGCAAAAGAAATATTTTTTTAAACTCGACCAAGCTAGGACAGGACGACTAAACTAATATTTATCTTCTGTCCTTTCCTTAATGAAATAGAAAGAAAAAGATGCACTGAACTTAAATTTAGTTTAGTTTGTGAACAAGGGAATCGGCGCCATTGTTTGATTTCTTAGTGAAGCTCATCCAAGCTTCACAGCACTTACTCGCCAACCACGCACACCCAGGAAATATTGAGTTACACAATGTTAATTTATTATCTCCTTTGGATGTGTCCTTAAGGGCAAATAAAAGCCAATCCCCCGGATCAGGGCTCAGCAACATATTTCATGTAACTTGATCGTCGAAGCCTTGGCCCAGAAGCCTGTATTCAGTAGGCGGCGATGACAACTGGGTACGTATATAAGGAAAGAAATAATGTCTAAGTAGGTATTTGGTATACCATGTGGGAACATCAATACGACAGTAAAAGAAAACAGTTGAAGTACTACCTAGTGTTAAATAACAAAAAACCCAAATGATCTAAAGCTAAACCATAGATCATGGGTTAAACAGTAGTAACGTGCCGTCTTCGCGTTTTGAAAGATATGAAAGTAAAATGCATTTTTGCAACGCATTTTTTTTTATTTTTTTTTGCCAATTATCCGCCTAGCTATTAGTGACTTAATAGAAAATATGTACTTACTGGATTGAATTTTTGTTTTGGGGGCTGGGAAAGTCTTTAGTTAGATCATCATCTGCTAGCCTTTTCCTAACTATGTTGGGGTCGGCTTCCAGTCTAACCGAATGCAGCTGAATACCAGTAGTTTACATGAAGCGACTGCATATCTGACCTTCACAACCCAATTACTGGGTAATACGATACTCCTTGTAAGACTGGTTGTTAGACTTTCGGGTGTCTGAAGACCCGTAACGACTGTCATTGAAAGATCCATGAATGACAACCGGGACCAAGGGCTTGACGTGCTTTCTGTGGCACGGCGAGGTCTTGGTATGTGAAGATGGTCACTCATCTACGGACCAACCGCGGCAAGCGTAGCTTAACCTGATCGATCGAACCGTGTGGCTGTTATTTCTTAGCCACAAGCCCCTGTCGTTTTTACACCAAGGTTGAAAACATGTATTCTACATATTGTTTCTTTCTACTGTTTTCGTTAATAGTTTACACTCCCAAGTACCTAAAATCACACCTCAAGTTTGTGCACCACCAATAGACTCTTACTTCATCGAACAGCCATCACGATGCGGCTAGCCCTTTCACTAAGACCGCGAAACGACAAACTTAATATCGAACGTTCTCAACTCCTCTCGAACTAAAGGTTGCCTAAGCTACACAACCGATAGCCTAAAGGATGCCTAGATAAACTTATAACAAAGGTTCCAAAACCTGTAGTGGCTGAAATTGGAAGGCTTGTGTTGTTCAAAGTCAAGTGAACAAAGTTCCATTTCCATCTCCCTGATTATTGTAGTTCATCTGTAAAGGTACAGCAAGGTTGTAGTATGTTAAGACAATTAGAAGTACTTGCACGATTGTTACGTGCAAAGTGGGGCAAAAGTAATGTGAAATGAACATTTATTTAGATAAAATTAAAAGAAAAAAAAACTTTTTAAAAACAAGCTAATTAATAAAAAGGACTAAAAACTTGAGAGGTGTCAAGGGACACCCGGATGGAACGAAGTTCACAGACAGACAGAGAAACATGCGACGCCGCACAGCTTACAATAGCTTACTATAGCAAAAAGTGTCGTGACAACTTTTCGTAAGAATTTTTTCCGTCTAGCCCCCTTTCACAACGCGCGATAAGGAACTTCGTTCCAATAAAAATCTTCTATAAATCAATTTACGTTGTTGAGCAGATAATTTATTATGTAGCTCTGCGACGACGTAGCTGCGTAGCGGATAATCTACGCATCGGCTACGGCGTAGCACTCGTAGCGATTGTGTCGTGACAACTTTTCGTAAGAATTTTTTCCGTCTAGCCCCCTTTCACAAAGCGCGATAAGGAACTTTGTTCCAAAAATTCAAAATAGCTTAAACCTGATAATAAATAAATAAAAGCGTGTTACATTGTATTCTGAATGTTCTTTAATGTTCCATCAAAATCTAACACGCTTTTATTTATTTCTTATCAGGTTTAAATGATTTTTTCTTCTATTTGACAAAAGATAGATATAACATTGTTATGTACTATCTGCCTAACTATTATAAAAGACAGATAGCTGTGTCGCTATCATATTTTTTTTCAATTACAGCCAAAAATTTGGCTAAACAACTTGCTTCTTTTGAGCAACGCAATGACATTATAAATAATTCTGCCACTAATTTGGTAACAATTAATGACATTGCTAATAATTTAAATTAGAAAGTAAGACAATAGAGGATACCTCTAGCTGTATTGTACAGAATTGCAAAAGCAACTCAAAAAAGGCTTTAAAATCAGTAAATAGTATCAACCTGGTGCATCAAAATATTCAAGGTTTTATGAACAAAGATTTAGAAGTAGAATTATTTATGAATTTTAATAGTATTGATATTCTTTGTATAACAGAACATTGGCTGAAAAGCCACCAGTTCTTGTTCAATTTTAATAATCACCAGGTTGGTAGTTCGTTCAGCAGATTAAATGCTATACATGGTGGCTCATTAATTTTAGTAAGTAACCAGCTCAAATTTAAAGATCGTAACGATATTGTGAGCCTATCTGTTGAGCGTACAGTTGAAATTGCCTGTATAGAATTGGAGCATTTTGTTGTATTAAGTGTGTACAGACCCCCATCAGGATTGTATGACTGTTTTGAAAAGGTAATGGATGAAGTGTTAGACAGGATTTGTAACTCAAACAAGTCTGTTATCATTTGCGGTGATTTTAATGTCAATTTATTAGAAAACTCAGGTTCTCGTAGTAAAATTATAAGTCTGTTTCAGTCCTACAATCTTGTAAACCTATTTTTGGAGCCCACAAGAATAACCCCTACTAGTGCCACATGCCTAGATAATATTTATACAGATATTATACCAAGCCACAAAGAAATTATAAATTTACTAGATTCTGATCATTGCGGGCAAAGGATTACTATTCCAAATCAAAACAAAATAGTGGTTAAAAAAGATATCACTGTTAACCCCAAAACTGCATGTCGCTTGAAGGTTTTCAAAAGTAAACTCACTGATAAATTACCAGTTTTGTCCATTCATGCGGATCCTAATCATCTATATGATAATTTTTTTAATATATACTGTAAACAATTTAATTCAACCTTTATTCCCAAGACTATCTCGGTTAATAGTAACACATGTTTCAGTGATTGGGCTACCATTGGTATTCATAAAAGTAGAAAGCGGCTTTATGAACTGTACAATGAAAGGACTTACGTAAACACTGATGAATTTAATTTGTATGTAAGAAATTATTCAAAATTATTTAAAAAAGTTTGTTATATGGCCAAGTCACGTTATTTGGGTTCAAAGATTAAAAACAGCAATAATGTAATTAAAACGACCTGGTCTATTATTAATAGTGAAGCGGGAAGATCTAGTAACCGAAATACTGACTACAGCCTGTCTATTAATGACAACATAATAAAATCAGACTCACAAGTCGCCGAGGCATTTGAAAATTTCTTTTCAGATATTCCCGTTTCAACTACTAAATCCCTAAACTCATCACCTTCTATTGCTGAGTCTTTGCTTATGGAAAATGTTAATGGTTGCGATTCGGAATTTCATTTTGAACATGTTACCTGTAGAGATATAATTAAAACCTTTCACACTTTAAATGTAAAAAAGACTGCAGATCTGTGGGGCAATTCTGTAGAAGTTGCTAAGTCTATTATTGACATTGTAGCACCTACTCTAGCTCTTATCTTTAATAGTTGTATTGACAGTGGGGAGTTTCCTGACCTTATGAAAAATAGTAAAATCATACCTTTGTTTAAATCAGGTAGTACATCAGACCCTACAAATTATAGACCTATTTCTGTACTACCTACCTTTAGTAAAATTTTTGAGAAATTAATTTTAGAACAAATGCAAAGATTTTTTAATAAACACAAATTATTACATAGCAAACAGTTCGGTTTTACAAGGGGTCGTTCAACTACTGATGCCGGTGTTGAACTTATAGGACATATTTATAATGCATGGGAAGACAAATGCGATGCCTTGGGCATCTTTTGTGATTTGTCCAAGGCATTCGATTGCGTTCTTCACGAAACTTTAATCAGGAAACTCCGCCACTACGGAATCCGGAACGCTGCTCTGGATCTTCTTACTTCATACTTGAGTAAGAGGATTCAGAGCGTTGATGTTAACGGAAAAAGATCTCCCGGATCTTTAGTAACAATGGGAGTCCCACAGGGCTCAATTCTTGGTCCTTTCTTGTTTCTTATTTACATTAATGACTTGCCGTACCTCATAAAGGATAATCATGATATAGTGTTGTTTGCAGATGACACTTCACTTTTGTTTAAACTTAAACGTCAGCAGCAGGTTACTGACGATGTAAATAGCGCGATCTCTAAAGTAGTCCACTGGTTCAATGTTAATAATTTACTTCTAAACGAGAAAAAAACCAAATGCATTAAGTTTACGTTGCCTCACGTTAGACAAGTGAAAACTAATGTGTTGGTAAAGGGCGAAGAATTGAATCCTGAAGACAGCACAGTATTCTTAGGCATAACTTTGGATGCTAAGCTTCAGTGGGGTCCACATATAGACAAATTGTCAAAAAAGCTAAGTTCCGCAGCATACGCTGTTAGAAAAATTCGTAATTTAACTGATATAGAGACAGCCCGTTTAGTGTACTTTAGCTATTTTCATAGTGTAATGTCGTACGGTATTCTATTGTGGGGAAATGCCGCTGATATTCAGACTATCTTTGTTTTGCAAAAGCGAGCTGTTCGATCAATTTATAAATTAAGTCCGAGACACTCGCTCAGAGAAAAATTTAAAGAAATTAATGTTATGACTGTGCCTTCTCAGTATATTTATGAAAATCTTTTATATGCCCATAAAAATATAAAATTGTTTAAAAAATACAGTGATATCCATGATATAAATACTAGGAACAAACACAAATTTGTTCTACCTACAACAAGGCTCAAGAAAATAGGTGGCTCGTTCAGATGCCAATGTATACGCTTTTACAATAAAGTTCCAAGCCCCGTTCAAGATCTAAGCCTTAATAAATTCAAATCATTCATTAAACGTAAGTTGTGCGAGAAAGCATTTTATACCGTTAAGGCTTATATCGAGGACAAAAAGGCTTGGGATTAAGCTGCTTCCAATTTTTACATATTGAATGTGTTTATTTTTTATTTTTGTTTTGTTGATGTTTTTTTTTTTTTTTTATATACACTTTGACATTGATGAATTTGATATATACTATGACATTTGCTTACTTTGTAAAGTATTCTATTATTTTAATTATTGTGAATGTGAAGACTATGTGGGTCATTGTATTTATATTATTTTTCTCTCTGTTCTCTTAGTTTTTGGCGTGGTCTGGCAGTTTGAGTAATTAATGTGGCCTACCCAAATGTCCTTTCTTTGGTATTGTTCGTCGGATCGTTGAGCTCTCTAAGTTTTGAGTTGAGCTGCACGATTTCTGACAAATGCGTGCACTGACTGGACAGGTCCTCTCAAACTGTTTGGTTCTTTCTTCAAAAAAACCATCTCAGACATAAATCTACATGGTCTTCACATGGTCTGACCAAGATTATGTCTGGACTTTAAAAGAGACTGTGACGTCTGAGTTTGTTTCGGCCTTTCTTCTCAGACTAGTCAGATAGGAAACGCCGACCTCATCTAGTTTTAAAATATGATTGACGTGTAAAAGTGTTTGTACAAACCTACTTACAAAAATAAAATCATTTATCATTTATCATTTATCATTTATCATTTATTTAAATTTTTAATACTTTTTATTAATAGTAATAAAAGGTTGTTTTTAAAAAGTTTTTTTAAAATTTAATTTCATTTTTAACATTTTAGTATTTTTGATGCGAGATTGACTACGGCGTAGTTCGTAGCGCGTAGCAGTGTTTTTCCGTTATATGCGTTTACTGCACTTAAGCTACCTGTTCATCTTTAGTCCCTGGTTACCATCTAGCACCAAAGTACTCGTCCAGACGAATCATACGAGCCCAAACTCGATGGGGTTGTGTCGTTTAATTACCGAGTTTCTATGGCCATCTTCCAGCTCCATCATCAGACCCTGCTTACTATCTAGTACCAAAGTTCTCGTCAAGATGAATCAAACGAGTCCAAACTCGATGGGGTTGTGTCGTTTAACTACCGAGTCCCTATGGCCACCTTCCGGTTCCATCATCAGTGAATTTGTCGGGAGTGTTCTTAGCTATGTTTGATGAAAATCGGTCCAAGCTGGCCGCCGCCACAAAATGGCGGATTACATATTTTTTCACAACTCCCTCAATATGGGTACCAAATGAAAGGGCTTGACTAGTAGAATACTATACCTACACTATGACAAATTTCAAAAACAGGATGGCCACCACCACAAAATGGCGAATTACGTTTTTTTTTTCACAACTCCCTCAATATGGGTATCAAATGAAAGGGTTTGACTAGTACACTATGACAAATTTCAAATCCAAGATGGCCACCACCACAAAATGCCGAATTACAAAAAACCTGATTAAATACCAAATTACCTGAATCTTAAAACGCAAGAAAATAAATGATAAGGGGTCCCTACAAAAAGATTGAAATAAAAAATTAAATTTAAAATTTAAAAAACCCCCGACAAGGGGTCTTTTCAGTCAGTAAGAGTCTGACACTCCCTTCTGCTCCACCCAGAGCGGGAGGGGTCATTTGATGATTTCCCATCCACAAAAAAAAAAAAAAAAAAGGGGTCTTTTTATAGGGTTTCACGTTGTCGGGGGTTTTTTAAATTTTATTTTTTCACTCAGGTGTTAAATGATGTTGATGGTTGCACACTTAACCTAACACTGCCATAATTATAGTTATGAGAATCCGTGCTATAAGCTCAACACCGATGTGGAAAGCGATTCGCACGCATCTTTTTCGCATCTTAGCGTTGCTTCTACGCTAATCGACACGAGTTTCAACAAACATCCCTGATGCGGATACAGAAGCGGAACAGCATCAACACCCCGAATCCATTGGATTTTTTTTGCATAGAGATATTTTTTTACATGTCTATTGACTAAACCACTTTTCCTCTACGTACACACTAAAGCCATGACCTGGATACCTACACTCTACCTATCTACATCAAAATAAAACCTGCATGCACCAAACACTAACCAGCTACTCGTCACATGACGTCATTGCACAGTACTCGTTTATTTTTACAGTTTGCAGCGCGATCGGGAACGTTTAATTGTCCCAGCGCGTGACGTCACGGCTAGCGTAGTGTGGAGCTGACGAATTTATGGTCAGCTGCGGCCTTTTTGGGAAGAATGTGTGAATATGTGGTTGTTTATGGTTGGGGGAGGTGATGTGCTAACTGTGTGATGTCTGCGGCGTTAACGAAGTAAAGTGAGAGGCGGTTGAAATAAAATACTGTTCCATTTTTGAAGGGCTAGGCTACAGTTGTGATTTTTTTAACTATTCTATTTTTTTTTTGTATTGTTCCGTGTCTCGAAAAGCACGTTAAGCCGTTGGTCCCGGCTGTCATTCGTGGATCTTTGACAGTCGTTGTGGGTCGTTAGAAGCACGGACGTCTGTCAACCAGTTTTACAAAGCGGTAATGACCCAGGAATGTTGTGGAGTCAGAGAGGCAGTCGCTCTATATAAAATACTGGCATTCAACTGCATCCGGTTAGACTGGAAGCTGACCCTAAAATAGTTAGGGAAAGGCTATGCAGATCATGGCAGATGATGATGTTGCAACACGATATTTGAAAAAATGTTGCCTCTTCGATGGAAATATGAATATGAGAAGTCTTATTTTGTTTCGCGGTCAATATTGTAGAAAGCCAAAGTATTTCTCAACAGAATGAATAGTAATAACGGTTTTCAGACTAAACCATCTTCTGCCTTGAGGAAGAAGGACCACGTCAGTCAAGAATTTTGTAGTATCTTGATTTAAGAATGTCCATGGAGTTTCTTAGGCGTTCTTCTCTATAGAGATTTACGTTTTGGAACGGTAAATTAGCTTCAGTTTCTGACTAACTGACCAACATCGTAATTCAAATATTTTTCTTCTAATATCCCACCTGGACATGAGTTATCTTGGATAACCTGGAAGTCTTTAAACAGACTCCGGACTCAGGTTGGCCGAAGTAAGGAAAACCTGTTCAGGTGGAGATTCATAGACGACTCCGCCTTAGAGTGGAAATGTGGTGCTGTTCCACAAACGATGGGACACTTAATATCGTGTCGTGTCCTGTCACCTGCACGTTACAGGAACTGATGGACGCTGAGATGGCGCCAAACAAGTAGCCGAATTCTGGTCAGAGTCCATTTAGATTGTTATCGACACGCTAAGAAGATGAAGGTAATTCAAATATTAATAGGTACCTGTAAGTGGTTTAACTGAAATAAAAGCTTTACCGAGTTTGAGTTTAACTCTCTCTACTTTTCTCTCTTATCCAATCCGCCACTTTTCTTCCACTGCTGTCGAAGTTCTTCCAAATTACATTCCAATAAACCAATTTTATTAATTTTAATAAATTTTCCAATTACCTTGCTTATCCACGTTATCCGACCATGTCCCCACTATTGGGAATTCAAATAATTTCGTGAAAACAATAGTCTCTGCTCTATAGTAACAATGTTACCGGTTTTTTCCCGTATCGATGAAAATGCAATCAAAATGTATTTCCGGCACCAATTATCTTGGTGACTCTAGATTTTTTTTATAATTGAAAAATACGGTATTCGTTTACATTTTTTTTACGTTCGTGACGTTCAGGGATTAATTTTGAGTGTATATATGTATCATCTTTTCGTCGGCGGTATGAGCTGGACTCCTTTGATAAATATTGGTCCTTGGTAGCTCTGGAAAGAGAGAGGTGGAAAGAGACGAGGTAGTTTCCACCTCTCTCTGTCCCACTGCACTTTGCCCAGCAGTGAACGGCTAAAAATAAATAAATAATGTATCGTCTGTCCCAGGAAAAGGTGGCGTGACGACCTAGACGCGTACCACAACGGTTGGATCGAGGTGGCTTAGGAATGGATGCTGGAAGGATTTGGACCCCAAATCCTTTGCTCAGCAGTGGGACTGTGTAGGCTAATTTAAATAATAAAATAATGTATCGTCATAATAACTAGTATAACTAATAACTAGTATGGTTGCCGATGTAATCACAGACACATCAGACATTTCAGTTTTGTCTGTATTTAGGGTAATGTTGATTACTTTACATGCTATTCTATAGAATCGAGTTCTGCTAACGTCACAGACAGATGTGTTGTTAGTGAGTTCGTTGCGCTACTTAATCCCAGCTAAAGCACTAGGAAATGGCGAAGGGTAGGCGTTTTGAGGGACTGTCTTAAGTAATTTTGACATTCCAAAATTGCTGATTTTCAGTTTAATTTGAATTTAAAATAACTTTTAATTTTGATTTGGTCTCTGGGATAGCAATTTACGATCAGGTAGGCTGCCATCAAATCATTCAAGTCCATAAGTAATGATCGCCTCCACACTGAATGTCGGCCAGGGCAGCCAATCTCAACGGAGACCAGCCATTTATGTGGGAGATGGTGGATGGTGGATGGTGATGTGATGGTGATGGTGGTGGTGGTGGTGGTGGTGTGTGGTGGATGGTGGTGGTGGTGGTGGTGGTGGTGTGTGGTACACAAGTGTGTGTCGAACCCAGGACCCCTCGCTCAGCAGTCGCGCTTGCGACCACGTGACCAGTTAGTAGGACAGGGTGTCCATAAGTAGACGTCTACGGGCGTATATGAAAGCAAAATCTACCTACACTCAACTTAGGGTTCCGCATAAAACAAACAAAATTGCATACCAACAACTTTCACTTGCAAGGCAGTAAATTAAAAAGTAAAAAATTCATATGAGATCTCTCTGCAAGGCGGAGGGCGATAGAAATTATTTATTTATGAGTACCTACTGAACCCTGTGTGCTAGCTTATTACTGTTACTTTTAAGATACTGTATTATATTATTTTAAGTACTAAAGGTCCTTGTAAATAATAATTACTATAACTTTACCTATTTCTGCCGCCTATAGCATCGTTGTTGTTGCGTTTTAAAGTAAGAAAGAAAAAAAAAATTATTCAGCACAGACTAAGGGCCGATTTTGCAATCATCTGATAACTTCATTTGGGGAATAATTTTAAAATTTTGACAGTTAATAACTAAAACTAAACTAAACAGTCAAACGTCAGTTTTATTCCTCGAATAAAAGTTATCTGGCGATGGAAAAATCAGCCCTAAAAGACACACAATACCTACATCAAAGGGGCAATTCTCGTAATTTTAAGAACGATCACAGTCTGAGGGGCAATTCTCGTAATTTTAAGAACGTTCATAGTCTGATATCAGTCTCAATCTGTCAAAAATACCTCTAATTTTTGACAAGTTTTTGACGTTTCTTTGTCGCCGAGATAAGATTGCGACTAGATTTTGAACGTTTTAATTTACGAGAATTGGCCTTCAGATAAAAACAAATAAAAAATGAAAAGTCCGATGTAAGAAGTTTGCAGGAAAGTGTGCCTCACGGCTGCGCCAAATAGGCCCAGTTCAGGAAAAATGCCAGACGACTAGTGCCTGCCGCTGGTTTCCAAGTGGACCTGACGAGTGAGGTGACGGGTGTAAATCAGTTTTATACTCTACGCACTGTAAGTAGTCTAGTGTAATTACAGACATATCAAGCATTTCGGTTTTTTCTCTTCAACGCTCTGCGATACCTCTGATATTGCAACCTGTCTATTCTAAAAATCTCACCTTGAAAATTTAGTTGAATTAAGAAGTCAACTGTTATCCTACCTGATGCTGGGAAATCTAAGAATTGACAGCTCACTTCACTTGAGTTTTCGCGGTGAGATTTTTACAGAATAGCTAATCTATTCTGCACAAATCTCGCCGTGAAAACATGGTTGAAGTGAGCTGTCAATAGAATGAATCTCTAGTATCAGATGGAATGACAGTTCACTTCAAGCACAATTCACCTAAGTTTTCATGAATATTTTTTTACAGAATAACACTAATATCTATAGGCACCGGTGACCACCAGGAGGCTTTTGGCTCCTTGGCGTTCAATATCACAAAAAAGATACTTACCAAGGCAAGTCAGAACACCGTTTTCGTTTAAAAATCAAGAAGACAATGTAAACAAATTGACTTCATAAAACTCAAAGTAAACTGGAACGCTAAACACAGCATTAAACACTACTATGTATCTCGACTATCATCTTACCAACCTTCTGAAGACACAAAGTAAGAATATTTTAATACCATCTCTGAATTTTTAAACACTACACAAAGTTTCGTTTCATCCTAACGACTATCATACAGACGCCAGCACACCAAGCTACCCGAAACTGTCAAATTTTACCAATCAACCTCGAACCTAATGCTTTAGCGATAAAGTTGAAAATCTATTAAAGAAATTTCACAGACTGTAGTAGCTTGATGTGCTGGCGTCTGTACGTAGTCAGGTCTACCTTCAAATCTGTCGGATATAAACTAAATCCGTACTGGCATGACACATTAGTGTGTGGCTGTTGCGACCTCAAGATCAATCATCTACTACAGCGACAACCAAAGCTAAGTACGATTTCAGTATTTCTTGACACGAAAGGACGTCATTCATTTCGTACCCAAAAAATTAAAGCCAGAAAGAAAAAGTACTGCTGTCTTATGGGAAATGACCTCTTGAGCATTTTTAGGGTTCCGTAGCCAATTGGCAAAAAACGGAACCCTTATGGATTCGTCATGTCTGTCTGTCTGTCCGTCGAACTATACTGTTGAAACTTGGTAAGTAGATGTATTCTGTGAACCGCATTAAGATTTTCACACAAAAATAGAAAAAAAAAACAATAAATTTTGGGGGTTCCCCATACGTAGAACTGAAGCTAAAAAATTTTTTTTCATCAAACCCCTACCTACGTGTTTGGGTATCTATGGATAGGTCTTCAAAAATGATATGAGAATGATAAAACTAAAAAAAAAATATAGTGTATAATTTACGTATGATGTACTCTTATCCTAAAATTTGCTAAACTTTTATTTTATTTGTGTTTTATATTATTAACTTCCGATTAATTTTAATTTGACATTGAGATGCTTATTTTTATTTGACATTGTATTTTATGATTTGATGACATTGTATTTATTTCTATATTGTGATTTAATATAATAATAATAATATCCCTGGACATTTCACACAGCGCCATCTAGTCCCAAGCTAAGCAACCTAATGCTTGTGTTATGGTAACAAGATGGCTGCTATACATTTTTTTTTTTTGTAAATACGTACATATTATAGATAGAAAAACACCCAGACTCAGAACAAATACATGTAGGACTTACAAATATTTGTTCTGTGCGGGAATCGAACCCGCGACACGCAGCGCAGCAGTCCGATCGCTCAGCCACTGCGCTAACCGTGTTGTCAAAATTTGTATTTATCTCGTTCTCGTGTTTCGTAACTTGTGATCGTAATATGGGAGAACCTGAAATAAATGGGATTTTTTTATTTATTTATTTATTTGAGATTGAAAATGCCAACACTCACATTTTAATAACAAGTTTATAGTTAAAACATTTTCAGGATGTTAAATTCGAATCAAAGTTGTTGGTAATGTTTAAATGTTAGAGGTATACAGTACACCCACATTTCGCCAATAGTTATGTATACGTAGTTACGTTTACCCCACTCTGTTTGTGGTTGGTATGGTCGGGTACAACCAACTGAGGGTATGACGGGAATTCTCGTTTCTCGCGTATCTGGTTAGGTTACTTCGTAGCATTGAGCATAACCCAGGAGTACTGCAGCGAATGACTCTATGTGTACCAGACCGCTATATGTGCAGGCGGCGCCGCCCGCCACTGCTGTCCGTGCCTGTTGCCAGGACCAACCTTCTCGCCAAAACACAGTTGACCCGCGCAATTCGGGTTATTAACGGTCTTCACGTGAAGATCGATGTATTTACATGCCATTTGAGTGAATTCGCAAAAATACTGATGTTCTTTTTATATTATAGTGTAGATTAAATTAAGCTATATTTTGTGTTTTTATTTTATTTTTATCTTTAAAGTAGTAAAGTAGTTATTATTTGTAAATGTATTATAAGTACTACTAGTTTGTTACGTTTTTTTTATAGTTTTAAATTGTATATGGTACAACCTGTAATGATAGCAATTGGAAATTTTAATAAATAAATAAGTCCCATGTAATATCCCAGCAAGCCCATTAGCATCATCCGGCACTAAACCAGTCTCCGCGCTGCCACTGAGAAATTCCTGATGGAAAACCCAATAAAACTTTGCCTGACCAGGGATTCGAACCCAGGACATCATGCCCAGCAGTAGCACTTGCGACGAAGCAGAAGATTTTTAATGTTTAAAAAATGTCATGTGTTTACTCTTGCACCTACTAGAGCTATAATATGAGAATTGTTCAAGCGATGGTAAAAAGTTTAGCTATTAGTCAGCAAGGTGTTAGCGGACTGTTCAGGAACCCAGGATGCGCCCCATTGTCACTCTGGGCCCCTTTTAATTAACCCCTCTACAACAGAAATCACAAACGGGTTAAAAAATAACAAAACCTAATTTAACTTAATACAACATTTAACCCCCAATTGGGGGTGAAAGTGGAACCCTGCACGAATACCATAGGGGTTGGGTGGGGTAGACGTATTAGTGAAATTCCGTTAGGGGGCGAGGTTGTCGACTTTCCGAAGGTTTAATGGGCTAAATATCTTGAGCCCAGATAATTCGGAGATAGGAGGGTTGGCAGAAAAATTCACGTAAGTTTTTTTATTGGTTTTATAGGTTTTTTATAATGAGAAGTTACGGCTAGCAGATCTTGATGTTCTATTTGTCTATTATAACTTTTAAGTCAAGGTAATGTTCTATGTTCTTATAATACTGAGTTGAGAACATGGTTACTGAAAAATGCGTGGATTGACTGGACAGGCCCACTCAATCTCTGTGGTTCATTCCTCAAAAGATAATTTCAGACACCAATCTACTTTACGATACGATGTCTTCACATGATCTGACCAAAATTATATCTGGACTTTAAAAGAAGCAGTGACCTCTAAGTTTGCCTCGGCCTTTCTACTCAGAAAAGGTAGATAGGAAACGCCGAACTCATCTAGTTTTTTAAAATATGATTGACGTGTAAAAGGTGCTGTACAAACCGTAACGAAATAAAATCACATATCATGTCATGCGAGTCAGAAGTCAAACAGAGACGAAAACGAAATGTCGCATGAACTAGTATTTTTTCTAGCACACCATAACCGTCAAACTAGACGACTGAGCCAATATTTTCTACAATTATGTTTTACAGCAAGCAGCAGCTCTTTTAAAGCAGTATCTAATAATCAGCCTATAAGGTCCGCAACTTCAAACTTATGATTATGTTATGACTTTAGTCAATTGAGATACTTTAATCATAGCAAAATAATGCTATGTTCTTCCGTTTGCTAACTAACGTCAAACTAGCTACCATTTAATATTAATAAATGGAATTATAATAGAACAAAAGAGAATAAGTACACAAGATTGTAATTAATCTTTAGTTTAAGAAGTATTTTTCCATAATTTCGAAATTCGTATCACATATTTCTAAGATTCAACTGTAATTGGCGACTGTGTAAGTTCGAGGCTTTTGTTGTAGTACTTATGATATATTACCTGCACACAAAACCTGTTCGTGTACCTTAATAAAAATAATTATAGTTTGCAGATGCTATGTAGCTCAATACATATTAGTAACTCACGAGTTCTATGAAATATTCTTTTATTGAAAGACATTTGAGTAGCTTTCATCCCATTTTTACAGAATATTTTTCCATTAAGAACAAACTCAAGCTTGCCCTGCTAACCGTACATCGTTCGCTAAAGTATTAGTAAAGATTGTGCGTAAGTCGCGCCATTTGCCGAGAAACGCGCAATCGACGATACAGATACAAACCTACTGATTGTTGACTATTGTACGTGTGGAAGACGATGGCTGCTATGCGACAACCAAGGTGAACCTGTGTCTTTGTATATTATTGTAGATTACCTAGCGGAAGGTGCTATCATTTTTGCAAATGGCGGTAAATGTCAATTCTATTTTGACATTTGTGAAGTAAACAGATACAAAATACAAGTCAACAAGACGAATCAATTTACTCTTAAAGGACGTGGAATAATAGTTTCGGGTCGCCTAATCTCTCGCGTTGGCGACTTGCACTGGCCGGCAAGATAGTCTGATTTAACCGTTCCAGACTTTTTTTGGGAGTTTTTTGATGTATCGAGTCTGTGTCAACAAGCCTCAGACTCTTGAAACCCTCAAAGAGAATATCCGTTAAGAATGCGAGTACCTAACGCCGGAAGTTCTGGCAAGTGTGTTGGAAAATGTGACGTCTGTGACGAAAGTCATGTAAGTGACATTGTGTCTTTTTTGAGAATAAATATCCTTAAACCTAAACCTAAAATGCCATAAATCGGGCCCGAATAGTCACCAGTTCTGGCGGCGGGCACTTAGCGGATATCATTTTCTCTACTTAGGGCTAATTTTTCCATCGCCAGATAACTTTTATTAGAGGAATAAAATTGACGTTTGACAGTTTTTGTATGAAATAACCGTCAATTTCAATATTATTCCTCGAATAAAGTTATCAGATGATTGAATAATCAGCTCATTATGGAAAAACATTAAGATATCAAATAAACATAATCCAAAAGGAGAACCAAAGTTTTTCATTCATTAAAAAATGACAGCCAAAGAACATCGAGTGACAACTGTTGCGCCATCTTGTATAGACGCCAGGACATCCGGTAAGGACCAGGCCCGGGTCGACGGCGCGTTGTGTTCCACGCGCGCCTCAAAGAGATGTCAGCACGAACTGACGGGGCCCTCTAGGGCCGATGCCGCCAGGGCTGCGGGATATTCGAAAGAGGTACCGTGGCCCTTGGCACAGGCAACTGAAGGAACACGGGTGGGTTTTAGTCAGTAAAAGTCTGACACTCCCTTCCGCTCCGCCCAGAGCGGGAGGGGTCATATGATGATTTCCCACCCAAAAAAAAAAAAAAAAAGGACATCCAGCTACCCAAAGACTACAATCGTATACAGTCTACAGCTACCCGAAACTTTCAAATTTTCCTTGAACCTAATGCTTTAGCGACAAAGTTGAAAATCTATTAAAGAAATTTAACGGATTGTGGCAGCTTGATGTGCTGGTGTCTGTACTTCGCAGGAGTAAGTACTTTTTGTTACGTTTATAATAAAACTGATTATTTTAACATCCTTACACACTCAGACCTCAACGACGCGTCAAGTCGTTGGTAAGGACCTTAGATTTAACGCCTGTATTCACACCGACACTCATACCCTTCAACCCCGAACACAGCAACCGCGCTTGGCAGCAGAAACAGGTATGGTGGTTGTACTTCCGTGCCTCGGATAGCACGTTAAGCCGTTGGTCCCGGCTGTCATTCGTAGATCTTTGACAGCCGTTACGGGTACTCAGAAGCCCAAAAGTCTGACAACCAGTCTTACCAGGGAGTATCGTGTTACCCAGTGACTGGGTTGTGGAGGTCAGATAGGTAGTCGCTCCATGTAAAATACTGGTATTCAGCTCCATCCGATTAGATTGAAAGCCGACCCCAACATTGTTTGGAAAAGGCTAGGCAAATTGTTTGGCAGTACTTCTGCGGACGACCTTCTTCACGAAAACCTCAACAAGTATTAAAACAATATTTAGTTACCCTTTCTTATAACAATATCTAATCAAAGCAAACAGTCGTAACGGCCGGTCAATCGAATTACGGAAACTTAATGAGGACTCTACTAATAAATAATTCATGTTCCGCCATCTTGTTTGTGTATCTGATGGGTAGGCAGACTTGCAGCTGTTGTCGACCGCTTTTGTTTCAGGACTTATGGTTTTAAGGCGGTTAGGAGCCTTTGTGAGGGAATTAGTTCTATTAGGGTTTAAGACCTAACCATATTGTTTGACCTGTCTTCCCTTTGGCTAATTTAAGGTTACACTAGTCAGTTATTATTTATAACTAGCTTCTGCCCGCGGCTTCGCCCGCGTGGATGTCGGAAATTTACCCACGGGAACGTGCTAACAGGATAAAATGTATGTGCTTCCCCAGAATGCCATCTATGTCGCGGGCCCTTTGTGGCTAATTACAATAGAAAACCAATTGTGTCTCATTAGTGGTGATTAAGAGGGTACCTATATGATATCTTTACCTAAGTACCTAACTAATTTAAAAAAAAAACTCAATAACAGAAAATTAAATACCTACCTACCTAAATAAACCTATTTCTGATGATAACTAATCTAAACTCAATAAATAAGCAAAATCCCTAAAAACTAATATCTATACGAATGACTAAACCTACCTAACAGTATTATAAAATAACCTACGGTCACTACGTACACTATCAAATATACTACCTATACTTTAAAATTAAAATCTATACCTACGACTCATATAAAAATAAACCTAAATAACTCTAAAAACTAAAAGGAATAAAAATGAACTCAACTGCGGGTGACCCAACCTACGACAAACTTAGTATTTGCGGTTGGTACAGTACAGACAGTGGTAATCGGGTATAGGGATCGAACCGCAAAATTAAGTTTGTTTTTTATTGTATATACTTTTCCGGGATAAAAAGTACCCAGTGTGGTGCCCAGGATATTAAAGAATAATTATACCAAGTTTCATCGTAATCGAACCGGTAGTTTTTGCGTGATGCCTGAACAAACAGACAGACAGACAAAAATTTTTTTAATCACATTTTTGGGTTCGGTGTCGGTCAAGTAACACCCCCTGCCATTTATTTTTTGGATATTTTCAATGTACAGAATTTTCACTTCTACAGATTTATTATAAGTATAGATAACGCCGTATGGGGTTTACTGCACTATCTGACAGTGTACATTAAAAATTATATCTAGGTATTATCTCTTCATTATCTAGCCCTTTATGGCACAGAAAAACACGGGTTTGAAAGTTATAAATTTCCATATTTTAACGCATCTATACTCCATTTACAATAGCATTAGAAAGAAGTTAAAAAAGGTTATTTTTATGCACACTTTGTAACAAAAGTTCAATAAACATTGTTACATTACAATAGACGCCGAATTTATTATGATCTATGTTTACAGCAGCTGTCACACTTAATTGTAACCATTTTAACTATTTATCTTATGAAATTATGTGGCTTTCATTTACTTATATTATTTAACTCCAATTTAAAATTACAGTGTCAATGCTAAAAACCAAAAAGAAGCAGGGATGAACAAATACCTGGAACGTTATTAATTTCACTACAATTCTACCGAATTTAAAAATTAACGTTGGTGAAACTTCTTTATCTTCATCATCAGATGATAGTGACTAAGTTAGATGATGACGACGAAGAAATGTCACCAACGTATTGTATTGTAAGTTGTTATTTAAAATAAAATATTAAAAAAATATATAAATTATTATTTGCATTCATCTTAATTTTTAAATCATCATTGTGATCGGTTGTTTCATTCATTCATTTTGTTGTAAGTTTGCAATGTGTGATGAAGACGTTACTATAAATAAAGCATAATTTTAAAATATTATTTTTATTTTGTTTATATTATACGTCCATATTTGTTAAAACAATTTTAATTAAGGTGGATGCGCTGCAGTAGCCCGCGAAATCAGACGAATCCGGAGCAATTTTAACTTATAGGGATGTATTGATGATTTTTAAGGTTAAAATTGTATTATTACCTACATATTTCTTATTGTCGCGCATCATATTATTTTGATTAAGATACAACCTTACACTGACCTGCAAATTGTATTGAATTTCGCCAGCTACCGCAGCGCATCCCCCTTAAAATTGTTTTATCATAACTTTGAAATAAAATGTTTTGCATTCCTGCTTTTACGAGCCTCTTTTTTCTAATGCTATTATAAATGGAGTATAAATAAATAGCTCCCGGAGTATAAAAATGGCAGAATTGTTACCGTACAGGAATTATAGATAATTCATTCAAGAATTTAAACATTTTAATCCAAACTTAATATTATAAATGCGAAAGTAACTCTGTCTGTCTGTCTGTCTGTCTTTGCTTCACGCCTAAACTACTGAACCGATTTGTGTGAAATTTGGTACAGACATAGTTTGGAACTTGAGAATGGACATAGGGTAGTTTTTATTACAAAAAATAAAATAAAAAATACAATTTACAATTCCGGACATACAGCGCCATCTATTGGTCAAGAGTCGGCATCAATTCAGTACTGAAAATTCATCGGAAAAATGTAAATAAATAGTAAGAACTATTTGGGTAAAACCAAAAATCTGCCGGAAGTCACTATTCCACGCGAACGAAGTCGCGGGCAAAAGCTAGTTTTGAATAAATACATGTGGTAGTTTGCTTACAAAAAAAGCTTTTAGCTCGTTTTGTTTTGCAAATGGGGCAAGCATTGGTCATCACACTCCACATGAACGAGTATATCCAGAGTGTACACATATCTAGCGCCAACACGAAAGCAGAAATGTTCACTGCATAAAGAACATACAAATCCGGCTAAGTAAACTACCACGGTGTCTATGGTCCAAAAGCAGTAGATGAAAATGTAAACAAATAGATCAGAAAACGTATCTGTGGAGGCCAATTTGTAATGCGACTTACAAATTCAGTGCTTTGATTTGATATCAAAGAACGGAATTTGAACACTTATGCCCGAAATTCTAATTTTAAATCACCTTAACGATATTTTTAATATGCCAATTAAGGCTAATGTAACGTGTAATAATTTAATAATCAAATGATATTAAAACAATTTTTTTGGAAACATTGGTAAGATATAAAGTTGATACCTTCAAATTACATACGAATGTGTTCATAATTCGCTTGATTGCTTCAGAATTTAATCTGAACAGGGTTTGTTTATACTTTCATCAGATAATTTTGGATTGAACTATATCTCCTTAAATATTTTTACTATAACGGTGATCATATACTGTACTAACGCCTGGCAAAGACCTCCCCCAAATCCATCCAGAAACTCTTTTACCGGGCCACCTCGATGACGTTATTCAAAAATTTAATGAAGCTGGAAAATTAATATCTTTACGACTACATTTATGTAGGTGCCGTTCGGGAACTGAAAACAATATTGATAAACTTTTCCACCGAACCGCGCGTTTAAAATTTTGTTACAGTGCAGTTAGTGGAAGTGCTCAGGGGTGTTTCGGGCAAGTATTGTTGAAATCCGTGCTCTGATTCGAATACCTCGAAAACACCTCTTATAAACAGATGAAAAAGCACACATACAAATTGCACACGTGCGTTTTACAAAAATCTATTTATAATACCTATTACAACCAACGGGCCAATGTTGAACAAACACTCCTTTAAACCTCTAAAAGTTCACAGGAAACATTACCTCATAGCCCCAAGTGCCCCAACTATATAAAATACACATATCGACATCCACTCCCCACCGGCACAGAGCAGGAGATAAATACACAACATCGCATATGCGAGCTCTCAACGCGTAATGGCGGAGTTTATAAAATTCTCTTTCAGAGGTCAAGTCAATTTGAACTGGTGCTGTTAAACCAATAAACCGGTTACATCCGGTTTCACGGATACCGCAGGTGGGCCAGGTTAAGGCTTATAGCGGGTCAATTATTTGGATTTATGGAGAGAACTGAAAAATCGCTCAAAATCTCGTTATAAGACCACATATGCACTGTCAAAACTAGAAAATAGCATCTGTGTTTCTCGAAACTTTCTAACTAGAATAATGTCTATTACAATGGTGAAATAATTTTCTAACTTAGTTGTTAGAATCCCAACACTCCATGATTCCAATCTCCATGAATGAATCTCCATGATTTAGAGAATTATATAAAGTACCAAATGACAATTCAATAAAAACCTTGCTGCTTTTAGCTTTTCGTGGGAAAATAAAAACAGTGACGCGCTGGTTTCACTGGCTGTTCAACGTTGGCACTTCTCATTTCTGGATAACAGATAAAAGGAAGAACAAAAGAAAGAAAATACTTATAGTTACGGTAAATATGACGCAGAGAAAGAACACAAACACAAAAAAGAACAAGTTGGGGGAACATATAAATAATATCCCTGGACATTTCACACAGCGCCATCTAGTCCCAAGCTAAGCAACCTAATGCTTGTGTTATGGTAACAAGATGGCTGATAAACTACTTATATACATTTTTTTTTTTTTGTAAATACATACATATTATAGATAGAAAAACACCCAGACTCGGAACAAATACATGTAGGTCATACAAATATTTGTTCCGTGCGGGAATCGAACCCGCGACACGCAGCGCAGCAGTCAATCGCTTAACCACTGCGCCAACCGTGCCGTCAATATAACACCACACACACAGCACACATTATTCATATGTCACATTTTGAAAAGGCTACGGAAAATTCAAGCTAGTGTTTTGATAAGACATTGTATCATCACTACACATCATCTGCCTAGCCTTTTCCACTGGTATTTTACATGGAGCGACTGCCTATCTGACCCCCACAACCCAGTTACTGGGTAATACGATACCCCTTGATAAAACTGGTTGTCAGACTTTCGGGCTCCTATCTACCCGTAACGACTGTTAAAGATCCGCGAATGACAGCCGGGACCAACAGCTTAACGTGCTTTCTGAGGCACGGAGAGGTCTCGGTATGTAGAGGTCACCCATCCACAGACAAACCGCGGCAAGCGTAACTTAACCTGATCGATCGACCTGTGCAGCTGTTATTATTTAACCACACTACACATAGAAGAAAATACTAGCCTTCCCGCTGTCGCTCTCCACTTTACACCTCGCCTCAACCGCACAGGGAGTGATTGGATATGAAAGTTTAATGCTTTTGTAGTGCAGCCGCCCAATCACTTACACCGGATAACCAACTGATTAATACATCAATCCTTAACTATGTGATCGTCATATGAACGCGATTCATGTGGAAGGTCATTTTTGTGATTGGATTTGTAAGAGCATTGTATTTTTACGCGTAGTGACGAAAAACCTGACGAATAAATGCCTTTTTTTTGGAGTTCAAATGTTGTAAGTATTATATTTTTAACAAAATGTGTACTGATGTAGCTTAATAATGCTACTACAGGGTCATAATGAACTATATAGCCAAACTTTATAGATAAGACGGCACGGTAATTGCGTAACACACTAAATAGTAGCAATGGTTTTCATTTTGACAGTTTAACATCATACATTGCTTTATTTACGTTGTAGAGCCGACAATATTTCGAACATATGAAGCAGTGGATTAGCAACATCCATCAAAGATTATAATTAAAGGTGTGTTACACAGGGTACAGGCTTGCACTATTATGTATTCTGTGGTACAGGTATCGATAACAAAGCATATCTGTGAGGAATATCTGTGAAGTTTCACCAGATTTTACCGTGTAGTTAATTATTCTTATAATAAACTTTAAGTTACCTATAAGTTAAAGTTTAGTTTTGGTTATCAACTGTTTAATATCAATTGTTAACTATGTGATCGTCATATGAACGTGGAACATATGAAGGGGAGAGAAAAGAAAGAATATGGGATTTTTTGTGATTGGATTTGTAAAAGGATTGTATTTTAACGTGTGTGTTTTAGTGACGAAAAGTTTGATTGAAATCCTGATTTCTATCCTTTCTATCCTTCATCTCTTCATCTTTTTTTCTTTCTTTCTATTCTTCATCTTTTCTTTTCTATCCTTTATGTTGATTTTGTTCTTATTTATAGAATAAAATAGAATAGATCTTTATTTGCACAGAAAGCAGGTACAAATTACAGATGTTGATTTTAAAACGAGAGTTTTTGTTGATGTTTTTTTTTATTATGTTTTAGAAATAATTATTGGCTCCACGTTTTGATGACTAAGTGGCCAGAAAAGGCAGTACAGATAGGTCTTACTAAGCCTGTAGTAAATATACAGTTGCGGAGACCATTTTGGCTCTTTCACTGGAGCTTGCCAGCGCTCTGCGAACAACTGGAGGCGCTATTCCTGCTAGTGGATACAACATTTGTACCAGGGTCGATTTTTGAGTAACCAGTGATGATCATTCAAACTCTTAACCACTAACTTTGCATGGATAGAACGTTTCCACGCGGGGCACGCAAATTCACCCGCAGAAAAAGGTCCGCCTCCGTTCATTTCTGTGAAAAGTATTAAATAAATAATCTGTAGAAGTGAAAATTCTGTACATTGATAATATCAAAAAAATAATTTACAGGGGGTGTTACTAGACCGACACCGAACCCAAAAATGTGATTAAAAAAAATTTTGTCTGTCTGTCTGTCTGTCGGTCTGTCTGTCTGTCTGTTTGTTCAGGCATCACGCAAAAACTACCGGTTCGATTACGATGAAACTTTGTATAATTATTCTTTAATATCCTGGGCACCACACTGGGTACTTTTTATCCCGGAAAAGTATATACAATAAAAAACAAACTTAATTTTGCGGTTCGATCCCTATACCCGATTACCACTGTCTGTACTGTACCAACCGCAAATACTAAGTTTGTCGTAGGTTGGGTCACCCGCAGTGGAGTTCATTTTTATTCCTTTTAGTTTTTAGAGTTATTTAGGTTTATTTTTATATGAGTCGTAGGTATAGATTTTAATTTTAAAGTATAGGTAGTATATTTGATAGTGTACGTAGTGACCGTAGGTTATTTTATAATACTGTTAGGTAGGATTAGTCATTCGTATAGATATTAGTTTTTAGGGATTTTGCTTATTTATTGAGTTTAGATTAGTTATCATCAGAAATAGGTTTATTTAGGTAGGTATTTAATTTTCTGTTATTGAGTTTTTTTTTTTAATTAGGTAGGTACTTAGGTAAAGATATCATATAGGTACCCTCTTAATCACCACTAATGAGACACAATTGGTTTTCTACTGTAATTAGCCACAAAGGGCCCGCGAGATAGATGGCATTCTGGGGAAGCACATACATTTTATCCTGTTAGCACGTTCCCGTGGGATAATTTCCGACATCCACGCGGGCGAAGCCGCGGGCAGAAGCTAGTAAGTAATAAATATGTAAAGTTGTCGAAAATTTACCACTGACGGGACAAAAACGGGTAATTCGGTTTTTAACATTTTCACGCCCAAACCACTGAACTTCTGATTTGGCATAGATATAGATGGCATCCTGGGGAAGCACATACTTTTTATCCTGTCAGCACGTTCCCGTGGGATAATTTCCGACATCCACGCGGGCGAAGCTGCGGGCAGAAGCTAGTATATAATAATATAATAAAATTCAAGATCTAAGCCTTAATAAATTCAAATCATTCATTAAACGTAAGTTGTGTCAGAAAGCATTTTATACCGTTAAGGCTTATATCGAGGACAAAAAGGCTTGGGATTAAGCTGCTTCCAATTTTTACATATTGAATGTGTTTATTTTTTATTTTTGTTTTGTTGATGTTTTTTGTTTTTTTTTTATATACACTTTGACATTGATGAATTTGATATATACTATGACATTTGCTTACTTTGTAAAGTATTCTATTTTTTTAATTATTGTGAATGTGAAGACTATGTGGGTCATTGTATTTATATTATTTTTCTCTCTGTTCTCTTAGTTTTTGTCGTGGTCTGGCAGTTTGAGTAATTAATGTGGCCTACCCAAATGTCCTTTCTTTGGTATTGTTCGTCGGATCGTTGAGCTCCCTAAGTTTTGAGTTGAGCTGCACGATTTCTGACAAATGCGTGCACTGACTGGACAGGTCCTCTCAAACTGTTTGGTTCTTTCTTCAAAAAAACCATCTCAGACATAAATCTACATGGTCTTCACATGATCTGACCAAGATTATGTCTGGACTTTAAAAGAGACTGTGACGTCTGAGTTTGTTTCGGCCTTTCTTCTCAGACTAGTCAGATAGGAAACGCCGACCTCATTTAGTTTTAAAATATGATTGACGTGTAAAAGTGTTTGTACAAACCTACTTACAAAAATAAAATCATTTATCATTTATTTATAATAAAAAGATAGCGCCAGCCCAGTAGTCTGTATAACGTCAGGAGAAGCACCCCACTACTATGAGACTAGAGAGTAGAACAGCATAACTTTAAACATATGTATATAAATTTTGATACGTTCCCAGCCCTGACAAATTATGAAAGGCACCACTTTGATCATCCCTTTTTATCGCTACCCATTCAACATTCATAAATTGTTTAAAAACGCGTTGATAACACCATAAAACATTGCAGAAAGACCTTTAAATATTCTAATAATTCCGTTACCGTGATCTCTATTCAATTGCAAAGCATATGGAATTCGGTCGGCACTTCTGAAATGAAAATCTTTTGTTGACTCTATTACGTGTCGGTAATTAGTTGCTATGAGTTGCTTTTGGTGAAATATTTTTATTTATTTACTAGCTGCGGCCCGCGGTTTCACCCGTATAAGTTTCGATCCCGTGGGAATATCGAGATAAATTGTATCCTATACATACAAACTTTCACGTTTATAATATTAGAAAGAAAGAAAAATATTTTATTCCGCACAAACAGAACGCACAGTTACAAATTAAAAAAAAAAAAACATAAGCTACACTTAGTTAAAAGACTCGTAGTCAAGCATAAAAAAAAATGTTGACACTTGCCTATTGGTTGATGTCAACGATGTCAAGGCCAGGGACCAATGACAACTCAAATTAATTGTCAATTTGACATTGACAATACAACAAGACGATATTGGCAGATGGCCACAAAACAATAACAATAAAAAAATAATCAAACAACTAAAACAAAAATGCCAATTGCAGAGTGGCGAAATAACTAGTATAGTATAACTACTTTTGTAACAAAACAAACAACAATTAAGCTGTGCGTCGCATCTGTGCAAGAACAGGTCGTTGCTCAGCAAAAATGCTGTGACTTCGGACGAACCTATCGTCAACAGCGCTGATTTTCAGCAACTACCTCACGAATGACGTAATGACGTCCCACCATGGTCCCACCATGTGACATAGTATAGCGGTTAAGTCTAAATTTCCGCTTAATTAAGCGATATTCTAGCTGAACATAGTGTGTGCTATAAATAAAATAAAATAAAGAAAAATGTGTATTTGTATTCATGTGTAAAAACGAATAAGTACTTAAATATTATAACCATTACAAAACACAATAAAACAAAAATGTTAAGTAAGCAACAACTTTAGGTACGTTGTGTACAGTGGTGTGTTTTCATAATCACATAAATTCTATTTTAGCAATTATAACTTCCATACTCGGTAAATAGGCAAAGAAGCCTGCATTGATACACTATATTTTTTAGATTGCACCATGGGAAATTGGGATTGCGATGGCGATATTAGTAGGATTTAAATAAGGGCTGATTTCTCAATCGACAGATAAATTTTATTCGAGGAACAAAATTGAAGTCTGACAGAGTTTGTATGTCAGACTTCAATTTTGTTCTGTACTGTCAAAAATTCATAATTATTCCACGAATAAAATTGTCTGGCGTTGGAAACATCAGCCCTGAATCGAAAGATGAAATTATGCCTTGTTTAGGATGGTAAGGCACCTGCGTTTCTTCTCTTGTTGCCAAAAACAGTTTTGGAATATCTGTGATTGATTGGCTGTAGAAATAGGTTAATAGCGATCTGCATAACTTATCATATTAATTCGACAGGTAAGTAATTAAATCGAAAATAACACATTTTGCCCCGACAGCAAATATGCTAGAAGATTGGTGGTCGTCAATTTGATTTAAATTAAACTAACAAAATTATCAGCATTGCCATCCAACGTGGTAATGCTGCCGGCCGGCCTTTTGGGCCGTATACCATTGCGATGCGGACGAATTTTTGAAACGAAGTTCCTTATCGCGCGTTGCGAAAGGGGGCTAGACGGAAAAAATTAAGACCAAAAGTTGGAACGACACTGTTTGCTATAGTTGTAAGCCGTGCGGCGTGCGCGTGTTTCTCTGTCTGTCTCTCTCTCTCTTTGAACTTCGTTCCATCCGGGTGTCCCTCAATACTCAATATCCGGGTGTCCCTTGACACCTCTCAAGTTTTTTGATACTTACACAATGAGCTCCGACCTTTTTCTTTATTTTTTTATTATATACTTAGACAGACTTACTTAGTTTATTGTAATTAAGACTTTTTGTTTGTATTTATACAAAATTATCGGTATTATGTTTGTTTTTTGATAACATTGATTGATGAACGGTTGTGAATAGCTATACTGGACGATTTCTTTCACAAGGCGTCTTTTCTACTTAATAAAGTGCTAATATAAATACCTGGAGCGATTCCTTTAGGAGCGTTTATAAGTAAAACCACAGCCCATTTTTTTTTTCAAAGGTACAGTTAATAATCAAATTAATCAGTTTATATGTAAGCCCTGGAAACTGGGCACGAAAACGTACAAATGCTAGAAACTATTTTCAAATCCACATTTTAACAATAGGCACTTTTGTCAAAGCGAGTTTTTACAGTTGGTCAACCACGCGTGTGTTAGATATATCATCTTGATATAATTATAATATATTGTTTGTTGGATAATGGCATCTGTCACAATTACGAAGCTTGTGACAGATTGAACGTGAACGTAGAAGTACCTAATTTGACTAGATATTGTGTTTACAAAAAACAACAGTATTAACTTGTAAAAAAAACACTAATGTTATTATTATAAATGATTAAGTAATATTTGATTATCTTTGTAGTATATCTTAGATTTTATATTGCTATTTTAATATATTAGGTTGTTTCAAATGATTGGTACAATACTGTCAGTTGATGTTGATATACTTTTTGATGATGTCTAAGAATTAAGAATAAACTCTTATTAAATTGATTAATTACCTTATAATGTTTTAAAATGGTTTCACTATATAAGATTTGTTTATTATTACCTGTGTTAGAAGATATTAAGCCAAAATATATGATGATCTGTAATTGGTTCAAAATGGCGGTAGATGTTTTACGTAAAAGACGTTGGTAGTGTATAAAAAGGATTGTAACGACGTTATCAAGACAGTTGCTTGGTAGATGTTCAGTTGGTTAGTTCTAGTGCCGTTATTATGTGGGATTGATCGACCAGATGTCACGTAAGTCAATTAATTTGATATTATACCTCAATTATTACTTATTATGAAAATGTTGTTGTGTAAGTCATATTATGGCAAATATTCCTAGCTATTGTTATTATGTTGCTATCATTCTGAATTCTCTTGGACCATTGTCCAAGAGATAGAATAAATTGTTTTTAAAGATAACGATAATTTATGACAACGTAAGAAATGTATTGATAGAATACTTTGTTACTGTTTCCATGGAGTTTCTTGTCCTTCTTCTCCATGATGACCTAGTTTTGCGAACGGACGACTAGTTTTCTGATTAATTACTGACAAGCCTAAGATTAAATAAATGTTTAGCCTTGTCTGTCTGTGCTTTATTTTATAAAACCCTTTTCCTACAAACCATATTTAATCATAACTTTCATACACATGATACACAGTAAATAACTAAATAGTAACCATTCTGATATTTAAAGCTTGTTATTTGGATAATATGTAGGTACATATACTTATACCTATATTATAAATCTAACATCAGAAGTGGGATAGTTCTCTGGGCTTTTAAAACCACTTACTAATGCATTTTTATTTGCTATTTTCATGATTGATGTTGGAGCCGGATGTGGAAGCCTTTGGTCAGTGGGTCGCTGACTCCACTCGCACCATAATGATGACATCGCGCTGCCGCCTCTGACATTGGAGCTGCGGAGCTGCTTATTACTGTATGAGCTTTGAAAATACGGAAACTCAATCTGCTGTAAGAATATCTAAAAGTTTTGCGGCGGTAAGAAGTATCTGAAGTCGGTAAGACCCTTAGAGGCTATTTTACATCAAAACGAGATGCTATTGGATAAGATGATTACATTGAAAGCTAATATATTGCAAAATACTTTTAGATAATTATTATGTAACATTTAGTTCACGCTTGGCTTATAAAGGACGAACAGTTTTGACTATGTCAATTACGTGATAATTATTGAATCAATTGCTTTAAAATATAATTTGAGAATACAATATTTAATATAAAAGAGTAGTATAATGCTCAAAAGTGAAATTTAGTCATTCCTGATGATAAGCTATAGTTACTTATAAATTATTTTCTGGATTAGGATAACCTTATTTAATTTTGAGATATGACACATTATGAAGTATTTAAAACATCTATCAATCATCTTTGATCGTAATTACAATGAAATGTGGTTCATAAACGTTCCATTAAGCATTTAGTTTTATGTGATTTCTAATTATTGATTGTGCTGTAGAGATAATATTGAAATTACTTATTTAAAATTTATTTTTACAATATCGTATACCTATACTGTTAATAAACCGTTGGGTAGCCTCCTTTTCTGGTGTCCGAGACCTTAGTAAATAATTTTGTATTTTGTTTTAACAAATATTTCCATAATAAATAATGATTGTTATAGTTTGCGTGGCAGAGGCCAAAGGAATCTTGTAATTTCTAAAGACAAGCTAAAATTTTGGCCAGATGAAATGGTCTATGAAAATGCTGTTATTGAGGATACTATTTAAATCTCTAAATATCCAAAATAAATAATAATTTGATCTAAAATAAATAATGGAAAACATTCAAAAACAAATTTAAAATATGTATATATAGGTATTATATGTGTGTATATTATTATTATATTTAATTATTTAAAAAGCCTGTGGCTGTGCGTAGCTGTGCCTGTGGCTATATATATATATAAAAAAAAAAACTCCTGTGGCTGTGCGTAGCTGTGCCTGTGGAGGTAAAAAAACTTTGACTTGACTTTGACTTTTGACTTTGAGGTAAAAAAAAAAAAAAAAAACTCCTGTGGCTGTGCCTGTGGAGGTAAAAAAACTTTGACGACTTTGACTTTTGACTTTGAAAAAAAAAAAAAAAAAATGCCTGTGGCTGTGCGTAGCTGTGCCTGTGGCTAAAAAAATAAATAAAACTCCTGTGGCTGTGCGTGGCTGTGCCTGTGGTTGAAACAAAAAAAAAACTCCTGTGGCTGTGCGTAGCTGTGCCTGTGGAGGTAAAAAAAAAAAAAGAAAAAAAAACCTGTGGCTGTGCGTAGCTGTGCCTATGGTTAAAAAAAAAAAAAAAAAAACTCCTGTGGCTGTGCGTAGCTGTGCCTGTGGAGGTAAAAAAAAATACGCCTGTGGCTGTAGAAAAAAAAATAAGCCCGTGGCTGTAAAAAAAAAAAAAAAAAACAAATACGCCTGTGGCTGTAAATAAAAAATAAGCCTGTGGCTATGACAATACTATACAATTTTAACCAAAGTAAAGAAAAAAAAATAGAAAGAAAGATGTCCAGAAATTTACTTCAAGGATCAAGTACATTTCAGAATGGCCATGTTAAATGTTTGTTAATATGTTAATAGAAAATGTTTGTTCAATAATTTTCAATAATATTGTCAGAAATTGACCGAGCGATGAGTTATTTCAAATATTTTCATGATCGTTGCTTATTGTTTCGATTTAAAAGCTGTTGAATATGAATTTACTAGGCTTACCAAATTGTTGCCATCCCAATTTCATATTAGCAATTAATTATTTGATACATTGTTTAAGTACTTAAGGTTTTACTATTAAATTAGCAGAAGTTGCAAAGATATTAAGATACATTGGTTAAAAAGTTGGCTCTGAGAAAAAAAAAAGAAACAAAAAAAAATTTAACTTCCTGTTGAATTGGTCAATATGAAACGCTGATATTTTTGTGAGACTGTAGATTCATACTCATAGGTACTTCGAGAACGAAGTACATGTCAGTATGGCCGTGTTAGATATATATCATCTTGATATAATTATAATATATTGTTTGTTGGATAATGGCATCTGTCACAATTACGAAGCTTGTGACAGATTGAACGTGAACGTAGAAGTACCTAATTTGACTAGATATTGTGTTTACAAAAAACAACAGTATTAACTTGTAAAAAAAACACTAATGTTATTATTATAAATGATTAAGTAATATTTGATTATCTTTGTAGTATATCTTAGATTTTATATTGCTATTTTAATATATTAGGTTGTTTCAAATGATTGGTACAATACTGTCAGTTGATGTTGATATACTTTTTGATGATGTCTAAGAATTAAGAATAAACTCTTATTAAATTGATTAATTACCTTATAATGTTTTAAAATGGTTTCACTATATAAGATTTGTTTATTATTACCTGTGTTAGAAGATATTAAGCCAAAATATATGATGATCTGTAATTGGTTCAAAATGGCGGTAGATGTTTTACGTAAAAGACGTTGGTAGTGTATAAAAAGGATTGTAACGACGTTATCAAGACAGTTGCTTGGTAGATGTTCAGTTGGTTAGTTCTAGTGCCGTTATTATGTGGGATTGATCGACCAGATGTCACGTAAGTCAATTAATTTGATATTATACCTCAATTATTACTTATTATGAAAA
This sequence comes from Apamea sordens, assembly GCA_945859715.1. NCBI lineage: Eukaryota > Metazoa > Arthropoda > Insecta > Lepidoptera > Noctuidae > Apamea > Apamea sordens. Next base: position 15,854,743 of record OX244009.1, read on the forward strand.
TGTTGTTGTGTAAGTCATATTATGGCAAATATTCCTAGCTATTGTTATTATGTTGCTATCATTCTGAATTCTCTTGGACCATTGTCCAAGAGATAGAATAAATTGTTTTTAAAGATAACGATAATTTATGACAACGTAAGAAATGTATTGATAGAATACTTTGTTACTGTTTCCATGGAGTTTCTTGTCCTTCTTCTCCATGATGACCTAGTTTTGCGAACGGACGACTAGTTTTCTGATTAATTACTGACAAGCCTAAGATTAAATAAATGTTTAGCCTTGTCTGTCTGTGCTTTATTTTATAAAACCCTTTTCCTACAAACCATATTTAATCATAACTTTCATACACATGATACACAGTAAATAACTAAATAGTAACCATTCTGATATTTAAAGCTTGTTATTTGGATAATATGTAGGTACATATACTTATACCTATATTATAAATCTAACACGTGCATACTATACAACATTCCATTCCGTGTGACCGCTCATATTTATTATACTTTTTTTTATTTTGTTTGCCAAAGTAATAAATAAAAGTATCTCCTGATTAGTTTTATAATTTTCATGAAAAACATCAATGACTAGTTTGTGCCGGTTTTTTCGTTCGCATGAATTTTCTTGTTCCCCATCGCATCGCATCGCATCGCCTGCCCGCGCTATTACTTCGTTTGCACTTAGCGTTCTTTCTGAGTTTTATTCTTTTTGCTCGGCTCCTAAGTGTCTTAGCGCGGTGTCACATACCCTTTCAAATCCGACCGGTGGTAGTTCGATTGACTCGTCTGCTTGTAGTAAATTATTATAAGCCTATTATGTACTACTTTTCCCAGTTTTTCTACAATTTTGGGCCAATCCTTTAAAAGGAGTCCAACTCTTCCCATCAACTTTTCCTCGGCAAGCCGTGTTATTATTTCCTGGCTTTTGTTGGGTGCTGTCTGGTCCCTGAGAAGTTGTTATTACCCATTGCTGCTCCAACACGCAACAATTATACAAAAATAATAATATCTAGATCATTTTTCTTACTATCGCCTTCATGGCACCGCAATTAACAAATCGCACCAAAAAGATTGAACTTCCAATACCTCTTGCTATCGCCTCCGCTGTCACCACGACACGTAATACTGCGATAGCCGCCACCCCAGGTGGGAACTAATATCGCGCCAATTTTAATTACGCACACTTCAAACAATGGAATTGAGGACGGGTGGAGACTTCCACTGTGATTTTAATTTTTGTAAAATTTCTAACGCATTAAAATGAAAGGTACTCGTAGCTGATGCGGCGATATTTGCAAGGTAGCAGTTGGATGAGAGTAGTACCGAGTATTTACTTAAATGGCGTGCGATTAGAGAGGCCGAAGACCGCTATTGTCTGATGATACAACAATAAGAACAACAACAACACACCAACTACAACTTTGTTTACAAAGATATCAAACCCATAAGCTAAAAAAAATGAGACGTGCCAAGATTATTGGCATAACTTTCAACCACCTTTATACCTACATAATTCTGCCTCGCAGCATACTGTGCTTATTCTCGTTTAAAGGGTACATTAGTAAATTAATTTGATATCAATGACACAGTGGCTTTTAATTGCAATTTCTAAGAAATGGGTACAATACAATGGTTACACGTACACATACGTGGCTATAAAACGTGCCGCTGCAATGGCGACCTGCCTGTACCGCTCGCCGACATAGGGCTCTCTTTATATCCTTCAATTCGCCTACTCATTGCACGTTATTCGTTTTAATTTCATTGATGCCATGTGATCCGTCAAATGACCCCTGCCCTACAGTTCTTTAAGTACAAGTTGCTCCAAGATGGTATTTTAGAAAATTGTAAATAAATAATAACGTTTAATGAAATTAAAAAAGGTTCATGAAATGAAAACACGAAACCGTATAATATTTGTGTGTTAAATTAATGTCGCCATCAAAGCGGCACGCTGTATACGTAAAGACGCCCATGATTGCGACCGTTATGTGAGAGGGAACACAGAAACGTTATCTTTAGGAAACACTGCTTATCAGTTGTATTAAGCATAGGTCACTACTAAAAAAATAACTTTTCATCATAAATTAAAAGATTTAAAAAACCGTTAGGTACCAGAATAATAAGGAAAATTAAAATAATACAAAATACAAATTAATGTCAAATCGTTTAAATTACAGTGAAAAGCCACAATAATACAAAAATGAAAAATTTCATCAAGGTAGGTAACGGTAATAAAAAATTAAAAAATGTCATCCAGGTTACAATCATAATTTTAAAAATATCTAAAGGTATATATAATAGCATGTCAATCAGTCTGTGATTCATCATTAACAAGTCGTTAATAATTTGTGTACTTAATAACTTTTTAAATTAATATCATTTAATATTTCTCAAGGCGACTCCACCGCTCTGTCCAACCACCGAATGTCTATCGGATCCCGGCTATAATTCGAGCTGAAAATTCACCGAAGCCAATAAAACTCAGAGCCGTTGGCCTGTAGCCAACCAACTAATAGCCCAGGATCTGGGCTATTGTACCCCATAATGAGATTTCAAACAATCTATATATAGCCCTTTGATTGTGAACGCTGAAAACTATATGGATTTAAAGTTCTGTAGTCTATTATTCTATTATCTTTGGTTCTCTTCATGGTATAAGATTTAGTTGGAGTGTACCTATTATTGTTCAGATAGGTAGCTTACTTCCTTAGGTGCTTATTGTTTGTTTGATTAAAACTATTGTAAAATAGGTGAGTTATTTTGGGAAAAAAATAATTTAAACCACGAACACACTGACATTACAGTATTTTAAGCATAAACAATTAAAATAATTAATAGCAATTAACATTCTAGCCGTGGGACAGTTATTTTAGTTTTCGTATTCACAACATTAGATAAACTTAATTTGTGATCAATGTGATCATGCGGTAACGTGTAGGTATATGAGATGATATATAATATATTATGACGTATCTGTTTAACGATAGCTCATTTGATTTAGGTAATATAAATCCTACTAATATTATAAACGCGAAAGTTTGTATGGATGGATGGATGTTTGTTACTCTTTCACGCAAAAACTACTAAACGGATTGGCACACAGATATTTTATAACCAGGATTAACACATAAGATATTTTTTCCGTTATTCCTACGGGATCAAAACTTATGCGGGAAACCGCGGGGCGCAGCTACTGCATAATAATTAATTCTTATGAAAAAATGAAATGTACCACACGTTGAAACTTTGCCTAGTGGTTTTTTTAATTCCAGACATTAATTTAATTTCAGACAGAGACACACAAACGGCAAAACCGTGTAACACGGAAACAGGAAAGATACACAAGTCACTCAATCTGCCTTGCCTTTTCCCAACTATGTTGCGGTCGGCCTCCAAGGCAATTAAGTAAACCACTTAAGTAAACCTACAGAAATTATAAACTTTAAAATTTAATACCAACCTTACCAGTTATGAGCAAATTAAGTTCACCTCTAAAGGTAATGTTTATAAAAGTGACTAAAGCCACCCAGTCATGCAATCACTTTAGCAAATCATCTCAATACCCAAACATTCTGGGTCATCATGATCATCTGTTCCTCGCTTCCAGGTCCTAAGGAGAGGTTCATTTGAGGACGCTGGCTGAAAAGAGGCGAAACAATATGCAATTACACGGCAATGGCCGAGATTAATACTCCTTCAAGACAACTGATTTCATAATAGGCGGATGTGGGAACGTTTGGAGAAGGTAAATTTAATGAAAACTGGAGGCAATATTCTTAAATATCGTTAATTGCACAAGTAACATTTTATTTATATAACTAGCTTCTGCCCGCGGCTTCGCCCGCGTGGATGTCGGAAATTATCCCACGGGAACGTGCTAACAGGATAAAATGTATGTGCTTCCCCAGAATGCCATCTATCTCGCGGGCCCTTTGTGGCTAATTACAGTAGAAAACCAATTGTGTCTCATTAGTGGTGATTAAGAGGGTACCTATATGATATCTTTACCTAAGTACCTACCTAATTAAAAAAAAAACTCAATAGCAGAAAATTAAATACCTACCTAAATAAACCTATTTCTGATGATAACTAATCTAAACTCAATAAATAAGCAAAATCCCTAAAAACTAATATCTATACGAATGACTAATCCTACCTAACAGTATTATAAAATAACCTACGGTCACTACGTACACTATCAAATATACTACCTATACTTTAAAATTAAAATCTATACCTACGACTCATATAAAAATAAACCTAAATAACTCTAAAAACTAAAAGGAATAAAAATGAACTCCACTGCCGGTGACCAAACCTACGACAAACTTAGTATTTGCGGTTGGTACAGTACAGACAGTGGTAATCGGGTATAGGGATCGAACCGCAAAATTAAGTTTGTTTTTTATTGTACGAGTATATACTTTTCCGGGATAAAAAGTACCCAGTGTGGTGCCCAGGATATTAAAGAATAATTATACCAAGTTTCATCGTAATCGAACCGGTAGTTTTTGCGTGATGCCTGAACAAACAGACAGACAGACAGACCGACAGACAGACAGACAGACAAAAATTTTTTTAATCACATTTTTGGGTTCGGTGTCGGTCCAGTAACACCCCCTGTAAATTATTTTTTTGATATTTTCAATGTACAGAATTTTCACTTCTACAGATTTATTATAAGTATAGATAGATATGTAGCGGTATCTAGAACGCCACATGCGAACTACGCGTCATACTGACGTCACGCAAAATCCTGCATCGCGCAAACAGAGTTTACCGCGCAATTAACATATATGTATACGAGTATAACAGCTCGATTCATCGAGCGGTTGCCCTCCAGACGCAACACCCGTCTGGTCGGAGGATCCTCCCTTTTCTAAAGAGTATGGGTGAATTTACACCCTGTTCTTCATACCTCCATATATTATTATACTGGAATTGCCAATACGTAGTGGCGTAAAAATCCAATTGTTTTCGCTTTTGTGCAGCATTAGGGCATTTGTACACAGCACAGTTTCTTTCAGTGTTGTATAGATCACTGTTGAAGCTTGTTGACGGACACGTTTTTTATACGCCGGCGTGGTTTATACGCCGCACCGTAAAGAAACCCGAAACTGGCCCAATCGACCTTGAACCGTAATACTTTACCGATAAAGTTGAAAATCTATTAAAGAAATTTGACAGATTGTATCTTGATGTGCTGGCGTCTGTGCAAAGGGCCTTAAGCCAGTAAAAAGCTAGCATGTCTTCGGACAAGAAACTTTACGCCACATTTGATTATTGATAAGCAGAAAAACGCAGCAAGCTTGCGCAACTATAATTTATATAAAGAGACTCTTTATCAGAACTTCAGACTATTTTACGTATGTGGTATAAGACAAGTCTGAGTTTGGTGTTCTTGAGTGAAGACTGCAAATCGGCAAACATAGAGTGTTCAGGCTAGGTGGAACGACCATTTTCGCAGGGTAGCTGGTAGCAGCTGGATGAGAATTGTCGTGAATCGTGCTGAATGGCGTAAAATTGTTACTTCATACAAATATCTAATTTTGAATCAATTTTTTTCTCTGTGTCTGTTCGTGACGTTACAGCGGGCCTGAATATCAGCGCTGCGACACTTACATATTTATGATAGGCCTACTTTTGGCCTCGTACAGAACTTGCTGTTTTTATTTTCATTTTAGTTTTATTTATTTTTTTATGTTTATGAGAGCGTGTTTAGTTTAGTTAGGGCTGATTTTTCAATCGACCGATAATTTTTACTCGTGGAATAAAATTGATGTCTGACAGTTTTTGTAGTAGTTAAGGTAAAACTGTCAAAAATTCAAAAATTTTCCTCCGATAAAGTTATCTGGCGTTGGAAAAATCAGCGCTTAGTGATATTCCTGTGCGAGTCCCAACAAATACTTTTTCTTTCTTTCTTTCAATTGGAGAGGATGCAACTGTTTTCTTAAACCATGACGTTTAAAAAAGTATTTTAACATCGAGATAAAAAAAACCGTGAATTAAGAAACCGTCAGGGCTTAGCACTTGACTTTGAAAACTCAGCATTCAAAAATAACTCCAATACAATCTTTATAATGAAATAGGTAACCCATAAATTACCACATCAACCCCTAACATCTTCTTTCACCAACTTCCCCAAAAGATCCAGCACAATTCCGGCCGTCATTTGCAGCCGTCCCTATGCCAACACAATAAGGTTCACAATCGCGTAATTTCTTCCCATTGTTGTGCGACTAAGTTATTTATGCTCTTAGTTAATAGACGCCTCTGTTGAGTTTCTCCTTTGTCTTAAAACACTGCTTTTGGCTTGATGGATGCTGTTTCTTTAATCTTACGGTTTGTCTTTAGATACATGTTTGGTGTGGCTGTGGAGTCGCTTTGGTGTGAAAGGTCTTATGACTGTTCATAAATATGAATAAAAGTTCGTAAAAAGTAGCATAATCAGCCTACTGCATGTTCCCTATGATACAGGCATATTATCTTCGAGAGGGAGTGGGCTATAATCTACCACGCGGGCCCAGTGCGGGTTGGTAGATGTCACGTGTCTTCGAATTTTTTATTCTAGAACATGCCGGTTTCCTTACGATGTTTTTCTTCACCGTTTTGAGAGCATTGGTGATGAAATTATTTACACAAAGTAAAGCGCCTGTCTGGGTTCGATCCCACGACGTACAACTCGTAAGTCGGCGCCAATATCACTGAACCACCACAGCTCTCGAAAATACAACATCACAACAATTCATCATTTGGCCGATGCGTCATGATCAATGACGTATCTTTATGACATATGGTCTGTTCCAAAACGTATGTCATGAAAATGTAAACAAATGGGTAAAAAAACGCTCAAAATACAGGGCTCTGATTTGATTATTTGACGAATTAATCCCAAAGTTCTAATTTTAAATCACCTTAAAGATGCTTAACGTTTGACAACCCAGGTTAATTTTATAACCTCAATTTTCGTCAATGATTTATCAATTATAATTTAATAATCAAACAGTAATCAAACTGTAATTGTTGGAAAAGCGAAGAGATATAAAGTAGAAACCTTCTAAATACAGATGAATGTGTAACTAATTTCCTTTAGTGACTGATTGGGTAATAATTTGACCTGAATAAGGTTTGTTTACAGTTTCGTCAGATGCTTTTTAAACAGACATTAGTCGCTGCTGTTTTCATAACAATTATGATAATTAAGGTTGCTGGTGATATTCTTCTATCAATAACTGTGGTAAAAGTATGACAATAAAATTGAAATTTCATCGGCAGCAATGATGCCGCGGTATCCTCTAAGGCATGTCGCGACGTCCTTTGGCATCATCATTGAAATTTCAATTTGATTGTCATACATTTAAGTTATATTTCTATTCGTCGCATAAAAATCCCTTGCCGTGCCGTGCCGCCAGTGACCACCAGCGCTTAACGTGCTTTTCGAGGTACGGAGGGGTCTCAATATAATGGTCACCTATCGACAAACCGACCTAGGCAAGCGTTGCTTAACCTGGTCGATCGGCCCTTGCGGCAGTTATTCGTTATTCTTGTGGTAGTTGTTTGTTGTGTTAGTGTTGGTTGTTAGCAACGACCCAGCGGCCCCCTGTCGAATACGACACTATAGTTACTAATATCTTATTCTGAACTGCTCGTAGCATGATTAAGATAAATACTAGGTACATTATGACTTTAAGGCTGCGTTTATCTTTCATTCGAGGAGCATATGGAATGAAAACATTACTTCCTCGCTGGTGGAGGGAAACTTTATTGTAACTAAGTGAAACTATTTGATGGAATGGTGGGAATGTAAATTAATAAAACCTTCTTGAAGGTCTTCATAAATATTTAAAATTATTATTATTATTATTCGTCTTTGACATATCTCGGGACCCTGGGGTCCGGACCTTTGGAAGGCGTACGAGGGGCGGCCGAAGCCAACTCGCAGAGGCCCGTTAGACGTTTTCAATGAAATGAGGCACCAACCGACGAATATTCCTGTTTGCACTATGCAAGTGCACCCAAGGACCACCCCCGGTTGGTGTAGGACTATTGCAAGATATGGAAACAAAGATATTGGGCCATGGTTTTGGATGGCTAAAGTGAACTGGTTATCTAGACTTTGGAAAAACTAACCCCTGCCTGATTATTATATTATTTTAATAATTTGCAGTTTATTTAGTGTTAGAAGTTTGTAAATATGTTTATTCTTAAAGTTAATCAATTTCCCCTATAAAGAAAAGTCGGAAGATGATAGTGACAAAATTATGAACTTGGAATAATAAAGAGATAGCGAAATTAAAATGATCAGTTCGTTAAAATCGCTGCTAAGTGCAATGGTTATGATGCCTTACTAACGGCTTGTTATTATAAAAACTATGCAGGCAACATCTGCAGCGCGTCGGGCATGTTTGCTGACGCAAGAGTCGATGACTTTTATGCCATTATGCGTAAGAAAACAGCTTCTCTGATGCGCCGGATTGCGCCGAGCACCAACGACATCCTAAGGACGATCTTTGAGAGGCCAAAGTCTGAAGTGCTGGGGAGATTCACCTAGCTTTATGTGACGAGATGAATCTATGATTTTTTGATATGAGTAATTTTGTGATTTTATTATTTGAATTTTATGAATGATGATTTGATTTTGATTTTTTGACTAACATAGTTTTAAGACCTTTGTAACTAACATTTATGAACAAATAATTAGTCTGAAATAAACGAATTAAAAAAAAACGAGACTTCCCATGCATCTCCATTTCAGAGTTTCAGTTGCTGCTCGATCTCTTGATCTTGATCTGCTTGGTTGATGGCAATAAGTTTATCTCCATTAAGAGATAAACTTGATATAATGAGATAAACAAAGGTATATTCCCGTGTAAGTTCCTACCTAATAAGGTAGGAACTTACACGGGAATATACCTCTGTTTTTAACTTCGGGGATGAAAGGCGGTATTTTTTTAAATTACTAGCTGTGCATAAGTTTCGTTCCCGTCGGAATATTGGGATAAAGAGTATGCTTTATATTAATCCTGGTTATAAACCAGCTGTGTGCCAAATTTCATTCAAATCCGTTCAGTAGTTTTTGCGTGAAAGAGTAACAAACATCCATCCATCGATACAAACTTTCACGTTTTTTATTATTAAGTAGGATGTACATTTGTACAAGTACCTTCTTAATGGAAGAGCCTTTACCAGGTTAGACTAACATCTTAACACTTGTGTCCAGAGACGGTTCAGAGACTTCCAAGTGGACCACAGAATGTGACCCTGCAGAGAGATGCTCCTTTGGTGGTAGTTAGTAAGTAGAAGGGGATGAGTATCCTGGTAAAGTACCTTGGCTACCTTGACGGAACGGCAGTAGGGTGTGATTGTGGAGCTATGTCACAAACCATGCTCCACCTCCTATCCTTCCTCTGTGTCCCAAAACATGCAGTCAAAATGACCTCTGCGCTTCACCGACAACGCCGTGGAAGTGGCAAAGATTTGGGACAACATGATTTAAATTTAAATACAGTCGTGCCAGCGACACGAAAACGAACAAGAATGGAACAGCACTGGCTATACTTCGATTGAAGAACACACGTTTTTATTTTTGTCTTTGAATCAAAATGAACTCGACAGTCCAGCCGTAAACTCCTAACAAACAGACAAACACAGCGCGACTTCAGACTCCAACAAAGAAAGAAGAAAAGAAAGAAACGTCGACACGTTACAAAGAAAACTAACTCCATCTAACATAAACCTATACAAAGTAAAACTGCAAGGACTCAATCAGAATAAAACAGAACTCATTTCGACCAATGAGGACTAAGTTCTGATCAAAGTTCAGAATCGGACTATTTGTAAAATGACTAGCCCGAGGCGGAGAGATAAGGACTGAGTTTTTGTTGAAACTTTCTGATCTCAAGTTCGGTCATTGCATTTCGATTTCAAAGGCGTTTGAGATTGGTTTAATTATTTTTCTTCAAGGTTTTAGTGAGGGGGTGGGAGGTGGGGTGGTTTAAGGAAAGTCGGGCTTCGGCGTGTTTGCATTGGACAATATATAATTTTCTGATTGGCATTAATTTTATAGACACTTTTCATAGCATAGTTTTTTTATTTGTCATTCTCTAAATTTATTTATTTATCGCACCATGTAAGATACTGGTATTGAGCTGTATCCGGTTACACTGGAAGCAGACCCCAACATAGTTGGGAAAAGTTTAATAATAATAATAATAATATCCCTGGACATTTCACACAGCGCCATCTAGTCCCAAGCTAAGCAACCTAATGCTTGTGTTATGGTAACAAGATGGCTGATAAACTACTTATATACATTTTTTTTTTTTTGTAAATACATACATATTATAGATAGAAAAACACCCAGACTCGGAACAAATACATGTAGGTCATACAAATATTTGTTCCGTGCAGGAATCGAACCCGCGACACGCAGCGCAGCAGTCAATCGCTTAACCACTGCGCCAACCGTGCCGTCTAAAGTTTAAGCAGATGATTCTCTAAATTACAAGTCATACATACATAAACCTCCCCTTTTTGTAGAGGCAGTTGGTCGTACTACAGCACGCGGGCCAGCGGTAACGGCCCCGACTTACAAGTTGTCATTCAATAGCACTTATTAAAACCAAAATCAGCATAGGTTTGTACAGACGCCAGCACATCAAGCTACTACACTCTGTCAAATTTCTTTAATAGATTTTCAACTTTATCGCTAAAGCATTAAGGTTCAAGGTTGATTGGGAAAAATTGATAGTTTCGGGTAGCTTGATGTGCTGGTGTCTGTACACAAAAAAACAACGTGTGTACGTGATTAACATTTAATGTTACTCTATATTTATTTATTTTTTTTATGAAAATCGCCTACTTATATATTATATTTATTATATATTATGTTTTAAATATGTGAGCACCATGTATCTATGACATAGTTAGTTTATATGTCATGGTTTCATTAATCCATTTTAATTCTTCTACATTCATCATCTGCCTAGCCTTTTCCCAACTATGTTGGGGTCGGCTTCCAGTCTAACCGGATGCAGCTGAATACCAGTATTTTACATGGAGCGACTGCCTATCTGACCTCCACAACCCAGTTGGAGCCCAGTTGGTTAATTCTTCTACATTGTGGTATAGTAATTTTATTTTAGCTGCATCGTCTTTACATATAATTAATGTATGCAAAATATTGTAAAACATTTTAAAAGAGTAACGGTGGATTTTCTTGCCCATTCTTCTCCATACGAAAACTACCTTTTGGAAAGGGCAACTAGAATCAATTTTATTTTTGACTTTCAAAAGTGTCTTTTATATTTATTATGCCTATTTGAAAATATTGTGTTAATGTTTAGGCTGATATGAGTTATGTAACGGACAATACATACTAAGACGGAAGCAACATAGGATCCCTTTGTTGATGGTATATCAAGAACTCTAGACCCTTTTTCTTAGAACCGACCGTTGACCGACGATTTTGGTTGTGTTGGTTTATTTGAAGAACAGAGTTTCTTAGAAGTCTAAAGGCTTGAAGGCTTCAAACCTTCTAAGAAACTATTTTCTTCTTTAAACATACATTAGTAATTTCACTTGAACTAGTTACAAAAACCACCTTAGCTACTACGAAATTTATTTATTTAAACTTTTCGCACAAAAAGGTACAAAGGCGGACTTAATGCCTTAGGCATTCTCTACCAGTCAACCAAGGGTGGTGAAGAGATTAGATGGCAGGTGCTTTGGTTGAGAGGGACAATGATAAAAAAAAACTCTTAAAACTTGGTACACAAATACATAAATAGGCATACTTACTATTACTATAATATATACTTATAATATATTTAAATATCTATAAAATTCAAAGTCCTGACTGACTGACTGACTGATAGATCAACGCACAGCCTAAACCGCTGGTCCTAGAGACATGAAATTTGGAGGGTGTGTTCTTCATGAAGAGTAGGTATCCAATAAGAAAGGATTTTTCGAAATTCTGTTTGAATTGCAGTTGTCTGAAAATGCAGTTTATATGAAAAATCTACTATTTACTCTATTTACTAAATGAATACATTTAGTAAATAAACTTGAAACTTGGCAAGAATACTTGCCTAAGTAAGTAATAAAGTTAAAAACTTAAAATCATTATAAGTTTTTCAAAACTACCCCTCAAAGGGGGATATAGGGGTGTTAAGTTTGTGTGGGAGAAATTGAATACGCGGTCCGAGTAACTCGAAATTCAGTATTGATACTTTTGACAGAAAATAATTAATAACAAGTATGTAAAGTGGTCGAAAATTTACCACTGACGGGACAAAAAGGGGTAATTTAGTTTTTAAGGGGAAGATTTGAACTTTAAACTGTATGTTACATTTTCACGCCTAAACCACTGAACTTCTGATTTGGCATAGAGATAGATGGCATCCTGGGGAAGCACATACATTTTATCCTGTTAGCACGTTCCCGTGGGATAATTTCCGACATCCACGCAGGCGAAGCCGCGGGCAGAAGCTAGTGTAGGGGGTGTCCCATCCTATAAGGGCGAAAATGTTTTTTCGATGTTAAATACGCATACCCTTTATATTTTTTCTAATTGACCCTAATAACTAAAATATAAAATATTATTTATATCGGATAACGATAACCCGTGCCGATTTGATGCCAAACTTTTAAGAAAAAAATTGTATGGAGATTGTAGAAGACATATTTTTAAAACTTAATTTTTATTTATTAAATTAAATACTATTTTACCTGTATTTTATATTTATTTATTAAATATTTATTATTAAAGGAACATTATTTCTGAAATTTTCAAAGTTTTCTTTTTACAGTCAGGGTATATCAGTCTGTGTTCCTGTACGCAACGTAGTAAAAATTGCTTTTGTTCCTCTTCTACGGTGATTTTTCCATGGAACTTAACTGCTCTCTCTGCTGTATCATTACCGGCTCTCAGTGTCATCATCTGTTCCTTAAATCGTTGAAAAGAATCATTAACTAGGCCATGAAGTAGGACACTCGTTGAGAAAACTGTCATCAATTTTAAAACAATTGAACAAGGTCTTGCTTTTGATGGAAATGAAGTCATCGATGTCTTTCTCGTAAAGTGAACCACACAGATCTTCTTTCGAGGGGATGTAGTGTTTACTGTGAACTGATGGATTCTCCTTAGATAAACTTTTAACTATTTTTATTTTTGTTTCTTGGTCTACATCTTCGGCACCGCGATCAGTTGTTCTTTATCACCATATGAAACTATCGGGAGGAGGGATCGTCTAAAACTATTGCCAGAGTTTTCCATCCCAATGGATAGTTACAGTATCCAGTACGTCGTTTTGGAAATCGACTTTCATTGCTTCTGCCCGCTTTTTTCGTTTTTCCGTACGAATTATTTGAATGGAGGACTTACTTATGGGATAATCGTCAGTATTGAGTCCTAGTGCCTCGATAGTAGCTTCGATGATGTACACAGAATTTCTCATACTTAACTGACATCTGTCTAAAGCTGCCACTAATTTTGGTGTCATAAAATTTTTGCTCGCTGACGTTTTATTAATATCGGACTGCGCGCTCTCGGTTGGGGTAAGCAATAATCGTCTTGCAAATCCATTACTTCCGAATCAGATGATGAATTTTTTTGATAGGATAAAGTCGAACCAGTAAAGCATGCATATAATAATTAGCCCGACGTTTTTGTTCCTCGATATTTCTAAGGCGCGATTTTTCCTCTTTGTCGGTCAACTTTTTATCCACTCCAGCTAAGTGACCAGGTCTGCCTGGCACTCTCTGCCGCTCCAAAAATATCCTATCTTCATTTATTTTTATTAATTGAAGGGCATCTGCTTGTGCAATGTCGAACAAGTTGTCCAAGCTTGTAACAAACTCTTGGCGACGCTGTTCGAATTTGTCTTGTGTTTTGCATTAATTCGAATATGTCTTATGTTTTGCATTAAACCTATTACAATCTTATCTCTCTAATCGCACTCAATTCACAACGCTTCATAGGCTATGTTCGCGCTCGAAAATTAAAAGAACACGAACAATTAAATGTCACGTCCTAGGAAAATTGCTTATGGTGTTCCCCAAGGTAGCATCCTTGGCCCTCGCATTATTTAACATTTACATAAATGATATGCCTAGGGTCACTAAGCACCAGATGGTCTTATTTGCTGATGACAGCACTATTTTATTCTCTAGTAATGACGTTAATATTCTTGAAAATGACATAAATGACGATCTTAAAAATGTGATAAATTGGTTAGTTAATAATAATCTAAAAATAAATCTCAACAAAACTAAAATAATGACATTTAATCAAAGAACAAATAAACCGAAACTGAATATAAAATATGGTAATGAATGTGACGTCACAAAATTTCTGGGCCTTTACATAGATAGTCATCTGACTTGGAAACATCATATTAACGCTTTGTCGAAGAAGCTTAGTCAATTTGCGTATGCTCTGTACAAACTGTCAAAAACGGTAAACCGCATTACATTACAAATAGCTTATAATGCATATGTCACTTCTAGCATTAGGTACGGAATCATTTTCTGGGGCAACTCCACTGACAGAGACATTGCATTTAAAGCTCAGAAGAAATGCTTGCGATCGTTTACCAAATTACAATCGATTGATAGTTGTAAACCATTGTTTGAGGAACTTAGTTTGCTCACTTTACCGTCTATGTACATATATGAAATGGGGGTGTTTTGTTCGATGTAACCTTCATTTATTTGAAAAACTGCGCTCTCGCCGTTATCGGAATACCATTCAAGTTACCCCTCACAAAACCGCATTTTTCGGCAAAAATGCGCTAGGTATGGCCCCAAAAATATATAATAGTATAGCAGCTGTTAGAAATAAAGAGTGTCTGGGATCCTTTAATAGGTCTTTGTTTAAATTCCTTTTAGATAGATGTTACTACTCCATCACTGAGTTTAGTAATGATAAACAGAGGTATGACGATTGCGACATCCCAATCAAACACTTATGATTTTATTTAATTCAATATATTTGACATGCTTTTTCTTTTTAAATGTAATCTATTGACATGCCTTTATTGATTGTACGCCATATATTGGCAAAACATAGTGCACATATCTTTGACTATATAATATCTGTAACCATACCTATGTTTAACAAAATAAATGATTGATTGATTGTATTGTGCAATTTTTTTTATAATTTTTTCCAGACTAGGTATAAGGCAACTAATTTCTTAATACTTAGGTGAAGCTTTAGTCGGTATACCGGCCTTTTCCCAATAAATAATGCACTCTCGAATAGTTAGATTTGCGCTTTCATTAACACTTAAATTCACTTCACGAATATTATAAAACAGAACTGCCAATACTTGGCCATTAGAGGGTAGTTTTGAACCGGTAATTTGATGTTTTACATCCCCTATTAAAAATATGCCTTTTTTAGAACTGCGTAATCCCACTGACATTTTGACTCAACGAAAATAATGCGTTTAATAATAAAACAAACAAGTAAAGGCGAAACTTGGATACGAAATTTGCGACGCGCCGAAGTATGTAAGTACTGACATGTATCAATGCCAGTCGGCACGGGTTGCTGTGATCCTAGGTATGTACATGAAATTTTTACGTGTTTTAACACGATTCGAATATAATTAGAGGGTATGCGTTGAAAAAATGTTTTTTTTGGGACACCCTAATATATTATACAAAATCAAGGGAGAGAAGACGTGTTGAGATGATTTCTACGCTATTTTTTTGATAAATTGTTTTGAAAATAACTGCAATCTCCGCTTAAATGCATACCGACTGGTGGTGAAGAACATAGATATTGGAAGTGAGATACGAGATAAGAAGGAGCAGTGGAAAAGTTGAGTAGGGAGAGAAGCGTGGTCAAAGCGCGCAAACTTCTTCTTTGGCGAATAGACATCCATTTGAGCTCAGACCTATAGCTCGACACATGGTCATATTTCCTGAGAAATTCCCAGGTACCATGGACGTGCAAAATCAATCTCTGAATAGGTCTAACGGGACAATAGTTTAGTTTTTTTTTTTTTGATCAAGGTAGATATCACACAACATCTATCAACCAAATCTACATATTTAATCTTCTTGAACTTTATTTATTTATTAATTTTATGTAACCATTTATTCACACACAAACAAGAAGAAAATAACAGAAAAATATGTACTTTCAGCATACCTGCGATAGAAAAATAAATAAAGAAATATAGACAGCGTGTGTAAGAGTAAAAGAGAAAATAAAATAAATAAAATTAAAAATAAAAAACCAATGATATGAGAATATAATTACATATTAATATACATACATACTTCTAAAATAAATATCACTAGAATATTAATAATTATAAAGTAATTAAAATACTAAATACGTACGCAACAATGACAAAGTGGAAAGATAGTGTTCTTTCGCTCTTCATTTAAAAAGTTTAATAAAAAAAAGTATTTTTTTATAACCCTTATCTTAGACATTCGAACTAGGATACATCCGCATAGATTACTACCGTTTTCCTTTCACACGATCGCCTCTAACACCCAAAAAAGAAAAACAAACCAAAGCAGATAAAATAAGCAGTAATTCGCCAAGTTTCCCGATTCTGACCGCTATCTGCAACCCAACTCGTCGACTCAGCGATAGGGAACAGGAAAAGGGATTCCTATGAAATATAATCAAAGTTTTTGGTAGAATTAGTTTTGTTAACTTATTATTTGATATGCTTACCTTAGTATGAGGTTAGGGAAGAATTGGTTTCTGGGTGTAATGTTTTTTTGTTTATCTATTCCATACGTTCTCTACCTTATTTTGCGCACCTTTGCCCACCACTTTGGGAATTTTTAGGGTTCCTTAGCCAAATGGCATAAAACGGAACCCTTATGGATTCGTCATGTCTGTCTGTCTGTCTGTCCGTCCGTATGTCACAGCCACTTTATTCCGAAACTATAAGAGCTATACTGTTGAATTTGGTAAGTAGGTGTATTCTATGAACCGCATTAAGATTTTCATACAAAAATAGAAAAAAAACAATAAATTTTGGGGGTTCCCCATACTTAGAACTGAAACTCAAAAATTTTTTTTCATCAAACCCATACATGTGGGGTATCTATGAATAGGTCTTCAAAAATGATATTGAGGTTTCTGATATCATTTTTTTTCTAAACTGAATAGTTTGCGCGAGAGACACTTCCAAAGTGGTAAAATGTGTGTCATGTAACTTCTAAAATAAGAGAATGATAAAACTAAAAAAAATATATGATGTACATACATTACCATATAAATTTCCACCAAAAATTGGTTTGAACGAGATCTAGTAAGTAGTTTTTTTTTAATACGTCATAAATCGTAAACCCCAATTTACCTTTCATTCAATCAACTCATGATTGATTTTTATAGATAATGGTACGGAAACCTTAGTGCGCGAGTCCGACTCGCACTTGGCCGGTTTTTTTTTAACTTACCATCTGTCACGAATCTGAAACAGCTATTGCCACGATTATATTTAAACGTGTAATAATATATAGTCGTAAGATAGCATTGTTTTTTTTCTGGGACTTCTGCTGCCCCCTGAAATACTCAAACGCCCACGGGGGGCGTTATCGCCTACGTCGAGAACCTATAAACTAGTCCATGTTGGAATTTTAGCCAGTTCGTTCTCACATGTATAATTTCAATATGAATGATGCAAGTGTTGGAGTCCCAACACTAAAAGTTAATAAATAATAATGATAGGAACATCACTAGCGTGCGCTCTCGGTAGCCACATTCATTTTCGGTCAGGTCTCGTTCACTTTTCTTTGGGGTCGGGTCGCGATAAGAGAACAATAACGTGCTCCTGCCTACGACCGAATATTGGTGAGAATATACTTCATTTACTTAGAAGAACTGGTGTTTCCTTTACTGCGAGTGCAATCCACTAACACACATTCCCACAGTAAGCAATATTTTGATTTAAAATTAATGAATAATGATTTATTTTTTGTAAAAATGTTTGTACTAACACTTTTACATGTCAATCATATTTTTTTAAACTAGACTAGCTCGGCGTATCCTATCTGACTAGTCTGAGAAGAAAGGGCGAAATAAACTCAGAAATCATGGAGTTTTTTGCTCGTTCTTTTTCATAAGAATCGACTACGCTTTGCTAAGGGCAAATAGCTTCATCTTTCCGACTGACCGACTCCCTTGATGATTTAAAAAGTGCCTGTAATTAGTTTCGTTGCAATATATTATTAGAGTTTGAGTTCAACTGTCGGTGACTCCTGACATAAAATAATTACCTAAAGCACCATTAACCAAACGGAGATAAAATTCTTACTTAATAGTCTGTAGATGTCCTAACAAACAGTTATTTCGTATTTTTAGCAATCAATCTTGAACCTTAAATTTTAGTAGCTTAATGTGCTGTAGGTACGTATCATACCGCGTAACTGATAATTGGCCATGTGACGTTTTATACTTCATTGGAACTTTAATTTATAATATTGTACATTATATGTATTTACATAATTTAAAACGCTAACAGTCTTAAAATAATAATAATATGTACAAGTATTTAAAAAGGAGGGGAAATAATCAAAGGGCCTCGAAAAATTCGTCCGCATCGCTGTCAATAGGAAACGTGCCAAAAAGGCTGGCAGCATTGCCACGTTGTATGGCAATGCTGATTCTTGGGCCAAAAATTATAAATAGCCCTCTGAGTCGACCAACCGCTTGGTGATGTCTCAGATACAGTGGGTACTTGGACCCCATGGCCCTAGTGTTTCAACCCCAAACGGCTTGAACATAATAAAATACATTGGATAGATTTTGTCGGCGTGCATCGAATGATGTCAAAACTATCCAATCGCGGCACGTCATTCGAATAGTTCTAGCACCGCGCAACTCGTTTGTTGTGTCACAACCGTAAACTCGTCAGTCCGCCATACTATCTCGTGTTGATGTGTGACCGCACAGCAGACTTACGCTGTGCTGCGTAAACAGTGTATTGTCTCTCCTGAAAACTTATCAAATTTAACTTGCGCGGTATTGTTGCCTAAGTGACGAGTGAGCGTGTAATGATGAAGCCAGTCAAGATTAGCCAGTCAGCAAGGTGACTGACTGCCCAGGGAGCGCCGGAGAAACTCGTTTCATCATCAACCTAGGACTTTTCCCAACTATGTAAGGGTTGGCTTCCAATCTAACCAGGTGTTGCTGAAGTCTCTACAACACCGTAATTGAGTAACACGACAACCCTTGGTAAGAAGGGTTATCAAACTTTCGAGCTTCTGGCGACCGCTGTGAGTATGAATTTAAAATCATATTCCCGCCTAAACTCAAACGATTAAGTTCAATGCCATTCAAATTCATTCATTCTTTCATTCACGACCGATATGAACCGTGCATTTCTTGAATAGGTGCCAGGCAAATCACTTTTTGATAAAATCCTCCGTGATCCGACATAGTGGGAATGCGTTTTCATACTCTTTGCGGATCGGTAAAACACGGGTTCCGTACTCTTCTATTTGAGGTACAATAGGTGGGATTATTTTAAAAGGTGGAAGGAAAACACGGATACGTGGATACGTGTTTTATAAAATATATTTACGTTATCTGTGGAGGTATGAGCTTGACGCCTACAGACAGGATTGGTTCACACTAGCTCAAGACAGGCAGAGTGGAAACGAGAAACGAAGGCTTTTGCTCTGCAGTGGATCAACATAGACTAAACATAAAATCAAATGTAGAGGTGTGAGGAATATGGTGGAAGGTTTCTCATCCGACATTAGAAGTAGGTTAAAATTTACTTCTAAGATTTTGTTGCACTGTTAGTTAGTTACAAGTAAAGCTAATAAAAGCGTGTTCAAACATACATTTAAATAACAAACTTATTTAAACAAACAATAAAAACATTTAAATACAGAAACATCTCAAAATTTTGCAAAATATATCAACAAAATGTAGGTTCTATTTTCGTATCAAACATTTTCGCATAATAATAATATGTAGCTATATATTTTACACATCAAAGGGGACAAGACTACCCCACAATATTGCAGACACAAGTAACAACCTACGCGGTACGTCACAGCCGGCCGGTTATCGGTGACCGGAAATGACCGGTCAAGCCATAGAGTATGTATAACATGATGTATATTGTTTATGGTTGAGGCAATTTATTTATTATCTATGGTGAGGTCAAGTGGGGGTGAGTTATGGGGTAGAGTTCAAGCGTTTGGTAGGTCGTGTTTTACTTTATGGTGGTAATGGTGAGATGGGAAGTTGATAAGAGGGAGTAATACGTGTATTTATAATATCACACCTGTATTTCCCTATGAGTTGGCAGAGATGTATTACACTTACATTTTGGCAGTTAACCCGGGCCAATTATATTCAGGAGCGTGGGATTGGCACAAGAAATGAGAGGCCTATAGAGTTAGCCCAGCAGTGGGTGAAGGCGGGCTGTGGTGATGATGTTGATGATGATGATGTTCATGAGTTACGGTGAACCGGATGCAAATCCAGACTCTAGACTGCTACCTACTGAGCAATTAAAAAACACTTTTCCCGAATTGGGAATGTATCTCAGGACCATGCTCAGAGTTAAACTTTTAACAACTAGACCAGAGGGGCAATTCTCGTAATTTTAAGACCGTTCACAGTCTGATCTCAGTCTCAATCTGTCAAAAAATACTTCTAATTTCCCTACATTTTGACAAGTTTTTGACATTTATTTGTCGCTGAGATGAGACTGCAACTAGATTTTGTAGAATAGAATAGAATATATTTATTGTAAAAACATGAGTATACATCATCACATGTGCAAGGTCTTATAATAATGGTTAGATCTGCATGTTTTGTTTTTTGTTTTGTTTTGTTTTGCACGTTTTAATTTACGAGAATTGGCCTTCAGGTAGTTATTTTTGGAAAATCTCATCTAACACACAACTTGTAACTAAACAATACACAGATCAACAAACAGGAATCAGATATATTCCCATTCCCCTTTCAACAAGTTGTAACATGTCATCAATTCAAACGCATGTTGTTTCACTTCAGCGTCGGTCGTTATTCGTCGCTTCACATGAAGAGTATAATTGAAGAGGTGCACAACATGTTATAGACAGACAGACTACTTGAAATGTATGCAGGTTGTTATGTTTTTTAGACTACCATGGTACAGCCCTAATTCACTATGACCAATCAATGGTTCCTTACCTTGAAACCACGCCAATGCCTTCGCTAATCACGCCAATTTCACGTTCTTCGTTCATTTCGCGCGGTTTTGTTCATTGTGTCATAGAGAATACGGTACCTGAGGTAACAATACAGATATTCACACGTCGTATGGCATTCTTGTCACATTGTCCTCAGCGACAATTTCCAATCATTTTAGCTTTTCTGTCACTGACACTATTTTAAACTTCCTTATACTCATTTGCATTCTTATAGACACACGGACACTGGACAGCTCAAAATTAATACAATGAATCAAATAAGTTCCTAGGCCCTATGAACCGATCAAGACATATGCAAAAGGTTCCAACCAGGTGCAAATACATGTGGTACTATTCATGCAAACGATTGTTCTCATGTAAGTGACGATTGTCTTAATGAGAAATAATGTTCTTTAAACCGAACGAAGAGGCTGCGTGTCCTAATGTCAGAAGGCCATTCTAGTAATTTAAAACGTTCAAAATCTAGTCGCCGTCTCATCTCGGCGACAAACAAATTTCAAAAACTTGTCAAAACGTAGGGAAATTAGAGGTATTTTTGACAGATTGAGACTGAGATCAAACTGTGACCGTTCTTAAAATTACGAGCATTGCCCCTCTGAGCGGTAAGGGAACTCTAGACGCAACTGACACACACACACACAACTTACACCTACAACACACTCTCATAACTCATTTCTGGCCTAACAATATGACTAGTTTTTTTTTGAAGTGCGAATACCTAAGTACTTACCGCTATACAGATTTATTGGTCGAAACTCCACAAACGTGATGATGGTGACTCCTCATCATCATCATCAGCCTACAGCAGTCCACTGCTGGACATAGGTAGGCCTCTCCTATTGCACATCATTCAACTCCATTTTTGGCAATTCTCATCCAGCTGCTACCAGCCATCCTGCGAAGATCGTCGCTCCACCTAGCCTGAGGCTCTGGGCGTGGTGATTATCGGCATCTAATAGCAAAACAAAAAAAAATATTTCACGAAATCATAATTTCAAGTTCCGTGATTGGCTACTTAAAATTAAATTTATTTTTAATTGCAATTATATTATTCCGGAGACCCCTTCATGTCAGTCTGTGAAATCTTAAAGAAGCCTTGTAAACAAAACCTACGTAAAATATATATGTATTTTATACATTTATAGCCACGAGAACAGTCACATTCATTGGCATGCGCGTCACAGTCGGTCGAACAAGCGAAACAATTATTTCTCTGGCGTCAACCACTGTTGTATGACCGTTGTTGTATGGACGAGTAAAGTTTCATACACACTGCTGTTCAACAGACTAGTTGTTCATGGATAAGGTGCCTAAGATTTGAAGTCTCTCGGATTATTAAAATGTAAGTAGTTGTGTTTCATCGTTACATGGTTGTATTACGTCACCGGATGATTGTGAACACCGTTAGTTTATAATCTATCTCGCGAGGTTGTAAACTGTCGATAAATTGTGAACTGTACCATACTGCTTACAATACAACATATGTAATAATTTACGATAGGTTATAAATCTATCCATTTCAAATATTGTGAACGAACCAGCAGTGCGATTCTGTAACCATCTCACCGTGAAAACTCAGGTGAAGTGAGCGTGGAGTGAGCTGTCATTCCAACTAATACTAGGGATTGACACTATTGACAGCTCACTCTAAGCTCACTTCACCTAACTTTTCACGGTGAGATTTTTACAGAATCGATCGACTGCACTTACCGAAAGGGTTCACAATCTGTCTGATTTTATAACCCGTAAAATTGTGAACCATCCCTAAATTTTCGGTCTTGGCAGTAGCCAATTGGTCGCAGAAACTAAGCCAGGGCACCCAGACCAATGGGTTAGGTTAAGTTAGAACCGTTAACAACCACGTGAGTGAAAAACCCAATAACACATTGGACGACGTGGGAATCGAACCCAGTGTTCAAGCCCTGGGTGTGAGTGTGTGCGTGGGCATAGCGAAGCCAACTCGCTATGCCCACGCACACACTCATAAACCGCTGCCGGCGCCGCGCCGGCGACGCACACACAATACGTAAACGCACAAGCCAGCGCGCAATTCGCCGCGCGGCAGAACGTCAGTCGTCTTCGTGTGGCCACACGCAGAGCTCAACCAAACGTTGCTCTGTAAATCTAACCTCCTTCGAAAGTAAATCCATGTTTAATTGTACAAATTAAGCAAGTTCAAAGCAGCAAGTAAAAGTTTGATTGAAATCAACACTATCCCAAACACCCAGAACCCCACGATCAGTAGTGGCGCTTGAGACCACGAGACCCACGGCGGCGCCTGAAGAGCTAGCGTACCTACCTCAATTAATTAGCTAATTTCGTCTGTTTTCATAATTATTTTCTTTGTGAAGATTTTTAGTGTTCTTCTTCATTTTTATACTACAAAAATAAAATTTTGTATCGTTTTTCATACAAATGATAATCGTAAATTAATATAAATTTAAAATTAATATAAATTAATATAAATTTAAAAGTTCGATAAAGTAAATTAATTGGTTTTTCAAAATTTCTCATCCTCTCCCAAATGTTGTAGTAACTATATATCGATGTGTATTTGTATTTGCAAATATTTATTTGCATTTGCAAATAAATATCAACATTTTCCATGTACCAAGTGCCACATGTCTTCAACAATTCATTACTGGGGAATACCGATATTTTAAGGTTAGGCTAGTTGCCAGACTTTCGGGGTTCTGGCTTCCAATAACCGCACCTGAGGTTTGACGTGCTGACCCAAGCACGTAGGTATTGCATGTGTTATAGCTGTCTATCGTAGGGAATCCTTGTCCCTTAGGCTTAGATGACTGGCGAAATACGTGTACCTATACTGGATTTTTTTTAATCAGTGTGTATTCTGTAGCCATAAATTCAACATATGATTCTAGTACCCCTAGAGTAGAAATGTTTCGTCGGTTATAAACAAATATATTAGATGTTCCAAACATGTTGACCGCGTAGATGTTCCACTTTTCTATGAAACAGCAGATTTTTTTTTTGATAACCGACGAAAAATTTCTACGCTAGGGTCTAAAATCATATGCCAAATTCATTTACAGTTTACGCATTGGTTTAAATTTTTCCTGTAGGTACAGTCCGGTCTTGACCGTGAACGCGTGCGCAAGTTAGATCGCGCATCTCGGTTGCAAAAATGAATAACTTATCTAAGAGGCTTAAATGTGCGAGTTGTAACATTGTGATATGTGAGGTGTTAGCGTTTATCCAAAATAAACAGGATGTAATGGATGAGCAAAGTTTAGTTCAAATATGTGAGAGTGCTTTTAGTGCGGAGGACATTAAATCTGCGAAGTCGTTACTCTTTGAATCGTTGAGCCAGCGGCCGACGATGCGAAAGCGGACAGGAAGAACATTACGAGACTTGGACGACATCATTTGCTTGATTAAAGAGACAGATCCAGAAGAGATTCCGATTTTTGTGGCCAGAAGATTGGAAAAACTACCGCCCGTAACGTTCGATCATGTTGACGTTACAGTTTTACTCAAAAGGATAGTTCTACTTGAAAAGAACATACAAGATTTTCATTGCCAGTATGTTACCAAAGGTGAATTCAATGATCGGATTCACGAATATTATAAGACATCATCTTTTGTAAATCAGGAGAGAAATGTAAACACGATGAGAAGAGACGGTAGATTTAAAAACTTCGACAGCGGGCCGATGGCATTACCTACATTATGCGGTGATGAATCAGCGGTCGATGCGAGTGCGAGCTACCCATCTCTTTCTCCCGTGCAACCGCCGCCTGCGTCGTCGCCGGCCCCAGTCGGCGAACCTACAGCGGGTGTGAGTGAGACAGATGGTTACGTACTGTCAACTGATAAAACGTCGCGTACCAGCGCACCGGGCATATTATACCATCACGATCGCGACGTAGCTAATGAATGTAAACAAATGAATGTTTCGAATGAGAAGCGTCCCTCGTTTTCTGAGGTTATTCAGAAGAACGTTGAACGACCAATATTAAATAATATGGAAGAGTGGACCGTTGTACAGAAGCGGAGACATAAAAATCGGTTTATTAGTCAGAGAGGAAGTGCGGCTGTTAATAATGAGGAGAAAAGTGTACAATTTAGAGCGGCGGACACGAAAGTACCAATATTTATATCAAATGTGCATAAGGCGGTGTCAGAGCAGGCTATTGTAGACTACGTGTATGAAAAAACTCGAGAGCGAGTTACACTAATTAAAATTAAAATGAAACAGGCAAGAGACTATAATGCTTACAAACTTTTTGTAACAAAGTATAAAATTGATACATTTTTAGATGGTAAGTTGTGGCCATCTGGAGTATCATTTAGGCGTTTTGTGCACTTTCCTATGAGGCGAGTAAACAAAGATGTACATGAAAATATAGATACCAAAAATGGACAGCCTTAGTAAGATAGTAAGCTTTAATTGCAAGTCATTCAAGAGGTCTATAGAAGGCATAAGAGCGTTATGTCGGTCGGCGGATGTGATAGCCCTTCAAGAGACATGGTTGCTGCCACACGATCTGCCGTTGCTCAGCACGGTTGATGACAGCTTCGGGTGCACCGGGACGTCGGCTGTAGACACATCGGCGGGCCTTTTGAGCGGCAGGCCATATGGTGGCGTCGCGTTACTGTGGCGTAAAAGTGCGTTTGAGTCAGTGTTGCCGATTGCGTGCAATAATGTGCGAGTGTGCGCGGTCAGAATAACCGTAAGTACTAGATCTGTAGTCGTGTTTAGTGTGTACATGCCAACAAACTCGAGTGATAATCTTCCTGAGTTTACAGCCTGTCTTAGTGCTATTCGCTCAGTTATAGAAGTAGAGGAAAATAAAGGAATTGAGGCTTTTTACATCGTAGGAGACTATAATGCACATCCGAATGAGTTGTTTTATAACGAACTGATAAATTTTTGTTCAGATCAAAGCTGGGTCTGTGTAGATGTGGAAATGTGTGACAGTGACACCTACACTTTCACAAGTGAATCACATGGCTGTAACAGATGGTTGGACCACTGCATCGTCACTAAATCAGCCCAGCAGTCAGTCACGAGTGTCACAGTACTGTATGACATGTATTGGTCCGACCATTTCCCGATTGCGATTGAATGTGACTTGTTAAAAATTAATTGTAAAATTGTAGAAAGTAATAAACCTGTTAATCGTGCTGTGTGGGGTGAGAGGACGTCTGAGCAGATAAGCGAGTACCACGACCTCTGTCACTCTAAGCTGAGACTTATTGATATTCCTCGGGAGCTGAGTGATTGTTGTGATAAGTTTTGTAGACACAAAGAACATTGTTCAGCTCTTGACAATATGTACTCTGATATTGTGAGTATACTGGAACGGGCAGCTGTACAGACTTATAAGATAAAGTGTCGAAGGAAGGGTGGCTATGTCACGGGGTGGAACAAACATGTCGCAGGCGCTCACCGCGAGGCCCGGCTTAGCTTCCAGGTGTGGACAATGGCTGGTCGCCCAGCCAATGGTCCTATTTTTCATGATATGGTGGAAGCAAGGAGACATTTTAAGGCTAAACTCAAGTGGTGTCAGAACAGGCAGGACCAGCTTAAAATGAATCTCCTTGCTTTCAACCACGCGAACAAAGACTTTCGGCGTTTTTGGAAGAACACGAATAACATGAATGTGGGACCGGGTCTCCCGGTGAGCGTCGGTGGGTTTACTGACCGTAAAAATATTGCGGATGGTTTTAGGGACCACTTTTCTGTGCGGTCACTCTTGGGCTCGGCGTCTCGTGGAGTGAATGGACCTGAGACCATTGAGACTGAGCGGAACGCGAAAATACCTGCCAAGAGTGTGGCTTCAATTATTTCGAGGATGCAGCGTGGGAAGTCGCCGGGTCACGATGGTCTCAGTGTCGAACATTTTAAACATGCGGGAGTCCATCTGCCTAGAGTTTTGTCACTGTTTTTCACTTTGTGCCTTGGTCATTCCTATTTACCGGAACCACTTATGCGGACGATTGTGGTCCCTATAGTTAAAAACAAAACTGGTGACACATCCGATATGAACAACTATCGACCCATCTCACTAGCTACCACCATGGCTAAGGTGCTTGACGGACTGATGAAGGGCTGCCTCTCAGAACATGTTAAAGTGCACGACGCCCAGTTCGGATTCAGGGCGGGCGTGTCTACCGAGAGTGCTATTCTCGGCCTGAAGCACACCGTCAAGTACTACACCATGAGGAGGACGCCGGTATACGCGTGTTTCCTTG
This sequence comes from Apamea sordens, assembly GCA_945859715.1. Classification (NCBI taxonomy): domain Eukaryota; kingdom Metazoa; phylum Arthropoda; class Insecta; order Lepidoptera; family Noctuidae; genus Apamea; species Apamea sordens. The sequence goes on from OX244009.1 coordinate 15,882,162, forward strand.
ACCTGTCGAAAGCTTTCGACCTTGTCTCCTATGATGTGCTATGGGACAAGTTGAGGGGCACGGGTGTGCCGGTGGAGTACACAGCGCTTCTCCGGTACTGGTATGCTCACCAGACAAATCGGGTGAGATGGGTCGGTACTCTGTCGGATGAGTATCGAATGGAATGCGGTGTAAGACAGGGGGGGTTAAGCTCCCCCCTGTTATTTAATTTATATGTAAATGAGCTCATCGAGCGACTGAGCAGCACACATGTCGGCTGTCATATAGACGGTATATGTGTCAATAACATAAGTTACGCGGACGACATGGTGTTGCTCAGTCCCTCGATGAGTGGACTGAGGAAGCTTCTCACGATCTGCGAGACGTATGCGGAGGTGCACGGCCTTAAATACAATTCAAACAAAAGTGAGGTGTTAGTGTTTAAGGCACCTAAACAACAGCCCCGTCGTGTACCTCCAGTATATCTCAACGGCGTTGAACTGAATGTGGTAACTCAATTTAAATACTTGGGTCATGTTGTCACCAATGACCTACGTGATGATGGGGACATAGAACGCGAGCGCAGGGCGTTGGCGGTGAGGAGCAATATGCTCGCCCGTAGGTTTGCTCGCTGCACGGCAGACGTCAAAGTCAGTTTATTTAAAGCGTTCTGTCAGTCCTTCTACACGAGCGGCCTATGGGTGTCATATACGAGCCGAGCCTACAACGTCCTGCGCGTGCAATACAACAATGCCTTCAGGATGCTGTTGCGGTTGCCGCGACGTTGCAGTGCGTCGGGAATGTTTGCTGAAGCACGTACGGATGGCTTTCACGCCATCATGCGTAAGAAAGCGGCTTCCCTACTGCAACGTTTGCGTAGCACTCGGAACGGCATCCTGAAAATGATTGTTAGCAGAGTGGACTGCCCCATCCAAAGGCACTGGGTAGAATTAGGTATAGGTTTATGTTAAATAGAATTAAGTACTAACAAAAATAACATAGCATGTAAGCACAGTTTGTTACTAACCACTAACTACGTATGGACTGCTTAGGTCTGAAATAAAGATATTTTATTTATTTATTATTACAGCCCTCCTGGGAAAACAAGCGCGAGTTTATGTTGGTCTTTCAAATATTATACTTAATGTTCCCACTGCTGGGATGCAGGGCTCTTCTCTTCGATAATACACTTAGGATTCTGTTAAAGTTCGCTTCTAAGCTAACTCAAGTTACCGCATACAATCCCACGCTGGCTGTCGCGGGAAACGGTGTGCGGACTCTGTCTTGAATAGAGTCTTATTTTTGTTTTTTTTTACATCTATGTTTACATGTATTATGATGCTGAGCGATGGCCGGTTTGCGTGGATGTGACGCATATTTTCTCACAACTTGTTATTTTTTTTTTGTGTTTGTGTTGTATCTCTGCGTCATTTTTACCGAAAATAAACGTATTTTCTTTATTTTCTTTCCTAAACCAAAAGAAAATTCATTTGTTTTCAAAGTAAATCATTTTCTACCAACCATTTTTAAAATTCAATGACTATTTGGTTTGAAATTGGAAAAAGAATGACTTTCTTGTGTTTTCGTATCTACGTCAGTACATTTTCTATTCTCTTTTGTTTTGTTTTAAGAGAATACTACTGATTACGACTGATATTTAAATAATATAGTTTCTAAAGACACTTGCACCAGTTATGATTAAGCCCCCAAAGCTGGAGCCCTCATCTGCTTAGACTTTTCCCAACTATATTGGGGTCAGCATCCAGTATAACCGGATGCAGCTGAATACCAGTATTTTTCATGGAGCGACTGCCTATCTGACCTCCACAACCCAGTTACTGGGTAATACGATACCCCTTGAAAAGACTGGTTGTCAGACTTTCGGGCTTCTGACGACCCGTAACGACTGTCAAAATCCACGAATGACAGCCGGAGCCGCAACAGCTTAACGTGCTTTCCGAGGCACGGAGGGGTATTCATATGTAAAGGTGGTCATCCATCCACGGACCAACCTCAGCAATCGTAGCTTAACCTGATCGATCAACCTGTGCGATTAGCCACAAGCCCCTCCCTGGAGCCCTGTTATTCAAAACCCCATTAAAGTCGAAAGAGCAATGTTCAAAGTTGAACCATGTAGCCACGCCCTAACCTCGCACTGTACGTGTATACAACATTGTTTTCTGTGAAGCACAGTCCCTGTGTATAATTGTTTATTGCCTGTACGCCTGGTAATTGTCGCGTGTATGTAAATTTTCGAGCATGGGTTTTGGAGCGAAAGGCTGGAAATCTATACAAAACAATTTCGTGTCGTGACTGTGAAATAATATTGGACAGCGTCAACTACTGTAGATGTAAATATATTGTATGGTTTAATGTGTCCTTACAGCGTGTACAGTTCGTTCATAGTTATTTTACCACTGATTTTGCTTCACTGTCCAAATCACAGTGATCTTTATTCTCAGTCTAATAAGGTTGCTGTTGAGTTGCTGGCACTGACAAGTCCGTCAAAATCACAATGATCTTTATTCTCATTCTAATAAGGTTGCTGTTGAGTTGCTGGCACTGACAAGTCCGTCAAAATCACAATGATCTTTATTCTCATTCTAATAAGGTTGCTGTTGAGTTCCTGGCACTGACAAGTCCGTCAAAATCACAATGATCTTTATTCTCATTCTAATAAGGTTGCTGTTGAGTTGCTGGCACTGACAAGTCCGTCAAAATCACAATGATTTTTATTCTCATTCTAATAAGGTTGCTGTTGAGTTGCTGGCACTGACAAGTCCGTCAAAATCACAGTGATCTTTATTCTCAGTCTAATAAGGTTGCTGTTGAGTTCCTGGCACTGACAAGTCCGTCAAAATCACAATGATCTTTATTCTCATTCTAATAAGGTTGCTGTTGAGTTGCTGGCACTGACAAGTCCGTCAAAATCACAATGATTTTTATTCTCATTCTAATAAGGTTGCTGTTGAGTTGCTGCTACTGACAAGTCCGTCAAAATCACAATGATCTTTATTCTCATTCTAATAAGGTTGCTGTTGAGTTGCTGGCACTGACAAGTCCGTCAAAATCACAATGATTTTTATTCTCATTCTAATAAGGTTGCTGTTGAGTTGCTGGCACTGACAAGTCCGTCAAAATCACAATGATTTTTATTCTCATTCTAATAAGGTTGCTGTTGAGTTGCTGCTACTGACAAGTCCGTCAAAATCACAATGATTTTTATTCTCATTCTAATAAGGTTGCTGTTGAGTTGCTGGCACTGACAAGTCCGTCAAAATCACAGTGATCTTTATTCTCAGTCTAATAAGGTTGCTGTTGAGTTCCTGGCACTGACAAGTCCGTCAAAATCACAATGATCTTTATTCTCATTCTAATAAGGTTGCTGTTGAGTTGCTGGCACTGACAAGTCCGTCAAAATCACAATGATTTTTATTCTCATTCTAATAAGGTTGCTGTTGAGTTGCTGCTACTGACAAGTCCGTCAAAATCACAATGATTTTTATTCTCATTCTAATAAGGTTGCTGTTGAGTTGCTGGCACTGACAAGTCCGTCAAAATCACAGTGATCTTTATTCTCAGTCTAATAAGGTTGCTGTTGAGTTGCTGGCACTGACAAGTCCGTCAAAATCACAATGATCTTTATTCTCATTCTAATAAGGTTGCTGTTGAGTTCCTGGCACTGACAAGTCCGTCAAAATCACAATGATTTTTATTCTCATTCTAATAAGGTTGCTGTTGAGTTGCTGCTACTGACAAGTCCGTCAAAATCACAATGATTTTTATTCTCATTCTAATAAGGTTGCTGTTGAGTTCCTGGCACTGACAAGTCCGTCAAAATCACAATGATTTTTATTCTCATTCTAATAAGGTTGCTGTTGAGTTGCTGCTACTGACAAGTCCGTCAAAATCACAATGATTTTTATTCTCATTCTAATAAGGTTGCTGTTGAGTTGCTGGCACTGACAAGTCCGTCAAAATCACAGTGATCTTTATTCTCAGTCTAATAAGGTTGCTGTTGAGTTCCTGGCACTGACAAGTCCGTCAAAATCACAATGATCTTTATTCTCATTCTAATAAGGTTGCTGTTGAGTTGCTGGCACTGACAAGTCCGTCAAAATCACAATGATTTTTATTCTCATTCTAATAAGGTTGCTGTTGAGTTGCTGCTACTGACAAGTCCGTCAAAATCACAATGATTTTTATTCTCATTCTAATAAGGTTGCTGTTGAGTTGCTGGCACTGACAAGTCCGTCAAAATCACAGTGATCTTTATTCTCAGTCTAATAAGGTTGCTGTTGAGTTGCTGGCACTGACAAGTCCGTCAAAATCACAATGATCTTTATTCTCATTCTAATAAGGTTGCTGTTGAGTTCCTGGCACTGACAAGTCCGTCAAAATCACAATGATTTTTATTCTCATTCTAATAAGGTTGCTGTTGAGTTGCTGCTACTGACAAGTCCGTCAAAATCACAATGATTTTTATTCCCGTCACAATAAGGTTGCTGTTAGATTGCTGCTGTAAGAGGTAACATATTATAATAAATAAATAACGAACTGTTGAGGTGTAATTAAGAAGATTTGATAAGTCTACCCTCTAAGTGTTTGAAGTGAAAACTTCTTTAGCAGCGTTGTGCATTTTTTGTGATAGGTAAAAAATGTTAAACTCGCGTCAAGACACGTGACCTGATCGAAAATTCGTAAGACGGAGCTCGCGTCAGGACACGTGACCTGATCGAAAATTCGTAAGACGTAGCTCGCGTCAGGACACGTGACCTGATCGAAAATTGGTAAGACGGAGGGAGAGTAGACCGCATTCCAAAATATCAAAAATGCACAACGTTGATATTCAAGTTTTCACTTCTGCCGGACCCGTTTTTTTCTTGTGCTAAGAATTAACAACCGATGAAATTAAATTTCATTTGCTGTTAAATCTTCTCTTAAGCCTATCATTTTGTCTCTGTGTTTTCTCTTATAATAAGATCCATAAGTAGCACGTATCATTGGAATAGGCTTTCGGGAAAACATCGTGAGGAAACCGACATGTTCTAGAACCAAAAATTCGAAGACGTGACACCTACCAACCCGCACTGGGCCCGCGTGGTGGATTACGGCCAACTCCCTCTCACAGAGAGGAGGCCTGTGTCCCAGCAGTGGGAACATTATATACCTAGGCTGAATTTGTTATGTTATATCGGCTTTCAGGAATTGAAAACCAAACCACCTTTCGTCCTGATATTTTCCTTGACAATTATAGAATGCATAGACTAGTGATATCTAAAATTAACTTACATAATGTTAATATAGCCCTAAACCACCTACCACCTATGAATTCAAATCGTAGCCTACCACAAACGTGCCTATACGAGCAGATACCTGTATTCTAAACTACAGGCACAGTCAACGAGTTCGATGACGTCACGCCACTAAATTATCGGTTACGATTCATTCGGGCGACGCCGAAATTTACGGGTTGCGAAGTAACCTGTTCGTCATTTTGTGTGAGAGGTTGCGGGAGGAGAATTTGGACGGGACAGCTTAAGGATTTTGTTTGTATGAGAAAGAAGTCTTTTTGAAGTCTTAACAGAGTCGCAAAATAATTATTAAGTTTAAATCTGGAAATCCTACTAATATTATAAATGCGAAAGTTTGTATGGATGGATGAATGTATGGATAGATGGATGTTTGTTACTCTTTCACGCCAAAACTACTGCACGGATTTGAATGAAATTTGGCAGACAGTTAATTTATAACCAGGATTAACACATAGGATACTTTTATCCCGATATTCCCAGGAGATCGAAACTTATGCGGGTGAAACCGCGGGGCGCAGCTAGTGTATCATAATGATGTACCTACAAAGGCTATATATCTGCTGCCACAGGCTGCTGAATGATGAATGATTGCTGAATAAAGAGTATTCTATTCTATTCATGGTTTCAGTTCGCGCGTCGATGTCCATGTTATATTTATTACTAGCTTCTGCCCGCGGCTTCGCCCGCGTGGATATCGGAAATTATCCCACGGGAACGTGCTAACAGGATAAAATGTATGTGCTTCCCCAGGCTGCCATCTATCTCTATGCCACATCAGAAGTTCAGTGATTTAGGCATGAAAATGTAACATACAGTTTCAAGTTCAAATGCTCCCCTTAAAAACTGAATTACTTACCCCTTTTTGTCCCGTCAGTGGTAAATTTTCGACAACTTTACATACTTATTACCTAGTTATTATTAATTATTTTCTGTTAAAAGTATCAATACTGAGTTTCGAGTTACTCGGACCGCGCATTCAATTTCTTCCACACAAACTTATCCCCCCTATATCCTCCTTTGAGGGGTAGTTTTTAAAAACTTATAATGATAAACTTTATTACCTAAGTACTTAGGCGAGTATTCTTGAAACGTTTCAAGTTTATTAACCTAATGAAGAAGATTTTTCATATGAACTGTATCCCCGCTTTTCACCCCAATAGGGGTGGAATTTAAAAAAAATTGTTTGGGATGTATTCATAACTTGACTCAATTTTCAAAAAACCCTGATACACATTATTCTTTACTTTCAATATTAGGTATAAATACTGAGTTTCGAGTAAATCGGACTGCGCGCTAAAATTATTCCATACAAACTTTGAAACCCCCCAATCCCTTATTAGAGGGTAGTTTAGAAGAATAAAAAACTGACATTCTTCATAATTTATTTAGATAAGTATTCGTGCCAAGTTTCAAGTTTATTAATTCAAGGAATAAGATTTTTCATACAAACTGTATCCCCCGCTTTTCACCCCCACAGGGGTGGAATTTTGAAAAATCGTTTGGGATTATTTATAACTTGATTCAAAGATTATTTATACTAATTTTCGAGTTATTCAAGCCATGCAGTAAAATCCTCCCCAGAAAAATTGACTACCCCATTTCAGCCCGTCAGGGGTAGATTTTCAAGAAACCCTGGTACACATTATTCTTTACTTTCAATATTAAGTATAAATACTGAGTTTCGAGTAAATCGGACTGCGCGCTAAAATTCTTCCATACAAACTTTGAAACCCCCCAATCCCTTATTAGGGGGTAGTTTAGAAGAAAAAAAACTGAAAATCTTCATAATTTATTTAGATAAGTATTCGTGCCAAGTTTCAAGTTTATTAACTCAAGGAATAAGATTTTTCATACAAACTGTATCCCCCGCTTTTCACCCCCACAGGGGTGGAATTTTGAAAAATCGTTTGGGATTATTCATAACTTGATTCAAAGATTATTTATACAAATTTTCGAGTTAATCAAGCCATGCAGTAAAATCATCCCCTGAAAAATTGACTACCCCATTTCAGCCCGTCAGGGGTAGATTTTCAAAAAACCCAGATACACATTATTCTTTACTTTCAATATTAGGTATAAATACTGAGTTTCGAGTAGCTCGGACTGCGCGCTAAAATTCTTCCATACAAACTTTGAAATCCCCCAATCCCTTATTAGGGGGTAGTTTAGAAGAAAAAAAAACTTACAATCTTCATAATTTATTTAGTTAGGTGTTCGTGCCAAGTTTCAAGTTTATTAACTCAAGGAATAAGATTTTTCATACAAACGAATTCCCCCCTTTTCACCCTCTTAGGGGTGGAATTTCGAAAAATCCTTTCTTAGTGGATGCCTACTCTTCACGAAGAACACACCCTCCAAATTTCATGTCTCTAGAACCAGCGGTTTAGGCTGTGCGTTGATCTATCAGTCAGTCAGTCAGTCAGTCAGTCAGTCAGTCAGTCAGGACTTTGAATTTTATATATATAGATGAAATTAAATTAATTTCTGTACACTACTACACATACGTCAATGTAAATTGTGTTTTTTTTTTAAACTTTAGACAAATTTGTCGGCATCGAAGAATTACCGGGACAAACTCACAGCTGAAAACGGACAATTTGTCAACCGTTCCGCGCATAACACACATCCGTATCCACATCATCATAGTTTCCGAACAATTTTGTGCCACATAAGCGGATTTGCCGATAGCTCATGTTCCCAGCTCTAATATAAGTAATTGCTTTTCACTATCGATCCAACTTCGTACAATAAGACTGTTATATATTGTGTGGTTGGAGTACATTAGTTATTTGTGCGTACTAGGATTATTTTCTAATCTGTATTTGAGCTTGTATGTTATAAAGTGAAAGGAGTTTTCCTGCAAGAGGATAGCTTATTTATTTTCTATTGCAGGCACAAAGACACGTAGATGCTTCGAAACATTTCTCTGGTACGTAACCTAGGGGTTTAAAATATTAACAGTAAAAAAATGTAATTAACATTTACTAACAGAATGTCGTAGCCTCGTAGCAAATGGCTACGGCGTAGAGGCAAAGGTCTACGCAATCTGAGGGATAATTCCCGTTGAAATAATAATATACGTTGAAAATCTAGTCGCAATCTCGTCTCAGCGACAATCAATGTCAACAACTTGTCAAAAATGTAGGAAAATTAGAGGTATTTTTGACAGATTGAGACAGATCAGACTGTGAACGTTTTTCTAATTTCGAGAATTTCCCCTCAGATCTACAGCATGGAAAGTAGGAACTAAATTAATTGAAGAATTGGTGATATTTTTTTTAATTGATTAATTTAATATGTATATGTATCGTGTATGAAAATCAAAGCCTCTGAACCTTTTTCATTGTATTGTTATGTAGCACCCAAAAAATGGTCACAAAAATGTTCAAGCCGTTCGCGCAACTGGCATGCATTTACGGAAAGAGGCATGCATAAGTCCAAAATAATAATAAAAAGTAGTTTACTGCAAATACTAAAGAAAAAGCGCCCATAAAACATTATTTAAGTATTTACAACACAAAAACGATATAATAATTCGTTATAAAACGCAAAACTATAAATATTTAACCTGCTTAAAACATAAACATGAATAAAAGAATATGCCAGCTGGCAACCCTGTGAAAGCGAGTAGTTTTAAATCGCAGAATACCATTTTTGAATTTCATTTTTATACGGCAACACTCGCTTTAGCTGTGTTCAAATTTGTAATTCGAATTTGCACCGAATCGCAAACAGTTTTTAACGGTTATTTTTTTAATCCATTTTCTGTCTTAAAATTATGTTCTGTTTGCTTTGATAATGAGTTGGCTGCATACATCTTTGAGTTAGATGGTTTTATTGGTATGGGTTCAGTACATTATTCTAAACCTCCTTGCCATAGTATAAAGAGAGGAAGTAGGCTATCTCCGGCACAATCCGCGACATAATTGCCTACTGTCTTAGGGTTGTCACTTTTTGTTAAATTTTAATTCAGTGCCAATAAATGGGCAACGGTCGGGATCTTGTATTTTTTACTTGTATTATCTGGGTACCTAAACGATGATGAAACCTTTCACGAAGCAGTAGTTGTTTCTGTTTGACTTGAATTATTATATGAAGTTATTTCCACTTGTGTATGTTTGTCAACTTTTTTCAGATTAGGCAAATTTAAACTCGGCATACAATTTTTTTTTAGTAATTTTCTAATGCTGTTTTTCATTATGTCTTCTGGGTGGAAATGGACTTCACAAACAACATGATTGGATTTATTTATCAAATCCTCGCGGTCAATTAAGCGCAGCCACTGAAGGCGTCTGAAATGGAAAGCACATTTAATATACATTAGGTATCTATAATAAAAAAATGAATAAAGTGACTAAAATTTTATAAAAAAAAAAACATCGTAAAACAACATAAAAAAACTAACGCCTGTCTCTTAGACTATAATCAAATTTTTGTTCTGCTGTTATGATTCGAACTTTGCTCTATTTATCTCAATTACTTATTTTTTAAGTACGATTTTATAACTGTAAGTAGGTACTTAGTTACTATACCTACAATAGGTACTGAGAAATCGGCATGACTAAACATAAACAAAGCAATAGCGCCAAATCAATTGACAGATCAAAAGTACCTAGTACATTCTAGTGGGAAATTAGGCCTACCTACTTCCTCTGTCTGATAGAAAACTAATACCTACAACAAAAAATAAGTAAGTAGGTAGGTATCTCATCATCAAGTAAAAATGATATGCTAGAAAAAGTGACTTTCTTGCCTTTCCTGTTCAATAGGTAATTTGAACAGAGACAATTCTGGAATCGATGAATTATTAAGACACCCAAACACACAGCAATACGTTCTCCAGCGATTATCACACATTTTTCATTCATTTAGCGGTGCCGAAAAGCCGTGACGCGCGAACGTCGTGCGATGTTAGCCCCGTCTGGCGCGCTGCGAAACCCGCCGAGATTTGTGTAAGTGTGCGTGCGGCGACGCATAGATACTTTGACGCACACATACAAGCCGCGCGCGGTGCGTTTGTATGAAGATAACGTACTTCCTTCTCTTTATACTATGTCCTTGCGTTGAAACTTTTCGTCCTCATGTCGTGAATCCATGGTGACGGGTTGTGCGTCCATGTCCCTGCCACCCTGTGACATACTACACAAAAATAACTGTCTGTATTCATACATTTTTTACAAGCGAAATTCGATCCCACAACCCGTGGCAAAGAAACCAGTTGCTTACTCATTATTATTGGAACGAAGTTCCTTATCGCGCGTTGCGAAAGGAGGCTAGACGGAAAAAAGTAAGACCAAAAGTTGGAACGACACTTTTTGCTATAGGTAGTTGTAAGCCGTGCGGCGTGCGCGTGTTTCTGTGTCTGTCTCTCTCTCTCTCTTTGAACTTCGTTCCATCCGGGTGTCCCCTGACACCTCTCAAGTTTTTATTTATTTAGGTAGTCAGTAGTCGTAGGTAATAGTACTAAAAACTAAGCCACTTTACAAGTTATCCCAGTGTCAATATCAAATGTCATGTACAAGTTAAACCGCGATCGCATTATTTGCAAATTGTAATTGCTAGATGTTGCTAAACCAATGCATGGTTTAACAACCTCTACGTTTGTATTTCTAAAGGGGCTCTGAAATAGAGGGCTAGTGTACAGGGTGGCAGGGACATCGACGCGCAAACTGTATCCATGAATTCAGCACATTATATAAATATACGATGATTATCAAAAAAAAAAACGGCTCTTTAATAGAAAAGTGCAATAACTATGCGGTCAAAATGTATGGAACAGCAAATTATTTTTTTAATAACCGTCTGTGCCGGTCTGTTCAAAATCATGATCTGAGGGGCAATTCTCGTAATTTTAAGAACGTTCACAGTCTGATCTCAGTCTCAATCTGTCAAAAAATAGAGGTATTTTTTAAAAACTTGTCAAAATGTAGGGAAATTAGAGGTAATTTCCCTACATTTTGACAAGTTTTTGACATTTGTTTGTCGCCGAGATGAGACTGCGACTAGATTTTGATCATTTTAAATTACGAGAATTGACCTGCTGAATTCATGGTAACAGGTTGCGCTTCGATGTCCCTGCCAGCCTATATTATAGCCATTGACAGGCAACAAACCGAGACTCAAGGTTTCCCAGGCTGTGAAACTAAAGAAAAGTTCCAACGTCTGACATTGTTTTGAACACTTTCGTTTGAACAAAACATTGACAGTACTCAACATATATGTGGTAGGTATAAGTACAAGGGGCGAAAGTTGAACTATTTCATTCGGCAGCGGTTGCGGCCGTCAAAAAGACACTCGTAAACGCACGAAATATCCTGCACATGTCAAATGCTGTCAGTTGTGGTGCTATGTCCATGGTCATACGAGAAATATAAACAAAACCGGCCAAGTCCGAGTCGGACTCGCACACGAAGAAACATGTTTTTTTCGGCGTTTTTTGCCTATGCCTGGAAATATAGGGAGCAGTGACAGCCAGAGCTAACGGCCGCGACTTACGAGATGTAGGTCGTAGGTTCGAACCCTGACAAGCGCTTTACTTTAAGTAAATAATTCCATCATCATTGCTCTCAAAACGGTGAAGGAAAACATCGTGAGGAAACCGGCATGTCCTACCGCGTGGTGGATTTCGGCCCATTCCCTCTCACAGACAGGACGCCTGTTACAATATAATTACACTAAATGTAAGCAATGTAAGAAACGGCCACTTGGGCAGTTACAAACTTGGATTTATACGTCAGCACATACCTACAAACTTGCACCGAAAATGCTACATACATTTAACGCTTAACATATTGAAAACCTCATTCTCTCATCATAATCTACCTAGCCTTTACCCAACTATGTTGGGATCGACTTCCAGTGTTACCGGATGCAGCTGAATACCAGTATGTTAAATGGAGTGACTGCCTATCTGACTTCCACAACCCAATCACTAGGTAACACGATACCCCTGGTAAGATGGTTGTCAGACTTTTGGGCTTCTGAAGACCAGACCAGTAACGGCTCTCCGTGCATTTGCACGAATGACAGCCGGGACCAAGAGCTTATCGTGCTTTCCGAGGCACGGAGGGGTCTCGGTACGTAATAATAGTCACCCATCCGCGGACCAACCGCGGCAAGCCTGGCTTAACCTGATCTATCAATCTTACTTAGCCGATCGTTATTACTTAGCCACGAGCCCTCAAGCAGTGGGAACATTATATGCTGATAATTATGCATGATTTAGATTCATGTCGCACTTTAATAAAACTGTCGTACCGTTCGAGCATTGGAAACAAACTCAACCCAAAAGAAAGCGAATCTCATGAAAATAAAAGGTCGTGGCGGCAGTTTTATGTAAGTTTTACTTCACCCCCGTTACGCTGGGGTTGTTTCACCCCCAGGCGAGCGTCAAGTGTGTTTGATTTTATTATTGACCCCATGATTTTCTGGTACGTTTGATAGATGGTGTGGGCCAGCAGCCGGTACCGCTATTTGTTACCGTGACATGTTTGTAACAGAAATGGCTTATGAAGAAATAAAGACTTTTTGTGTGACCGAAATGTGATTCGATATTATTTCTTTGCTAGCAACCCGCCGCTGCTCTTTCTGTGCTGTTTTTAAATTAAATATGAATGACATAAACCTTCCAAAATAAACTCTTGTAAACAGCATTTGTGATGTATTTTTTTTTTCATTTTTTTTTATTTGTCACATGAAATGTTTCCTTTGCCATTACAGATAAATCTAATGCGACAAAGTAACTAAAAATATACTTAACTAAACCTTAGATGCTACACAGTACGTGGCCCTTGTGAACTCACCCTAATCGGTATAGATTTCCATTGCGTAGTTAAGAAGTACATATATAAAATAATTATTTATTTATTTACTCAAAACAAAGGATCTACACGTTAATAATAACTAAAGTAACACACAACAGCCTAGACACGAAAAGTGACTTTGTTTTATACTATACTAGCTGCGCACCGCGGTTCAACCAGCATAGTCTCGATCCCGTGGGAATATCTGGTCCTAAAATCAGTCAATTCGTTCTCAAAATATCATCAAAAAATGCAAATGTATGAGAAAATGAATTATTTTTATTTCCTATTTTGTTCCCAATTTTTAACAGTTATTCTGATATTCGGGGCGGAGACATTAGCAACAAAGCAAAGATCATAAAAATCGGTCGCCGCTTTTAAGTACGTACTATAACATGATGTAACCTACCCGACTTTGTTTTATTTATAGGTATGGATGTTATAGCTAGAAGAAATAAAGCATACATAATTGCAATTATTATAACAATCGAACCTTCTGAAAGCACGTTAAAACCATTGACAGATGTAAGGTCACAGAAAGATAGCTACGCCGTAGACACAATATTGGTGCTACGGCGTAGCAATTGTAGCTACGACATCTACACGAGCTACGCTACGGAAGATAACCGATCGTTATGCTGAACTACGTCATTTTAACAAAGGCTTTGTCTACCTAATTATGATTTTTCCTGTAGGTATTGTGGGTACGTTTCTAGGTAAAAATCTTCTAGAAACAAAGATTCCACTTACACTTGAAACCAACTATTTGTAGGCTATACAACTATTAGTAGGCTATACAAATATTTTGTCGGCGCGGGCATTAGTCGGCCTTGGACTAAAAGCTTACCCATTTTTATATAGTAGGTAAGTAACTATGTCCCCGCCACACAATCTCTTCAAGGCGAGAGTGAATAGGCTTCTTCTTGGCAAGCTCGTTCCACCGTAGATCTCATCCCTGCCTCTGGGCTGGATTGAGGTCAAGAGTGAGCCCATTGTCAATAAAAAAAAAAAAACTCAACAGATAACCAGACACAACAAGAAAAGTTGCGCCACTATCGCCCAACAGGAACACTGTGATAAATTAGCTCCGTAATTAAGAAAATTTTTAAAACTTCGCTCTCCTTCGTGTCATTAATCTTGAATAAGAAAAGGGGGGGTGTTGTTGAGAAAATATGAATTTATGAACTAGCCCCCTTTCTCCCCCTAAAGAGTTAAACATTTTTGGAGAGATTTTTAATCGTAAGTTTATTATTTTGATGGAGTTATAATTGTTTTAAATTGAGCAACAGTGACAGGTTGACTGATGAGTTTGAAATCGTCGGTAAGTTTGCTGTTTCGATATTTAAACGACTGTAATTAGTGTTTATAATATTAAGGCTCGATTACCGGCTATATAAAGACGGTAATTATTAACTAATTAACGTTAGTTTGACCCCAATCAGGCGCTTTACTTTGTGTAAAACAAAACAAAACTTTCAAAACTCATTTTGTAAGTGGCACAAATTGACATCCACTGGTACCTGGTAAGTGACAGCTATCTGACCAGAACCCAGCTACCTATGCATAAATATGTGCTTGTCATGCCCTTTATGCCTGGTGGCTTTTATTTAGGCAGTAAGTTTTTATTTACATTTTAATTAATTATTTTTCAGCTTGAGTACGTATAGTTTTTATTATATTTGTTGGTATATTGGCGTGGCTAGCTGACATATTGTAAGTAATGTGCCTTGTAATGTTAATTACTTAACGCCTAGTATTGTATACAATCAAGTATCAAGTATTTTCTAACTGAACAGACAGCTGTGCTGCTGGGGAGTTTGTTGCGCCATTTCTTCTTCCCAGCGATAGCACTGGGAAGTGGTGAAGGGCGGGCGTTTTTGGGGGACTGTCTTTGGTAATTTTGACGTTCGAAAAGTGCTGATTCTCAGCTTAATTTGAATAAATGACTTTTGATTTGATTTGATTTGGTACCTTTTCTGACCCATTTATGTATGTACATAAATGGGTCAGAAAAGGTACATATACGAGTATATACTACTACTACTGTTTATATTCTAATAGTTTCACTTAACTTTGAAGAGCTCTAACACTCCGTATCTAAACTCAAACTTTTTCCGTAGGGAAACAGGCCACCATGACACGCAGAGTTGAATCTGGCGTCCTAGCTAGGACGCCAGATTCAACTCTGTTTTTTTTTTCATAATCAGCAAGTTTTAACAAATACATTTTAGAGGACTTTTTTTAAGTATAGAGATATCTGTAACAGAAGACCTCCCTCTTCCATGTCTATGTGTACACATACAGAGCCTGTTAATGACAGAAAATTAATTAATAAAAATAATTTACTAAATTGTTACTCTCTTTAGGATTTATCCCTAAACTCTAGTATTATTTTTATTGTAACAGACACACTTTTTTTATTAAATAAATAAATTTAGTTTATCTTTATTATTACCATAAAACCAATTCAAATATCATACCAAAACAAATTGCAAAACTAGTCGCCTCAGCTACCTTTATACGCCTATAAGCGAATATCGCTGACAGCTCTGCCAACCCCCCAAGGAAATAAGCGCGAAGGATCGAGATAAGCATTCCCTGATCACCAGAGTGTAAGGTACAGACGCCAGCACATCAACGTAAACTCTATACATAAATATAACTACGACGCGCCGTGGAGTGTTAGAAAGAAAGTATCCTCGGCATGATTGGTGGAGTTTTCAACGTTTTTAAAATTGCCCAATGGTTGCACATACTAATAATTGGGAGCCAATCATCATGTTTCACTGGGGAATGTCACATTTGTCAATATTATCACGATACTAATATCGCGATATCGCAATTATTGAGCACGATACCGTGATACGGCCTATTATACCATCAATATTACCACGGTATCGTGATATTATTGACAATGTAACATGCCCCAATAGGAATAAGCCACACCCACTCGCCCCTGCGCGCCCGCCGCTGCTTCCGAGTTCTCCCGATCCTTTACGAAATTAAACGAAAATCACATCGTTCGTTTACGTCAGTTGCGCTTGATCCTTAACTATGCGTACGTATTTGAAACCCGTTCGTTAGGGTATTTATGTTCTGTGATTTAGAATCCTGTGTGCTGTGCTGTGAAATTTCTTAAAACATTTTATAAATATAATATTGTGGCACCTCAGTTGACGCAAATTCAAAGAGGGCGCATCATAGTGCTTCGATTGAGTGGATGCCGGGTGATAGATATTTGTCGGCAGACGGGCATAACGGTGACGGTGAGTAATATTTTTTGTAAGTAATCATAATTTTTGAATTAAATTATAGAAAGGCTATTATTGAAAACATGTGTCAATGGTGTTTTTCTACAGAATTTTCGAAATATAGTTAACGCTACGCGCTGTTCCAAGCGTAAAGCGTAAATTCAGAGTTATACTTATGTAAAGAGAATTCGATGAATTATTGTTTTTGATTCCATTTAGTCATGAAACATTCTAAACAAAAGTTAATCCAGTAGGTAGGTAGTGATTGGATTTTAAAGTAAATAGGTATCTAAGCAATTACGCACTTTCTTTTTGTCCGTTGAAACATTGCTGGGTCAAATGTGTTCTCGTGCCCAGCGGGCCCAGGGGCTGCAGTCTCGACATCAAGTTTCGCTAGGACATCTTCCATTATTGACTCAAATAACGAAAAGTTCTGATAATTAGGGGGTCTGTAAACGCACACTACAACATGCTTAACAAGCTCAACACAGGACAGTTCGATGCAATGTTCAATCGATAAACCCACTACTTATGTCATTTCGTTGTTTGGATTATAATACAATTTTTAATCAAGATTAAAGAACCTCCACGCAGCATAGATTTACGATTAAAACAACTGCCCACACTATAGTTCTCTTAACTAATTAGCATTTGGTAATCCTTTAACCAATGTTCAGTACAACAAACAATGTCAAACTTTGTTTTTTCCAAAAACATTTGAATTTCTAATAATTTGGAAGACATACCTTGAATATTTTGATGAAATAGTGTCAAGGCATTCTGCTGATCTCCTTTTTGATATTTACTTAATTTATAGCAAGAAGATACCTTGTTGTTGTTAGGTATAAGAATAATATTACTGGTACCTTCTGTTGTCTTACAAACTAGTTTAAATGATTATTCGGAGTTAATCCCAAGACTTCAATGTTATCACCAGGCAGTGAGCTCATAGTGCTTAAGGGAAATGGAACCTCCTTCGTACAATTTGTATAAATATTTATAGCATTTGAGCTACACTTATTTAGGTCAGCCACCTTACTATTAGTATTATTACTAACTGTTTTGGTGTTAATAATACAAGACTTCGACATACTACTTATGTCTGAGTTTATGTAAAAAGCTAGTAGCCTTGCTATTATGTGTCTAAAGCTAACAGGCAGATACACAGTATCCCTAGTCGACTTTAAAGATTCCACAAAACTGTTGGTGTCAAAATATACAAGCTTGTCACTGTAATGACTAGTTAAAAAGTGCATATGCTTATTAAGCATATGAATATAATTGTTCTGTCTAGTTGTCAATTTCTTAAAATATGGGAAAGCACACAATATTACTTTTCTACAATTTAACTTTAACAACTCAGTTACACAGTCAGTGATTTAATATTTTTTGACATTAGAACTGTTACCTACAAATACAGTAATGTTGGTTTTAGGATTAAATATATTTCCTGTTACTGATGTCATTATTTGTTTGTAGGTTGACCCTGGCATACAATAATTTTGAGTAGAATAACTCAGGTTGTCACTAATTAATTTACCTAAACCTCTTCCTATACAATCTGAGAACATAACTGAATCATGACTACTGAAAGATGGACAAATACCAGTCTCAAGCTGTACTACTTGAGATAGATCTTGCACTATATTAGGTACGTCTTGGTTAAGGTTACAGTCTTGAGACAAACTCTCAGTCTGGGACGGGTGCTCCGTTGCCTCAGGCTGGACAACAACAGGGTTTAAAACCTGACAAGTACACTGACACATAACTAACTCACTAGCAGCAAGAATATGTTCTTTAATTTGGTTCTGAGAACCCACGTATTTAATGTAAAGGGAACTAAGTGTGCTCTCAAGTACCTGTATGTCAGACTGTAAGCGCTGTGTATCAATTTCATAGATTTTTCTGCTGTCTTCTAATTTAATTTGCTGATTGTTTAATTTATTTATTAGATCAACACGTTCTTTCCTCAGTGGAATATTTTTGGAAAAGTGCTTCTGTTGTTTCCTAAATTGATTACATTTTTTAATTATTCTATTCATTCTTGCATATTTATTCATTTTGTTATGACTAACTTTATAACTATAATTATAATTCTGTTTCAGCAAGGAATCTTGAGTAAGGTCAATAGTTGTTATGGAATGAGGGTTACAATTACTATTTAACAATTCATTATATAAATGGTTTTTTTCTTTAACCTGATTACATTCTATTTGTTTTCCTAACTGGTTAATGCGACTATTAGCATGAAATAATTCATCTTCTAGGTCCCTAACTTTGCTTAAAGCCTCCTCATACAAAAGACTACAGTTGTTGAAACCATCCGTGACCACCTTCAATTGGTAGCGTTCATCAACAACATTCAGATATTGTTGATGTAGGTCTACTAGCTCCCGTTTAAGGCTTGATATTTGTCAACAATTTTCTTGAACTGCTCCTCACTTTCATCATTCTCCAGTAGCAATTGGTCATATTGGAGTTTCTTTGCTTCAAGTTTTTGGGAGGGCCGTTCTCAATTTAAGGTCCATCTCCTGAGCAGTAGCCTTACGGGTCATCACAGGCATGGTTTCAGGATTAGTTACTGAAAGTAGCATAGAGAAACGGTGAGAAAAAGTAGGAGACAAATAAAATAAAGTTGGAAATGAAAGGGAAAATGAAAGATGTTAGCGTAGTTCAATGAAGAAATTAGGTTGGGGTTGAAAACAGCTCAAGCCAATTCAGTAAGTAAGGTAATATTATCAAATTTGGATGATTTTATTGCCTTACGAATTTTACTTTTCTTTATGTGGGTAGGTTGCCTAGATTTTAAAGTTATTTTTTGTTTAAATATTACAGTAGGTATAACGGCAATGCAAAAATAAAGATCATGAACCTTTTTATTCTTGTGTATTATCTTAAGGATCACAATGAGAATAACAAAATCTTTGCTAAGTTTCGTTTTCTATGATGTAAACAATGCGATCTAGACCCAATGCAGAGATCTAAATCAGCGAACTATTTATGCTAAGAGGTCACGAGGATATATGTAACAGAGTTACAATAACGATTGTGTGCTATTATAAAGTAAAAGTAAACAAATACTCCCCGTTTTATTCCGCAGTACGAACGTCAGCTGTTGGTTTTAGGTTACCGGTACCGGTGTGTAACAAACACTGTGTATTAAGTACTCTTTCTATTAACAGGAAAACAATAATCCTGAGTATTTATGCAATTAAATTACGTTTACACATAAAATTACACCTTAATTTTACTTAATTACTAATAATTTAAAAATAATTTTAAAATACCATCATATCGATCTCTTTACGACCAAATTCGGTCGCAACTCGCTAAGTCCCGGATTGACAGGTGTAATGTATGGAGTGACAGGGCTTGGCGACCGAATTCGGTCGTAAAGCGATCGCTATGAATGTCGAGACTGTAGCCCCTGCTTAGTTAGAATCTAGTTACCACGCTATCGCATTGGGTGTAACCCTGTAATGGTAGCGATGTTAGTGTGTAAATAAATAACTTAATCACTTTATGTAAGCTATTATTGTAGGGAATTATAAGTATTAATACATCTTTGCATAGTAATTGAGTAATTATGGGCAAATACACTATAGCTATTTGTTTCGTTCCAGAAAAAATCTGTTTACTTCTGGCTTCTCTCTGGCTGGCGGTGGGAAGAAAGAGGAACCATCGGAGCCCATCGCCGCCAACCGGGCGGCAGACGCCGCACACTCTGCCGATCCTTTTCTGACCACACGAATAACATCAACTTCGTACAGCGTAAGTCCATGTGTAGCTTGTAATCATAAATATCACCTCAACTTATTCATCACTCATAAAATATGGTTTTCTTAAAAAGTGAATAACAAAATTGATTAAAATAAATGATACCTACCTACTACCTAATAGAAATGTAGGTAGGTAGTTGGAAGGGCGCTCGGCGCTCACATTATTACCTACTATGTATTAGATAAATCTTCCGTGACTAAATAATAACAGCCGCACAGGTCCCGTGGCTAAATAATAACGGCATCACAGGTCGATCGGTCAGGTTAAGCTACGCTTGCCGCGGTTGGTCTGTGGATGGGTGACCATCTTTACATACCGAGACCCCTCCGTGCCTCGGAAAGCACGTTAAGCCGTTGGTCCCGGCTGTCATTCGGGGATCCTTGACAGTCGTTACGGGTAGTCAGAAGCCCGAAAGTCTGACAACCAGTCTTACCAAGGGGTATCGTATTACCCAGTAACTGGGTTGTGGAGGTCAGATAGGCAGTCGCTCCATGTAAAATACTGGTATTCAGCTGCATCCGGTTAGACTGGAAGCCGACCCCAACATAGTTGGGAAAAGGCTAGGCAGATGATGTATTAGATAAATCTTCAGTTCTTTACAATCTACCTCAACAAGGGTGGAAGTTCTCAATTCGACAAATTTGTTTATCTTTATATTTTGAAGATTTTTTAGCCGTCCCGTACTCATTTAAAGTCTATTCAACTAATGCTATTTCAAGTTAAACAAATATCGATTTTATTCCAATGGTAATTAGGTTGATTTCAGAGTGACTAGCACTACTAGACTAGCAGTTATAAAAATGTTTGAAGTTCTAACGTAAACTAAACTTTATGATGTAGGAATTAAAGTTATTTTTCCATAAACTCATATTTGTTTACATTATCTGCAAATAAATCGCGAATGCAGATAATAGTTAAATTGGCCCGTACTATTTGTCATACTAAGGAATCCTAGGTAAGTATTAAATTGACAAAATTTTCTTTGTTTTAGATTTCAATGGACACAGCCCGCCTTGGGGAAGCCGGAAGACAACTGCCGCGTGCACACCTGCAGGGTGGTGCAGGCGTGGTTCGCGGCACAGGATGACGTCATCCGCCTGCCATGGCCTGAATAAATACCTATATCTGCTTATATTTGTATTGTTATGTTATTACAATTTTACAGTAGGTATCTATAGTTATTAGAGTTTAATTTATGTAAGTAACTTTTTATTTATCATTTAATAATAACATATTGGTTTGGCAACGATTTACGCTCCCATGTAAGTAGTTATATTTCATAACAACTGAAAGGCCGATCTTGCGTATTTCTGAGGTCAAGTTTGGGCTCTTTTAGGTCATGTCATATTCTTCGCGCTAATAAGACCCGATCGAACTTAGTTTAGTCTACAACACTACTACTACCTACAGTACACTCAATGTCTGACACCGTGTCTGAACACTTAGACACTCGGTGTCGCAAGGTGTAGGTATTCGTTGAGTTTTGTTCACACACAGAGACACTGTGCATGGCGTATAGTGTCGTAGCCTAAACTTACCATTAGATGATACGGCACTAGTAAATAATGCACTTCAATCACCCGGGTTTCCGTACGAACCTATCCTATGTATTCAGCCATCCATTCTCAGAAACTTTCACATTAAATAGTAGCACAGTTTTACAATCCATAAGTTGTATTTTAATATTGTAATTATTTTATTTATCAAAATAAAGGTATTCACCATTGTTATATTCTTGAGCATTTTTCCATTATCTACTAATTGTTGGTTATAATTTAAGTTAGGGCCGTCACCCACTGGCGGCATGGCACGACAAGGGATTAGCGCAAATGATTTGGGATTTTATTTTATCATGGTTAGCATTCACATTTCGGGATGCCACGGCATGCCAGAACGTCCCGAAGGATGCCAAAGCAGGCTGTGACATATCAATGAAATTGTCGTGCCGTGCCGCCTGTGGGTACCGGGTCTTATACAGCCCAGTCCAATTATATTAATCTAGGTAAAAGCTTACTTTTGTTTGGCGGCAGCATTTGATTTTGCTTGGCAACCATTGGTGACAGATGTAACTGTATAATTAATCTGTTACAAATATTAATAAAACTAATACCTACTAATAATTGTTTTTTTTTGTTTATGTTCCTTTTCGCGTCATGTTTACCGCAAATAAACGTATTTTCTTTCTTTCTAAAAATAAAAGCGTGTAAAAAAGAAATATTATCTACTTATTTTTAATCTATTGTATAGTTTGGTTTTATAAATTTTATTGTAGGTAAGTATATTTAATTTTAGAGTAGGTATTTGTTTTTTTTAGTTTTCAATTAGGTATATTAAATAAAAAGATTAAGATTATTTTATTCCGCATTTTATTTTGAGATTTTTTCGCGCTTTCACACGCGTTCCCGTAGTAACCTATCCTATTCCTATGTCCTTTTCTGATAGGTAGATAAGCAAAATTCCATGATGATCGGTTGTGTAGCTAAGGCGCCGAAAGCAGGGGGAGCTAGCGCCGTATAGAATCTATTATACGGGGCCCCGACGACGCCACATTTATTTACTCAAAAAAACTTTTTAGTACTTAGTTTGGTTACTATTTGTTTACTGGTAAAATTTACAACTCAAAAGTGAAAATAAAAACTTTTTTGAGAAAAAAAAAAACAACTGACTTCCAAAAAAGACACTACAAAGTGAAAAATAACTTTAATTTCGAAAGTCGGTATCGCTTGTTTCGCATTTTCGTTGTTCGCCACCAAAAAAGTTTTTATTTTTCACTTTTAAGTTGTAACTTTTACCAGTAAACAAATAGTATCCAAACTACTGAACCGTTTTTGATGAAATTTCTATGGGACCAACCTGAAAGTATATCCTTACAAATAAAAAAGAATTTTGCAAATCGGCTTATAACGGAGTTCTGAGGTAACAAACATAAAAAAATACAGTCTGATTGAGAACCTCCTCCTTTTTTGTAGTCGGTTGAAAACGTCACTGTCCTTTTTGTAAAAGACCCCGCCCGAGTTCCCATAGAAATAGTTTCCTACGAGAACCCATGGCCTTTTCTTTCCGAAAATCCAGTTGAATGGCGTGCAATAGGAGAGGCGGCATAGTCCACGGCTGGACATAGGTCTAGCAGTGGACTGCTATAGGCTGATGATGATGATGAAATAACGATAATAATAGATTAGAATTATAAAATTAAAATTTAATAGAAAATTCATAATCTTCGATATCGTATCTTATTACTTAGAACTTGCATGTAAAAGCAAACTTCGGTAGGTATAGATAATTCCGTTACTAAGTTCAAACTTATTATTTTAGTAAAAAGATTGTATCGCGGACGTAACGTTAATCTCAAACACGGCCGGCGGCGGACAAGAGACTTTATAGGTATAATTAATTGGCTAAACCTTACACAGGTTCGTGACGGGGTAAGTATCCATATTTTTTTTCAAAATTTCACGCAATTGTGTTATGGGTTTTCAGCATTAAATTTCGTAAAAATACTTAGAATAGAAGAGCAAGGAACGCACGAAAACAATTGACCGCCAGCCTGCCAGTAAGTAGGTAACAAAACCCGCAAAAGGTTATTTAAACCTGCTTGAAATTAAAAAAAAATGTTTTTCTCACATCGGGTTATACATACCTGATGATAATTAATAAAATTGTGTAACGGTGTATACCGTAACTACCTACCTGTTTAAATGTAGGTAATATGAGTATACTAATACCTACTTAATACTTATAGGTAATAGAAACAAATAATAATATGTAAAAATGAAGGATTAAGAAGATATCATTTCAATAAAACAAATTGATTATAGCTTTCGTATGTATTTGAGGCATTGCGCGGGCCGCCTGTTTTTATTACCATTCCATTATTTCGATTCGATTCAAGTCAAAAGTATTCATTCAACCCAACTGCTACGCATTTCTTATCGCATAGTAAGTACACCACGACGCGCACACGCACACACTCTCATGTACGCGCTGCAGCACGAAATATTACAAGTAAGAACAGACAAAAAGCTATACATCTCTTTCGCACGATTCTCGCTGTTGTTGCTCATAACGCGTTCAAGGTCAAAGTGGGGTAACTTGATGTGCTGGCGACTGTACCCAATATCGAACTTATTGGAGTACCTACCTCTTTGTTATTTCGCTTAAAATCGCTTGCGATCAAATATTTAAAGTGTTTGACCTCTGTGAAGATGCTGGGGTTGGGAAAGCGGTGTGCTGATTTTGGAAAATTGGCCGATAGTACAGCCCTTTCATAGGTATTTTACATTTGACTGCATTGCTGTCGAAATCACAGTGATCTTTATTCTCGTTAACTGCTAACTGTGAGCTGTAGACTACGGACTACTTTAGACTGTAGTCTTCCTCGATTACTCTTAGCTTGCCTATAGTATAAGGTTAAAATAACAAGTCTTGTTAGACAATATTTAAAAACAAAGTTTATCGTAGGCTAAAGAAAAATCAGAGTCTGTTTAAAGTATCGGTAAAGTAGTGAAGCGAAGAGTCTTGTTGGACATAAAATATTATCTCAAAGGATTGTGCTGTAGCTCATTTGAGTCATACTATAGTCCGTCACATAGATCTTTTAAATATAACCTTTTTATAACGCGTAATGCTACAATAACAGTTATAAAACAATATGTACATGTACACAATACAATATATGCGCGTCGCATCGTATCACACCGTCGCGCGTCGCATCGTATCACCCCGTCACGCGTCGCATCGTATCGCCACGTCGCGCGTCGCATCGTATCACCCCGTCGCGCGTCGCATCGTATCACCTGCTCGTTCTGTCACTTCGTTTTGCCTTATCGATCTCTCTGACTTTTTCCTTTTGCTGGGCTCCTAAGCGTGATGTTAGATAGCCTTCCTCAATAATCGGGCTATAAAATGCAAAAAGAATTTTTCAAATCCAACCGGCAGGAGGATTGATTTTTTAAATTACCTGAAACGCCGCAAACATGAACAAAGAAAGTGCAGAATCGTGTATTGTGGCGTATCTTGAGAGAAAACTGAGTTCAGACAGACTAAGATAGGCTCTCGTTAAAGTAACAGACTATACCTAACACAAACAAGACACAGGCTTTAACAAAGTGAAGACTTCAAGTTTGAAGAATAGTTTTCTTGGCCATAAGATCACGTTCAGATTCGTTCGCGTTTATACTGGTCATACTCGTAAAGAAGACGCAACGACATACGATCGTCTATAAAGTGCGCGGTACACTGTGGAGGAAGGACAGTAATGCAAGTTGAGCAAGTCGTCTGACCATTAGCCGTTTGCGAAGCCATTACTTTATGAAACTAGTCACGGTGTTTTTATTATTTCGGATACAATGTAAATGCTCGGGTCAGAGAGCCCGAGGGCGCGCTTCTGTTTAAGGAAATTTCTCTCCGACTTGTCGACACTTCACGTGACCAGAGGGTTGGGTCGTTCTTTGGCCAAAGAATTAGCAACGAATTCAGGATAAATTGCGGCTCCTTAGTCTAAAAACGCATCAAATAATGATCATGTTATTTTACTGTTTCTAAAATCGGTGCCCAGAATTTAGTTTGGTTGGTCAGACGACCACTTTTATGAAAAAGCCTAGCGTTTTCGTGCTCCCCACTCCGTCGCATAGCATCGCCTGCCCGCGCTCTTACTTCGTTTTAGCATAGTGTTCTGTCTCACTTTTTTTTTGCTTGTCTCCTAAGGGTGCTAGCGACGATATTAACTAGCCTATAGCTATCCTCAAGAATTGGGTTCTCAAATGCAAAATAATGTTTCAAATCCGACCGGTAGTTCCAACATTAGCGCGTTCAAACAAACAAACTCTTCAGCTTTATTATTAGTACTATAGATTTATGATTCTTCAGTAATGTAGCTTTCTTTTAAAGCCGAGTTGACAGACAATAAGAGAATCACTCAAAAAATGTAGGGTAATTCCAGGATAGGTGCCCCACTTTTTGATAGGGAGCCATAACTTAATAATTAATAATCTATTGGCGATACGTCTTTTGCATATGGTAACTTTGATCTTTAATCTATGATGGTATCCCATTTGTTCTACACAAAGTTCATAGATTTTGAGGAAATTGTGTCTTTTTTACTCCTCTCAAAAATAGGATAGATGCCTATCGTGAGGGATAGAAGACTCGTAGTAAAAATGCTTCAAGGGATAGATGACTAACGTGAGGGATAGGAGACTTGCTGTATGAGAGCTTCAATATTAGATGCTAATTGAAATAAAACATACTGGTTTCAATAATCAGTTTGTATTCAATATTTAACATTAATTTGTGACATCTTTTATAATTATATGTCTATCTAGAATTACTAAACAAAAGAAGCATTTTTTTATTAGTGAAATAATAATCATCTTATACATCTAATTAACGTAATCAATATAGTTTTCAGAACTAACGAAAGATAATTTTATCAGTCTTATTCTTCTTATACCTTAGCTGTTATACTGCAATCAGCTTATGCTTAACACATAGTATTAGGTTATAGCTTAAGTTCAGTCTGTGATGTAATAGCTTTTAGTTTACCACATCTCGAAGAGTACAGTATACTGTACAATATAAGCTGATTACGTTCTTCAAACTCCATGCCTTCATCACGGTTACTCAAAGCAGGCTCTCGATCGCCTTCAACCAATGTAGAATTTTGTCTTGGCTCACTAAATGTAAGCTGTTTTTCACGTTCATCTAACTCAGGTGTTCGGGCAGATTCACACAAGACGGGTTCAGGTTCACGTTCGTCCAAAGCAGGCTCCTGTTCGCGCTCACCCCGTGTAATTCCTTGTCTTGTCTCACCAAATATAGATATTTGTTCGCGCTGATCCAACCCAGCACCTTGTTCAGGTTCATTTGAGGCAGACTCTTGTTCGCGCTCACCCAACGCAATATCCGAAATTGCAAATTCAGAATCTGGTAGTGCACTTGAGTTAAGTGGGTAAATTCCGCTGCCTCGAAAACCGCTGATAGCATTGGCAGGAGTAGCTGCCCGGACCCATGCGTTGGCTATCAGCTGGCTATTTCATTTACACCTTTCTCATTTTTGGTCATTTCTTGGAAAGCCTTTCTTCAGTCCAACTAATGTGACGGGGGACCACCCCAGGTTTTCTTTTATATTTTCGACGCATTTCTTCCACCTGCAATATGCAAACATTTATAGAAATAGTTAGGGATGGATGCCCCTAAGAGCATCTATCCCGGAGAGCAGATGGGGCAACTATACTTTTAGCACAGGATAGATGCCTTTTTTAATAAAAAAAAAGTTAAAAAGAAAACTATAATTTATAGCATTATTTCGTGTACTTTAAACTGTAATATCAGCAAATAAATCAAAAAGATATCAAATTTATAACAGAGTGAAAAGATATTCGATAGTCAGTACTTACGATTATAATTTCAACGCTTGTGATGGTCTCGCCGCGGAAGATTTTTACACTCACGGGCAAAACGCCTGCGCTCTCGCGTGCGGTTGGCGTGGCACTAGGGTCTTAGGGGGGAGCGCTTCCTATCACGTAGTACGATTTTAGGCTACGACATTTCTAACATAGAGTATTCAAAGCCGCGGCACCTATCCCATTGGGGCACCTATCCTGGAATTACCCTATTTACTTTGTAAATAAACTTTTTAAGGCCTCAAAATGACTGTTGTCTTACTGCCTTCCAAGTGAAACTGTACAAAGAACATCGGAACATGAAAATTTGATGATCACCCACGGCGGCCATAATACCTTTTGTAATAAAACCGGGTGATGTCAGCCCTTTTGTCTTTTACATTTTAAGATATTTGCAGTTTTGCTTAGCGATCTGGGAGTTTGAGAATAAAAGGTAGGGACTCAATTTGGACGATTACATTATTTTATATGTATGGTGGTATATTTGGTACTGTAAAAGTCCGTATATTGGTAAAACTTAGGTATCTATCTATATATAATAAAGCTAAAGAGTGTGTTTATTTTCGGGACGAAATTCTTTAACGGGGCTTGTGGTAGGAGTAAATTGGGAGAAATCGTCATGTGACGAAAAAGCGTTCTGCTCCATGCGACTGTTTATTGTTATGCTCCATGCGACTGTTTGTTGCATAATTAGAGAGTCGGAGAGAGAGTAAGATAGTTTTCATGGTTTTCGGTGCTGAAGCCGATAGTGAGGTTAAACTGAAAATCCAAGATGGCGGATGCAAAAATTTTAAAATTTTCGCAGAAGCCATCTAGGATTTTTATTTTAAACTTCGTTCCTGTCGGGGTTACACCGACCCCAAACGTTTTTTTGTTTGTTTGTTTCTTTGAACACGCTGTTTTTTGGAATTGAAAAAGCCTTTCTGCATTTGATAGCCTAATTCTTGATGAAAGCTATAGGCTATTTAACATCACGCTAAAATCCTTAGGCATCGAGCAGAAAGAGACAGCAAGAACGCTAAGCAAACACGAAGTAACAGCGCAGGCAGGTGATGCAATGCGACGGGTGAACAAGAAGTTAGTGTTACAATATAATTACACTAAATGTAAGCAATGTAAGAAACTGCTACTTGGGCAGTTACAAACTTGGATTTATACGTCAGCACATACCTACAAACTTGCACCGAAAATGCTACAAACATTTAACGCTTAACATATTGAAAACCTCATTCTCTCATCATAATCTACCTAGCCTTTACCCAACTATGTTAGTGTCAGCTTCCAGTCTTACCGGATGCATCTGAATACCAGTATTTTACATGGAGCGACTGCCTATCTGACCTCCACAACCCAGTTACTGGGTAATACGATACCCCTTGGTAAGACTGGTTGTCAGACTTTCGGGCTTCTAACTACCTGTAACGACTGTCAAAGATCCACGAATGACAGCCGAGACCAACGACTTAACGTGCTTTCCGAGGCGCGGAGGGGTCAAACATCATTCTCTGTCAACTTCAAATAATTGACAGAATCAGAACGATGTTTTAGATTCGTGCGGCGCGTGATTTAGGGCCTAAGTTTGGAGAAGAAGCAAGAAATTCTCATCCTAATTCATGTGAATGCAGAGGCTAGAGTTTACATGTGAATTTCATGGCTGTAATGAATGGGGGCGCCATAAATTAGAACTGTAGACCTCTGCAGTGGGTGTAGGTGGGCTGGAAAGCCTGTGGTATTGTGGAAGCTATGCTTTAGCGAGAGAGCAGTCAGGTGGCCCTGACTTACGAGTTGTAGGTCAAAAATCAAAATCAAAAGTCATTCATTCAAATTAAGCGGAGAATCAGGACTTTTCGAACATCACAATAACATAAGACAGTCCCCCGGCACGCCCGCCACTCACCACGTCCTAGTGCTGTCGCTGGGAAGAAGAAGTGGCGCAACAAACTCCCAGCAGCACAGCTGTCTGACCAGTTAGGAAAACTTGCTTCTGGTCGTAGGTTCGAATCCACACAGGAGCTTTACTTTGTGTAATTTATTTAATAGCCACTTCTCTAAAAAACGGTGAAGGAAAACATCGTGACGAAACCGGCCATGTCCACCAGGAATTCGAAGACATGTGACATCTACCAACCCGCACTGGGCCCGCGTGGTGCATTACAGCCCACTACCTCTCACATAGAGGCCTACGTCCCAGCAGTAGGGTCGAAATTGGCTGATCATGCTCTGCTTGAGAAGCCATTGATGCCCATATCTCTACCAAAATACAAACTAACATGTTCACTGTCCGTAAATCAGACAAATAGTTCCAACGTGGGTAGACAATAAACTAGGGACCCAATTCTGTTAGTTTACAAACGTTTCAATACAGTCTTGGCCTTTAATAAAAACCAACTCATGTTTGCGTTTTCAATAAACTAGCAAAGACTTGGAATTTATTGGAGTCTGCTAGAGGGACGATGAAGATTACAAGTCCACCACTACAACTTTTATTGACGTGCCTGTTTTTTTTTTTGTAAAACAATGTTTGATAATAATATTTTTCATGGCCAAAAGCCATTAATAACATCCATTGCCAAACATAAATTAATATATGATTTCTAATCATCCTATCCTACTTATATTATAAACGTGAAAGTTTGTATGGATGGATGGATGGATGTTTGTTACTCTTTCACGCAAAAACTACTGAACGGATTTAGATGAAATTTTAGACACAGATGTTTTATAACCAGTATTAACATATAAGATTATAGATAGATAGAATTTTTATTCCGATATTCCCACGGGATCAAAACTTATGCGGGTGAAACCGCGGGGCGCAGCTAATATATCAAATAAAATCACATAAAACTAAATAAGAATAATTAAAATCAAGATTAAGTAAAAGCAAATTTAATGGAATAATAGAACCTCAAATCATTCATTAATTTATGCTGTTTATTTGCTTTGTTGTAGAATTGGTTTGAGATAATTTGTCACAAATATTTAACAGAACTAGCTAAGTTAATTATACACTGCCGAGCATTGAAAAGGTTCCACCCACAAAATGCCGACAAACACCTTAATATCTCTTAAGACATTTATAATTTAAAATTTGAATAAAACCGGGAATATTACCAACTAAAAACGTAAATATTGTGATTTACGTTTTTAGTTGGTAATATTCTGATGCGCTGTTAAATGTAATTCAATATTGCAGACGGCGTCATTAAGCTAGCCTCCCCGCTTAGGAGTAATTTGGTGCTATGTCACTGGAACTTTTTCATTGCTCGCGAGTGTAATAATAATTAGCCAGCTAGTTTGCCATTTAGTAACATAATTCCATTAAAAAAAAAATTACATGGAACTTTATCATAGACACCAGAGGGCTGGCCTATTTTAAGCTCAAAGAATCAGCATCGCCTTCCAACGTGGCAATGCTGCCAGCCTTGTGGGCACTTTTCCCATTCACAGTGACGCAGACGAATTTTTTGAAGCCCAATGAGCTTTTCCCATTTTTTTATTATATTTGTAAACTAGCTTCTGCCCGCGGCTTCGCCCGCGTGGATGTCGGAAATTTACCCACGGGAACGTGCTAACAGGATAAAATGTAGGTATGTGCTTCCCCAGAATGCCATCTATCTCGCGGGCCCTTTGTGGCTAATTACAATAGAAAACCAATTGTGTCTCATTAGTGGTGATTAAGAGGGTACCTATATGATATCTTTACCTAAGTACATACCTAATTTAAAAAAAAAACTCAATAACAGAAAATTAAATACCTACCTACCTAAATACACCTATTTCTGATGATAACTAATCTAAACTCAATAAATAAGCAAAATCCCTAAAAGCTAATATCTATACGAATGACTACTCCTACCTAACAGTATTATAAAATAACCTACGGTCACTACGTACACTATCAAATACACTACCTATACTTTAAAATTAAAATTTATACTACGACTTATAAAGAAATAAACCTAAATAACTCAAAAAAGTAAAAGGAATAAAAATGAACTCCACTGCGGGTGACGTAACCTACGACAAACTTATTATTTGCGGTTGGTACAGTAATCGGGTCTAGGGATCGGACCGCAAAATTAAGTTTGTTTTTTATTGTATATACTTTTCCGGGATAAAAAGTACCCAGTGTGGTGCCTAGGATATTAAAGAATAATTATACCAAGTTTCATCGTAATCGAACCGGTAGTTTTTGCGTGATGCCTGAACAAACAGACAGACAGACAGACAGACAGACCGACAGACAGACAGACAGACAAAAATTTTTTTAATCACATTTTTGGGTTCGGTCTCGGTCTAGTAACACCCCCTGCCATTTATTTTTTTGATATTTTCAATGTACAGAATTTTCACTTCTACAGATTTATTATGAGTATAGAAGATATAGATATAATATATATACATATTCTAGTTTTAGCTTGTATATCGTCCTTATTTTAAAATATTATAGATTAGCTTAGCTCTAAACACACTGGAAAACACATCCAAACACACATCGAAGAGCAGAGCGCGGGGATTAGATGTGTTAGTCAAATCTATAGAGAGCTCACGTACGCACACTTTTTGTGGACGAACAGTAGTTGGAAGATAGCTCTTTTCATACCTGTGGAGCATTTTAGAGGGCGGATGGATCGGATTGAACTGGATTTTAGTTTTTTAGTGCGTATTGTTTTATCGCGTTATGAAGGTCTGAAGGTTTTTGAGAACCAAATTGTAGTGGTTTTGAACCGGGGGAGTGGCAATGTACTTTCCTAAGTTAATCAAAGAAACTTCTAAATCACTGTAATAGAAAGTATCAATATTGTTTCTTATTTAGTGGAAGCTTGTCAATGGCCACTCTCTTCTTCTTCAGTCTTTCGCCACCCAATGCTGAGTGTAGGCATCCTGCAATGCACGCCACTCTGCTGTCTCTAGTCTTCTCCAGCTCCAGCAATCTCGACCAGGTCGTCGGTCCACCTCATCGGCTTTCTTCCCACAGTTCTACTACCAGGTCTTGGTCTCCAGTCCAGCACTGTTCTACGCCCTATGTGGCCCGTCCATTTTCACTTTCTTCGCGCAATCACCGCGGCTATGTCGGTAAGTTTCGTTCTTCTTCGGATTTCCGTTTTCCTGTGTATATTACTAACATAGCACACTCCATTGCTCTCTGAGTGATTTGCAGCTTGGCCACTATTAGCGCTAATTGTACATTATTTACCTAGATATTAGACTGAAAGTTTTCTGAAGAATAAATAAATAAAAAAAACACTAGGAATTACTCCTGTATCGCGGGTACGTTTACAAACATTTAAACTCACATACACCCAGCCAGACCCGGAACAAGTACCTGCAGGCAATACAAATATTTGTTCCGTGCGGGACTCGAACCCGCGACACACAGCGCAGCATTCGATCGCTCAGCCACTGCGCCAACCGTGTCGTCATTATAGACATAGTCATTATAGATTGTCAGAATTATAGACTACATGATTTAAAATTGCCAACTCAGCTGACTGTGAAAAAGCGTAGTGTCAGTTATTGTATCGTATAGTATCTTACTGCAGAAAATATCCATAAACCTGCTAAAAATGTGTACAAAACATATTAGCCACTCTATTTACAATAATCGTTCGTGATAGCCCACAAAAAAAAACAAAAACGCGGGTGTGTTCAGAAACGGTCAAAACGTAGGTATGTAAAACAATTTTACCCAAACTATCAGACCAGGTATTTTTTTTTAGCATTTTTTAAACTATCAGCGTCAGGTGGTACACCTTGTGTTGTCATCTGACATTATGCTAAGCAGAGGCCCTTTTGGCAATTAATCTTTGTTTCCTGTTTTATAGTTTGAGGGTGTGTTTATTTTGCTGTAATGCAAATAAACGCATTTTTTCTTTCTTTCTTTTCAGACAGTTTAGAGACCCTATATTGCCAACATTTTAAATATTGTATGGCGGTAGGTACTACTTGCACCAACTTGCCTAATCAACTAACAGCCGGTAAATTAGTGACAGCAATATTGCGTAACGATACACGGTTATTGGTAACATATTAACGACCTCTCAGGACTATATCACTAACATTATAAACAACTACTTTTTAATAATTCATCAGACTTTCATCTAAAAATAAAAATATTTCAATCAAACGCTCTAAATGTTACGAACTCTACGCGAAACAAAAGAAAGCGCTAGTTAGGTAAACAAGCTGCCGTGTCTAGTGCAAAATTCAGCGGAGGGGAGCGGGGTTAGATGGAACAACGAAATCTTGAAGGTTTGTTTTTGGTAAATCGATTATGTTTTGTAAAAAGTCATAGAGCAAAAGTTGTTGTTTATGATGTTAGTAATACAGTCCTAGAAGGTTGTTAGTGTTTCACCAATAACCCTGTATGGAAGTGACAAGACAGCAGTAACAGTTAACAGCAACCGAGTTTTATATGGCTAAGTCCACAAGTAACAAACGTTTCCGTAAGATAACTGTACCTACTACCAGTTCCTACTAACCTATTCCACTACCCGCCAGTAATTTAGTGACAGCAATATTGCGTGAGTCTTGAAGTTAAATCGATGTACGGAGGCAGTTAGTTAGGCGGGGCCTAATGTCCGTTTTATTGGTGTCCACTACGTGCCAGGTTGTGGGACAGGAGAGGCATGAAGTAGCTTTAGGATACATTTTTGGGAAATCGATAAGTTTATTTAGTTTGAGATTATATTCTTTTGCTGCTGGTTTTTCTTTGTTGGACTATCTTATGCTTCTATTTTAATTATAATTTGAATTGTTGAGTCTCTTTTAATCAAAATGTTATTTTTGTAAATTAAAATCTCTAAAGGAAAAATTCACTCTGTACCTCGCTGTAAACGCTGTAAAAATAGAGTTTTCAAACTTAAATTAACTTTTACCTATTGTGGTATAGTAACTTTATTTTTAGGTGCATCATCTTCACATATAATTATACATATAATTAATGTATGCAAAATATTGTAAAACACTTTAAAAGAGTAACGGTGGAGTTTCTTGCCCATTCTTCTCCATACGTAAACTACCTTTTGGAAGGGGCGACTAGAATCAATTTTATTTTAATTTTATTTTTGATTTTCAAAAGTGCCTTTTATGTGCTTATTTGAAATAAATGATTTGACGTTGACTTTAAAACAAGTTATATTGCATTCCAAATATTGTGCATGAAAGCATCTAGGATAAAATAAATAATACCTATGTTTCAATATTCTCCGTTTATCTAATAGATATTTTGTTTTAGCTAGTAGCTAATGAAGTCTTGCTACAAAATTACAATTCGGTTTTGCGTGGATGTGACGCATGTTATCCCCCATGCATTGCATGGAAAATAACAAGCAGTTATTATCCAGCAGCTGCGCCCCGCGGTTGCACCCGCATAAGTTTCGATCCCGTGGGAATATCGGGATAAAAAGTATCCTATGTGTTAATCCGGAGTGTCAGCTACGTCCATCACAAATTTCATCAAAATTGGTCTTGCCGTTTGAGTGTGAAGAAGTAACAAACATACAAACACACACACTCACAAACTTTCGCCTTTATAATATTAGTGTGATGACGCAAACTGTTTAACGGCCTGCGAAATGTCAGAACCCAAACTCAAACTCAAATCATTCATTTCAAATAAACCAATTACAGGCACTTTTGAATTGTCAAGGGGCCGGTCAGTCAGAAAGATGAAGCTAGTGGTCCATTCCAAAGCGTAGTAGGTAACTATGGAGAAGAACGGGCAAGAAACTCTATGGACACTCTTGTACTATCGGTCTACATCAGCATTTACACAAAACTACTACACAGCGACTCCACCCACCTCTCTACTCCTCCAGGCGTGAGACGTAGGTACGCACGGCGCCCTGCCATGAGATATTGACTCTAACACATCACTTGGCGATACTTTATACTGTAACAACTATCATGTGCCTTTATTTACTTTCTGTTTCTCGTGTTGGCTCGAATTATACAAGAATAGATGATGTGGTAAAATTACTCTACGCTTGCCGAGGTCGGTCCGAGGATGGGTGACCATGACCATACATTACGCCTTGGAAAGCACGTTAAGCCGTTTGTCCCGGTCACTGTAGAAGAAGGCTGTCATTTGTAAAGTTTTGTCAGTCGTTACGGGTCGCCAAAAGCCCGAAAGTCTGACAACCAGTCTTACCAATGGATATCGTATTACCCAGTCGTTCCATGTAAAACACTGATATTCAGCAGCATCCGGTTTGACTGGAAGCTGACCCCAACATAGTTGGGAAAAGAGCAGATGAGTCGTGGTACCTACCCTACCTACCACACAAGTTCACCTTCACTTACTAAGTAAATAACAGTGACAGGAAGTTAGTACGACATCATCAAATAGGTACACTAAGTGTAGAAAATACGATTGTTGTGATGATGTTATTAGCAGACAGGAAACAAATATTACTTACCCTCTTGAGGACACGTACTCGTAGAAAAAGGGGTATATTGTTGCTGTTACACTTGAAATACTAATGAAATTCAAAGTAAACAATTCACATTAGTAATCCCCTTAACATTTCTGCAATGATCCGTTTTTTACGGAACCTATTCTTGTTTTCTCAATAATAGCAAGATTTCTCGAGAACACAATATAGACAGTCGCTTTGTATTGGTTATAATAACTAGGGATGGGAAGCGATACGCTTCGATATCGATAATATAATAATTGTTGATAACTTACTTGTAATTTCAAAATATCGTGTTGTTCGGAGTTTGAAAGGTCAACTTCTCAAGCGCTAACTTAGATATAATTTATATTGTAAACGAATTGGCGTTTCCAATATTTAATTCCTCGTTACCTCTTGACTCACAATGACAAGAAAACTGTAGGTCAATTCCAGTAATTTAAAACATTGTCTTCATTCAACAACGTAGCGAGAGTTGTTTAAAGAAGAGAAGAGATTATTTATGTAAACGTTCTCTCGAGAATTGTCCCTCAGAAGGCTTTTTGGTAAGTCTTATTAATTAATACACAAAGCTAGACTTCCAGGTGTTTGCAATAATAGACAATTAAAAGTATGCCATTACGCCACGCTCGAGTGATAAAATTCATACAATGAGAATACCGAAACTTAGAAAAATATAAACTGCCTTAAATCTCTTACTAAATGCGAGCATATTAGTCCGCTAAACCATCTTCACTTCTCCATTCTATCGATACTTAAATCCATAAGCAAACTTTAAATATTAATAATAAAGTCAAAGTCAAATAATTTATTTCAAATCTATACTAATAATAAAGCTGAAGGTTCAGTGTGGCTGTAGGCTTGCATCAGGGATCGGCTTTAAGTCCTTACCTCTTCCTGTTGATTATGGACGCTCTTACGTCGGACATCCAGGAGGAGGCGCCCTGGTGCATGTTGTTTGCCGATGACATTGTTCTCGTCGGTGAAGATGGACCTGAGATCCAGAGCAGATTGGAGAAATGGCAACAGAAGCTGGAGAATGTTGGCTTGAAAATCAGCAGAATCAAAACGGAATATATGTTCTGCGATTTCGGCGGTCTCTCCAGTTTTGGAACCATAGCGCTTGATGGCGCACTTTC
Organism: Apamea sordens; assembly: GCA_945859715.1. Taxonomy (NCBI): domain Eukaryota; kingdom Metazoa; phylum Arthropoda; class Insecta; order Lepidoptera; family Noctuidae; genus Apamea; species Apamea sordens. The sequence goes on from OX244009.1 coordinate 15,919,251, forward strand.
TCCCAGTCTGCTCCGACTTTCGGTATCTCGGTTCACTCGTGCAAAGCGATGGCGAAGTAGATCGGACGGTTATGCACAGAATTAACATTGGATGGATGAAATGGCGGCAGGTCACGGGAACAATCTGCGACTCCCGCATTCCCCTTAAACTTAAGGGGAAGATATATAAAACCATGATTAGACCTGCTGTCTTGTATGGATTTGAATGTTGGGCCACAAAAGGGATAAATGAAAGGCAATTGCATGCAGCTGAGATGAGAATGCTAAGAGGGATGTGTGGTGTTACACGAATCGATAGAATAAGAAATGAGTACATAAGAGGAAGTCTGAAAGTGGCACCGGTAACTGAAAAGTTGTGTGGAAATCGGTTGACATGGTATGGGCATGTGTTACGACGAAATGAGGAAAATGTCGTGAGGAGAGTTTTGAGTATGAATGAATGGAGTTTGAATTGAGGCTATAAGAGTAGGGGAAGACCAAAGAAACGATGGATGGAATGTGTGAATGATGATATGGTTAGAAAGGGGGTGACTGCCGAGATGACAACTAATAGAGAGGTATCGAAGAAAAAGACATGTTGCGCCGACCCCAAATAAATTGGGATAAGGACAGGAGAATGATGAAATGATTTTGTTTGTTTGAACGAGATCTCTGAAACACCAGCCGGATTTGAAAAAATATTTTTGCATTTGATAGACCAATTCTCGTGGAAAGCTAAGTATAGGCTATTTAATATCACGCTAGGACCCTTAGGAGCCGAGCAAAAAGAGTCAGAAAGAACGCTAAGCGAAAATGAAGTAATAGCGCGGGCGGGCGATGCGATGCCGCGCGGTCGGGGGGAAACATCACGTGGACAAAGTCGCGGACAGAAGTTAGTAGGGACATAAAAGGCCCTTTTGAACGTCAAAATTGACAAGAAAATAGAATTGATTACAGTTATTAATAAATCTTTAATCTTTATTGGAACAAACACACCTAACAAATAAGTAAGTATTCAAAACAACAAAAAAACAATAAATTTATCGACACATTCCCATCCCTAGTTAAACTAGAGGCAGAGGATACAGGATTAAAAAGAAAAACCCTGCTACAATAAAGAATGGTGGTTGACTGTTAAAGATAGTGATACACAGTGGGGAGAAAGTTTTTGTTATTAGCCGACTGTGACAAGAGGGTGTTATGGTTTTGTGTATGTATGTTTGTGTGTGTTGTTTTAAGTGATGGCGGGGTGACACAAAGGAGTGTCTGGGCTGTGAATGATTGTTTTCAGTTCTGCGTAAATGTTTTGGAATTGCATGACTAGTTTTGGCTTCAAACGGAGCAGACAAATTCAAGGGCTGTTCACGTGTAAACTTGAGTTATTGCAAGTTAAACTGCCTCCTTTAAGATATAATATTAAAATAAAATATTATAATTATTTTTAAATGTTTTCTTTTATGTCTTTTTATCAAAATATTTTAAAATAAATACTATGTATGAAAATGTAATAAAGGAAAATAAAATATTACAAACAACAAAAGTTAAAAGACTGGGCTACGGAAAAAATATCTAAAAATAAAACAACTCCGTTTGAAATCATATTTTTGTTTGTTTTTCGTCAGTCGCCCGAAAGTCTGACGATCGGTCTTACCAAGGGGTATCGTATTACCCAGTAACTGGGTTGTGGAGGTCAGATAGGCAGTCGCTCCATGTATTCAGCTGCATCCGGTTAGACTGGAAACCGACCCCAACATACCTAGTTGGGAAAAGGCTCGGCAGATGATGATGATTTTTGTTCGCATACTGCCGTAAAAATAACATAATCACATATTTATTTAATGGTATAGTATTTAGATTACTATGATTTTATCTTTAGCTACGGGGCACAGAGGTCAACATTCAATCGGTATAGAGGAGCTGACTGCATAGGGTCCATCGGACATTTTAATATCGCCTCCTATGCTAGGTACCGTAGAGGTTTTAGCCTGCATGGATTTCTCATGCTACCTTCACCGATATTTTAAGATGGCAAGCATGATAAGATAAACACTATTTCTAATTTAGAAGAATAGAAAAGATTAGCGGAGTAATGGCGTAAAACACTAACAGTAGCAAAGGCTTTCATTTCATTCATTCACGTTGTTGGGAGACCAATTTCTCAAATATAATATGAATCAATGGATTAGCACTTAGCAGTATCCTTCTAAATGATTCAGGTTGTGATTGATAGTGTGGTGCTCAATTAGGGTGCTGGTGCACCGAACTATTTGAATCACCATTCATGGAGGCCATTTTAATGGCCCCGAAAGCCTATTGTGTACCAATCTGAATTATGGTTCACATGTGAAGTACAAAGTTGATTCTAGTAACAACTTTCAACGTTTCTACAGCACAGTAGTAGGGAGAGTCGGGTAGCCACGGACACATAAAACAACTGTTTTTTTTATGGACATAATTAGATATTTATTTAGTATCACAAAACGTTAAATAAAATATATATAAAGTATTTTAGTACAAGTAACAATCAGATAATTTCTTTATCTTAGCTCTAATCAAGTCTAACAAATAGTCTTCAATTTTGGACAATATTTTTTTTGGCGTGTAATTCGGACATACATATTAGCGATGACCAAGTCGTTCTTTGGCTTTGCAGACGTCGCAAAAATAGTAAAGCTGTGAAGGATCAATATCTATGCATGCTTCATGCGCCCAGTCTTTACATTTATGGCATTGTATCCAATCTTCTTCGAATCTTTCTCCGCAAATGATGCACTCTGTTCCCTGATCTCTTGACAATTCTTGATTTTTTTTTTGTTTGGTGTCTGTTGGGCTCTTCTTTTTAGTATCTGTCGCTTTAGCTTTGTTAGTTGCAATTGTATTTTCTCCACCAAAGCATTTTTAAATGGAGAAAATGAAAGAATCTCGCTCTTTTGAATTTTTTGTTAACACGTCGTGAGTCGTTTCTTGGGTGCATCAGGGAGAGGAGATAATTGTTTAAGCAATTGTTCTGTTGCACAGGATTGGCTGGTTGATGGCTGGGAAGAAACAGAACTTGCACTGTTTATTGGTCGAGGTATGAGACTAGAAGTTGATTGACAGTCGTAACTAGTTGAAGGCTGGGAAGCTGCATCAGTGAATGTCTGTGGTTCAGAATTTTCGCTGTTTGTTAGAGGGGTACCAGGCTGGACGACGACTGCTAGTTGCGGCTTGCTGATGGCTGGGACGTCGCATCAGTGGTTGTGCATTCTCTCCACTCAAAAAGTGTCCCCGACAAAACTGTGTCTGGTTTTACCCGACCGTTTCGTTCCAACCTTCTATTTATATTTTTTTTTAAATCATCAATCCCAGCGACATAAAATAACCTAAACTTTTAACTATAACAATTACTGCTTAGAATAATTTATAAATTATGATAAAGTACTTACATTCAATGTCCATAAACTGTATTTGAAAAGTACACGGCGCGCGAAAAAATCTCGTTGATGAAAACAATTAACTGTCACTTATTATCCGCTCGATGATTACGTCACTACTGCGGCGGATATTCAACTACGCGGCGGCGCTGCGAACATTTTGACGTGTGCACTATTTTTATCTATGTGTGCGTGGTTGCCTACACAGCGGCCGAGGTTACCCGGCGGCCGGGGCTACCCGACTCTCCCCTATTTATTGAAATGCATGTGACATTGTATTAACGATTATAATACAAACAAAACATATTCGTAAGTGAGCAGCGGTGGGCCAGTGATATTGGCCCCGACTTACCCAGACAGGCGCTTTACTTTGTGTAAATTATTTCATCACCACTGTTCTCAAAACGGTGAAGGAAAACATCGTGAGGAAACCGGCATGTCCTGAACCAAAAATTCGAAGACATCTTCCAACCCGCACTGCGCCTGCGTGATGGATTATGGCACATTCCCTCTCACCGAGAGGAGGCCTGTGACTCAGCAGTGGGAACATTATAGGCTGATTATGACATGATTATTATTATTGTTTAGTGCTTTGACGAGGAAGTTAGGATTTAAAGGTGATTTAGCAAGTAACAAGTTTCTTGTGGAGTTGTTAAGAATGTCTAAATATCAGTGTAGATAGCAATTCTTGCTCTACTGGCTACTGGCCACTAAACTTCGATTCGGCAGTAGGTATTTGTGTTGAACAACAAAGCGACTCGAACTTACTAAACATATTCGGCTTTCAGTTGACTCGTGCCGATCGGCAAACTCCGTTTGCCATCTACCCTCCCTGAAGCATGTTCGGTCGTCTCGGCACAATTTGAGCTAAGCCGAGCGGCTTTTTCCCGAACAATTCGATTAGGTATGTCGCCCGGCTATGCCGGCCGAGCCGAACAAATCAAATCAAAATATTTTATTTCATATAAGCCTACATGGGCACTTATGAAACGTCAAAAGCTAGGTGCACGGTTTCAAAATTGGTCGTTTCCTATGGAGAACAGCTATTGCTGGCCACAAACTCCACGGTAACTCTTTAAAAAATAATTAACTTTTACAATGTTTTCAAATTACAGTGTTAATATGTATTGGAGTACATAGTAAAGTAGAAAATGCTCTACAAATCTACAAAGCCTACAACACCAGCAACTGCAAGGTCATAGCGACGCTAACAGCTCAGGTTGCACCGAATATTAATTAAAATAGGAATCACCACTATTTTAATGCCCACGAAAGCCCATTGTATACCAATCTTAATTAAGGTGATTGATTCTAGTAACAACTCTTAACGTTTCTACAGCACAACAGTATCTGATTATTGAGTGCATGTGGCATGGTAGGTATTAACGAGTGTAGTACAAACAAAACATATATTATTTATTTAGACTCCAGTGTTTTGAAGAGAAAGTCAGGATTTCAAGTTTAATTAGCAAGTAACAAGTTTTTTTGTAGAGTTGTTTAAAATATCTAAATCCTAATTACCTATGTCCTCATCATCTGCCTAGCCTTTTCCCAAGTATGTCAGGGTTGGCATCTAGTCTAACCTGATGTAGCTAAATACCAGTATTTTATATGGAGCTAGTTCCTATCTGAGCTCCACAACCCAGTTACTAGGCAACACGATACCCCGTGGCATGACTGGTTGTCAAACTGTCGGGCATCTGACGACCCGGAACGACTGTCAATGAGCTACGAATGACAGCCGGAATCAACGGCTTAACGTGCGGGCGTGGAGGTGTCTCGGTATGTAATGGATGGTCACCCATCCACGGACCGACCTAGGCAAGGGTTGCTTAACCTTGAAGATTAACCCGTGCGACTAGTATTGTTTAGCCAAGAGCCCCTACGAGCACATACTACATTTACAATTAATAAATTAATTACGATAACATAATTCACGCAATAACTATTCATAGCGCACCTAAGCAATATCCTAGTGATGTGACAAACGAGCAGTAATTTGTAAGTATCGATACATCGTAGTGCGGCGCTCATATCGATTTATGAGCTGTCATTAATCGATACTCTGATACTGATTTGTCGATGGTTGAGATTGCAGAATTAATATCGATGGTAGGAATATGTTAGATGTCACGATATGGTTGTCTGTGGTACGTTGTCACCTACGCAGTAGCTGGGAGTGTGTGACAATGAGATATTGAATTAATTCATCTTATTATTGATTACATAGAAATAATTAACGTGTCAAAAACCAGTTTTGTTTTCTTAATTAAACGTCATTTCGAATGGTGTCGAGGCGTACTGTCTGTTCCAAAAGTATGAGATGAAAGTGTAAACAAACCCAGTTCAGGTTAAATTACGTAATCACGCACTAAAGGGAATTAGTAACACATTCATCTGTATTTAAAAGGTTTCTACTTTATATTTCACCACTTAAGAGAAAAATGATTGCTTGAATAATATTAATAAATTGAAATTGAAACATAATCAACGAAAATTGATGTTACAAAATTAACCTCAATTGTCAAATGAAAAACGTCTTTAAAAGTTGATTTCAAATTAGAATTTCGGGGTTAAGTAAACAAAGAATCAAATCAAAGTAAATGTTAGTTTTATTGGCCATTTGTTTATATTTTCATTAAATACTTTTGGAACAGACTATAAATCCGTAAAAAAATTACTTTAAAAACAAATGAATTCGCTTTCGATTTCTGTGCGGTCACTTTAGTCATGTTCGAAGTCAACTTAACAGAATGATACCTATACTAAAGACGCCTAAAAACCACGTCGGTAAATCTCCAAGGCATGCCACAATCAGCATATATAATGTTCCCACTGCTGGGACCTAGGCCGCCTCTCTGTGAGACGGAGTGGACCGTAATCCACGCGGGCCCAGTGCTGGTTGTTAGATGTCGCATGTCGTCAAATTTTTGGTCACGATGTGTCCTAAACCGTTTTGAGATCAGTGGTGATGAAATAATTTACACATATTAAAGCGCCTGTGTGGGTTCGAACCTACGACCTACAACTCGTAAGTCGGCGTCGTTGCCACAGGGCCACCACTGCTCTGGCATCCCATTTTTGGCCATAAAATTAACAACAAAACAACGATGTAAGTACATATTCCTCATTCAACGTCAGCCAATTAGTATTTCCGACGATTTACTGAATGTTTTTCTCCGCTAAAATATACAGGTTTATTTAGAAAAATCACAATAAAAACATGTCTGGAACAATTAAGCGTGGAGTTTACGAAGCGCTGAAATATTGCGCGCAAACTTTGTGGGCATTAAAAAGTTTTCGTTTTAGGGTACCCCCGTACTAACTGAACCTGTGTTTTGATATATAGACATCAGATATGTGAGTTTTGAACGTGAATTTTCACCCTCGTCTTTCGAAGTGAGTTTTCATCAAAGACTAGCTTCTGTCCGCAACTTCGACTGCGCCTCGCATCGCTTACCTGCTCTTTCGCTTAGAGTTCTTTCTGACTTTTGTCATTTTTCTCAGCTGATTAGGGTCCTAGGGTGATGTAATATAGCCTATAGCCTTCCTCAAGAATTGGGCATCAAATGCAAAAAGATTTTTTCAAATCCGACTGGTAGTTCCGGAGATTACCCCCTACATACAAACAAACAAATTTTACCTTTTTATAATATTAGATATTTTAGAAGCCCCCAAACGTAAAAATTCTCGACGCAACATCGCATAGCTATTATACAGATTGCATTATACTTACTGCTATGAAAGTATTAGCTAGTTAGTGAGGCTGACTCATTTACTTAGGTAATACAGGTTGGCGGGGACATCGACGCGCAATATGTTACCATGCATTCAGCACAGGATTCTGAACGCCCCAGCGTTGAAATTATATCGTCGGTTATGTAAAAAAATGACCCGTCCATACATTTTGACCGCGTTAATATTGCACTTTCGTATGAAAAGGCAGATTTTTTTTTTATAACCGCTGATTAATAATTATAATAAAAATAACCATCACGTGGAGCCCTGATAGAGCTAGAAGGCGTCGCGGCAGACGCTATAGAAGATGGCGGGACGAGCTGAACAAAACCAGTGGCGTGCATTGGTTTTCAGAACAGGTGGCACTTTATAAAAGTAATTGATTTACTGGGTATAAAAAAAACGTGTGTGCTCGGGGGAACCCCAGCGGGAACGAAGTTCAAAATGAAAATCCAAGATGGCGACTGTAAAACCTTGAAACCCATAAAAAGACATCAATTATGAAAAAAAAATACAGCCGCCATCTCGAATTTTAATTTGCACTTGACTATCGGCTCCAGCAGCCGATCGATTCTGTAAAAATCTCACCGTGAAAAGTTAGGTGAAGTGAGCTCTCAAAAGTGTCAATCCCTAGCATTAGTTGGAATGACAGCTCACTCCACGCTCACTTCACCTGAGTTTTCATGGTGAGATGATTACAGAATCGCACTGCTGCACCCTCGAAAACCATGAAAACGACCAACCATGACGAAAAATTTTAAAAATTTTCGCAGCCGCCATGTTCGATTTTCAATTTGACTACTATTAAACTCACTATATTTTACTCACTATTGTCTTCAGCACCCTCAATAACCATGAAAACGACACACATGAAAAAATTTGGCAGCCGCCATCTTGGATTTTTATTTTGACTTTATAATCGGCTCCGTGCTGGAGCCGATTATAAAGTCGAAATGTGTCCTTGAAAACCATGAAAACGACACACATGACGAAAAATTCGAAATTTATTGCAGCCGCCATCTTCGATTTTCATTTTTAACTCACTATCGGCAACCTCATTATCCATCGTTTTCTTCCTTTGCACGACCAAATTACGAAGTATTATTTTTAATTTTAATATTCATACTCTGTTGATTACTTGAGTAGGCATGCCTACCTAAGGTGATAAATTGCGAAGAGTATTACGCGTGAGACGTACGTATTTTTAATTTCGTCGTATTAAATTGTACGAGGATAGACCAATGACAATCTGCGAATTGTACGGGAGCCGAGTAGGCCTACTGCCGCGCGTATTTGTATGAAGATTTTGTTTATTGTTAGGTATGATAATTTAGTGAGTTTCATAGTGTTGTGGGGCACACACACTAGAATGTAATTGACAGGCGTATGGTGATTCATCGAGGTAGACACTGCTTATATGCCTTTATACCAAAACATCAATACAACTATATAATAACAAACGACCAGTGGTCCACCTTAGCCCTGGATCGAAAGAGCTGGTAGTCATGGGGGGATGGGATGATCCAAGCTAACAGTAACAATAACCGATGATTTGACATCTACGCTAGGTCTAGAATTATGTCCTGAAATCATGGTTTCAGTTTGCGCGTCGATTCCTGGCACCCTGTATAGTAATTCGTGGAAGCTCATATCCCGCCTCTATTTTCATGCAGCTCTAATTTAAAAGCTCTCTTTTGAAGCTACCAATTCGAATCAGAATTCAAATGACCGCACACAACACGAAAGCGAACTCATTTGTTTTTAAATCATGTTTGAAGTGAAACTTCTTAGGCGGCGATTCAATAATTGGACGAGAATTGAGAGTGAAAGCCCATTCAAGATTTTTATGTAGTCTGGCATAATACCTACTGTTGCACCATTTTGATTTTTTTTTCAATATGGCGGCCACGCATGAATCCTATACAAATCGATAGCTGACATCAATGCATGATGTCATGATGTGTGAACGGAAAATATAATAGGACCAAACACCGTAAAAAAAAACAAAATGGCAGAGAGCTGTGTGGCCCGGTGGAAACAGCCAAGAGTTACGAGTTGTAGGTCATGAGTTCGAACCCGGGCTGGTGCTTTACTTTGAGTAATTAATTTCATCACTACTGCTCTCAATACGGTGAAGGAAAACATCGTGAATCCTCACGATGTTTTTCCGGCATGTCCTAGAACCAAAATATCGAAGACATGTGACATTTACCAACCCGCACTGAACTCGCGTTGTGGATTACGGCCCACTCCCTCTTACAGCGAAGAGGCCTGTCTCCCAGCAGTAGGAATAGAGAAGAAGAGTCTTGTAAACTTTCTCTTTCAGGAGTGGAGACCGCGTATCGGCAAGCGTAGGATTAGCGGCCAGGTAGTTTTTTTTTTAAATTTTATATGCTAAAAACCACAGAAGCCTTTGATGGCTTATTTATGGCTAGTGAGTTCGGAAAAATATATCTAATATAGGTACTACAAAGAAACTTTAGATGCTAAGTTAGTTTTACATTGAAAAAATATTTTAAGTCTTTACTTATAGTTTGCCAAATGATGTTTTGATGTAATTTATTTTGATAAATCTAATAGATAATTAAATCAAATTTATTATACATAAAATATATTAATCGCATAAATAAAGATGGTAAGTGTACAGAGGTTACAAAGGTATTTATTTTGTATGTCCGTAGGAAGTTCGTTTACTATTTTGTATGTCCGTAGGAAGTTCGTTTACTATTTTTGGTAGTATGTAGGTGTAAGTTCTCATACCATATGTGTATTGTTACATCTTGGTAAGGTAAACGTTTTTATATTAGCTAAAGTTCTTAATTTAGGATGACGTGTTCTCCTAACTAAATTATTTATATTGATATATTCGTCTTTTAGTATTGAAAGTCTGGACATGTTTTGTATTGGCAGTATGTTGCAGTAGTTAAATAGTTCAGAGTAATCATTTTGGTATTTTGTTTTAATTTTAAGTGGTATATATTTTTTTAATTAGATTGACGGACGACCTAAAGAAGGTGGCTGGGACAGACTGGATGCTGAAGGCGGAGGACAGGGTGTTGTGGCGCAGCCTGGGAGAGGCCTATGTCCAGCAGTGGACTGCGATAGGCTGAGTTGATTGATCGATAGGGTCTTGTCCTGCATCCTGATCGCGTAACACACTAGGTATCTATCACAATCTGAATCAATTTGAAGGATATTGCTAATGAAATTACTTCATAAATTATGTTTGAAAAATTTGTCCGCTCAACAACGTAAATAACCCAATGAATGTTGTTGAACTGTCAAAATTACTATTTAGCAATAAACTATTTCCCATTCAATTCTCGTTCACAACTCGCTCCAAAATGTAATAGTAAGAGCCCCACATTAAAACCCAACCGCGGGTGTTATGAGCCCCCAATATGGTTTTCACAAATCGCTTGTCTGTCTGTCTACACAACAAGTTAATCCCTGTTTAAGGACGAGTTTCACGACAAGTTTTTCACAATTTTGTTTTGATAAATTGACGCATTCGCTGTCGCGTTTGGGGATCGTAAAACCACTGAAGAGATTTGGGTGTGAGTGAGAGTTGGTTTGGTGTTTTAATATTTCTGTTGTTATAATTATATATTATAATGGGTGTGATTATTCAGTTGTTACAATGGGATGGATAATATCAGCCTCTTTGACTGTATACAAGCTGTTGTTTTGCATCCTCGTCAAATTCATAGCTAGCTGTACCCGCGACTTCATTCGCGAGGATGTCGGGTATCAATAGTGTGTTGCTTATAGAAGGTGTAGGTACTATAGAGGACTAGACGAGCCCTGTGAGGTAACGGGAGGAATCAAACAACGGTACGACTCCTTAAGATTATATTGTAAGCATGTCTTTACATATTTACGTCTAAATTATCATGCCGGCCTGCATCATATGAGGTCGTCTTCGGCAGACAAGCCTCTACATGAGCTACGCCCATCCTTGAATAAAAGGATTGGTATACTCCCGCTTCTAAACAAGACTTTTATTCACAAAATTCGCAGCAAAACACTCAGGCCCTTCCTATGTATACATATATCAATGTAAGGGGAAATGCTAAACAAAAATATCTGCCTGCAATTACTGTCTGTAGGACAAAGGCCTATTTCATTAAAAAAAAAAGAACGAGCTTTGATCACCACGCTTGTTCAAAATAATAATTGGCAAGTTCAGACCAGTACGTATCGCTTACGGACATAGTTAAACGACCGGAAAAAAGAAATTATAAAAGGGTAAAAATAAGCCCAGTCGCTCCCGCTTGACTTGGACTGGACTTGGACTGGACTTGGACTGGACTTGGACTGGACTTGGACTGGACTTGGACTGGACTTGGACTGGACTTGGACTGGACTTGGACTGGACTTGGACTGGACTTGGACTGGACTTGGACTGGACTTGGACTGGACTTGGACTGGACTTGGACTGGACTTGGACTGGACTTGGACTGGACTTGGACTGGACTTGGACTGGACTTGGACTGGACTTGGACTGGACTTGGACTGGACTTGGACTGGACTTGGACTGGACTTGGACTGGACTTGGACTGGACTTGGACTGGACTTGGACTGGACTTGGACTGGACTTGGACTGGACTTGGACTGGACTTGGACTGGACTTGGACTGGACTTGGACTGGACTTGGACTGGACTTGGACTGGACTTGGACTGGACTTGGACTGGACTTGGACTGGACTTGGACTGGACTTGGACTGGACTTGGACTGGACTTGGACTGGACTTGGACTGGACTTGGACTGGACTTGGACTGGACTTGGACTGGACTTGGACTGGACTTGGACTGGACTTGGACTGGACTTGGACTGGACTTGGACTGGACTTGGACTGGACTTGGACTGGACTTGGACTGGACTTGGACTGGACTTGGACTGGACTTGGACTGGACTTGGACTGGACTTGGACTGGACTTGGACTGGACTTGGACTGGACTTGGACTGGACTTGGACTGGACTTGGACTGGACTTGGACTGGACTTGGACTGGACTTGGACTGGACTTGGACTGGACTTGGACTGGACTTGGACTGGACTTGGACTGGACTTGGACTGGACTTGGACTGGACTTGGACTGGACTTGGACTGGACTTGGACTGGACTTGGACTGGACTTGGACTGGACTTGGACTGGACTTGGACTGGACTTGGACTGGACTTGGACTGGACTTGGACTGGACTTGGACTGGACTTGGACTGGACTTGGACTGGACTTGGACTGGACTTGGACTGGACTTGGACTGGACTTGGACTGGACTTGGACTGGACTTGGACTGGACTTGGACTGGACTTGGACTGGACTTGGACTGGACTTGGACTGGACTTGGACTGGACTTGGACTGGACTTGGACTGGACTTGGACTGGACTTGGACTGGACTTGGACTGGACTTGGACTGGACTTGGACTGGACTTGGACTGGACTTGGACTGGACTTGGACTGGACTTGGACTGGACTTGGACTGGACTTGGACTGGACTTGGACTGGACTTGGACTGGACTTGGACTGGACTTGGACTGGACTTGGACTGGACTTGGACTGGACTTGGACTGGACTTGGACTGGACTTGGACTGGACTTGGACTGGACTTGGACTGGACTTGGACTGGACTTGGACTGGACTTGGACTGGACTTGGACTGGACTTGGACTGGACTTGGACTGGACTTGGACTGGACTTGGACTGGACTTGGACTGGACTTGGACTGGACTTGGACTGGACTTGGACTGGACTTGGACTGGACTTGGACTGGACTTGGACTGGACTTGGACTGGACTTGGACTGGACTTGGACTGGACTTGGACTGGACTTGGACTGGACTTGGACTGGACTTGGACTGGACTTGGACTGGACTTGGACTGGACTTGGACTGGACTTGGACTGGACTTGGACTGGACTTGGACTGGACTTGGACTGGACTTGGACTGGACTTGGACTGGACTTGGACTGGACTTGGACTGGACTTGGACTGGACTTGGACTGGACTTGGACTGGACTTGGACTGGACTTGGACTGGACTTGGACTGGACTTGGACTGGACTTGGACTGGACTTGGACTGGACTTGGACTGGACTTGGACTGGACTTGGACTGGACTTGGACTGGACTTGGACTGGACTTGGACTGGACTTGGACTGGACTTGGACTGGACTTGGACTGGACTTGGACTGGACTTGGACTGGACTTGGACTGGACTTGGACTGGACTTGGACTGGACTTGGACTGGACTTGGACTGGACTTGGACTGGACTTGGACTGGACTTGGACTGGACTTGGACTGGACTTGGACTGGACTTGGACTGGACTTGGACTGGACTTGGACTGGACTTGGACTGGACTTGGACTGGACTTGGACTGGACTTGGACTGGACTTGGACTGGACTTGGACTGGACTTGGACTGGACTTGGACTGGACTTGGACTGGACTTGGACTGGACTTGGACTGGACTTGGACTGGACTTGGACTGGACTTGGACTGGACTTGGACTGGACTTGGACTGGACTTGGACTGGACTTGGACTGGACTTGGACTGGACTTGGACTGGACTTGGACTGGACTTGGACTGGACTTGGACTGGACTTGGACTGGACTTGGACTGGACTTGGACTGGACTTGGACTGGACTTGGACTGGACTTGGACTGGACTTGGACTGGACTTGGACTGGACTTGGACTGGACTTGGACTGGACTTGGACTGGACTTGGACTGGACTTGGACTGGACTTGGACTGGACTTGGACTGGACTTGGACTGGACTTGGACTGGACTTGGACTGGACTTGGACTGGACTTGGACTGGACTTGGACTGGACTTGGACTGGACTTGGACTGGACTTGGACTGGACTTGGACTGGACTTGGACTGGACTTGGACTGGACTTGGACTGGACTTGGACTGGACTTGGACTGGACTTGGACTGGACTTGGACTGGACTTGGACTGGACTTGGACTGGACTTGGACTGGACTTGGACTGGACTTGGACTGGACTTGGACTGGACTTGGACTGGACTTGGACTGGACTTGGACTGGACTTGGACTGGACTTGGACTGGACTTGGACTGGACTTGGACTGGACTTGGACTGGACTTGGACTGGACTTGGACTGGACTTGGACTGGACTTGGACTGGACTTGGACTGGACTTGGACTGGACTTGGACTGGACTTGGACTGGACTTGGACTGGACTTGGACTGGACTTGGACTGGACTTGGACTGGACTTGGACTGGACTTGGACTGGACTTGGACTGGACTTGGACTGGACTTGGACTGGACTTGGACTGGACTTGGACTGGACTTGGACTGGACTTGGACTGGACTTGGACTGGACTTGGACTGGTCTTGGACTGGACTTGGACTGGACTTGGACTGGACTTGGACTGGACTTGGACTGGACTTGGACTGGACTTGGACTGGACTTGGACTGGACTTGGACTGGACTTGGACTGGACTTGGACTGGACTTGGACTGGACTTGGACTGGACTTGGACTGGACTTGGACTGGACTTGGACTGGACTTGGACTGGACTTGGACTGGACTTGGACTGGACTTGGACTGGACTTGGACTGGACTTGGACTGGACGGTGATTAGCTCATCAAAGTGCAAGTAATATTTACCACTTGAAAGTGTGGTCTTAACTTGCGGAGCGGAGGTAAAGGGATAACATAAACCAGTTAATTAATTCGATTATCACATCATTTTAATATATTTCAACAATTTTCAAATTCGACCTTTGTCAACATTATCGACTGTTTCATCGGAACCTTTTAATATTTATGAAACTTTTGTACCTCGTTGCATAGCTGATTAAATGAAGATGTTTTCCCCGTAATTTGTACGCTTAGCGTAATATTAAAATTGTGAAATAACTGGTGTCAAAGTGCGTGTACGTAGATGATTTTTGAAAATAGTTAATAAACTTCTTACTATAACTTTTAACTGTTTGATATTTTAGAAATTTGGTTACATCAATAGGTGTGTTAAAGTATTAGGTAGCCAATGGAATAGCTATGAAAGCCACTCAATGGGAACTATCGTTTCTTTGCTCACCAGTTGGCGCCACTGTTGACTAAGGTCCAGAGGTATAGCTGTCAAAGGCGACTTTATAAGATCGGCGCCGAAACAAAGTTTTAAATCTTGAATCTCATTAAGTTTATTAATTATAAATAACTATCATCATATCGAGTAGCTATACCGCAATGTTGTGCAGTTCCGCTTTGTTCGGAAAAAAAGGAGGACACAATGTTTCCAAAACATAAAACTGTTCTAAAACAGTGGCTAGTGGCGATTCGCAGGAATAATTATACTCCGACAAAACATTCGTCGGCGTTTTTTTGATAAGCCATTCTGAATGTTCTGAAATCTTAAAATTGCATAGCAAACACAAGCTATGTGCTTGCAGATGGCGTTTGGCCCTTTACTAGCAGCACATTCACACATGGACTGAACAACTTTTCCATCTGTCTCAATGGCGATATTCACAAAGTATGACAACGATTTGGTGTTTTCAGAGTGTACCTGTCCTCTGTACAAAAGCATATTTTGATTATACATGTCACTAGAGCCATTAGGTATTTATTAATCATCATGTTATAGCCCTTTCTATGTACTGCAGCATACTGAGTCATTCCCACATTGTCTGCGTACATTTCTAAAAAGTAAGTGGTAATATTCACGATATCCAAGTCTGGTGATTCATTTTCAGTCGTTACACTGCTGTACAAACTGTCTGGAGGCCACTCAACAATGTACATAGAATCGTTTTGTAATACTATGTTTTCGAAACTCTACGTTTCCAACAAAGTTATTGTTTCTGTTACGCGCCGCAATTAATGCCTGATACATGGTGACGTTAGTTACCACTAGCGCCATCTATTGTGGAATACGGAACTGATAGAGTCGCCATCTATTGTGGAATAGTAGAACTAATACTAGCGCCATCTATTGACGAGTAGATATGACGAAGCTAGAACTTACTAGAACTATCGACATCTGGTCAGTCGGGGCCGGTATGTACTCGAACATTCTAGACGTTTCCACAATAGAAGGTTCTGGAATTATCTGCGGCACTATATAAGGCCGGGATTAGCCGCGAGCAATCAGACTTAGTTCTGCGACACGAGTGAATACATCGAAAGCGATCTTCAAGTGCGACTTAAGAGCGATTGTGTTTTCTAATTAGTGTGTTTTGAATTGTTGTTAGTGTTGATTAATTAAAGTGTAACTTTTGGGTAATTAATATCGGCAGTTTTTATTGTCACGAACCCGAAGCTCGTAACATTTCGGTCATAGTCTTGAAGTCTGTAAAAAGAAAAAACATAGCTCGGCAAACAAGCATACTTTTGGCAGTAAACAAACAAACCTCTGAATCAGCTGCTCTTTAAGGCCGCTTATTTTTGCGCCTATTTTTCTTACTTCCGTTTTCAAAGCGTTCAAAGAAATTATAATTTATGTCACGAAACCCGCCAAAACCAGTGAAAAGTGAATGTTATTGGACCTCACGCGACACAAGCGCCTCTAGTGGCAAATTCACCCGCGATAGCCCCCATTAGAGAATTTAGAGATAAGTGATATTTAGTGACGAATTCTGGGAAATTTTCAAAAAAACATGAAAATCGGTTTTTCTCGGATTCCATGAATTTTCGCCTAGGCTTTATGGGGTGTTTAATTGTTGCAAATGGGTCACACTATCACGCGCTGGAAGGAACTCGTCGAGTTTCCCTGTCTCCCTGTATGTTCACGATATGTTCACTTATTTTATATTAGGATTTTTGTTTCGAATAGTCAGTGATAATTTAATTATAATTTAAGCCTCTACAGTACCACTCTTTCAATGAAATGGAAGAATCTTTTTTCTCTTTTTAAGTTTTTTTTTTTTTGCGCCGTACCCTAATGATTTTTCTGACATAAAAACCTAACTTACTCCTTATAAAATCAGCTATCCGCCAGTGAAAGTGAGCCGCAATAAACAGAAAGAAAGAATGGAGACAGGATTCTCTGACAGGCAATGCACGACCTAAGCCGCTGGGTCTAGAAGCATTAAATTTTGCACAACAGTTCCTTATATGTATAGCGAGAGTGAGTACTAAGGATTATCATTTATCACATAATATTATTGTAACTGCTGTTTACAAAATTACGTTGATGCATTTATAATTAGAAAAGCCTCCACTACTTGTGATACTAACTGTTCATACACACGACTTCACACGAGTGACACGCGTCGACGACACACGCAACTGCAACCTTCGACGCGTGTCGGCGACAGCCGTCACTGCGTGTCCGCGGCTGCCATCGACTACGTACGCTCGTGTATTCCAGTACGACTATGTACGCTCGTGTATTCGAGTACGACTACGTACGCTCGTGTATTCCAGTACGACTATGTACGCTCGTGTATTCGAGTACGACTACGTACGCTCGTGTATTCGTGTACGGTGCTCGACAGCAGCCGCCGACGACGCATCGATTGTCGCAGTTGCCTCTGTCATGGCATGTCGCTCGTATGTTTGGCACACCCTTGTTTAGCCCCGATACCATGACGATAACTGCCTATATTTTACCACGGCATAAGCTAGACAGTTAGACTGCTTAGGTTTTTTGAAGTGAAAACTTCTTTAGCGGCGTTGAACGCTTTTTTTGGGTGGGTAAAAAATGTTAAACGCGTCAGGACTTGTGACCTGATCGAAAATTCGTAAGACGGAGGGAGAGTAGACCGCATTCCAAAATATCAAAATCTCCCGGAGTGTTTGTGGTGCGTATTGACACGAAATAAAAAGAAGAATTACGAAGAAGAATGGATATGACCATTTCAAATCAATCACTCATAATAAATTAATCTAGAATTCGGCCATTTTTATTAGAAATCTTAAACAGTAGAAAGAGATGTTGATTAATAACTTAAGTTCGTTTCAACAAACAAATATCGGAGCTGTCAGAGTTAAAGTAATTAAATGATAGATGCGATTAACTTAGTACAATTACTAAGTTGTTTGTATTTTAATTTAATATTCATTCATTTCTTTTGTTTTTACTTTCTTTCTTATTTAGCTCTTGCTTTAAGAAATTCGTTAAGAAATTACTAGGATATAATAAATTATAAATGACTAGCAGCGCCCCGCGTTTCGGGTATACCGAAACGCGGGGCGCTGCTAGTCATTTATAATTTATAGTATTAGTTTCGATCCCGTGGGAATTTCGGGATAAAAGTATCTATCCTGTGTGTTAATCCTGGTTATAGAGTAACAAACATCCATCCATCCATCCACCCTCACAAACTTTCGTGTTTATAATATTGATATTGTTTTGACGGCACGGTTGGCGCAGTGGTTAAGCGATTGACTGCTGCGCTGCGTGTCGTGGGTTCGATTCCCGCACGGAACAAATATTTGTATGACCTACATGTATTTGTTCCGAGTCTGGGTGTTTTTCTATCTATAATATGTATGTATTTTAAAAAAAATGTATATAAGTAGTTTATCAGCCATCTTGTTACCATAACACAAGCATTAGGTTGCTTAGCTTGGGACTAGATGGCGCTGTGTGAAATGTCCAGGGATATTATTATTATATTATTATTAATATTAGTATGATTTTATGTCTTTTATCTGACTACTCTGAGAAGAAAGGCCGAAACAAAATCAGCGTCACAGTCTCTTTTAAAGTCCAGACATAATGCTGGTCAGATCATTGTGGAGGTTCACAATGATCTGTTATTTCTGAAGGATCATTGTGAGGTCAGGATCAGGTTTGAAGAAAGAACCACACAGATTGTAATTGTGACAAGTAATGTAAAAAAGAAAAAAAATGAGAACCCTCTTTTACTTTGAAGTCGGTTAAACCTCTTAGTTTCTTCTTGACTCTTAATTCTATTCGAATGTTGTTGTCTCGAAGCGGTATATTTATTCATGAACCTATTCACTTTATTGTACCTACAGCACATACTACAAAAAGGACAAACATAAATTAACACAGGTAGTAAAAAATAGCTGCTGAAAAAATCACACCTTCATAAAGACTAGTGAAAAACACTCTTCATTTTAAAATTGAATGTGAAATTATTCTACTTGCATTTTTATTTCCAACTACTTGCATTTTTATTTCCAATTCTCAAAGTAACAAACAGAAAACCGAATACCACTGACAACAGAAAATAAAATAAAAGCACAGTTTGAAACCGTCCACAAATTTTTGGTGTAGCAACACACATTAATACATACCTACCCACTAGATACAATTATTCGCCAACCTCTAACTATATACATATTACGAAAGAGTGAGAGAGAAGGACTTATAGAAAATGGTACAGGATAGAAAGAAACAGAGGATGTCGTAGTTTCATATTGTCCTCATCTCAATATTGAGATTAAAAGTGACGCTTGGCTTGGCGCAAATTATTAGACGTAGGGTCAGCAAAAACGGGTGATGTAAATATTATCATATAATTACGTGGGTAGTTTTGTTTTCTGTTGGTGCAAAAAGAGGGTAGTCGGTAATTTGTAATGGGGAGGGATGTAATGTGGGCTAATGAGATTTGTTAGACAAACAGTTAGTTGTCTCTAGATGGTTAATAAAAACGAAGTAGAAACATTAAATTGAACCATAAGTGAAAACTTCTTTAAGGTACTTTGCGTTTTTTCTTTACAGTGAACGAAGCTGAACCGTCACGTTTGGGTAGGCGACGCTGAATCGGGCATACTCGGCTCCAGTCGGCTGGTGATGCTGAATTGCGAATACTCGGCGAATCGAATATACGAATTGAATCGCGTATACGTAAGTTTTTACTTCTATCGTGTGGTCATAACCACACACCCTCATTTTTTCCTTGCATACGAACCCGCACTGGGCCCGCGTTATGGATTATGGCCCACTCCCTCTCACCGAGAGAAGGCCTGTGTCCCAGCAGTGGGAACGTTTTAGGCTGATAATGCTGGGCACAAACAAATTCATACTTCGGACTGCTATTGAGACTTGAATTGGGCCAAAACTTTAAAGAAATGTTCAGACGCCAGCACATCGAGCTACTACAATCTGTCAAATTTCTTTAATAGATTTTAACAGTTTATCGCTTAAGTATTAAGGTTCAAGGTTGATTGGGAAAATTTTACAGTTTCGGGTAGCTTGACCTGCTGGCGTCTGTACCTACTTAAAAAGATAAGACTTCAGGATACTTCAGAAATAACAGTGACTACTAGAACCGAGTATGCAATAACTCTCCTAGTCCTGTTAAAAACCTTTTGAATAATATTTAAAAACCTATTGAATTACGCTACTTAAAAATTACACCCGATCAAATAAAACCAAACCATATACACTTGGAAAACAGAAGAAGGAGCTCAGACACTCAACCACTCAATAATATTTAAAAATTAATTCCCCTCTTCTCTGCTGACACTACCGAGTCAGAGCTCACTTCACTGAAACGTAGCACTGCAGGCGACGTTTTTGCGCACCGTACCTCTGACACAGACACTGAGACACCTTTTTATGTAAAGATGGAGAAAGATATACTGGATTACTAGATCAGGTTTTGTTTTATACAAATTAAGTGTTAGATTTTTTTCTATCTGGTATTTAAATTTTTTTAAATTCCAACTAAAAAACTTTTTCTTCTTGTAGTGCTAGTAGAAATTACGTTAGTAAAGATATAATTTTAAGTAGATAAGTACCTATGCATAAGAGCAGTGGTGGTGGCCGCGACTTGCGGGTTGTAGGTCATAGGTTCGAGCCCAGACAGGCGCTATACTTTGTGTTAATAATTTCATCACCACTGCTCTCAAAACGGAAGGAAAACATCGTGAGGAAACCGGCATGTCCTAGAACCAAAAATTCGAAGACATGTGACATATATCAACCCGCACTGGGGCCTCGTGGTGGATTATGGCCTAATTACTCCCTCTCATCGAGAGGAGGCCTGTGTCCCAGCAGTGCGAACATTATAAGCTGATGATGCTCTGCTGAGTGCAGCCAGAAATAATGGACATCTCACAGCTTGGTTAATAAGAATTAAATCAAAAAGTTATTTTATGCAGCAACATTATTTCAAAACAAACCCGTCTGCCTTGAAAGCAAGAGTGAACCTGAACAGGCATGTTCTGGGCACACTCGTTCCATCATAGACCTCATCCATCGCTTTCCATCAGGCGTGATCGAGGTCAAGAGCAGGCCATTCAGAAAAAGAAAAGGATCATTAATTGCAAATTGTCTTACTAAGAAAATTTGGAAAAGTTACTGAAAGATTTGGAGGTTTAAAATTAGCCCACAGGGTCGGTCGTGCGACCGGGATACAAAACGTACCTATGTCGTAACCCAGGTGATCGTCTATCCGTGTGCCGAGGTTCATCCCCATTCGTTCTGCCTTTAAAGCGTGAAATGATAACGGACCGAGTTACATTAAAATCCATCCTTAACCGCTTCAATTTTTTTTTAGGGCTCCGTAGTCAAGAAGGAACCCTTATAGTTTTGCCATGTATCTGTATGTCCGTCCGTAGCTTAGCTCAGAGACTCTTAGTACTAGAAAGCTATAACTTGTCATGGATATACATATTAATGACGCCGACAAAGTGGTAAAATAAAATCTACGGAACCCCTCATTGTGCGTAGTCCGACACGCACTTGGCCGGTTTTTAAAGGTATTTTGTTACTGATTATTGATATTGAGATAAACCCAACAATGGACATCCCCAAACTGTCTCATCCAGTGACCGTCACATCTATCTCACATCGGAACACCGAGAATACGTCTTTCTTTGCCTCTGTTTGACTTATTTACTAGCTTTGAATACAACTGTTGTTAATACGAGTATCATTCCGAGTACTCTGTATTCCGTGTCAATATTACGTTTTATGGAAGTACTAGCAGCGCCCCGCGGTTTCACCCGCATAAGTGTCGATCCCGTGGGAATATCGGGATAAAAATATCCTATGTGTTATTCTGATGTATAAACTATATTACTGTAAAGTTTCATGAAAATCCGTTTAGTAGTTTTTGCTTGAATGAGTAACAAACATCCATCCATCCATCCAAACTTTCACCTTATGCGATAGCCAAGTCACACACACAAAATTTAAATTAAATACATCTCAAGATCATAAAGATCATTGAAAGATATAAATAGATCGTTTAAAGATATTTATTCTCAAAAAGACACAAAGTCACTTACATGAGAACAAAACTTATATAAAGTTCGTCACAGACTTCACGGTAGCAATTGGGAGAGAATTTTCTTACGATTACCAGCACAGGACATTTAAACTGGTACACACTCGTACCTACTTATACTCCAAACCGCAGTTACCGGAAACTCAATGGTGCGTTGGTGGATCATGCACCAACACACCTTGTTACCGTTAGGTAACTAATACATAGTTAATACACTGAAGTCTAGTTAGTCTAATTGCCTTCCAATCGGGCCTCAATGTCCAATAATCTAGATTCTGAGAGTGTCCTAATTACTTAAGTACTGCAGGATTCGGGAGTTGAGAGCAGAAGGTTCAAACTAACTGGGCGTTGTTTGGCGAATTTAATAGTGGTCACGAAACACTAGACCGTAAGGAATCCGTCTTCCCAATTTTCCAGAATTATATGAGTAGATAAATTAGACAGAGTGGCAACTAGGTTATCACATGAAGGGCCGATTTGTCAATCGACCGATATTTTTTGATCGTGGAATGTATTCCACGATCAAAATCATCAACGATCAACTGACGTATGACAGATATTGTATGGAAGAATGTCACAAATTAAAAATTATTCCACGAACAAAAATTATTATCTGTCGATTGAAAAACAGCCCTAAATAGTACAGCGGTTATTACAAGTTGTTATCAGTCTGTTAAAATAAAATGAAAATACAATTTTACTATAACTAGGAAACTTAATTTTTCAAACAAAATAAAAGCATAAAAATCGCATGAGATCATTTATTATATTTACAGAATTTAAAAAGCAGTCTTAAGTCTTAAAATAATAATATGTACGACTGTATTATAATAGGTAATACGAGCTGGTGTCCGCAACTCCAAATCAATATAATACGCGTATTTTGCGTACGGTACGACTATTAAAAAGAAGGGGAAATAATCAAAGGGCATCAATTCCGTATTATTATCTACTAGCTTCTGCCCGCGGCTTCGCCCGCGTGGATGTCGGAAATTATCCCACCGGAACGTGCTAACAGGATAAAATGTATGTGCTTCCCCATGATGCCATCTATCTCTATGCCAAATCAGAAGTTCAGTGGTTTAGGCGTGAAAATGTAACATACAGTTTCAAATCCTCCCCTTAAAAATTTAATTATCCCTTTTTGTCCCGTCAGTGGGAAATTTTCCACAACTTTACATACTTATTATTAATTATTTTCTGTCAAAAGTATAAATACTGAGTTTCGAGTTACTCGGACCGCGCATTCAATTTCTTCCACAGAAACTTAACACCCCTATATCCCTCTTTGAGGGGTAGTTTTGAAAAACTTATAATGATAAACTTTATTACTTACTTAGGCACGTATTCTTGCCAAGTTTCAAGTTTATTAACTAAATGAATAAGATTTTTCATATAAATTGTATCCCCCGCTTTTCACCCCCACATGGGTGGAATTTTGAAAAATTTTTTGGCATTGTTCATTACTTGATTCAAAGATTATTTATATCAATTTTCGAGTTAATCAAGCCACGCATTATAATCCTCTCTTGTAAAATTAACTACCCCTTTTCAACCCGTTAGGGGCAGATTTTCGAAAAACCCTGATACATGTTACTCTTCATTTTTGGTCTTAAGTATAAGCACTGAGTTTAGAGTTAATCGGACCGCGCATTCAAATTATTCCACACAAACTTCAACACCCCTATATTCCCCTTTGAGGGGTAGTTTTGAAAAACTTATAATGATAAACTTTATTACTTACTTAGGCGAGTATTCTTGAAAAGTTTCAAGTTGATTAACCTAAAGAAGATTTTTCATATAAACTGTATCCCCGCTTTTCACCCCCAAAGGGTGGAATTAAAAAAAAATCGTTTGTGATATATTCATAACTTGACTCAAAGATTATTTATACTAATTTTCGAGTTAATCAAGCCATGCAGTAAAATCCTCCCCTGAAAAATTGACTACCTCATTTCAGCCCGTTAGGGGTAGATTTTCAAAAAACCCTGATACACATTATTCTTTACTTTCAATATTAGGTATAAATATTGAGTTTCGAGTAAATCGGATTGCGCACTAAAATTCTTCCATACAAACTTTAAAACCCCCCAATCCTTTATTAGGGGGTAGTTTAGTAGAAAAAAAACTGACAATCTTCATAATTTATTTAGAAAAGTATTCGTGCCAAGTTTCAAGTTTATTAACTCAAGGAATAAGATTTTTCATACAAACTAATTCCCCCCTTTTCACCCTCTTAGGGGTGGAATTTCGAAAAATCCTTTCTTAGTGGATGCCTACTCTTTACGAAGAATACACCCTCCAAATTTCATGTCTCTAGGACCAGCGGTTTAGGCTGTGCGTTGATCTATCAGTCAGTCAGTCAGTCAGGACTTTGAATTTTATATATATAGATAAAAATCAATCATGAGTTGATTTAATGAAAGGTAAATTGCGGCTTATGATTTATGACGTATTAAAAAAATATTACTTACTAGATCTCGTTATTACTAGATTCCCCCAAAATTTAGTTTTTTTCTTTCTATTTTTGTGTGAAAATCTTAATGCGGTTCACAGAATACATCTACTTACCAATTTTCAACAGTATAATATTTATAGATTCGGAAAAAAGTGGCTGTGACATACGGACGGACAGACAGACTGACAGACATGATGAATCCATAAGAGTTACGTTTTTTGCCATTTGGCTACGGAACCCTAAAAAGGACCCACGGCTAGAACGTTAATTGTTAGATATTAATAATTTTAATTGTCTAAGTTTAAAATACGTAATGCAGAATACGTGGTTTCAATTAATGTGATGACCTAATAGCCACTCAGCACGTACCACACTATCAATCACAATATGAATCATTTTTAAGGATATTTGTAATCCATTGCTTCATATGTTCGAAACATTTGTCTGCTCAACAACGTAAATAACGCAATGAATGTTGTTGAACTGTCAAAATGAAAGTCAGTCCTACTGTTAGTGTGTTACGCAACTACCCCGCTGTGTAGATTTTTGTGTTGATTTTATTGTGTGTATTAATTGTAATTGCTATGGGTTACTACCTGAAATAAAATTTTATTATTATTATTTGTTACTAGCTTCTGCCCGCGGCTTCGCCCGCGTGGATGTCGGAAATTATCCCACGGGAACGTGCTAACAGGATAAAATGTATGTGCTTCCCGAGGATGCCATCTATCTCGCGGGCCCTTTGTGGCTAATTACAATAGAAAACCAATTGTGTCTCATTGGTGGTGATTAAGAGGGTAGGTACCTATATGATATCTTTACCTAAGTACCTACCTAAATAAACCTATTTCTGATGATAACTAATCTAAACTCAATAAATAAGCAAAATCCCTAAAAACTAATATCTATACGAATGACTAATCCTACCTAACAGTATTATAAAATAACCTACGGTCACTACGTACATTATCAAATATACTACCTACCTATACTTTAAAATTAAAATCTATACCTACGACTTATAAAAATAAACCTAAATAACTCTAAAAACTAAAAAGACTAAAAAGGTCGCACTGAAAAGCACGGTTTAGAAATTATTGCAAGTAGCAGTTAAAATAAGAATAAGAACGAACGCTCGCCACTCGACACGTCCGTTCAAATCAAAGTTCAAAAAATGTAATGCCATAGATAAGGATAAGTACTGACGTAATGCGCGCGCTCAGACTTCGTCCTTATATACGGTAGCGATCCGTGGCGGCCGCGGCCGCGCGCCACGCGTGTGCCGCGAACGGTGCAAGCCAAATTCAACCTTCAGCACTACATTTAGAGCATAACCTTAGTGAACTCCACTGCGGGTGACGTAACCTACGACAAACTTATTATTTGCGGTTGGTACAGTAATCGGGTCTAGGGATCGAACCGCAAAATTAAGTTTGTTTTTTATTGTATATACTTTTCCGGGATAAAAAGTACCCAGTGTGGTGCCCAGGATATTAAAGAATAATTATACCAAGTTTCATCGTAATCGAACCGGTAGTTTTTGCGTGATGCCTGAACAAACAGACAGACAGACAGACAAAAATTTTTTTAATCACATTTTTGGGTTTGGTGTCGGTCTAGTAACACCCCCTGCCATTTATTTTTTTGATATTTTCAATGTACAGAATTTTCACTTCTACAGATTTATTATAAGTATAGATTATTATAATGTTGAATAAAGAACTATCTTTATTCTTTAAATTATACCACTTGCTTTAACGGCGAAGGAAAAACATCTTTAGGAAATCTGGAATTAATAATAAGTACGAAATATTATTAATTAGTAGAGCTTTGAGAAGGTGCTAGTCAGGACCATAGCTTTGCTGTGTTTAGCGGGGTAATTGCGTAACACAATTTCAATCGAAATCTGAATCATTTTATTGCTAATTAATTGCTTCATATGTGCGAAAAATTGGTTTGCTCAACAACGTAAGCAACGCAATGAATGTTGTTGTACTGTCGAAATGAAAGCTTTTGCTAATGTTAGCGTATTACGCAATTACCCGCTGGTTGGGGTAATTACAGTAGTTGAGATGATACATTATTTTCAGCGTTGTCTCTGGGATTTCAAGGCACATATTATTGCTAGTGGTCGTAACTTCAAAATACTTTATTTCTCTTATTAAGTTTAATTTTTTTTTTCGCGAAACCCTAATTCTTTTTCTAATAAATAAAGTCACCTCAGTTACTCCTTATAACATCAACTATCTGCTAGTGGAAGTCCCTTCAAAATCAGCCCAGCTGTTTCGCAGATAAGCCGGAACAAACAGACAAACGAAAAATTTAAAAATAGTTTTTTACTGCTTATGTACCTTATAATTACACTTTCATGTGAATTAAAAAGTTGTTTTGACATTACAAACAGACACTTAAACTTTATTTGTTTGTGTAAGTATTAGATAAACCTACATGGTCAGTATGAAACGTCAGAAGCTAGGTGCACGGTTCCAATTGGTCGTTTCCTATGGAGAAGAACCGGCAAGTACCTCCACGGTTAGTCTATTAAAAATGCTCATCGTAGACCGTATTGACATCATTACATCAACACCGGCTTTCGCTGACGAACCAGCGCTGGGGCTCTGTCTCGCATTATGCTGAGCGATGACCGTTTTGCGTGGATGTAACGCATTTTTCCCCCAACTTGTTCTTTTTTGTGTTGTGTTTTTCTCTGCGTCATGTTTACTGCAAATAAACGTGTTTTCTTTCTTTTCTTCTCCTATTTTCAGTTCCGAAAGGATGAAATTGTAGCGGTATCTACAACGCTACATGCGAACTACGCGTCTTACTGACGTCACACAAAATCCTGCATCGCGCAAGCAGAGTTTACCGCGCACTTAGCATATACACAACAGCCCGACATGATTCATCGGGCAGTTGCCCGCCAGACACAACACCCGTCTGGTCGGAGGATCCTCCCTTTTCTATGGAGGATGAGTGAACTTTACACCCTGTTCCACATACCTCTATAAAATTATTCATCAAATTCTTTTTCTCCCTGTATCCGGAGTTGGTTTTCTGTCCTCGCCTGTCTGTTTCCGATCCCCGAATCCCGAATCCCGATAGGCCGGAATTTAATTTCTTATCGGAGCTTATAAGTGGTAATTACGTTATCTTGAAATCTATCTCTGGCTTTAAAAATACGACCTTTTCTTTTACTACAAAGGTTGGGAAACTGTCTGTTTCAGCATATTTTAGTAATTAAACTTTTGAACGTCGAAGACACGTTTAATTGCCAGGGGTATGCTAAGTACCTAATAAAAGCCGCACGGGTCGATCGATCAGGTTAAGCTACGTTTGCTGCGGTTGGTACTTGGATGGGTGACCATCTTTACATACCGAACCCCCTCCGTGCCTCGGAAAGCACGTCAAGCCGTGGATCCCGGTTGTCATTCGTGGATCTTTGACAGTCGTTACGGGTCGTCGGAAGCCCGAAAGTCAGACAACCAGTCTTACCAAGGGATATCGTATTACCCTTTAACTGGGTTATGGAGGTCAGATAGGCAGCTTTTTACTAAATGTATATGAAAGTAGATACGGAACTTATAACAGAAAAACATTTTTTTTAATGTTTGTCTATCTGTTTGTTCCGACTAATCTCCGAAACAGCTGGACGGATTATGATAAAATTTGATATAGGGATACTTTGTATCTATGATACCGACATACCACACGGGCGAAGCCGCGTGCCCTAATAAAAATATAAGCAAGTCAGCAAGGTAGACGAAGGTACATTTAAGTACCGCTACTCAGCTATTTTATATTTACACAGCTTCCCCTTAACCAATAAAAATATAAATTCCCTTCCCCAAACTTTAGCCGTAAATTCTTTTAAACCTCTTTTAATTCCTGAGCACAAAGTTTATTGGTGTTGCCCATCTTAATATATCTGGCCTTACATTAAAGGTATTGGCTTAGTTAATATTGTATGGGGCGCGCAGACTGCTGGTCACGTTTAAGCCATTAAAGGAAAAAGTTCTAGGGACATGCGTTGGTGATTCACAGTTATAAAAGTAGACCAGCTTCTGTCCGCGACTTCGTTCGCGTGGAAGTCGTAAAATACACAATGCCTACACTTAAATAAATAGGCGTGCAATAGGGGAGGCCTATGTCCAACAGTGGACTGCTATAGGCTGATGATGATGATGACACTAAAATAAAAGCCACATTTTTATAAAACTCCGTCACTATTACTTCGGTCTCGCTTAGCGTTCTTTGTTACTTATAGCCTATAGTCCTGTACTCCGATAGCCTTCCTTAGGAATTGGGCATCAAATGAAAAAATAATTTTTCAAATCCGACAGGTAGTTGCATAGATTAACGCGTTCTAACAAACTCTAGGATATAATAATATTCTATAATATTTATAATATAAGAGCCGGTCAGTCAGAAAGATGAAGCTAATGTCCATTCATATGACCACACCTTTCTGATAATCGCTGTATAACAATAAGTATCTATGTAGGGATCTGTTTAGACTAGATCTTATTATAACATTACGACAGTATTCGCCGATGGTGTGGGCAAAAGCGTAGGCAGTAGGCGTAGGCGTATTATGCAGTACACCCATAATTTGATACAGGAGCGAATCTATTGCCTATAAATGAGCAAATATCTAGATTCCAGACTAATCCTAGAATATATTATTAAATATCTAGGATTATCTTTATTCTGGGATTATTGTGAATTGTAATTGTAAAGCGAGGCACACACTATTATTGTAGTTAAAACATTATTTTCACTTTTTCATTTTGTTAACACGTCATGACGTCAACGCCGGGCTGTTGCTGAAAACCAGCGCTGGGGCTTTTTTTTTTTTTTTTCAGGAGCGGAAATCATCAAATGACTCCTCCCGCTCTGGGTGGAGCAGAAGGGAGTGTCAGACTCTTACTGACTAAAACGTCTCGCATAGGGTCTTAGCATTATGCTAAGCGATGGCCGTTTTGCGTGGATGTGACGCAAATTATCCCCCAACTTGTATTTTTTTTTTGTTTGTTTTTTTTTATGCGTTATGTTTACTGCAAAGAAACGTATTTTCTTTCATTCATTTGTATTTTGTGTTTCACGAACTATATCCATATAAACGTTATTCTTTCTTTATGATTTTCTCACCTCGGGGCGAAGGGACGTTCTAATATTATAGAAAAAAAATTGCATTGATCACCAAACTTGCTTACAGCGTTTTGGCAAATTCTGGCCACGAAATGCAAGATTTTTCTCCGTATTTACCATTTTACTTTGTACCCACAACGTAGTGTACAAAAATCGTATATCTAAACTCAATCTTTGGTGTTGACGACATATTGTCGGGTTACATCACGTTGGTTTGGTTTTAACCCGTGTTTGACGGGTTTTGGGAACTGTCTTTTAAACGCCGTTCAAAAAGAGCTGATTCAAACTCAAAATATTTATTTCAAATAAACCAATTACAGGCACTTTTGAATTGTCAAGGTCGGTCAGTCAAAAAGATGAAGCTAGTTGCCCATTCCAAAGCGTAGGTACCTATGGAGAAGAACGGGCAAGAAACTCCATGGACACTCTTTTAAATCATAATAATATTGTTACAAAGTATTGGTTACATCATTCATGTTCAAAATTATGCACGTGAGAACGATGCAGAACGTTAAAAGCGTCCGTAATAAAAATATAAAAAAAAAACAATTCAAATATTAAATTAAATCAAGATAAGCCATGGCAGCAAAGAGTTGACCAATCCCTACTGACGGCGCCCGTTCACGAACATGACGCACAGATTAGCACCATTCAGCTCAACCATTTTGAAGGGAGCTAAATGATCCAACACATGCGCCACCATCAGCGAGACATTAGAATGAGCATGACCAACTCTCAGCCGCCAAGGCACATTCAAGTCAATTAAAGACGTACCCAGTTAATGGTAGCTTAGCTTGGTTGTATGTACATAGTACTCACATACGATTCACGTACATAGGATTCACAGCCTCATTCGAATAACTTTGATTTTTATATAGACTTTAATCAGCTGTATCCTGTTAGTCTAGAAGTCGACCTTAGCATAGTTGGAAAAAGGCTAGGCAGAATGATTAAATACACTTCGATTGACGATCCCCATTCTATGTGAGTTCTGAGGGGCAAATCTCGTAATTTTAAGAACATTCACAGTCACATCTCAGTCTCGAATTTCCCTACATTTTTGACAAGTTTTTGACATTGACTGGCGCTGAGATGATAGATAGATAAATCATTTATTTGGCGCACACAAAAAAGACAGCGCAACACACAAAAGTACATTATTAGAGAACTACCCACATTAATAATATAAAACAAGGTGCCGACAAAATAGACAAAATGAAAAACACACAAATATCAAAGTCAAAGTGACACTATGACGAATTAAATTAATAACGAAACATACACAGTGCGGTGTGCGTCTCAAGGTTGCACCAAATGGGAGTCCAGGTCAGCATGTGTCAGGCAAATGTACCTAACGCTGATATTCTGCTGGATCCCTGCTGTGACACACGGACGTTGAGAAGACGAGATAAATTAGTGTTGTGACAGGTGTTAAGTGCAGAGTGAGGCTTTGTAAGTATACCCAACACTATAATTATGTATTCTACAGTAAGTTTTGCATTGGGTAACGTTCTTGTTCGTAGGTGTCTTAGTATTGTGCTTTGGTTACTTGATTCTTATATTACAAAGTTACGCAGTATATAATGTGTAAGTGAATAACATTACAATTATAGTGACGTTGGTGCGAATAAATTAAAAACAATTTGGCTAGAATAAAATTAGAATTAAATGCGTTCACAATAAATAAATATAGGTATATAACATATCCAACACAAGATCCACAGACTACTCAATTACTATATCTTTGCTCACAGGTTGTAATCACGTGATACGCTAAATAGACAGATTGATTCGGGAAAGACCTCTTATCTGTTCTGTGGGGAAAGTCACGACAGCCATTCATATAATGGACGTGTTCGAAACAGTCATCCCTAGATTCTTCTGCGAGGTGATAAGAAACTGCCGTAGTCGAACTCTGAAGGTACCAAGAAATTTAAGATTCCTTATCGGCGGAGGAATATTGTTCCAGCATTTAGATGCAGCATACCTAAAACTTCCCCTGAAAGCAGCTGTCTTGTGTGATTGAGTGGCGAGTTGCTGCGAGCACTGTCTACTTGCGCATTCTCTTCTACTGGCGATCCAACTCAGTTTATTGTACAGGTAGGACGGCTGCTTGTACTTTATTACTCCAAAAAGAAGGCAAGCCAAATGCAACTTACGACGTGATTTCATCTTGAGAATTGAGTGGCTATTTAAAAATGGCGTTACGTGACTTCTTGGCGGGATTGAGAAGCAGAATCGCGCGCAGGCGTTTTGTACTCTCTGGATCAGTCGATCAGTTCTTGCTAGTAGTCGAGGGCCAATAACTACGTCCGCATAGTTCAGGTTTGACAGCACGAGAGACTCAGCCAGCTGGATCCGTAGTTCCTCCGACAGATAAGGCCTAATTTTATAGAGGACCTTAAGACGGTAAAAACAAATGCCCACCGACTCTGCCACGTGCGCTTCGTATCTCAACCCAGTGTCCAGGTTGAGACCCAGATTACGTGCCTCACCGACTCGACTGACCAACTCACCCAGTAGGGTAACGTTAAGTGTTGCTGGCACAGCACTGATTTGGTTCTTAGTTCCAAACAACATGTATTTGGTTTTAGTGGGGTTAAGTACCAAACCGTTATTTTCAGCCCAACTTGCTATCCTGTCAAGATCATCGTTTAGATCCTTAATCGTGATGTCATAGTCACTAGGCTTAAAGGAGATATAGACTTGTACGTCATCAGCATAAATGTGGTACCTACATCGCTTCAGGGAAGTTATGATATCCGCACAATACAATATAAAGACGATGGGGCCCAGTATTGAGCCTTGCGGGACTCCTCTGTTAACAGAAGTGAGTGATGAAGCAAGAGATGATCCATCGCTCAGCCGTATTTCCACACGCTGCCGACGATTGGTGAGATAGCTTTGGAACCAGTGTATCGTATTTTGGTCAAATCGATAGTAGGTAAGCTTCGACAGAAACAAATCTATATTTATGCAGTCAAAAGCTCGCGAAAAATCAAGCAAAACAAGAAGTGTGCATAGGCCCTTATCCTGTGCTGACAGAATGTTATCCGTCACGTCCAAAAGAGCTGTTGAAGTACCACGTTGTTTGCGAAAGCCTAACTGTAGTTCAGGCAGAATGTGTTTATCCTCTAGATATTTTCAGAGCTGTTGGCATACTGCCTTTTCAGCAATTTTAGAAAGGCAAGGCAGAATACTAATAGGCCTAAGGTCCTTTAAATCAGTTGGGTTTGTTTTTTTAGGCAATGGCCTAACGATAGCAATCTTCCAGACGTCAGGGAAGGTTGCTGAGACAATTGAGTGGTTCACAATGTCAGTGATGGCTGTCAGATGAGAATGCGACTAAATTTTGAACGTTATTAAATACGGGAATTGGCGGGTTTTCGGTGATGAAATTAGACGAGAATGGCTGATGATGATGTTACAGTCCCCAACATACCTATAAGCTCATTCAACAGCGATCGTCAATTACTTATTGTAGAACTAGACAATGGTTGCGAACCTAATGAGTCGAAACTGCGGACTGCACAATGAGCGTGTGATTTATAGTGTTGCTGTGCAAGTTGGAGTGCCGGACGTATTGATATATTACTAATCAACTCAAACTCAGTTATTTACATAAAATGTGGTAGGTAAATACAGGACCGATTCTATGCTTCTCGCATCCAGCGAATTCCTGCAGCCTTCACAAGGTCATCACTCCAGCTTGGCCTTCCAACGTTACGTCTATCGGTACGCGGTCGCCAGTTCAGAACCTTTCGTCCCCAACGGCCATTTGTTTTGCAAGCGACGTAACATATAAAATTCAGTGTAAAAACACATTTCGCCACACACATACATATAAATAATTTAAATCAATGAAAGTAAGGTTAGAGTGCGATTTTACGATTGCGATTTTTTTTAAGTTTACATAACTAGGTACTGTAATCCCCGCAGCGTAAGGCAGAGGTGACACC
Organism: Apamea sordens; assembly: GCA_945859715.1. NCBI lineage: Eukaryota > Metazoa > Arthropoda > Insecta > Lepidoptera > Noctuidae > Apamea > Apamea sordens. The sequence goes on from OX244009.1 coordinate 15,953,126, forward strand.
CACATGTCGCCAGTCATGTTCAGTTGAAGTCCCATGTAACAGGGGCGAGCCTGTTGCTCTCATCCGGCACAAATCTATTGCTCTCATCCGGCACAGATCCAGACTCCAAGCTACTATTGATTAATTATTCCGAACCCAGGGTACCGAACCCAGGATCTCGTGCTCAGCAGTAGCGCTTGCGTTAACATGTTGCTAACCTAAAAATATACGACACAAAATGAATGATTTATATGAATACAGATGGCAAAAAGATAAATATTGAACAAAGCTATGCAAATATGATCTGAAATGAGAAACCTTACCGAGAAAGGCTTATTTCTATTTAATTTTACATGCTGAAAAGGCGCAAGTTTCGCGAAAATTCCTTTTAACATTGGAAAATACCGTTCGGCGATATTAAAATTTGTGTTATTTTATTTCAATTCTGATATTAGAATGAATAAGGATTTGAAACTCTCTCGTCAGTGATGTTTCAAACAACTGTCAAAGAATGGCAGGTGTAATTTGAATATGCGGACAGTTTCAGTCGGTCGAAACGAAACACTCGGGTCAAGGGGCCCGAGCGCGCGTCTCCTTTTTAACCCCCGACGCAAAAACGACGGGGTGTTATAAGTTTGACGTGTCTGTGTGGGGGTGTGTGTGTGTGTGTATGTCTGTCCGTGGCATCGTAGCTCCCGAACGGATGAACCGATTTTGATTTTGTTTTTTTTGTTTGAAAGGTGAAATTGTCGGGAGTGCTCTTAGCTATGTTTGATGAAAATCGGTCCAAGATGGCCGCCGCCACAAAATGGCGGATTAGGTACATATTTTTTCACAACTCCCTCAATATGGGTATCAAATGAAAGGGCTTGACTAGTAGAATACTATACACTATGATAAATTTCAAATCCAAGATGGCCGCCACCACAAAATGGCGAATTACATTTTTTTTTTCACAACTCCCTCAATATGGGTATCAATTGGATGGGCTTGACCAGTAGAATACTATACACTCTGGTAAATTTCAAATCCAAGATGACCGCCACCACAAAATGGCGAATTACAAAAAACCTGATTAAATACCAAATTACCTGAATCTTTAAACGCAAGAAAATAAATGATAAGGAATCCCTACAAAAAGCATGAAATAAAAAATTAAATCAAAAATTTTAAAAAAACCCCGACAGCGTGAAACCCTATAAAAAGAAAAAAATAACCTCGAAATTATGACCCTGCGTAAGTACCTACGTTTGAAATTTTTTGATAAAATATTCTCCTGTCGGGGGACCTACTACTATTTTAAACTTTAACAGAATGTTAGGCTAATAATTAGAGCGGTCCCCCGACGGGACAATATTTAATCAAAAAATTTCATACGTACCTACTTCGCCATAATCATAATCATCTTCGTCATAATTTCAAGGTTATTTTTTTCTTTCTAAAGGGTTTTAAGCTGTCGCGGGTTTTTTAAATTTTTAATTTAATTTTTAAGGAATTTTCTCGCTGACTGGTCGACACTTCACTTGACCAGAGACCGTGGCCCACTTATTACCGTGGCTGGGTCGTTCTTTGGCCAAAGAATTATAATTCTAATTAAACCTCAGAATGGCATTGCCATTCAACGTGGCAATGCTGCCAGTCTTCTGGGCACGTTTCTGGATGACAGCGATGCGGGCGAGTACTTCGACGCCTAAGTGTCCTTTTGTTTTTGTATTTACTTGTATAGTTAGCTAGTTAGTCATTTAATTTAGTACAAATGACAATTTAATATAATATACAATAAATGTCAGTTGGTAGTAAATTTGCTTAACAACTCATTTCTGTGGCCTTATGGATTGGATTAAACCACAATATCGAGCGTAAAAAATCAAATTGTTACTACCTCAACCCAAAACATAGTAAAAGATAGTCTCGTAACACAGTCTTATTCCATACATGCACAGCAGCACAAAGCTTAATAGGTGGAAGTGCTATGTGCGCACATTTGCGATCTGTTTGACTGCAACACAGTTTGTTTGCGCTTTGTCCGAATTTACATCTTACAGACACTTTAATTAGTTTTTGAAAATACGGAAAATATCCTCCTGCAGTCAGTCGGAGAGATTTCCAATGTTTTTTTTTTTTTTATTACATAATGTTGAGCTCTTTGCGGTGAGGAAATAAGAAATGGGGCATGTGTAACATTTCTTGTACCATTTTGTGTAAGTCAAAATAAAGGTTTAGGTACGGGGAAAAAATCTCTTTGTGTGAACCTATTAAAAGAATAATATGCTACTTCATCACCCGAGGGTGTCTTCAAGACTTACTTTATACACAAAATTACATCTGTATTCCTCTAAGGGACAGACAGACATTACGTATAGTATGCTTAGATTTAGCCTGTTCTGTTTAGTCCCAGGTGGATATTAGGCTAACCCCCTGGTAGCCTATGACTATTAACTGAGCACAAATTTAGGTCCAGTGGGGTAGTTGCGTAACACACTAACAGTAGCAATGGCTCACATTTTGACAGTTCAACAACATTCATTGCGTTATTTACGATGTCGAGTAAAGGAAATTGTTCGATCATATGAAGCAATGAATTTTCAATATCCTTCAAAATGATACAGATTTAGATTGATATACGCAATTCGGGTGCGGGTTACTATTGAGAAAGTTCAAACGAAAAAGCTCAAAAACAGTTTGCCCGACGAGGGAATCGAACCATGGACCCCAGACTCAGCAGTCCCAAATGCAACAACTATACCAACGAGGCAACTGGCACTATAATTGCGTGACACAGTTTCAATCACAATCCGGGAGTTTTGAAGGATACTTCTAATCCATTGCTTCGTCATTCATCATCATCATCATTCTCCTGCCCTTATCCCAATTTAGTTGAGATCGGCGCAACATGTCTTTTTCTTCCATACCTCTCTATTAGTCGTCATCTCGGTAGTCACCCCCTTTCTAACCATATCATCATTCACACATTCCATCCATCGTTTCTTTGGTCTTCCTCTACTCTTATAGCCATCGACATTCATACTCAAAACTCTCCTCACGACATTTTCCTCATTTCTCCGTAACACACACATACCATGACAACTTTTCAGTTACCGGTGCCACTTTCAGACTTCCTCTTATGTACTCATTTCTTATTCTATCCATTCGTGTAACACCACACATCCCTCTTATCATTCTCATCTCAGCTGCATGCAATTGCCTTTCATTTATCCCTTTTGTGGCCCAACATTCTGATCCATACAAGGCAGCAGGTCTAATCATGGTTTTATATATCTTCCCCTTAAGTTGATCATAGGTTCAATAAATTCGTCTGCTCAATAACGTAAATAACGTGTAGCCGTATCACAACGCCACATGCGAACATACGTCATACTTACGTTACGCAAAATCCTGCATCTCGCAAGCAGAGTTTACCGCGCAACTAGCATATATACAACGGCCCGACATGAATCATCGGGCAGTTGCCCGCCAGACACAACTCCCGTCTGGTCGAAGGATCCTCCCTTTACTATGGAGGATGAGTGAAACTTACACCCTATTCCTCATACCTCTATAGAGGCAATAGACGTCTATTGCCTCTATAGAGGTATGAGGACTGAACTGTCAAAATGAAAGAAAATGCGATCAATTGTCATTTTATGTATGTCACGCAATTACCCCGTTGGTACCTATTTTCAATTTTATTGTTATTTCGGTAAACCAATAACAAAATTAAAAAAACTTCAGACTTAACAACAGACAAACAAAGATTTCATCAAGCTTTAGAAATCTTATGGTTTTTAAACCTGAAAACTCGGCTTAACAACGTAGCAACCTCCATTAATCAAAAATTGAAAACAACAGCGTGCGATCGTGGTAACAGACGATGTGATTCATCATGATCTTCTAATCTATTCTGTAAAAATCCCACCGTGAAAACTTGGGTAAAATGAGCTTGAAGTGAGCTGTCAATCCCCAGCGATCCCTACTATCAGCCGGTCTATTCTGTGAAAATCTCACGATCTGTCAATAGTGTCAATCCCTAGCATCAGGTGGAATGAGTAACAATGGCTTTCATTTTGACAGTTCGATAACATTCATTGCGTTATTTACGTTGTTGAGCAGGATTTTTTTTCGAACATATGTAGCAATGGATTAGCAATATCCTTCATCCGCCGGCTGTCGCTGAAAACCAGCGCTGGGGCTCTGTCTCGGGGTCTTAGCATTATGCTGAGCGATGGCCGTTTTGCGTGGATGTAACGCAAAACGGCCATCGCACGCATATTTTCTTGTTCTTTTTTGTGGTGTTCTTTCTCTGCGTCTTTCTTTTCCTTATTCTTTAACTAACTTCAGATTCAACAACACACAAACAGAGATTTCTGCATCAAGCTTTAGAAAACTTATTGTTTTTAAACCTGAAACCTCGGCTTAACAAACGTAGCAACCTCCATTAATCAGAAATTGAAAACAATAGCATGCGATCGCTATAACAAACGATGTGACCGGGTGAGCAGGCGAGGCGAGCTACTGACGCTAGTTGTATCACCGTGCTAGTGCCAGCGCTGAGTTATAGTAGCTGGCAAGAGTTCCCATCGCGCCATTTATATTGTGAGGCGAGTGCTACTATCGGTTTTCGGGTTATTAAAATTTGATTTCTCATACGTTGACAAACAGTCAAAACTTGCTTGGATTTTTTTATACTACGTGCTACAGAATGAGCAGTGGTGGCCCAGTGGTATTGGCTTCCACTTACGAGTGGTAGGTCGTGGGTTCGAAACCAGCCAGGCGCTTTACTTCGTGTAAATAATTTCATTACCACTGCTCTCAAAACGGTGAAAGAAAACACCGTGAGGAAACCGATATGTTCTAGAACCAAAAATTCGAAGATATGTGGCATCTACCAACCCGCACTGGGCCCGCGTGGTAGATTACAGCCCCATCTCACAGAGAGGAGGCCTATGTCCCAGCAGTGGGAATATTATAGGCTGATTAGGCTGCTACAGAATAGACAGAATCACAGAGCAATGAGCAACAGGAATTTAATGTAATCATAGATAGAGAAGGTTGTCTGTGAATGTAGTAGTCAGGATAGCGTGCAAGGAGTGGATTCGGTACTGAGCAGGAGGAAGTTTTGAAGGCCTTATAGATGTATGAAGAACAGGATGTAAAGTTCACTCAGCCTCTATAGAACAGGGAGGATCCTCTGATCAGACGGGTGTTGTGTCTTTTGGCAACTGCCCGACGATTGATATCGCGACGTTGTATATGCTAATTGCGCGGTAAACTCTGCTTGCACGATGTAGGTTTTTGCGTGATGTCAGTATGATGCGTAGTCCACATGTGGCGATATACATAGATACAACCACCCACAACCTAAACTCCAATGATATAGATGAAGAGAGTGAAATATATGAGATTGTAAGAGCGCTGAAAGGGATGAAAGATGAGAAAACTACTAGATATAACAGAGTCGGAAGCGAGGCGAGCTACCGACGCTAGTTGTATCACCGTCGTGCTAGTGCCAGCAAGAGTTCCCATCGCGCCTTTCATATAGTGAGGCGAGTGCTACTATCGGTTTTCGGGTTATTGAATAGGTAATTATTATTGATTTTATTTTGAATAAATATTCTCATACTATTTTGTACGTTGAAAATTGAACATACCTAATTTTTTTTTGCAAAACGTGCATAGAATACGTTTACAAAATAGATTCAGTTGAGTCATGAAGCAATAAGTTCAGGAAATGAATGCCACCGGTTCATACGCGAATAATTCATGTGAGGGCAGGTCACGGCACAGTAGGGGGAGGTGATGAGGGTCCACGGTTACTAAATGATCAATTGGTTCATAAACTCGGCAGTGTTCATTGGATATTAATAAGTCCAGTATTTAGCAGTTATTGATTGCTAAATAACAAGTGTCAAAACAAAAAAAAAATGTTTACAAAGTGTGAATCAGAGAAGCAATTCCTTTTTAAGAAAGTCGAACGGTGGTATTCTACATCACGTTCACAGTTATTTTACTTCTGACAGCCGCAAACTAACAGCAACGTTATTGTGTCGAGAATAAAGATCACAATGATTTTGACGGACCTGTCAGTGGCAGCAAGCAACCCAACAGCAACCTTATTAAAATAAGTATAAAGATCACTATGATTTGGACAGTGATACAAAATCACTGTAAAGGGACTGTAATCTCAGTCTCAATCTGTCAGAAATATCTCTATTTTCGAAATGTTCGACATTGATTGTCGCTGAGATGTGATTGCGTAAGTAGTATTTAAGTAAGAAGTATTTCCTTCTACCCTTTCTTCACTTTGCAACAGAACAGCCCCAAAACATTTAAATGTATTGCTATTCCGCACTGCTTTTATCTGCCTTATAAAAAAAACAATTTTTTTAAAAGCTACCACTGTTATCTATTAAAGTTACAGCTGTAAAATGTTCCCATCCTTCACATTCACGTGAACAAATAGTAAAATCAAAATCAGATTGTGAAATTTTCCTCACTTTTAACTCTTCGACGTGGAATCGATTTATTTTGACGTAATCGGGCGATATCTCTCGCTGATATTATACTTCTCGATCAAACTGGTGAAGTTTTGCATACAACGACTGTGTTCCTGGGTTATAGGATTTGTGAAACTATTTTCATGTGTTTGGAGAACCTCGATTTCCTTTCCTTTTTTTTATTGACAATGGGCTCACTCTTGACCTCAATCCAGCTCAGAGGCAGGGATGAGATCTACGGTGGAACGAGCTTGCCCAGAAGAAGCCTATTCACTATCATCCTTTTTGCTGTACTTACGGCACGATTGTTTTAAATCTTATTGTTGGTAATGGGAAGTGGCCATCGCCGCATCATCAGCCTCTAGCGTTCCCACTGCGAGGACACAGGCCTCCTCTCAGACAGAGTGAGGGGCCGTTCGGTTGTCCACCACGCGAGCCCAGTGCGGGTTGGTAGATGTCACATGCCTTCGACTTTTTGGTCCTAGGACATCGCCGCATATCGGAGGTCGGAAATGATTCCCACAGGAATAAAAGGATCCTATATCCTAACCCAGGTCATGGTCAACTGAATTAGGTGTGGTTCCCCGGGCGAGCTCCTTCACAAAAAGCTTTAAGACAAGGTATGGACAAGTCATCATCATCATCTGCCTAGCCTTTTTCTAACTATGGGTCGACTTCCAGTCTAACCAGATGCAGCTGAATACCAGTATTTTACATGGAGCGACTGCTTATCTGACCTCCACAACCCAGTTACTGGTTAATACGATAACCCTTGGTAAGACTGGACTGGACTGGACTTGGTATGGACGAGTATGTGTGGCTTTACAATTGGAAAGTGATTACTTCTGACTGTGTCTTTTTTAGTAAGTTCCCAGCTTTTTTAGCTAGACTATAGTCTGTCCACCAGGTAATAACCGTTTTTTGACAGCTGCCTTAGAACATAACTATTCCGCATTCTACACTATTCTATTGAGCTAAGCAAAATAAGTCAGAAAGAACGCTGCGTAGACAGGCGATGCGATGCTACGGGGTGGGTCGGGGGACAAGACATATCACGCGGACGATGTCGCGGACAGATGCTAGTAAATAATATAGTTAAACTTCTTTTTTAGTTTTTTAACCATCAAACATGTAGGCCACTGAAGGGGCTCGTGGCTAAATAATAGCTGCCGCACGAGTCGATGAAAGGATTAAGCTACGCTTGCCGCGGTTATGGATCGTGGATAGGTCACCCATTACATATCGAGACCCCGCGACGATAGGTCGTGGTGGAGCAAAATAAAAATTATAGTGGACTGTATACATAGCATGTTTCATAAGAAAAGATGAAATTACAGACTCCGGACTCAGGTTGGCCGAAGCAAAGCAAACCTGTTCAGGTGGACATTCATATTCTTGCAGCCACAAAACATTCTCATGGGAGAAGCGAGCCCAAATGTCTTGCTTCAAATATTCATTACGGCTCGTTGTAAGCTGTTGACGTTGACATTCTGATCTGTGTATCAGGCAGCATGATTTGAGAACGACTAATAAGGACGTAACGTAACGGGTTAAAAGCGCGAGGTCTGAAGGGTCGTTGCCTCGTTGGACAGTGGAGTTAAGGGCCTTGAATTCAAAGTAGCCTCAACTTGAATTAAACAAGTAGCCATCTACTCAAAAGTTAGCACCCTAAGTACGTATCACAGTATCAATCTCGATCTGAATCATTTTGAAAGATTTGCTAGTCCATAGTTTTATATGTTCGAAAAACGTGTCTGCTCAACAACGTAAATAAGGTAATGAATGTTGTTGAACTGTCAAAATGAAACCCGTTGCTACGGATGGTGTGTAACGCAATGACCGCTGGTTTGTTAAACCCAAAATGCATCGTAGATGATGCTTCGTGGATCTACCTGCAGACTCCCATAGGCCTAATAACCCCCCAAAAAGCTAGGGGGTCTAGAGTCATTTACTGAATACATGGTTTCAGTATGTGCGTCGATGCCACCCTGTATACAACCAAAGTCATTGCAGGTTACGGCGAAACCATCACAAATACAAAACTCCTTAGATTACAAAATTATTCAATTATATGATTGACGGAAATAGCTCTGAATGCCTGAGAGCTCTATTCCACCACAAGAAACCACTATAAATCTTAAGAAGACAAAAAGTCTAGTCGGCCAATTATCACACCGTAGTGTAACATTTTTCAATATAATAATAAGCCTAAAATGTTTCCACTACTGGGACACAGGCCTCCAAAGAGGGAGTGTGCCGTAATCCACCACGCGAACTCAGTGCGGGTTGGTCGATGCGTGATTGTTCTAAGACATGCTGGTTTCAAGATATAATTTCGCTGAATTTTTTTAACAAAATGAAGCAAGCAATGTCTTGTCAATCAAATTGTGACATGCAATCCTACTGGTATTATCCGGGGTTGAAATGATCCCCAGAGGTTTGAAAATGAAGGGAAATAAAACAAACAAGCACGCGATGTTTGGCGTTACCCGAAGACTGTGACGCAATGGTACTACATCAAGTCATTTGACATAAAAGTTATGTGTCGTGTGAAATGTCAAGCGATTTTGATACATGTGCGGTGAAAATAGGTGTTAACTGACACCTTGATTTGTCATGCCTTAAACTATTGAACAAATGATTATAGTGTAGGGTAGTTTACCTCGATGTACCTACTTCTTGCACTTTCCAAAAATATTTTGGATTTCATTGAGAATCTCTGTGAACACCATCTACGCCATCCATAGAACAGAGGGATTACGATCATAAGTCACTATAATACACAAAAACTACTATCCCCATTACACGACAGCCTAAAAACAGTCTCAGCCCCAAAAAACCCTATACATCACCACTTATGACGAGCATGCAAATGTGACGTCTATCATACGTCACACGCCACACCGCGCCCCAATATGTACGCCAACAAAAAACATTGCGTTGTATATTAAATCAAGTAAATCGCGTTACAGGTAGGGATTTATATCGCACGAGCATCGCTAGCTAAATTGCTGTTATACGCCGGCTTGGACTGTAGGACGGCACGGTGTGAATGAGGACAAAAAAATGTAGATTTGCTTTTTTTTTAGAAGATTCTGTCTCCAATTGTGTAAGACGCTTTCAGTGACTGTAAGAATAAAGTCCTCCAGACCGTATTTTGGCCACGGCAGCCAATCTCAACGGAGAATAACCTTCGGCGCGAGAGATATTATAGTGCACAAGTGTGTGCGCAGACACAGGTGCACTCCCTCTTCCCTCACTCTCATAGTCCGATGGGACGGCAATTCGATACGACCGGAGAGAGATCAGACGCAGGACAAACGTGCTTTCCGAGGCACGGGGGTATCACAACGCCAAACTCCGAGCTGACAGCAACAATACGAGGGTTTTGAAGAATATCACTAATCCATTGTTTCATAGGTACCTACTAGGGATTTGTAATGTTATCTGTGTTACGCAATTACCGCAGGGTATTTAACCACCACCACCTGCGGGGAGTATTTTTTTTCAATCAGAACGCAATGTACAGACGCCAGCTGCAAGTCCAGCTACCCGAAACTGACAATTTTTCCCAATCAACCTTGAACCTTAATGCTTCAGCGATAAAGTTGAAAATCTATTAAAGAAATTTGACAGATTTTAGTAGCTTGATGTGCTGGCGTCTGTACTTCTTTTTGACAGTTCATCCAAGTCCCCTGAGTTAGTTATGTTGTAGAGCAGACTAATTTTTCAAACCTATGAAGCAATGGATTAGCAACATCCTTCAGAATGATTCAGATTGAGATTGGAACTTGGAAGTGTGTTACGCAATTAGGGTGCTGGTTAAAGATACTGAAAATATGAAGACTACTAGCAGCGCCCCGCGGTTTCACCCGCATAATTCTCGACTCTGTAGGAATATCGAGATAAAAAGTATTCTACGTGTTATTCTGATGTAGGTATATGATATATTACTGTTAAGTTTCATTAAAATCCGTTCAGTAGTTTTTGCGTGAAAGAGTAACAAACATCCATCCATCCTCGCAAACGTTCGCGTTTATAATATTAAGTAGGATATATTAGTAGGACTTAATCATTTTATCAGCAACGGCCTAGCGGGACGTCTACTGTAAATTGTGCAGAGATTAGGCTCAACTGACGTTATGCTACGCTCGGTCATCGCTGTCGCTTGCAGTCGGCGTTTAGTTTAACTACCTACCGCGGCCTGCGCAATGATACGCCAGTTTCAATGCATCTACTGCACCAAAACCGCCTCTAAACTGCCATTTTATTTATTTATTAAAACTTTATGCACCAGTAAAACAATAGGTACTGTACAAAGGCGGACTTAGTGCCTGAGGCGTTTTGTACCAGTCAACCTTAGGGTGATCAGACACAAAACATGGCATTTTGCAACTGACTTGCAGTTAGACTGCATACAGAGACCCATTTGTTTGTACCTAAGGTAGGCTTTGGAAGACCAAATAATTAAAACACTTTATTTTTTCAGGAAAACCGATTTGTTTTGATTTCAAACTATTATAATATCTGAAACCAGTGAGTATGATTGATCTTTTAGTGACGATACGTACCTACCAACTAGTAAAAGTAAAATCTAATAAATAATAATAATATCTAATATTTTCGTCCACATCACCCCACGTAACACCCCACTGTGCATCCGTAATACTACACATTTGTCAGAGGGTGAAATTCCCCGAAAAAATGGCGACCCACCGAATGAAAGCGATGTGAAAAGTGCGCCTATTACGTGAAAAAAAATAAACAGCCCATAGAGTTATGAGATTATTTTTAATAAAGTATTAATGCCGCGCTCTCTGGATTTTTGTTGGGAATAAAATATGTGAATGCTGAGCTTGGAAAGGGAGTTAATTATGGCAATATACTTGGGTAATACTTAACCTATTTTTCATGGGCTAAAAGGCTGGGTTAACACAAGGACGGACGCCCCTCGACCTCCTGTGTGAGATGATGTGAGGGGAAAACAAAAGACTATCCTCTACAGCACGCAGGTACTGTAGAGATTATAGCCTTTTTGGTGCTTACATGCGACCTCCGCGAGTCCGTTATAAATAGATGGCACAAATACGAGACAAACATTCATTTATTTAGAGAATATGAGAAAAACAGTACCTACCTAGACGTCAGATTTGGCTGACAAGCCAAGAGAGATGAAAATAGATAAATTAATTACACGTGTGCTACGTGTAATTAATTTTTCTATTTTCATCTCTATCGGTTTCCAGGAATAATTATTGGACTATACGACAAAATCCCGGTACCCTGAGAGGTCGTAAAGCCCTCACAGAACCTACCTACTGGCTTCGAAGCTTTGGTGGCTTCCTGATGACTGACTCGCTGGAAAGACAAACGAATTATTGACAGTTGATGACAGATGTTAATCGATAACAACGTGTTTCCTCTCGGAACACTGCGCGGTAGTTGCAGAGCACACCATCATAAGCCATGGGTTTCATTTTGACAGTTCAACAACATTCATTGCGTTCTTTACGTTGTTGAGCAGACACGTTTTTCGAACATATGAAAGAGGATGAGGGGGATGGATTAGCAATACCCACCCTACAAAATGATTCAGATTGAGATTGATAGTGTGATAATATCTGATTTACGAGATTTTTAAAGCTACAGTAATGGTTGAGAATACACAAGATAGGTAGCTCATATTTTTACCAATGTTGGGTGCATGTTGCAGTCCTTTTACTTCTGACAGAGATCCAAGCTGCGACCCACTAGCTACCTTATTGCATTGGAATTAAAGATCAATGATTTAAAACAAAAAAAAAAATAACTGTGACCGGACTGAAATGTAATATCCAGCAGAACAGAACACGACGTGACCTATGCACATTTTGGTAATTAGGTACATTTTTAGGGTTCCGTAGCCAAATGGCAAAAAACGGAACCCTTATGGATTCGTCATGTCTGTCTGTCTGTCTGTCTGTCTGTCCGTCCGTATGTCACAGCCACTTTTTTGTTGAAACTTAGTAAGTACATGTATTCTGTGAACTGCATTACTCAAACTCAAAAAATTTTTTTCATCAAACCCATACGTGTGGAGTATCTATGGAAGGGTCATCAAAAAAGGGCACGCCACGATAGCGGCGGTAGACCCCTCTTTGAGGAGTGGCTAGAGAGACGTCACGGCGTTCTCACCTACCGCCTGACGCAGGTCCTCTCCGGACACGGATGTTTCGGGAGGTTCCTGCACATCATCAGGCGGGAGGAGACGCTCGGGTGTCACCACTGTCAGGATCGCCCAGAAGACACGGTGGAGCATACGGTGGAGGTCTGCCCTGCTTGGGCAGAGCACCGCCGTGTCCTCGTAGAGGCGATTGGCAGCGGCGGCGACCTCTCGCGTCCGGCCCTGGTTCAAGTCATGGTCCGGGGTGAGAGGGAGTGGGAGGCAGTCACCTCCTTCTGCGAAGCAGTCATGCTAGCGAAGGAGGTGGCGGGGTGGGCGAGGGAACGCACTTTGCGCACCTCACGCCTCAGCCGCCGCGGGAGACGCTCCGGGTGTCGGGAGCCGCGTGACGACTCCCGGCCACCGTAGGCGCGGGCGGCGGGCGGAGAGTAATGGGTAGCTCTCCGTCCGATCAGGACTAGGCCCGTGCCGGACGGCGTGTACGTGTTCCACGCGCGCCTCAAAGAGATGTCAGCAAAAGAGACGGGGCCCCATAGGGCCGAAGCCTGCCAGGGTAGCGGGACCATCCGAAAGGGTTTACCGCTGCCCTGGAACATAAAGGACTAAGGAAGGAACACGGGTGGGTTTTAGTCAGTAAAAGTCTGACACTCCCTTCTGCTCCACCCAGAGCGGAAGGAGTCATTTGATGATTTCCCATCCTCAAAAAAAAAAAAAAAAAGGGTCATCAAAAATGATATAGATGTTTCTAATATCATTTTTTTCTAAACTGAATAGTTTGCGCGAGAGACACTTCCAAAGTGGTAAAATGTGTCCCGCTCCCCCCCCCCCCCCCCTATAACTTCTAAAATAAGAGAATGATAAAACTAAAAAAAATATATGATGTACAGACGCCAGCAGGTCAAGCTACCCGAAACTGTCAAATTTTCCCAATCAATCTTGAACCTTAACGCTGTAGCTTTAAAGTTGAAAATATATTAAAGAAATTTGACATATTGTAGTAGCTTGATGTGCTGGCGTCTGTACATTACCATGTAAACTTCCACCGAAAATTGGTTTGAACGAGATCTAGTAAGTAGTTTTTTTTTTAAACACTTCTGCTCGATATCAATAATGGCAACAGGTAGGCACTTGAAATATTTATAAAACACTTAGTTGTATTTTTACTTTAATAATAAATCATAAAATAAAATAGATATTTAAGGGGGGCTCCCATACAACAGACGTGATTTTTATAGATAAGGGTACGGAACCCTTCGTGCGCGAGTCCGACTCGCACTTGGCCGGTTTTTTCTCCTAAATTCTATTAATCGTGCATATTTGGGCATGTTTGCTATAGTATTAACTGTACCTATGTAACCACAATACAAAAATGTAGGTACATACATACAATCGACGACGACGAACGGTCCTTTTCGATCAATAGACAAAAGTGTCAACATTTTTATGCTTGATTAAGAGTCTTTTGACTGTGTATCTTGTCTTTTTTTTATTATTATTTTTTATTTGAAATTGTGCGTTTTGTTTGTACAGAATAAAATTTTTTTTTTCTTTCTTTTTCAAAAGATGTTAGGTTAGGAAAATATTTTAAGCCATAAAAGGCACAATATTTGATTATTAACGTTTTCAAGAACAAATATTAAGAAGGTAGGTATAATAATACCTCGATGAATGTTGTTTTGAATAAAATTAGATGTTGCGTTTTTTGGCTATTTTGATGCATATTTCGAGTATTTATGATGCATGTATAATTCGACCATTTTCAGTTGCATACAATCCGGTATCCAACAACAAATACTTAATTGAAACACGATCCATTTTTAATTTTTCAAAAATATAAAAGCTCAAGTATATTCTCCACATTTTATTCCGTAAAAACCAGAAATTAAACTACATTTTCCACTCACTTAGTTCCATTAAAACGAACTTTTACTCAAAGCACACTAGCGCCACAGTCGCTAAGCAAACTATTAACACAAAAGGAACTAACAAAAAGCTCTAATTACAATCCTTAGTCGCACGACAAAAAATACACCAGAGACAACCAGGTAATACTTTACTTTACCTTTTAATAAAAGTCCACAAACAAAAGAGTGATAAAAAACAACTTTCAAAGACTTAACAATCAACGGACGAGGCTGCCTAGTTGATTGCCTGTGCCTTCACTTTAACGAACTTAAAAAAAGAAGGAAAAAACAAAACAGTGAGGCAAAGGCATCGCAACTTCTGCCTCTTGATTGTTGGACAACAAGTGAGAATCAAAATGGCGGCAAGTCCGAAATGAGTCTCGAATTATACATGCGTAACGTCTGCTGAATTGAAACTGTGTACAAAAGTTGAAAAAAAAGCGGGAATAAAACCCGCGAAAAAAGTCCTTTGCTTTGTTTAAGCGGCGATCATATTTAAGTATGATAAACAGTTTTTTTACAAAGAGATTCACGAATCGGGATAAAAGAAAAATTTAGTGTATTAGCGCTTGTTAGCAAGCACAAGTTTGAGATTCATGTTTTATTTTTGCATTTTTATTGCCTTCGTTATGTTGGTGGACAGTATTGTAATCTGTACCAACATTATGACAAAAATAAAAATGGACTGCCGCGTTAGTGTAACTGTACTTATGTACCTTTTGGCCACCAACCACCATGGGATCTGGAGGCGATAGTCCTCCCGCGCCTGTATGATTGGCGCGCGGAGGCACTACGCCGGGAGGAAACTCCGCATCCGCGGCAAACCGCGGCGGAGCGGACGAACCTCCGGCGCGATCTCATGGTGGAATGGAAGGCGCGACTATCGCAACCCAGCGCAGGGCACGCCACGATAGCGGCGGTAAGACCCCTCTTTGAGGAGTGGCTAGAGAGGCGTCACGGCGTTCTCACCTACCGCCTGACGCAGGTCCTCTCCGGACACGGATGTTTCGGGAGGTTCCTGCACATCATCGGGCGGGAGGAGATGCCCGGGTGTCACCACTGTCAGGATCGCCCAGAGGACACGGTGGAGCATACGGTGGAGGTCTGCCCTGCTTGAGCAGAGCACCGCCGTGTCCTCGTAGAGGCGATCGGCAGCGGCGGCGACCTCTCGCGTCCGGCCCTGGTTCAAGCCATGGTCCGGGGCGAGAGGGAGTGGGAGGCAGTCACCTCCTTCTGCGAAGCAGTAATGCTAGCAAAGGAGGTGGCGAGGTGGACGAGGGACAGGACCTCACGCCTCAGCCGCCGCGGGGGACGCTCCGGGCGTCGGGAGCCGCGTGACGACTCCCGACCACCGTAGGCGCGGGCCTGCGGGCGGAGAGTAATGGTTAGCTCTCCGTCCGATCAGGACTAGGCCCGTGCCGGACGGCGTGTATGTGTTCCACGCGCGCCTCAAAGAGAAGTCAGCATAAGTGACGGGGCCCGATAGGGCTGAAGCCTGCCAGGGTAGTGGGATCGTCCGAAAGGGTTACCGCTGCCCTGGAACATAAAGGGCTAAGGAAGGAACACGGGTGGGTTTTAGTCAGTAAGAGTCTGACACTCCCTTCTGCTCCATCCAGGAGCGGGAGGAGCCATTTGATGATTTCCCATCCTGAAAAAAAAAAAAAAGTACCTTTTGGCCGCTAGCACAAGATATAATACTACGTATGTCGCTAGCCGGACTTCTCGTAGGTTCGATTCTCGGGTCGGGCATAGTGCTTATTGAGAAATTTTCAGCAGCAGAACGGAGTTTGGATTTGGTTGATACCAATAGTCTCTCCCTATTCATTGGCTTAGCTCGGAATGTTGCCTAGGGGAGGCAGCCGTCTAGCTTAACTAACACAGTCATTTAATGAGAGATCATAAATGACGCCTGGTAATAAATAATCCCACCAAAAATATTTAATAAAGGTTTGCCAAGACTTAAATAACGCTTTCAGTGTTAAAAAGTTATCAGATCGAATGTAGAGCCAAGCCCCTAACTCTACAAACCTTACATCTTGGTGAAAATGTACGGCTCTAATAAAGAGGACAGTATTTTAGTAAATATTCTGAAAAAGTGGGTAGACATAATAGATATAAATTTGAACTTCTCCGACCTAGGTGTCGGTTGGACATTTATGAGAAGAATGTCTATGTGCAGGCGATAGATATATACAATAAGTTACCAGATAATTTCAAAGAATTGAAAATTACTCTGTTTAGGGAAAAACTTACAGCGTGGCTTGCAGAAAAATGTTTTTATACTCTGAAGGATTTTATGACATATACCTAAAGCTAAATGATGTAATTAATTAATGTTGAAATTTCTTATTCTTGCTGACATGACAACACAACACTTGACTTTTAAATTTGGTTCTTTGCTTTTTCATACAATTATTTTATGTACAATAATTAATTATTCATGACATACATTTTGACATTAATTTACTAATCAATTTGGATTATTTTTAAAATCATTATATTTTGTACAACTTTGACATATTATTTACGCACCATTGTTATGGTAGAATGTGACGGAATTAGAATTACCTTACCACCACTATGTAACCACATTTCTTGTGAATAAAATGATTATGAATGATTATGATTATGAGGAATTAAATAGTGGGGTTCTTCAAAACTGTCGATTTTTCTAGGGTGGGCAAAGATGTTTCTAGGGTTGGCATTGCCCACCGTTGCCCCTTCCTATTCCATGCCCATGTCCCTATTACATACATATACTTACTATTAATACACCTCTGGTAATCCCGACTGTTTCATCAAAGTCAAAGTCAATTCATTTATTTCAAATAGGCACATAAAAGGCACTTGAAATTCAAAAATTACAATAAAATAGAATTGATTCTAGTCGTCCCTTCCAAAAGGTAGTTTTCGTACCAAGAAGAATGGGCAAGAAACTTCCTGTCCAGGGATATTATAAATTACTCTACCACAAAAGTTAGAGTAAAAATAATAAATAGATACATGGTGCTCACATATTTACAAATATTGAAAAAGCAGATGATTTTCCATCAAAATTGGCTTCCGACTTTCAATGCTTTTCCTAACTAGAGGGAGTGAGTTCTGTCAGAAACATATGTAGATGCAACTATGATTAATGCAATCTCTAATCCATTTGCCACGCGCTTCAATTATTGCAATTTCCAACACGAACTTTTCCTAGCTGGCACCTAATCCACGGTTAGAAGCAGATACAGTCAACTGCACATCAGTGGTAACACTTGAACTATGAAAACTAGACCTTACTGCTACGACATAAGTAAAGGAGCTGACAATGTCAAATTCAAAATGTGTACGATGCTGTCAGGAAATTTCTTTGACTGTTTACGATGTAGGAGCCTGCGGGGTAATTGGTTGACTGTACGATGCAGGAGCCTGCGGGGTAATTGGTTGACTGTACGATGCAGGAGCCTGCGGGGTAATTGGTTGACTGTACGATGCAGGAGCCTGCGGGGTAATTGGTTGACTGTACGATGCAGGAGCCTGCGGGGTAATTGGTTGACTGTACGATGCAGGAGCCTGCGGGGTAATTGGTTGACTGTACGACGCAGGAGCCTGCGGGGTAATTGGTTGACTGTACGATGCAGGAGCCTGCGGGGTAATTGGTTGACTGTACGATGCAGGAGCCTGCGGGGTAATTGGTTGACTGTACGATGCAGGAGCCTGCGGGGTAATTGGTTGACTGTACGATGCAGGAGCCTGCGGGGTAATTGGTTGACTGTACGATGCAGGAGCCTGCGGGGTAATTGGTTGACTGTACGATGCAGGAGCCTGCGGGGTAATTGGTTGTCTGTACGATGCAGGAGCCTGCGGGGTAAGTGCGTACACACTATCAGTAGTAATGGGTTTCATTTTGATAGTTCAACAACTTTCTCACTCTCACATTTTTAAAGTTTACCACAAGATCAAAAATGCACCCACTTGACACAATCCACTGGCAAGTCTGCCACAATAGAATCATATAAGCATACTTTATAGCCGGGTACTGCCCTCTAAGATACAGGCCTATAGCCTAGTTTAGGGGACAGGGTTGGACCTATTGTACTTATCTACCTAATGCTAAATTAAGATCTTTAATCTGTATACAGTGCAGTGTACTTGAAATTTGTGGTAATAAACAATTTATTTATTTATTTATTCATTGCGTTAATGTTGTTAAACGGACTCACAATGGATTAACAATATCCTTCAAAATGATTCAGATTGTTATTGATAGTGTCAAGTGTGTTACGCAATTAGGGTGCTGGTAATATGATGATTCGAGGCAGACACTCTATTGGTTAAGTTCTAAAAAGGGAGGTACTAATTTCATACATCCAATTGTAGTTAAGTACCTTCAAAGACCCCGTGACATATCATAGCCATAAAAAGGTAAGTAAGTAGATACTTTACATGCTCGTGTTTCAGTATCACCCCAACCAGCAATTCAGTCCTATTATTTCAGCTCATAACTCTAAAAAGCTCTATAAATGATTTATTAAGGTTTTAGCGGTGCCACAGTGTTGTATAAAAGCGTTCGACAGTACATTATTGCTCTAAATGCTTAGAGAGCTAAAAATACCTATAAACAAAGAATGTAAACGTTTACTACGCCATTTTATACAACCGTTATAGTCAAGTACTATAGCAAGTATTAATGTAACTAGTACATAATAATATTGCTCTATAAAATTGTTAACAGGTGCCTTTATTTATCTGATTAACGTAATAAGGGTTCCAAACGAACTGCAATAGTAGTTTCGTTATAGCAGTGATGAACACTCAACTACAGGGCCATATTGTGATATTGTGGATATTCAGATCGCTGCTATAGTACGTGTGCGTTAGTAGTCACAAAGACTTTAGAATAGAGTGTTTTTGTGATGTAGTCTAATTTCAGGGCACGCTAATAGAACGTAAGTGTATTATAATAGTATTTAAATGCATATTATAATTTTATCGATAAGCATATCACACAGACACTATAATAGAGCAGAATTATTAGATAACAACTTTTTTGGTGCCTAGCAATGCGCTTGTTGGTATTATAAATGGGTATCTATCACTATAATGACGCAAAAGTGGCACATACATGTAGATAAATGTTTCTATTAAATGACAGCTAAGTCCTAAAAAGGATTCTTGGCTTGCTTTTACAACAATATTCAGACATTTTGATACGGAATTAATGCGACGTGCATTCTGCCCTAAAAACAAAAAATGGATTTAAAGAATTGGAAAAGATATAAACGCAGTGGAACTTATAGAAGAGAAGTTAATAGACGTTTTGAAAAAGCAACTTCGTCATCATCAAACAATCAAAGCAGTGATAGTAGCCAAAATCAAGTTGGAATCACTATTATGGGAAACGGTTCCGTACAAAATGTGTCTTACAAAGATATTATTTCTGAAGAGAGTCCTTACTCCAGCGTTTTTTCTGAATCTTCAAGCAATGATTCAACATTCGAAAAAGACCAACAATTTCGTGACGGCGTGAAAAATTGGGCCATTAATTATAATATTTCGCATGAAGCCACAAAAAATTTAGTACGATTAATTAACAATAGAATACCAAATACATTACCTAACGATCCCCGAACGCTTCTTAAAACAGAGAAGACTGTTACAACTTATCCCGTGGGCACTGGACAGTACTGGCACAATGGTTTGACAAACACACTGAAACACTACCTACAAATGATACAAATTGATCGCAATCTACCCGTCATTTCACTGAACATAAACATAGACGGCCTGCCTGCTTTTAAAAGCTCAAAACTTCAATTATGGCCAATTTTATGCAACGTTTATGAAATACCAGAATTGCGACCCATTGTAGTAGGAATTTATTCAGGCTATAATAAACCATCTGATTTAGATGGTTATCTAAGAATGTTTGTAGATGAAATGAAAAAACTATTAAAAGATGGCATCTTAATCGTTATTAATGGAAAGGAAAAAATAGTAGGCGTCAATATACGGGCCTTTATAAGTGACTCTCCAGCTCGGGCTATGATCAAGGGTAAGTTTAATTCTAGTACTATTGTTTTATTGCCTAGCTAGCAGCGCCTCGCGGTTTCACCCGCGTAATTTCCGTTCACGTGGAAATTCCGGGATAAAATATAGCCTATGTCACTCCCTGATCCAAATATTTATCTCTCTCCGACTCTCTTTTTTCTCTTAGTTTTTATTTTTATAGTTCAGTTAGTCTTAGAAAGAAAGAAAATACGTTTATTTACGGTAAACATGATGAAAAGAAATAGAACTAACACAAAATAAAAGAACAAGTTGAGGGAAAAATATGTGTCACATCTATATTGTTGTTAAAAAACAATTGGGCCATATTTCTTTCATATATGGTGAAGTGACTCGGTAAAGATGAATTAGTATATAATCCACAGTTGACACAGTTTTCACTTAAAATAAAATGTGTGATTTTCCACGGCCATTCTGCTGCTGTAAGCAGCATGAAATCGTCTCGACTAAGAAATTTATCGATATCCATATTGGTGTCCATAAGGTAGGTAAGGTACACTGAAAAAACAAAATGTTGATTACAATTTATATTTATATAGGCATTGCTTCTAAAGGTCAGTGATGCTACTAGACACATACATAGGTACTTCAAAGAAATATAAAAACTAGGTACGTAAGACTTGATACAACTACGTTTCTTCCCGAAGAAATAAAAACTGGTTACATGATTAATTCACACTATTCGTCAGTAAACAGTTTATAATTCAGTTTTTTTTTTCATTACTTATGGTCTTCAGAAAAATAGTAAAAAAAAACACTGTGAACATACCTATTATTGTATAAGTATTCAGTCATGCTCACACAGAACCCCAGTTTTAGGTTGAATCCACGATGAATGACAGTGAAAACATTATCACAGCAAGTACTATAATGGCTCTTAGAATATCGAAATCACTTTATATGATAAATATTTTAGTAAAAACTCAACAATTCGAGGGGGGCACTTTAAATTCATAGTAAACCTATCCCTACTTTATCAGTAAACCTGCAGTCGCACATCATTTCCACCGTAATAGACTAATATTATAATAACAAAATAAAATCTTACTCACCTCAGATTGCTTGTCTCCTTTTGTGAAATTATTTTAATAAACATAAAACAAATGTAAAATAATGAATGGTGAATGAAAAAGGTGAGGTAAAGGAAACTAAACTCTTGTATAGTACGAAAAAGTACTTTAAAAGGTCCCACAGTAGCCAGTACATCATTATTTTGAGACCTGCATCACTATTACATAGATTTTATAGGACTATTTCGTCATTAGGAACACTGCAATAAAATTATTTTGTCACTGAACAGAGATGTAAATGCGCCACTTCCGAATAAAAGATACGTTCTTTGGGGTTTTATAGGACCAAGGACAGTTTTTTACAAAACGTTCTATGGTTTTTTATAGTACTAGTTTTTGCTGCTTGGGCAAAATAAATGAAATATATGATGCTCTCGATATTTTGTCGAAAGTGTCATGTACCTATCTGCATTTATGTAACAATTAATCTATCTAGCTTATAAGTAAAATCTGTTTTGTTACTGCATTTTCTCCTTCTATGTTTAGTGCATGCCGTGGCAGCCTTTAATTACGGCTACACTATAAAATGTAAAAAAAAAACATGGAATCTTTAGCATGTATTATGGTGTATGCTTTGTTGGTTGTCCTTAAATAAATAAATAAAATAAAAGTTATCTAAATTTACAACTTTTAACTCAAAGGAAGAGAAATGCGAAAAGTATTAAAAGAAAATTATTCAAGTTACAGGAATGTTTCAAGTTTGAAAGTTGTTACACCTGCATTCCGAAAATGAAAACGCGAGAAGATGTGCCATCTTGTTGCGAATAAAATATGGAGCAATAAAATTCTAAACAAATAATCTGACACTGCTTTTCATATAGAAACTCTACTTTAAAAAAAAAGTGCATCAGTATGTTACAATAAGAAACAAAAATTTGATGATAATATGTGACATCTACTCAAACTCAAAGCATTCATTTCAATTAAACCAATTACAGGCACTTTTGAATTGTCAAGGGGTCGGTCAGTCAGAAAGATGAAGCCAATTTGTAACATAATGTACATACTCACAGTTACCTTCAATCATTCCTCCAGGTCAGAACAAGCATTCTGTGACCGTTAGGCGCTGATCTGATTATTTCTCACGACACGTTTTATCCACAATCAGTACACAGACACAGCTCCAACTTTAACATGAGACTACGACTATTTAGTGACATCCAAGGGTTGGTAATTTCGCCCACATTGATGGATATCATCTAATTACATAAAATTCAAAGTCCTGACTGACTGACTGACTGATAGATCAACGCACAGCCTAAACCGCTGGTCCTAGAGACATGAAATTTGAAGGGTGTGTTCTTCGTGAAGAGTAGGCATCCACTAAGAAAGGATTTTTCGAAATTCCACCCCTAAGAGGGTGAAAAGGGGGGAATTCGTTTGTATGAAAAATCTTATTCCTTGCGTTAATAAACTTGAAATTTGGCACGAATACTTATCTAAATAAATTATGAAGATTGTCAGTTTTTTTTTTTCTTCTAAACTACCCCCTTATAAGGGATTGGGGGGTTTCAAAGTTTGTATGGAAGAATTTTAGCGCGCAGTCCGATTTACTTGAAACTTGGTAGTTATACCTAATATTGAAAGTAAAGAATAATGTGTATCAGGGTTTTTTGAAAATCTACCCCTGACGGGCTGAAATGGGGTAATAAATTTTTCAGGGGAGGATTTTACTGTATGGCTTGATTAACTCGAAAATTAGTATAAATAATCTTTGAGTCAAGTTATGAATACATCCCAAACAACTTTTTTTAATTCCACCCCTGTGGGGTTGAAAAGCGGGGATACAGTTTATATGACAAATCTTCTTCATTAGGTTAATAAACTTGAAACTTTTCAAGAATACTCGCCTAAGTAAGTAATAAAGTTTATCATTATAAGTTTTTCAAAACTACCCCTCAAAGGGGAATATAGGGGTGTTGAAATTTGTTTGGAATAATTTGAATGCGCGGTCCGATTAACTCGAAACTCAGTGTTTATACTTAAGACCAAAAATAAAGAGTAACATGTATCAGGGTTTTTCGAAAATCTACCCCTAACGGGTTGAAAAGGGGTAGTTAATTTTACAAGGGAGAATTATAATACGTGGCTTGATTAACTCGAAAATTGGTATAAATAATCTTTGAATCAAGTTATGAATAATCCGAAAAGATTTTTTTAAAATTCCACCCCTGTGGGGGTGAAAAGCGGGGAATACAGTTTATATGAAAAATCTTATTCATTTAGTTAATAAACTTGGCAAGAATACTTGCCTAAGTAAGTAATAAAGTTTATCATTATAAGTTTTTCAAAACTACCCCTCAAAGGGGGATATAGGGGTGTTAAGATTGTGTGGAAGAAATTGAATGCGCGGTCCGAGTAACTCGAAACTCAGTATTGATACTTTTGACAGAAAATAATTAATAATAAGTATGTAAAGTTGTCGAAAATTGACCACTGACGGGACAAAAAGGGGTAATTCAGTTTTTAAGGGGAGGATTTGAGCTTGAAACTGTATGTTACATTTTCACGCCTAAACCACTGAACTTCTGATTTGGCATAGAGATAGATGGCATCCCGGGTAATCACATACATTTTATCCTGATAGCACGTTCCTGTGGGATAATTTCCGACATCCACGCGGGCGAAGCCGCGGGCAGAAGCTAGTTTTTCCTTTAAACACTATACTTCTAACACAAAATAACTATAGATTTTATTGTATTTTATTAGTAATATATTTTATCATGACAGTTTTGACAACGACGTTTAATACGTCGCCATGGTAACGTACCTTTCAAAATTCTTACCGGCCTGTATCTTTTTAGCGGAATAGATATGCAAACTGATGCAAAATAGTCACTCGCCGACTTCTTATCTCAAATTCATATTTTCTACGTGATGTTGTTCTACGAGTTAACTTTATAGATCCACGCAATGCAAGGATCAGTTCGGGTTTCGCCTCTAAAGCGAACACTACAAGGAGCCTGATACTCCGGGGTCACTTATCCCGGGAATACCCAGCATACCTCTCCGCTCCAGTACCTGACGGACCCTGCCTACGCCTCCGTCCTCCGTCCTCTGTGGAGGGCTACTACATCTATTGGGCCGCGCCTCACCTGAGGGCCACCTCACCCGAGGGCCGCCTCACCTGGCGGGCTGACAGCGTCTCCGCCGTGCCTCTCTCTCCTGCTGCCGTGTTGCGTCCTGGCCTGCTGCGTGGGCCCTCCTACGGGTGTCCTCCGTGTCGCCACGCACCAGCACCTGTCCTCACCTGTTCCTGCTCCTGCTCCTGTTCCTGTTACTGCAGCTGTACCTGCCCCTGTCGCCAGCACTTGCCTCAGCCCACCTGTATCTTCACCTCAGCCTCCTCAGCCCATCTATCACGCATCGTCACTTATACACCCCACCTCCATATACTACACACCACTCTTCCGTCCATCTCCATCTTTTACTGTAAATACATCTTAATTGTTTTCTACCTCCCTTTCTTTAATTTAATCCTACCAATAACTTTAAAACTTAGCTTTCCTTGTCGCTACACGACAAGTTGCCCATTCCAAAGCGTAGTAGGTACCTGTGGAGAATTACGGCTATTACGGCCCGCTCTCCCTCACAGAGAGCTGACCGGAGTCGCAGCAGTGGGAATATTATGAACTACAACAACAGCCTCCCGAGCGATATCGGTCACCGTGGCCAATCTCAACGGAGATTAGCGGGAGATACGCAGGAGATATTATAGTGCACAAGTGTGTGTACAAACACAAGCGCACTCTCTGTTCCTTTACTCTCATAGTCCGATGGGACGGCAATCCAACGCGACCGGGGAGAGATCAGGCGCAGCACCAACAGCTCTACGTGCTTTCCGAGGTACGGGGGTATTAAAACCGCCAACTTTCAAACTCCGGACGGTTGCTAAGAAATTCCTAACGGAAGACCCAATAACACACTTTGTCCGACCTGGGAATCGAGCCCAGGACCCCACGCTCAGCAGCCGCGCTTGCGACCACGCGACCAACGAGGCAGTTGATTATCGAGTTGATTATTAAGTAATTCTGTAATTAAAATTGGCCTATCACTGTCTGGATACCACAGTAATCACATAGTCACGCTTTCATGTCCAAAAAAACAATTTAATAAAATAACAAAACTTGACGCGTATTTCAGCGTTTTCAGCGGAGTGGATTCGGAAATAGGGGAGGACAGTTATAAACAAAAAAAAATAAAATAATGAAAGCCAGGGGAAGCTCAACAAATAAATAGGTGGGGGGAATAAAGTAATTTGTCTTTGCCGGCCCCACTTGCGTGGCTGAGGTGACTGTGGACTTGAGGAAAAATTTACTTTTTTTGCCATAACTTAAGCCACGACCAAACCGTTAATTCTGATTTTTGGCCGTCACTAAAAGGCAATCCGAATAAAACTAATCTTAGTAAATACATAAACTCAAACTCAGCATTTCATCATCTGCTTCTTTCGGGCTTCTGACGACCCGTAACGACTGTCAAAGATCCACGAATGACAGTCGGAACCAACGGCTTAACGTGCTTTCCGAAGCATGGAGGGGTCTTGGTATGTAAAGATGGTCACCCATCCACGGACCAACCGCGGCAAGCGTAGCTTAACCTGATCGATCGACCCGTGCGGCTGTTACTACTTAGCCACGTGCCCTTCAAACTCAAACACAGCATTTATACCAATTAAAACAATTACAGGCTCGTTTGAATTGTCAGGGGGTCGGTCAGTCAGAAAGATGAAGCTAGTTGCTCATTCCAAAGCGTAGTAGGTTCCTATAACATAAAGTGAAAAAAAAATTAAAATTAAGGTTAAAAAATTAGTTGAATAATAGGGGGGGGGGGGCGAACCTATTGACACCGCGCAAAAAGCCACTGGCTAAAACCTTGACTAATCTATACTAATAATAAAGCTGAAGAGTTTGTTTATTCGTTTGAACGCGCTAATCTCTGGAACTGCTGTTCGGATTTGAAAAAATATTTTTGTACTTGATCGCCCAATTCTTGAAGGAAGGCTATTGGCTATTAACCATCACGCTATGGCATTCAGGAACTGAGCATAAAGAAAAATTTCAGAAAGGACGCTAATTTAAAAACCCAGTTAGTAGCTACTTTACACGACCTAAGGATCAACCCCAGCTCCTCCAGCAGATGCCGTTGCGACGACTAGAACAACAAGGCAGACAGAAACTAGGTACCTTCCTATAGTATTTTTCTGAATAATACCAGCATAATCAACCTATAATGTTCCCACTGCAGGGACACAGGCCTCCTCTCTGTGAGAGGGAGCGAGCCGTAATCTCCCACGCGGGCCCAGTGCGGAGTGGTAGATGTCACGTCTTCGAATTTATGGTTCTAGTACACGATGTTTTCCTTCACCGTTTTGAGAGCAGTGGTGATGAAATAATTTACACAAAGTAAAGCGCCTGTCCGGGTGCGAACCTACGACCTACAACTCGTTGGCCGTTACCACTAGGCCAGCACTGCTCTCCGTTACCACTAGGCCAGCACTGCTCTCCGTTACCACTAGGCCAGCACTGCTCTCCGTTACCACTAGGCCAGCACTGCTCTCCGTTACCACTAGGCCAGCACTGCTCTCCGTTACCACTAGGCCAGCACTGCTCTCCGTTACCACTAGGCCAGCACTGCTCTCCGTTACCACTAGGCCAGCACTGCTCTCCGTTACCATTAGGCCAGCACTGCTCTCCGTTACCACTAGGCCAGCACTGCTCTCCGTTACCACTAGGCCAGCACTGCTCTCCGTTACCACTAGGCCAGCACTGCTCTCCGTTACCACTAGGCCAGCACTGCTCTCCGTTACCACTAGGCCAGCACTGCTCTCCGTTACCACTAGGCCAGCACTGCTCTCCGTTACCACTAGGCCAGCACTGCTCTCCGTTACCACTAGGCCAGCACTGCTCTCCGTTACCACTAGGCCAGCACTGCTCTCCGTTACCACTAGGCCAGCACTGCTCTCCGTTACCACTAGGCCAGCACTGCTCTCCATAGTATTTTTCCTTCCTATACTTAGTATTTTTCTGAAAAAGTACCAACCCCCATAAATTACCAAGAAAATGTGCCAACTCCAAAGTTCTCTCCCAGCCGACACGGTAACAAATGATTCCATCCATTGTGAAATTATTAATTAATTCCTTTAGACAAAAATACAAAACTCTGTAGCAGAAGGAAAGCAACAAAACGATCATATCCCGTCGTCTGTTGAGAATTAACTCAATTTTAATATACAATTGATTAATGTAGCTGTATTCTGCTGTTTTGTTGGCAATTTTCAGCTAAGAATTAAAGAAAAGTTTGTTATTTAAATCATTAGGTATGTATGTACTAGATTGTTAGCTTCATAATTTAACTATTTATATATTCAGACAACTTTGATCCATTTGTTTAGTAAAAATAGTGCTTAAAAAAACTTGTGGGGACGGGACCCCCGGCAGGAACGAAGATCAAAATAAAACTCCAAGAGCTGCTAAAATTTAAATTTTTTAGTAGCCGCCAATTTGGATTTTCATTTTGACCTCATTAACGGCTTCAGCACCCTGGAAACCCATGAAAACGATACCCATGTCGTAAAATTTTAATTTTTTGCAGCCGCCATCTTGGGTTTTAATTTTGACCTTAATATCTGCTTCAGCACCATCAAAAACCATGAAAACGATACGCATGAAATAAAATTTGAAAATGTTTGCAGCCGCCATCTTGGTTTTTCATTTTGACCTCGCTATTGGCTTCAGCACCCTCAAAAACTATCTCTCTCTCTCTCTCTGATTCTCTCTATTATATGTAAGTCGCTGAGTCAATGCAGATTTTTTTTTTTTAATAAAAACTTTGCCCCACACTTGGAATTTCTCCTGTATCGTGGGTGCGTTTACAAACATTTAAACTCACATACACAAACAGCCAGACCCGGAAAAACTACTTGTAGGTCATACAAATATTTGTTCCATGCGGGAATCGAACCCGCGACACGCAGCGCAGCAGTCAATCGCTTAACCACTGCGCATTGGTTGCATTGCTTTTTGATTGACTCAGCCTACCAATAAACAAGCACGTCTACACATTGATCCCGATTCCCGTGCGATCTGAGCCCTAAACTCGTAATTACCCGTCGGCCGTTGTGGTGGAACTCGTTAGCACAATCAAGTGCCCTAAACTTCGCAGTTTGGCGATGGAGGGTTGACGGTTGCTAGCATGGCAATTAGAAGGATGATAGATTGGTATGAAGGGATGTGTGTATTTAGGCTTAGACGTATTGAGGCACCAGTGTGGGCTACTTCCTGAGCGGCTCGTGGCTAAATAATAACAGCCGCACGGGTCAGAAGGTGGCTGGGACAGACTGGATGCGGAAGGCGGAGGACAGGGTGTTGTGGCGCAGCCTGGGAGAGGCCTAGGTATGTCCTGCAGTAGACTGCAGTAGGCTGAGTTGATTGATTGATTGCACGGGTTGATCGAAGGTACTACGCTTGCCGCAGTCGTTTCGTGGATGGGTAACCATCCATTGTATATCGAGACCCCTCCGTGTCTTGGAAGGCATGTTTAGCCGTTGGGACGGTCTCGGCTGTCATTCCTTGATCTTTGACAGTCGTTACGGGTTGTCAGAAGCCCACAAGTCTGACAACCAGTCTTACCAAGGGGTATCGTGTTGCCCAGTAACTGGGTTGTGGATTTTAGATAGGTAGTCGCACCATGTAAAATTCTGGTATTCAGCTGCATCCAGTTAGACTGGAAGCAGACCCCAACATGGTTCGGATAAGGCTAGGCAGATTTTTACAGACATAAACTCAGACCATCTTCACATGGGGGTTTGCTGAAAAATATGTACTGAATCCAGTCGAACCCTGTAAATATTCGAATCATTATTTTAAATTGTGCCATGTAAATTGAAACCAATGTACCTCACAAGGCTACGTGCTTATAATCTGCAATAATGATATACGATAACTCTTCGAATTTGATATGTAGGTACGTATAGCATAGCATGCTACGCGAACTGGTGTCCTGCCTTACAGAAGGTAATTTTAATGCGACTTTCTACCTTGACCATCCCATAGCAAAGCTGGCAATGAATTTTGTACGGTTAAAGTTCAACCCACAACTTTTAGTTCGGACCCGGATCGGCATCGTCACAAGTCGAGCCGTTCAGCATTATTTCTGTGAAACTCCATAATGCAACCCACACTCATCAGCCGGGCCGATATATGTGTCCTTTATGTTAAAAGGTCAGCTGGATACCGACCCTTAAAATAAATCAAATTAATATTCAAATTGCAATAAAAAGTTTAGCATTAATAATAAGCACCCGTCGTCGTACGCGCAAAGTGGACTGTATGGTTCTAAAAAATAGTGTGAATTCAAATTAATCTGCATAGTTGTTTTATAATATCTATACTTATAATAAATCTGTAGAAGTGAAAATTCTGTACATTGAAAATTTCAAAAAAATAAATGGCAGGGGGTGTTACTAGACCGACACCGAACCCAAAAATGTGATTAAATAAATTTTTGTCTGTCTGTCTGTTTGTTCAGGCATCACGCAAAAACTACCGGTTCGATTACGATGAAACTTGGTATAATTATTCTTTAATATCCTGGGCACCACACTGGGTACTTTTTATCCCGGAAAAGTATATACAATAAAAAACAAACTTAATTTTGCGGTTCGATCCCTACACCCATTACTGTGTCAACCGCAAATAATAAGTTTGTCGTAGGTTACGTCACCCGCAGTGGAGTTCATTTTTATTCCTTTTAGTTTTTAGAGTTATATAGGTTTATTTTCATATAAGTCGTAGGTATAGATTTTAATTTTAAAGTATAGGTAGCATATTTGATAGTGTACGTAGTGACCGTAGGTTATTTTATAATATTGTTAGGTAGGATTAGTCATTCGTACTTATAGATATTAGTTTTTAAGGATTTTGCTTATTTATTGAGTTTAGATTAGTTATCATCAGAAATAGGTTTATTTAGGTAGGTATTTAATTTTCTGTTATTGAGTTTTTTTTTAAATTAGGTAGGTACTTAGGTAAAGATAATTATCATATAGGTACCCTCTTAATCACCACTAATGAGACACAATTGGTTTTCTGTTGTTATTAGCCACAAAGGGCCCGCGAGATAGATGGCATTCTGGGGAAGCACATACATTTTATCCTGTTAGCACGTTCCCGTAGGATAATTTCCGACATCCACGCGGGCGAAGCCGCGGGCAGAAGCTAGTTGATAATATAACTAGTCCGGATTCATAGCGCTTTGTAGCGAGTAACTTAGTGGAGGCGTGACACTCAACAGCGCAACGAACTGCGCACGCGACCCTCACCATGGCCAACAACAACACTAGTACTACCAGCTGAAAAATATATTGTGGTTTTCCTTTTACATAATAGCCCTAAGTTCAAAATGTCAACATTTAATACACTTTAGTTCATTATATTTACGTTAAAAATACCTACTAGTTAAAATATCGAACTTGATATAGTAAAAAATGTCGGTAGATTTGAAATTGTCACACTCTGCCAACGCGTCAACTCATTAGTCAGTCCACTGCAAACGTTTAACGTACCTATTGTTTAGCGAATAATTATTAGGGTACATATTTGAATGTCGAACATTAAAATACCTACGTGTAAAATGTTTATTAAAAAATCGATTATTAAAAAGGCAATGAGAACTTAGGATGCAAGAGCGAGCGAAGCGAGCTCGGGAATTGGGGCACCCCGACTCGGACAGGTTAGGTTCGAAGTTATGCTTTAGAATGTTATGCTTAAAAAATGTATGCTTTAGAATGTTATGCTTAATCATTATTATGATTAGAGAAATTATGCGTAAAAAAATTATGCGTAAGCTGTTATGCGTAAATAATTTATGCGAAAATATAATTAGGACAAACAAAAGTATGCCAAGTTTTATTAGGACTTAAAATTTTATGCAAATGGATAGGGAACCGAAAATAATATTACTTAAGCATGCAGCGTGCAAGCAAGTATGTATCATGCAAGTGAGCATGCATCATGCAGCAGGCGCGGCGCTGCTGGGCTCCGGCGGTCCCACGCGAGCTTATCGTCGTCGATGGTTTTAACGCTCACCACCGCAGCTTCGGCCTCAGCCGCGGCGGCGGGCGATAAAGCCACCTCCGCCTCAGCTCGCGGTCGCGGCCCGCCTCGCCTCTCCGCGACTACGCGGGCTTAAATTACACTCTAGGGGTAGGGCAGACAAGACTACGTGGAGTCGGTTTTGCAGCGATTTGTTTCTGTCACAAATTTTTGTAGCACAAAATATAAATAAATATCGATATTTAGGACATTCGATACTCTGTACTTCGATATTTACGTCATTAGATAATCTGTACTTCGATATTTAAGCCTTTCGATGTCATGTTTGTCGATAATTAGATTTTAGATATATTGGACGTAGATTATCTAACTATTCGACAATATAAACTTACGTTGTTTTAATTTTCGGTTTTATGGTCGTTCGATATTTAAATTTTCGATGTTTTGAACGTTGACATTTTACACGTAGATATTTTAATTTTCGAAATTCAAATATGTACCTACCCATCTTATTATGTCATGTTCCTGGGTTATATGTTGGTATCTTTGTCTCGAGAATAAAAATGACAGAAGAAGTATTGACTGTTGTCACCTGGGCAATGATGTTAATGACAGAAGAAGTATTGACTGTTGTCACCTGGGCAATGATGTTAATGACAGAAGAAGTATTGACTGTTGTCATCTGGGCAATTATGTTAATGCCCGTGTTGATTAATTTTGATACTTATTTAACAGTTTTATATTCTTTATGCAGCGTTAGTGAAGCTTCTGTAAATACATCTTTTAACAAATGGCTGCGCTTCTACATACATAGCTTCATTGATTTTTGTACTCAGTAATATGGTAGGTAAGTACCTAGTATTACCTTCGATAGCTATCATATTTGGTGCACATATTACACTGACCATTGTTGTTATGATGGAGTTGGGAGCTATGTTGAATACAATAGGATTTCATTATATTAACACGTTGCGGGACGGTACTGACTTTTTCAAATTATGCGATATGACAGTAAAATTGTCCATACAACTTCCGACCATTGCTTTATCCGTACCGCCCTAGAGCAATACTAAAGAATAATATACGATGACAGTACCTTCATAGCCGTATTGATGTGGTATGACAGTAAAAACGGGTTTCCTTGTTCCTCTATACAAAATTTCGCTGTAATGCCCGTACCTCAGTTCAGATGAGGTTAAAATTGTACGGCGGTGCCCGTACTGTCATTTTCAACACCGACAAATCTACTGCTAATGCAGTGCGTCCCGCAACGTGTTAAAGAGTAGGTAATCGGGAATTATGGCGAGAATTTCTCGATAAGAGATCAAAACAAAACTCACTCGAAATGAGGTGAGTATGTACCATTCTTGGCTTGATACGCTTCCCCATGTCAAAATTTTCTTGAACAACATCTTTGTAGATAATATTTCAACTGGTTTGATCGCTTAGAAATAAGGTAAAAAAAAGCAAATGAGTAGTATTTGTAATAACCAGTTTCGTTAACGAACGACAGTGACCTTAACATTAAAATAGTGGCCGAACTTAGTTATTCATTGATAGTTTCACATGTACATCATTATCTAGGGTTAAATAGAATCTAATCTAATCTTAAGTATGAAATTGCCGATTTGTACTTAAAAATTGAAATTCGTTTTTTATTTTGTCTTAGTATTTTTGTATATGTAGCATTTTGTACTGCCTTCTGAGAAGAAAATTTTTTATCATGTAGAAAATTGTCCTAATCACGAAAAAAATGGTAGTCCGTTGGAGCAAGGTCTGGCGAATGAGGGTGACGAATGGTTTCTAATTGCAGTTCCTGTAGAGTTAAAACGGTTTCTCGTGCTGTATGAGGTCTTGCGTTATCATGGAGCAATAATGGTGAAGATCTATTCATGAGTCGGGGCTGTTTCACTGCTAGTTTTGCTATCATTGTTCGGAGATCGGCACAGTAGACATCTGCCGTTATTGCTTGACCAGATCGGAGAAAGCTATAGTGAATAACACCATGCTGAGACCACCAAACAGTTACCATTACCTTTTTATTGGTAAGCTTTGCTTTAGGACACTGTTACGGCGTTTGACCTGGGGTCAGCCATTGCATTTTTCGATTACGGTTATCGTAAAGAATACACTTTTCATCACATGTCACAATTTGATCCAATATCATTTCTATATCGATTCAATAAGGCAACACAAGTTTCAACACGCACGTTTCTTTCTGCAGATCAGTCAAATCATGAGGCATTTCTCATATTTTTTTATTTTATTGATTTGACGTAAATTAGTCATTATTGTTGGTAAGGTAACGTTAAACCATGCCGCTAATTCCTGGGTAGTTTAACTCGGATCAGCTTCCACCATCTCTTTCAATTCATTGTTATTCACCTGTGTGGGCGGTTCTTTCTTCTCTGTCTTGTGTCTTCCACGTGGTTCGTTCTTCAAATCAAAGTTTCCATCACGAAACCGTTTAAACAAAATCGCATGGTGCGTTCATTAGCAGTCCCCTCTCCAAACGCAACATTGATATTGCGAGCTGTTTCTGCCGCGTTACTTCCGCGTCCGAACTCGTATTCAAAAATAACTCGAATTTTTGAAGTATCCATCTATCTTGTCTAAGCTGAATTTAAAAAAACAACTGAAAGTCGATAATCGAATGTTGCACATTTTTTAAAAGAAGAACTTCATTGGTAGATAGCTGAAAAAAGTTTCACTCAACAATCTCAAACCATGAAGGTTCTATGTTAATTCGAAGTACCTATTACAATAAAACGGCAATTTCATACTTTAACCCCGAGGTGAAACGCTCCAAGTTAAA
This sequence comes from Apamea sordens, assembly GCA_945859715.1. Taxonomy (NCBI): domain Eukaryota; kingdom Metazoa; phylum Arthropoda; class Insecta; order Lepidoptera; family Noctuidae; genus Apamea; species Apamea sordens. Next base: position 15,987,660 of record OX244009.1, read on the forward strand.
TGTGATCAAACCAAAAACCAATACATTTCAGATTCGTAGATAAAACAATAGTCTAAATATACCTTACCTTGTAGCCTTGATTGTCTAGTACAATAAATACAATTTTATATTTTTAACGACAAACATTTTTCTTTTGTTCCATTAGCCTCCATTGTTTTCACCTTTGTTCAATGTGATGTATCAAAGCAGATGGACTGATTCCTGCCAGCGTGCAATAGTCTCGTTTTCATGTTTTTCGAGGGTGGTGAAGCCGATACTTAGGTCAAAATGAAAATCCAACATGGCGGCTGCGAATATTTTGTAATTGTTCGATATTTCCATGGTATAATAATACAACTCCTATTTCCTTATTTTAGCAGCCGCCATCTTGGATATTCATTTTGAACTTCGTTCCTGCCGGGTTTTTTTTTTATTATTACCTATGGATTATTCGGGAAACTTGCAGCTAACTTAAACAATGTACTTAAAAAATATGAAATTGAAGTCAATTTACAAGTTTCCATTGCGGACAGATAAAAATAGATAGGTACCTACTATAACATAAATAAGATGATAAATAGTACACGATAGACTTATACAAACCAATACCTACCTATTAATTTATCCTCGTGATTAAATACTTTTCAGGCTCAACAGGAAAAGCCCTGAAAGTAAATATCGAACGCCCCGTTACGAAGCTATCATTACGAAGCTATCAAAAGTAAATAACCCAACACTACCAAATGATTAGCTTCAGCTTCGGCAGAATTTTCTTTTAATAACTAACCTGAACAAATAGTAGGTATAGGTAAGTATGTATGTATCTTTCAAACGTTTTTCCTCCAAAAACTCTATCGTACCTAAATGTAATTATTGACTCTGAGTGGCTGGGGTTCGGTCACAATAAAGAAACGTGTTAGAAGATACACTGCATGAATCTTGTGTGAAAACACAGAAAAAACGTTCGCATTAAAAAAAAGTGTGCGATCGGGGACCCCCTGACTGGAACGTTACGAAGTTCCTTACGTGATACCCGCAATCTCACAACCTCACTCCGCGACAATCCGGCAATCTCACAATTTTGTAAGTTTTTTTATTTTTTTGCAGCCTGTCGTGAAAATAATGTCATTTGTAGACAAATTTATGTCGCAATGTAGTAAAGTAAAAGGGCCGTCTACAGCAATCATCAAATATTTATCTGCCAAGCATAATGGTTAGTCAGCATCCATAGGCATCCAAAGGCAATCGAAATACCTCATAAACAACTTTGTCTCAACTGGCACTTTTGTTCTTCACAATCTAGTGTCCATCTACTATATAGGGTTCCCTGCTCTTAGCAGTTGGTACAGTACCTGAGTGCCTCAATAAAATATTTATTGGAATTAAATATGGCGTCCTCCGGCAAATTGGAGGTCCCTTATTATGTAAGGAGCCAGTTAGTACCGATTCACTTGATAGAAGGCCAGCATCGATTGATTTGTTGTTGAAGTTTTAAATAGAAGTGAAGGAACATGCTTTTTGGGTAGGTATAACGGTAGGTAACCTACCCAAAATTAGTATATGTGTGAGGTGATTTATTTTTAAGACGTCTAAAACAATACGAGTGATAGATATTAAAAGTTCAATAGTGCTGCATGCTTTGTGCACTTTTTTTTATCGTGGGGAAATCCTCACTTTGAGAACCTGATACGATCAGTGAGTTTGAACTCTTAGGATACTGCATTTCATTGCTCGCTGACAGACCTCGAGTGCGAACTTTGGACGCTTGGTTCGTGACCATGTCTGCGCTCCATAGCCAAGGGTAGGAAGAATGCACATGACCATGAGTTTTCGCTTTAGTGAGAGGGAAAGGTCCCTTCATTTGTTTCATCGACTTCAATCCCCCCCTGCTTGGTGCCGTTGGTCATCTTGGTCTTCGCCATATTCATCGCGAGTCTGGCCTCGATCTTGGCGCTGCTCAATTGGTCGAGCATTAGGTCTAACTCGGCTGCCGAGGAGGAGAAATTAACTATGTTGTCAGTGAAGCGGAGGTTAGTCAGTCTTCTCTCGCCTATAACGATGCCCTTATCCCTCCTCGCTAATGAAATAAGTTAAGAGCAGGGAAACTCGTCTCATCGCGTATTCCACAGACCCTAAAGACTATTCTAAAGACACTTCAATCAGTGCGTTCTGCCAGTTATGACTTACGGGGCCGAAACGTGCTCTCTCTGAGGGATCGAATCCACACGAGGTGATCCGGTAGAGAACCAAAGTTGACATAGCTCACAGTATAAGCAAGCTGAAGTGGTAAAGGGCCGGCCATATTAGCCGTAGAACCGATGATCGTTGGGCTAGACGTGTTCTTGAGTGGAGACCGCGAATCGATAAACGTAAGGTGGGACGCCCTCAGGCTAGGTGGAGCGACGATGTTCGCAAGTTGGCTGGTAGCAGCTGGATGAGAGTTGCCGAAAATCGAGTTGAATGGCGTGCAATAGGAGAGGAACAGTCTATAGCAGTCCAGCAGTGGACTGCTATAGACTGATCACGATGATGATGAGGGAAACTAAAACCACCATATTCCTTAAAATTATTTTTATTGAGGTATAAATAAATGTTTTCTTGTATAATAGTAGGTATATTGGATACTCTAAGAACTAAAATTAAATAATTAATGTCTGTCTGTTGTATCATTGATTTACATTTTCAGGTAACTTTTGTGAACCGCTAGAATATAACCAGGTTTAAAAAGAATGTTTAAAAACCATAACTAGGGTTTGTCCACACATCAGGGTCATGGCAGAGAAAAACGTAGCAAGACCTTTAGAATAGTTGGTTATCGAAAAAATGGACATCATTCAAAACTGATCCTTATAAGTACAAGGCCACATTAAATTATCTAGCAAAACTTCACAGATCTCGTGTGTGAAGTTTCGCTAAATTTTTTTTTTCATGCTATATTTTGGCAAACAAGCATAGATCTACCTGATGGTAACCTATGGACATTTGCACAACCACGGGTGCCACAAGTGCGATGACTACCCTTTTTAACTGACTTCAAAAAAAGGAGGAGGTTCTCAATTCGGTTTTTTTTAAAATGTTTTTTTCGGCAATTATGGATCGATTTCGAAAATAAGTCTAATAGTCGGTGGCAAAAAACGAAAATGCGGAACCAACGACACCGGTTTCCGAAATAATTAAAGTAGTTTTTCACTTTGTACTGTTTTTTTGGAAGTCAGTTGTTTTTTTATGTTAATTAATATAATGTGACCTTGCATTGTACTGATTATGCTAACATCAGACCGACAACTCAATACAAGTGGCGGATTAACATCTGTTCCTATAGATAAACTTGTTACTATAGTAACTTTTATTCATTTGACAGTAAGCAGCTACAATTCCTAGAAGAACCATGTATGTGTTATCCAAACATGCAGTATTACAACTAACCCACCCTATTTTGTAGTATCATTATTGAAAGTCTGACAAATCTCGGGACCCTGTGGTCCCGGGCCTCTTGAAGGCGAACGAGGGGCCGAAGCCAACTCGCAGAGGCCCGTGAGACGTTTTCAATGCAATGAGGCACCAACCGACGAATATCACTGTTCTCACTATGCAAGTGCACCCAAGGCAGTGCTGCAGGACATGGAAATAAAAATATTGGATTATGGGCTTGGGTCTTTATTATCATTATTGATAGGCTCGCGTTTCCCCACTATCTCACCTGTGGGGTAATTACGTAACACACTAAGGGCGGGTTGTTTCACGTCCATTTGACGCACGCGTTTACGTCAAAAATGGCGCTAACTATCGTCAAATCAAAAAAAGCGTTGTTTCAAATTACAATTACAAAATTATGGCCTTGCCGTACGTCAAATAATAACGAGCACGTAATCGTTAGGATTTGACGTACGTATGTTACGTTAACCAACCGTTTGAAACAACCGGCCCTTACAGTAGCAATGGCTTTTATTTTGATCGAAAGTGTGTTACGCAATTATGGTGCTGATGGTAAGCAATGACGTAGTCTAAAATGGTGTAAGCTTGTCTAGAAGTAACTTATTCACTCTCAACTTGAAGAGATATAATCCAATTATTGTCTTACCAATCTAATCCGCCACAATAATAGCTCAAAACTTATCCTAGTTTATTCAAGATCTTATTCTTATTAACCTAAGGCTGTATTTCCAATTCAGGCGGTAAAGGAATGTTCTTCATGATGGCAAATCGTTTCAAAGCGTCGTATTTTCCTCTTAGAGCTTCTACTTCATCCCGAATTCTGTTGTTTTCGTCCTGCATTAGTTCCATGTCTTGCCATTCCTGAAAGTTGAGTGAAATTGATAAGAGATGGCGGTAGTTGTAATTAGGTTGGGATAATAGACAGCGATATAGGCCATTGCCTGAGGTAGCAGCGCCGTGCGGAAAGGGAGTGGTGACGTGATGCGAGAGCTCAGTGATTCGTCAACTTGTGACAACTATCACCCCTCCCACTCCGCGCAGCTACCTCAGGCAACGTCTCAGTTAAGCTGTCGGCCTAGTTCCGTTGGAGTTAGAGTTGGAGGTAGAGTTAGAGTGATAGAAAATGGCGTAAAAGAAGTCAGTTATTAATTCAGAATAACTGACTTCCAAGAAATCCAAGGTTTTAATTCTGGTTTCTTTTTTCTGGAGCATTCAGCCTTTCAGTGATAAAAAGAAAATATGAAAGCATAAAAAACTGATGTTACTTAAAAATGAGTGTCTTCGAGGCTAAATTCAGTGTCGTCGGTCGTGTACCAAGACGCTGACGATAAATGGTCGTGTACAGACTACAAAGTAGCGGAGACGGTAAGGGAGCACGAGTCCATACAAATCGGTACGCGACCGATGTCAGCTCTGACCGTCGGCGAGCATTAAATCTAGACTTTTTTTGTTAGATTTAATGCTCGATCGAATGTCAGCGCGTCAGTGATTGTTGAAAAATGGTTAAAAATGAGTGTACTTGGGTTAATCTAGCCTAACCCAAAGACACTAATTTTTATCTATTTTTCTTCAAGTCGGTGATGAATGAAGATTTCTTTTATGTTGTATCAGTTGTATGCTTAATCAAATTATTATCCCGAAATAAAATGTTTTAAAGTGCCTTAAAACATTTTATTTCGCGATAATGATGGCGGTATTGCCGCAAATAAATGCTTTTTCTTTTCTTTTCTTTTCTTTCTTCTTTGTATTGAAGAATATTTAAATGTTTGTATTTTGTTGATACCTGACTCTTCTCAGTCTCCAGCTCATCTTTCTGCTCTATGCGTTTGATGCGGCACGAGGCAGCGTAGCCACGGTTCTTTAGAGTTCTACGACGCTGTTTCATTCTGGAATAATAAATAACCAATCGTTAATAAACAAATCGTTATTTTTCCTAAGATCAAAATTACCATATTTACCGATAAACTTAATAAATCAAAATCAAAAGTCATTTATTCAAATTAGGCTGAGAGTCAGCACTTTTCGAACGTCAAAATTACAAAAGACAGTCCCCCAAAAACGCCCGCCCTTCACCACTTCCTAGTGCTATCGCTGGGAAGAAGAAGTATAATATGCGGCTTGAAGCGAATATGTAATAGTTTATCATAATCAGCCTGTAATGTTCCCACTTGTCCCACATTGAAGTGGGCTGTAATGTACCACTCGGGCCTAGTGCGAGTTGGTAGATGTCACATGTCTTCGGTTTTTGTTCTAGGACATAACTGTTTCCTCACGATGTTTTCCTTCACCGTTTTGAGAGCAGTGGTGACACAAAGAGTAAATAATTTCATCACCACTGGTCACTGCTGCTTTAATTATTTACACAAAGTAAAACACCTGGCTGGGTTCAAACCCACGACCTACAAGTTACAACTCGTAAGTCGGGGGCCGACAGACTCGGATGGCTTGAGCCGGCAGGGGTTACAACTATCAGTATTGACGACACTGATGGGAGTGGGATAAATTGCGAAGTAAACTTACCTAACAATCTGATCCCTGGTCAACCCCCTCATCTTCAGCTGCCTATTAAGGTCCCTGACAGAGATGGAGACCAGCTCGTCATCACTGATCTCCGCACAAGGCGTCGGCGACAAGGGAGCCTGGAACAAATGAATGTGAAATTATTGCATTTGAAGAGAGTTGAATGTAATAGAGCGTAAATTTGCTCATTCATACATAATGTCATAAGATCACGACTTTTATGGTTAGCCCACAGGTGTAGGGTTTGACAAAATAATTAAGGGCTGATTTTTCGACGAATAAAATTGATGTTTGACAATTTTTGTATCAAATAACTGTCAAAATTTCAAAATTATTCCTCGAATAAAGTTATCAGTTGATTGAAAAATCAGCCCTAGTAATATTAACATCCCCGAATAAAAGACGCAGCGGGGTAATTGCGCAACAAACTAAGGGTCGTATTACAGAACCTTACTCAATACGCAAGCATTACCTAAAACTAGTTTCAACCAATCAAACGGCTCTAAACTAGTTTTTTTGTAATGTTTGAGTTTTGCGTAAGGTTCTGTAACACGCGCCTAACAGTAGCAATGTTTTTCATTTTGACAGGTCAACAACATTCATTGCGTTTTTTACGTTGTTGAGCAGATTTTTTTTCGAATATAATATGAAGCAATGGATTAGCAATATCCTTTAGATTTTCAGATTGTGACTTATCATGTGTTACGCAATTAGGGTGCTGGTTACCTGGTAGAGCTATACCTACTCCAGACACCTCCGCCTTTCAGGACATAGAGTAAACTTAACTCCCAGATCAAAAAAGGAAGGAAAAAAAATCAAAGGGTTGCTGCACTCCGGGAGTGGCAGAAGTGAAAACTTGAATATTAACGTTGTGCACTTTTTATATTTTGGAATGCGGTCTACTCTCCCTCCGTCATACGAATTTTCGATCAGGTCACGTGTCCTGACGCGAGCTCCGTCTTACGAATTTTCGATCAGGTCACGTGTCCTGACGCGAGTTTAACTTTTTTTACCCATCACAACAAAAGTGCACAACGCCGCTAAAGAAGTTTTCACTTCAATAACCTCCATTTTCATCTTAGTGACCTTCTAAGGGCCCTTATCTATTTGTTAAGAAATGTACCTATTACTCTATTTTTAGTTCATCCTATAATTGCGGTGCAACTCAAACTGCGGCCGACAAAAGAATGCGTGTTTCGCGAATTTGATCTTTATTAGCTACTAGCATTGTCGCACTGACAGGTGTCAGGTACGCATTCTATCGACGGCCGGTCTGTAGTTGTTAGGTACAGACGTACATCGTCGCACTGACAGGTGTCAGGTACGCATTCTATCGACGGCCGGTCTGTAGTTGTTAGGTACAGACGTACATTGTCGCACTGACAGGTGTCAGGTACGCATTCTATCGACGGCCGGTCTGTAGTTGTTAGGTACAGACGTACATTGTCGCACTGACAGGTGTCAGGTACGCATTCTATCGACGGCCGGTCTGTAGTTGTTAGGTACAGACGTACATTGTCGCACTGACAGGTGTCAGGTACGCATTCTATCGACGGCCGGTCTGTAGTTGTTAGGTACAGACGTACATTGTCGCACTGACAGGTGTCAGGTACGCATTCTATCGACGGCCGGTCTGTAGTTGTTAGGTACAGACGTACATTGTCGCACTGACAGGTGTCAAATCAAGTCCCGAGTCCGCGCTAGAAAAAAACCTAGAAAACTCAAGAGATTAACACGCACATTGAACTACGTGTGATGCCCTAAGCCCTAACTGACGTCATAGCTTTGTACCCCAAAGTAAAATTTTCTAAGGAGGGATATTCCCTGAAGACGACGCACCTAGAGAATCATCAGCAGATGCAACATTTTTATAAAGTAATTTAATAAAAGGCTCACCTCATCATCCCAATTAATATCCATGGCTCTTCCCTGTTTATCAACCAAAAAATTAAATATTACAATTAAATCAAGAGTAAAAATTCCATTAAAAACACCGTCTGGCTCAAATAACAACTAAGGTATGAGCCAAAAAATTATATGCAAGCATCACGAAGAGAATTTCGCAAGTCACCTTGATGTCATAAATTCTAAATGTACGTTATAAAATCATTTTGTTTTCGTGAGCAATAGTGTCTTCGGAAAGTCAACTATTGAATCAAATTGTCATTTATTTGTAAACGGAAGATAAATAGGGAAAGGTGCTATTTTTATCTCTGTAACCCTTGTATTTAACCCACCCGTGATCCTTCAGTTGCCTGTGCCAAGCTTACGACACATTGGGTTCTATCGCGTGTGCAACTTCGTCGCTTTTTTGCGTCTATAATTGCATTTAAAAAGTTGATTGGCATCTGACCTAGTTGTGGTTGTTTGGGGACGCCCAAGAGTCCAGACAGTATATCTATTAAAACAGTATGGTCGCTCAAGGAACAGCGCAGTTGACTATGCCTATCAAAAAGTCGCAGCGACATAAAACTGTGGACAATCTATCTTTGAAGACGTGCCGGTTAGCTCACCAACGAAAAAATTCGAAGACGTGACATCTACCAACCCGTACTGGGCCCACGTGGTAGATTACAGTCCACTCCCTCTCGAGGGAGGATGCCCGTGTCCCAGCAGTGGGAACATTAAAGGATGATTATGCTTATGTTATGCACTTTTGAGGAAGACACTTGGCTACGACTAGTCGCCACCAGCAGCTTGAAAGCTGTCACTCGTATTCGCCATAGATAGCCATAGCTTGGAAGTAGCGACTCGAGTGTAAAGTTCATAGTGTCAGTACAGAAAAAACTTTAAACAAGTGTGTGGAAACCGGGCCTGCTGAGAATTCAGACATGTTTAAGATAAAAGCAAGTGAAGAGAAGTTTTATTAAGATTTCTATTGAACTATAGCTACCTTGGCCTTAGCACACTGGAACAGCTCAGACAGAGGGGTAGGCTCATTGAAACTTACAGAACACTACGAAGTGCCCAGCCAAGCCAAGCCTCACACTGAATGCGAACAAACATTTGCGTGGGTGTTCCCTAAAGCTATGGGAAAATTCGTCAAAAAAAAGCCCTTGAAGCAATTCTTGTCTAACCGAGTTGTATCAGCATGGAATAGACTCCCGGAAAATGTAGTGACGGCTCCCACACTGAACTGCTTCAAGAATCGACTGGACAGATTAAATATCTCCAAGCTATACGATACTCAGATTATCAGCAATTTTTTTTTATAACATTGTAATATATATGTGGAAGCTTGTAATTAGCAATTGTCAGTTGTTTACTATTTCGCGTCGTTACTATTTACGTGTATTAGTCTGTAAGCTTTCTTAAAATTGTAAAAATAAAATAAAATAATTAGCTGCTAGTGTGTCTAACCAAATAATAATAAATAAATAAGTTAATACTAATAACAATAACCTGTCAGTAAGCTAATTCTGGAGAAAGAACATGAACATTGTCTTGAGTTAATTAGGGCGACCAACTATTCTTATCGTGTAAGTAGTCGTTGATGGAATAGTAAGCCTTTGAACAAAGGTTAGATTTTACTTGAGCTTTAAACGCATTAAAAGGCAAGTCTAGCAAAGAAGAGGGTATCTTGTTATAAAAGGTTATACCAAGCCCAACAAATGAGTTATGAACCTTATGAAGCCGGTGAAAGGGGCACGTAGTTTGTCCTTGTTTCTAGTGTTAACACTGTGAATATCACTGTTTTTAGTGTACAAGTGCAAATTTTGCCTAATATACAAGATGTTGGCGAAGATGAATTGTGATGCAACCGTGAGAATACCAATATCTTTAAAAAAATCTCTTAGAGAAACTCTGGCACCTAGCTGGTAAATTGCTCGAACAGCTCGTTTTTGAAGGACAAATATATTTTGTATATCAGCGGCTTTGCCCCACAGCAGAATACCGTAGGACATAACACTGTGAAAATAACTAAAATAGACTAAACGAGCTGTATCAACGTCAGTGTATTGTCTTACTTTCCTGACGGCGTAGGCAGCCGAACTGAGCCTTCCTGCTAGACTTGATATATGAGGTCCCCACTGAAGTTTGGCATCTACTGTTAGTCCTAGAAAAATTGCCGAGCCTACTGTTTCAAGCACCTCTTTATTTAAGACGATGTTGGGTCCTAGATTTCTGACATTCGGTAAGGCAAACTTTACAAATTTCGTTTTCTTGGCATTGAGAACTAGGTTATTTGACGTAAACCAATCTGTAACTATTGAGAGTGCACTGTTTACGTCGTCAAAATCTTGTCTATTCCTGTCTACTTTAAAAATAAGAGAGGTATCATCTGCAAACAGTACAACGTCACAGATGCCCTTCAAATGGAATGGTAAATCATTGATATATACTACGAACAAGAATGGACCCAGTATTGAGCCTTGCGGAACACCTAACTGAACTGGTAGCCCGGAAGATTTCGCGCCATTAACATCTACACATTGGACCCTATTATGTAAATAAGAAATTATTACGTTGAGAGCCTCGTTTCGGACACCGTAATGACGTAGCTTACGCAAAAGCGTGTCATGGTGCACGCAATCAAAGGCTTTGGAGAGATCACAGAAAACTCCAATAGCATTTTGCGATTTCTCCCATGCGTCAAATATGTGTCTCAGCAGAGCAACACCCGCGTCTGTAGTTGAACGACCCTTTGTAAAGCCATATTGCTCATTATGGAGGAGGCTGTTTAAATTAAAATGTCTTAGCAACTGCTTGAGTATTAACTTTTCAAATATTTTGCTAAACGCAGGTAAAATAGAAATAGGCCTGAAATTGCCAACGTCATTCTTATTACCTGATTTAAATAATGGTATGACTTTGCTACTCTTCATGAGGTCAGGAAAAGTTCCTAAATCAACACATTTATTAAAAGTAACAGCTAGATAGGGGCTACGATGTCTATTATATTACTTAAAAGTTTAATGGAGATGTCCCAATAATCACCGGTGTTTTTAGACTTAAGTGTATTAAAAATATTAACTACATCACGCGGGGTTACATGTTCGAAACTAAATAAAGGACTACATTTAGGTACACTACTATGCAAAAGGTCTTCAGCTTTAGACGGGGACGAATTTAAGGAGCGAGTCGTAGTTATTGGTATGTTGGCAAAAAACTCATTAAATGCCTCAGCTGCGTCAGCTGCATTATTAACTAATTTGCTGTCGACCATAATCTCAAGTTGTTTTTCTTGTTTAACAGATTTACCCGTTTCATTGTTAATAATTTTCCAAGTGGTTTTTACTTTATTATTAGAATTTTTAATTGTATCGCCTAAAAATTTTGATTTAGCAAAAGCACTAATCTTTTTGAATAATTTTGAATAATTTTTGACATACTCTAGGAAAGGAGTATCAAACCTGTATTTTTTCAAACCATATAACTCGTATAGTCTCGCTCTACTTTTATAAATTCCCGGAGTAGCCCATTGATTAAAGCCAACAGAGGAACCATTAATGTTAATAGTTTTGGTCTTAAAAGTGGATTGGTACTCTTTTTGCACAACATCAACCCTTTCGGATGGTCCCGCTACCCTGGCAGGCTGCGGCCCTATGGGGCCCCGTCTCTTTTGCTGACATCTCTTTGAGGCGCGCGTGGAACACGTACACGCCGTCCGGCACGGGCCTAGTCCTGATCGGACGGAGAGCTACCCATTACTCTCCGCCCGCAGGCCCGCGCCTACGGTGGCCGGGAGTCGTCACGCGGCTCCCGACGATGAGGCCCATAGTAAGAGACCAAGTTTCAGTGCCATAAGTCATCCTTGGTAACACGCATTGGTTAAAAACTTTCGACTTATGGCACTGAAACTTGGTCTCTTACTATGGGCTCTTATTAGTAAGCTCAAGATAGCCCAACGAGCTATGGAAAGGACTGTGCTCGGAGTCTCTCTGCATGATCGAATCATAAATAAGGAGATTCGTAGACGAACCAAAGTTGCCGACATAGCCCAGCGAATTAGCAAGTTGAAGTGGCAGTGGGCAGGCCGCTTTCAACCGGTCCTATTGGAAATCTATAGGGGAGGCCTATGTTCAGCAGTGGACGTCCTACGGCTGATATGGGAATGGTTTTCCTTTAAGTATACATACTCAAAGTCTGCACTTTCTTACAGCAAAAGTGGTATAGTGACAACAGATTTTGATCTCTTTTTATTGATAGTTTTCATACGAAACTAGCAAGTTTCAAAGCCAAAAATACTCTGTTAGCATTAAGTTTGTTAATAATTATTAATATTTAATAAAAAAACTATTATTATACATTGATTTTTATTGAATAAGTTACTAAAACATTATGTGGATCGTTATTGATGAATGTATGTTGAGCAGCACCCTTACACTTATTTATTTAGCAAAAAGGATTCAGATCGACTTTTTTCACATTATCTCTATAAAATTGTATTACTTTTATTACAAAACTTAATACGAAATTAAATACGAAAAATTTGCTAAATAATCATCACAACACATATGATCTAAACATATCAAATGTTCGACTAAACTGTGTTACAACTTCATTGGCCTATAACTCAAAACTACCTTCACGTGGATTGGATCCTTTTTGTGTAACTACGTCCAATTGGCTCCTGGCCCATTTACTAGCACAAATTGTGAATCTGGGTTGATACTAACAATTTGCATCCAATTTAGACTAGTATCCCGATGGTTAGAGGAAAGGTTTGATAATACAACATTATCACAAAGTTTGCAACATGGTGATTGCATTTTCCTTATTTAGCCCAATAAATTTATGATAAGTCACTATCCTTTTGTTTTTTAACCCAGTTACAATCCAAATTGGATAACATTACTAGCAATTCCAAGATAAAATTCAGAAAAATGTTTTGATATTGATAACTCTGTGTCACACTTTACACGGTCCGCAAGAGATCAATCTTACTGCGAATAGTCTCCCTAGCCCTACAATTGATGACAATTTCAAGTCTCATTCATTGATGCTCTAAAAAGGTAAGAAATCACTATCTCGGGCATCACACAGAAACTTTTTGAACTTATTAAAAGTTATTATGTAGGTTGGTTGATTTACCACCAAATTCTGAACTTGTCTAGACCTACTGAGGAAATGACGTTTTGTGAATAGAAATGTTATTCCATTTTTTTATCTTGACATTCGATGTTAGGACAGTAAACCTCTTCCTTCTACTTGTGAAAATGTGAAATACGAAGGCCAAGGACAAATCTAATTCTACATCAAGATAACGACGTAATGCCAAAACATAGTTTATTTAGGCTGATAACTTCTGAAACTGCTCATTTACATATTAATAGGACTTCGACTTACCATTACTACTGGTTTCCTTCCACCCAACTCCTTTAGATCATGAGGCATAGTAAGTTTTTGATGAAATTGTTAGAATAACGGGAGACCCCGTTACAGCCTAGTTTCTACAATGATTTGCACTTTCACACTTTTAATTGCAGCAGCAACAGACGCAATATTGATAATAATACACAAATAATATCAGGATACGGGTATTTTCTGGAATATTTACGATAAAAAATAAACAATGGTACAGTCCTTGTTTCACAGAAAAATAATTAATTACAATAGTGTTGTCATACTTGTCATGTTGTTGTGCCTTAGGTTACTCTAAGAGTCTATGGTGGTTGTGCCCATAGATTATACAGTCTATTATTGGGCTTTGCCAGTCTACAAATTTGAAAAGCGTTATATTATCTGAAAATTCCACCAAAAATATAGCAAAAAAAATCCGCTAGAAAGCGCTTAACTTTTTCACATGTATAACACGACCAGTTTTATTTTTTTGTAGGTACTAATTTATACATATATACTTTGTTTCCATATTATGCCTTTTTAAATCAATCAGTTTCGCGCAAATATCGGCGCTGCAATAACTGCAAAATGCTTTACAAATCACTTGCCACGGGTCTAAGCCAATGTTTGAAATCTTCATTGCTCTCCCACTCACTTCACACTGTTTTTTTTTAATGGCACCTCCAGGTTCCAAATTCTTATTAACACGACTACGAAATATTTCTTTCGCTCGAAAAAAAAAAATCTCTTAAAATTAAATATTTTTTACCACACAAACATAAACAAACCATTTTTTCTGCTTGAATAAGTCAAGAAGTGAATGAGATTGATACAGTTTATAGTTAAATACTTCGGTCTCCCTCATTTTTAATATCAACGAATAAGAAAGACAATGAGTGAATGAACCACTTTGACAATCTTATCTAATAGCGGGGGAATTCCCGAGCAATCTATTCCGTTTCAGTGATACCAGCCTACCAATTTAAAATAGGTGGAAATTAAATTAACTAAAATTACTTCTTTTGTTTAGAAACTCATGAATTTCAATCGTCCAAAAGTATTCAAAGTTATGTGAAAAAATCCGCCAGAAACCGCTAAATATTTATTTCCCGCTAAAGCCTTCTGTTTTCGCGCGAGAAGATCACAAAATCCACCAGTTCTAGCGGGAAAAGCGCTAAAACGGCAACACTTGGTAGTTTGCCTGGCTGCCTGCGGTGAATAATAATTCAAATAGTTTGCTGTACTTTAGAAGTCACTATTTCCTACTTTTCACTAAGAAATTATAAAATCAAATACAACTTGCATATTGGAATGTTTTACAAAAAAAAATTCAGTCCTGTGAAGAATTTATAATTTCTAGACTTTTAAAGCATTCAGAATTTTGACTTTTGCTTTTTTGTTACGTGTAATCCTATCGTCAAAAGTTACAAGGAAAAAATTGTTTTTTTCTTTTTAGTCTGTGGTTGATTGACGACTTTGAGTAGAAGGAAAAAGCAAGCAGACGCATTTAATTATCGTTTTCGAGTTTTATATTAGTGCAAAATGGCTAAAAGGAAGAATAAACCGTTGATAGACTCGGACTCCAGCAGCGAGTGCTCAGATTTGGACTCAGTGAGTTAATTTTCTTTAAAAACCTTAGGTTATAAGTTCATGTCCGTACGTAACGATTTTGACGGCATTCTTCATTAATTTGACTGCGTAAATAGGCCAAGATCAATGTTCCTTCGTTCTAAATTGATCTTTTGCGCATTACATGAAAAACAATTGCATGTAACATGTTCTAGCATCCAAAATATCCCGACAAAATTGTCCCTTATCTTTTTCTTAGAAAATGTCGTTGTTTACGTTACAGCTTTATTAAATGGCTTCTGTTGCGTGAGTCATGTAAAAATGAATGAAAGTCAACATTCCCGCCCTTATTTTTGTGATAATTCATTACAAAATTTTAATTAAATTGAATTAGATCTAAAACAGATGTTTTTATCTTTAACAAAGTTATGATTTAAAAAAAAGTTTCGATTTCATCATGGCACTGTTGCTAAGTTATTCAGCCAAGAAATGTCCAATGGTTATATAATTTTGGGTCTAGACTTTCTCTTTTAATCATTCAACTGATGTATTATTCAATTTTATAGCATCTTTCATTGGATGTCTTTTTAGTATGTTTCAAAGATAAATAATGTCAACTCATTTTTTTTATTAATCAATCAAAACATTACCTATCAAAATACTTTTGACAAGAGATTTAGCCTCTTATATTTTTTATGAGTGCACCTATGACCCAAATAACCTACCACACCCCCCCTATCCTTTAAATCCATTGACAACTATAGCTGTTAAAAATGTTTGTTGTGAAATAAAAATAATTAGGCTATCATAAAATGAGTCATGAAAATATGAGAAGTTAATGTTTTAAAACAGGACATTCATCATACTATTTCATTTTAACAAAACAATATTTTTTACTAAACAGCTGAAAACTGATTTTCAAAACTCAATTCTTTATTGCATTCCACAATGTAGGCTTAGGTGGTAAATATTTGCCAAAAGAAACAATCATGGACCCTGGCACAGCAAAAGAAAGATAATTATGTAGAGAAGAGGACTTATCTTTTACATATTATTCGTATGGTTGAGTACATGTACATACTTTGTAAAACCTTATGTACGAGGGGTGTTCAATGTTTTCTCGGTATCGGCATGAAAAAAGATGTAAATTCAATTAAAATATTTTTTATTTTTCAATGTAATCAACCTTTACCCCAATGCATTTATTACATCTCGAAATTAACTTTTCAATACCCTGTAAAAAATAACTTTTCTCTTTCTCTGAAAAATGCGCATTTATTGCTACCTTGAGCTCTTCGACGTCGTAAAATCTTTTGCCACAAAGGAGTTTTTTCAAATTAGGGAACAAAATATAATCACTCAGGGCTAGGTCCAGGCTATATGGTGGGTGTATAATTTCATCGAAACCAAAATCTCGCACAGCAGCCTTGGAAACACGCGCCGCGTGGACCATGGCGTTGTCATGAAAAAGCAACACACTGGTGGTCAGTTTACCCCGTCTTTTTTCTTTAATTCTTCTCGTAAAGTGGAAATCATCTGACCTGATACCAAGAATACATTGAACACCCCTCTTAGCTTTCTAATACAACAAAGAGTAATCCATGTTGTCGAGAACATCTGTAAGTTGGAGTTGCCAGTTTCATGCACCTTTGCAGTTTTCTGACCTGACACGGTCCAAAAAACAAATCTTGATTCCACTTACTGCGTTGATTATGTAATTAGTGAAATATTATGCAGTTCTATCATTTCTATGTAACACTCCGCTAGTTCCTCATAATATTGTGATTTGGCCAAGATAATGACTGGACTACACATGAAACTGACCTCTGAGTTTGTTTAGGTGATTTTCTCTCATAGTTTTATAATAATAGGTAATATGGGCTGGTGTCAAAAACTCTATGTCAATGCGTATTTTGCGTACGGGTGGGAAAATCGATTATTCGATCCACCCCAGCTCCTCAAGAAAGGCCAGCAACACCTTGATGTAACTGACCGTCTCACATAGGGTACCTGGGTTACCAAAGTACTTTGCCCTGTATGTGGCGACCAGACCGGACAGTTTAGAAGCACATGCCGCTGTCTCGTCCTCCACGCTCCACGGACTGTCTGTTACTCCTATGACAAATAGGTGTTTATTAAATGACTTGTGGCCAGTTAAAGCTGCAGTAATAAGTATATAGTTTTAAATATAATTATTTTCTTTGTAAAAGTCTTTCTTAAAACCAGTTAAGTACCACACTTCCGACTTCGCCATTGTCTCCAAGAGCATCCTGTGGTTACGTGTGTGTAACCGCATTCACAGTGTTTGTACACTTCATATCCATAAGTAGCAAGCGCATCGCTTCGTGTGATAAAAACAATATTTCTTAAATTTATCCTATAAAAAAAATCAGATAATAGAGAAGCTAATTTTATTTATACATTCTTCTTCTCTGTGAGTTGCCATTGGTAAAAAAATTGTCAGTCAGCAATGTGTCAATGTAACTGACTGGAGTATTATTGCAATAGACCTCAACATCATCATCTGCCTAGCGTTTTTCCCCACTATGTTGGGGTCGGCTTCCAGTCTAACCGGATGCAGCTGAATACCAGTATTTTACATGGAGCAACTGCCTATCTGACCTCCACAACCCAGTTACTGGGTAATACGATACCCCTTGGTAAGACTGGTTGTCAGACTTTCGGGCTTCTGACTACCCGTAACGACTGTCAAAGATCCACGAATGACAGCCGGGACCAACGGCTTTTTTTTTTTTTTTGAGGATGGGAAACCATCAAATGACCCCTCCCGCTCTGGGTGGAGCGGAAGGGAGTGTCAGACTCTTATTGACTAAAACCCACCCGTGTTCCTTCCTTAGCCCTTTATGTTCCCGGGCAGCGGTAACCCTTTCGGACGATCCCGCTACCCTGGCAGGCTTCGGCCCTATCGGGCCCCGTCACTCGTGCTGACATCTCTTTGAGGTGCGCGTGGAACACATACACGCCGTCCGGCACGGGCCTGGTCCTGATCGGACAGTGTTTTACCCATTACTCTCCGCCCGCAGGCCCGCGCCTACGGTGGCCGGGAGTCGTCACGCGGCTCCCGACGCCCGGAGCGTCTCCCGTGGCGGCTGAGGCGTGAGGTTCTCTCCCTCGTCCACCCCGCCACCTCCTTCGCTAGCATGACTGCTTCGCAGAAGGAGGTGACTGCCTCCCACTCCCTCTCGCCCCGGACCATGGCTTGAACCAGGGCCGGACGCGAGAGGCCGGCTCGCCGCCGCTGCCGATCGCCTCTACGAGGACACGGCGGTGCTCTGCCCAAGCGGGGCAGACCTCCACCGTATGCTCCACCGTGTCCTCTGGGCGATCCTGACAGTGGTGACACCCGGGCGTCTCCTCCCGCCTGATGATATGCAGGAACCTCCCGAAACATCCGTGTCCGGAGAGGACCTGCGTCAGGCGGTAGGTGAGAACGCCGTGACGCCTCTCTAGCCACTCCTCAAAGAGGGGTCTTACCGCCGCTATCGTGGCGTGCCCTGCGCTGGGTTGCGATAGTCGCTCCTTCCATGCCACCATGAGATCGCGCCGGAGGTTCGTCCGCTCCGCCGCGGTTTGCCGCGGATGCGGAGTTTCCCCCCGGCGTAGTGCCTCCGCGCGCCAATCATACAGGCGCGCGAGGACTATCGCCTCCAGATCCCATGGGGACTAACGGCTTAACGTGCTTTCCGAGGCACGGAGGGGTCTCGGTATGTAAAGATGGTCACTCATCCACAGACCAACCGCGGCAAGCGTAGCTTAACCTGACCGATCGACCTGTGCGGCTGTTATTATTTAGCCACGGGCCCCACGGGCAATAGACCTCAACATAACTGAAATTTAATTTTTCTTTTTAATTGTATGTGTAATGTGTATCTATGATTTGCTGGTAAAAATAAGCAATTATTATTTACAGCAATTCCTGAACTTGGCAAAGAAAAAGAAGAAAACCGGCGACTCTCCACCACCATCAAAATCTAAGAGATCTGGATCAGGATCTGACAGTGAATCAGACTGGGATGACGATGATAATAAGAAGAATAACTGTAAGTTTCTTGTTTCACTATAAAATTCCCAGTGAAGGCCATTTTGTTCCTACTTACAGGTTGTCAGGTGGAGAATCTAGGTTGTCAGTTTCCTGCCAACCTTTAGATTCTCATTCCAACTATGTTTGGAGCAATCATTTGTTTTCAGCAAATCTTCATAACATGATGATTTGGTCACTTAATATTTGTTACAGTATTTTTATCTCACGAAGCAACTCGCGCTTTACTTGTGGTAACCAAGTGTTCTAACACGCTGCGAATGTGAGGGTGAATAGAGTAACGTCGGCACATAACACACACTTCCGACTTCGTCAGTGTTTCCGACGGTACTGAGAGCTTTTGCGCTTACACACATTCAGTGTGTTTGTACGCTTGGTTACCACAAGCAAATCGCGCGTCGCTTCATGAGATAAAAATACTGTAGGTATGTTAGTTTTAGGCAGAAGATTAATAACTGGTCCATGAGGATGGCATGATAAGCTGGGCTTGAATTAGCAAAAATATTCATTCAGGTATTAAAAGAAAGATAAGGTGCTATAATAAATCCTTAATGGTATTCAGCAGCATTCAGTTAGACTGGAAGCAGACCCCAGAATAGTTGGAAAAATGCTAGGCAGATGCTGATGACTAATAAATCCTTTCTTTTTCCAGCAAAATCCTCATCATCATCAGGCTCAGATTCTGAAAGCGATGCCAGAAGTGATACTTCAAAAAAGAAAGAACCGGCTCCGGCTAGCAGAAAGACTTCCTCGGACCATTCAGATGACAACCGGAAGAGACCGGAGCCCAAAAAGACAGAAACTAGAAGAAGTACTGATAGTGCGGGGTCCACAAAGAAGAAGGAGACTTATAGTGAACCTGAAGAAGGTATGCTAATTAACTTAATCTATCGCAGTCCACTGCAACATCAAGGCAGCTTCTAGAGACGGCAGTATTTATTAAATTCGTGGTGCCAGAGTGCCTTCAAAGCCGTCAGTTTCTATTCGTCTTTTGTCTCTGTGTGCGAGTAAACGATGACACGCTTGGTTTGTATGGAAAGTATTGACAATACCGCCTTCAGCAGCGGCGAGGCGGTATCGCACTCAAGTATGTTCTATGTTAGAGTAGGTTTCCGAACTTATTCATTCAGGTGGATAACTTCAGACAGTACTGTAAGATACTTGGGTCTTACAGTACTGTCTGAAGTTACAATTTTTTTCTTTTTTTTTTGCAGGCGAAGTATCATCACATTCATCAGACAATGATTCAATTGATTCTGAAGAGGAATTTGATGATGGGTGAGTACGTTATCGCCAGTTATCATGTGATGGTACGCACCAGCAAATATAAAGAAAAGAAAGAAAGAAAGATAATACGCTTATAAAAAAGAATTACGTTCAAATGTGATCGAACGTGGTTGATGTGGTGGCGGACTTAATGTCAAAGTCATTTAAAGATTAACAGTTTTTAACAAAACTTGCCCTTTTTCACCCAGATACGATGAGAACCTTATGGGAGATGAAGAGGACAGAGCTCGTCTGGCCGCCATGTCCGAGAAAGAGAGGGAACAAGAGATCTTCAAACGTATCGAGAGGAGGGATCTTATGAAGACCAGGTAAGGACTTCAATATTCATTTCTGGCTGTAAGGTGCCAGTTTATATCCTGAATTATAATTGTCCAGGGTGTGGTTCATATTCTGAACTGCCATAATGTAGGTCGTGACCAAAATGTGGCGAGGATTGTGTCGCGTGCTTCCAGTGTAAAGCAAGTGAGAATATAAATGTCTTGAGCTATGATTTGCAGGACAAGATCTATATATCGCACTGCCACAAAGCAGAACGAAATTAATGGTCTATGTCACCATTGCAAAGATCAAGGTTTTTTGCTCAGAGTTGTCGTAAAACTAAGCTAAGATGTATGTCCCGAGTTGTCGTAGTCCTACTCGGGGTCTATGTATCATGGTACCAAAGTTTCATCACAAACTAGAAGACAGAAAGAAAAATGGTTTATTTTGCACAAATAAAGCACAGGCCACACTGGGAACGAAGCTAAGCGAACTTACCTCCGTTCCCAGTGTGGCCTATGCTTAAGACGCACATTTAAATGCAGTATATGTCCCTGACTGCCATAGTGTAACACATTCCCTTGTCCATCTTGTCCATCATAATTAAAACTTTGTCACAACACAGATGGGAAATAGAACGCAAACTACGCTTAGCGCGACGCTCCGCAGCCGAGCGGTCGGCGTCACCGGGAGAGATACAGAGAAGAAGGGAAGCGCGACGAAGGAGGCGAGCGCTGCGGGAACAGAGGCAGAGAGAGAGGGAGAGGGAACGACAGGAGAAGAGAGGTGAGTGATAAACATAGCTTTTTCTTTGCCAATTAAACACTAGGAAGTCTTCTGATACAACCATGAACCGTTACTCTTGTGTGATTAAAGGGTGTTTGGCATACAATCGTTTTTTAAAATTAAGGAGCCTTGCGAGTAAAGAATCCAGTTAGGTGAATAGTTAAGACATTATTGTATGTGGTTACATACACACGTCGCTGTAGTTACGATGTATTCGCTTGAATACATCGTAACTACAGCGACGTATTTCACGCCGGGATGCGCTCATTTGGCCTCTTTGTTTCGAAGCCGTCTTGCATTGCGTATTTATGATAATTATGTTACCAATTATATTGTATCAATTAACAGAAGCGGAAGCTGAGCGGCCTGAACCTAAAGAGCCTGAAAAGGAAAAGGAACAAACACCTCCAAGTCCTGGGGAAATCATGGATGACCCTAAGGACGCAGGTGAGAATATAGGTAACAGCATGTTTTTTATTACATCCGTTACTTGACATTAAATACTCTTGCTCTTGACCTCGATCACGCCTGATGGAAAGCGATGGATGAGGTCTATGATGGAACGTCCAGGACATGTCAGTATAATAATAATAATATAATATCCCTGGACATTTCACACATCTCCATCTAGTCCCAAGCTAAGCAACCTAATGCTTGTGTTGTCAGTGCACTCTGATTTTGATCTTCCGCTACTCATATCCACATTCATACTGAAAATTTTTCTGAAGACGCTTTTCCTCATTCCTCCACATCACATGCCCATACCGATTTCCACACAACTACTACAAAAGAAATGTTCCAAATCTTTTTAGGCGTAAACACTTAAACACAACAGACCAATGTTCTTTTGCGTTAATTTGGTAAGCTTTACACTTATTTTCGAGTCTTCTGGAGCTTAATCATGCTAGTGTAAATAATTTTATCACCAGCCAATAAGATTAGTAGGTAATAGGTGATAACCTGACAGTCCCGACTGATAAAATACAGACTTCTTGATTCAGCGTAAACCTAGGGTTTCCTACTGCGGCGGGCACTACATAGCGTCCGCAAATTACCTTCGAATGACGTCACTGAAACGATATCTAAGAAAGTAAGTTAGTGTGGAGTCTTTTTGACACCGTATTGTCAAACCCCGCTGCCATCATTGTCATGACAGCCGTCACTGCGACCGCTGTGTGATGGTCACCGCTATCGTAGCAAACCCAAGCTTTAATTAACGTCGCTTTGAAGATTCATAGACGCTGCATTATTATATCTAAACTAGCGTTACTTTTAAGCTGGGTGTACGCAGCGTATGAAGCTCACTTATGCTCGGTTCCTATAAACCAAAAAAAATAAGTTTGCTTACCAATGGTAGCATTTTTGTTGCTGAACTGGTCATGTAAATACATTCATAAGCTAATTTTACTTGTGATAGCTAGTTCCACATGGGAGGGTCTACTATGCAAAGCTATGAGGTCTTTGCTTCATTATTGGTAAAGTTACAAGTCTTTAACCAATAACGGTCCGTAAATTATGGAAATCGGCCATTTATGGGCAAAGTAAAAGGTGCTCTAAATCAATTCATCCATTTTTGTTCCTTCCAGACCCCTCGGAACGTTCAGCCTCCCCCCTTTTCGGCGCTAAAACGGAGCGCAAACGTAACGTGGATGACAAACGACAGAACGCGATGGCCCTGTTGCGAGCTCAGAGGGATGCTAAGGCGAGCAGAGTGGAACAACATAAACAGAAGAGGCGCCTGGAGGAGGAGACCAATAAGGACAAGGATGATGATGACGTGAGTATATACTTTGTTTTAGATCCTTCATGGTCGGTAAGGGTTATTTTTTATCTGTGGATTGGTTGGGAAAACAGATGGAAATCGGCGGATAATTGCGTAACACACTAACATAACAGTAGGAATGAAAACTTTTCAAACATCAAACGCACAGTGGCGTGCGGTTCATAAAGACAGAAAGACACTGCCTACCCTAGTTCTGATAATAGATCTAATATTATTTTATCAATAAACAAAACAACAAAAATCTTAAATCATAAATCAGCTCCACCTATCGAGTGCCGGTGTTATCATTAAGATCGATACAGTTTACTGCACTAGCGCCACCTCGCCTTTGCAACGGCAAAGACACAAACTATTCGTCTCTGAATATTTTGTATGTGTGCTCCGTGGAAACTCGTGGTCATGCGTATATATATGTGTGTGCGTTCCTTTAGCTACGTGGGCTTTGCTGACACACAATGACAAAAATCACGCACACAACTGCATGAAAAGCCAGTGTCTTGTTCGAGTTGTTCTCTAGAGCAACACGAAAAATTACGATCCTAACCGAACATTTCCGACGAAAGTTTGCTATGCAATGCGAATATTTTAAGAAGTAATATTGTTTCATTGAATTTTATATATTTAGATGGCCATCATTTTTTTGTCGTATTAATTTTCCTTTTTACTACGTAATTTCAATAGTCAATAGTAGCCATTATTGTTTGATGTGTGTTGTGTTTGTGACTTACGCTATCAGATATTTAGGATTTTAACATTGTGATTAGAGTGAAAAATGGATAATATTGTCTGTGAAAGTTGTTCAGATGGTGTGTGTATTGATAAAATAAAATATGACGCGTTTTCAAAACTATCTTTTAGTGAAAAAAAACAAGTTATCGAGTTATGTCGTCCTACACCGGATTTGCAATTAATACAAAATAAAGGTAAAGTCAATCGTAAATTCAATACAAAACAATATGATTCATATCATTGGCTGACAGGTTGCATACACAGTAATCGGTTATTTTGTTTCGTTTGTCTACTATTTTCAAATAATAAAACCGTCTGGAACGACATCGGTTACGCTGATATTCATAATTTTCCTACCGCCGCGAGAAAACATGAACAATCTGCAAAACACTTAGAATCTTCCCTTCCCTTAATTATGCAAAAAAAGACATCTGGTGTGACTAAAAATTCATTATTGGACATAGCATTAAAAAAATTAGGGACTTTGAATCTTTTTTGGAATCATTCAGATCTAGGTTTGAATTAATTTTTGAAGGCGTAAAAATAATCACAGGGCCGCCAAAACAAAAACGTAATGTTGTGGACGCGAAAACCAATTTTAAGCGGATTTTTATTGAAATTATAGACAATATATCCATCGAATGTCGCGACCGATATAAAAATCTGAGAGTTAAAATTTTTTGGACTACTTTCATGCGAAAATTTCAATAAATATAATGACAAATTTCCGGTTGAATTAGTATCGCAATTCGTAAATGTTTATAAATTATACGACTTTAACTTAGACCGCCTTATCAATGAGCTCAAATGTGTTTATAAATCTGCCGAATTCAAAAACCTTAGTATTTACAAAATTATAGAACATTTTTACGAAAATAACAAATACAGTTTTTCCCGAAGTACTGCGTTTGGCAAAATTAATTGTTACAGTTCCCGCGACCAGTGCTTCAACCGAAAGGTCATTCCCGTCGCTAAAACGTATACACACCTACTTATGAAATACACAAGGCCAGCAACGACTTACAGATCTTTCCACGATTTCAATAGAAAAAAACCTTCTTACGGAAATAAAACGCCTTCCCAACTTTTACGATTCCATATTGCAGATATTCTTACAGAAAGATAGGCGTGTAGATTTAATATACAAATAAAACAATCCTATATACTTAGTATACTCACACCACCATCTTTTCAATGATTTTATTTAAATTTTGCAAATCACACAAACATTACAAAACATCAAACAAACGCACTGAAAGGCCACTTCGAATATCCGTAAATTGATATGTCTATAAAATCAGTCAATCTATGGATATACCTACATCATCAATCGACAAGACGACGAACCAAAACCAACGTGTAGTATTTTTGGTGAGTACAATTTTCTGCCTACCCTGTCATAAAACTGTGTGCACGCCACTGCAAACGCATAATAGTAAAAAAAGTCTACCTGCCCCCGCTTCTTAGTAGTTGGCTAGAAGCAACGCAACCAAGACACCAGTAACTTCTAGGAAAAACATGTCTGTCCTTTGACTCGTTCTGGACAAAACGAAGTCGTCGATTCCTCGCGTTCCATGGCAACACGTCATTGTTTCCACCCGTTCAAAATAATTCGACTGTGGCGGAATCTACATCGCCACATGCGAACTACGCATCACACTGACGTTATGCAGAATCCTGCATCGCGCAAGCAGGGTTTACCGCAGGACAAGCATACAACGTCCGTCTGGTCGGAGAATCCTCCTTTTTCTATGGAGGATGAGTGAGCTTTACACGCTGTTCCTCATGCCTCTATAAGTCCACTTCCTTGCGAGTATCATTATATACGTACGTCGCACTGCATGGTGGGTGATGCGAAGGACTTGTTCACTTCAAATAATAAGAAACAAGAATTGGGCATTTTTGTCGCTTTAAATAATTCTGGCACACGTGACCACATGATGGGTGGGATTTTCCTTTCTTCAATACGAGGGGAACCCTCAGTTGCATCACACATACCATCACAAAAATCACCTTCTACAAACCAGTTGTTCTGATGATGTTCTGGTAACCAAAGGTCAAGGTCACCACTTGTTTCGAGATAATCGGCGGCACTTGCAAACAGAACGTTAAGTTGAAATAATATTTTAAGGGCAAAAAAAAACAAAAATAAACATTAATTCTAGTTTATTAATACTTAGCAGAGATATCGTTGCGCAAACTGAAACGCAGTTTCAAAATAGCCCGTCTTATTTCGAACTCAAACAGAGCTGTCATTTATCAAAACTACAGCATAAAAACATCACAGCATACACCTATTACAAAAAGCAGTTATTTATTATGTTCTGCCCTTGCTGTGACCTCGAAGATCAAGGTCAAGGTCATCGCTTGTTCTCAGCACGCTGACGCCGAGATCATCGGCGGCTTTAGCAGACAGAGCGTCAAGTTGAAATAACATTTTTAAAGTAAAAAAGAAGACAAAAATAAACATAAAAGTTTACATAAGTACATATACATCTATTCTCACGCCTTTTTCCCATGGGGGTAGGCAGAAACTACAGAACGCCACCTGCTACGATTCTTACATACTCCTTTTATTTTTATAATTTTAGTTTATTAATATAATTTTTCACAACTTCACTCACATACATTCATAATTTATACGTAATTAATAATTTCGTGATAACCCGACTAATTAAGAACTAAAAAGGAGTGGCCACTCATGAAAACGACGCCAAAAAAAAACACCATACGCATCACAGGCACATACCATCACAAGAATCACCCACAAAAAGCAGTTATTTATTATTTTCTGCCCTTGTTGAAACCTCGAAGGTCAAGGTCAAGGTCACCGCTTGTTCTCAGGACGCTGACGCTGAGATCATGGGCGGCTCTAGCAAACAGAGCGTCAAGCTGAAAGCGTCAGACATCTATTCTGATGATTCCGGCTCCGATTCTGATGACAACAAGTCTCAAGGTAAGTGTTTTTATTTATTTAAGTGAAGCAACACATCTGCCGAAGTTATGCGAAGGAAAGATTAGCGTGTTTACACCTGCAATGGATTTTAATTTAACTGTAATGACATTTCAGACCGCAATTACGTTAGATAATTTTCATAGAAAACGAGAAAGGGATGACATGTGGCACCTACCAACCCGCACTGGGGCCGCGTGGTGGACGATGGTCTACTCTCTCTCAGAGAGGAGGCCGCCGTCCAAGCAGTGGGAACATTATAGGCCATTATTATACATAGAATATTTTACAAATCTTTTTCCATTCATAATCACGTTTATCCGGAACATTTTAATTTTGGACCGTCTGTATGATCTTTATTTCTACCTTAAAAAATATTCACTAACTGACTCCTCTCTTCAGGTCGTCGTAGTTCCTCAAGTTCTTCATCATCAGGTGGAGAAGAAGTAGTGAAAAAGCGAGAGCGTGAAGAAGTAGAGATCAAATATGCAGACACCAAGGAACAGATCAACAAACTTAGACTTAGCAGGTAGATATGAATTTAACGAAGTTCAAAAAAAGAGGAGGTTTTTGTGTTGTGTGTGAATATTGAACCTTAATGCTTTAGCAATAAAGTTGAAGATCTATTAAAGCAATTTGACAGATTGTAGTAGCATGATGTGCTGGCGTCTGTACAAATATTTAAAAACACATGCAATTTAATTAAAATGAGAAAATATTATTTCGATTAAAGAAAAATCATCGTTAACAGCGTTCCTAGTAGTCATTCCCTTTTTAACACGTTATCTTTATCAATTTATGGCTCGCTTCTACATTTATATTAATGTATTCGTTGTCTGTCAGGTTTAAACTGGAGCGTTTGGTGCACCTTCCGTTCTTCGCGCGCGTCGTCAACGGATGCTTCGTCCGGATCGGCATCGGGAACAATAACGGCAATCCAGTTTATAGGGTGAGTTTGTTTATATGAATAACTTGTCTTATGCAGTCAACCGTACGTTGTACACTTTAACGACGAAAACCACTATTTTACATGGAGAGACTGCCTATCTGACCTCCACAACTCAGTTACTGGGTAATACGATACCCCTTGGTAAGACTTTCGGGCTTCTGACTACCTGTAACGACTGTCAAAGATCTACAAAACACTTTATTACTATACCCTGTCCAGTAGGTTAACCGTTTTTTGACAGCTGTCTTAGAACGTACATATTCCAGATTACGTAAAAGTTAACTTTAAAATTCGAAATAAAAAAATATATATAAACTGCCTTATCTTATTGAATTATCTTATGTATGTCTTCTTACAAACATTATAATGTGTGTGTTGAGGCAATCACTAGTTCCATCTGTGAAAAAGCGCTTTCCCTATTGGACAGGGTATAACATCATAAGGAACAAGGTCTGAATTAAAGTTTTTTTTTTTCACAGGTAGCAGAAATCATAGACGTATATGAGACGGCAAAAGTATATAATTTAGGAAACACTAGGACGAATAAGGGACTTAAGTTAAGGCACGGCACACAAGATAGGGTGTTCCGATTGGAGTTTGTTAGTAATCAGGTGAGTTTTTAGTGGTGCTGGCGGCATGAGCTGGACTCCTTTGATAAAGATTGGTCCTTGGCAGCTGTGGACAGAGAGAGGTGGAAGGAGAGCGGGGAGGCCTTTGATAAAGATTGGTCCTTGGCAGCTGTGGACAGAGA
This sequence comes from Apamea sordens, assembly GCA_945859715.1. Classification (NCBI taxonomy): domain Eukaryota; kingdom Metazoa; phylum Arthropoda; class Insecta; order Lepidoptera; family Noctuidae; genus Apamea; species Apamea sordens. The sequence continues at coordinate 16,016,003 of OX244009.1, forward strand.
GAGGTGGAAGGAGAGCGGGGAGGCCTTTGATAAAGATTGGTCCTTGGCAGCTGTGGACAGAGAGAGGTGGAAGGAGAGCGGGGAGGCCTTTGATAAAGATTGGTCCTTGGCAGCTGTGGACAGAGAGAGGTGGAAGGAGAGCGGGGAGGCCTTTGATAAAGATTGGTCCTTGGCAGCTGTGGACAGAGAGAGGTGGAAGGAGAGCGGGGAGGCCTTTGCCCAGCAGTGGGGCATTGAAGGCTAAAACTAAGTGGTATATAAAATATAGTCTCACTAATTTATATTTTAATAAAAATTCTATTTTTACAGGAATTCACCGAAAGCGAATTCCAGAAATGGAACAAAGCAATAAAGGACGCGAACAAGAAACCACCGACTATGGAGTTTGTTAGGAATAAAATACAGGAAGTTAAAGAAGCGCTTATGTATGAATTTAAGGTAAGCACTAACATTTATTGTACTTCTCATACTCACCATTTAAAGTCAGTTCGAAAAATATGTGATGAAAGTGTAAACAAATGCTGCATTCATGTTTTTGATTGCTTATGTGTGACGTACACACTTAGTGATAACCCGAATAGTTTCGAACTCAATCGGAGCTGCTTTTCTAAATCCGCATCATCATTCTCCTGCCCATCATCATCATCAGCCTATAGCAGTCCACTGCTGGAGCTGCCTCTCCTATAGCAGTCCACTGCTGGAGCTGCCTCTCCTATAGCAGTCCACTGCTGGAGCTGCCTCTCCTATAGCAGTCCACTACTGGAGCTGCCTCTCCTATAGCAGTCCACTGCTGGAGCTGCCTCTCCTATAGCAGTCCACTGCTGGAGCTGCCTCTCCTATAGCAGTCCACTGCTGGAGCTGCCTCTCCTATAGCAGTCCACTGCTGGAGCTGCCTCTCCTATAGCAGTCCACTGCTGGAGCTGCCTCTCCTATAGCAGTCCACTGCTGGAGCTGCCTCTCCTATAGCAGTCCACTGCTGGAGCTGCCTCTCCTATAGCAGTCCACTGCTGGAGCTGCCTCTCCTATAGCAGTCCACTGCTGGAGCTGCCTCTCCTATAGCAGTCCACTGCTGGAGCTGCCTCTCCTATAGCAGTCCACTGCTGGAGCTGCCTCTCCTATAGCAGTCCACTGCTGGAGCTGCCTCTCCTATAGCAGTCCACTGCTGGAGCTGCCTCTCCTCTATCAGTCCACTGCTGGAGCTGCCTCTCCTATAGCAGTCCACTGCTGGAGCTGCCTCTCCTATAGCAGTCCACTGCTGGAGCTGCCTCTCCTATAGCAGTCCACTGCTGGAGCTGCCTCTCCTATAGCAGTCCACTGCTGGAGATGCCTCTCCTATAGCAGTCCACTGCTGGAGCTGCCTCTCCTATAGCAGTCCACTGCTGGAGCTGCCTCTCCTATAGCAGTCCACTGCTGGAGCTGCCTCTCCTATAGCAGTCCACTGCTGGAGCTGCCTCTCCTATAGCAGTCCACTGCTGGAGCTGCCTCTCCTATAGCAGTCCACTGCTGGAGCTGCCTCTCCTATAGCAGTCCACTGCTGGAGCTGCCTCTCCTATAGCAGTCCACTGCTGGAGCTGCCTCTCCTATAGCAGTCCACTGCTGGAGCTGCCTCTCCTATAGCAGTCCACTGCTGGAGCTGCCTCTCCTATAGCAGTCCACTGCTGGAGCTGCCTCTCCTATTGCACCCCATTCAACTCGATTTTCGGCAACTCTCATCCAGCTGCGAAGATCGTCGCTCCACCTAGCCTGTGGGCGTCCTACCTTACGTTTACTGATTCGCGCAACATGTCTTTTCTAAATCCGTATGTTTTAGGGTTCCATACCTCAAAAGGAAAAACGGAACCCTTATAAGATCACTTCGTTGTCCGTCTGTCAAGGCCCTTTTTCTCAGGAACACATGGAGTTATCAATTTGAAATTAATATTAAATACTCAGAGCTGCAATCCCTTGAAGTAGTGCAAAAATCAAACTTCTAACTCAACGCAATCAAAAGATACGGGCGTTTATGTTCCGTTTATGCTCTATATTTTGACACTCGCAAGGGAATCAAAACCTATAAGGTACTTCCCCGTGACCTGGAATCATGAAATTTGGCAAGAAGCAATGTCATGTAGCACAAGTAAAGCAAAAAATCCGAAAACCGTAAACTTGTAGATACATTACAAAAACAAAAACCCCGTAATTTATTATTTATTACTTTAATTAAAACGGTTTAAAACCAATTACATTCATTAAAGATACAAACAACTATTTACGTATCTACAAATTTGTACGGAACTCTCGGTGCGCGAGTCCGATTCGCACTGGTTTAATAATATATTTGAGACTCTTTTTGAGTTCGAATTTAATTGGGCTCTTGTTTTTACTATGCCATCGTTGGGGCTTATTCCTTCCCCATTAGTTACATTAAATAAAAAATGACATACAGTAAAGTATATTTTTAAAATGCATGTTTATGTATCTAATGAAAATATTCAATATTTCAAGAATACCTTTTTCAGGAAGAAGATGTAGAGAAGATTGTCGCTGAGAAGGACCGCTTCAGATCTCACCCGACCAACTACGCCATGAAGAAAACACAACTCATGAAGGAACGAGATGTCGCACAATTGAGGTAAATATCACAGAATTAAAGACAATAAATCTGCCAAGCTTGTCCCAACTATATGGGAATCGACTTCCAGTCTTCACTGGATGCTGCCGTATACCAGCATTTTTCATGGAGCGACTGCCTATCTGACCTCCGCAACCCAGTTACTGGGTAACACGATACTCCTTGGTGAGACTGGTTGTCAGACTTTTGAACTTCTAACTGCTGTTACGATCGTCAACGATCTACGATTGACAGCCGGGACCAACGACTTAAAGCGCTTCCATTTGCGGGGTCTCGATGTGTAATGGATGCTCACCCATCCACTGACCGACTGCGGCAAGCGTAGTTTATTTAGACACGGGGCCCTCCCTTAAATAGCCTGGTATTATGATATAAAAACGCCTTATTTGAAACACATATTTATTATTCACATCACCATTTTAATCGATTTTGCTACTACATAATATATTTTATACTTACCAATTTGACTTTTCAGGGGCGACGATGAAACAGTACTAGAACTAAACGCAAAAATCCAAGAGTTGGAGGAACGCGCAAATCAACTAGACAAGACTCGGACGTCGTCCATACAGAGCATCTCTTACATCAACAACAGGAACCGGAAGCTTAACGTGGAGACTGCCGAGAAAGCTATCATGGAAGAAGTAAGTCATACAATAATTCAAGCCTATTATTGTCCCACTGAAGGGCCAAGGCCTCTTCTTACACAGAGAAGGGCCAAGGCCTCTTCTTACACAGAGAAGGCACGAGCATTGATCACCACGCTTACTCATGACGAGTTGGCGATGTCAGACTTACTCGTAGGTAATAGATGATACGGGCTGGTGCCCGCAACTGCACGTCAATGTGCGTATTTTGCGTACGGATGGGAAAATCGGTTATTTGATCCACCCCAGCTCCTCAAGTTCGGCCAGCAGGATATATAATAAAACTCCAAGTGATTACAATTAGATCTTAGATTGTTTAAAAGACACTACTTAAATGGTTAAACACTAATAATTTTTATAGAATTTGTTGACGGGAAACATTTTGTAATGTAACCTATAATATTTGCATGCTATGATGTAAGCAAAACATTATGCTCTATAATGTATTTTTAAAACAACTTTATATACCATGATGCAAATAAATATTATTTCTATTTCTTACAAGATTTATTTTATAGGTAAAAGCGATGAAAGGCAAGAAAACAGACGACCCATTCACGAGGCGGCATACCAAACCTGTGATGAACTTCAAATGTGGGGGAAGTAAACCTTCGGTAAGTTATTTCAGAACTTAAAATGTTCATATCTGAAAATAGGCCATAGTAGGCCGATATTGAGGACATAATGCCACACTTGGCAAATGATAAATGATTTTATTTCTGGAAGTAGGGTTGTACAACCACTTTTACACATCAAAAATAAATTATGTATTAAACCCAAATGAGTTCGATGTTTCCTATTACTCTAAGAAAAGAGACAAACAAACTCGGAGATCAGTCTCTTAAAGTCCAGATGTTGGTCAGATTATGTTGAAGATCATAGCAAACTTATTAATTATCACTGCGTCATGATGACCACAAGTATCGGTTTACCTATATCTGGCAAATCATTTCATGTTCACACATTCTGGTCCATCTGGTAAGTGGTGTCTATTTGGATACAGACAGCATATTATCCATTCTTGTTCCTTGTCAAATTTTCAACTAATAATTATAATGATTTTGTAAGAATTTAACCTAATAAATGGGACTTAAAATAACTGATGACTTATGGGTGTAAGTACCTACACATCTGCCTAACCCTTCTGGGAGGCGTGATGTTGTTTGTTATTTAACCTATTTATTCATTTTCTTCAGGACATCATAAGAACCGAAGAAGAAATAGCCGAAATATTAAAAATTAAAGAAGAAGAGGAGCAAGCGCTTAAAGAACACAAAGAACGGGAAAGACTTGTAAGTATATAGTACTGTTACCTAAGCATGTTATTGTAGCGACATACTTGTGGCGGCATCTACATCGCCACATGCGAACTACGCACAAAAGATGTTTCTTTACGTGCAAGAAAGAACGTGCCCACAAGCTTCCATAGTGAGTGATCCACACAACACTTACGATGCCCACAAGCTTCCATAGTGAGTGATCCACACAACACTTACGATGCCCACAAGCTTCCATAGTGAGTGATCCACACAACACTTACGATGCCCACAAGCTTCCATAGTGAGTGATCCACACAACACTTACGATGCCCACAAGCTTCCATAGTGAGTGATCCACACAACACTTACGATGCCCACAAGCTTCCATAGTGAGTGATCCACACAACACTTACGAGCGTGCTGCCACAGTTCTTCACGGCATGTAAAACGTGTGTGTACAAAGGGACTATGGTGTATTTTTTATGTTTTGCAGCAACAAATACAAGACGAAGAGAAAGCTAAAAGAGATAAGCCGGCTGCGACCGACACTAGCTTGTACTCCCTACATGACTTCGATATCAACATAGAGTTGGATCTGCCTATTGCTAGTGAGTATATTTCCATAATAATATCCTTTATCTAATGTCCTCTTGACCGTATCTCGTTCACGGCGGTCAATCTCATTGGAGACTATATTAGAGCCAGGAACTTGAGATCATTTTCAAGTTATGGAACAACTAACTCTATTGTCATACTTAACAAACTTCAAATGCTATTGCAATCAAAAACTTAATACGACGTTTTTGTTACAAATGGTCACTCAAAAATCAAAATTACACTAAAGTAGATAGCTGATTAAGTGGCGATGGAATGTAAATTTTCTGAGACTAGCTTTTACCCGCGACTTCGTCCGCGTGAAGCAAACTTCTTCATTTTTTTTTTCTGTAAGAACCTGCTACAAAGTATTAAAAACTTAAAAAAAAAAGATGGATGAAATTGGTTAAGTCGTTCTCAAGTTATGACGTGACCAAGGGAAATAGGGATTCATTCTTACATACAGAGTGACGGAAACTCGACGGGTTCCTTCTAGGGCGCGATAGTGTGACATTTGCAACAATGAAAAAATCGATTTTCATGTTTTTTTGAAAATTTCCCAGAAATCGTTACTAAATATCACTTATCTCTAAATTCTCTAATTGAGTGGCTTTCATAGCTATTCCATTGGCTACCTAATACTTTAACACACCTATGGATGTAATCAAATTATCTAAAATATCAAACAGTTAAAAGTTAAAGTAAGAAGTTTATTAACTATTTTTAAAAATCATCAACGTACACGAACTTTGACACCAGTTATCTCAAAATTTTACTATAACACTAAGCGTACAAATCTGCCTTTAGCTGCGCCTAGGCTTTATGGGGTGCTTAATTGTTGCAAATGGGTCACACTATCACGCGCTGGAAGGAACACGTCGACTTTCCCTGTCACCAAAGAGAATTAAACATTGAGAGCTGATAGACCGATTTCGTCTAGGCACACGACTCACCACTGCGGGTCGGGGGACGAAGAAAATACAGCGGTTGTGATTGGCCAATGCAACAATGTCAGGACGAATGTTCCAAACATAGTGATGCACAAGTCAGTTTTGCTACAATACCTAATATCGATAAAATCGAACATAACGATGTCTATTAATTCTACATTTTTTTTAAACTACTCTGATTGGGCGTTAACTGGGTGCAAATAAAACACTTACGTAACACTGTAAATTTTACTTTATTCAAATCAATGCTAAAGTTAAATCAAGATTAAATTAATAATCGTAAAAGAATCCAAAGAAAATTTTGAAATTTTTGATTTTGAAATTTTTCATGACAAACCATAACAAACCATGCATATATAGATCAGCTGTCTTATTTGCCTGTAAATTATAAAGTTTTTATTTTACATGTACTTCTTATTTTTTTCTAAAAATTAAAATGATTAAATTAAATTATTGATCTGAAATAATTAAGTAATAATAAAACATACCAAAACAGGCAAAAAAAGAGTCGGTGTTGCTGAACTAAATAAACGGCGTCGGTTCTTTAAGGTTTCAAAGCAATCTGCCGTGAAATGCCTTGAACAAACAACCCTATACTTTTTTGGAAACCAATTTTCCCTGTTAACAGCATTCATCCACTTTTCTTTCACTTCTGGAATATCTGGAAATCTAAAATGTCATCATCTGCCTAGCCTTTTCCCAACTATGTTGGGGTCGGCTTCCAGTCTAACCGGATGCAGCTGAATACCAGTATTTTACATGGAGCGACTGCCTATCTGACCTCCACAACCCAGTTACTGGGTAATACGATACCCCTTGGTAAGACTGGTTATCAGACTTTCGGGCTTCTGACTACCCGTAACGACTGTCAAAGATCCACTAATGACAGCCGGGACCAACGGCTTAACGTGCTTTCCGAGGCACGGAGGGGTCTCGGTATGTAAAGATGGTCACCCATCCACAGACTAACCGCGGCAAGCGTAGCTTAACCTGACCGATCGACCTGTGCGGCTGTTATTATTTAGCCACGGGCCCCTGGAAATCTAAAATGTAAACATTAAGTAATGTTACTTTTTTACAGTTGGGGAACATCGTAATTTTTATCGACAATATTATTTATACTTTGTTTTGAAGTTGTCACAATACTACAGCAATACGTCTGTCCCTCTCTATCTATACCTACAGATGGAAAAGGACAGACTTATTGTCAATACCTAGTGAGAGAAAGGGACTTTTCAAAAAGACATCAACGCGGTATACATTTTATGTGCCTTTAACGTAAACAACCAGTTTAGCTTGAGCCCTGCAATTGTTCATAATATTATTACATTATAAATATATTTTACTTACCGATGAAAAGTTATGCCATATTTTTTATAGCTGGATGTTCTAGACGATTTCCCACACCATTTAATTGAACAAGAACTCATAATTAATTTGATATAAGCAGAAATGTTTAAAAAAGTTATCAAAATAATCACGTGTGGAGAGATCCAAAAACTGGTCAAAACTAAAATGGTCACTGATAGTTTCATCTAATATAAGTGCAATTTCATTTATGTGTCGTGAGCCTGAGTCGCCCGTATGAGCAGTCAAGAGGTTTTATAGTCATTGCCTGTCACCCTGTATATAGATTATGAACACTGCTATAGCCAAGTACGTGGTGAATGAATATATAAACTATTTTCTTTTTTGGGAATTCTAACTTTTATTATATCTATCCTCAGTTATTTCATGATGAATTAAGAGTTTTGTAAAGGTTAAATTGTCGTTTTTCTAGCTGAATGTAATTGGTTTTTCGATATCTATCTTCGATTCTCTGCGTCATGCTTACCGCAAATAAACGTATTTCTTTCTTTTCTGTAGCTGCCGTTACGACGACATCCTAAAAAAATATCCCCGTGTCCCCAATACTAGTAAACCTACATTTATTTCCAGAATCAGTATCAAGCCAACCGAAGCAGGTGACAACTAAAGTGAAAGAGACCGGCCCCAAGCGTTCTCTCAACTTAGAAGAGTACAAGAAGCGCCACGGACTCATATGAGTGTTGTTTACGCAAAGACAGACTGAGTGCATGTGATCTAGCGTCCGGAGTATTGGTGGAGTAGTGTTTTTCGGAGTGAAATTTAGTGTTTTTGTGGTTGTTTTAGTGAATTGCAACCGTTGTCGTGTTTGGTAAATATTCTACACACGTCACAATGTTTAAGGTATTTTCCCTTACCTACCGTGTGGTGAAATGAGACCTTTCGCATCGAACTTAGGCCTTAATCCTTGTAAAAGCTTTGGTTTCCTAGGAAAGCGGTTCCTTCTGTAATTTTCCTCAGTATTTGACATTAAGAAGTCTTACAACCCTCCGTATTTTGATAGCCATTATAGCGGTCACTGTTTCCTTAGGAAACCAATGCTTAAGCAGTGCTAACGCTGTGTTAACGCCACGTCAACGTCATGTTATATTTCCTCTGATTTTGCATCACTGTCAAAATCACAGTGATCTTTATTGTCTTTGTAATAAGGTTGCTATTGGGTTGCTACCACTGATGATTGATGCTGTGAGAGGTTAAATAACTTTGAAAGGACTGCATGCGATGTCCAATGCAAATCCTCAGTGTTTGGTGATGTTGCAAAGTTTCTCACATGTAATATAACATTTGTATTTGACTATTGTGAAATTTGTTAACAGTTTTGTTGGCAACTTTATATAATTCATATTCATAATAGCCTAGCCATACACGTTACGATATACTTGCACAAGTCTGTGTAACACCGACTGGCTCGGTTACTTGTGCTAATTCATCCCACCCATATTATTATACTTGTGCAAGTCCAATTTTGCGCAAGTATATCGAAACTGTTGTTGCCTGCATTAAATAAAGTTATTACCTATATCGTACCTCCGATAAAATAGGGTTACCTACAACTCGAAAAACCTGGATTTTCAGAAAAGCGAAAATAATCACAGATTTCTTAATCAGTCTTTATTCTTGTAATATTAATAAAATAATGTGATACAAATAATATATTCTTGAAAAGCTTTAAAAAAGTACGTTTCGATGACATAAACAGTTTTTCAATTTTACTGAAAAACAACCTGAAAATTCCCAATTGTAACAGTATTTTAGATAACTATTTGTACTTCTACTAACAAAAATACAATATGACAAATGTAAAAAGTCTTATTATAGTAAAAATCAGGCCGTTCTTTATAATTATTTCAACTTAATAATTATTTGATATAGTTGTAGACTTGGGAAAAAAATCAACTTTAAAAAAACATTACAAAATTTTAACCAAAACAAAAATAACAACTCTTGTCATCACAACTTCAGTTAGCAGTTTAATTTACTTTTGTAGTAAAACATAGAGACGTCACCTTTCGGAACTGGTAGAACAGCTTGAAGATCATAAACCGCTACTATATTTGTTTCCGAAGCGTTGTCTTTGTCGCACTGTTTTTCTTGTCGTGACAATTGCTTTTCCTTATGGTTATGTTGTTGATCGTACATCGGTTGAAGATGTTGTTTGTTCTCTGCGTTTTCATAGGCTCACAGCGACCTTTTTTTGGCACAAAAAAACCTAAATTGAACTCTGTGTTAAATATTTTTGCATACATTACATAATCGCAATAAATGATGAATCAGAATCTGAATTGCTGTTAGGTTCATTATTACATAAATAAATTCATTCACAACAAATATTTCGAAAAAAAAAACTTTGTTATAAAAAAAGGTTACAAGTTGAAATATTAAGACAAAACATACACATTTTTCGTCAAATACTGTTACAACGTGAAGAGTAACACAACATTACAATAAATCGCATCTAAAATACTAATAAAATATATCACTCTATTAAAGAAATGTTCAACTACTGTTTGATTCAATCCTTTAGCAATAAACTGTAATATTTCGACTTGTAACTGTCTATTAGATAAATTGATGTAAGCAAAAAGATTTTACCTGTGTAAAACACTTATATTTTGATGTGTAACACTCACTACGTTCACCTTTCACAACACTAAATTTAACACTAATGGAGATCACTCGGGAGACAAAATGCCTTAGTCATGTAGCGTTACAACTCTAGCGGCGAGTTTTAGAGTTACTGATGTAACGATTTTAAGTGTTTCTGTATTTAACTCAAAATTCGAGTTGTAACACTATTTTATCGGAGGTGCGTATGTGATGTTTTGTTATTGGTGAAATTGCCAATAAAATCATGGTGATTACACCATTTACCATTAGGTTGCTGATTCCGAATATGTATATAACTCATGGTTGCAAAAAAAATGTCGCTTAGACCAATTAGCCTTTCAACCGTCGATTAGGTAAATGAACTAATGTAAGCAATAAATAAATGTTAGCTATCTACCGCAATGATGATGTTTTAACTTTAAATTGGTAATTTAAATAATAATAAAAATTGTAGCTAAATTGTTAAGATCACCAGAGAAATCATGATGTGATTATTTGCAATTTTTTCTTATTAATATTTTAATGTGAGTTTGATAATTGCACATTAAAATATGGTAACCGGCCGTAAATATACATCGAGTTTTATTGAAAGCGTTTGCGATACGACGCCGCAACGCAGTGTGGTCGCCTCCCCTTACTGCTATTTCAACTTGTGGTATATCACAAGCAACGTGTGAATCAGTCTTAAATCTCGATGTCTCATTTACGCCCGAGTTTTGTGAGTAGTAATAAACTATTAAAATAAGTGTGACGAGATTGGTCATAAAATAAATTGATAATTATACTGCCACAACTCGAATATAAAATTGTAACCAACAAGTTTCTGTAAAAACAATGTGAAACCAATACTCCCGGACAAATATTAATTAATAATTAATGTATGATAAATGAATACTGTATTTCAATATTAAAACAAGTTATGCTGTTCTTGATTTTACCCAGAAAGTACAGTCAATGTGATAAAATAGTTCTTTCTCTTATTATAAATTAACCCGTATGATACTAAGCGTGTTTATGCCTGGCGTTGGTCCACTGTAAGCGCGTATACGCGACGTAGTTGTCGATACGTAGACATACGCTCAGTGCAATGACACTTCTGGTAACTATCAAGTCAATGTATAACGTGTTAGTACAGACGCCAGCTCATCAAGCTACCCGACACTGTCAAATTTTCCCAATCAAATTTGAACCTAACGCTTTTGCGATAAAGTTGAAAAATTTAAGAAATTTGACAGATTGTAGTAGCTTGATGTGGTGTTTGTACCACCAGTCTTTCGATGCAAGAAAGAGATATGAGCTATAAGTATAGGAAAAATCAAAGATTTAAATTCTTAAATAAGTTCCCACCTTACTTGGGTTGCGCGAAAAAGTGTCCATACCGAAAAGAGCGTGCTCACACATCTCGGGTGAAACGATAGATATGATTTTCATTATGAGTGAGTGAGATATTATTATTCAAATATAAGTATTAACGAAATAGAAACGTGACCATCTTTTGACGTCGTCGGGCGAATCTAACGATTTAAATCTTGAGGTAAATAGCACTATCTCTTTTTTGCAATGGAACATTCATGGCTTTGTCACTTCAAAGAAACTAGATTGTTTGTTAAAAAACTTGCCTTACAATCTTATCCCTTCAATAAATCAGTAGTCAAACGCTAGGTCCTCATATAAAACAACTGTAATTAATCAATTTTGACTTTATAATTGGGTAAAAGTTAAGTTTCGCGTATAGAGAGTACCTAAATGAAATATAGAGTGTAGAAAACTATAAAGGAAACACCAACTCGGTGAGAACTTGCAAACCAGCACCCTAATTGCGTAACACTATCAGAATCTGAATCATTTCGAAGGAACAGTTCGAAAAATTTGTCTACTTAACAACGAAAATATTGCAATGAATGTTGTGGAACTGTCAAAATTAAAGCTAATCCTACTAGTGTGTTACACAATTACCTCGCTGGTTTGATGGCTGTTGTAATCTGTAAAATACTGATGTTCAGTCGACTGATCATCGATTTGTATCCACCATATTCAGGTATCCGACACAAAAGTCCTAATAACTTTTACACTCTATATTTTGGACCACAGATGAGTAGCAAATGGAGTGTTCATGTTCAATTTGTAACTCTAATCAAACTGACATCATTTGAAAACTGCAAAGAAATTACGCAAATGTGTTATCGAGAACGATTGCTAGCGGAATACCTTTAGACTGAGTTCAGAGGGGCAATTCTCGTAATTTTAAGAACGTTCACAGTCTGATCTCAGTCTCAATCTGTCAAAAAATATTTCTAATTTCCCTACATTTTGACAAGTTTTTGACATTTGTTTGTCGCTGAGATGAGACTGCGACTAGATTTTGAACGTTTTAAATTACGGGAATACGGGCCCTGATGATCGTATTAAAACACGCTTATGCTGTTCAATGTTACAGGTACAGTTCTTTTGAATTTAAATAACGCGTGGTGGATTTCAAGATCATCTGTACTCAGCCTTGTAAAAACGCATCTTGAATTCATAAGGAGTAAAATGGTATGTCATGAAAAGAGAGTAAAGCCAGGGATACAGTAGGGGACAAATGTCTTACGACATGTGTCTGCGACATGTCAAACGAAGCCGGGCGATTTCGCTTGACATATTTAGCGACATTGCGCGACTTATGTCCGTAGCAACGTCAGGTAAAGTCGTGCGAATTCCCGAAACTTCGCCTGACATATCTGGCGACATCGCGCCATACTCGACGTCGTTGGCGACACATATCGCGCCATGTTGCCAGACATGTCGAGCGAAGTCTGGCAACGTCGCGCCACTTCACTCGACGTCGTCGGCGATACGTATCGCGCGATGTTGCCAGACATGTCGAGCGAAGTCTGGCAACGTCGCGCCACTTCACTCGACGTCGTCGGCGATACGTATCGCGCGATGTTGCCAGACATGTCGAGCGAAGTCTGGCAACGTCGCGCCACTTCCCTCGACGTCGTCGGCGACACGTGTCGCAGGACATTTGTCCCCTAGTGTATCCCTGGCTTTAAACGCAAGCGTGCGCATTCCATTTGTTACAGTATTTGTATTTCACGAAGCGACGCACGCTTTACTTGTGTTAACCAAGTGTACAACGCTGTGAGTGTGTGCGCGACACTAACACTTTCGACTTCGCTATTGTCTCTGACGGTACCGAGAACTCCTGCACTAACACGTATCCACAGCGTGTTTGGACACTTAATAACCACCCCAGTAAAGCGTGTCTCTTCGTGAGTTAAAAATACTTTACTCCGTGATACAGTACCAAGCCTTAAATATCGAGATTAAGAAAAACTGTCTTTATCTCGCGTCGCCTCTGTCGCTTATGCGTCTGTGGCAGTCTCTCTAAACCTCGATGTTTTATATTAACGCCTCGTACTGTACGTAGACTTAGGATTAAAAATAATTAAATACCTCCAATACGGCGGATGCCTGTTAGCCTTAATTATTATAAGTAGTTGTTATTACTTATTTATTATTGTTCCTGTTCTTGTTAGGACGCTGGGATGACATACAAGTCATCCTATGTCGGTGTTTGCAGATAGATAGATATTAAATGACAATATGCTTGGTATATGAAAAATATTGACATGGCCACATCCAGTCTAGGAAGAATGGATAAAATGACTCTATGAAAATGTCCAGCGTACTAACTAAAAAACAGTGTTTTAGTATTCCTTTTTACTGTATATCATTTAAATTCAAGTTGCAAAAGCAATAAAAATGTATTTAAATAAATGGTAATAAAAGTTAGCCTCGTTTAAAGACTAGGCTTATGGTTGCATACGCCGCCGTGTGCCGCAGAAGTTACGGAAATGGAACTAAAAATATGTAGTTCTCGAATAGATTATGTCGGTTTTATTCGTAAGCGTGTATTTTGCCCCTAACTTAGAATAATACCCAATAGGCAAAATAGTTTTCATACCTTTTTAAAACTACGCCAATACGTAATACGCAGACCCGTAATTTTAAACATAGCACTAATTTTTTACTTGTTCACACCACCACTTTTAAGCGCTACGCTTAATTTCTTCCATATAATACGATACGGAACTGCGTATTCCGAATTGGCGTAGTGACAGTTCCTTGAAATACGAGGACTCGTATTAATTTGTACCGTTGTAATAGTACTTTTATTTAATTGACTATGAACAAATAGATAATGGTTAATACTTAATTGATTGTAAATGAGAAAGCTCAAAGGCTTGAATAAAATTTGATAAAGCGATAACTTTTGTTTTAATCCTAATACATAAAAAACCTTTTTTTAGTTTTAACCCCTATGGGGGTAGGCAGAAAATATAAAAGGCCTACCGTTCACTATTACTATTCTACAGGGTTTTTTAATGAAAAAAAAAGTTGTATCAAGAAAATTATTTATTATCACAATATTCACATAGGTAACACAATACAGGCATTTGCCATTGATCTCGGACCCAAACGAGATCATTAACCCGGCTCCGAGGTATCTAGAGCCTCCTTCTCTAGGTTTCCATCGGAGTAATTCCTATCCGGCGCGTCCTAGTCGCGGGGGTGGGCGCCACCTGTCCTAGTAGGCCAGGGCAGGCTGGTGGCGAAGTTCGGATGGGGACCCAGTTCTGCGGGGTATAACGTGGATCCCTTGTCCAGGGTTACGGATGAAGACCTCAATGGCTTCGTTGGCGGAGATGGAAACCATCGGTACGGCAATTTAAGGCGGAAGAGGCACGTCTATTTCGGGGGCGGTGGAAGAGTCTTCCAGTCCGGCTCGGTAATAGACTTTTTATCGACTTCATCGGTACAGCGGGCGGACAATGTCGATAGGCAAGCGGATCCGGCTTTTTGTGGCGATGGAGCAAGGCACGTGGAGGGGTGCCTCATAGGGCGCACGTCAACTCTATATCGTTTGATAAGCGGCCAACCTCCTGCATTCTCATCTTCCTGTCGGTTGTACCGGTCACCCGGTCCATCGGCACCGGGACTTTGAGGACGAGAGAGTGGATCTGCACCAGCGCAACTGCTTATCCACTTAAATATATTCACGCGCGGATGACCCTGGCTTTCTTTTGAAGGAATACGAGCTATATAAGCCCTGCGGCGATCGGGAACTGGTGGTGGGGTCGAGGTCTTGGTGGATCATCGACCTTAGCTGGGACTCGGCACGTAGGCGGTCAGTAGAGAGTGGTCGCTCCTGGACTTGACTGAGGCGGGAGGACAGGTTCGGCAGCACGACTGACGACAAAGCAGCCCTATTTAGGATCGCTCTGCTTTCCCCAATCCGGGGAGGGGCCTAGAAAAGGTGGCCCAAACATAGTCCGTCTCTCCTCCAAATCAGGTGGCAAACCGCAGTCATCTGATCACCAACCTTTCTTTGCGGTCGCGAGAGACATAAAAAGAATACGACAAAAACCTTTACAGTGGGAGCATGGAATGTACGTACACTCTTGGATGATGACTCTAACCTGTGTCCCGAGAGGAAGACTGCAATCGTAGCAAGGGAACTCTCAAGATACAACGTGGATATTGCTGCTATAAGTGAGACCCATCTTAGTGATAGTGGAAACCTTTGCGAACAGTTGGGTGGATATACATATTATTGGATTGGAAGACCAGCAGGAGAGCGAGCGGCTAGCGGTGTTGGCTTTGCAGTGCGTAATAAAATTGCAGCATCCTTAACACAACTTCCAAAAGGAATCAATGACCGCATGATGACCTTACGCTTGCCCATTAATGATACTAAGTATGTCCACCTCATCAGTATCTACGCACCCACATTAACAACTAATGATGATGATAAAGCAAAATTCTATCGGGACCTATCCTGCGTTCTTGCGGGAATTCCACCACAAGACAAAATTGTCCTACTGGGTGATTTTAATGCACGCGTTGGTACTGATTACGAAGCATGGCCTGGTATCCTTGGTCATCATGGAGTTGGGAACTGCAATGCTAACGGGTTGGAGCTTCTCACACTGTGTGCAGAGTTTGATCTGTGTCTGACTAACACCTTTTTCCGTCTACCAGGAAAATATAAGACCTCGTGGATGCATCCCAGATCCAAGCACTGGCACCTCCTTGATTACGTAATTGTACGCAAAAGAGACCGTAACGACGTCTTGATAACAAGAGCTATGCGTGGTGCAGAGTGCTGGTCAGACCATCGGCTTATTCGATCGAAGATGCGTCTGAAACTGAAACCTCCTCGACGCGCAGCACATAAGAAACCAGTGAATGCATGTGTTGCTCCACTGGTTCACTCCGAAAAGCTCAGACGGGACCTGGATAATCACTTCGGCACCAACATGGAGGATGCTACAGATAATGTTGATGAAGCGTGGCATTCATATGCTAAAAACCTTCGCGATAGCGTCTCATGCACTATACCAAAGCCGCAGAAGAGAAACCAGGATTGGTTTGATTACTCAGACGAGGAAATCCGAGCATTGCTTGAGAATCACAGACTAGAACTGAGAAATCTATCAAACACCGATAGACGAAGATCCATTCAGCGCGAGCTGAAAATCAAAATCCGTGACCTCAAAAATCAATGGTGGCTGGATCGATCAAAAGATCTGCAACTTTTTGCTGACACAAACCAGACGGGCAGGTTTTTCGAAGGCCTGAAAGCAATTTTCGGACCTAAATCGAGGAAAACGGCACCGATATATTCTCGTGATAGGGACTGTAGACTGACAGATCATAAGCAAATCCTAGATAGGTGGGCAGAACATTTCAATGACGTCCTGAATCCCTGCTCACAGACAACTGATTTATCGTATGTTGAAGATCTCGAATGCCGTCCTGTTAAGGAAGACCTAGCTGATCCACCAACCTTTGAAGAGTTCATGTCAGCCGTCAAAAGATTGAAGAATGCCAAAACACCAGGCACTGATTGTCTACCATCGGAAGTCTACAAATATGGTGGTCCACATATACAAAGCAGGCTCTTCAATTTAGTGCTCAAGGTATGGGAAACTGAAGTGGTACCTCAAGATTGGAAGGATGCCTCCATTTGCAAACTTTATAAAGGCAAAGGTGAATTATCTGACTGTGGTTCCTACAGGGGCATCTCCCTCCTGTCTTCTGCTGGCAAGGTACTGGCGCATATCATCAATCGCCGCTTGGCAAATCTTGCTGAGCGGATACTTCCAGAGTCGCAGTGTGGTTTTAGACCTGGTAGAGGAACTGTTGACGGCATTTTCATAGTGAAGCAATTTCAGGAGAAAAGCCTCGAACAAAGCCGTCCTCTGTACATGTGTTTCGTTGACTTAGAAAAGGCCTTTGACCGCGTGCCACGCGCTGCTCTTTGGGTAGTGTTGAAAAAGGCTGGATGTCCTGAGAAATTCGTCAACATGATTCGTCAGTTTCACGACGGTATGACGGCGCGTGTTCAACATGAGAACGATTTTTCAGACCCAATTCACGTAACCAGTGGTGTGAAGCAAGGTTGTGTCATGGCTCCCACGTTGTTTGCACTCTATTTCTCGGCTGTGTTGAATGATGCACTAAAGCAGTGTTGGACAGATTGAACTAAACGTCCGTACTGATAAAAGTGTCTTCGATATTTCACGCTTCAGAGCAAGGACTAAGACGTCTAAGGTTCCCGTACTTGACGTACTTTATGCCGATGACGTATGCCTGTTGGCTGACTGTATGGAAACACTCCAGGTCTATGTGAATGATCTTCAAGCCTCGTGTTGTAGATTTGGACTAGTAATTAGCGTGAAAAAGACCCAAGTCCTAAAGCAGCCACCAAGGGGATGTGACGCTGACAGCTCAACCGTTAAGCTCCATTCTGAGCCACTGGAGGAGGTATCACGCTTTAAATATCTTGGAAGTCAAGTCTGCAACGACAATAGGCTGGCGTTTGAGATCCCGGCACGGATTGCTAAAGCAGCTGCCACCTTTGGGAAACTTGGCAGGCGTGTGTGGACCTCACACGACTTGAAACTGCAAACTAAGATCAGCGTTTATAAGGCCTTAGTTCTGCCAATACTCACCTACGCAGCAGAAACCTGGTGTCTCTATAGAGGTGACATTAAAAGACTTGACACTTTTCACCTGCGGTGTCTTCGGTCTATCCTCCGAATAAAATGGCAGGATCATGTTCCCAACTCGGAGGTGCTGAGGCGCACTGGAATGATGGGCATGGAGGCGATTTTAATAAGGATCCAACTGAGATGGTGTGGTCATGTGCAGCGCATGGATACCAGTAGACTACCTAAAACCGCTTTCTACTCGGAGCTCGCCCAAGGAAAACGTGCACAGGGCGGGCAATACCTGCGCTACAAAGATGTCCTCAAACGTCACCTTACGACCTGTGGCATTCCCGTTGATCGGTGGCAGGAGCTTGCTCGAAACCGAGAGAGGTGGCGCACTTCAATCCATAAAGCAACTGAATGCTTTGAAACAAATCGTCTTGTAGACCTAGACAATAGGCGCCAATTACGCAAAAGCCGCCCAAAGCCTTCCTATGCATACACAACCAACGATGCTGATCAGCTCTTCTGTATTCGGTGTGACCGGGTTTTCAAGACCAAATTTGGTTTTGCTAGTCATCAGAGAGCTCACGAAAGGAAAGAGAAGTAGTCGGGGTCGCTGTCGCCGGATACGGTGAAGAGGACTACAATACAGGGGATTGCATAGAACTTCAGTTAAATCCTTACAAAATAACTTAGGTAATAAATTATCATTTTAGTTATAAATAATGTAAAACTAATGACTATTAAAGAACAGAAGAGTCACTATTGGCGCCGATTCTCTTGTTCACAAACTAAACTAAATATAAGTTCAGTGCATCTTTTTCTTTCTATTTCATTAAGAAAAGGACAGAAGATAAATATTAGTTTAGTCCTGTCAAATTAAATACCTACTCCATAGCAAGTTCAGACGTGGTTAAAAACATGGCCGCTAAAAATACCTACGTCAATTTTCGTCAGGCGCTGACCAATTTGACAGGACTGAACTAATATTTATCTTCTGTCCTTTTCTTAATGAAATACAAAGAAAAAGATGCACTGAACTTAAATTTAGTTTAGTTTGTGAACAAGGGAATCAGCGCCAATAAGAATGAACGGATCTGGCAAAGCGCAGCAAAACGCCGATTTCACTGCCAAACAAAAATCAACACTATGCTCGTTGAAATAAAGACGAAAATAAATGAACCGTGTACATCTGCCACGATACTCTTGTGAAGTACTAGAAGTTTATTTATTTTAAACCTAATTGCAACTCGGCCAGTGTTCATATTTGCTTAGAAGTGAAAACGGACAGCAACGCTGCGCTTCGTCAGGTTACGCTGGACCACCATATACCTAAACGGGTTTCGTCGACGGAAGAATAGACAAAATGACAGATTTCTTTAGAAGTTTGTCATTTTGTCAATCTGTAATTTTGTCTTTTACTAGTATATAAAACTGTCATGTTGTCTATAATTCTTCGTTCGACAAACCCCGCTATGGTCGTCACGCTACGCGAGCTGTTATGATCCTTACATATCGGCACAGTAAGTGAAGTATCATTTTGGTTTACTTATTCCTGACGTCTTATTGTCAATGATATTGTGAGATGGATGACAGAGAAATAGAGCTAAATTACGCAGAAAAATGTTTTAGCTTTTAGAATAGGCACTCGTCGAAATGAAATAAGGGCCACGGTAATGTTTGCTAGTTTAAGGCGTTAAAATATATGATGATTGATTGTAATGATAAATATACATCTTAATTATTGTTTATGAAAACTTTATACTCACAAGTTTAATTTGTAAATTCAATTTTGCAAAACTTAAACCAACTACCGTCTCATTACAGAACGAGTCCTAACTTCAAGTTTTGAACTTTATTCCGCTACTTTCTTGATACAAGGTCAGTTTTTTTTAAATATTAATATTAAATATTAATTGAATGAAGTTTAAAATGCAAAAATTGGTTCACTTTACAAACACTAGGCGACATCTAAATTAATGCTTAAACAAAAGCCCGCTGTTGCATTATCAACTTTCGGCGCTGAGCCCAGGGTTGAAAATCCAAGAGCGCTCTTTAACATAGGTTTCGCATAGTGTTAGTGAAAATGATCATTACTTAGAACTTTTGTAATGAGAGTCATAGTTAAAAAACAAGGGATTTAACAGCATTGGATCAATGTCGCTTTTCGCCTTTCACCAGTTTGTGGTGACTGCTATCCCTATTCCATAAATTATTTACTTATATTTTTATCTGTAGCTTGTGTTAAATTATCATCACTTGCTTTTCAAAGCATTTTAACACAAAAATTGCTTTTACTGTCGAGCCGATATTTATCCAATAATTGCTCCAGAAACACTCATTACACTCAATAAAATAAACACTCATTACACTCAATAAAATAAACACTCATTACACTCAATAAAATCCCTATAGGTATCCTGTTGAGTAATTGTTGCACAAATTACTATCAATACTCGGCTTCGGAAAACAAAGTTAAACTTTTAAATGCATTTTACAATCTGTTGACAACATATCAGGCTATGTATATACGTGCTGACGCCAGCACATCAAATAAATAACTTAAAAAAATAGGATGGCAATCAACTCAAACTTGAACAATAGCAAAAACTGAAATGGATTAAAAACTGTGAAAACCTTGTTTACAAAAGACATTTTGTTTACGTTCCATAAAATTAAAATTATCAATTACCAGTAAAGTCTAAGGCCCGCTTACACAAAAAATCACTAGGTAAATACGGGTAAATACGATTACCGCTAAACGAATTCAAAAACATCGTTCTGTTTCTACCAATTTTATTTTATTTTATTGTATTTTTATAGGGAAAACAAACAGTAGTATACTATAAATATACAAATGGTCTTAAACATATGACTTAACAAATATACTACCCACTACATTTTCCACAGATTAGTACTTACACTAAGACAAACTGATTAGCAAACGTTAATTGTAGCCATCAGGATATGTAAAAACATTAGAAGCTACTGTTGATCCTTCAAAATGTTGATTATGTCAGTTCTAAAGGTATAGTATAATCGTTTGAAGATGACAGAGACAGAATGATGTTTTAAATACTTATGTATGTAGTTTAAACCTTGTGCTAAATTCATTTAGTGGTTTGTAGTGTAAATAGGCCTAAATAAATGATTATTAGGATGTCTATTAAATCATTCCTTCACATTTGGTTTTAGAAAGACTGTGATCAACACAAAAAAATCTACAAAAATATTAAATTCAAGTTATCTGCTATGATTGGTTGACTGAAATGTCAATAGCCAATCATATCACTTCCCGTGAGTATGACAGTCTACATATTAGCGAAATTTTGTGTTTATAGGCCTTTGGGAAACCGGGTGATAATCACCCAATCATTCCATTTTAAAACTGACACCTGCTGGTCTATTCTGTGAAAGAATTCCATCAGTAGGTAGTGCTATTCTGTAAAAATCTCACACCCGGTTCCTAAAACTAAAATCAACAACGTGTCAAAATTAAACTCATGTCAAGTGATCTAATTGGCTGATGACAATTCAATCAACCAATCACAGCAGTTGACATGCGTTTGACAATTTGAAAGCAAATTTTTGTGTTGATTTTCGTTTCAGAAATTGGGTGTTACTGTTTTATTACGATCTAAATGCCATAGAAATAATTCAGAAAAAGTAAAATTATATTTTAAGCAATTTCAATCGTAAAATCTCGGTAATACCTAAGGCCGGGACTCCACCGAACCGGAGATGTGTGCGGTGTGCTGTGTGCTGTGCGAGAAGAGATGTTTTTCAGCTCGGGGGACTCCACCAAAGCGGAGATGTGTGCGGTGTGCTGTGTGCTGTGCGAGAAGAGATGTTTTTCAGCTCGGGTGCGAGGCGTTGAGTGCTCGCAGTACGTACGCGTCGTCCGCGCACAGCTCACATCTCCGCTTCCATCGCGCCATACAAATATTACACATCTCCACACAGCGATCTCCACTGAAGCTGAGCGGAGAGGAGATGTGTCAATAACACAATTCTATTGGTTGTTTAAAAAACATCTCCTCTCCGCTCGTCTCGTCTCCGCTTTGGTGGAGTCCCGGCCTTAGTCTCACAATTTCGTTTATAGTTTAGAAAATTAACTGCAAGCTTTGAACACACTTATTTCTAAACAATAACAATAGACTTATTACGTAACTAGCTTCTGCCCGCGGCTTCGCCCGCGTGGATGTCGGAAATTTACCCACAGGAACGTGCTAACAGGATAAAATGTATGTGCTTCCCCAGAATGCCATCTATGTCGCGGGCCCTTTGTGGCTAATTACAATAGAAAACCAATTGTGTCTCATTAGTGGTGATTAAGAGGGTACCTATATGATATCTTTACCTAAGTACCTAACTAATTTAAAAAAAAAACTCAATAACAGAAAATTAAATACCTACCTACCTAAATAAACCTATTTCTGATGATAACTAATCTAAACTCAATAAATAAGCAAAATCCCTAAAAACTAATATCTATAGCTATACGAATGACTAAACCTACCTAACAGTATTATAAAATAACCTACGGTCACTACGTACACTATCAAATATACTACCTATACTTTAAAATTAAAATCTATACCTACGACTCATATAAAAATAAACCTAAATAACTCTAAAAACTAAAAGGAATAAAAATGAACTCCACTGCGGGTGACCTAACCTACGACAAACTTAGTATTTGCGGTTGGTACAGTACAGACAGTGGTAATCGGGTATAGGGATCGAACCGCAAAATTAAGTTTGTTTTTTATTGTATATACTTTTCCGGGATAAAAAGTACCCAGTGTGGTGCCCAGGATATTAAAGAATAATTATACCAAGTTTCATCGTAATCGAACCGGTAGTTTTTGCGTGATGCCTGAACAAACAGACAGACAGACAAAAAATTTTTTAATCACATTTTTGGGTTCGGTGTCGGTCAAGTAACACCCCCTGCCATTTATTTTTTGGATATTTTCAATGTACAGAATTTTCACTTCTACAGATTTATTATAAGTATAGATTTTGGATATGTAAAAACGCCAGCATATCAAGCTACTACAATCTGTCAAATTTCTTTAATAGATTTTCTACTTTATCGCTAAAACCTTAAGGTTCAAGGTTGATTGGGAAAATTTTACAGTTTCGGGCAGCTTGACCCATTGGCGTCTGCACCATACTTAATATAGCGGTTTATTTACAAACGTTTCTTAAAGTTAAAGTAATGATCAACGTGTGCTTAGCCATACATTTTGACTTTTAAGGAACGTTCATAAATAAATCCAACGATGAAGTACCTAGTCCGAGACACGCAGCCGACCTATTCTGTAAAAATCTCACCGCGAAAACTCAAATGAAGTGAGCAAGTCTTAGTGAAAATCCTCGGAATCACGTGGAAAGACAGCTCACTTAATGCTCACTTCACCTAAGTTTTCACGTTGAGATTTTTACCGAATAGCATAGCTGGTGTATTCTGTAAAATATCACCGTCATATCATAGACAAATTGTCAAAAAAGCTAAGTTCCGCAGCATACGCTGTTAGAAAAATTCGTAATTTAACTGATATAGAGACAGCCCGTTTAGTGTACTTTAGCTATTTTCATAGTGTAATGTCGTACGGTATTCTATTGTGGGGAAATGCCGCTGATATTCAGACTATCTTTGTTTTGCAAAAGCGAGCTGTTCGATCAATTTATAAATTAAGTCCGAGACACTCGCTCAGAGAAAAATTTAAAGAAATTAATGTTATGACTGTGCCTTCTCAGTATATTTATGAAAATCTTTTATATGCCCATAAAAATATAAAATTGTTTAAAAAATACAGTGATATCCATGATATAAATACTAGGAACAAACACAAATTTGTTCTACCTACAACAAGGCTCAAGAAAATAGGTGGCTCGTTCAGATGCCAATGTATACGCTTTTACAATAAAGTTCCAAGCCCCGTTCAAGATCTAAGCCTTAATAAATTCAAATCATTCATTAAACGTAAGTTGTGCGAGAAAGCATTTTATACCGTTAAGGCTTATATCGAGGACAAAAAGGCTTGGGATTAAGCTGCTTCCAATTTTTACATATTGAATGTGTTTATTTTTTATTTTTGTTTTGTTGATGTTTTTTTTTTTTATATACACTTTGACATTGATGAATTTGATATATACTATGACATTTGCTTACTTTGTAAAGTATTCTATTATTTTAATTATTGTGAATGTGAAGACTATGTGGGTCATTGTATTTATATTATTTTTCTCTCTGTTCTCTTAGTTTTTGGCGTGGTCTGGCAGTTTGAGTAATTAATGTGGCCTACCCAAATGTCCTTTCTTTGGTATTGTTCGTCGGATCGTTGAGCTCTCTAAGTTTTGAGTTGAGCTGCACGATTTCTGACAAATGCGTGCACTGACTGGACAGGTCCTCTCAAACTGTTTGGTTCTTTCTTCAAAAAAACCATCTCAGACATAAATCTACATGGTCTTCACATGGTCTGACCAAGATTATATCTGGACTTTAAAAGAGACTGTGACGTCTGAGTTTGTTTCGGCCTTTCTTCTCAGACTAGTCAGATAGGAAACGCCGACCTCATCTAGTTTTAAAATATGATTGACGTGTAAAAGTGTTTGTACAAACCTACTTACAAAAATAAAATCATTTATCATTTATCATTTACCGTGAAGATTCACCGTGATTGAGCTGATCGTGGTCAGTTTTATTGGTGAAATTCAACCTTTTTTTGATAATCTGCTGAGCTGTCAAATCTGAAGGAGGTATATTACTCAGTGTAAAAATCTATTCTAATACCATAGATTTAAGTCCGAATTATTTTTCCGTCCGATTTGAAGTCCACCTTTCCACACATCTAGTTTTAAATCCAGATTTATGACTGAGTAGGTATCATTCTGGATTCTAGCCGTTTTTTTTACAAAACAATGTCTAACTTTAGTCCAAGCTCAAACCTTTCAGTAGTTTCAGTTATTGTAATTTGAATTTTATTTCTACTATCTTAAAGTTTTTAAAATAACTGACTTTAGAATCGGGGTTAAATTGATAATTTTCTATTAAGAACTTTACCTGAGTCGGAATAAAGTTGAAAATATAATAACTGGCTCGAAGGGTGAAGCTTGAACGAAAGTTAGCAGTCGTTTGTAATAAGACGAATTTTTGGACTATAGATAGACTATAATTATTTAGTAAAAAGACTAAAAATACCTAACCGCTCAAGTGTCGAGCGCTCAAAAAAATTTACGTTCAATACAAAATTATATTTTTAAAACCTAAATCAATAAACACATTTGATAAATTCGCTATTAATTAATTAAATTATCTGGGTTGTTATATTGGTATTTCAGATCGTTAAATTTTAAAGTCACATATTCATGACAAAAAAAGATGCACAAAATTGTTGCAGTAACATGATTTTATATTGTGGAAAACATGTTGCATACACATACTTACTATCTAACTTTACTTTACGGTCTTGCTAGCAACGTGCTTCCCGCATCATAAAACATGTTACAGCAACAATGTTGTGCAACTTTTGTTCTACCTTGAATATGAGGCTTCCCTTTTGCAATCCAAGTACGTGTAATACGTACTTGGATTGCAAAAGGGAAGCCTACTGATAGTTAAGAAACCTGAAATATCAATATAAGTTGAAATACTTAAAATATTAATTAATTAATAGAGAATTAATATTATGCTTTTCTATAAATGATAAAAAATGATGATTTGAAAAATATTCATTTATACAGCTACATAACTAAGTAATTATATAAATCGTGTAATTTATTATAAATGACATTGATCACTATGAAAAAACTAAATATTTTCAGAAAATCTACTATCTGTTATTTTTTTTTCACAAAATCACCACGCAATTTTAATTAAATTTTAACACCGCTAGACTTTCTTAAGGATATTGATTTTTTTCTAAGACAATCTAGAATCTTAGACAGATAAAAACAAATTAAAATTGAGTCGCAATATTCTGAAAAAAATTGGCTGACCGAAAACATTTTGCATTTTTTATAATTTTGTTACAAAGTATTATAATAATTATAATTCGTTGCTTCATTTTTCAGATATAATTATAACAACGTAGTTTCCCTACTTACTTGGTAACTTCGCACAAATTTTAAAGATTTTTAAAACTATTAGGTGACGTAATTCCGCCGTAAGGCCCCTCGGTTGACACTATGACGTTTAGCTCATTCCTTTTTCGTGCGCGGTAACGATCGCACGCGCCCTCTAAGCAACATGCCAAAAAGAAGCGCGCAATCAAAAATTGATCACTACGCCAGGAAAATTAGAAAAATTGAAGAGAAAGTCATCAGATGATGAAGGTAAGCAAAAGTATATTTTATTCGTTAGTGATCTAGAAGTGAAAAGTGAAAATATCAGTTTTGTAAATGCTCTGGGATTGACTGCGAGTCAATAACTTTGACATTGTTCAAAACCAAATTAAAAAACTTTAAGTTTATTATTGCATCGGGATTGACTGCGAGTCTTTAACGATGACAAACAAGCACAGAAAATGCGTACAATCTAAAACAGATGTAACGTTAACGTGCAAAATCAATAACTTTGACATTGTTCAAAACCAAATTAAAAAACTTTAAGTTTATTATTGCATCGGGATTGACTGCCAGTCTTTAACGATGATAAACAAGCACGGAAAATGCGTACAATCTAAAACAGATGTAACGTTAACGTGCAAAATCAATAACTTTGACATTGTTCAAAACCAAATTAAAAAAAAAAAAAAAAAAAAAAACTTTAAGTTTATTATTGCATCGGGATTGACTGCGAGTCTTTAACGATGACAAACAAGCACAGAAAATGCGTACAATCTAAAACAGATGTAACGTTAACGTGCAAAATCAATTAATTTTATTTTTACACTACCCTCAAAATTATTATCTTCACAACCTTAATTACAAATTGTAATTTTGGGTAGCGAAGATCCTGATGTGGTCCCAGGCAATGATAATGAAGCCATTATGGAGCCAGTACCCGTGCCACCCGATGTCCCACTGACAGCATGGAACCGGAGTTAGACCCTGATCTACAGTCGGCACTCGGTGAATCCACGTCAGACTCGCCTGACTACGGCGATAACATTCACGATAATCTATCGCAGTTGTGGCTTCCTTTGCTAAGGAAAGGAATGCCTAAAGAAAACAAGGACAAGGTACTGAAAGAATACCTTGTACCAGACAATTGTAGGCTCCTTCAAGCGCTCAAGTTGAATGCTGAAATCTCAGCGACGGTACCGAACATGGTTCGCAACCGGGACATCACTCCTAGCCTGGACAAGGCATTCATAAATATCATCAACGAGTCTGAACGGGATGAATCACTGTTTGGTTCGTCTTTATCAGAAAAAATTAAAGCCGCCAAGGCCATCGAAAAGCAAGATCTTTCCATAAAAAAGACCGCAAAAATTTCGAAACCGCCTCAAATTCCTAGTACCCACCAGTCCTACCAGGGAAACTGGAACCCGCCTCGTCGATACCCGGCGAATAGGGGGGGGCGGGGTGCATACAGAAGGCCGACGACGGCGGGGAATCGCCGTCCGTACACGACGTCAGCGCAGCCGCCACAACGCCCTGCCTCGCAGGACAAGCCTCGGGCTCCCGCTCAGAGTCACCGTTAACGCAGGTACATGCGGGTGGACTTGCCCACTTTTATGACCGATGGCTAAAAATAACAAATAACAATGTATTTCTTGATTGGTTAAAAAATGGTTATCCAATACCTTTTCATACTCACGTAAAACAATCAATAATACCTAAAAACAACCTATCAAATACTGAGAAATCAGATATGATGAAAGCTATTATGAAACTCAAATCTTTAGGGGCTATCTCAATGTGACTAAAGATCAATTTATTTCTAAAATATTCCTCGCACTAAAACCTAATGGCGATAAACGCTTTATATTAAAGCTAAAAACCTTAAACAAGCTAATTAAGAGCGAACATTTTAAAATGGAGGATTACCGAACAGCATGCAAATTGATACCACGCGATGGATACCTTGCCACCATCGACTTAAAAGATGCGTACCTATTTCCTCCTAGCCAGTAGGCACTCCGATCGTAAATATTTAACATTTCAATTTCAGCCCAATAATTCGCTAAAAACTCACACATATGGCTTTAATTACATGCCGTTTGGCTTATCCGTCGCCCCACGGGTATTCACTAAGGTTATGAAGGAAGTCATAGCTTACCTCAGACATCGCGGTTATAAGTCAGTTTGTTATTTAGATGATATTTTATGTATTGAAAATACTTACGAGAATTGTCTTAATAACGTAAACGAAACTTTGAAACTACTCGAGTTTCTTGGGTTTGTTGTCAATTACGATAAAAGTATGTTAAAACCACGACAATTCTGCAAGTATTTAGGATTTTGTTACGATACCGGAAATCTCAGTATAGAATTGCCAGCCGATAAGCGACTTATCATTATCGAATTACTTATAAAATTCACTAAATTACATATAAAATTCACTAAATTACAGTCATGTTCAATCCGCGAATTAGCTCGCTTTATCGGTATTTTAGTCGCCGCTAGCCCAGCCGTTAAGTACGCTTGGGTATACACTAAGGTTTTAGAGCGTCAGAAGTTTCTAGCGTTACTTAAGCATAATAATAATTACGAAGCTAAAATTAACCTACCTAATATTATATTAGAGGATCTGAACTGGTGGCTATCAACCGTTACTACAGCACGCAACTTCATGCGACAGCCAAACTTTGATATCGAGATCTATACCGACGCGTCGAGGTCAGGCTGGGGCTCTGTTTGCAACAATGCTCAAATACATGGCAAGTGGAAGTTTTCAGAAAACGATTGTCATATCAATTACTTAGAGCTGATGGCAGCTTTTTTGGGTTTGAAGTCCTTCGCCAGTGATGCAACCAACTGCGCAATATTACTGCGCATGGACAACACCACTGCGATCAGTTGTGTAAATCGTATGGGGGGTATTCAATACCCCCACTTAAACGACTTTGCTAGGTCCCTTTGGAAATGGTGTGAACAGCGCAACCTTTGGGTTTATGCATAATACGTAAATACCAAGGAAAACCGTGCAGACGCTGCGTCTAGAGTAGTCAATCCGGATACTGAATGGTCACTTTCCGATGAAGCATTCCAAACCATTATAAAATATTTTGGTCAACCTGAAATAGACTTATTCGCGTCTCGCGATAATGCGAAGTGTACCACATTTATCTCATGGAAACAAGACCCTGACGCAGCATCCGTGGACGCATTTACGGTAGACTGGCAAAGATATTTCTTCTACGCTTTTCCACCATTTTCCCTGGTATTCAAATGCCATAGAAAAATTATCGACGACAATGCACACGGCATATTAGTTTATCCCAACTGGCCATCACAGCCATGGTTCCCACTATTGCAAAACCTTATAGTTTCCGACGTTGTTTACTTAAACCCCAATAAAAACCTCTTGCAATCTCATTTCGGGGAGTACCACCCGTTGCACAAGAACCTTACCCTGGGTGTCGCGAGGCTCTCCGGCAGGCTTTCAGGCGTCGAGGTGCCTGTGCAGAGTCGGCTACACTAATGCTATCATCCTTGTCTAACAGTAAGATTCAGCAAAGTACAATACCTCACTTAAGCTGTGGTGGCAATATTGTACGATCAACAACATCAATGTGTTTGGCCCTTCCAAATTTGCTTTAATCTCATTCTTAGCGTCACAATTTAATAGCGGGTGTGCGTATGGCAGTCTAAACTCCCATCGTTCTGCCTTGTCAACCTTTGTAGGCAATAATATTGGTTGAGACGAATCTATAAAACGTCTCCTTAAAGGGGCGTATAAATTAAGACCCATAAAACCCAAGTATTCCACCACCTGGAATCCCCAATCGGTTTTAAACCATGTTTCAACGTGGTTCCCTAATAGTGAGCTCTCATCCGGAAAAAAAAAAAAAAAAAAAAAAACTGGTCGTCCTACTTGCAATTTGTACAGCTCACAGGGTACAGACGCTGTCTTTGATTAAACTCGAGAACATACTTTTCTCTGATAGCGGCATTAAAATCGTCATAACAGACATCATAAAGACATCCGCACCTGGCAGAGACCAGCCAATATTGTTCCTGCCATACTTCAGGGAAAATACGCGGATATTTCCAGCTACGGTGCTCTCAGATTATATTTCTATAACTAAAAACATAAGACCTGAGAGTACAAGCAATCTGTTGTTGACGTACAAACGGCCACACAAACCCGCTATCACGCAAACCATCAGTAGATGAATCAAACAAGTCTTGTCAGAAAGCGGCATTGATACCAGTGTATTCGCCGCGCATAGTACACGGCACGCGTCAACCTCGGCCGCGAGTTTAGCAGGAGTTAATATAGAAACTATCCGCAAAACCGCAGGGTGGACTAGTTCATCTAACGCATTTGCTCGTTTTTTATAATAGGTGCGTTATAAACGAAAGCCAATTTGCCAGATCTGTTTGCTTACGCTCAGACTGATTATTAATTCCTATTAACTATAAAACAAAACAAAGTAAACATAAGTATACTATAAGTAAGGCTGATTTGTCTATAAATAAAACCATAATGTTTAAAAACCTTATTGTTTATTTTCCATTTAAAAACTTTCTAACTCTTAACATCTACGTTGTTATAATTATATCTGAAAAATGAAGCAACGAATTATAATATATGATCAAACGAACTTCCAAGTGAAGTTCGATCATTATTATGAAGAGTTGCTTCATTTGAAGATATGATCACCCTCCCTCCCTGACACTTGAAGACTCCCAGGTATAGAGAAAGTTTTATATCATACTTGACTCTAAAAAATGAGCTAAACGTCATAGTGTCAACCGAGGGGCCTTACGGCGGAATTACGTCACCTAATAGTTTTAAAAATCTTTAAAATTTGTGCGAAGTTACCAAGTAAGTAGGGAAACTACGTTGTTATAATTATATCTTCAAATGAAGCAACTCTTCATAATAATGATCGAACTTCACTTGGAAGTTCGTTTGATCATATATTGGATTTGGATAATTTTTTTACTTAAACATCACGTCAGCGTCAGCAAAATAAAAATAAAACTATTTGGTTCTACAGTACCAAAACAAGAGTTTTTGAGAGGTGAATTGCAGGGCGAAAACTTTAACTTCATGAAATAGAGAAAACTAGCCAAAACTTATATTATTTTAGACAAAACTAAAACAGTTTAAAAAAAAAAAAAAACACCTTTTTCTCTCCGAAAATCGACGATCGATGTTTTGTGCAATAAATACCATCCTGTATCATGCTACTTATTGACAACGTTGCAGATATGGATCAAAAGCTAAAAACAAAGTAATCTTATGTGGGTAATTAAAGTAAATACCATTTTTTCTAAGAATTTTCATTCATAAAATCATTGTTAGAGAAAGTTTCAGTGTCGAAAATCAGAAATAACGATGATTTCTAGTCAGCTAATAAAACGTAAAAAATAAACGATTTGCTTTGATTTTCCACACAATATTACTTTCTTTTGCACTATTTTGCCCTTATTAGTAAAATTATAAACTAGTGCCATACTCGGTGGTATTTTGTTGTAGAAAAGATCGGATTTAATTTCTGGCTAAACCATTAAGCAAGTGTTTTTTCAAAAGAAAAATAAGCAATGTTATTTTTCCATTAGAGGTTGTAGTAATTATTATCATCGGTATCATCAGGAATGTAATTATTAACTCGGGAATATGAAGAAGTTATACTAAGAGACTTTAAAAAATAGCGAAAAAATATCCCATCCGTTTCAAGCATTTTTTTTTTGATATTTCAGAGTTGGTCAAATAGTAAAAGTTGTTCATATTCATGTCAACTTTCATTCCCTGTGAGGATACAAATGATTTTAATTACTTACAGCTAAAGTCAAAAAGTAATAATAACTCCTTAGGCCACTTTTCTCTATTTCTTTGCGTTGCTGTTTTCGTTCTGCAGGCCAATCTCAAAAACTGAAAGATTGGAATAATGTTATATTTCACATATAGTATAAGGTTTGTACTATGTGTGCAGTATTTCATAATTGTAATCTAATTCCTTCCTATCGACAGGACCATTTACAAAAAGCGATTTAGTTATTCGTTGGATGCAATAATTAAAACAATATTAAAAGGTGCTCATCGCACATTGCAAATGCACTTCACTTGGCGTATTGGCCCAAATATTAACGTTATTTGGCCAATACAAAATGTACTATACCCTATTCGAATAAAGTATATTTTGTATTAACTAATAAACGTAAATATTTGTTTAAATAAGCGAAGTCGAGTAACTCTACATTGAAATGGTACAACTTTTACTATGTCTTTAATTAATTGCACTTAACAGCCAACCAAATTGTTCTGTGTAAATGTTTTAAAACTAAATTGCTGTTGAATATGCTGTTTAAAATCTCTTAAAGTTAATAAACTTACAAATACAAGGAGCTCTTGAAATCTTTCAAAATAATAACTGGACTTTGATAATTGTTCTGTGACGTAGAGGTATACATACCTACCTAACTAAACACCTACTCAGCGAAATTAAAAAAAAACTATTTAGTTCTACAGTAAACAAGACGACTTTTTAAGATGAGAATGCAGAACGAGAACCTTAACTATGACATGCAGAGACTACTAGCCAAAAGTTACATTATTTTAGAGAAAACTAATACCGCATTTTTAGTTTTCGAAAAATCAACTCGTTTCTGGCCGGGAATCAAACCAGATATTTTCTGCAAAAAAAAAAATACCATCCTTTGTCATGCTACTGATTGACAACGTTGCTGATATGGATCAAAAGCTAAAATACAAAGTAATTTTATGTGGGTAATTAAAGTAAATACATTTTTTTCTAATAATTTTCATACATAACATCCTGTCATAAAATTATTATTAAAAAAAAACCTTCAATTTTGAAAATTTTAAATATCGATGATTTCTAGTCAGCTAATAAAATGTATTACCATTGTAAAAAGAAAATGGTATTTGCGTTGTTGTTCCACACAATATTTCTTTCATTTGCACGATTTGGTCCTTACCAGAAAAACTTTAAAAATGTGCAATACAGAATGGTATTTTTTTGTGGAAAAGATCGGGTTCGTTTACTGGTTAAACTAAAGTGCTTTTTCAAAAGAAAAAATAAACGATGTTATTGTTCCATTACTAATTAAAATCATTGGTACCTTTCAGAGAGTGTCATTATTTACTCAGGTATATGAAGAAGTTTTACTATGAGACCCATAAAAATAGCGAAAAAAAAAACCTAAAAATTCTTTGATTGAGATTGTATTTTGTTGAAAGATCAGATTATTTTTTCGATATTTCAGAGTTGGGCCCATAGCAAAAGTTCTTAATATTCATGAGAACTTTCACCCCTGTAAGGATACAAATGATTTTAATTACTTACAGCTAAAGTAAAAAAGTAATAACTCCTTAGGCCAATTTTCTCTATTTCTTTGCGTTGCTGTTTTCGTTCTGCAGGCCAATCTCAAAAACTGAAAGATTGGAATAATGTTATATTTCACATATAGTATAAGGTTTGTACTATGTGTGCAGTATTTCATAATTGTAATCTAATTCCTTCCTATCGACAGGACCATTTACAAAAAGCGATTTAGTTATTCGTTGGATGCAATAATTAAAGCAATATTAAAAGGTGCTCATCGCACATTGCAAATGCACTTCACTTGGCGTATTGGCCCAAATATTAACGTTATTTGGCCAATACAAAATGTACTATACCCTATTCGAATAAAGTATATTTTGTATTAACTAATAAACGTAAATATTTGTTTAAATAAGCGAAGTCGAGTAACTCTACATTGAAATGGTACAACTTTTACTATGTCTTTAATTAATTGCACTTAACAGCCAACCAAATTGTTCTGTGTAAATGTTTTAAAAACTAAATTGCTGTTGAATATGCTGTTTAAAATCTCTTAAAGTTAATAAACTTACAAATACAAGGAGCTCTTGAAATCTTTCAAAATAATAACTGGACTTTGATAATTGTTCTGTGACGTAGAGGTATACATACCGAACTAACTAAAAACCTACTCAGCGAAATTAAAAAAAAAACTATTTAGTTCTACAGTAAACAAGACGACTTTTTAAGATGAGAATGCAGGACGAGAACCTTAACTATGACATGCAGCTAGACTACTAGCCAAAAGATACATTATTTTAGAGAAAACTAATACTGCTGAAAATTTTAAATATCGATGATTTCTAGTCAGCTAATAAAATGTATTACCATTGTAAAAAAAACGGTATTTGCGTTGATGTTCCACACAATATTACTTTTATTTGCACGATTTTGTCCTTATCAGAAAAACTATAAAAATGTGCAATACAGAATGGTATTTTTTGTGGAAAAGATCGGGTTCGTTTACTGGTTAAACTAAAGTGCTTTTTCAAAAGAAAAAATAAACGATGTTATTGTTCCATTACTAATTAAAATCATTGGTACCTTTCAGAGAGTGTCATTATTTACTCAGGTATATGAAGAAGTTTTACTATGAGAGGTATAAGAAGTTTTACGTAGAGGTATACATACCTAACTAACTAAACACCTACTCAGCGAAATTAAAAAAAAAACCTATTTAGTTCTACAGTAAACAAGACGACTTTTTAAGATGAGAATGCAGGACGAGAACCTTAACTATGACATGCAGAGACTACTAGCCAAAAGATACATTATTTTAGAGAAAACTAATACTGCATTTTTAGTTTTCGAAAAATCAACTCGTTTCTGGCCAGGAACCGAAACCGATATTTTCTGCACAAAAAATATACCATCCTGTGTCATGCTACTGATTGACAACGTTGCTGATATGGATCAAAAGCTAAAATACAAAGTAGTTTTATGTGGGTAACTAAATTTTTTTTTCTTAATAAAATCTCATATAACATCCTGTCATAAAATCATTGTTAAAAACCTTCAATTTTGAAAATTTTAAATATCAATGATTTCTAGTCAGCTAATAAAATGTATGATAATTATAAAAGAAACCATTGGCTTTGATGTTCCACACAATATTACTTTCATTTGCACGATTTTGTCCTTATCAGAAAAATTATAAAAAAGTGCAATACAGAATGGTTTTTTTGTGGAAAATATCGGGTTCGTTTAATGGCTAAACTAAAGTGCTTTTTCAAAAGAAAAAATAAACAATGTTATTTTTCCATCACTAATTAAAATCATTGGTACCTTTCAGAGAGTGTCATTATTTACTCAGGTATATGAAGAAGTTTTACTATGAGACCCATAAAAATAGCGAAAAAAAAAACCTAAAAATTCTTTAATTGAGATTGTATTTTGTTGAAAGATCAGATTATTTTTTCGATATTTCAGAGTTGGGCCATAGCAAAAGTTCTTAATATTCATGAGAACTTTCACCCCTGTAAGGATACAAATGATTTTAATTACTTACAGCTAAAGTAAAAAAGTAATAACTCCTTAGGCCACTTTTCTCTATTTCTTTGCGTTGCTGTTTTCGTTCTGCAGGCCAATCTCAAAAACTGGAAGATTGGAATAATGTTATATTTCACAAATAGTATAAGGTTTGTACTATGTGTGCAGTATTTCATAATTGTAATCTAATTCCTTCCTATCGACAGGACCATTTACAAAAAGCGATTTAGTTATTCGTTGGATGCAATAATTAAAGCAATATTAAAAGGTGCTCATCGCACATTGCAAATGCACTTCACTTGGCGTATTTGCCCAAATATTAACGTTATTTGGCCAATACAAAATGTACTATACCCTATTTGAGTAAAGTATATTTTGTATTAACTAATAAACGTAAATATTTGTTTAAATAAGCGAAGTCGAGTAACTCTACATTGAAATGGTACAACTTTTACTATGTCTTTAATTAATTGCACTTAACAGCCACCCAAATTGTTCTGTGTAAATGTTTTAAAAACTAAATTGCTGTTGAATATGCTGTTTAAAATCTCTTAAAGTTAATAAACTTACAAATACAAGGAGCTCTTGAAATCTTTCAAAATAATAACTGGACTTTGATAATTGTTCTGTGACGTAGAGGTATACCTACCTAACTAAACACCTACTCAGCGAAATTAAAAAAGAAACTATTTAGTTCTACAGTAAACAAGACGACTTTTTAAGATGAGAATGCAGGACGAGAACCTTAACTATGACATGCAGAGACTACTAGCCAAAAGTTACATTATTTTAGAGAAAACTAATACCGCATTTTTAGTTTTCGAAAAATCAACTCGTTTCTGGCCGGGAATCAAACCCAATATTTTCTGCAAAAAAAAATACCATCCTTTGTCATGCTACTGATTGACAACTTTGCTGATATGGATCAAAAGCTAAAATACAAAGTAATTTTATGTGGGTAATTAAAGTAAATACATTTTTTTCTAATAATTTTCATACATAACATCCTGTCATAAAATTATTATTAAAAAAACTTTCAATTTTGAAAATTTTAAATATCGATGATTTCTAGTCAGCTAATAAAATGTATTACCATTGTAAAAAAACGGTATTTGCGTTGATGTTCCACACAATATTACTTTCATTTGCACGATTTTGTCCTTATCAGAAAAACTATAAAAATGTGCAATACAGAATGGTATTTTTTGTGGAAAAGATCGGGTTCGTTTACTGGTTAAACTAAAGTGCTTTTTCAAAAGAAAAAATAAACGATGTTATTGTTCCATTACTAATTAAAATCATTGGTACCTTTCAGAGAGTGTCATTATTTACTCAGGTATATGAAGAAGTTTTACTATGAGACCCATAAAAATAGCGAAAAAAAAAACCTAAAAATTCTTTAATTGAGATTGTATTTTGTTGAAAGATCAGATTATTTTTTCGATATTTCAGAGTTGGGCCATAGCAAAAGTTCTTAATATTCATGAGAACTTTCACCCCTGTAAGGATACAAATGATTTTAATTACTTACAGCTAAAGTAAAAAAGTAATAACTCCTTAGGCCACTTTTCTCTATTTCTTTGCGTTGCTGTTTTCGTTCTGCAGGCCAATCTCAAAAACTGGAAGATTGGAATAATGTTATATTTCACAAATAGTATAAGGTTTGTACTATGTGTGCAGTATTTCATAATTGTAATCTAATTCCTTCCTATCGACAGGACCATTTACAAAAAGCGATTTAGTTATTCGTTGGATGCAATAATTAAAGCAATATTAAAAGGTGCTCATCGCACATTGCAAATGCACTTCACTTGGCGTATTTGCCCAAATATTAACGTTATTTGGCCAATACAAAATGTACTATACCCTATTTGAGTAAAGTATATTTTGTATTAACTAATAAACGTAAATATTTGTTTAAATAAGCGAAGTCGAGTAACTCTACATTGAAATGGTACAACTTTTACTATGTCTTTAATTAATTGCACTTAACAGCCACCCAAATTGTTCTGTGTAAATGTTTTAAAAACTAAATTGCTGTTGAATATGCTGTTTAAAATCTCTTAAAGTTAATAAACTTACAAATACAAGGAGCTCTTGAAATCTTTCAAAATAATAACTGGACTTTGATAATTGTTCTGTGACGTAGAGGTATACCTACCTAACTAAACACCTACTCAGCGAAATTAAAAAAGAAACTATTTAGTTCTACAGTAAACAAGACGACTTTTTAAGATGAGAATGCAGGACGAGAACCTTAACTATGACATGCAGAGACTACTAGCCAAAAGTTACATTATTTTAGAGAAAACTAATACCGCATTTTTAGTTTTCGAAAAATCAACTCGTTTCTGGCCGGGAATCAAACCCAATATTTTCTGCAAAAAAAAATACCATCCTTTGTCATGCTACTGATTGACAACTTTGCTGATATGGATCAAAAGCTAAAATACAAAGTAATTTTATGTGGGTAATTAAAGTAAATACATTTTTTTCTAATAATTTTCATACATAACATCCTGTCATAAAATTATTATTAAAAAAACTTTCAATTTTGAAAATTTTAAATATCGATGATTTCTAGTCAGCTAATAAAATGTATTACCATTGTAAAAAAACGGTATTTGCGTTGATGTTCCACACAATATTACTTTCATTTGCACGATTTTGTCCTTATCAGAAAAACTATAAAAATGTGCAATACAGAATGGTATTTTTTGTGGAAAAGATCGGGTTCGTTTACTGGTTAAACTAAAGTGCTTTTTCAAAAGAAAAAATAAACGATGTTATTGTTCCATTACTAATTAAAATCATTGGTACCTTTCAGAGAGTGTCATTATTTACTCAGGTATATGAAGAAGTTTTACTTTGAGAGGTATAAGAAGTTTTACGTAGAGGTATACATACCTAACTAACTAAACACCTACTCAGCGAAATTAAAAAAAAAACCTATTTAGTTCTACAGTAAACAAGACGACTTTTTAAGATGAGAATGCAGGACGAGAACCTTAACTATGACATGCAGAGACTACTAGCCAAAAGATACATTATTTTAGAGAAAACTAATACTGCATTTTTAGTTTTCGAAAAATCAACTCGTTTCTGGCCAGGAACCGAAACCGATATTTTCTGCACAAAAAATATACCATCCTGTGTCATGCTACTGATTGACAACGTTGCTGATATGGATCAAAAGCTAAAATACAAAGTAGTTTTATGTGGGTAACTAAATTTTTTTTTCTTAATAAAATTTCATATAACATCCTGTCATAAAATCATTGTTAAAAACCTTCAATTTTGAAAATTTTAAATATCAATGATTTCTAGTCAGCTAATAAAATGTATGATAATTATAAAAGAAACCATTGGCTTTGATGTTCCACACAATATTACTTTCATTTGCACGATTTTGTCCTTATCAGAAAAATTATAAAAAAGTGCAATACAGAATGGTTTTTTTGTGGAAAATATCGGGTTCGTTTAATGGCTAAACTAAAGTGCTTTTTCAAAAGAAAAAATAAACAATGTTATTTTTCCATCACTAATTAAAATCATTGGTACCTTTCAGAGAGTGTCATTATTTACTCAGGTATATGAAGAAGTTTTACTATGAGACCCATAAAAATAGCGAAAAAAAAAACCTAAAAATTCTTTAATTGAGATTGTATTTTGTTGAAAGATCAGATTATTTTTTCGATATTTCAGAGTTGGGCCATAGCAAAAGTTCTTAATATTCATGAGAACTTTCACCCCTGTAAGGATACAAATGATTTTAATTACTTACAGCTAAAGTAAAAAAGTAATAACTCCTTAGGCCACTTTTCTCTATTTCTTTGCGTTGCTGTTTTCGTTCTGCAGGCCAATCTCAAAAACTGGAAGATTGGAATAATGTTATATTTCACAAATAGTATAAGGTTTGTACTATGTGTGCAGTATTTCATAATTGTAATCTAATTCCTTCCTATCGACAGGACCATTTACAAAAAGCGATTTAGTTATTCGTTGGATGCAATAATTAAAGCAATATTAAAAGGTGCTCATCGCACATTACAAATGCACTTCACTTGGCGTATTGGCCCAAATATTAACGTTATTTGGCCAATACAAAATGTACTATACCCTATTCGAATAAAGTATATTTTGTATTAACTAATAAACGTAAATATTTGTTTAAATAAGCGAAGTCGAGTAACTCTACATTGAAATGGTACAACTTTTACTATGTCTTTAATTAATTGCACTTAACAGCCAACCAAATTGTTCTGTGTAAATGTTTTAAAACTAAATTGCTGTTGAATATGCTGTTTAAAATCTCTTAAAGTTAATAAACTTACAAATACAAGGAGCTCTTGAAATCTTTCAAAATAATAACTGGACTTTGATAATTATTCTGTGACGTAGAGGTATACATACCTACCTAACTAAACACCTACTCAGCGAAATTAAAAAAAAACTATTTAGTTCTACAGTAAACAAGACGACTTTTTAAGATGAGAATGCAGGACGAGAACCTTAACTATGACATGCAGAGACTACTAGCCAAAAGTTACATTATTTTAGAGAAAACTAATACCGCATTTTTAGTTTTCGAAAAATCAACTCGTTTCTGGCCGGGAATCAAACCCGATATTTTCTGCAAAAAAAAAAATACCATCCTTTGTCATGCTACTGATTGACAACGTTGCTGATATGGATCAAAAGCTAAAATACAAAGTAATTTTATGTGGGTAATTAAAGTAAATACATTTTTTTCTAATAATTTTCATACATAACATCCTGTCATAAAATTATTATTAAAAAAACTTTCAATTTTGAAAATTTTAAATATCGATGATTTCTAGTCAGCTAATAAAAAGTATGATAATTATAAAAGAAACCATTGGCTTTGATGTTCCACACAATATCACTTTCATTTGCACGATTTTGTCCTTATCAGAAAAATTATAAAAAAGTGCAATACAGAATGGTTTTTTTTTTTTGTGGAAAATATCGGGTTCGTTTAATGGCTAAACTAAAGTGCTTTTCCAAAAGAAAAAATAAACAATGTTATTTTTCCATCACTAATTAAAATCATTGGTACCTTTCAGAGAGTGTCATTATTTACTCAGGTATATGAAGAAGTTTTACTATGAGACCCATAAAAATAGCGAAAAAAAACCTAAAAATTCTTTGATTGAGATTGTATTTTGTTGAAAGATCAGATTATTTTTTCGATATTTCAGAGTTGGGCCCATAGCAAAAGTTCTTAATATTCATGAGAACTTTCACCCCTGTAAGGATACAAATGATTTTAATTACTTACAGCTAAAGTAAAAAAGTAATAACTCCTTAGGCCACTTTTCTCTATTTCTTTGCGTTGCTGTTTTCGTTCTGCAGGCCAATCTCAAAAACTGAAAGATTGGAATAATGTTATATTTCACATATAGTATAAGGTTAGGTTAGGTTAGGTTATATTAGTATTTCATAATTGTAATCTAATTCCTTCCTATCGACAGGACCATTTACAAAAAGCGATTTAGTTATTCGTTGGATGCAATAATTAAAACAATATTAAAAGGTGCTCATCGCACATTGCAAATGCACTTCACTTGGCGTATTGGCCCAAATATTAACGTTATTTGGCCAATACAAAATGTACTATACCCTATTCGAATAAAGTATATTTTGTATTAACTAATAAACGTAAATATTTGTTTAAATAAGCGAAGTCGAGTAACTCTACATTGAAATGGTACAACTTTTACTATGTCTTTAATTAATTGCACTTAACAGCCACCCAAATTGTTCTGTGTAAATGTTTTAAAACTAAATTGCTGTTGAATATGCTGTTTAAAATCTCTTAAAGTTAATAAACTTACAAATACAA
Organism: Apamea sordens; assembly: GCA_945859715.1. Classification (NCBI taxonomy): domain Eukaryota; kingdom Metazoa; phylum Arthropoda; class Insecta; order Lepidoptera; family Noctuidae; genus Apamea; species Apamea sordens. The sequence continues at coordinate 16,057,331 of OX244009.1, forward strand.
GGAGCTCTTGAAATCTTTCAAAATAATAACTGGACTTTGATAATTGTTCTGTGACGTAGAGGTATACATACCTACCTAACTAAACACCTACTCAGCGAAATTAAAAAAAAACTATTTAGTTCTACAGTAAACAAGACGACTTTTTAAGATGAGAATGCAGAACGAGAACCTTACCTATGACATGCAGAGACTACTAGCCAAAAGTTACATTATTTTAGAGAAAACTAATACCGCATTTTTAGTTTTCGAAAAATCAACTCGTTTCTGGCCGGGAATCAAACCAGATATTTTCTGCAAAAAAAAAAATACCATCCTTTGTCATGCTACTGATTGACAACGTTGCTGATATGGATCAAAAGCTAAAATACAAAGTAATTTTATGTGGGTAATTAAAGTAAATACATTTTTTTCTAATAATTTTCATACATAACATCCTGTCATAAAATTATTATTAAAAAAACTTTCAATTTTGAAAATTTTAAATATCGATGATTTCTAGTCAGCTAATAAAATGTATGATAATTATAAAAGAAACCATTGGCTTTGATGTTCCACACAATATCACTTTCATTTGCACGATTTTGTCCTTATCAGAAAAATTATAAAAAAGTGCAATACAGAATGGTTTTTTTTTTGTGGAAAATATCGGGTTCGTGTAATGGCTAAACTAAAGTGCTTTTCCAAAAGAAAAAATAAACAATGTTATTTTTCCATCACTAATTAAAATCATTGGTACCTTTCAGAGAGTGTCATTATTTACTCAGGTACCTATATGAAGAAGTTTTACTATGAGACCCATAAAAATAGCGAAAAAAAACCTAAAAATTCTTTGATTGAGATTGTATTTTGTTGAAAGATCAGATTATTTTTTCGATATTTCAGAGTTGGGCCCATAGCAAAAGTTCTTAATATTCATGAGAACTTTCACCCCTGTAAGGATACAAATGATTTTAATTACTTACAGCTAAAGTAAAAAAGTAATAACTCCTTAGGCCACTTTTCTCTATTTCTTTGCGTTGCTGTTTTCGTTCTGCAGGCCAATCTCAAAAACTGAAAGATTGGAATAATGTTATATTTCACATATAGTATAAGGTTTGTACTATGTGTGCAGTATTTCATAATTGTAATCTAATTCCTTCCTATCGACAGGACCATTTACAAAAAGCGATTTAGTTATTCGTTGGATGCAATAATTAAAACAATATTAAAAGGTGCTCATCGCACATTGCAAATGCACTTCACTTGGCGTATTGGCCCAAATATTAACGTTATTTGGCCAATACAAAATGTACTATACCCTATTCGAATAAAGTATATTTTGTATTAACTAATAAACGTAAATATTTGTTTAAATAAGCGAAGTCGAGTAACTCTACATTGAAATGGTACAACTTTTATTATGTCTTTAATTAATTGCACTTAACAGCCACCCAAATTGTTCTGTGTAAATGTTTTAAAAACTAAATTGCTGTTGAATATGCTGTTTAAAATCTCTAAAAGTTAATAAACTTACAAATACAAGGAGCTCTTGAAATCTTTCAAAATAATAACTGGACTTTGATAATTGTTCTGTGACGTAGAGGTATACATACCTACCTAACTAAACACCTACTCAGCGAAATTAAAAAAAAAACTATTTAGTTCTACAGTAAACAAGACAACTTTTTAAGATGAGAATGCAGAACGAGAATCTTAACTATGACATGCAGAGACTACTAGCCAAAAGATACATTATTTTAGAGAAAACTAATACTGCATTTTTAGTTTTCGAAAAATCAACTCGTTTCTGGCCAGGAACCGAAACCGATATTTTCTGCACAAAAAATATACCATCCTGTGTCATGCTACTGATTGACAACGTTGCTGATATGGATCAAAAGCTAAAATACAAAGTAGTTTTATGTGGGTAACTAAATTTTTTTTTCTTAATAAAATCTCATATAACATCCTGTCATAAAATCATTGTTAAAAACCTTCAATTTTGAAAATTTTAAATATCAATGATTTCTAGTCAGCTAATAAAATGTATGATAATTATAAAAGAAACCATTGGCTTTGATGTTCCACACAATATTACTTTCATTTGCACGATTTTGTCCTTATCAGAAAAATTATAAAAAAGTGCAATACAGAATGATTTTTTTGTGGAAAATATCGGGTTCGTTTAATGGCTAAACTAAAGTGCTTTTTCAAAAGAAAAAATAAACAATGTTATTTTTCCATCACTAATTAAAATCATTGGTACCTTTCAGAGAGTGTCATTATTTACTCAGGTATATGAAGAAGTTTTACTATGAGACCCATAAAAATAGCGAAAAAAAAAACCTAAAAATTCTTTAATTGAGATTGTATTTTGTTGAAAGATCAGATTATTTTTTCGATATTTCAGAGTTGGGCCATAGCAAAAGTTCTTAATATTCATGAGAACTTTCACCCCTGTAAGGATACAAATGATTTTAATTACTTACAGCTAAAGTAAAAAAGTAATAACTCCTTAGGCCACTTTTCTCTATTTCTTTGCGTTGCTGTTTTCGTTCTGCAGGCCAATCTCAAAAACTGGAAGATTGGAATAATGTTATATTTCACAAATAGTATAAGGTTTGTACTATGTGTGCAGTATTTCATAATTGTAATCTAATTCCTTCCTATCGACAGGACCATTTACAAAAAGCGATTTAGTTATTCGTTGGATGCAATAATTAAAGCAATATTAAAAGGTGCTCATCGCACATTGCAAATGCACTTCACTTGGCGTATTTGCCCAAATATTAACGTTATTTGGCCAATACAAAATGTACTATACCCTATTTGAGTAAAGTATATTTTGTATTAACTAATAAACGTAAATATTTGTTTAAATAAGCGAAGTCGAGTAACTCTACATTGAAATGGTACAACTTTTACTATGTCTTTAATTAATTGCACTTAACAGCCAACCAAATTGTTCTGTGTAAATGTTTTAAAAACTAAATTGCTGTTGAATATGCTGTTTAAAATCTCTTAAAGTTAATAAACTTACAAATACAAGGAGCTCTTGAAATCTTTCAAAATAATAACTGGACTTTGATAATTGTTCTGTGATGTAGAGGTATACCTACCTAACTAAACACCTACTCAGCGAAATTAAAAAAGAAACTATTTAGTTCTACAGTAAACAAGACGACTTTTTAAGATGAGAATGCAGGACGAGAACCTTAACTATGACATGCAGAGACTACTAGCCAAAAGTTACATTATTTTAGAGAAAACTAATACCGCATTTTTAGTTTTCGAAAAATCAACTCGTTTCTGGCCGGGAATCAAACCCAATATTTTCTGCAAAAAAAAATTCCATCCTTTGTCATGCTACTGATTGACAACTTTGCTGATATGGATCAAAAGCTAAAATACAAAGTAATTTTATGTGGGTAATTAAAGTAAATACATTTTTTTCTAATAATTTTCATACATAACATCCTGTCATAAAATTATTATTAAAAAAACTTTCAATTTTGAAAATTTTAAATATCGATGATTTCTAGTCAGCTAATAAAATGTATTACCATTGTAAAAAAAACGGTATTTGCGTTGATGTTCCACACAATATTACTTTCATTTGCACGATTTTGTCCTTATCAGAAAAACTATAAAAATGTGCAATACAGAATGGTATTTTTTGTGGAAAAGATCGGGTTCGTTTACTGGTTAAACTAAAGTGCTTTTTCAAAAGAAAAAATAAACGATGTTATTGTTCCATTACTAATTAAAATCATTGGTACCTTTCAGAGAGTGTCATTATTTACTCAGGTATATGAAGAAGTTTTACTATGAGAGGTATAAGAAGTTTTACGTAGAGGTATACATACCTAACTAACTAAACACCTACTCAGCGAAATTAAAAAAAAAACCTATTTAGTTCTACAGTAAACAAGACGACTTTTTAAGATGAGAATGCAGGACGAGAACCTTAACTATGACATGCAGAGACTACTAGCCAAAAGATACATTATTTTAGAGAAAACTAATACTGCATTTTTAGTTTTCGAAAAATCAACTCGTTTCTGGCCAGGAACCGAAACCGATATTTTCTGCACAAAAAATATACCATCCTGTGTCATGCTACTGATTGACAACGTTGCTGATATGGATCAAAAGCTAAAATACAAAGTAGTTTTATGTGGGTAACTAAATTTTTTTTTCTTAATAAAATTTCATATAACATCCTGTCATAAAATCATTGTTAAAAACCTTCAATTTTGAAAATTTTAAATATCAATGATTTCTAGTCAGCTAATAAAATGTATGATAATTATAAAAGAAACCATTGGCTTTGATGTTCCACACAATATTACTTTCATTTGCACGATTTTGTCCTTATCAGAAAAATTATAAAAAAGTGCAATACAGAATGGTTTTTTTGTGGAAAATATCGGGTTCGTTTAATGGCTAAACTAAAGTGCTTTTTCAAAAGAAAAAATAAACAATGTTATTTTTCCATCACTAATTAAAATCATTGGTACCTTTCAGAGAGTGTCATTATTTACTCAGGTATATGAAGAAGTTTTACTATGAGACCCATAAAAATAGCGAAAAAAAAAACCTAAAAATTCTTTAATTGAGATTGTATTTTGTTGAAAGATCAGATTATTTTTTCGATATTTCAGAGTTGGGCCATAGCAAAAGTTCTTAATATTCATGAGAACTTTCACCCCTGTAAGGATACAAATGATTTTAATTACTTACAGCTAAAGTAAAAAAGTAATAACTCCTTAGGCCACTTTTCTCTATTTCTTTGCGTTGCTGTTTTCGTTCTGCAGGCCAATCTCAAAAACTGGAAGATTGGAATAATGTTATATTTCACAAATAGTATAAGGTTTGTACTATGTGTGCAGTATTTCATAATTGTAATCTAATTCCTTCCTATCGACAGGACCATTTACAAAAAGCGATTTAGTTATTCGTTGGATGCAATAATTAAAGCAATATTAAAAGGTGCTCATCGCACATTACAAATGCACTTCACTTGGCGTATTGGCCCAAATATTAACGTTATTTGGCCAATACAAAATGTACTATACCCTATTCGAATAAAGTATATTTTGTATTAACTAATAAACGTAAATATTTGTTTAAATAAGCGAAGTCGAGTAACTCTACATTGAAATGGTACAACTTTTACTATGTCTTTAATTAATTGCACTTAACAGCCAACCAAATTGTTCTGTGTAAATGTTTTAAAACTAAATTGCTGTTGAATATGCTGTTTAAAATCTCTTAAAGTTAATAAACTTACAAATACAAGGAGCTCTTGAAATCTTTCAAAATAATAACTGGACTTTGATAATTATTCTGTGACGTAGAGGTATACATACCTACCTAACTAAACACCTACTCAGCGAAATTAAAAAAAAACTATTTAGTTCTACAGTAAACAAGACGACTTTTTAAGATGAGAATGCAGGACGAGAACCTTAACTATGACATGCAGAGACTACTAGCCAAAAGTTACATTATTTTAGAGAAAACTAATACCGCATTTTTAGTTTTCGAAAAATCAACTCGTTTCTGGCCGGGAATCAAACCCGATATTTTCTGCAAAAAATAAAAATACCATCCTTTGTCATGCTACTGATTGACAACGTTGCTGATATGGATCAAAAGCTAAAATACAAAGTAATTTTATGTGGGTAATTAAAGTAAATACATTTTTTTCTAATAATTTTCATACATAACATCCTGTCATAAAATTATTATTAAAAAAACTTTCAATTTTGAAAATTTTAAATATCGATGATTTCTAGTCAGCTAATAAAAAGTATGATAATTATAAAAGAAACCATTGGCTTTGATGTTCCACACAATATCACTTTCATTTGCACGATTTTGTCCTTATCAGAAAAATTATAAAAAAGTGCAATACAGAATGGTTTTTTTTTTTGTGGAAAATATCGGGTTCGTTTAGTGGCTAAACTAAAGTGCTTTTCCAAAAGAAAAAATAAACAATGTTATTTTTCCATCACTAATTAAAATCATTGGTACCTTTCAGAGAGTGTCATTATTTACTCAGGTATATGAAGAAGTTTTACTATGAGACCCATAAAAATAGCGAAAAAAAACCTAAAAATTCTTTGATTGAGATTGTATTTTGTTGAAAGATCAGATTATTTTTTCGATATTTCAGAGTTGGGCCCATAGCAAAAGTTCTTAATATTCATGAGAACTTTCACCCCTGTAAGGATACAAATGATTTTAATTACTTACAGCTAAAGTAAAAAAGTAATAACTCCTTAGGCCACTTTTCTCTATTTCTTTGCGTTGCTGTTTTTGTTCTGCAGGCCAATCTCAAAAACTGAAAGATTGGAATAATGTTATATTTCACATATAGTATAAGGTTTGTACTATGTGTGCAGTATTTCATAATTGTAATCTAATTCCTTCCTATCGACAGGACCATTTACAAAAAGCGATTTAGTTATTCGTTGGATGCAATAATTAAAACAATATTAAAAGGTGCTCATCGCACATTGCAAATGCACTTCACTTGGCGTATTGGCCCAAATATTAACGTTATTTGGCCAATACAAAATGTACTATACCCTATTCGAATAAAGTATATTTTGTATTAACTAATAAACGTAAATATTTGTTTAAATAAGCGAAGTCGAGTAACTCTACATTGAAATGGTACAACTTTTACTATGTCTTTAATTAATTGCACTTAACAGCCACCCAAATTGTTCTGTGTAAATGTTTTAAAACTAAATTGCTGTTGAATATGCTGTTTAAAATCTCTTAAAGTTAATAAACTTACAAATACAAGGAGCTCTTGAAATCTTTCAAAATAATAACTGGACTTTGATAATTGTTCTGTGACGTAGAGGTATACATACCTACCTAACTAAACACCTACTCAGCGAAATTAAAAAAAAACTATTTAGTTCTACAGTAAACAAGACGACTTTTTAAGATGAGAATGCAGAACGAGAACCTTAACTATGACATGCAGAGACTACTAGCCAAAAGTTACATTATTTTAGAGAAAACTAATACCGCATTTTTAGTTTTCGAAAAATCAACTCGTTTCTGGCCGGGAATCAAACCAGATATTTTCTGCAAAAAAAAAAATACCATCCTTTGTCATGCTACTGATTGACAACGTTGCTGATATGGATCAAAAGCTAAAATACAAAGTAATTTTATGTGGGTAATTAAAGTAAATACATTTTTTTCTAATAATTTTCATACATAACATCCTGTCATAAAATTATTATTAAAAAAACTTTCAATTTTGAAAATTTTAAATATCGATGATTTCTAGTCAGCTAATAAAATGTATGATAATTATAAAAGAAACCATTGGCTTTGATGTTCCACACAATATCACTTTCATTTGCACGATTTTGTCCTTATCAGAAAAATTATAAAAAAGTGCAATACAGAATGGTTTTTTTTTTGTGGAAAATATCGGGTTCGTTTAATGGCTAAACTAAAGTGCTTTTCCAAAAGAAAAAATAAACAATGTTATTTTTCCATCACTAATTAAAATCATTGGTACCTTTCAGAGAGTGTCATTATTTACTCAGGTACCTATATGAAGAAGTTTTACTATGAGACCCATAAAAATAGCGAAAAAAAACCTAAAAATTCTTTGATTGAGATTGTATTTTGTTGAAAGATCAGATTATTTTTTCGATATTTCAGAGTTGGGCCCATAGCAAAAGTTCTTAATATTCATGAGAACTTTCACCCCTGTAAGGATACAAATGATTTTAATTACTTACAGCTAAAGTAAAAAAGTAATAACTCCTTAGGCCACTTTTCTCTATTTCTTTGCGTTGCTGTTTTCGTTCTGCAGGCCAATCTCAAAAACTGAAAGATTGGAATAATGTTATATTTCACATATAGTATAAGGTTTGTACTATGTGTGCAGTATTTCATAATTGTAATCTAATTCCTTCCTATCGACAGGACCATTTACAAAAAGCGATTTAGTTATTCGTTGGATGCAATAATTAAAACAATATTAAAAGGTGCTCATCGCACATTGCAAATGCACTTCACTTGGCGTATTGGCCCAAATATTAACGTTATTTGGCCAATACAAAATGTACTATACCCTATTCGAATAAAGTATATTTTGTATTAACTAATAAACGTAAATATTTGTTTAAATAAGCGAAGTCGAGTAACTCTACATTGAAATGGTACAACTTTTATTATGTCTTTAATTAATTGCACTTAACAGCCAACCAAATTGTTCTGTGTAAATGTTTTAAAAACTAAATTGCTGTTGAATATGCTGTTTAAAATCTCTAAAAGTTAATAAACTTACAAATACAAGGAGCTCTTGAAATCTTTCAAAATAATAACTGGACTTTGATAATTGTTCTGTGACGTAGAGGTATACATACCTACCTAACTAAACACCTACTCAGCGAAATTAAAAAAAAAACTATTTAGTTCTACAGTAAACAAGACAACTTTTTAAGATGAGAATGCAGAACGAGAATCTTAACTATGACATGCAGAGACTACTAGCCAAAAGATACATTATTTTAGAGAAAACTAATACTGCATTTTTAGTTTTCGTAAAATCAACTCGTTTCTGGCCAGGAACCGAAACCGATATTTTCTGAAAAAAAATACCATCCTGTGTCATGCTAATGATTGACAACGTTGCTGATATGGATCAAAAGCTAAAATACAAAGTAATTTTATGTGGATAAGTAAATATTTTTTTTTTCTTAAATTTTTTCATATATAACATCCTGTCATAAAATCATTGTTAAAAAACCTTCAATTTTGAAAATTTTAAATATCAATGATTTCTAGTCAGCTAATAAAATGTATGATAATTGTAAAAAAAAACTATATTTGCGTTGAAGTTCCACACAATATTACTTTCATTTGCACGATTTTGTCCTTATTAGAAAAACTATAAAAAAGTGTAATACAGAATGGTATTTTTTTGTGGAAAAGATCGGGTTCGTTTACTGGTTAAACTAAAGTGCTTTTTCAAAAGAAAAAATAAACGATGTTATTTTTCCATTACTAATTAAAATCATTGGTACCTTTCAGAGAGTGTCATTATTCACTCAGGTATATGAAGAAGTTTTACTAAGAGACCCATAAAAATAGCGAAAAAAAAAACCTAAAAAATACTTTGATTGAGATTGTATTTTGTGTGACAGATCAGATAATTTTTTCGATATTTCAAAGTTGGGCCCATAGTAAAAGTTCTTTATATTCATGAGAACTTTCACCCCCTGTAAGGATGCAAATCATTCTAATTACTTACAGCCAAAGTCAAAAAGTAACAACTCTCGGACACTTTTCTCTATTTCTTTGCGATGCTGTTTTCGTTCTGCATGCCAATCTCAAAAACTCAAAGATTTGAGTTAAGTTATAGTTGGTGGTATGTACAAATTGTATTATTGCTTAAACTTTTAGCAGTCATTTAACAGGCGCATTATACGAAACAGTTTGGTTACCCGGTAAATGCAATAATTGAAAGTACTATTAAAAATGTACCACCTAAACACTGTTTAATAATAGTAATAGTTTAGAAGCTACAACTTTTATTATTACAAGAACTTAGTGCATTTAACAGGCAAATAAATGGCTTCATTTAGACTTTAGTTGTCCGTTGAATGTAATAATTCTAAGTAATTTTAAAAACTGTCATTGAACTATTGTTATAGTACAACTTTTAAAATTGCTTCAATTTATTGCGTTGAAAAGGCAATCAAGTTACTCCGTCGCATTTGCATTTGCCTATATAAACTTAAAATTAATAAACTTACAAATACTAGAAGCTCTTCAAATCGTTCAAAATGAAGAACGGTCTCTTCTCCGTTTTCATGCACGATGATTTCAACACATTCATACTTCACACAGTTTTTAGCAAGTAGAAATGTTCAGGTAGCATCACCATTTTGTCACAATCTTCAACACCACACTTATAATATGGTTTCCATTAATTTCGGCACAGCACATGCCGCTCCGTCATTTAAATCGAATATAACCGGCTATCTTCTTTAGCCTTCGCTGGGTTATACTAATTCTTTCTTCTCAAACCCAGAGTACCTCTTGGGTTCTAGGTTTTTGACTTTCAAGTCAATAGAAATGATCACAATACAACTGGGCAAAATTCCAGTTGGAATATAAAATTCCTAGCCCGGTGGTAGTAGATCGAAATCGTATGTGGTCATCTTCATCATCAATTGGTCTTGCAAAGAGATGAACATGTTCTCTTTGTGAGGTCTAAGCTTATCCGCAATAGTATGGTCTTCATTATCGTGTAGCTCCTTCATTTCCAGGGGTTTCAGTTGACTGGTTTTAACAGCCATCATAATCAGCTCTTCCGAATCAAGGACGGCCTGTACCGCATCAGAAGTGGCCAGCATAATTAGATCCTTTAACACGTTAAGAACCCTTCCATCGATGGTTCCTAAATCCCTGGTCCCGTCAAGATATTTCTGATTTGATATTCCGTCTTCATTATTGGCCATGTCCTTATTAAAATCTTGATTTATCATTGTGAAGGTGTTAAGATCATTAGAGGTACACTCTCCAGCTCCAGCAGAACAGTTACAGGATATGCCTGAACCGTTCATGTTGACGAAGTTGCAGTTTCGTATGTTAACAAAGTCGAATGCTGTTCCAGTTGCCATTTTATTGTTCTTCTTTAAAGAGTTGAACAGCTGTAACAATGGAAAATTTGTTTTAGTCGAAATCATAAATTAGCGAGGACAATATAGACAAAAATAATCAGCAATGATAAAGTTCAGACCGAGGGACAGAGAGGCCTTTGCCCAGAAGTGGGACATTACATGCAAAATAGATTGTGATATAAAATAACAAATTATAAGGGACTGGTTGGAGTGAATGATAACTGAAATACGACAGGCGACAGGAGAGAAGATGTAATCATTTGCGCCGCCCGCAACTACATAACATGAGCAGAAGTGCAGTACTGCCACGTTTCATCAGTTATGTTTAAGTCCCATGTAACACGGGCCAAATCCAGATGTCGATTGTCGGGGCTGCTACGGAGAAATTACTGTTGGAAGAACCCTATGTTACTTTGCCCAACCTCGGAATCGAACCTTGAAACTCCTGCTTAGCAGTAGCACTTGCGACCACTAGATCAACTAGGCAGTCTCTGCCCGAATCCCCCGCCGGACTGATATGTAACTAACATGGGATATGGCATAAAACTTTTTTTATTTTTAAAGAATTTATGTTGTGGAAGTAGTAAGGAAGGAGGCAACCCGATTACCCGACCCATGACGCTACCGCAAGCCACTGCTTGCGGTAGCGTCATGGGTAAGCATGGCAGTAAGTTCGTCGTGCACCCTTAGATGTCACTACATCTAAGGGTGCACGACGAACTTACTGCCAGTTGCTCAGGCAAGAATAATATCATCAATTGTCGTGGTCGCTCGCTAGTAAAACAGATATTGCAATATAAGTTTAGTCATTAAAACATTGCAGTCCTACTGACTGCAATGTTTTAAAATATTATGTCAATAAAATAAATGAAAATAAAATAAAATTTTAAACAGTCAAAAATGAACAATTATTATACGAACTCATCGTCATCGGCTTATCCTTAAGTGACGCAATCATAACAAAACAAATAAAAGAGTAATCTTATCATAATACCTACCTACTATTAAAAATACGAATTATTCAAGGCGAACGAGATATGGAATGTAAACCCAAAACAACACAAAAAATATTGCTAAGCTACTTATATTTTAGATGATGCTTATTTTATCAACATATAACATTACGCCTGCATTCTTGAAGGGTTAGGTAGAGGTGTACCTATAGTACACCCACATTTCGTCAGTTGTGTTAAAGTGCCATGTCATAGTACACCCACATTTCGTCAGTTGTGTTAAAGTGCCATGTCGTAGTACACCCACATTTCGCCATGTCATAGCGGGCGAGTCTATTATACATTTATAACCGAAATGTTGACTTAAATGAGATAAATACCCGTCCGATTATAATTTAAGTGAATAGGCTTATAATAAATTAGTGCGCTTTACCATCAACGATTGCATCACTGCATTCCATCAGGCGGGATCGCAGTCAAGCACTAGTTTATATCATTAAAGAAAAAAAAAACACGGTACCTACAGCTATTGCATCGAATTTTCCCTGTAAATTTTTCCTTAAAACAAAGTTTCGTTTGAATACATAATTAATTATGTTAAATCAAGCAAATTATTTAAAGAAATGGATACTTACACAAGAATTATTTCCAAACACTTTTCACTTAAAAACTTTTAAAGGAAATTAATCACGAGCACTTTTTAAAAACTTGGAATTGAACGACTGTTTTCAGTGTTGCTTCTTTGGGTCTCAATAAAGAACTGAATGTGACTGAATGATTTACCAAAGGGCCGTTCCCCTTATATTTGATTGAAGTGTAGCTAAGTTCAGCTTTAATAACTAGGGTGTCCATGTTACAAATTTCAGGAGACACGTACTCACAGGCAATGATGCAACAGCGTGACACACTAACAGTAGCAATCGCGTTCATATTGGCAGTTCAACAATATTCATTGCGTTATTTACGTTGCTGAGCAGACACATTTTTCGAACTTATAAATACTTAAATGAATTAGCAATATCCTTCAAAATGATTCATATTGTGATTGATACTGTGAAACGCAATTAGGGTGAAGGTTTAAGTAAATTCTCGCCTTTTTTCATGGGTCTGAGCAGAAACTACAGAGCACCACCTACTACAATTCTATACCTACATTTAGAAGTTTTCATTCAACGGACAATATGGTAGTTAAAAAAACATAAGCTAAATGCACAACCAAAGATTGTGCTCTGGGATGTCATAATATTTTGGCATAAACGGATCAAATCCATTGAAATATTATCCGGAATTTGGTCCTTGACAATATGGTTACAGTACTAATGCAGACAACTTCATGCCAAACTAATACAGACAACAAAAATGATGCAATTTATTACAACATTTTGCTACAAATTCCCTGAAAAATTATTCAGAAAGTGGATTATTTTCATCAAAATATTATGTCATACAATAAAATGGAATTATACAATTATTATGAGTTATGCAATTAATATATCTTTAGATAATAATAATTTTTAATGTACGTGAAGGCTAAATCACTTCAGCCGATCGATTCTGTAAAAATCTCACCGTGAAAAGTTAGGTGAAGTGAGCTTAGAGTGAGCTGTCAATAGTGTCAATCCCTAGTATAAGTTGGAATGACAGCTCACTCCACGCTCACTTCACCTAAGTTTTCACGGTGAGATGGTTACAGAATCGCACTGCAGATCGATTAGGCCGAATGGGTTAGAAAACCTTATTCCGATGAACATTTAAGAAAGGAGATTATTCTTTTTTAAATGTTCGTCCGAATAAGGTTTTTACGGAAAAAAAAATTGTAAAAGATGTCCGGAAAATTCGGAAAAAACTGAACGTTCTTTTTCTTTAGGGGTTTTTTATGATTTATTGAATTATTTATTATGTTTTTGTGGAAATTGGTTGTCATGGTATGGGCATGTGATACGGAGGAATGAGGTAAACGCCGTGAGGAAAGTTTTGTTATAAGTAAATGTGGATGGCTATAAGGTAGTAGTTGTAAAGTAGGGGACGATCAAGGAATCGTGAATGGACTGTGTAAAGGATGCTATGGCGAGAAAGGGGGTGACTACCGAGATGAGGACTAATAGAGAAGTATGGAAGAAGAAGACATTTGGCGCCGAACCCAATTGGAATAAGAGCTAGATGGATGATGATTATCTTTAAGGATAACCATGGCCAGGATGACCAGGGGACTTACCACCGGCTCTTATAGTAGGACACAAGTTGAACTGCACTGCATTTTTGTTCTATGACTAAGTACAAAAAAGCAGTTCAGTTCAAGTTCTGCCCTGCTATAAGAGATGGTGGTAAGCAGTTCAGTTCAAGTTCTGCCCTGCTATAAGAGATGGTGGTAAGCAGTTCAGTTCAAGTTGTGCCCTGCTATAAGAGCTGGTGGTAAGTTCTGCCCTGCTATAAGCGCTGGTGGTAAGCAGTTCAGTTCAAGTTGTGCCCTGCTATAAGAGCTGGTGGTAAGTTCTGCCCTGCTATAAGAGCTGGTGGTAAGTTCTGCCCTGCTATAAGAGCTGGTGGTAAGTTCTGCCCTGCTATAAGAGCTGGTGGTAAGTTCTGCCCTGCTATAAGCGCTGGTGGTAAGCAGTTCAGTTCAAGTTGTGCCCTGCTATAAGAGCTGGTGGTAAGTTCTGCCCTGCTATAAGAGCTGGTGGTAAGTTCTGCCCTGCTATAAGAGCTGGTGGTAAGTTCTGCCCTGCTATAAGCGCTGGTGGTAAGCAGTTCAGTTCAAGTTGTGCCCTGCTATAAGAGCTGGTGGTAAGTTCTGCCCTGCTATAAGAGCTGGTGGTAAGTTCTGCCCTGCTATAAGAGCTGGTGGTAAGTTCTGCCCTGCTATAAGAGCTGGTGGTAAGTTCTGCCCTGCTATAAGAGCTGGTGGTAAGTTCTGCCCTGCTATAAGAGCTGGTGGTAAGCCCCTTGTAGATGGTAGGTTAGTACTTAAAAGATTATGAATATTTACGTATGTGTGTGTGTTTATGTGTCTGTTGTATTTGGCCTGACCGGCCTCTTGCTGAGCCTGTTCCGACGAGCTCCTCTGCATCTCATACTACCAAGGGCAGTCCCTTCCTACTTTAAATTGCGAGTGCTCAGATCAGTCAGAGACTAACTTACGACCTAGCCGTGTTCTAGTTCTACTATAATTATATGAAGCTGACTAGCTACATTTCTTTCTCTCTCTAACTTAATAGTTAGCGGCCTGCGCACAGCGCAGTCTACCCGCTAAACCTGCTAAGTTACAGTTCCCACCCAGGTCGGGAAAAGTGAAAAAGGTGTATGTCTAGTAGGATTTTTTTAACAGCATGTAGTTCATGTCTTATGCAATAAGTATTAAAATGTAAGTCCCCGTAGGCCGTAGTGGTCAGACGGCTAAAAAGGGTGCGGTCTATCTCGTGGTTATTGTGTAACACAGTAAAAGTAGGAATGACTATAATGTTGACAGTTCAACAACATTCATTGCGTTATTTAAGTTGTTAAGTTAACAGACAAAATTTTAGAACATATGAAGCAATGGATTAGTAATATCCTTCAAAATTATTTAGATTATGATTTGATAGTGTTTTACGCAATTAGGGTGCTGGTTGAGACCATTATTGATTAATTTATGAAAGTGAAATCAGTGGTCAAACTGCAGAATATAATGTTTTCACTCGACAAAGAATATCTGCACTTGGCTGTCTGCACTCCACAAAGAAGATTACAACCTACTTCTTTTAATTACATACTTAATCTGCGTTCGCGATTAACTTGCCAAACATGTAAACAAATATGAGTTATTGGAAAAATAACTTCAATTCCTTCACAATAAAGTACAGTTTACGATACAACTTCAAACATTTTTAAGGCTTTTTAAATAATCCTAGTCACTCTGAAATCGACTTATTCTCTACTGAAATAAAGTTGATAATTGTTTAACTTGAAATAACATAAATTGGAAACGTAAATTTGAATACGAACACAAATTCTATGTATCTATGCTAATAATAAAACTGAAGAGTTTATTTAAATGCGCTAATCTCTGGAACTAACAGTCGGATGTGAATCTTTACGCATTTAATGACGCAATTGTTGAGGAAGGCTATGGGTTATGGGTTACTTATGGGTTATGGGTTATTTAACATCACGCCGCGCCAGTCTGATAGAAATCTTTTGTTTTGTTTTATATATGGCATCTCGTGTTTAACCTTGAGAGGTCGTGACTACTTAATCGGACTATCCTGTGGTTGCCTTAAGTAAACTCAAAGCCTCCAGCTAGGGGCGAATATCCTATAAAACTGCACGACTGCACCCTGTGGGGTACGAACCTCGGCTTAGGGCCTCGCTGGGAGAGGGCAGCAAGGGGACAGGCTGGGCCAAAATCAAAATTATTATTATTTATGGTTCTAGAACTAGTGAAAACAAAGGGTCGGGGAAACCAGAAATTTTATGCGGACCACGCGACGTCGTGGGCAGAAGATCCTTACCTATTGATCATTTTTAGGGTTCCACAGCCAATTGGTAAAAACGGATCAGTCAACTGCTGGACATAACCTTTCCCATAGTTCACGAAAAGAATTCTTAGTTAATAAAAGTTCAACATCATAATTTATTTATTTTGATTTATCTTCTATATACTTATAATAAATCTGTAGAAGCGAAAATTCTGTACATTGAAAATATCAAAAAAATAAATGGCAGGGGGTGTTACTAGACCGACACCGAACCCAAAATTGTGATTAAAAAAATTCTTGTCTGTCTGTCTGTTTGTTCAGGCATCACGCAAAAACTACCGGTTCGATTACGATGAAACTTGGTATAATTATTCTTTAATATCCTGGGCACCACACTGGGTACTTTTTATCCCGGAAAAGTATATACAATAAAAAACAAACTTAATTTTGCGGTTCGATCCATAGACCCGATTATTGTACCAACTGCAAATAATAAGTTTGTCGTAGGTTACGTCACCCGCAGTGGAGTTCACTAAGGTTATGCTCTAAATGTAGTGCTTTTTTTTTTTTGTGGTTGGTAAATCATCAAATGACTCCTCCCGCTCTGGGTGGAGCAGGAGGGAGTGTCAGACTCTTACTGATTAAAACCCACCCGTGTTCCTTCCTTAGCCCTTTATGTTCCAGGGCAGCGGTAAACCTTTCGGATAATCCCGCTACCCTGGCAGGCTTCGGCCCTATGGGGCCCCGTCGCTAAATGTAGTGCTGAAGGTTGAATTTGGCATGTACCGTTCGCAGCACACGCGTGGCGCGCGGCCGCCACGGATCGCTACCGTATATAAGGACATTTTTTTGAACATTGATTTGAACGGACGTATCGAGTGGCGAGCGTTCTGCTACTTGCAATTCTAAACCGTGCTTTTCAGTGCGACCTTTTTATTCCTTTTAGTTTAAATCTAGAGTTATTTAGGTTTATTTTTATAAGTCGCAGGTATAGATTTTAATTTTAAAGTATAGGTAGTATATTTGATAGTGTACGTAGTGACCGTAGGTTATTTTATAATACTGTTAGGTATTAGGATTAGTCATTCTTATAGATATTAGTTTTTAGGGATTTTGCTTATTTATTGAGTTTAGTTATCATCAGAAATAGGTTTATTTAGGTAGGTAGGTATTTTATTTTCTGTTATTGAGTTTTTTTTTTATTAGGTAGGTACTCAGGTAAGGATATCATATGGGTACCCTCTTAATCACCACTAATGAGACACAATTGGTTTTCTATTGTAGTTAGCCACAAAGGGCCCGCGAGTTAGATGGCATCCTGGGGAAGCACATACATTTTATCCTGTTAGCACTTTCCCGTGAGATAATTTCCGAAATCCACGCGGGCGAAGCCGCGGGCAGAAGCTAGTTATTAATAACTAAATTATATTTACAGTTGGTACCACACATACAATTATAGATCAATACTTACTTGTTACACATACAATCACAGAGTTAGGTTAAAATACATAAAAATAGACAAATTTTAAATAATACTTAATGATGAAATTACTGAACTTGGAGTTAATAAGAATATTTAGAGTAGCCAATTAAGGCATTGATTAACAAACTAAATGAGAACATTAATATTGTGAAATGAATATGATGACCTCAAGAATAACAAATTTTGTTTTTTTGCTTCACATACATAAATGTAAGAGTTGGATGCGTCATTCGAAAATAATCAAATAAAGTTTAATAATCTACATGGTCCTCACATAATCTGACCAAGATTATGTGGACTTTAAAAGAGTCTTTGACCCTTGAGTTTGTTTCGCCATTTCTTTTCAGGGTAGTCAGATAGGAAATGTCGACACCATCTTAATTTTTTTTTTTCTTCTAGGACATGCCAGTTTCCTCACGATGTTGTCCTTCATGGTTTTCGAGAGCAGTGGTGATTAAATAAATTACACAAAGTAACCCGCCTGCCTGGGTTCGAACCCACGACCTACAACTCGAGCTCGTAGGTCGCCGTAAGCCGTAAGCCGGGGAGCGTCTTGCTAGCAATGAGGTGCTGTCAGGTGTTGGGATGCTGTATTTTCTTTTGTTTATGATTGATGTGTAGTCGGGTCTGCTTTAAATATTTTGGTGTGTTTTAGTCAACGTGGCGTGGTGTGTTTTTTGGCGTTCTGTCAATCGTTTTACACGAGTGGCCTGTGGGTATCATACACGCGCCGAGCCTACAACGTCCTGCGTGTTCAATTTAATAATGCTTTTAGGATGCTGTCGGGACTGCCATGGCGTTGTAGCGCTTCAGGAATGTTCGCTGAGGCTCGCACAGATGGCTTCCATGCCATCATGTGAAAGAAAGCGGCCTCCTTACTACAGCGCTTGCATGGTAGTAACAACAGCATCCTGAAAATGATAGCTGCCAGGCCGGACTGTCCCTTTCAAGGACACTGGGTGGGGGCAGTCATAGGTCTAAATAAATAAATATTTTTGTGAAAACTAACAAGTATTGTTAGTTTTCACAAAAATATTTATTTAACTTACTTATTTAAGCACCATTGTTACTAACACTAAAATACTAACATATTTATGGACCTTATAGTCAGAAATAAAGTTTTTATTATTATTATGTCGTTTATTTATTTATATTTCTTATTTTAATACATTTTTAAATATTAGTATAAAAAAAAACATTTAAAAATATAAAAAAATAGTAATCCACCGGTGTCGGGAGCAGGGTCCAAGCTACCGGTGGTTAGGGCTCCAGAGACAGAAACCTCCTCACAATGCGAGCCGTATCAAGGAGTACTGCCTTCTGAATCAGGCCCTTGATCCAACCGCCTAACGAGAGCCTCGATAGATGTTGATCGAGGCTTTCGGCCATCAGGCCATTGGCCGATACGACAATCGGCACTATGACAGTCGAGCTCACATTCCACATGTCAACAACCTCGTGTGCCAAGTCAAGATATTTGATTTGTTTATCTTTCTCAGCTTTCACGAGGTTCCCGTCATGTGGAATGGTAACATCGACAATCATTGCGCGGCGCACTAATCGATCTATCACCACTATATCAGGTTTGTTGGCGACAACAGTCCTGTCAGTGATGATAGACCGATCCCAGTACAACGTGACATGGTCATTTTCGAGAACTGGGTCGGGCACATACTTGTAATATGGTACCTCAGAGTTGACAAGCTTATACTTCAAAGCAAGTTGCTGGTGAATAATCCTGGCTACTTGGTTATGCCTGTGCAAGTACTCGCTGTTAGCCAAACGAGAACAACCAGAGATAATATGTCTGATGGACTCACCCGGACGGTGGCATGCCCGACATACGTCAACCGTCCCATCCTTCATAATATGTCTCCGGTAGTTATTCGTCAAGATAACTTCGTCCATAATTGCACAGACGAAACCTTCAGTTTCCCCGAAGAGGTCACCAAAACGTAGCCAGGAGACGGACGCTAAGAAATCTACACCGGGCTCATGAAGAGCCCGATAGAAGCGCCCGTGAAGCTCCTTGCTTTGCCATACCTTCTTGCGGTCATCGGTACTCAGTACTACAGGTTTGCGCCAGTTCTCTTTCGCCATGGAGAGCGGGGTGAGCCCCTTGTCCACTGCGACCACATCCCGGTGCATACCCACTTCGGCTTTTAAAAAATATTCCCTGAGACTGCACACCTCGCGGTTGTGGAGGGTCTTCGCGTTTAAAAAGCCTCGACCCCCGCATTTCCGCGGGATGTACAATCTCATCACTGATGATCGTGGGTGATGCATCCGGTTTGCGGTCAGTAGTGTACGGACTCTTCTATCCAGGGCATCGAGTTCGGTCTGAGTCCATTTGAGTATGCCGAAAGAGTACATCAAGACCGGCATGACCCAACCGTTGAAGGCGCGCACCTTGTTTCCGCCTGAAAGAAGGCTAATTAACACCTTCTTCAGGCGCCCAAAGAAGCGCTCCCTCAACGCTTGCTTCATGTCAGCAGCGTTGATGCCTAACGCTTCCGACATACCCAAATACTTATAGCTTTCGGATGACGAGAGGGATCTAAGTTGTATGGAATCTGAGAGTTGAATCCCCTCGGATTCCATAATGTCCCCTCGCTTTACATGCATGACTGCACATTTGTCGACACCAAATTCCATCCTGATGGCGCTACTGAAAGTTTCAGTTACCTTCAGTAGCTCCAGCAGTCGCAATTTGTTGGGGGCAAAGAGTTTCAAATCATCCATGTAGAGGAGGTGAGATATGACCTGACCCCCTCTCTTCAACCGATAGCCTAGACTTGAATCCTCCAGCAATGTGCTTAGAGGATTCAGGGCTAAGCAGAACCAAAGTGGACTCAAACTGTCGCCCTGAAATATTCCCCGCTTAATCCATACAGGCTCATCATTCCCCTGAATCTGTCGACACCCTGGATAGCGAAGGACCGTCTTCCATTGCCCCATACACGACTCAAGGAAGATGCGTAGAGTTGCATCTATCTTGTACAACTCCAGCACCCTCATGAGCCATGTATGTGGCACAGAGTCGTAGGCCTTCTTATAATCTATCCAACATGTCAACATATCCTTGCGGGATCGGCGAACCTGTTGGCTAATGGCCATGTCTATAAGGAGTAGCTCCTTAGTACCGCGGGACCCATTCCTACATCCATTTTGAGAGGCAGACATAATCGAGTTACTGTCAATGTGTGTGTTAATTTTCGCTCTCAAAATGGATGTAAGAAGTTTATAAACCGTCGACAAACATGTGATCGGTCTATAATTCTTGGGTTCCGCGGGACTACCTGACTTATGGAGCAGGTGGGTAACGCCTGTTGTTAGAAACTGTGGTAGCGACCCAGACTCTAAGGATGACTGGAACTGAGATGCCAGGCAAGTGTGTGAACTAATTAGCCATTTTAACCAAAAGTTATGCAGTCCGTCCGGTCCCGGTGATTTCCAATTCGGTAATGGACGGACTGCTCTGGCTATGTCTAATGACGTAATTATGACTGGTTCCATGTCTGGTATAGTTCCACACACTCGCTCGATATCGCGCATCCAGCCACCCTCAGTGTGACAGACGGGTACCGACCAGATGCTGCGCCAGAATGCACTCGTGGTGGCATCATCCGGGCGGCATACGTCCGTCACGTTTTGTTCCGGTCGCTCCCAAGCTCTATATACCCACCTCTCATCGCTCTGGAACACGCGATTCTGCGTGTACCGATCAACCCGCCGCTTATACCGCCTAATACGACTCGCCCATGCACAAACTTTCTGCTTCAGGAAGTCGATGCGCTCTGTGACATTAGACATGTATTCCCGAGGGCTGATTCCAGTCCCCGAAAATGCCTGTCTTACAAAGCGCATCACTCGTGGTCGTGTATTGCCCTCCCTGAAGCAGTATAGTTTACCGATGAGTACCCTGGCCCCATCGATACGACGCTCGATCCTGTATCGCCAGGCTGGTACGGCTGGTTTTGGTCGAGTAGCTGCGTCACAATTTGGAAACTTGACGTTAGCTAAACGACATGCCGCCACAGCCGCGCAATACAAGATCGAGTGTGTATCAACGAGATCCTCACTGCTCTCGAAGAAATTCTTGAGCTGCGAGTCCAAGGCACACACCAGCGCCCTATTTTTTTTGTGCATAGGTAGTCGTGGTATTCGGGGTCTAAGTTCGGTTGGAGTGGATCTATACTCGCGAAACGCATCCTCCAGTGCGCTCCTCAGTCGAACGTTGCACTGGCTACTTACTGTGTCAACCCTATCATCATCTTCTTCAACATGATTGGACCACGGCGGGATGGCATCAATAGTTGACGCTTGTGCCGCGGTTTGTGCCTGAGTCGAGACGATTTGGTTGTTCAGTACCTCTGAGCGCAGCCTATCAAGTGCGATGTCGTCCAACCTGTGATTGCGTTGGATGACCCGCACCTGATCCGACAGTCGTTGGGCTGAGACGTTAACGGTTGGTTCCAGTTCCTGGAACAGAGACAGCATCCTATCACTATATATATATATATATTATTATTATTATTAGTGCAGGCAGAAAGAATGAAAATATTTCGGACTCTGAGGACTCGTTTTGAGGTAGAATAGATCAGTAGAGAGAGGGCGTCTTAAAAGCGTCTCTGTGCTCTTTCAGCTTCGATCAAGTAGGTCTTTCCAGCAAGTTATAGATACTTGCTGGAAAGACCTATACTCCATTTATAATAGCATTAGAAAAAAGAGGCTCGTAGAAGCAGGAATGCAAAACATTTTATTTCAAAGTTATGATAAAGCAACTTCAAATTTTCTTGCGTTTTTTGCAATTTGCAGGTCAGTGTAACGTATTCATCACACATTACAAACTTACAAAAAAATGAATGAATGAAACAACCGATCACAATGATGATTTAAAAATTAAGATTAATGGAAATAATAATAATTTTAATTTATATTTTATTTTAAATAACAACTTACAACACAATACGTTGGTGACATTTCTTCGTCTTCATCATCTAATTTAGTCACTATCATCTGATGATGAAGATGAAGAAGTTTCACCAACGTTAATTTTTAAATTCGGTAGAATTATAGTGAAACGAATAACGTTCCAGGTATTGTTAATCCCTGCTTCTAGGTTTTTAGCATTGACACTATAATTTTAAATTGGAGTTAAATAATATAAATAAATGAAAACCACATAATTTCATAAGATAAATAGATAAAATGGTTACAAGTAAGTGTGACAGCTGCTGTAAAAATAGATCATAATAAATTCGGCGTCTATCGTAATGTAACAATGTTTATTGTACATTTGTTACAAAGTGTGTATTAAAAATAACCTTTTTTAACTTCTTTCTAATGCTATTGTAATAACTAATGCAGGGCGTTTATTTATTTTACGCCGTGAAATAATGGGCTACTTTAGTCACACTTATCGTAATCTACATATGACAAATTGTCGTCAATGTCATCGTCAACAAATGAATCTGACATACCTACACTCATAAATTGTATAATTCAATTAAGTACACTAATATAATAAACGAGGAAAATCGTCTGCAATTGTATAAACCACACTTTAGTCACTCTGTTTTCAGTAAATAATATTGTGGGTATTTAGGTTATCACCTATTGGTGCAGCTATCGCTGATACTCTCTTCAAGTTTGAAACGTTACATCATTTTCTATGAAAACAGTCTGATGTAATTGTTTCATAATTTCTATATTTTTAGGAAAAATAATGTGATGCAACTGTGTTGTTGCGATTGTTTTTTACAGATTGCCGGGAATAAGAGGGGCTAGTGGTTAGTGGCTAAGTAATAACAGCCGCACGGGACAAGCTACGCTTGCCGAGCTCGGTTCGTGGATGGGTGACCATATTTAGGAACATACCGAGACCCCTCCGTGCCTTGGAAAGCATGCAAAGCATTAAATCGTTGGTCCCGGCTGTCATTCGTAGATCTTTGACAGTCGTTACGGGTCGTCACAAGCCTGAAAGTCTGACAGCCAGTCATACCAAGGGGTAGGTATCGTGTTACCCAGTAACATCTAGCTTGTGGAGGTCAGATATAGGCAGTCGCTCTATGAAAAATAATGGTTTTCAGCTGTATCGGGTTAGACTGAAAGCCGACGTCAACATAGTTGGGAAAAGGCTAGGCAGATGTGAAAGTTTAAATTGCTACCAAGTATGAATACTGAGATACGGCTAATATAGTTTCATGAAGGAAGAAACTTGCTGCACTGACCCTATACAAAAGGACAGGCGGAAATCCGTTGAATGAGAGAAACACGTCAAGAGTTCAGAAGGCCTAGAGTCCTAGACACAGTGACATTCTATCAGCGATAACGATGAAGGAAAGACAAAATTGTATTGGAGCGACATAAGGTTCGGAAAAGCACAATATGTCAATCTTGTTGAAAGTCGCCACTTGCTTATGCCCTCAGGACTGGTCGAAGTGCAGGTGCTTGGGGGAGGCCTAAGCCCAGCAGTGGACGTCTTTCGATTGAAATGATAATGATGATGATGATGACGGGCAAGAGGATACTCGTATTAATGAAGGGCAAGAGGATACTCGTATTAATGAAGGGCAAGAGGATACTCGTATTAATGGATGATCACTTTTATGGAAAGAAAAATTCAAATTCAAATCTTTACTGCATAATATCTCATGTGTTTACAAGATCTTAATAATATACAAAGTTCACATACTTAGACCCTTTCGGGTACAACAATTTAATACAATATGAATAGAATGCTTTGTAAATATTTAACTGTACGTACGTCATAATTTAAAAATAGAATATATTCAGTTATCATTATCTTCTATCTATATTATTATACTTATAATAAGTTATAATAAATCTGTAGAAGTGAAAATTCTGTACATTGAAAATATCAAAAAAATAAATGGCAGCGGGTGTTACTAGACCGCCACCGAACCCAAAAATGTGTTTAAAAAAATTTTTGCCTGTCTGTCTGTTTGTTCAGGCATCACGCAAAAACTACCGGTTCGATTACGATGAAACTTGGTATAATTATTCTTTAATATCCTGGGCACCACACTGGGTACTTTTTATCCCGGAAAAGTATATACAATAAAAAACAAACTTAATTTTTCGGTTCGATCCCTAGACCCGAATGCTGTACCAACCGCAAATAATAAGTTTGTCGTTGTTTACGTCACCCGCAGTATTATCTGTGCGACCTTTTTATTCTTTTTAGTTTTTAGAGTTATTTAGGTTTATTTTTATACTAGCTTCTGCCCGCGGCTTCGCCCGCGTGGATGTCGGAAATTATCCCACGGGAACGTGCTAATAGGATAAAATTTATGTGCTTCCCCAGAATGCCATCTATCTCGCGGGCCCTTTGTGGCTAATTACAATAGAAAACCAATTGTGTCTCATTAGTGGTGATTAAGAGGGTACCTATATGATATCTTTACCTAAGTACCTACCTAATTTAAAAAAAATTAACTCAGTAACAGAAAATTAAATATCTACCTACCTAAATAAACCTATTTCTGATGATAACTAATCTAAACTCAATAAATAAGCAAAATCCCTAAAAACTACTATCTATACGAATGACTAATCTCCTACCTAACAGTATTATAAAATAACCTACGGTCACTACGTACACTATCAAATATACTACCTATACTTTAAAATTAAAATCTATACCTAAGACTTATATAAAAATAAACCTAAATAACCCTAAAAACTAAAAGGAATAAAAATGAACTCCATTGCGGGTGACTTAAGCTACGACAAACTTATTATTTGCGGTTGGTACAGTAATCGGGTCTAGGGATCGAACCGCAAAATTAAGTTTGTTTTTTATTGTATATACTTTTCCGGGATAAAAAGTACCCAGTGTGGTCTCCAGGATAATAAAGAATAATTATACCAAGTTTCATCGTAATCGAACCGGTAGTTTTTGCGTGATGCCTGAACAAACAGACAGACAGACAGACAGACCGACAGACAGACAGACAGACAAAAAATTTTTTAATCACATTTTTGGGTTCGGTGTCGGTCTAGTAACACCCCCTGCCATTTATTTTTAACCGACTTCTAAAAAAGGAGGAGGTTCTCAATTCGGATGTTTGTATTTATTTTTATTTTTTTTATGTTTTTCGCGCATAACTCTTTCGCTTGCCAACCGATTTGAAAAATTCTTTTTTTGTTGGAAAGGGTATACTTCTCAAATGGTCCCATAGAAATTTCATCAAAAACGGTTCAGTAGTTTGGTTTTAAACCAATTACTGGTAAAAATTACAACTTAAAAGTGAAAAATAAAAACTTTTTTGCAAAAAAAATCAACCGACTTCCAAAAACGACACTACAAAGTGAAAAATAACTTTAATTTCGGAAGTCGGTGGCAAACAACGAAAGTGTGAACCCAACGACACCGACTTCCGAAATTAAAGTTATTTTTCACTTTGTAGTGTCGTTTTTGGAAGTCGGTTGATTTTTTTTGCAAAAAAGTTTTTATTTTGATATTTTCAATGTACAGAATTTTCACTTCTACAGATTTATTATAAGTATTTTAATTTTAAAGTATAGGTAGGTAGTACACTCCCGGACTCTTAAATCGAGCCACCTAGCCTAATGAGTTAGTATCGTCCATAACTTAAAAAAAATATATGAATGATCAAATAGTTTTTATGCAGTTTTGTAGCTGGCATATTTGTCGCCTAGTTGACATGCAATTGGTTCTAAATTTAAAATTGTAATCTCGAAAAACAAATTAAGATTTTCAGTTGTTAATTTTTTAGGTAACCTGAACAAAACAGAAATTGAAAATTAGAGCTTTGATTATTGAATTCTTCGTATCTACGGATTGAAAAAGTTCCTTAATTGCTTTAGTTAATGTTTAAACCGTTTCTGGGTTGAAATTATGGATACTTCGCCTGAAGTAGCGGCTCAAGCTGTGGCTCTTCTTCAGTCCGGTTTAAGCCAGAGGAACGTAAGTACACAACTCCACATAAGCCGATGCGCTGTTCAAAGAGTGTACCACAGGTTCCTAGAGACTGGGGGATATGTTCGTCGTTTACGTGGACCACGATTTCGGGTAACAACAGAACGACAAGATCGATTTATGGTTGCGACCAGTTTGAGAAATCGTCACCTAACTTCAGTTCAGATCCAGGAACAGCTTCGAGACTTTCATGGAGTCTCTATTAGTGCTCCTACTGTGAGGAGAAGACTTGCAGAACGTGGACTAAGACCGCATAAGCCTGCCAATTGGCCTAAATTAGCGCGTGCTCACCAAATGTCGCGCCTTCAGTTTGCGCGCCAACATTCACGCTGGACGCAAAGGCAATGGAGCCAGGTACTTTTTAGTGACGAGACAAAGATCATGCTTCATGGTAACGATGGAAGGAGGAAGGTCTACCGAAGGCAGGGAGAACGTTTTGTGCAGTGTTGCATAGAAGAGAAAGTAAGTTATGGCGGTGGGTCGTGGACCGTCTGGGGAGGCATTTCCGCCGCAGGCAAAACTGCACTTGAGTTTGTGTCTGGGCCTCGGATGCCATCACTAAATGCTGACCGTTATATTCGCCTATGTTTGGAGGCTCATGTAATGCCGTATGCCGAGTTTGTAGGCCCAAACTTTATTTTTATGCATGATAATGCCCGACCCCACACGGCAGGAATCGTTAAAAATTATCTCCAAGACGTTGGTATCACCGTAATGGAATGGCCATCAAGAAGTCCCGACATAAACCCCATTGAGCACATGTGGGACGAGTTAAAGCGACGCGTTCGAGCTCGTCATCCAGCTCCACAAACACTACAGGAACTGAAAATTGCTATCGAAGAGGAATGGGAGAACATCCCTCAAAATGCGATTTTAACACTAATTAATTCGATGCCAAATCGCATGAATGCTGTCATTAATGCTTTAGGAGGCAATACAAGTTATTGAATAAATAGATTTGTTTGACTAAACCACATTTTCTTTAAAAATCCAACATATGTCTTAGCCTGTACAAAGGCAAAATCAACACTTAGGTCATTTAAGTGCATTTAAAAAAATAATTTGTGTTCAAACTCAGAACAGCAGTACATGAGCCTAATATTGAATATGCCAGCTA
The DNA here is from genome assembly GCA_945859715.1 of Apamea sordens. Taxonomy (NCBI): domain Eukaryota; kingdom Metazoa; phylum Arthropoda; class Insecta; order Lepidoptera; family Noctuidae; genus Apamea; species Apamea sordens. The sequence continues at coordinate 16,084,958 of OX244009.1, forward strand.
CAAAACTGCATTAGAACTTTTTGATTATTCGTATATTTTTTTAAAGTTATGGATGATATAAACTCATTATGCTAGGTGGCTCGATTTAGGAGTCCGGGAGTGTATATTTGATAGTGTACGTAGTGACCGTAGGTTATTTTAGAATACTGTTAGGTAGGATTAGTCATTCGTATAGATATTAGTTTTTAGGGATTTTGCTTATTTATTGAGTTTAGATTAGTTATCATCAGAAATAGGTTTATTTAGGTAGGTAGGTATTTTATTTTCTTTATTTTGTTTTTTTTAAATTAGGTTTGTAGGTACTTAGGTAAAGATATCATATAGGTACCCTCTTAATCACCACAATTGGTTTTCTATTGTAATTAGCCACAAAGGGCCCGCGAGATAGATGGCATCCTGGGGAAGCACATACATTTTATCCTGTTAGCACGTTCCCGTGGGATAATTTCCGACATCCACGCGGGCGAAGCCGCGGGCAGAAGCTAGTAATCTAATAAATTTAAAATCTCATTACAAAAAATATATCTTTAAAAATTCAATTCATTAGGTAGTAAATAGGTAACGTAACAATAATTAGGTATCATTCAATATTTTATTCATTTAAAATAAATAATTCCTTTAACGATTGCAAGTTTCTTATCACCCGCCTGAATAAAGCAAAAACTACATAATTATTACTCTGACTCTATTTGTATTATTTGGTACCCTTACTAGTTTGGATTCATTTTATATTTATTTTAAAGCCCAAGAAATCTACTGTTGAATCAATTTTTCCGCCCTTCGCTTATTTATGACGTAAAATATCGCATGACTAGAATTGTGCTCAACTCAGCCTCTCACAGTCCACTGTTGGACATTCCCCTCTCGTGCTCGGGCCCTGTCGGGCTGCGCCACCACACCGCCCTCCGCCTTCCGCGTCTGACTCATGAAAAGTCATCAGTCTGAGAAGTTGTGCACTCGACTCAGATGGAGCCTTATGTTTAGCAGTCCACCAGCTGTAATTACAAATTATATTTCATCATTACTAAGTAATTGCCTAAAATTTTTACAGGTCACAATGATGTCCAAATACCTCTTCCTTCTCTTCATACCAGCGCACAGTGTTTTCAATAGAACAAGCTAGCTAGACAAAAATATTTATTGGGTTTGTTTGCTTCGTACGGCTTTCTTATGATGTTTTATGACAGTTTAAGTCCAAAATACACAAAAACTTGAGAGGTGTCAAGGGACACCCGGAAGGAACGAAGTTCACAGACAGACAGAGAAACATGCGACGCCGCACAGCTTACAATAGCTTACTATAGCAAAAAGCGTCGTGACAACTTTTCGTAAGAATTTTTTCCGTCTAGCCCCCTTTCACAACGCGCGATAAGGAACTTCGTTCCAAAACTTCGTTCCAAAACTTCGTTCCAATAAAAATCTTCTATAAATCAATTTACGTTGTTGAGCAGATAATTTATTATGTAGCTCTGCGACGACGTAGCTGCGTAGCGGATAATCTACGCATCGGCTACGGCGTAGCACTCGTAGCGATTATCGCGATTATATAGTAGTCGTGACAACTTTTCGTAAGAATTTTTTCCGTCTAGCCCCCTTTCACAACGCGCGATAAGGAACTTCGTTCCAATAAAAGAAGGTGGGATCGTGGGTTCCAAGAAAACAAAAAATAACAATAGATATTTTGAATACGTAAAATAATGCCAATAGAGAAAAATTAACAACAGTCACATAACTAATAACGTAGCTACTAATTATGACAGTGGGACATCATCACTTACCTACCAACAATAAGTAATTTGCTTACTTATATACAAACAGATCATAAAACTTAGTATTAACCAAATCAACATATTTACAACTAATAATAAAGTTAGTATGTCCGGACAATCGCGCCGAAATTTCAGCTGCCACTACCAACTGGTTTACATCCCGTGATTGAAGAAGGTCGTCCACGCGCTTCCTTTTCGTTTTGTTCATCGAATTCCTTTGATGGACGCCCAGGAGTCGAAGCGCGTCTTGATGTTGAAGGTACGCACGGCTACACGTCAAGCTATACAAAACCAGTTTGTCTTGGCCTCACTTTGTATGATATTTTCTCACAATGAACGGTCAGCCAATACTGGTTTTGCATAGCTTGATGTGTAGCCGTGTGTACTGAGTGGTGGACGGATACTTTGAACGTAAAATAACCAGCCAACCACTCAGAGTTCTTAGTCAGGAAGCGATCGCGGCGCTTCCCAGAACGTTCCCATTTTTCTGTTAACTTCGATGATAATCTTCCAATTGTCATTTTAAATCCCTCGCAGATGCATCCGTAATACTTGTAAAATCATTTTTCATTGGAAGAAAGTCGTAAAGTCTACTATTACGGTTCTCTTTGGGATGTTTCTGCCATTCATCAAAAAACTCCATTTTCTAAACCGAGAATTCGGATTCTGAAAAAAAAGACAAAAACAAAGTTGTACTCAAGTGCGCAGGCTAAAATGGGTACCAATTGAAAGATAACTGATGTGGTTATCACATACATAATTTCTAGCTCGGGTAATGTTTCTGTATTCATTGGACTAGAAAGTACTCGTACCCTGAGTACTTTCTAGTCCAATGAATACAGAAAACTGTAAAAAAACTACATATTTCTTTGAAATTGAGGTATTATAAAAAAATTAGGGTTAAGTAGATTTATACATATATTAATTATAATTAAAAAGTACATACCTTTAACTTGAAGATCCATCACTAATATTACCTATCCAAAAACTTAAAACTCACTGACATTAGTGTTACTTCGGTAATCGCAAAAATGCAACTGATTTGTAACTTTCTTACCCTTTCTTTTTACACTGCCCTAATTGCTTCATTAATGGTTGACATTAGTGCGAAACAATTCTTGGAATTGGGACAATTGGGGTATTGGATAAGGGCCCAGGTAAAAAATTCCGGCAAATTCAACAATGAATTTTGTCTAGCTAGCTTTTTCTATTGAAAACACTGTGCAGAGATCTACGGCAGCATAGCAATCCAGATCAGGGCAGGTCGAACCGAGGCCGATTCATCATCATTCATCAGTACAATTCAGCGGTCAGAACATAGAAATCACCACTGACAAGGAACGGAAATCTTTCAACATTGAAGATCGCCGATTAAAAGAAGCCTGTAAGGCCTCGTCAGGCCGAGAGCCCACGGATGTGTTCGTCAAAAGCCCCTTGGAATTTGTACGAAAAATACAGCTGGCCAGGGTCAGAGAATTCTAAGACCTGTAACATGTAGAGTCATAGGGATTCATACGAAACCTGTTATTGTATCCACACGAAAGTTCGAAAATTACCATTGTAATTTTTTTGTGTATGTACGATTAATATTCTTTTGTTATGTATTTTTGTGGTGTACAAAAAGTATAGGTAAGTATATCTATACTAATATTATAAATAGATAAGTTTGTTTGTATGTATGTACGGGGTAATCTCTAGAGTTAATGGTCCATTTCTAAAATGTTTGTAATGTCACTGATAGAAAGCTACATTCAGGGGCGTAGCTACCGCCGTATCAGCCGTATCAATGATACGGGGCCCCCATGCTACACGGGCCCCTAACGTGTGTAAGCAAAAATTTGTAAAATTTTATCCACAATGTCACTTAATCTCGTGCTTCCCAGGAAAAAACCATATAAAAAAAAATCTGTCATACGCGACTTGTCAAAAATTTTGCAACTTTCTGTAGTTTTTCGATACATCTCGATAACCGAAAATGATGATAATGTATCTAAAAAATTAAAAATCTGTGAGTCCATTTTGGGGTTTACAGCAGTATCCGATTGCAGTGCAAAAGGACTTAAAACTGAAATTTTAAATACGATTAAAGAATATGGAATTGATTTGTCTAAATGTAGAGGACAGGGTTACGATGGAGCAAATGTTATGTCGGGTGTATATGGAGGATTACAAGCCCTTATAAAAGTGCATGCCCTGAATGCCGATTATGTTCATTGTGCTGCACACGCATTAAGTTTAATTTTAAACGATGCTGCGAAACATGTTCTTGAAGTGTCGACTTTTTTCGATAATTTAGAAAAAATCTATACTTTTTTTAGCAATAGTATAAAATGCTGAGCAATGTTGAGTAACGATTCATCTGAAAAATATAAAATTACCCTTAAAAAGGTATGTCCTACTAGATGGTCTTCAAAGAACGACGCTTTATTAGCGATAAAGAAAAATTATTTATTAATGAAAACTTTGTACCAACTAAATTTAATTTCCATCAAAACTTGAGAGGTGTCAAGGGATACCCGGATGGAACGAAGTATAACTGGCTTGCTTTCTATAAGAGAGAGAGAGAGACAGAGAAACACGCGCACGCCGCACGGCTTACAACTATAGCAAAAAGTGTCGTTCCAACTTTTGGTCTTAATTTTTTCCGTCTAGCCCCCTTTCGCAACGCGCGATAAGGAACTTCGTTCCAAAAAACATGAACGTGAAGAATGTAAAAATATAATTAGCATTTTAGAGAGTTATGATTTCTTAGTGCTCGTCATATTTTTTTCTTCACTATTTTGAAGTCATTAATCCTGTTTCTAAAGCTCTATAGCATGAAAATAATGACTTACAGAAAGCTAGTATGTTATTAAGTCATCTTTTGAATAGACTGAGCAAAATAAGAAATCAAAATTCATTCTGGTTTGCTAAATGAGTCCAGAGATTTAACAAAAGAGTGGGGGGTAACAACTGTTTTTTAAAATAAAAGGCGAAAGATAACGAAGCGTTTTTTTGATGAGTTATCACAAGATGAGAGAATTTCAGACCCGGAATAATATTTCAAGGTCTATGTATAATATTGCTGTTTAGATATATTAATTTCTCAAACTAAACACTTTGTGATCTGAGTTAAGGACATCGATGGGACAGGAACAGCTATCAGACTTGTCATATTAGAGGCAGATATTTTAGAAAAACTGAACTAGTCTTCAGATATAGATGATTTAATAAATCAATTTTCCGAAAAAAAGGCAAGAAAAGTGTAGGTATATTTAATTTGAATTGTTTGACTAGCTCAATTTCTAGGATGAAATGATAACTTATAATCTATACTTATAATAAATCTGTAGAAGTGAAAATTCTGTACATTGAAAATATCAAAAAAATAATTTACAGGGGGTGTTACTAGACCGAAACCGAACCCAAAAATGTGATTTAAAAAATTTTTGTCTGTCTGTCTGTCGGTCTGTCTGTCTGTCTGTCTGTTTGTTCAGGCATCACGCAAAAACTACCGGTTCGATTACGATGAAACTTGGTATAATTATTCTTTAATATCCTGGGCACTACACTGGGTACTTTTTATCCCGGAAAAGTATATACAATAAAAAACAAACTTAATTTTGCGGTTCGATCCCTATACCCGATTACCACTGTCTGTACTGTACCAACCGCAAATACTAAGTTTGTCGTAGGTTGGGTCACCCGCAGTGGAGTTCATTTTTATTCCTTTTAGTTTTTAGAGTTATTTAGGTTTATTTTTATACTAGCTTCTGCCCGCGGCTTCGCCCGCGTGGATGTCGGAAATTTACCCACGGGAACGTGCTAACAGGATAAAATGTATGTGCTTCCCCAGAATGCCATCTATGTCGCGGGCCCTTTGTGGCTAATTACAATAGAAAACCAATTGTGTCTCATTAGTGGTGATTAAGAGGGTACCTATATGATATCTTTACCTAAGTACCTAACTAATTTAAAAAAAAAACTCAATAACAGAAAATTAAATAACTACCTACCTAAATAAACCTATTTCTGATGATAACTAATCTAAACTCAATAAATAAGCAAAATCCCTAAAAACTAACATCTATACGAATGACTAAACCTACCTAACAGTATTATAAAATAACCTACGGTCACTATGTACACTATCAAATATACTACCTATACTTTAAAATTAAAATCTATACCTACGACTACGTAAGAAATCTTTACCCCTCATTTGGGCCCCCCAACTAATTTTGATACAGGGCCCCTCCAAGGCACGCTACGCCACTGGCTACATTACGAGTATTCCTGCGGCTATAAATTATGTTTACATCATGCATTTTAGCTGAGCTATCACAACTTTTGTCTAGCAAGTCGGAAAGTTGTATATAATTAAAAACAATGTATGGCAATCTGGTCCGCCTTAAATAATTCTACTTAAAACTCTGTGTCACCATATTTCTATATTCTATCTTTTAATGTCTTTTAGGTTTAAAAAAAAGTATTTTTTCAACATACTTACGTTTGGATATAAATAATTATAATTTTGAAAATGAATCCTTATCAAAATAAATTATTTTACGATATCAAGGACAATAGATAAGATTTTTGATTAACAGTATGTTAATTATTGGTCATTAGTTTCGGAGATAATAGAAAATTACTAAAACGCAAAATGCCGCAAAAAATTCACGAATACAACGTTTATTCATACCGCTCTACACATGTTTTGTGCAGACTTTTTATCCATGTACCCATAGATGGCGCTGTGCAAATACGTCATTTTTCTGAATTGCGGTGACATTAAGACTTTATGCGGATTGATGACCTTGTCGGTATCTATTATAAAAAGTATGTTAATCTCATTTTGTGTCCAGGCAATTACCTACTGTCCGTTCCAAGGTTGCCTGGAAGAGATCAAAACATACAAAGGGCGACCTGCCTTTGTATGTTTTGTAATGTATTGTCTTTATTATTTATTTTTCTGGTGTATAATAAAGTAGTAGTGAGAGCAGTGGTGGCCCAGTGGTTACGGCTGCGACTTACGAGTTGTAGGACGTAGGTTCGAACACAGACAGTTGCTTTAGTTTGTCTAAATTATTTCATCACCACTGCTCTCAAAACGGTGAAGGAAAACATTGTGAGGAAACCGGCATGTCCTAGAACCAAAACTTCGAAGACATGTGACATCTACCAGCCCGCACTGGTCCCGCGTGGTGGATTACGGCCCAGTCCCTCTCACAGAGGCGGCCTGTGTCCCAACAGTGGGAACAATATAGGCTGATTGTGATAATAAAGTATAAATATAAATAATAGTATATAAATAAATAAATAGTTACGTGTAAAACTGGAAACAAAGAACACTTGTGGACCACAGAACGCTCGGTAAAGAAACTTGTGTGCACCTCACACATCATCAGCGTACAGCAGTCTACTGCTGGATATACTTAGGCCTCTCCGCCATTCAGCTCAATTCTCGGCAACTCTCGTCCAGCTGCTTCCAGCCGCCTTGCGAAGGTCGTCGCTCCACCTAGCTTGAGGGTGTTTACCTTATGTTTGCCGACGCGGTATCCATTCAATACCTAACTCATATTTCAAGTTACTACCTACACTACCCGCCGATGTCGTTAACCCCAATTTTTTTTTGGAACGAAGTTCCCTGTCGCGCGTTGCGAAAGGAGGCTAGACGGAAAAAATTAAGACCAAAAGTTGGAACGACACTTTTTGCTATAGTTGTAAGCCGTGCGGCGTGCGCGTGTTTCTCTGTCTGTCTCTCTCTCTTATAGAAAGCAAGCCAGTTATTCTTCGTTCCATCCGGGTGTCCCTTGACACCTCTCAAGTTTTTTTTAGGTATAGTTACTCAACACTTCGACGAAGTTTCACTAGCTAATTCAGTTTAACCCAACTAGCGACCCGCCCCTGCTTTACAGTTATTATTACGACTTGAAAAAGTATGACGATAAACTTTATTTTATTAAAGTGTAATATTAATATCATATACAAATAAACTTTCCGGAATAAATTGTCTAAATAATGATAAAAACTGCATTAAAATTCATTGCGTAGTTTCGAAGGTCTAGAAGCGGTCAGACAGACTCGAAAAGCAAGTTTATGTTTTTTTATTTTTACATTTTTTTATCATCATTATTGATACAGTCTTAGAAGTTATAAAAATAAACAATAAATTAAATATCAAACGTTTTATTATAACAAAAAGACTTACAATAATATTAGCATCGTGCATACAGACTACAGAATCTTTCGTGCAGGGGGACCACTAGCTCTTATAGCAGGGCAAAAGTTGAACTGGACTGCTTTTTTGTTCTATGACTAAGTACAAAAAAGCAGTGCAGTTCAATTTGTGCCCTGCAATAAGAGCTGATGGTAAGCCCCAGAGCATTAAAGAGGGTGCATTCTGAAAGTTGGCAATTTTGCAAATAGCTGTCAAATATATCGCTGTTTACTTAACATAACATCAAGCCTGTTATCCCCGAAGGGTTAGGCAGAAGTGTATCTATAGTATACCCACATTTCAGAAGTGTATCTATAGTATACCCACATTTGGCCAGCATGTATGTTTAAGTCCCCCATAGGTATATTAATGGGCGAGCCTTCTGCCATCAACTGGGCACAAAACTACACTCCGGGCGGCTACTGACATTTTCCCTATAGAAAAACCTAATAATTTAACGCTTTAGCCCGATATGGGAATTGAACCCAGGACCTCATGCTCAGCAGTAGCATTTGCGACCACTAGACCAACAACCCAGTCTGTTAAGTTTTTTAATTAATCAATATTGCTGGTACTGGTGGTGGTGACCTCTACCAACCCACAATGGGCCCACGTGGTGGATTATACTTAGTCCATTCTCTGTCACAGAGAGTGTCCCAGCAGTGGGAATGTTCTAGGCTGATTGTGATGACTAGATTAAATAATGAAATAGCCTTTTTTACCTAAACCTGATACAAAACCTGTTCCAGTGTGCAGTCTCATTTTTGCAATTCATAATCTATACATACACGTGTTAGTGTAAGACGGAGCTTTATTACGTTTAGTAATATTGAATACTAGCTTCTGCCCGCGGCTTCGCCCGCGTGGATGTCGGAAATTATCCCACGGGAACGTGCTAACAGGATAAAATGTATGTGCTTCCCCAGGATGCCATCTATCTCTATGCCAAATCAGAAGTTCAGTGGTTTAGGCGTGAAAATGTAACATACAGTTTCAAGTTCAAATCCTCCCCTAAAAACTGAATTACCCCTTTTTGTCCCGTCAGTGGTAAATTTTCGACAACTTTACATACTTATTATTAATAGCTGTGCATTGCGGGTGACGTAACCTACGACAAACTTATTATTTGCGGTGGGAACAGTAATCGGGTCTAGGGATCGAACCGCAAAATTAAGTTTGTTTTTTATTGTATATACTTTGCGGCATAAAAAGTACCCAGTGTGGTGCCCAGAATATTAAAGAATAATTATACCAAGTTTCATCGTAATCGAACTGGTAATTTTTGCGTGATGCCTGAACAAACAGACAGACAGACAGACAGACAGACCGACAGACAGACAAAAATTTTTTTAATCACATTTTTGGGTTCGGTGTCGGTCTAGTAACACCCCCTGCCATTTATTTTTTTGATATTTTCAATGTACAGAATTTTCACTTCTACAGATTTATTATAAGTATATAGATAGAATAGATTAAAAAAATATAAATGTGAAAGTTTGTTTTAAGAACGTTCACAGTCTGAGGGGCAATTCTCGTAATTTTAAGAACGTTCACAGTCTGATCCAGTCTCAATCCTTCAAAAATACCACTAATTTCCATACATTTTGACAAGATTTTTACATTTGTTTGTCGCCGAGATGAGGCTGCGACTAGATTTTGAACGTTTTAAATTACGAGAATTGGCCTTCTGGGGTATAGAATCAAAACTGGTTGTGTTCACCAACTTAAAAAAAAACCGGCCAAGTGCGAGTTGAACTCGCGCACGAAGGGTTCCGTACCATTATCTATAAAAAAACAATCATGAGTTCATTGAATGAAAGGTAAATAGCGGTTTACGATTTATGACGTATTCAAAAAAAAAAACTACTTACTAGATCTCGTTCAAACCAATTTTCGGTGGAAGTTTACATGGTAATGTACACACGGCTACACATCAAGCTATGCAAAACCAGTATTGGCTGACCGTTCATTGCGAGAAAATATCATACAAAGTGAGGCCAAGACAAACTGGTTTTGCATAGCTTGACGTGTAGCCGTGTGTACATCATATATTTTTTTTTAGTTTTATCATTCTCTTCTTTTAGAAGTTACATGGGGGGGGGGGGGGGGGGGACACATTTAACCACTTTGGAAGTGTCTCTCGCGCAAACTATTCAGTTTAGAAAAAAATTATATTACAAACCTCAATATCATTTTTGAAGACCTATCCATAGATACCGTATGGGTTTGACGAAAAAAAAATTTGAGTTTCAGTTCTAAGTATGGGGAACCCCCAAAATTTATTGTTTTTTGGAGCGAAGTTCCTTATCGCGCGTTGCGAAAGGAGGCTAGACGGAAAAAATTAAGACCAAAAGTTGGAACGACACTTTTTGCTATACATAGTTCTAAGCCGTGCGGCGTGCGCGTGTTTCTCTGTCTGTCTCTCTCTCTCTCTTTGAACTTCATTCCATCCGGGTGTCCCTTGACACCTCTCAAGTTTTTAAATAAGTATTGTGATTTTTTTTCCTAGGAATTAAAACCAGTTTTGATTCTATACCCCCTTGGAATTGCGTATCACAGTATCAGTAGCAATGGGTTTCATTTTAACAGTTCTACAACATAGGTACATTGCGTTATTTACATTGTTGAGCAGACACATTTTTTGAACATATAAAGCAATGGATTAGCAATATCCTTCAAAGTGATGGATAGTGTGTTACACAATTAGGGTGCTGGTATGTTTTAATGTTTGTTACTCAATCACTCAAAAACGGCTGAACGGATTTACATTAAACTTGGCACACTGATAGTTTATAACCTGGATTAACACATAGGATACCTACTTTTTATCCCGGTTTCTGAAGTCCAGGCAGACGAAGTCGTGGACAGAAAGTAGTACTAAGCAGCGACAATTTGGCTGCTATTTGCGACGTTGCAAACCTTTAGAATGCACAGCCTGCACCTGTCCCACCGCCGACGAGAAAGCGACTAGCTACCAACAATTTCCTCGCTCAAGAAACGTACAAAAGGATATAGGTCCCGTGTAAGTAAAAGAGATACATAATTATGTATAATAATAGTTGATCACTCATTGTACACAGCGCCAGCGAGTACGTACTCTTTTGTCGCAGCGACAAGAGCAATCAAAGAGAGTAGGTACTCTGCGACGCGACGCTCGCTTGGCGGCAGAACACGAGGAACTCTTGGTACAGACGCCAGCACATCAAGCTACCCGAAACTGTCAAATTAGGTCAATAATGCTTTGACGATAAAGTTGAAAATCCATTAAAGAAAGACAGATTGTAGTAGCTTGATGTGCTGGCGTGTACATAAGCATACCAGCGAGTAATTGCTCATCGCCGTCGCGCACTCGCTGCTCGTTGCTCGTCAACTCGTTTTTAGTGGCTAGTTGTACTCGCTTCTTTTTAATCGCCGGCGGAGAGACAGGTACTTCAGGAGATGACACTTTGTTGTGCCATTTGCTGTTATTCCGTTACACGTCACTGTCGCATCCAGGGTGGTGTGAGTCAACCTCGTAGATACCATCTTTGTAGTGTACATCTGCAGTATCGTCGAGCATGTCAATCAGTTTGGCAGTGCTACGGTTTGACACGTGCGCAGGACTCTCCGGGTAATCCGGTCGCTTGTCATACTCCTCATTCTGCTGCTTATGCCGTGACGGCAGCACCAAAACACCCACGGCCATCTAAGAAATAAAGATTAATATTTTTAACGCTGCTGCAGGATTATTTTAGCGCGAGGCCAAATGTGGAACTAACGCCATCTTGATTTTTGAATATAAGTATTTCAAGTGACATTTCACAATTGCATTAATGTTTAGCAACAGCGCCCCCCGTCAATGTCATCTTGCGCCCAAATATCCTTGTTGGCATTTGGCGCGTGGCCAAAATCGGAACTAACGCCACCATCTTGTTTTGTCAATACGCAATGACCAATGATATCATTGGCAATGACAGTGAAAATTTCACAAATGTTTACCAACAACGCCCCTCTGACAATGTCATTCAAGCGCCAAAATTTAGCACTCGCAAACGTATAAAAAAATAAGTATGTATTTTTAGACGCCAAAGAAGGAAAAATATATACCTATATATTTATACTAGCTTCTGCCCGCGGCTTCGCCCGCGTGGATGTCGGAAATTTACCCACGGGAACGTGCTAACAGGATAAAATGTATGTGCTTCCCCAGAATGGCATCTATGTCGCGGGCCCTTTGTGGCTAATTACAATAGAAAACCAATTGTGTCTCATTAGTGGTGATTAAGAGGGTACCTATATGATATCTTTACCTAAGTACCTAACTAATTTAAAAAAAAAAACTCAATAACAGAAAATTTAATACCTACCTACCTAAATAAACCTATTTCTGATGATAACTAATCTAAACTCAATAAATAAGCAAAATCCCTAAAAACTAATATCTATACGAATGACTAAACCAACCTAACAGTATTATAAAATAACCTACGGTCACTATGTACACTATCAAATATACTACCTATACTTTAAAATTAAAATCTATACCTACGACTCATCTATATCTATATCTATACTTATAATAAATCTGTAGAAGTGAAAATTCTGTACATTGAAGATATCAAAAAAATAAATGGCGGGGGGTGTTACTAGACCGACACCGAACCCAAAAATGTGATTAAAAAAATTTTTGTCTGTCTGTCTGTCTGTCTGTCTGTTTGTTCAGGCATCACGCCAAAACTACCGGTTCGATTACGATGAAACTTGGTATAATTATTCATTATTATCCTGGGCACCACACTGGGTACTTTTTATCCCGGAAAAGTATATACAATAAAAAACAAACTTAATTTTGCGGTTCGATCCCTATACCCGATTACCACTGTCTGTACTGTACCAACCGCAAATACTAAGTTTGTCGTAGGTTGGGTCACCCGCAGTGGAGTTCATTTTTATTCCTTTTAGTTTTAAGAGTTATTTAGGTTTATTTTTATATAAGTCGTAGGTATAGATTTTAATTTTAAAGTATAGGTAGTATATTTGATAGTGTACGTAGTGACCGTAGGTTATTTTATAATACTGTTAGGTAGGTTTAGTCATTCGTATAGATATAAGTTTTTAGGGATTTTGCTTATTTATTGAGTTTAGATTAGTTATCATCAGAAATAGGTTTATTTAGGTAGGTAGGTATTTAATTTTCTGTTATTGAGTTTTTTTTTTTAAATTAGTTAGGTACTTAGGTAAAGATATCATATAGGTACCCTCTTAATCACCACTAATGAGACACAATTGGGTTTCTATTGTAATTAGCCACAAAGGGCCCGCGACATAGATGGCATTCTGGGGAAGCACATACATTTTATCCTGTTAGCACGTTCCCGTGGGTAAATTTCCGACATCCACGCGGGCGAAGCCGCGGGCAGAAGCTAGTATAAAAATAAACCTAAATAACTCTAAAAACTAAAAGGAATAAAAATGAACTCCACTGCGGGTGACCCAACCTACGACAAACTTAGTATTTACGGTTGGTACAGTACAGACAGTGGTAATCGGGTATAGGGATCGAACCGCAAAATTAAGTTTGTTTTTTATTGTATATACTTTTCCGGGATAAAATGTACCCAGTGTGGTGCCCAGGATATTAAAGAATAATTATACCAAGTTTCATCGTAATCGAACCGGTAGTTTTTGCGTGATGCCTGAACAAACAGACAGACAGACAAAAATTTTTTTAATCACATTTTTGGGTTCGGTGTCGGTCAAGTAACACCCCCTGCCATTTATTTTTTGGATATTTTCAATGTACAGAATTTTCACTTCTACAGATTTATTATAAGTATATAGATTATTTTCTGTCAAAAGTATCAATACTGAGTTTCGAGTTACTCGAACCGCGCATTCAATTTCTTCCACACAAACTTAACACCCCTATATCCCCCTTTGAGGGGTAGTTTTGAAAAACTTATAATGATAAACATTATTACTTACTTAGGCGAGTATTCTTGAAAAGTTTTAAGTTTATTAACCTAATGAAGAAGATTTTTCATATAAACTGTATCCCCACTTTTCATCCCCAAAGGGGTGGAATTAAAAAAAATCGATACACATTATTCTTTACTTTCAATATTAGGTATAAATACTGAGTTTCGAGTAAATCGGACTGCGCGCTAAAATACTTCCATACAAACTTTGAAACCCCCCAATCCCTTATTAGGGGGTAGTTTAGATGAAAAAAAAACACAATATTTATAATTTATTCGTATTCGTATTATATTATTTATAAGTATTCGTGCCAAGTTTCAAGTTTATTAACTCAAGGAATAAGATTTTTCATACAAACGAATTCCCCCCTTTTCACCCTCTTAGGGGTGGAGTTTCCAAAAATCCTTTCTTAGTGGATGCCTATTCTTCACGAAAAACACACCCTCCAAATTTCAGGTCTCTAGGACCAGCGGTTTAGGCTGTGCGTTGATCTATCAGTCAGTCAGTCAGTCAGGACTTTGAATTTTATATATATAGATAGATTTACCTCTTTCTTAGTGGGTACTTCTTCCTCAGTTTCGTCAAGAATAGCGTTCCTGCGTTGCAGATCTGTGATGTTCTGGTGGAAGTACTCCGATTTGTGTCGCTCCCGGACAAACATGCAGTAAGCTATCCATATGACTACCAGTGCTGCCTGCAAAAAAGAAAAATATTATCTTACCTAGGGCTGATTTTACAAAAATCACATAGCTTGGAATATAATTGACGCCTGTCAGTGTTTGTATGGAAAAACTGTCAAAAATTCAAAAATTATTCAAAGGACAAGACTACTAGGTAGGACTATTCAACTTTATAGCTAAAGCATTAGGGGCAAGGTTGATTGGGAAAATTGGACAGTTTCGAGTAGTTTGACCTGCTGGCGTATTTGATCTCTGCCTAAACCTTCGGCCATAACAGGTGTGATGTTAGTTATGTTAAGTAATAATAATAATCAAAATAAATTCTTACAATTATGTTGAATACTTTTGCACATTGCATATATATTGCACAACATTATCGACCAGTACCAATGTTAATAAAGATGATAATTTAATAGACATCATAATACGTTATTAATGGAGGTGCAAATCAATGCAGAAAATATCGTTTTTACAGTGAAATAAATAAAATATTCTTAATCAACTCACCAGAACGAGGGCGGCGACAAAGCCGAAGATATAGACACTCATTATAAAAAAGATATTTTGTTATATTTTGCGTCGTATATAGTCAGACGGTTGTTGCAAACGAGGTTGAATTGGAACGGCCGCAGCGAGTGCCCGTCGACGCTCTCAATTAATGTCACTTTGAACTTGTGGCTCTTGTGCCTCTTGTGGTCTGATGATGTCACTAGAATTTATTGAAAGATCACGTTCAAAACATTTATTTACTACGACACACACGAGTTTGGTGTAGAAAGGATTGAGGTAAACAGACTCACTAACAAGTCCAACGTCTTGTGCGTGAGTCGTTCGGGTATTACCTAAATGAGATTTTCCTGCAACCGATCATCGATGACGCTGTGATACCTGCGTAGTAGGTAAATACTTATGCAAATGATTGTTAAGCGTTCATTATAGTATTGAATAGTTTTCATTGTGAGTAGGTTTAATAGTCAACGAATGGAACGATACATGGCGTATGACGTAGACTTGTGTATACGTGTTGTATTTCTCTGTGTGAGTACACATAGACATGTGTGAGTGTCCCATTAGTCTCGTGATCGCAAGTGCGACTGCTGAGCGTTGGGTCCTGGGTTCAATTCTTAGGTCGGGCAAATTATTATTGGGTTTTTCTAAGGAATTTCTCAGCCGCAGCCTGGAGTGTGGATCTGTGCCTAAACTGGTCCCAACTATATATGTTTTATATATTTTATAACTAAATATAAATTCTCCCTAACCTAAATCGCCTCCAGTAGATGATTCGTGGTTTTGTTTTAGTTCTCCATTATTCCGTGGACATTGGTGTGGGTTAAGTACATGTTTACCTCTATTAGGTACCCTAGCTTATTATTTACTATAATTGTAACGTGTAACTGTTTTATGTCCCAATAAAATAAAATAAAACTATGTTCGGGTCGACTTCTAGTCTAACCAGATGGAGCTAACTGCCTATCTGACCTCCACACTGGATAACACTTTACTCGGTGGTAAAACTGGTTATCAGACATTCGGGCTTCTGACTACCTGTAACTACTGTCAAAGATCTACTAATAACACCTAGGATCAACGGCGATGCAGGAGGGGTCTCGGTAAGTAATGCATGGCAACCCATCCACGGATCGACTTCGGTAAGCTTTGCTTAACCTTGAACATCGACCCGTTTGACTGTTATTATTTAGCCACTAATTATTTATATACCTATTTATTATTACGTAATAAACAACAACACTGCGGTGAAGGTCCTTGTGCATGGTACGTATATTAAATATAGCAAGCAACCAGTACTTAATAGAATTAGCACTAAATGAAGATCAAGTGATATTGAGATGACCTGCCGCGTGGCCCCGAGTGCTAACCGAAAGTGACCGTCGCGCGAATACGCGGTTGTTTATATCTATACTTATAATAAATCTGTAGAAGTGAAAATTCTGTACATTGAAAATATCCAAAAAATAAATGGCAGGGGGTGTTACTTGACCGACACCGAACCCAAAAATGTGATTAAAAAAATTTTTGTCTGTCTGTCTGTTTGTTCAGGCATCACGCAAAAACTACCGGTTCGATTACGATGAAACTTGGTATAATTCAGGAGGTAATTTTCAATAGCAGTCAAATCCATTATATCATGCCAAATGAGAAAAGTGAACTTTTGTATGCCGTCATGATGTACGCTGTTGTGACGCTTTGGATGGTAAGTATTGATTACTATGGAGTTCAGGATTATTAAACAATAACAGAAATAAAGTAAATGTTTCTATTTACAGAGAAAACAGTTTTTTCTGTAAATAGAAGCATTTACGTAGACCACTTTTGAAAATTACCTCCTGAATTATTCTTTAATATCCTGGGCACCACACTGGGTACTTTTTATCCCGGAAAAGTATATACAATAAAAAACAAACTTAATTTTGCGGTTCGATCCCTATACCCGATTACCACTGTCTGTACTGTACCAACCGCAAATACTAAGTTTGTCGTAGGTTGGGTCACCCGCAGTGGAGTTAATTTTTATTCCTTTTAGTTTTTAGAGTTATTTAGGTTTATTTTTATATGAGTCGTAGGTATAGATTTTAATTTTAAAGTATAGGTAGTATATTTGTTAGTGTACGTAGTGACCGTAGGTTATTTTATAATACTGTTAGATAGGTTTAGTCATTCGTATAGATATTAGTTTTTAGGGAGTTTGCTTATTTATTGAGTTTAGATTAGTTATCATCAGAAATAGGTTTATTTAGGTAGGTAGGTATTTAAATTTCTGTTATTGAGTTTTTTTTTTAATTAGTTAGGTACCCTCTTAATCACCACTAATGAGACACAATTGGTTTTCTATTGTAATTAGCCACAAAGGGCCCGCGACATAGATGGCATTCGGGAGAAGCACATACATTTTATCCTGTTAGCACGTTCCCGTGGGTAAATTTCCGACATCCACGCGGGCGAAGCCGCGGGCAGAAGCTAGTCTATATATATAAAATTCAAAGTCCTGACTGACTGACTGATAGATCAACGCACAGCCTAAACTGCTGGTCCTAGAGACATGAAATTTGGAGGGTGGGTTCTTCGTGAAGAGTAGGCATCCACTAAGAAAGGATTTTTCGAAATTCCACCCCTAAGAGGGTGAAAAGGGGGGAATTCGTTTGTATGAAAAATCTTATTCCTTGAGTTAATAAACTTGAAACTTGGCACGAATACTTATCTAAATGAATTATGAAGATTGTCAGTTTTTTTTCTTCTAAACTACCCCCTAATAAGGGATTGGGGGGTTTCAAAGTTTGTATGGAAGAATTTTAGCGCGCAGTCCGATTTACTTGAAACTCAGTATTTATACCTAATATTGAAAGTAAAGAATAATGTGTATCAGGGTTTTTTGAAAATCTACCCTTGACGGGCTGAAATGGGGTAGTCAATTTTTCAGGGGAGGATTTTACTGCATGGCTTGATTAACTCGAAAATTAGTATAAATAATCTTTGAGTCAAGTTATGAATACATCCCAAACGATTTTTTAAAATTCCACCCCTGTGGGGGTGAAAAGCGGGGATACAGTTTATATAAAAAATCTTCTTCATTAGGTTAATAAACTTGAAACTTTTCAAGAACACTCGCCTAACTAAGTAATAAAGATTATCATTATAAGTTTTTCAAAACTACCCCTCAAAGGGGGATAAAGGGGTGTTGAAGTTTGTGTGGTATAATTTGAATGCGCGGTCCGATTAACTCGAAACTCAGTGTTTATACTTAAGACCAAAAATAAAGAGTAACATGTATCAGGGTTTTTCGAAAATCTACCCCTAACGAGTTGAAAAGAGGTAGTTAATTTTACAAGGGAGGATTATATTATAATGCGTGGCTTGATTAACTCGAAAATTGGTATAAATAATCTTTGAATCAAGTTATGAATAATCCCAAACAATTTTTTAAAATTCCACCCCTGTGGGGGTGAAAAGCGCGGGATACAGTTTATATGAAAAATTTAATTCAATTAGTTAATAAACTTGAAACTTGGCAAGAATACTTGCCTAAGTAAGTAATAAAGTTTATCATTATAAGTTTTTCTAGGGGTTTTTTTAGGATTTTTATAGGGGTGTTAAGTTTTTGTGGAAGAAATTGAATGCGCGGTCCGATTAACTCGAAACTCAGTATTGATACTTTTGACAGAAAATAATTAATAATATGTAAGTAAAGTTGTCGAAAATTTACCACTGACGGGACAAAAAGGGGTAATTCAGTTTTTAAGGGGAGGATTTGAACTTGAAACTGTATGTTACATTTTCACGCCTAAACCACTGGACTTCAGATTTGGCATAGAGATAGATGGCATCCTGGGGAAGCACATACATTTTATCCTGTTAGCACGTTCCCGTGGGATAATTTCCGACATCCACGCGGGCGAAGCCGCGGGCAGAAGCTAGTTTTATATATATAGATATCTATACTATTCTTTACTAATATTATAAAGAGGAAAACTTTGTTTGTTTGTTTGTAATGAATAGGCTCAAAAACTACTGGACCGATTTAAAAAATTATTTCACCATTCGAAAGCTACATTATCCACAAGTAACATAGGCTAAATTTTATTTTGGAAAAAATAGGGTTCCGTAAGATATTTGGGTTTTTCGAACACAAGGTGTAAAAAATCAACCAGAAAAGTTACTTATTTTGCGTACGCTGCCTAAACTAAATGAATTGTAGATCTTATAAATATCTACAAAAAAGTCTGCGCTAAACACTATACCTATCTATGTCGAGTGAGGCACAACAAACATTTTTTTAATTAAAAATCTTGAATTTTTTTTGGACTACATTTAAACGCATTTATTTTACTCATGCTATTAATCCTTATCAAAATAATAATAATAATAATTTTATTCAGAAGATAAATTCCATATAAAATGATTAGTACGGCTTAAAACTAAGTTAGTACCTTAAAAAAAATTCAGTATAAATTATTTCCTTGTTGGACGGCCTCTTATTTCCTTACCGCAACCTAACTACCAGGATAACTCTGCCAACCATCTGTCTCGCTATCAAAGGATTGAGCAACTCCGCCAGCACTTTTGGAACAGATGGAGCAAAGAGTATGTAGCAGAATTACAGCTGCGGTCCAAATGGCGCTCTGCAAGGATGGTTTAAAGCTGGGTTCCTTGGTCGTGATTAAGGAGGATAATCTTCCTCCGCTGAAGTGGAGACTTGGACGAATTGTAGCTGTTCACCCCGGTACTGATGGCATCGCCCGTGTAGCTGATATTCGGACGTCCACTGGAGTCATTCGGCGGGCATTCAACAGAATCTGCCCGTTGCCTGTGTCTTCGGAATCTGGTTGAAACCGTTGGTTTCAATGCCCGGGGAAATGTTGGATCATCATCATCTGCCTGCTTCAGTTTACTACTGGACGCCGGTCGCTCTCAAGGCGCCATAACATGTTAAAACGCCTGATGAATATCACATAGCAGCAATTCGTCTAACTAGTTTTAATTGTCCTACTAATTGTTATAATTATTACATATGTGTACGTCTTTTGACACTTCACTTGCCTTTGAAACCTCATGTTGTTAACACCAATTTTAAATTATACGTAAATGTCGTCGCAAGCAATTTCAAGACGACAACATTATCAAATTATTCAAAATACTACTACCCGTTGATTTCGTAATATTGGTCAAACTGTAACTTAATTCTCATTGGTTGATCGGTTAGTACAGTCAAACTCAAAAACTCAAACTCAAATCATTTATTTCAATTAAACCATTTACAGGCACTTTTGAATTGTCAAAATTAAATAGTCGGTCAGTTAGTCAGAAAGTTGAAGCTAGTTGCCCATTCCAAAGCGTAGATCTCTATGGAGAAGAACGGGCAAGAAACTCCACGGACACTCTTTTAAATCAAGACATTTTTACAAAATCCTGGTTACATTATTCTTATTGCTTCTTTAAGTGAGAACAATGTAAAGAAACAAATTAAAATATAAAATCTATACTTATAATAAATCTGTAGAAGTGAAAATTCTGTACATTGAAAATATCCAAAAAATAAATGGCAGGGGGTGTTACTTGACCGACACCGAACCCAAAAATGTGATTAAAAAAATTTTTGTCTGTCTGTCTGTCTGTCTGTCTGTCTGTCTGTTTGTTCAGGCATCACGCAAAAACTACCGGTTCGATTACGATGAAACTTGGTATAATTATTCTTTAATATCCTGGGCACCACACTGGGTACTTTTTATCCCGGAAAAGTATATACAATAAAAAACAAACTTAATTTTGCGGTTCGATCCCTATACTCGATTACCACTGTCTGTACTGTACCAACCGCAAATACTAAGTTTGTCGTAGGTTGGGTCACCCGCAGTGGAGTTCATTTTTATTCCTTTTAGTTTTTAGAGTTATTTAGGTTTATTTTTATATCAGTCGTAGGTATAGATTTTAATTTTAAAGTATAGGTAGTATATTTGATAGTGTACGTAGTGACCGTAGGTTATTTTATAATACTGTTAGGTAGGTTTAGTCATTCGTATAGATATTAGTTTTTAGGGATTTTGCTTATTTATTGAGTTTAGATTAGTTATCATCAGAAATAGGTTTATTTAGGTAGGTAGGGATTTAATTTTCTGTTATTGAGTTTTTTTTTTAATTAGTTAGGTAAGATATCATATAGGTACCCTCTTAATCACCACTAATGAGACACAATTGGTTTTCTATTGTAATTAGCCACAAAGGGCCCGCGACATAATTAATAATAATAATAATAGCTAGCAACACCATCGTCAACGTCAACGTCTCTTTTGTCGTCTCTTCACAAATTTTAAATAGATAATTTTTAGAAGCAGTTTTTATACTCATAAATACGTGAAACCATATCAGGCAAACCAAAATTATTAAAACATACGGTACCAAATTTTAAATACAATGAACAACATAGACTTGAATCAAAAACTGCCGAACCGGAGGTGACATCTGTCATGTCACCTCCGATAAAAACGATAAAATGACGACAACAATATATTGAGAAGATGTTGACGAGATCAGCAACTCGCCGCGCACGTTTACCACCTCCGGAGTCGTCGCTCAGCCCCGCCCCGCTGCCGCCGGAATCCAGCCCCATCGAGAGTGCTGTGACACCGGCCGTAGCAGCTGCGTCGAGCTCGAGCGACGAATATTTTTCCCCGCCGACGTCGCCAACACCTGTACGTCGGCAGGGGAGAGGCCGGCCACCGAGGAGCTTGGGACTTAGGGGCCATCCGGCCCCGAGCCGGGTCCCCGCTGCCGGTGGTTGTGTGCAGCGCATGAGATGGACTCAGTCTATGAACGAGAACGTCATGCGCGCATACTACGGGTCTACAGAGGGGGGAACTAACCTCACTGCGTACCGTGATAGGATGCTGTCTCTGTTCCAGGAACTGGAACCAACCGTCAACGTCTCAGCCCAACGACTGTCGGATCAGGTGCGGGTCATCCAACGCAATCACAGGTTGGACGACATCGCACTTGATAGGCTGCGCTCAGAGGTACTGAACAACCAAATCGTCTCGACTCAGGCACAAACCGCGGCACAAGCGTCAACTATTGATGCCATCCCGCCGCGGTCCAATCATGTTGAAGAAGATGATGATAGGGTTGACACAGTAAGTAGCCAGTGCAACGTTCGACTGAGGAGCGCACTGGAGGACGCGTTTCGCGAGTATAGATCCACTCCAACCGAACTTAGACCCCGAATACCACGACTACCTATGCACAAAAAAAATAGGGCGCTGGTGTGTGCCCTGGACTCGCAGCTCAAGAATTCCTTCGAGAGCAGTGAGGATCTCGTTGATACACACTCGATCTTGTATTGCGCGGCTGTGGCGGCATGTCGTTTAGCTAACGTCAAGTTTCCAAATTGTGACGCAGCTACTCGACCAAAACCAGCCGTACCAGCCTGGCGATACAGGATCGAGCGTCGTATCGATGGGGCCAGGGTACTCATCGGTAAACTATACTGCTTCAGGGAGGGCAATACACGACCACGAGTGATGCGCTTTGTAAGACAGGCATTTTCGGGGACTGGAATCAGCCCTCGGGAATACATGTCTAATGTCACAGAGCGCATCGACTTCCTGAAGCAGAAAGTTTGTGCATGGGCGAGTCGTATTAGGCGGTATAAGCGGCGAGTTGATCGGTACACGCAGAATCGCGTGTTCCAGAGCGATGAGAGGTGGGTATATAGAGATTGGGAGCGACCGGAACAAAACGTGACGGACGTGTGCCGCCCGGATGATGCCACCACGAGTGCATTCTGGCGCAGCATCTGGTCGGTACCCGTCTGTCACGCTGAGGGTGGCTGGATGCGCGATATCGAGCGAGTGTGTGGAACTATACCAGACATGGAACCAGTCATAATTACGTCATTAGACATAGCCAGAGCAGTCCGTCCATTACCGAATTGGAAATCACCGGGACCGGACGGACTGCATAACTTTTGGTTAAAATGGCTAATTAGTTCACACACTTGCCTGGCATCTCAGTTCCAGTCATCCTTAGAGTCTGGGTCGCTACCACAGTTTCTAACAACAGGCGTTACCCACCTGCTCCATAAGTCAGGTAGTCCCGCGGAACCCAAGAATTATAGACCGATCACATGTTTGTCGACGGTTTATAAACTTCTTACATCCATTTTGAGAGCGAAAATTAACACACACATTGACAGTAACTCGATTATGTCTGCCTCTCAAAATGGATGTAGGAATGGGTCCCGCGGTACTAAGGAGCTACTCCTTATAGACATGGCCATTAGCCAACAGGTTCGCCGATCCCGCAAGGATATGTCGACATGTTGGATAGATTATAAGAAGGCCTACGACTCTGTGCCACATACATGGCTCATGAGGGTGCTGGAGTTGTACAAGATAGATGCAACTCTACGCATCTTCCTTGAGTCGTGTATGGGGCAATGGAAGACGGTCCTTCGCTATCCAGGGTGTCGACAGATTCAGGGGAATGATGAGCCTGTATGGATTAAGCGGGGAATATTTCAGGGCGACAGTTTGAGTCCACTTTGGTTCTGCTTAGCCCTGAATCCTCTAAGCACATTGCTGGAGGATTCAAGTCTAGGCTATCGGTTGAAGAGAGGTGGTCAGGTCATATCTCACCTCCTCTACATGGATGATTTGAAACTCTTTGCCCCCAACAAATTGCGACTGCTGGAGCTACTGAAGGTAACTGAAACTTTCAGTAGCGCCATCAGGATGGAATTTGGTGTCGACAAATGTGCAGTCATGCATGTAAAGCGAGGGGACATTATGGAATCCGAGGGTATTCAACTCTCAGATTCCATACAACTTAGATCTCTCTCGTCATCCGAAAGCTATAAGTATTTGGGTATGTCGGAAGCGTTAGGCATCAACGCTGCTGACATGAAGCAAGCGTTGAGGGAGCGCTTCTTTGGGCGCCTGAAGAAGGTGTTAAATAGCCTTCTTTCAGGCGGAAACAAGGTGCGCGCCTTCAACGGTTGGGTCATGCCGGTCTTGATGTACTCTTTCGGCATACTCAAATGGACTCAGACCGAACTCGATGCCCTGGATAGAAGAGTCCGTACACTACTGACCGCAAACCGGATGCATCACCCACGATCATCAGTGATGAGATTGTACATCCCGCGGAAATGCGGGGGTCGAGGCTTTTTAAACGCGAAGACCCTCCACAACCGCGAGGTGTGCAATCTCAGAGAATATTTTTTAAAATCCGAAGTGGGTATGCATCGTGATGTGGTTGCAGTGGACAAGGGGCTCACCCCGCTCTCCATTGCTAAAGAGAACTGGCGCAAACCTGTAATACTTACTACCGATGACCGCAAGGAGGTATGGCAAAGCAAGGAGCTTCACGGGCGCTTCTATCGGGCTCTTCATGAGCCCGGTGTAAACTTCTTAGCGTCCGTATCCTGGCTACGTTTTGGGGACCTTTTCGGGGAAACTGAAGGTTTCGTCTGTGCAATTATGGACGAAGTTATCTTAACGAATAACTACCGCAGACATATTATGAAGGATGGGACGGTTGACGTGTGTCGGGCATGCCACCGTCCGGGTGAGTCCATCAGACATATTATCTCTGGTTGTTCTCGTTTAGCTAACGGCGAGTACTTGCACAGACATAATCAAGTAGCCAAGATTATTCACCAGCAACTTGCTTTGAAATATAAACTTGTCGACTCTGAGGTACCATATTACAAGTATGTGCCCGACCCAGTTCTCGAAAATGACCATGTCACGTTGTACTGGGATCGGTCTATCATCACTGACAGGACTGTTGTCGCCAACAAACCTGATATAGTGGTGATAGATCGATTAGCGCGCCACGCAATGATTGTCGATGTTACCATTCCACATGATTTGAACCTCGTGAAAGCTGAGAAAGATAAGCAAATGAAATATCTTGACTTAGCACACGAGGTTGTTGACATGTGGAATGTGAGCTCGACTGTCATTGTGCCGATTGTCGTATCGGCCAATGGCCTGATGGCCGACAGCCTCGATCAACATCTATCGAGGCTCTCGTTAGGCGGTTGGATCAAGGGCCTGATTCAGAAGGCAGTACTCCTCGATACGGCTCGCATTGTGAGGAAGTTTCTATCTCTGGAGCCCTAACCACCGGTAGCTTGGACCCTGCTCCCGACACCGGTGGATCACTATTTTTTTATATTTTTAAATGTTTTTTTTTTTATACTAATATTTAAAAATGTAACAAAATAAGAAAACTAAATAAATAAACGAAATAATAATAATAATTTACTTTATTTCAGACCATGGAGTCCACTTTGTTAGTAACAATGTTCTTATAGACTAGTGTTAGTAATACTTAAAACTAAAAAAAAAAAAAAAAAAAAACTACAACTCGACAACAATCACTACTGCACCATTCCATGACAAATGGTGCAGCAATGATTGATGTACTCACAGTCCAGCCGACTAGCGATCATGCTGAGGATGCTGTTGGCGCTGCCGCGTACTCTACGCACCAGGGATGCGCATCTTTTACGCATCGTAGCGTAAAAGCAGTCTACGCGATGTTCAGCAAACATCCCTGATGCACTACAGAATCGCCGCAGCCCCATCAGCACCCTGAACGCATTATTAAATTGGACTCGGAGGGCACTGTAAGACTTTTGAGTATAGTCGGCCCACAGGCTGCACGTGTAGAGTGATGTACAATAAGACCTAAAAAGTGTGATTTTGACTTCTGTCGAACAACGTGCAAACCTGCGCGCCACCATGTTCGCCCGCACCGCCAGCGCCCTCCGTTCCCTCTCGATGTCATCATTGTCCTTGAGGTCAGAGGTCAGCATATGTCCTAAGTACTTAACTTTAGACACCCTACGCAACGCTGTACCATTAAGCGTAATGTCGGGAAACACATTACCTGTACTGTTACCTCTGGCCTCAAAGACCATGACTTCACTTTTGAGTGGATTATATCTTAATCCGTGTTGCTCGACATATGCTTCACAGATGGTAAGCAGTTTCTTAATGCCACATACCGATGCACTCAGAAGCACCATATCATCAGCATAGCTTAAGTTATTTACATTAATCCCGTCTATGTGACAACCTACCCGGGTGCTACTGAGTGCCATAATCAGATCGTTCATATACAGGTTGAAAAGGGTTGGCGAGGACAATCCCCCCTGCCTCACCCCGCACTCCAACCTGTACGGTTGCGACATGGTTCCCGACCATCGGACATAGATGGCATTCTGGGGAAGCACATACATTTTATCCTGTTAGCACGTTCCCGTGGGTAAATTTCCGACATCCACGCGGGCGAAGCCGCGGGCAGAAGCTAGTTAAAAATATGAAGTTAAAAATAAGCCCTGGCAGTTAAGAGATGACCAGTCTCAACAGATGGCGCCCGTTCACGAACATGACGCGTGGATCAGCACCACCCAGCTCAACCATTACGTAGGGAACCGAATGATCCAACACACGCGCCACCACCAGTGAGACATGACATATTCTCAACTGCCATACTCTTTCAAGTCAACATCAAAATATCATAAAAAACGGATCCATGGTTCTTACATTTACAAAATTTTCAAAAATGCTTCCAAATTATACAAAACTATAGTTTGCAATTTAATTAAGAGATGAGAGAAAAAAAAAATTACTACCAATCTTGAAGAGGTATTTAATACTGAAATATTAAAAATTAATCCTGATTAAATAAAATAAACACTAAAAAAAAACAAAAAACCGGCCAAGTGCGAGTCGGACTCGCCCATGAAGGGTTCCGTTACGTTACGATTTATGACGTATTAAAAAAAACTGCTCACTAGATCTCGTTCAAACCAATTTTCGGTGGAAGTTTATATGGTAATGTACATCATATATTTTTTTAGTTTAGTTTGTGAACGCCGTGAACGCCGTTAGGGCGCGCTATAACTTCGCGCCATTTCTATACGTGGACAGAGTCGATTTGAAAGGTTCCTCAAGGATCGATATTGGGTCCATTCCTCTTTTTAGTTTATATTAATGACTAGCTTCTGCCCGCGGCTTCGCCCGCGTGGATGTCGGAAATTATCCCACGGGAACGTGCTAACAGGATAAAATGTATGTGCTTCCCCAGGATGCCATCTATCTCTATGCCAAATCAGAAATTCAGTGGTTTAGGCGTGAAAATGTAACATACAGTTTCAAGTTCAAATCCTCCCCTTAAAAACTGAATTACCCCTTTTTGTCCCGTCAGTGGTAAATTTTAGACAACTTTACATACTTATTATTAATAGCTGTGCATTGCGGGTCACGTAACCTACGACAAACTTATTATTTGCGGTTGGAACAGTAATCGGGTCTAGGGATCGAACCGCAAAATTAAGTTTGTTTTTTATTGTATATGAGTAATTATGGCAAGTACTACAAATAAGACTGTTAAAATGGTTAGCTTTAATTGCAAATCAGCTGCAAGGTCTGTGGAGGGGATACGGGAAATCTGTAAAACTGCTCACGTTATTGCACTGCAGGAAACTTGGCTATTGCCACATGACACTGCCTACATTGGATCGATTGACAAGAACTTCGATTATACCAGTAAGTCAGCGGTAGATACTTCGGTCGGCGTACTGCGCGGTCGCCCGTATGGTGGGGTGGCACTGATGTGGAGAAAGGGCGTGTTTTCTTCCGTTGCGGTGCTGCCTTGTAGTAGTGTGCGGCTAGCAGCTATTAAGGTATGTGTGGGTGAACGTGAGTCGTTAGTGTTTTCGGTGTATATGCCAACGGATAGTGCGGATAATCTTTTGGAATTCACGGAAGTATTAAGTGAAATAAATGCAGTGATTGAGAGTTGTGACATTGAATCCGCTATAATGCTCGGGGACTTCAACGCTCATCCAAACGAGCTATTCTTTAGGGAATTAAGCAACTTTTGTACGGAGCGGAGCTGGCTCTGTGCGGATGTGATCAAGTTAAATACTTTTACTGATACGCACACCTTTGTTAGTGAAAGTCACAACAATTGTAAAAGATGGCTTGATCACTGTCTGACTACGGAGGCAGCTTGGCAATGTGTAGCTGATATTAAGGTTTTTTATGATGTGTACTGGTCGGATCATTTTCCGATGGCAGTGTATTGTAACATGGGAATATTACCGAGAAAAAAATATTGTAGTGGGAACCTATATAATGAAGTGAGATGGGGTGAGAGAAACGCTGAGCAGATAAGGTTATATAGCGAACTCTGTAACAATGAACTAAGGGACATTGATTTTCCAATGGAACTTGGCTCATGTGCGGATAATGTTTGTAGTAATGAGTGTCATTATGCAATAATTGATGAACTATATAACAGTGTTGTTAGTGCTTTGACCTTAGCTGCGCGTAGCAGTAATAGACTGAGAAATGATCAGAAACAGAAGCATGTTATCGGATGGAATACATATGTGCAAAAGGCTCATCTGGAAGCACGAAGCAGCTTTCAGACCTGGTTGCTGTATGGTGAACCCAAATCTGGTGATGTTTACAATACCATGTGTGAGTCCAGGAGGCGCTTTAAGTCTAAACTCAAATGGTGTCAAGACAACGTCGAGCGTATTAAAATGGACATTTTAGCCACACACCACAAGGAGAAGGACTTCAAGCGTTTCTGGAAGCATACCAGAAAACTGGAAACTGGCTTGTGTGTGCCTGCGTGTGTTGAGGGTAGAAATGAGCCCCAGCAAATTGCTGAGTTGTTTAGGGAACGTTTTAAGGTTGAGTCTCCCTTACCAGGCGTGCGGCAGGGGCTTGATGCTGAAGTTGAGGATGGAGTGCGGTTTAGGTTAGGTTAGGTTAGGTTAGGTTAGGTTAGGTTCCCCCCCCCCCGGTCAGGGACAACTTCACCCCGCCAGCGATGTGTGGAGCCCCGCTAGCGGACGAGGAGGAAGAGGAGCCCCCTCCTGTCACGGAGTCGGAACTTGGCGCGGCGATTCTTCGTATACGCGCCAAGAAGACGGCTCCAGGCCCTGACGGCGTCCCCGCGAGAGTGGTGGCGATCGCTGCCACTCAAATGGAGGACAGGTTTCGGGACCTCTTCAGCGCATGTCTTGCGTCTGGGAGGTTCCCGAAACCGTGGAAGGAGGGGCAGTTGTGCCTCCTTCGCAAGGAGGGCCGCCCAGCGGATTCCCCCTCGGCATACCGGCCCATCGTTCTTCTCGATGAGGTCGGCAAAATGTTCGAGGGGATAATCGCGGCCCGCCTGAAGGGCCACCTGCGGGACATCGGGCCGGACTTGTCGGACGCTCAGTTTGGTTTTCGGGCTGAGCGTTCGACGGTGGACGCGCTGGCCTGGCTCAAGGGCCAGGCAAAGGAGGCGATGGAGGCGGGGGACGGATTGTTGGCGGTGTCATTCGACATAGCCAACGCCTTCAACTCCGTTCCTCACTCCACCATCCTAGAGGCGCTCCGATTCCACGGAGTGCCTCGATACCTGCGCAATCTGCTGGCCAGCTACCTGGAGGATCGGGCGATCCTCCTGGTAGATAGGACTGGCCAAGTCCGGCGGTACGCCGTCGAAGCCGGCGTTCCACAGGGGTCAGTCATAGGACCTCTCCTCTGGAACGTCGGCTACGATTGGCTCCTGCGGGGAACTCTCCTCCGAGGCACGAGTGTCGTCTGCTACGCGGACGACACTCTCCTCACCGCCCGGGGGGGGAGTTTCAGGGAGGCGGCCAACTTGGCCTCGGCGGGCGGATCCTTGGTTGCAGCGAGGATCCGCCGCCTGGGTCTGAAGGTGGCGCTGCACAAGACCGAGGCCGTGTTCTTCCACGGGCCTCGGCAGCGCCCCCCACCTGACGCCCACATCTTCGTGGAGGGCGTCAGAATCGGGGTCAAGGCCCAGATGAAATATCTGGGCCTTGTGCTCGACAGCAGGTGGCGCTTCGGCCCGCATTTTAGCGGGCTGTCGTCGCGCCTGCTGAAGACGGCGGGGGCGCTCTCGTGGCTGCTCCCCAACTTGGGGGGGCCCAGCCCACGATGCCGGCAGCTCTACGCCGGCATCCTGAAGAGCATGGCCCTCTACGGGGCCCCTATTTGGGAGGACGCTCTCCAACGGCGGGAGAACGCCGCCGCCTTGCGGGCACCGCAGAGGGCCATAGCCCAGCGGGTAGTGCGGGCCTACCGCACGGTAGGCTTTGCGGCAGCGTGCGCTCTGGCCAGCACCCCTCCTTGGGAACTCGAGGCGTGGGTGCTCGCCAGAGTGTACGAATGGACGGCGGGGCGGAGAGCGAGAGCAGAACGCACCGCCCCGGAAGAGCGGGAGGCCGTCCGGCGGGAGGCGAGGGACGCCATCGTCCTCCATTGGACGGGGGACCTCGCCACCGCAGCCTTTGGCCGCCGAACCCTCGACGCGCTTGGGCCGGTCCTGCGAGACTGGCTCGAGCGGTCGCACGGGCTCCTCTCGTTCCGTCTGGTGCAGGTGCTGTCCGG